>OX639997.1:46192182-48915267 GCA_951828415.1 Anomoia purmunda | reverse complement strand
ATGACGATCAAACTTGATGATTTGACTTGTGATTATCTCATTTTTTCGATCGTAATTTTTTTATTTCTGTTTTTTTTTTATCATTATTTTTTAATTATGTTTACGATCAAAAATAAAATAATGGTTGTTCTTTTTTTCTTTCGATCTAATTTGATCCACATTTTGTGATTTTTATTATTTCGAGCCAGTTGGTGATTTTGATTTTTTCGTAAAAAAAAAATTGAAATTGAAAAATAACGATCAAATTTGAGCAAAAAAATAAAAATCCAAGCCTGACGATTCTGGTTAATCGAAAAGATAAAAATCGAAAAATAGCTATCAAACTTGATGGCAAAAATAAAAATAAAAATATTACGATCAAACTTGATCGTAAAATAAAAATTCAAGAATAACGACTATTTTTGATCGAAAAAATACTCTTAAAAAATAACGACTTAATCATGTTTTTTTTTTAATTATAATTGTTACGATCTCTGTTAATGGCAATAATAATAGTTTGCCGCTTACACCATATACCTCGATGTTTGGCCGAATAAGTTGAGAAAGTTATAGTTTTACGCCGACTCCGAAGGGCAGATGTAATTGTGAGCAGACTATTTCAAGGAAAAATACCTTCGGATTTTTCAGTTGGCTGCTGAGAGGAGAGCTCGCTAATTTAATGCTAACATTTTCATGTTTTCTATTACCAAATTTAGTTTTACAATTTTCACGTAGTATTCATAAATCCAAATTTAACTAATTCACCCCTTTACAGCACATTAATCACAACAACAGTTCCCTAAAGCCATAAAAGCACGAAAACTTAAGTACAAAGAAATTAACATAGAGATATATCAAAGGGTTTCTCCCAACAACTTAATGAGCATTACGTTTAGCCATTAAATTTTGCAGCAACTACAAACCACCGACCGCAATGGTCTAACAGAGCATATGAGGGACACGCGCCACACACCGTCACACACCGTCACACCGATTTGCTTGTACGTCGAATGAACCGACGGTTAAAAGCAATTTGTGGTAAACATTAAAGTACATCCGGCGAAGAGCCGAAGAATACTAAGCTTAAAATGGCCCAAAATGACGTAAAATGCTCTTTAGCTAAACACTTGAAAGTGCGAAGGTACATACATACATACCTCCTAAGCGCTCGTGCAAGGTGGTCGGTCGGTCAGTTAACATAAAGCTAAATACTACTGCTGGCTCGTACAAACAATGCGTCATAGTCGTCGTTAAATTGCCAACAACACGTATCAAATGCATAGAGTTTGCGCTACATAGTTGTTGCTTCTTTTTTGTGTTTTTTGTTGTTTTTTTTTTGTTTGATGTTCATTCTTGCATGGCGTGCATGTCGTCTCCAACATTGTTTGCCAGTTTTATTGTTGGTTGTTTTCTTTTATTCACCTGCTTGCCTCTCCTCCGATATATGTAGTTGTGGTTGTTAGTCGGCAGTACGCCACTCGGAAGTTGTTGCGTTAAGCCGCCTGTCATGCCATTCTAGTTACAGTGACATTTTCATTGTTATTGTATTTGTTATTGTTGCCCGCATAATAATTATCTACTTACATCTTTGGCAGGCAAAGTGCGCTTAAATGAATTAGCATACTGGCGTTGAAAATTAAAGTCAATGTAAGTTTTTTTTTGCAGTTTGAGTTACAGTTTTGCGAGGAAATGGGTAGCACGTGTAATTTGTGCGAATATGCAAAAAAAAAAAATAGGTAAAATATGAAGCGTAATACAAAATAGAACAATTATAATTATAATAATCATGTAATAAGCTACCATCATGCTAATCAATTGCTAATATTCTAATAATTATTCAAGACAGTTGTAATTTAATATAAATTTATTTTAAATATCTTTCGATCCTTTTTTATGCTTTCTCATTTTATATACACTGAATGTATTTTTATTAAAGAAATCTGTACAAATTAATATACAATAATTTCTTTATTTGTTCTTGGTTCTAAAGAACCAAAAATAATTCTTTCACATTTTTTTTGGATCAAACAAAAGTTAATCTCATTATTTTGCTAATAAGATGTAGGACTCTTCACCCAAAATTATAATTTGTATTCCAAAAATAGTCATGCTCTATTAAACAAACAACACGCGTGCACCGAAGTGCGCGACCCAGAAGTACAACTTATTTCTGGTAGTAGAAATTAATAAAAATAGTCGTAGTATTTAGTAGTTGCATTAGTAAAAATAGTGGTAGAAAGTAGGGAAAATAATGAAGTAGTGATGGAAGTTAGTAAAAATGGGGGTAGTAATTAGCGGAAGCATTGGTGAGAATAGTGGAATAAATCAGTAAAAATAATGAAAGAAATTATTAAAAATAGTTGTAAAAATTAGTAAAATAGTGAAAGAAATTAGTGAAATTGATGGTAGAAATTTGTAAAGCGATTCTGATGATGCTTTCATTATGCGATATTCGAACGCGACGAAGTTTTGCTTCAAATTTTTTTACATGTTCTCTTTCGAAGCAAACGAAATATTGTATACCTACTAATTATGGTGGACTTTGTTCAATTTCTCTTTTGCGTTTGTGTACTTTCAGTGTTCGAATTTCTTTTTCTAAGCAACGCGAACACTGGTACCAAAGGCAAGGGTTAGTGAGCTGAAATACAACGTATGTGTAAAATTTCGAGTTTCTATTATATTTTCTCTAGTGTGTATTATTTATTCATGCAAAAATTTTAATTGAAACTATTATATTCTTGGTGAGAGTAGTTGTCTAATTACAATTTTAGCCTACTTTTCTTTACCACACCAATCTCTCGAAAATCGATCTATCTAGGAGTATTAATCAAAACTGCGAAAATATAATCGTTTAAATTATAATCATTCTGCTACCATT
Organism: Anomoia purmunda; assembly: GCA_951828415.1. NCBI lineage: Eukaryota > Metazoa > Arthropoda > Insecta > Diptera > Tephritidae > Anomoia > Anomoia purmunda. Next base: position 48,912,410 of record OX639997.1, on the reverse strand, counting down.
GCCATTGTTAAATTTGGGCAGAAATCTTCCAATTTCACTTCGCAAGTAGATCTGTTAGAAACGCCCTAGAGGGCAACATGCTATCGGGCGTTCTATAGGAAGGTACATTTGAGGGGCTTTATTTGTGAAGGCCTTTTGTAAATGCCAACTGGGTTTTACTGTAATGAAAGTTTACAATTTTAGTGTCAATGCCTGCACAACATCGTTTTTCCTTGTTTCCTTAAGTTTTGCTAGTAAAAGCTACTCACAAGCTAAACAATTATGTGTTGAGCTGCGTCCCCTAATTTTTTATTTTTTTTTGTACTAAAAAATAGCATTATGTCCAGCAGATGTGCGCCTAAAACTCAATTTATTTAAGGTAGAGCTAAATTTGTTCCTCTACAGCTACAGATAGTTTAAGAACATTTTCCAGCAAACTGCGTGAAGAAAAATCTTTGTGAAAATCTTAAATAGGCCAGTAAAACTTTTTGTATATTGATCGACAGTTTAATTATTATTGTTTTACGCCAAGTGTTTAAATATTCACTATACTTTGTAAACATTTCCGAACAGATACCAAAATATAAAAACCAGTAAAAAACTAGAAAAATACGTATAACAATATAAGCGGTAATCATTTGAAGCAGATCACTGTATAAAACTAAGTAATACCAATTTCTACGAAATCATATTAATGATATTTTCAATGCTATTTTTGATAATTATAACGAAAACATTTTCTTTTATAAAGAAGTTTATTTTTGCAGCTCACATAAATCTTAATATTTTTTCGAAACAAAAGACATTTGAGAATTCTGGTAGGAAAAATTTAACTTTTTTTAGTTAAAGGCTCCAATGAACTTATGTATGTACATATGTATTATGTATGGAACACGATTTCTTTTGCATGGGCACCACGGGCACACTTGCAGAAGTCCAGACGCTGAACCCAATTTTCGACGGTTTTCAAGCATAAATCGGCCGATACTGCTGCAATTTCTCGTTCGATATTCGTACAAAGTTCATCAATCATCGCTGGCTTGTTGGTATAGACCATAGACTTGATGTAGCCCCACAGGAAAGAGTCTAACGGCGTCAAATCGCACGACCGTGTCGGCCAATTGACTAGGCCATTTCGTGAGGTAACACGTTCACCAAACTTCGTTTTCAATAAATCGATTGTGACATTCGCTGTGTGGCCTGTGGCGCCATCCTGTTGGAACCACATATTGTCCAAGTCCATATCATCCAATTCGGTTATCATTGAGCGGTAGCGATTCCCATTCACAGTAACGTGCCGGTCTTGATCATCACGGAAGAAGTACGGCCCAATGACGCCGTCGGCCCATAAACCGCACCAAACCGTAATTTTTTCGGGATGCAATGTTGACTCATGGAGTACGTGTAGATTGCTGCCTGTCCGATAGCGCATGTTTTGCTTATTGACGTAGCCATTCAGCCAGAAATGACGACGACCATAAATTGGACGTAGCGCTCTTAAAGTTGAGGCCATTGACTCCGAATTTCGGTAGTAAATTTTAATAATTTCGACTTATTGTTGGATCGTATATCTTTCCATGATGAAATGGCAAACCTTACTGAAGATAAATCTCAAAAGAGCGGTAAAAAATATGGCGTCGTTTGCTGTCACTATCGGTCTACTTTTGTAGCGTCCCTATTGAAAAGACCCACCCCGCGTTTAAACACTTTCCTTGTGGGCATTGCAAAAATTAAATTTGTTCTCGACACCCGGTAAGAATAGGTAACTTCGGGGTTTCTCCTTTAATTTCTTTACTTTATCTTCGATTTTTATGCATCGTATATGGTTGTAAAGTAATCAACCAAAGCGATATTTAAGCTTTTGGAATCTGGGAGCGTAACGTTAATAGTATTTATAAAAAATCATGATATTAACCTTATTTGGTGGTTTTTAAATTTTCGATCAAAAATAATCGTTATTTTGGGGCATACATTTTTTCCGATGATATTTTTTCGATATTTTTTGATTTGAATTTTATAATATTAAATTTTTAAATAATAAAAAAATTCAAAAAACCCGCGTAAAACTTCTACCACAAGATAGAAATTAATAAAAGTAGTCGCCGTAATTAGTACTAGCATTATTAAAATTAAAGGTGGAAATTAGTAAAAATAGTGGTGGAAATTAATAATGCAATTTGGTTACGCCATAAAAAAATCACTGCCGCTGAAGAAGTTTTACTTCAAAAAAATTGTCAGTGAGGATAATAAAAACTCTAGTACAACAATTTTTGTTTTATGATCGAAAAATTAATAATAATCAAGAAATATCTATGAAATATGATCGGAAAACTTGAAATTCATAATTATTTTTTATCGCTAGAATAAAAAATTACAAAGTACCGATCTAGTTTTATCAGACAAATAAGAATTAAACAACAACGGACAAATCTGATTTCAAAAATATGGATCAAAGTTAAAAATCACAAACTAGCGAATATGCAATGATTTAAAATAAAAAATCTTCTAAATAAAAATAAGGTAGAGAAAGGCTAGTGATCAAACCCATAGGTCACTATTTCAATTTTTTTATGATACGGTTCAACGAATAAATATGTATATAAGATATAAGTTTATTGAACAAAAATTTTCTCAAAAGATAGAATTTTTATATTTTTTCGATGCTTCAATTTCAAGCACGAAAAACGTCTTAGCTAATTCGAAATTAGCCAGTGAAAATTCTTAAAGCAAACTGATTAGTACATTTGGCATATATGCAACTTATCTTTTGTAACAATTTCGGTGGCTAGCTGCGCAGGTTTTGCCATATTACGAACGTGGCCACCGTCTTGTGAACACAATAGTTTTCCATAAGTGGTCGTAATTCTTGTCAAAGGCTGTGTAAAATTAGAAAATTTCTTCAGCTGCAAGTAATATGAACCCACAAAATACGATAACTCCATATCAGTGAAATAACAACGGCAATTCGCTTTAGGGGTGCACAATTGAGAACGTGAGCAAATGAGCAATGAGCAGAAAATCTTTGTAAGAAAATTGACAATCTTTTTCTTTAGACTGTTGAATTCTAGAGCTATTCTTTCCGATACAGGCTAGACATTCTATTTTATACCAGAGTTGTATATATCCTGTTCATTATTTCCCCTTTGATTGAATGATGAATTATTTCATACAACTTCAAAAAAAACCTAGCGAATTACGTCAATGATAAATTGAAATAAAGACAACAGTAGTTGCAATTTGTAAAAGTTACCTGCGGGAAAGAAAATCAACTAAGGAATGTGTACTTCAAAGCGCATACAAATTTACAAACATACAAACAGACACATTTATTCTTAAATTACGAAAGATACATAGCAGTATTTTCAGAACTAATTGCAAGGGTCCAATATATGCAGTCACTGAACTAGAATATCAACCCTCCGACTCATGTGTCATTTCAATTCAATACTTCACTTGTGTCAGCTTTCTTCAGTTTTCTTCTTTTCTGTTACATTTTTTTTTTCTCAACTCTTAATGAAGTAGAATTACTTGAGGGCAATTTAAAAGCAAACATCACATTCCTTGGTATTTATTAAACACGATATTTGTTTTTTTTTTTTGTTTTTTTTTTCCTATGCAAGAAACGTGCTGCACATGGCAATGACATCACATTAACTATAAGCACACATCCAAATGCTTTGCAAGGCTACTAATTTTTTTTTCCTCGTGCTAGAGGCAGACAACAGTGCGTATGATGAACGGTCTGCCACATGCACGGCTGCGTATAGCTAAGGATGTGTGTGTGTGTGTGCGTGTGTGTGCACATGTGTGTGTTTATAAGAGTGGCAGCTGCTGCTGCATGAGAGTTTTGTTCACCTCAAGGCTGTCGGTTTTTTGTGTTTTTTTTTTTCTTTTTTTAATTTTTCTTATCTGCCATTTCCTTTAGTTGCACGTTCGCTTCAGTTTTAATTGATAAATTGCAGTGTTTATGTAGTTAAGGAGACACTGGACAAATTACGAATGAATAAACTAACAAATTACTTTTGAGAGGCTTGGATGTAGAATAGAGTGTTGCAGGAAAAAAAAAGATAAATATATATATATATATATACCGCTAGGCAAAATGAAAGGTTAAGATATCTACTGAAAAATTTCAGTGATAATATTTTCATAGAACATTTTAACCCATGTGAGAGATACCTAAAAGTGTCGTCTTGACTTCTCAAGAAACCCCCCCAAAAAAGAAAGAAAATTTGGAAAGTCGTTAGAAGATTAATACGTTCTAGAAAATTTTTCTTCGCCTCACAGGGCTCGACAGATATTTTTTGTACCTTGAAGAAAGGTACAGGAAAGGAGATCCAGTGGTTCATTTACCTCTTTTTTATACTAACTGATTTTTATGGTGCCACAGAACTTCAAATAAAAACAGAAATGAACTCATAAAAATAGCTTAAAATTAATTAAAAAATAACTGCCTGTTATTCTCTAAAGTTTTTGGAGAAAAACACAGTTTATCGTTCAAAAAATCTTCACTTCATACGATTTCATAAAATTTCTAGGAGAAATTCTTTTTTTGTCAGGGCCAAAAATAACTGTTATCCCGAATTCATAAATGGAAAAGATTAAGCCAATTCCAAAATTTTACGAAAAAATTGTTCCATGACAGTAGAGAATGCCAGAACTTCGGCTGCGGCTTCGGCCAGTAAAGTTTCGTTAATTTTAGGTGCATTGTAGGCCAAAAAAACCAGCTTTGGCCTAATATTTACAATTTTTCATTAGTTGAGGAAATTGTAAAATAGTTTTGTTTTTAATGCTTCTCTTTCGAAAAAGTCCGAGCAGTTTATCGGATTTATATTATAGCCATATTATTTTCAGTAATAATTTTGAAAGAAATCATTTATTTAATAAAAAATATCGAAAATTTTGATTGCTGCTTTAGATCCCTTATTTTCTATTGAAAAAAATTTCTTTGAAATGTCGGTTAGGACCTATATTGAGGGCGTCTAGTGAGTGATTGTTCAGTGCTGGATTTCAGCTTTATATACATAAATTAAATCGGTTACAAGGCAAAAATGCCGAAAGGCTATATATACTTTTTATAAAACTACTTCTATAAAACTACAGTTGGAAATTAAATCAATTTTAAAGTAAGCATTTTTTCAATGACCACTAGCTGCTGTTCTATACAACAAACTGATTTATTTAATTATCTTTTTTTGAATGTGCCTTCAATTAATTTGCTTGTAATTTAAATTTAATAGCTCACAAATACATATATGCATTGGTTCAGTCGAATTTGTATTAAATTAGTTTAATAGTAGTTCACAAAAAATTTGTTTTTATAAACATTTTTTCATAAAACCGACAAATTTTTCCTAACCAGGAATGCACTTTTTTAAAGATTCATTGATTTATTATTTTAGACTTTATTCGGTGTGGTCCTAAAATTCGATGTTCGGTCGTTCACTGCATAACAGTTACTAGATGAAATATATATTTTCCGTGGTCGGTAATATTTATTTGCCAATGTTTATATATCACTTTGCCCGTTAACAGTTATTGTCCAACCTTTATTTTAATGTTATCTGATATGACTTAATTCGTCTTTACGGTTTTGTAGATTTGACTTCATACATTTTCCTTAATTTTATATTTTCCTCCATCTTTATGATCTTCTCCGTCTCTATCTTGATCTTAAATACAAATGTTAGAAAAAAATAAACCTTGAACAATAACTGTTATCAGGTAACGGAAAAAGTAATCGTTAGAAACTAATTTTTATTGGCATTGGCAAATAACACTTCTTGGAAATGGAAAGAATATTTTTCATTGAATCTTCTTTGGGTAAAATTTACAAACAGTGTACTTTTTACGGCCACCCTGATATTCACTCGAAAGTTAAATTTTAAACTTTCTTGGTAAATTTATTTAAAGTTGTTCTTAGCGTTGAATAACGCCGCCATTTTGCAACCAATTTACTTTCTCTGATACGTTTTGGAAACTTCATACCAGTAAAATTTTAATCATGAACCGCTTCTCACCGTAAGAACGCGCCGAAACGATCGGCAGAATTTGGTAATCATATCGAGTTCATGAAACACCATTGCATTGTGTCGGCGTGTCGATGGTAAATGATATCGGTGGATTTTGGCACATTTTGTCTCCCCAAAAATAAGGTTTTTGTAAAAACTCCCTAGATGTGTGATATCGAAAAGAGACGATATTGTCTGTCTACCAAGACCCCCCGAATTAGCCACCCAGGACTTTTTGTGGAATTATTGAGAGGGTAAAGTTTACGCCGGCGAAACGAAGATCACTGACGAGGTCAAGGCCCATATTCGTGGCTAAATAGCGGCCATACCGACCGAGATGCTCGAAGAAGTGATGGAAAATAGCCGAAAAAGCACAGTTGGCGGTGGTCAATAAAGAAGGTAATTTAACCGATGTTGTTTTTAAAAATTAGTCCCATAAATTGTAAAGGAAAGAAAAAAAACACCACTCTTTGCAATCTATTGCTTTTTTCAAAAGTCAGTTAACATTCTCATAACGGAGGAACTGATTTTGGCATTAAAGGGTACACAAAAAATCAAAATAAATGCTGTTCATTTGAGAGCAAAAAAAAAAACCAAGCAATTTTAAAATTAAGCCTACTTTGTTATTTCAATTAAGTATATATCGGTTTTACTACAAATTATACTTTTTTTTGACTTTGCAGCACCCCATCTGTATTTATCATTAACTCTTTCACGTTATATTGGTGCAAATGGAATATGTGAGATATGTCGATATATTTACTGACTTATAACAGTCAGTCAACAGTTTATTCATCAAGTGAGTATCTGACTGACTAGCGGATTGAAGTACTATGTATGCTGAGTACTCTCTTCGTCACAAAGTTATGACAAAAAAAAAACTGAAGTAAAAGTCAGGACACATAATGACATAAGAAAAAAAAATCATTTAATGACGACGCGAAGAAGCCATTTTGCATGTTGCTTGGCTGGCAAATGTAGGCAAACGGTAGTCATTTTCATACAAACTCACTTCAAGTATGTGCAGATGATGACTTGAGCGCATAATTTGCTTTAATGACATTTTATGTTTTGCATTCCTAATTGAACTTTCCAAGAGGTAGTGCAACATTTTCTAACACTACGACTACAAGGAAAATGGTCACGATTTAGCCGCAGAGTTTGTAAGAGTTTTGTGGCAAAAGCAGAAGGCGACAGAAGCTGACAGTAAGGCAGTGGGCGAATGGAATCGGCACGAATTTTATAATACACAACATTTGTACATTTGCGTAGAGTTCAAATGAAAGTATCCAACTTGTACTCTAACGTACAATGACCTGAGCGATTGCGCAGTCTCATAATCGAGAGTGTAAGATGTCAATTTGAAAGAAACATGTAGACATGACTGTTGGAAAATTGGAGCTGTACTCCCTATTTATAGGTAATCCTATTAAATTCGATATAGTTTATTGTCAAATCGAAAAATAATTTTAATAAGCAAAGAAATATATTACAACTCAGTTTCTATTGTTATAACTGTCACTAGCCACAAAAAAAGGGAATTAGTACAAGGTACAAAAACAAATATTTGCATACATTTTGTATTTGGCTTTGCAGCTTGGGCTGACAAATTATTCCACAGATTTACATAGGAAACCAAAGAGAACACGTAGATTTTAAAAAATATTTCAAATTGACAATTCGATGCTGTAAGGCAAATAAAAAATATAAAATCAGCTCTTTTTTTTTAACACCACGCTTTACAAATTCGCCTTGGATATGTCAATTTAATTTAGTATAATGTAAAAAAATATCTCAATTAGACAATTCCAAGCTGTAAGGCAAATAAAAAAATTAAATTAGCTATTTTCATAACACCACGTTTTACAAATTCGCCTTGGATTTTATTACAAAAATTCAATTAAATTTTTCAAACAATTCTCAAAAAAGGAAAATCAAATTTTTTTCCAAGGAAAGCAGTTGATCGCTGAAGAAAATTGCGCGGTTTCTTAACAGCCGCGGCTTATTCACTAACTAACCCTAATTACCATCGGCTTGCCGTATGGCATCACGTAATAGTTTTGTTTTAACACGCCCACAAATTTTCAAAGAATGCAGATACCGTGAGCTTTTTGACGGGTGGTGTTACGTAATGAAAAAATAAGTAGATAAAATATATCTAAAGTAATCGCGAGCAAGCAATGAAATTTGTGTTTTTGTAGTCTTTGAAATACAACAAAAAAGGCGCGGGCAACCAGGTGCGCGAGTCAGAAGTAAAACTTCTTTGTAGTAATAGAAATTAGGAAAAGTAGTGCGTATTAATTAGAAATAGCATCAGTAAAAATAGTGGTAAAAACTTTAGTGGTATAATTTAGTAAAAATAGTGATAGATATTAGTAAAAAAAAAAGGAAGAAATTATTAACAATTGTGGTAGAAACAAGTAAAAATAATGGGAGAATTCAGCAAAATTAGTGGTGATAATTAGTGGTAGAAATAGAAAAAAATGGTGGAAATCAGTAAAAAAAAATTAGTAAAAGTAGTGGAAGAAAATAGTAAAAATAATGGTAGAAATTAGTAAACAATAGCAGAAGAAATTAATAACAATTGTGGTAGAAAACAGTAAAAATAGTGGAAGAATTCAGCAAAAATAGTGGCAATAATTAGTAGTAGAAGTAGAAAAAAAAATGGTGGAAATTAGTAAAAAAAAAAAACAAAATACTGGGAAAAATTAGTAAAAGTGGTGGAAGAAAATAATAAAAATAGTGGTAGAACATGTAAAAGAAGTTTTACTTCAATAAGTTGTAATGAGTTCGTTGTAACAAAAATGTGTTCTTTTTCGTTGCAAGAAGCACTGGATTTTTTGGAAAAAGTGTGCTCTGATGAGGAAAAGGAATTTCCAACAATTATCCAGGCATAAAATGCCTCGAGCCATCTGAGCGGAATGGGAATGTCAGTGATGAAAATGAAGATGAAGTTGAAGCTGGAATTCCTGGATTGAATGTGGCATGTGAATCAACACTTACGATTGCAAGCCAAAGGATATCGATGACGCGTCACCTTCTGATGATACCGAGCTTTTTGAAGAAGATTTATCGCGAGATTTCATCAAAGCCCGGAGTTCTATTTCCACCAGCTAACAAAGACAGCAAATATACTTGGCAAACCATTAACTCATTGCCAGTGCTTCCTATCTTCCCTGAAAGCAATTTTAAAATCTGTCGAGTTCTTAGGCGAGTATGAACAATTTGAGAAGTTTTTCTACGAAGACTTCCGTGAACAGATATGCAATAATATTCTAATTTTTACGCTACGCATCACCAGAAACGATACGAAGAACTTGCTGTAGAAGGTAATGAAGTTGTAATTTCTGTTATATTTTTATGATATGCATGATTAACACTAAATTTTTCAGAATTACGTGTGTTCATCGAAATTTTAAAAGTAATTCGATATAATTCTACTTGATCCTTTCGAGACATGTGGAGCTGCGAAGACGACCTTCCAATCATTATGGTTTTCAATGCTATGTGACGGAAATTAATTACATGCTGCACTTCGAATGATCATCGTACAAACCGACAGCTAATTCCGATAGGTTTGACACTTTCTGGAAAGTACGTCCACTGACTGACAATAGAAAGACCAAAATGATTGAAAACTTTCAGGCAGAACCAAATCTCTCCAATGACGAAAGCGAAATTTACAAAGGGAAAGCCAATGTGTTTTGGCCTCAACGCTTGGTCGCTTTGTACTCTGAGTGGATACATAAAGAATTTTCATATATACCAAAGTAATAATTCTAGGATGAAAACCGAATTCCAAAAAATTATCTTATTCCACATACGAAGGACTTGTGGCAAAAACGGCAGACAGGAGGTCGCGGAAATCAAAGAGGATGGAATTCATCTGACAAATTGGGTGGATAACTCGCGAAAGTCTGCCAATAACAAATTTGTGATGGATGTTGATCGAGCTTACCAAAATATTTCAGGCCAACGTATTGCTTTTAGAGGCAAGAAGAAAATGGTGTCATTGCATTTTTACTAGGATCATCGATGCGAGCATTGAGAACAGCTGGCTTCTTTATAGATACGCTAATTAAAATGTTTCACTTAAAGATTTCAGGAGAAAAGTAGCCATTTACTACTCTAAGCACTACGGCGTCCAACTGAAAATATTCCGAGAATGTCCAACTAAACGAATGGAATCCGTAACGAATGCTCTGCGCTATCGCCTTGAGATTCCATCTCGGAAATAAGCAATGTGCTTGTTTCGAATCATATCACACAAAACCCAGAAACAAATTCCAATTGGGTGGTTCACAAGGTGTCCTAATGTGGCATAAGTTATAAAGTTAAAAAATTAAATAATTCCGAAATTGTTTAGTTTTAATTATTTGTTTAGTTTTTAAAATTTAATGACTTTATGATTTATGGCCCATTATGATACCTTGTGAATCACCCAAATAAAAATTTTTATTTTTTCAATGAAATGTAATAAAATTAAATTCATAGCTTTTTTTCTTAATAAACGTCCACCAAAATAGTGAATTTTAATTTTTACGGGTTGCGGAATGATTTTCTATATATATGTAGATATAAACTAGCAGTCTAGCTTACCAGTATATGTATTTCAACAACCCCGTGTCCAGGACATAAAAGCTAATGATACAGTTTTCTTAGTTACTGTCAAAAAAAAAAAAAAAAATGTTCGAAATTCTACAAAAAATTCACGGGTTAATTTTGGTTAAATGCTATTATGATTATTCATTCCAAATGGTTATAACTATAAAGTAAAATAAAATAAATTAAACTGGAAAATATGAATACAGTTTAATAGTTCAACGGCCTATTAAGATAACTAAAATCTACTTAACTCTCGAGCTGCTTCTAGCTATTCAATGTGCTCTGCCTAAACTCAAAAAAAAATGTCCATGCCGACTTATTCCCCGTAAATTTCTTTCTTAGAAGTTAGATTTTAATTTTATGGAAAAATTTGTTGTGACATTGTCACCAAATTCCTAACAAACAAAACAAAATTTATTACTTCATAATGCAACGCCAGCTAGCTTTCACTCGGCTCACTAATACAAAATAAGATAATGCGATTCGCGTCCATATTCATTGTAAGTAATGGAAATAAATTTTACTTCGGTTTACATTATTTCTTTTCATTTTATTTTATTGCTTTTACAACAAAAGGCAATTTTTCACAACAGTGTAAATCCATTTTTATTTACTATAATTTTAACGAAATTACGACCTAAAATCCCATACAACTCAATCGCATTAATGATAGAGAAATGAGTTTTTGATGCTACAGATTTTATTTGCCACAACAACATTGATAAGTCAATATATAACAATAAAAAACAAAATAAAAGAAAAAGCAACAGTTACTATGTCAAGCAGTTGAATACCAATTGTGCCCAGCTTCAATGTCACTCCTTCTGACCACTCGCTTTAACTTTGCTCATTTTATTGCCCGTCGCTGCCGATTGATGGTCCTGCAAACGTACAGACAACTTGTGAGAGGAGGCGTCTAATATCAATGTATGTATATACTCTCATGTAGATGTGTAGGTTTGTATATTTCTACATTTAGGTATTCGTTTAATGTGACCTTCATCGGCAATCCAAGCACATCTATGTATATCGTCATTTGTGGCAAAGCAGCTCATAAGTGCCAGAATTGCTGTTGCAACTTCGCGCCTTGTGGGCATTTACAAACCGGAAAATAGCACCATAAAAATGATTGTCGAAAAAAAAGTTAACCTACAAACGAAGATAATAAATAGAAAAACGAAAATGAAGAACCTAATAAAACCAAAAAAAAAAAAAAAACGAAACAAACGGAGCTAATGAAGAAAAGTGGACATTAGGATTACGAAGCTGTCCGCTGTGCGTTTTATGGTTGGTTGTTGGTGGGGCGGTAATGTCCAGATGTTTCCTTGGCATACTAATAAAGTTTGATAAACAAAGTAAAAAGTATTAACTAAATGAAGATATAAATGTCTTGCATTAAAACGCATTAAAATGTACAATGTCAAAGTTTTGGTGGAAAACAAATATATATCAAGAAATTCGAGTGAGTGCTCCGTAAAATTTTAATTCAGGGCAAGTGATATTTTTTCCACCAAATTCTACCCTACACTACTGTGCAACAACCAACAGATACCACAGACTTTGATAATATTTTCTAAAACTATACTTATTTGGCAATAAAACACTCGATAGTTTTGCAAAATTTAGCGCCAATTTATTTTGTATGACCTACTAAAGTTTTCCGGTTGCTGTGACGCTTTGTACCCACTGTTTTCATTAAGTTCGGCACTGCGAGATCGTCGCCAGAGCGCAAAAAGAAAAAACAAATATCTAACAATTCCATCATCATCACGGGTGAAAATTTCGTTTTTTAAAAAAACTAGTTCAAGATAAGAACAAAGCAAATAATAAAATGGAAATGCAATTTTATTTAACAATTTGAATATTTCATAGAAACTATTTTTTCCAATGAGCTTAGCTTCCACCTCTTAAGAAAACGCAGAAGATATATTTTATATCACTTTTATTCCTTTAAAAAGCCCATTGCGCTTGCTGTACAATTTTTTTAAGGTTATAAATATACGAGGATTTGTTTCTTGAGCGCTGAAAATTGATTTAATAAATAATGATAGAGAAGAAATCTTCTTTGTCATAAATTGAGCGTATTTTATATATAAGCATACATTTATATCTTTCTGTCCTTTAAGTGCTGGATGCTAGGCTATAAGAACACAAAATTATTATAGGGTTTATAAAGGAAAATATGAAGTATTACTTTTAGCCACACTTCTTTTAGCTTTCAAAGCATGGATCACACATTTTTATAAAACATTATTGTACAGATTTTCCACACATTTGAAAATTGTTCCAATTATTTTTTTTCCTACTTCCGTGCGATCCTGTAATTGGCAAAAAATATCTGTGTTGCAAGTTTGATTGATTTGTTGTACTTAGACTCCGGCATAATGCCACATATGAAAAAAAAGCACAATATTAATAAAACACGTATTCCAACTAGAAACTAAGCTAAAGCCAAATACTTACCTTACACAATTTTCTTGCATGTTCAGTCAGTTGCGTGACAATTGTCATGCATCAAAATTCAAGGTGGATCCATAGAAGATGATAGCAAGATTAAAAAGGCGAATCCGCTGTGTATTTTAATTGTGTAATTTTGCGTGCGCAATGTCATAATCTGAATTCGCCCAAAATAGCTCATATATTTTGTTAGTGTTATTTTGCAAGTGAGCAAAATTCAAGTGACTTGTACGATTGGTTCGCTGTAGCGTTGCCTAGGAAAAACTTATGGCTCAATTAGCGCTTGGAGCGCCATTTCGATACGTTGTGTTAAGTATTGAATATGAATGTAATTAGTTGTGCCAAATATGAAGATATGGCAACCTGCGTGTTGCAATAAGGGAATTTTAGAGAGAAAATCTTGTTGGTAACACTGAAATAAACTGGCAGATAGATAAAAAAAGAGTGAAACGAAAGAAGCGGTTGAATATGGTTGTTTTGGATTCCGGGGGTTTGTATTTGCCTAATGGTAGAAGGTTCTCATTGCAGCTTCCATGCGGGATGGACCTGGAGAGTTTTGTCCTGGTAATAAATACGCTGATTCTCCTCAAACCCCGTTTTTCCTGCTCCTATGATTTCTGAGTTTCAAACCATTTGGAATTGTGGATGAATCTACTGATGCTTATTATTTTGCAGTTAGAGAAACATTCTTCGGGTCGCTAGCCAGGAAGAAACCTAGTGTCTGCTGCCTACTACGAATCAGGGCCATAACTCATAGATTTCAGCTTCAACATCGAGTGTTGTATGGGATGCTAATCGTTGTTGCATGTTTGTCTATCGGTCAATTGGTATGTCTCGTCTGAATATATCTTGCTTGACCTATTTAGTAGGTGCAGCGTTCTTGATTTGTCGTAAGAGCGACATATTTTCTTTGCAATTTTGCAATTTTTATTTGTTCGACAAAAAATAATCGTTATTCTTCGATTTAAAATTTTTTGATCCTAATTGATCGTTATTTTGTGAATTGTTCTTTTGATAAAACATAATCGTTGATCTTGTTTTCAAAATTTTTTGATCATAATAAATGCCAACAAACTTTTTTGCGATGGCAATAGCATGTTTTATGATGGAACTAAATATCACAAAATATCGCTAAAAATCATCGAAAAATAATAAATCCAATATCGATCAATTATGATCGAACAATAACGATTATAGAAATGCAATGATTAAAAAAAAAATCTTCTATACAGAATTAAGATCAGATTTGTATAGCATATGGCATAAGGATAAGACCGATATACATATTCGAGTTTTGTTTTGGACGAATTCTTGCCACTGATTTTTTGATCTATAAAAATATAAAGCGACGGTTACTTTCTCTCCCTGGATAAAGTATATAAACGGCTTTTCCTTTGTCAGAAGTTATAATTTCATCGGTCAATATAAGAACAAATTTTCAACAGGTGGACAAATCTTGGCAGCGGCATTATCTTTGGCTTAACTCTGGCAAACGAAAATTGCAACTTTTCAGACGAAAATATTTTCTGCTAAGCGGCAATATATAACTTTCAAATTTAATGTAAATAAACAGTTCTCTAATACTACAATATTCTTTGAGTTTTTTGCATTTTGCAATATTTTTCGAGATTACGCCGTTTATTAATTTAATGTCCTTAGGGCGAAATGCGCAGGTCAAAACTGTTTGTTTTTGAATAAGTTCACTTGTTATATCTACACAGACACTAACAATTTTGAATGTGAATAAAAGTTTGCTATTAGAGTAAGACTCGCCCACATTTATGAACCTAATCATAATTTCCTTGTTTTTTATTTAGTTTTGCCATTGTCTGCTGATAGTTCAACTTTTTACATTTTTTTAGTTTCCCTCGGGATAACCGTCAATTTCGCGTCTAATTTTGAAATATTTTATCAGAATTACTTATTTTTATTACTTTGTTGCCAAAATTTCTGACTTGTTGCTTTGTTAATGTAATTGTACCCAAAGGTAACGGTAAATAGGCTTATAGCTTGATTGCCATAATGGCTTAATATGTAGTGTTATCACTGGACTTTTACGTATGTACATACATACATACATTTTGCATATCCAGGTATATATGTATGTCGTCATATAAAATTACAATATTCAAATGAAGCATTTTCATTTTTATAGAATTTCCCAAGTGCACGATTTTATTTTAAATATGAAAATCCTTTGACACGCTGTTTGTTACCGAACTCCTTCGAAACCGTTTTACCGATTTTTATGAAATTAGTGTTAGGGAGAGGGTTGGCAAAGTTTAAAAAGACAAATTTAATTAAACTATACTCGTGTATACGAAATATTAATGTATGTGTATCGAACGATCCGTTCATACCTAGATTTTGAAGAGGCTTGCCAACTGTTTGAAAAGTTGAATTTAATTAAATTATATAGAAGTAGCATGGAGGATTAAAATATGGTTGTCAAACTATTTGATTTGCGAAGGAGACAGTTGCTGAAGAAGTCGGATTTAATAAAATTATACACAAGTTATATTTTATATTACTTAAAAGGACCATCTTCTCTGCCGTGTTTTCTGCGGATCAGTATTTAATTACCCCCACAAGGAAATAAGCCGAAAATTCTGAATGCGTTTTGCATAATCAACGTTTTGTTTCCTTTTGTGATTCGAAAATGCTATAGGCAAACTAATCCCGAAGTTTGCGCTAGCTTTGATTGTAAAAACTGCAAAAATCATTCAGCATTTCGCAACAATTTACAGAAATAGTAAATCGCACCACACTTTGCTAACCATTTAATTGCAAATTAGTTATAGTTTTCGAGATGTTAATGAAATGAGTTAAAGCCCTTTCTTGGTAAATAAAGGTACTCGTAGTTAGTTCAAGAGGAGAATTGTGTTGGGCAAACTATGCACGTAATTTTTTTTTCGCATTTCAGTAGCTCAATATTCTGGTTGTACGAGTCATACTGATAAGGTACAATCAATTCGACGATCATCCTTCTTGTGGATTGGACAGAGCATACGCTGACACCATATGTGATGAATGATTCCTCCACAATTTGAGAGTGCTTTGGAAATCAGTCACCAGTTCGTTGATCTTATTTTTACAGGAATTTTCCCTTCACCCTTTGGTAGAATTTTCGGGTGCTTTTCCTGTCGGCTAGCATATTAAGCTCCGCACTTACGTACTTCGGTATCTCTCTTTTTTTACAAGCAACACGTCTCTCTTCCTTTTTTAACTCTCGGTAGCATTCCCATATAGCTCTCGTTGCTTCCGCAGCATCTTTACATTCCGTAGCGGCGTGCATACCTCATTGCACCAGTAGTTTCTTCGAGGTCGCTGAAAGCCAATGACTTCCTCAGCTGTCAGGCGTATGATAATGATCCGAGTCGTTATCTGATTCTCGGAGCGTTCGTGCGTCTAATACACTGGAAACAAGTCTCCCGTCTATCGCAATACGATCGATTTGGTTTCGCTTTGTTAGATTTAGAGACAGCCACCTTGCTTGGTAAAACTCCCTATCCTGAAACCCAGTGCTACAGACTACCATGTTTCATGCCACGACAAGATCGATCAGTCTCTGTCCGTTAGCGTCGTAAAGATGGAATTTTCTGACAGGGCGATGAAAGCACTATTTTTATTATCGTGACGGGGACAGTGCTCGTAGATGAGTTCTAGGCACTCGTAGAAGTTATCTTTGGTCGCATTGTCTTTCTCTTCCTTTGGGACGTGGACACAAATTAGCATGATGTTAAAGAAACTCAATTGGATGTGAATGGTGGCGAGATGCTCGTCCACCGGTGTAAACGGCAGTACTTGGTGACGAAGTCCCCCTCCCACCACAAATCCAACACCGAACTTGCGCTCCTTTATATACCAGCTGTAGCAGATGTCACAAAGTCTAATGGCTTTCCTACCTTGCTCCGTCCATTTCATTTCTTGGATGGTGGTGGTGTCAGACTTTACTCCCGCACAGACATCAACCAACCTGGCAGTGGCACTTTCGGCATTAAGGGTTCAGACATTCCAGGCATATGCCCTCAACGCATAGCGCTTAATACGTCGCATGTGGTCGTCATCAAAAAATGGAGACCTCATCCGGGGTTTGAAAAAACTTTTCATTGGTGGTCTTTTTTTTTTGACGTGACGGGTCCCAAGCCTACCAAACAACCAGAAACTATGGCGTTTATTTAAGGGCACATTTATATAGTGAGGACACATTTGGAACCGCACCTACTGATGAACAAACGCTGCTGACTTTAATGGACCCATAAGCCGAGTAAGTTGGAGTGGCCCTCCTAAAGCTCACTTTCTTTCAGCTGTGACCCATTGCACTTCATAACACAGTATTACTACATACATATATAATTGGGAACAGAGTGAGTTTCAAATGCATTTTATGATCAAACATCGAGCTGTGATGTAAGCGCCAAATTTTTATTATTAGAATTTTTTTTTTTCAGGTATCACTATCTAATATAATAGACCCTGAGCTGCGGTAAAACCTAGAATGATTGGAAACAAGATTGCGCATTTCGTGAACCGCGGACAATTAGTCCTCTGACAGTATCCATCTACCTTTTCGGTGTCGAAATAAATTCATTTTTATTTTACATTACACAAAAAATGCTAACAAAATTTGCAATCGTTCTGTTGTTTGCCCGCCTCTTCCTCTTATTTTTTAGTGCGGTGTTTTTGCTCCCTCATTTTGTGGCTATTATTAGGTCGGTCGCTCTCAGCGCGGAAGCCACTATCTTGTTGTATATCACCCTTTATAAAAATATAGACCAGCGAGAGCCTATGAAGATTCCGCGCCAATACTACTAGAGAATAGAGTCTCTGTATTTTTTTCAAATAATGAGAATGGCAGTAAAAAAAAATGTGGCACCGAATAAAGCGTGGTACTTAAAGTCAGTTGACCGTAAAACAAAAGAAATTTAAACCACAAAAAGTCAACTTTTGAAATCAAAGTAATCCACCAGACTTGCTCCAATTTCACACAACCGCAATTCCACACATTCTACTCAATTTAGATACTCCTACAACAAGAACTTGAAAGGCACTGGGATTAATTGAAATTGATGAAGCTGCCAAACGTAAGTGACATTTGACTTCACTTGATTGTCATTTATACTAAGAACAAATAGGCAAAAACGAAGAAGAAAAAAGCACACACACACACACACAAAAGTACAGTATGACTTTAAGAAACATTGAAATGCTCAAACCAGAGGATTATGTAGAGCAAATGACAAGGGCGGCACACAAGTCGGCAAGGATTAAAGGGTCGTCATTGTTAAGGGAAGGCAAGCCATCAGTTCTTTGTGACGACAAACACGTGCGCGCTTTAATCTGTTGTGAATGTTCATGTTGAATATACCAATGTATTTTATATAAGTATATGTTCAAATCTCAAGTCTATTTACTAGTCTGATACTAAGGCAGGCATCATAAACGCACAAAAACAAATTCCTGTACCAAGCCTTAATTATTTTCTTGTAGCATTATCTGCTTGCTTCAATCAAATGGTTATCCCCCGTCAGCGGGTATCGCAGGGAAGTACTCAGTTAATTTGCCACTTCTTGCTTGTTTATGTGCGACATTTTTCAATTACGATTATAGCGGAATTTTTTCGGTTGCATAGAATGCTATTGCTGTGTGTAGAGACGAGATACGAGATACTTCAAAACTTGGCTTATATTTACTTCCACTTCAAAATTCGAAAACTATGATTTTTTAAGCTTCAAGAGCTATTCCTTTATTATGATTATTTGGGCATTTTTTATATTAACGTATATTTTAATCCCCTATTATTATAGGCAATTGGAAGGGGAGTTGACAAAAAATTCTCTGCGTTAGCTTAAAGATTAGAGAATCAATGATTAAAGGCGTCATTTTTTGTGTATTCTTTCAAAGGGTTAATTTTGTTTTTCATCCGCTCACTTATTCTATGGTTTTATATGTACCGCTATTATTCTTATGAAAATGGCAATTTTTTTCTTTCATATGTGTAGCAATCCAGTCTAATATGTAACGCTATTTTTATTTGCACGTGCATAGTGAAAGCTCGGACACACTATCATAATTTGTGGCTTATTCTTAATTTATCAGCGAATTACGATGAAACTGAGTAATTTCGCTTTGTAAAAACCGTCAAAAAATTAAGATGAAATTAGATATTTGATCATAAAGCAAAAACCAAATCACGAACAAATTAGTGTCGGCTCTAAATTGTATCGATAATAATCGAAAAATTGGACGAAGCATTGTGAAATATTCGCTTTTCACTCAACTGTTCTTTGATTTTTACTACAGCTAAAAAACTTTCTCGCATGACCGTAAATTTAGAAAAAGATATCACACTAAAATTGAAATGTATTTAAATGTAAACAATCTCCCTCATTCTTTCTTTGATCAAAGAACTAAGCAATCCTGTGGCTTCACAGCTGTCAAGATAAATTAGGGATGACAAGTGTGGACGCACTTGGTTTATGGGATGTAATTTGAACGAAAATAAGTAATTTACGTTGTAGTGTGTCTGGGCTTCATGGATCAAAAGCAGTGGCCAAAAATAATCGTTATTTTGATTTTTTCAGTTCAAAAAATTATGGAGATGAATTCGTTGAAAAAACTCGAATATATCGATCTAATCCTTATGGCATATTTTTTGTTTTAAATCATTGCAAACTCGTTATTTCATGATCTATTTGATCAAAAACATTTATCACTCTTTTATTTCTATTCTTTCGATCAAATTTGAAAGTGATTTTTTAATTTTTATTTTTCAAGCAAAAATAATCGCTATTCTTCGATTTTCTCCGATCACATTTAATCGATATTTTTTGATTTTATTCGATCAAAAATTATCGTTATTCTTTAATTTTTCAAAAATTATCCTTACCGTTGGATTTTTATTTCTCCTATCATATTTGATCATAATTTCTTAATTTTTATATTTCCGGTCAAAAATAATCGTTCATCTTGGATCGTGTTTCACAGATTTTTGTAACATTTTTCTTTGATCACAAGAGATATTATGGTCCATGCCAACAAATTTGTTTACGTTTATTATGACCAAAAAACACCGATCTAATATGATCGGCAAGAAAAGCGATTATTTTTTATTATATTTACAGGGAATTTTCCCATCTCCAATATCCTGAACACAAATTAGTGGTTTCCTTTTTCTTTGCCCTTCTTTCAGATTCGAACTTTGAAGTTCAAGGTAGAAGGTATCACGTATTCAAATTTATTAACTACCGTTTTTTAGAGATGTGGTTTTCAGGATGAAATAAGACACACAGAATTTAATATTTTGGCCAAGAATTTAGCTTTATTTTAAAAACAAAGGTTTGCCGTTATGTTTTAAAAATGACTTCGTGCAAGCGACCGCCGTGGCTGGCTCGAATAAATTCCAGCCCAGAGGCCCAATTTTCAACCACTTTTTGCAGCAATTGGGGCCATTTAGTGTGTCCGCAATAATGCACCGAATATTCTCCTTCATGGCGTCAATCGTCTAGGGCTTATCTGAGTAGATAAACGACTTCATATAACCTCACAAAAAAAGTGGTGATAAACTGTCCTTCAATAATTTTATTGTTTGAACCAAAGGTCGTCCACATCAACATCCTCCAATTCATTATGGTCGCCTTGATTTTTGAAGAAATATTGACCAATGAACCTCTGCCCATAGAGTACACCAAACAGTAACGCTTTAAAGATGTGACAACATCTCAACAATGGCTTGCGAATTATCAACACTCCAAATGCAACAATTTTAGAATACGTACTCAACCAAAAGTGAGCTTCATCGCTGAACAAACTTTTCTTATGAAAATCGGGATCGATGGGCATCTCGTTTTGGGTCCGCTCACCGTACGTGCCGCGCACTTGACGATCATTCGACTTCAATTCTTGCACGTAATTTTGTAAGCCCACAAAAAAAGATCCTTCCGAAAAATGTTCCATAGAGTGAATGGGCGCAACTCTAGTTGTTATAAAATGTCAAACTAAACTGAGTGTAAATCAAGGAACAGCTGTCAAGAAGACTAGCTTCGAAAAAAGTATTGCCTCATTGAAAACCAAACTATCTATATTATATCTACTTTAATTCTATGTTTTAATTTTCAGACTTCAACGTGTTCCTCCTTAATATATGTAATACCTATTTTCAGACTTCATCAAAGTCAAAAATGAACAAACAGCACCTTACTATTCAATTTTGGATCTTTGATCGGTGGGCGTGGAAGTTGCCCAATATTATTTAAATTACAATATTATACTAAGCATTTTCTGCTAAACACTTTTGCCACATTTCTTTGAGCTTGACTAATTAGCTAGTTTCGATTTTATTCAACTTTTCATTTTTAAAATGTGCGCTCGGTAATTTATTTCTCTAGTATTCCGCTACTGGTTTTCCTTCTGTCAATCTGATATACCCTTCTGGGTATATACTAGAGTTTTCAAATTATAATATATATATAATGCAGAAAACAAAAAAAGCATCATAACTTTCCATTACGTAATCACACCTCAAACTTTTGCGTTACAATCAAGTCTAACATCCACTAAGTTCTCAACTTGTTAGCCTTTCTATTTTTTTCAATTGAAACTCTTCACAGAAATTAACATTTAGCAACATCGGCGAGATATGCGCAATTTTACTTAAACTTTTGCCAACTATTTTTGCGTGTATCTTTTCTGTCATAATTCTGAACATTTTTGCAAATTACTGCTTTGCATTTATTACAATTTTCAAGTGAACTCTCGTTAATGCAAACTTTCTCAATTTGTTTGTCGAAATTACGAGCGCCTGGAGGGCAATTGACTGAAATAAAGTTATTGATATTTAACGCCAATCTGGCGAAAATCGTTTGCCGTTCTCATCATCTCAACATTCTACTGATGGCTGTATTTATTTATATGTACTTGCATATTTAGTTTTTCAACTTACACAATCATTTAAGAATGAAATTTAGCGGGTGTTTCGAGAAAAATATTATTTATGTACAAACCTACATATTCCCATATGAATGTATTAAAATGCACAACATTATTACTACATATATCAAACTATACCGAATTTGGTGCATGCTATAGATTTTAAAGTTTTTTAAAGCAATCACAATTTCAAAAAAAATTAAAGAAATCGAACAAAAATCACGTCCTCACCGTAATTTACATGAATCTAAAAAATGCGACCAATAATAATTTTCCCAAATATCTATAACACGTGTGGGAGAGAGAAAGACGTGTGGTGTGTTACAAACAAAATTTGGAAAATAGGCGTGACACTTTAGAATAAATGGCTATATAAATACACTATCAAACTATACCGAATTTGGTGCATACTTTGCAATTCAAGTCAATAAGCATAATTTCGAAAATTGTTGAAATCGGTCAAACGTTACGATTTCCTCTCATATAAAGGTAATTTAAAAAATCCAAAAAATTCGACATCTCATTAACTGCATGTCTCCCCCCAATTGTATATACTAGATTGGGTTGGGGAGAGAGGAACGTGGACTAAGAAATATTGTGAAAAATGGGTGGGGATCGCCATCTTGAAACATATTTCCGAAACTACCTTGTAAAACTCTACCAATTTTTGCAGATGCTTTGCATTTCAATTTGCTAAGCACAAACATTTGATAACGATAATAATAATTATAAATTTTTCGAATACAATCCGTGCTTTAAACAAACTTTTGCGAAAAGGGTTGCACAGTCCAATCTCCGAAGCCAACTGTGCCTAATTCTATCAATTTGAGTGCAATTTCCAATAAAATAAAATTTGCTTTTAATTACAGCGAGAAATGTGTAAAACCACAGTTTTTTTTTGAGATTGGAAACTATTATACATACAGTGGCTCGCAGCCAAAATGATGCTAAAACGAAATGAAAAAGCGATTAGTAAAAAATCATGTTTATATTGCGAAATAAAAAAATTTTACTAATTTATTAATTTGTAAAATAAAAAAAAAAACACCAAAATTATTTCTTTTTTTACAAACGTAAAGTAAAAACATGTTCGTATACCGAAATACAAGCTCACAGCCAAAATGATGCACAAACGTATACCGCTAGCGGCGATAGCTTGGCGTCGATATTCGAATGCAAAGTAAATAGTGTTATAAATGTGGGCAATCCTGGAATAGTATTTGATAGTTTTGACAGTTTAGTATTGTCATTCATAAAGTGTAGTTCAAAATGGGTCGCCAAACAAGTATTGAAGTGCGCGAGTTAATACTAAAGCATTAAAATGACGGCAAAAGTCAACACAAAATCGCGGGCATATTGAAACTGAGTCAAGGAACTATTCAGCATATCATTGAACGTTATGTTCGTTAAAATCGAAAGTTTAACGAAAGTGATTCCCATTGGATTGTACCGAAAATACGCAAAAAAAATCCCCATTTAAGTTCTCAAGCTTTAGGCAACGAAGTGGAAAAATTTCTTGGGAAGAAAAGTCTTCCGGAAACCATACGAAGAGTGCTCAGAGAACTTGATTTCAATGGGCGCACAACCCGAAATAAACCACACGCCAATGCTAAAAATCGAAATGTAAGGTTGAAGTATGCAAACGAACATTTACATAAGAGTGAAAGCTTCTGGAATACCGTAATTTTTGCAGATGAGAGTAAATTCAACCTGTTTAGATCGGATGGAAAGAGCAACATATATGTATATGGAGAAAAGGAAATGCTGAGCTACAACCGAAAAATCTACGTAGCACCGTAAAACACGGTGGAGTGCATGTCATGTTGTGGGGATGCATGTCGTCTGCTGGAGTCGGAAATTTGGAATTCATCGATTGTACTATGGACGAGAGTGTGTATCTGGGTATTTTGAAACAAAATTTGCTACAAAGTGCCACGAAATTAAATATTTCCGACAACTTTCGAAACTATCAAGTTAATGATCCGAAACACAAATCCGGAGTTGTGCAAAGTTGGCTTATTTGGAACTGTCCGCTCATAGTACAAACACCAGCACAGTCTTCAAATTTAAATATAATCGAGAATCTTTGGTCAGTTTTGGAACGAGAGATTTGAAACAAAACCGACTTGAAAAACGTGCTGAAAGCAGAATGGAATAAACTTCCTCCTAACTATACAAAGAAATGGAAGGAATCCATGCCGAAACATATGAAAGCAGTTATAGGTAGTAAGGGGTATCCCACAAAGTATTAATGGAACTAAAATTTTACTTGTCCTTAAAGAAATTGTAATGTATTCTTTTTTTTTTTTTTGTTACTGCATCATTTTCGCAGTGAGGTGCAGTTTGATACAAAGGTTTGTTTTTATTGTTAATTAAATAAAATAACTATATAATCTGAATTTTTTAAGGCATAAATTAAATGTGTATATCTGCCGCTGTTAAGTGGTAGTTATATTTTTTGGAAGCGGTATTTAGTTTTCAGGTGCTTTACTTGCTTTACTATTTCTTATACGGTTGCATCACTTTGATTGTGAGCCACTCTATATAAATAAATAAAAATCTTATATCGGCAGCGATCAGTTGTGTATTAATAGTTTTACTACATAACCAAGAACCCTTTATTTCAAAATTAAGGAATTATATGAACTTAATATAAGTATTATTTACTTGTTTATTTTTCATTAGATAACATAATACTATTTCATCATAACTAATTAAGGTTTTTTTTATTACAGGCTAATCACAATATTAAATATTTAAAAATGTGGTCACTTTCCAGGGATGATAAATTAAATTTTCCAAATTGATCCAAATTTTAGAAAAAAATCAAATTTAACAAAAACGTAAGAATTCTTTTTTTAATTTTCTACAAAAAAGAGTTGAAATATATTTGTAAATTGGCTTATAAATATATATTAAAAAGATAAGAATATGAAAATAGAAATAAGTTTGTTTTCTATTGGACCAACTAAACATTTCTGGGAAATTTTCGGCAGAATTTCGAAATTCAATTCAGCATATGCCCCATATAATATAACATGTCGCACGAAATCAGACAGAAATAGGTACACCCCCGAAACAAATCTAATATGTTTAAATTTATACAATCATAAGGAATAATTTGAAACAAAGGATTTTTTCAAAGCCCGGCTGATATTTAGAACCAAAATTAGAAAAGAGAAATTCTACGTGTATAAAGATTAAATTCTGACATTTTATGAGTTTTATTTAAAAAAAATTAAGTTGAATCGTTATTTTTTGAAGTTTTATACTTTGCTTAGAAAATAAAACTTAGTTTGTGTGAAACGCCTACAAATTAATTTTTATTTTCTGAGATTTATACTCAAGAAATAACCATTATTTTCTGAACAAAAAATAAAGCTCAAAATATAACGATTCAAATGTAATTTTTTTCATGAAACTTATAATCAATCGTTGCGATCCCTGAATATTATATTTAATTGAGATTTAAAAGCGGAATTATTCAAGTTTTAGGGTCGCCTCCCAAGTCACCGCGCTTCGACATCGACTCTGAGTAGCACAAAAACTGCCAAAAGATCGACTTTAGTGCTCACAATATTTAAACCTATTTTGCAACATATCTAGAGGAAATAATGGCATTTTTTGTATAAAGAATAAATTAAATTGGTATTAAATTGCTTTATGTCAGCCAAGTCAAAGAAACCTTCGAAATTAATTATGTTAAAAATAGCCTGGTAGTATTCTTTCCTTTGACTTGACCATAACGCATAAAAATTTAATGCTAAATTCAGTATAAATGCAAAATATTTATGACCTTCAACATTACCATCAACTGCATGCTCACAACACAGAGAAAATTTAATGAACAAAAAAAAATCAAAATATAAAGGCTTCTTCAGGTTCTTTAGCGGTAGAGCAAAATTTTCCGCTGCACTGCAATTAATAATTTTCCTTTGAGATAATCAACAGACAATTAAACAAAAGCGAATGCATAAAAGAAATTAAATCCACAGTAAAATCATAAGAAAGTAAGGGCACATCAAATTAAGATAAATAGAGCGTACTCAAAAAAAAAAAAAAAAATACACACAAATTTAAATAAATCTTTACAAATATAATATATGTATATGCTGTGCTTAATTAACTGCAGTCAAAAATTTATTTATGTGTTGTATGCGGAAAATGTTGTTCCTATTATGTATGTATATCGTGGACTATCTTGGTTGTTGGTTTTGTTGCAGTGTGTGCTTTTGTACACAATATAATTTTTGCTTCGTTGGTTACAATTTTACCACCATTTTAATTGAACGATTTACACGCTATTCCTATGTAAAGTTGTTGTTTTTTTTTAATTTCTGTCTGACTGCGTCTGTTTTATATGTAATATTTATTTATGTACATATGTATGTATGTATATTTTTGGGATATGTATGGTTGACTGTAAATATATACCGACAAAATAATTGCTTTCAACATTTCAGCATTTCGGCATTTAATTATTTGCCATTAAACGTTTTCCATTGAAAGCGGCATTAACGCTTCCTGTCTGGTCGGTCGGTTGGTTGGTTGGTCGGTTGGTTGGTTGGTTGGTACGCTTATAGTTTGCAATTTTCGGCTATTTGGTTTGCGTTGTTTTTTGTTTTTTCGTTTTTTTTTTTTGCTAGCCCACTCTCTAGCTCGTGCCTCGTGCATCACCAACTTTATGGAACTTTTGCAATAATTCTTTATTAATTTTCGATTTATTTCAATCAGTGCGCAATTAAATTCGATTCTGCCGCCAAGAGTGCTCTTAACATAAATGAAGGCAGTAGCTCTGTAAGCTAACATAGTTGCATATACACATACAGACATATTTTACACAAATGAAATATTTAGCACATGAGCGTTTACGTTTATATGGAAAATGAATGTGGTATTACGGCCTTGTTGTTGTTGCTGCTGATTGGCAGTAAATTATGTTAGTTCAAAGCTTAAGAAATTATGGCCATAGCCAGGTTGTAAAAAAATTGGCCAAGGTGTTCTTAAAATTCACCAACGCACATAATTTACTTAAATGCTTATAAAAATAAACATAAATTACACTGGCCTAAAAAAAAGCAGATTTTCAGAAATGATTGAGCACCTTTTAGTCACCGATAGGAAAACGGTAACAATAACGATAACTGCGGAGGTGCATCAATAAGGTGCATCTTTTTTGAGCTCTTTATATAACATGATGTCTTTAAACAACTTTAATATGCAAATATTTTCGGACATATTTCGGATTAGTTGAGCAATACATAAATAATTTCATGCAATTTTACCATTAAGTCTGCGGGTATTTACTTTGTATACGAGGAGGAGAAGGTCAATATTATGGTATGTGCTTCTTTATAACTATTTTCAATCTTAATTAATAATTCTAAGTGTTTTTTTATTAGCTCTAGAAATCTTACATATCATTTATTTTTTACATCTACTGTATAAAACTCTATGTAGAAAAAAAATCTATGACCTTCCACTGAACTGGAACTTTTAACGAACTGAAGGTAAGAATCAAATAAAAAATATGCCTAGTGCTATAATATTTCGAAAAATAGTTAATAACTTCAGTTCTTATTTAAAATTGTTTGTGATTGAAATTTCTCTTTAAATATCGTAATTGTTATCTCGTAAGTCGTTTTTTTTTTAACCAATCAAATGCAATTAGTACAACAGTTTGAGAGCAATGAGAATAAGCAGTTGCGCTAAATACAGCTCATAGCGGCATTCACTGATTTTCACATAACGAAGGTGAATTTAAAAACATAATTTATAGTAATGGGGACCGGAAGTTGACTTAAGTTTCTTCGGCGGGTTGGAAGAGACAACTATGCACTCTCTCATTTGGCTGGGAATGCAGTGAGAAGGAGACACCTAAAACCTCTGACTCCTCATGTGGTAATTTTTCAGCCGCGATTCGTTGCCTTTCTCGTTACGCTACATTCTCCTTTTCCATAGAAAATGATATCCGATGTTTGTCCATTTTCTTAGTTTTCTTTTGTTGTTTTAATTTAGTCTGATGTGCATTTTGAGGTTGTATTTTTCAGAAGTTTTGTGATTTTCATAAGGCTAAAACCAAATGCATGAAGTAAATATTTATGGATGTGGGAATGTGTCCTATGAAAATTCACCCCAAACCCAAGAGCTTACACCTAGTTCAACTAGCATGCACATCCGTGTGACATTACACTGCCGTACGTAGTGATACAATGGGCCCGTGTCTTTGTAACCTAGTTGCAAAAGAACACTAGGTAAGATAACGAATTGCATGTGAGGCAACAACACTAACTCGGAAAAATATGCGAGTTGAGCCAACTCGGTAAAATTATATCCGACCTGAGATGCAGTGTTGGGAAATGAAAACCCAGCGCTATTGTGAGTGAGCCGGAAGAAATTATATGGGAAATTTCAGTTTAATTAATTTTTATTTGCATAGTATTTTTAAATATATAACTACGTCAACCACAAAATTGCCGGCACAGCTATTTTTTCCTTTTTCAATAGTACTCAAAAAATCGAATATTTCATGTAAGATGCGACCAGGGCTGCTTTTGCAACGAAAGGAAATTTTATCCAAGTTAGCGGGTACTTTTGCAAATCGGTAACAATAAAACGGGCACAATGTATGTATCGAAAAGTCTTTCTGCATCAAGAAGAAAATTATGAAAAAAAATGTCGCTTACTTTTTTTTCGTGGTGTAGGCTTAATATTTCTAAGCTACTAAACTATCCTAAGACTAGCGCCAGCCGGCTACAAGTAAGCGATAGACATATTTACTGTATCGTTTTTAAAATGATCAGAAGCGGCTTTAGACCAAAAAACATCGAGAAGAGCGAAGATTATGTTCACTACGAAGGTCGAAAAGAAGAACTCATTTAATACAAATCGCTTAAGACCGAGCTGCCTCACCTCATTCCTATCAAAATTACTAGACCAATTTATAGGCATCTACTGAATAAACCATTGCACGCAACAGAAACTGCACCCTATCAGCTGAGAAGTGTACTGTGGGAAAGTGTTGAGAAGAAGGAAATACTTAGCTACAGGCATTTATCGCGATATTTGGTAAAATTAAGCAGTGCACAAACTAATGGAAAGGTAAGCAATAAAAATGGATAAGTAGGATAAGCTAACTTGGTTTAGTCATGCCGGTCTGTCTGTCTGTCAGTTTGCATGCAAACTAGTAGTCTCAGTTTCAAAGATATCTGACTGATATCTGAATAATTGTCAGAACAGTCACCATCGGGCAATTGATTATTCAGATATGTGGTTTTGCAATATAACTTCAACACTAAAGTAGCAAAGGATACGAAATTTGGTATATTCACTTATTAGGAATAGAAAATGCAGAATGTAAATTCTCAAGATTGAGTAACTAAGTATAACTTGAAGGTTTCATACAACTGATTATTCAGACATGAGGCTTTGGGTTATAACATTTTATTTATCTGGTTTTGTTCTTAAACTTGTGACTTATTATTAGAATAGAAACAAACTGTCAAATATTTTATTTTATGACGTTTCTAAAGTATTAAAGACATATTTGTTGATTACATAGTTTATAGCAAGGCGAATTCATATAAGGTGGTGCTGAGAAAGCAGCTGAACGTTAAGTCAAAATGATGTGTTTGGTGTAAATCATACTGTCATTGTGCAAATAATTTGTTAGTGTAAATCTTTGTTTTTGCATAAGATGGTATTGAGAAAGCAGCTTATTGAATTCACTTGCTGGACTGAATGTCAAAACTAAGTGCTTGTTGTAATTCTCACCGATTCTCACTGCTATTGTGCGTATAATTTGTTAGTGTACATTTTTGTTTTTGTACGCTCAATACCACCTGGTATGAATTTGCCTTGGGTTGTAGTTTTTCCTCGTTTTTTTTCACTTCCTGTTTATTATAAATTAAACCGCAGCCGCAGTTAGTTTTGGGTAAATCTCGTTTAATTGATAGACTTCGGGTAGCCTCCACAAATCACAAAAAAAAAAATAGCGCACGAAACCCCAGTTTTATTTTTTAACAATAAAAAATTTAGCTCGTTATATGATTCTTTTTTCTGAGCGATTAAGAAAAGTTTCAAAGCGATTATAAATTTTAAATTTAAGAGATACGGGACATAAAAAAATGTACGTTCACTCACACTGTTCTCTGATATTTAGAAACTTTTTATTTTTTTTATTGAGAATTTAAAAGCAATCATTATTTTCGGTTCCTGATTAATACATTATAATAAAACATCTGTTAACCAAATTTTAATCAGCTACTTCAAAAACTAACTCGCGTTCAAACTAGAAGACTGGCATGTCTTAATAGACTGATGTCGTTCTTCTGATTATTTGTTATGTCTTTGAATGAGAATACATCTTCTTCTTCTTTTATATTCAAACATCAGGCCAAACACATCATACCATTTTATCTTCATGAAGGGTATAAAAATTACCGAGGTTAATAGAATGTACTGCGTTTTAAGTTCCCAATTTTTTAGTAATAACCTTTCTCAGAGATTTTTTTATTATTTTTAAACCGTACTAACAAACTGAACTCAAAAATTTGGTTTGAAAACTTCAGTTCGCACAGTAGATGACAAGCTATAAAAAATCAATTAAAAAATGTTACCTTAATTTCTCATTGTGCTATAAAAAAGTCAAAATTATTAGTACCAGAATATATCCGCCGGTGTTCATACCGTTATTAATTTTTAACTGAAAGTATACTCACCATGTACAGAGTCGATTACCAGGCAGTTCTGAGTATCCCATTACCCAATTCAGACGAAGGCTCCTTTTGGAATGAGCAGAGCTCCCTTTGCAATTGGCACTGGCTCGTAGTTGCTCACGCTCGGCTTACTCTTTGATAGGTTCTGTCACAGCTGCGAGGACATGGACTGTGGCATTTTGAGTTTCTCGACCTGCAAAAAAAATTATACTCAAAAACTATTTTTTTTTCTGAGAGATAAAATAACGCTAATTTTTTTCCATCAAAAAAATATGACTAAACAACGAAAGGATTACGTTCATTAAAAAACAATATAACTCAAAAAATTCTGATCGGTTTTGATAAGAAAAAAATTCATGAACATTTTTTTTAATCAAAATATAAAAATTCACAAAATAATCTTTATTTCAGATCAAAAAATAGCACTCCCGAAACGAGAAACTAGTTTGAGCTATAAGTATAACTCGATGCATATTTTTTTTTTTAAACGAAAAACCACCGTAGTCTGAAATCTTAAAATATTGATTTTTTTTTTATTTTTAATAGAACTCATAATCATTACTGAGCCGATTGGGTGATTCTTTTCTAAATACTTCCATTCTTTTTGACACTTTTCTCTCTGTTTCTCTGATTTCATTACGCACACAGCGTTGTATTTGTGGTGTGTTGCTGCCTCGGGTGAGATGTACGAGTATGTATCTTATTTCTCGTAAATAAATAATATCTTGAATATTCTTGCAGTGTTGCCGCTTTTAAATTAGAAAGACTTCTAGCTATAACATGAAAAGTAATACAGAGATTATTGTGGTTGTCCTATATTTTATGTTTACGTCGACTTCAGTTTCAACAAAAAACATCAAAAAACAAAGTCAAGATTAAATCACCAACGTCTCAAGGTTGTTTCTATTTTCTTGCACCTTTTCATGCAAATCAAAATGAATGAATTTTCGCGCAACCGCCAGTCCACTTTTGTTAGTTTGATACCCAAAATTATTCTTAGTCCTTTCTTGCATTTGAACAGCTAGCAATTTAAACCTGAGATTCATATAAACGGAAAAGCTGTAAATAAAAGTATATTTACTTGTTTGCCTGCGTTAATAAAAGAAGAAGAAAAAGAAGAAGAAGAAAAATTGGGCGCACCTATTCGCCGTTAACTGCTGTCCATTATTTTCAAATTGGTTTCTTATGCAAAGTAGCAGAGAGATGTTATAGTGCACCTATTCAAGTCAAATTCAAGGAAAGTGCCGAAATGCGTTCCAATAAAAACAGCATCTAACTATATACATACATACATACATATTTACATACAAATATATATATTTATTGTAGTTTACGTCAAGCATTTATAAGCCATCTTCAAGGAATTGAATGTATGAATTCTATACTAGGTATGAATGTATTTGGTTATGTTCTTTCAGTGGTAAGCTAAGCTTAGACGAATGGCTATAATAATACTAAAAAAAAAGGGAGGGCTATTGTAAGGAGAAGAAAGCGAGCAGCAGTTGTTGCCTTGGACTCAGTTGAATGTAAAGCAGCTGGTTGTGGTTGGCTGGTGGCAGTTTTAGAAGAATGAAAGACTGGATTTTTCCATTGTCGCATTAAATCTGAATTTATGGTTGCGGTAAAAATGCGTTTTTGTTACATGTGTACATACAACTACACACACATTGGCATGTCAATTCCATACATAACATACAGTGGCGAGCGAAAGTGATCGATTGTTGTTTGTTTTACTATATTAGCATGGTTTTACGATGATAATTTTTGTACGTTAATTTTATACAAAAACATAAATCATCGGATAACAAAAACCATATAAATTTATAAAAACAACAAATTTTCATCAAAATTTTTCAATTATTTAGAGGAATCTTCAAACATTTTTTGGGTACACAGTTGTAAAGATTATTTAATTTTAGCAAAATAAACTGCTGATGTGAGGGCCTAGAACCAACCATTGAATTTTTATAATTTTTTCCATTTTCGGTCATACGAACTTTTTTCCCACAACGCATGCATTTTTTTCTAACTCCCGTTGATTTGCTATAATTTTATACGCCGACAGTATTCTTCAATTTCTACCACAAACATTATGTTCTTGTATAGGAGATATAAAACAAAAAAGTTCCTCAAGCTAAAATTAAAAAAATATAAAAAATCAACACTATTTTGTAGATATTTCAAACTTGCACTTTGTTTTACTAAAATTAAACAGTCATCATAAGTGTTGCAGTACTTTTCTAAAAAATTTAAAAGAGAAAATTTTTATATTGTAAAATATTGATGCAAATTTTTAAACTTTGTATAAAGCTTGCAAAATGAGTTAACATTAAGAGTTTAATATTATATATATCTTTTTTTAATAATTTTATTGGATTTTTCAAAAAGGTGGCAACTTTTTTCTAAAAATATATATAAACCTTATGCTCAATTTAAAGAAAGATTTGGCACCAATATTTTGATATTTCATAAAACTTGTGTGTAGTGTATTTAAATTTTACTTTTCAAAAACGTGGCTACCCTCTGCATGCAATAAACCTTCTCTGCAGCAAATTGAACAGTTTGGTACTCATATTTTAGTATTTCATCTTATTTGTATTAACGTATCTAAATTATACTTTTCAAGAAGGTGGCAACCCTCTTAAAGATGTGCATAGCTTGCTATAAACTTTCTCCTCAATGAAGCGTGCTGTCTCTTACTCATATTTTATTAATTTATAACATTCTGTATAATTTAACATAATTTGACGTTTCAGAAAGGTGGCATCCCTCTCCAAAATAAAAGGCGAACCTCATCTAGACGAACCGTTTGGCTTATCTTGAAATTGTTTATAACTTGTGTGTAATTTAATTTAATTTGACTTTTCAAACAAGTGCCAACGACATAATAAATGTTTGATATGAAACTTATTTTCGACATGAACCGAATTTTAATATTTCATATAACTTGTGTATATTTTAATTAAACTCAACTTTTCAAACTGGTGGCAACTCTCCCTCAGGAATAAAATATAATTTAACAAAAAAGAAAATGATCATGAAAAACCTTGCCAGCAATGTAAATCAAAAAACAAAATTCGACTGCTTTTGCTCGCCACTGTACATACATACACATATAGTACATGCAAATGCAGGCAGCCCAAAAAGGACTTTATCGGGCTTGCAATACGTGTTGTGAGAAATTCACAAAACCACACGCACACACAAGCAATTTTAAGAATTGAGCTGAGAGCAAGCATTACGAATACCCTTTATCTAAACTACATACACTTTCTAAAATTTGCAAATTCACTTGCACATACACTAACTCTCTGGATATTCGGACGGGTCGATTGCCGGCCGCTTTGAATGCTTAGACTGCTTATGGTGGTAGCTGCTAGTGTGTGTGTGTGTCAAATGCGCCATTTATAACACCTTCCAGCTATTGTGTGCCGAAATTAAATTGCTCTGACCTGTGCTATAAATTTTCGAAATACATAGCGGACGCGATTTCCATGCCACGGCCAGTGCACAACCACACTGATACTAGTTGGCAATACATTGGCATAACGGGATTTGTTGTATACATACCAACTCGTTCGTGCATGTACATATGTGACAGATTTTTTTTCCAGATGCAATTTTTCTTTACCTTCATTTGCACTTTCGCTATTGACCTTTGGCCAGTGCTTGAGTGCGTTTGGAGTTCATTTACCAAAAAAAAAAAATAAAAAACACATTCATGGAATTTGCATGGCAGTAGTAATGGAAGTGGCTTAGATAATCACTAACGTGGTCTTGTTGAGGTTAGAAATTTGAAAATAGCTAAGATTTACTGGTCGTAAATGAAATGTGAGTTTTTTTTTTTTTATATGTATCAAGAACTTTATTACTTTTCTATTGATGAAATGCCTATAAAGAGCATTAAAAATTAACTGAAGATAGATGGAAGGATAAATAATATATTGACTTCGGGTTTGGAACTCATAAAATAAATCTTATCGAAATGTAGCCCTTTAAATTTATGAAGATAAATAAATATGTATATTCGAAATATGTGTCGGCATGTGAAAGCCACGTTTGGCCTAACTATGTAATTTTTATCAGAGCTGTAAAAATTTGCAATCAACTTTTTTAGCAATCAATGATTGCACTACTAGTTCGATTGCAAATTAAAATTTATTGCTTTTTTGTGATTGAAAAAAATTACAATCTGCAATTTTTTATCCCTTATGTGTATGGCTGAAAATCAACAGAATAATCTTCAGCGCACTACCGCCTAATATCTATTAGAGTGCACCCTACTGGCTATACCCTGACAAAGACTTGGGTGAAACAAAAACCCCTGCGCGGATTGGTCGCAGGGGAGAGCCAATCATTGGAGGGCTAACTGTCTTGGCGCGGTGATTTTCATTGAGCAATATGGTTGTCCTTTCGTCTGCCGGGTGTTCTCGACGTTTTCCAGGCCAAAACGTTTGCAACAGATGATGCAATAAGATACACAAAGTAGAATGCGTTCGCGAGAAAGCATGTGAATATCTTTTTAGATAGCCAATCGGATATTCAGGCACTCACTTCTACCTCAGTCAGATCTCAACAAGTGGATGAGTGTAGGAGAGAGCTGGCCTCGATTTTTAACCATTATGAGATTACCCTAGTACGAATCCAGGGGTATAGGCACATTTACGAAAATGAGACATCGGATGAACTGGCGAGATGTGCCTCTGCATTGAGCGTTTCCCACGCGATAGACATGGCTGCCTCGCTTATGGGGATCAAAAGCAAAACTTCCGGAATTAACTATTCCAAAGCTAAACTGAGGTGAAACCATGGAGGATTGCCTGGCAGTTTTAGGTTTCTTACGACCCAGTTTCTCTTAGAAGAATGAGTCAAAAGACACTCGGTAAACTAATTCTGTACAGCTGCTAGTGGAACCAAATGGCAAATTTGCTAATTGCTTGTCACCAGAGTGACAATCCACTTAAACCAACCAACCAACAAACCCCGGAATTTGTGCATACTAATCCGTTTTTGAAAAAATGTAAGCGATGCAGGAACTTCTGTGAGCTCAGTCCAGGATATGGACATTATAAGCCGTTTCGAGGCAGCTATATTGTCATCTTTCGCTGCTTCTAACTTCGAAGTTCCGTATTGTTTTTCTTTATTTATTGTTGCTTAGTTAAACCTTAAATTTACACAATGTATGACTAATGATGAAGATTTGGAGGATTATCGAATTTATCTAAGTGACAACAATAATTAGTATTAAAGAAAATTTGTTGGAAATGTAAGCTACTAATTTAAGTAGGTGCGCATTCTTTATTCAAAAATGAATTGGGTATAACTGAAAAGTCACAAACACATAGGGCACCCGAAAGGGGCGCGACTATAGAGGAAAATCGATGCGTTCTTTGATCTCGGGACTAGCATCCTGAATATTTTATAATATCCAATCGATATAATTAAAAACTTGTCTTTTACAAAAGTTTATTTTAATTAAAATGAAATAATTAAAGCTTTACAGTTTTCAAGAAACATGAGTTAGTTTCAATATTTCGTTATTAATATTTACAAATAAATTGCCCCATTCTGTTTACTTGGGTAAGCTTTTGCTGTTAGATTTAGAATTGTTATTTTATTTCCATATGCTTTTTTTACATTTTACTTTATTAATTATTTGCATTTTCTTTATTTAAGAGGAAACAATTACTGAAGTCCTTATTTAGTGCTCCACTTTAACCCTGCTGTTAGGTTAAGACCATTTGGTCCAATTTTTTTTTTGTTTTCTTTGTAACTTTGGAACGGTGATATATACTGTCTAAATTTTTCAGCTCAGGTGGTCTTTTTATAAAACAATATTATGTGCGAAAATTTAATTCTCTGACTTAAAACTGGACTAAGATAAATTGAAAATTACGAATCTTAGGTTAATGGACCATTTGGTCCATAGTATATTTTCTTTGATTTTCTTTACATTAATTTTCCAAAAATAAGTATTTATTAGTTTGTTCGATATTTTTTGGCACTACATGATGAGCAAAAAAATGTTTTTCGGTTGGGTTTGCAAATAAACGCACTGCAAATGGAGCATTTTACATCAGACTTAGACTTGCAGCAACTACAAATTCCTCGCTTTCGAGCTCCTGAACTAGAAGCATTTTTAGAGCAGGCCACTGGTGCTGGGTTTTACCAGAGTTGAGTAAATAATAAAATAATAATATTTAGCAAGTATTGAACCAAACTAAATATAAAGACTAAGATTAAATTGTTATTTTGTATGAAAACTGCAGTATGGACCAAATGGGCCTCTAACCTAAGATTCGTAAGTTTTTTTTTAACCTAACAGCAGGGTTAAATAAAGCTTAGCACCTAGTTCTTTTATTATTAAAATAATTTTTTGTTATCTATGTCAAACGAATATTAGTTACAACGTCTAACTCTTTTTAACAACGAGGGTTTTCATACAAGTTTTAATTTCATGAAGGGCTATTCCGACACACCTTACTCTTAACTAGTGTTGTGCTTTTATTGACATTGGTATTTTTTTCTTTGTCTTTTTAACAGAAATCTATTTCACATCAAAGCCTTGGAAATGTCAAAAACATTCACATACTCGTACTGCTTCTTTCAATTTCTGTTTTCGATTGAACAGAAAATTCTTCAAAATAAAAGCTTAATGCAAATACCTTCAGCTGTAAAGAACGAAGCGATATACAGATGCAAGCATTAAATAAGTATATCCACATCTACTAGTTGCTTCAATATTTCTAGTTGTCAACTTCCACAACGATTCAACACAGTCTCCAAGTCAACCAAAATTAGACAACCAACAAACCAATGATTCAACGACCATTTAATTTCGCTCATTCACTGTCTTTTAGTAACTAAATAGTCAAGTTGTTTTGTTAATTTGCCGCTTTTGTGCAAAGCTACAACATTTACCCACTTCCAATTGACAACAGTGGAGTAGTGAAGAGTAACACTTGTTGTTTGTCAACCCATAGCTGTCATTGCTGTTTGTCGACTCCGGTTTGCCGCTACTATCTCCTATTATGGTTTGACTGTGTATTTCGGATTATTTCTGTTTATTTCCAAGCTACCTCCTCCACTCCTCCATACCTCCCAGCTGTCCTGTAATTTACTTTACACAAAATTTGCAGCTGACTAACTAACTGACTGAGCACCACAACTGAATATATTTATAGTTTTGTACTATGTATGACGACATGTCTTTCCAATGCCTTTCCGAGCAATCTGCGGCCACTCTGCTCGTTCACAGGCATCTGAAGAGGTAGGTATAGTATATGCCGCTTGAGTTGTGAACAGCGAACAGTTGCTATTTATGACCCGTCAGCATAAATCACATTAATTACTGGCAGACGACGACGACATTCATTAAATTCATTTGAATAAATTGAGCGCTCAACTCTCGCAAATGTTCTAGAATACCATGATGTCAAGTTACTGACTTGAAAGTGCCTTCAATGGCCATCCAAAATTCTCACAAATATAATATAATATAAGATATTTTCAAGTGGCCCGGTGTACGAAGGAGGGCAAAGAGATTAAGCTGGAAATATTTCCTAGTCAATGAAAGAGCTTTTTGGGGAAATGCGCAACTGAGTACAAATATTAAAGATCAAAAGGAAGTATGCGCAATTTCTTCTTTTTTAATCGGCCAAAAAATTTATATTTACGCGCGTAATTTTTCTTTTCTTGGGTTTCTTTAGTAAGAAATTTGTATTTCCTTTTTTGCATCTTTTAGGAGCCCTTGAATTGGTAATCCCAATAACTAATTTGACCGTGCAAATTTAAAAGTTCCTCGCCTCTTAATGTTCCGCATTTAAACATGGCGTATAAGTAATTTTTTTAAATTAAGTTTGTTGAGATAATGAAACCTAAAAAGTCATCTTTTTTTATATTAAAAAAAAATTAACCTTATCTATGTATGTCTTATTTTTCTTTTACTATTTTACAAATTTCATAGTTTTACTATAAAACTTTGACGTAGGCACATTAACATTCCCGAACTGAACGACGATATTGGAAATAAATTTGCATAGCTGGCAAGCGTTGCCTTGTAAATCTGTTCATGGTGAAATGAAAAACCAAACAACTCACCTTGGAGAATGACCCTTTATATAAACAATTTTGTTGAATAATAGATTTTTCTATAACTGGATTGTTAAGCCTGAAAGCTCACAATAATTGTTTCATTAAAAGCATTTATATGTACTCTCTCAAGGACATACCACCGTTTTCAGACTTTTGAAAACCAATGAAGCAAAGCACCTTTTTTACAACAAGTCAGTTTAAGTTCTCCTAAATTTCGAACAGTTTATTTATACCAGTATTGCAATGCTTCATTTATTTTATAAGATTAATTTAATAAGCTTCTTTTTTTTTAAATAGGTGGCAACGACCTTCATTTAGAGTTCTCAAATCAAAGTTTCTCACATATTTTCGTTTGACACTAGTATAGTAGAATTTCAGTTACCTTACAAATTAAATTTAAACAACTTTTTTTCCAACAGTAGCAAACCCTCTTCAAAAATGTTGTCGTAAAAAATGCTTCCGCTTCACTTTAATACTGTTATATTTCAATATTTTTAGGAATAAAAATAGCTATTTTTAAATGTGTGGCAACACTCTTTAAACATGTTTTTATAACAAAGTTTTCTTAAGCCTGCTCTTTCCGAATCCCATATCGTAGAATTTTCTTTAAGTTAATAATTTAACTCAGTTTACTTTTTGAAGCAGGTGGCAACCCTCTCCAAAACTATTCATAAAATAAAGCATTCCTATGCATTCTTCATTTGAGACCCATATTTCATTATTTAATTTAACTTATTATAATTTTATTTAATGGTCTTAACAAGTGGCAACCATCTCCAAAAATATTTTAAAAACTAAGCTTTTCTAAAACTTTTAGTTTGACACTCGTACTGTACAATTTAATTTCACCTATTAAATAGACTAAATTTAGCACTTAAACAAGTGATAGCCGTACGGTTCTTCTCGAATAGAAGGTTAATATCTAACTTATATGAGGGTTGCCACCTTTTTGAAAAGTCGAATTTAATTAAATTATTCACAAATTATATTAAATATTCAAATATGGGTGTCAAACGGTTAGTCTCGTCGAGAATATGGTGCACACCTATATGCTGGAGAAAGTTGCCACCTGTTTGAAAAATCGAGTTTATTTAAAATATGCAAAATGTATATAAATTATGAAAGTATGAGTATCAGGGGGTTAGCCTCGGCAAGAAATGGTTCATACCTAAATTTTGGCGTGAGATGCCACCTGTTTGAATAGCCGAAATTACTTGAACTACACAAAATTTTTATGAAATATGAAAATATGGGTGCCAAACTGATCGATTCGCCAAGAAAAAGACTTATAGCATATAGTGGGTTGCCACCTGCTTGAAAATTTGAATTTAATTAAATTATGCACAATTTATATGAAATAGTAAAATATGGGTGCTAAATTTTGTAGGAATATTTTGAAGAGGGTTGCCACCTTTTTTAAAGTTAAATTATATTAAATTATACACAAAAATATAACATATTAAAAGATGACTGTTAAACTGTTCAGCTCGACGAGCGCAAGGTGCATACCAATTTTTGTGGTGGTTGCCACCTGTTATTTGAAACCGAAATTTTTTTTGTTAACATATGCAAAAGGCAATTAATAATTAAATATAGGCAGAAGGAACAACGTCTGTAGGATTTTTCTAGTATATTTATATTTAAGTACGCAAACATTTTCTTCTCACTCTTTTCCACTTAATTTACTTAGATTTGATTGATTAATACTTAGAAGCCCCATGGAGAAAAATCGTTAATTTGATATAATATGTATGTATTACATTCCTGTCGTGTGAGCGCGCCATTGGGGCAGATGTGAGGGTGAGCGATGTTTGCACAGTGGAGAGTAATCCTGCATATAAAAAAACTGAGTTTAACGCCAAATGTGAGTTAACTTCAAAAGTAAAAACTATAGGTAGAGTAAGCAAAATAGACAGTTGACATTTTCAATATACGCTGTGATAAATTGCATATCATCAAAATTCAATTCTAAACGTTCGTAACTAAGACTAACACATTGTTTTTTTTTTTGTTAAGACAAACACAGCTGTTTGCTCTAATACCAACTCTTCTGTCACAGAATCAAAAGATTTTGTGATTCTTGTGAATCAGTTTGCTATTAGATTCACAACATCTCAAATAACGACATACTTGACATAATAACAGCAGCGAAAATTTCCAACGCGCAACGGACACAGGTGGATGGCAAATGAATGCCAACGACCGACGCCAAAATGAATATTTGAAGCTGAGGGATATGCTAAGTTGAACAGCTGAACTAAGGTGAGTACCGCGACGAATATATTATATTTCAAATGGCATATAAATCAAATAGTGTGAGCAGCGATGCAATGGCGACGTTTCGGATGAAACAGTGTTCGTTGTACATAAATGCATAGATATGCAAATTATTACCTGCATATGTATACATATGTACATATTTTCATATACATATCTACACAAAAATCTACGTGTCGCATAAACTAAAAAAAAATTTCGCTAACACAACGTGAAAGGCTTAAAAATCGCATTTGTGTCGCTTGGTGACAGACAGCCAAATACCATGGACACGAAATGCGATCTGCTCGCGTAACTGAATAGAAAATTACAATTTAACGCGTAGTACTCGATTTTCCCAAAAAAAAAGCAAAAATTAAACAAAACAAAAAAAGAAATGAAGAAAATCCAAAAGAGGAAGCACAGAAGCCTAAGAAAGTGGCACTGCAGCCGAGGAGATTGTGAGTAGTATTTTCACAAACAACTGAAAAATAAAAATTTGGAAGGAGATTGAAAAGCAGCATATCTACTATTATCGAATATCATCAATAATCTTCAAAATGGCACTCGAGCATGACAAACAGAATGGCAAGTTGTCGCACATATCAACGAGCAGATGCTTATAAGAAAGATAGAAGAATCGCAACCACTCGCAGGCAATCCGGCTGTCAGAAATGGGGGCACAGCCAGCTCATAGCCATCAGCCAGCAGTGCTAAACCAACAATAGCAACACAAAAAAAACAACGAAAGAAACAAATCAAGAAATTCCTACTGCAGAAATGAGAATTGAATTTTATATTGACGAGCGGAAGAACAAAAAATAGCTAACACCATTTTAAATTAACAATATTCAAACTACATGGTTGAACTAAAAGAAGCTTAATTTTGGTCGGGTTGTGTTTTAGTCAAAAACCAATAAACACAGACAGATTTTTTTATTTAAAAAACTAACAATATATAAAAATCAAATCAATCTAATTGCTTTTTATTTTTTTTTAATTTCATGTCAACCGGCTGGTCTGATCAAAATTATTTGTTCAACCTGACGTTTTCACTCTTTCACTAAGCTCATCAAGCGATGTTTTTTCTTCATAACACTAATTCTCGAATTTAAGCGAACTTTTAAACCAAAAAACTCTAACGTAGAATTTGTCATTGTGTCAAAAATTATAATAGTTCTGCTTTTGTGATGGCATTGAAAATATTACAAGCTACATAATTGCGGGGTATTTCGTAAAATAAAATTGGGTCACGACATTCTTTACCAAATTTTGGCTATTCTTCTTCTGCTTGTTTTATGTTTGTTATGTTTTTATAAAAGTCTAGCGCATTGCATAACAATCAGTATACAAAAAAGAAAAATGTAACGGAGTTTCATCACATTTTTAATTAGAATTTTATAAACAAAATTTTCTAAAAATTATAAGTACGAGGTTTTGTAGCCCTTTAAATTTTAGTACAATAAAGTGGAAGCCCGAAGTAGCTAAACAATTTCCGTTGAATTTTGATAATGTTTTTTTTTACTGATGGTGCCACGCATTTTCTGCCATACAAAATACGTTCAACAATTCTTTTTTTTTTTTTTGAATGAAGAGAATCTGTGAAATGGGCTATAAAAATCCACACTTTATATATTTATGAAAGTTTGAATTAAAAATGTTGAAAATTTTATAAAATTTTGTTGATGATTAATACTTAAAATTATTGAAAACATGAACATTGTTTTCTTAAAAAACAAATATAAAATAGTAAAAAAATAACGACAAGTTATGGCTCGGAAATTTCGGGACATTTGGGGCCTCAGCCCTTCCCTCTTTTTCCATAAAAGGTCTCCATTTAGCATATCATGAATTCAATAAGTGGACGATTTCCATCCCACTTAAGGAACTTTACTTTGGCGAACATTTTCAAGGTCGAAATAAAACCCCCTTTTTAAACTTTATAAGTATTTATACATCGGAACAATGATGGGTCAGAGATGGACAAATGAGGGATATAATTGAGTCTAGCTCCATGTGAATATTTAAATTCTTAAGCGAATGACTAAATTCATAGCGAACTAACGCCTTGGGATCTCAGATAAGTTAATTTTTTTGGTTATCCCTTGTATAGCATAATTTTTTTGGTCAAGCAATCATAAAGTTGCGACAACGAGCTCCCTATATAAAAAGTCACAATCGTCTGCTTTTTGGTATGTATCGGCTGGATCTGCCTACCGAGGAGGAATATCGATATATTAAGTTCAAGCGCAACATAAGTAGTCGGAGATTTATGCAGTACTGGAACTTTCTTGCCAATTTTCTAAAGAATTTTTGTAAACAGAACTTCTAGCGTTATTTTTAATCAAACTGCAGTATCTTCCTGCTTCTGTTTTGTTCTATTTTAGACCTTACATGGCTTTGTTCTGGCGAACGCTCCAAAAGCCATATAATAAAGAAATGAAAATTAAGACAAATTCATAAAACAAAATAGTTGATGATCGATAGAGGGTTCTTCTTTTCTGTTACCTGTGCAACACCAAATAAGCACATGCTTCCAATTATTATGCTTCGCTTAATCTCCAAGCCGCCATTATTATTAGTGTCCATAACTGTGTGAAGACTCTTTGTAGGTATTTTATATTTTAACTGGAGAAAACTGGACTTATGGACTTGGTCTTGAGGCCACCGATTTCAATATCATATATTGTCACAACCAGACTGACAGCACGTATTACATTTTTCGGCATCAGAGTAAAGAAATACAAGAGAGGGAGTTGCTGTTCTTCGGTACAATAATTTAATGAAGAACTTCCATAAGAGGCGTATAAATAGACTACCTGATAATTACTTTCTACGATACTTGCAGTAGACTTTGAAAGTACCTTTAATGAATGACGAAACAATTCCAGTTAAGATGAAGTTGATTTTAAAGTTGGTTGTTGTTGTTGTTGTTGTTCTAATAATATAAAACATTTCCCATAAACTCTTGGGGAATGTTGCTGTAGTGACAGTCTTTTGCCGGATATACTTAGTTATGAGTTACTCCGTTGCGTATACCCGACTGTCGTGGGAACGATTCTGAAATTGGTATCAGGTTTTGACATAAATTTCAAATAACAAATGCAGATCTTCTGAATACTCGACTTCAGCGCCATCTAGCGGATTTATTTCATAAAAGCATTTCTAATGACACCTGCTGCATAATTTTATAATATTATAAATATCAAACCTGAGTAACTCGACTCTGATACCTCAATA
The DNA here is from genome assembly GCA_951828415.1 of Anomoia purmunda. Taxonomy (NCBI): domain Eukaryota; kingdom Metazoa; phylum Arthropoda; class Insecta; order Diptera; family Tephritidae; genus Anomoia; species Anomoia purmunda. Next base: position 48,868,123 of record OX639997.1, on the reverse strand, counting down.
TAATTATTATTTTACTCATCATTTTTTTACAAAAATATAAGTCTTAATAAAATTAATTTTTGCTATTGCGTCCCACACTTTTAAAAATCAGAAATGTATAATAGTTCGCCCTTGTTCCCTTTTAGTATTATTATTTGCAAGAGGAGGGTACGCATGCAGTAGGCCACACAAAAATCTCTGACTGTCACTCATCTTGGATACGATTATTCTTTAATTACTCGAGTAGCTCACGACTTCACGTAATTTCACGCAAGTGTCCTCTGGATAACCACAATTTGGGAGTGAGCTAAAGTGAGAAAGGGAACCTGGTGGGATCTCTCCGACATTTATTATTTGCCGGTTCACCTGGGTTGGCAGCTTTTGTTAACTCTCCTGCTGGTTGATATTTTTGTAAAATCAAAAACTGGCATCACCGTCAACCAAGAGATTCGATGGGAGCGACAAGGAGTGAAGGATCGCAAACCATCCAATTTCTATTGTACTACAAGTGTAACGTAAAAGAGCACAAATTCAAGGTCTGTTATGTGGTGGGAAAGAAACTATGGACCAGGAGGAAAGCTCGTCATCGGAAATCTGCAATCACAACAGAAAGTAAACCACTTCGCCTCGCCACTGAACCTGCACTCCTGCGCTCTGAAGGCAGCATTCAACCAAACGATATCTGCGGCGAATGAGACCACATTCAGCTTAGAAAGTCATTGGTTTTCGGAGAACCTGACTGGTATGATGAGTAATGTCTTGCCGCTAGAGAAGGAAAAGAGCTGTCCAGCAGATTTATCAGAAGTTAAAGCCGAAAGCTAAGTGCATGTTGCGAAGGAAGAAGAGAGAGACCAAGATGGGCAAGTACAAGTAGCCTGGGATGCTAGTCGGAAGAAAAAATACCGAGATTTTACTACGTAAGCGTGGATGAGTTCGAGAGAACAATACTCCGAAAGGTCTTTATGTGTCTACAATGACGAATACCTTAGACGAAGGAACGATGAGCTGTATGAGCTTTAAAGCGATATAGACATAAAAATCGAATTGAAATTTAGCGACTACATTGATTTGGTCATGCAAAGGGAATGAACTAAATTTTCTGGCCATGAAACTATTCAACGGGCTGTCCGCTGGTGGTGGCAGAAATTGAGAAAGGCATTCCCTAGGTTGGAAAGGGTCAGTGGACTTAACATCCTTTGGTATTTTTAAGTGGTCTCTGTTAGTAAGGTAATTATGTAATTTACTAGAATCATCTGAGTGTTAAAATACAGTGAAATTTTATACATATTGGAACGATTTCCATTATATCGTGTCAACTTTGGTTAGGACACAACAGATTTCATCGCTAAGACATCTTCAGTGTAATTTTTCGAAAAAACGTTCCAATATTTATACATAAACTTTTAATACTGTCGGAAAAACAGAAAATCGAAAAAAACTGCAAAATTATTTGCAGTACGCTGCCGTTCAATTGGAAGCAAAGACACAAATTGCTGAGTTGGTGTCTACTTAAGACCACGGTTTAAAAAAATTTCGGCTATATCAACATTTTGAGTTACGCAAAGTTAAAATTTACAGAATGCATTTTTCACGTTACCAGAAAGCTAAAAAGGGAAGCTAAGGTTTTCTTAGATTTCTTTAAAAAAAAAAAAATCATAAAATTCTCGTCATTATTCTTAGTTGCAAAAACATTCGAAATTTGTAGGCGCTCTGCCACATTCCACATAATTTTAATGCGGTCTGCGCGGCATGTATGTAAAAGATAACGCTTACCCCCATACAATTCTATATACAATCATAATAAATTTGTATTTATGTTTAAGAAAATATGCGTACCTACTTGACTTAAATACGCTTTTGATTTATGAGACAAAAATTTCTGTCAAACCGAGCATTCGACCAAAAAAGGGAAATAAGATTGCCACAAAAAAAAAGAAGAAAACACAAAAATGTGTAGAGCAAATAAGAAGCCACCAAACATTATCTGTTGTTCGGTCACCTCTCCTGCCAATCAACTGTAAGCAGTGAGGTTTCTACTGACACCTCTTCAACCAAGATTTTCTATAAATTTCACATTTTCCATGCGTTGCACTGAAATCATCACTCAAAGCTACATTAGCCCATTTTGTAGGCTGACAGATGAGGATAGTATCTTTCATCAGCAAAAACCACCAACATTTTACCAATGCTTTGCAGTGGCAGTGATTGTTGGGAAGATACATAGTATGTGTATGTGTGTGTGTGTATGTATGAAAGTGGCAAGCCGAGTTTTTGCCTTATTTATCAAATATGTACTTGCCAAATATTTGTCTTGGCATTTGTAATACTACTTTTGCAGCTGATGAGGAATACATTTTACATATTTTTGTTGGTATGGTCTTCTAGTTTGTTGCTTTTGTTATTTTTGCAACGCTTGATTGGCACTAAGCGACTTAGTCGTAATTTTCGTATGCTATAGTTTTATGTTGATTGACCGGATATACAAAAAAAAAAAAAATAAGTATTGAGATGAGAGGAGGATTTATTTGTTGTGCATATCTGGCTTCTTTACCGTGGTCATCAATCATCGTCGCAGGTTTTGTAGATTTACTATTAAGTATATATAATTTAGTTCATAATTAAGTAGTCGATTGACATAATTTCGTTAACATTGAATATTGAAGTTAGCAGTGTCCCTGAAGAAGTTTGACACAATTAAGTGAGAATTGAGAAAAAAGTGTGCAAATTATATATATTTTATTTTGATGTAATCAGTCATTTTGTTCATCGGCGTGACAGCTGGAGAAATTAAAGTGGCAACTGCTAAAAAAAAATAAGAAACATTAATTTGTGGAAAAACAAGTAAAGAATGCCTGGTCAAACCGTACTTCAAACGCCCAGCGCAAATTTACTGAACTTGCTGTTTGCAATAAAACCAAATAATATACCGCCGTTCATTTCGAAAGTTTAAACGACTTTTTGTTATAATATAAAGGCAGTTGATATACACAGAGCGAAAAGACCACCTCAAATTATCTAGATATGAATCACGAAAAAATTTAGCGAATTTCTCTACAATTTTTTTTCAATAAGAAACTCTTCTTATTATGACTGGATATGTATTTTAAATAAAATTCAGAAATTAATATCGATTTGATGCAATCATGAAGGGGACCCGTAGAATTAAGATGAAAACCTGTTCAATTAAATCTAGTCGATTGCCTATAAGACCAAGATGAAAACCTCTTCAATATAATTAAGAAGGAAATTTTGGTTTTCATTAGGATCTCTCGTTAATTTTAATAAGCCGATGATCGTAAAAATTTGAAATTATTGTCATCTAAATTTTTTGGGTAGATTGTTTTCTTGAAATAAACATCATATTGTTTTCCGAAACTGTTTTTTTATTTACTTATAACTTTTATTTATAATAATAATGAGTTTAATTTCTTGCGTATTATAATAACAAGTTTTACGTATCTGCTTAAAATTTTCATAACACATATTCTTATAAACTTTTTACGTATAATCCTTATTTTTATAATTCTTAAACATTTGCTTTCTAATATTTTTTGTAATTATTATAACTTCATTTTATTTATTGTCGAACTGACAACTTTAATATAAATGCCCTGAAAAACAAAGAAAAAAAGATTGCGTCTCTATCGAGTTAATATATTTTTTTTTTAAAAACAACTATAACTTTGTTTATTAAAAGCTTCTGCAATAAAAAATAAGTAAATCAAAAATTTTCATTTTGAAAATACACAAATTCAAAGAACAATATTCATAATATTAAACTAAGAACAGTATAAAGTAGATTGCTTACAAAGTAAGTTAATTCCACAGTCACAGTGACCAATTAAAATTTCTCATTGGAATTGGTTGAGGCTCTTTTTAAAAATAAAAAGTTTCCTTTGTAAATAAATTCAATAAGATTGTGGGAAAAATACATAGGTAGATATCTTTAGTAATTTTCCTTGTATGATTTTCAAGAAAAAAACAAGAAGATTTCTTCTTTTTTTTTGCATATATTTGAACAAAATTGCATAGAAATTATTAAGGAAGATATCTCTTAGTTTTCAGCCGTTTTACTTTGGAGTAAATTTGAGAAAAAATGCAAACCAATATTAAGAAGATTTTCTAGTAACAGTTTTTTCAATCTTCATCCCTCTCGCTTCCCTTGGCTACGAAGCTTTTTTAGACGTCGATCGCTTTAATTATAGGTGAACTTATTAGTTCCGTGTACAATTCTTCATTGTAAATATTTTATTGAATTTTATTTATTTAAATTTAATCAAATTTGAGCGAAATTGCGATTGGATTTAACAAAATATCGAATACTTTGATTTATGTAAAAAGAGGGGAGCCCGCGGTTTTTAGTTTCAATTCTATAATTTTCGAAATCTTGCTTACTAAGTTTAAATGCAAGTTTGTACCAAATTTGATAGAGTTGGGAAAATGTGCTCTAAATTAGTTAATACCATGAATACATACATACAAAATTTGGTCAACCCTCATATTCCTTTCTCCAACCCAATCGTGTATATCAAACTTAACCGTTCATTGATATTTTGTAAAATTCTATCCAAAATTTAACATTACAATAAAATATTTCCAGTACAAAAAGTTTCAGTCTCGCTATGTAAAATCAATGACTTTGTCACGAAACTATATTTGAAGAAAATCGACTGCTTTTGAATGCTTTGTAATTAAAAGACGTACAAAGTATATGAAATCTCAATACGGAAAGAAATCGTCCCGTAAGTTAGGAAAATACTTTTTGATTTTAAGGCCCACAAGCTGTTAAATAAAATTTCCTATTATAGTAGCTAATAAACTGTAGAGTTATTTTGGTTTGTAAATTACCGTTATATGAGAGGTGGGTGTGGTTTTTATCTGATTTTCATAACTTTTGAATTTTTGCTTACCCAATTGCAGTGCAAAGCGTTGGTAAATACTTTTCGCTAGGGGATCCGGACGGTAAAGTCTCTTAAAGAACTTTCGGAGATATACCTATTAACTTGAAAGAAAGTGGTGGCCCACCAATTTTCCACAATTTTTTCCACCCAAGACTACAACCAAACTTTGTTTATAATATTTGAGAAAGTTATAATTTAAACTTGCCACTAAAATATCTTATTATTTTGATTTTCAATACCACGCTTGGGTCGAGTGCAATGCGTGTACCAGATTTCGTTGAGATATCTCAATACTTACTCCAGTCATCCAGTGCACGGACGGATAGACGAACAGACAGACATATATTATTAATAATATTAATTTCCGTTAGCTTACCAATTAATTTGAATCAACGGTCTTTAAAAGGTGGCATCCCTCTTGAAACATATTTTCGTATAAACAATCTCGCTTCAGAGTAATGCCGTTATATTTAAGTAGGCTAACAAATAGCATAAAATTCATTTTTTCAAACATGTGGCAACACATCTTAAATATATTTTCATAATTAAGTTTTTTGAGCCTACTTCTTTTGAATCCTATTACTTGATATTTCTTTTAACTTAAATATTTAATTCAATTTTCTCTTTTAAGTAGGTGGCAACCCACTCCAACAGTATTTTCAAAATAAAAGTTTCTTAAAACTCCGTCTTTTGTTACCTACATTTGTTTAATTTTAGTTGTTATATTATTATATTATTTCAACTAATTTTTCTTCAAATGCGTGGCACGTGGGAGCCCCCCCCCCCCCCCACATTCTCTTAAAACTCTTATTTAGTTTGACACTCATATTGTAAAATGTCGTTTACTTTTTAATATAACCCAATTCGTTTTTCAACAGGTGGCAACCTTATTTCAAAACATAAAGGAAATAAAGCTATATTATGCCTCTTTCTGTCGATACCAACATTGCAATACTTAAATTCATTAATTGATTTAATTGAATTTAACCTTTTAAGCAGGTAGCTACTCCCTTTAAAAAATCTACCATATAGGGGGCCATACAAATAACCATTAGCTGAGCAATGGCACTAGCGCGCTGGGGTATAAAAAATAAAAATAAAACCTGTAAAAATAGCAGTTTAATGGGATTTAAGCCTAGCCTAGGCAATTCGTCACTTTAGCGTAGATGACTTTATCGCTGCTATTAAGTTTTCTTGCATTTTAACAACATTTACGAAGGATGTTAGAACAGACAAGCAAATCTAGCCTCAGTTTAATTTTATTAAGAGTACAAAACAATAGAAGAAAATTGTAAAAGGTCGTTTTAGTGAATTTATTAGATACAAAAAATAATTAAGATGTGTATATTAAAAGTAAACAAAATGTATTTTATATAAATTAGTAACTTGTCAACATTGCAACCAGGTGCATTCGAGTTTATTTCGCCAACAAGGGAAATATCTTAAAACTGCAATATTCAGCATTACAATAACAAAACGAATGGAAGTGAATGTACAGCATTTAGATAGATACTATAACTTGCCAAGTAACTGCTTACATTATGATAGTTGTAGTAGGGCATAAGCAAGAAGAAGACGTCTAACACTTTGTTAAAATGTGAAATGAAACACACCATTAATCATGGTCACACTTACGCTTAACGTCACTTGCAGCATCACTAGCAATAAGATGGCAAACGAAAAAGGGTGGCAATGCGCTCAAATGGAAATACAAAAAAAAAAAAGAAGAAAAATTGTGTCAATCTAGCTCCGAGTTATACCACTTTATGTAACAGTTACACCCTTGATCATTGCACTGCGTTACGAGTTGAGTGGGTATTGTGGTAGTTAGTTGAAAAATGCTATACATGAAACTTCGCAGTTGCCCTAGTTAGGGCGAGTAAGTATACTTATAAATAAGTTACAAGTCTGCAAGCAAATCTCCTCCTGAATTCATGATGTTACGATAGTTTGCATTATCATTTGCTCGCTCTAAGTTTTGCTATTCGCTGACAAGTCGAATCCTTGCCACAGCTGCCGAGCGATATGGCAAAAGTCGTAACAGCAATGACTATAGTCTTGGTGTAGCCAGCTGTGTCATTTATAAACCCAACTATCGCTATGGTAAGCAAGTAATTCCGTAGCTTGTCTCTTATCAGCCATATGTCATTGCAGTCCTATTTCACTCTCACTTTATTTTAGGTATTGTATTTACCATCTCGCTTATTTTACATTAGCCAGGAGGAAGCAGCGATTCCCGCGATTCCCACTTAGCGAAGCTTTGGTGTGAAAATGATTACTATATGCAATTTCAAAAGTACCAAAGCGACATATTTTAATTTGTTTGCAGTACCTAAATATGTACAGGGTGCGCCGTCAGGTTCTCCGGTATGAGAATGTTTAATAGCTTTTGAATGAAAAATTAGGTTGCTACGGAAGGTGTTTCTTATTTAGTTCGTTTCTTTACTATTCATGTGGACTACTTTTTAAAAACAACATCGCTTAAATAACCATCGTAAACTGTGCTCTTTTTCGGTAATTTTCCATCACTTCTTTGAGCATCTTGGTCGATATTTCGGCACGAATATTAATCTTGAGCTCGGTAATGGTCTTCGGCTTGATCTGGCGTAAACTTTCCCCTTTGAATAAGTAAGTCCACAAAAAGAAGTGTGGCGGAGCTCGTGATTTAAAATGCGCCGCAAAGTGGTTGCTCTGATGCAATACGAGACAATTGTCTTCACGACAACACTCTTTTTTGGGCGTGGTTTTGATTTTAGGATTGACTACCCACTGTCTCGCGATCAAAGAAGTTTTTGACCAGAGCTCGAATTTTTTTTTTTGTCCATTACATAGAAACAAATCGTTTACCAATAATATGGTTTGAAGTATCGGTAGTATACAATTATCATTATCGATATCGTAATAGCCGCGATAGATATCGTAACTAAAATTTCTACGAATGGGTAACATCAACATTAGTCAGCCCTATTCTGCATTTCTATTACGTTCCCGCATTCCGATCCGCATCGATTGGAATTAGGTATTCCGAGTTACGACGGAATCGAAAGAAAAAGAGGAAGAGCGGCAGCCTTTTCGAAATCAGCTGTTTGCCTTGGAATTCTTTCTGGAGAACTATTTGTTCTTTTAGTAAGAAAGAGCCCTCTCCTTGTCAGTTCTTCTTTCTCTGCTCTGGCTGCTAATTCTGTTAGATGAAGGAATATCGTTTCGATCCGCCGAACATGCGGAAATGTCCATTTCGAAGGTTTGGACAACGTCTTGTGCCTGCTCACTATCGCCATAATCCCGTGCACCTCTTACGCCACTTGTACAGGTTTCCAACCCCATCAAAGCTATAACCTTCTCCTCAAGTGGGCTTACATATACGTTGCAAATGGCATTGACCTCCACCTGTGTTCGTCAGTTCCTTTTTATTTCCCGATAGCTTGCGTCCTGTAACACAACGTTAGAAGTATATAAAAAAATTAATTTTCAGTTGTACTTTACCTTTCTCCATGTACTGGCGTCTTTTGATGTGGACCAAGTGCATTTAGGGCATTTGCGATTCCCTCCCAAAACTTCATCACTTCCTCCTTCGGTCGCTTTTGAAAGCCCTACGCAATATCCCTTTTGGTTGCCATTATATCAGCCAATTTTTCATACTGCTCTGGCGTTGTTGTTTTTGACCTGCAAACATCAAAAAACATCAATAAAGCCCAAAAAACTTAAAAAAATCATGTTGATGGCTTTTAAAACTATCAACAACAAGTTTTACTCACATTTTTGGGAAAATTATATTTTAAAAGTACACGAAAATAAAAATCTAACCGTCCTCCGCCAACAAAATTTCAACTTACAAAAACGTAACTACGATCGCAATGTAGAATACATAAAATTGTAAATTTCGAAGATTGATCGAAACTCATCGAAACGCAGAATACCAAAGTTACCAAACTGAGAAAATTTCGATTCGAGTCGAAATGCAGAATAGGGCTGAGTAATTACTTTAAACGAACCTTAGTTTGGAGATACTTTTAAAATCTGAAGCATGTGCAGCACGCATAAACTTTGTTAGATGGTTAATGGACAATTCGTGAATGTCCTTGAATACGGCTGTTGCTCTAAAAACTTTTGAACTAGCTGCATTTGAAATACCTTGAGATAACGTGGTATTTTAATTATTTGCTCCTATTATTTTCCTTATGAATTTATCAAAAGGTCAAAACGACACACAGACAGATGGGAGCTAATGGGTTAAAAGGCTCTAAGAAAATTTTTCTTGTGAAATTTGTCTGTATATTGTTGGCCCTTAATTTTGCTCCGGAAAATATTTTTCAAATTTTTCCGCTTCTTTGAAAACATCCATCGCACATTCAAAATTTTATATTATTATATATTATAGCTAATTTCTGTAAATCCATCGATTTTTTTTTATTACTATATAGTTATACATTCAAAAAATAGTAACAAAGTCCGGGCTGACTTGAGTTGCCATAAAATTTTCGCACAGTTTAGTACACTCCATGACCTTGTCGTTGAAACGGCTAATTCAGCCAATAAATTAAATAACTGCACTGAAAAATTAAAAGGCCCTAAGAAAATGTTGTCTTATTTTGATGCATTTTTTTTAACTACGTATTTTTCCTCGATTGAATTAAAACTTTTTTCTCCAAAAGAAGAAATATTTAATGAGCGGAATTTGGTTCACATTTTGCTTTCTTTTGATAGATGGTCTACTTCAATTCAGATCACTTTTTTTTAGTGTGGTGAACGCTGTGAAATCAATGCTTCAACATAGAACATGGTTCTAATGAAGATTACTATTGAATATATCAGACAAGTCCTGTAAAACAATGCCAATTCCGACTTATTTTCGAGGTGGCGTTCTTAACTGCGAGTTAAATCATTGTAGTATCGTTTTCATTTCGGTTTGATAATCAGTTGGAAAGGCAAATATCAGCTGATTATATTTCCTAAAAAAAAAATTACGTGTAAACAAAAGCTGAACTACAAGAAATAAACCTTAAAAAATAAGTTTTATTAGCAATGCAAAAAATATTTATTTTGTATTTGGCAAAGTTAAAAATAACTATTAAACAAATTTCTCGTTAAATTTTAGAATTCTGGTACCATTTGAAAGCTCATTATTTAGTATTATTGGTAAATTATTATTATCTTTGGCCCCTGATATACGACACACACATTAAAAATTTAAGTTCGAAAATTATATATCGAAAAAAAAAAATCACGAAATCTGCATCATATTAAGTTAAAGAATTACGTTCAAACTTGGTTGAAAAAATAAAATCCACAAAATATCGATAAAATGTGACCGAAAAAATGACGAATATGCAATAATAAAAACGAAAAAAACTTCTAAATAAATATAAGGTCAGATTTGATAGCATACAGCATAAAGATTAGATCGATATATTCGAGTTTTCTTTAAAACAAATTCTTCCCAATGATTCCTTTAAAAATCCTAAAATAACGACTATTTTCAGTTTCTGGTATGAATAAAGAAGCAGATAATTATTGTTTTAAATGGTATGTATTTACTATCAGCTTCTTATAAAAAAATTAAAACTTCAGTAAAATTGCACATAAATATTTCGTAAGTGTACAAGTTTACTTTTAATGATACAAATTTATTAAACTAAGTAAGGAAATGCAGATGGGACCCATAAGGATAATATGAAGATAGAAAAGTTTTGGCTGATAGACAATACATACATATATTTGTGTTTAATTTGCCAAATAGTTATCATTCTAAATACTCATAAAAAATTGCAATCCAAAATATGTGTGTACCGGTATATCATTGTAAAATATCTCGCTTTTAGTACCATTCAATTTCAGGATGCCTTTCAAAATCATACAAATATTGTATCAAATTTTGCTTGTAATTCCCGAAAAAAAGGATGACGACTATAATCATACTCGGAAATCTGGCGCAATGATTTTCATGGATAAGTGAAGTTCAACATTTATATTAATTCGCTGACGACAAAGACGATATGTCGGCGTTGCCTTCCACTACAGCATCGAATGAACTTTCTTTTGCATACTTGCGTCTGAAGATCGACAATGAGAATCGATTGAAGCGATTAGCCCAATATTCACAGAGATATCAATCTTAACGTTCAAAATGTTGCGGACCCAATAGTTCCAAAGCGAGAGTACTTAACTAAATTGTACAGGTTTTTGAAGAAATTATCCTCCAGAGATCTGATTTTTTGTTTTTGCATAACACACGCACAGGTAGGATTTAATGGACTCTAACTTATTTTCATATATATAGCTTCTACAGAAATCGTTATACGGGGCCCAAAACCTAGCAGGCAAGTGACTGATAATCGGGTACGAGTATTCCGTTAGTATTCCCGTGAAAAGTTTGACGTTCGGCTAGGAAAGTCATAGCCAATTCCGCATTATTCGATCAAAAAGTGATGACCAACATGGTAATAGTGTCAATAGCTGTTCTGCCCTTTTCATCAAGTTTCGAGGTTAGGAATGTCAAGGGGCTGGCATACACGAAACGAGCTCCCCGGGCTTCCCTAAGCTCCTTCTAACATACACTCGTCCGCTTTCTCATTTACAGATTTAGTGGAGCGTTGCCTCACCAGCTTGCATTCGCAATAGTTGTGGTTTTGTAAAACGCATGCTATAAATTTTTCATTAAACGATTGCAAACAAAAAACTTTGAAATATTTGTCCTCTACATACATATATTCATTTTAATCATGCCAAACAAATATTTATTTCTACTGAGAACCAAATTGCTATCACTTTTCTAACCCCTCATTACACTAATTGCTCTTCGAGCGCAAGTGCGGGAGTTCAAGGTTGCACAGCACGTACTTTTTCAATGCCAAAACGTAAACAACGTACATACATACAAACATACATACATATGTACAATGTACAGCAGAGCAATACTTAATAACGAAATTCACAATTTTGCCACAAAATGAATGTTTGTAAAAGTAAAGACAAGACCATGGCGCGTGCCAAAATATTCCCTCTGGCGCTGACATTGCTTCAAAAACTCATTGCAATCGGTTGCATATTGCTCTGTGGCATGTAAGGACGCTGCGTGGGTAGCAAACACTTATTAATGCAATGTACATTATATGTATATCTATCAGTGGATACAGTGGGGAGCACAAATAATTCTTCTACAATATACGCAGTGCTTTTAATAATTTTTTTTTTTTAATATGATTTATTTTCCAGTAAAGGGCATATATTTAGATGCAATTTTTTAAAATTTGTAGAAACTTAATAAATAATAATTTGGTTGAGCTCCAGGCCCACGGAAGTCTAGTAAGTAGATGTCTAACGAGGCGATGTGGTGATCTACGAAATAGCAGATAACTTCTAAGATTGCTGTTTTTTTTTTCAAGTACTTCCTAATCATACAGCTCATAAATTATTATTGTTCATGCAAATTAAAAATTAAAATATGTATAAAAATTTATATAAAATTCAACGACTTTTCATCAGATTTCAATCTTTTTATCAGAATTTTTAAGAAATTTTCGCATATGCCGAAAATAATACGAAAGTCTCAAGTGGCTCAAAATTTCTGTGTATTTTTGCAAATCTTTTCTCTTAATTTTTCTCTTGGAAACTTTTGTTTTATTTAACGCATTAATTGCAAACGAGCACAAATGAGTGAATAGTGATCCTTTTTTAATATTCGCAATGTTTTTAATTAATATTATTTTTATAATATGGCTTATTTTCCAATAAAAAATAAAAATTTTTAAAAAAAAATCTACGACTTTTCATCAGATTTCAACATTTTATCAGAATGTTTGGGAGGCTTTCGGCTATGCCGATAAAAATACAAACGTCTCAAATGGCTAAATGTTCCCGTTGAGTTTTGAAAATTTTAATTATAATTTGTGTCTTGGAAACTTTTTTTCTTTAACGCATGAATTGGAAATGGTTGAAAATGCGCAACACCGTTAGCATAAAGAAATATTTAAAAACAATGAGATTTTATAAAAAATGCACCCGTTATATGGGTAAAAGTGATCCAAACAGAATTTCTAAACATCGTGAAAAATCAACAGATATTTTTAACGGCTTGAGAAATCCACACTGTTATATTAAAATTAGATAAATAAATTAGTGGTATACCCAATCATTTACCAAAAGCTAAGAAAAAAATTTAAATTTTAATAAAACAATTTGTGGAATTTCAATATATTTTGTACCACTGTGTACTCATTTGCGCTCCCCACTGTATGTGTAAATCGTTATAAAGCTTAGTATAACTACAATAGTTCTAATAATGAAAAGTTTCAATATTTCTGAGATTAGGGAAATTCTGTAGGAAATGTTGCGCGTAAAATTGGCAATGACTTTCACGTACGCATTTTTCTCCAAATCTATAAAAAAAAAGTACGAAATACTACTTAGATTTAAATTTCATAACTTAACTTTGTAAACTAGTAGTTAGAAATGTTTGCGACAAGTATACAAATTATTTATGTTTCAATTCAGTAGTATCAAAAAATTAGTTAAATTATCGGTCAAGGTGATTTAAACGGCGCACTATTTTATGTTCCACCTGAACTTAGATATTCTCAGACTAAGTATCACACTATTGTTCCCCGATAGGTGGCATAATCTTAGAATGATTACGACGTTCATGTTATTAGTTTACTGTCTAATAAGTGCGTCGATTTACCTCTTCAATAAAATATTAAAAAAATGTTTAAACTTTTTTCTTATCATCCAACTTCAGGTACACTATAAAATAAAAATAAAAATCTTTGGTGTAGTCTGGACAGTGTCCAACTATGATTTTACTTTTCAACTGGAATCTAAAAATTTACCTAGAGAACTGCAAGTACAGTGAAGTGAATAACTTTACTGTATTCTTTGGTGTTAAATGTGATTTGGATGTGTCGACTTGAATCTCCTAAATATTTGCAGCCAAACATTTGGTTTGTTTCCTACACTAGCATTTTATGCCTCATGTCTTTCATTATAAACCAAAACTATACCCCCATACAAAGCGGTTCCTATGTTATGAAAATGAATGTGCACAGAGCGAAAATACCACCCAAAATGCCATATAACTCATAACAAAATTTTACGGATTTCTCTATGATTTCCTTTCAATAAGGGGCTCTTCTTATTATGAGTGAATATGTATTTTAAATAAAATCAAGAAAATAATCTGTAAAACTCAGACGAAAACTTTTTAATGTAATTAAAGAAGTGGCCCGTTGAATTAGGATGAAAACCTTTAAAATCTAGTAGATAACTCGTAAAACTAAGATGAATACCTTTTCAATATAACTAAGAAGAAGGTAATCTTGATTTTCATTTGAATCTCATCTTAGTTTTAATAATCAATCAATTTGATATCACTGCTACATAATTTTTTTTTTAGTAGATTAATTTCTGAAAATAAATATCACACTGTTTTGACGTAAAATTATAACAAGAATAAGTAATTAAAAATTATGATAACAAGTTTTACATATTTACTTATAATTATAATAACTTATATTTTTTTAAATCTTGTTCTTATTGTTCTTATTTTTATAATTCTAAAGCGTCTGTTTTCTAATTTTTGTTAGCCCTTATAACTTTAAAGAGAGAAAAAGAGAGCACCACTATCGAGTAAAGATATTTATTTGATTTTTAAAAACAGCAGTTACTTTATTTATAAAAAAAAAAATTGTGGATCAATAAACCAGTAAATCAAAAAATGTATTTTTTAAAATACAAAAATCCAAAGAACAATATCCATAATGTAAAACTAAAAATAATTTAAAGAAAATTATTCACAAAGTAAACACACCCAGTAAAAATGTCTCATTATAATTGGTTGATACGAAAATTGTTTTATGCTGCGAAATTTTTACAATATGTCAATTATAAGTATAATTTAACTTTAAAAGGGCTATTTAAAAAATAAAAAGCTTCCTTGTTTCATTATATTCATTAAAATTTCATTAAAAATGAGAGGATCTCCTTACTAATTTACTTTATATGATTTTCAATAACTTTTTGAAGAAATTCAAAACAAAACTTATATAGAAGATTTTGTTATACGAATTTCTTCAATCTGGTCCCCTCTCTCTCTGCTTGGCCAATGAGCTTTTTTTGACGTCGATCACGTTAATTATAGGTGAGCTTTTTGGCTTTATCTGTCACATCGAAATACAAGGTGGCGCAAAAGTAAACTTCCGATGTTTTTTGGCTGTAATTTAAAAAAAAAAATGAAAAACTTTGATTCTTCTTGTGGATTATTTTTATTTGGTCTTTTAATTTTTTTTACATCAGGTCGAGAATATGATGTCCTGTAAATGGCCGCCGCCACAGTTGATTGTCATTTGAGCCCTTTTTATGGCATTTTCCATCACTTTGGCCAAAACTTCCGGCGATAGGTCCTCGCATTCTTGACGGATATTCTCTTTAAGAGCTGCAAGAGTCTGAGGCTTGTTGACATAAACCCGCGACTTCAAAAAGCCCCACAAAAAGAAGTCTGGAGCGGTCGAATCAGGCGATCTTGCTGGCCAGTGCAAATCGCCAAAACGGGAGATTAGGCGCCCGGGAAATGCATCCTTCAGCATATCGGTTGTGGCACGTGCAGTGTGTGCCGTTGCACCGTCCTGTTGGAACCACATGTTTTCCAATCCCAATTCATCAAGTTGCGGCAGAAAGAACTCGTTGATCATTGCTCTGTAGCGCTCACCATTCACAGTAACCGTTTGGCCCGCGACTTCTTCGAAGACAAAAGGTCCGATGACTCCTCCAGCGAAAACAGCACACCATACAGTGGCTTTGAGCGGGTGTAATGGCTCTTCGTGGGTTACACGCGGATTTTCAGTGCCCCAGAAGTGTAAATTTTGCTTATTTACGTACCCGCTAAGATGGAAATGGGCCTCATTACTCATGATTATTTTTGATGAAAAATCATCTTCCTTTTGGTGGTGATTAAGGATGGCTTGAGCGTATGTTAGACGCGATTGGCGGTCAGCAGCTAACAGCTGATGCACCGCCTGGACTTTGTAGGGAAACATCTTCATATCTTGTACCAAAATTCGCTGTAAAGACCGTCGACTGATACCCATTTGCGTGGCACGTCGTCTGGTCGATGTCGACGGCGCTTCCATGACATCCTCGGCTACAGCAGCAATATTCTCTGCAGAACGGCTACTCCGGGGTCTGCCACGCCTGGCAGCATCTCGTGTTGTGCCAGTCTCTTCGAGGCGAGCGGCTTAACGTCGCAGTGTTTCACCAGTAGGCGTTGGACGGCCAGGAAATCTGCGACGAAATTCACGTTGTGCCAAAGTCACCGACCGATTATTGGTCAAATAAATAGTCAGCAATATTCCGCGTTCTGGAGCAGTGTAGCGTAACATTGTTTATTAACGTGTATTTCGCATGTGTTTACTACCCAAATGTCAAAACATAACTGACATTAGGGGCGAATCGCAAAATTTATAGCATTTTCTGATAGGACGATTACTTTTGCGCCACCTTGTATTACCAGAACCCGTTACAGTGAGTCATAGTTAAAATTGGAGGGAGATCGTTTTTCAATATTTTTAACCAAATGTAAGCCTTATCGCTGAGTATGATTTTGCAAAAAAATTCAGAATCACAATCCAACAAATTTAGCATCCACTGAAATTCCATCGTTATTAATGGTTTCAAAATTTTCATAAATTTATCACACATATTACTTTCTTCCATCCAATCCTGTGTATAAAATTTTAGCAAATTACCTTTTATAATTACCAACATACCGATTTTTTTTATTTCTGTAAATTACTGTTATATTAGAAGGACTCGTAGTTTTTGTCCGAGAACAATAATTTTCAAACCCGTTCTCGGAATAAAGGTATAATAGTTTTTCTGGATTTTGGTACGTTCAAATATTGCGTTTTTATTATTATTATGATTACAAATTAAATTTCTGGTTTACGTCTGAACTAGCTTTGGCGTTTCGTGGTTTGGTCTTTCGGAATTTCTTTTTTATTTCAAGGTTTCCTTACACACGCTTTTCCAAGCCCAAAGTAGTCTTGAAAATCTCAATACTTTGAAAATAATCATTAAATTCTGTATGTGTTATGCCGCTTGATCAGACATCCATCTTTTCACATGCCCTCAATTTTATCCAGTTTCTGATGCCTGCCGCCAAGAAAGCAACAAAACTTTTAATCAATGGTTTTTGGGGATATGCTCGCATTTCGCAGCGGGAATCTTATGTTGAAGAACTCCATAGCCTTGCTCGAAAAATATCAATCAACGAATTGATATAAAAGATTGTAAATGTCGCATTTTCTTAGATGCCTCAAATAAATTATTGAATTTGTCTGTAGATATTGTTGTCACTTTGTGCGCTTATTGGTCTAACTGACACGTCAACATTACTCGAATTTGCTTATTTAACGTGCATGATTCTTGGTTAAAATCCATACTTGTCACTTTTTCCTCCACTCAACACCAAAGATTTGTGAAGAAGCTAAAAGGGTTTACAAAATCAAACTCGAAAAAGGCTTTGAAGTGCAGTAGACGAACTCGAGTATTTGCAAGTACTTGAATCATTTTCATTTTATCGAATATTTTCGAATATCTGGTTTTAAATCTTCTTATCTTCCTTCTGCCATAGCATTATGTATTAACTTTACCGAAGAAGGATCAAAAGTATTTCATCTTCTTCAACTTTACCGTCAGCAGTGGCGCAATTTAAATATGCAAATGCGAGTAAACGATGTACATACATACCTACAGCATAAAATGCTTTAAAAGAAAACAGAGAATTATCTAGAAATAAACGCTCAACAGGCAAATGCAAATAACTATAACCGCATAAGGTCATAAAATTGTGCGTGACTGCTCTGGATGTGGGCCGAAAGGAATTTGCGCTTTCAAGGTATGAAATAATAAAACTAAAACAGAGTTTGTTGCGGCAGTGCTAAGGAAAATATGTTGGTATTTTTAACGTCACTTAAGCAGTTTTCCCTTTGCTTTATTTTTCGGGTTATTTGGCTAGCATGTTTTTTTTTTGTTTTCGTGCTTTCTTCTTCTAATTTGTTTGAGAGTAGTGCGCTCATTTGCTTCCTATGATAAGCAGCTCTGTTGTACAGAAACAATACAAGCATGTACACGTATTTATATATTTGCATATACATAAGTATGTATGTAATGTGTTGATATGGTAAAACACTTCAAACACACACACACAAACATACTATAAGTACTTACCATTTAGATGCATCACAGAGCACTAAATGTCTACCACCACGTACACCAAGTGCTGTGAATCATTATGGGGCAACAAATTGGCGATGGAAAACTTGGCAAACCATCAGCACGTCGACGACAATCGCTAACCATCAGCCGCACGATTAGTTGCCATAAACAGAATTGCGTTGCATTGTGGTGCCAGTGCCGGTGCGGTGAGGCGAAGGCATACACACACACACACACAAACTTAGACATAAAGCGAATGAACCACAAGGCATATTTAGCCCCAAAGTTGGGATTTGTTAACTGCTGAAGCTGCAGCTGCTAACTGAAGGATAATCAGATGCTATACTTGAATTCAGTTGAAGCGATATTCATGTGAATGTCATAATAACCAAATTGATGTATCGTAAGTTGTTGTTGAAGCTACGAAATATGCCTGACTTGAGACCAGAGCAGAGGAACCGGTGAGAGGCATAGTAAGTGCTTAATGGAATTGGATTGCAGCAGGCGTGCGATTTGCAGATACATAATGGCTGTACATGAATTTCGAAGTTACATCAAACAAAAAAAAAATAAAAATTTTTGAATTTTGTGCATGCATTTTTCTACAAGTCATATGAAAAATGCGTGCGATCAGATTTCAATGATTTTTAACTATAGAATATACTACTAAGACATCTTACACCTTACCAAAAATGAATTGCTTAATGTGCCTAAGTTTTGGTTATACAAAGGTCAGTCAAGTACAAATCAAATGCATGCCATTTTCTTGTTGTTCTTCTGTTTTTGTGCCAGTGGCCCTGTTTTATTGTACCCCACTTGCAAAAGAACGCTCAAACTCGGATAAATTTTCATTTAGTTGCAAAAGCAACCCTGTTCGCATCTTTCATGTATGTTGCAATTGGTTTAGTGCTGTTTATGACCGGAAAATAGTTGTGCCGCCAATTTTTAGGATTATATAGTTATATATTTACAAATACTATGCAAATAAAAACGAATTAGGTCTTAGATCCAAATTCTTCATGTATTTTCTTAGGGCTCATTCACAATAGCACAGTTGTTTCACTTCCCAACACTACATCTCAGGCCGGATATCATTTTATCGAATTGGCTCAACTCGCACATTTTTCCGAGTTAGTGTTGTTGCATTACATGCGATTCGCTATCCTATCAAGTGTTCTTTTGCAACTAGGTTACAAATAAATGGACCCAGTGTGAAAGTTGATGCTTATTGGAATAATCTGCCAAAAGAAGCTGTATCATTTCCACCGTTGGTCTAACAGAAAGTCCCATCAGATTTCACTATACCAGCACTAATTTGATTTTTGCTCATCGATATTAGAATCTAAATAGGTCCAAATGCTTTTTGGTGTGGTGAAATCGGACGAGAGTTGTTGCCACAGAAAACGAAACGCTATGAAAATTCTTTATAATTAACGCTGTTTGGATCTACCGTCATTCCTTGTTATTGTTGTTGTTGTTGCGGCTAGTCACGCCCTGTAAAGAGCGGATTCACCCATGGTCGTTGTCGTCAAACTCATCTAGGCCCAGGAAACGTGCTGTTTCGACAGGGCTGCACCAGAGGGAGAGGATGGTTAGATGAGTGGGTTTGAGAGGACATGTAAATACCCCATACCGTCATTGATTAGCAAGTTTGGTTTGGAGACAAACCGGTTTCGACGTTGCGCCATCTTCAATATGAAAAATTAAAAAAATAAATATTTTTCATACTATGCAAAAATTTTATTTTTCCAGCATACTTATTTCTTTTGTGACAAATAAAGGAAGTGTTGCATTCCGAAGCGCTAATAGCTTTCATTAATGCAAATAAAAATTCGCAAATTTCGGTTTTCTTATAAAAGACAGTCGGCACATCTAAAATGGTGTGATTATCGAAGCAACTGTGTTCAAATCTATATATACAATAATAAAACTGCAGAAAATTCGTGTATATGCATTGAAAATATTTTTAAGAAAAACCTGGCCGGAGGTTATACAAAGAATGTCAAATAATACAATTAAAGCATTTTTGGAATTTTCGTCTATCATTTATAACACTTTTTTAGTTACATGTAATAATTTGATAAAATATACTTTCTGTTAGCCTTATGTTACTGCCGGAGATTACAGCATTAAAGCAATCAGACAAAAGTTATAGAAATGTTCCAAATGTATTATATTACATTCCCTGTTTCACATTCGGGCATTTTTTTGAACACATTTTTCGGGTCAGACTCAGTTTCATATAATACGGACAATTTTTTTTTGTTGTTTTTCATTTTCAACTTTAAATGAAAATTGTATAGATAAGAACGGTAAATTCATTAATCATATTAATGTAGTTTAAAGGATAACACCAAAGATGATTTTGGCAAAAAAAATTTGAAGCGAAGCGGCGGTATGACTAGTTATTAAAATAATGCTTAATTTTCTAAAATAACGTTTTCTCCATTTTTTTTAAAGCAGAGTATATTCAGTTAAAACGTGATACCAAAAATTAAGGCAAAGTAGATAGGCATACCTGATTCAGACGAGTTCTGTCAGACACTTGAAATTTTCGTGCTGGGTAGAGTTAGTAAAATATTAAAACAGTAGATTTAACGATGTTTTTTATAAGACAAATTAGTAGCTCATATAACTTAGTACTAGGGAAATTACAAAAACTTGCATAGTTACAGCCCTAATGCCTTATCAAATGTTGTTCCTTATAAAAAGCTAAATATTTCATAACTGCTTTTTGCTCCAATAGCATTTGTTCATCCACAATTTTTTTTTATTATTTTTAGTTCAGTTCCCGCAAAAAGTATTGACGCTAAGTTAAGTAGCAAGTTGAAGAAAAATACCATTTTAGCGGAACTCTGGGGACTCCTTTGGTTGGTTTGGTAGAGGATACATCAATCACGATCCAAAGGGATATCCGGAATCGCCTGCGAATAGTTTTGAGTTAAGTTACTTTTATTTAGTAGTTTTCAATGAATTAATGAAACTTAACAATCAAAAAGATGGCATGGTTTTCGTTTTCAAGATTCGTTCCATTATCGTTTTTTTTTAATCTGAATCATATATCTCTAAATTAAAAATAAACTATATTTGTGTTTTCATACTTGAATCCTTATACCATTTACGATAGTTTTGAAAATTGTCGTATGACTTCACGATTAAAATATGGGCCGAATCTTTGCTAGCTACGTTCCGGAGCAAACGTCATCCCTGTTTTGTATGGGCTTACTTCCCCTTCATTTTGTGATACTTCATAGGTATTCCAAATATTTAAAAGACTGTGAAATTTTCCTTTTTTAAGTGCATAGAAATAAACTCACGAATTTTTTTTTATCGATTATGTCAACAGCTTTATATTTGTTGTCGCTTAGTTTTCGACAATCGACTAGCTAACGATAACAGCTGATCCGACGATAGCGAATATCGTTAAAAAATGAGCGCTGAATAGCAAAATCGTTAAACCATTCGTTAAGGTGAGTTAACCATGCGAATATCGTTAAAACAAATGAATCACACTACTGGTCAAGACACAAAACCAATTCTTAAATAGGTAACTTTCTAGACTATTTGGCCTACCTGAGCTTACATTCCCGATCTTCTATGCTACGCACGGCACATTCGGTGGTTCATCTTCTAAAGGAAGGAAGGACGAAATTCTAGACTTCCACCTCTGGGATCACAACGGGCTTTGTTAGCTAACGTGTGTCTCCGTTATCTGGCAGCCGCTTTAACCGAACTTAACCTAACCCTCGTCTACCTGGTGTTATCTTAAGTTCGTCAAGTTCGGAGAGTCAGTCATGGTTATATTTTTTCGTATTAAATTTCATGCAGGAGTAGAAATTTTTTTTAGCCACAATGCCCCCTTTCAGAAAAAAAACCCATGGTTACTCTGTTTCAAAAAAAAAAACCTAAGTTTATTGTACTGTGTAATTAAATAAAGGAACTTGTATTTGTAGCGTTAAATTGCGCATGCTATTTATTTGGCGACAAGTTCCAGAATAAACGGTACGTATCAAAAATAGGTATCAATACTTCTTATACCTACCTATATATATTTTTGACATTTCGTCCTGATTTAATTACATCACCAAAAGTTTTTCGAACATGAGGCCACCACCAAGTAAGTGGAGCAATGAAAAACCAAGTTTGTGGAACATATTGAGATCTGATATAAATGTATACCCACAATGTGATGTATGAGATATTTTTGTTAACACTCAAAATCGCTTCGGAAATTTTCTTCTGAATTATAATTTCAGTATTTTTCTTTATACCCTCCAGTAGGCGATATTTTAGTAGTGTATATTTTTTTTCAATTCCCAGAGATATTATCTGCTCACAAAAAACATGAATTTGAATAATCCCATTAGTTCTCGGATCAGAATCCAGAAAATATTAAACAAAATCATAGTACACAAATAAGAGAGCGCAAGAAAAGTGAAACGAATTGAAGATATCCAAAAAAAAAAAAAACTAAACTTTCAGACATACAGAAATGCCGGCGATATAAAGCGCAACAAATAAAACTGCAGAAATACTTAAACACAAATGAAAACTACGAACTTTTACCCTCAAAACCTTCTTTCCTATAATACCAAATTCTGTTTGTTTTTTTTTATCTTTCAAGAAGAAGAAATGCGTAAATTAAAAAAATTTCTCACGTTCCAATATGGAAAGTTTAGCATGGGAATGTTTGTGTACAAGTGTAAGTATTTATGGAACAAGATATATGCACACTCATATTCGCATGTATGTACTTACATATATCCGCCCACTCTCTAGCACACACTCACACCCACTCACACTCACACACCCACACACTCTTAAGTATTCTGTTTCATTCGTTGTGGCACATTCTGTGGTTATTGCCGCCTTGATATTTCCTTGATTGCTCTTATTTGTAAGTATTTCAGAATTTCTACGTTCTTATTTTAATTTAAGCTACATACTACAAAAATACTGTTCATACATATATACTTAGAATTACATAATTATATGCTTACAAACGTCATTTGTTACTTCACTTTGGCGTCATCATAGTTTATAATTCAGAGCCAAGCCGAATGTTTTGTCAGCCACCGGCCGACTTTTCGCAACACATTTCAATATGGTGAGTTGGTTTTATGTGGCGCACATTTAACTATGTATGTATAAGAAGATATGTATATACATAAGTACATATATAGACAGTTCCCATGAGATTTGCTAAAACAGAAAAATGTAAATTACTGGTATATGAAAAGATGGGAACAGATTGTTGAGGAGCCAGTTCAAACTCTAAATTTTAGTGAACTTTTTCGTACTAACGAACGTAGGAGGCCAGCTTGATTATGGACTTAAAGTAAGCAAAGAGTCTCACGCTCTCCGTGGTTAGCCGACTGGCTCATTTCCAGATGTAATGCGTTTGCCAAGCGTAGAATTTAGTCGTACTTAGTAGTAGTATAAGTAAAAAGAAAAAATAGTAGTAGAAACTAGTAAAAAATAGCAGTAGAAAGTAGTAAAAATACTGGTAGAATGTAGTGAAAAATGTAGTGTAAATTAGTTAAAAATAGTAGTAGAAATAATTAACAGTAAAATAATAATTGTAAAAGTAGTGGTAGTAATTAGCAGTAACACTAGTGAAAATAGTAGTACTTATTAGTAGCAGCATTCGTAAACTTAGTAGTAGAAATTAGTAAAAATAGTAGCTGTAAAAAGTAGTAGCAGTAGTAAAAATAGCAGTAGAAATTTGTGAAAATTAATTAATAATAAATAATAGCAGTCAGTAAAAATAGTAGTAGTAATTAGTAGCAGCATTTCTAAAAATAGTAGTAGGAATTAGCGAAAATAGCAGTAGTAATAAATAGTAGCATTAGTAAAAAATAGTAGTAGAAATTAGTAGCACCGTTAGACAAACAAGTAACAGTAATTAATAGCGGCATTAGAAAAAATAATAATAATTAGCAGTGGCATTAGTAAAAATAATAGTGTAAATAGTAGTAGCGTTTTTCTCAGCGGCATGTTTTGACTGCGTGACGCGATATCGGCGCGACTTTCGTTACAAATATCGACACGACTTGCACTACCGATGTAAAAAATCTCATGCTGCTAAATAAGTTTTCCTTAAAAAAAACAGAATGGTAGATTAAGTAAATGAATACGTCCATCCATTAAAAAACTAGTTCTGCGCTACTTCTGAACTAGTCGGCTTCCTTCTATGGTTCCAATATATAATCGCTTCTACATATTTGCGCGTTGATGTGTTTGCTCATATTATTTTGCTTCTTTTTTTTGTTTTGTGTGACTTCCAGACATTTCCTACCACCTACGCACATATTCTTATATCAATGTATACATATATTTCGTACATTATATCCTCGAGCAACAAAAGGCGAATTGTGTTTTCATTCTATGCCATGCGCCATTTTTCTCCTTTTATCTATTAATGTTTAATTTTCTTCTGCTCTTGGAAAAAAAGTAATTTGGCCAAATTTAGATGCATACTTTAAAGAGCTCTTTTATTATAAAATAAAGCAAGTTAGTTAACGTGTTCATGAAGCGTAGATGATTAAAACTCTCCATATTTGGTTTGCATACTTAGTAGAATTTGCGCGGCTTAAAAATATTGGATTTCAAGGATTCTACACCATTTCTTAGAAAAATTATGTTTGCGCATATAAAATACGTGGGAAATTTTGAGCGCTTTAAAATATGTACTTCAAAAAATTTTTTTTTTTTTTTTTGATTTAATAAATGTTTTATTTTTTATGTAATGTTTTTTTTTTCGATATAGAAGACTCTTAGCGGGTGAGAAAAGAATTTTCATACTATTTTTAATTTATTTCGCCTTTTAAATGACAGATGGCATTAACTCGGCGAAAAACTCAAAATCAATTTAATACAAGCAAAACGTATTTTACTTTTTTTTTATAAATATGTGTTTTGGTTTTTAAGTGCCCATCAATATCACGTATTCTACGTTCAAGTTTAATAGGCTTCGACGCAACGCACATGCTAACGCAGGGTTGGCATTTTCTTTAAATATCTATACATTGCTTATCATAACTATACTACAGGAACTTTTTTACAAGTTTCGACCTTTTTATTTGTTACTCATAACTATTTATTTTTTAAATTATAGTTTCGGTTTGGTTGGGTTGATGTCTCATAAGCTGCTGATTTCCACCCCTGAAAAATCTTCTTGGGTGTTAATGAAGTAAGAGTCTTGTTACTTAAACCTCAGCCCGCCATAGGCAGAGAAAGTGAGTAAAAAATGGAAACATGATTCGAACTTAGCATACTCCAGACAGGCGCAGCAAAGAAGGTCAGATACTATATATTCAACCTAACCTCGTGTATATATAGGACAATATCCGGCGGCGAAACCTTCAACGAGTATCGAGAGTTGTCGCTTGGTGAGCGACCGGATCTCCTCTGAATGTCTACGGCGCTCCCACCCTCCCCTGTTTGAAGAGTGTCCTACGGAGCAAACTCATCATTCGTGCAGTTCCCTGCAATGTCGGCATGGCCCGACACCCAAATCAGTCCGATATGAAAATATGAAAGAGGCGGCTGAGAGAGAGGTCAAGACTCCCCATCGATTTCGACCTCACCATTAAAGGACCTAAGACTTTGATTGTAGTCAGTCTATCAAAGTAGCTGCTTGCCCATTTAAAGAGGATGGCATTGGTGTGTAGCCAATCGACTGCCTGCTTGACTGCTAGCTGACACCGGCCCGTCACCATTGGGATCTGACTATGGCATCAGGCTGGATGTTACTAAAAGCCCCCTGTGAGTCCAGAATAGCACCAACTGCGAAGGCTTTGTGCTCATGAGACTCTTCTATGACATTGACAATCATATGATTGGTCTGAAGTCCTTAGAGAATACATGAGAGCTGTTACCACCAATACCTGGGAATATATCTTCTACGTACAAAGCCAATCAGCGATATGACACCCGCATTTTATTCTACACCAAAAACAATTTCCATGGATTTTTAATAATTTGTTGTATCGTACCGTACCCACTGGGTTATAAAACTGCATACTCAAATATTTTCTAAAAATTTTGATTAAAAATTCGATAAAAATTCATTGGATTTTATTGAAATTTGCACAAAAATTTCAAAATTGCATTGAAACGGTATTTGTTCTAGAATCAACAACAGTTTTATAAAAAATTAGTATGTAGAAGATAGAGGATCAAAACTTGCCAAAAAATAGCTGCCTTGCAGTTATGATAAACGCTTTATTAGGGGGTTTTGTACCAAATTCATGGTACTCAGTATTCGATAACTCGGTAAACTTTTCTAAGTTGGAACGCTCCATTGTAATTTTTTCACGTTTAACCAAAAATAACTCTTTTAGATTAGCTGATTTTGTATTTACAGCAAGAAACACAGTAAAACTGTATTTGGTAAAATAAGTAAACAAGAAATTACACAGCAGAATTTAACGAATGCTGAACTGCAGCTTTACAAAGTTCGGTGTGAATCCCCGGCTTGTAATTTCATTAAATTCCGTGGAAATTGGAACAAGGGTTGGAATAAAAACAAACAGAAGAAATAATAGTGCAATAAAAACTTCTTATATTATTTTCAATGCAGAAATAATAAGCCTCTATGACAAAATGAGAAGGGAGTACCAAAGGATTTACTAAATTGCAGTTTGTGGTAAAAACAAAAGCCGATATATCCCTAGCAACCGCAATCCATTACCACAAATTTACTGTTGCACTTAAAAATTACGCTCAATAAGAGCATTTATAGTGGGTTAATATAGATATGAAATTATACAGGAATACTTGCATTTATTTAAGTAAATATATATGTATGTACACATATCGTATATATAGTAGATGTCTGGCCATTTATTATACACTATTTATTTGTTCATGCACGCCATTAATTTGTGTGCATTTATTTTTACAGCCTGCATAAATCGTCATAAATCAACGTATTAGTTTTGAATCGCTGGCTGGACAATGCCATGCCGCTGCAACCCCAATCGTTGAAATTAATGCATTACGGGCGGCAGCAACAGCAACAGCAGCAGTTAACTTCACAGGTGCTGAGTTAGCGGCTAGTGCCAGATGCGCAAGCGCCTAAATACTGCCGCACTTGGTGGGGTTTGCATTCGTAGGACAATAATTTTCCTGGATTTATTTCTGTTAATGCACGCATTGTTGTCAAAAATATTCGATAAATTCAATTTAAAATAATTGCGCATGTTTGCGAATGTGTGGTAGTGCGTGTGTGTGTGTGTGTGTGTGCGTGGTATCTGCTCATTGCCGCCATGCTCATCACCAGCCATTAAATGTTTCACCATTCACCAGGTTATTACCTGTAAATAATTGCAACTCATTGTCGCCTCATCAAGCCGCATTTTGCTTGCATTTGCAATTAAAATTATTGCATCGTAGTACTGGCATTTACGCGTAGTAAGCGTTGATTGCATCAAAATGCAATTACTTAAGGTTTTACACACATCTGCACATGCATACATACAGACACATAAATCCGCACGTTCGTGTCATGTATAGTTTAACGTTTAATTTTTTTTTCTTTTTTTGGTGCGCAGCATGTGACAATAACCAAAAGTCATTGCAAATTATTCACCCTGTTACTCAGTGCAATACTCAATTTTCTCCCGCTAGACCTATATGCAAAGATAGTTGCATGCAACACCGCCATTGGACAGGATTCGATTAGGAAATGGGCACATTCTTACATCTGACAAAGTTCAAAAATGGCCAACCCACGGAACGGCTCGACTGAGACCAAATTTATGACCCAGCTGCTCGAAAGAGAAGAGTGTAGGTTGGATGCGATTATGAAGAGCAAAACCATCCATGTTTGTACGGAGCTTGACAAAAGAGTTTGTGAAGGGCTATTTTAGGAACAACTTGGCGTAATTTTCAGCTTCAGTCTACCTAATTTCTGTGTAAGTGTTTTTCAGGCGGAGCTCTGTGGGTTCTCGGTACGGGCTAACTTCAAAGCTCATTCGTCACTGCTGGCTCGTGAAGGCAGGACTCTGTCGGATAGTGATATCAGTGATTTACTTGGCATACCTCTAGAGATATGCAGTAAGATTAGCGGCGCTATGACGTGACTGCTGTAAGAATTTTCGTGACGTGGAGGAGGAGGAGACCATACATCACCACCCACTGTGCCGTTGTCCGGCACTAGATAGAAGGAGAGCTGAAGCTGTGGGTAGCTGCTCCCTTAATGAACTTGACGATATTAGGTCAATCGAAATTAAAATCCTACCGAGGTTCCTTAGGAATACGAAGTGGTTTTAGGGGAATAGGGGTCACCCAATAGCCACCTAATTAACCGCAAAAAAAATCTCACCAAATACCGTCAAGGGTGAAATATGCGGAATCTCAACATAATTATGAAGAGTTTTTTTTTTAAATTAAAGAACTTCCTTCCTAAATTGCTTCCAAACCAGCTGTCAAAATAATCAAATGTGTTGAATATTTTTGTTTGGATTACTTGGGAAGTTATCATGAAAAGGTTTTCACCGAAACACCATTTATCAATCGTGCAAATTTGTTTCAAAAACTCACGTCATTTTTATCTTTAAAATATATTCAGTATTAATGGGTAAAATGGCCGTATGAGGAGGCACTTCGGGCTCCCTTGCATCCGTAGACAGTTACTGATGATTGCAGTTTGCTTCATATCGAGGTCATCATTGGTCTATGCTTTCTCAAATGTTTAGCAACTTTTTTATCCCGCGCGTCAATATCAATCGTCTGGGTGCTAAATGAATCCAGCTTGTCAAATGCCACCTAACCTTATCTTCATAAAGCACAGTCACGGTGGTCCTATGAATAAAATTGTGCTCGTACACTAAATGCTATAAAATTTGTGAACTATTAAAGCCTAATTATTAACCACTTTATTTATTTTTCTGTATTTTATTTGAAGTAAAATCCTATACCTCTAAAAAACCCCCCCTTTTAGTCAGGCAGTCAACTGATAAAGTTGTTAGGAAAACGAAGTCACCACGAAGACTCTGGTAGAAAGCCGCAAGGATTATTGCTCCGACACACCGTGTCTAATGGCAATCTTTGTTTGCAGCAGCCATAAATAGTGACATTTGTCAAACTATTCGACGACGTAGCCTTCTTGATTGTAGTAGGTACGACTTATTTAGCAAACACTTAAATCCTCTGAACAAAGACATGCTTAAAGAAATCCACATTTATAGTACCACTTAGTTCAAATTAAGTAAGCTTTGCGAATTTAAAATCAGTAGTCAAAGTCGAGATAAAGTTGTCTCTTAAGTTTACATTACAGCTATTGTTGGTAGATATTAGATTGAAAAACAGCTGCAAACTATAGAGTCGACTTCATCTTGAATATAAAATTACACTATAGTCTTTAATTTAAATTAGAAGTATAAAGCCTTTTTGGCTCAGTTACTTCATCACTGGCTTGATCATCTCACCAACTACTTTTAATTCTGATACGTATCAATTACTTACTTACTTAATTGGCGCTATAACCACTTAAGCGAATTTTGCCGAAATTCTCCTACAATTTGTGGTGTGTATTTTACGCCGACTCCGAACGGCAAATGATGTTTGTTCTATAATTTTTGTTCTGCTACTTACCCCGGCCAGGATTCGAACCCGGGACCAAATTACCTAAAGCAGATATGTGAAGATGAAGAAAAGCTATGCCAACTCGTCAATAAAGCAGCTACATTTTAATAAACTTGAGAATTTCGTTTATTTGTGAATCAGCAGTAAGAGAGTTAGTAGTGACAACTTTAAAATCGCTTTGGAAATTAAATCATTACATGGACTAAGTAGCCACCTAAGGCCCATCCTAATATAGGGCGCAAAAGAATGTACCATGAAAACTTCTGGTGAATTGGATCTTGCAGCGCTTGAGAGAAAAATTATGCGTAAAGAATTAATAGCCTTTGCATGTTTGCGACAACGGATATACAGTTGCTTAAATAATTGACCGCATCATGATCTATTTATAATATTCGCAATGTTTTTCGATTATTTTTATAGAAATTTGGTTGTTATAATTAAGAAAATGAATATCAAAATTGCATATTTTGCGCAAGATTTATAAAAATACAATAAGTTTAATCAAACTTTTAAACTTTCAAACTTTTTTTATCAGAATTAGTGATTTTCGTTAATTTTTATAAACAAATATTATTGTTCTATGGCGAAATCAAATATCAACTTTTATACAAAATTCATAAAAATTTTTTTTACTGGAATTAAAAAAAAAAACAATTTAGATACAAATATCCAACTCTTAAGAGGCTAGAAATAGTTGTTGATTTTTGAAAAAAATTTTAAATTTTGGTTTTGGTAACTTTTTTTCATTTAACGCATGCAATTTATATTTCAGAAGAAGTCCAAGATAACCAGCATAAAAGAATATTATAAATTAACGGAAATTTATATAATATTCATTCGTTATATGGAAAAAATGAGCAAGACCTGAATGAAAAAAAAATAAAATTCAAAAAACAATCGGAGTGGTGCCACCTCGGACTTTCATATTACTATCGTAAAATGCTACAAAACTACATACATATCTTGAAGTTTTCTAAAAACGCAAATTAAGAAGTTTGAAATTTTGATGAAAATTCGGCGAATTTTTTTAAATTGTGTACAAAGTTTGAAAATTAAAATTTCTATCTATGCTTTTTGTTCTATCACAAACTGAAAACCAATGTAACTAAGGCGGAAAACCAATGTAACTAAGGCGGAAATAGAACCATATGGTCGGTTTTTTTTGTCACCGTAGTAGAAGGTGCACAGAAAAAACAAAAGAACCTGAGAAAACTGTTCCTTATTTTGATGTAACTAAATACTTGTTTCATCCCGATTTAATAAAGAATAAAACCCCACATATAATGAAATAAATCCATCCAAAAGTTGTAAATATTTTTTAACCGCTATTTCATTTACACTTTTCTTTCTTTTTGATAGCGGTTCTCCTTCAATTCAGTTAATTTTTTTTTGTTTTTTTGAGTGTGGATACAAAAATCTGACTCCTGGCATAACTTAACACCTTTACAAAGCAAAAAAAAAAAAAACTTGCGGCGTTCAGTATTTGACAATGGTTTATCCGGTTAGCAGGAATTCAAGCCACCAGCTGGTAAATGTTTCCAACATTTTCTGTCAATCGCACTGAGGTCAACACGAAACGCAAAAAGCGGACAGCAATGATGGTCCAACTGCAAATAAATGTAGATATGTATGTGTGTATAGTAAAGATATATGTATAATAAAATTTAGTACGTGCGTAATGCCAATGCAACTATTTGGCTTATGTTGTATATAAAATATGCAAACACTGGCTTTTTTTATAACGAGACATTGAAATGCGTGAACTGCGGTAGCAAACAGAATATTAAAAGCGAAAGAATATCAATTTTTAACTCTCACTTACATATTCATATATACATACATATATACATACATACATATATATATATATATATATGTATGAAACACATACAAGTGTGCAAATATGGTACATGTATTTGTAGTATATTTTTAAATTTAATGTTTACATGACCAGTGAAGTCCAGTGACCTTTTTTGTTTGGGGGTTTTTTTTTGTGAGTTTTTTTGCATTTGACTTTTGTGTGTAGTATGTATATCGAACGTGTGAATTCATTGAAATATTGGCGTGCATGTTTTTGGTTTTTTTTTCTTCTATCAATTAAACATTATTTGAGCATTTCATACAGAAGTTGGCCGCATATAGTAAACACAAACCTTTAATATTTTAAAAATGTAACATGTAATACAACTAATATTTAAGTAACAAACTTTTAATTGGATAAGAGAGGACGGAAAATCGTTCCAATACACTTTTTAATTAAAGGTATTTACTTTATATAGGTAAATTATGTTTGTAACGCCCTAATCTAATCACAAATCAAAATGTAACGCACGACAATTGTCAGAATTACTGCGCCTAAAACTATGGTGGAAAAATATGTTTAACTCCACTAATGATTATACCTGGCATTGTAGCTACATGCTATATCTTACTGAGTACGTGACAATGACATCAACTTTTTTTTTCCTTTTCGCCTTTTTTTATGAATCGTCTGTATAATTTATAGAGCTTGTGGCCAGGTTTGCATTAGGAATAATATGTGAAAACAACAATTTTTCAAAGTGGTAGAAGTGATAGCTGCTATTTCGGAGATCACCACATCTGCTCATCTCCTCATCAGACTTCTTTTCCTTCTATACTTTACCTGGCTTTGAACCATGGTACACGGAGTTGCTAGGCGAGCACGCAACCACTCAGCCACGCTAACCGTGTGAAAATTGTTTGTTTTTCTCACTATTCCTATCTCCAACCATACCGCTATTAACTTGGTTTATATTCTGCATTATAGTTTTAGGCGCTATAATTCTGAAAATTATCATGCGATGAATTTTGTCATGTCACGGTTGAATAGAATTAAATCACCGCCCTATTCCGATACCAATCGAAAAATTCAGCAAACGACAAATGTTTTAAACCCTGCGTCTAAACTTACATATGTCACAAAAACTACATTCAAAAGTTCTAATGATAATCACTGGCATTGTTTTTGTTATAACCTCTTGAGTACGAGACATTAGCGAAACTATGTTTTGTATGCTGCATCGATATCGAAATAGGGTAGTTAGTTTAAAACGGCTTGTAGAAAATGCAGAACAACATACAGCTGTCCCATAAATAATACCGATTTGCTAAACCTTCCTCCAGACTTTTTATGTTTTTTTTTTTAATAATAACCTTTTTTTATATAAGTTCACCTCAGTTTGTGTGCAACAAATGTTGCACTTCAAAAACCTACTAAAACTTACTGTTAAGAAGATATAAATAGAAATAAATATTTTCTTAAAACGGGACTTTTCAACACGATCATTTGAGTTTATAAACAAGATTTATTGAATTTGGAGTTTTAGACAAATCCCCTGATGAACTGCCAAAACTTATCAACCTTACAGTTGCCAGGTATATCGTGCCTAAAAATATTCGTCAAAAATGGTTTTTCTCGACGACAACGCGCCATTAACTCATCTGTACCATTAAGAAAAACCTACACTTATTAGAGCAAGGTCATGAATTGATCCATCATATATTTATAAGAAAAGTAGCGAGATTTCATTAATTTACAAATTATAAATATTTTTATTAAGATTGCGCTAACTCGACCCATTATATTTCAGTAAATTAAACAGACACGTTTTGTGCAAGAAGAATGATTTTAATAGAATGATTGAAACGGTTTACAAAAAAGAAGAAAATACGAAGTAAAAGGAATGTCAAAATAAATACAGGAATGACAACTCGTGTTGTGATGCCAGATCGACATGTGTTATTGTAGAATAATATTTTTAATCAACAATTTTAGATAAATTATGTAAATATTTGTTAAATTATATTATTATTATTTCAATTAACCCTCTGCGACTGACATGGTAGTGTAACAGACACCAATTAATAAAAAAAAAGCGTTTTACGCCGTTATTTTACAAACATCGGCTCTCGCGTTCTCATTACCTTCTTATTATGTACTCATGCGTATATTATTGTGTCACAAGCGATCGAAGTGAGCGCACGCGTCGGCGTGAGCGGAGAAGTGTCTACAAGTCAACCACGTCAGCATTGAGGTAGGTGTCTGAGAAACAACCACCTCAGTATTTTTGTTGTATTAGTGTAGTGTCTCCTAAACAATGCGTCAGTAAAATTGTTTTAATATTTTGAATTTGTTGTTAGTTTTTATGGATGGATCTCTTAAATACAAACCAAAGGCCTCACTGTTCTAAGAGAACATCTTCTGGAACTTTTAAAAGCCGCGAAGAGCAGATACACCAGTGGTTGGAGGAAGAAAGCGAGCATGAGTTCAGCGATGTGGATGATGAAGGTAATGACCCGAATTTCCAGCCAGAAATTGAACTTTTAAATGACGACGAAATTGCAAATGATGAAGAGGATCAAGAACTATATGTCACAAGCCAAGTCACGTCGTCTCTGAGCAACAAGCTACTCTAAAATAGTACGTCTGGAACAATCAAGTGATTTTTTCAAAGATAAGAAAGGATTTATGTGGAGTAAAAGTGGAGGACATCTAGAACCGCAGCCCACAGCATGGTCAGATTACCTGGTTATACACCTGTAATTTTGAAGGATATTTGGAGCTTTGGCTTAAACTATTTGACATATCCATGTTGGAATGCTTGGTTCTACACACTAACCAAAAGCTCATTAGCTACCGATCAAGGTTCAAAAATATTACAAAAGTAGAGCTTATGGATACAGATGTGACAGAAATGAAGGCGTTCATTGGTCTAATGTACTACACTTCAGTTTTTACGTGCAATGGCGTAGACCTTCAAACAATTTTTGCCACCGATTTGATGGTTCACCTACTAGAGAGCAGCGTTTGAAGAAGATCCACTTGCTCCAATATCAAATTTCTTCAACAAATTCATCTCAAACAGTCAATCTCAATATACTCCCGGACCATACCTCTGTATCGATTAAATGTTGCTGCCGTTTAAAGGTCGGTGCAAGTTTAGCATTTACATGCCTCAGAAATCAGCCAAGTATGGTATTGAAATATTGTTGTTAGTTGATGCACGCACATACTATATTTACAATGCCTATATTTATTACGGAAAAAATTCTGACGGTATAGGTTTGACTGAAGAAGAAAGAAAAATGGCAGTTCCAACACAGTCCGTTTTAAGACTTGTAAAAGTTGTCGAAAACTCAAACCGAAACATAACGGCTGATAATTGGTTTAGCTCTATCTCACTTATGCAAATTCTGCTAAAAAGGGGGCCAACCTACTTAGACACACTAAAGAAGAATAAAGCTGAGATACCACCCTGTTTCTTACCGTGCAAAAATAGAGAAGTGGAGAGTTCCTTGTATGGTTTCACGAAAGAATATACACTATTATCCTATGTACCAAAAAAAAAAAGGCCGTTCTGCCAATTTCTTCTTCTCACCACAATCAAGAAAAAGATTCTGACACAAAAAAAACCTATTATGATAGCAAATTATAACCACACAAAAGGAGGAGTGGATGAAGTTGACAAAAAGTGCTCAATATGTATATTCATGTAGCCGTTGGCCTATGGCAGTTTTCCAAAGACTACTGGACATGATTGGTATTAGTAGCTTTGTATTGTATCAAATGTGTACTGATATTGATGATAAAATGTGAATAAACACTTTCATACTAAATCTAGCAAGAGAATTGGTTTTAGATCACATGAAACTCTGGGTATAGAATGATAGGTTGCCAAGAGAACTGAGAATAATGATCACCAGGGTTCTCGGTAAAGATCTACCCCCTCCTCCACCAACTTATCGATCTATTCCACCAAGTGGAAGAAAACTTTGCTCAATTTGCCCTTCAAAAATAAAAAGAGTAACTCGATATTGTTGCTGTGATTGCTTCAAATCAATTTGCCTCCAGCGCTCTAAGCCACTTTGTGAGACCTGCCAAAATAAGTTGTAACCAACCTTTGATATGATCTCTTTTTTTCTAGCCTGATTAGTTTAAGTGTAATCTAAAATAAGTGTACAACTTTTGTTAAAGAAAATAATATGGAATAAGTTTTTGTTGTTTTTGTATAGATATAAACTTTTTAGAGCCAATGTGTGGCATGTCAATAAATATTGTTTAAAATGAACTGTCGTTTTGGATTCAAAAAATATTATAATAAATAGCAACTTACTCCGTTAAACTAAAAACAAAAATAGTAATAGGTATGTTCACAAGACGTAATGTACTAAGTTAGATATAAGCCGTCGAAGTTGTGTCTGGTGTACTACGACGTCAGTGGAATTGTCAAAATTAAGTCACGTCAGTCACAGAGGGTTAACTATATAACTTTGTGTTGGTATGATGTAAGGAAATAAACAGCAATTCACGGGCGGAGTCATGAAAGAAATCTGTTGAGGAGACGTTGTAATCTCCGAAATTGCAGCTATAATTTCTACCGCTCGGAATTTCGTTATATTTTTTCCAAATACCTTTCTTTATTACTGGTATTGTGCTCTAAATTATTATTCTTGATTTAAATAAAGTAACGTCATTAAAATTTAGTAAACAATCAAGGCTATTGCAAGTGATTATATACTTTTCCGTTACTTTTGAAACAAGTGAATGATTCTCGCTTTTCTTTGATCGGACAATAAAATCAATACAGAAGATAAATAAGTTTTTATTAAAAACATATTTAAAATGACATATCTAAACGTTGTAGTACTTAAAATTTACGTATATTACGAATAATGGTTTCACTAAGCTCAGCGCGCTACCATACAATTTCGACGTGATTGATTCCATTGAATATTATGTGTTCTCTAAAGTGATATCCGACTTGCGTGGAAAAAATTGTATAGCCGACGGTGAAGTGAACTCAGCTATCTTGGAACATTTTGACGGCAAAAATTCCATGATTATTTTTTAAGGTTATATAAATGCATATAATAATTCATCGGCGTATTTCTTGCGATAATTTTTATAAGCTTAAGGCCATTTTTTATAAGAAAAATTATAGAAAAAACAACAATGGTGTATAGATATTCCAGATCTGTGTTTGCAATAATATTAAGATCAAAAGGCAACAACAATGTACACAGCTTATTTAGTGCAAGTGGTTAAGGCGTTGCCTTAAGGAATACAAGTTCGACCTGGCTGTGGAGGACTCAGCGAGTTCGATCCTGGGAATAAGTCAGATGGGGAACAGTGGTGATCGCCAAAATAGCTATAACTTCTACCATTATGGATTTTTCTATAATTTTTCCTATTAAAAATGGCCACGAGCTAAAAAAATTATTATTATATAGGTTAGGTTAGGTTGGAGTGGCTGCCGCCTGCGGCACCTCATTTAGGTCAGTAATAGCAAGCCCATTGCGCAACCACAAAAAAAATGTTGTACCATCCGAAGAAGAAAAAGAAAATTACCCCTCAACAAACCATTTTGCCTTGCTGATGAACATCAACAGGTAATTTACCTAGTTGCTTGAAACCTCACTAAGGACATCCAAAAAAGATGATCCCAGTTACCGCATCCTAGTTTTACACAGTGCAGGACACTTACACTGTAGATGCACGACCGTTTCCTCCTCCTCGTCATTCTTGCAGCGTATTTCCCTATTAGATAGTGCCCTGTTAGAGCCCCGATCATGTTAAAAGTGTTTTCCCTCCGTAGAGAGAGCACGCCACACGACCATTTCCGGTCTCATTTAGGCCACGACTGCCTTGAGGTTCGACAGGTCGTATTTTGTCTCCATTTATTGTCAGCTTGTTTATTTAAACATTCTCTGAGTAGCAGTTTGCAAGTGGCAATCGGCATACCAATGCGTTCTTTATCCTGAAGAATCTGCTTGGTAGTACCTTGTTTTCCAAGTTCGTCTGCCATGCAGTTTCCCACCACTGTGACCAGAGCTACCGTCTGTTCTGCTTGGCCATCTTCTGTAGAGATAGGTGGCAGTCCAGCGCAATGTTCGAGTTAAACTTGAAAGAAGATATCTCTTCTTATAATCCCTTCCCAATCTTCTCTATCGGCTCCATGATAGCTTAGACCTCAGCCTGGAAGACGCTGCAGTGATCTGGTAACCTAAAAGAAATCTATATAGATGGCTCAAGTTTCCACACCTCCCTGCTTGGAATTCGTGTAATAAGGTTACTTCCAGAAACCGATGTCAAAACACACCGACCGAGCAGAACTTTTTCAAAATACAAGAGTGCCCTTGGCTTTCAGGATGTCACTGGGATGTCTCTCTTGGTCGCAAAGCAGTCACCGCTGCCATCTGTTGTCCAACCAAGTCTAAAGGAAGGAGGTCCAAAATGGTGTTCAAGGCCTCATTTGGCGTGGTTCTGAGCGCCCCACTTATATAGATCATACTAGATCTTTGCACCTTGGTGAGTAGCCTGAGGTTAACCTCTTTTTCTAATGCAGGCCACCACACGACCACCCCATATAAGAGAATTGGTCTGACGACTGCCGTAAAAATCCACCGACAGATCCGGGAATTAAGATCCCATTTCCTGTTTATGGTTCTCTTACATGTGTAGAGGGATATGTAAGCCTTTTCATAACGTTGAACTCAGTTCCCTTTCCACTTCAACTTCTTATCTAAAATAACGAATATACAATACATATACATATATATAAATATAACGTAAACGCTGGGCAATATGCAGTGAAATAAATTGAAATACTTTTAATTAGGGTCAGTCACTTTTTGACCTTTCCACATATGTACATATATGCTAAATATATTTTTATTTCTTATATTTGCGATCGATTTAAGTATTGCAGTTCTACGGAAGCATAAAATTGATTTTATCGACAAAATTATAAACGAAATCGTTATGTAATTAACAGCATGTTTTTTTAAAAGAATTCTATTTATGACTACAAAAAATACGTTTTTTCATAAAAGTATTGTATTTATACAATTATTAAAAAGCTTGCGAATAACTGTGCAAATATGAATTGATTTTACAAGCCGAACATCAAAAAAAAAAGACATGTTTGCCTTTGTTATCGTAAATTTTTTCACACACTTTTTTTTAACTTTTTACGGCATCGAACATTATATCACACAATCATGTGTACCTGTAGTGTACTACTATATAACCGATAATACTCATACGCCATGGTCACCTGCCATCTGCTGCTAGGCTCGTAAAAACAAAACACGCCAGTTCTTATTTGTTTGTTTTTTTTGCGTTCATCCGCAATCCACCTTCTCAACACCAGTACAATAAAATTCAAAAATTTCGGCGCAAGGTAATTTTTTCTGCATCGCTCGTGCAACCTAATGGTCAACGTTTCGACAAATATCCGGCATTTTTGTAGCCAACAGTGTCGTACCGTGATGTGAGTGCAACAAAAACACACAACCCAACATGCATACAATATCTACTCACTCACTCACTTGCTGGCTTGCACTGACTGATGACTTGTGTCATCTGTGTTATGCTTGTCAACTGCCGGGATGTGGCTGTTGGCATTGTTGTTGTTAAACCGATTTGTGGCTTGTTCAGCGGGAGTTCTAGCAATATTTTTTACATGCAGCAATTTTTTTTTGTTTCTTACTGATTTTTCCGATGAAGCAGCGGTGCGGAATTGTTTTTGTTATGTTCAAAAATGTATGAGAAAAAAAAAGTTGTTTGCTTTTTATTGTAGTGGTAGAATTTGCGCATCACCCTCACCCTTTGTCATTTATCAAAAGCGCACACGCTATCCTTCGCACACATATATACTTATAATAATAAATTTAAATCTATTTGAATATACCAAGTATATATATGGATGTACTCGTTGTATTTATTGGGTCGAATTAATTGGCAATTGTTGCAATATCCGCCCACTGACCGCGCAGGTGCTTTATTTTATTTCCTTATTGATTTATTTATTACTCTTTCAATAACTGTATTTACATATTATATTTCTTTATGACTAAAAGCCATTGATATTTTTTGAGCTATAGTAAATTATCGCTTATCACATTTTATTGTGACACATTTTCGTTAGCAACTGCTAGAAGAAAAAATACACCGATATTATTCTACGCAGTGTTATTCATTTAACGAATTGGTTTTTAATAAGTAAAAGCAAAAAAAATTACCCAGAATCAATTCTTATACTTCTTTTCAAATTGGTTTTTTTTTTAAATATTTTCTATAATTGGAGCACTACTAATAATGTGCAGATGTGTGATTTTGATACCCGCGTCTTCATCTGCGTTGTTTACAACTTTTCCATATACTTACAACTGATTTTTAAAGCCAAATATGCAGCTTTGATGAATTTAAATACAATGCCCCGTTCTCTTTTGGATAACTGCCAAATATAACTGGAACTATTTTAGGGATCAACTTTATCTTGACTTTGAATAAAGGGCATTATATTTAACTGCACAAAGCTTATTAAATGTAAAGTAAGTCGAGCCATAAACATGAGTTTTATAGAAATCTTAACTACAACGTCATCTAATGGATTTTTATACGTGTTATAAGTATATTATTTGGGTATATTGCATAAGTACAGGGTGCGTAATTAGTTCCTCCGGTATGAAAATCATGAATAACTTTTGGAAGAAACAAAGGATTACAAAGAATGGGTTTTTTTTTATTTATTTCAATCCTTTATAATTTATGCCGACTACTTTAAAAAAAAAATCGCAAACTTGGCTCATTTTTAGGCATTTATTTAAGGCATCTCTTCTTCGATCATCTCGGTTTGTATGACAACTATTTCGGCACGAATAGTGGTATTGAGCTCGGCAATGGTCTTCGGCTTACTTGCGGTAAATCGGGGGATCTTGGTGGCCACTCTATAGCGCCTCTTTTCGATATCACACATCTAGGGAAATTTATTTGCAAAAACCGCATTGTTTGGACAGCTGTGTGACATGGCGCCCCGTCTTGTTGAAGCGAGAAGTCTATCAGACCATTTTCACGCATTTTCAAACACATAAATTGCGCCTACATCCACCGATATCGTTTACAATCCACTGTTTCGCCTTCCAATTATGGTTATTGCGCACACGCCGGCCCAAACAGTCACTTTTTGATCTTGTAATGGGGTTTCATGAATATTGTGGGGATTTCCTGCTCAATTTTGTTTATTAATACAACCACAGCTAGTAAAATGCGCCTCGTCGTTTATTAAAACTTGCATGCAAAAGTCCGGCATGGTTTCCAGCATTGGGTCGATTGTTTGCTGTATTATTTCGGCGTTCCATATATAAGATTTTACTGATTTGAAGTTTCCCAAACCTGTCTAAGAAAAAAAATTGGTTAACAAATGGCAAAGTTATTCAATGTTTACTTACCGGAGGATCAGATGGCAGACCCTGTATAGGGTATATTTTAGTTATGTATGGTTTCGATGTCATCTAAGTCGGATTATAAATGAATTTTTTATCGCACATACTTTTCTAATATCATCAATATTGAACAAACATTTGAGTTTTCTCTTCTGGCGCCATTTAGCAGATTCATTTCTCGTAAAAGTGCTTCTCATCGCACCCCTATTTTACGTTTCAAATTTCATCAAAATCACATCAAAAACATAGTTTCGCTAAGTAAATCAAATCTAGCGTCACTTGGCGCCAGCACCATACCTTTCTGATATTATCAGTATCGGACCATAAATACGGATTTTCTGAATATTTTGATTCATGCGCCACCGAACGGATTAAAATATAACTTATGTCCGTTCCATGGGTCTAAAGAATATACTGCCCAATTTTTTTTTAAATTCGTTTATCAGTGTTTTACCCAAGGTGGAACAAAGAAAAAAGTTACACTTGTAGATATATTGATAATATTTTTATTGGTCACGTACAAGACATTACTCTTACCCCAAGAATCCACACCCGCGCATCAGTGTATCCACTTCGGAATACGCGCTTACTATATACTTAGCTCTCAAACTGGCAATACTATCGCACTTAGATTCTGTATCTTGAAATGTTATTTTTATTCGTTTTAGTGCAGCAGTTCAAGAGTGTAAAGCCTCTAAAGTTGACACCTACTCAATCAAATACCGTACATGAAAATGAAATGGTATTATAACATTGGTCCGATGTTTGCAAATATCAAAAAAAAAAGAAGATATAGCCGCATATCCAATTGTACCAAATTGATCAGAAGTACGACATGATTCGATTCTGTCTGGCCGTCTGTCTGTTTCAACTCAAAAAATGGTCCTCATATTTAGAGATCTCTGAGTGAAACTTAAATTTCTATAATGTACTAATCATTGGGCGAGCCAACCAGATTGGACCTTATATAGCAGCTATATAACTGATTGTACAGATATCAGATTTTTCATTATAACCCTTACACCAAAGCAGCTAAGAACATTAAATTAGGGCACAATGCATTATTTCTTCGTTTGATTGTTTTGTCACTCACGTCTAGAGATTCTATTTTAAATTTTTCTCCCAAATATATACTCTTGAAAAAAAGTGTCGTTGTTTGCGACGTGATTTTATGCTTTTGACTCTTCAAAATAAGCAATTAAAACACATTTGTCTCTCCTTATTTCAACCATCCTAGATTTTTCCTTAACAAATTCTGAGCTAGCGCTTCATTCGCTAAACAGACGTTTACAAAAAATTTTCCATCTAAGCTAACAGAAGAAGATTTCGATCCGCGTATACGCGAGATTGTATCCAGACAGCAAATAACAGTAATCGAGTTTTGCAGTGTATCAATGCTACATATATCACACAGCTGTTGCCACAAATCCATAGACTGACTTTCTGACACAATTTGACCTTTCATTATTCTTCAGCCTACAATATTTTGCCTCGTGCCATTTTTCCACTTTTATAGCAATTATATGAAAAGTGTCGGCCCGACATACATACATATGTACCTTGTTTTTAGTACTACTTGTTCTTCTTGAGTTGATGATTTGTCGCCAATGCCCAGCAATTATTGGCAGGGTAATTTAATTTAAAATATTTAAATTTAATTTTGAGATAGTACAACAGTTTAGAAAGCCCTTGGGGGCGTCAATGATCCAAAATTTGTTCATTCAATATTTAATATTTAAGAAACCAATAATGATAATTTTTAAAGTAAACTCCAGTACAATTTGGGCACAATTATTTTAGCATGCGATCTAAAGTTTAACAATTATAATTTGTCAAAAGTTTTTTTCATCAACAACCCTATTCCCACAACATTGCGCATAAAATTATGCCACAAAAACTAGCATCATGCCGTATTTTTATGACAACAGTCAATGTAGACGCTAAGACCTACAGATTGCGTGACTACAACTAAACAATTTGTGTACTCTGCGCCATTGTTTTAAGTGCAGTAGTTAGGATAATTGTTATCCGTCGAATGCATACTTTTTGGCGCTCCAACTCAAAATATGCAAACAAAAATTAGCTGGTGCAGGGCAGATTATTACTTGTGCACTCTCAATTGGAAATATATTAATTTTATTAATATCTTTATTCTCACTACGAAAAATAGTTTGCGGTTACGCTAAAAACAAATTTTTAAATTTGTTTAGAACTTTCTACAACAGTACATCTTATTTCTACAATACGACTTAAGAACTTAAAAAATTATATACAATAAAACAACAAACAACGAACAAATTTTGATTTGTCTTATAGAGAATGCTGTTCCCATATGCGGAATTTCCGATAAATGGGCAAGGACATATAAACGTCTCTACTATTGAAAAAAAAAAAAAACCAAGTCTTCCATATGCGGTATTTGTTCTTTATTTTCTGATTTTGATGTTTTCGACAGCTCGAGTTTTTATTTGACATAAGAAATTGCTTTGGCCATTTTATTTAATGGCCAAAACGTAGGTAGCCCGTGGTGTCCGCTATGGGAGCTTTCACTGTACATAAATCTCATATACATATATCTTCTCAGTACTAAACATATTCCTTGACCGCATAGAAATTGAACAAAAAAAACCGTTTTAATTATCCATAATAGATATTTAGCTATAAATAATGTTAGTGTTCGTAAATTTTATTTTCTAAATTTTTAGACGTGGAAATTTTAGGTGAGCATAAATATATTAATGTATGTTACTGTAATTGCATGTTAAAAATTTAATAATATTTCAAAAAATAGCGATTAAAACTCATTCTACTAACCTCAAGAGAAAAAACAGAAAAAACTCTCAAGAAGCATAATACAACACCAATACCTATACACTTCCTCGCATTAGAATTGAAATGCACATAAAACGGCAATCATGAAAAAACTTTGACGCTATTGTAACTCTCATACCAGAAAAACGCTCCGCATAAAAGCACTTCCGGGCGCACAGCTCACAAATGCAAATGTAACGGGCACTTCCGAAGCGAGCGAACCACACGCAAAAACAATTGAGACCAACGTTTTGTACAAAGCAGATA
This sequence comes from Anomoia purmunda, assembly GCA_951828415.1. Taxonomy (NCBI): domain Eukaryota; kingdom Metazoa; phylum Arthropoda; class Insecta; order Diptera; family Tephritidae; genus Anomoia; species Anomoia purmunda. Next base: position 48,824,120 of record OX639997.1, on the reverse strand, counting down.
TTTAGTGAAGAGAAATATTTAGAGTTAGAAAGCGTAGGCTATGTATGTATGAATGGCAAGTAGGGAATACATACGTATAAAATAAATGGCAGTAAAAGGCGGCGAAAATGCGGAAATAGCGCAAAAGCAGCATTTATGACATTAACTTAGTTTTCAATGTTGAATGAAATTAGTGGGGTATAGGGAAAAGCGAAGGAAGTGGTGAGTAAAATGATTTGAAATGCATAAAAAAATAGCCATCAAATATTGTATACCCGATATTGCAGCAAAACAAACGCAAAAAAAAACAATAAAAACTATCGACTGAAGAACGTAAGTGAACAAAAGAATCGAAACTATAAACTGTAATGTGTTGAATGAAGCATTTGAAGTGCGCCACGCGTTATGTAGCTATAAACGAAATTAAATTGTTATATGCTGCGCCAGTGAAATAAAAAACAAAAGAAAAATATTGCTAAAAAGAAGAATATCTCTAGATTAAGGTATGTCATGAAAAACAAAGTACACATTTTTACTTGCGAAAAATAAAGCTTGATCAAATTTTTTGCCGCTTATCAGTCACTAGTAGCTAATGGAGGATTTTGAGAAGATATTTTATTCATTCGTCTTTCTCTTGACTTAATAAAGTCGCTAGTTTGGGAACTGATCTATAGCTACTTGAAGTAATAAGTCTTATACAAGAAAAAAATTCAGTTTTATTTGTAAAATAAATTCAAGTCGACTAGCGTATAATGTAATTAAAAATACTATATTTTATATAAAATGTTTGGAAATAATTAAAAAATGATTTGTTATGCTTAAACAAAAGCAAATAAGTAGAGTTGGTTTGGTGACAAAGCAACATGAAACTTGAAACTCGCACATTTTAAACTCAGCATGTATTGAAAAATTTTAAAACTCGTGCAAATCCTGGCATTTGGCAATAAACAGCATACAAGATACAAAAATAGTAATGATATGCCGAGTCAGCTAATTTTGGTATTCGAATACTTTAGTACCTTTACATGGGAAGAAGCGAGTCAAAATTCCATTCAGATACTCAGATCGAGTATTTGAGTACACAGTTTGAATACTTTAAAGATTCGAATGCGGATTTTTACTCAAGCACAAATATTTGTACAAATCTGTCGATATTTGGAAAATGGAAAACAAAGTTTTTATTGGTATTTATAGTGAGTTTCTCGCTCTCTAACAGATAAAATATGAAAGCACACTTGATAGAAAAATTAAAAAAAAAACACACGTAAAACTTCTTTGTAAATAAATAAATAAATAATCGTAATTTTTTTATCAAATCAAAGTCGAATCGACTCAACACATCACTAAAAAGTTGTATAGTTAATTAAATATAATTTAAATAATTTAAATAAAAGCACAATTATTGATATTTCATTGTGAGTATTCTTTATTTATTATCCAAGTAAAATTAAGACCTTAAGTTTTAGGATAGCAAAAAAAAAACGCCTCAGACACCTTGCTCCGACGGCGGTTTTTACGATTCTACTTCCGAGGTACAGTCCCCTGTCGCAAAAAATCGTATGGCATTCAAAAACATTTATGAATTCCTAAATAAAGCACAAATCAATTCGTGAATGGCACAGAAAATGTATTTGGCCTCCGGTGAAGGATTTCGTAAAATCCGCTTATCACTCAAGGTTTTAAACAGTATAAAAGTAGACGCGCTCAGAGTCTGGAGTCCTCTTTTTCCCAAAAAGTGAAAATCTCGTAGTATCATATGATTTTCACATGACTTTTGCAACCCTACAGCCCAGTGTTTGAATCCATCCTAAAGTTCGTGCGATCGTTTGATTGCTTGCAGAGTGTTCCGCATTTCCTTACAGATTGAGGCCTCCAGAAAGACACCCTGTCTGACGGCTGTCTGACTGTCGATGTAGATGTTAATCTGGCCGCTAGCTGGTTGAAGGTCGCCGCTTTCTTCTCGCCCAGGATTTCTGCTTGAAAAATATAACAGAGATCAGGCAGCTTGTAATATTTACAGATCACTAGTTCTGGGCGATCCCAACTCCCATTTCCATTTTAGGCCCGTTCGTGTATAAGTGTGTCGTTCTTCGTATCATCCTCTGACTCCTGCGCCACACATCAAACCCCTACTGTGGTTTCAAGAGACCAATCGAAGTTCATTCACGGGATCAAGTAGTTGGTCGGTTCGTCCAGTCAGAGAGACAGAGAGAGAGAGAGAGAGACGCTATTACGTTCTGAACTCTAACTACCGCGTGGTATAGATTTTAGGTTTGCCAGTGGTATATGTAGTGTGGTGTAGAGCGCTGTTGTTGATGTAGTTCATAATGCCCTAGGAGATAGGCCCAATGTGCGGTCCAATATTTTTTTTGTCTGCATATAAATAGTATATATATTCTACATTAAATCCAATTATTTGCGACTTATTTATGAATCTGCATAATCTATAACACTGCGTAACAAAAATTTATAAAAAACCTGCGGTCATGATTTTGTTAATAGTTTTTATTAACATTAGTAGCAAGCTTACGAACTGTGTTTTTACTTTTTTTTTGGATTGGCTCTAGTTCTTGAGATAAACGAAACTTAAGAAATTAATGAAAAAAAATTATAGGACCCAGTTCCAGGTGTATTAATTTAATTATTCCTCAATAAGTTTTGTTATATAAATTATTGAAACAAGTAGTTCGTTGGTTTAAATATTTTATTTCCCTTGCAAGAGAGCAAGGGCAGCCGGTTAAGTCGGGTGAATTAATACAACCTCCTTGCCTACAACCTGGTGTTGCTATTACAGCCTTTAAGAACAGAGAGCAACACCTTCGGCCGTACTTCACCAAAGAAGACAATCTTGTATATTGTAACAATATTTCTGGACTCTTGAGTGCTATGGCCATTCCCGAATATAATCCCGAACATTGGAGGTTTTTTATAGATACCTCAAAAAGAAGTCTGAAATGTGTGTGCTACACAATGGAAATAAACTTACTTCGGTTCCAATCGGTCATAGTACCAAACTAAATGCAGAATACGAAAATGTAAAAATGGGTTTAGCAAAGATTTTGTATGCACAACATAAGTGGTCAGTATGCGTGGACTTGAAGATGGTGAATTTTTTATTGGGCCAACAAAGTGGGTATACTAAATGCCCCTGCTTGTTTATGTTTATGGGACAGTCGTGCAAGAAATGAACATTGGAATAGAAAGGATTGGCCGGTGAGAGAGAATATGGTGGTAGGAACAGCAAATGTGGTTCATGACCAACTGATAAGCCGAGAAAAAATCATTCTTACACCACTTCACATCACGCTTGGGCTAATGAAACAGTTCATCAAAGCCCTTGATAAAACAGGTGACTGTTTCGAATATGTGTGCAAAAAATTTCCAGTCCTTAGTATGGAAAAATTAAAAGCAGGAGTCTTCGATGGTCTTCAAATTCGTACCCTTCTAAACTGAACACTGAACTCTTAAACCATATGTCACAAATTGAATCTGAAGCCAGGCTAAGCTTTGTTAATGTAGTCAAACATTTTTTGGGAAATCATAAATCACCAGACTATACAAAACTAGTTGCTGATATGCTTCTCAATTTTCGCAAACAAGGAGCTAAAGTGAGCATTAAATAACATTATTTACATAGTCATTTGGACAAATTCCCGGACAACCTAGGCGATTACAGTGAGGAACAAGGTGAACGATCCCACCAGGCCATACACATAATGGAAGAAAGATACGAAGGTCGATGGGACGACCACATGATGGCAGACTACTGCTGGAACTTAATACGGGATTGTCCTGAGCAACGACATCATAGGAGGTCCTACACAAAAAGTTTTTTGTAATTTTTTTAAAATTAATTAATGAAAAGAATATATTTTTTTTTATTTTTTTATTATTTATTTTTATACAGGCGCGCAATAAAAATATAATTTAAATCCATATTGGTATTTTAATTAGGTTTTTTCGTGAAATATTTAAAAGTCTTTATCTGAAAAACTAGAGTCAATTCGACAAAACTGATATTATTTTCGTAATCAGCGCCCCCTAATTACCCTAAATCGACTTAAAAATCTCCGACTGCAAAATTTTGTTCCGCAGTGTAATCGCCGCTTACTCCTCCTTCTTATTCATAAGATGACTATGCCTTGAACTAATTCTACATTTAATTATGTAAACGGTGAAAGTTTTAACGTAGTATTACTCTATAAAATTGCATTGATACGTTTACGAAAAAAAAGCTTGAAAAACTTCTATTTAAAAAAACTTATAGTGCGTCGTTCAACAAAATAAAATATGAATGATCTAAAATTTGAATCTTCATAGCTATCTTTCGGAAAAGTTCCTATTTTTAAGCACAGTTTTAATATAAATATAATATATATGTTTCAAAGTACTCTTTAGTCATATATAGTAATATGTCGACCATGAGCCGGAGCCAAAACACTTTTTCTACAATTTTTGATGTTACTTGCTTCGTTGATTATCTTATTCAATTTATGCTTTATTAGTAGGGTTGCAAGCTATAGCCTAAGCTATTTCTTAGGAAGTAAGTATAGTTTTACTTTTTTTATCTTTTGTTTATTTTAATTGCGTGTTATAATTTTTTAGATTTTGTTTTATACCAAAATTATATCTGTTTTTTATTTATTTTATTTCCTATTACACTCATTTGATTTTGTATTTGTTTAGCTGGAACTAATCCTACTCTATTTTGATTTTGCCGGAGGTGAATCTGAGTTAGTGTCTGGATTTAATGTGGAATATAGAAGTGGAGGATTAGCTTTATTTTTTTATATCTGAATATGCCAGTATTTTATTTATAGGTATATTATTTTTTTTTATTTTTTTTGGGTTGTGATTTATTTAATTTGATATGATTTGTAAAATTAACTTTTATTTAAATACGCTGTGTTATGATTCAAGTAAAAAAGTGTGTGAGACACCTTAATATACATAAAATGGGCAATTTTTATGGCAAATTCGCAATAAAACATAATACGAAATGAAGTCCCTCTTGCTAAAAAAGCGTTTCGATTTGTATTAATTCATATACCGTTGTATGTGTATAACTAAATGCGCATTTACGTTTGTGTGTGTGTGTTAATAGTACGTTCGAGCGTACCAGCTGGCAAGCGCCTGTAAGTGGGTACATAACATGGTAAGCGCTGACATGCGGAGAAGCTTAGAGGAGCAGTTACATGATTCATGTGAAGCATCGCAAACGGAAGGAAACTCAAGCAGCAATGGCGTCGGCGGCGACAGTGCTGGAAAATTCTACTCTTTTTCTTTTTGCTTTAACGCCAGCAAGCTCTTTCTGCAGCATTCGGGTAAACCACTATTGTGTGTGTGTGTGTTGTGTGTGTTAAGATAATAACGTATGTCTGCATTTGCGAATAAATTTGTATGTGCGAATTTGGAGACAAGCTATCAAGAATTGTATTGCGCCTTAGCTGGCCCATTTTAGTTCGTATTTGTGTACGGATGTATGAATGTACTATGTATGTACGTTATATAGTATGTATACAGCCTAAGGCAGAAATGAACTTTAAGTTGCACTGGAGAAAAAATTTTTGAAGAGAAACTTCTTTAGCGGTGATTTTTTAAACCGCCTAACGAAAGTCGCGTCAGAATCACTACACTAATTTCTACCACTATTTTTACTAATTTGTGCCACTATATTTACTATTTCTACTACTAATTACTACCAATATTTCCACTCATTTCTACCACTATTGTTACCAATTTCTACCACTATTTTTACTCATTTCTACCACTATTTTTACAAAACTTCTTTCACTATTTTACTAATTTCAACCACTATTTTTACTAATTTCTTCTACTATTTTTTACGCATTTTTACCACTGTTTTTATTTGTTTATACCACTATTTTTACTAATTGCGCTAATAATTTCTACCATTATTTTTACTAATTTCTACAACTATTTTTACTGTTTTCTTCTACTTTTTTAATTAATGCTACTACTAATTCCAGCCACTATTTTTACTAATTTCTACAACTAGTTTTATTAATTTCTTCTACTTTTTTATTGATGCTACCTACTAATTTCTACCATTACTTTTATTAATTTCTACCATTTTTTACTAATTTCTACAACTATTTTTACTAATTTCTACCACTATTTTCATTAATGCTACTACTACTACTCATTTCTACCGTTATTTTTACTAATTTCTACAACTATTTTTACTGTTTTCTTCTACTTTTTTAATTAATGCTACTACTAATTTCAGCCACTATTTTTACTAATTTCTACAACTAGGTTTATTAATTTCTTCTACTTTTTTATTGATGCTACTACTAATTTCTACCATTACTTTTACTAATTTCTACCATTTTTTACTAATTTCTACAACTAGTTTTACTGCTTTCTTCCACTTTTTTTATTAATGCTACTACTAATTTCTACCACTTTTTTTACTAATTTCTATAACGAGTTTTATTAATTTCTTCTACTTTTTTATTGATGCTACTACTAATTTCTACCATTGCTTTTGTTAATTTCTACCATTTTTTTACTAATTTCTACTACTATTTTCACTAACATCTACAACTAGTTTTATTAATTTCTTGATGCAACTACCAATTAGTAAGACTCCTTTTTTAATTTCTACTATCACAAAGAAATTTTACTTCTGGCTCGCGCTCTTAGGTGCACGTGTTTTTTTTAAATTTTTTTTAAATATGGTACAAGAATTTGCATTTGCTGCAAGGGCAATAAAAAAAAATAAACTTGCAAATATTTAAGGTAATCTACGGACGATATTGGGCAAAAGTCATATCATTTCGGGTATAATGAAGTCGGATGAGACTTTCTGTTAACCTTCATCTCCTCCTCAAAAAAACTTACGTTTCCTACCCTCGTGTGTGACTTTCCACACATATGGAATTGATATGTATTTTGTGCCAATAAAATAATTATTGGTAGGAAAAAGATATTTATTTTTATTTTTTTTATATAAGTTTATCTGCAATACATTTTAAACAAACATTGCTGTTATGAGTTCGCTGACAAACGCCATTTTGGCAGAAACAACATATAGTCTTATGAGTGTAGTTTTTATATTTTGATTTCTCATTGTAGCATATGTGGCATCTAGCCTTTCCTTGAGTAGTCGGTGGAACACTTTTATATCTTTTTCGAGTAGTTTCGAGCGATGGTGGTGACCTCTCGCGAGGCTCTGGAGATTCACAAGGCTGTGTCGGCGCTGCGGTCTGTGCTAACGAACTGCTAGAACAAGGCATTGAATCATTTTGTGGATCTCCCTTAATGCACGTTCACCTTGATTTTTTCCTGCTGTACCACCACTTGGTTTACCTAAGTACGGTTGAATTCTCCAAACATAGCAAGTTCCAGAGCAAACCAATAGCCAGAATTGTATACCACATCAATCAGGTTTAGAAGGCATGTATTGGCGAAACTTGCATCTTCCACGAAAACCAAGTAATTGCTCATCAATTGTAACGCAATCGGAGGGATTGAAATAATCAGCTAAAAGTCCGGACCATTTATCAAATATTTCCCGAATTGGAGCCAACTTGTCTGTAGAACTTTCCTGTCGTCGGCTCATAAAATTATCAAATCGAATAACTCGGGTTAAGTATTCAAATGTCTTCCTCGACATTATCGCTCTGAAAATAGGCCGTCCATATTCACTATCAAATAAATCTAACTTGGTTTCATTTTTGGATCTAAATAAAATTGGTTGTTAGAAAATCAGTACAATTATTTCAGGACATAATCATAAAAACAAATAACACACCTGTACACTCCAGCCAAAATAAGAACAGCAATATATGCATTTAACAAACTTGAATCAATTTCTAAGAACTTCTCACCACATTTTGCAGTTGCGTATGCGTTCGACCATTTTAAAATTACATTTTCAATTGGTGGTGGAAAGAACAATAAAAATGCATCTTTGATGCCAGCAATACGTGTTATTGCATACCTTGTTGTACCTGGTCGCAAATTTCTGACATTTTCAGTTCGTAGCCTTCCGGTTCTATCTTGCACTGGTTGCGTTTTCCACACCATACCGTCCTTTGAAACGAATAATGGATCGCCTACCCCTTCCACTGATTCAGTCCTTATTGGTCTTTCCACTTCATCAAATTCTTCACATTCAGAATCACTCCCACTTCTAATAAGATCAACACTTTCTTCCGGAAAATAATTTTCATCATCATCCGAAAGATCATTATCGGAAAGGTCTTCATCTGAATCATTCAAAATGTTCTCCAGCTCTTCGTCGATAGATATTTGGGTTTATCCATGTTTTATTTTTAAATTGTTTCAAAACTTAGAAAAAATGCATTCGAACTTTAGCGCAGCGAAATTACAAATAAAATTAAATGAATTCAGCCTGGCACACTCCAAGAAAATAGCACACTGACCAACTTTTTTATTTCTCTGGTAAACATGCTTATTGTATCAGCTTGTTTCTTTTTCCTTCTTGCCGTGACTCTTCCACTGAAACCCGCGCAAATGTTTTACAAACATGATCAGACATGTACGCTTGTCAGTTTATATATACGCATACATACATACATATAAATGTGATCAGAAAAATTCACATACATGTACATACATACATGTACATACATACATACATATACATCTATGTACATATGTTCATACATGCATTAAAAGCACAACAAGCGAATTTCTATAGAAAAATACATACAGTCGCCTTATGTGTGAAAAGTCACACATAAGGGTAAGAAACGTAAGTTTTGAAATATTTCGCAAACGAATAATAATTTTGCTTCGAATTTCAGATTTTTTATAAAGTATTGATTAGATGGGTATTGTCAAGAAGTTTTATGAAATTCGTTTAGAAAATACGTTGAAATAATTATTGACAACTTTTTTTTTGTGTGACTTTTCACACAAGGAGGGGATGAAGGTTAAATGAACGGTGGCAGTGATGCAACTTCTTTGGAATCTAAGTTCTTTGGTTATTATTACAAAAAACTTCCTCGATCCAGTCTAATGGATTGTAAATGAGAAAAATTTCGCAAAAAGAAAACAAAGATTCACGCGGATACGCTTAGGCGCTTATGCATAGACATATTTACGTTTGTAGCTATATGTAAATAGAACGGAAGCGGATATATTTGTTGTCAGCAGTTTCATTTGTTTGCGATTGGGATTTTTATATGCGACCATATTCCTTCCTCAGCTTATCTATGCTTGACGTTTGCATCACACGCCGGGCTTAGCATAATTCCACATTTATACTCGTCTACAGTTATGTGTATATGTATTTATGTATTTATGTATGTATGTAGTATATTAGAGCACCCACGAGATTTTGCGCACTTTCAGATAACTTGGGGACGAAAAATAAGATCTGATCTGTAAAAAATCGATGCAACTGTAGTGGGAAAAGGACTTTAATTTTGACTAAAAGTCCAAACATTGACCAAAAAATTATAAATGGATTCAGAGCTGAACACGAATATGAATTTCATTTATTTTTTCAAAGAAAGGCTTTCGAAATATGTAGGCGAAACCCATGTTTTAGGGACCTTTGGAGTTTTTGCCAAAGAACTCCAGAATACCAAGTAAGCCTAAACATTTATGAATGTCGTTTTGAAGGTACATTGAGTTTATCATAAAATGATGCAAATTTTAATAAACAAAATGTTCACATTCTTATCGATTTTCTAACTGTAGAGTCAGCTTTGTGTAAAACAAAATGGCTGAAAAATCGAAAAAATTGCATAAATTTTGGAGCTGTATCTCAAAATCATAGAAAAATTTTGGTATTATTTTCAGAATCAGCGGACCCACATCCATGTCCATAAAAATGTAAGATGCACCGCTAAATGAAAAGTTTTGGCAGATTTTCAATTGAAAAAGGGATTGTAGCAAAAATTTACATAGTCCGTTTTTATTTAATTTGTAATAACTTTAACATTTTCTACCCAATTTAAGCGCTTTTAAACTGCGCAATTTTGTAATGAAATTTTCTTTCTTTTTGTTGCAAAGTTCATTCACTAAAAAGAGTAAATAAAAATGGACGATTTCGGAAAAAGCTCGAAAATTGCATTATTTTTTTTTTGCATTTAAACGCCAGTAACATAAAACGTACTATTCTGATTTACGCAAAGATATATCAGCGGAAACTCCTTGAGCTTTTTTGGCAATAACTGCAAAAGGACCTCGAAAACATAATTCTTGCCTATATCTCGAAAACGCTTCTTTTGAAAAATAAATTAAATTCATTTTCGTGCCCCGCGACTCAACTTTATTCAAAAAAATAATTTTTAATCAAGTACTTTTTGCTTGTAAACTAATGCTATTAACCGATTAATATTGTAGTAGAACATTTTCTAGCAATAAATGTACTTAGTTCTGGAAGAGCTCGAGTTTCCTCTAGAAATCAGCGTTAAATTGACGTCATTGTGTAATATTTTTGTAAATTAAACTATCTCCTATTCAAGGTGCATCGCGACATACAAAATATGACCTGCGTGTGAGAAATTCTCTATCTTAATAATAAAATCAATTTTTCATATGCACACATTTATGCGAAATTCAGCAACAACAACAATAGAATGACCTAAGGCCACCTCAAAAAAGTTAAGCTGCATTTTATTTTGGTTTAAAGAGAATAGTTCACAAATTTGCGATTACCAAGAAAGTTTTCATAATTTGGGAGACGCAACACCCTATGTAAATAGATAATATTAGATATTTTAAAAATAAGCGGCTTATTTTTAAAGTCGTCTTTTTCTCCCAAGAAAGCCCTAACACCTAATTTTTATAAAAAAAATATTTCCTTAATAGAAAAGCAGAAACACATAATTTATAATTTTGCAAAAAAAAAAGAAGGCTTTTCTCTTCTGCACTTTACTTTCAGCTCTGTGTCTGCAATTGTCGAAATTCGACAACAAATAAATTTGCTTTAAATATCTGTAACATCTGAGCGGCATAAATACATGGCAGTTTATATTTTATTTTTTTGGGATAAACCTAACCAAATGATCTGAATAAACCCGCCTTAAAACAATCCCCTTCTTATACAGAGATTTTGGAATTCCTTCGGCAACCATTCATAACATTTTTGTGTAGACTTTGAGCCCGTGCATCACTTCTCTTCGTACTATATAAAATTTAAATACAAAACTATTTTATTAAAACATTCCTCACACTTCACTTTGTACAATGCACTTTGAATTGTTTTTTGTTTTTATTTTTAATTAAATAATAATAGTAGTCACTCGCGCTGGTGGTTGGAACAGAAGTGCTTGTAGTTGGGATAATAGCGAAACATTCGGTCATTTCGTTATATATTTCATTTGAACGCGCTTCATAATTATTTTGGGCATCATTCGTACATAAATCCTCTGTAGTTTGAATTTGCGCAAATTGTGATTTCCATGCAATAGCTGCACTCAAAGAATTCGACGACAGAGAATAAATTTTCGAAAAATCATTCGATGCCTAGTGAAAAAAGAATATTCCTATTATAATGCAAAAAAATTTAATTTTATTAAAAACTACAAAACTTACGGCTGTGGCAAAGCAATTGAAGAAATCCAAGGGTTCTGCATCGCTGCTACACGTGGTGAGGGCGTCGCAAATATTTGTTTCCTCGGCGGTAAACATCGATTGATTTAATGCCGCAATTTGATTAAGGCTATTAGTGGCATCATTGGTGTTGGCAATGCAATTCTCATATGTCGCCGAATAGTTGCTGGCAGCTTGATTTAAAATTGGTAAATAATATTGGAAACAATCATCTACAATTTGGGGATCAGCGGAATTATCAAAAGCATTTGCATCGGCTAGCATATTTAGTATACGACTGTCTGTATTGGCCTTGACAAAAGCGGCCAGGGGACTAGCCTATAGTATGAAAAGTTTATTTGAAAGTATATTTGTAAATATACAACTATAAAGTGGGGAAAATTGTAACATTTCCACTTACCATTGTAACGCCAATGATTGCCAAAAATAATATCGCTAGGGCAGCGGTCGGCATGGTTGCTCGTTAAATTCTCGAATTCTTTGAGGCAAATGCGTGCTGCATATTGGCGTGTCAAATTTTATACCTAAAAACCCCCAAAAAAGCAAATAGATAAGAATAGCTATTATTTTGTTTGTGCGTACTTGCAGTTATTTTTTAACTTCACTTAAGTTGAATGTTACGTAGATTAGAAACCAAAAATTTTACTCGTCATTGGAAAAGTATTTTATTGGAAAAAAATCAAACCAGCATAGAAACAAAAGGCAGGTTTATATATAAAAATATTAATTTTAATAAATATTTTGGCGAGCAAGAGTAATTTTCGTAAGATATAGAGCTAGAGAGATACTAGGGCAATTTGAACAATCCGTGCGAAAATCGTGAAAACTAAATTTTTTCGGGCAAATGTCATTTTATTTTTTACCGTAGTCTTCTTTTAGCACGCCGCACTTGGACAATGTTCCAACTTTTTTATGCCTTCCAAAAAGTAGGCTGCGGCAAAGTCACGAAAATAGGCCTCAGTTTTCAATTCAACTTTGTGATTTGATAAAAATTTCTTACTACCAAGCCATTTCTTGAAGTTTGGAAACAAATAATAGTTACACGGCGCAAAATCTGGAGAACATGGAGAGTGAAGAAGCAATTTGTAGCCTAAATCAGTCAGTTTTGCTCATTCATTGACGTTTTTGGCCCATTGCGAGCAAACGCGTCACCCTAGAGTTATAGAATACCAAATTACGACAACGGCGGTAGCGTGCAAGTTACAGGGTTTCCTGCCACAGGTATATCGAATAAGAAAAGGAAGATAACTTGGGCGTTTTATTTTCACTGCAACTGTTACAATGCAAAGCTTCACATTCACTTCACATATATTATTCTGTGTTTAACATTTTGTAAAAATCACTCAAAACTCCGACAAATCAACTTTTTAAATGCCATTAATGATGGTACGAAGAAGAAACGGTAGTGCTTTTTCCGTCACCTTCTTTTCTCTGCATCGTGCGCGGCACCCATCTTGCAGATATCTTCTTCATACCATTATAAAAATTAGTTCAATAGTTTTTGCAATATATGCGTTTAAAAATTGTATCTATTTTCCAAAGCCAATATCTACGATTCGCATTAAAATATTAATTTTTATTGCATTAACTCGCGGCACTATTCTCACGCACTCACTCTCTCGCTCGAACAAAAATATTGGAAAGTCAACTTTTTATCCCCTCTAACATTCCGCTATCAGTATATGAAAAATATTATCATCCTCGGCTGAGTGTCTGCTTGCTATTCGTTAAATATTGCGCCAATGCTGTTGTTTTCTTTTTAAAATAGTACCGATCGAAAAGTTCCTAATTCATCCCAATTGGTAACTTTTATTGTTTACTAAGCACAACCAACCGCTCGTTTGTTTGTAATATAAAAAGTAACAAGTGCCCGGTTAATAGGGGTTCGATTATTTTTTGGCGATGACACGTTAGCGCTGCTACGAAAAGACGTCAACATTTCTAGTATTACTATGTTAAGTTAAATTATTTGAGCGCCTTCAGGATAACGCATAAAAATAAATTTTAACGAAAATACAAACTATCGGTTTTTGGCAATTTAAAAGGCAAATGAACAAATGTTGCTAGCATCATGTTGCAAAGATGTTGCAAACTTTTTCACCTCGTGTACAGACTCCAATACTGTTGGGGATATGCAATGGAATTTTATGTCCATTTTACGGCAAAGCATTTTGCCTCATTTCACATGAATTGCAAGGAAGTTTTATTTGTATCAGCAACGTGCAAATTTTGGTAGTATAAATTATACAAAAATGGATAATAGAAATTCCATTCCTCCACAGTTCAAATAAAAAAAAATAAAAAAAAAGGTATTTATTTATTTTGTATTTATATATTTATGTAAATGTGTTTAATTCATTCTTTCATCTAAATATTCTTTCAACCTTAACACATTGTTATAATAAATTTCAGTTGTTTTTATAGCAACAGCCAGCGATGCTAACTTTGCATGCAAGTTGCAACTACGATAACTACACACAATGTCTCGACACAAACCAAATAATAGTTGTATGTAGATAGTAGAAAGTTGCACTATGAAAGATTTTATGCAATCTACGATAATTGTAGCCATTTTTCAAATCCACAAAATATCGCTTCATTTCGCACATATTTTCAAAAGTATGCGCTAAGCACGCGCATTGCTTTTGAATTCTGTTTGTTTTTTTTTTTGTTTTTGTCTTTTATAGAATTTTTCTGCTGCAGTACTTTATCTTCATATCTCAAAAATCTGCACTTTTATTTACGACTTTGCTGCGTGCTCAACTAAAAATACATTTTCTCGGATCTTCGGTTTTTTTTGGGAAATCTTTGATAGTACTAGGTACGTACTACTCGTCGTGGTAGTGGCAAACATGTGGTTCAAAACGTGCGGAATTCAAAATACATTTGCACTTGCAAACACAGGCTGGCACTTAACGTATAATGCGTATGTACATATATGCTCTTGGTCATAGTATTCAAAAAATATTGCCTACATATATTTATGGCTATAGGAATTCGAGAGAATAGCTAAGTAAATGGATAGGCTTACTTTTTATTATAAGCTTGTTGAAAATATTGCATTAGCTTCGCCTCAAGAATTGGGGCAGATTGAGAAGACTGCAGACTTTAAAACTTTAATAATAAATGCATCTATAATAAGAGCCCCTATGTATATGTAACAAAATTTGCACATAAAATAACTCAGGCCGTTAATTATTTTAATAAACATATGTATTATATTGATAGTATTTAGGAAGTTTTGGATATTACTCAAACCAATTACTTGCAAAAGGTCTCAAGAAGTATACCGCAAGTAAAGATTGTGCATCTGTTTTGAAAGTTTTTATGAGAAGCAAAATTTGGCCCTCTTTTAACTATCATTCTACCTAATGTATATAGAGTGAAATCCCTCATAATCGAACACTCACCGTTGCAGTATTTTTTTTACCAATTATGGAAGATATCCGCTTATTGCTGAGAGGGCACAAAAAATATGTATGAATTATAAAAATATTAAAAAAAAAAGATTCCTTTTGATAAACATCAACTCCATACTCACATTTTGAACGAATTACTTTCTTTATTTTCATTGATTTCTGCAGTCAATATTGAAACTTTAAAAATAAAAAATAAAGCACAGCTTATCTTTTTATGCAAATCAAACTTTACTACTCTCTGTTAGACGGCATAAATGTTTAAAACGGAATCACGAATTTCATTTTTATCAAAACAACTACAAAGCTTGTTTGCTTGGAATTTTTTTTAACTCTATCCGTTTATGACAAATTTAATATAGAAATATTGCGGTTTCCAGTTATAAGAAGATATTTGCATGGAAAAAATAATGGAAAGTCTGTGTACACGAAATTCGTCCGACTATCGAAATTGTCCGGTTATAAGGACGGTCCGTATTAGGAGTTTCACTGTATGTATACCTATAACTTCAAAAATATATTTATCAGAAAATGTGTGGAGTTTCTTGTATCTATTATTTTCATATGTTACCAATACAGCATTCCTCGCTTAATTGCGCTTCAAAAATTACACAATTTGAGGGTAAATTAACTGAGGATTCAATTCCCCTGAAAAAACTAAAAGTATATTTTCTTCGATAACACATATTTTTAACCAATTAAGCGGCGGCCAATAAAGTGTAAAATGCTTTACTATTTTTTAATAGTATTCATATTTGTAACTGAAGAAAAATAATTCAAATTTTATATACACCTAAAGACGTGTTCTTATGTAATCGATTTTTTAGAGCTCGCCTTTTTAAAGGCCGACCAACGACAACATACCAAAAATATAGCAACCCAAAGGAAATAACACGCAAACAAAATTAAAAAAAAAAAACTTTTATGACTGGAAAATTTTAAATCAAACAACAACAAAAAAATCAACATCAAAAAGTTGTCGGAAATATATGAGATGAAAATTATCGTCTTTCCATATCTATTCATTCATACAAAAAACCTAAATTGTTAACTTTTTATCTTATTTAATATTAATACTTATTTGTTGAGTTTTTTTTTTCTTTCATTAAATAACTCTTATGAAATGAGTTTTGTTTTTCTGTCAAGAAATAAAACTTATGCGCAGTGAGTTTTATTTTTCTGTAGCAAAGTAATTGTTATTTTGTAAGTTTTACCTAGCAATCGCTCGATATTTTAACAGTTACGGTACCCGATAATAATGAATATTTGTATTTACATTGCCTAGTATTATTTGCATGGTTTCATTGGTTTTGAGCTGAGCTTGTTTAAGTACCCACGAGTATTTTTGAGGTAAGGGAGTGCGGATTCAGTAGTTCTTTTTACACCCTTTGGAGCCTCTGCTGGTTAAAAGTCAACGCAGGATGATGGCTGAGCGTGAGCTTCACCTTCAACAAATTTGTGGTTTTGTAATTGATATGTGTCGGCATGGTACGATTTTCTAGTCGGATGTTCGCCCTTAGTTCTACAAGTTGGGAACGCATCCACCTCCATAAGAAAATGTTTCCGATGCACTGACATCTTCCTCGTACAACAACAAATTCGTTAAACATTCCTCAAAAAAAAAAAAAAAATTGCTAAAATTTTAACATGTACCCTCACTCTTCGTCGAAACGACGAGCATTGTTGTAGTAAATTGAATTTTTTTTTACTTACATGCCGTACACGTTTCTCTGCTGTAAGAGCTCAGTCGACACGCTCTTTGAAAAGTGGCACCAAATTTTCTGTCGCGTACTCGTCGCATCGACGAAAGTTTGATATCTAGGGTTAAAAAAAAAGTTTGAGAAACTAATTTTGGGTATACGAGCATGAAAATGAGCTTCAATTTTTTTTAAAGGGATATAGACAAAACCCCTATTATCGAGGTCCTTTTGCAGTTATTGCCAAAAAAACTTCAGAATAGCAAACAAACCTAACCTTCAATGGGTAGCTTTTTCGAAGTACATTTACTATATTTATGCTGAAGCATCTGCTGTGTAAATGGTACCTTTTGGGTATCAAACGTTTCATGGAATAAGAAAACCATCTTCCTTTGTATTTTTGTGTTGAGATGATGAATAAATTGTAGTTTTTTTTTTTTTTGAAGGGGACATTTTTCCGACTGGGTCTCTTAATAATAAGAAAGGCCAAGCAAAATTGTATAAGAATACAACATAAAATAACAAATTCGGTGATTTTAGCTAAATTAATTAAATACAATTTTAACAAGCAAACATTTGAAAGTAATGCAAAAATATAAAGGAGAAAAGAACTTAGCAAAACTGCAAAGCAAAAATAACTAATTTTTTCAATTTCGTCGGTTATCCTAAAAGTTTTCGGGAAAAATATTTGAATAAATTTTTAAAACAAATAATTTTCACTGACAAATTTATTCATTAGGTATATGACTCATCAATCATCATAATTGATTTGTCAAACATTTTGTAAATAATCGCAAATATATGACTTGAAATTACTCTCAAATACTTACATCTGTGAAAGTGTCAATAATCTGTGTTGCAATCAAAAAAAAATTGGAAATGGAACACCCTTTTTTTTTTGTATATTGCATGCTTGCAGTAAAATATTTTTTTTTTATATTTGTGTTTGAAAGTTCAAAAGTTTTTGAAACTCGAAGGCTGCAAAACTCACAATAACTAAAATGCTAGTTTAAACAATATTACATAAAAGAAATAAAAATAATAATTCTTAAAATTTGGAATAGATCCTACTTTTTAGGTTTTAAATAAAAACTTAAATACCAGCAAATAAGTAAAAACTATTATCAAACAAAAAAATTAAAAGTTACAACCTAAAGGGTGGTTAAATTTTAAGGGCCGATGTTGAATGTGCACCACACCTAAACATCAAGTTTTTTTCTGCATTTCATTTGACATCTCTCAATTTCAGACTAACTCAATTTGAACATGGAAAGATACACAATCGAGCAACGTGTTAAAGTTATTCAGGCTTATTATGAAAATTTTCGAAGAAAATCATCTTCAGTGATGAGGCACATTTTCACCTCAATGGATTCGTCAATAAGCAGAATTGCCGCATTTGGGTGAATGATAATCCAAGAGTGATTGTCGAAAAACCAATGCACCCACAAAGAGTGACTGTTTGGTGCGGTTTATGGGCTGGCGGCATCATCGGGCCGTATTTTTTCCAAAATGAGGCCGGTCAGGCAGTTACTGTGAATGGTGTTCGCTATCGTGAGATGATAACGAACTTTTTATGGCCCGAATTGGAACATATGGATGTGGACGATATGTGGTTCCAACAGGATGGTGCCACTTGCCACACAGCCAACGAAACAATGGCTCTTTTGCGCGACAAATCCATTGGCCGTGTTATCTCACGTGGTGGCGATGTCAATTGGCCACCAAAATCATGTGATTTGACACCGTTGGACTAGTACTTTCTTTGGGGTTATTTGAAAGAAAGGGTGTACGTTGATAAGCCAGCAACAATTCAAGAGCTAAATGAGATAATTCGGCACATTAACGCCATAGAACCTCAATTATGCCTCAGCGTCATCGAAAATTTGGACCATCGGATGGAGGAGTGCCTCCGAGGTCGCGGCGGACATTTGGCCGATATTTCGTTCCATACATAATTGAACCACACCATATTATCATAATAAAAAGAAATTACAATAATTTCCAAAATAATTTGTGTTTTATTCAAAATCAACATCGGCCCTTAAAATTTAACCACCCTTTATAAGCCAATTTAGATTTATATCGGGCCCCATTGTTGCAGTGATCATTTAAGGGTTAAGGCACAACCGTTTTACTAAATAAGAATGCTGTCAGTATCAGCCTATCTAACATGAATGAATTTATTCTCTCTGTTGTGAATATTACTAAACAAATTTTAAAAATTTGTTTATATTGAACAATTTAATTGAAAATTTTGTAATTTCGTGTATAATACTATAACAGACTACATCTTTTTTATGTATATAAATAAATGGAAAAAAAATATTGCAAAGAATATATGAAATAAAGTATGCAAAAATGTACATTCTCCTAAAATTTTCTATTGCTTCTTCAGACAAAAAATTAAAAATATTAGAAATTTCGTTTGTTGGTGCAACGAAAATTCGCAAATATGCAGCTTTAAATAGTTGGCAGTTTGAAGACCCCTGTTTTTTATGCATACTTAAATACACACACACACACACACACATACATAACTACACAAGTAGTTGCAGAGCCATGGGACTCTACGTATGAGTTTGGATCGAATGTAACGACATTAAAATCGCACCACATTGCGTACTCAGTGGAGCGTTATACAAAAACAACAGCACGATAAGATAGCGACAACAACAACAATAATACTAACTAACTGCTAGCCACATTGCTCACTCACTAATACATACATACCTAACTGTAAAGCGTGTGTGTGTGTGGCAACCGCCACGTCAGTTTACCGCTTTCGGGCAGCAGCTGGACATGAGTGGGTATGTGTGCGTTCATACTATGCTCACGTCTTACACATAAATATCAACTTATGATGGCGAACATTGTGAGACACTTACATAGTAGATATGCGTGCAGATATAAAGATGCCCTGTAGGAAATGGAATTATGTACTTTCAAAGCAATTTACAAAAAGCACTTTTTTACCAACTACATACAAGTGGTTGAAATTCTTTATTTTTTCTTGTAAGCAACTAACTTGATTAACATGGCGATGTCCTAGGAGCAAATCAATTATCTGGCTCTGCGTTTGATTTCAACTACTTTTAAATATGTTTGAGGGGAAGAACATCAAAATTTGTTTTTTCCCAACTGCAATAAAATGTTCTTCTTTTCAGCTATATAAAATTACGTTTTTTCAAACTGTTTTAAAATTAGTCTGATTACCAACTACTTTCACATATGCCCATTTCCATTTATTTAAAATTTAGGTATAGTCTGCTTTATAGTAACTATAAAATTTTTGCTTTTCGTTTAAACAAAAATACGTTTTAATTTGAATGCAGTATACTAATTAAAAATAATTACACCACATTCCCGAAAGTATCGTAAAAGTCGATTTCTTGTTAAATTACACTGATTTAAGGCAATAAATTCAGGTATAGGGAAGATTAATCTGTACCTTCTGAGCTCAAACTAACATCATTTAAATTTTTTGTATGAGTAGGGTTTTGAGGTGATGATAGTTTTGTGCTCTTTTTTTCTGGGGTATCACTTTATTAAAAATTTTACATTACCTAACTGTTAATTGCGATCATTGCGTATCTTGTTCGAAGGACAATCAATGTCCTATCAATAACCTAAATCTTGTACGGATTGAATAAAAACATGCTGAGTTATAGCTGGTCAAAATCGTTGCTTTTTTAAATTTTGGTTTTAAAGTTCTTTTTCAGAATTTTTGCGATGTTTTTTAATTAAAAAATTTATTTCAACTTATTAAGAAAACCAAAAAAAAGGCCAAAAAATTCTTAATTCTGCTCAAAACGAAACTTTTTTTAATTTTCGGTTTCAAATTTTTTGAAATTTTTACGTCAAAAAAAATTTCAAAAACTATAAAAATTATAAAAAAAAATTATTTTAAAATTAAAATTTAAAAAACTTTAATTTCGACCAATTTCGATAATTAATAATTTTATAAAGATATACATATAATTTTTTGAATATATATATATATTTTTTTTTACCACAATAACCTAAATCTTGTACGGATTGAATAAAAACATGCTGAGTTATAGCTGGTCAAAATCGTTGCTTTTTTAATTTTTGGTTTTAAAGTTCTTTTTCAGAATTTTTGCAATGTTTTTTAATTAAAAAATTTATTTCAACTAATTAAGAAAACCAAAAAAAAGTGCAAAAAATTCTTAATTCTGCTCAAAACGAAACTTTTTTTAATTTTCGGTTTCAAATTTTTTGAAATTTTCACGTCAAAAAAAATTTCAAAAACTATAAAAACATTGTAAAAATTATAAAAAAAAAAAATTATTTTAAAATTAAAATTTGAAAAAACTTTAATTTCGACCACCTATAACTCTGCATGTTTTAAACCAAACATACTATGTATGTATATAGCTAGTATTTATATACAAAATAATAATTAATAATTCTATAAAGATATACATATAATTTTTTGAATATATATATATATATATATTATTTTACCACTGGAAAATTTGAATAATACACATAGCTATGTTCATGCATATATACTTGGTGCAAGTTAGATCAACATAATTAATTTAACATGCATTTGTTTCAAGGCAGTTCACTTCCAACTACTTTTTAAATTGGTAAACTTTTAAGATTGTCTACCTTTTTCCTACAGGGTATATACTATGTATATATTTTTTAAATGTTGTTGTAAGTACGCATCACGGAAGCAGTGTTGCCATTTTGCTATTTTTCCGGCTAGATCAAGCTTTGTTATTTACTTTTAGCCGAAAAGTTTTAATGTAGTCTTTAACCTTTTTTCTAGATTTTTCTTTAAATTATATTGTTTTTTTAGTCCTCCCTCTTATGCTGTAAAACGAAATGTTTTTGTTTACTTAACTCATGGAAAAAATGAATTCGATACTAATGAAATTAATGTCATTGAATTGAAATGGAAACAATTACGCCTATATCAGTGGAAAATATATAACTACTGTTGCATTTTGGTCAGAGGTTCGTGAATATAGAAACGTAATTGGCGAAAATTTTTTGTACCAAACAAAAACTTTTTTGCTGATTTTAACTTAAAGATTTTGATTGAAATAGACAGGAGAGTCCAAAAACAATTGAAGAATTGCTTTTGTATAAGCTGTAGGCCTTTAAAAAATTTGGTCAATATTTTGACCAACTTCCATGAAAAGAGTAAAAAATGCAGATGGTTTTAACATTCTACTTCTTTTTTTTCTAAGTTATTACTTTTACGAATACTAATTTAAGAACTAATATAACTTCAATGAAAGTAAGTAAAATATGAAATAAATTTAAATATATTTTCAATTCAAACTGCGGTCAAAAATTGAACGTTGTAAGGATTGAAAAAGTTATGTCCACTATTACCCAGACTCTTACATAGATGTGTGAAACTATTGCGATCGAGAATCTGTAGTTTTTTA
Organism: Anomoia purmunda; assembly: GCA_951828415.1. Taxonomy (NCBI): domain Eukaryota; kingdom Metazoa; phylum Arthropoda; class Insecta; order Diptera; family Tephritidae; genus Anomoia; species Anomoia purmunda. Next base: position 48,802,040 of record OX639997.1, on the reverse strand, counting down.
AATTTTGCTGGTCCTGCTGAGTTTGCTTTCCTTGGTAGGTATAATTGAAAGTCGTAAGGAAAGCCGGAATTTCCACAAATACAAAAAATACTATTGGTTTGGCTTCCCTTGGTGATAAACTTTACAAGAAGGTCTTCCTTTGAAAGGTATAATCTGTTCATCAATGCCTTCTTGCTGGCAGTTTTATAGCCTGCAAGGTCTTTCCGCGTTGCGTACAAATTTGTATAAAATGTAACCTTAGAATATTTCGGGAGAAAAAAGCTGTTGGAAGTAGTGAAATGGGTTCTCAGAATTTGTGTATTCTTGAATGGAACTTGACTCGTATGAAAATGGGTCTATTTTCAACTTCATATTCCGATTCGACCGCCTCAAAAAACCGACAAAATTCAGAAAAGCTTAGTTCAAGAAAGTTTTCTTGGGTAAATTTGTGCCTTATAAAAGACTCAATAAGAATAGCTTATCATAATTCTCAGCATCGTTTGCATCTCGGTCTACATTATCATTTATTCAATATATCAACTATTCCGCATTTTACACGAACTCATATTAAAAATCATTTTTAGATGTAAAGTCTAAAAATTAAAATTCTCTGACTGCTTCATAATTACAATGCGTAAATTATTTTTCCGCACGTATTTTCGTACACAAGATATTTCTATGGTAAAAAAACTCCAACATTCATACACTTCCCTAAATTTAAAATTTCGCGCAAACAGCAAATCCTACTATGCCGAATGTCATGATAGATTGTCATGACATTTGTGCATGATATTGACCAAATTCAATTTGTGCAATATATTACTCTAGAGTTGGGTGCATTTGTGCATTATATTTCACAATTTTATTAGAAGCGTAAATTATTTTTTTTTTATTGCAAAATTATTCAAGTATGACAATTTGTTATTGAAGAGTGAAATGTTGACTTTTATTTTAAATGCAAATTTATAGAAAAATATTTTCAGTATTTATTTAAAATATTGAATTTTGGTTGTGCCCTTCTAGAAATTTATAATTTCTTCCATTAACGTTTTTGCAAAGTTACATAAAATCGTTAATTTTTATACTGTGTTTATAATCCTTCATAATATGAAAAAGAGAAGGTTCTAGTTTCCAGAGCCGCAACGCTATTGTCCAAAGCTAAACTAGTTCAAATGTTTTAGGCCAACGAATGGCAGATTTTTTTTTCTGTACAATATATTGACCAAATGCATGGAATATGCGAAAAATTTATAAAATTTGTTATGGCATCGTAATATGAATAAAATGTGTAAATTTCGGATTTACATATATATTTAGCTTTAAAAAAATGTTGGTTTAGCCTTTGCCATCCTTTTTTTCTTATTTAGCCTTTTGCAGCCTTTTTATTTGCCTGTTTAGACTTCCATTTTACGAAGTTCTGGCAACACTGCAGGCAGCACCCTAGCCATATTTACACACACACACACATCCATACATATCTAATTACATATTTACAGTGGTGCAACGTGTTCGCATTTGTGCACCGTTAGAGCGTTATTATTTTCCCGTTATGCTACACGAACTATGCAATGCCATTCGCCACTCTACCAATAATGCCACAAATATCAGCGCGTGCAGCTGTAACAACCACAACAACAGCAATACGTCTAACAACATCAGTGACAGCTATTACATGTACAATAACAACAATATCCATTATAACTGTGATAACGTATTGTAAAATATCATTCCAACTACTCGTACCAATGCACAGCTGTGGCTATTTTGCAGTCGAAAAGTTAGAGTAAAGGGAGAATGGGAGCCGCAAAGGCGACAACAAGACCAACATCTGACCAATTTGCGCCAACTGTCTTTAGGGTACAAAGCAGCACACACATACACACACACAGACACAAGTACGGATGCACATCATGCACTCAAACCCGATTCAAATACACAGAGGTAAAGTACAGTCACAGGAATAATAAAAGAGGTGGAGCAGCTGGAATAGCAACATCAGAGATGGAAGCAGTGGCAGGCTCAGTGGAGATCGTTCATATTATTATCAAAAGATATATGTATGTATGCTATGTATGTGTATGAATTGCAAGCTTACATTATGACAATAACAACAAATGTGCAATTGCTCATTGGCTATATTACTTGGTCCGAAACTATAAAATGACCTCATGAACATAAGTTAATTAGAAATATAATTATAAATAGTAACTGTTATGCGTGCGAATGTGAGATTCAATGGTGATGATAACACTGAGGGCTGCGTTTACGGCGGCCTGGATGTGTTGGTGGTGGTGAAGGTGATTTCAATGACAATGACGTTTATTGTAATAGCAAATGCGAGCTATTGACTGGCATTAGTTTCCACATGCTCTGAATAGGGATAAGTATGATTTTGATAAGGAAATTGCCAAGTTATGGATTTATATCAGGTGTGCAAGCAAGACTTTTTTTCAAGGGGGGTTTTTGTAAAAATGGTATTTCCATAAGTACAAATTAATATCGGCAAAAAAGGCAACAATAATTTGTTTCATAAAATGTTCTGACATAAATTTAATTAATGTTGTTTATAAGAGAAGAAGAAAAGGAATACGATAACCCTACTATATCAGCGAAACAGACGCGGTCTGCAAGTACGGTTTCACAATTTTTCCGATATGAGGAATCGAAATGCATTATTTCTTTCTTTTTTTTCTAAAATTTTAAAAAGCGATTTCTTTTAATAAATTTTCAGTAAAAAAATAATTCTCGTATATGGTAACTCCCATACCAGAAATATGAGGAAAATCTCGATTGGCCATGTTTTTGAATAATTAAAAAACAGTATGACAGTGTAATAAAAATTAGTGTGTTATTTTTAAAAATATTTTCAATGAAAAATAATCGTTTTCTTCGAACTTTATTTTCCCAATCAAATTTGATCGTTATTTTTTGATTTTCCTTTTTTTGATAAAATTTGGTCGTTATTTTGTGACTATCAGTTTTTCTGTAAAATCACTAGTTCTAGAATTTTTAACTTTTCGATCAAGTTTGATGGTTAATTCTTATTTTTTCGATCAAAAATTATCAATTGTTCGATCATAATTAACGGCGCTGAGGGTCTGGTACGATATGTCGAACATTAAAATGTCGACACTAAAAACCGAAAAAAAAGTTTCTAAAAAAAAAAATTGTTGAAAACCAAGAATGTCGAAAACAAAAATGTCGAAAACAAAAATGTCCAAAGGAAAAATTCGCGCGAATTTCGCACATCATTCCTTACATTGTTTCGATAGGTTATAGGTATGTTGTTTTTTTGATTTATTTTTTCTGTTACCTGAAGAAAATTACTTATTTAGCACATCACTATTTACATTTATTTCCACTGTTTTAACTACACATATACGAGAAATTTACAAGAAATCTCTCGGCTCTTATCCATGCACGTAAACGTGGAAGTCAGTTTTTTTTTAATTTCACGTGATTATGAAACAGCTCTAAGCAAATTAAACGAATAAACCCAAAAACACCCCCTCTGCTGCGCACCTGTTGACTATGCCCATCCTCACGTGCCTTTAAGTATCCATATAAATTTAAATCCCATTCAACATGAGGTGCATTATTTTGAATGGTTATGTTAAGTACGTCCGCTAAGTGTCAACAAAATCGTAATTCAATTTTGAAATTACTATTCTCATGGGTCAATAACTTCCATTTGAACATTTATGTTTTTTATAGATGTACGTACCTATACAATGGGTTTCTAGAAGTTAAAATGTTTAAAGTGGTTGTGCATTGTATGAGGATATTTGTATGTATTATGTTTGCTAATGTTTTACAAAGCCACATCAAGCGGCATAGATTTCATCTGATCAGAAAACTAGTAATCAAATCAACTATGTTATAATAGAAGGGAAGAAAACTTTCAATCCGACAAGATTACGTTGCCTCGGATTATCACACTGTGGCAGGCTAGATTCGCAGCTTAGATTCGCGTGCAATACAAATCTCGCTAGCAGAAAAAACTGTACGACTCGATCCCCAATATTCCATAAAACGATATTTACGCGAAGTGGGACCGATGAAAATGTTAATGATTTTCAGGTCGGAATAATCGACTTACGGCTACGTCTAGTAAAAGTTATCACACCTGTTTAAATAAAATTTTCCAAACAAAATTTTCAACCACATGTTCTGCTAAACTTACTGAACTGGTTATGGCAGAAAAGGAATTATACCATTAGTAGCCCGTAGGAGCAACTACTTTTTACCAGGAATAAGAAATAATCATTTTTTTATTTATTCTTACGGACAAAAAATTCTTCGGGAAAAATTTATTCAAACTAAAATTCTAATATAGCAACATAACCCTTAAGGCACATACTACGCGAATCTGACCTTATTTTTACTTAAAAGATTTTTGTTTTAAATTATTTCATAACCATTATTTTGTAATTTTTTGTGTATGTGAGCGATATTTTATGATTTTTTTTTTTAATTAAAAATAATGGTTATTCGTGGATTTTAATTTTTCCTATACAATTTATTCAGCATTTTCAGTTTTTATTTCGTATTTGAATATAGAGGAAGCGAAAGGAGCTATATTTTTCGGAAAGAACAAGTAAAAAGTTGTAACGGCAAGAGAAAAAAGCACTGCTATATTATAATTGCGTAAAATAGTCAGTTAAATAATTAAGTAGTTCCGAGTAGGTAAGTGTAAGTACAGGGTTGTTTAATATAATGATAATTTTTTAAGATGATATATCCTCTATGCCATTACAATTATATTATGTATCACAGGGTATAGTCCCCAATGCCATTTCGTAAAATTTTAATGTCGTATTTCGATTATCTTGACTCACCATCATGATCACCAGATTAAGCCTTCCCAAACTGCTTTTTGTGAATTTTCTAAATTTGCGAATTTATGTAAATAAGCCTCAGACTTAGAATTCTACCTAAAAAATGCAGAGCTTACTGTACGAAGTATTAGAAAATTATAACAAATGAGCCCGAGCGAGCAGAGATCACTTAACTGGCATTATCTTCAAGATATATTGTTATAAATGGACCCAATATCTAGAGTTCTGGTAAGAATATTGAGAGCTGGTTTATGGTTTGGCCATACGAGTATTCAATGTTGAATTGGGGAAAAATGCAGTTAATCTACCGAAGGCGTATAGACCCATTAGTCTCAGCTGTTTTCTGATCAAAAAACTGAACAAACTTATCGATTGTCACATTAAAAACAATTATCTAAAGGAAAAGCCTTTATGTGACAGTCAACATGCATCTCAGCAGGCAAATCTATTGTAACTGGAGTCACTGCCTAGTTCAGGTCATTGGAAAGGGGTTTGTGTACACGCAAATTGTTTGATGATGCATTTTTTGATGTTTTAGGTGTTTAGACAATATGCCTTGGCGGGGACCGAAATTGCTCTCTCAAAGGAGGTGAAATATCTAAATGTAACTGACACACCGGCTCAACGGATAATCTTGGTGTTATTAACGGATTTCTCCCTCTCTCTTTCCATCGAGAGGATATCTTTTTAGGAGTGAACGTGAGAATATAGTATAATGTTTATACTGTTTATAACTGTTTCCTGACTTTTCATTGCCAAGGTCGGTATTTAAATTCGGAATCGAATCATTGTATCCTTAGAATATATGTATATATTTTTTAAGTGTCGTAATAATTTACTTATAAGTATTACTTTGTGAGTCTAGTCTGTAAGGTTATTAAAATCATAGACTAATAAATTGAATTAAAATTAAAATTAAAAATTAAAATTATATCTTGAACTCAAAAAGCGACTAATTTTTTATTTTTTTTTGCAAATAAATTTTTTTCTGTGCCGTTTTTTATATTACCATTATTTTCTTTTATTGAGGAACACGGTTTAGTTAAAACTAAAAAAAAATTATTAAAATTGTCGCATAATTTGGTTTTAAAGTACAATTAATTTTGAATCGATGACCGGAAGTTATACATTTTGGAAATCGAAATTGTGAAGATCTTGCTTTTTTATTAACGACACCATTTTTTTTCATGAAATCAGTAGATTTTTGGGAATTTTCGGACAAGCAAAAAACCTATTTAAAAAATGAAAAGCAATTATAATTTTTTATTAATAATTTTGTGCATATCTTCGTTGAAATTAAAATTCCATTGAATGTGTCCCGCAAGGAAAATTTAGTTTTAGTGAACGGTGAAATAAGGTTAAATTAAAAATAATATCGAATATCAAATTAGAGAATCCATGTCATGGCTCAAATGCAATCGGAGATTTTACATTGCTTGCCGAATAGGGACCGTTATTAAATAAGCCTTTTTTATTACAAACACGGCCATGGTGGCAGCCGGCTTAAAATAAAAGAACAACTCCATTTCACAACATGACGTTTGTGCAAAGATAATCCATTATGGTTAATTGCACAGAAAATATCAATTAAGGATATATTGACGTTAGATATAAAAAAGAAATGGATTATAAATTGTATATACTGGATTTGGTTTTACACATTTTACGCTCATCTAGCGTATACGGAATTTAAATATTATCTCAAAAATCTTATAATAAGAAAACAATCATGAGGGAATAACTTCCTTTCTGATTTCCGAAAGAGAGAGAGGGTTAAATGTGGAAGTATTAGTGGTAGTAGTCGTTACTAGTAAGAATTAGTAGTAATAAGTGGTAGTAGTAGTCAGTAGAACTAAGTAGTAACATTATTAAAAATAGTTGTAAAAATTAGTAGTAATTACTAGTATTTATTTATTATTTTTATTATTTTATTTATTTATTATTATTATTCGTTATTCATTTACAATAAGACTTAAAATACTAAAATGCAACCCGCGAAGCAACAATGCTTATCTGCAGGTTTATAATTATTTGACATTAACATTTATTCTTATATATCTATATGTGAAGATTAGTACAATTTTTTCGATTTAATTTCAATTTAAATTAATTTTGAATTCTAAATAATTTTAAATGATTTCATACATATTACATAACTTTAATTGTTAATTGTTTAGAAATTTATTACAATAAGCTTTTGATATGATTTTTAATTAAATATTTTCTTTTGGCTGTGTTTGGTAGATTCGTTAAATTTATTGGCAGTTCATTAAAAAGTGTTGGGAGCAAAACTGAAAGTGAATTTTTGGTGTAGTTGTTTAAAAACTTTGGCACTATTAGTCTATTCTCTAGACATCTTCGTGTTCCATGTTTATGAGCAATCGGTATCTTGAAAGTATTTTCATCGTAAAACTCATTTAGAACCGTTATTTTAAAAATCGACTTAACGTCAAGCACCTTCAATGTCCTATTTAGCTGAAGATTCGGAGTGTATATATTTCTTTTCTTTGCTAGTATTTTTAAAATATAATTTTGGCTTTGTTGTAGTTTCCTACAGTGTATCGAAGAACCCCATCCCGTGATCCCATGTCTTAGATACGACTCTGTTAGTGCTAAATAGGCTTGATACAATACATCATAATTGCTACAATAACTCAGGTGTTTTAAAAAGTAAGATGTAGATCGAAGTTTATTTTGAAGATGAGATATGTGCGCATTCCACTTAAAGTTTTCGTCAAGTATAATACCGAGATATTTGTACGTATTAACGATGTCTATTTCCTTGGTACAGTCACAGGGTGTCAGGTTTTTATGAAGGCAATCGTAATTATGAAATATAAGTTTTATTTTAGAGCGGTGAATATGCGGTGGTCTTATGTGCATTAATTTCGTCTTTGTTGCATTTATTGCTAGTCCATTATCGTGCGACCATTTGGTTATTAAATCTAATTTTCTTTGCATTATATTTATTGCGGTGTGGAGGTCTCTGTGTGGCACCACAATTGCTGTATCATCGGCGTAAGCAAATACTTCACAGTTATTAAGTGCCTTTTTTAGTAGTATTAGCAAAAAGTAGTAGCGTTAGTAAAACTAGTAGCAGAAATTAGTAAAAACAGTAATAGTTATTAGTAGTAGCATTAGTAAAAAAATAGTAGTAGAAATAAGCAAGAAGATTAGTAGTAATAAGTTCAGAAACTATGAAACACCATAGTAGCGTTAGTAAAAATAGTAGTAGAAATTAGTAAAAATAGTCGAAGCTATTAATTGTAGCATTAGTAAAAATAGTACTAAAAATAAATAAAAAAATTAGTAGCATGTAATAATTAAAATTGCAAAAATAGCAGCAGAAGTTATTAAAAGTAGTAGTAGAAAAATGTAAAAATAGTAGTAGTTATTAGTGGTAGCATTAGTAAAAATAGTAGTAGTTATTAGTGGTAGCATTAGTAAAAATAGTAGTGGAAAATAGTAAAAAAAAGTAGTAGTAATTAGTACTAGCATTGGTATAAATATCAGTAGTAATAAGTAGTAGTATTAGAAAAAATAGTAGTAGAAATTAATAAAAGCAATAGTGGTAATTAGCAGTAGCATTAGTAAAAAAAGTAGCAGAAATTATTAAAAGTAGTGGTAGTAGTGGAAAATAGTAAAAAAAGGTAGTAGTAGTTAGTAGTAGCATTGGTATAAATTTCAGTAGTAATTAGTAGTAGTATTAAAAAAAATAGTAGTAGTTATTAGTAAAAATAGTAGTGATTATTAGCAGTAGCATTAGTACAAATAGTAGCAGAAATTAGTAAAACCTGTAGTAGTTATTAGTAGTAGCATAAGTAAAAATAGTAGCAGATATTAGTAAAAATAAAAGTAGTACATCGTAGTAGCATTAGTAAAAATAGTGTCAGTCAATAATAGTAGCATTAGTAAAAAATAGTAGTAGTAGTTAATAGTGGCATTATTCGTAATTCGCAATTGGTACTAATAGTAGTTAGTACATCAAAACTCGCATTATAGTAGTAAATGTTTGTTCCAGCATTTAACACCTTTTTGTACGACTACGACTACATTGTAAGTTGATAACTTTAATTTACTTCAATTACGAAGGCCGGTGGATCTTTCATGAATCTCAAAGTTACTTGTTGCTTTGTTGATTAATTTATTCTTGGTTAGGTTTAATTTGCTTTTCATCTACTTGGCTAACTACAAATTCAGACGTATGTACTGCATTTAGGAAGTAATTGCCAGTACATTTAGTACTTACCTTCACTATAATATCTACATTGTCAATGTGTCGGTCTAAAGTACACTTAAATTCTGCTTTAATAATTTCTAATAATATTATACTTAGTAACATTGAACATTTGTTGCATATCGCCACAATTGTTGGTATTCACATGCGCACATAATTGCGCCGTTGCTCTACACTGGTCTACGATGTACGAACATTCATACAAATTAAAATAAATGTAAATATCTACGTATAGATGTGTGTGTGTGTGTGTTTAGATATTTAAATGCAATCCTTTGTCAGTGTATGCTTTCAAGTCTGGCGGCAACAACACATTCCATGCCATTAAGCAACGGCTAGTTACATTGCCATGCAGACAATTAAATGTTATCGCCGACCACTGCTATTTAGAATTTGCATTTCACAATGTACTTTACATACTTACATAGATAGCTAGATATGTATTTTTATCCGTCTGTACTTAGATCCATGCTGACATTAAAGACGAGAGGCAATATCTAGTTGAACTTCATAGTTGCGCTATTGTAATATTTTGGCAGCATATGGCTTTAATATACTAATTACCGAGAAATATGTATTATTTGCTCTTAGTAAGACCCAAAAGTTTCTAGCCTACTCAGATTAGATTTTCTTGAGATACAAATAGTACACCATTTTTTTTTACAAACAAGTTTGTATAAGTTCTTTTTAAACTATGGTTATTATGAAACCACAAATTCAGGCAACGAGGATATACTAAAAAAAATCGAAAAAAATGTAAACGAAATTCTAGAGAAAAGGCTCCACCAAAATATTATAAATGTTCGTGGTTTTAAAATTAAAATACATAAACAAAGTGGGGTGAGTTTGGGAAGGAACTTTTGCTTCCTATCTTTCGGTTTTCGAAATGAGTGGGCCATTCTTTGCCTATCCACGATAAAACTGATTAAACCATCATTTAAAAGGTTTAGTCTGTTTCCAATCTACATATACGACAAATTTTGCGCATTTTTTCCCCTGCAAAAGATATCTGAACCATATGGAAAAAATGTGCAACTCCGCCAACAAAAATAATTTTCAAAAATCATCTTTGTTATATCTAAATAGAATAAGCTTTAAAACAGCATACTAAAGCATTAATTGAAATTTAATAAGAAACAAATAAAGCCTCGACGATTGTCAATAAATCCCAGTCGTATAATTATGATACGCACTTTATACTATATACATGGTTAGTATTGCAATAAATTCCATATGTCGATACAAACTTCGATGTGATTCGAGCTATGATACAATATTTTAGAAAAGTACAAGACACCAGTGAAAGTCAAACAACGCCTTGTTCTTAGATTGTTTCCCTTCGTATTCCACTCAAAAATAATCGCTCGAGCAATTGCGATTGTGAAGAGAATGATTGGCGGCGTCAGAGGACGAACATCCGAAAAGGAGATTGTACTCGAAGATAGCCGATTAAAAACTAAAGAATTAGAAGTTATGACTTTCAAAACCAATATGAATATTTGGACATAAATAAGGTCAGTGGCTAGGCCCTTCCGCTATTCAATTACCAGAAGGAAGGCCAACAGAAAATATTGAAAAATATTGATTATAATAATTGGCCGTTTACATTATATTAAAGTTCCCCTACAATTTGCGGTATGAATCTCAATTTTGTCCATTTGGAACGGCGGAAAGTTCTATGGCTGCCGTTTCCTATTGGTGTCATAGGCCCCGATCGCGATTAGATTGAAATTTACACTTCATTTGATAGCTCAGTTCAGAAACTTTTAGGCTTTGCACCATAAATGTAAGTACACGGATACATAGATGTGTAAAAATGAAGTTAGCATAATCACATAACAGCTCATTAAGAGCGAAATAATTTAATGTTTTAGGGTGAAATGCTTTTTGGTCGTTTAAAAAATTTGAACATTATACAAGTACTAGAAGTAAAAGTACGTCAGACGACGGGATCAAACTACTTTTTATATACGTAAATAACAAATTACAAAGGTATTAAAACTGTTACAGTTTCTATTTTTTTATTTCAATTCAATCAAAAGAACACAATCCTTACTGACAATTGAGGAAAGTGTTTAATACTATTTAAAGTTATTGTGTGTGTGCACCTTGTAAGAGTTGGATCAAGGTCACTTATACGATTCACTTCCGAATTAGTTCGCAACAGAGGAGCATTTTTAGTATAAATAGTACTAGGAAATCCGATACAAAACATAGAAAGCTGTCTCAAATTGCGAAAAGGGATATTAAAAGTTAACCTTGCCAAGCGGTCAGAATAGTCTATTGACCCGGTTAAGATATTTGCAACGAAAGTGCAGGCGAAAAAGGCACTTCGCCTATTTAAAGTCATTAAGTTCAAGAGCAGGCAGCGAGATTCGTAAGCAGGCAAAGAGTCTCTAAATTTTAACGAGCGAAGAGCGAATTTAATAAAAAAATTTTGGATGCGTTTTATATTATTTGTTATGCAAGAATTGATGAGACTTCCAGATAAAAGCGACGTAATCTAGCATAGCGTATGATTTTGGAGCAAAATAAATAATATGCGAAGAGAAACTCAGTTTTGTATCAAAGTAAAGACCTAAGTCCTTAATTCCGGATACACATTTTAATCGTGTGCCAGAAATAAAATAACTCGTAGAAGTTGGGTAAGCATGAGAGTCATCATAGCTTTTTATTACAAAATAAATCTTAAGATCATCCGCATATAAAAGGAATTTGGCTAGAGAAAAACAGGTACCAATGTCATTGATAAACAGAGAAAAAACAGAGAAAACAACAGGGGCCCCAATATCCTACCCTGAGGCACACCCGAAGTCGCAATGAAAGGACGTGAAAAAACATTTTCGAACGCAACTACATAGATTCTTTTGGACAAATACGATTTAACCCATTCAAGAAAGATTGAATTAGATCCTAAACAAGTTAATTTCATTATTATGATCTTGTGCGAAACTCTATCGCGGCATAGGCTGCTTATGTCTCAAAAATTTAAATTAATTCAACTGTATGGAAACACCTCCATAACTAAAGTCTAAAAAGCCCAGAACGCCTAAAAGTAGCCAAATTTGTAATTGTCTGGGCATTCAAGATTCTAGTAAGAAACAGCTGTTTTGAATTTAGTTCGAAGTTAGTTTTGGTGCGCATGTTACGTCAAGAAAGTAATCGATAACTCTTTTAACGTTTTTAGCAAATTTTGCATACAATTTAGAGAATAAAATGAATAGAAAATTTTAATAATATATTAATGTGTCCTAGAAGTAGATCTATAATACAGTAAACTTATTAGAATGTTTGAAATAATAAGATAGATTCTTAACGAATTTAAATGCCTTTAATCGATAAATTACTTGGCTGAAAATTCTTCTCTACACTTTTGTGTACAGGTATGTTCGATGAATGAATTCAAAGTGTAGAGCATAGAGCGGGAAAGCTACCGATAGTGGTACCATCTCTCTCATAAAATGATGTAGTTTATATTATTTTTTTTCTTTTTTTCAAATTGACTTGAAATTATTTTTTTCTAAAGTATGACTCACTGTTAAACAAAATACCTTGTAATCAAAATTTAAAAACCTCTAACCAAAGTCAGCAAAGTTTTTTAAAATGTTCACCATTTTTTTCAAAAATACTAGTAGCACATTTTAAAGTAGCTATCTACATATGTAACTCAACTCTAGTGCATTCAGGTCCAAGTTTCAAATGTTTACAAAGTACTATTAATTTCTGAAATTCTTATTTTTTATTGCGCTGAGCATTTCGTTATATGAAAGAAGTGATTACCAACGTCCATAAACAAATTCAAACTTACACTAAGCGGTGAACATGTTAATGAAACTTTGCTTAATATTATAAGTTAGTTATATATTCTGATTAGTAAAGTTTTTGTTAAACAGCGCGCTCATTTTTATAAAGAATACGTACAAATTTGTTTTGAAAACTAAACTTAGAAAAAATTCAAATATATTTAGTGTATTTTGGCAGTAAATGGTAATTTTACTTACAATATACTTTTACCGTACTTCTACTAGTTTGCTTAGCGCCAATTTCAATTGAATAATAAAGAAATATTTTAAGACTATCGATAGTGTGTGCTTAACAACCATCGATAGTTTTGAAAAACAAAAAAGAGATTAACCTGTTTTTAAATGAAAACTATCGATTGTTTTTCCAGCGCTGATAGAGCAGGGCAAAACAACATCGAACAGAGCTCAAATCAGTTTAGTAGAAGATTCCTAACGTACGTAAAACGGTGTAATTTATCTATAGCTTTTAAAACTGAATAAAATCTTCCATTTCAATTTTTTTTAACTTTACTTCTTTTGGTTTATTTTTTCTTTCCTGTGTACTCTTGCCCATCCAACTATTGCACTCATCGAACAGACCTTTTGTAAACTGTGAATATTTCGGATGAATGTCATGCTCGAAAATTATCATATCGAGTTGCCAAATTTCAACGTCTGAAACGCCTGTAAAACCTGAACAACTTCGAAAACCACAACGCCTGAAAATACTAGTGTGGAATTCCAGCTTAATACATACGATAGCTAATTTGAGTTTCTTTTATAAAAATTGGAAAAATGCCTCTGAATAATTTTTTGATTGGAAGCTTAAGTATTGAAGAGCACAATAGCAGTTTGAGGCTTTGATTAACCCTGCTGTTAGGTTAAAAAAAAACTTACGAATCTTAGGTTAGAGGACCATTTGGTCCATACTGCAGTTTTCATACAAAATAACAATTTTATCTTAGTCTTTATATTTAGTTTGGTTCAATACTTGCTAAATATTATTATTTTATTATTTACTCAACTCTGGTAAAACCCAGCACCAGTGGCCTGCTCTAAAAATGCTTCTAGTTCAGGAGCTCGAAAGCGAGGAATTTGTAGTTGCTGCAAGTCTAAGTCTGATGTAAAATGCTCCATTTGCAGTGCGTTTATTTGCAAAACCAACCGAAAAACATTTGTTTGCTCATCATGTAGTGCCAAAAAATATCGAACAAACTAATAAATACTTATTTTTGGAAAATTAATGTAAAGAAAATCAAAGAAAATATACTATGGACCAAATGGTCCCTTAACCTAAGATTCGTAATTTTCAATTTATCTTAGTCCAGTTTTAAGTCAGAGAATTAAATTTTCGCACATAATATTGTTTTATAAAAAGACCACCTGAGCTGCAAAATTTAGACAGTATATATCACCGTTCCAAAGTTACAAAGAAAACAAAAAAAAAATTGGACCAAATGGTCTTAACCTAACAGCAGGGTTAATAAAACATAAAATTTATTATTAAAAGTGTTCATATATTTTTGCGACTTTGCTTACCTCGGCAGAGATTTGAACCCGGGACACTCCGAATGAATCGCGCTGACGCCTCGCACGCTTTTGACACTTAAAACGTTTTGCCCCTCTCTATTGGCTTTGCAGCGTAGACCAATGGCCGAAAACAGATACAAATTGAAAAACTTTGTGATCAGAAGAAACGCATTGTTCTTTTTTTAACAGCATTATTTGCGACAATTCTTCAATTATTAATCAAACGGTTTCTCTAATTTTAATCCAAGCCTTCGACTGCTCAATCAAATCCATTCAACGTTAATATTGCGTATTTCAATGGCGAAATGAATTTTCCTATTTTCCGTCGTCCTTTCTAAAGTCTGTGGTTTGGAGACAAACCGGTTTCGGCGTTGTGCCATTTTCAGTGTTATTTTCGTACTCGTTTCGAAAATCAACTTTTCAATCTGACCCACCAAAGCAGAGAAGATCAAAAAGAAACATGAATAAATTTACTTATTTTCAGATTATTAAATGTTAATTTTTTTTTCAGAGAACGTAATGAATTAATCCATAAGTATATCACTCAACTGCAAATTTCGAACGCTATTAATTGAATTACGAATTCAATTGTGCGTGGAAATATGTTTGCATACATAATTCTGTCATATTACAAGCATATCATCATTTACGGTTCACTGAGCCTCGAAGAGGTCAAATGTCAAAAATAATAATATTATTGCACACGAATTCCATTTAATTGCTTATGAAATTCGCCACTCACCATTAAATCAAACTCAGCACAAAGGCGAATATTCCCCAAACTAAAAGTGCTGAGCAATGAATGGAACTTAAGTAAATAAACGTCAAATTTTGCTATTTACATTTTCAAAGACAAAAGACGAAGAAGAGCAAAATAACTATTTGTTTTTTTTTAACAACCTATACTTTGCATATCTAAATTGATGAATCATTGGTATAGTTCATTACTAGTGACGCATAGCGCGTGCTCCCTTCTTGCCCCATGTATGTAGGTAAATTTATGCTTACATCAAGTCCGCTTACTATGCACACCCGAAACTTTACATTTTCAGATTTCTAACACCCCGAAACACCACACCCATGTGCGCACTAGTTTATTTTCATGGTAATTCAAATGTCATGTGCATGTGTTGGCTCAAGGCGCTAAAGACATGGCATACGCACTCCTTTCAAAACTACACACTAACTACCACACACACACACACCAATATAGAGCTTTGACTCGAGTTGTACATATGTTTGTGATTTATTTTGTCTAGACTGGATTTTAGGGAGTTGTTTCTTTTTTAAATATGTTGCATATTATTTCCAGCGCGCTGTCCCAGGGTAAAAAGATTTCTTTGTCAGCGTTACAAATGAACTCACGCTTGCCGCCTGGACGGCTTTCTTGTGTTTGGTTTTTAAAAGGTGCAACATCATTTTGTTCTCAGGTCATTCTTTCTCTTCCGTTTGTCTGTAAATTTTCTGTAGCGCTTTCTTACCGCCACCAGTTAGCTGTTTATTGTCAAGTCATCGTGGTCGACTGACGTTCACATTTCTGTTATTTATTTATTTCTAAACTTTTTTTGAATAGATAAACGCTCTTTTTGTATTAGCTTAGCAAAATTTCCGTTTTGAACATCAACTACGCAATAGAAAAGCAGCAGTAGGCAGAAATTGTTTGTTAAAAATATCAAAGCTTTATTTTTAAGACTACCAGGCATATACTATACAAACGTGTTCGTTTAAAAATACCCATTTTCTTTCTGTGATTTTTATAAGTAGTGACTGTATACTTAATTTGTTAGTCATTCTATGTTTGTATAAACTGAAATTTACTTAAAAATCACTCTGTGTTTGTTTTTGCAGCTGTCATAGCTCATGCGTTGGGATAGTATGAACAGAAATCTCTATACATATGTAATAGAAATAGTTTTTTTCTTTTATTGACGATGTGCAGAAATAATCTGTCATGCGAAGTTGGAGTAAATGTGTAGGTCTTCCCATTTGTGATATAACATCCAAACGCACATCACAAAATATAGGATAAGTTCGGCTAAATATCGAACTATCTGATGTCTATGCCAAATTTTTATTATTATCTATTATTGTGAAAGAGAAAACTAATGCCAAGACCTCTAAGCGGTTTTCATCGCTCATGCAAAATAATCAAACTATTATAATATAATTGTCGATGCAAATTCAACAATGTTTTCCAATTTTTCTGTTGATGTTAAATTTCCATTAAAATCTCCCCCGATAAATGTAGGAATCATATTTTCGCCCTTTCCAAAAACATCACCACCTATAGTTAAATGAGGGCTATCATTTGTATTTCTAGTGATGAGCATTACACTTTTGGCATTCGTTTTCCCGAATTTTCAAAACTTTTTTCACCAATCGAAATGAGCGTCTTGTTAAACTTTCATCTGGTATAAACTTATTTCATTTTAATAAATACCAATACACAGTGGTCAAAAATACTAAATAGCTCGCAAAAAGTGCCAACGATATTTTTGTGTAGAATATGATTTCGAATGTGAATATGTCGAGTACTATCCTTGTGACTCATTTTCACCATGGATAAGAAGCAGAGTGCCTCTATGTTGTCTGTGTAACTCACTTTCGCAGTGAACGTCGCACGTTCAACATCTCGTGCTAACTTAGCGAAGAAAACTATATATTTTTTAAAAATTATGTCATTTTGCAATAACTGAACTGATTTGCACGATTAAACATGGAATCTCTTCGGAAAGGTGATTATAATCTTCTATAACATATTGGCTATTAAATGTTTTCCATTTTCGATATTAGGGTTGGGCGTATGATAATTTTCCGATTTTCGAGAATTAAAACTCACCCTGGAAAGGCCTAAAAAAGTCCCACCGAGTTGGGTGTATGATAATTTTCCGATTTTCGAGAATTAAAACTCACCCTGGAAAGGCCTAAAAAAGTCCCACCGAGTTGGGCGTATGATAATTTTCCGATTTTCGAGAATTAAAACTCACCCTGGAAAGGCCTAAAAAAGTCCCACCGAGTTCCACTGCAATTTTTTTTTTAGTATTAAGAATATCTTTTCTATAAGTATTGTAAAAATCAGCTGCACAAAGTTGTACACTGCGCTTCGGTTCAAGATTTTACCTGGAAATCCCATTACATTTTTTTCCTTTGAATGTAATGATGAGTAAAATTTTATTTAAACGTTTTTTTATATAATGAGTGATAACTATTGACATTGTTCGTTGTAAAAAATAAAAATAAAAAAATGAAAACTGCAATAGTTTGCAAATGGCACGCGTTCGACCAGGAGCTTGTTCATACGTTTTATTGGAAATCACGGAATGCTTGGACATTTTTTGACGTTAATAATTAATTTTTCTTTTAGTATCCGCGTTTCTCTCACGAAGCCTTAATGACAAATGACATTAGGCATAAATGACGACAACACCGGTTGCCGATTTTTCCAGAATTCTAAAATTTCTGCATCTATAACTGGCATAGACGAGGAACTCTTCAAATTCGATTTTGCAAGTTATATCGCGTAGGCAGAAAATAAACGTGGAAAAATTTCTTGATAAAACAAGCATATTTTTTTTTGTTTGCTATATTTCCGTGGCAAGCCATGCCAAACACTGTAGATAAAAGTCCGATTCATAATGGGAAAATAATCGAAAATTTTCTGTTACCAATTTGGCAAATGTCCGAGGAGGCGCAAGAGTTTTAAAATAAATCGATAAAAAAATTTCGACTTGATTTCACGAGAAAAAACCGCCGTGAAAAAACGATGGCAAAGGTTTTTTGTAGATTCTTAGTTGGGTCTGACCCACTGATTTCGATTTTTCTTTTTACAAACCAGTCAAAACTGGGAATGCATTGTATAAAAAATTCTGAAAATTCTCGTCGCATTTTATTGCTGAGGTGAATTTTTTAAGCCACTATAACCAACATCCATAAACCGCACACATCAAAACGTTCCGAGCGCTTGTTCTCTTATGACAATCTTTCCGCTGATGGGCCTTGTTTTTCTCATTCTCGCTTTCCCTACACTATACCTTTCGTCTCAACTCTGAAACGATTCGCCACCCAAGAAATTTCACTAAAATTAAAATTAATTTAACTTAATCTATTTTTATGAAAATGAAAATGCAAAAGTAAAAAAATGAATCAATGTTACTTTTTCAGATGCACAGGTGCTGTTGTTCTTGATAGGGGTGCAAATAAAAGGGTTACGATTCTCGTGGGCGATTTCAAAGTAAATTTTGCATCAGATGATCATTTACCGCTTTCTTCGCTAAAACCTGGGTATGCACAGATGTAGATAAAATCCCCAACGAATAGGCAATATAATCCGGAAGAGAATACAATGCAATATATATATCAAATCACGAATATATATATCGCATATTTTAGTTGTCACAAACCATTAATATCAGTTATACCAATGAAATACCTACCAATAAATATGCAGAATATCTGTATGCAAGTTTTTTTATTATTTTACGCATAATGAGTTGATCTCCTCGTACGCTAAGTCTATTTTTTTTTAAATTTTTCAGAAGTTCACTGTGGTTTTAGAGTTTAGGGAATCTCCTGGAGATTGGTGCAAAGAAATGCTCAAAAAATTTATTTAGAGGGATCTTGAAAACGATATATTTATTATATACTAACGGATAGTATCATATTATAAGCCTATGCAAATGAGCGCAAAATATAAACCAATTGTCATGTGGTGACTTCGAGGCGCGATATCGACGGGATGTAAAAAAGCGCGCTCGTGTCGCTAAAGAAATTTTATTTCTATAATTTGCTTATCGGAAGTCAGCAAAGGAATCAGAGAAAACAACAGCAGAAAAGTCAAAATGATGACTCTGATTCCATATCCACGAGGTTTGTTAAAATCAAAATGCGTGGGAGCCTTTTCCTGAGGAAACCGTTGAGGCATTCAGAAACGATGTATGTATATATCTTAGGTACTTACTTTGGAGTGGAATAAATTTTTCGCCAACGGAATTCTATTTCGAAAAAGACGCTTCATAAAAATTGTGCTAAATATCAAAAAAATGTTAGTTTAGTTTATGAGTTACGCATGAGGGGTTTTTCTGCAAATCTTTTCTATTTAGAGAGCTACATTCCTGAACTTTCCTCAGTTGTTTACTTATTATTTCATTGTAAAAATCAACAAAAGCGGTTATCTATTATTGAATAAACATTAATAGAAAAAATAGAAAAAAACTAGCACACTCGATTTGTTCGGTTTCAATGTTTTACTTCGAACGCTAATTCAGCGCAACTCCATTTATTACTATTTACAGTTCACCAAAAAAAGTATAAATTCCCAATAGTATGTTATGACAAAAGAACAAAAGTAAATAACAAAACAAAATAACAAAAATGCAATATTAAATTTTAAGTTAAATTTCATATGTACATTTGATGGAATCGAAGGCAGCACTGTATTTATTTATTTTTTAATGAAAATTTGTATGGAGCTAAAATGAGTAAAGTTTGATTCTGCAGTCATCAAACCATATTAATCCACTATGTTTTATTAATTAAAACAGGGCAAATTAACTCTTACGAACAAGTACACTGAAAATGTAAGCTGATCGATGCTAAACATAATTCAAATTATTTATATTTAACAAAATTTTATTTCAATTCTGACGATTTTTACACTAAGTAGATGAAAATTGTTAAACTTAAATTCAACGTTCATTCCATAAATACAATGTCTAAATAAATTACCGAAAACCAACACAACTTCCGATGTGGTTTCTCATATTCCACGTTTCGCGGTTCGTTGCACTTAGATCAGCTCGGCAGGTAGGCAACATTGAGCAAACAAGCGTGAATGGCAGAGAAAAATAGCAAACATAAAACATTATACACAAATTTTTTTATCTACACACATACTACAATAACTTATAATAAAAGAAAAAAATTGCATTAGCTTTCATAAATTTGAAAATTGTGAATTTCAGCTATACGAACGCTGAATCACTTCTCATTCTCAAAAGTTGCACAAAAAAAAACAAAAAAAAAAACAACACAAATTGCCTCTTTCCAACCACACAATAACTTTAAAAATAAATACAAGGAAATAGTAATAGTTTTTGAAGTACTGCTAATGCAACTCGATGCACAACCCCAGAACCACCCCAACCCACTTCATTTCGTATCATCATGGTACAACAACAACAATTGCTTACTGGCCGACAACAGAACAAATTCATCGACATTCATGCAGTGGGAAAAGGGGTAAGGTTAACCAGACGATAAACATAAATAAATAGCAATTGAGAAGAATATGTATTGGGTTATTGCTGCAAGGTATTGAGCTGATCAATAACAACAACAACACGAAAGTACGCTTGATTCAATGCAAGAAGACAAACACCATCAGCCACTCCGCCCCAAATGCCAAATGCATGCAAAATGGGCTCGGACAGCTGGGTGGGTCCAGGATAGGTGGATTTGTGTATTTTAACACTCTCGTTGAATAGCTCGCACATACACACACACACACACACACACACAGCAACACATTCGCACCGTTACAAGCAAGCAAGTCAATATTAGTTGACTACGAAATGGTTGACTCTATGGCGGCGGTCGATCGGTGGCAATGGCAGCAGGGTTGGCACAAGAAGGCGGACAGCAGCCAATGAAGCACGGAATGTGGAAAGTGTGAACGGCCGGCCTTACAAACTGACTAAAATCCTCCTTCTCGTGTTCACTCAATTGAATGTTAGATTTATTTGTGTAATTCATGAGAACAAAACCCGGAAGCAATTTTTTGTACCGACGAAGGGTAGAGAGCAAGTGAACAAAAAAAAAACAAAAACAAAGAAAACAAAACAAAGCAAAAAATATGCTAGCACAAATAAGTGCAAATATGGATAGAATATGGCTAATGGTAGAAAAATAACAACAATATTAGCTAGCTGAATGGTTGAATAAATAAATGTACGACTAAGGGTGTAAATGCTAGAGGGGAAGAAACAGAAATAAATGAATTGTTGAAGGAAAGAAAAAAAACTGGTATACGTAAGAAAATAAAAATATTGGAAAAAATGCAACCTCAGCATTAATGATTGCTGGTTTCATTTTTTGTTTATAGGCATAAAGTGTTGAGCGATCTAAATATGTAGGTATATACAAAATGCTCACGTGAAATTGTTTAAGTAAAAAAGTTTTTTATTTCGACTATTTTTTTCCTTTATCGATTTTTATAAAGTACTAGCTAATACGCGGCAATACAAACGCAGCGGAGTCTCAATAAGTGTAGTAAAAATGAGAAAAGTTCTAAGCAAAATTAGTTTTATTAATATTTTACTTTCGTATTGTTTGGGGAAAATACTTGTATAGAAGAAATATTGTAGCACTTGAGCCGGTTCTTCTAATTTGTTAAAATTATGGCATTTGTTTCCCCTCTTAAACTGTATCAGTATTTCTTGAGGCATTAGTTCTAATTCGCGGATATTTTAGCTGTTGATTCCGCTGTGCTATTGTTTCAGAAGCTATTGACGATTTCAAAAACGGTTCTCCTCAAAATGATTATCATTTTCAAATATCCAGTGGATATATTTTCGGGTAGCATAGTTAGGAGTACCCGCACTTAGTTGTATTTTTTGTTTAAAAAATTTCAGAGCTAATATTAATCATCATTGCAAAAGCTAAGCACTAAGATACCATGATCTAAATTGGGGCATCAAGCGTTGTGTTTTCTAACGCCAACGAGTGGCAGCGCGCGTCATACCGAAATAATGGACTCAAATTTCTGACAGTAAGTTGACGCCTGACGCGCCAATTTAGAGATGGGCCTAAGTGCAGCAAACAGCGCGCGACCAATAGCACAAACAGAGCTCAACGTCGAAAAGCTGTAATCAACAGAGAAAGCGATCCTTTTCGTCACTCGAGTTGCACTCTTGCACTCTGAAAAGAATATTAAACAAAACGATATGTGCGAGCAATGGGATAACATCTACTATCACCATTTACGTATCGCCGCCGAAAAAGTCATTGGTGTGCAGTGTGTGTGAAAGAACGGCTGGTATGATGAGGAATAACCAAGTCTCTATGGAAAGGTCTGCAGACCCATGCTGCGATCCGACATAATTCGAACTATGCGGGAGCAATATCGTGACTCGTAGAAGAAAACGAAGAGTAGCATCCGTGAGAAGAACATACAGGCTGAGATGCTCGAGTCCGAGGAACTGAATATGTTATCCGACAAAAAAAAAAACGACTGTAATTACTGTCAGATGGTGCGGCGGATTACAGAGGTTTCAAGACCGGGGAAATTTCCTGTAGGATCAAAACCGTGGCCTGAAGACTGATATCTCACTTCCTTACGCTGCTTAACGGTGGTGGCACGGAAAACATCGGCTGTGATGTACCTGAACCTCTAAGCACGGAAAATGGACTCTTAGCCACGTTACCCGATTTAAACGAAACTCGAATGCACAATAGCGCGTTTAAAGAAAAACAAGGCTGCTAGTTCCGATAGGCTGCGAGCTCATCTATTCAAATGAGAAGGTGAGGAGCTTGTTAAGTGCATGCAACAGCTCACTTGCCGAATATGACATGCCTGCTGATTGGAATTTACAAAAAGGGTGAGCCTTCAATATTTACCAAGTACCGCGAGAAAAGTCTTTTAAGCAAATCATATAGAGAACGACCGAACACTGATTTTCATGGTCCAAAATAACGAATAGTCAATAAATTTTTCAAAATTCTAGATTTTTGTAAAGTGCTATTAAAAATGGTACATACAATAGTTTAAATCGTATCCATTTCAGTTTAACACATAAACATACAGAAATATTTTTTATAAATTTAGCAATTCTATATTTCAATGACAAAATTATAGATTTATGACATTATACATTATATATATATTAGCTAACTTTCAGTATTATTACTGTAAATCATATTCCTATCGTATAAATCCAATCCGAAAGGCTTATTTGGCTTTTTTTCCAAAAAGAAGCATATAAAAAGTAAAATTTTATGCAATTTTTATATAAAAAAAGTTCGACTTTTTTGTTGGCCGAAGCCGAACCGCAAGCGAAACGGATTTTATTGGCCGAACATGGTCGATGCCGAAACCAAAGTTCAATCGCTATCTAATAGGAGATAAGCTTCTGTCGGGCATATTCAATGAACGTCCACTGATTGGTCTTTATCGGTGTGACCTTCGATCTAGCAAATCGGCCGTTGAGCAGACAGCCACGATACGCCAAATCTTCGAAAATACCCGAGGAAAGAGAATTAGCACACAATACTTCTCTGTCGACTTTAAATCCACTTTCCACAGCACGTTTCATATAAACCGCTAATTCTGAATTTTATATCCTTATTAGATCTACATATGTAAAGTGACAAAGAGCAATGCCACCAAACAGGGTTTCAGACAGTTGGCACCCTATTTTCCGACTTATTCTAACTTACTACTAGTATTTTTACTATGCTACTACTAATTTCTACCACTATTTTTTTCCTAATGCTACTGCTAATTACTACTACTATAGTTTATACTTTATATGCAAATTTGTTTTTTTTTTTGCTATGTACGCGCGAGTTTCGATGGCCACATGCTCAAAATCGTATCCAAATTTTTGTAATCTTATTATTTTGTTTTACTTTCATATTCTAAAATGTACCTATAAAAAAATTCCCTCACACATATAACCTATAAAGTTGTAAATTATTAAAGCAGCAAAGAAGATGTGATTATCTGTTTTTAATACCTTCCACTAACTGGAGATTTCAGTGTCCGCATTATGTGGTTGGTTGTACTAAAAATGTGCTTGCACTCCCTCAGATATTTACTAAGTAAGCTTCTGGTAGTGATCACAATTTTTCTCAAGTCTCAAAAGTTTTTTTTTAATATA
Organism: Anomoia purmunda; assembly: GCA_951828415.1. Lineage (NCBI taxonomy): Eukaryota > Metazoa > Arthropoda > Insecta > Diptera > Tephritidae > Anomoia > Anomoia purmunda. The sequence goes on along the minus strand of OX639997.1, from coordinate 48,777,799 downwards.
ACGACACAACACAAAAATGTTTAAATTCATAAATCCATTTTAGGAGTAGTACCTGTTATCTTATTGTGGTTTCCTAACTCTGTCAAATTACTAAACGAACCCCAACCATTTTGGACGTTCGGTTCGCGCATTCAGTTTTGCAACAAAGTGTTTTGTGAATTGTGACCATCAAGAAACTAAACATTTCTGCAATTAGTTTATATCACTTTCAAGCCATTTAACTGGAAACCGGCAATCGGCATTATGCCGTAAGATAGTTACCAACACCTTCAACGTTTTGCGCTTAACGCTGTAATAAATCGCCCACAAATGCTTCTTCTTCCATTCGAGCTGCAGTTGCTTTAAGAAAATGAATTCCAAAACACAATACGATAAAATATTGTATAAGTGTATTTGTATATATATATATATATACATCTATTTAATACACACTGGTCCACTATTGCACTAACATTGCAAATGCATTAAAATCTGCATTAATGTTGGTGTTTAGCAGTGGCCAATTGCAGAGGGGTTTGTATTCTGAGGGCTACCTATAGGCAATAACATTTTTGAAATGAGCACTTTTGCTATTTCCGTTTCATTTGTTCGCGAGCAACATAAATTAATGCAATAAAGTAGCGATTTATATTGGTTGTTGTTGTTGTTGTGGCATCTATTGTGCACACAGATGGATGCAATCTAGTAAATGGCTTGCAGAAATTGCTTGCAGAAATTGCTTGCTTGATTGTTGCTTCTTTACCGACCCTATTCTTTTAATACTCATTTGTTCTAAGTATTGAGTTAAAATCAATTTAAAGTTCAAGGTTCCTAAGAACAAAGGTAGGTGCATCGGATGCAGAGAAGTAGAGCTGAAAAAAATGCGAGTCTATTAAATTGATGCTTAGATAAATTTGTTCTTCCGGAGCTACTCCCAAACAAAGTAATTATGGTAGTACATCTACAAGTTTTTACATTTACAGCTTACAGTGTAGAAGTCAGTATGCCTGTCTAAAATTACAATGAAAATCGAGATCAATTACAGTTTTCATTACTGAAATAGAAAGCTGCTTTAAATTTCATTTATACATAGATATCTTTTTTTCGTACCACTAGCCTGGCCATGTGGTCTCACAGTTTATGAGCCAAAATAAATGTATCCAAATTAACAGACATAGCATTTTATGTTCAGAAATTTCAAAGCACGAAAAGCATTTTAAATTTTTGAAATAAAACTTCTTTAGCGGCAGTGATTTTTCAAATTGCGTCAAGCAAGTCACGTCAGAATCGTGTCACGCAAGTCGCGTCAGAATCGCGTTACGAAGGCACGACATGTTGCTTGTTTGAGAAAAAAAAACACACATACTAAGGTTGCGACATATTAGTAATAATACTACTAATTACTACTATAGTTTTACTAATATCTACTACTATTTTGATTAGTTGTACTATATACCTATTACTACAACTATTTTGCTTACGTACTTCTACTGTTTTTACAAATTTCTGCTACTATTTTTAATATTTTCTATTACTATTTTTGTTAATGCAACTACAATTACTACTATTTCTAATACCAATTTTACCAATTCTACTACAAATTACTACTACTATTTTTATTAGCCCTGCTACTATTTTGACAATGCTCTACTAATATTTTTACTGATTTCTGTTACTATTTTTACTTGTGCTGGCACAAATTACTACTATTATTTTTACTAATTTTACTACTATTTTTACTAATTCTACTACTTATTTCTACTACTATTTTTACTTATTTCTACTACTGTTTTTACTATTTGTTACTACTATTTTTCTAATTCTATTACTAACTATTGCTACTAATACTAATGCTACCACTATTGTTTTTACTAATTTCTACTATTATTTTTACCAATGCTACTAAAAATTACTATTACTATTTTTATTAGTGCTACTACGATTTTTACTAATTTCTACTACTGTTTTCACTACAAATTACTACTATTTTTGTAATCATTTCTACTACTGGTTTTACTCATTTCTGATACCAATTTTACCAATGCTACTACAAATTACTACTGCTAGTTTTTTTTAGTCCTACTACTATTTTGGCAATGTTCTATTAAAATTTTTACTGATTTCTGCTACTATTTTTACTTATGCAGGCACACAGTACGACTATTACTTTTACTAATTTTACTACTATTTTTACTAATTCTACTACTAATTTCTACTACTATTTTTAGTAACTTCTACTGCTGGTTTAACTAATTTACTAATACTAATGCTACTACCTCTGTTTTTACTAATTTCTACTATTTTTTTCACCAATGCTACTACAAAATAATATTACTCTTTTTATTAGTGCTACTACTATTTTTACTTATTTCTATGCAACTATAGCCAACATAGCCGCTGTTATAAACTCTTCGCCGTAGCCAAAACGTGAAGGACCAAGAATCTTACAAGCAGCGAATATTGGGAGTGTCCATATGATGACATGATCATATCGAGGGACTAATAGGATAGGATGTGCTCTCGTATACTTCCCAATCCATTCGGTTCGTCTCTTTACCCATTTTAAAAAAGGAGATCTAACGCCGCTGTTTTTGATGGCCGATGATGTTGATATTATCAGCACACAAAAACAGTTACACGATTTTATGAAAGATAATACATGACTCGGCTTTCATTACGCGATATCGAAGCGACCTGAAACTCAAAGAATTATTATTGATAGTATTAATTTTTTTTAATTTGTTTGTATCCACACGAAATGTAAACATAAACAGTTATATTGTTTGGTGAAGGCTGGAAGGGAAGGTGGATAATATTACAAGTAATTTATCGTTTGTGTCAAATAGGAATTAAAAAGTCTATAATTGCTGCTCCTAAAGAATTTCAAAAACTAATTTGTCTGAGTATTTGCACATAATTAATTTCGAAACTATTTGACTGAGATTCGCAGACATAAGCGCATTCTACAACTTACCACACTCGTTTCTTACCTTAACTTAACTACTAAAACTAACTAAAAGTTAATTAAGCAAATCCACTCTACAACCATGCTTAAGTAAATATTTAGCTCACTGCTTAACTAAACCGCATAAATATTTACCTAATTTTTTTCGTTTACAAATCTCCCGATGTTCTCTTGCTCTTTGCTCGTTCACTTCACTACTTCACCCGTTTTGTACGCTTTCTCTTTTGACCAACGTTTCAATGCATTTCCTCTTACTATTTTAACGACAGACCTAAAATAATATAATAAAAGTCTTGACAAAATTTCCGAAAAAAACTAAAAAAAAAAAGGAAATTATAAAAAAAAAAATAATCAACCAAATTCTAAAACAAAAGACCGCATTAGCCAACGGCTGGCACCGGCTACAAAACTGCCGCAGTCAAAAAGTACAAGTACGTGCGCATAATCTTTACACTGCACCGGAATGCATTTCTGAAATGGTGAAATACCCCAACGTCACGTATGTAAAACAGAGATTTTGAGATTTTTGAATTTTACATTGCGAACGTACGAAGCGAACGAGCAGCAAGCTATAAAAATACAAACACAGCTAGATGTACATAGGATTGCAGCTATATAAATATAGAAAATCATACACACACACACACACACATTGATATAAGTAAGCTCCAATTTACATAAAGCAGCAGCGTTTCGGCTATTGACCAAAATCACACAATCTCACTAGCGGACTCCTCTCACCAGTTGGTAGGCAGACAAGCATTAGCATTGTATTGTTTTTGGCCATCCACCCAGTTGGTCCAACCGACTAACTGCCACTGTTTGGCTGCTGGCTTACCAAAACTTCCGGCTTTCGGATGCAAATTTCGTATGCGAATAAGCACCAATGCTGTCTGTCTGTATATCTGTCTGTCGCCGCTCCAACCCGCTCGCGACCAACGGCAGTTATCCGGTTCAAAAAAGCCGACAACAACGGCGGCGTTGGCATTAAGATAAAAGGCTTGCAACTGAAAATACTTCGAAAACAAAGTAGGTATAGATAGATATGTATGGTAAGCATACCAAAAAAAAACAAAAAACAAAAACAAAAGCGAATAGGCAAATTTTATGAAAAACAGATAAGAAGCAGTGAAATAGTTTAAGCTAACAACAAAAATGGGTAAACGTAGCGGCTGATAAAATAAAAAAAAAAACTATGTAAAATTGAAATTGCCAACAATTTGTGAATTAAATATATTTGTACGTTTGTATGTATAGAAATGTAGTGTCATAAACCCTAAATGCTTAACAGTAAAGTCCAAAAAAAAAAGTTGGTGTAAATCCGTCACGAATTCGCACTTTAAGGGAAAATTAATTTACAAATTGATTATATTTATTATAAGTGTGTACATGTATGAACATTAGGGTGGGCGACAAATTATTCGAAACAAATTCGTTTGACAAAACCTATCGAATTTTTTTGGAGATTTTCAGCTGTAGGTAATTCTGTATACATCGAAACTCAGCTGCACATTTATTTTTTATTAGTTCAAAAATCAACAAAACTTTATTGGGAAATTGCTTGCTCGTCTATTCCTCCTCAAAAACTGTACAAAGATTTTAAGTTCGGAACTTAAGCCAATAATACATGACTGGTACTTTTTGTGGTACAAAAAATTCCAAAGACACTGCGAACAGGGTATGTCTGATTCGAAAGTTACGGTGTTGTGCAAATAATAAGCCACCAAAATTTAATATAATGCTAGTAGTAAGCTACTTATGTTATGTAAATATTAATTAATTTAGTTATTGTATTTTCATTTTTTATTTATAAAAGCTTAACTGATTCTACAATATTAACCATGTAAACAAAATTTTCAATCTTTTTAAAAAATGTATAAAACTTCGACAACTCAAACAAACTCGTTCAACTTTTTAACCGGATTTTCAAAACATTTTTAATTATGCAGTTTTGTAGCCTATTCCATTCCAATTTACAATCATGCAATTTCTAAGTGGCCAAAATTTCGAGTTAATTTTTAATAATTTTTTTCTTTCACATAAAGGAAAACTTTATTGATCCGTTATATGGAGGAAAATGCCCAACACCATCAGCAAAAAAAATTATCAAAAATCAACGCGAATTTTTAGTCACTTGAAACTTGATGGTTGTCGTACTCCACTGGAATGAGCTACGAAAAGGCATACTTTAAATTAAAAAATAAAAATCGGATTAAGAAGTTGAAAATTTATTTAATATGTCGATGTTTTCTTTAATTTTCTAAAAAGTTTGAAACTTTTATTTATGTGGTTTATATTATAGAATCAGCTGTATTTTTATTAAAAAAAATTATTGAAAATAAATTTATAAAAATAATTGGCCTCCTGTATTATATTACATATTATTGTTTACGATATGCACAACACTGTATATAGGATTCAAAGTCAACTACAGTTGCAGCTTTGAATAAAAGATGCCAGCTAAAACCCCGGTCATACTACAATGTGAAAGAATTATTTTCGTACAAATTACTTGGCATAAACCAAGTGCGTCCACACTTTGCATTCCTAATTTATTTTGACAGCTCTATAGCCACAGGGTTGGTTAAATCTTTGATCAAAAGAGAAAATATGAGAGATTGGGTACACTTTTAATATATTTAAATTTTATTCTGATTGTACCTTTTTTTTTTTAATTTACGATCACGAAAGAAAGCTTCTAGAGGCAGTAAAAATTAAGGAATAGTTGAGTGAAATTTCAGTATTTCAAAACGCATCGCCAAGTTTGGTTATGGCAGAACACATTTTTCCACATTAATATTTCCAAATCAGAAAAAGCAAAACCTCTTTCTCGTCTTTTGATTTCAAATCAAAAATCATTAATGGTGAAATGCAGCTTTCTATGAAATTAAAAACCAAATGTGACGATGTTCAAAAATTTTGGGGAATAGCTCAGAAGTCTTTCCAGACAAATATTAAACATTACGTGCAACTCTGCAACTAATTACATGGATTTTTCTTTAACAGTTAGAGTTTTTGAGGAGCATCGTATACGACTATAAGTTGAAAATCTTGACAAAGTATTATTTTTAAACAAAAATTCGAACCAATGTTCTTTTAAAATTATGAATGGAAATTTTGCACATGTATGTAATATAAACACACAACTTTTTTTCTTAATGGTAATAATGCCCCGTGAATATAATAATTCAATTTATCTATATTTATGTTTTTGATAATTTCACTAAAAAGTTAATTTTACACTGAATTTAGAGTGTCAGTTTTGAGTTAAGTTTTTCTGGTGTCCATCAATTATTTATTAGCGAAAAAACTTTTCTGTAGGCGTGTTACTGAATTCTTCTACGGGCCAAACATATCTATTCAATTAAACCAATCACCGTTATCACCGTACAGTCACAGTTCAGTCCTTAGCCGCGTTAAATGTAATGGAAGACATTTGCCTCGCATTTTATGACAAATTTTTTACTATTTTGTCATTCTTAGACTTCTCTAAAGCTTTCGATTCTACCAATCAATATATTTTACTTTTAAAATTGCAACGTTCCTTTGGCTTTAATAAAAGAAAGGTTGAATTGAAATAGAATGTAGCAAGTTCAATGTGGGATTACTTCAATCATCTATATTGGGACTTAAACTTTTTACTAATGGCATAGTTCACTGCTGACAAAAGGCCTATATATCCCTCTATCAATCATATATTAATCGCAAATATATTACGCTTTATGAAAGCTATGTTATACTTGTTACTACCTACCAATATAAAACTTAAATGATAGCTCTCATCGATCAACAAATTATGTACTTTGAATCGGTATCTTTAAGCCAAGTAACAAATCTAAAAAAAAATTTAATTTACTTTAAAAAATACTGATACATTCTTATATTGTAAAAACATTCTCGGTTTGCACTTTGTAAATTATTGTACCTACAAGTTCAAAATATTTTGTTTTATTTTTTTCAAAATCATTAGATAACGTTAACCCGATAACACTTTAGAAACCAGTGTTTAATTTTCTCGCACTTATAATATAAAGTCTCAAAATATTAAGCTTACACGGCCTGTTCTTTTTTAGTGCCAGCAGACTAAGGAATTCGCTGCCAACTTCAGATATTTACTTTCAACAATCTTAAAATTATCTCTCATCTCCAATATATATTCAAGTGATTTTTGTAGATCATTCCATGACGGCACTATTTGTAAGGAAACCCAGTTCAAAATATTTCGTTTGTCGTTTAAATCAATACATGCCGAATATATAAGACGAATAAAGCAAATACTAAAAATCGATAAAATATGAAATGACTTCTAAAAAATATTTGGTGCGACATATTTCCCAAAATCGGAACTTGTCCTGCCGAAATCGGTACGAGTGGTAACCGTAAATATAGCGCAAGTTTTCGTTGCCTTTTGATATTTTTTTTGATGGTGTTGCGCATTTTCTTCCATATAAAAAATTTGCAAATTATTCCCGTTCTATGGTTTCATTTAAAATTTCACTTAGAATTGTCTGTGGAATTAATTTAGCCGAAAGAAATTTGGCCTACCCTAATGTATATAAATGTACAGGGTGGGCCAAAAGAAACCAAGGGGTGTAAAAGTTTAATAACTTTTTCGTTATTAATTTTTTTTTTTTTTTCTTTCAGATTATATAGACAACAATTGGAGAATTTATAATGGAGAGGTTCACAACTGAACAGAGAACCAGAACAATAGAATTTTATTATTTAAACCAGAGATCAATTATTTTAACGCAAAGAGCATATCGTCGACATTTTAACGTCAGAATTTCGCCCTCTGAAGCAATGATTCGTTGCTTAGTTGATCGTCATCACCAACATGGCAGCGTAACAGATTTGCTTCGAACCGGTAGACCACGTTTAAGTCGTAATGCGGAAAATATTGAACGAGTACAGCAAAGTGTTAACGAAGCACCAGAAACATCTGCCAGAAGGCGTTCTGCTCAGCTAGGAATGTCTCGTACGTCACTACGGCGCATTTTAAAAAAGACTTACAGTTATACCCACATAAGGTGCAAATGGTGCAAGAATTAAAACCCGCAGATCATCGGCAACGTCTAAATTTTGCAGTTAAATTTCAAGAGTTGGCCAGAAATGAAATCAACTTTATTAAAAATTTGATTATGAGTGATGAAGCTCATTTTCATTTGAATGGCTTTGTTAATAAGCAGAACTGTAGTTTCTGGGGTTCTCAAAATCCAAGAGCCATTCATCAACGCCAATTGCACCCCATCAAGTGTACAGTATGGTGTGGGATCACATCTGAAAATGTCATTGGGCCTTACTTCTTCGAGAATGAAGATGGAAGTGCTGTAACCGTAAATGGAGAGCGGTATCGGTTTATGATAGAACATTTTTTAAGTCCTGCTCTTGAAAACAGACCTGGTATGTACGTAGCCACTGCCCATACTGCCCGAGACACAATGGCACTTTTAAGTCAAATTTTTGGAGGGCGAATAATTTCCAGAAATTCGGAAATTATTTGGCCAGCGCGATCGCCAGATTTGACAGCACCCGACTATTTTCTTTGGGGTTATTTGAAGAAGCGAGTGTATGTGAACAAGTCAGAGACAATCCTTGAACTCAAGGCAAACATTGTTGCAGAAATTCGAACGCTACAGCCACAAGTTTTGAAAGATGTTATGGAAAATGCTCTAAAAAGAGCCCTTCAGTGCGAAGCTGAAATCGGTGGTCATTTAGGAGACATCGTTTTTCATACTTACTGTAAAAAAATTTCCCTTTTGTATATTATATAATCTGAAAGAAAAAATAAAAAAAAAATTTATAAACGAAAAAGTTATTAAACTCTTACACTCCTTGGTTTCTTTTGGCCCACCCTGTATATGCATGTAATTTTAGAAGCCGTACCAACAAAGTTTATAAGAATGTTAATGAGTTTCGAGTTAATGCGTTCCTGCTGAATTTCATGGGTATGCAGTAAAAAAAGAGGCAGATACGCCAGCCATCAGTTTGTGTCACATATTAGACGCTAATTCTGAGATCCATATATTAATACGATAACATAAATTTGGTCCGCGACCGTCCGATTCTACCGAGCCGATTTCGAAACGAAGAACACCATTGGAAAGGTATTTTCTTATAGATGAGAAGAGTTCTTATGGTTTCTCCACCTATTAAAGTCTCTAATAAGCGGTTAGTAAAATATAGTGTGATGGAATTCAAATCAAAACTTATAGAAAATACTGTAGCCGAGCAGGGTTGCCATCTGTTATTAAAGCTAAAAAATATTTATTTTAAATATGATTTTTAAGTAAACCGCAGCAAATGGGTATCAAATGAAATGTTATTCACAATTCGCTAGACACGATATATTCTTGAACAGAGTTGCCACCTTTAACAAAATGTTAAAATACATAAAACTTTCTTCAAGTAAAGCAAAGCAACATGGATACCAAATAATAGAAGTTATTAAGAATTCATTGAATTTTTTTAAAAATAAGTAAGGTGAGTTCATTCGAAAAAATTTAGCATTAAAATTAAAGCTTATAAAAAGTACTTTATCTACGATATAATTTTGAAAAAATTGATTACCTTCGTTGTGCAAATAAGGCAGTATGAGCCCCAAATGAAAGATTTTATCAGATATTTTTATTCCAATACTCTTCTTAAACAAATTTACAAAAAAATTAAATATTTCAGTAGTGCAAAATATAGCAAAATCGATATCAAAATCAAGCGTTACAGCCCGCTAAAAAATTAAAGCAAAAGAGGCAAGTTTTGAAACTCTTTCAATGTGGGTATCGAAAAAAGCTTTTAAGAATACCTTAGTCACAATATTTACATACATACATCTCGTTATATTTTTAATTCGTTCTTTGTTGTTCCAATGTGGGTTGAAAATTATACATATTTGTGTATACTTATAGTTGTTGTTGATTAAAGCTTTCAGTATGAGTTGATTGTTGTTGTGGTATGCCTTTGCTTTTTTTCTTCGTATTTTGTTGATTAATTTTTTCAATTTGTTGTTTTTGGTTTCAGGTATTTATAGTTGAATGTTTTTGGTACGCTAATTGTTACTGAGTAGAATTTTGTTCATCTTCGCATTTGTTTTTTTTTTTGTTTTTTTTTGTTTTGCGGTATACATAAACACGTGCTTAGTATTTCTTTGGGAATCTACTTTTGTTTGGTGAAGTGAAGTTTTTTAATGAGCGAATAGAAAGTTACAGTCTTTTTAATTCCTCAACTAGGAAATTTTTCCAGAAGAACACTTTTTGTTATAGTAAGTTATTCGACAACGCTAAAAAAAATTAGTAAACAACGGGCATTAATTGGCGCATCTAGTTGGGCCTTTCCATTTCAACACAGTCGGTCCATTCGGGTCATGTTTTTTTCATTTTCCATGTAACTCAAATATTCGGTTTTTTGGTCTAAGCAAGTGGTCAGTCGCGTATTTTTTTTTTAAGCGAAAAAAATGGTTTTCGATATTTTACGGCGATTTTAATTTCACTGTGAAAACCGCATTAATCTCTAAAATTTGTCCGATTTGATAATTCAACTTTCAAAATGTTCATAAGTCATTGAGCATTTCAATAAGATAGGAAAAAAATTGCCAACTTATAAATTTTCAAAAATGAAGAAATACACTTTTCTTCAATATTTAATTTCTGGAAAAGTGTATTTTTTATTTTTTCACATCAAAAAGAAGAAAATTTACAATGTATTTTGGCCAAGCCACTATTAGCAAAACCGTTTTTGTTTAAGAGATACAATTTTCAAACTTTTTCGGAACTTTTAGCCCCTTCAGACTTTCAAATGAGTATAATAAAATTAAATAAGCTGCAAAACTGCAGAACCAAATTTAAAAAGGTCTTATTAACAATTTAAAAAAATGTTATCTCTTAAATAAAAAGTTTTGCCTCACAGCCACTTGGCCAAAATTCATTTTTCAGCGTATTCTTTCTGATGTTAAAAAAAATAAGATATAATAAAAAAAAATACATTTTCAAGAAATCAAATTAAAAAAGTTGCTTTTTTCGTTTATACGGAAAATATTTGTAAACATGAGTTGACAAACTTTTTTTACTTTGCAATTTTTATAATATGTGAATTTAAAAAAAATTGAAAGACGATTTTCGAAATTATAATCGCTCGGTTAATATAAAATTTTTTCCATTGCCTCTTGTCTGCGAATTTTATAATATGATTTTTGCATATCGAATTATACTGCAATTTTAAGATACGCCCAGTTTGAAAATATTCTTTCTGCAAAACTTTTTATTCAAAATATGGTTCGAAGAGGGTTTAACTATTTGCTGATAATTATGTGAAACAAAGTTTTCGAGACGTTGTTTTAGAAGGTTTTATATAAAATTCCCACCAGCTTTTCGAATATCAAATTAAGTAGTAAATTTATTTCTCAACAATACCCAACAGTTATTGGTAAAATAAAGTTCCCTGATTATAAAGCTAAGAGAGTTTAAAAACTAAAGAGCTTACGAATAAGTAATTACTAACTTTAATAAATTAATATGTTATTTTTTAGATGCGCTACAAATCATTAAAAAAGAAATAAATATTTGGATACTTTGTAACAGGGAAACTAATTTTCTTTGGATTTCATATATTTTTTTTCTGGAAAGACAAAGTTGAAGTTTATGAAAACAAGACAATATGTTTTTGTTTATGTAGGTTGTACCGATGTTTACCCATCCCACGTTTACGGTATTGTTCCTACTTTTTCAACCGTACACGCACTTAAAAATATTTGCTTTAATTAAACTTCAAAAATATAAGAAAAGAGTGTCTGATTTTACCGACAAATGAAACTTGTTTCAGCATTAACCAAAACCGCCAATGTCTTCAGCATTTCATGATAGAAAAATTGAAGGTAATTCCATTTGATGGCTCTTTTAATAAAATTATGAGATCTATGAATTTAATTAGGACTAAACGAAACAATTTCGATCACGAAACGAAATGTCCATTCTTCAAGTCAAATAAAGGTATCTTAAAATGTAATAGAGAGGTGGAGAAATTACAAAAGAAGAACACGACGTGAAATCCTGAGTCATAAAAATGAAATGGTATTATAACCTTGGTCCAATGTTTGTATTGGAAGAATAAGAAAATATACTGAAATAAACCATGAAATGAAAATCACTATGATCTGATGTCTGTAACTTATAACTCTAATACAACTAGTTTTTCATACAATATATAAGTTTTTGTTTTAAAACTCTTTTTTTTTTACTCACCGTTACCGCCGTCGTACGGAGCGCACTTATGAGAATGTGACTGCCTTAGCCGAGAGTGTGCGACTCAGTCCTCGAACATCGACTCGATGTCAATTCTCAACACTATTCTATTCTACATTTCAAGCACTAACCTTAAGCGAATTTTACACAAAGACGTCGTACTCCTTGCTTAAGCCAATTAGGACCAATGACCATTCGCTTCATTGTTGCTTCTCAGTTTGGGCCATAGAGCTGAACGAAATGGGCCACGACTTCGCATGCAAAATTATTTATTCTATATACGCGGCGACAATGATTTTATGCATTTCTCTCTCATTAAATTATTCGTACCACATTTGGCTAAAACGTCCGCTTGTATGTCTCAGTAAATAAGATTAATAAATACTTATGCAGAATGTCGATAACAGCCAAAGCTTTGACTTGCCAGAAAATGATAGAGCATGTATTTTGCATATGTTTTTTTTTTTAAGTATAACAATTAATGCTTTGGAATTTATTTAAGCTCTAACTTTGTGGCGCCTTATATTTAAAATAAGTTTAACACATTTTTTGACCCACGCCTTCCTAACGTGATGACAAAAGATTGCCAAAATTAGATTATGTTGTACGTAAAATATAGTTATTGGTTCTATGTAAAAATACGAGAATGATTGCTGCTTATATGAACAAATTCATTACACTAGTTTACGCGAAAAAAATACTTCATTAAAATATATTAATTTTGAACCGCTGAACATGAAAATGTGTTTCATTTATTTTTCTAAGAACCTTAGACCTCAAAAACATCCTTCGGTAGTTATTGCCACAAAATTCCAAAAATACAAATAAATTCTTTGGAGTCACTGGCATCTACATGCAAAAAATAAAGTCATCTTTAAGTTTTTTTTTTGAAAATTTATCATTTCAATTCATTTTTTTCGTGGATAAATTTCATAAGACCAATAATTAAAATATTTTAATGGAAAAAAATTTTATAACAAATTTGTGGAGCATAAGGTAATTTTTTCTTAAAAAATTTGTCATTTTTATTCACTCTTTTTAGTGGATATATTTTGTATAAAAAATATTTAAAGATATTTTAATGAAAGCGAAAAAGTTATTTCAAATTAAAAAAAAAACCGGAATATTTAATTGTTTGCTTCTTCAATTGAAAATCTGCAAAAATTTATCACTTCATGGTGTAACAGCCAGAATGTTCATTTGATGAAATATCCCATTTTGTATGGATTTGGGTCCGTTAATTTTAAAAATTATAGAAAAATTTGTCCAGATTTCTAGATACAGAGTGATGTAGGTTTTTAATAACAACGTGGGTTGACTTTTGCTAATGTTTCCCAACCCTATTTTAAGAATCGCAATTCTAAAAACTGATCTAAATTTATCATAAAATTAGGCAAATTTTTTTATCCAAAACGTTCGCATTCTTATCGATTTTCCACATGTTAGAATAAGTTTATGACATAAAAATGATTAAAAAATCGGAAAGTTTCCATACTTTTTCGAGTTATTTTTGGCTATAATTTCTGAAACAAAAAGAAAAATATATATACAACATTGTTTTGTAGCATTTTGCGCATTATCTTTAAAAAACAGGTTAAAATTTTTTTTTTGATATACTATATTTTTCCTGGGATTTCTGTGTTAACTTTATTTATATCTATTATTTATATGTTGAATCGAAGAACAACAAAACGGTTACAAATATTATAAATATTAACACCTATCCTGTATTTGAAAAACATTACACATGTGACGTTGATGGATTAATTTTGCCTAATATACGAATGAAAACATTTTGAGCATAATTATTGTTTTAAAAACTCTTCCATTCTATAAATATGAAATAAATGATAGGGCATGAAGGTCCACGTTTTAAATTTGTATGTAGGTTGTGGAATTGTTCCTGGGCTACTTTGGTAGTTTCCAAGTTGTTCTATGTAGAAAAATGCGACGTTTAATTTTCTTATTGTATTTTTATTGCATTTTTTCTCTTTCGCATATTGAGATTCTTGGTACCATTGCAAATGTCGCTACTATTTGATCCAATCTAATAGCCCATGGCCTTGTCCTAAATTTTTCATATCCAACGAATGTGGTTACTAAGAAACCAGTGTGCAAAATTTTCCGTTTTTGTAATTTGTAGAGACAAGAATGTTTTGTTCTTCCGAACTGTCCAAACTATGGTAATTGCACATTTAATTTTTAAATCTAGAGGCGCCGCATGAGACATTGTACCTTGAAATTTTGTTGCCATACCAAACAGTACACGACTTCAATTTCAATTTTGGGTTAACACTTTCGATCGTTTCCGGTTTATACCAGCAACTACCATGGAAACCTAGTTTAGCTGTCATACAACCAGACTTTAATGCTGTACTCTCCAGGCTTCGAAAGAATATACTGTCTGAATTGACAACGTCGACGAAATGTCAGCAATTCTTCTGCAACTCTCTACCATTAAACTGGATTTGATTTTTATGTATTTTTGCTGCAAAATGATTCGAAATATCTCAATATCGAAATATCAGTTTATAGTGAACTCGAATTTTATTTCGATCAGATTTCTTGTCAAATCTTAAACTTCAAGAGATGTTTGGGAATTGACAAAGACTCATCGCTGATTTGAAAACCTGCCGGCCTTTCCGATTATCCCATAAATGTTTGAATGTTTTACCGTGTAATCGAAATACTTCATCTAAGAACAAAAGCCTAAAATGCGCTTTAACACGTAATGATTTCCACGATTTTATAACATCGCTCCTACCAATGTGTACTCAAAACACTAGTGGCTTTTTAAGGGGTTAACAAATTCTTAGTCCCGAAACCGATTTGTTCAACATCAGGCTGACTAAGTGCGCTATTTTTCTTCAGACGGGTTTCATGGTGTAAATGTTGAATACTTGTGGTTTTCTTCAGTTGCAGAAGAGGTTAATGCACACATACACGGGAAGGCCTACTGCAACAATTCGTATAAGTTTTGGTGCAGCGGTTCATAGTATATCCTTCTTAGTTCCCATAATTGTTACCAACACAATTACACTCACAGTTATTTGGACGAAGTTCTTAAATAATTTGTAATGTGTGTCTTTTCGTCGTACCACCAGTTGTATGCCGACTACGAATGACAGACGGTCTTGTCTTGCAAAAATACACTCGGAGCTTTGCCAATCCATACCGAGGGGTGACGGTACTCTCCGAGCGAAGCAGGCACATGAAGATAATAATAATAATAATAATAATAATAATAATAGTAATTAGTAAATACCTTAATTTTTTAATGCACCGAGTCAGTTCGCTTCAAGATAAACGAAGTTATAAATTTTCTGGTTTTATTACCTCCGATACGCATATTTTTCCAAGTCAATAAAGTGCGCAAAAATATTTGGCCAAAAGTTATTATTTTTGGCCAACCCAATCGATCAACACTAAGTACGTGAAATAACCAAATTAGCGACGAACGCGACAACTAAAAAGTAAATTGTTTATGTATTTATCTACATTTGTGGGCGATTAGTATAAAAGGCGATTTTTAAAGTCGCGCTGCTCACTAGCCTTGAAGAATTTGAAAAACTAGCAACTCATTATGCAGGCGTCCGCCTTAACCCTATCGTCTTTGACGCTCATTGGCGTTACGATGGTAAGTGAAAAATTAAATATTATAAAAATAATACATTCATGCAAATTTCTTCAAATATACCATCACTTTGTAGGCTGGTGTCTTGGTGCCGATGTTCAAGATCAACGCTGATAATCGTATTGTCAACCAGCTAACTGCAGCCAATGTTCAATCAAATGCAAATATTTCAACTAAATGTTTCAATTATTATCTACCAATTTTGAATCAAATTTCGAAACAGCTATCGGTGGACTATGAAAAATGTTATACGACTACCACCACAACCTATAATAATATGAGCACTGGATTTAACGAATCGGTGTTTATTGAACATGCGAAAGGTATTTGCGATGATTTTTCTAAATGCAGCAGTGAGAGCGTTATTTTGAAATCCTTCAATTGCTATGCCTCAACAGTAAGTTTGTTTAATGGAAAACCGCACTGGCCTCAAACATCGTTGTCGAGTGTGTTGTGTTCGATGTTTTTCGAACTCGACATATGTAGCGATATGAATGAGCGGTCATAAATGAATCGAAATCCAAATAATTTCTAAAAGTAGAAGTCAAGGTGAATTCATATAGGGTGTAGGTAGTTGCTATAGCAGCCGATTTGAGTTTTTTTTATTCACATACATGAATTTTGTTTTTGCTTTTGCGTATGAGCTTCCAAAAGCCTTAAAAGCAAAAACAAAATGTATGTAAATTTTGCCAACTCTTACGCCAAGACAAAAACAAAATACATGGGCATTTTGTAGATATACTTATAATACCACCTTATATGAATTCGCCTTGGTAGAAGTCGAACTCGACAATTATGATCTACACTTGCCAGTGTCAGCTAATTTTTTTAGTAATTCGCTATACTAAATTCGTTATTTATTTTTAATTTTTTTTTCACCTAGGCATCTAGCAACGCTATGGAAATATATATGATGTCGGCTAATGCTGTGAAGGCAGCGCTTTCCTTGAAATCTGGATTAAACGAAACCCAAAGGACACAGGTATTGTGTGCCAATGACGCCGACACCAATTATGTTAAGCACTCTGCGGAAATCTATGATGAATTAAGCGCTTGTTTTGTTAATGGATTACCGGCAACCAGCACAGCTGATTCAACGAGTACAATTGACCCAGCAGGAAATGACTATCCATCCAGCATAGCGGAACCATCGGGCAACGGCGTTCGATATAGCACACTGGATCCACCATCCTCTGCTGACCCACCGACTTCAGTTGCACCATTCCGGACTTCAACCTTAACTTCCGTAAATCCGATTCGTCCCATTACATCTGCAGCAAGTGGCGCCTCTCGTTTTCGGCGGTGAATTATTAGAATGTAATTGGTGAAGAAAATTTTAAGTGCTAGATGTCGAAAGAATAAAATTTTCGAAACAATTCTCAGTTGAATCCAAAGAGTGATATGTGTGAAGAACATTCGATAAAAAAAAAATTGACAAGTGACAGCTGACATGCGATATTTGCGAATTTCAAAATATCTTGCACAAAAAAGCACGAACGACTAAGCCGAAGTGCTGTGCAAAAACTAGAATATTGAAAATTTTCCCTAATGAATCAGAAAAAGCGGGCGAGAATTTGAAAATTCAGGGGCAGGAAACGGATTTTTGCTAATTATTAATATGCTATTATTTAATCGCATATTGTATTTAAAACAATACGTAGCTTGTAACTAATTTAATTTTAAAAAATAACAACTAAAATTTTAAAACTCGTGCAAAACTATAAGGTTTTTACCTTAAAACTCAGCAAAACTGAAAAGCAATAACATTTTAGTACTTAGTGGGTTATCCTCCGAAAAATATTTGAATTAGATTTTAAAACACAATAATTTTCGTTGATAACTTTTCTCTCCTAAGCGCATCAAGCAGGATAAGTAAAAGTATGAAAATTAGCCCCTACTGTAAATATCTGATTGTGCTAGTTTTTGGAAATTTTAATAATCTGTTTTTTAATAAACAACATTGAAATGAATGGAACTACCTTCTTTTTTTTTGTATCATGGAAAAAAAATACCTTCATAATTTTATTTTACTTTCTTGGATTATTGCAACACAAGTACAATTTTTTGAAGAGCAAAAGATTTGATATTTTCGGATCCATCACTATCATCGCTCTTTCAGAAAAATGTTTGAATATTTTAGTAATTGTATTTTTTTTTTTTGCAAAAAATTTTGTATACATATTATTTGCTACTTTTGTAAAAAAAAATCACGCAAATCTCTAATAACTTCGTAGAAGGAGGAATAGATAAATCCGCCACTATGATTTATCTATTCCCAGGTACGTAGCTGATATTTTTTAACAAACTATTCGTCGTTAGATTTCTGTTGTAAAGTTCCGATTGGAGAGCGTAATTAAATTTGTTGTATTATTTAGGAGAGCCTTCGCTGAAATTTGGTTGAAAATATTACTTTTTATTGTTTTTTAAACTAAACTGACGTGAAAGTTAGCTTAGTGGAGAGCCCATCTTTCACACAATCAATATGACTTAGCTATCTTCATTCGGGACCAAAAGGTATATATGATATTTTCGAATATAGTAGTGTTGAACTTGGATAAGAAATTAGTATTTAGGAATCCGATATTTGCCTCGCGTGCGATTCCGCTTAAATATCTTCAATCGACTTCAGAAATTCTATGTGATATTTTCGACTATCTACAGTAGTATTGAAGAAGGGGTTCAAGAAATCTGATATACAAATTTTCTTCATACAATTAAGAGCCAGCCATATGTATATCATTACTTTAAACAAACAAAAAAAAAAAAAAATAGATATACATTTCATTGTCACTTTGCTAGTTTTGTATTATTTTTATATTTTTATTAAATACAAAAATAAAGCTAATAATAATTACCGTTTTATTCCGAATTATTCTTTTATGGATTGAATAGTTCTATCCGTTAGCCGACATGGTGGCAATTGGTGAAAAAATAGAAACGAAAGCACATCGTTCATAGATCACGTCAAATCTCTACAAATGGTGCAATGAGAGATTTTTTTTAATTGTACAAGCTACTTAATAAATGAAAAGTGGAATGCTATTTTCACATTGCAAATCTATTGCCTTTATGTCACTAAAAAATATTCTTTAGATTTTTCTTCATAGTGGTTTTGCATAACTGCCTTCATGTCACTGTCGCAATTCGTTTTTTTAAATTTGTAAGAAGAAGAAAAACCCCTGCGAGCCAGCTCCCCATTGTAGAGTGGGTAAGCAATTTCTTTGAGTATACTTTTTAACAAGTAATCAGAAAATTGTAGTTATAACCCTCGACGCAGACTCTTTCACTTTCAATTTCTTTAGTGTCCGCGCACTTTATGTCAAATCTGCTTAACATATTCTTTTCTAACCTGTATTTCTTATGTTTTCGGTTACAATTTAATTCTTCGATCATCTGGTACCAAGTTTGCGATATTTTGAACCATCTCTTCGGTCACTTTCCTTACTGAACGACCCTAATGGAACACAAGACTCTCTGCGTTCCAAATGAATTTAATGCGAGAGCGCAGAATCCTGACGAATTGATGAAACATTTTCAGAAATTTGATTTTGTGTTTTTTTTTTTTTTATTAGAATTATAATCATAGCAAAAATATTTCCAGTTATTGTTTGCCAAATAAAAAATGTATATGATGAGTCATCGCTAAGTATCGTTAAAAAACTTTAGAAAAAATGTAACTTCTGGCTATCTGATATACGGCAGGTAGGTGGTTAAAAATTAAACTATATACAATTAGTACTTAAAGTATTATTATTATGAATTATGGGGAGCCGGGGTTATTTATGTGGTGTACTATGGAAGGTGTTACACTCTTTATTTGGAGGGCTTTCATGAATTGTAACTCTTCCATGGGTATTACATTCTATATTTCTACTAGGTTAAAAATCACACCACCTAAGCAAACGGGTAAGTCAGTGTCTAGAGAGGAATACATACTGAGCGGGGATATACATATATGTATATCACGACACCCCATGTTGCTCCTCCTCTTAGCGCTTTATGAAAGTTACAGTTTAATGAGCTGACAGCAGTGTTCCGTTAAATACTCAATGAGTGTTTATAGGTCATCACTGCTTAAGCTGAGTTAATTTTATGACTGTCTTATTGTTCTGAATACTCTATTCAATGCCTATCAAGCCGTTTCTCTTTGCATTTCTTAAAGGGCTTCTTTAGGTTTGCTTTAGTCATCTGCTGTGATCTGGTACTTATAATGGTTATACTCTTCTTCTTTTTTTTCTAATCCCAAGCGAGATAATAGGCATCGACTATGCCTGCACACCAAAGTTGCGTTTAGACGTTCACTCGACTATTCTTCGTGATATTCCATATTCCATGGCCTTTTGTGCAATACTACGAGCTATCTACTTTTATTTTTGACTCAGCATAAAGGCGTCTATAGTATTCATGTTGGCGTTTTTGAGCAACTTCTTATGCGTGATTGTTTTAAGCTAAAAAATTCTGAGGTATTGTTCCAAGTTGCATGCCGTACATCAAAAGCTAATGCATATTGGTTTTGAAAAGCCTTATCTTAAAGCTAAAACTCAGGTTATAGATACATCATACCAAAGGCCGCTCTGACTTTATTTACCGGTGGTGAATGCCTACATCGATGGTCGCACCAGGGGCAAGTTATGTGGAATGCCTCGCAGTCTAAAACATTGGTCTTATTAAAGTTGATCCTTAGGCCTGCCGCATTGACTTCTTTGTGCTGTGTGTTGCCCATTTTAAACACTTTAAAAGTATTATGTGCCAAAAACCGTATTTCGAAAGCGTAGTCAATGTGTGTACATTTAACACATTCCCAATCACCGACAGAAAGAGCAGGGATAAGAGTAGGCAGACTTGTCAAACTCCACTACGTTCTTGGAAGGTCTCATAAAGCTTCTCACATTGATTGACGCGACAACAAGTTTTGTCGTGCGTTGGTATAATAACAGCAGTGTTTTACCCGCTACTCCTCTATGGTGCTGGGCTGCTTACAGACATTCATAAGAAAGTGTTTTCAAAATCGACAAACGTCGAATTCAAATCTGCTCTCAATTCAGCGCATTACCTAATAATGGTTCTTACATTATTTATACGATCGATGTAGGAGTATCTAGCGGGAAAGGCAATTTGAGAGCTATGGATAGTCGAATACAATTATTTCATGAAGCGCTCTAAGACCACCTTCACTGTGCCCTTAGCCATTACAAGTAAAATGTAAATATCATGCCAGTTATCACAATACCTCAGGGCACCCTTATATCGGTTTTCATTAACTATCCTTGATTCATAAAAGAGAAGAGAGTACGCCCCTTGTTATTCAGCCTCTTGTAATCGCAATGAAGTTTTACACTTCTCTCAGGTCCATAAAATTAGTGTTACATATGTTGATAAAAATTAATCCGCTTTACAAAATTTGTCAACGATTTGTTCTGGTATCTTTAAAACTCCTCTACATAAGTATAAAATATTATGATTTAAGAATTTCGCGTCATTATTATTAGCCCCTATTTGTATCCTTAACTATTCATTATATGTTTGTAGTATTTTTTTCAACAAGCAAAAACAAATCCTTTGCATGTCTACTTCCCACAAATCTTCCAATTATCTAAGTGACAAAAGGTCGAAATATGGTAAACCATAATTTCATAAGTTGCCATGAGAGTAGGCAGAATATAAAAAACTTGGTAGATAAATATAATGTACATACACACAAAACTTTATGCGTTTGCTCACACAAGCAAATTACAAAGGTTTATAAAATTATTACTACCGTACATTAAATGTCACCATAGATAAATTTACTATCTATTAAACTTTCTATTGTATGCCTGTGAATGTGTGCGACTATTGTTAAGGAAATAGCCGAACTTTGTTACTTAGTTAGATATATATATACAAATATAATCGTAAATAAATATTAAGAAAAACCTAACGAAAGACAAGGCAAAGAAATGACAAAAGCATTAAACTTACATTAGCGACAGAGCAAAGAAGGCCACAAACTAAACTCCGACTAAGGCCGACAAAGAAAATCTAAACAAATTAAGAGCAAATCGACAGTGGTCGCAAACAAAGTTATTATCTGCGTTCATATAGTTATTTACATATATATATAGTATATAATATAAGAATATATGTATAGTATCTACATACATAAGTAAGTATGTGATGGGCTCATATTTGCGGCGTGCGGCCGTTTATTATCATATCGACTGACTAACTGACTGCCGGTCAACTTAATAGCCGCATAAAGCAGACAATAAATTTTATGCTCGACTCAAATCTTATGGTAAATGACAGTTAACATGCTTTTGTTGCTTTACCACACTGATTGAGCAAATGGACCGAAATGTTGCTTATACGCAGAGTCGACGAGATATTTGGCAATAAAATATTCCCCAATGTTGTGGGGAGGGAATTGGTGTTTGGCCACTTACCGCAAATAGTTAATGTAATTTAACTGATGAAGTTTAAGAAAAGTAAGGGTTTTATTAAAAATATTTTTCAGCTTTACTTGGAGTTTTCGTTAAAAATGAATGCGAAGGGGAAAGAGAAAAATTTTATATTCTCAAAATGATTTCATTCGTGATACTGCTATAATTTTGCTCTACATTTTTAACACTTATATCACCAATATTTATCTGCAAGACATACCTTGTGGTTTGACTTTAATATTTCTGTGTAATCAAGCAATTTATTGTATTCTTTTTACATCTATTCCAAGCAGTTGGGTGAAACTAAAGTAAACAGAGATGACTGGTTTCCTATATTTTGTAAAAATCAATACAATACGATATAACATAAACTACCAACATATGCCTCAGACATTTATCGCCTAAGATATAAATATGACATATTAAAATCTACATTATTTTATTATTTATAAGAGTGATTTTTCTTAAGTCGTTGATGTGTATTCAGGATTTCCTCAAAACAAAATTCTTCTCGCCTCGATTCTGTTTTTTGCTATTTATAAATATGTATATATTAATATTTTTTGGAATACTTATTTATATCAAACAATAATTTTAGAATAGAGAAACAAGAGCAAAAAATAGGAAGAAGGATGAAATAATAATAATAAGCTATGCCTTAATGAGTATAAGTTAAGGGATGTGAGTTCGAATCCCCGCAAGAAGTCGCTATAACGTCTACCGCTGCTGTTTTTTCTATTATTCTTCTTATTAAAAACTGGCCTTGATCTCATAACGTTATTGTTCGTTATTTATACGTAATATTTCTACAGAAATTAACAATTCACATATATTATTGTATGCGGATGATGTAAAACTCTGTATAGAGGGAAGTACATTTAGCAGTTGATTCGTAAAGAAATGAAGGCAGTTCTTTTTGAAATAAATAAAACTGTTATTTGAAACGTTATCTGAGGTTGAACAGAAAAAAAAACATTTTTTACAAATGTGAAAATTTAAAATTACAAAATTGTTCAAGGACGTTGTAAATCAGATCGCCGCTTTCGGCGTAAATTACGTAAGCGTTTCTGGCCGCAGTTTTCACTTGAGATCAACAAGCCGAACTTTTCTTATGCAAGAGAATTGTATTATTGTACAAGATAGTCTAAAATATTTGTGATATTAAAAAAATTAACCCGTTAAAACAGGCTCCCAGAAAAACAAAATTACGATTTTGAAAGCAAATTTTACTATACTTGCAGTCAAAAAGAGTATAAAAATTATTGATTTTTGAAATCCTTAGTCTATATTTTTTTGTGCTCTTTATACTTACTCTTAGATGATGAAAATCGGTTTACTTGTTTTTTTTTATCAGCACTTACACCATTTTGAAAAAAAAAAATATGCCTTCGACAAAACCCCGTTTATAGTTTGCGTCAAGAGCACATTCGACAAGCATCTCTTCCACAATTTCGAGAATTGGCTATTGAAACTTTGAAACGATGTTTTTAGATGATATACCTATAAGCTTAGGCAATTAAAAATTTGATTTTTTTTTTAATGTCTAAAGGTACTTCCCCTTTTCAATCATACACTTCGGTTGAAAACGGTTATTTATTATAAGCAGATTTTAACAACTTAAATAGTTGATTGGTGCAACGTTAATTATATGCCATTTAGTCTTAAAAAATTTAAATACTTAGTCCTGCCACAATTTCAAGTTACAAGTGCAGGTCGTTATATAATAAATGTTTGTATTGAATGTTTCGGCCATTGATCAATAGCGGCACGCACAGTTTCTATTGGTATTTACGATGCTGCTCGAATCAACGATTCTTTAAGACTCTCCAAATTTCTATAGAGTATTTGGCCGGTCATATTCTCCAACTCTGACCACAAACTGTAGTCTAGTGGATTCAAATCTGGACTACCAGACGGTCAATCATCTGCAGCCGTGAAACCAGGAGCATTGCTATTAAGTCACTGCTATGTGGGGGTTTGCCTTGTGTGCTGAAGCAGAATCTTGCTGGAAGCTGCTAGTGCACTTTTGCCCCAGCTTGAACTCCGTTTTCACAGAAGTGAAAAGGTTTAACGCCTTTGCAAGAGACTCCCCACCAAATCATTACAGGCGCCGGATGGTGATCACGTTGAACTCTTGGAATAACATTTTTTGCATCTTTGGAAGTTTCTACGTAGGTTTGTTTGTCGTTTTGCTTACTAAAAATTCTTCATGGAAATTTTCTCATCTGTACTGTAAGGATATTTTCATGGCCGTTGAACGCGTGTCACTTCGCTTGCATCTGTGGAGCTTTGTAATTTAATTTAAGCGCGTTGTCAGAAGATGACCAGTTGACTGTGGATAGGCTTTCATGTGGAAATAATTAAGCTGATCGATTTATCCATTTCAAATAGTTTTCTGTTTTATAAGGAGATTTATGCGAATGCGTTTGCGTACAGTTTTTATGGCTTAGTTGGTTCGAACCACGCGAGGACGAACACTTTTATTATTGTTATCAACTGTAGACGTTTGGGGAGAACGATTAATAGTGCGGTAAACAAATATTCTCGAAATAATAAGTTTTTTTGAGAAGCTCATAAATTTCACTTGCGCTTTTTCTAAACTAACGCAAAGCAATCACCGCAATACGATTTTTTTCAGCTCCCTCACTTCATTGTTAATAAGCAAAGGCAATCACTGAACTGAAATTATAATAAAAGCAAACGGCACTTATTTCTGCGAATTTATCCTCACTATATGCGTTGTAAACTTTGTAACATAATTTATGGCAAGACAATAGCTCTATGTACATATCTAAGAAATATATCTTTTTAAATGTGACTCAAAATGTCACAATTCATAACTTATTCCAATTTTATTTATTGCATTACGCCAGCAAATAAAAAAAAAAGCAAAAAACAAAACAAGAGAACAAAGTTCAATAACATCAAATTGTTATTGCTTTCTACACTGCTCATATTTGCAATGCAGTTATGTGTAAAACAAGCAAGCTACCCAAAGTCACATTTGAATTGTATGGGCATGGCTTTTATTTCGATATGCTACCAGAGCAAATTAATTTATGATTGTTTGAGTTATGACGTGGACAATTTGTTCATATCGATAGCGCTTGCATGAACATTTTACAGTTAATATAACTAGGTACATATGTGGCGTTATTCACACAAACTTATGTATACATATTTTGTTTTTTTTTTGTTGTATATCTATCACTTCTCTGCACCAAAAAATTTTCAAAAGATTTACTTATAAACTTGCAGAGCACCTTCTCACATCTATTTGTAAGTACATATGTATATATGTATATATACTATGTGTTTAACGTCGTCGCACGTGCTAATGTGTCATCAATTTGAATTATAGCGCAAATGTGGCAACTAGCACAACGTGCCACAAGTACACATACAATGCTAAAAAAAAATATATAGCACTTGATAACATATAGTAAATTAATCTACACATTCGTAGAAACAAAAATATTTCTATGTTCTCCTCATAGCAAATCCGATCTACAGTGTAACAGCCCTCACCAACACAACACAGCTAAGTATGTAAGTGAGTCATTGCTCTGTCCTGCCCCATTTTATTGAACTGTTTTTTATTTTTATATTTATTTCTTTACAATTTGTGTTATTGTTATTGCTTTTTCTTTTACTTGGCGTGCAATATAAAAATCTGCCGCACTCCGTTATTGATTTTGTTCATTTTTTCATTACTCGCACTTCGGTAGTTTTAATTTGAATTTATGGCCTGCTTTTTTATCAATATTATTTGGTTAATACGAGTATTTATTTATTTTTATTTTTTCGGGGTAAACTTCTCGATTTTGTGTTGTGTTGTTATTTCTTTGCTGGGTAGCCAATTTTATTCAATTTAAGCTGGCTACAGAAAATTTCATTGGAAGTAAGAAAAACTTAACAATTGCTCGTCGCCGAAGGTAAAACAATCTCGATTTGAAGTAAATATTTACAGATTAATTATGACACTCGCAAATATCACACAATCAAATATATATTGCTGCATTGATTTTAAAGACAAATTTCTGTTGTCGTATGAGAAGACCGCCAATAAATTTTTCTTTGGAATATTTTTGTCAAACATTTTAATCCTTCAACAACCATACAATTTTTAATTTAAAAAATAAAATTCAAACCGACCGGTTTTGCGGGTGAAAAATAATGATTAAAATTGTCCACAAAAACGCTCCATTAAGTTTACATCAATTTCCAAAATAATGGTGAATTTAGCTCTATACGATATTTTGCAAATAAGTTAGAGCAACTTGAAATCAAATTAGGAAAACTGTTGTACACTGTAGAAGAAGTTAAGTTTATGGGCAAAGCAATGGGCGGTGCAAGGTTCTACCTCAGAGTGTAATTTGCCGTTTGCATTACTTGCATATGTAGCCCTTTGTTAAGCCGAGTTTCTCTCTCATTTGGGCATCTTTATAAAATTTTATACGAACTAAGCGGCAACTCTCGACCCTCGTAGGTGTTTTGACTGGGCACTGTCCGTTGGGAATTCATGCAGTTAGGCTGAAGATGGTCTCTGACCCTTTCTGGGAGATGATGAGGTGGATTCATCTTTTCATTTTCTGCTCAGCCGCCCTGCCTTTGCCAGACTGAGGTTCAAGTACCTAGGCCCGAATTCCTTTAGGACTCCAGAGGAGCTCTCTGGGGTGGGGATTGGTAAGTTGCGAGACTTCATTCGGGGTACGCAACGTTTCCCAGGTTAAGCCTTCCTGATTTTTTCCATTTACGTTACCGTTCATAAAACAGGTGGTATCACAATGGACTCCTCTACTATGTCTAAGTGAGTTCCTACTGCCGGAACTACATTAACCTAACTACATTAACCTAAACTAACCTAACCTAAGAAAGGTGAGTTTTAATTTCGGATTTCTGGATTTCAATTATCTGACTCTATTCAATAACCAAATTTTCAATAATTAAATTTTTTGTTTAAATTTTACGTACTCCGGCAATGATCTGAAGCAGGATATTTCAGGACACATTCTCATTACAGCCGGTTGACCCGGGTTTCACACAGCCAGGTGCTGTTTTTTCATAGATGCCGGGCCGTTCTTTCCATTCAATTGTTGCATTCACTGAGTCTTGCAGTTTTCTTGTGGATTTTGATATCTTTTTAGCGTATCATATGAAAACGAATCTACATATAGGAAGTAAATATAATGCCTTATGTGACACAAATGCCGATTTTTTGCAGCTCGGAATTTTTTTGTCATACCTTTCTCTTATCTATTGATTTTTAGTATAATATTCGAGCTGTATATTTTCTCGATTAATTTTGCCAACCCTAAAATTTTTTTTCACGCAATCCAAACTTATGCGACGGTAAAGAAATAATTTGTTTTAATTGTCCTGCGAAAAGTTTTCCAAAAAATTTTCCTCATAAAGGTAGGCACAAAATTTGAATTGAGCACATTTTGGAGCTTGTTAGGTTAGGTTAGGTTAACATGGCTGTTTATGGAACCTGACTGGATCCACTCTGACTGGATCCATAGAGCATTCAAAAGCAGAACAACAACTCCTTAGTCATAATCTGCAAGGCACCGCGGGCTTACAATGAATTTACGAACCTGCCTAATCTTGGAGGTTGGTATAACTTCAACAAATTTTTTTAGGTGGTGAGCAAAGGCGGTGTGCTCGAGCGAACAGGTCGTATCATGTGTGACGTCATCTTGCACAGGGACACCGAAAAGATCAAATGATTCCAAATATCGCAAAGCAGTTTCGAGTAAAGGAATATTATATGTATATATTATGTTCCTTCTACGAATCTGTTACAATTTAAATACCGCTCAGAAAAAATTATTATATTTTAAGTTAAATTTTTTGAACAAAAATAAAATTAGTCTTTTGAGTATTATTTTTTCGCTCAGAAGTAATGATTTTTTTTAATGAAAATAATTATTGTTTTATGAGTTCTGTTTTTTAATTCATTTTTTATTCAATATTTTTTAACAAACGTAATGCCTATTCGATGTGTAAAATTCAACCACAAGTAAAACTCTGTTTTTGAGCGCTTTTTTATCTCTAAGAACTAAAAATTGATTTTTGAATTAAATTTTTTTGACATTTACAAAATCTTCAAACACAGTCGTTTATTTTTCGTATAGATGTTAATTTTTGATTGATATACCCTAGTAAACATATGCAAAAAAAAAATCTGATATGTAAATTTATCTTATTAATTTTATGTTTTACAAATATATGTATTATTTATATAAGTGGGTTGTCTTTTTTGTGTGCATATTCTGACGAGGGCATATCAAAAACAAATTTACCACCAAACAGTTGGGAGGGAATCGGTGTGACGTTTTGACTTTCTCGACCTGCACAAAAAAAAAGAAAACTCAAAAAATAATTTTTATTTCTGAAAGATAAAACAACGCTAGAGAACTGAGTTTTACTCTTGACGAAAAAAATAAAACTCCAAAAAATATAATAATTTTTGACTAAAAACATGTAAAACTCACAAATATTTTGAATAAAAAACAAACAAAAAAATTACTGACTGAAAATTATTTCATGGCGAAAAAATAACACCCAGAAATTTATTATTATTATCGACTGTCAAGTTTTAAATTTTAAAATATTGATTAGGTATGCATTTTTTTGTAAACAACTTATATTGATAACGGTCCCAGGATTTTGTTTTTGACAGCTGCTATATTTTGTATCCTTTTATTTCATTTCTGGTTTTTCAGTTCTTTGATTTGTTTGGTTAAATTCTTTGAAATATAAATCAATTGCCCTTTGAGTGGTAGAAGAAACTGATCGATTTTAAAACTCCTAATTCAATTATTTTTAATTTAAAATGTAGTCTTATGTTTATGAAGAATACTAAAAAAATATTTTCTCTATCACAACTAAGTATTTTTAAATAAGTTCAGCTCTCAAGTGACCTTGAAATTATAGTATATATAAAATATTGTATATCATCTGACACCAAACCATACATTTTCTTTAACAATGCGCACTGTAATCTAAAGTTTATTTGTTAAAAGCCAAATTGTATATTTTTTTCATCTATCATCAGTAGTTGAATGTGCACGAATTTTGAAGGCATATCGTTTTCTTTTGTTCATACTGAGTCTGAAAATGTAAGCAAGACTAAAATTCCTGGTGAGAAATTCGAGTATTATTTATCACTAAGCACACCAGACTTGCACAAATCTTCAATTATAAATTGTTTTTTTTTTTTCTTAAATTTTATCTGTAAATTTGAGTTATACCTTCTCTATAGACATGCCTACATACATACAGACACAGTAATGAATTGCGTAGATTTCTGAAAGGTTCTTGGCAGGCATTCGTAGGTAGACTTGTTAAGATATGCCTTCGGGGGTTTAGTGGAAACTAGATTAAAAGATAAAAGTAAAATGAAATAAGTTCGGATTTTAAAACCACTGTGATAGTCATTATAAATAGTTTATGATATTCCCAATGAAATATGCTATAAATGGTTTGAAAAGTTATATGTATAATGTGGTTTTTGTACACATTCGTGACATTACAGAATACGGATTTATCATTTCAACATCAGCACCTTGTTGTGGGTATCAAATAAAGGGCTTGATAAGCGAAACACAGTAAGTAAAGTGACGTTATTCTACATCCAATAAAGTGGAATACACAAAAGTAATTTAATTTGTGGAAGAAAATTACCAACACCAAAAAAGTTATAAAATGTCAATAAGAGTTTTTAGCAGATTCAAACTTGTGCTTTAATACACTGAAATTAATACCCTGTAAATTTACTGATCGATTTACTGCAAACGATGGCATGATAACAGGTTACTCATACGCCCCGATAAATTCATGTCGTAAATATAAAGCCAATAGTCGGGACGTATGAGTTACCTGTTGGCACCATGGATCATACTGGGTGCCAGGGGCTCCAATCATCATTAGCTATTCTAGGTTAGATTATTTAAGACAGTTTTTTCCATTTTAAATCTTTTAACAAATTTTTTTTTCTGAAATTTATGAATTATTTTGGTAAAATATATTAAATGGAATTTTTAAAAAGTCTAGATTTTTATTAATGTTAATAAAAAAAATTAGCTACATTCGTCACAGGCATTTCAGTTCATTACGTAAACATAATTGTCCACTAGATAAGCTCGATGGAGGGCAGGCACATATTTTAAATATTTTTTTTGAACAGAAAATATGGGTTTCAAAGGCTGTTAAAAATTTTCACAACTTCTTGGCAGCAGATGTTCATTGAAAAAAGTATTAAATTAATTATGGTATAAAATTTTTTTATCAGTATTATTACTCCAAATCATAAAGCTATCATATGAGTTCGAAAGGCATATTTGACCTTTTTTCAAAGAGAAATATATTAAAGGTAAAATTTTTGTACAATTTTTATGTTAAAGTAAACTTTTAAATTTTTTGCGAGAGTTATACTTTTTTCGCCGTAGGTGAATCGACATCGAAGCGAAATTTATTGACCGAACATGGCCGATAGAGCGGTAGTTCGCTCGTTCTCTAATAAATAGTAAAGTCAGGGCGTATGAGTAACCTATTCACGGGTAGCGTGTACCTATTTGTTCCTTTACTCCAAGAACTTACAGGTTTTTACCCAAACTTACAGGTTTTTACAGGAAAAGCGTTCCCTTACACCAAAAACCTGTAAATGAGAGCCACTTTTGGAGAGTTGTGTAGAGAATGAAGTTGCAAGTTTTTACCCGAACTTTTTCTTTGGGTAAAATCCTGTAAAGTGTCAAACGATCAGCTGTTGCACAAAAGTAAACAAAAATGGTAGTTTGCCAAGTACATTGCGAAAAATATAAAATTAACTTTTAATCATTTAACGAAATGAAAATGGAAGAAAATAACGATTCATTTGACGGTGTAAGTAATTCCCAATATATTTAAGATATTTTGATGTTATTAATTAATTCACAGCAAGAATGTGCCGCTGGTTCTAGTACTCCTGTAGAAGACACAGGCTCAGAGACGTTCAGCTTTTTAGTGGATGAGCTAGTAAACTCT
This sequence comes from Anomoia purmunda, assembly GCA_951828415.1. NCBI lineage: Eukaryota > Metazoa > Arthropoda > Insecta > Diptera > Tephritidae > Anomoia > Anomoia purmunda. The sequence goes on along the minus strand of OX639997.1, from coordinate 48,746,539 downwards.
TCAAGCGACTCGGATGGCTTCCTAAATTTAATAAGGGAAAACTCTGACAGTGAAGATGAAGCGATAATACAAATATTAACGCACATACGGCAAAGCAGAAATAGCATTAAATTAAATTAAATGTGAAATCTTGACTATCCTCTGTAAAAACATAACCCTTTTAAATAACCAATCTGTAAAGATATCACTTTTACCTTACCGAAGGAGGAAATCACCATTTCACTTGGTAATTCCACGTTTTCAGGAGTCGCATGTGTTTGTTCTTCCGGAACTGAGAACATAACCAAACATATAAATTTATGAAGTATTTACTTATTAAAAGAAGGTACCTTCTTACCGTTTTCTTCAAATATAACCTCATCAAACGAGGTACCATGTGTCCGGAACTCTTCCTCAAGGACCTCGCAGGCTTTCTGGCGCATGAACTCTTCATCTGCAATAAAATTCTACTTTAACACATTTTTGCTCTATAAATGTTAGAAGTATTACCGTTTCGTATGCGATTTAATGTTCCTGGTGAGCAACCAACTTTTAACGAATTTCCTTCCATTTTTCACTTTTTATTTTTAAATTCAAATACCACTGTTTGACGTTTTTACAGGAAATGTGTATTTTTCTGTTCTCTTACTTTTTGGAGAGATTAACTTTTTACTCTCATTCCAGAGAGGAATTTTGCCGTTTGACAGTTTTACAGGATTTTACAGGAAAAGTACTGGATCAAAGCTATTATCACCTGGGCTATACTGGGTTCAAATCTTGGGTACGTGATATCAACAGATATCTTAGAAAAGCTCTTTTGGAATAGGTATCGCCCGTCGCAGGCAATAACAAATTTTCGAGTGAATTTCTGCCTTGAAAAAAAAAACTGATGCCACTCCCAGTAGGCGTAAAACTCTCATTTTGTTTTATAACATCAGGACGCAAGCCAAAAATGATCAGCATCAAGTTTGTATTGTTATTAATTGGTTGTTTCCCCTTACATTTATACTTGTTTGAATTTTGTAATCTAGTCTTCCCTGAAACCTCTCCTTTATACGTCTATTCCAAAGTTAAAAATTCATTATGACAGTTATTCCCACTTGCTGCCCTTAGTGCAAAGATTTGTTACTTAAGTGCATTTTTTATTATTGGTTTATACTTTTTGCAATGAAAAAAATATCTCAAATGAAATGCAAGGGATTTATTTATATTGCTATTTTTAGCTGCCAGCAAATCAATAAATAGAAAAATAAACGTGTTTCCTTCGATTTAGTTAAACGTCAAATAAAATTATTAAGTTTTTACTAAACAAAAAGTACATTGGGATAACAAAGTAATAGCTATTACAAATGAAAAAGTTTTACCCAGCTAATAAAAGAACACTAATACAACACTTTCAATTCACCTAAAAAAAAAGTTTTGTAACTTTTGGTTAACTTCATATTGCCCAAAGCGGCATTTCCATTTTATTAGATTTTTATTGCACAGATATGAAATTGCGATAATTTATAAACTCTTGCACTTGTATTGGTTTTAATGCTGCTAGGGCGACAAGAGTGCGTAAAAGTTGTTGCATGTGGGAAAATTTAATAACAACTCTCGTAAATGTTTGCAAAAATCCAGCTAAAGTGCGCGAAACAGAAATATGTGCGGATGTTTTCAGACTCGTTTGTATTTGGTAACTTATATAGATGCAATCGAGTGTTGGTAGATTAAAAGGACTTAGGTGTTTAATTTGGTCTACTAGTTGACCCCGTTTTAAAAAGTACGGCTATAGCGATGAACAATAGATATTACATGGACCTTTCCCCATTTCATAGAACAGAAAAGGAAAGCTAAGTCACATTTTGGAAACCAAACAAGTCAATTTAGTTAGATTTTTTTTTTCTTAAAAAGCGATATGCTTTGCTAAGAAAATAAGAATTTTTTTTTTTGGTTATTTTTTAGTTTTAGCTTTCAGTTAAACGTAGATAATAAAAACTATTTTGTGAGTTTAATTGTAACTTTGAAACGGAAACACATTATTTGAGTTTAATTTTGTTTCTTAAAAATGAATGTTATTTCAAATGGAATTCACCAAGTTAGAGTTAATGCACGAAAAAAATGCAAAGAAATTGCTATTTTTATAGTGGCTGGGGTTGCAGGCACGCTATATTAAGATTGTGCCAATGTTTATAAATACACTATAGCAAAATCAATTTTTTTTCTGGAGATTGGATCAAGCCTACTTTTTTTTAAAGTTTGAGTCGTAAGCAAAAAAGAAATAGTTCTGTTTTTCGAAATGTTCAAGATTTGGGTTTTCGACTTTCGTAATTGGAAATTTGGTAAAAAAAAAAAATTTTAAGTACATGCAAACAACTAAAGAAGTAGAAGCATGACTGTCATAAAAAAGGAAATTTTTAAAAAATTTAATATCTTATATTTCAAAATAATTTTTTTCTATGAAATCTCTGTCTTTGACCAAAAGGTGAGCCACATGTGTATTTTTACTTTTTAGTTAGTACTTGCATGCAATACTTAAAAATAATTATCTGCCAATTACGGACTTTGGAATCTTTTATCTCGATTTCGGAGGCTAACTTCGAATAAAAAAGAATTTAGTTTTTCTACCTATGACTGAATATCTATAAAAAATTGGTTTGGTCATATACCTGTGGCGTTATACACCAAATTGATTTAATTTTTTTTTTTAAGCTTGGCTTCGGGTGTTTCTAATTCACCATACAGTGGTTAGATATTTGTAGTCGGTAAATCCTAGAAAACCTTAAACTAAGAAGTCGACACCGGCATACCTTTTTTTCGAACTACCATAGTAGTCCGCACGTGCATTGGTGTACTGAATTTATATGCCATTCCCGTATGCTGAAAAGTCATGGAGCCTAATTATAACGGCGCCGCTACTGAGAAGGGAAAAAGTGAAACAAGCCCTTGTTCGAGTGGCAAGATCTCTCGGATTATAATAATATTTTTTCGAGGAATAGACAAGTGTGAAACGAAAAGTGAATTACAAATGTCCTAATGATAATATCTCGAATAAAAACGTCCCACAAGCAACTTGAACTCATGGGTTCTGATGAATGTACTCTAAGGTTTTATGATGTCACTATTTAAAGAAAACTTTGCCGCAAAGTTAGTAAATTTGTACCGTAAGATAAATATGGATTTTATTTAGTAATCCTGTATTATCAGTTATTTATTTTGTATTCTTTTTTTTTTTTTGAAATGCTTTTACATATATGTACTTATATATATCAAACGAGAAAGGATATATTTGGTCCGCAAATGTTTGCTTAGTTTTTACCAGAACAAATATAGTATAATAGTGTCTTTTGAAGATGATTTCCTTAAATATTTTTGAAATTCCCTAAGGAACTATCTTGCTCATATAAACACATGCAAATATATATATACAAGTTGATACCCTTATTGCTACCACCTTTTCGTATACTTACATTTTTTTTTATTAAAGTATTTCTTATTCCACTAGCACGAGCCATTGCTTATATCATCAGCATCGGCCATATGTACATAGATTCTGAATAACTCAATTCTGGCGCCACCTACTACTGGATCCATTTCTTCTTAAAAGTATTTCTTGTCCCATTCCCATTAATCATTTGTAATTTTATCAAAAACCAAATTTTAAATACAGCGCATACCTAGCGCATTTATTTTTTATAAACGATTTTTTTACTGCACCAAGGTATGGTGTTCAAAAATCATTGATAATATGATCGTCCCATAAATTCGGGTCTTCTGAATACCTCGAATCATGCACCACCTAGCGGATTAAAGTATAGCCTATGTCCGTGCCACAGAACTTAGGAATATACCATTCAAAATTAATAGAGATTCGTCCATCGGCTTTTGAGACAAGTTGTAACTAAGAAAACGGTTAAATTTCTGCATATCTTATGCATAAAAATTTCGTGTCACGGACTTGTCGTCGAACTACTACGAAACGGCCCGACCGATTTATTGTAAAAGGGTGTATGCATATTTAGTAGAAATGAGAATAGTTCGTTAAGTATACATATATTATGCTTTTACCTTCGTTTAGGGTTGCCACCTATTTTAAAAGTCAAATTTTATTAAATTATACAGAGGAAAGGGTTCGTTTCGGCGCGAAGAATGTTCACACCTATATTTTTTGAAGGGGTGCCACCTGTTTGAAACGAAACATTTTTTTAAATTATACACAAGAATATAAAATTGTAAAATATGGTTATCGAACGTTTTGGTTTGCTGACAAGGGTCATAACTAGCTGTAGCTAGGGTCATAACCACCTGCTTGAAAATCCAAAATTAAATTATAAACGAGTTGTATGAATCATTAAAATATGGGTGACAAACCGTTCGCCTTGGCAAGAGGTTATATGAAATAACCAAATATCAGAGACCAACTGTCCGTTTTGCTGAGGAAAAGGTTTGTATCTGGCTATATTTTAAAGAAGGTTGCCTACTGCTTGAAAATGTGAATTTATTTAAATTATACACAAATTATATGAAGTAGTATGCAAAAGCGATGCGCCGGGTGGCGCTTGGGTCTAGATAAGCAATAGATTATGCACAACTAATAGAAATCCTATCGAACGTTGTTTAAAAAAAAAACTGCTAATAACTCTATTGATGACTTCATCTGACATGTGATTGCGGGACATTGTTTTTAAATTCATCAAAATAAATTTTTACCTTCAAAAATTCAATAAAGGTACATAAATAGAAAAAAAAAGGAATCTACGCTGGCACTTTCGCTGGTATCAGCTAGTATAGATATATACAAATCGTCAATTACTTTTATCAGTTATTAGTTAAAACATCAACAGAGGTATCCATTGTGTTTACTTTATATCATATGAAGATAGTTAAACAATTTTTTTCCATGTTTGTATGGATTCCTTTAACATGTATTATTTAAAGTAATTAATTTGCAAATTTCAAGGATATTTCAGAATACAATTTTCAAAATACATTAGTTTTTATATTTGTCTTGGCGAAAACTTAATAAAATATTTTTTTTTTTGAATTGCAGGATATGTGATGTGGAATGACAAAATCGACCTTACGACTGAAAAGCGTTAAGAGAGAAATAGCGATTAGAAGAGAAAGGACCGAAAGCAGGTAGCAAGAAACTCGCACACAAATACACACAGATCCTCTATCCGTGTGTTTTCGGGAGCGCTCGGGGAGAAAAAATCATCATGAGTGAAAAAATTTCGCATTAAAAAATTGAGAATTAGGGTAAATAAGAGGGTTAAAATTTGCACGGATAAAAATATTTAAAAATTAAAAAAAAATTTTAATTGGGTAAATATCATGTTCAATAAATCGTATAATTATTTTATTCCATCAAATTTTTCAAATGAATTAAAAAATGATTATCATTGCTAGAATAATTAAATTAGGAATAATAATTGAAATTGCTAAAATAATTCAATTAAGGTGAAACAAATCAGAATTCATCGTCGTCTGCTATTTTATTTGTCCGACTAGTTTTTCCTCGATTTTCCGCGACTTTTGGTTTCGGTGCCACATCGTCGGCTTTCGAAGAATCGCAACACAAATTTCTGATTTTATTATATAAATGCCACTGCCTACTGAGCGATAAACCTTCAGGTTTTAGTATCGGGGGTAACGATCTCAACAATGGCTCATCAATAATTAAATGAAAAGGCTCAGTTATTCAGTCACTGTCGGAAATATCCTGTGAGAAGACTTGCTACCGAAACTTTGTTCAATATAGCTATATAGTAGTGCGAGAGCTAAGTACGAAGCACGCCCCACATTGAACTTCAATACAAAGCGTAATTTCATAGATACAAATTGGAGCATAATTTCAACCATAGAGCATATCTTCTTTTATCAGAATCAATGAAAACCCGAAAATCGATTTTTCAGTCGTAAGGTCGATTTTGTCATTCCACATCACATATATTTTTTTTCGTTTCCGAGCGCAGAATATTTAAAAGCAAAAACGCGCATTTATTGGAGTAAACTAGAAAATTCACTTATCGTTTTGGGAAATAGAATGTAGTTGAAGCATTTCTTGAATTACTCTTTTAGCAATATTTTGTGTCAAACTTAATCGAATGAATAAAAATGAAAAATGAGCGCTTTAGTCATTTTGTGATTACAACTGCAACAGTGTACGTAAATATACTTAGTATATGAGTAGTCATGATAATATTTTGCATAACAAACGCTGTTGATATGGCGTACGCTCGCTCAGCCTGCAGTCAATAGCTCAAATTTCATGTCAGACCTAATGTGCACACATTTTCGCTATGAAATTTTACGACGCTGAGTGATTGCTGGCACTTCCAGAGTAACATCGGCAGCAGCAACAGCTAGAATACTGAAACCCTACGAGAAGCATTGTGATGCTGCTGCAATCAGGTGAGCTGCAACGAAGGTGTTGCATCTTTGCAAAAAAAAAAAAAAAAACAAGCAACGGCTTCACCTAAGTTATGATGCGCTCCCAGCAGACTACAGCAACGAACTGCACATACATACACACACATATTTATCTCCCGACACAATAGCTGTGCATCTACCGACGTACATCGTTTGAGTGACTGCTCTGCTCTTAAACTTTATCTTGCAAACTGTGATTGATGGCTTAGTAATTTACTTAAACTTCAAGTGGCAGCTAAAGTCGATGGCGTGAAAGCGATGGTGCTCAGCTGAGCAACTGCAACAGGCTACGTTTTCGGCGATGTGAGGGGTGCGGGTGGGAGGGGGGTGGGGGGCCAGAATTGTCGGGAATGGCTGATGTATTGTCATTAATTTGTTAAACACTGATGTTCTTTTAATGCATTGCAAGCAAGCTCTGGCTTGAAGCCTGTCAAAATTTGCTTTTTCTCGCCTTTTCTCGCCTTCCTATCCTATCTTTCTCTCGCTCGCTCTCTCTCTTTCTCGCCATCTGTATGGCATAACCGTAATGCACACGATGCAATGGAATAGAAATGGCCGCAGCGCAGAGTTGAATTTTGACTGCGTTGAAGTGCTGGGCGACAATCAGGAACAGCAGCAATGAACGCCACTACCGTTAAACAAGCCAACGATGCGCTCAAGCAAAATGCAATTTCGTAGATCAGCGCTATTTGTGGGTATTTGGGGGGGAGAAGCGAGCACAAACTCAATGTCGCGTGGTCGGCCAGCGTGCTATTCACGTTTTCAAATTTTGTATTACCATGGCATTTTCGAGACCAACGTATGCCGATTTCACACAGAGTTATATATTTATGTTCGTATGTGTGTGCACTAAGATGGCCCACATTGTCTGGGAGAAATGAAAACTTGTTTCATTTAAAATCGGTACGATTCGTAAGTCGTAATTCGAGGAGATTCCGTCACTTTCGTATGGGGCCCTACAAAGGGTTGGCGATGGTGGTTCGTTTTATTCAAGAAAAATATTGGATATACAAAAATAATTTACTTCCCAAGGGATGACTCCTGAGTAGCTGTGATCATTTTTCTTTTCTTTTGTCCCGAATTTCGTTCGCGTGAATTTCAAAGTGCGTGCGGCTTGACAATTTTCAATTGATCGTAACTATTCAGATTTTTATTTATTTTAACCTCACATAAAACTGTACACTAATTTGGAAAATGGGAAATAAAAAATAAGGACCGCCTTAGTACGCATTACGGTGACCTACCTCTGTTTTGAAAATGCAAACGCTCAGGATATTAACACTGAACGACAAGAATTCATACCTGTGACTTCTGATCATCATTTCATATTTAAAATTGTCTGCTGGATCCGAATATAAAGTCAGAATATAAAAAAAGTAAAAAAATTTTTGAGATATAACTAAATTTAGATACATAATTTAATTGTCGTCATCTCTCAATATAGTTGACGGATATCCAGGCTTAAGTTTTCATAAAAATTACATGAATTGAGCTTTGCAAATTACAACAAAAAAAAAACATAAAGAAAAGAGAGGCGCGTGTTTGCAATTTTAAAATTTTATGCAACAGATTTTATGTATTTTTACTGAACTCATTATAACTTCCACCTACCTGCTTCAATTGCTGAATTTATAAAAATCATTCCTTGCAGTCGAAAAAAAGTAAATGGAATCAGACTTTCGACTTTTTCTTGGCGAGCGACCTGAGGAAAGCCTTTAGCTGTACAATACACAACATCTGTAGATCCATCTAAAAATCCAAATGGTTTTGAAAATTAAGGAACACAACAACAACAACATCTGAAAATGGCGCTCTAAGGGCTAATTGGAGCCCTGATTTTTCTTAAGCAACGCTACAACCAACGTACCAGCCATTGAAAGCGAAAATAACTTTTAAATCAATAATCCGTTTAAAAAAAGTTGTGCACTTAAATTAAAGCGCATCTTATTGGATTTGCATAAATAAAAATAAATTGACTATCTTGTTTTCGAGTTTCAAATAACTCCAAACCTCGTTTAGTTTTTTGCTATTCTGACTTCAAATTCGGATTCGGCGCAAAATTTTAAAATAAAATTAAGGAAGCATAGCAGGAAATTGTTTACATTTTGTAAAATTTAGTGGATGAGTTTTAAAAAAAGACAACAAAATTTTCAAAAATATTATAAGGCTTATGATAATAATTATGAGTGAGAACAAATTTGTTTAAGTCATCCATAAATATTACTTCGAGGTTTATAGCGTAAAAACCCTCTCATAATAATTTTAACTTCTAATAGGTCTAGTAAAGGGAAATCCATTATTTTTACATTAAATTAAAGGTTTTATTTATCGTAGTTACAATGATCGGATTTAGTTCAAATATGCATCGTTTTGTTGCTATTTTAAAGGTAATTGCATAATGGCACTCGTCCCCATTGTGCAATGTTTAGCTCCTGGTCGGACTCAACGATTTTCATTATTTTATCGATATTTTCAACAATTGGTCTTTCAGAGCGTGGTGCATCTTAGATATAAAAATTACCGAAACAGAATCGACGAAACCAAAATTGCGAATGATTGGGTGTAACTGTAGCAGGACCAAAAACACTATTTAAAATTTTCGCCTTTATCGAAAAAAAACTGTAGAATATGCCGTATTTTCTCTTAGATGGTAGATATCCTATTTTGACGCGTACTCAAACAATACTGAGTCAAGCAAACACAAAACTGTTTGAGAATTTTTTTTAGCACAAAATCTTATCTTTCCAACGCCGTAAAGAGTAACTCGATCGCACACATATGTACAACGCGAGATTCAGATTACTAAATCCATCTATTTGAAATAGAATGGATTTCTTTTTAATATAAGTACCTAATATGAGAAAAGTCTGTTTATAATAATTATAATTCGGAATCGTTTCGGCTAAATTTTGTGATAGTTTTGATACTCGTTCTGCGTCATTTCAGAGCTAGTTCCAAAATGGCGGAAACCTATACAAAATGATACCGAAATTATTCCGCTCTTCCAGACTAAAAATTTGTTCTCACTCAGAATTGTTATGAAAATTATTTTCAATATAAGTTTCAAATAGTGTTTAATAAATATATCTCGCTCATAATTTAATATGAAAAATACTAGTTTTGGCTGCCTTCAAGCATTCCTATCAAACTACTAGATAAACCCTGCCTATATTTATTTATTAATTGCCCTTTGCATATGAAAACGTATTTCAGTCTCTGTCGCATATAACAGGTGCCAGCTCTCCCAAAAATACAGGTATGCAGCTATTCTTCGCCGAGACGAACAGTTTGGCGCGCATTTTTTAATATTTTATATTCTTGTGTATAATTTAATTAAATCTGACTTTTATAAAAGGTGGCAACCCTCTAGTAAATATGCCTATATATTTTCCCCTATCGAAACAAATGGTTTGACATTTATATTTTACTATTTCATATGAAATGTGAAACTTGTTAATAATTTTTATTAAATTCGACTTTTCAAGCAGGTGGCAACCCCCTTTATGCTATAAGGTTTTTTCTTCAGCGAATCAAACACTTTAGCACTCATATTTTCATATTTTATATAACTTTTGTATAGTTTAATTAAATTGAAGTTTTCAAATAGGTGGCAACCCTCATAAAGTAAGCTATGAACATTCTTGACAAGACAACACGTTTGACACCCATATTTAAAAATTTCGTATAACTTGTGAACAAATAAATTAAGCTCGAATTTTCGAACAGGTGGCAACCAACACAGAAATTATAGGTAGGAACCTCCTCCTCGCCGGGTCGAACCGTTTGACATTTCTACTTTAATATTTCATATAACTCGTATCCAATTAAATTAAATTCAAAATATCAAATAGGTGGCAACCCTTTTTTCTTAGACTTACAGCCTGACATCCATATTTTAATATTTCATACAAGTTGTGTACACTTTAATTAAATTTAAGTTTTCAAACAGGTGGCAACCCTCTTGCACATGCAAAATTTCGCAAAAAGAAATCGGTCGAACCATTTCGGAGGATTTCGACCACAAACTCAAGCAACTACAAAAAAATATGTTGTCTTTATTAATAAAATCAGTTGGTTTAAGCCACTTTTAAGCTCTTCTTTTACTTCCTTATTAACTCTTATTATTTTGAACAGTCAACATCGCTGATTAACTATCGATTTTCAATGAACGTAATTTAGCTTAAACTATGAAGACTTTTCCTAATTTTTAAACTATTCACACAGCTCTAATATAAAGATCACCCTAGTAATACGTGCTCCAAATGTAGTACACGGATATTATCACAACAGAAAAATTTCTACTGAAGTTTTAATTGCTTTTGATGGTATCTACAAATGCTGACCTTAAGTGGCGTTAACGCTGCGACGCTCTCGTTTCGCCCAAATCTATGCAGTGATACGGTGGGTAAATAGTAGTGATGTGCATGCGAGTCTAACAAGAATTTTAAAATTTTCAATTGCAAAGGAGAAAATGAAGAAAATCGTAAAATCGAAAATAGTGCAGCACATAAGTTTTGAACAGTTAGTTTCAGTTGCGGCACACATCAACCAAATATACTTAGGAACATCCATACGTGCATACCTAGCTACACATTAATCTAACAAAACGAAGATATTTGAAATATTTAAGAGGTTTCAACTGCGATTCGAAAAATATTCAATAGATATGCATTTATGTGAGATACAGTTAGATGCACAATTCTTCTTACAGCATATTTTATTATGAAATTTAGTGACGTTTGGAAATCAGTTACTTCCTAAGTCCGATAGCAGAACCTGAAGATAAATAGGCAAAGGTGTTACATCTTACAGCGAACCTATAATTCTACAGTATTAAGAACTATACATCATTATGAAGGTATTTTGATGTTAATAGGAAGCAAAACGGCAAACTAGATTTATATAATGCGAGTAATCAATTATAAATTGACGCCTATCCAAGTAACAAACACACAAATAAACGACGACCCTACAAGACATTGCTGAGCAGTTTAGGCAAAAATTCTAACACACTTAAAGTTCTTTATTAGTTTACAATACATGTGTATTTCCAAAATGATTTTGTTTTTTTTTAATGATAACAATAATGAAAAGTTAAGCAGCTATTTAGGTAAGTTATAAGCATCAAAACGATGAGTTATATAGAGCAAATATGAAATTGCCATTAGTGGAAAGGAGATAAAATATCACACAAACAAAGGCAAAGCACTTTATTCTCGCACATGGTCTGGTATATGATATTTAGATTTCTTACAGGGTAGTTGCGTAAATAGAAAACGTACACTTATCTATTACACACCCATTTGTATTCTGAAGGGGAATTTATTTATTTATTCAGTCTAAAAAAGTTGAAGAGATAGCGAGTGCGATTTTGTTAGTGAAAGTCTAGAAACCAAGCGAATAAAATAAATTAAATTAAACTTACTAAAATATAAAATTAAAAATTGAATAAAATAAGTGAGCCAAACAAAATAAAAACGACAACTAATAAGAGACTCTAAGAGAGATACTGCCAGGGAGTGTATGGAAATCAAGAAATCAATAAAAAAAATTGAAAAATAAAAAATAAAAGAGAATAAAAGTAAATTATACAAAATGATAAAAAGGTGTAGAATAAAACTACATTATATAATATGAAACGAAATTAAAACAAAAAAAGGTAAAAATATTGAAATAAAATAAAACCAATTGTCCTTGTTGTTGTTCTAGTTCTCTGCAAGATCAGCTTACCCACGCTCGTTATCTTCAAACTCATCTGAGGGAGACCAAATAAACAATCTGTTTTGAAGAGTTGCACTATAGTGGCAGGATTGTTAGATGAGTAGCTTGGTTGTGGCATTTTAATAGGTGATTGGTATCGTTCAGAGATTCTTCACATCCAGATATTCATTTGGTGTATCAAGGTCCAGGCTGGATAAGTCGAACAGTCATCAGTGTACGAGGCGATGGTAACTCCCTCTGGCAGTTGAGGGACTTTTGAAATATGAAACCATCGGAGAAAGGACACCACGACCACCTGTTTAACTCTTCTTAGTTTCGAGACCAGACCATACAGGTAATTGGTAGTCCATCGCTTCCGCCCCTGCTGGAGAATTGTTGTATTCATCCCAGCTAGTAGCGTGGTATGGCTAACTGCGTCAAAAATCTTTAATAAATCTAACGCAGCTGGATCAGTTTCGTCACAGGGATGGTTGCGGTTTTGGTCGTAGTTCACCTGCGTGCTTATAGCGCTGTAGTGGTACTTCCGGAAGCCGTGGTGATTCTCAGCCAGACTGAGCTGAAACGTGAAGTACGGGAGCAGCCACCATTTTTAACACTGGTGAAAGAAGTGAGATGGACCGAAAGAACTCCCCCTTACTTGGTGGTTTCCTTGGTTGCAAGAGTGATATAACTCTCCTCACCTTCCACACATCAGGAATAATGTGTGGGGGGAGATGGAGAGGTTGAACACACTGGCCACAATTTTTCACCATTATCATATTTAATTCATCAGGGACAATGTTCTGGAAGGTTTTGACCTTACCGATTACCTTCTTAACCTTGCTGCTGGTAAAGGTAAGAGTCGGGCTTATTTTTGGTGGTTTGCGCAGCCTCGTGGTCATTCTACGCTTCGCATTGTCTAACAAAGGATCCAAAATAAATTTCCGGCTAAATAATCTCGCGCATCTCTTTGTGTCCGATGAAGTGCGGTTACCGAATGAAATCTCCACTTGGTCATCGCCACGTTATGCTATTTACAAGACCTATGCTTGATATTGTTATTCCGGCAAGCTGTTGTAACTGCCCATAATCCTAGTGGAGCATGGTCGTTCATTGTGCAGAACCCCGAATTGTCCTTCTACTGTGCCAATTTATTTTCGCACTGCCAGGCTTGAGCAGACCTCCAAATAGCCCCAACTGCCTCACGAATTACACCTTATCGAGGTGGAGCTCAGATGGAGCATTCTCCGAGATACGCAATAGAAAAAAACTTCTGGCCCAATTTTCAATTCGACCCCAGTCCTGAGTAGAAGGACGTGATGTGGCGCAACCCAGCTGCAAGGCGTTGCGCCAGAAGTGTCAATTGGCTTAGGGGTTTGGCTGATCTAAACGGGGTTAAATCGCCGAAACAATAGTGCTTGGCCTGGTGAACCCAGCGCATTTTCGGTGCGTAGAACCGACTCTTTTTTTGGCAATGTTGCTCTAGGGATGTAGCAAATAATAGTTACGTGAACAAATTTATATAAGTGTACAGGTTCACTAGTGCTATCGGGTATAAATAATTTATTTAAATTGATAATAAAAAATGCATGTATGAAGACTCAATTTTGATAATTTTTATTAGCTGTTACAAAACTCTCGTTAAGTTTTAAAAACTTCGGCTTAATATATTTACAAAAGAAAAGCTGACAACTTGCCGATTTATTTTGAAAGATAGACGAAAGAAAGCCATTGCAATGAATGTACCATTTTAAAGCAAATTTTATTTAAAGGTTTACTATATCTCGCTTGGTGCGTTCAGTATTGACAAGTAATCTTTTTCATCACACGTAGCAAAAATTACACTAAAATTAAAGTATGTAGCCTTAAGCTCTCTTCACATTTGATGCTAAAAAACAAACTTTTTGATTTTTTATTTCACTATTTAGCTACTTTTAGAACTGAGTCAATCTTACGAGACATTCCGTAATTGACCTAAATAAACATTCTGTGTGCATGGAATATCAAAAGCGTTAAATTCTGTACCCAAGCGATTTCAATTTTCCGCTTACAAATTTTTATAAGCCAATTTTGCGACTTTTTTCAATTGAATTTTATTTAAAAATATATATATATACTATATATATATATATATATAAGTAGGTATACAGCATATAAACAAATGGAACTTGAGCAAAGTACCACAAGGAGTGCACCAAATAAATGCAGAATAATTTGGCGTAAAAACTGAGGAGATGACTTGGACAGTTGTCCGGTGAGATTAAAATGGTTCATATTTCTAGAGTCGGAAGACATCAGAATAGTTATGAAAGTAGAAATGGGCACAAATACAATGAAATAATATTATGCACAAGACAGCAAGTGGTCACCGCTGCGATGCGACGCGACGCTACCGAGAAACAAGCTATCAGAAAAGCAAAATGGAACCCAAAAAAAAACACAAAAAACTAAGAAAAATATACAGTTGGTTGATTTTGAGCAGAGAAATACAAATGTAATCAAAATAAAAAAACAGGAGTACAAAGGACCTGAGTAGCTGCAGTAGTCGTCGCAAAAGTTCACTAGCGTAAGCAGACGCAATGCCCTCGAGCAGAGCAGCCCAACCACCACTATAGCCATACTGCGCACAATGAGAAGTACTGACTGTGCTGCTGGTGATTTGAGTCATATTCGTACGCACTTACACTACCAAAAAGAAGAATGCACTTATCACATGAAAGGTCACTGAGTGCGAGAGACAAAAGGAAAAAGAGAAAATACTATTAAAAAAAATATAGAAATATAGAAAAGTCCAAATGGAATGAAATGGACAGAAGTGGAGCTGATAAAAGTAAAGTACAAATATGAATTTTTAAAAGCTCAAATAGAAGCAAAATTACATAGAATAGCAGAAACTAAAATTCAATAAAACAAAAATGATATGATTTTGAAAAAAATCAGCTACACTGCCTCCACGCATTGTACGATGCAACAGAAAATCGAAAAAAGCAAAATAAAAAAGAGAAAAATAGATCGGCAAATTCTTGTTATGAACAATGAAGAAGAAAAAAAGCAAATCAAATTATAAGCAAATTGCAGCAAACTTTGTAAAAGAAACGCCCGAATGCACTTGGCGATTTCTGCGCCACACTTTTTTTTTTTTTAGATTTCAAATGGCTGTAAAGACAAAAGTCGCCACTGGCAAGACAAGTTGTGGCATACAGAGGCAGTGAAGACGAGCAGCAATAGCAGCAACAACACCAACAACAGCAACAGAAACAGCCGTAGCAGTTCGCCAAATAGCATTTCAGTGAATTTCTAATTTTCTACTGCAGTGATTTTGTATGCACTGCACTCAAGTGTATGCTGTTGCGCTGCTTAAAACGAATGCATTTATATTGTACGTACGTATGTATGTATGTGTGCATATGTGTGTGTGTGTGTGTATTTAGATATGCAATAAAGGCAACTACTAGCCGGAGGGCAGCTGTTGTGCTACCAAATGTACACTGGATTCGATTAGTTACCGCCCGCCGTAGCGTAGTGCAATCGTGCGGCACTAAAGTCTACTACTACAACAACACTCAAAATCATTATTTCAATGCCCACTTTTAGGCGTATCACTAATGCTGCCTAGCTAGGCTAATGTGTGGATTTGCGTTTTAGGCAGTCTGTGTGTGTGTGTGTGTGTGTGTGTGTGTGTGCGTGGCTGGTGTGTACTCTGCTTAAAACAGACTGCGAGAAAAACGAATTTACACTGATTTATGTGAATCAATAACCTTAATGGCTAGTTTCATGAAATGTTAAAAGCGAATAGCACTGTACAAATGAATGTAGGTATGTATGTAAAAATAAAATTAAAGCATGTTTGTTTGTATGTAACGAAGGTAAATGAGGATCTGCAGAAGAAAAGAAAACACTCGTGCACCTAAAAGCGTGAGGCAGAAGTAAAACTACTTTGTCGAGTTCATAGCGAGATAGAGGGTTAAATATGGGAGTTGATAGTAGGCGTTAGTTGTAAATAGTTGTAATAATAGTTGCGATAATAGTTAATACTAGTATTCAGTAGTAGCATTAGTAAAAATAGTAGTAGAAACTAGTATAAGTAGTAGTGGTAGTAGCATGACTTAAAATAGTAAAAGTAATCAGTAAAAACTATCAGTAACAATTAGTAGCCATATAAGTAAAACTAGAGTAGAAATTAGTAAAAATAGTAGTAGTATTTATAAGTACGATTAGTAAAAATTGTAGTATAAACTATGAAAAATAGTAGTAGCATTAGTAAAAATAGTAGAAAAGTTAGTAAAAATAGTAGTGGCAATTAGTAGCAGTATAAGTATTTTTACCTAGTAGTAGGAATAGTAGTAGTAGGAATTAGTAAAAATAGTAAAGTAATTAGAAAAAGCCTTTGCCAAAATAGTAGTAGAAATTGGCGTAATAGTAGTAATAAATAGTAGTAGCATAAGTAAACATAGTGCTGGTAATTAGTAATATCATTAATAAAAATAGTAGTAGAAATTAGTAGCAGCATTAGTAAATATAGTAGCAACTAATAGAAACAATAGTAGTAACTATTAGTAGCATTGTTAAAAATAGTTGTAGAAATTAGTAGAAATAGTAATAGTAATTAGAAGTCGCATTAGGAAAAATTGTAATAGATACTATTAAAAATAATAGTAGCATTAGTAAAAATAGTAGTCTCAATTAGAAGTAGTATAAGTACTTTTACCTAGTAGTAGGAATAGTAATAGTAGGATTTAGTAAAAATGGTAAAGTAGTTAGAAAAAGCCATCGCCAAAATAGTAGTAGAAATTGCCGAAATAGTAGTAGCATAAGTAAAAATAGTACTTGTAGTTAGTAATGTGATTTATAAAAATAGTACTAGAAGTTAGTAGCAGCATTAGTAAATATAGTAGCAACTAATAGAAACAATAGTAGTAATTATTAGTAGCATTACTAAAAATAGTAGTAGAAATTAGGAAAAATAGTAATAGTAATTAGATGTCGCATTAGTAAAAATTGTAATAGAAACTAATAAAAATAATAGTGGCATTAGTTTAAATAGTAGTCGCAATTAGTAGTAGTATAAGTACTTTTACCTAGTAGTAGGAATAGTAGTAGTAGGAATTAGTAAAAATGGTAAAGTAATTAGAAAAAGCCATTGCCAAAATAGTAGTAACATATGTGAAAATAGTACTTGTAGTTAGTAATGTGATTAATAAAAATAGTACTAGAAATTAATTATTATTAGCATTAGTAAATATAGTAGAAACTAATAGAAACATAAGTAGTAATTATTGGTAGCATTACTAAAACTAGTAGTAGAAATTAGTAAAAATAGTTTTCATAATTAGGAGAAATAGTAGTAGTAATAAATACTATTATAAGTAAAAATAGTAGTAGAAATTAGTAGAAACAGTAGTAGTAGCAATTAGTAGCAGTATAAGTAAAAATAGTAGTACAAAATAGTAAAAAAGGGATAAAAATTAAAAGAAGTAAAATTAGTAAAATTAATATAAGAAATTATTAAAAAATAGTAGTAGTAATTGGTTGTAGTAGCAGTTTCGTATAAGAAATAATTAGCAAACTTATGCCAACGATACCTTTTAAATAAGGGTTTCTGTAATTTCCCGCTAGTTTTTTTGTTAAAATCGGTATCCATACACGTTCTATATAAAGGGATAAGTTCAAAACAGCAACAAAAATCTAACTACCAAAACGAACACGCGGGATCGCAGTAGGGAAAAATTGGCCTTCATATCCCCCAGGTGGAGCGACTCTGAGTGGCTTCCACCACCTCACTAAATTTGTCTCCTGAACTAAGAACATTCGTCAACCTCCCTGTAAGAGAGACAGCTAATGTACTCGAAAGATTTTCGTATTCTCCTTGTGCCCTACGCGGAAAATCATCTGTTTTTTCTGGTGTGTAAACAGGGGACTCGCGCAAAGAATAAATAACTCTCATACTTCAACTGCCTCCCTGTCTCAGGTTGAAATTTAAGCTAAGCGTATTGTCATCAGGAAGCCCGTTCCGTATATAAACATTATCTTGACTCTCAATTTAAAACAGGTATGCTGAAAATTAGCCTTTGATTAGTTCGCGCCGGTCTCAGTTACAACAAACACCAATTAGTTTGAATACCTGAAAAATCGCATTTTTTTTATTTTGGATATGGCATCTTTTTGCAATTTATTTTTGCAGAACAGAGACTAATGCCTCGGAGTGCTCATCAAGATTTTTCCATACACCGGTTTATGCTGTTGATAAAAGAAAAATGTGTTCACTTCTGTAAAATCTGTACACTTCATAAACAAAATGTCTTTTTTTCGACAACTCGGGTACTTATACCACGAAGGCTCCTTTCATATTAAAACACCTCAGCTTAGAACGACAAACTTTCTCAAAGGTTATATCCCGATTTTATTTACTTCTCGCAAAAGTTCGTACACCTTGAGTTATGCAGCAATCTCAGCACTGAAGCATTCCACGCAACGTTGTCAACATTTGCCCGTCGAAGGGGTCTGCTTCACATAATAATGTCCGAAAAGGCCACCAGAATCAATGGTGCACAAAGATGAAATCAAATAATTTTGGTATCAATACTTTTCAACCACGTACTATGTAGCTATTGAAAAAATACTTATCGAAATCCGATTTTAAAGAAAATTTTTTCCATCCTCTTATTTATTACTAATATAGGAAAGACTAGCTCTGCTATTGGGCAAAAGATAAAAAGAAGAAAAAGTGTTGATTACAAAAACAAAAAAAAGTTTTCTCAGAAACACCTACAACACTCAACATAGCTCAACTCAGAAAGATAAATAAATGCAAAAATTATTCTGATTGAAGAATTAGCCATTGGTAGCTTCGACTTCCGGTTATGCCACAAACAGCTCGCCATCGGCTAAAGAACAAAAAACCTGCTAGGGCAGAGGACAACATAAGGAAATCGATTGATGGGTGAGCATTTAGAAAATCTTTTTATTCTTAAGAAATACAACAGTTTTTTAGCTGAAATATTTTACGAATACATTCTTTATAGATAATCTTTCCTATAAATTATCTGTCTTAATTATCATTCAACATTAAACATGTAGTTTTTCTATGTAATGGTGTTTTATTTATTTTCTGTTCCTTTATAACTAACTTATATTATTTAGAGCTTAGAATTGTCGGATGATATTAAACTTGTGACTTAAAAAAAAAATAATTTAACGAGACTAGTTTATATTATTAATATTTACGGAATACTTTCGAAGGCAAAAGTATTCGATACGAGTAGGATCCGGAAGTTTTCAGATATCGACACTTCCTTTTGTCCAAGTAAAAGTATCGATAACCGCTTGCTATCCTTTCATCTCTTTACACAGCGAAAATAATAACCATGGAATTGACAAACGCCATCTACTGGTTTAACATTGACACACAGATGTCGCGCTTTTTTATTTATTTATGTGTTCCCTTGTGACCTTCTGACTTTCCGAAAGGAGTAAAAATTTATTTATTTATTATTTTTCGTTTTTCTCACGAGTTTTTTATATCAACTAGTTTGTGCTCTTCATTATCACGTATTCCACTTTAAAAATTAATGAATGTTACTCCGAGAATATAAACAATAATATAATACAAATATGCCACTTAACTTCTCCTAAAATTTGTGCGATTTACCTCTTGATCCGGCACCACAAATTGAGGGATCTCCAGTTCCAACTCAGAGGGCATACATTTTTTTAGAAGTTTTTTTATGTCAGAGATTCTCTTGTTGGTTTTGTCATCGCCTGTTGAGGGGCGTCCGCTTTTCAATAATTTTCTTTAATTTTAATTTCCCTGGCCGAAATTTCAACCTAGAGCAATCCGACTGAAGCACGTCAATCGATTCTACTACGAATCGGCTATTCGATATTAAGTAGACTTACTTCTGCTGTTTTCAATTTGTATATGGTCCAATTTCACATTTGTTTTAATTTTAGGTTGCATACAAAGCATAATCGCTCAACTAAATTCAATGAATCACAAAATTTAGCACATTTTCTTAAATTTAATTGCTCCTTCCCGTTGAGTATTTTTCCCGTTTTGCTTATTTTCTTTATTTTTACTTATGGAATTTCGTTTTAATCCTTAAAAGCTTTTTAAAAGCCACGGAACTCGCATATGTTTTTACACTCAAAAAAAAAAGCAAAATAATTGGATTGAAAAAAAGCTATCTAAAAACCAAATGGAGGTATTTGCGCTTAAGGAATATTTACAACTTTTGGAGAAAATAGAGTTAATTTAATGTAGGTTTTCATTTGATTTTCAAATAACCCTTACTCAATTGAGAGAAAATATGGCAATTTCAAGAAAACATTACGTCCACAAAAAAAAAATTCCTCGCTCCCTTTTCCCCAGTGTACCTACATTTATTTATGTGCGTGTATTTTAGCATTTTGTTGAATATATACAAACACACGTACGTATATGTTGCTAAACACTACGTGTAAGTCAATTTTGAAATTTCTCGTCGTCATCGCCGTCATCGTCGTCGTCGTCACTAACACTGTGGTGTTCCACAAACAATGTGACAAAATAAAAATCAGGCTGATGAGGAAGTCAGAAAAGCAAATTCTAGGAAGATTTGAGAAAAGCTGCGGAAAATGCTGGAATTACAAATGCACTTAAATAGAAATATGCAAGCGAGTGTGTGTGTGTATGTGCAATTCAATTTGATGAACAAAATTAATGCAATCTCACTTTACATAGCTGCTATGAAAATTTTACACGTATGAGCAAATGTTCCACGAAAGTTGTTGCTTCTTCCGTAGCCTCGTTGGAAATTTTCTTGATGAAATAGGATTTTATTGTTTTTTTGTCATAAACATAACAGCACCATTGCCACCAATAACAAAAGCTACTGCACTACTGCACTACTGCATAAAACCAACATATTATTGCAACCTCTTAATAGTTGCTTACACCTAAGCTGCGGAAATTGCAAACATGGCGAAAGCTTCAAAATGAAATTACTTATTCTAATAGTGTTTTCTCGCCTCGTATGCGTCAGCTGAATTTATTTTGATACAAGTATGTAGTATATGATAATATTAATGTAGCTGCGAGTGTATGTAGATAAACATTTTGAAATGCAATAACATTTACCATAAATAAGTTCGTATTTGCACGGTTGCAAAAGTTAAATTGTATGCAGCAGGCAGCGACACCCGCAACTAGAGAAGTCTTTGGTTCAAAAATAGTGGCATATCGTCAATATCAAACTACTTATGACACAATTAATATTTGGGAATGCTGGAAGTATCGCGGCTGTGCAGCAGATTTTCTTACAAAAAGGAAGATTTAAAATACAAAATACTCGTGCACCTAAAAGGGCTAGCTAGAAGTAAAAATTCTTTGTCGGCTTTGTAAAGAAATAGAGAGTTAAATACAAGAGAAGCAATGGCTGTAGTAAGTAGTAGTGGTTACTATTATTTAGTAGTAGCATTATTGCAAATAGTAGTAGGAATTAGTAAAAAGAGTAGTAGTAGTAATTAATAGCAGCATTAAGAAATTACTAGCGTCATTAGTACAAAATAGTAATAGTTATTATTTACATATTTATTTATTTATTTTTTCAGTAATGTCTAACACAAGTTCAGAACAGACATTTAAGATTAAAATATGGTAACAATCCAAAATCTTAGTATATATGGAGTTTTATAAAATTCATATTGAAACTCAATTAATGAAACTTAATGTATATAAAACAATTGTGTAGTATTGAACATATCTTTTACAAAGAAAATAATTTTTTAATTGCTTTTGAAATAATTGTTTAGTACCAGAAAGGTTGAAATCCAAAAAATTTGAGAAATAGTTAAACTCAGATAACGATCTAATGATTGGAGCATTGGCACTATATACTGTCTTGCAAAAGCCACTACGAAAAATGTTGAAACAACGAAAATTTCTGCAAGGAATATTAAAATCTAATCTTTCTAGTAGAGTAGAGCAGTCAATTTTACCATTGACAAGGTCAAAGATAAAAGATAGTGCAAGAAGAGTTCCTCTATCACTTAATGGAAAAAGACTAATCAATCGACAGCGAGATTCATACGAAGGAGTCGGATCTGAGAAATTAAGAGAATACAGAGCAAACCGTATAAAGATTTTTTGTACGCTCTCAACTCGATTAATATGGACTGCATTATAAGGCCTCCAAATAAAAGCAGCGTAATCTAATTTGGACCGGGCAAACGCAGAGTAAATCTAGATAGCGACTCTTACTATTTGGTAAACTATTAATCTGCATCAAAAAATTTTGAGTTGAGCCAAGTGTCAGTTACAACAAAAACGTCATATTCACAATATGAGCTCAGCATTCCCACATCATAAGACTAGCTTCTAAGTCCAGAAGCATTTTCATAGTATATCTTAATACTTTCATTGGCACTAGTATGAACAGCCAATTCAGAGGCTGTTGTTTGAAAAAAAAACGAAACGACCGAATAGATAGTACATTAACTGGCCAAATCTCAGGCTTCAGCACTTTCTCATAATCATGCTCATAAACACCAAGCTTAAAGTTTATGTACCTAACAGAATCCGCATTCGACTCTTTTTTAATGAGCTTATAGCATACGATGTGCTTCTTATCAATGCCGGCATATTTCTCCACGTATCCAATGACATTATCAGTTGAGACCGTAGGTAAGAACGAAGACAAATGTAACCACTTAAAGCGATCAGCTACCTCAAGTTCACTGCTCTCACAAGATCCAACTACACGAGCTTGCATTCGCTTTCGCTTTATTTTTTTATTCTCAACTGTTGCCCAAGCAGAATTGGGGGCCGCAGACGATGAGTTCAATTGGTGCGACGCCATAATCGGTGATGAAAAATTATTTAACGATGCGGCACTCTCATCATTCGTAGAGAGAGCTACATTAGCACCGCCCGTACATGAACGAACAGAAAACTCAGAGCTCTTATGAATGTTAGGCACGGTAGACGGAGAAATATTATTCAAACCTGCACCAGCATACATGATGGAAGCAGCAGCAGTGGGCATAATAGTTGAAGTCGACTGATGTAAAAGATCTTCGGCATCACCATTGCGAGAAGCAGGAGCAGAAGAAATAGGCGCAGGAGTTAACATTGAGTTAACAGTGTTAATATCAGCCGAAACAGCAGCAGCAGCCGGGAATGCAGTATTCGAGGTATGAAGCGGTGATGAAAGATCAACACTTAACAGCTGGATATGAGCATTGTCTTGAGATTTTTCGCAACAAACTTTGTCATCCAATAAAAAGCTGCACATATTACAACGAAGAGATTTAATTTCCGCAGTAAGTGCGACTACAGCAGAGGCCAACTCATCGTAATGCATATTGCTCAGCATCGCACCAAATTTAGCATGTGGATTCTCAGTTGTTTTCCTCAGTTGAATATTGTCATCATGTAAAGACTGGACAATAGCAACGACACGGGCAGATTCAGCGCGAAGGGCAGCAATTTCATTAAACACAGACTGCATGGCTGATTGCTGTTTATTGTCCATGGTAATTTCCTTATGCGCAATATTCACACCCGACGATTGAGCAGAAGAGCTCGCTCTCAGCACCGTTATTAGTTGTATCATTAGTAAAACTAGTAGTAAAAATAATAGTAAAAATAGTAGTAGTAATTAGTAGTAGCATTATAAAGAATTGGTAGCAGAAATTATTTTAAATAGTAGTCAAAATTAATAAAAATAGTAGTAGAAATTGGCAACATAGTAGTAGCAATTGCAAAAATTATTAGTACAAAATAGTAATAGTTATAAGTAGTAACATTAGTAAAAATAGTAGTAGAAATAAAGAATAATAGAAGTAGTAATTAGTAGTAGCGTAAAAATAGTAGTAGAATTTATTAAAAATATTAATAGTAATTAATAGTAGCATTATTAAAAATAGTAGTGGAAATTTGTAAAAACAGTAGTAGAAATGCATTAATAAAAATAGTAGTAGAAGTGGACAAAAATAGTAATAGTAATTACTGGTATCATTAGTATAAAGTAGTAGTCGTTATTAGTAGTATCGTTAGTAAAACTGGTAATAGGAATTATTTATTATTATTATGCTTAAAAATAGTGGAGGAATTAGTCAAAATGGTAGTTGAAATTGTAAAAAATGGATTTGTCTTAATAAATAATGAAATAAAAATAATGAAATAATATTAATAATTAGTAGTAGCATTAGTAAAAAATAGTAGAAGAGGTAAAAATGTAGTAAAACAATATATAATAGTAGTAATTAATAGTAACTATCTGTAGTATCATTACTAAAAATAGTAGTAGAAGTTATTAGAAATAGTAGCAGTAATTTGACTAGCATGACTAAAAATAGTAGTAGGACTAGTTTAAAAAGCAGCAAAAATTAAAACTAATAGCAGTTGTAGTCGTAGTGATAGTATTGGTAATCAAAAGAAATAGTACTAAATAGTTAGGACTAGTAGTATTAATTAGTAGTCGTAGTAATATTTAGTTAGTAGTCGTAATTGTGGGGATGAACCAGTCCCGAACTACTGAATGGTCCAGAAAAGTCTAAGGGGCCATTCGATTACGCTAGGTGGCGCTAAGGTGGAGATGCCTAACCTTCTGGGTTAAACTATGTATTATTTCACTTCTTAGCAAGGATCGTAAAGATTATAATTAAAAAACAAAACATCATGATTTAGTCGTTACGATATGATTTTTATTTTTTCATTTTCGGTCATGTAACGAAGCACTAAACGTTTGTCTCCCATTTCAGAACATACATACGTATTTAACGCACGTAACTGAGCAATAACTCAAAGCTTCGCAATGACCCTCGTTTCCTTGCTTGCATAGGAATTGCGACTAACTTTCGTGCAAGATCCCTTCGCATTTTAATTTTTTTTATTATATTTTTATTCTTCAAATTGTACACCATTTTATAAGCACTCTTGTTACACATAACTCTTTATATTTAACTGAAACTGGAATATTTTATTTTCGTTTTGCTTAAATTGACAACTTGTATAGTTTTCTTCTGGACGAAATAGATGAGGCTGCGCTAGTGGCAGAGCTAAGTTTAGAAGAGGATTGTGTACCTAGTATTGCAGTAGACGAGCCTGAAGATGCAGCAGAATTCGTTGGAGCAGTCAAAGTGGTAGTGCTATCAGTGTCAGCAAAATTTTCTGGAGTAGTAGAACTCGAAGGAGGCGTAGAGCTTACTGGGGTAGTAGAGCTCGCCGGAGAATTAGAGCTCGGTGGCGAAGTAGAGCTGGCTGGGGTTGCAGAGCTTGCTGAGGAAGTAGAGATCGATGGGGAAGTTAAAGTAGCAGAGCTTTCTGTGGTAGTAGAGCTCGGTGGTGAAGTAGAGCTCGCTGGAGAAGTAGAGCTTGGTGGCGAAGTAGAGCTGGCTGGGGTTGCAGAGCTTGCTGAGGAAGTAGAGATCGATGGGGAAGTTAAAGTAGCAGAGCTTTCTGTGGTAGTAGAGCTCGGTGGTGAAGTAGAGCTCGCTGGAGAAGTAGAGCTGGCTGGGGTTGCAGAGCTTGCTGAGGAAGTAGAGATCGATGGGGAAGTTAAACTAGCAGAGCTTTCTGTGGTAGTAGAGCTCAGTGGTGAAGTAGAGCTCGCTGGAGAAGTAGAGCTTGGTGGCGAAGTAGAGCTGGCTGGGGTTGCAGAGCTTGCTGAGGAAGTAGAGATCGCTGGTGAAGTTAAGCGTGAAGAACTTGCTGATTCAGTGGAGATCGATGGTGATGTAGAGCTTGCTGGGGCAACAGAGCTGCCTGAGGAAGTAGAGCTCGCTGTGGAAGTCGAGCCCTTTGGAGCAGCAGTGGTAGTAGCTGGAAATCCATTTACGAGACAGGCATTTAAGTTATCATACGCATTCGAACTATGAGTGAAATAAATGTCTTGTGCATTATTAACACACAAATTCTCTATATTTTTGATATTCTGTAGTCCAGATTTGAAACGAATAGAAGAACTCATAGCACCCGATGCCAGCGTATATACATTTGTGACATCTTCAGACCCCTAGTTAGTGGGATCAAGTTGAAATAAATATTACATTAAATATATGTGTACATAAAACATTTTGCTTTGATCAAACTTACAGCTGAGGCAAAGCAATTGAAGAAGTCCAAAATCTCAGAGTCATTGTTACAACGCTCGAAAGCGCCGCAAATGGCTGAAGCCTCGCTCGTTAAAAGCGTTTGATTTAACACAGCATTTCGATTGATGTTACTTGTCGCTTCGTTGGCAGTAGTGATGCATTGCTCATACGCCACCGAATAGTTGGTGGTAATTTGACTCAAAATTGGCAGATAATAATTGAAACATTTGGTAGTTATTTGCGGATCAGCAAAATTACCCAAAGCATTCGCCTCCGCCAGCATGTTAAGTACACGGACACTCGTCCTAGCGTCGACCTTGGATGGCGGGGCCACGGGACTAGCCTGAAAAGTGAATAGCGCAAAGTGAATTGATAGTTGAATATTTCTAAAATCAGAACGCTTTCGCTCACCACCACGGCGCCAATGATAGCCAAAACTGATATTGTTAGAACGGCGGTCGGCATGATGTGTCGTGACTTTTTCGAATTATACAAGAGTTGTGGGCGCCACAAGTGTAACATTTTACTTTTATACCAAACACTTTTCCCCAAAGATCCATATGACCATATTATTCTATTTCATTAGTGTGTAATTAGATAATTGGGTTAATGTAGTTTTAGATTGAGTGATTTGGCTAAAACAACAAAGAAAACCATGAAATGCTTAAACTTTTACTTGTAGCGGGTTGACTCAGTAGCGGAAACAAAATGGTATTAGATTGATGAGAAGAAGTTTTGTTGCGTCATTGATAATTTTTTTATGAATAAGTGAATGGGTTCGATATGTGGTCGCTATTAATCTAGCGTTTGACAGGTGCGATCTATTGAAAACGAAAGTAGATACTAATTTTCTAGTCAATTTTTCCACAGTGGAGAATTTTACGAATATTCTATATTAAACAATAACTTCAAAAATACATTTTCTATCAAAACTAAACGATAATGACAGTTTTAACACTTTTTTTGATCTTTATTACATTTTGTTTGCTTTTTTTAAATGTGGTTCATTTTACAACACAAACTATTTTCCAAACTCCAACATTTTAATAAAGGGCAGCTTTTTTGCATAAAAGTATCACATCTCTCAATCAGAATTTCTAAAAATTTTTTGGATATGCCCTTTCGCTCTGAAATCACATTGACTTTTCCTAATTTTTGTTTTTGCTGACGATGTTTCGAATTTCTCTCTAAAAAAATTTCGAGAGATATGATTCTTATGGGACTAATACAATCTATAACCAAGTAATATTCACAATCTACAGTAGAGTTTCTGAAAAAAATATCTCCGGCAAACGTGACCTGGTTATGAACCTAACAACTATAATCCAGTACACCCGTCCGGGCTTTCTACGCTGACAAAAATTTCATATTCATTAATGTGAATTTTAGTCCAAGAAATTGCCAATTTACCTGTGTTATTTTTTCATAAAAAAATATTAAATTGATATTGTTATGTAGTTCATTGTAAGAATCATATAAAAGATGAATTAGATAATTAAATATTAAAATTTAAAACTTAAATAGCATCGAAAATACGCAAGGGTGCCTGTAGCCTTCAAAATTGGTGAGGAGTGCGGAACAGATGAAAATACCGAACCAAAACTATTATTTGAATGCAGCGGAAATGTTTCGATATTTTTCACGTAAGATTTTTTTAAGTTAATTTGAAAATGAATGACTGAAAATCGTTCCAATATACATTAAAATTTAATTTATCGACTCCATATTTTCACTTAATGAAAATATTTTTTTGGACTTTAGATACGAATTCAATCACATAGAAACCAAACGGTATGCTAGAAGACCTCAAAAAACAAAAAAATTTAATCAAATTATGTTTTCAAAGAATCAAAATCACAGCCAAAGTTCATTTTCTTCTTTTTTCTTTTATTTATTACACGTTTCTAGATTGTGATATATTGTTGAAAACACAATATAGACTACACGTTTCGAGGGAATGATTTCCAAAGAACAGATAGCCCTCAAAATTAGCTTTTCAACGATATATCATACTTTCAATTCGTGTAATAAATAAAACAGCTAGGAAGAAAATGCGATATTGGTCAGTTTTAGGACACGTCAAAGGCGAAAAGTTGTGAAACCCGAAAATCCTCTCAAAGTAAGCTTTCTATTGCAAACTTTTCCCCTTCATATGGCGGCCAGTTGTATGAGTGTTTTAGTTGTTAATTTGAATGTGATATTCAATATTATGTCTAAGTTTAGTGGCCGTGTGTTCGAACAAACATGCTGGCCAAAGCAATGGCGTTGGAATACTCCTTCTTTGCAAAAAATGGACCGGCAATCATTTAAAAAAAAATTTTTTTAAATGTAGTAACGATTATTGTCAAAATTTTGAAGATAACTTTTAAGTTTTAAGCAAGACAGGTATCAACTGAAGATATCCAGAGCAGCAATACCTGTAAAGATAAATCTGGATATAGAAATAGCAGAGGATATTCAAAGAATTTAATATCTTCAGTTTTTTATTTTGCACATACATAAATTTAAATAATATTACTTTATAGTCGCATATAATTTATAGTCCAGCAAAAACACAATTTATTTATGTATTTATATATTACGAAAAAAAAATCCGTCGCCTTCGTACTAAGGCTAAGGATTCCATCCGGGTTTTTTCAACTATCTGGATATCTGAATTTAAAGATAGTCCCAACCCTACTTCGTATTTCAAATTTCCTCAAAACTGATTGGTTGAAAATTAAAGTGGACTGTTATCCAACACAAACTCCCAAATTGGAAATATGCTAATTTACACATGGATACCATGAAAAGAATAAGAAAGTTCTAGATTTGCATAACCGATTTCAACTTTCTTGCTTCTTCGCTTCCTTTCAAGAGATAAACTTATTGATAAATTAAATAATTATAATTCAATACAAACTTCACATATATATAAACACATACAAACACATAATTACCTCGATAGAAAATAACAAAATTTCCAATTATCTAATATATTCACTTATCAAACTAAATTGAAAACATGTGAATTAATGCTTATTTAATTTGTCTTCGCTTGAATAAAAGCTGTCGAATAAAATAGTAAATCACCGATAAAGAATCAAAAGCAACTCACATGTATACATAGGAAAAAAATAAAAAAAAAAAACTACCTTAATATGAAAGGCGCTAACTCATCGTAAATAAACTTTACCTCTTAGTAAAAGCAATGCATAAAATATAAAAGGAAAAAATTTTCAAACTAATTTGTTTGTGTGTTTTTATTACATATGTATATGCAGATATTCATAATTCGATTTTGTAAAAAGATAAACTGATATTGTCATATTTTTCTTATCTAGTAGATGATGAGTTGGAGCTTTTTGTATCTCTATTACAACTTGTATATAATAATCACAAAATTTAAGAGTATAATATTTTACTAATAGTATTATATTCGAAAATGTCACAACTCTATTTTGAAAAAAAAAATTGATTTTCTATTAGTTCAGCGAACTATTGTTACATTCAGAGACCACCAGACAAAAAATATATTGGAGGAGGTTTGATAAAAACAAAATATTTAATAAATACAAAATATTGTGGAATTCTTTATTGTTAAAACGTAGCACATATTTCAAATGTATTCGTTCCTTGTTATTCGGACTCAGTAATGTCATTTTCGTAAAATCTCTGGAAATCGAAATACGACAAAAATAATAAAAACACTCATGCACCTAAGTGGCCGATCCAGAAATAAAAACTCCTTGCCATAAAGAGATAGCAAGGGAAATGAGAAAAACGCCATACCCATTTTGGCTTTTGGCACTCGCAATTCTGGTGATGGTGATGATGATACATTATGTACATACATTTTTTGCATTTACATATGTACCAAATTTAATTTCCAAAACAGTCTCGAACTAGTCTCAAACTAGCCTCAAACTAGTCCTGATCTTGATCTCAACGGTTTCTGAAGTCACCCCAACTAGCGCCGAGACGGTTTCGAACTAGGCTAGTGATGGTGTGGCTGTTTTGGTTTCCGCCACGATTTCACAAAAAAAAAAATTTGGAAAAAAAATGTTTAAGGAAACTTTAGATTTTGAGCATTTTAAAAAAAACACAAAGCTCATATGCCTGAATTCATAGGTCAAAATCCATTAATGAAAATATTTAATTTCCCAGAGAACTAAATGTTTTTTTTTGTCGTCCTATATTTTACTTAATTTTAACTTCAGAATTTGCGCAAAATTAAATACCTTTTTCACTTTGGCCAACACAGTTCTTAATTTTCGTAATAAAATTTTATTGAAGTTTGGCAGAACGTCATCCGAACTGCGTTTGGGTCACATGATAACCTATTTAATTTTATAAATAAAATGAAAAACGAAGAGGCATTAACAAAAACGAAAGTATAGCAATTTTCAGCTTGAGTTGAGCCAAATCAAAAACGCATTATGAAGATTTAGATCAGCATTTGATTAAAATTGTAAAATCGGTCGAAATAGATAAACGAGGAAATGATTATATTAATTTCATGCCCGCCATTGCGCATAATTTTTGTAATATATTAAATATAAAGATATTGCTTTGTCTATTAAACTTTATATATTCCTAGTTAAATTTTAAGTAAAACTAAATAAGCATTTCTGAATTTTTCATTCTGCTTCTTTTGTTTTTTATCTCACAAAAGCATCGTGTCGTCACGCAAAAGTGTGACACGACCTTGACAAATCACTAACATAGCGCTAAAAATGCACTAAAAAAAGTTTCGCATCAAAAATTTCTAAAATATTCGAAAAATTATAAAGCAAAGGTTACCACATAAGCTTGGTTTTATTGTTGTTACTGGCGTCGTTGTCTTTGTTGTTGTTTTTGTTGTTGTTTTTGTTGTTGTACTAGCTTATAAGTTCGAGTAATCATAAGTACATAGAGGAGCTAATGGAGCTTTCTTGTTGATAAAAAGTTAACTAATTCCAAGAAAGTATTCCAGCTTAAAGATTTTGGGGTCAGCGAGTGGGCTTGAACCCCAATATCCACCCTCCCCTCCTATGGTGCATCTCTCTTGACATTTGTACGCCCATATAAACTCACAACAAATGCATACAATATGTCACCAAAACGCGCATATTGGGCCACACCAACAAATGCGGTTACAATAAATAAATATAAATGAATTATTAATTTATAAATACGTAGAGCTTATAATGTCAAATTACGTACATTAGTTATTAGATTGCGAAAATAGATACAAAAAAAAAACAAAAATGTGGGTAATTAGAATAAATTGGTAGTTCAATATATTGTGCTGAAAACCGAAAGTAATTTGCACTAAGCAAACGGCAAAATCGAACACTCCTACTTATCTTTCTATATGAAAATTTACCCTGCAGTGAAATTTTAATTTCATACCGCATGGTATTTATATTATTTCGTGGTAGTTTTGCAATCTTTCATTATTAGAATAGAGCCTGAAGCTAAATCAGCGTAGCAGGCGACTGTTCGCAGTGCCGACCGTTTGGAGCTTGTCATGACAGAAAATTTGAAATCTCTTGACTGAAACGGACATATCGGCACTGTTTTCACGTTATTATTACTTCTTTGGGTGGCAAGAGCTTTCATACCCCTAAAGTAGCATATGTCATATGAAAAAGTCATTAATCATAGCTCTATAGCGTGTCCCATTGAAATATGAACCAGTTATTCCCTCTGCCCATAATAGCCCACCAAACTGTGACTTTTTGAGGATGTAACGGCGAATATGAGAAGTTTGTTTATTAACGTACCCATTCAACCAAAAGTGAGCTTCATCTGAACCGACCGAATATTAGACCCAGCGCTCAATGCGTCGCGCGAACCGAGCCATTATTTTGATGATAAGTTTGCATAATTTGCAAACGTTGTTCTAGAGTAAATCTGTTCATTATGAAATGGCAAACCAAACTGACGAATATTTTACTTACCGTTACAACTTTTCGAGGAAATTCCACTAAAATGTTAAGGGGAATGGTGGAAGGAGTGATAGTGGAGTGTCAAAGTATAGATATGAAATGTCTAGCATTCGAAGCTGGAAATATTCAAGTTTTTGTAGCAGAATGCAATTAACTAATTGTCGATGGATGACCGTTAATTATTACCTGTTTACTCTCATACTTACTTTGAGGTAACTTTCAGGTCACCTAGAGTTAGGATCGAAAAAATTTAAGTAAACTTTAACTTTAAGCGGGCAGCATTTCAAAAAAAAACTGCCAGGAGTACCACTATTTCCTTCGATTTTGCTGTTTTCGCCTATTAGTAGCGAAATTTAAAGTTGATGTTGATTGTCTGCAGCTTCTTACTCTTTTCGTCCAGATATCCAGAATAATGATTTGATTATTTGAACATTGGTTTCAAAGAGTCATCCTCACTTTGTTTAGAATTATACAAGTATTTTGATAATAATTATGAGTCGGAAAAATTTTTTACGTTCTCGATATTTATTACTTTGAAACTTAATATAATTATGACTAACTAAATTTTACTATTTTCTCTTATAACACTGTGGAACAAATTCAGGTTAGCAGAAGTTAGGTCGATTCTGAGAGCAAGGGGTGAAAATAGAGGCTAAATTAGAATACCCGTATCACGGTGTTTGTTTATGTTAGTTCGAATTTTTTTTAATCGACCTTCGAACTTTGCAGTCAAATGCCGATTTTCAGCATATTGTTTATATCGTTTTTGATTTAGAAAATTTTTTTTTCATGCTTTTTGAACATATTTTCCACTAAACTAAGTCTTTTTTGCTTTCTGTTTGATCTATAATATTCTTCTCAGTTTCTTCAATAAATTTCATTTGAAAAGAAAACAATCATAATACAAAACTTGCGTTTTCCAGCTTAATATTAATTTACTTCTCATTTCTTATGTACCAATTTTTTCAGTGTTGGTTTTGAAGAAACATTGAAAAAGAAATTATAAAAATATGGAAAAAAATATAATTTTGAAATGTTAGTTATGAAAAGTTTTAAGTAAAAAAATTAAACTAATTAAATTAATTATTTGGACAGTTGCCGTTTAGCAGGCGGCTGTGGATCAACATCACTGCCCTCTCTAATATATTGGTCATCGTCATCATAATCAGAAGAGCCGATAATTTCGTCCAACAGATATTTTGGAATTTCATCTTTGTCTTCCCCTTCTTCCCCTTCTTCCTCTTTTTCCTCGTCTTCCTCATCTTCAAAGGTGCTTTTATAACACCAACAAATTTCAGCGAGTATTTTTCCTCTGTACCTAAAGACAATAGGCTACACGAAAGTCTTGTTCCTGAAATGAAAATTTTGTTGCCGTTGCTCCACATTACTTAAGTCTTAGTCTAGCGAAGACATGGTAGCTGAGTAAAAAACGTTGAGACGATTCCACCTCCTCACCCTTCAAACAACTAACGCAGTATGGGTTAGTTCTGATATTGATTCGCACCGCGTTATTCCCATTGGACAGCGCCCTGTCAACATCCCCATTATCTAAGAGAACTGTGGATTGGATAACCGTAGAAGCTTCCGTAACCTCCGCCGGTCTCCTTCTGGCCAAAAATGCCTCGCGACCCCACATGTACTAGTAGATGTCCAGCATTTGCCAAACTTATAGCAGGCCCATTTGTTGAGAAGCAGCCGACAGGTAGCCAGAGGAACCCCTAAAAGCTCCTCTCTTAAGAAGTCCTTTTATTTTTGTTATTAACTCCATAGCTCTGATTGTTGCTTGGCTATCGGAGTTAATATTCACTTCCCTTACAGAACTTGCACCATACCCCCGCTTCCCTTATGACGGCCCCCTCCGCCCTAAATACGCTGCAGTGATATGATACCTTAAATTTTTTCTTCAGATATAGTTCTCGGCAACATACTCCCCCTTCAACCCTCCCATCAAGTTTCGATCCATCTGTAAAGATGTTTAGCAGTCCTCGGTGCCACAGATCACACCCTTCTCAATTCTCCCCAGAGGAAATGGCGATACCAAAGTAACACTTGTGAGCCATGGTGGGCAGTCAATAGTCCGTTGTGGCCGAAATGAAATCAAAATCTTATAAAATTCTCGAATGACCATAGGACGAGTTAAATTTGTGTCCCGCAGCTTGAGCTACTAAGATTTTTCCCGCAGTATTTACTGGAGTTATATTCAACATGACGTTCAGTGCTTGCGTAGGTGTTGTCCACTAAGTCCAATGAGAACTGATCTTTTCACCCTTTTCAGCTTGGCCAGCTTGGCGAATACCACAGTCTTATTTAGGGAACCACAACAGACAAGAATCCAATACAGGAGTATTGGTTTTACTAACTGCTCATTAAACCACTTAATTCCTTTAGACGAGAGACCTCACCGCTTGCCGATGGCCCTACAGTAACACAAGAAAGCAACCAGGCCTTTCTTCGATCTTCGATTCCCCAATATTATATTTCCAGGAAAGTTTGCTATCTGGTATTAAACCCAGATACTTAACCCTATCAGAAAGCATGAGCTCGGCAGGGAGACGCTAGGAATTTTGTACTTCCTTGTGAAAAGAATGAGCTCGGAAGCCACCAGTGAAGTTAAATTGTCTTGTATGCTCGAATTTTTTCAAAGTCCGAAAAATATTTCCATTAATAAAATAAAGAACATTTCATATTTCGCGGAACAGTTAATAAGTTTATTTAAAAATTATATAAGTATTATAAATATTGTTGTGTTCACTAATGATTTCTTATTTTCATTTATTTCATTTTCTCATTTTTCTCATGGATTTTCAACAACGTCCTTCCCATTCTGTTGCAACCAATTATTGAATACCGAAATAATGTTACTTTTTGATGGAGAATTTTTCGTTTCATCTTTTGATGCCTTAGACAACAGCCCTACAGTTTGGACACGACGAGGTGCAGCAACTAATTTGACATTCCTGGAAGATGAAGTGGTGTTGGTTGGTTCGACTATGGGGGTGGTGGTTGGTTCGGCTGTGGGGGTGGTGGGTGGAGCAGCTGTGGCTGGCGGCCCATTTGACAAGCAATAATCAAGTGCGTCGTAAACACGAGCCGTGGTTTCGACATAATTCCGTTCGGCTGCCTCGCAGCACTTAGATGAATTGGCATTGATGATATACATTTTCTCGCGTATTTCAGCAGCCACATCACTGGCGTCATTGGAGAGGAGATACATGTTGGAGGCGCTATTGTCGTACTGCAAGCGAGAGAAAATAATTTTTTAGATTTAATTTGAAATTTTAATTTTCAGAGATAGCCGGGACAAAATATTGCAATTTTTTTTACTCACCAACAAGGCGAAACAGTCGACTGCGGACAATGAATCATTCATTGCATCACAGGTCTGTATATAACCACAAACATTAGCTGCCTCAGCGGAAATATTACTCCGCGCCGAACTAGCCAACTCCAATGCAACATTGCGATCAGTATGAGCCACATCTAAACAGTCTTCATATTGGTCGGCCCACTGTGTTGACGCTTGCTGAAGTATTGGCACATAAATGTTGAAACATTGCAGCGAATCTTGCGGACTGGCAGGAGATTTATGTTTGAGCAGAAAATTCGCCAAAGCAAAATCAGCACGATCTGATATGTGTTTACCAAGTGGCAGGCGATCAGCGTACTAAAAATTTGTAAAATTAAATTATTGACCTCGTTATTTCGAAAAATATAAAAATATATAATATTTATTTAAAAAAAAAATTACTAACCACGGTTGCCAGAACTGCGCTCAGGATGCACGCGATGATTTTGAACATTTTGATAATTTTTATATATGTATGTATATATTTTTTAATATATTGAAATTATAACTCAGCTGTTGTTTATCCTACAATTTTTGGCTTATTTTAGCTGTATCGTTTGCCGTTGTGCGTTCAACTGAATTTGCAATGAGTCTTACCTATTTTATATGTTTCGCCTAGCATTTCTAAAGACACCTCTTAAGGGCTACTCATCACGCTTAACGACAGTTCTATAACCCCGCACATATGTAGATATCCACTCTTATCCATTTTTTTGGCAATTAATGTTCTTATTTATGATTGTATGTTTGTTTGTATTGCGTATTTCGAGTTGCCAGTGCAATGAATCTTAATTGGTTTTTATCAGAATTTAACCTACGTCTATAGCAATTTGAATGAAGATACTTATTATAGTCAAGATAAGGTTGTCTTCATATTTATTATGGCTTTCTAATTTCTTTAGTGATTTAAGCAAAAATTGCCTAACTAAAGCGTTTTATCTAACACTCTTCCTCTCCTACTTAAGAAAAGTGGATATTATATGTAATAAATGGTTAAGTTGACCGCTCTCTAAATACGTCTGTTAGATTTTTATATATAACTGAGTGTCTCAGAGCAGAACTATAGTAAACATTTCAAAGTAGGATCAAATTAGCAATTTTTAACTGAAAATATCAGTTTGGCTTTTAACAATGAACAGAAGAAAGAACGTTGCAAAATTTGAAACCAACTAAAAAGTATTGAGTGCGCACTAAGCGCAGAGACAAACGGTGGCCATGTTTCAGAAAGTTCTAATAAAAAACTTAGCCTTTTGCCACTACTAGTTCTTGGCAGATTAGCTTTTCCAAAAAAAAAAATTTTTTGGATTTTTTTGAATATCGCGAAAATAAGTGTCGAACTTTTAACGTTATTTTTTTAACAAAATGCTTATAAACAAATTTTTTTTGCATACAAAAATCCGTCAAGGACTAGTTTATTATTCAAAAAGTTGTGCAAATTGGTTGAGAGAAAAAACGACTCTCGGGAGAATGTGTTTAAACTTTTTCCGCGGGACGAAAATATTCATACATATCTCTGTTAATTTTTGGAATATCACCCTAAAATTTTACAGGGATATTGGTTTCATTTAAGTAGAAAAAAATAATTTTTTAACAATAAATACATGGTTTTTATTCAGAATAAAATTTTTCATAATTGCCGCTTCGCTTTATTTTTTTGGCACTTCCAAAGAAAAGTACTGAATGAAGGAACACCAAATTGGCTCGAAGTGCACGACTTTGAGAACAATCTTTGAAATGATTTTCAGACTTCCAATGCGTATAGGAATTAGAACTAGTAGCAGCCGCTTATGTCGATAAACCTACACTCTTTGAGTGCCAAAGTTATTAAAGACAAGTTGAGACCTTCGCGACCTTCGCGAGACTCGTCCTCTAGCAAAATGCAGCCACGATGGAATTCTGGAAACCAGCAAGACGCGGTGGCTCGAAATGATATTTTAGCACTAAAAGTCGAAACGAGTTGATCAACACGCAACACGTTGAACGTAATAGGAAATCATCACTAGAAAATTTTCACTTTTGCATTATATTTTTTGACTAAGAATTACCTACAAACAATGCAAATAGCAGTCGTAGTTCAAAATGCCCTGAGCACTTTTAATATTAAAAACGTCAAACTTTACGATGTCAATATGAGATTTAATAATGTTGCCATATTTCAACACTTAACTTGCAACCAATTTATATAAATAGTAACTTAAATCAAAATTCTGCTCTTATAAATTAAGGAGTAAGGAGTCTTGTATCAATAGCTGCGTTTTTTTCAAAACTTCCCTTTCTGCTATGTCATTCAGGTTTGAGATACTGTAAATATATTACATATCTGATAAGATTTCATTTTTCAATAGTAGGTAATTTAAACTATTTTTTTTCGATTAAATCATTCCATCGTTTTATAATCAGTTGAAACTTTTCCCAAAAAGAATATATTTATGTGTACATATATTAATGTTGGATATATTGCATATACAACTTTTTTAGCTCCTGCAAAGTTTTTTAAGATTTAAGGCGCTACTTTAATTAAAAAACATCACCCTGTATACTGAATACATATTTTATAAAATTCCAAAGAATCCTTTCTCAATCTTTCCACTTAACATAGATTTAACTTCAATCTTTTGGCAGCCGAAAAAACTTGCCATATACTCTTTACTATTTTTGTCTTATAAAGGGTCTTGCAATAGGGACGCTACAAAAGTAGACCGATAGTGACAGCAAAGGACGCCATATTTTTTCCCGCTCTTTTGACATTTCTCTTCAGTAAGGTTTCCCATTTCATCATGGAAAGATATACGATCCAACAACGAGTCGAAATTATTAAAATTTACTACCGAAATTCGGAGTCGATGGCCTCTACTTTAAGAGCGCTACGTCCAATTTATGGTCGTCGTCATTTCTGGCTGAATGGCTTCGTCAATAAGTAAAATATGCGTTATTGGACAGGCAGCAATCCACACGTACTCCATGAGTCAATGTTGCATCCCGAAAAAATTACGGTTTGGTGCGGTTTTTGGGCCGGCGGCGTCATTGGGCCGTACTTCTTCCTTGATGATCAAGACCGGCACGTCACTGTGAATGGGAATCGCTACCGCTCAATTATAACCGAATATTTTTGGCCCGAATCGGATGCTATGGACTTGGACAATATGTGGTTCCAACAGGACGGCGCTACAAGCCACACAGCGAATGTCACAATCGTTTTATTGAAAACCAAGTTTGGTGAACGTCTTATCTCACGAAGCGGCCCATTCAATTAGCCGCCTCGGGCGTGCGATTTGACGCCGTTAGACTATTTCCTGTGGGGCAACGTCAAGTCTATGGTCTATGTCAACAAGCCAGCGACGATTGATGAACTTCGTACGAATATGAAATTGCAGCAGTATCGGCCGATTTATGCTTGAAAACCGTCGAAAATTGGGTTCAGCGTCTGGACTTCTCCAAGCGTGCCCGCGGTGACCATGCAAAAGAAATCGAGTTCCATACATAATGGCATCGAATGTACTTCCACAGGAATAAAGAATTTAATTCATATCCCAAACCGTTTTTGTTTTATTTAAAAAAAAACTTTTGTAGCGTTCCTATTGCACGACCCGATATGTAATAAGTACCTCTATAATTGTATCACAAATGCCACCTGCCATTGAAGCGCCCAAACATTGTAACAAGAAATAATGTACAATAAATACTTCCGACTAAACTCATAAGCTTTAACGTATTTCCTTCACTACCCCAATACCACATATCAAATGTGAGAAATTATATTTTATGGTTACTGAAATATCGCAACATTTTAAGTTTAACAAAACACCGTTATTCGATTACGTTTTGTTTTCAATTCCAATCTACCTTTGATTGAGGCTAAAGTGTGTAGCTAGTGGGCATATCCAATATTTACTCTAGTTATTCGATGCACGAATGGACGGACAGAGACAGAGGCCTTTGTCTGTATCTATCTCGTCTCATTCAAGGCGTTACGAAGAACCTCTAGGTGAAAACAGTGTTATAATACCTTTAGCTTGGGCATTACTGGGCTTAGGTATAGAAGAGACATCGAGGGGACAATACTCGATTGGTGATTTACAGCACATATCATCATAAATTATTCTCAACCAAATTAGATCCGCAACAGTTATCGGATTACTTTACATGATTCAAAACTATAGTTTAAAATAATCTTGTGCAAAACTTAGCTATTCATTTTCGATATTTCCTGATGATTTCCGTCACTTAAGCTTAATATATGTGTACGTATATAGGTACGTATGTATGTAGCTTTAAATTGCAAACTAAAGGTGTTGAAAAATTATTTGAGATCAACTATGAAGCAGGAAAAATTATAGAAATTTGTCATTACCAAGATTAAAAAAAAACAAAAACTTATGAGAAAAACTGGTTTCGAAGATGTTGTTAATGAACCTCATTTCGTAGTCTTCCTCTTATTGGTTAAGCAGTGTTTTATATATAAGCATTAAACTCCATAAACATTACTGTTCTTTATTTCTAAAATATTATTTAAATTGTCTTGTCGTTCTTCGCACATTCAAAAACAACCCCGTATTTTACTAAGTACTTTCTTTCATCTAAGAAACAAGCTCTACTTTTCTACTCTCTACTTTCCGTTGTGATATAATTTAATTAAGTGAACAAATTAACGTCACAATTATCATATACAGGGTCGTGTGGCGCTTCTCTCTGTGTGGCGCAATGAGCGTTGGGCGATAGCAGCAATTGAAATAACAACACAAAGAACGAGAGCTTTGTAATTAATAATTGTAAGTACGGGTAAAATACCTAATACAATATTTACGTAGCTAGTGGTGTTGTTGTTGATGAAGTGGGTAAGTAAATAAACGTTCGCTTTCGCTAGTTATTGTTGTTGATTAAATCGAAAAAAAAACTAAAAATTATAGTTTTCCTCCAGTTTTTATTATCAGCTACTTATTTTTCATTCATATCATATACTACGTATGTAGGTATATGCAAAATATTTCGACGTACACCAATTAAATAGACAATGAATTAAGTAAACGGGAATAACTCGAAATGCTGACCAATAGAAAACTACCGATGGTAATTTTATCTTTATCTGGACACTGCTAAGTGTAAATTAGAGGAATGGGAAGCAAAAATCTTAAATTGTTCCGTATTTTATTACATAAACCTATGCAATGCACCTTATTGATGGAAAAAGCTCGATATACAAAAATAGTAAGAAATTCGTTATTATTTACTCATGTAAAAATATTTTTTGCCGATTTTTGAAAATGTTTTGGTTATTTGTCTATATGTAAATAAAAACAAGGAATGGACTGAACATGAGGATTTTCTGTACCTCAGCTAAAAATTAACAATTTCTTTTAAATCAAAGCCGCGCGTTTACACTAAATATTTTCGAACATTTTCATCATATCGGTTTAAGCAGAGCATATTGTAGATACATGCATTTCTGCTCGGACTCTTCTGTCTAAATCTTGAAAAGCTTATGCGAAATTTTATCAAGAAATTATGCATGGCTTCAAAGACCAAAATCTAAACTATATAAATAGTTTTTGGGAAAATAACCGTATGAAAATATTTTTCCAAAATTAAGCCGATATTTTTCTCATTAAATTTAGAAGTGCATGCTAAAAGGTCAAAGTTAAATATCCCTGGCTGGGACAAGTAACATCAAAAATTATAGAAAAAGATTTTTCTAATAGCGGTCGCCCCTCGGCAGGCAATGGCAAAACTCCGAGTGTATTTCTGCCTTGAAAAAAAACTGCTCACAAAAAAAAAAACAAAAAACATTCGCCGTTCGGAGTCGGCGTAAAATTATAGGGCCCTCAAATTGTAGGAGAAGTTCGGCTAAAATCGCTTAAGCGGTTATAGCGCCAATTAAGTAAGCGAGAAAGATTCATATTGTATTGTATTAAATAATAATTTACTATTTTTTGAAAAAAATTTATCAACAAAAATCTTTTTTCAGCTTTAGAATAGTTTTTTTATTTGGAGTTTATTGAAAAACAAAAACAATAGCAGTGTTAAAAGTTAAAGTTGCTAATACTCCACCTCAGACTTCATCTTTTTAGACTATCAGCCCGAAAAGCAAGCACGTAAGCTGAAAAAAAAATTGATTTGTGATCATTATAATAGGATTTTTAAATTTTTGCTCAAATTGATAAAAAAAGATTCTGAGTTTTATTGTTACTTATGTTCGGAAAATTGCAAATAAAACTCATTTTTTGAGTGTTATTTTTCCGCTCTGTTATAATGATTAATTTCGGTATTCTTATTTTTTTATCAAGAGAAATCATCATTTTATTAGTTACATTTTTTTGGTCATAAAATATAATAATTTTTTGAGTTTTATTTTTTTGCTGAAAAATAAAACCCAATTCTTGAGCTTAACTAACTTAAATTAGCTTTTGAGTTTTATTTTTTTAAGCTAATTTCTGCCAAAATGATTATTTTTTTGTATTCCCATTTTTTTTTTAATATTTAAGAGTTTAATTTTTTTAGCGCTAATTACACTGCGTAACAAAAATTAAAAAAAAAACCTGCGGTCGTTATTTTGTTAATATTTTTTATTAACATTAGTAGCAGGCTTACGAACTGTGTTTTTACTTTTTTTGGATTGGCTCTAGTTC
Organism: Anomoia purmunda; assembly: GCA_951828415.1. NCBI lineage: Eukaryota > Metazoa > Arthropoda > Insecta > Diptera > Tephritidae > Anomoia > Anomoia purmunda. Next base: position 48,704,492 of record OX639997.1, on the reverse strand, counting down.
TTGAGATAAGCGAAACTTAAGAACTTAATAAAAAAAAATTATATGACCCAGTTCCAGTTGTATTAATTTAATTATTCCTCAATAAGTTTTGTTATATAAATTATTAAAACAAGTAGTTCGTTGGTTTAAATATTTTATTTCCCTTCCAAGAGAGCAAGGGCAGCCGGTTGTCGGGTGAGTTAATACAACTAAACATTAATTCGACGACTTCGCCTAAATACCTGAAAGCTCTAACGGTCTCATAAGCCGAGAAAAAATCATTCTTCCACCACTTCACATCAAGCTTGGGCTAATGAAACAGTTCATCAAAGCCCTTGATAAGACAGGTGACTGTTTCGAATATGTGTGCAAAAAATTTCCAGTCCTTAGTATGGAAAAATTAAAAGCAGGAGTCTTCGATGGTCCTCAAATTCGTACCCTTCTAAAAAGACACTGAATTCTTAAACCACATGTCACAAATTGAATCTGAAGCCTGGCTAAGCTTTGTTAACGTAGTCAAACATTTTTTGGGAAATCATATATCACCAGACTATACAAAACTAGTTGCTGATATGCTTCTCAATTTTCGCAAACTAGAAGCTAAAATGAGCATTAAATTACATTATTTACATAGTCATTTGGACAAATTCCCGGACAACCTAGGCGATTACAGTGAGAAACAAGGTGAACGGTTCCACCAGGACATAAAAATAATGGAAGAAAGATACCAAGGTCGATGGGACGACCACATGATGGCAGACTACTGTTGGATTTTAGTACGGGATTGTCCTGAGCAACGACATCATAGGAGGTCCTACAGAAAAAGTCATCTCCGTACCATATAAAACCAAACGAGTTATCAGGCATGTGAAGCTTGCCATGCGATTATTTTAACCTGATGTTGAAGAAGATAATTAGAGCGGTATAACTAAATCGCTCAGGCGCCATAATTTATAAGAGCATATAACTTCAACGCGCCTTTAATAATACCAGAATTTTTTTTACTACCGGCCACAATATCAAGATGGCATAGAATGTTATAGATATTATTATGGCTAGGCACATTTTATGTGTGAATCTGTCGACGTGCCGTGAAAAAAAATTTCCAGCTAGGCCGCCATGGAGTCGACAAGAAAGAAAGAAATAAAATATTTTCCACAATGGCAGCTTTTCCAGTCTATATAGTAACAATATAAATACTTGGAGTTTGTACAAGTGTTGGTTTTATTTGGTTTTCCATTAAAAGCGGTAGAAGTTATAAAAGTTATTCTCTAATTGCTTAGAATAAATGTCATAAAAACACATAGACAAAGTAATGTTTAAAATCGTTGCATTTATTTAAATCACGAATTATACCTGCAATAAAATTAATGAATAAGTTGGGCTATCAAATAACATTTCCGATTCACTTTCTTTCCCACCTCCCCCCTTTATTTACTTTATTGCGTGAGTCTATATTTGATTTAGCAATATAACTGTTTTATCTTACCTAATTAGACGTGACTAAAAAATTGTCTACTTCGTAGAATTCTATCATGTTTATTATCTTGTTTTCTCAACATTTTATCTAATATAAGGTTATTGCCTTATGAATCGGCACTTAGGTACTAAGAAATTTTACATTTCATTACTATTTATTTAACTTTAATTAATGGCCACTTGTGATTTAGTAAACTATTGTTGATATCGACTACTCCTCAATTACTTACAGGAAGTAAACAAAAAAAAAATTAAAAAAAAACAAAAAAAGAACCGCTGACATTGATCACCGGAAAAAGTGTGACGCAAGCGAAATATGAAACAATTGAATGAACTTCTATTGCAAAATCCTATACACTTTGCAATATTCGAATTTAATTAATTTGCATTTCAATTGAATTGACACTTATCCAAGTAAGGTGAAAGTACTTAAATTTTAGGTATGCTATGTCATGTGTCTTCGATTGCCCTTGAAATATATTTACGTTAATTTATCTGCACATGTAAAGAGATTTCCGAGAACTTCTTTTGATGAACTTCGGCAAATTTTCGTAATTGCTCTATCTTAAATTATTTGCTGAACCTTGATGAAGAGGTATAAAAGTAAACATTTTTTTGGCAAATATCTTCACCAGTTTAACTGATTTCTATGTGTAAGGAGCTCTTGCACTGCAACCTATATTTCAAATAGACCAGATGAAATTTGAACACAAACTCAAACATGCCACATTATGCCTTAGTTTTTAAAATTTCAAAATATCGGGTCTTGCAATAGGAACGCTTCAAAAGTTTTTTTTTAAATAAAACAAAAACGGTTTGGGATATGAATTAAAGTCTTTATTCCTGTGAAAGTACATTCGATGCCATTATGTATGGAACTCGATTTCTTTTGCATGGGCACCACGGGTACGCTTGCAGAAGTCCAGACGCTGAACCCAATTTTCGACGGTTTTCAAGCATAAATCGGCCGATAACTGCTGCTGCAATTTCACATTCGATATTCGTACGAAGTTCATCAATCGTCGCTGGCTTGTTGACATAGACCATAGACTTGACATAGCCCCACAGGACATAGTCTAACGGCGTCAAATCGCACGCCCGAGGCGGCTAATTGAATGGGCCATTTCGTGAGATAACACGTTCACCAAACTTGGTTTTCAATAAATCGATTGTGACATTCGCTGTGTGGCTTGTGGCGCCGTCCTGTTCGAACCACAAATTGTACAAGTCCATAGCATCCAATTCGGGTTAAAAATATTCGGTTATTATTTAGCGGTAGCGATTCCCATTCACAGTAACGTACAGGTCTTGATCATCACGGAAGGAGTACGGCCCAATGACGCCGCCGGCCCATAAACCGCACCAAACCGTAATTTTTTCGGGATGCAACGTTGACTCATGGAGTACGTGTGGATTGCTGCCTGTCCAATAACGCATATTTTACTTATTGACGAAGCCATTCAGCCAGAAATGACGACGACCATAAATTGGTAAATTGGACGTAGCGCTCTTAAAGTTAAGGCCATTGACTCCGAATTTCGGTAGTAAATTTTAATAATTTCAACTCGTTGTTGGATCGTATAGCTATCTTTCCATGATAAAATGGCAAACCTTACTGAAGAGAAATGTCAAAAGAGCGGGGAAAAATATGGCGTCGTTTGTTGTCACTATCGGACTACTTTTGTAGCGCCCCTATTGAAACACCCTTTATAAAGCACACAATATTTTGCTCTACAAGTGCACTTTTTAAACCAATTGAAAGCAAAATACTCAAAGGGGGGATATCCGTGTATGTATATTTTTACCTATGATTGTGTTTCGACTTTCAGCCGCCGTAGCCGAGTGTGTAGCGATTGCGCGCTTCATTCGGTGGGTACCGGGTTCAAATATTGGCCGGGGCAAGTAACACCAAAAATTATAGAAAAATTTGTTTGCTAATGGCGGTCGTCCTTCGGCAGACAAACCTGCGAGCGTATTTCTGTCATAAAAAAACAAAAAATCTCACAAATCAAGATTCGCCGTTCGGAGTAAAATGGTAGATAGGTTCCGCAACTTGTGTTACAACATCAAGACGCACACCAGAAATTGTAGACCACTTAATCGTCATGTGACGCAACGGTTAAACACACAATTTTCTGCCGCTTATAAAACTTACGTTTAAGCTTGTGAACTATTTTGAGTAATGAACACGTGTTGAGTAATAACAACACAATGCGAATACAAATAAATACCGTTATGGATAGTATAACCTATGGAAGCTACGTTAGGTATACCATCATACATATGTTCGATTCAGATGGGAAGGGTTAAATTAACAAATCTAAATAGAGATACAAATTATTATATTGACTAAAAACTTATAACGAAAACGAAAAATTAAGGCTGTAAGTAATATAATTGCTGACTTGGGGTCGGAGGAGCATTGAGATCATGTCCTACAAATGCCTATAGATCTTCATATAATACATTCTGCATCAGTGTGGACTGTGGAAGGAGCATAGAAGTTAAATTTATTTCTCTCTCGCCGCTATGGTCAGGTAGGGCACTTATTATTTGAAGTCAGGAATATATTTTCATATACCTTTTAGGGTTCCACTCCCGTCGAGATCTGATTGAGACAGGAAATTGAATATATCTGCTTGTACTCACCAGATATTCACTGACGCTTCTAAGATGGAGCAAAGGTAATGGGTTGGAGTGTTTTCAGACTCTTTGGGAGAAGTTATGTCATAGCTCTTACCTTCGCACCACAAAAGTGCAAATATCGCAATATGAAGAAAAAATAACAAAAAAAAATTCTCTGGTGTTTTTCAGTTTTCTCAGTGTTGAAGGGGTTCAGTGATAACCTCAAATAAATTGCCATTTTCAGCCATAAACAAGAGCATTTACCTCCACCACCTTCAGCAATTTATTTAGCTATGCTGCATAGCGCCAGGATGTAGATATTTAAAATTAGGGTGATCCAAATACGACTCTCACAGGGCATCCATTCCTCTGCGAAACTCGTGGCGTGATATTACTAAAAATTATTTCTGAAAAGCTACAGGTATGGAAAAAAGTAAGACACACTTGAGAACCTTCTGTGCAGATGTTCTGTTCTTGTTGGTTGGTTGTTCACAGTGTCCAGTGGAAGACTTTACTTAGCATGATAAAGCGTCATAAAAAAAAAAAAAAAAAAAAAAAGATCCGTACGTCATGCGGACTGTGCCCCTCGTGTCGGTTGGGCGGGAAAGAGGGTAACCGTTGGGCTTATTATTATTAGTAATACGAGGTATCTCTGTCGCACCGGAGACAGAAGAAGTAATGAAGAAGTTACATTAATGAAAAGAAAATCGTTCATGTCACTCGCATTACCTTAGATCCTATGCCAAGCCTCCCAAATCGTATAGACCTCTGACTGTAATACAATCATGGAATCTTGGAGACGCCTTTTTTTGACGATCCGCTAAATAAATTTCCTAACCTACTTCACTGACCATTTTTGACTCATACGGGAAAACAGATGCTCCGAAGCACTCTGTGAATAATATATTCTTACACTCCTTTCTTGAGGGGAACAAGATCCTGAAATTCCTAGATGGGCATTTTATAGACATATGTATATTGTCCGACTTTTTTTTTTAATTCCCGGATCGCCGACGAACTACAGTGAGCGTCGTTGCCCGAACGCAAGTTCTTTCCAGAACGCCAGTTTCTTTCATCTTAGGGCACTCTGAGGAGCAGACTTCTTGTTATAAAGATCTATCAGAGACATATATGACAAATCTCGATCAAGATCTCTATTGAAAACCATCTAATTTTCCCCAGTGATGGTAACGCTGGCTGATCGCTGTACTCTGCTTAATTTCGTTGTGATATAGTTCACATCAACTGCTTCCTACTAGACCAGCGAACCGCAGAATGTAATTGGACGGATTACGGCCTGACAGTACCAGGCCATAAGTTCCGGACGAAGGTCGCTTTTCTTACCTACAATTTCTTTATTTAGTATTCAGTCTATTTTTTCCTTTAGGAGTCAAGTATTTCAAACTAGACAAGAAAGAGTAACCCTCAGACCATTGAAAAATTTGCTGGACTTTGGGCTGCATTCTAACCAAAATGTAATGTTAAAATTAAACATACCCAAAAAGAAAAGTCTCAATCGACCTGAAACTCAATGACTTTGCCACGAAACTATTTTTGAGCAAAATTTATCACTTTTGAGTTGCATATGATGAACAATAATAATTACGTAAGGTGGTAAGGGTAGAGTTCGACTAAATTTAAAGTCATCCCTGTCCCCCTCATTAATTTCAAAACTAAGAGACCAATATCTTTCTCCAATTGATAGAGAAACTGCTTTACGTTCTAAACTGAAACTACCAGATAATCAAAAAGGGTGTGGACAATGCGATGTTTGTTACAAGGAGAGCATTTTAACAACAACAAAAACAGAGCTTATCTGTATGTTTCCTTTGTAAAAACTAACCTGCAAAATTATCCATTTATATACAGCGTGCAAAAAGGGAATGTAAAATTTGGTTTCGTAATTAATAAAATACATTCACTACTTTTAAATTTTTTTCGCCCGAAATATATGAAATCTCAATATGGGTAGAAATCTACCCACAAGGTCGGGAAGTGCATATCGAGTTTAAGGCCAACGAACGGTTGAAGAAAGTAGGTTGAAGTTAGGATTACTTATTCTTCCTAATGGTGAATAGAAGCAACACAATCTTTGAGGGTTTAATATTTAGACAACCCTATGCTAGAATCCGAATTTTCGTAGTTACAAAATCATAGCTCCACTCTGCAAAATATTAAAACAGTATGCTGTAATCCGTTCGTAACTCGCTACGCGTTGCCAAACATAAGTTCAATCAATCAGGTTCTTTGTGAGATATAAATAAAGAAATGCTATTTTAAATAAGGACTGATATTTAAAACCATGTTTATTTGAAATTTGAAAAAAAAATTTGTTTTCTTAATAATTCAAATATAATGGTTTTTCTAGCTGCTGCACGATCGTCTTATGAAAACTTGGGGAAAAAAATTTGCAAAAAATTTCAGGAATAAGCAGAGGAGAAGGTTACGTAATGCTTCTAGTCGTCTTATATTCATTTATCAAATGTTAGTGACTTATACGGTTATGCTTAATGGTTTAAACCATTAAAGATTTGTGTAAAATTTTCGCCTTCTTAACCCTGCTGTTAGGTTAAGACCATTTGGTCCAATTTTTTTTTTTTGTTTTCTTTGTAACTTTGGAACGGTGATATATACTGTCTAAATTTTTCAGCTCAGGTGGTCTTTTTATAAAACAATATTATGTGCGAAAATTTAATTCTCTGACTTAAAACTGGACTAAGATAAATTGAAAATTACGAATCTTAGGTTAAGGGACCATTTGGTCCATAGTATATTTTCTTTGATTTTCTTTACATTAATTTTCTAAAAATAAGTATTTATTAGTTTGTTCGATATTTTTTGGCACTACATGATGAGCAAAAAAATGTTTTTCGGTTGGTTTTGCAAATAAACGCACTGCAAATGGAGCATTTTACATCAGACTTAGACTTGCAGCAACTACAAATTCCTCGCTTTCGAGCTCCTGAACTAGAAGCATTTTTAGAGCAGGCCACTGGTGCTGGGTTTTACCAGAGTTGAGTAAATAATAAAATAATAATATTTAGCAAGTATTGAACCAAACTAAATATAAAGACTAAGATTAAATTGTTATTTTGTATGAAAACTGCAGTATGGACCAAATGGTCCTCTAACCTAAGATTCGTAGGTTTTTTTTTTAACCTAACAGCAGGGTTAAAGATGGATTCAAAAGCGTTTTAAGTGTTCGGGGTGAAAGGCTTGGGCTAAGTGCAAAAATCTTGTAAATATGCGTTAATATACTTTTTTATATGAAGTTACTTACTTTTTTAGTTATTCTCGCGTTTATATACTTATTTTTTTATGTTATTTTTGTAAAGCTCGTTCAGCCAATCTCTCTCTCTCTTGTACAAAATTACCGACAATTGAGCATAGCAATTCTACGATTCGTAACTCAATCGAAAGCACGACGGACTCAATCTCGGGGTGATGATGGTCTACAACTCTCCGACCATGACTTCAACTCTCTTAGTGCTTTTTGCGAAAATGTTCTGCTCCGATGAGGAACGTAAGATCACTTTGGAACCTAAAGTCAACAATATCCCAATATTTTTATCATCTGCGTTAGTTGGTTTAAACGCAAGCTCACGAGGTTTATAATATCAAAATAGCACTCAGTTACTAATTTGGCGTTGAATTCCTTCGCCGCCATTCTAACCGAACCTAACCCAACCCAATAGACATAGAAAAAAATCTAGTTAAATTTTAGTACCCTCATCATAATTTCTATTGTCACAAATATATACAACTATAATAAAAAAAAGCACATTTGCTGGCTACTCGAAATACGCAATTCAAACAAAACCAGCATATAAACACTCATAAATGAGAACATCCCAAATGCAAATGTGTGGTGTGTGTTTGTGGGTGTGTATACATGCATATATGTTTCGAACGCTAGAACACCGGTAAATGTGAATATGTAAGCAGATACGTTGTTGATGTTAATGATAAGGAACTCTTAAGAACTATTCATAAGCAATGCTGGCCAAGAATATAAAATCGGTGTAATTATTTGCAAAATCAGTTGAACGCACATCGGCGAACCGTATAGTAAAAAGAAACCGACAGACGACAGACAAGCAGAATTTTGAAAAGTAAAACCATTTTCTGAAATAAGCTTTTCAATATAGTTAAAAAAAAAACCAAAAAATGTTCGCCATCGTAGTGTCCGTTATAAGCACAATCCTAGTCGGAGTGGTTAGTAGTTTGAAAGATAATATTTTCGTGAAAATAAAGAAACAAATTAAATAACTTTGCAACTTTTACAGTGTGCTAGTCGTACACCGCTTAGTAATCCCATCGTAGCCCGATCCGATCTTTCGCTAGCGAATTTTCTACTCGAGCATCAGGCGCGTGCCGCCACGCCCGGGTCTATGCAGTGTTTCAATATCTATGTGCCACTACTGCAGCAAGCGTCAACTCAGTGGGCCGAGGAATACCAACAGTGTTTAAATGTGGCTGAGAGAGAACGCAATGATACTTTGGCGAAAGCGAGTGCTGCCCAAAAGGACGCTTCTACCACAGCGTCAGATGTTTGTAATTATATTAACGCCTGTGATGCCATCGATGATGCACTGTCGGCGCTCGAATGTTTCGGTTTGCTGGTATGTGGCGGATATTCGCACAACGCCTGATTGTTGCCACTTTTCTAAGACATTTGATTAAAATTTTAGTAAATTTCCCTTTTCACTTTAATTGCAGCCCGACAACAGTATCTCCAAAATCTATCGCCTTTCCAATAACGCATCGGATGCGGTTACTGAAATACGTGAGCAAATTTATATAATCGATGCAAATTCATACAAATGTTGCAATGCCAGCGAACGCACCTATGTCGAGGCCACGGCTCGCATTTATGATGCACTTGATTATTGCTTGAAAAATGGGCCGCCAGAGACAGTCGCTCCAGCCAGCCCCACTGCCGCGCTGGTAACACCAAATGACTTCAGGAATATTCAATTAGCAGCTGCACCTCGAAGAACCCCAACTGGCAGGATATTGCTGAAAGAATCCAAAGAGGACGATAACAGTCCTGCACCGAGGAGTAACTTAATTTCTGTAATCAACAATTGGTTAAAGAATGGAAGAGAAGTTGTTGATAGCGTGTGAAAATTTAAAATGTTATAAATTGAAAATAAAAATTAAAGCGATTGTAAATTGTTGTTCAGCAAGTTATAAATTCTTTAGTTCATTTAAGGGTGATTCCATATTGGATTTTGCGGTCTATGTTGCAAAATTCGATAAGGTTTTTTTTTTATACTTACTTCTTATCAAAAATCAATGGGCACGACGCGAGAGATAATAGTGAAGTGAATTGACGTTCGGTTCGTCGGCCCTTGGGCTGAGTGCGCGAACCATGTCTGAATTTCTTTTAATTTCTATAACTAAAAATCTGCTTCTAATTCCATCATCATATTTCAATAAGTCTTCCGGAAGATTTTCGAGAATTCATTGGGTTGAAAAGAGAAAAAGTGAAATTGCATAAATTTATGAAAAAATAGTTTGTTATTATTACTTATTAATACTTATTACTTTTGGTGGTAAAAAATTGTTTGAACAAATTTTTATAATATAGCATTGCATAGTCAAAAAAAAACGCCTAATTTTTGGTTTAAGAAACTTTTTTCTACGATGTACGATTCTCGAGTTATTGAAGCTGTAAAACGGCACCGTGATTGAAAAAAGGCAGCTCATTACAAATTTAAAATATCATATATGTATATTCTAGCAAACAATTTTTTTACCGAAATGGAAACATAAATGTCAATTTATTTTTGATAAAAAGCATAAAAAAATCTCATTGAAATTTGCAACATCTAATATGGAATCGACCTCATATAGGGACGCTATAAAAGTAGACCGATAGTGACAGCAAAGGACGCCATCTTTTTCCCCGCTCTTTTGACATTTCTCTTTAGTAAGGGTTGCCATTTCATCATGGAAAGATATACGATCCAACAACGAGTTGAAATTATTAAAATTTACTACCGAGAATCGGAGTCAATGGCCTCAACTTTAACAGCGCTACGTCCAATTTATGGTCGTCGTCGCTTCTTGCTGAATGGCTTCGTCAATAAGCACAATAAGCGTTAATGGGCAGGCAGCAATCCACACGTACTCCATGAGTCAACGTTGCATCCCGAAAAAATTACGGTTTGGTGCGGTTTATGGGCCGGCGGCGTCATTGGGTCATACTCCTTCCGTGATGATCAAGACCGGCACGTCACTGTGAATGGGAATCGCGACCGCTCAATGATAACCGAATATTTTTGGTCCGAATTGGATGATATGGACTTAAACAATATGTGGTTCCAACAGGACGGCGCCACAAGCCACACAGCGAATGTCACAATCGTTTTATTGAAAACCAAGTTTGGTGAACGTCTTATCTCACGAAATGGCCCAGTCAATTGGCTGCCTCGGTCCTGCGATTTGACGCCGTTAGACTATTTCCTGTGGGGCAACGTCAAGTCTATGGTCTACGCCAACAAACCAGCGACGAATGATGAACTTCGTGCGAATACCGAACGTGAAATTGCAGCAGTATTGGCTGATTTATGCTTGAAAACCGTCGAAAATTGGGTTCAGCGTCTGGACTTCTGCAAGCGTACCCGTGGTGCCCATGCAAAAGAAATCGAGTTCCATACATAATGGCATCGAATGTACTTTCACAGGAATAAAGAATTTAATTCACATCCCAAACCGTTTTTGTTTTATTTAAAAAAAAAAAATCTTTTGAAGCGTTCCTATTTTCATTTTACGGACGATCCTGCAACTTAATAAATCTGAAGGATTTACGCGCAGCCAGAGGCCGATAACACCAGTTTACACGAAAAAAAAGGACTTCACTAAAGAAATGGTGTTGTAACTTTTTTGGGTCGCTCAATATGAAAATGAGATTCATTTATATTTTCAAAGAAAAGTTTTCGAGATATAGACAGACACTTTGTTTCGGTATTTATTTGAGTTTATTGCAAATAAATTAAATACATTTTAAAAATTTATTCTGCTTCTATTCGGAAATTGCAATAGTTGCAGAATGAGTAACAGGTATTGAAATGAAAAAAAAAGTTAAGATCATTTTCGAGATTTTTCGGAAATTGTTCATTTTTATTAATAATTTTTAGTTGATAAACCTTATAGATAAGATAAATAAAAATATTTTTGTGAAAGACAATTTTATAACAAAAATTTAAGCGGTAAGAGAGCCTAAATCGGACGGAAAATATAAAACTAATTACAAGCGAAATAAAGTCGGCTAATTTAAATGCTTGTTACATTCACGATTTCAGTTTAAAATCTGCTAAAAACTTTTAAATCCACGGTGCAACAGCCATAATGCGAATTTGATGAAATATCACATTTTGGATGGATTTGGGTCCGATGATTCTGAAAATGGCACCTATATTTTTCCAGCACGTCTAAATTTTGAAATACAGGGTGCTGATGGTTTTTTATGAGTTTGTCCCAACACAATTTGTCTTTTTCTTAATTCTTTTCATAAAATTTTTACAAATGGTATTTTTAAATGCTACCTCTGAATGTTACATAAGCTTATGCAAACTTTAGTATTGCAAAACGTTTTCATTTGTATAGACTTTCTCACTGTTTTACGAAAAACAAGGAAGGAGGGGTCTATAGGAGCTCGCAACCGAACTTTAAATAGCCTGCCTAAGTTTTTATTTGAAATATACCTTACTTGTTGTATGCAATCAAAAAATTTAATATTATATATCCTTATATGCACTCACAAAAAAATTTCATTGAAATTGCTCCAAAGACATGATTCCCATAAAACGAATAAACGATTTTCCCCAGTTTGAGGAAAACACATTTTCTTAGTTTGCAGTGCCTTTTTTTTTTATTTTTAGAAAATGTTAACTTTAGCTATATAACTGCACACTAATAAATTTTGCGGCATCTTTATTTGACACACAAATAGAAAAAAGAAACAAATTTTATAATTGAAACTTTTTAATGTAAAATATATAAGATATCTTCCTTTATATATATGTTTATATGCAGACAGGCCCATGCGCAGGGGACTGTCTTCGGGGGGGTTTTGAACTTTTGGATGCTCAGAGAATATTATAATTTTGGATAACGAATTCTTTTGACATGATGTATGCAAAATTGAAAATGAAGATGAACATTGATTGTATAAAGCATTCGTTATCGAAAAGTCTTGCTTTGTGAATACAATTTGTGATATTTGCCAATTAAAATTATAATAGTAACGGAAAACAAATAATGCAAGACTTTTAATAGTGAAAAATTGCATATTTATTAACCGTTGAGTCAAAAGAAAATTAGCGAATAATGCCATAGTTATTGGCTTTCAGTCAACAAACGGACTCTTCGAGGTACCGAAAAAAATTCATCCAAAACCCTTTGAACATCAATCTTGACATCCCGATGTATATTCAGGGAAGCTAAACCGTTTAGTCAATCTTCAGTCATATTTGATCGAAGATACGTCTGCAGACGACGTAACGTTGAAAAGGAGCGTTCATTCGTCGCCGTAGTTACAGGCAAACTGCCATTATTCGAAGAATTTGATGAACATTTGGAAAAGCCTCTGCGTTGCAAATGTCAAGTGCTTGAAGGGAATGGTTGATTTCCTCCCTAACAATGCGTCGTCGCCAAAGTTGAACTTCAGCAATCCATATTTCACTGAAATTTTCATTTAGAATCGCAGAGTATGATTTGAATAATTCAGCACATGAGTTTTCATCAAAAATTTTCATCTTGTTTGGGAATAGGCAGCCGAAATTCGATAAAATATTCCGATGATTCAAAAATCGAACTTGTAAATGTGTGATAAAAGTATCGAGTTAAGGTATGTAAATGGTGGCTTCCGCAGCTCAAAGTCATGTTCTACGCTAATTTTTCTCACATTTTCAAAGATTTCTCTGAATCACTCCACAGCACATTCTCTTCTTTTGATCAATTCCTTTTTTGCAGCATCGGCTAATTTGATGGCCTCTGCAAGGTCCTGATCTTTTGTTTGTATAACTCGACTGAGAACAACGATAAGGAATGTACTGAGCTAAGGACTACCATGCATATCAGAAAATTGATCACTACGTTTTAATATGATTCTCAAGGTGTCAATTTTGATAATTGCTACAGAACATAGATCTACATACAACTGTCACGCTGCCAGCTTTAAGCTAAGCACGTCAACATTTTGCCAAAGAAAACCAATATTATTCATATACTATTGTAGATCTACAGAGATCTGCAATAGATCACTGCAAATCTACATGAATTCCGTGCAGATCTTCGTAGAACTCTAGTAGAACTGTGTAGATCACGTATATCTACGAAGATTCGTAGATGACCTATGTAGATTCAGTAATAATAATCTTTCAGGAACTACAAATTACCTGCAGATCAACGTAGATATTGTATTAATCTTTATGAATCACGAGTAGTTTTATGCAAATCTGAAGAGATCTCTTTTAAATCTAAATACATCTTGAAAATTTTTCATGTAGATCGTATTTTTTCACCTGGTAAGTTAAAACATGGGTCTTCATTTTTTCAAAATTTACCTGAAAATTTGGAGAACGTGTGAATATTTTTGAGAGTTCCCAGACAATTTTCGATCACAATTATATTGTAAGCAGCGCAGACAGCTAAATTGTAGGCATATGCAGCACAATGTGAGTAAATAGCAAGTTCATATACAGCACTGATATAGCACAACTCCGTGAAATTCTCCACTAACGGATTTTGCTCCATCATAACCTTGGCCAAAAAAAAAATGCACAATCAAGTCCTGATGATTTCAAAAAATCTAGAAAAACAGTCGCAATGCCTTTTCCAGTGCAATCTTTGATCGAAAGAAAAGAAATAAAATCTTCCCGTATAATATACTTTTCATCTTGTCTGTCTGAATATCTGATGCAAATTGAAGCTTGTTCAATTCCTCCAATGTCAGGCGTTTCATCTCCTAGTAAAGAAAAGCCCTGTGATCGATTTATCAGATCAATTTTTTCAGTGTAGATAATATTTTGGCAAATAGATATCAGCTCATTTTGGATGCGATTGCTTAAATACATTTCATTTTTTGGGGAATTTTTCAAACGCTCTCGCAGAAATTCATCGATATTTGCTTGCAACCTCAATAGGGCCCGAAAATTTCCGTCATTAACACCAGGATACTCTCACCAGATGTAATTTAATTTTACTGAGAAAGTCGAGTTTTTGTTTTGATATTTGTAAATCGACTGGCAAAACAATTTTTTTTTTGCGCACTTTAAGACGAGTATACACAATATTAAAACCCGAAAGCCAGTTCTTATAGAAAATTCAGTTGGTAAAATCCCTTTGGGGGGGGTTTGAACCCCCAAAAACGCCCCCGTGCAAACGGGCCTGTATGTAAATATATCCTATAAAAAAGGCTACATATTATTTTTGTGAAGAAACCCCAATTTAATAGGAAACTACTATTCGCCATATCTTCCCAGCTATTTGATGTAAATATAACTATAACATTCGATATATAAAATTTAAAGCAAAAGGAATATTGTAAGCTCAAAAGCAATGTTCAATATCTAAATGTCCATTTCTACTGTTCTCGGAGCTATTGTTGCATTTTTCCAATACCTTTTTTATAAAATTAAATTAAATAAGCAAATCAGGCAGGAAATTTAATACATTATAATTTTTAATAACTTGCTTGTATTTAGTTTGCAAGTGGTAAAGTTGGTTAAATAAATACACAGAGCTAAAAGGAGAGAATCGGAGAAATTTTTGTTACAAAATCTTTTTAATATTGGTTTGATTTTCTTCTCAAATTTATTGAAAAGGAAACTCCAATAAGGAGATACCCTCTTATTTATTATTTTTTATGGAATTTTATTAAAAAATATGCAACTGTAAGAAGAAATCTCTTCGCTTTCATGTTAATAATCATATAAAGGAAAATAATGAGGAGATTCCCATAATTTTTAATTGAATATTATTGAATATAATAACAAGGAAAACATTTTTTTAAAGCCCTTTTTAATTCAAATTTTACTTTTAGCAACTTAGCATACATAACTACATATGTAAAAGGTTTTTTTTTTTTTGACGTGTGGTGTTCAATGACGCTATACTTTTTTCGGAGTTAACCTTTTTGACAGATGTTATTTGATTTATAGTCAGTTTGGTTTGCCATTTCAGAAAGAGCAAACTTATTCCGGAACAATGTTTGCAAATCGTGAAAATTTAGTACAAAAATAATGGTTCGGTTGGCGCGATACATCATGCGCTGCATCCAATATTCGGTCGACATAAACGTCCGGCAGAGTCGGTAATTCGAGCAACCATGGATCGGTTTGCACCGCGTGTACGCTAGTGGATAATGCCCATCTTCAGAGACGCCGTACAGTACGCACCGAAGACGATATTACTGATGTGTAGCGAAAAATCGAAGAAGAGCCGAATGAGTCAATTCGCCATCGCCCGCAACAATTTCCACTTTATGGAAGGTTTTGCGGAAGTATGTATCTTGATTTGCGGGCTTACAAAATCCAACTCGAACAAGAATTCAAGCTGAACGATTATCAAGCGCGTCGCACGTTCAGTAAATGGGCCCAAAACGAGATGGGCACCGATCCCGATTTACACAAGAAAATTTTGTTCAGCTATGAAGCTCACTTTTTAGAGTGTTAATAATCCACTTAGGAGAAAGTAATTTGATAAGATCATCAGCATATTAAAATTAAGAGGAGATTATATTTTCTTATAATAATTTTATTGAAAAGGTTCTCATTTTAGTTTTGCAGATTATCTCAAAAAAATTGTTTTTAAATATCTTTTAACATATAATAAGTCAGTTCATTTTTTCCGACAACAACATATATTCCAAATTGGTCACATACATAGATATCAACCATATTTTATACTTATACATCATACATATAAACTAGGTAAATATATAAATTCGTTATTACAAAAGTTTACTCCTCGCTTATATTCAATAATAAAACAAATATTTGCATACAATTTCTTATTCATTTATTCTAAGATTCTCTTTCATTATCTTTAAATATGAATGTCCAAACATATCGCTTGTTTACTAGAAGAGTTGCATAATTAAAAAAAAAAAATTAAAAACTCGTGGAACAGCTTTAAAATTTTGAATTTACGTAAACTTCGATAGTAAACTTTAATATATGTATATTTTGTTCCAGTGAGCTTCTGATAACGAGTACTGGTAACCGGTACAGCCATGAATCCACAAAATAGCAGAGTAATTTTGACATAAGTAGTTCAACCGCTTTCGATTCCTTTTTGGGTTATGAAACTCTTCTAATAAGTAAACTACAAATCACTTAGCTTAAAAAAAAAAATTCAGTCTCAAAAAATTAATTTAGATTAGGCTTAAAAAATATATCTACTTATATATAAAGTATGTATTGAAACCTTAAAATATTAAACCTTAGCTTGTATTCAAATTCAAACATTGCCTGTGTCGTTTATAGGCTTTGCTTGCGAAATTTCTGTACTGCTCTCCAGCAGCGATAATGCACAGCATTACTTCCTTCTCAGCTTCCTGGTATTGATCATCCAATTCCACAATGGCGGCTGATGATTTTAAATAAATATCCAGCAAGCTGTTCATGTTCTTGTTGGACTGCATATTAAGTTTGCAAAATAAAAAAAAATATAAAAAAAATAAAAATAATTAGTATCTAATCATTTAAATTAAAAGATATTAGGATATAATGTGCTGTCTAGCAAGCAAGAAAAGTGGAAAAAGAGAGTTTTTAGTACGGAATACATTTCAAAGATTGTTTTACAAAAATTGTAAGTTTAAAGTTTTTGGTTATTGGTTTTTCGTGAAAATTTGAATATATTAGTGGTCCACTAGTATGATATTCCACGCCAAAATGATATTTGGCTGGTAACCGGAGTGCTATCTCTTTTTCGCATACAAAATACTTCATATTACACAACAGGCGCACTATATCTACATTAGGGTAGTCTCTTAGTATAGCAAGGTCATTTTTACATCAGATTCCCTTAGCCTCAACCATCATCGTTACTACCTAATGAAGACTAAAAAAGATAAAAATGATTATAATTTTTTTTAATTTCATGCGATATAGTATATCCTGTGCTCTGCTATTTTTTTTCTAGACCACTGATCATTCGCTCCTTGTTAGTTCCAGAAATTGCTTGTGGGTTTCTGTTTGCTTTTGTCTGAGTGGGTATTCCACCACTACAGCTACAGATTCATCCAAAAAAAAGCTCCCGCCGCCTACGATAATTCGCCAGCTCTCTTATTGCCTTCTTTGTTCCGGCGACCGAGAACCCAGGCAAGTGAAATTGGCATTGAAGGATCTATCTTGCATTTTTTGACTAGCTGAGAGTTCAGCGAGGTAAGCCTTCTTTTAAAGTTTATCTTCGTTATGCTTCCAGTTCGGTTTAGCATTTAGGATGCCACCAAATATTTCGCATTAGAAGACAGGCGAATTGTTAGATATTCTTCCTTTAAGGATATTGCACAATCAGATGATTCATCAGTAACACCTTATATGAATTTGCCTTGGAAACTCCATTGTACTAAATACTTTCCTGTACGAATTTCATCTTTTCGTAGGTTTCTTTCATACCAAATTGGCATTTTGCAATCGCACCGCTTTTGTACTCATTACCGAAGTCACATCATTGCTTGTAGTGCACTAACTTCTTACTTCTACGTCACGGTTACGTAAACGACACATCTCAGTATCGGAATGGAGTAAATAATACTTAGTACAGAATACTTTTTTGACCATTTTAAATTACAAATCAGAACCTTAAAATCGGCATAAGTTGGAAAATGAGGCTCCTTAAGATCACGAACATAGGCGGAATCACGAGGGCAAATCGATGGTATCTTTTGCTGGAAAGGGTCCATTTAGAATTACATGTATAGACCAGTTAGTACTATGAGGAAGTAATCCTGTTGTGGCAAGTATGCACATTTGACTTAAAATCATTGCAGATGAAAAAAATAATCTTATCTTTGTCTTTAATTTTTGTATTGCTCCGTGGTGTTGTCAACGCATCGTTGTCCTGGAGAGTATTTATTTAATATTCTTGTCAGGAGGGCTCTCCGTTTTTCTAATTTTTTTCTTTGTTGGACTTTTTAAAGCTCTTTATGCACGAAATTCTCTTATAAATAGAACCTTGGTTGAGATAAAGTTTTCACGTTCAAAAAATCGCTTTCTGATTTCTTTGAATATTTTTTTATAAATAGTTTAGTTATTAATGTAGGAGTGACTCATGGGCGGGTAACACGAAGTGAACAAACCTACCAACAGCTAAGAAATGCAACCTTACTGATTTGACGATGAACAGGACTGTTTCGATTATACTTTATTGAGCTAATTATTTCATGTAAAAGAAAGAATTTTTGTTTTAATTTTCCCTGCATTAATTTTTCTTTTTTCTTAATTGAAATATGTCTACTTGCTTTTACGAATTTTCCAACAAACAGTCAACTGGTCAAAGTTTCGGACTATCTTTTCAATTTACAAAAAGTCAACAAATTAAAAAAGAGTTTAACTTTTCAGCCTAATCCCATGTACGCAGTTTTATAACCCATTGAAGTCTTCTGTAAAAATGAAATTTAGGGTGGCTAAAAAGTCCTATAGATTTTTGGTACGTTATTTTTTTTTTGTTGGCGCTGTTCAGCATTTTTTTTTTTCATACAAAAACTCATGCGTTATATGAAAGAAAAAGCGCAACAAAACGAAAATTATCAAAAATCAACAAGAATTTTTAAGAATTGCATACTCGCAGTTCGAATTAAATTTTGGTAATATTTTTTTTTTTAATTTATTGAATTTTAAAACATTTTCTTGAAACTTTTAAAGTTCGGTTTTCATGGTTTTTGTTATAGAAGAAGAATCTATACTTTTATAAAAAAAATATAAATCAAATTAAATACGAAACCCCAATATTATCAAAGTCTGGCCGCGTAGCATGTGCGTGCTTCACTCCGAATGTTTAGGGTTCGACTCCCGATTCGGGAAAGTAAAATCAAAAACTATCGAAATGCATTTCCTGACACCGGTCGTCACTCCCCAAGTAAAATGGCAAGCCTCCGAGAGTATTTCTGCTTATAAAAAAAATATTTTCACAATACTCATCTGCCGCTTGGGGTCGACTCGGAGTCGGCTAATAGCGGCCACCCCTCGGCAGGCAATGACAAACCTGCGAGTCTATTTCTGCCATGAAAAAACTTCTCGCGAAAATAATTTGCTGTTTCGAGTCGGCTTAAAACTGTAGATCTTTCGATTTGTGTTACACAATCAAGAAGCGCACCGAAAATTTAAGGAATTATTGTATATTAGAAATGCACGCATACGAGTATTTACCCAAATAATACCGATTTGGTCTATTATATTTCAAAGTCCTTCCTATTCAATAATTTCGACAAGCCTTTATAGTTCAAGAGTAGGTACAATACAAATTTCTCAATTCCACATTTTACAAGCATAAATCAACCATCCCTACAAACTTCACGCAAATCACTCACATTTTTCTTTTGACAATGATAAAAATCCAAATCACTTTCCAGTTCCGAACATTTTCGAAAAGTTTTGCACACTTCGTACATTTCCACGGTCACATCTTCTCGCTTCGGTTGTTGATTCAACTTTAACTTCAGCCGTTTTTCTATGCCCAAATCATAGCATTCTTTATAGGCCAACGCATAGGTATGGCTCGCATTATGACTCTCCTGAAAATATATCTCAAAGCAATCATTTAAATCACTCCGTGTGTCCTCTGCCACATCTGCCACATATGCCACATCTGCAATATCTGCAGCTTCATCACCAGCATTAACATCAACTTTGATGGCAACACTATCACACAGATTTACATGCGCTGGTTCTGGCTCCATTTTCTCCAATATCATTGCCATCGCCTCTGCGTAACGATAGGCAACCAACCAAAGCAGAAGCAGCGACAGTACCAGCTTTGGTGGTGACATTTTTTGAGCCATTGTCGACTGGTAGGTACCTACATATATCTACTATGTGACGCACGCCAAACGGTGAGACATTTCACAGGGCGCACACAACTAGTAGGCGGCTCAATAAACGGGCGGTTGTAAAATGTAATTGTTGGCAAATTGTGGGCGTTATTGGTTTGCTCAACGGCAATTCAAATGCGTACACCAAACTGACTAAGTTCTGACTGACGGGCGAACGCGTAATTTTGTTCAATTCCACACAACAGCTTACAGTTAGATGAGCGAGTTAGAAAACTGCAGGCCAATTGTTAAACAGAAAGGCAATTACTTTACGTGTACATTGCAAGCGCTAGGCTGTATGGCGACTAAATTGTTTTTCGGCTCGTCTAGCTTTTGTAAATAAATTTTGTTTCATGCGTAAAAAGCGGCGGCAAACACATTTTCAAATCTTATCAATAGTTTAAAGGGGGTAGCGTGTATTTCTAATTGTAGACGGTGTCACAAATTTATAATGTTCTAAAATATCGATTATCAAGAAGCAAAGAGTGCTAAATAGTTTAGTGTGTATTTGTGCGATAGCCACAAATAAAATAACCAAAAATAAAAATAAACAAGTAAAAACAGCGCTGTCTTCGGCTATGCCGAAGGCTTCATACCTTTCATGAATGGAAGAATAGTAAAAAACGTGTTATTGTATTACAATTTCGTATTACCTACTATTTATTTTTTGCAGTGCTTAATTTAAGATTTCAACAACACAAATACTAGTGTATAATACTCTTATAACTTATAATTACATTACGTAAACCAACTCTACTTAAGTTAACTTACGTTAATTTATTGCAATTTCGCATGTAGCCCTAATTCAGTTAATTAGCAATATGCTAACCTTTATTTTGAATATACAAAATATACTAACTTACTCATTAGGCGTTATGTGAAACCGCTATTTGCTTAATTTAAATTAATTCAATTTAACGTAATTTAATTTATTTTAACCTAAATTAGTAGCTTGCACAAAAAAATATCCCGTCATGGTCACTGTAGGGGGTTTCATATGTTATCGCCCTTGTACTTTCTGCAGGTAAACTCGTCAAAACCCAATCTATCGCAGTTTGTTGCTTGGTTGTAGCAAGATTTTCTAGTAATGATTGAAGTCCCAGCTGCCTCAATCGTCTCCCAAGTAATTCATTTGACGTAAGCCGACAAATATTGAAGTCACCTACAACTACTAATTGTGCACCATTTTGATCCGACAGCTCTTTCAAACCTTCTTCCAATATTCTTCTAAACTCTAGTAACGAAAACGATGGATTTCTATATATCACTGCAATTGTCAAGTTTGATTTTGATGTCGCTAAAAACTGATAAACTTTACCAGCTGCATATTGATATTTCGAGGAATTTGTCGTAAAGCAGCGTTTGAGATCAGCTTTGCAGTACATTATCATTCCATTTCGAGGGCGACTTTGCCCGGTTGGAGCAACTCCATCAATCCTCGCCACAATATCAAAGCCTTCAATTTGAAAATCTTCTCCTTACATGGCCCAAGTTTCTACGAAGCAGAGAATATCCGATGAGGAAATAAGCTGGTCCCTTTTAATTTCGGTAATATGCTTTCTTAAGCTTCGTACGTTTTGGTAATATAACAGAATACTGTTATCTGGTCGCCCAAAAACAAAGTTGTAGTGAGTTTCCAACTTTTTTGTTGTTCGCAGATCATTCAACTGTCTCTCAACAACTTCGTTGGCTCCAAATGGTCTCGGTGGAATAAAATTACCAACAATAAATAGTCCAGAAGCATTTGTCGCTCTACTGCATCCGACGTATAACGCTGATCGACTCATTCCTTTTTTGATGTGGACAGCAACATGTCTGTAAGTTGCTCCTTGGCTTTTATGTATTGTAATAGCCTCTGCTGGTACAAATTCAGGTATTTGTGCGAGTGGGGTAGTTAAAAAGGGCACTAGTTAAAAGCGAAAATTTCCTTCAAATCAATAAAAATAATTCTAGTAAAGGCATTGTTATAAATTATTTAATGCTTTTCCTTATGTAATTAAAAAGAACTATGTTTTAAGAAGGGAATGGTTTTTGAATATTTTTAATATCGTATCGACGCTTGATATTCAACATTTAAAAAATACAAATAATTAAGTATTAATATGTAAGACCTACATATGTCGGTCTTTGAAAACAGTTATCAGATCCGTAAATAGTTCCCAAACGTTTAACGCTATGATTCATGTGATATTGCACTGAGCTTATTACTTTTCGCAATAAATATTTGTCCTGAATTTATCTTGCCGATTTACACTGTGAACTCCGATCTTGATGAATACTAATATATAGCTAATAATGGTTGATGTTTGTGCAAAATTTCAAGCCTTTAGCTGCTTAAATGGAGGAGTTATGGCGCAAAATTCAATATCTGAATAATCGGTTGTATTATATGTTATAGTCACCCGATCTGGCCGATTCCGACAAATGTTTAATCATTTGTACAACGACACCTGCTCACCAAATTTCATCAAAATAGCTCTAAAATTGAGGGACTAGTTTGCGTTCAAACAGACGGACAGACGGACAGACGGACAGACGGACAGACAGACGGACATGGCTAAATCGACTCAGCTCATCGTCCTGATCATTTAGGTATACTTTTTGATGGGTCTATCTCTTCTCCTTCTGGCACTTACAAACATCGGACCAAACTTAATATACCATTTCATTCTCATGAAAGGTATAAAAAAACAAAAAATAGTTATGAGTTTGAAGATAATCTAAAGAACGCAAATATTATCTGTGCTATTATATTTATATTTATGTTAGTTTATTTATTTAGGTTGAGTAAAACTGGTAAAGAAAAGTTTTTGGCTCAATGGTATGTAGCATGTTTTTTCCTATACAAGAAGCAGAATCTTTAAACTAAGACATATACTGACTATTTGCCTTAGCACATCTTGGTTTCAGAATACTTAGGTATTTTTAATTTTTTTAGCTTCCATATGAAATTGACCATCCGCCGTGGCAGAGTGTGAATTATCAGCCGGGGTGTCCCGGGTTAGAATTTCAACCGCGGTACGTGGCATCAAAAAATGATAGAAAAATTACTTTACGTCGGTAATTTTAAAGAAGGTTCGCCCAAATATTGGGATAATCATGTACTGAAAAGAAACAGAATCTTCGGAAAAGAAAAAAGATAATTTAAGGGGTTATCCCATTCTATGTATTTTATAAACAAATCTATAATAATTTTAGAATAATCCCTCTGATAATATGTTTTTTTTAGCGTTTTTGAACAATTTCACCATAGCGCGCCAGCTGCTTCCCTGCTTTACTAGCGTAGCCGGTGTATTTTACTTTGCTGTCACTATGTCACTGTCTTTACAGTCATCGTTCCATCGTCTGCGGCATTCGCCGTCGCAAAGGCGTAGAGGTCCATAAATCTTACGGAGAATCTTTCTCTCGAACACCCCAAGGACCAGCTCATCCAATGCTGACTGTGTCCATACTTCTGTTTCATACAATAGCACGGGCTTGATGAGAGACTTATAGAGTGTAGTTTTGGTTCGTCAAGAGAGGGCCTTACTGCGCAATTGCCTACTCGACTCGAAGCAGCACTTGTCGGCAAAAGAGGTTCCTAGATCAACAAAGCACTCCCTTATTTCGAAATTGTAATTGTCAACAGTGATGCGGGAGCCAAGATGCGAATGCGCTGACTATTTATTTGACGACAGGAGCCACTTCGTTTGGCCTCATTCACCTCCATACACATTCCCTTTGCTTCTTCATCCAGCTTGGAAAAGGCAGAACTAACGATGCGGTTGTTGAGGAAAATGATAACGATATCATCGGCATACGCCTTAAAAGATGATGCCTGGCCGATTATATTCTGCACTTTGAATTATCTTTTCCAACATCATGGTAAAGAAATTACATGTCAGGGAGTCAACCTCTCTGTAGACTCGTTTGGTATGAAATGGCTCGGAGAGGTCCTTCCCAATTCTCACCGAGCGGGTATACCAAATTCAGGCATCGCGTCAACTTCTTCTCGTGATATCGTAAGGTGATTTAAAGTCGACAAATAGATGATGTGTGTCGATACTCTTCCAACGGGTATTTTCCAATATTTTTCGTATCGTTAATATCTCGCCGATGGTAGATATACTAAGTCTAAAGCCGCAGTTGGCGCACATTGCTGGATCACCCTTCTTGTGAATTGGGTAGAGCACACTTAAATTCTAATCAGCGGGCATGCGTTCGTCCGAACATATTCTAGAAATGAGCTGGTGCATGCACCTTGCTAGCTCTTGAATTGCTCTGCTGGTAATCCATCACCTCCAGCGGCTTTGTTGTTCAGGTAGCCACGGTATTGCTATCGAACTTCGTCGAATTCGGGCGATGGGACGTTAATGCCATCATCAGCGATTTGGGGTTCAGGATCTTCATCATCATCATATTACTACTTAGTAATTTTCGAATCGTCCGGAATGACATTTTAAAATGCTTTGTGGTAATTTAATGGACATATTAGTTTTCATATTTTAAATAATTTTTGAAGTGAAACTTCTTTAGAGGCATGCGAGTAATTTTTTACAAGTTCTGGGCTGTTTCGGAACTATTTTCGGACTAGATATTTCAGGGTATTTTAGTAGTGGCGAACTGATGCACCACTACTACTACAACATTAACTACTATTAACTATTGCTACTACTAACTAATACTACTATCACTCTGTGTATTATTTATTTCAGTTACTATAAAAGGCAGGTTACCCGCTTATACTCAGGACTATGTTGGAAAGGGAAAGACGTGGGTTTAAATAATCGTTTGCTTATTGCAGGGAAACCTTTTCTTTTCAATTTTTTGCATATCTCTGGTACCGAAATTCTCTTGCTATTCGATTCGGATGGTTAATTGGTCGGTCTGTGTAACTGAAGCTTAGCTTTCCCATTTCCTCTTGCACCGTATTTAAATTAAGGTATAACGGCGCTCTGAAATTGTTTCGTAATACTTGTGACTGCATTCTTTGTATTTTTTCTCTATCGGAGTACGAAGTTGTTCAGCAAAGTTCGATTCCATATGCCCAGTAAGGTGTAATCATAACTTGTATGGGCAAAATCTTATTTTCAAAACGTAGCTTAGATTTTAGTTCAGTTGTCCCTTGAAACCTTGACGAATTAAGTTTTGTTTGAGCAAATGTATTTCCAATTTAATGCTAACATTTTGTAGGATGTACTTGTTATTTATTTCTTCAAAGTGAATATTATTTAGATAGACTTACTGTCGGCCGCCTTTATTTTTCAAGCACTAAACCATTGCACAAGCTTTTGCAAATATTCTGGCAACCTCATCGTGGCCTTTCTAGGATCTGAGTATTTGGGCCGGTATAGCTTTGACATCAGCAAATGTTGAAAAGGCTAAATTAAATATGTGGCAATTAAAATTGGTAGTTAATGTCGTATTTAATTTTGATTTTATTCAAATTCCCGGAGCCTCATGCACAAAAAGTAAGAACTATTCAAATAAAATAAAACGTTTTGCAATGAACTAAAAAATATAGAATAAATTTTACATGATTAGCAATGCTATTTTATCCTAAAGATTTATAATGAATGGAAACATGTTACTGTAAAAGTAATCGCCACATTTGTACCAGACAGACCAGATGAGTTAAGTAAAAACAAAGAAAGCAAAAACACATACGTCATAGGTTTTAATTTAAAAAAAAAAAACTGTCGATCGCTTTATTATTGATTTTGAGTTATTTTTTTAATTGCAGATATTGCCGAGGTATAATGCAGACGATAATCGAGAAAAATCGCTTGTGTTAGAAAAAAGTAATGGTTTTCAGAACAGAAATCTCACAGGGGAATCAGTTGTACATATTTATGAAATTTTGTATTACCAAGCAAATAATAAATGAATCCGTTCACTAATCCATTACGATCTTAGTAATACAATGCAATAAAATAAAAATGCAGCACATCATGCAGACTTCCTTTCCTTACGACGACCGTCATTAGTTTAAACATCGAGATTAGTAGTGCATATCTGCATGGATATATATGTATGAATGTATTTGAGTATGTATCTATGTATGTGTGTACATATGTAGAACACAGCTAATCAAACATCTGCTAACAACTGCAGTTAAGTTTATAAATTCTTAGAATGCTATCAACACTTAATATAATTTTTTTATTAACACACTATCTAGCGATTCATTTCCGAGTGCTGCAATTCTGTTTGCTATTAATGTTATTATCACTTCTATTCACTTCTATTGAAAGAATGATAATAAAAAGTATATATCATTTATGTCATAAATTAAGCACAAAGAATGGAACTGACATATGTACGTCCATATACACACCTATATAAAAATATTTATACAAACGTTCGGCGATTCAATTTATTTCAGCTAAGTTAATTTTTTGTTGTTAAGCTTTAAATATAATAATTCAAATTATATGTTTAGCTATTAGTTACTAATAATTGTTGTTTAAATGGACAATTTAACCTTTATCTGCTCTTCGCGTCGAAAACGACGCAAAGGCAATACATTTTTTTAATTTTTATGAAAAGGGGCGGCAAGAAGTCAACTGAATTTCTTGACTTTGTTAATAACATTAATTTGCTTTGTTTAAACTATTTTTCGTTCCACAAGTTTTTTTTTTGTGGATTGTATTAAAAAAATTACGTTGGCTACCCTCCTGCGTCGTTTTCGACGCATATGAGAAAAGTTATTTGTGATTAATTTATACATAAAAGAGATATAAAAGAAAAAATGCAATATGTGCCAACCAAAATATTTGTCAAGTGAAGAAATAGGAGTTCTTCTAAATGAAAGTGAAGCAGAAGATAGTTGCAGTTTTTCTGATGCTAGTGATGAAGTGTACGTGCCAGAAGGGTCAAAAGCTACTGAAAGTGATAACTCTTCAAGTGATAGTGATTCTGGTGGAGAGGATAACATTCCAACAACTGAAGCTAACGATAGTCATGGTTACACTGCAAATACCGATCCATTGTACGTATCAAAGGATGGTACAATATGGCAGCCAGAACCATTTCAGCCGCAAAGTGGTAGATTTAGGAATGAGAATGTTATCAATCTTTCGCCTGGCGTCACTCGATTTGCAAAAGCCCGTGTCAACGACATAAAAGATGCTTTTCTCCTATTTTTGCCTCCACATCTAGAAAACATCATTCTAAAGCATACAAATGCATTTGCCAAAGCTAAGTATGGCGACGAATTCATGCGAATTGATTCCAGCCTGTTGCAAGCTTATATCGGTATATTGATTTTAGCTGGTGTATATAGGTAAAATAGCGCTGCGTATTTAGGAACCCATTATACAAAAATTTTAGTTATATTTTTAGATCAAAAAACGAGTCAACGGTCGAGTTGTTCGATGCAGAGTATGGTCGTCCCATATTTAGGGCTATTATGCCGAAAAAGACGTTTGAATATATCAATCAAGTAATTCGATTTGATGATACCATCAGCCGGAGGCAAAAAACATGTGACGATAAATTTGCACCGATCTGAGATGTTTTTGAAAAATGGTCGAATTCATTAGCTGATTATTACAACCCTCATGAATGTGTTACCGTAGATGAACAGCTGCTGGGTTTCAGGGGTCGATGCAAATTTCGTCAATATATGCCTTCGAAACCAGAGAAATATGGAATTAAGTTTTGGTTGTGCGTCTGTTCTGAGGCTTGCTATGTTTGGAAAATTCAGCCCTACTTGGGTAAACCAGTCGGTGCAAGCTCATGTGAAAAAAATCAGGGTCAACGTGTTGTTTTGGATTTGGTTCGTGGGTTGAAGGGACACAACGTGACAACGGATAATTTTTTTTCTTCATACGGTCTCGGCCAGGAATTGCTAACAAAAGGTGTCACGATGGTGGGAACTATGAGGAAAAATAAGAGATCTATTCCGCCAAATCTTCTGAAATGCAAAAAACTACCTTTGTACCATTCAACATTTGCATTCACAAGCAACACAACGCTTGTTTCATATGTTGGTAGAAAAAATAAGTGTACAATTTTACAAAGCACTTTGCACAACTCTAAAGAAATCGAGCCAGGAGTTAAAAAGCTACCAACAATTATAAATTATTATAACAAAACTAAAGGTTTGTTATAGATGAGTTCCAATTTACTTGTTTATATTCGTCTATTTGCTTGTTTCATTCAAAATAGGCGGTGTCGATACGGTTGATAAGATGCTTTCCTGCTACAGTTGCAAGAGGAAAACTAATAGATGGCCGATGGCTGTGTTTGCTAATATAATTGACATATCGGCTTTGAATGCGTTAATCATTTTCAATGAAATTAATCCTAATTGGCAGACTACACAAAAAACCACAATAAGAAAGAACTTTCTACGGGAGCTAGGATTATCACTTGCTAGACCATATATGACATGTAGAACTGGAAAGCCGAGGTCAAGTTCATCCGCGAATTTGCTCGATATGGCATCTTCACTAAATGCATCGAAAAGATCAAAAAGCGTTCCTCCACAAATTAAAGGAAGGCAAAGATGTGCGATGTGTTTGGAAAGTAATTTTGTTTCAAAAAATAACATGCATACTACAATTTGTTGCTTTTGTTCAAAAGGTACATGCAAAAACATACACAACCGAAACGTATGCGTCAAGTGCATAGAAAATAAGTTAATTTAAGTTTGGAATAAAGTTAAAACAATATTTTTTCGGTTAAGCAAATAAAAACGACAAACTTAATGTTGGTTTTCGTCGTCCATGGTTTCAATTTTCCACTAAAAACAATGGGAAGTACATATGCGTCGAAAACGACGCATGAGGGTAGACAATGTAAGTTATTTTTAGGAGCAGATGAAGGTTAATACAAGTTGTATTATTTACAATTTAAATTTTGTGCATCACATATCGGAAATTATTGGCAAGGAGGTTAAAAGGGCAAAGTCACATTAATTGTTTTACCAAAAATTCCGAGATGTGTGCATGTTGAAAACTTAATGTCAGCTTAAATTTCACTAAAATTAGTACAGACTATAGAAATACTCTATATTTAGTAACTATTGGAGTTGATGCGTATTTTTAAGTAATTTATAGTTTCAGCAATATATATGTTTGTATTTACATATATATTTTCTATATATTTTTTTTTTTTTTGTCAAGTGGAATTACTCAAAGGTGAGTTTAATTGTATTACATTTATTAGTAGATGTTTTATATTGGGGCTATAACTTAATTCGTGCGGGGGTTTTCCAAAATTTGAACGTTTATTTAAGAAAAACATGTACAATAGTTTTATTCAATGAATTGCCCATCTGAAGCTATGGCTGTTTCTCATCTTTCTGTCAATTTATGGATTCCATCCCAAAAGAACTGCGCAGGCTTGGCAGCCAAGAATGAATTAAGCCAATTTTTGATATCCTGCTCTGATGTGAACCGTATTCCAGTGAGGGCGTTCGGCATCGATCGGAACAAATGGTAGTCAGAAGGGGCAAGGTCTGCGCTGTTAGACGGGTGGGGTAAAACTTCACATCCACTGTTTTCCAAATATCGGCTCTTGCAATAGGAACGCACAAAAGTTTTTTAAATAAAACAAAAACGGAACAAATGGTAGTCAGAAGGGGCAAGGTCTGCGCTGTTAGACGGGTGGGGTAAAACTTCACATCCACTGTTTTCCAAATATCGGCTCTTGCAATAGGAACGCACAAAAGTTTTTTAAATAAAACAAAAACGGTTTGGGATATGAATTAAATTCTTTATTCCTGTGAAAGTGCATAGATCTTAACCGGAATAGCAACGTGGGGCCGATCGTTGTCACGGTGGAAAATCATTGCCTCGTGTCTGGTCGCATATTCCGGGCGTTTTTCGGCTACTGCTCTCTTCAAGCTGATTAATTGTGTACGGTAGCGTTCTCCATTGATGGTTTCACCCGGTTTTAGTAGCTCATAATACAGCACACCCTTCTGATCCCACCAAATACAGAGCATTAACTTCGCGCCATGGATATTCGGCTTATCCGTTGATTTGGCCGGTTGACAGAATTTTTGCGCTTGGGGTTGTCGTAATGGATCCATTTTTCATCACCAGTAACAGTCCGATGCAAAAATGAGTTCCTTTTGTAGCATTCCAGCAGCATTTCGCACAAGCAAAACCGCCTTTCGGTATCTCTCGACTTGAGTTCATGTGGAACCCAATTTCCTTGCTTTTGAATATATCCAGCTGCTTTTAAACGTTTTGAAATGGCTGCTTGAGTGACACCCAAAGATTTTGCGAGCTCTTCCTGCGTTTAGCAACAATCTTCATCGAGTAGTGCTTCCAGTTCTTCATCTTCAAATTCTTTTGGCTGCCCAGGACGTTCATCGTCGTTCAAGCCAAAATCACCACTTTTAAATCGTACAAACCACTTTTGGCACATTCGTTCAGCTAGAGCATGTTCACCATAAACTTCCACCAAAAGACGATGACTTTCGGCAGCAGTTTTCTTCATATTAAAGTAATGAAGAAGAACTCGCGGCGAAAACATTTTTTCAGGCACATAGTTCGACATATTTGGGTGAACAAAAATTATTGTTGTTTACGCTTCAAATGAATGGCATATACTGAAAAGACGTACAATAACAGTAGCTTTCCAACGTATGTTTGGAATATATTGGAACGATGGAATATATACAAGTTATGCCATCTCTTAGCAAACCGCACGAATTAAGTTAGAGACCCAATGCCCGTCTAACTCGAGTAAATTTTGCGAAAACTCTGTGGAAGTTGGTATACACAAGGCCTTCGTTAAAGTTTAACCACGCCCATATCACAGTATATTGTGAAAGTTTAAATATCCAAAGTTACTTTGCCCAAACTCGATACACACGATTAGGTTCGAGAACGGAACACGTGGTTAAATCTTTTTTGGGAAAATAGCAATTAATTTTTGTTTACATTGAAATGAATAATAGTTGATTAAATTTTCATAGCGACATAGACATAGCCCAGCGATTTTAAAATACAACGGCTACGTTGGGAATTGGGCTATGTTGTATGTATGGAAGAAAATGCTCCAACAATGAAAGTATTTACCGTGGTACCCGTTGGCTATGGCAGGGGAAGAGGAGGGCATCCTCTTATTTGGAAGGACTAGGTGTAGAAGGACTTGGCTTCTTATTTTAGTTTTAAATGTAAGGGCCAAGTCTGACTCAAAAGTTTTCGATATTGTTCAAAAGTAGTTTCATGACATAGTTATTGAGTTTCAGCTCATTTTAAACCTTTTTTTATTCGGTACATGTACGTGGTATATGGCGTTAGCCATGATGAAAAGAATACAGATTGTGGCGCTAATACTCTCGTGAAAATTTTTACAGAATTTCTTCGTAACAACAGATTTTGTTTACAAAAACCGTGTAAAAAATTTTAGAGTGTATTCTTTCTAACATGTATACCAACGAGTTCCCTCTCACTTCTCTCCACCGGTAAATCTGGTGTGACGTCACAGCCGAGTTACTCTCCGAATTTTAGATCAATCAGCGCAATGTTGTATTTTAGATAATTTAATTTATTTATTTCAGTCTACAAAGAAATTTCTTACAGACTAATTAAAGAATTTAATTAAATAAAGAGAATAAACTTAATTTAAACCTGTCTAAGTTAACATTAAAATCAATAAGCTTATTGTAGGTATTACATAAACGCAGGAATCTAGCTATCGGCTCGTTATATGAGTAATTGTTCTTATGAAAATATTCGAAAAATAAGCCCTTGTTCCTAAGATCTGTTTCAGAATTGTACATATTGAGAAAGTTACTAAGTTGTTTGCAATTTATGCTGCCATTAATTAATTTATAAACGAAGGATATTGAAAGACAAATTCTTCTCTCGTGGAGAGATTGCAGTACAAGCAGTTTCCTTCTACCAATATAAGAAGGAGGACCATCCTGCCAGCGCAACTTCAACAAAGCAAATTTAGTAAATATCCTTTGAACTTTTTCAATTTTATTTGAGTGGATCCAATAGTAGGGATTCCAGACCAAGAAAAGTCCGTGTAAACAACGTCGATTTGAGCTTGTTGCTTCAGAGAACTTATTATATTATTCGTAATAGGAGTCAGGTTGGTTTCTGTTGACCTACCCGGAAAAAACCCATGCTGATATTCTGAAATGGCACTGTGGACGTGATCAAATAATTTATTATTGATTATAAAGTCGAACAATTTTGCCAGCGTGCTTTTTTTGACAATAGGTCTATAATTATTAATGTCATTACGATCGCCAGATTTTAATATAAGGACTATGGAGCATAGTTTCCAATGATGGAGATAAATTCCATTATTTAGACAGTTTTGAAAAAGGAAAGCAACTGGTTTAGCTACTTCCTCTGAAAAAATTTTGAAAAATATAGGAGAAAGTCCTTCTACATCAACTTTCGGGCTAGATTTCAGATTTGAGATTGCAGATAGTACGTCGTCCGCAGAGATATCAAGAAAATTCAAAATATTTGCAGAAGGCAAGCTATTGTTAATAAAGGGCGTATCATACTTAACATACACTTTTTGAAAGAATTTTGCAAAAAGATTACACGAGTCCAACACATTGTCGGATACTATACCATCATACTCGAGGGCAGATGGAAGACCAGTAATTTTCCTTCTACAATTAACGTAGTGCCAAAAACCAGAAGGGTTGTATTTCAGTTTCGATTCAATATTGAGTATATACTATTGCCTAAACAGAAAATTATGTAAACAGTCAAATTGTTTTCTCAAGTTTATGAAATTACGACGCTCATTTTCATTATTGCTTGATTTAAACTTCTTAAAGGCCTTATTTTTAACATTTTTTAAATGACAAAGTCTGCGATTAAACCAGGGTGGTTTGTTCCTAATCGTCGAGTATCTCATTGGAACAAAGTTATGGATGGATTCCGCAAATTTCTGTCGCATGACGTCATAGGAGGAAATAAGACAATATGAAGGCATTAACAACATCCAATCAATATTATTTAAAAAATCCTTGATTCTATCAGTATTGGGTATAAGCAACAAATTTCTATTTCGAGTAGAATTCTATCGAAAGGTCAACGAACGAATTGAAAAAAAAACTATAAATATGTCAACTTTCCAGGTGTATATGTATATCTAAGAATGTACATATATACAAAAGTCATTTATACCGGTGTTATTGTGAACACGAAACACGGTAAATAGACGCTTAACGGTATTATCAGATAGTTGATATGTTTTTGTTTACACTCGTACAAATGTATGTATGTATGTATGTTTGGAGAATAAGAGATATTGGAGCATTTTGATTAAATTTATTTTCTTGTTACGCTTACAGTTCTTGAAATACAAATTCACAAATATTTTATGCATATATATACATTATATCTAAGTATATTGCAAATGTATATTCTGTATGTATTCAAGTATTTCAATTGGACATACACACGTAGTAAGCTAACAAGAATTGAGTAACTGATAAGATTCGCTGGAAAGTAAAACACTCAATATCTTGAGTTTTTTTAAATGAGAGTTTAGTAAGTTATAATGAACTCATTCGTAAATGAGTGCATTCGTAAAACTATAGGGACATCTGTTATTTATTTATGTTATTTAAAAAGGTATGGTTTCACGATTAGCTAAAAATTGATTGGCATTCAGTATGGTATAAAAATGCGAAAGATATCTAGTTAGCAGGGACTCACACCTTTTCTTGCTAATCGAGAACTCGTTATATTATAGTTAGAGTTTGAGAAAACAATGTTGACTTTAACCGAAGCACCTTAGTTAAAATAAAAAGTGCGTTAATAAAACGAAATATTTATTTTAGTCATTGTGAATGAATACAAGTGAGATGACTTTAAATTAAACATGGCGACTGCTGATTTGAAATGTCATAAATGGTCATTAATAAATGTCAGACATAGAAATTCGCACAAGAGTCTTTAGGGCTGCTACATCAGGTGATCTCAGCTGCGCCGAATTTTGACGTGTATGGCCAAACATTCTTTACTGGTTCACAATAGCTTTAATGATCTGCAGTATATGGACCGTAAAAGACAAAAAAAAAACCGGTGATGTGCACCGAAACCAAAAAGAACGTTGCATGACAAAAGTGAACAGAAAAGTGTGCCAGATATATATAAGTATATATGTATATTTGGTTTACAATATACTGTGCCTTGATTATTGGGGAAAAAGGAAAATTTATTATGCCCAACAACCAGATGAAGTGTGAAATTTTATATCGAAAAAATGCTTTTCCTAATAGCGATCGCACCTCGGCAAACCACCGGGTGTTCTTTTGCCATGAGAATTTCATATTTGGATTTGAGCTCAAAATATATACATATATATACCCCTGTACTTATTTGCCGAACAAAAACAAGGTATACACACAAATTTAATAAACGGCTTGGATGTTATAGGAATTTTTAAATATCTATATTTTTCTCCAATTATATTAATATGCTAACATAAAGTTTGCGGTTTTACTTAACCGATTTCAAAACCAAAAACACCAGCATCAAAATATATTTGGGCAGATGAGCATAAGATGGTTTTAAAAATGGTTTGAAATTACAAGGTCTCCAACTATTACAACTTTTATAAAATAATTGACGTAAGGTTAGTAAAATATAATGGTATGGACTTCAAAACAAAAGAATACTTTAGTATGGTAGGGGTTTCCGCATTAAAAATTTTTAAATAAGTAAACCACAAAAATATGAGTTTGAAACGAAAGGTCATTGAGGATTATTTAGCACCACACATTCAAAAACAGGCTTGCCACCTATTCAAGTAAAACATAGCAATATTCAAAAATGATGGAATGCAATATTACGCTAATTGGTGTGGAAATTTTTTCACTGTGACCGAGCATTTGATTTAATATGAGAGATAATTGTTAAGAAATATGTAGATAATATGCTAAAAAAAGACACGCTATTGTTTTTTTTTTGCAAATAAAGTCAGTTGTGACGTGTAAAAGTCAACTGATACTGTCAAAATCGCTTAGAGAGGATTAGACGTACCACAATCAGTGTAACTTTCTGTGTTCAATCCACCATGAATATCAAACCAATGTTGTTATTGAGAATTCTTCAGCCACGATATACTTTTGAGTAGGGTTGCCATCTATTAAAAATTAAAAAAATTAAAAATAAAAAATAAATAAAATACGTGCAATCAGTGTTGCCGTTGAGGATTTTGAGAAATTTTCAAAAGAGAGGAAACTGGCGATAAAAAGGGTCACCATAATTATTTTGTTTTCAATACATACTAAAAGAATAATAAATCTGATGTTTTAAATATAACTCGTGTTTAGTGAGGCCAAGTCTTTTAATGAATGAATAAACAAAATTTAATAAATTGTCTGTGGCAGTTAAAAAGCTAGGAAAATGGTCGAACGGTCGACAGTTACTTACACTTCTAGCATTTATTGATTAAATTAAATGAATATAGTAATTAAACTAAAGGGTATTTAAAGTTGAAAATGTTCAAAATAAAAGTAGAAATCGATTAAAGATTTGTTGCATAATAAAAAAACGTTAAATTTTTAAAATAAAATATGTTATTACTCATATCGTGATTTTGTTATATTTTGCACTAAAAACTTAAAAGCAGGGACTCGTTTGTATTTTATTTAGTAGTGAACTAAATTTTTTTGTGGATGAAGTGGTGATTGATCTTAGTTTTGAAAGTAATGAGGAAACCGAGCATGATTTTCAATTTGGTAGAGCTCTACCCATAAAGTGGGAGACCATATAATTATTCTACAAATCGGATTGTTTATTAATTAGCACTCTGAAGTAATCGATTTTGTTAAAAAATAGTTTCATGCCAAAGTCATTGAGTTTTTAGTTCGATTAAGCCTTCTCTGTTTTAAGTAGGCCCATTTTTTTGTAACCTAGTTGCAAAATAACATTAGATAGGATAACGAATTGCATGTAAAGCAACAACACTAACTCGGAAAACTATACGAGTTGAGCCAACTCGGTAAAATGATATCCGAGATGAGAGGTAGTGTTGGGAAGTAAACAAAAAACCTAATACTATTTTTAAACATATCCTCCTCAGTCCCAAGGGCAAACCAAAAGCTAGAAGTCGAAAAAATATTTTATTTAAGCTTGCCACGTTAACATTGGAACAAAAAAATTTTGTTCAAGGACATATGCGATGACAGGATTCGAAGATAAGGCAGGTGCAGCCGACTGGACATTTGTAACCAAGTTGAATAAATCGCGTTTTTGTACAACCATATAAAGGATTACTGTTTTATTTCATATTATTTTTTAATTCATAAATAGTAGTAAATCTTTGATGAAAAATTTACTAAAAATAAGGAAAAGAAATAGATAATATTGCAATAATAAGCAATTAAGAGTGAAACTCCATGAAACAATGTCTATCATTGTTGATGCATATGTAGAAATATGTCGCAGGAAATGCACTTAAAGCATGTTTTTTGATTGCATCCTTCTTTACGACAACGCATAAACTTATTTTTATCAGAAACCGCGCAAATAGGTAAATGTTTATTCTTTGATGTGGTTGCACATCTTTCGGCGGCAGAGGTTTTATGGTTCTTTTCGCCCTTTTTGCGGTGGTTCATCTTCTCTCTCTGATGACGATTCCGCGCTGTTCTCTAGTATAGCATCAGCAATTAAATATAGTATTTAAAATCGAAGTACTCAGAAAAATAGTTAAAGGGTGTCCATATCTGTCTATTATCAACATCCCATTCAACTTCGTCGAAACATTGAGGAGAATCTGTAAAGCTTTTTGAAAACCATTTTAGTCTTCGGACTTGTGTTTGTGGCATAACTTCGAGTGGGGAAGATTCTTCTTCATCTAATAACTCCACAGTTATTTGCTCCTCAATATCTATGCCATTCCGCTCTTCCATGTCATCTTCATCGTCTGACATATCCTCAATATCGCTTTCCAAGAGCATGTCAAAAATCTGCTGTTCTGATAATTTACCTGCCATTTTTTGGTTAATATGTTACAAATGTGCAGCGGGCTGGTCGTAAAAAAAAAATGCCAAAAATATGTGTAATAGAATAAAGTTAGTGATAAAATTTATCTGTTACCTTGTTTATTGTAATTGTAAAATTAAAACTAGTCACACTTTTGAGTTTTTCCGTTACACAGCTTTTAAAAGTTTAACTGCTTTTCATTAGCACTTCACAAAATCTGTTTTTCGTTCAGCTTTTTTTTTTTTTTATTTATTATGTTTATTTGCAATCTATTTTAAAATAATAAGCAAATTATATAACTAATTAACAAAATAACTTATATTATTGAACTCCATTGAGGTCAATAATAAAATACATATGTACTTACATATATGCAACTCCAACTCTTTTGTTAAATTTTAATACATTTTAATTTTATATTTAGCTATTAAGTTCTAAATAGAAGGTCTAATACATGATGTCTTTTAAGTCTAATAATTTCATTAGATTCATCAAGTAATGCAATTGCTAGCGGATTTTCATGATTACTTATTCTATGTAAATATTTTGTACTAATTTTTTTAATTTCATTTTTTATAAATGGAACTTTTAGATCAGAATGAATGGCTTTATTAGTGATGAACCAGGGTGCACTCGTAATAAGTCTTAAAGTTTTTGACTGATATCTTTGTAAGATTTCTATGTTCGAATTGGAAGCAGTGCCCCACAGTTGAACTCCGTAGGTCCATACTGGCTTTAGTATAACCTTGTATATCAAAATCTTATTATTAAGATCTAAAGGCGATTTTGGTCCTAGTAACCAGTAAAGTTTGCTGGTTTTAATCTTCCGATGTTTACTTTTGGCTTGTATATGACATTTCCAGGTTAACCGTTTGTCCAAATGTATGCCAAGATATTTGACACTATCATGTTTGGGAATTATATTACCATTTAGTTGCAGCTGACTACAATTTTTGAGCTTTATTTTACAGTATTACCAGCAAAGACAAAAAATTCCTTGTTTTAACTACAACCAATATATCCAGCTGGCTGTACAAATGGTCATCAACTCAAAAAGTATTTTTAAAGTATTTCTACGGACACCTGAAATATGTTCAGTAGGCTGCACGTGAGGACCGAAGAGGATATAATTAATCAATAAACATTTTGCCACCACAACCATCCATTCCCAAGTAGCCTAATCAAATCTCATATTTTATGAAAGAAGTTAACAGGGCTGCGTTCTTTTGCAAGTCGGTTACAATAAAACGGGCCCAGTATAAAATTTGTCACCCAAGTTCAACGAACGGTTACCTGAATTCATTGCATGCAACATTTTTATCATAATTCTTATTTTATTTATCTAACAGCGAGCACACCTTCTACAAACCATAAAATTTTCAATTCTAGCAAACCGTAAAACATCAAACAGCAGTCAAGTGATGTTTGAGTACATGCCGTGCCCTAACCGCAAAAAAAAAAACGTAAGTGACATTTTTAAAAATTTATATTTGTTTGGCTTTTATAAAAAGGTAATAAATGTGTGCTGTGTTCCACGAGAAGCAATAAAAAAAAAAACAATTGTCAAAAGAGGAGTGTAATTTCGTGCTAGTCGGAAGTTGCACTTTATTATACTGAAAAGCAAAATGGGATACAAAACTGCTTAACTAAAAAGTTTTTGAAAATTTTCGTTAAAAAGTTCAGTAAAAAGCCGGAATATTTTAGTTTAATGTTGTTGTTGTAGTCTAAACCACAGTATAGTATAAACTAAATTTCTATAAAAAATTATTGAGCAACAGAAAATTTGTAAGTACTGAGAAGAAAAGTGGCCAACACTTCGTTCATCAAGAGAGTGGTACATACGTATTCTTTCAATTGCCTGCCGAGCTCAAAGTAACGCCTATCGGCAATAGCTACAAGGTGGCGCAAAAGTAATCCTCCTATCAGAAAATGCTATAAATTTTGCGATTGGTCCCTAATGTCAGTTCTGTTTTGACATTTGTGTAGTAAACACATGCGAAATACACGTTAATAAACAATGTTACGCTACACTGCTCCAGAACGCGGAATATTGCTGACTATTTATTTGACCAATAATCGGTCGGTGACTTTGGCACTGCACGTGCCACAACCGATATGCTGAAGGATGCATTTCCCGGGCGCCTAGTCTCCCGTTTTGGCGATTTGCACTGGCCAGCAAGATCGCCTGATTCGACCGCTCCAGACTTCTTTTTGTGGGGCTTTTTGAAGTCGCGGGTTTAAGTCAACAAGCCTCAGACTCTTGCAGCTCTTAAAGAGAATATCCGTCAAGAATGTGAAGACCTATCGCCGGAAGTTTTGGCCAAAGTGATGGAAAATGCCATAAAAAGGGCTCAAATGACAATCAACTGTGGCGGCGGCCATTTACATGACATCATATTCACGACTTGATGTAAAAAAAATTAAAAGACCAAATAAAAATAATCCACAAGAAGAATCAAAGTTTTTCATTTTTTTTTTAAATTACAGCCAAAAAACATCGGAAGTTTACTTTTGCGCCACCTTGTATATACATTGGCGCACTCAAAGGTGTGTTTTGGGGTTCAAACTCCTATTAAAATCCTGAAACTGTAGTACTGTCTTTAAATTGATTTTTTTTTTTTTTTTAAATTAAATTAGCATAAACTCCCCACCATGGCGCAACGAGCTATATGTATTTTTTGTTTGATCTACAGGCCGATATTGTTATCTATTTTATATTGTTAACTGCCTCCATGGCGACGCCAACGATATAAATATAGACTGTTAATGTAAGAAACATCGTTTTTTTGATATGTTTACAGTTCTGTAGAATTTCAGATTCGCAACTGATTGCAATCTACGGTGATGGATAAGCAACGGAAACAGATTTTATGCAAAAAAAAAAAAAAACTTTCGGAAGGCAATAAACTAACCGGCAATGATAGCACTCTATGTATAAAACGTTCAGATTTTGAATTGATGTGTGCAGTCAAGCTTACAACGATCGCGACGAACAGCTAGATCGAGCATTAATTCGCGCCAAAGGAAAATAAAATATTTAATTCTATATATAACGTACATAGTGAAAAAATAGACACAAATTAAAGAAATGAGTTTTTACTTGCTATTAACGGTACTCTGTGCTTATTTTGTGCTCGCCGCCAA
Organism: Anomoia purmunda; assembly: GCA_951828415.1. NCBI lineage: Eukaryota > Metazoa > Arthropoda > Insecta > Diptera > Tephritidae > Anomoia > Anomoia purmunda. The sequence continues at coordinate 48,664,307 of OX639997.1, read as the reverse complement.
TGCTGATTTAAAAAATATCGACGATGGCATACCACACGATCTCGATACCGAACAAACTTTAATCGATTTCATGCTGGCCACAAGTGATTTCCAGCTGTCAGATCCAGGACGCTCAATTGAGTGTTTTAATTCGTATCTACCACAGCTTAACAATAAGAGTCTTCAATACAAAACCGATTATTCAGCCTGTTTATCGAACGCGTATACCCGCCATTCGAGAATTGATAATTCATCATACGCATTGCGTTACGATATCGTAGATAATGGCAAGAATGCCTGTGCGCTACTCGAAAGTTGCTCGAAACAAAATAGCTCAGTTGGATATTTTGGTTGCTTAACAACGGTGGTAAGTAAAGGAAATATATATCTCTGAAATAATATGCGCTTGCTACTTTTTAATATAATATTGTATAGTGTTGAAATGCTTAAAAATATCTTCTAAAAAAATATGCCCCTCTCGCAAATTTCTCTCAATTTAGGCTAAGAAGAATGTGCCGCTAATGAACGAAATTTCTGACAAAGCAGCCGATATATTAGCCGAAATCGAAGAGCAATATAATTTGATTGGATTTGAACAAAAACAATGTATTGTCGAGTCGAAGCGTACGTACAAGGCGAATACCATAGCTACCTTTGATGATTTACAAAAATGCTTGAGCGGTAGTGAATCAGACACACCAAAACCAACTACTGCCGTCATCGACTAAGTTATCAAATAATTAATCTATATACGCACACACATATGTATTCAACACATTAGTAATTGCATTTATATGACAGCTGTATTTTTAATTAATAATAGCCTATGAATGTTAGTAATTTACATTATAAACTAGTAATTTTTTATCTCAAGTTTAAGGCGTTTTCTATTTTTAGTTGCACGGAAAAAAATTACCTTTGATAAAGTCAAAGTATTTATGCAAATTGTGAATATATCCTTATTTTTATTTGATAGTTTTTAAAGGGAGTTGCCACCTCTTTAAAAGCTTAAATTCAATTAAAGTGGTCAGTGAAATCAAACATTGCAACATGGGTATCAAACGAAAGTTTAATTTTAAAAAATATTTTCAAAGTAGGTTGCCACCTGTTTAAGCAGAAGTTAAGTAAAATCAATAACGAAAAAATGCCGAAATCGGTTCGTCTCGAAACCAAACTGGACAATGGAAAGTCAAAAAGTTAAATGACATTTTACAATATACTACATAAAAGATTTATTTCAAAATTTCAAAACTCTGTTTGTATAAGGCTGCCACCGGTTTAAAAACAAACACCATAAAAAACACAACACAAATCAAATAGTTAAGTATAAGTTTCTACCTCGGAAAGATTGTGGATATGATTATGTTTGCTTGTGAAAGGGTTACCACCTGTTCGAGGAGTGAAATTTAATTAAAATTATAAAAATTATAGTTATATGAAATATTAAAATATTGGTGTCAATCAGTTCGTTCCGGCAAGAATATTCATAGTTACCTTTCATGGGGATTGCCACTTATTTTAAAAGTTTATTTTGTGTATTCATAACTATATGTTGAAGAGGTATATATGCATAGGCATATTTTTAAGAGGGTTGCCACTTTTTTGGAAAGTCAAGTTTAATTAAATTACATACAAGCACATAAAATACTAAAATATAAACGCCGACCGGGTCGCCTCGGCGAGAAAAATTTTCCGTATTTTAATTTAGAGGGTTGCCACCTATTTCAGAAGTCAAATTTAATTAAATAGCACAGAAATATGTATATATGTGATGAGAACCAAAATGCCTACTATTGATACATAGACAAAATTTCTTAGTTTTAAATTACAATTTTCGGAAAACTCTTGGGTATGCAGTTTATTTCATATGACGGCTGCTGGATTTATTGTAAACTCACGCTAATTTTGGATAGTTTTTTATGCTGATGGTGCATATTTTTTGCCATATAAACTGCATGTGCAATGTTCCCGTCCACGCGAAATGAGCTATCAAATTCCATATAAAATGGTTTGCCGTGGAATTTTCGTGAAATTCCACAACATTTCAACGACAAATTGTTCACAACTTCTTGACAATATGATGCCAGATTATTTTTTTACAGCTTTTAAATGTATTAGCCATTTTAAATTTTACGCCCCTTTATTCTAGAAATTTGTTTGCTATATTTGTTTACATTTGCTCCTGTGCGGCATATTTGATGTTTCGTTTCGGTGATTCGATAATTTTGGATTGCTAGCAACATTTCAAGGCAAACAAAATACATGTTGCTGGCGAAATTTCATGACTGTGAAGTCAGTACTAGCCTTTAGTTATTAGCTATAAGTGTGTGATTACATCATGTAAATTTGTAGCTCGAAATTCGGCCGAACTTCTACTATTTGTGGTATGTAACTTGACGAATTGGGAGTACTACCGTTACCGAATGCCAAATGATTTTTGTGGGAAGTTTTTTCAAGGCAAATATATGCACACTCGGAGATTTGTCATTGCATGCCGTGGAAGACTGCTATAAGAAAATGCCATTTTTGATATAACGTACCCCGGCCTTGATTCGAACCTATATCACACACTACTCGTATACACCCAACTACGGTGGCCGCCAAAAACCTGTACCTCATTCAGTTTGTATTCATAACTCGAAATTTATCCGGCAGGTCGGCTAAAGAATTCACGAAAGCACCTCACAGCCCCATGAACCTCATGAAAGCCATTCGTCGAATTGTCCATGCTGACATCGGAAAGAAGCTTTCGAGATATTTCGGCACAGACTCGAGAAGAACCAACAATTTATATATGTAGATGCGGTGACTTTTAAACAAATTAAGCCCTGTTGGAAACAATCGGCCGAATGTTGGAATTCAGGCCGGATTTTTCCATGTAAGTTTTAATGACCGACAAGATCCATTTTAATATAAATAAACAAAATTGCCGCATTTGTGAGACGAAAAATGCTTTAGAGATTCACGATACACCATTACATGATCAAACAGTAACTGTTTGGGGCGGGGTGTGCGTAAAAACCATCATTGGGCCATTTTTCTTCAGGGAAGGTGGCAACCATTGGACGAATTAAAGGCTTTTCTTTCGTTTCTCGGACTACGGAAGCGTTTTGAGGCCGAAATGTTTATAATAAAGAAGGCAATAAAAGGAGAATGCACTCGCGTGAAAGTAGGTAAATATCTTCTCAGCTAGCCAATCAGCTATTCATCGATTTGTGACCAGTGCGGGATAATTAAACATTAATGTGGGCCCCGTGCCAAAGGAATATTAACGGAAATGAGACAGCGGATGTATTGGCGAGGTTCGGCTCTGCAATGAGCGTGTCCGATGCGGTGCACATGGCTGCTTTGGTGAAAGGGATAAAAAACAGAATTCCCGAAATTTACTATTCGTAGGCTAAATAAAGGTGGAATAGTGCAGGATCGTATGGGATTATTCACAATTTTGGATGTCCTATGACCCACTTCAAAACAAGAACCTTTAATATAAAATAGCTAGAAACTCACGGCAGTCTACGCAAGGAACTGACCCTTAGAAGCGCACGCCGTAAGGATCAGCTTACCCTTCAACAGGTTCCGTCGCAACTGCGAGCACTTGCACTCAAAAGAGACAGTTGAACACTTACTGCACGAGTGTAATGACACTCGGTAAACTATTCCTGCAGAAGACTTCACCGTAAGATAAACTGAAATTCATACTGACATTCATTACAGCCGAATGGTTTTAGATTACACGGGTTATGGAATGAAAAAAGCAAATTTGCAAATTACTCCACTTCAGCCAAATTAATTATACTATAGATGGCTCTACGCCGAAACTGGGTTGTCTTCGAACCAAACTAACATCAGCTCATAGAATACCTCTCACTCTAAATATGTACATATATTGGTATTTAAATTTTGACTTTCATTGCACAGAACTTTATTAAGCGATATTTTCATATTTCATCTGCATCATATTGCTTATAAAACTTTTTCACACGTCATCACTATTTCAAGTGCTAGAAACAATTAACAGTAAGTATATTTTTGTAATGAGTTTTTATGCTGAAGGTACTGAGAGCCTGGGACTTTCTCCCTTTAAGTGTCCCGTGTGTCCTCAAGCTATCCAAAAATACGCTGGGGACGAGACAATTGGGCATTTTCAAATAGAGGCGATCAAATGTAGATGAAGCAAGTTATTCTATAAATTGAAAAAGAAATATATATATATATTTGTTTGTTTTTAATAGATGTACATTTTTAATAGATGTACATATGTATATGCATATTTGTGTTTATGTGTGTAAATTAATAACGTCTTTATCGCTTGAACTAGTATACCGATTTAAGCTCTTTCTCAGTAACCACCTAGTCTACAGACGTCTCATAATATTCCACATATTCTTACGTGTCATTGGCCTATAGCGGTAAATATCTTCTTCCAGTAGAGTACCTTGTTGGCTGGTGTCATCGGCCTCAGGAGTATCACCATCGGTAGATTCTGGTAACTCTGACGCTTCTGTTGTTTGTGAGGACGCCTCAGTTGTTGGGGCCTCAGTTGCTGGCGCCTCAGTTGCTGGCGCCTCAGTGGCAGGCGCCTCAGTGGCCGGTGCCTCGGTTGTTGGTTCCGCAGTCGTGGTGGCCGCTGTTGTAGGGGCCGCTGTCGTTGGTGCCGCAGTTGCCTCTGGTGGTGACCATTTACCGGCCAAACACTGATTCAGATACGAAGCACTTGAAGATAAGCTATTGACATAAACATTTCGGGCTGCAGCAGTGCAAACGGTTTCATCGTCGGTGATGCGTTGATATTGAATTTTCATTGTATTGACACCTCGCTCCGATTCCGCATAAATATCATACAACTCTTGAGTGTTGTTATCCGACTGTGTGTGAGATGAAACGGGGAAAGGAGAAATAAATAAGTGATCAAAAACTAGTAGTATGTAGTTAAAAATATCGCAAAAAGTAAACAAAATTCTTAAACATTCACATTCAAAAATTCGGAAAACCCCGCGGAGATTTCAGCGGAGGGGCCAAGTTCCGTCTAGTTCGTAGTGTAAAATAAATAAATATTTACTACTTTTCGAAAAAAAAAAACAAATTGTTTTACATAATCATCGGAATCATAAAACATATTATAACTCAAGATGTCCACCGAAATATGTATTTCGGACAAATATAAAGATTTACGTGAGTTGAACCTTTCTGAAAATGCCTCCAAAGATAAAAAGATCTCATTGAAAAAATGTTAAATACTTTTTTTGCAGACCTTATAAGCTTAAAAAAAAATTATACAGTGACTCAATCAACTGATCACATCGTATTATTTTTGCAATACTAAAAATGTTTTTTATCACACATTTTTATCTGTAATCAAAAACAAACACAATTCGTTATGCGGCACAAATAAGAAAATTAAATTTTTTTAATTTTAGAATTTTTAGTTGAACCTTTTAGAATACCTCTGGGTATGCAATTTTGTAGCTTACTTAATCCTAGTCTAAAGTGACTGAAAACTGTAGTTCATTTTTTAACATCTCTTTAATGTTTGTTCTTCATATAACAATTGGATTTTATAAAAAGTTTTTTAAATAAAATTTTAACCTGCAATTTGATCTATATGCTTTTTTTCTTTATAACGACAAGGATTTGTATTTTGGTTTTAAGTTAAAGAAAAAGAAATTGGAAAAAAATTTTGAACATTGCAAAAATATTATTACGTGACTAATTCAAAGGGTCACTGTGTATATTTGATAATTCCGGTAGTTTTAATGAAATTTATGGAATGGCAAAATTAGACCCCTACAAATATTATATAACAAAAATATCCAAATAAAGTTAGTTTTTCAAATTTAGCACTGCATTTGTCACCATTCACTCATTTAAATATCGTTGCACTTGTTTAAAACTTACCGCATTGTTGTAGCACACAAAGAAATCCAAGGTATCATCGACTGCCTCACAATTGCTGAGTTCCCGACAAATCGATTCACCGCGTCCTATAAGAATTTCACGCTCGTTGGTGCTTTGCTGTGATAGCAAATTTCTCGCGGCAGTGGAGGCATTTACACAACTTGTATAGTTCTGGTCGTACGTATTGGTGACATCAATCTGATCCTGTTTATACCAATCGAAACAGGTATCGATATTCGAAACTCCTGCTCTGGCACTACGACCACTCGTCGTAGTAGTCAGTGTTAGCATCATTTGGCGCATAACGGCATTTTGTTGGTCCAATAGGTGTTGAAAATCCATTTGGCTAATTGACAGGCAACCACTTGCACAGGCTACGATCAACAAAGGAAGTAATAATTTTGCAGACATTTTTTTATTTGAGTGAGTATGGAAACTTGTTACTATATTTTAAATTTAATTTAAACTTATTATTTTTATTTCTTATTTGTTTTGGACAGCTGTTTATTTTTGTGTGAAACCTATGCGGCTCCCGTTTGCTTAGCTACTGTTTTTTCAGACCATTGGAAAGCTCAATTTATATCAAAAGTTTGCTTGCCTATTCGATAAGCCTTACAATCAGTTGATTATATTTTAATTTTATTTTTATCAAGTTCATCTATACTTATGAAATCATTTTGTCAATTTATAAAATAAAATGAAAAAAATAAAGTTTATTTATTTTATGCACTCATATTGAAAGTATAAATATAAGTAGACCGGATTGGTTGACATACCAAGACAAGTTGGTAATTGGCACCACTCCAATCGCTTCAAGGCTGACCCTAGGCGTATTCTAGTTCACTATTTGTTAATTACTTACAATTTTTTGGATTGACAGTAGTGACGTTGTTGCTTAGCGATTGCTTAACGAAAAAAAAATCACAAGTGTTAAAGAAGTCATTGGACTTTTTTATGGCGAAATGATATTTTGGTCAGTTCAAATCAGTGACAGTGTGCGGCAGTTACGTCAAGTTTTAAATTTGGAAATATCAGCAAAAACAAAAAATACATATCATTGTGGCCGATTCAGAAAGCAACCATAGTACAAGAAATAATTTATTAAAAAAGAGATAATTGATATTTCCCCATATGTCAACATTTTTCCCTTCGTATGTTTTAGGAGAGATTAATTTTCAAACATATATTGGACTGTATTTATAAAATTTAGACTTTGATATAATTCAAAAAGTTGGTTTTTTTTAAATCAAATATTTATCCTAAAAAATTTAAAAAAATAATCGAATAATCTCAAAGAAAAACTTTAAGTATTTGCCGACTTTTCGGAGTTTATTATTTTTTACGAATAGTTAAAAAAAAATTTAATTACAATTTTATTCAGTTATAATTAGCACATTTTTGGAAATAGGATTTAACCCATTCAAGACAGATTGATTGAAATCCCAAACAAACGAATTTCATAATTAATATGTTATGTGAAACTCAATCGAAAGCCTTCGAAAAGCCAGTATAAATTGAATTAACTTGATACCCATTTTGAAAAGGCGAAAAAACGGTATTCGGTAAACACAGCGAGTTTTGTAACTGTGGATGTGCCTTTTACAAATCCATGCTGGTTAGGAGAAATCAAACTGCTGACAGAAACCCCCAAATTTTCTTTAATGATACATTATAAAAGTTTAGAAGCCGCAGATAATTTAGAAACAGGCCGATAATTGCGAACATGGTTTTTGTTACCACTTTTAAAAATAAGGGTTACTGAGTTTTTTTCCAGACATCAATAAAATCACCAGAAGATAGAGACTTACTAAAGATTAACGTTAGAGGTACAACAAATTCAGAAAACATTTTAAAAAGCACAACTGACATCCCGTCCACATCTATGAACGTAGACGGTTTTAGACAGGATATAACTCTTAAGACATCATCCTCCGTTATCTTAACAAACCCAAATGAAAGGGAGGAATTGGAGGCACAAATATCCCCAATCACATTTCCAGTGTCTGTGTTGAATTTAGTACTAAAAAATTCTGCAAAAAAGTTGGACGCATCTTGAGCCGAGTTAGCGTGAATATCTTTGAAAAAAAAAACCGAAGAAGACTTTCGAATTACTTTTGAACTGACCTCATACTTCTTTCAACAAGTAAAATTTCTAACCACCGAAAAAAATATGAAAGACGATATGCCTTGAATCTTTTATGAAATTTGTTCTTTCAAATTTCTCAAGTGTTTTAGTTCAGTATTGTATATACCATGGTAACGTAAAGGAACACCCAGGGAATGTTGGAATCAATTTGAGACGCAATTCATACATAAGTCGTGTGTTTGAAAAGCTCGAATGATTTTGCAGTATTAAGATCCATAAATAATTGCCGCCAGTCGTTACTACGCACCACTGAATTAAAATATATAAAATTCCAAAAATCAGAATTTAGTTTGAGTCGTCCACTTCCGAGAGGCACAGTAGGAAGATCATAAAATGCAATGCTTAAAATGAGGGGTATGTGATGTACAGTAACTGGCTGATATTGGAAAGAGTGGCGTTAAAGTTAAAGTTGCTACTCATAAAAACTAAATCTAGAATGCAATTATTATTGTTAGCCAAGTGACTAATTTGGGATAATCCATAAATAAACAAATTATCAAAGGTGCTACTATCTAGTTTACAATTATATAGGGCTGATCCGAGCATTTATCAGATTGGGGAGGAGCTTTTAAAATTCTAACTACATATATGATACTAAAATACATCAAGATCAAACGATTGTATTCAACTCATATGATTTTATAGTATTATATTTTGACAGGGTTGGATTTAATGAAAATAATTCATCGTTTGTATTTAAATTGAAAGCCCACGCAACGTATTTGGGTAGTATGAATGACTGAAATCAGCGCCTCGCTCGGCTCAGATCTGATTTGTATATACACTATGATCCAAAAAACCAAAATAAAAATATATTCAATAATTGAATTAGTATCATTTATCAACTATTCTTTATTCTGATTGGCGGCGATCGCTTCGCTAAATAGTAGTTTTCTTAGTAAATTCATAAAGAAAAGTTAATGCGCATTTCCGACTGATTTTAAATCATTTTAAATATGCAAATGAAAAGTATGCTTATCGCTGCAAGTGCACGTTTGCAAGTTAACGGCATTCAACCTCCGCTAAACTTTTATCGAGCCGACAATCATCATGCACGTCAGTATTTCCTATTAAAGAAATGTTGAATTAAATTTAATTAGGGGTAAGTACAATTTTCACCAATATACGCTATAATCGGTTACTTTCAGTTTAAAGAAATTTAATAATTTTTAGATACGTTAGGTGCCTTCAAAATCGTCAGAAATTTTTTTGTTTAAATGTTATGTTTATTTACGTATGTACCTGTTTGTAATATATCCCAACCAAAAGTATCTAGTAAGCAAGAGTAATTGGAAAAGTGTAGGATACCCTTTCGCTCAAGAAAATTCAAATGATGCATCCGGAGAGTATTACTTCCGCTTTTTTTGAATTTTTAAATTAATGTGATCTTTCGATGAAGTATCCACCAATTTTTTACAGCTGCTGTGCCATAAAAATAAGGACCCAACTACATATATACTCAAAAAACCGAAAGCAAGTAAACCGATTCAGCATTCTTCTAAGAAACAAGTCTTTGCATATTTTAAAATTTACAATTAATTAAATTTCATATATTTAGTAAAAAAATAAAACTGTAATAGCGACAGGCATTTGTGATTATGTTGGGTTTTCTTATGCTACTTTTAAACGCAAAATGGTTTTTATAAAAAAAGGAAGTGGAAAAAATCGATCCATCACCATTACTTGTGAAAAAACGTTTATAAGGCTTTATAAAATCTCACTCACTCTTCCTACTGTATATTTTTATTAACGTACCATGTACCAGGGAATAAGTGGTAATAAAATCACTTGGAATCTATTTACCTAATAGGTATTTAAAATGCACTTAAATTAAGAAGTGAGTACCTTTTGACTAACTACAGTTAGTACTACTTAATGCAAAATATGAGTCAGCGGAGGAAAAAAACACAAACACACAAGGACAGATAATAATTTTTCTAGAAACCAACGAAAGTGTATTAAAAAATGATAAGTCATAAATGTATGTATATATTTATCGGTTCATAGTGGAACTTTAAGTTTTTTAATTGCATTTCAATTGGAGGCCATACAATAAATTTACAAATAATTACATATATATATAATATTGAGATATCTCATCGATTCATGGTACACAGAGCAAATACATAGGTACATATATCTGCGAAGTCACCTGACCAAACTGCTATACCATAGCAATTTACAAAAATGAAAAACATGCGATATTTCGGTAATTATTACAGATAATTTTTTCACATATGTATAACAAATATTAACATTATTATAACCGTTTCTTACAAAAGGACGCAATTCGTTACCCTACCAAGTGCTATTTTGCAAGTCGGTTAAAAAGAAACTGGCCTATTATTATAAATAGTATTATTCCTAAGTATTACAACAGAAAATTTGCTAAAAATTAATACGCAGATTGATATTGAAAAGGAAATACATTTTGCGAAAGAGTTTTGGAAATATACGTGGCACACCGCCCACTTTAGAGTAAATAGAAATATTTGAGATACTGCATCATCGAACTCTCCACAAAATTCAGTACACTCCTTTGAATTTTAAGTCCGACTACTCTAAAAAAATCGCACAAGAACCACGGCCACCTCTCATATAACGTTGGTTTACAAAAATCAAAAATTGCTATATTATATTAGCTATTTATGAAAGGAAATTTACTAAAAGTTTGTATAAAGGATTAGGTGGGATAAGGAACTACACCACCCACCTTAGAGGAATTTGGAATATCTCAGAAACTACGTACTCTATCAAACTAGCTATATAAAAAATTGTGCACACATTTTTAATCTGAAAACATTAAGCTTTATTTCGAAAATTATAAAAATCGTGAGGGAAAATCACTCGCACCCCTGGTATAGCGGTAATTAACAAAAAATCGAAATATTCTAAACTGTTTATTATTTTACGTAGCAAATGCACTCAAATTTGGCACGAATAATTTAATTAGATAGAGAACTGCGTAAAAATAAAATTTAAAAAACTAAATTGTCATGATACGTTAAAAGCTTAATAATTTATTTTGGTTTATATTTAAATAAATATTCGTCGTTTAAATTCTGAAAATACAGAGTATTTTATTAACCAGATTTATCGCATTTCGACGGTTTTCAAGCATAAATCGGCCGACTGTTGCAATTTCACGTTCGATATTCGTACGAAGTTCATCAATCGTCGCTGGCTTGTTGGCATAGACCATAGACTTGACATAGCCCCACAGGAAATAGTCTAACGGCGTCAAATCGCACGACCGAGGCGGCTAATTGAATGGGCCATTTCGTGAGATAAGACGTTCACCAAACTTGGTTTTCAATAAATCGATTGTGAAATTCGCTGTGTGGTTTGAGGCGCCGTCCTGTTAGAACCACATATTGTCCAAGTCCATATCATCCAATTCGGGTCAAAAATATTCGGTTATCATTGAGCGGTAGCGATTCCCATTCACAGTAACGTGCCGGTCTTGATCATCACGGAAGAAGTACAGCCCAATGACGCCGCCGGCCCATAAACCGCACCAAACCGTAATTTTTTCGGGATGCAATGTTGACTCATGGAGTACGTATGGATTGCTCTCTGTCCAATAACGGATATTTTGCTTATTGACGAAGCCATTCTGCCAGAAATGACGACGACCATAAAGGAGGCCATTGACTCCGATTCTCGGTAGTAAATTTTAATAATTTCGACTCGTTGTTGGATCGTATATCTTTCCATGATGAAATGGCAAAACTTACGGAAGGAAATTGTCAAAAGAGCGGGAAAAAATATGGCGTCGTTTGCTGTCACTATCGGACTACTTTTGTAGCGTCCCTATTGAAAACCCCTTTATTTTATTTCCCCGCTCTTCGAAAAAAAAACGGTATAGCGCTCTAATCTCAGCTCATCAGCTACATAAGAGTTACTAAAACTTTTGGCTGATTTTTTTTGTAAAATCCAGTTTTTTGAAATTTTGTATGGATAAACATATAAAAATTACAAAGAAATATTCATTGAATATAATAAAACTATGTTATTCTAAAAACTCAAATTAAAGCAATGAGAACTCTTAGATAAGATAAAAATTTATTAGACCGCTCTGTAGTCGAGATTTCCAGAAAATACTTGTTTATAATTCGACTCAAATCAAATCTAAAAAGCTTTGCGAACTCAAAATATTTGTTTCCTATGTACTTATAGTATTAGAGCTGCCTGACAAAATCTGCATAAATTTATTAAAACTGCTTTAAAAGTGTTCTGCAATTATAGGCTAAAGTAGTTACTAAGCAACGCTGATGAAGTCGCCAATATCAGCTACCAGATATCAATTATTATTTTAGTATTATTAACACTTCTAAGTCAGCGGCAACTATTATTTTGAGATTGGAACTGCATGCATGTAAAATTTTATATTTATTTTTTTATCACGCGTGCGAGTTTGAGGGATATTTGATCAAAAATCAAAGTTGCTTTAATTTTCATCAAATTTTGTGCACATTTAACTCGATATTCAGACCGTGTAAATTGCTATTTGGTCTAATTGTGTGGTTCGCTGTATTTTGCTTTGCGATAAGTAAGTAAAACTGAAGAGTCATTCCACAAAAATTAATTTTTTTGATTTTTCATTAGTTTTTATTATCTTATACTTATAAATTTGTCAAGGTTTAAAAAATACAAGGTCGCGGTGACAAGCGGTGACGTCTTAGAACTAACTTCCTCACACTTACCGTGGGACGGATTTTAATATTTTCAAAATAAATATATAAAAATTAATTGCGTTACCAAAGCATTTTCGTTTTATACCTTTTATACCTCTTTTAATATCTGTTAACAGATCTAAATATAAAAAGTTATCTAATTTGTATAACCATGCCAAGTTTCTACATAAAGAAGAATTTGAGTCATCTAATTTTTTTTTTTTTGCATGCATCTTCTTTTTTTTAGTGGTTTCTGTCTTTGGCTTGAAAGTAAGTTGAGCGCCTCAAATGTAGTAGTGACTCTTTTCGTGATTGTAAAAGATATTGAAGAGCATTTGGATTTTTTGCGATATCCTCAGTAACGTTGTATTTAACTTTTTAAAAAACAATTTCAAAGTGCATAGTTTTTCTATTGAATTTAAAAAAGAAAGTTACTTCAAAAAGTTATTGGAGCTTGACTTAAAAACAAATTGATTTAGATGAGCATATAAAAACCAAAACATATACATATCTTTTTCAAAATTGTCCCTTTTTAATTGGTGGTAGCAAATTCTTAAACTAATGTTAACCACAGTTCCACAAAAAGTGACCCAAAGTTTAACCATTGCGGTTTCAAAAAATCGATTTTTTTTAATTTGATTTAATATCAACCTATGTGTATCCAAAAATATGCCACGGAGAGGATTTCGTGGAAATCACATTCCTTTGCACGCCCCTGGGTTCCGTAACGTACCCGTCTCCAGACGTTTTCGAGAAGCTGAGCGTGGCGCGCCATCTAAAAAATAAAAAAATTATGTTTCGGGAAAACATAGCCAACGTAACTGAGATTATAAAGAATTTTTATGTTTTTGATTACAGATTACAGATTACAGATTACCCAAATGGCCAGAATTTTACTTGAGCGGGATCCATGCAGTTTCAACATCAATTTAGTTAATGACGTTTCAAGGTCGAGAATATTTTTTATTTTGGTATTCGATACAAGAATTTTGAAGTCATAACATGTACCTTTTAAATAAGTATTTTTTTATCCATTCAGTAAATCCTTCGGAATTTTTTTCCAAAAAAGCCGCTCGATTTCAGGCCTTGAGAGTAGAAGACCCCCATAATTTGATTCTGGTTGTTGGATAAACTGATGAAATGTATGCTAAAATCGAATTGGAGGGAAGTGGCGTAATGTGTGCCAAATTACAAGAATACAAAATAATAATGAAATAATGGGCATATTTTCAAAACCTTACATCCGAAATTTTTTTATCGACATGGTTTTTGCAAGCTTGTTACGCACGCAATGTACTAAGGACCGGTACAGAAAGTTCTGCAAATTAAAAAACGCTCATTAAGCGCATACATTGGTTACCCGACGTTGTCTTCAAGTTCATTTACAAATAAGTTTCGTCGTCCATAACAACACAGAAATTTTTATTTGTTAGGAAACGTTTTTTAAAGTTTGTTTTTCGTTTCGTTTTGGAACTTTTTTCTTTTAATAAATTTGTATATCATTTCTCTTCTTAATTATCTTAATTCGAGTGACTTGTACGTGTGTAATTTTGGCGTTTTTGGCAACTTCTCTTGTCGACATGGAGCAGTTTTTTCAAATTTTGGCTATTACTTTCTTTTCCAACTGGTCGTTTGCTGTTCCATTTTGACGGTTACTTCTTGGCTTATTCTTTACTGTCCACCTTCCTTAATGCGCAAATCCGCCCTTCGTGCAGTGTCCTACGATAATACACTGAGTTTCGCCAACCTTTTGTAACTAATATTGGGGCTATTTTAGTTCACATGTACAAAAATTGTTAACGGAGCTATTCGTTCATATCCACTTTTTTCGTTTTCAAAGAGATTTTTGCAAAACTTTCTCTACCGGCCCTTATATCAGGCCTTTTCCGTACAGTTTTGTACATTTTCGAAAGTGAGAGGTATTATTTAGGTTTTTTATCACTAACGCTCCCCATGAGCTTTGTCCGTGTGGTTATTCATCTTAACTTCAAATTTTAAAAAAACTTTTTTCACAATTTACCTATTTTCCATTTTAAAAATTATGCCCGAACCGATTCCACTTCACTTTTCCCGAAAATAACGCCTTTAATCTTCGAATTAATTGAAATAAATATTTATTTGTTAGTTTAAATCTACTGTTCGTCAGAAGTTGCATTTAGTATTTATGCAAAATTTTCATTAAACAAAAATTTTAATTTAATTATTTTTGCAGTCAATAGTATTATTGAAATGTAAAACTGTTTTAAAAACATTTTTGATATAAGCTAGTCATAATTTTTACAGGTATATCACCGGTTTTATGTATTTTGAGAACTAAAAATGTATTTTAATTTTAGTACATGTATAATAATTTGGCAACCAACTTCGTCATGAATGGGTTATCTTAAGAATTGTGGAGTTTATTAAAGATCTTGAGAGTTTTGAAATACGTTAATTTGCAATTTAAGTTTTAGAAATTAAAAATTCACAAAGCAGCCTTTTTACCCCAGGAAGAGAATATACGAACACAAAATTTTTAATGCAGAATCTTGTCCCATAATCCTTCCTACTCCACCCAGTTCAACAACATCTAGCTTGGTAGCATACTATAACCACTGAAATGCTCTATGTGTTTTGAAATTAAACTTTTAAGCAATGCTTTTAGAATAAACAATGACAGTTTAAAGAGTTATCATTATTTTAATTTCAATGAAACGGCATTAAACTCACAAAAATTTAATTCAAGTTCACGCCTCTATCGACTCATACATCGTAAGTTTCAAAATAAGTTTCCACGCGTGTTTGGCAGAGATAACGATTGGTGTGTCTAAAAATAACGCGGATATAGTTAATGCCGTACTTGGCATATGCTTGTAGATTTATTAAGGTGGTTATAATTTGTATGACAAATTAGATATTAATTTTTTTCTGAACACCTTTTAAAAATCTGAAAAATATGATTGATAAACTTTATCGAGTTGAAATATATGGTTGCCCATCCACCACTATGAAAGTATGACTTTTCGTATATCGCCGAAATTGATTTCATGAGTTGCTAAGTTTTCATTATTTTTCCGACATTTTTAAAAGTTAAAAAAGAAAAAGGTGATTTTTAAAAATGTAATTGGTGGCCAGTAAATGTTTGATTTATTTATAGATTTGTTTACTGCTTATGACATTTAAGAAACTATGTCTGCGTTGCCTACTGTTTTTCAATATACCTTCAGTAGGATTTTATAGCTAAAGCTATGATTAAGTTTTTTTTTAAGCCTACCTCCACGGATAGTAAATGGCAACCCTATCAAAGGTATTTTCCAAAATAAAGCTTTCTAAAACTTCTTCGTATATGACTGATATTTTAATATTTGACTTAGTTTATTATAATGTGAATTATTTTTTTAAACAGGTGGCAACTCTTTCCAAAAATTCTTTTGATAATCAATTTGCTTAGCGCTTTTAGTTTGGCACTCTATTGTAAAATTTAATTAATTTTTTTAATTTTACTATTTATTTGAATTTTAACAGGTGGCAACCTTCTTTCAAAACATTTAGGAAATAAAGTTCTATTAATCTTCTCTCATTCGATGTCTATTGATTTTTAACCCCTCACCAAACAGATTTTTGAAATTTAGTGTTTTCATATTATTTAATACATATATGTAACTTAATTGACCTTTAAGCAAATGGCAACCTTCTTTGAAACATTCGTATAATACACATTTTTCCATATTTGACTTCATTCTTTTGTTTAAATGAATTTAACCATTTCAAATTGTATAACTTTGTAATTTACTTTTTTAAGCAAGTGGCAACTCGCTCCAAAAGTATTTTCAATTTAAATATTACTTCAAACTCTTTCGTTTGATACCCATATTTCGATATTTTATTTAACCTATTATAATTTCAATTAATTCCTTAAACAGGTGGCAACCTTCTCCACTAGTTGTTTTTGACATTATGTTTTCTGAAAACTTTTAGTTTGGCACTCATATTGTAAATTGTTGTTAATTTTTTTATTTTACTTAATTTACATTTAAACTGGTGGCAACATTCATTCAAAACATTTGTGAAATAAAGCTTTATTAAGCCGCTTTCTATTGATACCCATATTGCAATATTTTATTTCATTCGTTGTTTAATTGAATATAGTGTCTATTTTAAACAGGTGGCAAGTCCCTATAAAAAATCAATTTTATGGTAACCTATACATGTATAAAATCTTATCCAGATCTATCCAACCGTTATATAGCAATATGTGAATGAACTTATTTATTTATGTAATTGACTAGAACTTGTTCAACAGGTGGCAGCTCTCCATATAACATAGCCTAAGTTATACCGCAGGAGGTAGGCTATTTGTGTGCTAAATTTGCCGTTTAGCCGTTTTGGTCACAAAACTTTCACATTCATAATACAAGTTGAATAATATATAAGTAGATATAACGGAGATAGAAATCTATATAAATATACGATTTTATTAAAAACAATTTTAAGACAAACTTTGAACTATTTGCAATTGATTTTTGAAGCAAAATACGTCTTATATTTCGGTATCGAAACCAGATTATTGTAGTTCTTACTTTAAAATACGCCAACCGAATCGAAAACCACACGATACTACATTTGTAGCCTAAATCGATTTTTATAATTCATAGCTCGCTGAAAACGAAATTGATTAGTTATTATTTCTAAAAAATATTGAGTATATACTAGTAAACAAAATAGTCGGTCAAAATGTTATTGAATAGGAACAAATTTAGAAAGAATTCACCTCTTTAGAATATTCTGTACAATTTGTTCAATCTTTCATAAGATAAATTAAAATTAACAATATACACTACGTTGAAAACAAAAAAAAACGTATTCCTTTCAATGCCATATGACTACAATAAAGAACCGAGCAGCTAAAGATATGATTCATTCTATCAAGAATGGGCTTTTGGGACTTTTGCCCACATTTTGAAGGTAAATTAAAATTTCTGAGTATGCTAAATTATTGCGTTTGATAAGACCTCTAACATATCTAAAGGAAACTATAAAAAAATATACTGACTTGCTTGTGTATACTATAAAAGGCTTTTAAAAATAGTCCACACATTTTATCATGTTCAGTATTTTTAAGCAGTACCTAACACTTCTATCTAGAGAATTTCTTAAATAACGGTCACCTTAATGCATATATAAGTATTATATTCCATAAGTATATACATACGTGCATATAAACAGACGAACCGTCAAACTGATAAGTCAGCAACTTACACACACCTACTCAAATACATCCATATCTATTCGATTAGAACGTATAGTTTTTGGTTATATTACATGAATGAAATATATAGATTACCAAACTAAATCAAATCAGTGCATTCACATTCAGCTGGCTCTATTAATTGCACTGAAGTGTAAAATTTAGATAAAAACTGACACCTGTAGTGATAAAATAATTGAACTGACGAGTTACAATATGCGTCATATCTTTAGCACAAAAATTGTTTGTTATTTACGTTTACTAATTTATTTTTGTAATTTTTTATAAAAGTATGATTCATAAACCATATACATATATACATCAAAGTTTCAAACCTCGTACAAGAACTAAATGGCTAGATAAGTGTAAAGTGGCCGCTCTTTGGAGTTAACCACATCCACTTTGATACCACATTCACCTGAGTCTTAGTCTCGCGAAAGCATGGCGAGTGAACAAAAAGTGCTGAGATCATCCTACCTCCCCATTCTCTACGCAGTTGCCCCGGAAAGGGTCCATGTTGATATTGCGGCACATCGCGTGGCCAGGACCCCCACAATTAATGGGAGCTGTGGCTTGAGGAATTGTAGAAGATCTCTGCTTTTGGCCAAAACGACCTCGTGACCCTACACGTACTAGCAGCTGCCAAGCGTTTGTCAAGCTATTCGCAGGCTCATTTATTCAGAAACAGCTGACAGGCGGCCAGAGGAAATCCGAAAAGCTCCTTGCTGATGAAGAATTTTTCAAGTGTGCCCTGCCTGGCGGATGAGCTATCTGCTTCGCAATTAACTGGTATATAACTTTACCCGGGTACCCACGGAGAGTACTCCGAAGCTGTCGAAAGGGAAATCAGGCCATCCATAACCACTTTCGATCGCATAGTTATTGAACGAAAAGCTCTATTTTCTGTCACCTCTCATACAGAGACCACCCTGCTAATCAGTTACCTGGCTACCCGGCTGCTTCCTAAAAGGCGGCAACCTCCGCTTAAAATCCGCTGCTATGCTCTGGTAGCCTAAATTTTTATCTCAGACAGAGCTGTTGGCAGTACACTTCATCTGCAACTCTCCTAACGAGTGCACATTTTGGCCCATTTGGGGGTTTGTGTCAAGTCCGCTCGCCTAGGAAAGGATCTATTTCGATTGTCTAATGAAACCCAGGAGATCCCAAATCAGTCAGACGGTCAAAGAAGTGTTGGTGTAGGCATTTCCGTTTTACATTCGCTTAATCAAGGAGTAGCACAAGTAATGTCCAATGTTTTCCACTTCCCCCTCGTTATGATAGGTGCAAAAAAAAGTCGCTTTGTAAAAAGGTCATTCTACTGCAGGTGTTCTTATTTGGCAATGATCCCCATCACTAGGCGTAGAAGAGGGCATTCCAAAGGATATTTCCTTGTCCACTCTGGGCCAGAGCGATTTTAAGCAAGAGATCTAAATCTGCCAACCAATTCAGAACCGTAAGTGTAAAGTAATGTGGGACGGGAATAACATCCGATAACTAAGTCTTCTTCCCAGCCATATAAAGCGGAAGATCAATCCAAGAACGGCTAAGTGGGGCGGTGTTTTTACTGATGCCGTCGATGTGGAAGGTTAGCAGACAAGAATCAAAAGGAGTGTGGGTCTAAGTGCATCCCAAGCATGTTTTATGCGCTTTCAGCTAAGGGTTTTAAACAGCTAGCATTGAACACTACAAAAGACGGGCCTAATACTGGCGTATCGGGCATGTACCGTATGGCCTTTGGCTAGCAGAGATCTAAGACAGATTTTAAATAAAGATTTTTACCCGTACAGAGTTCCGGGACTTGATAATTGGCGTCGTCGCATACAGAACCGAAACCGTTCGGCAGCCAAATTTATAGAAAGAGAAAGAAAGTTACTTACGCAGGCAGAACGATAGCCGAGAGGCTCCGTTGGAAAACAGTCGGACGCCCTTGACTGCAAACCATCGAATAAGCACGGACGCGCAAATTAGCATGGATTAAGAGGGGAGAGTAATGAAGATAACCTCCAGGTCTAGATTACGTAGTGTCTTTTGGAAACAGAGACACCTCGTGCGGTATTCTTATTCGTGCACTACGGGGCCTTAGATACTGTGATACGCCTCATTCATATCCACCATTAGGCTCAGTCAATCGTAAATTGAAGAAGCACTTTTTTCAATTTGGTAAAATTTTCATCAATCGCAAAGTGGTGTATTAATTATTGTTCCAGCGTTTAAATTGGCTGGCTTCTTAGAAAAATAAATTGTGCAGCTTTGTTTGACACGATTGGCAAAAAAAAATGTTTTTTATCATTCCATTCACAGTCGCCCTTCCACAAATCTTAAAAGCAAAAATGAAAACAAATGAATGAAAATGTGCAATTTTTAATTGTTCACTTGTTTATGATTCATCGTTTTCTCATTTGGTGGGCAAATTGTGGCGCACTCTTGAATGGAATGATCTGAAGCTTTTACAATCTTATCTCATTCCATTAAAATATTGTCATATCAAGATTAAAAAGAATAATGACACCTATTAGCGCAGTTAACCCACCTACTAGGCATGTTTATATTTTATATGATTTCCGCTACACGAGTACGTATAGTATCTGTGTGTGAATGAACAAATGAAATATAGCTTATCTTTTATTTTCTTCGTGGAACAGAAAATGATTGACTTGTTTTTCTAGATATAGTACTAAGTACTAAGAGCATATTGATAACAGTTTCCTTGCATTTATCGCACTGCAAACCAAAATTAAATACTTGACGTAATGGTACTAAATATAACTGATTGAACCATTTAGAGCGGTTATATTGCTAAAATTAAAATTTAAGCACTCATTTTTGAAAATATATCAAATATTCCCGGCGGCCGCCGTCGCCGAGTGTGTAGCGTGCGCGCGCTTCATTCGGTGGGTTATGGGTTCAAACCCTGGCCGGGTCAAGTAACGTAAAAAATTATAGAAAATTTTTTTCCAATAGTAGTATTTCTGCCAAAGAGAAAAATTCTCACAAAAATCATTTGCCGTTCGGAGTCGCTGTAAAACTATAGGTCCCCCAATTTGTGTTCAAAGATCAATGTTGACAACATAAATTGTAGGAAAAATTCGATCAAATATTAAGGATATCCTGTAAGCTCCAAATTATTATTTATTATTTATTATTATTCTAAATAATCCCGGTTAATACAATATATAATAAATATTTCTATGTAGATTAATTGCTCTTTCTATTTTTGTTGTTGAATTCCTCTTCAAAATGATAATGTAAACTCTTTATCCATGTCATTTCAGATATATCGAAGAGGTTGACATTTGGATTCTTAATTAAAAAGTTAGTTTTTCATCTATAAAAAAGAAAGCCATTACTAAAAAAATACCCATAAAAAAATAAGGAAATTTAGTAAATCTGCTACTAAGTGAATTTCTGATAAATTAGTAAAGAGCGTTCTATATAAAGATTATATAGTCTTAGTCATACTAATTATAAAAAAATATTTTACAGAGAATGTTTGTAGTGATTACGAGCGGTCTACACCTGCCTGAAGTTCTCGCTTACTTCATGCAGCAAGCAAGATGTCGCACGTGAAGACCGCCAACAGGAAAGTATATTTTTCTCTCATACCGATCGTTAAGCAAGCTCTCGCTTGCTTTCACATGTCATTTTTGGAATTTGGAAGCAATTCCTCGTTTCGCAACACTTTCACTTTCACGCAAGCTAAGACAGCGAGCGGGAGTGAGGCAACTGCCTGGTTATCCAACTTTCTCTTATTGAATCAACATAAAATCGCCCAATTCATAAAACAATCAGTATGTTCAAGCTCCCCACGTAACCCTTTTTTGATTTTAATAGACAAATTAAACTTTTAAGTGCCTTTGGTTAGATATCTGGCTATAGCGCTATTTTTTATTTATATTTTTTTGTATATATTATTAATGATAGCCAAAAACTAGGAAAAAATTAAAATTTTCTCATTTTTTGCAGAATTTTCATGACAGAAATCTTTATTAGTTATGTGCATATATTGAAAGTCACATTTTTACCAATACTTTATGATTTTTAGTGTAGAAATAACAATAAAATTTTCTTACTTTCTTAATAAATACTAAGAATTTCGCTGACACGTAAATTTAAGCGGCATAGTGGTTCCAATTTTACCGGAAAATATGCCACTATGAATTTCTTATATAGCTACCTACATACAATTTATAATTTTTTAGAAAGCCCTAGGAAGCCCCGTCTTCTGGGCTTTTTTTCGACTTATAGGTGTTCTATAATTTGTTTTGTAGAGCAAAATTTTGGAGTACTTGTTCTTCAATTTTGCTTCGTTGCGGCCTCTATCGGAGAACTTTGAGCAAAATGAACTGCAGAAATTAAATCTTCGTATCCAAAAATCCAATTATACGCTTTCTTGGAAAAATATCTAATATAGCTTGAATTATGATAACTAAAAACATACACAAAAAATTAGGTCCTCGAAACAATTTTTTAACTTTTTCTTTAGAATTCCATTCTAGTATAATATTTTACTCGCCGAAACAAAGTCGATGAAAATTTTACCAACCCCAGCGGTTTGATCACTTAAAAGACGATTGCAAGGTAGGTGATTAGAAAAATTAACATTTTTGAAGATATTTTTTGCCGAAGTTTGTATTTTTGTATTTATGTATCATCCCTTCTAAGACGTTAATATTTGATCACTCAATTTTATCATTTAAACTTTAAGTACATTTCTATCAAATAATTCCGTTAACTTTTTTTTTTTGCATTAATCTTCTAATCATTTCGATCCCTTAAGTTAGCAAATGTAATAACAAATGTAATATTATTTGAAATCTGTGTCAAACTTATTAAGTTAAAAATTAATTAATTAACGACTACGACTCATATATGTGCATACACTTATAATAAAAACTACATATTCCAAAATTTTGATCATTCATTAGAAATTGTTGAATTTTGCATCCAGTGCTTCTTTAATGCAGCTATTATTTTAACTATACGATTTTTCTCCATTACATATAAATCTTCTTCAGGTAGCAAACCTTCATATCCTGGCTCATCGATAGTTGTGTCTCCTGGCGCAGTTGAAGATTCCTGATCATCGGTTGTTGGTTGCTCAGAAGTCGTTGAGGATTCTGGTGCATCGGTGGTTGTGTCTTCTGGCGCAGTTGAAGATTCCTGATCATCGGTTGTTGGTTCCTCTGAAATCGTTGAGGATTCTGGTGCATCGGTGGTGGTATCTCCTGGCGCAGTTGACGATTCCTGATCATCGGTTGTTGGCTCCTCAGAAGTCGTTGAGGATTCTGGTCCATCGGTGGTTGTGTCTCCTGGCGCAGTTGACGATTCCTGATCATCGGTTGTTGGTTCCTCAAAAGTCGTTGAGGGTTCTGATGCATCGGTGGTGGTATCTCCTGGGGCAACTGGAGGCACCGGTGTTTCACCTCTCAGACAGCTTTGTAAAGCCAAATTCGCCTGATAGCTCTGTTCAGCGTAGGTACGCTCCGATGCATTCGTACATCGATACTCATTATTCTCAATTATGCGATAACTTTCACGCACATTCGCTAGATTTTCGGAAGCATTTGCTGAAATTTCATACATATTTCCGGTGTTTTTCTTGCCCTGTTCAAAACAAAAAAAAACACAAAAAAATAAAACCATATAATTTCCACACTTTCATTCCTTTCCACTTTCACTCTCTACTTACGCTATCCGCAAAGCAACCGAAGTAATCAATAGATCCACTCAATTCGGCACACACTTTCAGCGCATCACACGATGACCCTGCCAAGGATTCAATTGCATCTCGTTCGGGTTGAGTAGAAGCATCAATATTCTCTCTATCCGCGTTCGCTGAATCTATGCAGGCGGCGTAACTTTCTTTGTACTCTTTGTTTATACTATCAAATAGTTGTAAATAGTAATCGAAACAATCCAAGCTACGTTCCGGATTGGCGCGCTGTTGGAGACGGGTGTCCACCATTAATTGCAAAAAATTTAATTCCGTCTTATATAACACATCCCTGGGCTGTAGTCCCAATGATGGTGTGAAAGCAAGGTAGAGCAAAAATAGTGTATATTTTAGCATTATTGCCTTTTTTGTTGTTGCAAATTCGCCTTAAATAGTTGGTATTATAGTTGGGCTTTTCGTTTCGTTATTCACTTTAGTGTGATCTGCCGAAATTTATTTTCGTTTGCGGATATTTAATATGCGCGCTTACAACGATCGTTTAAATGAAACTAAGATCGCTGCAGAACTCGACATGTTTTTTATAGCTAATACCATATTCTCAATTTTCACAATATTCAATCATTTACAACAATCATAAAAATGGCTTATACATAGTTTATTTTTTTTTTTTTTTTGTTTTGTTAGTAGATTTCCAGTCAGTTAGAGTCACTTTGAAATATTCTTCCGTCGTGCATTTTCTTCTGTATTGGCGTCAAGAATAAACTGAAACTTTATTGGTGGGCTTAGGAATTGTTTTATTGATTTGATTTCGATAACCATGCACTACTTGCACTTGCAATAAATGGCATTAGGAGATAATACAATAGATACTTATTAATTTACTTATGTGCATATTATATTTAAAAATATTTTGAAAACAATGCTAACCAGTAAACCTTTGAAAAATAGATACTTTTTTATTTCTTCATAATATACATAGGTAACTTGAGGTGGTGGCTTTTTATTGCGCCTGCTACGATAAATATCACCAACGGACTTGAAAGGGATTTCTCCGAATCGCTTAAAAATAAACCAAGTGATTCATCGAAGAATTAAGTAATATGTGACTTTTTATTATTATACTGTACAATATTGAAGGCGCTGCAAAATTAAATTGGATAGGCATTGCAATAAGTATATGCATACCTTTAGTATAAACTGCAGTGCTCGTATAAACTGCGGCAAAAAAAAACGTCCAATGCGTAAGAGGCATTTCACATATTGTAGAAAAGAGAAATCTTGCTAGTCCTATTAGCTAGCTTTAAACCGCGACTTCGCTCGCATGGCATTCGGCTTGACGTCACGGATTCGAATGTATAATTTCACTTCAATTAATTCTTAGTTTAGGTTTTTATTTTTTTGCTACCTAAAGCAAAATCTACTCCGACTTCATAATTTTCGATTATTTGTTGTTGCTAAAACTTTTTTCTCATTAGCAACTGCACAGTATGCCATGCTATTCGGGTTTAGTAAAACTTATAATTTATTGTTAGAAATGCGCAATGCAATCAAACGATGGGACATTTATTTGGAAGCCTCATTTTCATGCTAAAATTTTCTAAAGCGTACTTTCTTTGTATCCCATGCCGTATATTTACTTTAAATTAATAATCTAATTTTATCTTATTTTTGAAGTAGGTGGCAACCATCTCCAAGGTATTTGCAAGATAAAGCTTTTTTAAAACTCCTTCGTATAATACCCATATTTCAACATTTGATTTAACTTATTATAATTTTTATTTATTTCTTAAACCTCTCAAAAAAAAGATATTTTAAATTTAGTGTTCACATATTTATTTTAGTTTGACACTCATATTGTAAAATATAAGTTAATTTAACTAAATTGAGTTTTAAGCAGATGGCAATCTTCTTTCAATCACTCTACTATACATTTCCATAATTAAGTTCTTTTAAGCTAACATTTTTTTGAATCGCATTACGTGATGCTGCCGTTAACTTTATAATTGAATTCGATTCACTCTTTTGAAATAAAGCTTTCTTAAAACGTTTTTGTTTGAAACCCATATTTAAATATTTGATTTAACTTATTATAATATAAAAAAAATTATAACAGATGGCAACCCTCTCCAAAGCTATTTCTTAGAAGTAAGAATTTTTTAAATTTGTAGTTTGGCACTCATATTGTATTAACTTAATTTGCATTAAACAGGTGGCAACCTTATTTAAAAAAACTTGGGAAATGAAGCATTATTGAGCCTTGCACACAATATTAAATGGATTTGATTTATTTTATTTTTTTTTAATTAATTTTTTAAACAGGTGGCGACCGTCATCAAAATAATTTTTGAAACTAAGTTTTCTTAAAACTTTTATTTGGACACTCATATGGTAAAAAGTCGTTTATTTTTTTTTAAACAGGTGGCAACCTTCTTTGAAAACATTTAGGAAATGCAGTCTCATTAATCTTCTTTCGTTTTATACCCATATTGCAATATTTTGTTTCATTCATTGTTGTTAAATGAGTGTGGCCTTTTAAACAGGTTGCCACCTCCCTACAACAGGTTGCCACCTCCCAGTCGTTATATTTACAGCAATAAGTGATTTAACTTATTTATTTAATTAACTATAACGTTTTTTATCAGGAGGAAACTCTCCATATGGTATAGCCTGCGTAGACTATTTGTGTGCTAATTTTTGTACAATTCATCTCAGCCGTTTGGGCCTGAAAAGGAACAACCTACCCACACAAACTTTCACATTTATAACATAAGTGGGATTAGCTAAAATAACATAAAGGACATATTTTACTTTGAGTTATAATTAATTAACCTTCATCCAGATTTAATGTTTCCGATTTTAATTGTTTCTTACTCAGGGAAAATTTACACAAAACATGTTAGAAAAACGTTTAATCATTCTATCGTTTTCCCGCTTCTTCTGCGCTTCTTCCTCTTCTTTTGTAGACTTTTTTTTTCTACTCCCTCATTATCTAGCTTTTATTATGTCACTTTCAGCTGTTCTCAGCGTGGCAGGCACATTATTGTTTTCTATCATTCTTTGTTTAACTCGATCATTGCCATCTAATCCAAATATTTTTTCGCTGTCTAACATTCTACTTTTACTCTCTTTGAATATTTTATATGTTTCACGAAAAACAATTTTTTTTTGTTTCAGACTTTGAATATTTTCCATTAAATTTGAAATGAAAACAAATTAACTTTTAATAATACTCAAAAACATTTTTTTTTCTCACGATAGGCAACACTAAACTACCCCACCAACATCTCCTACTCGGCGAACTTCTCCTGTACTTCCCTTTTATTCCGATCGTCTTAATATAACACATATCCTGGACTCATGGCTCCCTTTAGGCTCTAAACGCATATCCATTTTCGGATTCGTAGAAAAATATATTAAATTCCAATATAGGTAGAAAACTACCCAAAACAACGAAAAATATTGATTATAAATAACCTTAACGAACGGTTAAAAGGTTAGATTTAATTAAAACAATGAGTCGAACCAAATATATTAATATATTTTTGTATAGGGTTGCCACCTGTTTAAAAAAATTAATCAAACTTACAAAAAATTAAATCAAACATTGAAAAATAGAATTAAGACAAAGGATGTCTAACATTAATTTTGAAACAATTTTTGGAGAGGGTTGCCACCTGCTTAAAAAAGTAAATTAAATTAAATTATTAAGTAATAGGACATATTATTGTATGGGATTCATAATAAATAAGCTTAGGAAAACTTAAGCATTTAAGTGTTTTTAAACAGTGTTGCCATCGGTTTGAAAATATTAATTTAACCAAATTTCTAAGCTTATGGAAATATTAGAGCATTGTTTGGAAGGATAGCGTTCACACGAAAACATGTTGAAAATGGTGGCCACTTTTTATAGAATGTCTTTTTTTAATTTAATTCACATGGTAATGGAAATTTTTTTATACTGGTATCAAATGAAAATTATACAAATTTTAATTAAACTAACTGGGAAATTCTAGCAACTGTCTTTGAAACTCTCCACATTCTTTTAAAAGAGAAAAATGTTTTGTGAGACAAATGTGTGTACTGCTAACTATCTTGAAAGCTATTTTTGGTTTTACGGAAGGCGAATTGAAAGTTATGCAATCTTACATATGCATGGTTTATATATGTAATAAACTTATATAGTAAATATTTTCCTACTGCAAAATTAATATAAATACATATGTAGGTACATTATTTTTTTTAATATTAAAACAACCGCTGGGATTGCGGGGCTATGAAAATGTGCAACAAAATTTCAGCAAAGCAAATTTTATGTAAAATGTGTTTTGATTGAATTTGTTGAGTTAGAATGTGTTATATTCCAAATATTATAGTAAAAAAAACAGTATGTTTAATACTAACATTTAAAATTGAAAAAACACGTACTTAATGTTTTGTATCTCATAGGCAATTCAATACAAATCTGAATTACTTTACAAGACAAATGAAAGCGATAACTATCATTTGCACTACGTGCTTAAGAGTTTTTTAAAAAGTTAGTTAAACTAAACGGGCCTCTGGTCGCTGTTTGCTTTACAGTAAGGTACGCACTTTCCTCGGGCGATCGAGAATTGTAACCAGAAACATTCCTGATTTGCGCGGTCAACGTTGTGGAAGAATCCTCCTCAGTTCTACTGGTTGTCGATGTTGGAGTTGTTCGTTCAGTTGCAGTTGAAGCTATGGTGGTTGTAGGTGTTCCTTCCTGCGTGGAAGAATCCTCTTCAGCTCTACTGGTTGTCGATGTTGGCGATATTGGTACACTTGTGGTTGTAGGTACTTCTCCCTGAGTGGAAGAGCCCTCTACATTTCTACTGGTTGTCGATGTTGAAGTTGTTCGTTCAGCTGCAGTTGAAACTATGGTGATTGTAGGTGTTCCTTCATGCGTGGAAGAAACCTCTTCATTTCTACTGAATGCCGATGTTGGCGATATTGGTACACTTGTGGTTGTAGGTACTTCTCCCTGAGTGGAAGAGCCCTCTTCAGTTCTACTGGTTGTCGATGTTGGAGTTGTTCGTTCAGTTGCAGTTGAAGCTATGGTGATTGTAGGTGTTCCTTCATGCGTGGAAGAATCCTCTTCAGTTCTACTGGTTGTCGATGTTTGCGATATTGGTACACTTGTGGTTGTAGGTACTTCTCCCTGAGTGGAAGAGCCCTCTACATTTCTACTGGTTGTCGATGTTGAAGTTGTTCGTTCAGCTGCAGTTGAAACTATGGTGATTGTAGGTGTTCCTTCATGCGTGGAAGAAACCTCTTCATTTCTACTGAATGCCGATGTTGGCGATATTGGTACACTTGTGGTTGTAGGTACTTCTCCCTGAGTGGAAGAGCCCTCTTCAGTTCTACTGGTTGTCGATGTTGGAGTTGTTCGTTCAGCTGCAGTTGAAACTATGGTGATTGTAGGTGTTCCTTCATGCGTGGAAGAAACCTCTTCATTTCTACTGGTTGTCGGTATTGAAGTTGTTCGTTCAGTTGCAGTTGAAACTATGGTGCTTGTAGGTGTTCCTTCCTGCGTGGAAGAATCCTCTTCAGCTCTACTGGTTGTCGATGTTGGCGTTATTGGTACAGTTGTGGTTGTAGGTACTTCTCCCTGAGTGGAAGAGCCCTCTACATTTCTACTGGTTGTCGATGTTGAAGTTGTTCGTTCAGCTGCAGTTGAAACTATGGTGATTGTAGGTGTTCCTTCCTGCGTGGAAGAATCCTCTTCAGCTCTACTGGTTGTCGATGTTGGCGTTATTGGTACAGTTGTGGTTGTAGGTACTTCTCCCTGAGTGGAAGAGCCCTCTACATTTCTACTGGTTGTCGATGTTGAAGTTGTTCGTTCAGCTGCAGTTGAAACTATGGTGATTGTAGGTGTTCCTTCATGCGTGGAAGAAACCTCTTCATTTCTACTGAATGCCGATGTTGGCGATATTGGTACACGTGTGGTTGTAGGTACTTCTCCCTGAGTGGAAGAGCCCTCTTCAGTTCTACTGGTTGTCGATGTTGGAGTTGTTCGTTCAGTTGCAGTTGAAGCTATGGTGATTGTAGGTGTTCCTTCATGCGTGGAAGAATCCTCTTCAGTTCTACTGGTTGTCGATGTTAGCGATATTGGTACAGTTGTGGTTGTAGGCACTTCTTCCTTCGTAGAAGAATCCTCTTCAGTTCTATTGGTTGTCGATGTTGGCGATACTGGTACAGTTGTCGTTGTAGGTACTTCTTCCTGCGTGGAAGAGCCCTCTTCAGTTCTACTGGTTGTCGATATTGAAGTTGTTCGTTCAGTTGCAGTTGAAGCTATGGTGGTTGTAGGTGTTCCTTCATGCGTGGAAGAAACCTCTTCATTTCTACTGAATGCCGATGTTGGCGATATTCGTACACTTCTCGTTGTAGGTACTTCTTCCTGCGTGGAAGAGCCCTCTTCAGTTCTACTGGTTGTCGATGTTTGCGATATCGGTACAGTTGTGGTTGTAGAAACTTTTTCCTGCGTGGAAGAATCCTCTTCAGTTCTACTGGTTGTCGATGTTGGAGTTGTTCGTTCAGTTGCAGTTGAAGCTATGGTGGTTGTAGGTGTTCCTTCCTGCGTGGAAGAATCCTCTTCAGCTCTACTGGTTGTCGATGTTGGCGATATTGGTACACTTGTGGTTGTAGGTACTTCTCCCTGAGTGGAAGAGCCCTCTACATTTCTACTGGTTGTCGATGTTGAAGTTGTTCGTTCAGCTGCAGTTGAAACTATGGTGATTGTAGGTGTTCCTTCATGCGTGGAAGAAACCTCTTCATTTCTACTGAATGCCGATGTTGGCGATATTCGTACACTTCTCGTTGTAGGTATTTCTTCCTGCGTGGAAGAGCCCTCTTCAGTTCTACTGGTTGTCGATGTTGGAGTTGTTCGTTCAGTTGCAGTTGAAGCTATGGTGATTGTAGGTGTTCCTTCATGCGTGGAAGAATCCTCTTCAGTTCTACTGGTTGTCGATGTTTGCGATATTGGTACAGTTGTAGTTGTAGGTAATTCTTCCTGCGTGGAAGAGCCCTCTTCAATTCTACTGATTGTCGATGTTTGCGATATCGGTACAGTTGTGGTTGTAGAAACTTTTTCCTGCGTGGAAGAATCCTCTTCAGTTCGACTGGTTGTCGATGTTGGAGTTGTTCGTTCAGTTGCAGTTGAAGCTATGGTGGTTGTAGGTGTTCCTTCCTGCGTGGAAGAGTCCTCTTCCGCTCTACTGGTTGTCGATGTTGGCGATATTGGTACACTTGTGGTTGTAGGTACTTCTCCCTGAGTGGAAGAGCCCTCTACATTTCTACTGGTTGTCGATGTTGGAGTTGTTCGTTCAGTTGCAGTTGAAGCTATGGTGGTTGTAGGTGTTCCTTCCTGCGTGGAAGAGTCCTCTTCCGCTCTACTGGTTGTCGATGTTGGCGATATTGGTACACTTGTGGTTGTAGGTACTTCTCCCTGAGTGGAAGAGCCCTCTACATTTCTACTGGTTGTCGATGTTGGAGTTGTTCGTTCAGTTGCAGTTGAAGCTATGGTGGTTGTAGGTGTTCCTTCCTGCGTGGAAGAATCCTCTTCAGCTCTACTGGTTGTCGATGTTGGCGATATTGGTACACTTGTGGTTGTAGGTACTTCTCCCTGAGTGGAAGAGCCCTCTACATTTCTACTGGTTGTCGATGTTGAAGTTGTTCGTTCAGCTGCAGTTGAAACTATGGTGATTGTAGGTGTTCCTTCATGCGTGGAAGAAACCTCTTCATTTCTACTGAATGCCGATGTTGGCGATATTCGTACACTTGTCGTTGTAGGCATTTCTTCCTGCGTGGAAGAGCCTTCTTCAGTTCTACTGGTTGTCGATGTTGGAGTTGTTCGTTCAGTTGCAGTTGAAGCTATGGTGGTTGTAGGTGTTCCTTCATGCGTGGAAGAAACCTCTTCATTTCTACTGAATGCCGATGTGGGCGATATTGGTACAGTTGTGGTTATAGGTACTTCTTCCTGCGTGGAAGAATCAGTGCTACTGGTTGTCGATGTTGGCGGCATTGGTACAGTTTTGGTTGTAGGTACTTCTCCCTGAGTGGAAGAGCCCTCTACATTTCTACTGGTTGTCGATGTTGAAGTTGTTCGTTCAGCTGCAGTTGAAACTATGGTGATTGTAGGTGTTCCTTCATGCGTGGAAGAAACCTCTTCATTTCTACTGGCTGTCGATGTTGGAGTTGTTCGTTGAGTTGCAGTTGAAGCTATGGTGGTTGTAGGCGTTCCTTCCTGCGTGGAAGAATCCTCTTCAGTTCTACTAGTTGTCGATGTTAGCGATATTGGTACAGTTGTGGTTGAAGGTACTGCTTCCTGCGTGGAAGAGCCCTCTTCAGTTCTACTGGTTGTCGATGTTGGAGTTGTTCGTTCAGTTGCAGTTGAAGCTATGGTGGTTGTAGGTGTTCCTTCATGCGTGGAAGAAACCTCTTCATTTCTACTGAATGCCGATGTTGGCGATATTCGTACACTTGTCGTTGTAGGCATTTCTTCCTGCGTGGAAGAGCCCTCTTCAGTTCTACTGGTTGTCGATGTTGGCGATATTGGTACACTTGTGGTTGTAGGTACTTCTCCCTGAGTGGAATAGCCCTCTACATTTCTACTGGTTGTCGATGTTGAAGTTGTTCGTTCAGTTGCAGTTGAAGCTGTGGTGGTTGTAGGTATTCCTTCATGCGTGGAAGAAACCTCTTCATTTCTACTGAATGCCGATATTGGCGATATTGGTACACTTGTGGTTGTAGGTACTTCTCCCTGCGTAGAAGAGCCCTCTTCGCTTCTACTGGTTGTCGATATTGAAGTTGTTCGTTCAGCTGCAGTTGAAACTATGGTGATTGTAGGTGTTCCTTCATGCGTGGAAGAAACCTCTTCATTTCTACTGAATCCCGATATTGGCGATATTGGTACACTTGTGGTTGTAGGTACTTCTCCCTGCGTAGAAGAGCCCTCTTCGCTTCTACTGGTTGTCGATATTGAAGTTGTTCGTTCAGCTGCAGTTGAAACTATGGTGATTGTAGGTGTTCCTTCATGCGTGGAAGAAACCTCTTCATTTCTACTGAATCCCGATGTTGGCGATATTCGTACACTTGTGGTTGTAGGTACTTCTCCCTGCGTAGAAGAGCCCTCTTCGCTTCTACTGGTTGTCGATATTGAAGTTGTTCGTTCAGTTGCAGTTGAAACTATGGTGCTTGTAGGTGTTCCTTCATGCGTGGAAGAAACCTCTTCATTTCTACTGAATGCCGATGTTGGCGATATTCGTACACTTGTCGTTGTAGGTTCTTCTTCCTGCGTGGAAGAGCCCTCTTCAGTTCTACTGGTTGTCGATGTTAGAGTTGTTCGTTTAGTTGCAGTTGAAACTATGGTGCTTGTAGGTGTTCCTTCCTGCGTGGAAGAATCCTCTTCAGTTCTACTAGTTGTCGATGTTGGAGTTGTTCGTTCAGTTGCAGTTGAAACTATGGTGCTTGTAGGTGTTCCTTCATGCGTGGAAGAAACCTCTTCATTTCTACTGAATGCCGATGTTGGCGATATTCGTACACTTGTCGTTGTAGGTTCTTCTTCCTGCGTGGAAGAGCCCTCTTCAGTTCTACTGGTTGTCGATGTTAGAGTTGTTCGTTTAGTTGCAGTTGAAACTATGGTGCTTGTAGGTGTTCCTTCCTGCGTGGAAGAATCCTCTTCAGTTCTACTAGTTGTCGATGTTGGAGTTGTTCGTTCAGTTGCAGTTGAAACTATGGTGCTTGTAGGTGTTCCTTCATGCGTGGAAGAATCCTCTTCAGCTCTACTGGTTGTCGAGGTTGTCGACATTGAAGTTGTTCGTTCAGTTGCAGTTGAAACTATGGTGCTTGTAGGTGTTCCTTCCCGCGTGGAAGAATCCTCTTCAGTTCTACTAGTTGTCGATGTTGGAGTTGTTCGTTCAGTTGCAGTTGAAGCTATGGTGATTGTAGGTGTTCCTTCATGCGTGGAAGAATCCTCTTCAGTTCTACTGTTTGTCGATGTTGGCGATATTGGTACACTTGTGGTTGTAGTTACTTCTGGCTGAGTGGAAGAGCCCTCTTCAGTTCTACTGGTTGTCGGTATTGAAGTTGTTCGTTCAGTTGCAGTTGAAGCTATGGTAGTAGGAGGTGTTCCTTCCTGCGTGGAATAATCCTCTTCAGTGCTACTGGTTGTCGATGTTGGAGTTGTTCGTTCAGTTGCAGTTGAAGCTATGGTGGGTGTAGGTGTTCCTTCCTGCGTGGAAGAATCCTCTTCAGTTCTACTGTTTGTCGATGTTGGCGATATTGGTACACTTGTGGTTGTAGTTACTTCTGGCTGAGTGGAAGAGCCCTCTTCAGTTCTACTGGTTGTCGGTATTGAAGTTGTTCGTTCAGTTGCAGTTGAAGCTATGGTAGTAGGAGGTGTTCCTTCCTGCGTGGAATAATCCTCTTCAGTGCTACTGGTTGTCGATGTTGGAGTTGTTCGTTCAGTTGCAGTTGAAACTATGGTGCTTGTAGGTGTTCCTTCATGCGTGGAAGAATCCTCTTCAGCTCTACTGGTTGTCGAGGTTGTCGACATTGAAGTTGTTCGTTCAGTTGCAGTTGAAACTATGGTGCTTGTAGGTGTTCCTTCCCGCGTGGAAGAATCCTCTTCAGTTCTACTAGTTGTCGATGTTGGAGTTGTTCGTTCAGTTGCAGTTGAAGCTATGGTGATTGTAGGTGTTCCTTCATGCGTGGAAGAATCCTCTTCAGTTCTACTGTTTGTCGATGTTGGCGATATTGGTACACTTGTGGTTGTAGTTACTTCTGGCTGAGTGGAAGAGCCCTCTTCAGTTCTACTGGTTGTCGGTATTGAAGTTGTTCGTTCAGTTGCAGTTGAAGCTATGGTAGTAGGAGGTGTTCCTTCCTGCGTGGAATAATCCTCTTCAGTGCTACTGGTTGTCGATGTTGGAGTTGTTCGTTCAGTTGCAGTTGAAACTATGGTGCTTGTAGGTGTTCCTTCCTGCGTGGAAGAATCCTCTTCAGTTCTACTAGTTGTCGATGTTGGAGTTGTTCGTTCAGTTGCAGTTGAAACTATGGTGCTTGTAGGTGTTCCTTCATGCGTGGAAGAATCCTCTTCAGCTCTACTGGTTGTCGAGGTTGTCGACATTGAAGTTGTTCGTTCAGTTGCAGTTGAAACTATGGTGCTTGTAGGTGTTCCTTCCTGCGTGGAAGAATCCTCTTCAGTTCTACTAGTTGTCGATGTTGGAGTTGTTCGTTCAGTTGCAGTTGAAGCTATGGTGATTGTAGGTGTTCCTTCATGCGTGGAAGAATCCTCTTCAGTTCTACTGTTTGTCGATGTTGGCGATATTGGTACACTTGTGGTTGTAGTTACTTCTGGCTGAGTGGAAGAGCCCTCTTCAGTTCTACTGGTTGTCGGTATTGAAGTTGTTCGTTCAGTTGCAGTTGAAGCTATGGTAGTAGGAGGTGTTCCTTCCTGCGTGGAATAATCCTCTTCAGTGCTACTAGTTGTCGATGTTGGAGTTGTTCGTTCAGTTGCAGTTGAAGCTATGGTGGGTGTAGGTGTTCCTTCCTGCGTGGAAGAATCCTCTTCAGTTCTACTGTTTGTCGATGTTGGCGATATTGGTACACTTGTGGTTGTAGTTACTTCTGCCTGAGTGGAAGAGCCCTCTTCAGTTCTACTGGTTGTCGATATTGAAGTTGTTCGTTTAGTTGCAGTTGAAACTATGGTGCTTGTAGGTGTTCCTTCCTGCGTGGAAGAATCCTCTTCAGCTCTACTGGTTGTCGATGTTGGCGATATTGGTACACTTGTGGTTGTAGGTACCTGAGTGGAAGAGCCCTCTTCAGTTCTACTGGTTGTCGGTATTGAAGTTGTTCGTTCAGTTGCAGTTGAAACTATGGTGGTTGTAGGTGTTCCTTCCTGCGTGGAAGAGCCCTCTTCAGTTCTACTGGTTGTCGATGTTTGCGATATTGGTACAGTTGTAGTTGTAGGTAATTCTTCCTGCGTGGAAGAGCCCTCTTCAGTTCTACTGGTTGTCGGTATTGAAGTTGTTCGTTCAGTTGCAGTTGAAGCTATGGTAGTAGGAGGTGTTCCTTCCTGCGTGGAATAATCCTCTTCAGTGCTACTGGTTGTCGATGTTGGAGTTGTTCGTTCAGTTGCAGTTGAAGCTATGGTGGGTGTAGGTGTTCCTTCCTGCGTGGAAGAATCCTCTTCAGTTCTACTGTTTGTCGATGTTGGCGATATTGGTACACTTGTGGTTGTAGTTACTTCTGCCTGAGTGGAAGAGCCCTCTTCAGTTCTACTGGTTGTCGATATTGAAGTTGTTCGTTTAGTTGCAGTTGAAACTATGGTGCTTGTAGGTGTTCCTTCCTGCGTGGAAGAATCCTCTTCAGCTCTACTGGTTGTCGATGTTGGCGATATTGGTACACTTGTGGTTGTAGGTACCTGAGTGGAAGAGCCCTCTTCAGTTCTACTGGTTGTCGGTATTGAAGTTGTTCGTTCAGTTGCAGTTGAAACTATGGTGGTTGTAGGTGTTCCTTCCTGCGTGGAAGAGCCCTGTTCAGTTCTACTGGTTGTCGATATTGAAGTTGTTCGTTCAGTTGCAGTTAAAACTATGGTGCTTGTAGGTGTTCCTTCCTGCGTGGAAGAATCCTCTTCAGCTCTACTGGTTGTCGATGTTGGCGATATTGGTACACTTGTGGTTGTAGGTACCTGAGTGGAAGAGCCCTCTTCAGTTCTACTGGTTGTCGATGTTGGAGTTGATCGTTCAGTTGCAGTTGAAGCTATGGTGGTTATAGGTAATTCTTCCTGCGCGGAAGAGCCCTCTTCAGTTCTACTGGTTGTCGTTGTTGGAGTTGCTGTTTCAGTTGCAGTTGATGCTATGGTGGTTGTAGGTGTTCCTTCCTGCGTGGAAGAGCCCTTTTCAGTTGTACTGGTTGTCGATGTGGGCGATATTGGTACAGTTGTCGTTGTAGGTACTTCTTCCTGCGTGGAAGAATCCTCTTCAGCTCTACTGGTTGTCGATGTTGGCGATATTGGTACACTTGTGGTTGTAGGTACCTGAGTGGAAGAGCCCTCTTCAGTTCTACTGGTTGTCGATGTTGGAGTTGTTCGTTCAGTTGCAGTTGAAGCTATGGTGGTTATAGGTAATTCTTCCTGCGCGGAAGAGCCCTCTTCAGTTCTACTGGTTGTCGTTGTTGGACTTGCTGGTTCAGTTGCAGTTGATGCTATGGTGGTTGTAGGTGTTCCTTCCTGCGTGGAAGAGCCCTTTTCAGTTGTACTGGTTGTCGATTTGGGCGATATTGGTACAGTTGTCGTTGTAGGTACTTCTTCCTGCTTGGAAGAATCCTCTTTAGTACTACTGGTTGTCGATGTTGGCGGCATTGGTACAGTTGTGGTTGTAGGTACTTCTTCCAGCGTGGAAGTGTCCTCTTCAGTTCTACTGGTTGTCGATGTTGGAGTTGTTCGTTCAGTTGCAGTTGAAGCTATGGTGGTTATAGGTAATTCTTCCTGCGCGGAAGAGCCCTCTTCAGTTCTACTGGTTGTCGTTGTTGGAGTTGCTGGTTCAGTTGCAGTTGATGCTATGGTGGTTGTAGGTGTTCCTTCCTGCGTGGAAGAGCCCTTTTCAGTTGTACTGGTTGTCGATTTGGGCGATATTGGTACAGTTGTCGTTGTAGGTACTTCTTCCTGCTTGGAAGAATCCTCTTCAGTACTACTGGTTGTCGATGTTGGCGGCATTGGTACAGTTGTGGTTGTAGGTACTTCTTCCAGCGTGGAAGTGTCCTCTTCAGTTCTACTGGTTGTCGATGTTGGAGTTGTTCGTTCAGTTGCAGTT
Source organism: Anomoia purmunda (assembly GCA_951828415.1). Classification (NCBI taxonomy): domain Eukaryota; kingdom Metazoa; phylum Arthropoda; class Insecta; order Diptera; family Tephritidae; genus Anomoia; species Anomoia purmunda. The sequence goes on along the minus strand of OX639997.1, from coordinate 48,626,884 downwards.
GAAGCTATGGTGGTTATAGGTAATTCTTCCTGCGCGGAAGAGCCCTCTTCAGTTCTACTGGTTGTCGTTGTTGGAGTTGCTGGTTCAGTTGCAGTTGATGCTATGGTGGTTGTAGGTGTTCCTTCCTGCGTGGAAGAGCCCTTTTCAGTTGTACTGGTTGTCGATTTGGGCGATATTGGTACAGTTGTCGTTGTAGGTACTTCTTCCTGCTTGGAAGAATCCTCTTCAGTACTACTGGTTGTCGATGTTGGCGGCATTGGTACAGTTGTGGTTGTAGGTACTTCTTCCAGCGTGGAAGAGTCCTCTTCAGTTCTACTGGTTGTCGATGTTGGAGTTGTTCGTTCAGTTGCAGTTGATGCTATGGTGGTTGTAGGTGTTTTTTCATGCGTGGAAGAATCCTCTTCAGTTCTTCTGGTGGTCGATGTGGGCGATATTAATACAGTTGTGGTTATAGGTACTTCTTCCTGCGTGGAAGAATCAGTGCTACTGGTTGTCGATGTTGGCGGCATTGGTACAGTTTTGGTTGTAGGTACTTCTTCCTGCGTGGAAGAGCCCTCTTCAGTTCTACTGGCTGTCGGTATTGAAGTTGTTCGTTCAGTTGCAGTTGAAACTATGGTGGTTGTAGGTGTTCCTTCCTGCGTGGAAGAGCCCTCTTCAGTTCTACTGGTTGTCGATGTTTGCGATATTGGTACAGTTGTAGTTGTAGGTAATTCTTCCTGCGTGGAAGAGCCCTCTTCAATTCTACTGATTGTCGATGTTTGCGATATCGGTACAGTTGTGGTTGTAGAAACTTTTTCCTGCGTGGAATAATCCTCTTCAGTGCTACTGGTTGTCGATGTTGGAGTTGTTCGTTCAGTTGCAGTTGAAGCTATGGTGGTTGTAGGCGTTCCTTCCTGCGTGGAAGAATCATCTTCCGTTCTACTAGTTGTCGAGGTTTCCGATATTGGTACAGTTGTCGTTGTAGGTACTTCTTCCTGCTTGGAAGAATCCTCTTCAGTTGTAGTGGTTGTCGATGTTGGCGATACTGGTACAGTTGTGGTTATAGGTACTTCTTCCTGCGTGGAAGAATCAGTGCTACTGGTTGTCGATGTTGGCGGCATTGGTACAGTTTTGGTTGTAGGTACTTCTTCCTGCGTGGAAGAGCCCTCTTCAGTTCTACTGGTTGTCGATGTTGGAGTTGTTCGTTCAGTTGCAGTTGAAGCTATGGTGGTTGTAGGCGTTCCTTCCTGCGTGGAAGAATCATCTTCCGTTCTACTAGTTGTCGAGGTTTCCGATATTGGTACAGTTGTCGTTGTAGGTACTTCTTCCTGCTTGGAAGAATCCTCTTCAATTGTAGTGGTTGTCGATGTTGGCGATACTGGTACAGTTGTGGTTATAGGTACTTCTTCCTGCGTGGAAGAATCAGTGCTACTGGTTGTCGATGTTGGCGGCATTGGTACAGTTTTGGTTGTAGGTACTTCTTCCTGCGTGGAAGAGCCCTCTTCAGTTCTACTGGTTGTCGATGTTGGAGTTGTTCGTTCAGTTGCAGTTGAAGCTATGGTGGTTGTAGGCGTTCCTTCCTGCGTGGAAGAATCATCTTCCGTTCTACTAGTTGTCGAGGTTTCCGATATTGGTACAGTTGTCGTTGTAGGTACTTCTTCCTGCTTGGAAGAATCCTCTTCAGTTGTAGTGGTTGTCGATGTTGGCGATACTGGTACAGTTGTGGTTATAGGTACTTCTTCCTGCGTGGAAGAATCAGTGCTACTGGTTGTCGATGTTGGCGGCATTGGTACAGTTTTGGTTGTAGGTACTTCTTCCTGCGTGGAAGAGCCCTCTTCAGTGCTACTGGTTGTCGATGTTGGAGTTGTTCGTTCAGTTGCAGTTGAAGCTATGGTGGTTGTAGGCGTTCCTTCCTGCGTGGAAGAATCATCTTCCGTTCTACTAGTTGTCGAGGTTTCCGATATTGGTACAGTTGTCGTTGTAGGTACTTCTTCCTGCTTTGAAGAATCCTCTTCAGTTGTAGTGGTTGTCGATGTTGGCGATACTGGTACAGTTGTGGTTATAGGTACTTCTTCCTGCGTGGAAGAATCAGTGCTACTGGTTGTCGATGTTGGCGGCATTGGTACAGTTTTGGTTGTAGGTACTTCTTCCTGCGTGGAAGAGCCCTCTTCAGTTGTAGTGGTTGTCGATGTTGGCGATACTGGTACAGTTGTGGTTATAGGTACTTCTTCCTGCGTGGAAGAATCAGTGCTACTGGTTGTCGATGTTGGCGGCATTGGTACAGTTTTGGTTGTAGGTGTTTTTTCATGCGTGGAAGAATCTTCTTCAGTTCTTCTGGTGGTCGATGTGGGCGATATTGGTACAGTTGTGGTTATAGGTACTTCTTCCTGCGTGGAAGAATCAGTGCTACTGGTTGTCGATGTTGGCGGCATTGGTACAGTTTTGGTTGTAGGTGTTTTTTCATGCGTGGAAGAATCCTCTTCAGTTCTTCTGGTGGTCGATGTGGGCGATATTGGTACAGTTGTGGTTATAGGTACTTCTTCCTGCGTGGAAGAATCAGTGCTACTGGTTGTCGATGTTGGCGGCATTGGTACAGTTTTGGTTGTAGGTACTTCTTCCTGCGTGGAAGAGCCCTCTTCAGTTCTACTGGTTGTCGATGTTGGAGTTGTTCGTTCAGTTGCAGTTGAAGCTATGGTGGTTGTAGGCGTTCCTTGGTGCGTGGAAGAATCATCTTCCGTTCTACTAGTTGTCGAGGTTTCCGATATTGGTACAGTTGTCGTTGTAGGTACTTCTTCCTGCTTGGAAGAATCCTCTTCAGTTGTAGTGGTTGTCGATGTTGGCGATACTGGTACAGTTTTGGTTGTAGGTACTTCTTCCTGCGTGGAAGAGCCCTCTTCAGTTCTACTGGTTGTCGGTATTGAAGTTGTTCGTTCAGTTGCAGTTGAAACTATGGTGGTTGTAGGTGTTCCTTCCTGCGTGGAAGAGCCCTCTTCAGTTCTACTGGTTGTCGATGTGGGCGATATTGGTACAGTTGTCGTTGTAGGTACTTCTTCCTGCTTGGAAGAATCCTCTTCAGTACTACTGGTTGTCGATGTTGGCGGCATTGGTACAGTTGTGGTTGTAGGTACTTCTTCCAGCGTGGAAGAGTCCTCTTCAGTTCTACTGGTTGTCGATGTTGGAGTTGTTCGTTCAGTTGCAGTTGATGCTATGGTGGTTGTAGGTGTTTTTTCATGCGTGGAAGAATCCTCTTCAGTTCTTCTGGTGGTCGATGTGGGCGATATTAATACAGTTGTGGTTATAGGTACTTCTTCCTGCGTGGAAGAATCAGTGCTACTGGTTGTCGATGTTGGCGGTATTGGTACAGTTTTGGTTGTAGGTACTTCTTCCTGCGTGGAAGAGCCCTCTTCAGTTCTACTGGCTGTCGGTATTGAAGTTGTTCGTTCAGTTGCAGTTGAAACTATGGTGGTTGTAGGTGTTCCTTCCTGCGTGGAAGAGCCCTCTTCAGTTCTACTGGTTGTCGATGTTTGCGATATTGGTACAGTTGTAGTTATAGGTACTTCTTCCTGCGTGGAAGAATCAGTGCTACTGGTTGTCGATGTTGGCGGCATTGGTACAGTTTTGGTTGTAGGTACTTCTTCCTGCGTGGAAGAGCCCTCTTCAGTTCTACTGGTTGTCGATGTTGGAGTTGTTCGTTCAGTTGCAGTTGAAGCTATGGTGGTTGTAGGCGTTCCTTCCTGCGTGGAAGAATCATCTTCCGTTCTACTAGTTGTCGAGGTTTCCGATATTGGTACAGCTGTCGTTGTAGGTACTTCTTCCTGCTTGGAAGAATCCTCTTCAGTTGTAGTGGTTGTCGATGTTGGCGATACTGGTACAGTTTTGGTTGTAGGTACTTCTTCCTGCGTGGAAGAGCCCTCTTCAGTTCTACTGGTTGTCGGTATTGAAGTTGTTCGTTCAGTTGCAGTTGAAACTATGGTGGTTGTAGGTGTTCCTTCCTGCGTGGAAGAGCCCTCTTCAGTTCTACTGGTTGTCGATGTGGGCGATATTGGTACAGTTGTCGTTGTAGGTACTTCTTCCTGCTTGGAAGAATCCTCTTCAGTACTACTGGTTGTCGATGTTGGCGGCATTGGTACAGTTGTGGTTGTAGGTACTTCTTCCTGCGTGGAAGAGCCCTCTTCAGTTCTACTGGTTGTCGATGTGGGCGATATTGGTACAGTTGTCGTTGTAGGTACTTCTTCCTGCTTGGAAGAATCCTCTTCAGTACTACTGGTTGTCGATGTTGGCGGCATTGGTACAGTTTTGGTTGTAGGTACTTCTTCCTGCGTGGAAGAGCCCTCTTCAGTTCTACTGGTTGTCGGTATTGAAGTTGTTCGTTCAGTTGCAGTTGAAACTATGGTGGTTGTAGGTGTTCCTTCCTGCGTGGAAGAGCCCTCTTCAGTTCTACTGGTTGTCGATGTGGGCGATATTGGTACAGTTGTGGTTATAGGTACTTCTTCCTGCGTGGAAGAATCAGTGCTACTGGTTGTCGATGTTGGCGGCATTGGTACAGTTTTGGTTGTAGGTGTTTTTTCATGCGTGGAAGAATCCTCTTCAGTTCTTCTGGTGGTCGATGTGGGCGATATCGGTACAGTTGTGGTTGTAAAAACTTTTTCCTGCGTGGAATAATCCTCTTCAGTGCTACTGGTTGTCGATGTTGGAGTTGTTCGTTCAGTTGCAGTTGAAGCTATGGTGCTTGTAGGTGTTCCTTCCTGCGTGGAAGAATCCTCTTCAGTTCTACTGTTTGTCGATGTTGGCGATATTGGTACACTTGTGGTTGTAGGTACTTCTCCCTGCGTGGAAGAGCCCTCTTCAGTTCTACTGGTTGTCGGTATTGAAGTTGTTCGTTCAGTTGCAGTTGAAGCTATGGTAGTAGGAGGTGTTCTTTCCTGCGTAGAAGAATCCTCTTCGGTTCTACTGGTTGTCGATGTTTGCGATATTGGTACAGTTGTAGTTGTAGATAATTCTTCCTGCGTGGAAGAGCCCTCTTCAATTCTACTGATTGTCGATGTTTGCGATATCGGTACAGTTGTGGTTGTAAAAACTTTTTCCTGCGTGGAAGAGCCCTCTTCAGTGCTACTGGTTGTCGATGTTGGAGTTGTTCGTTCAGTTGCAGTTGAAGCTATGGTGGGTGTAGGTGTTCCTTCCTGCGTGGAAGAATCCTCTTCAGTTCTACTGTTTGTTGATGTTGGCGATATTGGTACACTTGTGGTTGTAGTTACTTCTGCCGGAGAGGAAGAGCCCTCTTCAGTTCTACTGGTTGTCGATATTGAAGTTGTTCGTTTAGTTGCAGTTGAAACTATGGTGCTTGTAGGTGTTCCTTCCTGCGTGGAGGAATCCTCTTTAGCTCTACTGGTTGTCGATGTTGGCGATATTGGTACACTTGTGGTTGTAGGTACTTCTCCCTGCGTGGAAGAGCCCTCTTCAGTTCTACTGGTTGTCGACATTGAAGTTGTTCGTTCAGTTGCAGTTGAAACTATGGTGCTTGTAGGTGTTCCTTCCTGCGTGGAAGAATCCTCTTCAGTTCTACTGGTTGTCGATGTTGGCGATATTGGTACACTTGTGGTTGTAGGTACCTGAGTGGAAGAGCCCTCTTCAGTTCTACTGGTTGTCGGTATTGAAGTTGTTCGTTCAGTTGCAGTTGAAACTATGGTGGTTGTAGGTGTTCCTTCCTGCGTGGAAGAGCCCTGTTCAGTTCTACTGGTTGTCGATATTGAAGTTGTTCGTTCAGTTGCAGTTAAAACTATGGTGCTTGTAGGCGTTCCTTCCTGCGTGGAAGAATCCTCTTCAGCTCTACTGGTTGTCGATGTTGGCGATATTGGTACACTTGTGGTTGTAGGTACTTCTCCCTGCGTGGAAGAGCCCTCTTCAGTTCTACTGGTTGTCGACATTGAAGTTGTTCGTTCAGTTGCAGTTGAAACTATGGTGCTTGTAGGTGTTCCTTCCTGCGTGGAAGAATCCTCTTCAGTTCTACTGGTTGTCGATGTTGGCGATATTGGTACACTTGTGGTTGTAGGTACCTGAGTGGAAGAGCCCTCTTCAGTTCTACTGGTTGTCGGTATTGAAGTTGTTCGTTCAGTTGCAGTTGAAACTATGGTGCTTGTAGGTGTTCCTTCCTGCGTGGAAGAATCCTCTTCAGTTCTACTGGTTGTCGATGTTGGCGATATTGGTACACTTGTGGTTGTAGGTACCTGAGTGGAAGAGCCCTCTTCAGTTCTACTGGTTGTCGGTATTGAAGTTGTTCGTTCAGTTGCAGTTGAAACTATGGTGCTTGTAGGTGTTCCTTCCTGCGTGGAAGAATCCTCTTCAGCTCTACTGGTTGTCGATGTTGGCGATATTGGTACACTTGTGGTTGTAGGTACTTCTCCCTGCGTGGAAGAGCCCTCTTCAGTTCTACTGGTTGTCGACATTGAAGTTGTTCGTTCAGTTGCAGTTGAAACTATGGTGCTTGTAGGTGTTCCTTTCTGCGTGGAAGAATCCTCTTCAGTTCTACTAGTTGTCGACGTTGCCGTCGTCCTATTGGTTGTCGTTGTTGGAGTTGCTGGTTCAGTTGCAGTTGATGCTATGGTGGTTGTAGGTGTTTTTTCATGCGTGGAAGAATCCTCTTCAGTTCTTCTGGTGGTCGATGTGGGCGATATTGGTACAGTTGTGGTTATAGGTACTTCTTCCTGCGTGGAAGAATCAGTGCTACTGGTTGTCGATGTTGGCGGCATTGGTACAGTTTTGGTTGTAGGTACTTCTTCCTGCGTGGAAGAGCCCTCTTCAGTTCTACTGGTTGTCGATGTTGGAGTTGTTCGTTCAGTTGCAGTTGAAGCTATGGTGGTTGTAGGCGTTCCTTCCTGCGTGGAAGAATCATCTTCCGTTCTACTTGTTGTCGATGTTGGAGTTGTTCGTTCAGTTGCAGTTGAAGTTATGGTGGTTATAGGTAATTCTTCCTGCGCGGAAGAGCCCTCTTCAGTTCTACTGGTTGTCGTTGTTGGAGTTGCTGGTTCAGTTGCAGTTGATGCTATGGTGGTTGTAGGTGTTTTTTCATGCGTGGAAGAATCCTCTTCAGTTCTTCTGGTGGTCGATGTGGGCGATATTGGTACAGTTGTGGTTATAGGTACTTCTTCCTGCGTGGAAGAATCAGTGCTACTGGTTGTCGATGTTGGCGGCATTGGTACAGTTTTGGTTGTAGGTACTTCTTCCTGCGTGGAAGAGCCCTCTTCAGTTCTACTGGTTGTCGATGTTGGAGTTGTTCGTTCAGTTGCAGTTGAAGCTATGGTGGTTGTAGGCGTTCCTTCCTGCGTGGAAGAATCATCTTCCGTTCTACTTGTTGTCGATGTTGGAGTTGTTCGTTCAGTTGCAGTTGAAGTTATGGTGGTTATAGGTAATTCTTCCTGCGCGGAAGAGCCCTCTTCAGTTCTACTGGTTGTCGTTGTTGGAGTTGCTGGTTCAGTTGCAGTTGATGCTATGGTGGTTGTAGGTGTTTTTTCATGCGTGGAAGAATCCTCTTCAGTTCTTCTGGTGGTCGATGTGGGCGATATTGGTACAGTTGTGGTTATAGGTACTTCTTCCTGCGTGGAAGAATCAGTGCTACTGGTTGTCGATGTTGGCGGCATTGGTACAGTTTTGGTTGTAGGTACTTCTTCCTGCGTGGAAGAGCCCTCTTCAGTTCTACTGTTTGTCGATGTTCGAGTTGTTCGTTCAGTTGCAGTTGAAGCTATGGTGGTTGTAGGCGTTCCTTCTTGCTTGGAAGAGCCCTCTTCAGTTCTACTGGTTGTCGTTGTTGGAGTTGTTGGTTCAGTTGCAGTTGATGCTATGATGGTTATAGGTACTTCTTCATGCGTGGAAGAATCCTCTTCAGTTCTACTGGTTGGCTTATTTGGAGACATTGATGCAGTTGTAGTTGAAATTTCAAAAGAAGGAATTTCATCATCGCTTTCGTTAGTATCGGAAGTGCTTTCTTGTGTTTCGATACTCGAAATGTGATTGCGATCTGAGTTAGATGAACTATTGGAGCTTTCTGAATTAGAGGGAACATCATCACTTTCGTCACTATTCGAAAAGCTTTCTTGTGTTTCGATAGTCGAAGTTTCATCGCGGCCCGACTTAGGAGAATTATTGTAGTTTCCGAAATTACAGGAATCAACATCTATTTCATAACTTTTCGAAGAGCTTCCTTGTGTTTCGATAGTCGAAATATCATCGCCGTTTTGCTTAGAAGAATTATTGTAGTTTTCGGAACTAGAGGAATCATCATTTTTCGAAGAGCTTTCATGTGTTTTGATAGACGAAATGTCAATGTCTAGATCAGAAGAACTATTATCGATTGCTGGATTTAAGGGACTACTATCGCTGTCATTAGTAATGAAAGTGATTTCTTGTACTTCGATAGTCGAAATGTCATCGGGGTCTGTCTTAGAAAAATGATTGTCGTTTTCTAATCTAGAGCGATCATCATCACTATTCCAAGAGCTTTCTTGTGATTCGATGGACGAAATGGCATCAAGATCTTGATCAGAAGAACTAACATCATTTTCGTAGTAAGAGCGATCCCCGTCGATTTCATCACCACTCCAAGAGCTTTTTTGAACTGTTTCGGATGACGAAATTTCATTAGAATCTCGATTGGAAGGTTTGTTGCCACTTAGTTGGATGGTTGAAGAGAAATATTTTTGCGGTTCTGAAGATGAAATGTCGTCGAAATCTGGATCAAGTGAGTCTCTATATTCCCTTTCCATACTCGATTTGTTATCTTCTTCTATTTCCGAACTCGATAATTTTATTGAAAATTGTTCCTCAGTTTCTGAATTATAGGAAGCACTTCGACGTTTTCTGTTGCCATAATCGCGTTTTACTCGAAATTCATTATAGTGTTCACTTTCTAATCGTATGCCCAGATTTTGCTCACCAAATTGGATTTCGATTTTGTCACATTCGGCTTTCACACAAAGTTCAAATTTTCGTTTAATTTTTAGTTTTGCGGAGAGAAATTTGCATTTGGCGGCTTTTAAACAATGTTTGTCTTCCAAACCACAATTATTTTTTTTAATATCATACGCAATTTCGGCAGCTTCAAGTTTTCGCTTCGCATTTGAATAACAAGAATTTGGTTTCAACGTATCAGATGGTTGTGTGCACTTAATAGAATGAAGATAAGTAGCAAATATGCAGAGGATAACAAATTTAGATGCAGACATTCTCATTTCGGAGCTGCTGAGATGATTTGAAAACTACAGATTTTATTTAAATTTTTTGTATGAGAATTGGTCAGCGTCCAATTAGAGCTCCGCGAAAACTTAAAGCAACAAGAAAAGTATGCAATATTTATACTATGCTTGACTCTAACATATTTTATTCATAAGCTGCGCCTTATCGCTTTAGCAATTTAAGAAATTAACGAAAAATGCTATTTTAATTTGAAAAGTGACATCTATGGATCATAAGTCAAATAATTTTATTTGACTTGTAAACATTGTCTAGTGAAAAGGTTTAAGCGAGAGTGCCGAAAAATCATTTACTTTTTAATTTTGTTTCACATATTCTACAACTAGTAAACACTTGAGATAAAATGTCAATTAAAATTGCTTTAAGCAAATTATTTTTTATCTATAGTACGAAAATGTTTAAATCTACGTCTTTGGTTTCCTAACTATATAAAACTTTCACGCGCAAAGTCTGACACGTGATATCAAGCCCTTCTGGAGTTCCAACACCGTTATCTCTATGTACTTGTATTTTCCTTTCAATTATTTTCGAAGCGCATAATCGGCAATAATAATTAGATTTTCCTAATTTTGCTTCATGTAAGAAACGAGAGCATTTAAAGGCTAGCTGAGAATTAAGTTTACTAAAAACCAAGGCGAATCCATATAAGATGGTGTTATAAATACAACTACAAAATTCCTATGTACTTTGTTTTTGATCCTACGTAAGAGTTGTCAAAATTTAAATACATTTTGTTTTTGATTTTTTGGCTTTTGAAAGCTCATACGCAAAATCAAAAACAAAATACATGTAGCTGAATCAAATCAACTGCTCTTATGCCATCACATTCTATAAATTCGCCTTGCTAAAAACTATGACATAATAACGTGCGGGCAAATAATTCTAATGTCGCTATTCTGTAAGCAGTCTCTAATCACTAATTGAGACTTTTTGGTGGTGAGATTGATTTAGAAACTATTCGGTATTTAATATGCAATCGATTAGTACACATTCATTACGCATATCTAGCTTTAGCATACCATCAACTGATTGGCCCTACGGATTTTCACCACAGTCTTTGGTGAAATTTTTTTAGACTGTTGCTTACTGAGTGCCGAAATCGTCTCAAGTCACAAAAAATTCCTCTAACTCAAAGTCTTAAATTTAGTGAATTGAGAGAAGACTGATTTAAGAGTTAACACTTTTTTTTAAACAAGTCTTGCTGAGACGGGAACGGAGACAAACATTCCAATTAGGGTGGCAAACTGGCAAGATCTTTGTGCTAGAGTTTCCAATAAAAATAAAAAAAATAAAAAAGTGTGAATTGTGGTGCTCCCACTAGCTAATTTTTTTCTATCAACATAAAAATGAAATGCTGAAAATTTCATATCAATCGGATCATTCTAAGATGACCCCCCAACGACTTTGAAGTTTGAAGTTTACGTATACGTAACATCTAATTACTTAAAAATTATACTAATGCAAAATTATAAATTAGATTATTCTAAAAATAAATTTAAAAACTTTTTTTCATTATTTGTTTATATTTTATTAGCAATCAGTGAAGATTTGGTTGGGGTTGGATATAATTTTCGATTTTGAGCAACAACATTTAACAAAAATTGTTTTTCTTCTTCATTTTTTGTGAGGATTTGATTATAATCTTGAATTACTTTCACTAATCTTTCTGCAACATCATTCACAACAACTATCTTCCTCAATTTGCTTTCGCCACTAATAAAATCAGGATCAACGCTCCATGTTGAAGGGTCCTTTTCCAGGAAATCAGGGCTGATTCCAAATCTTTTTAAGAAGCTTCTTGTAGCAGGTGTAGCAAATGAGGCAAATTCCATGTTGGCAAAAGTAGAAAAATTATCTACGGTTGGTATGTATTTCTTTAAATCGTCCTTGCTGCTTGAGTTGCTGCAACTTTTGATGTGGATAGTTCTGTTTCTTTTTCGCCTGATCCAGTTATAAGGTAATCTGTGATATTCCCAAAATCTTCAATTTCATCACGGTTTTGGATTCTACTAGTAGAATCATCACTTAGAAATGAACAGGTCTGCGAAATTTCTTGTTGCTTTTAATCATCAATCTTTTTTCTCATTGCTTCCATTGAAGTGCGCTTAAGTGCTCTGTGTTCTTATAGACTTTGGTTTTTATCAACACCTAACATGGCACCCGGTCTTTCTTTTTGGCGCAGAAGCCAGACAAACTATTTATCTTCCTCATTTTTTAATTTTTTCTAGGACTTCTGAATGGGCTATATCAAAAAAATCATCCATCATTTCCACAAAAGCATCTCTTTTTTGTATATTTAGTTTAAATATTTTTGCAGTCCCTTCCATTGGTCGTATACCTTCAACAGTTTTTCAATGCAGTGGTCACTTCTTCTAGTTGGTATGCGTGCTTTTTGCCAAAAAAAACTGTTACTTCTTGTATTGTCAAATCGGCACTTTCTTTCTTTCTTTTCCCAGCATCGTTCTCTTGTCGCAAATGAGCGATATGTTATCAATATTAAAAAGTTGAAAACGGACTTCATGGAGCAATTAAAGCTTTAAATACTTATTTCCATAATTAAAAATTCTTACATTTATTTTTAGAATAATCTAATTTATAATTTCGCATTAGTATAATTTTTAAGTAATTAGATGTTACGTATACGTAAACTTCAAACTTCAAAGTCGTTGGGGGTCATCTTAGAATTATCCGATTGATATGAAATTTTCAACATATAATTTTTATGCTGATAAAAATACAATTAGCTCATGGGAGCCAACTATTTTCGAAATTAAGGGCCACCCTAATATAAATATATCAAATTAAATTGCATGATCTCAAGATTTCCATAAATTGTTCAGGTTTAGTAAAACCACTTATATATTTGCGTTGAGAGATTTTTAAATATCTGCATTGAGGATTTCTATAGCCAGGTGCGCATATCAGGAATATTTCTGTAACAGAACTTACAACTGCCGCGATTATTCACTTTCGTGAATTTCAACAACCCTCGTATAAGGTGGATTACCTTCTGTAATGAAATAATCAGTCGCGTCTTGGTGCCCGGGTCACAAAATCCTACGGGGAATCCCTTTTGCCAAGGTGTGCTAATTTGAGCTGGGTAGGCAACTGCATAGTAAAGCCTTCTCTCACCGAAGCAAAGCCACACTCTCTAAGTCGCTCATCCTTCTTGCCAGCATCGGATGAGATGGTCCTTGGAGTGTTCAAGAGAAAGATTCTCCGAAAGATTTTTGGACCTCTACGTCTTTGACTGTTGGAAGATGTCAATAAATGAAACCAGACTGCATGAACCGAACAAAGAACGAGGTATATTTGATATATAACGAACACGAACAGAGTTGAAAAGTAAAGTCGAAGCTGGGCAGCAAGCTAAGTCGCCGTTACCCGCATTTACATAAGTTGTGTTAATTACCTAAATAAAAAAAATATTTATTTAACTTTTTAGTTTTCTTAATAAACACTATTGAATTAAAGTTGAAAAGGTGAAGTGATTTCAATTGGATGGAACCTATGATAATAAAGGACTCTGGCACTCTCAGCCACAAGTCCCACATATGTAATAGCTGTTCGAAAAGTCGCATTTAATTAAATTTGTGAAATATCCAACGGTTCGTCCCGGCAAGAAGGTTCATATAGCTAACTATGTGAGGGTTGCCACCTCTTTGAAGAGTCGCATTTTATTTATATACACAATTTGTAAGAAGTATGAAAATATGCGTGCCAAACTGTTCGTTTCGCTGAAGAGTAGGTTTATAGTCAACTATGTTTTAGAGAAGGTTGCCACTTGTTTTAAAAGTTGAATTTAATTAATTATATGCAAGTCATATGAAATAGTAGAATATATGTACATTTCAAAACATTCGTTTCGCTAGGAAAAACGTTATAAGTATAATTTGAAGAGGGTTGCCACCTTTTGTAAAAGTTAAATTTAATTAAATTTTACACATGGATTAAACTAAGCTGTTCAGACAAGGTGCATACCTTTCTATACTTAGGCGATAGTATTTTTCAGGGGTAATTAGTAAATAAATTTAATCAAATTTAATTTAATCAAAAGTTCTGTACATAAATATAGCACCTAAAACAATTTTCTAAAGAAGGAGAGATGGTAATGAATCAACGCTGAACAAATATTGATCATATTTTGAGAAAAAAGCTTTGAATTTTATGTATACATTTTTTTTTAATTTTTTTTTTTTTTTTTTTTTTTTGAATAGCCCTTTACGAAAGCGGAATAAAATATAGGTTTTCAAATTAAATTACCACATTTTCAACAATTCGAGTTAAGGAAAGGTATTTGATCTGGCGATTTTTTCTGGGTGTGTCTACAAAGCGTTAGAAAATTTGGCATATTCTATACGACGAACAAGTACCTCGCAATTTAAAGTACGCCCTAATAAAGGCTCCGTTTGATTGTTTTTCGAAATTTTGAAAATTGGCTGAAACGAATGCAAAATTGTAGTGAACACCATGGATCCTATTTTGAAAAACAATAAAACTGTTTTAAACGACTAATGTTAATATTTCCATTGTTAAGTCCGCAATGGAAATGGGAATACAAAGGCTGATGATTTCGGTAGAAGAAGTCCCTATGACTGCCGATGGAGATTTTAGCGTAAATTTTGCATCACATGTCTCTTTGCCACAACTAACTTTATTCGGGAAAAGCCTGATGTACACCGATGTAGATAAAAAGCCCAACGAATCAGCAATATCATCCGGAACTATAATACTATACTATATATATATATCGAATCACGGGCATATAACTCATATTTTTGTTATCACAACCCATTAATATCAATAATACCAATAAAATACAAACCAGTGACTGTAATTAGAGAATAAGTAGAATATTTGCATGCAATTTTTTGTATTATCATATATATTCTAAGCTGTTCTCTCCCCACCTCGCAAGTCAAATCTATTTTATTTTTGTGCTATGCTTTCTGGCGTTTCTTCATGCGTGTGGAAGAAGTCTCCTCAATTCTACTGATCGCCAGGATGAAAATAACGGTTCAGTTGTTGTCGAAGCTGTTGTGGTTTCAACTTCTTCTTCGCGCGAGGAAGAAGCCTCTTCAGTTGTGGAAGATATTGGTTCAGGTGTAGCCGAAGTTGTTTCGGTTTCAGGTATTTCTTCGTGCGTGGAAGAAGCCTCATCAACTCCGCTGCTCGCCGTTGTGGAAGATATTGATTCAGTTGTAGCTGAAGTTGTTTGGGTTTCAGGTATTTGTTGGTGCGTGGAAGAACCCTCTTCAGTTGTGGAAGATATTGGTTCAGGTGTAGCTGAAGTTTTTTCGGTTTCAGGTATTTCTTCGTGCGTGGAAGAAACCTCATCAACTCCGCTGCTCGCCGTTGTGGAAGATATTGGTCCAGTTGTAGTTGAAGTTGTTTTTGGAGAAGCCTTTGGTGTAGCCTTTGGTGTAGCTTTGGGCACCGTTGTTGGAGATGTTGGTTTAGTTTTAGTTGTACGTTTGAGTGTCGAGGAATCATCGCTTTTCGAACTTGGCCAATAGCTTTCTTCAGTTTCAAAAGATGAAAGGTCACTTGAGATGCCACTAGAAAAACTATCATAATTTTCTGAGTTCGAGGTATCACCATAGCTTTCATAACTCCACCAAAGAATCTCCAGCAGTGTTTCGGAAGGCAAAGGGTAATCAAGGTCTCGACTAGAATAATTTTCTTCAAATTCTAATTGATACAGAGCACCATTGGTCGCATCATTAGCTGATGAGTTTTCTGCTGCTGCTTTGAAAGACGAAATATCATCAAAGACTCGATTGAACGGTTTGTTGTCGCTTAGTTGGATGTTAGAAGAAATATTTGTGTGCCTTTCTGAAGATGGAACGTCGTCGAAATCTGGATCAAGTGAATCTCTATTTCCTATTTGTTGAATACTCGCTGTAATGTTAAGTTCTGTCTCCGAAACCGATGATTTAATTGAAGATTTTTCCTCAGTTTCAGAATTATGGAATGCGCTTCGACGTTTTCTGTTGCCACAATCGCGCTTTACTCGAAATTCGTTACCGTGTTCACTTTCTAAACGTGTGCCCAGATTTGGGTCACCAAATTTTATTTCGATTTTATCAGATTCGGCTTTCACACAAAATTCAAATTTTCCTTTAATTCTTAGCTTCGTGGAGAGAAATTCGTATTTGGCGGCATTTAAACAATGTTTGTCTTCCAAACCACAGTTACTTCTTTTAATATCATACGCAATTTCGGCAGCTTCAAGTTTTCGCTTCGCATTTGAATAACAAGAATTTGGTTTCAACGTAACAGAAGGCTGTGTGCAGTTAATAGAATGAAGATAAGTAGCAAATATGCAGAGGATAACAAATTTAGATGTAGCCATTCTCATTTTCGAGCTGCTGAGATGATTTGAAAACTACTGATTGTATTTAAATTTTTTATATGAGAATTGGTAAGCGTCCAATTAGAACTCCGCGAAAACTTGGCGCAACTAAAAACGTGAACAATATTTATATGCTTTACTCTAACAGCTCGTATACCAAAGCTGCGGCTTATCGCTCCAACAATCGAAGAAAATATAGGAAAATGGAATTTTAATTCGAAAACTGGCAGCTATGGACTATACAAATTATATATTTTTAGTTGATTCATAAATATTGCAGAGTAAAATGAAAGGAAAATTCTAATTTTATTTCACATATTTTACAAACCAAAATTACTTTAGATAAAATGTAAATTAAAATTGCTGTGGGCAAATTATTTTTAGCCATAGTACGAAAATTTTGAAAACTACAATTTTGGTTTCGCTACTAAAAAAAAACTTTCCGGAGCAAAGTCTGCCACGTGATCTGAAGCCTTTCTGGAATTCCAACACCGTTACCTCTACTTGTATTTTTCTTTCAATTATTATCGCAGCGATAATTGCTAAATATTTATCTAAGCAAAAAGTGCACTCAAAGTCTAGCAGAGAATGAAGTTTTCTTTAACTACGCGATTTTAATATGCTACTTATTTTAATCAGAAATTTTTTTAAAATAGCTGACTCCATGAAAATCCAAAATGGGGTAATGTTCCTTGGAAAGTTCCAAGCCGAGTTCTTCCACGTTTTTTGTTGGTGTTGGCGAAATCGGATGGTATCGTAACGTTATTTTGTGCAAAGCAAACAAAATTTAGATTGTGCTAGAGATGGGAATATGTGCGTATTTTTTTTTGTTTTTTTTTTGTTTTTGAAAGAGCTACTAATTATATACCCGAAACTGTCTCACCAAAGAGTTTAACTTAATCAGAATTCTAATAGAAACAACGCCAGCCTCTCATATAATGGTACATTCAAAATCCAAATAAAAAAAAAATTATTTTAGTAATCAAAAAAGGTAATTTCCTTACAGGATTAGGTAATAGAATGGAATACGTAGGCCAAAATAATTTTAGTACATATGCGAAACCCCATCCAATTTGATACTTTCGATAATTATGTAAATCGGGGGAGAAACAAGCGCACCTACTATATTGCAGAAAATCAAAATATTTGGAAAACAATTTTGCAAAGCTCCAAATTTTGTAAAAGAGGCGAGATGCCTTTAAAGCATAATAATTTATTTTAGCTTATATTTAAATAAATAAAACTCATTCAAATTCCCATAATGAAAAAAAATCATTATATTTAACTAGTTTTATTGCATAAATAAAAGTCGTTGAAATTTTCATAATGGCCGCCGTAGCCGTATATGTAGCATATGCGCGTTTCATTAGGTGTGTCCTGGTTTCAAATAACATCCGAAACCTCATCAAAAACCATAGAAAAACTTTTTTCAACAGCGGTCAGGCCTCGGTAGGCAATGCCAAGCTTCCAAGTGTATTTCTGCCATGAAAAAAACTTCCCCTAAAAATCACTTGCCATTCGGAGTCGGCATAAATAGCTGCAGGTGCCCCAATTTGTGGTGTGCAATGAGATACACATCGCCAATTGTAGGAGATGTTCGGCCAAACAGCAAGCTATGTATACGATTATTATTATTTTTTTAAATTAATATTAACCTTTCAAAATTAATTGTATCGTTTATGTTAAATAAAAGCATAGACTCTATTTTGACCTGTTATATGTAAGATTATAATTTGTTCAAATTGCAGATTGGTCCATCGACCGCTTACAAATTATGATAAATTGTACGTATTCTTTCTTATAGCAGATTTGTTGTTGTCTTATAATTTCTTGAAAAATAGATAATTTCCAATATTAAACTATGATTAGCGAGGATATTTCAATACTACAATGCGGTCATATATACATATTGTGAATTTGATTTTGAAATTATATACATATGTATGTGCATTAGAGTGGCTCTTGCTTTCATAAAAGAACTTTTTTTGGTTTTTTTTTTTTTTTTGAAGTGCTAGCCCTTGAAATGGTTACCTATGATTCTAGATATTTTTTTCGACAACTGGACACAATTTTCAAGGTAAACTGCTTCTGATCTTCATCCGAGCTTAGTTTTTCGTTATATTCTTCCTCCATCAACTAAATACCTTGCTCTGTGGCATCATTTACAACTTCAACTTTTCCAAAAATTTTTTTCGCCACTTTATATTTTTCATTAATATTCCAATTGAATGTAGTTTTTGTAAAAAAAAAAGAGAACTTTGGCCAAGGCTAAATAATATTTGTGTTTCTGGACAAACAAATTGGTGCAATCCTTTCTGAAATTTTTTGAAACTTCTGAACTTCTGATTTTGACCGTAATTCGTTTAGGTCCACGCATTTCCGCTTCCGGTTCGACCATATTATTTGTATTTTGTGTATTTTGACGCATATTTTCATAACTAATTTTTGTTTCATCCACAAACAAAAAAAATGCCATTGATTCAGGACTGACATGACATAAATTGCTAAGGAATTTACCTAAACCCGTTTTCGATATTACTTCATCTACTATATGTATATTCCGAAATGCAATTTAAACACTGTAGAAATCAGCAATCATTTAAAATACTGAAATATCGCGTAAGTTTAAAATTTTTAGTACAGTACTTGCAAATTTCGGAGTTTCAAAAGTAATGGTCACTCTAATGTTTACAAATACATACATACTTCATATAATTTAAAGCAAAATAACAGGAAGTTGGCTATCAGATTGGCGAAATTTATTACATTCATAAAGTTGAAGGGCGAAAATCCCAGCTTATTTTGCAAAATAAAATACATATGTACTTGAGTAGCTATAACAATCATGAAAAAAAAAATTTATTCGAATAGATCAATCATAAAAAGTGGTGGAACTAATAAACTGAGTCACAATAGACCCAAAAGACACTACTTATCTGCGGTGTCAGGTAACTAAAAGATAACTCAACTTCAGTTTTTACGAAAATACCATTGTGATTTCAGAAAATATATCAAATCAAAAATGCTTATTTTTAGTAAATTAATTTATTCAACACTTTTAAACTTTGCCAAAAATATAGTTATCATTAATATGTCTGGCGTCACAGATAAAATTTGTTCCAATATAAATACATACATACAATATTATTTTAAGCAGTGATTAATTTTTTAAGTTCACTGTACGCTTTTTGATTTAATCTAGCAACAAATTAAAATAAGTTATGAGCAAAGAATATCGAATACAAGATTGCCGTCTAGTAAGTTTAGTGATATCCAATACCAATAATTATCGAAACTACTATTCTTAAATTAATAAACGATGGAATCAGCTATTCCAAAAGGTCTCTGTTGACGTAAGTTATTGACGTCAATGGCAACAAAACACACATATCTATATATACATGTATGTATATCCATCAAATATTAACGTTAGTTTTCTACTGCATTGCATTATCTGTCGTGATTTCTTGGAGGCGGGTGTTAGTTTGAGAAAACTGCAGAGTGAATTTTTACCGCGAAAAATTAGTATTTTAGCACTTGTGGTCATCGCTTACATTCAATATTGCTGAACAAAATAACAGTTTAATTTAGTAGATTTACTAAAATAGGAGCAAAAATTAATTTTGACATGATTTTTTTTTTTTTTTTGACGTTGATATTCACCCCTATTGCGAGTGTCGACTGACAATAGAATAGACATTTGTCGATCGAGTCGATTATAATTGAATTTTGTATTGTGTAACTTGATCGACAAAAATTTGCTCTATTGTGAATGGTGAACTGTATTGACGGCTGTTTGGGTATTTATTTACATTTGTCAACTATTTCATTTACTTGCTATCTGCTCAAAGCGATATTGTAAACTTAATATTTTTGTGGTAATAAATAAATAAATGGATACTGTGGAGCTGTGGTTAAGTGACGATAGTGAAGATGAAAGTAAAAGTTTATCGGAGTTGGCGAAATTGAGAAGGAGGTTGGGAGATTCGTCTAACCCACTGGAGTTGGAGGACCAAATGTATGCCGTTTGCATGTTTTGCTTTAGGAGTTTTACTACACACATCTTTGCAGGTTTTTGAAGAATTTTCGTTTGCCAAAAGTTGCATTCATGTACCTTCTTACACTGCTGGAAAGCAAATTACTTATTCTAGAAGGCTACGCGGGGCAATCTCTTATTATCAGAATTGATCGCCTGTGTCTGTAACCAGGGCACCTCCAGATTCGGAAACTTTTTTTTTGTGTTTTAGGTTAGGTTAGTTCGAGTTCGGTTAAGTAACCGCAGGACTATTTTGTGTTCAAGAATCTGCAGACATGAGTATTCAGATAAAAATTCGCCTTGAAGGGAACATATTACAATTTTAGTACTTGTTTCTGGGATTTTCGAGTGTTTTTTGAGGTTAGGGTCGAACCTAGACCCGTTGCGTCAATTCTGATGGCGGATTTGGATTCAGCGCGTCAAAATACATAGGACCACATATGTCGCAATCCCAGATCCGGACACTATTTTTTTTTGTGTGGCTGTGTTATCGATCAAAAACTATTCAAAGTCGCTAGTTGAGCGACTAATCGACACTCACAATAGCGCCAGCGATCGATAATCGCTCAGTAGTCGTTTATCTACTGTCAGTCGACACTCGCAATAGGGGTGATTTACTTGTGTTTGCGTTGAGAAAATTTAACTCCTGCGGAATAAAATGTATGCCATTTTTCTATGGCCTACTATTAGGTGGCAACCGAACTTCGACTTCGGCCAAGTTCGGCCACCAAAGTTTAGTTTGTTTTCGGTTTGACTTCGACTAAAAAAAAAATCTGAACTTTGAACAAACAATATTAGGATAGGTCTTATAACCTGCCGGATATCTACAGTTTAATCCAGCAGAAACCGTAAGGCAATCGTCTCAGCTGATATCAGATAACTAAACAACGAGCGACTGTGTTGGGCCTTGGGAAGATTCCGTACATATCTATTATTTAGGTACTGGAACATGCGGATGCAGAATGGTATGAAAGGTGATGGGATGATCTTGACAAACGTGGTGCCTATCTAGAAGATTTATTTTAGTGAGAAATCGATGACCTTGCGATCGCATGAACTGTCTGTGTTAAAAAAAAAAATTCAATTGAAAATATGCCCTTTGAATTTTAAGTATTGTTTTGTGAGAATTTCAGAAATGGAAAAAAATCTTATAGTTGTGAGGGTAATAATTCAAGGCACATGTCAGCTGAAGAAACCATTCACCTTAATAATGTGTATTGAATACAGGGTGTTGTTTTTAGAAAAAGCTTGTATATTGTCAAACCGAAACGACTTCAGTCTAGTTATTTGACGATGTCATCGGTTCACGAGACGAGGTTTCTACGGTAAAGAGCGAATGTATTTTATTCTTACTGCTTGCAACAACAAATATCTAAAAATAAAACAAGCGTACAACCCCCAGCTTTTGCATAAGACCTTGAACTGAACAACATCTCAAAATGTGTGCGTATTTTAGTCGATTTTGCAAAACTAATTAGTTGAAGGGGTATTGACACGCCGGGAGGCATAAGCACTCTAAACAGATTATATCACAGTGACATATCTTACGGACACATCTAAGCTGCTTCAAATTTATGACAGCTGCTGACAAACACTTAAAAATCTTTTGACTTACTATTTGGAGAAAAAAATGCCCGCGCAGTAAAATTAGTGGACTTTCATTAAAAACCAAAAATTAATTTATTACAATATGTAAGAAGTGAAACTTTTGTGAACCGAAGGTCGAGGCGATATCATGCCACGAAGCCACGAAGATGGCGCTTATATGAGAAAAAAAACATGCAGCTCGAGACCATTTAGCCAAAAGTTCAGGACAATTTCTGGCTCATTTGCGGAGTAGATATTTCGTATAATTTTCAGGATCTTTCAGCAATTCGGGAATGTCTCACCACTACAACTACTACAACTACAACTTCTACTACTAGTTACTACCATTACAAGTACTACTAGTACTCTCACAACTTCCACTACTACTGCTAACTGACAGCACTAATAATCACTACTACTATTTAAGTTTATGCTACTACTAATTGCAATTATTTCTGCTACTATTTTTATTAATTTTTATTACTATTTTGGGCTAATGCTACTGCTAATTACTACTACTCTTTTCAATATAATCTACTACTGTTTTTACTAATTCCTACTACTTTATTTACTTGTGCTAGTACTAATCACTACTATTATTTTTACAAATTTTACGACTATATTTGCCAATGTTACTGTTACTATTTTCACTAATTACTACTACTACTACTTTACTAATGCTACTACAAATTACCACCCCTCTTTTTACTAATTTCCACTACTTTTTTACAAATGCTACTATTAATTACTAATTCTAATTACTACTACTATTTTTACACACTTCTCCTACTATTACTAATTACTACTACTATTTTAGCTAGTACTATCACAAATACAGTTTTTACTAATTTCGCTACTATTTTTGCTAATGCTACTACTAGGTACTGCTACTTTTGGCACAAATTCTACTACTATTTTTACTAATGCTACTATGAATAGCCACTACTATTTTTTGTTAATTTCTACTACTACTAATTACCATCAGTGTTTTTACTAATTTCTACTACTATTTTTACCAATGCTACTACTTTAGTGTCTCTAATTACTACTACTATTTGAACTCACTTCTACTACTGTTTTTACTAATATTATTAATAACTACTACTAATATTTTTACTAATACTATTAGAAATTACTGCAACTATTTTTATATATACATAAAACCTTCTAACTCTGACTCATGTCCGGCTTACAAAACTACAAAATTCTGAATAAATCCGAAAACCGATATCTAGTATGAAAGCCAATTTTGTATGGACTTAAAATAATTGATGGTTGAGTTTTACAAAAAGCACCCAAATGTTCACAAGAATTACAGAAGTCTTTTGATTTACTAATAAGTTGTACTCATTTGTTGTTTAAGTCTTGTTCGAAATAATACTTATTAAATTTTTGGCCGCCACCATTGAAACCCATTCTAATGGTTCGATAATTTTATACAATTACAAGTACAATTATACAAGTAATTTTTCTTCTAAGTCAATATGCCTTGATCGGTTTACCCAAATTTATTTAGTTGTATTTTTAATATAACCAAGATTCACTTTAGCTATCCAATTTCCGTTGAAAAGAAAATAGTTTCAATCCAGCCAACTGTGGGTCTATCTATTTTCTTATCACTAGGGTAAGATATATCACTATTAATTTTTTTGAATGACTAAATAATCTCAGCACTTATCACGTGCCAATTGTGACTTCGGCAAGCCAACTTTTTAATTAGTATGAACACGTGGCGATAAAAAGCTTTGTCATGTATGTATACATATATATTTATGTACATGTATATTGCAATTGTATATTTATATATTTCTATTTGGTTCTATCGTTCTCAATAATCAGTTAGTTTTAATGATTAAAATATTCCCTAAACTAATGCATACAAAATTTTTAACAGGGTTTAAAGTAAATTATGTAAACTACATAAGTTAGTGAAAATATTTCAACCAGAGACTGTAACAGCTTACGTTTTATCGAGACAAAATGCCATTACATTCTTAGCCTTTAATTATTGTTTTACGTACAATACAAGACAATACTTATTTAGTAAACTTTAATATACATACGTGTTATGAAGAGTTTCACTTTTCTTACAGTAAATAAAACTAGCTGCAGAATTTTATTTTTCTCTCATAAAGGTGAGTTTACAAAGTGCCACAAGTTTCTGTATAATTAATGAAACCAAAAGGAATTTTTAGACTATTAAATTTTTTATCGAAATCTTCTTGGATTTTTGTTGTCATGGATCTAATTTTTAACGTTTATTTGTCGTCAAAACTTTTTTTGCTGTTTATGTTATATGTTTTATTGAAAAATTGCATTTTTAACGTTTTTAAGGCCGGAAATTTAATTCTTGATGTATGTTTCATTACCAAGCCGTATGGTAGATGATATAAAAAATATTATTCCATTCTTTTTGTTAGAGAAAATGGCATTACCATAAGAAAATAATGCTATATTAAATGTTCTATGGGAAAAATATTTTTACCTTAAAATAATAATATGTTTTACTAGATAATACTTTTTTTAACATTAAAGAAACTATGGTAAGGATTTAAAAAAAAAACAATAGAGTTACAAAAATAGAAGTGAAAAAGAAGTGGTTAATTTCTGGGCTTTTTCGAATTATGAATGTGTGTATGAATTCCCATTTATGGACAAATTTTACAGTAAAATAAGCAACAGAAACTGAATATACCAGCCAATGAAAATCGTTAAAAAATCATAAATTATGCGCCACCTAGCGTACGTTTTAGATGAAAAGCAACATAAAAATGGAATCTTCAACTCTAAAAGTAGTGAGATACCTAAAATACCAGAATTAAAAATAAATCTTAGTTGTTCGAATTTACGGGTTCAAGTATACGGGTGTCTTAAAAACCACAAATTTTAAGTATCTATAGATTCAAAATCGTTTGGGGATTTTCTTCGCATACAGTTACCTAAATATGATTTGAATAAATACGGAGTCATAAACCGCTAATTTGTATTACATTATGTTGTTCATTTAAGTGCCGCCTGGGATATTTGGATCGATTCCCTTATAACACGATATTTATTATATTGCCTTGCTGACTGACTCCAATTGAAGACACCAAGTGAAGTCAAATTTTTCCACACTTGTTTTCTTCTACTTTTCGAAGTTTAAATTACAGCAAGAAAAGTAAAAAATTGTGGTCTTGCCTTAGCACAAAAGCTGTCAAAACTTCAGATTGGTTTTGGAGCTACCTTTGAGTATTTTCAGCAAATAGAAATTTTTCTATAAATAGAAATTTTTCTACAGATAGAAATACTTCTTAATGAAATTTATTAGCTATATTTTCTCTGCAGGAATATATGCTTTCGATTTATAATATCTCACGACAAGTGACCACAATTTATATCCGCTTTAATATTTCGTGATGCACGCACAAATTTATGAAGTTTAGGTGGTCCTGCAAGTGTTCTCAAGTTTGCTGAATCCGTAGGCGGCTTTTCCAGCTTCCATCCCCCTGTTTTTTAGAATTATATTAAGTTCATTTTCTTCTTTGCCCGAGTTCACTAAACTCAGATGTTCACCAGCAATATTTTTGTATGTAGCTAAATACAAAGCAGGAAAATTTCTCAAAACTCAATAGTGCCTTACGAACAGTGCCACAAATGAAGTTCTCGATTTCACTTTTTAAAAACCGAAGAGATATTAAGTTCGAAAGTTTCCATTATAATTTTTCCATGTGGTTTATTATTTCAATTTCCTCCTTATCATCCCTACTCCATTACCATTTATTCTCATATTATTACTACATATTATTGGCATTTAATCAATAGTTGAACGTTGAAACTTCGACAGTTTCGCAATCAGAAAATCGTCTTCACGTCCATTTAAATCTGCATCAGCTTTACAATCAAAAACTCTTTCTCTACATCTGAAGAAATCTCTTCACCTTTTCAGCCATCTACGACTGGAAAGAACTCAACAAGCCCATACGATAAAGAAATATTCGTTAATCAATTCTAAATCACTGTGAGGACTCCTCCTCCTAAAACGAGATGTACACCAGCAATCGTGCTCGAAATTAACTTACAGTCATTTGCTATAACTTAGTATTGAAACAAGCTCATCGATAGAATCAACAATTCCAAAGCTTCCACCATCTTGGCAGATACATCTCAGGCGTCGAACAAATTTCAATTTGTTGCCGGTACATTGATTTAAAGAATCACACACATGCGATTGTCAGTTGTGATCCTAGCTTTTTTTGGAATCTTCAGGTATAGACTGTAAGTACTTTATCGGTCAATGATAAGACGGTGCAAGTGCAATAAATGGAGAATTCCACGGAGCTTAAGATTAAATTCAGGAAAAATACGAACTTGCGCTATATTCGCATTGTGCAGCTCATAGTTTAAATTTGATCGTCAGTGTTGTATGCAAAATTGTTCCGGTCAGAAAATCTCTATGCACAATCCAAAGTGTGTATAGTTTTTTTAATTATCCCAAAAGTTTTCTCGCCCTACAAAATGCAATCTCTAAAAATGAAAACCTTCAAGATTATTGAAGAGGTAAATTGAAACAATTCTGTGCAATGAGGTGGGTGGAACATCATGAATCAGTCAAAAATTTACTAGAAGTTATGAGCGCCTTAGAAAAGACCTCGAACACCTGGAAAGATTCAAAAACAACTTCTGCAGCGCTTCAGCTTCTAACAACGATCAAAATCCTAGATTTCTACGTTTCCTTGCAAGTGCGCGCTTCAATTCACACGCTGGCTTTATCATTGAGTGCGGGTTCAGCAAACTGCAAATCAAAATCCCGATTAAAGTTGGCAGATGCTGCAACTAAAGAATTATTAGTCAGGAGAGATAATGGAGAAGATTTTCCAAAAAGTCGGCCAAATTCTTTACAAAATACGATATCGAAGTGAATAAACCCAAAATAGTAACTTCTCGTCAGACTCAACGGCGCAATGTGGCGACTATCCGCATTGAAAATTATTATTTCGAATTTCGTATGTTTTTTTTTCATCGAAAGCTCTAACTCTAGATAAAGAAGCATGGAAGCCATTATTTGAAACTATGCTGTGACTTTGTATGACGATTGTGCTGAAGTATTTCTCGAAAAAGTAAAACTTTAGCGTAGATGGTCTACAGTGAGTGAAAATCGATTTAACGTTGGACTGGCTGCACTTAGCATTCTACGAAATGTAAAAATAGATGAAAACGCAGTTTTGGACGAGTGTTTTTCCTTGTCCCGACGAATGAAATTATCTATTAAATGAATAATTTTTTAGAAGTTTTCTTACTTGCACTTATATGTAGGATTCTATTTATGAAATAAATAAATTTTTAATAAAACATTCATAGAATAACACTGAAAAGCAATAAGCGAATTAAAAGAAAACAAATGCACAAATTCACTATAGATTCATATTGCTTGCATATAATAAGTATTACTACATTCTCTAGCTGAGTTTTAGATTTTTTTCTCCTACGGATCTTCGAATTTCTTAAATAATTATTCAAATATTTTAATACCAGCCAAATGTTCTGCGTGTCTGACGTTTAATTATCTACCATCAACTTTCTTTATTTTATTTGTAATTCGTTAATAGCTCGCCATTTCTTTAACATTTCTATTGCAATTCCTCTATCCGGCTTTTCCAAAGTTTTCACTTTTAATACAACAAATTTAACTTTACTCTTTTGCAATCCTTTTTACCAGCCGCATTTGCTCCACCTCCGCATCTTATGCTGAAAATTTTATTTAGTTTATAATTGACTTGATAAATATTTGATGATGTCATTCAGTGTCATTCGTTGGCGTAGCAATTTAACAAAAAAAAATGTGCTATCCTCTCACACACACACACACACACAGACACTCACCCAAGCGTGGCGCATAGGCTAGCATATCTAGTTAAGTACAAGTACCCACACACACACAGACTTTATTAAATATACAAATTGACACTGCACATATTTTATGCACAAAGATGCGCGGCGGTGGCCTTGCCTTAGTCGGTTGCAGCGTGGCTTGACTGCTCTTGGTTGTTTGGTTGTTTGGTTGTTTGGTTGTTTGGTTATTTGGCTGCTTGGTGGCAGTAAGCGCTTTTTCACTCGCTTCAAGTCATATCTTTGCTTCATTTGCATATCTTAATTACGTTTTTGCTGCGTTGTTTGTGTTTGCGTGCGATCTAAGGGTTTGAATGACTGCGCGTTTACCATACTGCGTGCCGTAATGCTCGCTGCATCTCATTAGCAGCAACAGCAACAACACCAACACCAACACCACTATCCACTTACTGTCTGTCTGTCTGTCTGTCTTCTTTAGTTTTTACTTAGTCATATTCTTCTTCTTCTTCTTCAACTCTTCCTTCATTGCGCATTTATATTACATATAGTACATATTTATATAGCGATGTATAGGTAGGAATGGCCACGCGCCTGCAATGCAGCAACTGCAACGCGTTAATGCAACTGCTAACACTGCATAAGTTATTAGCGTCATTTACCACATCGACGCCGCATTTATGCGAGTGTCGTCGTAAGACGCTGCCGCGGTACTCCATTCCACACACCTCTGGCTTGAACGGCAAGCGCAGCGCAGGACTCCCTCTTTCTAGCAGCAAGTCATGTAAACATCGCAACCACAGCCACGTTTTTAACAAGCTAGCTTTCGGGGGAGTTGCAACGTGACAAAAAAAAAAACAAAACCATAGGCGATCCAATAGCGTAAACAACGTAAAGTTGACGAAAGTGGAGTAGTAAAAGAAATAGCAATAAAAGCAACTAGTTATGAGGTTTGCAAGTAGTGGCACAACAAAACAAATAAAGACGTGGCAATCCGCAGCGGCAAGTGCTGATCTAAAGCTACGTAATATTATACGCATACTTATAGCGATGGTTATGGAAGCGGTTCTTTGACAAAAAAAATGAAAAAAAAACAAACAAGCCAACCAACGCACGTCATTGACAACAGCCAAGTTTTGCGGTTAGCGGTGTGAGTGCTTCTTGTTATTTTTATTAGTTGAACTTTGTTGCAAGTAAGTCAACCCGCAAGGCAGGTAATATTGTCGTTTATTAGTTGGGTAACTATAGTTTTAAAGCAGCAACAATTTTTTCTTCATTTTTTGTAGCAACTCCTACTACCCTTTTTTATGTCAATTGCTTTTTAATACTTGTTCGCCGCACTATTGCCTTTGATAGTGTCTTTTTTTTAACTCCAACCTGGTGTTTCATTTAGAGTCACTTCGAAATATTAAATTACCAGAATCCAACTCAATTGCATCAAATAGCGTGCAACTAAATAAAAAACTACATTGTACGAAACATGTTGTTTCAATATTCGGTGAAATTATTTTCCACATAAAATAAAATTTTTGTTTGGGAATAGTTAAAAGCAGTTATTGCTGGACAAACTTACGAACATTTATTCTAAGTCTTAGTCCTATCAAAATAGTTTCTAACCCAATTATAAAGCCAGAAATGGCAATTTTATTTTCACAAAATGTGGTCAACTAACGTTCGGTTAGTCCGCTAGTTCGATCTACCAATCTTCTTCTCAAGGCCTGAAATCGAGCGGTTTTTTTGGAAATAAATTCCAAAGGCTCTACTGAATGGATGAACAAATTTTTTTATTTAAAAGGTACATGTTTGACTTCAAAATTCTTGTACCGAAAACCAAAAAAAAAGTATTGGCGACCTTGACACGCCATTAACTAAATTGATGTTGGAACTGCATGGGTCCCGCTCAAGTAAAATTCCGGCCAGCTGGGAATCTGTAATCAAAAACTAAATATTCTTTATAATCACAGTTACGTTGGCTATGTTTTCCCGAAAAAGAATTTTTTTATTTTGTAAATTGACATATTAGCGAATCTAAAAATGGAACAAAATAAAAATTCGCAAATCGTACTCGGGAAAACATAGCGGTATGCTCACTGATTAATTCAATATAAAAATTTTTGAAATCGGAATAATACTTTTATGAAAAGTCTTATTTGGCAGCTAAAAAAACCCTACTTTCGGGAAAACTCGTTTAAAGATGGCGCGCCACGATCAGCTTCTCGAAAACGGCCGTAGACGGGTACAATATCGAGGCTAGGAGCATGTAAAGGAATGTGATTTCCACGAAATCCTCCTACAAAAAAAATCAATTTTTAAAACCGCAAGAGTAGAGGACCCCCTTAAAAGTTATGTCTGTAAACTGAGCATTTATTTAAAAGAATGACCGAAGCTCATTCAAAAAATCTAATTAAATACATTTGGTTCATTTCTCGAATTTTTGTATGTATGTTTATATTTATTGATTTATTTATAAAACAATTAAGGTACAACTCAAATAGATACTAAATACTAAGGCTTACATTCAATATTTGCTATACAATACGATGAGTTCCATTACTCACAAATCAAAAAGTGTCTCACCGTATTCAGTTTTGACTTAAAAGTTTCTCGTGAGTTAGAGAATATGTCCAAATTTGTTCAAACTTGATTAGGCTGTTTTATACAACGTGTAAACGGTTCCTGCGATAAGGTAAATGGAACATATTGCTGAGTCCAAGTGCACGAGGAGAGTAATTAAAAAATATTATCTAAAGCAAGAAATGGCATTTGATATATTTCGTCACTATATCCAAAATAAACTGTGAAAATTTTTCTTCGCATTTCTAATGTTGGCAATACTAACAAAAGTCATTTACTTTTATATTTAGGCAAACTACTAGGCCAACGAAGGGAATTAATGGCAAATCTAGGGTAATGTTTCTGAACTACATATGTTTGCTTATTTGAATTCACTAATCTCCAAAACTAGAGAACGGATTTGCTTCATGGCGAAAATAATATAGACATTACATGATATTCCGATTTTCATTGAATTTTAACTGATGACTAGATATCTCGTGGTAACCTTGGCCGTAGTTTAGATTAAAGTGGCTCCCAGAGTAGTCACCGCTACACCAAGGCCCTTTGTGAATCTAATCAATCGCCGACCCAGGATAAATTAAATTAGACCCGGGATAAATTCTGATCCCATGAATTTTCTTCTGCTTTAGAATTGCGGTTTCTCCTGGTATCTGCAACTTTTACATGACCATAGAAAGGCATCCTCTACTTAGCAAATAGAGTTCTTTAGTTCGTTTTATATCCCATTCGATCCAAATCCTTTTTGTGTTCCTTCAGCTGTTGAGAAGTTTTTATCTTGTACCCGCTTCCCTAGCGTAGGTTTCCCTTATATTGAGCCGGCTGATAGCGGGCGGCGTCCCCAGTTCGTTCCAAGATGGCGAAAGTGAAGTGGCAGTTTTCTTCCTCGCAGGCTTCTAGCCAGGCCCTCTAGTTGATTGGTATATGGCACAAAAAACTTTGCCTAAAAATAAATTAGTAGTCCAAGCGGATTGAAGCATTTCAAATACTGACTGTAAAATTATTTATGGTCTCAATAAGTTTCTGAGAGTAATTTTGTTTGAAATTTCTTAAAATTTGTTTTACGCCACAAATATTGAATTTTAGCAACCAACTCTATTTCACATAAGAGTAAATAAATTTTTGTAAATACATATATTCGAATCTGCGGAAACCTGACATTGATACTGGTAAAATTGCGATAGGATCGAGAAAACTGTTCTCTAAAGCCACGCCAAGTTATATTTTTGTCATACACAAAACGCTTTCAGTCATTTAACAACTTCTTTCAGTCGCTCCTTGCACAGAGCAGCTTATCCCAAATTACCGTGGAAGACCAGCACATTTTGATCTTTGCATTGAAGACCGACATATCTCATTATTCGCATTGAAGAGTAGCATTTGGGTTTTTTGTATTTGTTTTTTTTTTTTATTTTTTTAAAAAAGTGTTTGTCAAACTGTTCTTTATATAAACCTGATAATTAATAAAACATTGTTATATTTCGCCGCGAACATCTGAAATGTGCCAGTTTTCCACGCCAATTCTTTTTACGTGCTACTTCTCGTAGGAACCCACAATGTTAAAATTTTTGGAATTTATTGAAGAAGAAAATTTAAAAAAAATGTTTATAGAATACTTAATAAATAAATGAATGATACATAAATAAATAGCAGTATTGGCTTACAGTAGATAGCAAAAATAAAATAATGCAATGAAATTATTTTGTAATTGTGTAGTTAAAGAAATACCCCCATTTCGGAACAACATCCATATATTTTATGCTAATGAGTCCAAGACCGGAGATGACATGGGATCAGCCATATCGACTACAAGCCTAATGTAAGTAGGAACCGCTATCGACAACTTCAAAATAGCCCGTACAACAGGTTTCTAATAACTCCGATTAGTACGAAGAAATACAACTCTGACTAACGTAAGTTTAGAAGCAACCCTGATTACTGGTCAAATTTAAATGTTTCAGTATCTGCGTGTAAAGTCGTTCGTCTCAGATAACATTAAAACCTTAGCCATAATCAAATAATCAGTTTAAATAAACATTATTAAATTTTAACAAATATAAAATTTATTTCTTTTATTACGCGAATTGATACCCACATGTGGAGAGAGGCCATGACTAACTGCCCCGTTCCGAAAAGTTATGTGACAAGAAAAAGAAAACACCATATCACAGGACTTAGAGCGTATGACCAAATCAAATCCAACCTAACCAAATAAAATATTTGACAAACTTCTTATAATCTATCAAACTCCCTTCAATATAATCCCATCTAATATAAGCTAATCCAGTATAATCTAATACATATAATAAAATATGTAATAATACAATTTCATATAGTACGATATTCGATATTTCTAGTAAAAAGAAATCCATTATTTTTGCATTAGCTATTCAGCATAGTTAAAATGATCCGATTTAGGTCAAAAATGCGATAACTGGTTGCTATTTTGAAGGTAATTTCATAATATCACTCTCATAGAAACCCTCGTCCCTATTGGTAAAAAACTGGGGCAGTCGATTTGCACAAACCTCTCTTGAGGCGAATTTTTCACCAGCAAAAAGAACAGGTAGTAATTAATCTCTTGGTGCCAGATCCGGACTATAAGATGGAAGCACAAAAACCAAGCCACCGGAGTTTCTGGCGAGTCACTACCGATGTGTGTGGCCTGGCGTTGTCCAGCTGGAACACAATTCCTCTTCTATTGGCCAAAGCCGGCCGCTTCTGGGCGATTTCTCCCTTCAGACGGTCAATTTGTTGGCAGTGCAGGTTCGAATTAACACCACCAAACGCATAGGAAAATCTTTATCGCCGTCAAACGTAGCTTAGTCACCGTTTGCGTCGGCTCACCGAGATCCGACCACAATCGGTTTCGTTTGACGTTGTCGTAGGCCCACTTTTCATCAACAGTAACCATCCGCTTCAGAAATGGATGAATTTTGTTACAATTCACGGATGGATATTTGGTTTTCTGTGTTAACTCGTGTCACACCCATAAATCGAGCTTCTTTTTGCACCCAGCCTTATTTAAATGGTTCCAAACGGTTGCTTGTGCAATGCTTAGCTCCTGGGGGAATCAAAACGATTTGCATTATTTTATCGATATGTTCGACAATTGTCTTTCCAGAGCGTGGTCCATCTTTGACATCAAAATTACCGGAACGATACCGACAAAACCAAAATTGCGTGTAATTGGCTGTTACTTCGCCTTTCTCGAAAACAACTGTAAAGCATGGGGTATTTTCTCGTTGCATGTGTCCTTCTTTCATGCGTGCTCAAACAATGCTGAGTCAAACAAACGCAAAACTGTTTGAAATATTTTTTTAGTACAAAACCCTATCTTTCTAACTGCATATAGCGTAACCCGATTGCACTTACACAACGCGCGATAGAGATTACTAAACCATCTATCAATATAATTTAAACTTATGTACATTTTTATTGTTTCTGTTTTTAGTATCTACAATAATAAATCTGGAATTTTTAAAACTTCAGTGGTTATTAATTATTATTATTTTAGTCTTTCAAAAAAATCGAGCCGACTTCTGTTCGGTCATAAAAATCACCGTCTGATCGTTCTCTGAATATAATATAATATAACATAATAATCTTAGCTTATCTAATTTAAACTGATATATTCCCTAAATGACTTGCCCTTTATTCTTAGATACAGATTTTCTCTACGTGCGTACTTTTTTTTTTAGTTTTTGAATTACTCTTTGGATTATCTTTGAAGTTCCATGCTAAGTCAGAACCTTCATTTAAGTCAAAAAGTATAAAGCTAATGAAAGAAAGTGATTAGTTTCTTTGGCAAACGAAGGTAAGTAGGTAAAGTCGTTAGTTTTTTTTTGTGAATGCCACGCGTGAGCAGTGTAGTTGTATTATTAACTTTTTCCCATAGTCTTTTTTTCTTTTATTTTTTCTTCTCTCCCGGTTGAATAGTTTTGCCGGTGAATATCCAACAGTGTACTACTTAAATAATACCTATGTATGGCTCATTGTATGTAAAGCGACCAAACAACACCGTTAATGAGCACACACAAAGTTTTAATTAAGTTTACTCTCGTAGTTTGCCGTGGATTAACTTACAAAAAGTTACATAGATTTATTTTCTTTTTTTCGTTATTTTTACCACCTTTATTTTCTTTATATAGGAAAGTAGCATTGCCAATAATTAAATATGCAATGGTTTGAGGCAGAAATGGCGATCGAGTTTTAGGTCATTATCGAATGGATGACGACAAAAATTTAAAATCCTTTCATTGTAGGCTTTCAAAACTCTTTCTTTCTAATATGTAATTATTTAATATAACTTTTATTATCATTGTTAATTGTGACAATCTTAAATTACGACCTCTTCCATAGTCTGCTGACTTTAGACATTTATTTTGGTAAACGTTAGAACTTCAGACGATTTTGTTTATGTATGTATGTATGTATGGTACAAAACATTAGTAAAGAAATTCACTCTACTCACTGAAGGTGAATATAGATTTCTCACACGACATTGAGAACTCTGGCAACTCTTTTTATTCGTCCGCACAAACTCTTCATAGACTCGCACCCTACTATACCAATTTTTCCACAATCTGCTAATTTTTTTGTTTTTATTGCATAATATTATCATAGTTCTGAAACTGACTTAATTGTACGGTTATTTTTTTTTTTACTTCCGTCAATTTATGCAGATATTATGGCTGTGTCAAATGCACAAAGCTTTTCAAATAACCTTTTAATTTAAGTTCAGAGGCAGATTAACTACACCGCACAGGATTAAAATGTACCACACCAAACCCAAAAAGTAGGATTGCTAAGCCATTAGAGGACTCAAATTATCCGCAAAAACGGTATCCGTCGTATTTTACATTTCAAATCAGATACACGATTACACCAAAAATTAACACGCTAGGTGGCGCTGAAGTTAAAATTTTTAGGGACCATTTCGGCAATAGTTCACTGTCATTTGGATATTAGTTCTGGATCGATATGAGGCAATTTTGGGATAAGTTATTTCGGTGGCTTATGCTTCGGACACACGACTGCCTTGGATCCAGTTCTGTACTGATTTTGGACAACATCTGGACCTTTCCAATACTAGTTACGCATTGGCTTCGTAAATGTATGGAACTAGCTTAGAACTAGTTCAGGATTGGTGGTGGACTATTTTACTCGTTCGAAATTAGTTTAGAACTGACTTCGGTCTAGTGAGAACCTGAACTTTTTCTAAATGAGCAGAAATGAAAATTGATATAAACATGCAGACATAAAATAAAATTTCACAAATTTAATCTTCGTTATCAGCAGTGTTTCCAGTTTCAAAGCCAAACATTGGTATATTCTTTCTTATATTTCTCCCTCTATCCGTTAGCACACATTTATAAAATTAACAGTCTGCAAAAAAATTCCTAAAACAAGTGTTAAATATTAGGAATGAGATAATGTCAATTAGTAAAAATACAAGCAATATGACACTACCAGAAAGTATATTTAAAATATGCTCATTAATCGACGAACTTGTACAAAAATTGTATCCAAATATCGTCCATAATTAGCAAAACCACCAGTGGATCATTGAACGAGCTACATATTCGCCAAAAATAATGTCAACTTTTTCAAAACAGAATACTGTTACTAATTAGGACGATGTCGGGAATTATCATCGGAAATTTTTAATTGACTTCAATTATCAAGTATGCCGGCACACGACTTAACACTTAAAACCGAGGTGCCTACAGTTGTACGCCGACTCCGATTTTTGTGAGAAGTTTTTTGATGGTAAAAATACAATAAGAACTTTGAAATTGCCTACCAAGAGGCGAATACTATTAGAAAAAAAATGTATTATAATTTTTGATGTTCTTGCGCCGGGCAAGACTTGGACTTAAGCACGCACAAGGTATATGCTCGAATACGATGGCCGTAAATTTACGTATGCACTCATATGAAAAAATACGACATATTGTCTTCA
The DNA here is from genome assembly GCA_951828415.1 of Anomoia purmunda. Taxonomy (NCBI): domain Eukaryota; kingdom Metazoa; phylum Arthropoda; class Insecta; order Diptera; family Tephritidae; genus Anomoia; species Anomoia purmunda. The sequence goes on along the minus strand of OX639997.1, from coordinate 48,591,319 downwards.
ACATATTAAGGCTCTGTTCACTAATATAACTATGAAATTTGTACGCGAAACTTTTAACTCGCAAATATAGTCGTAGAAATAGTGGTAAGTAAATAGTAGTAAGTAGTAAGTAAAAATAGTAGTACTGATTAGTAGTAGCATTAGTAAAAATAGTAGTAGAAATCAGCAAAAGTAGTGGTAGTAATTAGTAGTAGAAAAATTAGTAAAAATAGTAGTAGAAATCAGCAAAACTAGTGATAGTAATAAGAAGTAGCAAAAGTAGTAGAATAGTAGTAGAATAGTAGTAGAATAGTAGTAGAAAAACTAGAAAAAATATTAGTAGCAGAAATTAATAAAAAATGTAGTAGTAATAAGAAGTTGCATAAATAAAAATAGAAATATGAATTAGTAATATACATAGTATTAGTAATAAGAAGTGTCTTTAGTACAAATAGTAGTTGTAATATGTAATAGTAGTAGTAATTGGTATGAGCATAAGTTAAAATAGTGATAGAACTTAATTAAAACAGTGTCAGTAATTAGTGGTAGCATTAGTAAAAGTTGTAGTAAAATTATTAAAGCATGGTAGTAGTAGAAATTAGTAAAAATGATAGTAGAAGTAAGTTATTAGTAAAAATAGTAGTAATATTTAGTAGTAGTAACAAGTAGTGTCATAAGTACAAATAGTTGTAGTAATTAGTAGTAGTAGTGGTACTAGTTATTAGAAGTGGTAGTTGGCAGCAGTAGTAGAAGTTTTCGGAAGTTTTACTTCAAAAAAATGTACTTATTTTTAAACTAAACTTAAAAATTCTTGATTTTAATTGAAAAAATGTGTATAACCTAAAACATTTTTTTTGCTTTATTTATATACTTTTGTGTGCAAATTGCTGCAGAACTTTTTAAAGTACTACGGAAAAAATTGAAGATCGATCTACTTATATCAGCTTTGATTTCTTAAACCCATATAAAGAAATACTATATTCATAAGCAAATAGTTTAGAAGTCAATGAAAAATCAAATTTATTTTAAATTTAATTCTATTGAACATCCTCTCTTTTTCAGCGTTTTCTTTGTATTTTTTTTTTTAGAATAATAAACTTCACTAGAATAGTGAAAAAACACTAAAAAAAACAGGTTGCGCTACAGAGGTCTTCACAAAAAAAAAGAAATACTCACAGTAAAGAAACTAAAAATAAGCTCTAGCAATTGAAATGCATTGAATAAAATTTTCTTCCACCGAAGTGAAGGTAAATACAAATAATAATAGCAACAACATTGGAAAACACGGTATAACGAATAAACAAAACGAGAAAATTAATCAGCAGAAATTTGCAAACAACGCAAAAGCTAAATAACGCAGTGGAGCAGCGCTGAAAGTGCGTGAAATTATTTTGAATTCAATCAACTGAACTTAAGCTGCAAAAACGAGAAGCAACAGCAACAACAACCACAACAACAGAATGGGAATTAACACCAACAACGCGTGCAACGCATGGTGCTGCAACGAAATTAGAACCAACTATGCGAAATAAGATGGGTATAGAAGTGAAAAATACGTCAAACGTTGAAAAAATTGCAGTAAACGTAGAAAATGCGCGAACGTTGCAGAGTAAAGGCGAAATGCATGGGAAAAAAATTAAAATGAAAATTGGAATTCCTTCGAATAGAATTGCGCGGCGGCAGCGTTGTTTTTGGTGAGTTGCACTAAATATATGTAGATAGATAGATATATCGTAGAGGAGCAGCAAGGGGAGGCGAGGGATGGGGGGGAAAGGCGAGGGATGCAGACGATTAGATGGATACCAACAGCTGGATTGCAAGCAGGAGCGTGTCAGCTATGAATTTTCAATTTGCCAGCTAGCGCACTGTAATGCAAATTTCAATGGCGTTAGCAACAACAACAAACGTTTGCTAATGCGCTGGGCTTTCACGGCACGCGCTGTCACCTGCCGCCACACGTTCGTTCAACATGCACCACCAGTAACAACAACACAATTTCGTTTTGCATAAATTTGTATATATGTATGTGTATAAGTGTGAGTGTGTGTGTGTGTGTGTGTGTATCAACACCTCAGATAAGTTGCTTGAAGTTATTTGGTGCGTTATGTGGGTAGGCGTTGGTATCACCCACACACACACACAGCACTTCACACCCACACACACAGCACTTCACACAATCTTCGGTTGTGTATTAATTTTCAAGCACAAGCAATGCGCGTTTTGAGTTTCAGCGAAGTGCCTCAGCGCTTCTGCGCATTCGCAGCAAGTTTGAAATTCCAATCAACAGTCAGCGGTGTGAAATTATGCGGACTTTAGGATGAGCTATCTAAGTGGGCGTGTGAAGTGATACTGAGCGGGTTTGTGTGGTGTTGTAGGAAGCATCAAGTTGCTTTGGCAAAGCTAATTGTAGATTTACGCATCAGTTGATTGAAACGAACGAAGTGAACTAAGCTTTAGTATCTGCATACTTACATACAAACAAAGATAAGTAGTAAAATGGTGTAACTAATAATAAAGCTAAATATTACGAGCACAATAATACAACTGAAAATCCTCTTAAACTATTTACTGAAAGACATACAGCTATGGAGAACGAAATAACGCACTTGCACTTGCACCGCACTTACGAAAAGTTAAAACAATAACTACAAGTATAACTAATATGGGAAGGTTTAATTCCAAACGATGACATTCAGGTTAGTGTTAGCTTATTAACTCAAATAATTGAAAAATCGTATATATAAAAATCCCGTGTCACCGTATTTGTGGTCGAACTCCTCCGATTGATTTTTATGAAATTTTGTATTTATATTTAGTAGGTGTGAGATTGGTTCATACCGTATTTGTTATTCACGGTATAGGGTTGCCAACTGTTTGAAATTTATTTTAATTATATACCAGATATAAAATATTATAATATTGGTGTCAAACGGTCTGTCGCGGAAATAGTGTTCATAGCTAACTTGTATGAGCGTTGCCACCTACTTAAAAAATGCGTTTAATTTAATTATACGAGTTATATGAAATGCTTAAATTTAGTAAAGCTGGTAACCCATTAGCTTCAGCGGCTTTGTCGTTAGGTAGCCGCATTATCGCTCAAATAACTTCATCGAGGTCGGGGTGACGGGATGTGTCCGCCGTCATCAGCGATTTGGAGTTCGGGATCTTTATTTTCTCCGGCGACGCTTTTGCTATCATCATTTAGCAAAGTGAAGAAATATTCCCTTCACAATTTGAGAGTGCTTTGGTAAAATTTTCGGGCGCTTCCCCTGTCGGCTAGCATCTCAAGCTCTTCGCACTCACATATTTTGGTCCCTCTCTTCTTTATGCGAACAATACGTCTCTCTTACTTTCTCAGCTCCTGGTGGTCTTCCCATACAACTCGTTTTGCGTCCAATCGCAGCGTGGCCCTGTAGGCAACAGCTTTACTTTCCGTAGCGGTGCGGCATCCCTCATCATACGAGTTGTTTCTTCGGGGTAGCTGAAAGCCACTGACTTCCTCAGCGTCGGTATGTGGTGATAGGGAAATATCCTCTGCGAATTGCGGTTTGTTGCGTAATAGACTTGGGAAGCAGATGTGATAGTCGAATAGCGAAGTTAGTAGCTGTAGTTTGCAATTACAGCTTTCCGACGTCGTGCTTTCCTTGTGCATTAGACGCACGTTTTTTGCTGCGCAGGGTCGTAATCGCAACTTGCCTGCTATAAGCTAATGATCCGAATCGATATCCGGACTTCGGAGTACGTCCTAGTGGTTGTTCTTGTGCTGCAACCTGAAGCTACACTACAGACTGCCATGTTTCGAGCCCCAGCAAAGTCGCTCAGTGTCAGACCGTTAGCGAAGGTTTTGTCATGGAGACCGAATTTCCCAACAGTGTGATCAAGGAACCCTTCCCGATTTTGAAATCGTGACGAGGGCAGCGCTTGCAGTTACTTTCAAGGCGCTCACAAAAGTGATCTTTGATCACTTCTGTCGGGCCGTGAAACCAGATAGTGGCGCGTTTTGTTTTTGAAACAAACTTTTAAGGGGCTTAAAATATTAGATAACAGACGTTTTAGAATTATTAAAATTATAAAAATAAATATTAGAAGTATATGATTTATAGGAATATGAATTTTAAAAAATTTTAAACAACTCTGTAAACCTGTTGCAATAATTTATATTTTTTTTTAAGTTATTATAAATATAAGTGAAACTTGTATAATTTATTTTAAAAAAATAGTTCATAACAGCAGTGTTATATTTATTGTTAGAAAATAATATACCTAAAAAAATTTGTATGCCAATAATTCCAAATTGATAAAATTATCGGCTTATTAAAAAGGGCAATTCAACGCTTCACCCTCTTAATTATATTAAAAAGATTTCTTTTTAGCATAGCAGATTATCTTCTTGATTTTATTTAAAACACATATCCAGTCATAATAAGAAGGGTTTCTAAAGGAAAAAATTTATAGAGAAATCCGCTAAATTTTGTTCTGATTCATAGCGCATTTTAGTTGGCATTTTCGAACTATGCAGTGAAGTGGCTCCTTGATCTGCGCCTGTCCTACATTTGGCGGAAGTTTTTTGAATGTCTGGGGCAGGTATAAAAAGCGAACGTTGATCGAATCCACCTGAGAGGGAGATCATAGCTAAAGAAGTAACGGCGCCACAGAGTCCTAGCAGAACAACTAAAGAGAGAAATAGGAAGATGGGGTATAAAAGTTTTCGATGCTTCCTAGCCAAGCTTCAGGAGTTATCAAAAGGAAACAAAGGCAAATACTATAGAAGAACCACTGTATATGTAAATACAAAATTTTTAAATAGAATTATTTCCAATTGAAAATTTAAAAAAATCTCAATATGTATGTGTGTATTAAAATATTAGAAAAGGCAAGCTATATTTTTTTTTATATTAAACACTCGCATTAGGATGATCCCCAAATCCCTGTACCATTTTTGATATCAGATTGAGTTTCAGCTTTTCAACACCACATAGAAGGAGATAGTGAAACTTTTAAATGAGAATATCGTTGATTACGTTGTGCATATCTAACAATAGATTGGGCTGCTACACTAAGCCCGAATGGCAGACTGCGCATTCACGAATGTGAAAAAAGTTTCATCAGCCAACCAACGTTATCGGTTATTATGAAGTAGGGATGCGTGTTTTTTTTTTTTTTTTTTTGATAAATAAGAGTTACAAATTAAATTAAAATTAAACCGTATGGCGTGCGATCCGCGAGTCAAATCTAGTGAATCAATAAGGTGAAAGAGTATTGAGCAAGTATTAGGATCATAGAGGGATGAATGTAGTAAATTGTCTCCCAATATATTTTTTGTATACCAAAGTTTATGTGAATGCAATAAATATCGCTTCCTTATGCCGGAAGTATAAATGAACAAATTATAAAATTTTGTGTTAGTGGTTTGATTTGATTAACTTTTGGTAACTAGAACGTGAGTTATGTTATAGTTTAAACACAAAAAATAGTCAAATATTTGATTTCCTGTTAACCAAAAAGTGAAATGATAATCAATTTCTAGCTCCATTAGATGATTAGAATATTATCCAGATGGCATATTTGGTTGAAAACTGATAGCACATTTGATTGTTCTAATCACTCAAGTTCCAAAAATTCCGACTGAGTCTCTATCTTATTTTACTTCTTTTACTTTGCACTCGAAAAAAAAAATTAAATCGTAAAAAGGCCGAACGTAAAAGGGAAGACGGTCATGTCAAATTGATAGCACATTTCTGGGTTAAAAACTCTTTGTACTGAAAAATATCAATGAAGTTTTATGAAGAATTAATAAACATTGAAATAAAAGCTAAAAAAAAGCAAAGGATTTAGGATTCAGTGAACGCATTTGGCCTACGATTCAGTAACCTCGCTTTTGTATCAAATTTTTCCAAATGATACATTATACCCAAATTACTTAAAATTGTTGACATATTAAAATTAAGTGTAAACAAATATATAGAATATATTTTTGCAATAAAAATTTGCATGCGTAACTTCCACAAAAGCCAGAGGTATCGAACGCGTAGATATCGATAGTTGAGATTCGATGTTCCTCAGGTATCTTTACTTTAAGTATCGAAAGAATGTATCGTTTCATCCTTAATTTTACTAGAGCAATAAACTATCAAACTTTATTTACCAATAATCTAATTTTTGCACAGTCATATTTTTATATTGAGGAGGGCGTTATGTTATACTCTGGCTTAAACTCAGTCTTCCGCACATATTTATTTAAAGCGAAAGTTTGACCACATATCGGAGTTCTCAACTAAAATTCTTGATGGTGGCTTATCACAATTTTTTGACCGTCGTTCAGTACTATTTCTTCATAGGCTAATTTACAACCGATGTCCGAAATATCTTTTTTCGAAATTAACGTTTGCACAGTCCAGTCGCACATGTAACCTCATTGTACCACAATCAAAGTATTTAGTAACGTTTTTCGTTAGAGCTGTAAAATATGGAACTCCTTACCAAATGGATTAAAATTGGAATGTAACCCTAGGCGCTTCAGACTTGCAGTTGACTCTCTCTTTCTATCCTAACCATCTAATCTGTGCTACTTTCAACCCTTTACGTATTCCTTTTCCCTTTCAGCTAAATGTACCTTAACTTTAATTCTACATTTAATTTAATTTTAAGAAATTGTACCCATACTTTTAAGTTTTAATATACATTTGCACTGTAAAAGACCAGGTCTTATTTGTGTGTATTCGAATAAATGAAATGAAATGAAATGAAATGAAATATTGTTCAACAATATCAACCATTCACCAAAAATAACAATTTCATATCACAGCCACAAATTTTCCACATACAAATGTATTTTTAACCTTTACTAATGAAATTCAACTAACTGCAATTTTTAACTACAGCAGCAAACCAACTACCGCAACATAATTTAATGACAAAAATCGCACAATTAAATTAACAACTGGTACTACCAATGAAAAATCAACCAACATAGACTTAACAAAGAGAAAAGCAATGAAAGTAATAATAATCACCGACTAGCAATTTCGACCAGCAAGCGACAGCAATTTGCCAAAAAAATACCTGCTTGAAGTGTTAATGAGACTGAGTGCGGTTATCAGGTCGCTTGGTGGTAAGCAATATTTCTTTCATGATGCTTACTAGCAGCTTAACAATCACAATTTGTGGTCTCCAAACGATATGTGAAGTCATAATTAACATTCGCATAAACAAACACACAAACACATAGCTACATACATATGTGTGTACAAATGTATAACCCCATGCATGAGGATTTCATGTATGTATGTATATGTAGAATATGCCCAGTAAAAAAAAGGGACTCATTGTAAGGGTCATAGAGTTGCATTCTTTTGGAAGATCTAATTACTTTTTAATACTACATATCATTGGAGAAAAGTTCTACTTAATATTGTTAATAAGATACCCTTCAGTGCTATCACAAAATCACTCCTTATGGTATCGAATGGAGCCATCTTTAGAGTAGTGAATAGAGTACTCCTTGGAGTATTTAGCAGAGCAATCCTCGAAGTTTTATATAGAGTACTCCCAAACTCTACCAGTTGGAAGAGAAATAGAGCTTTTATTTCAATCCAAAAACCGAATTTTGGGTTGTACAAATTTATAATTATTATGTATATATTTAAAATTAGACATTTGTTTGTATATTCAATAAAACTGTAAAACAATTTGAAAGCTATTACACTAATTAATTTTGTATTTTCGAGCGGTAAGTTAAATGTAAATAAAAGTTGTGTCGTGAAAATCGTTTTCCATATTCTGTATTCCAAATATTATGGTGATATTTGAGCGCAACAAAAAACTTTAGTAAAAAGTAAGTAATTCATTAATTACTTAAAAATATAGGAATATAAAATCGATAGCATAATTTTTTGCAGGTTCCTAAATTAAAGGCGGCCTTTGCCTTATGGAAAACGGACTTAATTTTTTTTTGTATTCCGGATCATTCTTCAAAGAATCTGAAAAAATAAGATTGCGTACAAAATTAATTTTAAAAACCAACATTAAACCAGAAATATGCGCATAGGCAAATTTTAAATTTTTTCAAAGCATGTAATTCATTTTGAAATTAGTGTAAATGAAACGATGCACTTTTTCGTTTGTTAAAGTTGTTAACACTTCGGTTTGTTGCTATTCTAGTACTTAAAGTTAGTTTTTTTTTTTATTTCTATAGAATGCTTCCCGCTCACATTGGAACAGCATTTAGCGAACGTGTGGCCAACCGTTCCAGTAAGAAAAGCACGAGCAGGAGTATAACAAATAAAATACCTAATTTCAAGCGCACACACACCCCTCCCCCTCCACCCACCACCCCTTCCTATAATTAAAGAGGTCGCCGTCCAAAAAAAAAAGCGTGAAGACCAAGGAGAGCGTAAGGGGTCGAGATTGAAGAAGTGTTCACTAGAGAATCTTCTTAATTTTATTTCGAATTTCTTCTCAAATTTATTGAAAAGAAAAATGGCTGATATCAAAGAGATATCTTCTTGTTTACTAATTTTTATGGAATTTTGCCCAGAAATATGATGGCATCCTCTAATTTTTACTAGGATTCTCCTATTAAAATTGATAATAAGCCAAATTATATATTTTTAAAAGAGCTCTATTTAGTTTAAATTATACATACTATATAAATGATATATTTTGAGTATTTCGCAACATAAAACAGTTATTGTATCAACCAATTTTATTCAGAAATTTTAATTGGTCACAGTAAATGTATAATCTACTTTATATTGGTTTTAATTTAATATAATGAACATTGTTCTTTGGATTTTTGTATTTCCAAAATTAAAATTTTGCATTTACTTATTTATAGTTCCAGAAGTTTTCGTTATTATTTTATAAAAGTAAATGTTTTTACTCCATACTAACGCACTCTTTTTTTCTCGTTGTCTTTCCTGAGTATTTTTATTAAAGTTAATAAAGCCCTTAAAGTTACAAGAGCCAAAAAAATTGGGAAATATGCGGTTCCGAATTAAAAAAATAAACGATATAAGATTTCTGCGAATATGAATTTTAGAACTTATAAACAAATATGTTAAAGTTATTATAAAAATATATATCTACTTCAATTTTATAAAATTCTAAATAAATAAAAAACCGCCTAAAAAGGGATATTTATTTTCAGAAAATAATATACTTATAAAAATGTACAATATGTAGGTGCTAATAATTTCAAATTGATAAGATCATCGGCTTACTAAAATTTAAAGTTTCTATTGAAAACTAAAATTCCCTTTTATATTATATTGAGAGGGTTTCATCTTAGTTTTATAGGCTATCTACTAGATTTTATTGAAAAGGTTTTCATCTTAGTTCTACGGGCCACCTTTGTTCTGATCTATATGGTATTGTATGTGGTATTTTCGATTTGTGAACACAGCTTTTCTCCTATTAACACAACTTTATTTTTAATGTCAGATATTCTTTGATAAATTCAGGTAAAGACTGCCTTAAATCTTGTAGTTTGGAATGGCCTAAATAACTTCCAATAACAAACGGACTTCCTCATCATTTTCAGAATGTATATTTATTGCTGTTTTCATATGACATTTAAAATGGCGCTTCGAATATTTGTCTTTTTTTTATGGTAAGCTTTTTTGTTTATTTCGCTAATTAAAATCTCTTTTTAATCTTTTTTAACTCTGATATCAGAAGTAAGCGATTTACGAACGACAAAATGAGACAATATCTTAACCAAGGTACCAAAAACGTTTTCTTGTTCCTAATGGAGCAACAAAAGAGGAAACATTTTTTTGCAAATGCCCCAAGTATTTTTGCTGGGCGTTAGGCTTACCTACATACATACATACACACATACATTCATAGATGCATAGATAGTTGTCTGCAGTAAAAGTACACGCAAAAATGTATGCACGCAAATATTCCAACTACAATGTCATCGCCAGTTTATGGGCGCGATTAAGGCAACAACAGCAGCAGCAACAACAACACCAAACGACAACTATGTACAGCGACAGCAAAATTGCTGTTCCTCTACATTATCAGTGTTCGTAATGTTCATAATTGATAGCGTAATTAATAAATGCTGCATATGCGCTGCCCGACAACTGGCATTCATTCGCGCAATCAGTCAAGTAAAGTAAGTTAAGGGTGTAGGTGAGTGTGTTGCGTATACGCCCCCTACTCCGCTGGCACTTATGGAGATACTCGGTGCTTGGATGGGGGTGCAATTGTTATGCTGCCTTCGTGAAAATCGCTGCATGTCGCATTTAGGTCATGCTCAATCGTTTTGACGTGCAGATCATTAATACATCTCTACACCTGCTATTTGCATTGCGTGTGTATTAGGGTGTGTGGTTATTCTATTTTTTTTTTTCATTTAACCGAAAATCTATTACTAGGCAAAATAGGGAAACAAAAGTCGAAAGTAAAAGTTATAAGTAATGAAAACAAATTTGCAATATATAATATAAGTCTTACCGAACAACGAAAAAGCAAAAATGTTGTAAGCAAAAATTATGAGCAATGGGAAAACAATGTTTTAAAAATAAATCATATCAGGCAACGAAGAAAAATATAAGAAGATAGGGAACCAAAAATGACACTGAAGGTGGGTAAACGGCGAAACCGGTTTGTCTCCCAATCAAACTGGATAAGGGATGAGGCAAAGTCGGGCCAATTTACATCATATCAAATAAAAATAATTATTAAGAGTTTATGAGTTGCCTTAAGAATAGCTCTATATAAATGTTTCATGTTTTCAAATCAAATGATTCATTCCTGAAAGTTGCACAATGTGTTATCAGAATATTTTTTAATGTTTCTGGCGGTCAGCGCAAGCTCGCTTAACCGGAATGTGAAAAAACGTAGTATACTTTCTACTTTTAGGGAGAATATAAAGTAGGTGAATACCGTACATTATGAATAATATAAATAATAACAAATCTAATTTCATTTCATTTTTTTCAACTATTAAAAAGCTGAATTTCAATCTTCTATCAATATCAAAAAAAACTCGCCTTACGCAGCTAGTACATTTTTTCGAACAGTTACTCAAACAGTTGTCCATGTTTGAGTTTTTTTTGTAATATTCGTTAATCGTTATACATTTTTTTCATTAATTTTTTTTTTAATATTTTTTGTTCTATAGCAAAAAATCATATAAATTAAAATTTCAAATTTCACACAAAGTTTATAAAAATCCAACAAATCTGCAAAGTTTTAAAAGATATTAGAAAATTTTTGCGTATGCAGCTCTGTAGCCCATCTAACTTTAGTATCTAAAAATATATGAAAGTCAAAAGTTCTAATACTCCACATATATCGCTCAAACTGTTTATTGCATTGCACTCAGCCTAAAAGTATGCACAATAAAAATACAACAGTTTTGATATCTCTATATCGACTCAAAATGGTTGTATCCCGTCGGACCACGGGCTTTTACGACTAGTCACATATGAATAATATGCAAACCTCAAAAGGGTGGACACTTCGGTTAAATTCTGAAAATGTGATTGAAATTTTCATCTTGGAACCTTTTTTCATTTAACGTAAAAAGTTTATATGGTCGAAGACCGTCAGTACAAAAAAAAATAATCAAAAATCGAATCATTATATTGAAAAAGTGCGTAAGACCTAAATTTAAAAAAATTGTCAAAATTCAAATTTTGTTCCTACACGCATAAGTTTTCTAAAAATCTAAGTAAAAAAGTTTGAAATTTTGAAAAAAATTTATGGAATTTTTATTAATTGTGCGCAAAGTGTGAAATCTTCACTTATACATATATATGATTTTTGCTATATTGCAAACAATAGTTTTGTACAAAATTTGCTAACAAATTTAGTGTAAAAAATATTGTGAATATTCGAAAAACCGCATCATGTTGTCACTTTTTGAAGTCATCGTACATATACAATTATTTTTAATAATTTGCATCTGGTCTAGGGAAAGAGCCATTACGAGTAAACCATTACAACTTCGAATCTTTAAAAGTTAAGTATATTTGCGTCGTTTGAATGGCAATGTATTTAGTTCAGTGGCTTCGCAACTGTTAGCTCGCAAAGTAGACCCCTACGCTAACATGTAACCGTTATATACCCGTGTGTGTACTATTTTTTGTAAGAAAAATAATAAGTTAATGCAAATAATATGTAGCGAAATTTGTTTAGGAATTTTTAAAAATATTAATATTGTATGAAAATGTCGTACTTTATAGAAATGCACTATTTATTCAAGTCAGAAAGAGTACAGATAAAATTTGTCACAGAATATTCCATGCACATTGGTTTTTTGCAGATGATGCATAGATTTTTTCGAGCCACATTTTTCAATGCATGCACTTATTAACTTTTACCATTAAAGTTTTTTTTATCATACTTAGCAATCAAGCAATAATTATTTTAACTTGTAACAATTTTTACTATGGCTGTAAAATAATAAAAACTGCTAAGTGGACTTACGGTCACCACAGTTATGTGCTTTACGTGGTATTTTTTGTAAAGGTGTTCTACGGTTCAAAATCTGAAAATATACCGAGCTCTGCACGCAGAACAAGGACAGTTTCGCATGCCACACCTTAATGTGCATTTAGTTGCCTGTTTGCCACCTTACATATTCCAAAAACTGCTATCACGCAATATATAAAGTTTTTAATTGCCGCATACCATTGTAGATTTCTTTGTTGTCTTCACCCCTTAAGAAAACTCCCACAAGCCAACTTAGCATCACAGAAATATCTCGCGATTTATATGATCTACACTTTACTACGCAAACTTATTTGTACCTACACAGTACTCGCTAGCAAAATATGCACTTCATTTTAGATTTCAAACTACAAGACGTCATTAACGTCATTAACAGTACACCTGATGTGTTTAAGGTACTTAACGCTGCTATAGCTCTAATTAACTCAAAGTTTGTGGTGATCGTAAAAACCTTGACAATTGGTATGGTGTGTGCGTAAAAATTTTAGAATATATTCATGACTTTGACGCACTTGCAGTAATAATTTTAGTTTATCTTTATTGTATAGAGGGAAAATAATAAAACACATAAAGCCGTTGAATTTGATTTCCCGAGATTACTTTGATAATGAAGACTAAACAAAATGTAGTAATTTCGATTCTGGCAATGTAGTAAATATGCAGCCAAGCTTGCGTATAAATCTTATATATGTATAAAATTCTCGTGGAACGGTGTTTGTGGTGAACCTCTTCCGAAACTTTTTGGGAGAGGGTTCCCACCTGTTTTAAAATTCAAATTTAAATTAATTATACACACAAGAATCTATGAAATATGAAAATATGGGTGTCAATGGAACAGGGTTCATAGTTAACTTTTATGAGGGTTGCCACCTGTTTGAAAAATTGAACTACATTAAATTATACACAAGTTATGTATATGAAATACTCACACGGTTCGTCTCGGCGGGGAGAAAGTTCATACATATATTTTTCAGAGGGTTGCCACATGTTTAAAATTCGAATTTAATTAAATAAAGTTACATATATGAAATAGTAAAATATGGCTGTCAAACCGTTCTTTTCGTTAGAAGAAAGTTTATAGGCACATTTTGAAGAGAGTTGCCAGCTTTTTGGAAAGCCAAATTTAATTACTTTATATACAAGTACTTAAAAAAAGTGTTAATATGAATGGCAAACTTTTCGTCTCAGCAAGCTCAAGGTTATTGCTTACACAAATTTAGGAGAGGGTTGCCACCTGTTGGAAAAATTGAGTTTAATTCAATTATTTATCCACACGTAATATGTGAGAGAATCCGAAATAGGATTATAGACTCGAAAACTATTAAACCAATTGAGCTCACATTTGTAGGATGTGTTTGCAAAGGTGTCTTCCGATAGGTAGCGCTGGTGTCGAGATATTTCTGAAAACCGTATTTACTGTCCGATTTGATTCAAATTAAAATCATGTATTAGCCACATAAATATAAATACTTTAGTTAAAAATTTAATCGATATGGGGCGCAGCAGTCTGATCATTTGTAAAACCTTTATCTACATTCTGATTTCATTCATGTTCATTATATGTAAACATTTGTAGAGTGTAGAGATGCGAGCCGGGTCAGCTAGTTTAGTATAACATAATCAGGCCCGCTCTTCATTTCGTTTTGGTTGGAAAAGTAAAAGTAAAACTTGTAAAATATATATTACGGTTTTGCGATAGCACCCGCTAGCAATTCAGGGTTCGCTCTAAATATAATATACTACAATGGCCCCGTTTTATTGTACCCGAGTTGCAAAAGAACGCTCCAACTCGGATAAAATTTTCTTCAGTTACAAAAGCAACCCTGCTAGCCTCTTTCTTGAGATATACGAGTTGTTTAGTACTATTTTAGCACAAAAAATAGTTGCGCAAACAAATTAAAGCTTGATGTATTTATATAGTCAAAAATACTATGCAAATTAAAGCGAATTAGGTCCTAAATCTAAATTTCCCTTGTATTTTCTTAGGGCGAATTCACAATAGCGCAGTTTTTTTTTACTTCTCAACACTACAACTCAGGTCGGATATCATTTTCCCGAGCTGGCTCAACTCGTATAGTTTTCCGAGTTAGTGTTGTTGCTTTCCATGCATTTTATTATCGCACCTAGTGTTTCGTTAACAACTAGGTTACAAAGAAACGGGCCCAATATTAGGCGAAAAGCAATCTTAACCCTTAAGTGCATGATTTTTTCTATTGGTTTGCAAAAAAAAAGAATGAAAGAAGATAATTGCCAAAGTGTACAATATTTTAAGAAACCTAAGAATGTCTGCAACTTTTACACCGGCCCCCGTTCGTAGAAAGCTTGCTTTACAATTAATAATGCCGATCATCTGCTACCCTGAACTTGTCTACAGTAAATTAAGTTCTCATTCTGCTCATAAAGTTGATGTGGCGTTCAACCATGTTACACGTTACGTTTTCGGGTTAGCAAAGTTCGACCATATATCTGGATGGAGATCGCGGTTGTTAGGCTGTGAAATTTCCGATTATTTGAAAGCAAGAAACTGTATTTTTCTGTGTCGACTTATTATGTATAAGGAACCGAGCTATCTTTATGACAAACTAATTTTCCCTAAGTCAGCTCGAATTAATGACTTGATTGTACCGACTTATAATTATCTGGCGTCTGCTCGGTTATTCTTTGTTAATGCCATACGTACATGGAACTCTGTTCCGGCGCACGTTCGCAGTAGTCTAAATAAAAGCAACTTTAAGAATGTTTTATATATGTACTTTCGTTAAAACAATAAAAACATATTGTATTATTATGAGTTTCGCTAACTAAGTTCCGTCTTTCTGGACAATGTGTGTATATGTCCATATCTTCGTTTATAAGTGTTCGGTATTTTAGTCTTTAAAACTTAGCTTTAACTACTATTTTATCATTATTTTTTTGTTTTTTATAATATGTGTTTCTAATTTTACTTTTTATATATGATGTGTTGTACTATAAAAGATCCTAGATCTTATTGTACTAATGATTTTTCTGGCAATAAATGAAATGAAATGAAATGAAATTTAAATATATATGGAAGCTAAAATTACACAATTTACGAAAAAGAAAACAAAAACAAATTTTTTTTTAAATTTTATTTCAAAAAAACTTTCTGTTGCATATCTACAAAACTATGCATATAATGAAAAAGTTTCTATACGCTTTTTTTTTGAATTAAAAAATTACACTTGACACAAATTGAAAATATGTATATGTCTACACTGACCACCCGCGAAAGAATAAAGTAAAAATTTTAACTTTCGATCAAAAATGGTAAGTAAACCAAAAAAGGACTGCAAAGCATTCCACAAAAAGCTTTGAAGTTTGTGATTTACAGGCACAATATTGTTATTATAACATTCAGTTTAAGGGTATGTTGCAGCTCTGCAACAGTAATCATTTAAGGGTTAAAGCGATTAAAACTCAGTGGCATTTTTTAAATTTATTTTTAATAAAAGAAACATTAGTATTTTTAAGTGTTTAAAAGATGGGAAGAATCGGTGTTATCAATTTTGCTAGCTCACAAAAAAAAAACTTTATAAAAATTAAAAATTTAATTAGCAAAACAGCAGAATCGGTATAAACAATCGCTATTAAATAAATAAATTATAAACAAAGAAGGAAATAGCTATGACTTAAGAAATACTTTGAATTTCGAAAAATTGTCTAACTCATGTTTTTTATAGCGGGTCTTGCAATAGGAACGCTACAATGGTTTTTTTAAATACAACAAAAACAGTTTGGGATGCGAATTAAATTCTTTAATCCTGTGAAAGTACATTCGATGCCATTATGTATGGAATTCGATTTCTTTTGCATGGGCACTACGGGTACACTTGCAGAAGTCCAGACGCTGAACCCAATTTTCGACGGTTTTCAAGCATAAATCGGCCGATAATGCTGCAGTTTCACTTTCGATATTCGTACGAGGTTCATCAATCGTCGCTGGCTTGTTGGCATAGATCATAGGCTTCACGTAGCCCCACAGGAAATAGTCTAACGGCGTCAAATTGCACGACCGAGGCGGCCAATTGACTGGGCCCTTTCGCAAGATAACACGTTCACCAAACTTGGTTTTCAATAAATTGATTGTGACATTCGCTGTGTGGCTTGTGGCGCCGTCTTGTTGGAACCACATATTGTCCAAGTCCATATCATCCAACTCGGGCTAAAAGTATTCGGTTATCATTGAGCGGTAGCGATTCCCATTCACAGTAATGTGCCGGTCTTGATCATCACGTAATTTTTTCGGGATGCAATGTTGACTCATGTACGTGTGGATTGACGAAGCCATTCAGCCAGAAATGACGACGACCATAAATTGGACGTCGCGCTCTTAAAGTTGAGGCCATTGACTCCGAATTTCGGTAGTAAATTTTAATAATTTCGACTCGTTGATGGATCGTATATCTTTCCATGATGAAATGGCAAACCTTAGTGAAGAGCAACGTCAAAAGAGCGGGAAAAAATATGGTGTCGTTTGCTGTCACTATCGGTCTACTTTTGTAGTGTCCCTATTGCAAAACCCTTGTAGTTATGTGTCAGACACAAAATAGATTGAATTTCGAAAAAATGAGGGCCAACTTCATAAACTTTTGCTCCTATATTTATGTGTGAATTCAGAACTTTAATACCGTTTTCATCAGCTTTTTTATTTTCTAAATTATAGCACTCTATTCGTAAGCAACCGATAAGTACTTATGGACAACAATAACACGTCGCTCCCTCAGCAAGGCGAACGATGTGAAAGACAGGGCTTCAAAGATTTTTAACAGTAATCTTTATATTGCAAATCAATACCATTACCGAACTAACAATTCCACTTCAGTATTTGCTTTTTCTTAAACTTTATCTAAAAATTGTTGAATGAACTCCTGATAGTTTTGTCCTTTTGCTATGTCCCAAAATTATGTGTTCCATGTTTTCTAAGTTAAAAGACGTCTTGCGTCTAATATACTTGCCACTTCCAAAATAACGATAGCACAAAACATACTATTTATTTAATGGAATAGCACTCAACTTTTATTCAATTTAAATATATCCAAAATCTCTTAAACCAGATCTTTGAATTGAAAAATCAACTCCAGTTAATTATTGTCCCCCCGTTGTGTTTGCAATTTTCTCCTAACTCTACCTCCAAAGTTTTTTTCTAACAGCAGTCTAATTAAAATCACTTGCACATTAAATGCACAACTGCAAATGGTTTGATGGACTTTAATATATACCCTGGTTACAAATATACCATGGTTAATTTTTTAATTTAGCCTTGCCATGTGGTGTACTTGCAAATCCGTCCACAGTCAAAGCTGAATTTTGCAGTTTTTTTTTTAGATACCAAAAACGAACAAGCAGTCAGTTGAAAATCAAAACCATGCTAAAATTAAATTCAATTTACTCGCACAAGCAGTGATTTTGGTAACTGAAAGCAAGTATCCAAATTTTTACTTTTGTATGTGTGTCGGATTTTTCAAAGCGCTTGCCAACTGAGTTGTCATTTTCCGCTTCATTTATTTGCTTCATTGTTTGAATGCGCAAACATTTAGTATAGTGAATTTCATAATTATAGCCCAAGAAAATATAGCTAAGCTTAGACTATTTATTTTCCTTTATTTTATTTTAATTTTTTTTTTTTACAAAAATGTAGTTCATTTTATAACAAAACCCATTCAAATCCAAGTTTCAAACTCTTTGCAAATGTGCAAAAAAAATCAAATTTTTTATTATAATATTCAGAAACTATTTGAGAAAAATCTTTTTATATCACATTCCCTTATTGTATAATAAAATAAAAAAATTTGAAATACCTTCCAATCGTCGTTGACTTTTCCCCCACATTCTTCCATATAGCGTTCACAGTCTGTAAAACTAAATTCAAAACGGTAATTTGCACCCATTTTATACATACATTTTATTAAACGAAAGTTAAATGGGCTAAAAACTGCTTGTCCAATTTTTTTCTAAAAATTCTGTTTTAAATTTTTAGTAAAACACTAAGTTAGACTTGGATTTTTATTGTAGAATGATTCCATATATTTTTTCATAATTCAAATTAAATAAATAATATCAATATATGGTAGGACTATAATTAAAAAATGCACATATAGCGCTTATCGTAACCATACGACAAGGTCTTATTGACAAGTTTCGACACTTAATTTTTTCTTACTAATTTTTAGTACATTTTTTATAAACATACTGTTCATTGTACAAAACTGTATAAAACTTTCATAAAAATGTGTAGGTATTATTTATTAAAAATTTCTAAAGATTTCTAATAATATTTTTTTCTGACAGTGTTGGTACATTTTTTCCATATACATACTTCATTGCAACTTATAAAACCACCACATATTGTCACATCTTCTCTAATTTATTTTTCTTTTCTTTAATTTCCGCTAATTTTCAACTCAAAAACTTGTCTAACAAAAATCATATAAAGCCAAGACTTTCGACTTTAGGGGTCGTGTACATATTACGGAAAGCGATTTTCGATAATTTTAGATTTTATATACAACGTTAATTGATATATGTTATATACCAGGAAAAGGGAAATCACATGTCACACTTCGTCGCAAATCGCAACCCCCCCCCCCCCTCCCTCCCTAGCGCGTTACGTAATATGTCGTGCACATATGTAAAATTTCTAATAATTTGATAAATTTTCATAAAATTTGCAAACTTAAAAAAACTGCTACTAACTGCTACTACTACTAATTACTACCATTATTTGTACTAAAGCTTCTACGAATTACTATTACTACTTTTGTACTAATTTCAAGTTATATATTTACTAATAACGACTATCAATTTCCACTACTATTTTTTCTAATGCTACTACGAATTGCTAATTCTATTTTTATTTATTTCTACTATTGTTTTTACTAATGTTACTACTAATTACTGCTACTAATTTTGCAACTTTTTACTACAATTTTTACTCATTTCTACTACTGTTTTTACTAATGCTTACATTAATTACTTATATTATTTTTACTCATACTACTACTAATCACTGCTACAATTTTTTCTAATTCTGCTGATATTTTTACTAAATCTACTACTAATTACTAATACTACTTTTTTACTAATGCTATTACTAAGTACTACCACTATTTTTACTCATTTTTACTACTTTTTTTCTAATTATACTACTAATTGCCGCTACTAATTTTACAATATTCCACTACTAATTTTACAATTTTCTACTACCATTTTCTTTAATTTTTACTACTATTTTTTCTACCACTATTTTTACTTATTTCTACTAGGGTTTTACTAATGCTACTACTAATTACTGCTAATGCTACTACTAATTGCTCTACCACTATTTACTCCCATATTTATCTCTTTGTCTGTTTAGAAAATCGCAAAGCAGTTTTACATCTGGATCAAGCTCTTCGGTGGGCGAGTGTTTTTTAATATTATAATATACAATATAATTTTTTTTTATTCTCCCTAAAAAGGGTAAAATTTTTAAAAACATTTATTAAAGTGCACAATTGCAATTACAATTATTAAGTGCACAAAGTGCGAAGATTGAATTTATACAGTTTTTTTTATTTGAATGCACTCAATTTTTATAAAATATTAATTTAATAATAGTAATTAGCAAAAACAAGGATCGAAGCTGATCAAAAGTCCCCGTCGCATAGTTATGACAAGCACTGTATGAATGTGGTACACAAAATTATCAAATGAACATGTGCACCTAATATTCAAAAGCGCAAAGCAAGTCAGCCAGTGCATACGAATGGATGGATAGACAGATATAGCGAAGTCGATTGCTCTTCCAATTTTATGAATTATTTTGATACACAGTTACTTACAAAAGTACGTTGCTTTGAGTTTCTTTTTATTACGCCCATAAATTTTTTCATGGTAAATTTTTTCGCTCGTGTTTTATAAAAATAAATTTCATTTTATAATTTAAACCATTTAAGTCAGTGTTTCACATTTCTCATAAAATTTATTTAAAAAAAAAATTACCAAATTCTCATCTAAATTTCAAACTGTTAAAAGAGAATTTTAAGACATTTTTTATGTAAGCTATTTTAGAGACCATTCAATTCTAGTATAATAAAGTGGACGTTTCAAGTGGCTAGAAAATCTCTTTGATATTTTATAACATTGATTTGTATAGCTTTCGCTATAAAATGAACGAAAAAATTGACCATGAAAAACATTTTGAATGTAATAAACATAACTCAAAGCAATATACTTTTGTGAGTAACTGTATATATCCTATATCATTATATACTTATCTTTATCTCCAACAACCGCCACGTCAACAAAGTTATAGTACCGTTGTAAAAAATTCGTTCCTGTCTGTTCCACTGCAATAAAGATAAGTTATATTTTATATGATACTACTGGAGTTATAATTTCATAATTAAATCATCATTATATTGTAATTATTATATCAAAAATTAGTAATTCATCTGCAGTTGTCGTTCATAAATCGTAATATATTTATTTAATCTTTCACTCTACCCAAAATTTCCTTTTTATGACTTACGCAAATTATTTTCCAACACTTGTGGTGCGTTGGCCCACTTGCAAAGTTTTCCAATTACATATCTATGTATGTATGTATGTACAGATGTGTATGTATGTTTGCGACATCTGTGTTCGTGGAGCAAATGCGACGAAAACTTAAAAGTACAACAGATGTGATGCATGTGCAGAAAAAACTGTACGCATTCTTCGAAAATAAATTATTTTTTACGTAAAGGATGGAAGAGAGTACGAATTTTAAGCGCAACTGCTGCTCGAAAGTTCCGCTGTCACCTACTTTCAGGCTGAGTTATTTCAACTATCTTTCGTAAAATAAATATGAGGAAAATGTTAAATGTGCATTTATATAAATAAGAATTTTGAAATGTGTACATTTATTAAAGCACTCAATTTTTATACACCACGTTTGGTAATAAGTTGCTAAAATAAGTTGCTAAATACTAAAAAAAAGTTACATTTTGCTTGTCACTTTATAACTCAGGAAGCACCAAACCGATTTCGATAAAACATATATATATATATATTGTATATAGTATATTAGGGCATACATGTCGATGGTTTTAGAACACTTCTTTATCCCAGTGGACCAGGGACCGATCTATTCAAAAAAATAGTATTTATGGTTCGAATTTTTCGCGCGGAAAGTGGGCCGGGAACCGATCTATTTGCAAAAATGTTATACACGTGGAGTTCTGAAAGCATACGTATGTGTTGTTGTTTTTGTTTTCTTGGTACGGGTTTTTGAAGTGAAACTTCTTTGCGCTCGTTGGGCTGTAATTCCAATATCGAATGAAATGAAAAAGCGACAGGAAAAGGGAGGGGATGGCCCGCGTGGTGGGGCAGTCGGACGGTAGGAGACATGGGAGAGAAACGAAAACGCGACAGATGCGGAGTAGGAAAAAACGAGAGAGGGGTAGCATGCATGGAGGGGAGGACAGAGTGTGGCAATGATTGTTCTCTACACCACTCCGAACCAGAGAATTAACGATATAATAAAATTCATACATAGAGCATTATTGGCATATACTCCCTCTGGTGCAGCAGAATTAGGAGAAGCTTTGTACACTATGCCAATGATTTTAAGCGGTGATTTTAATGTCAATTTTGCCTTGGAAGAAGCTCAACCACTTGTACGATTTTTACAAAGTAAATTTAATTTAAAAATGACAATAGATGCAATTTTCTCAAGATATTTAAATAATTTACAATCACGAGTTTTCATTTCATATTTTTCATACCACAAACCAATTGTATCTTTTCTAGAACATGAAAGTATGGAAGTGAATGAATAGATTTTTTTTAAATGGAGGCGAAAACATCAACTATCTTTTCTCATTAACCTAACACGCTTAAAAATTCGAGAATAATGAATAGTGGCTTCTGTTATCGGGGAAATATTTCTATCTCATAAAACTTCCTGGCTAGGGTGAGTATTTTCATTTCCACTGCCCATCGAGATCCATGAAGTTTCACTTCTATCGCCTAGCTTTCTAGGCTGACAATTTTTGTTTAGTTAGAATGAAATTTAATTCTTTTTTTGCACAGAAATTCCGTGATTTCAATCGTATCCAATCGATCGGATCAATTATATTATATTATCTGCATGCAAACCGTTCGATCGTGTGTTTTGGAATTTATGCGTTGAGTTTTGTTTGCTCTTTTTTTACATAAATTGCGATGATTTAAAGGTAAAATAATGCCACTAGCAAAACGATCACAACTAGGTGTTTGCCAAACGCTTCAAGTTTGGGGATTGCATTTGGCGGAACAGTCTTTTTCGCATTGGCCTGGACAAGAGTTGGAATTCCAAGTTCTTTGTTCATTCATGCTACAGATAGAAAAACGAAAACGTGTTGAATTGAGAATTGATTTTTTCTTAATTTCCAAAAATCTCAATTTTCCACATGAAGAGAAAAAAAAGCATTTTTAATTTAAAAATTTCATCTAAAAAATATTAGAGTATCCGTAGCGAAGCACGCCGGGTAAGCTAGTGGCTTACAAATCGTGTAAACTGAAAAAATTAAAATTCTAACCTAAGCAATTATTAAAAATATTTTTAAAAATGATCGTAGCTCCTTTGAAAACAACCAGCAATACATGTTTGAACGAATCTAGTTACAAAAATAAGTTTATTGTTTCGTATGACTGTGTTGTTAAAAGAAAATAGTTGACTGGGCAGTTAACGGTAATCGGGTCACCAATGGAAGTCATAGCCAATCATAAACTCAGCGTTAGGGGTATTTTCTAGAGGCTTACGCACTGATTAAATTCCTGACAAACGACGAATTTCACGTTCGGTATGAAGAATTCGATTAGGGTAGTGTTAAATGCATAAAATCGTAAGCATAGTAATTTTAGTATGATTTTATTTAAATAAATAAACTGATTCCTAAATAAATAGAATAAAATTTATTCAAATAAATAAAAGTCGCTTAAGTTTTAGAATTGAAGACTATTATATAAATTTTTTTTACTTAATTGGCGCCATAACCGCTTTAGGATTTTGGCCGAACATCTCCTACAATTTGTGGTGTGCGTCTTGATGTTGTAACACAAATTGAGGGGCCTACAGTTTTACGCCGACTACGAACGGCGAGTGTTTTTATTTACATAAATTCAGGGACCGAAAATGTTCGTTAATTTGATTTTTTCGGATCAAAAAATTATTGGAAGAAATTAATTTATAACCAAACTCAAATACGTCGATTTAATCCCTATGCTATACTAATCTGACCTTATTTTCATCTGGAAGATTTTTTGTTTTAAATCATTGCACACTCGTTATTCTTTAATTTACTTTATTTCGTTCATACTATTTGAACGATATTTTGTGATTTATATTTTTACCATCAAAAATAGTCGTTATTCTTGGATTTTTATATCATCAAGTATGAGCGTAATTTTTTAATTTTTATTTTTTCGGTAAAAAAAATTAAACGTTTCTCTTAGATTTGAAATTTTCCGATCGATAACTGCCAGAATATTATTATTAGAACAAAACTATTAAAATTCCAGGTAAGCATTTCATTGCATAAAAATACTAAATATATGCATTATTATTTACCAACGAGAAATTTCATAAACTTAACAGTTTTGTCCATATTGTAAATGAATTTTTGCTTGCAGTTTCAGACAAAGAACGATTTGGACATTTGTACTTATTTTCGGTAATCTGGACAGCCGGAACCGAAGCGGGGTATTCGTGCCACGCTAGGGCTTGGAATAGATTTCCCTCCATGCGCAAAAGTTAGCATTTTGCTGGATTTAAAAAAATTATTAATTTTTTACTTGTGAATGTGAAGTCTAACACTTTTTTGGCAAAGTCCTCATAGTTTTCCGAGAGCCTGAGATTTATATTAGTAGTTTAAAAATAAAATAACTGAGGATAGTAATTCCGACATTAGTGAAAGTACAAACATAAACGGCTTTTAAAGTATAAACCTTTTGAAAGCCAAATATAGTGCTAAGTGCGGCCTTTTTCGCGATTTTGCAGTTTTTAGCGGGTGTCTTAAAAAAAAAAATTTGTATACCCAAAATTTTTTCTCGACACAAGTGATACTTTATTTATATTTCTGATAACAACAACATTTCAATTCTGTGGTAGGCAATATGACCAAATAACTTAGATTATAAAGAAGTTGCATGGAGCTTCGTTGCCTGTTATTTCACCACACCAGAAACCAATTGGAGCTAATCAGACTCTAATATCGATCAGCAAAAGTTAAATTAGTGGTGGGAGTGATGCAAATTTTTTGTAAACTACGTTCTTTGGTATGACTGTAAAATCAGAAATATTCCTTCCACACTTTCCATTCCATCAGTAGAAGTCTAGTGGCGGCTTACAGATAAACAACTTGTGAGTATTTATGTTAATATTGAGCATCTGCTGCAGTTAATTCCTATGCAACTACAAATAATTTTGTTTTTTTTTTTAATTAAAAAAGTCGCAAGGCCAATATTTTAGGAAGTTTTCCTCATTGACAAGCTGCAGCGGAAGTGCAGCATAAAGGTTGTTTTTTTTATTTTTATATTTCCACTTCGCAGGTGCTGGTAACAAGTTTGCGTGCTAGCGCCTCGAAAAACTTTAAATTAAGACAGCAAAAGTGCACTTTGTTTCACTCCATCATTTCCCAATTCAAATTCACACTCACACCAATCCCACCTGTTTTTCGCATTCCCACTACCTACGGATGGCAAGCAACTTTATTTTAATTTTCACTTCTTTTACCTCAGGTACAGTAAGTAGTACGAGTGTCAAGTTCTGCACGCCTACAGCTCATCAAGGCACTCACTCACGTTAAGTCAGAAATACATATAACTAATTAAAAGCGCGACGCAACAAATTCGCTGCAATTTCGCAGTTGCCACAAATTAAAAGCAGCAGCAATTTCTGAGTGCATAAACTTTTGAGCAGGTAGTAATTTTAAAGTTTTCTAATTTTGTTTAAATAGAATACAATGGGAGAGTGCGTGAAAAAGATGAAGAACGTGGTGTTTTAGTTTATATGGTTTTTGAGTGAAGAATTCGGTACTTGAAAAAGAAATAACAAAAGAGATAGAGGGAGAGAGAGAGGGAAAGAGAGAGAGAGAGAGAGAGAGAGAGAGAAGCAAGTTAGAACACTTGAATGAATAGAAACGAGATTGCATGTTCCGTAAAACTAAGCTCTGAGTTAGAAAATATATTTCACATCAACACTCACACCAATGCAATACAATAGCGTTGCACTACTAAACTAACAAGGCCAATTACTAAACAAATTTTAACGCAAAGGCATTTTTGTGGTCAGCTTTTAAAAGTTCGATATTTAGTAATATAATTTATACAAAAATTATGAATTAAGTGCATATACACTCTTATACAAATTTTATTTTTGTGTAACCTGCAAAGCAGGATATTTTGAATACCGAATTGCTGTCAGCACATAGCTGGCATATTTTGACTTAATACCAGAGCTTAAAAAAGGCACGCACGAAAATGGCATACTTTGTGAATGAAAAATAAAGAACTTTTACTTAAAAGCTGTCAATTGCTTATTTACAAACTTGTGTACATATTTATGTATATATATAGAAATTTTTGTTCACATAATAATTTTTGTAAATATTTATACAGCTAAGCGCACACGAATGCAATCAATAAAATTAAGTAGCAAGAGTTCGAATTACCAAGCACACGCTTGTAAAAACTAAACCAAAAAAAAAAGTCAAACAGCTAAACAACCCAGGGTGAGATTAAAAAGCTATAGAATGCAAGAAATAAATTGCAAACATCTTTAATGTAAGCATTTTGTTTAGCTATAAATTATCGCTCTAAATTTATGCAATCCAGAAATCGGATTAAAGTGTCTCAATGCACAATCTATTGTACAAAAATCACATAAAATTTGTATATTAATAAAAAAAATCATAAAAATATAGTAACTCCAATGATCGCATTGGTTTAGAAGGGCAGCAGTGCAAGTTTAAACTCACTTTAAACTCCCACTACTTAAACTCGGTTTAAATTTAACTTATTTTAAACTGCAGCCCTGTTTTTTAGTGAGAGTTTAAAGCCGGCTTAAATTTGGCTATTTTGTTGGGCAACACTCTTCTTTTCTATGTTTAGATCAGTGTCAGGCAAAACCGAACGCACGCACACACAAAAATTATATGCTTGTGTAGGTGCCAAAGAAGCGTTGCCGCTGTCGAATTGTTCGTTTCAGTGAAATCAAGCAGATAATGAGTGATGCTGCCAAACGTCGCTGCTGAAAATTCGATTATGGTCGGCCTGGCGAGCTAGTTCGTAAAACTCAGTTCAACTGCGCTATATTGGCGATTTAAACTAAATTTAAACTACGATTAAAGTTGACTGAAAACCAGCATAGCGAGTTTAAAACGTAAAAGAGAGTTGAACTCGCACTGAAAAACTGTCCCTTAGTAAATAAAAACCGAAAGAGACAGTCCTCTCTTCAGTTCGGATATGAAATGGCTACCAAAAGTTGGTCCCAATGCCTACAGTTCTAATACGATTCAGTCACCAAAAGAACATTCTAATGAAGTAATGATTTCACGCGATGTATGGATTCTTGCACCATCTTGTTGGAATCATTTTACAATTTAGGCGATCGATATTAATTAGGGTACAAAACTGAGTGCTTGTGGTGCTGATGATGGGCTCGTCTTCAATTTCAAGAAAGTATGGACCAACGATGCCCATGGCATGCAAACCACAACTGTCTGGTTTGGTTTTTGAGGATGCAAGATGGAGCCTGGAGATTCTCTTCGCCATTGTTCGTTAAATGTACCTCATCGTTGAAGCAGATTTGATGTTAAAAAAAGCTGTATGTAAATTTGCCGCACCGAACGCAAAATTTGCAAATAAATTTCCACGAAATTAAATGTCGAAGACATGTGCTTGCTTTGGATTCTAATCTACTAGGAAATTCTGTACCTCTAAGAAATACACCCTTTATTTAAAGCACCAGTAGAGAATGCAGTTTCTTTTTCCATAAGCGGGCAACTTTATCCCAAAATGTACTTTGAATATGAGTATTGCCTCATAACTTCTCATTAAACTATAGAGCTATAAGGGGTTAAAGGGCTGATCTTCAAAAAACTGAAAATCGTATATTTCAAAAAAATGTAAACCTCCTCTTAAAAAAAGTAAGAATTTTTAGGGAAAAAACTGTGTAATTGTTTTGTGCAAAAGTAATTGATCGTTCGGTACAACACTTTTTTGTAGAGGTATGATTATTCACTAAGATATAAATTTGCTAACGAAATTCTTTACCCTTTTCAATTTTTGTGCAGAAAGTTGCAATTCAAATTCCGAAAGTTACAATTCAACTTCAGAATTTCCATTTCAAATTCAGAAATTTCACTTCAAATTAAGAAACTTTTATTTCAAATTCAGAAAGTTGCAATTGAAATTCAGAACTTTCACTTTAAATTCAGAAAACTGCAAGTCAAATTCAGAATTTTCATTTTAAATTTAGAAAGCCATTATTCAAATTCAGACAGTTAGAATTCAAGTTCAAACTTTTAATTTCAAATTCAGAATTTCCATTTCAAATTCAGAAAATCACAATTTAATTTCAGAATTTTCATTTTCAGTTCAGAATGTTACAATTTCAATTCAGAATTTCAATTTCAAATTCAGAAATTTCATTTAAAGTGCAGAAAGTTACAAATGAAATTCAGAAATTTCTAATTTAAATTCAGAAAACTTAATATTCTCTGTACGATTTGGAGATTTTATATTGCATAGGGCAATTGTGTCACAAAATTTTTATTTCTATTTTTTCATTTTCATTTCAACTACATAATTTTGAAATTTTTTTAGCTTAAATCGTAAATTTCTGAATTTCAAATCAAAAAATCTGAATTGTCTAAATCTAAATTTGAATTGAAAATTTCTGAATTTGAAATGGAAATTCTGAATTTGATTTGTGGTTTTCTCAATTTAGAGTGTAAGTTCTGAATTGAAATTGTAATTGTCTGAACTTAAATTGTATTTTCTGTATTTGAAATGGAAATTCTAAATATGAATCGTAACTTTCTGAACTAAAACAAAAAAAAGGTGTAGAAGAATTCAAAACCAGCAAACTATGTAAAATCTTCATTTCAGTACGTTTTTTAAATTCTCTACAAGTTATCAAGATGCTTAACAGATATAAAGTAAATTAAATGTACCGTGGCAAACAGTTTGAGTAGTACAGTATTATTTTTATAATATGGGAAATATTTACGTTGTTAAATTTTTTCTTTAATTTTTTTATAAAAATATAGTTTATTTAATCGAACTACATTTGGAGATTTTTCATTGCTAACCTGCTTTCGGTGGATTAGGAATGAAGTAGATTTTCATTAAATTTTTTCACACATTACCTACCAAAATTACTTTTCCGAATACAACTTTTTCGGGCGGGAGGCAGCCACATAACTTGACCAAAGTGCACAGTATTTCCTATCACAATATTCAAACTACATATTTCCTACCTATTACCTATTTACATATATGAATTTCTGACTTTTTACATTAACTACACTCTGATGTGTCAAAACTATTTAAAACTATGCTGAGAGATTAAAATAAACCTTGATAATAACGAAGAAATCTGAAAGCTCACTACCAACGATAGCATAAAATCGGGCTTAAATCCGACACACGAGTATTATTCAAACTATGAAATATACTCCGGACATATACACCTCCTACCCCCCTGTACACCAAAGTTTGGATAAAACTAAATTATGTAAAGCCAAACTGAGCAACGCTATGCGATAAAAGGAATTGTTGCAGCGGCACAACACGAACAAAAAATTGGGGGAACAATAAAATACGCGGAGCCAGGGAGCGTGGATGGGTGCAAACAGTGCCAGCAGGTGAAATAAAAATTTGCATAAAACCAAAAATTCTAGAAAGGAAACAATCCCCTGCCGCTGAGCCATACAAAGCATGCAAATTTTTTTTTTGTTTTAATTGCGTATGCGGATTTGCCTATAACTATGTGCGGTGCATTCATGCAAAATATAAACAAATACTTGTGTATGTATGTATATGTAGATGTGTGTGCATTAGACTGGCGGCATGTTTTTTTCTTTGGAAATTCATTAATTTTCGGGTAAAAACTAATCCCTATCCACCGTACCTAGTGGAGTCCATAATTTTGACAAATTTTTTACATTTGATACCAATTTTTAATTTCAAAAATTCTTGTATGGTAACTCTAATGGAAGTCTATACAAGCTCATATATAAAATAAAGAACCGGTTGAAAAATACCAACAAGAACACATTTTAGCATGGCAAAAGTTACCAAAATGTAGAAAAAACTATTTTTACAATTCCGTATGTATTAGTGTAAAGTAATATTATATCCAATAAACAAAAAATTATTCCTTTAATTTAATCAATAAAAATGTTTCAAAGGCGGCGACACCTAGAGCTTTGTCCAATAGGTACAATGCAAATAAAATAAAGTGTTTAAAATATTTTGGTGAATATATAAGTTGATATTTAATTATAAATAAATATAAAGCTAGCATAGCACCGTAAATAGTTTTTTTTTTTGTATAATTTATCATTTTCTCTGCTTGCTTTTATGGAAAACTTATTTGAGCCATAAAAAAATGTTGAGATATTTTATTGCTCAAGCTTAAAAATACCTAAATGTTTATTTGCATGTTTAGAACATTTTGAAGTGTTTTAGTAGGGAATGCAAAAATTATATGAATTTTTTAAACTATATTTTCTAAGTTTCGGGAAAAGTAATAAGAAGATAATTTAATGGGTTTGTGAATAATTAAAAAAAAATTCATATTTAAATATTTTTTATTTATTATTTTAAAATATTTACCTAATTTATATGTTGTCTATGATTTTTTATTAAATAGTTAGTAATAAAAAATTACAAAAAAAAATGGAGCAACGAAAAAGCCGTAGTCCAGCGTACTAAAATTCAGTGATCTAGCCCTGAAAGTATCTAATACGTTACTCCCTTTTGGTGACAGAGGAGGCTTCCTTTGCGTTCGTATTTTTAATTGGCGCTTATTAGAAGGAAGAAGGAACGATTGGTGAGGTGCTTATAGCGCCAACTAAATAAGAAGTAAGTGACCTAGATTATAAATAAGATTGCATGTATTTTATATACTATTTTTAATTTTTTTTTCTATACTTACAAATTGAAGTGTTTTGCCGCATACACAGATTTCAAACCAAGGCGAATTCATATGGTGGTGTTATACGTACAAAAACAAAAATTTACACTAACAAATTATATGCACAATGACAGTATAGTTTACAACAAACACATCATTAACATTCACCAAGCGAATTCAATCAGCTATTTGATTCACCTTATATGAATTCGCCTTGTTTCAAACTGCTTACCACTGACGACAGTACATACATACATTTGGCGGCGTTTAGACGATATCGTTTTAATTTTATAATATTGTTTGAGCGATTATTGTTTTAGAGACACGTGATGCATGCCATGTTTAGCTTCTTCATTATAAGTCAATGAACGATTTCCTAGCTTCCTTGTTTTTCTACTTTATAGTATTCTCTTTCTTGTCACGCAGAAGGATCCGATTGCAAAAAACTTGCCCAATTCCTAAGCGGGTAAAGAATGTTTTATTTCTTGATCAAACAAAATAATTTAAAATTTTTCTGCCATAGATCGGTATATCTTGTATTGTTGCGTAAACATGTTTTGGAACAGGATCTTCTTATTGGTTATCACTATTAATTGCTTCCACCATTTATTCCTTGATATGTGAGCGGATTTTTTCATCAACAAATTAAAGGCCAACCCCTTGTTGCGACAAATGTCATAAATGGTTCTTAATTTTTCATAACATGGTGTTGGGTACTTTTTTTTATCGAAATAGGCAACTATATCTCGAATGAGTTTAAGGTCGTTTTGTGGCGCAGCTATTGGATCCAGACAACGAAACCAATATGGAACGTGCATACTTAGATGCAGATTAGCAAAAGACAAATGCTTCTTAGACTTTTTTTTCTCTGAAACTATAAATACACTTTATATAATACAAATTGTTCAAACGCCAAACTTTCAAGTATTATGGTTTAAAAATTTTTTTTTAAATTTCAAAATAGGTCGATTTAAAATTTTTTCGAATTTCGGAACTGGCTATAGACACTTCGT
Organism: Anomoia purmunda; assembly: GCA_951828415.1. Taxonomy (NCBI): domain Eukaryota; kingdom Metazoa; phylum Arthropoda; class Insecta; order Diptera; family Tephritidae; genus Anomoia; species Anomoia purmunda. Next base: position 48,559,693 of record OX639997.1, on the reverse strand, counting down.
CATAAACCTTACGTGCGATGATGAGCCAGGTAAAGTGACTTGTGAAAAATTTGGTACGTCTTCTCTAACAAAGAGCAACGATAGTTGTAATAATTTTTTAATAATTGGTTGAAATGTGGGGGCCATTTAATGCAGTTCAGCAAAAATTCTTAAAAATTGGTATTTCAGCTAATGGTAAGGCTTCCCGAACTTCTATGTACGTCCGAAATTTCACTCCTGTAGGATTTAGGATTAATCTTTTTCAATTGCTAGAAAAACGATCCAAAAGGGTAACCTCCGGTTTTGCCACAATTCAATTCGAACACTACTTTCACTAAGTATCTTCGACAGGACACCTATGGATATTTGAAATTTTTTTGTGCATTTATCGATTTCTTTTAACAAAAAATTATGTGTTTTAATCCAATTTTTTTCATGCATCGTAGGAATGTTAGCCTGCAAAATTCAAACGTGGTGTCAATCGTGTATTTCATGCTGCTTCCCAAAGGCATATTTTCGTTAGGCATTTTAAAAAGTAATAATTGGAGCACCTGTTTTATTGATGGTAACTTGACTCTTAAAATAACACATTCACATTTACCCAATACAAGTATTTCTTGCTCAGAATGTAATCCTGATAATAATTTGGAACTGATTTTTCCAACGATTAATTAATTTTGAACCAGTAAACAATACAAAAACACCGACTACTATTACAAATATCGAATAAATGTGCTGATATTTGTCAGCTCTTTTTTCTAATTGCGAAGTATGTACATTTGGCTCAAAACGCAATATAGCAAACAAGATTTTATTTATCTGTTCTTCAAAATGTACGTACTTTGGACTCCACAAGACGCAGTTTGGCATCATCGGATCGGGATAAAAATTATTACCGTTTATTGTTAATTCTAAACTCATTTTTTAAGACCCGAAAATTTACAGATTTGTCTCCACACAAGCTGCGGGCTAGTCTAATAAACATATCTATAGTTGAATATTCGTTCTTTTATATTCGGTGGAATTTTATGTGCGTAAAAAAAAAACATTGTAAGTAGATTAACGCAATCGCTGCATTCACTCCCTCATGAGCTATTAACATTACTCTGCATGAGTGTGTGTGTGTGTGTGTATAAACACATACTTATGCACGTATGTACATAGAATCGAATGCAGTTCAGGTGTATGGCTTAATTTTACTCTGAGCCGATTTGGGTTTCATTTGTTGGCCTTGTACCAACAAAACGATAAATAGAGAACTAACCAAGCGGCAAAAGGCAACGAGCCGATTTATTTATTAACGCCAGAATACCAAGCGCTAAATTTGGGGAAGAATGTATTTTCACAATAAACTTGCGAATGAATTGGTGCAACTGCATTTGCTAAATCTAACACAAAAAGCGCTCACGCTGATGGCCAAACTTCAATCGGCAGTCGAGCGATTGTAATTAGGCCTACCCTATTTTAAAGGCCCACCACTATTAAAACGCTTTAATTTATGATACAACCTCAAATTGTACTATATCACTTGGTATGTAATTTGGAATACCATGTATTCAAATTAAAATCGTATTGATATAAATAAACTGTTTCCATCTTGTAAAATTATGCTAAACAAGCTAACGTCGGCATGGATTTTCAAGGTAATTGCCCGTCTGTACGGTTCGCTAGTCTGGTAGAAAGCCGTTGAGGTTTTTTTGTTTACATACAGAAACCGTACTGGTTATATTTTTTTATAATAAAATCATGATTTAATAGATAAATTTCGATTTTTTCTTTTTACCATCAAAAATAGTCGCTATTCTTGTACCTTTATTTTTTCGATCTAGTTTCACCGTTAACTTTTTTAATTTTTCGATAAAGTTTAATCGTTATTTTGTGATTTTCCCCACCTTCAAAAATAATCGTTATTTATTCAAAATAATCGCATTTAGAATTTTTCGATCATAATAAACGCCAACAAATACGCCAACGATGGCAATACATTTTTTTAAGATCGAACAAAATATCACAAAAAATCAATCAAATATGATCGAAAAATTTTAAATCCAAAAATAACGATTATTTTTTTATCGAAAAAATAAAAAGCATAAAATAACGATCAAATTTGACCGAAAAAATAAAAATTTATCGAATAAATAAATACCCAAGAAAAACGATTATTTTTGATCGAAACAATAAAAATCACAAAACAAGGATCGAACTTGATCGAAGAAAAAAAAGCGATAAAAATTTATCAAAAAAATTAAAACCAAGACTAACGATTATTTTACATCGAAAAAACACAAATGAGAATCCTTACAATCAAACTTTAAGATAGGTATTCAGCTTGCGAGAAAAATCACAAGAAATATTTTTCATTATTTCTGTTGGTTAAAAAAGTAATTTGCCGGTGTTTAAATTTTTTTTTCAGAAATAAATATATCGAGCATTGAGAGCTGTAAACTGATTTAAAAAACTTTGATAGAAGACAATTTTTTTCTATTGTTGAGCGTATTTGTATATGAATATATTTTTATTGTTTTTTTTTTAGGATTTATATACTTAGCTTTAATCAGGAAAAATATATATGCGCCCCTAAAGGGTGGAAAGAAATTTTACCTTTTTTTAACAGCATTTATTTTAGTCTCTGGATCGGGAGTGCCTGACTTGTGTCACAGCCGCCTCTGAATACTCTGTTATATGACTGATTTGGGTGACGATGAGCTCGCTCGGCAGGACACCCTATAAGTCATTGCTCCAAGCAGGGAGAGGGTAAGGCACCTCTGACTGCCTACGGACTCCTGTTGGACAGATGTCAGCTAAGCGGGCTACGATATGTAGAAGTGGAAAAACTCTCTGGCCGGTGGTGGCCCATGAGTCGAAGGAGCTCAAGTCGTTAACGGCAACTTTTGAGTTTCGTAGGAGCTCTCTGGGGTAGAAATTAGCAGTTCATTATTGTTGCTGCCTCAGCTGGCGCATTCTGTTAAACCAAATTTCCAAAGTACGATTTATTACAAATAGCATGCTCGATATTCGCCATAAGGGGCTTAATCGTGGAAGGACAACAAAGTTCTAACACATCACCGAGACAACTGATAACGTGATTAACGAAATTCGTGCTAAAAATCCCGATTTTAGCGTGGCGCGTCATCCTGCGGAATCTTATTATGTCTCTGTAGTCCTCACCGTTAACCTAAATGGTCTTTTCAGTAGCACTCTAAAATGAAACTGTACCAATAATACCACCGCTTCAAAAACCGCACCAAACTGCCATTGTCTGAGGATGCATTGGGTTCTCGCCGATCATGTAAAGATTTTCCGATCCTCAAATGCGGCAGTTATCCTTGTTAACATACCCGCTGAAATGAAAATGCCATTCGTCAGAAAAGGTTAGCTTTCCCTGAAAATTGTGCATTATTTCCCACGGTTGTTCCAGCTTGAACCGTTTCAGAAGGTGTCGCAGGTTATGCCACCGCTAACCCTCTATTGAAAATTTTCTTGAATCAATAAGCCAATCGAATTTGATGAAAAATTTGATGAGGTAGTGCTTTTGAAGGTTTTCGTTTCGCTTACACTCCATTTTTTGTTTACATATACGTGGTGTTTTGGTTTTAACAATTCGAGGCGTGTAAAATACTTTTTGATGCAAAAACCATACTCCATAACTACTTTTTGCTAATTTTCAATCAATTTACTTAATAAATCTTCCAATAATTACAATTATTTATTGCTCTCAATCACAGCATTTTTTGAAAGTTATTGTTTTGTTCTTCACTTTATTACATTTTACTTCAATTCTAAGCAAACAAACATGGCGTCTAAACGCGCGAGAAAATTACATTTTACTCAAGCTTCATGTTGTTTGATCTGATATAGTTGGTTCATGGAAAATTTTGACAGAATTTCTACGTATCAACAGATTTTTCTTTACAAAAACCTTGTATGTTTGTATACTTGCAATCGTTTCTATTCTGTCCAACGTTTTAAAAAAATGTAGTGTTTATTCTTTCTAACATATATACCAACGTGTTTCCTCTCAGTCTTCTCCACCGGTAAATCTGATGTGAAATTATAGCCACATTACTCGCCGAGATTCAGATCAATCAACACAATCTTGTGTTCTATCATTTTAGCAGCAAATAGATCCGTCACCGTCACCTAGCGAAAAGGGGAGAGAAGGATAGAGAGTAGGATATTCATTGCACCACAAGTGTCGCAATTAGCGTGCCGATCTTCTTTTTTTTGTTACTTGTCCTGCTAAAGAAGTTCCACCTCAAAAATTTTAATAAAGTACTAAGATTTTAGGAAACCTCCTAATATATAATTGTTATTGTTGTTCTTCTTCTTTGTTCGGAAAGAAGTTTTGCGAGGTATGTGATAATTTCTGAAACAACACCTAAATTTTTAATAAGTATTATTGGTTTTTTTTTATTTTCTAATGAAAAAATATGGCGTCTAGCCCATATATTGAAAGGCAGTCGACAAAAACTAAACGCCAAAAATGGCAGTGCATCGAGCTCAGTTATATCTGTTCCTTTCTCTTCTCTGTATGTGAGATAAAAAGTGATCGGGAAAAAATGCTTACTAAAAGTACAATTAAACGAAAATTTATATTATATAAATCACAACACAAAAAATGCCTATACGCCACGTTGTACCCCAACAAGAAAAAAAATTATGAAATCAACGCTTTCTGCAAAGTCCATGGCAAGTAAAAAAAAACCTATACAAAAATTAACAGAAATTTCTTCAAGTGCCTGCGGTGTGAGCAGTGCATGACAATGAACAGGAAAAAATTGAAAAAAAAACAAACAGGATTTTCAATCGAAGACCCAACATACATAAATTCGAAAACAATTGCACAATATTTATCATATCGCTTGCAGTGTGTATATCTGGTATATCAGTGCATAGCTTAACAACACACACAAAGAAAAAACAAAGAAAAAAACTGGCTTTAAAACACACGTCTTACAAAAAACAAAAAAAAAAATGCATGCAGTGGGACTGATGCCAAGCGTGGAAAAAATCGAGATTTTATGTACATATGTAGATGGTGGGGAGAAATGCAAAGAAAAAGTCGATGGCAATGTGTGAGGTTGGGTTGGGTCGACTACAGCGACAAAAGTAAAATCAAACTAACAAAGTATCAAATAGAGCTGTAACGAAAATTGAGAATAACCACGCAACTGCTACCACTATCACGCACTTCCACAGATTAACCCAAAAAGTACAAAAGGTTGCCATGAGCCACAAAGCTTGCAGATATGACGACAACCATGGTAAAAACGAAAAAAACGATTGCAAAAAGCCCAGCTGGCGGTCTGCACATCTGCATGTACGCATACACGCACACATCTGTACATACCTACATGTGTATGTGTGTGGGAAGAGAGGATGGCACTAGTATTTAAGCAACAACAAAAAAAAAACGCGCAGCACTAACCGCTTAATCAGTGGAATAAAAAAAAAACTATTTACCTTTCCTGCGAAGTTTTACACTTTTCAATTTAATACGAAATTCGATTCAAAGTTACGGGACGAAAAACTTTTTACTTACTTTACTAAAAAAGAAAAACTCTAACAACATTTTTCGACTTTTGACCGCAATGTGAGTAGTTGATACTATTACTGCGAATTGAATCAACGACTCTTTATACTGCTATGCAGAGTGGCGGTGTGCCGGGATGAAAGGGAAGGCAGTTCACAATTTAGGTAAAGCTAATGTGGCCCTTCAATTGAATTGGGGTTGGACACGTGAGTGAGTGGCGCAAATAGATTAAGGCTGTAAGGTATTTTACACAAATCCTAGTAATATTATGTATATTATAAATGTGAAAGTTTGTGTGTCTGTGTAAGTGATTGTGTGTTTGGGTGTGTTAGTACCTTTTCAGGCCCAAACGACTGGATGGAAATGTACAAAATACAAATACACACAAATAGCCTATAGCCTACGATAACACATAAGTTATATGTTATGTAGAGTTGCCACATGCTAAAAAAATTATTGTGAAATAAATAAGTTAAATAGCGTATTGCTATATAATGACTAAATAGATCTAAATAAGATTTGATACCTGTATTGATTTTTTAAAGGGAGTTGCCACCCGCTTAAAATGTTAAATTCAATTACAGCCATCAATATTGAGATACGGGTATCAAATGAAAGAGGTTTAATAGAACTTTATCTCTCAAACGTTTTAAAAGAAGGTTGCCATCTGTTTAAATGCAAATTAAGTTAAGTAAAAAAATAAAAAACATTTAACAATATGAATTCCAAATATCAAATTTTAAGAGAGCGTAATTTCACAAATAATTTTGGCGAGAGTTGCCACCTGTTTAAAAAATTTATCAAAATTATAATATGGTAAGTTAGAGCACATTCAGCTAATATAAAATGCAGGGTTCAGTTAAGCTTCAATTCCCAAATACTTTTTCAGAAGGTTGCCACCTGTATATATGCAAATTAGGTTGAACAAAACATAAACAACATTTTATACCATGAGCGCAAAACTACAAATTTAAACAATGTTTAACAAATGTATACAATTTTAAAAAATGTTTAATTTCCAAAATACTTTTGGAAAGCGTTGCCACCTGTTTAAAAAATTAATTGAAATTATAAAAAGTTAAATCAAATATTAAAATATTGGTATCCAATGAAAGTTTGAAAAAAGCTTTATTTCGAAAATACTTTTGGCCGTTGCCACCTGATTAAAAGAGTAAATTTAATTTAATTAATAGGTTGCTGGAAATATGAAATATGTATAAGAGTATTACTGCGATACGAAAGAGTTGATATGAAAACATGTTTGATGAAGGTTGCCACCTCTTAAAGATCGTTGATTCAATTTAATCGGTAAGGTGACGGAAATTCTACTATACTGGTGTCAAACGAAAAACGTTTATTGAATTTGTTTTGGAAAGCATTCCGAAAATGTTTTTTCGTATATTTTTAATAGAATAAAATTAATTTATGAGCTTGTGGTCCATTGGTTACGCACTTGCCCAGCAAGTCGTAGATTGTGGGCTCAAATGCCGGTGCAGTCATGAAAGAAATCTGATGAGGAGATGTGGGGATCTCCGAAATAGCTATAATTTTTACCACTCCTGTCTGTTATTGTCTTTTTTCCAAAATACTTTTCCTTATACTGACCTTGAGCTCAAAAATTAATATTGTCGTTTAATAAAATCAGGCCAAAACAAAAAATATTAAATGAATACTTGAAATGGATAAAATCAGGCCAAAGAAATATTATATGAATAAAATTAATATAAGAATGAATTTACCTAAAATGATTACATGTGTCGATGGACATCTGTTATATTAATCAGCAGATGAGATGATATTGTAAACCTACTGGAATTTTATTCAGAAAATTATTTCTAATTGAAATTCTCCTCTCCATGGTCCATATGGAGTGTGGGACTATCACCCACGAATATCAGGGCGATTGTGAAGGAGAAAAATTTTGCAAGCCTTTGAAAAACTTCTATCTTGAGACCTATAAAATTACAAAAGCTTTGCATAATGATAGGAGTGAGGGGCTATTTTTAAGTCTTGAAGTACGGAACTATTCCTGGAATACTTTCGAATCATTTGGCACTATGTAGTTTGAGATGGTATAAGAAACAGTACAGAAATACATAGTACCGAAGTTATACCGAAATGCTATGAAATTTGCATTTGTTTCAAGTTTTCTTTTCTTTGTGCTGCTAAATAATTATTACATTATATAAGTCTCACGATTTTTGAAAGCTCAAACACATTTTTTTACTCATAATTATTATGAAAATACTTTTAATATAAGTGTCCAGCTAATAATTATTGATGATTTAAAAAAATTTGATCATTCTATTATAAGCCTCAAACATCAAAACCAATGATATATTAAAATCAATGATGCCTTAAGAAATTAATTTAGAAATAATTATCTTTTAGCAACTAACTTAGACTCATCTAAATACTAAATTTAGATGTTGAACGTCAGTCGAAGGGGTTCGTGCTTGTGCTCCGTTTTATCTGTGGAGAATTTAGTTCACTTTTTTGCAAGTAATAATGATAATATTTATTAATACATAGTTTTTCTAGGAAACATAAATACTGCTAAATCATTTCAGAGAAAAACGTTCATGCAAAGAAAATTATATTAATAAAATGTAAGGATTTAACCCTCATTAGGTCTAAAAAAAATGCGTTCAGCTTTCAGGTATGGCATAAATTTCGTGTTGATGAATTGCATTCGTTCAATGCTCTCTCAAACGGTCATTGGAGTTTAGGCAAAAGTGGACCAATGTGTCTTGTGAGAAGTCAATTGGGAATAAACTCAAGGTCATGTGCTTTCTCTTTTCCTTGCCCTGATGATGTTAATATATGTATTGTGAAAAATGTTTTCACTCACGCAGACGTCAATTACCTCAATTACGTTCGCCACATTGGTCAGTCAATGTGAAGTTTTCCATAATAGTTCATCAGTGTGAAGAATAATCGATTATAAAAGGTTTTGAAGTGTTCAAAATAAAATTGTCGCTTCGCCAATGATAAAATATATTTTCGAAACAAAAAATTACGCGGGCATATGCTTCAATATTCGGCCTCCGGCTTCAATATTTGCAAGGGTTGCGTAGGCACATCAATTTGATATCACACCTAATGCTTATCTATTTTGATAATGAATCATTTTATCTAAATTTCAATAAGTAGAAATCTCATGGCTATGTTTGGCTGGGGCATGTCGTGCGAATGGACGAAAACACTCTAACACTGAAAGTATTCAATGCGGTTCCCGCGGGTAGCGGTAGATGAAGAGGAGGGCCTCATCTGCGTTGGCAGGACCAAGTGAAAAAGTACTTGACATCACTTGGTATTTCCAATTATCCAGAAAAAGGTTACCAGGAAAAAGGTACGACTGGCGCAATTTGTTGAACTTGACCAAAATTGGTTAGGCGCTTATAGCGCTAGTTAAGTAAGTAAGTTGATATCGTAAAAAATTATGAAATTATGGAAAAAACTGCAAAAATTACGAAAGGCATACATACTCGTTACAGGCTTTTAATTTTTCTAGCATGTGCAGACAACCGAGAATTAATAAAACGTTGCAAGGATTCCCCCATCACTTCATTTTTTTCCTCAAGGACTGTTGCGGCATGCGCTGAAGTTTTTGAAGCAGTTGTGAAACCCTAGAAAGGTAGTGGTTAGATATTGAACGCATTCCAACATGAATCTACTCCTTCACACAAAGCCAAGATTGATGCTGGAATGGAAAATTCGCATGGCCACACTGCGCTCTGGACCCTAATCGTTTGGATTGTTTCGTATTGGAAGTTGTTGAACGGGATAATACACTTGATAATGGAAAGCCAAAATTAGCAGAGAAACTACACAAAGAAACAAGACACATTTGTTGCGCTCGTAAAAATTTTTCCGATACTTTTTAAGTGGTGATTGGAAGATATCGAGGGTTTGCTACTTGGCTAAGATGATATTTAAATTAATCACATAAGGTATGTCCAGGTATCTCTTGTATCTTCTATTTAAATTTAGTTGATCAATATTTAAAAAAAAAATAATTATTGGTCCTTTTGAACTAATTTTATTATCAAATAAAACCGTACACCTTTTTTTTATTTCCGGCGATATTTATAGTAGGTATTCCAAAACAAAACGGCACTGTTTAAAAACCTCGAATGTTTTTATATTTTGATCTATTTTCGCCGATTAATAAATTCGCTGAACTAGCCAAAAGTTGGCAAGCACCTCAAAAACGGCTTCTTTTCGCGTATCGTAAGGACATGGTTTTAAAAAAATTATTTTTCTCGTAAAACCAGGGACCGTAACGCATCAAAAAATCATTGTTGAATTAGGAATTTGTGATTTTTTTTTCGATTACATTTTAATGACATTTTGTGATTTTAATTTTTTCGATCAAGTTCAAGCGTTATTTTTACCGTTATTTGTATCGATTTTTATTTTTTTGATAATCGATATTTTAGGGATTTGAAATTTTTCGATCATAAAATTTTTTTGGTAATTAAATAATATGTTGTGCTATCTCAAAATATCGATAAAATATGATTGGAAAATTTAATACCAAGAATAACGATTACTGCCGCCCTGGGCAAATACCAAAATGGCGCTCTTTTCAACCTCAAAAATCAGTTAACCTTTTGTGTTGCTTTTTCTTTTTAGAGACCGAAGACTACTGAGGCACATTTTCGCTTTCTTACTCCCGACAACGGTTTTTTGGGGCCGATCCATAAAATACGTCACACTAAATTTTGTCAAAGACAGCTTGCATGTAATATGAGCTTTTGTAATATTTATAGTTTTGTGTTGTTTCAAAGTATCTGCTTCAAATGATTTTGATTGATTTTACAATGTACGAAAAATTTCAAAAGATTTTATTTCCCGAAGTTTTTAGTGCAGTTTTATTTAGTAGCAAATGATGCCTGTGCAAATAGTAATTGGTTATATGGAGGAGTCGTATAGGATGAATTTTATTATACGCAAGAGACGGGCAAGAAAGTAAGAAAAACAAAAAAGGTTGATATGAAACATTTTTTGAAATTTGTCGCCCCTGAAAATTTGCCGGTTGCCCTTTAGGTAAATCCACCCCTGTAGCCACAGAAAAAAAACCCCCATTTTGCGACGTTTTCCATTACCTTTTCGAGCATCGCGGGTGGTATATCAATAATTTCGGCACAAATATTTGCCTTAAGCTTTTCAATGATCGGGTAATTGGCGTATACTAAGCTTTTCAAATAACGAATGGTCTTTGGATCAAAATACGCCATAAAGTGGTCCCACTGGCGCCGATATCCTAAGCGCGATGACGACGCTCGCTCTCTGTCCACTTCAATTAGTTCATTGGAACGTCTTTGTCGTTGATTAACGGGTTATTCGCGATCTCCCATTTCTCTGCGCTCAAAAACAAAATCGACACCAAGCGACGAATATTATTGTCAAGCCGTCCTTACAACAATACAAATTACAACAGTTATTCCAGAAAAACTAAATGCATAACGACTAGCTTTGGCTTCGGTAAAATTCTACCCAAGCAACGTATAAGGGTTAAGTAATGCCCTAAATTAACATTCATATCTTTCATTTTACGCTAATTCAACATAATGGATTTACGCAAGAGTAACACAATAAAAATTAATTCCAACCGAAGTGACACTAAATTTCAATTAAGTATCATTATACTAATGTATGGTCATAAATAAGCATGGCTTATCAATTTTTCACGTGGCAAACAATAACAAATTGCATAAATAAATAGAATGCAAATAAAGAGGTGAATAAAATTGATGAGAAATATGGTGATAATCAGACGGCTGGGTAAACAAATTAGTGTTAAAAAAAAAAACAAAAATAGTAAAACAAAACAAAGTAAATGACCTACGAAAAAATACGATTGCGATTTGTGTTCATCATGAAAGTTTGCTTTGTGTACACGCTTATCTGATACGAATACGAATAGATACAGTTATGTATGTGGGAAAAAAACTAGAGAATAGGTTTTTGATGTATAGTTTATGCTTATATACAAGTTATATGAAATTGTAAATTATAGGCGTCTTTGAAAGAAGGATCTTAGCTAACTTTTATGAGGGTTGCCACCTTTTTGAAAGTAAAATTTAATTTAATTCTTCACAAATTATATGGAATATTGAAATATGAGTGTCAAACGGTTCGCCTCGCCGGGAATATGGTTCAAACCAATATTTTAGTGAGAGTTGCCACCTGTTTTAAAAGTTGAATTTACCTAAATTATATATAAGTAATATTAAATATGAAAGTATGTGTGTTAAGCTAATCGATACACGGAGAAAAAGTCTTATTATTTAAAAAGCGTTGCCACCTGCTTGAAAATTCGAATTTTACAAAATTATACACAAGTTATATGAAATAGTAAAACTCGGCTTTCAAACGGTTCGCTTTGTTGAGGTGAAGGTTTATAGCCAGGTTTATTTTAAAAAATGTTGCCACCTGCTTGAAAAGACTAATTTAATTAAATTAGGCGCATTATATAAAATAATAAAATATTGGTGTTCAAACTCTTTGTTTTATTAGGAGAAAGTTTAAAGATATATTCTGAAGAGAGTTGCCACCTTTTTAAAAAGTCAGTGTCAATTAAATTATACGCCAGTATATAAAATATTAAAATATGAGTGTCAAACTGTTCATGTCGGCGAATAGAAAGTGCATATTAACAGAGGTTGGTAGAGTTGCCACCTATTACATGTGATAATGCGTTTTCTGGTAATATATGCGGAAGACAATTAATAAATAAATATAGACATGACAACGTCTGCTGGGTTTTTCTAACTTTTATATAAAGTAAAAACAAAATTTATCAACTGTTCAAATTTTTTGATTAAAAGTTTTATAAAAATTCAAAGTATGCATTAAATTTTGGTTTAAAAAATTAGCAAAAAATTTTCGCGAATTTTTGATAATTTTTTTCATTGACGGTGTCACGCATTTTCTTTAATGCAAAGAACTTTTAAATGAGCTATAATATACATATATGTAACTATTATAAAAATTCGAATTAAAAAACTTGAAAATCTTATTATATACTGAGCTAGACAAACATACAACAAACAAAGAGGAATAGTTAAAGCTGGTCAAAATGTGCCCCTATTTTTTTCGCTCAACTGTATATTCACAATACTAGTGTGATTTATATTATTATAATTTGCCTTATGGTGGCAAAGAGTAGAGAGTCGTAGCGTAAAAATTTGCTACGCCCACACCACAATTCGCGCCGTTAGTTAACGCCATAAATCAGCTGTGACTCAAAACTAATCAAAATGCGGTAGTCTTCAATAAACCCATACATTGAAATTAAAATGCTAAAACTGCAATGAATGATAAATGGAAACCTTTCACGCCCACCAATTATGCCACTTCTGTCGCATTCGCAGTTATCACAGCCACCCTTATCAGCAGCAGAAGTCGGGCTATAGCCAACCATAAATGTCCACAACAGTGACATGCTGCGTTTGTGTGCTGAGCATTATTGGCGCCTGCTGGTAGGCAACATTTTTCGTTCCACTTCCCTTCCACTACCCCACTTAGCTCAGGGCTGCTAATGAGCGTAAAAAAAAAGAAAATTAGTATCAGCTCTAAGCCATAGATAGTTTTGTAGATAAAAAATCGCTTTATTGAAAATAATTGTTATTAGAAATGCATTTAGTTTTGCCATTGACATCAAACACATTATGAATGTATTGGTAAAGTACGGGTTATTTTTATATGTATGAAATATCACAATACATTCACATGTTCATCATATGTTGACTTTAGGCATCGTCTGCCGCTTTGGCTAATCAGAAATATTGGTGATGGTCATAAATTGCCATTGGTATGAAATTAGTTGGCAATGTTTGCGGATGTCGCAATAAAAATTGCAACTGAATACTACTTGCGGCTAAAAATGAATAAATAGCATATTTTCCGCTACAACAGCCCAGTTTATTGCGTCGACGTAGCTGTGTCGTGTCAAAAACAACACACCGAACTATTCAAATTTAACGTGTGTTGAGTGACTTTTGAGTAAAAATTTAAAATGAAAATTTTATTCTATATATAACCTGCTTTGTGTCGTTCGTGTGCGTATAATAAAAAAAAAAACGTTATTTACGTTTTTTGGTGAGAAGTAATAAATTGTGGAAAAATATGAAAAAAAACAAACTATATAAAATATGGAAGATTGTAATTATTGGAAATTGTGTATTTTAAACTTGGTATTTCAATTACGAAATCATAATAATAAATATGTGCTGCTGACACTAGACAGAGTTTTCAAAATCTTTTTCATCTCCGCATAATTTAACTAAATGGGAAACCTCCATCGCAAAAACGATAGCACATAGCTTACTTTAATTTAGATGACATTTACCGTGAAAAAAATTAAAGTTCAAAATATATAATAACCAAATAAAACCTCGAATAACTTTTATTCTAAACCCTCTAAATAAATATATAATCTACAAAGCAGTAAAACTATCAGCAACCGCTCAAAAAAAAATTGCATTTTGTTTTTAAATTAAATCGTTCAATTTTATTTCGGCATAGCATTAAAATATTTGCAAATTTCAATTTTTAGAAGCAAATTGGTTGCACTTCAGACTAAAGATAGTACTTTACACGATATTGGTATAAATTTATTACAAATAACGGCAAAAATTGGATTTTTCTTGTATTACTATAAAAATATTATAAGTAACCCCTAAAAGCCACGTTGAATGTTTTCAAAAATTCTGATAAAAATCAACCTCCCACTTTTTCATCAAAATGAAATGTATAAGCATTGCTCGTGGAAGCTCTGGAAAAGTTTTAAAATGTAGACTATTTTTTTGTAAATTATTGAAATGAAGTGGAAACATTCCAAACGACTCTCGTAGAAACTTCAGAGAAAATTTATTGCTGATACTCACTCCTATTGTATGTTACGTATAGCCTGAAAAAAGCTTCAAAGTGAAAGCTTTTCTTATAAATTATTTAACACTCATTTTGTGAATAATTTTTGTGGCATATCGCCCTGGTTCTTTGGCAATCAGCTAGAGGAGAAATTATTTTCCAATAGCATTTTTCAAAGTAATATTTTCATTTCCTGTCTACAAAATACAAACTTTAAAATTTTCATTTGTTAACTTTTTTTAATTTCCTTTTATTTAGCAATACCTGAATTTGCAGAATTCGTACCAACCAAAATTTATTTGGTCCAAAGTTTATTTGGTCTTGAAAAAAATAACAAAATTCTAAAACTACTATATCCTTTTCCTGACTAGGTTCACTTTAAAATTACCACCCCTACATTAGCTACAACAGGTACTTTTTTATATAGAACTTTGCCAAAATTAAAAAAAAATAAGTTCACAAACTTAAAAAAACTTAGGTCAAAATTTTCAATTTTTCCACAGCATTATCAAAAGCACGCAATTTATAGCCTATTCGATTTTAGTGCAGCTTTCCAGTTTTTAAAAGTGTTCATAAATTTTTCACACACTTTTTGTGTATTTGCTTGGCAATACATAAGCAACATATATAGTAAATCGAAGAAAATGGCAAATTCACCAAAAAAAATGATTTTTTCTTAAAATTTTTACTTAATTTAAAATTTTGATTTATATGGTTTATGTTACTGAATAAACTATATTTTTTATAAAAAAAATTAACGACAAATGCTTTCAAAGCTTTTTCAGCACCCTTACTCCAAAGGCAAATCAGTGGGCACCGCGTCGCACGAATTTATGTACAAAATTGACAAGGGGCTTGTCTCAAATAAATTTAAATTAGGAATCGTTCTTGACATAGAGGGCGCCCTTAACAATGCCCGCCCAGAGGCCGTCATCAGGTCATTTCTGAAAGGGCGGCTGAAGAAAAATCATCACCTCAATATTCAGGGGTTGTGGAATACCGGGTGTTACTTCATTGGCATTGCACACATAACGACAGATAAGCATCGCTAAACACTAAGCGGACTTTTACAGAATACTCTCTGTCTGGTAAGGGGAGTGGACTTAGGGTCAACCCCGGAAAGATAGAAATGATGCTGTTTACGAGGATATGCAAGATATCGACTTATCAGCCTACATCTCTGAATGGAGTAAACCTTAGACTCTCCAAGAATCTTAAATATCGGAGGTATAATTCTCGGCAGAAATAACATTACTTAACGGCCAAGGAAACCTGCTTTGTATGTATATAAAGCGGCAGGAAAGCGATGGGGTATAATACACTGGGTGTGTACCGCGGTAACAATCTCTCAAAAACACCCTGCGGTTTCTTGGCTTACTGTAGTGTTTTCCAGGCCGCCTGGCCAATAAGAACCCCAATATCTTTCCAATTCATTAATATTTACTCAGACAGCCAAGCAGCGATCAGATCACTACCATACGCCAGCACCTCCTCGAAGTTGGTGGTCGAATGTAGAAAGAGTCTAAACGAGTTAGCTGAAAAAGTTGACATTAACTTAGTCTGGGTACCAGGGCACAGCGACATGCCTGGTAGCTACACGACAGACGATCTCGCAATGGAGGGGCCGACAGGCTCACAGTTAACTCTGCACGTGATGCTGGCGTTCCCCTAGCTTCTTGTAAGCTCCCACTCATATTATCTATCATTAAAATGGCCAACGGAAGATGGGCAATGGAACCGACAATTTTACTAACTAAACAGATCCGGTCAAGTTACAATGAAAAAAGATCGAAAACTCTTATTCGAACTGGAAATCATCAGTGTAGTAGTAGGTCTTCTCGATTTCTGTCGTAGCTGCAAATACGTGGAGGAGATAGAGCGACGTAATGTCAAGGCAATCAGATGGTTATACTAAACAGGGTACTGGGGGAATGGAGCAAGAGAGCTCGCTCAAGTGGCGTCACAATGGGTCTAGCTGACCTCAGTGTGTCTCCCTACTGAACTAAACAGAGTAGCAACCAACGTATCCAAGGTCATTTCAATGCTTTTAAATCTACTACTATCGAAATATTTGCCTAAGATGCAAAATGATGGTCATATTTATTCCATTTGATACATTAAGATGAAAGTGTTAACATGAATTTAAATTTTCGCCACGCTTTAAACTTTGTCACTTGGGTTAGCTAAAAAAGAAGTACACAAAAAATTTTTTCTTTAAATAGCTATAAAAATTGTCTATCTCTGGCTCACTAAAATCGATCAAAGAGCAATGCAAATGTGCCAATTAATTTCACTTTTGCCAAAACAAAAATGCGGTGTAAAATAAAGTGCATCCAACTATTTTTATTACATATAAATCATACAAACATATATTTGTTTAAAAAATAAATATTTATATATTTTTAATTTCAATCATGAATTTTATTATAATGTCGTTTGTGCTGATGGTTTTGCTGCAGTTAAATTCAATGTGAAAAACCAGTGCAATAAATATGAATTTAGAGAAAATATTTTTAGTATGTGCATCAGACCGGGTCGCTCACCAGACAAAGAAAAAATTAGCAATTACAGCAAAATTTTATAAACCTATTTTTAGAGAATTTGAGCACCATCAAAATTTTTGTTCTAACTGCGTGCCACACACAATGAGCCACAGTTCATTGAATAATAAAATCTGGTAAAATCCAAGATGAAAATTCTGTACAAATTTTAAATTAAATCAAGAAATCCTTATTAAAATTGTTAATCAAAACTTTAAGAAATTTGTTGGCTTTGCACTTTTATAGCTCATTAAATTTTAGTGAAATAAAGTGAAATTTTTAAAAGGTTCAAAAATCTCATTGAATTTTCGTAATTTTTTTTCAGTGTTGCTCATATGTTCCCTGCATATAACGAATGCAAAATTTGTTGTCTAAAAAATGCATATTCTGAATTTGAATGAAATTGACCTGTGAATATGGGCTTAAAAGATACATATATCGGCTCTAGCGCCACCTATCGGCCACAACATTGTAAACACATTCTATGAATTTGAGCTCAATCGGTTAACTCATTTTCGACTCCGTCAGACACATTTTGCTAAAGCTTGTGTATAATTCGATTAAATTCGATTTTTCAATCAGGTGGCAACCCTCTTCAAATTATGGGTATGGACCCTCTTGAAAATATAGGCACGAACCTTACTTTCTCGAGACGAAAAGTTTGGCACCCATATTATTAAGTTTTACTTGCCTATAATTTAATTAAACTTGACTTTTCAAACAGGTGGCAACCCTATCCATAATATAGCTACATATAAACCTTCTTCTCAACAAAAAGAACTCTATGATGCCAAAATTTCAATATTTCATATAACTTGCGCAGAATTTAATTAAATTTGACTTTTCAATCAGGTGGCAACGCTCTCCAAAATATATACATCAACCTTCTCCTGGTCGAGACAAACCGTTTGACACCCATATTTTAGTATATTATATAATAACATTTCAATAATTAAATTCGACTTTTCAAACAGTTGGCAACCCTCATGAAAGTTCGCTATGAACCTTCTTTTCGATACGAATCGCTTGACAGACATATTATAATACTTCATATAACTTGTGTAAAGTGTGAATACATTTTACTTTTCAAACAGGTGGCAACCCTCTCTAAAGCATAAAATATGTTTTACGTCCTATTGGCAGTTTTTAAGGCGAGGCTAGGGCTAACATTTTTGTGATAGTAAAATCCTTTCAAAGTAACCTTTCAAACTACAAAAAATTAATTTGCAACCGTTTTTTAACCCCGACCCACCCTAATGCTAGTTTATGTGGCTATTCGCATATAAATACACAAACAGACGTGCTCACATAGATTTGTAAAAAACAAAACGAACATAACTATATATATGCTAGTGTATATATCATACACAGCAGCAATTCAAATGGTTATTAACTTTGCTGAAATCAAAACTATAACTACTACTCACACACACACACACACATACAAGTGCACACAGTAATACCATTTACTGCATTTATTAAAAAACTCAACGTTAGCGCGCATAAATTGCAAACTTTTCGGTTTTTCTAATTTTGAATTTGATTGTGTTTTTTTTTTTGCAACTTTTTTTTTTAGAAATAATTTTAAAATCACAATGAAAATATAATTTCCAACCAGTTTACCCCATTTTATTCAACATTTATCATCGGCAGCAAAAGGACAACTGAAACTGTGTGAAATAAACGTAATGCGTATAAATGGATACTTTAAAATTGAAGTGTATTAAAAATTTGTTTCATTTCATAATTTCATAATTCAGAGTTGTTGAAATAAAATTGAAATTCTGTGAACAATAACAAAAAAAAACCCCCCTATAACGCCGTAAACTATTTGGAGGTGTTCGTCGAGCTTACATATTTCGGCAACTGTTGAATTGCAATTACCGTTTGTTGATTTTGGCTGACCCAAGCGCTGTGAAATTTATAAAATGTTGGCGCAAAGTTTCGTAAGTATGAGGGGAATTTACGTTTTAACTTATTGGAAAATGATTGGAGTATATTTTTACTATTAACAATGTTATTAAAAGTTTGTTTTTGAAAAAAAAAATAAGGATTTCAGGTTCATTATTCGCATTTGAAATTTATGTAAATAGTCTGTTAGAGTTCATTTCAATAAGTTACCGTCTGCACAATACCTAAACTATGAATCACTATGGTCAATTATATAAATGGATATCACTATAACAAAAAAAATAAAAATTTCACATACTTATTTTTAAATATTTAATTACAAAAAAACTCTGAAAAGCGTTAAGATTTAAGTGCGCTGTATCAATTTTAACATTTTTCCACAAAGCATTTTTTTATAAATGAAAACTAATTTTTTTTTTTAAATTGTCCAAACTGGAGATAATAAGATGGTGTAGGCTTCAAACCCCTGCATTCACATATTTAAGAATTTGTTCAACAAATTATACTAGTAAAAAAATGCCTTTTCAATGATAGATAACAAGTCTAAATCGGTAAATTTTTGGCCACCTTATTAAAGTTTGTCTTAAGCCAATCTCCAAAAAAAAAAGTGGCACTCAGCATCCAAAATTTCATTATAAAAATTCTGTTGAACAAATTTTAAATATTTGTATGCAGAACTTCTAAGATCTCTTCCGTATTAAGACAACCAATCCATTCGAGTCATGGTTTTGTTTTTCCATGAAATTTGGGTATGTTGTTTCTTGGTCAAAATGATCAACTGCATATTTCATCATTCGACCGATATTTTTCGGCGATTTTAATTTCACTGTGAAAATCGTATTTTTCCATCTTTGAAACTTTTTTTTATATTTACACATAATTTTTAATCACTGAGCGATTTTGCAAAAACTGCATAACCGTTCAAAAAAAAAACTAAACAATAGTTTTAACACTTTTAAAAAAAGAAAGTATATCTTAAACAAAAAGTTTTGGCTAACAACCACTGGCCCAAACTACATTTTAAAGTGTGTTATTTTTGATGTGTAAAAATAAAAAATACACCTACACTTTTCGAGACATTAAAATAAAAGAACTGCCTTTTTTCAATATTGGGAATGAGTTGGAATTTGAAGAAAAAAATCATGACCCGAATGGACCGGTTTTCTAGAAATGGAAAGCCTCCTAAGCTAAACCGTTTTTATGATCGAACTATTCTTTATAAATATATATACATTTTTATTAAAAAAACAAAACCAAAAATGGAGTGTAGTTTCAAATCCGTCCAGTTCACTTATATTGTAGTGTTAGAAAATTTTTTGGTTGATTCAATAAAATATTATAAATTTTAGTTACTCCTTTCAAAAAATAATACCCTTTTTTTTTGTGTGGCTACAGATGTGCTCTAATAGCAAAAACACAAATTAAAAGTTAAGTTTTCCCAAAAATTTTGTTTCTAATTAAAAAAAAAATATTATTGAAATTGGTATAGTACTCTGAAAGCCAAACCATTACAAGCATTCTCCGCATAATAAATTTTACATAATAGTGCAGAAGCATAAAGTAAACAAATAGTCATTGTTTTCTTAAAATAAAAATATTATTTTTTAAGCAAAAAAAAAAAAACTAGAACTCAAAAAACTCAAACTGCCAAAAATGTCTGCTTAAACTTAAAAGTGAAAAACACATTAGAAACACTAGAGGTAACACCAAAGTGTGTTCTTTCATACATGGGTCACTCTTTATAGAATGGAATGAAATTTGTAGTGGAATGTTCCAAATAAATCTTTATTACTAAAATGAAATGGACTATAAAACTGAATAAAGTAAATGTTTACCTAAAATTATCCAAAAAAAAAAAAACAATAAAGCAGAATATTGGGAATGAAATTAAGAATACTTTATGTATCTTTTGTTAGGATTTATATGCGACATTTGTAGTAGTCATGTAGGCCGAATCAGGTCTGGATTTCAGTTCTCATTCTGGTGGTGCTATTGCGTATTTCAACTCTGAGTGAAGTCGTTTAGTATTGAATTTCCATTCATCTGAAAAAGGAAAATGTCTCTAATTTTTCACTTTCCAATTCCCATGAAAAAAAAAAAAGTTTCGTTTGCAGCTTTTCTTGCCCTTCTCTCTAGATTTTCATTACAGCAAAATCTTTAAGAAGATCATGGATCCTTTTTATCTGTTCAAAAATTCATTTACACCATTAATGATATCTTATTTTTGTTTTTTAGCTAAATTTAGAAATAAAAATTTGGTCTTAGCTCCTAGCTCTTTTTTATGGTATTTTCAAAATTATGCAGCAGTTTTCTAAGACGCATCTACAAAGTAGGAGTTGTTTGCAAGTATGATCACAAGAGTGATTTTTTAAGGCATGAATTTTCTGTTGCGTATTTTATAAAAGTATCTATAAATTACTTTAAAGAATAGTGTCAAGGTACTAAGAATAGTTTAAGATTAATTTTCCGCCTTTAAGATTGAGATGAGATGAGAAAACAACGATCTTTCAAAGTGGTAGAAGTGATAGTTGCTATTGCGGAGGTCATCACATCTCCTCATCAGACTTCTTTCTTTCTAGACTTCTCTGAGGTTTGATTCATGGTACACGGAGTTGCTAGGCGAGCATTCAACCACTTAACCACGTTAACCGTGTGAAAATCGCTATTATTCCTATCTGCAACTATACCTTTGAAAAATCGTTGTTTCCTTATATTAATCCCTAATAAAACCGAGACTCAAGCTCAACAAATTTAGCCTTCCTTCTAAAATATATTAAAATATTTTTGGAAGTAAAATAAACAACAAACACTTAGCAAAATATTTTTTTTTATAGCAAGTGGATTGACATTTATTTATTCGAAAACAGTTTATATTTTAATTTAGATTCCTTTAATTTCATTTTTACACATTTTATCTGAAAACGAACTCTGCGTCGTCATACATTTTATTTATCTGATCTAGGTATGGAAAGTAATAAAGATTTCACATTATTCTGAGATTTATTATCGCTTTTTTAGTCAAAAACAAAATTCACAAAAGGACGCCACAAGCGCCCACCTATTTTGTCAATGTGCCTTGTACTTTTTTAGTTTCAAAAATTAGCAGTGCTATTCGGAATATGAATGTACATGTAAATTTATCGTATGACAACTGGTTTCGTTTGAAAGTTAAATATACCATTGCTATATTTTTTTGTATATCTTATATAGTATATATACATATCAAAACCTAGTGTCACGGTTTTCGTCTCGACTGATTTTTATGAAATTGTGCATATATATTTGGTAGGTAAGAGAATAGATCGTTGAGCAAATTTTATGCTAGGAAAAACTTGCCACCTTTTTGCAAAGTCGAATTAAATTAAATAAATAAATTATAGGAAATTTAAAAATATGGCCGCCAAGCAGTTATTCTCGAAAATAAGGTAAATAGCTAACTTTTATGAGGGTTGCCACCTATGCTAAAAATAACTATGGTGCAAACACAACTTCCGGTAGGTGGCGCAGGCGGCGAGATATTTCTAAAACCCGCATTTACAGTCCGAATAGATTCAAATTCAAAATATAATGTTTAAGTTGAAAATTGGGCCGATAGGTGGCGCTGAAGCCCGAACAACTCTAAAACCTTTGTTTGCATTCTGAATTAATTCAAATTTATTAAAAAAATTAACCGGCAGGTGGCGCTAGTTCCAAAATATCGCTAAAACCAATATTCACAGTTAAGTTTGATGCAATCTCAGATTATCTAGTTTTCGTATAAAATTCAAAAAATTAAAATCATACCATATGTCCAACGTTTTAAGCTAGCAAGTATGTATTACATATAGCCATAACGAAACTTTGCAGTCCAACTCAAAAATTGCAATTCACTCAATATCCATCAAACCACCCCAAACAAGTACAATGAACACAAGTGTACTATGAAAATCCAATCAAAGTGTCAGAAAATTATACATTTAAAATTGGTTTGCACACCACAACGCGTAAGATTATAACAAATTGACTGCCACAGGAACGTTGACAAATTTGCATGCGTCTGTGTTTCGTCAAACCGAGAAATCCCCACGAATATGGCACTGATGATGTGTACCATCAATTTTCCGACATATTAACACACCCTCAATAAAAAAAAGAAAACAAAAGCAAAATAAAACAGCGTCATAACAACGAAGGAAATGGTAAATGCATGGACATGCGGAAATATTTCAACGCATAAATGCAATAACCGACTTTGGAATTCCCAAACAAATACATACAAAAGAATAAAAAACCAAAAACAAAAACGAAAGCAACTTGAAAAATTCACAATGACGACGCACAATAACTGGGGAGTTTGGTCGTCGTTCATTGTCAATTCGTCAGTGCAACAAAGAGCATACAACGTTATGCACAATAAGGGGCCCACTTGAACCGACCGACATGCAAAACCAACAACAACACTGCATTGAATGTTGCAAGAAAGAGTGTGAAATAAAGAAAGTGAGAGAAACGATAGATGGCAGAGGAATGACTGTGATTGTCATGCAATACCCGCTGGCGTTTGACTGCACATCATGTCACAGACTAGCTGCAAAAGACAACGTAGTAGAGGAAAACTTACGAAAGATAAAAAAAAAACGACAGTTACGCTCAGCAGAGCACCTTCTGCAACAGAAAAGTGTTTTGCCCGCATGTGTGGAGAAAACAAAAACTTAACAAAAAAAAGCAAAAAAAAAAATCCTTGCATTCGAGGTGTTGTTTACGTGTGTTGAGTGCGTGTGTGTGTTTGCGTTCAGCTGAGGGGCTGAGTAAACACAAGCTTTTACCTTGTAGCTGTCTGTCCGTTTTTTTTTTTTTTGGTTTCCTTGCTTTTTTTTTTGCTGTTATTATTCTATGATAAATTGCAAATATGTGTGAAACAAGTTGCGCACAGCTTGCAGCAATAAAACTGAAAAGTCGATGTGTTTGACAAACGAAAAAGCTCACACGCACACACACTCACACAAAAACAACAACGGAAATGTGTCACTCAAATCGTTATCGTCTGATGCCACAAGAAATTGCTGACGGAGTGAGGTGAATTACAGCGCGTCAACGTATGTGTGTGTGGCTCTGAATTTACCTTCTGTTTTTGAAATTTTATGTACGTTTTTTTTCATGCGCTCTGCGCAAAGATATTGAGCTGACTACGCCCTTTGCATATGAAGCGTTGTGTGAAAATAACACTCATACGCCATGTCATGGCAAGCAACCGCGCTTGGCATAAAGAGGTTAGGTTTTGAACATATTCGACAGCTGATTTTTTGACACATATGTACATATATGTATGGTGTTTTGAAATACTTTTTAGAAGAAAAGTAAAAAAGTTGCCATGGAATTGGGCTAATAATGCGATAAACGATCACTTTGGAGAAAGTGTGATTATATATTTTGTGAATTATTATTTCAAATTTATTATTGAATTGAATTACTTTAGATGCTCGAGTGCTCGAAATTAAATATATATATCTATATATAAATATATTTCTAAGAACTCGAAATTGACAAAGCATATACTTTTAAGAATATTAAAAACCTTTTAACCTCTATCAAACATTTATATTCCGGCATGTGGCAGACTTCGGCTCGGAATTGGCTTTTGTCGGAAATATAACCGATTCATTTAGCGTCGCGAAGTTCTTTCGGAGTTTATTTTTCTCGAACATGAGGGAAATCCTGACTTTTCATCCGATGTCAGAATGAAAATGATGAAACAAAAATCTGAAATAGCGTAGCAAATTCACTTTTAACTTATTTTGCGTTTATTTCTTAGTACATGTTAGGTCACAATAGATATGTATATACTATATGTGTTTGGTTGGTTACCTATGCTTTTTATAATAATAGCAAAATGTATTGAAGATTTTTGACGACTTTGCCTTCTTTATTTAATTTAAATTTTTAATTAGAAAAATATAATTGATTCCTTACTAAAAACCATCAAAGTTTAAGATAAAGTTACTGTTTCTAAAAAGCTTAAAAATTTCAATTTATTTTTTCAATCAAATTTTTCTAAAAGAAATTTTTGTATGCAATTTTGTAGCCCATTTCAAACACCAAAAAATTCTTGTTAATTTTTCATAATTTCTCTATAATTAAATCTTGTTACTGTTGAAACAAGAATTCTATTTTGTACAAAATATACTTACATTTTATGAAAAGTACCCGCCACAGCACATAAAAAACGCTCAACTTATCAAAAACTGTAGAGTTGGAGTGGTCGTTTTACTTTTGATAACAAAATGTATATACTCGGATATTGTGACACCTAAAACCGAACTAAAAATTCGCGACAGCTAACGCGAAGGCTAACGAGATAAGTGTCCAGATTTCAATACGATACCGAGAAGATCGGATTCCGCGACATAGCTGATTATCTTAAAAAAATTATCGAAATTTTTGCCTTCAAAATGATTTTGAACTCTCCATTTCATCACGAATATTATTTTTATTATTATAGGTTACAAGACTTTGATTCATTGTGCATGACTTTTTTTTTTATTTTGCAACCTTAGGCTTTTAATTTACCTTAGCACTACTTGCGATTTTTGGTTCTATAGGTTATGCGGTTGGACAGCGATATCTCCTAGAGGAGTGCTGGATATTTGCAGGGAATATGTTCTGAGCTGTTATTTTCCCCTCCCAAATAATCGGCAAATGTCGGTATCCGATAGGCCGACATTTTTCTGTGGTGTATTAGATTGCAAAGTCCTATAAAATAACCAGTAAGAATACGTAAGTCCTCTGTACTAAGTGAAAGTAACTTTCCTGTTATTCCTCCGGAGGGAACAAGGAATTGTTTTGCTTGATGTTGCCCTGCACTTTTTTACCAGTAGCTAACAAATGGCTTTACTTCTCCTTACTACTTCGTTAGAGTGGCTTTTGGATAGTCCACAAAATGGTACAGACCCAATAAGGGACATACTGGCTGTTAGTTATGACCAGGAATTCATCCTACAGTTGAGATGTTTAAGTTTCGTAGTTTACTGAGCAGAGCTAGGCACTCAAATATCATTTAAGATGTGAACGTGTCTGATTTTAAGGCTTTAAGAGCCGCGTGACTATCGAAGAGGTTGTTTAATTGTTTTTCTTATTCTTCCAGTGCAGACATTCTCTAGCACAGATTTCTATGGCATGCATTTCTGTCTAAAATTTGATGATTTTTTTTTTTTAATTTGGGGTCGTATATGTAAGCCCTTGTTCTACTATTTTCCACTTTTGATTCAGCCGCTAACCAAATCTAAGAATAAAGTTTGAAGTTGATGGATTTTGTTCTCCAGTTTTCTCGATCATTAATACTTGGAACTTGGGTTTGAAAGCTTTGTAAATGAGATTCTTTGAAGCAAAGAGTGGCACTAATTTGTAACATTATATCGGGCGCTAAATATTCTAAGGGGCATCATAATATCTCTGCTTTTAAGGGGGATATACCATCTAAGCTTTGCACAGCAATAAGTACTTCTCTTTCTATTAGAATACGAAGTGATGGTATGTTTAAAAGCACTCCAAAGCATCAGTTTTACATGTTTTCATTGCCCCAGTAATACTAATGTAACCAAGCCTATGCAGTTTGCATAGTAAGTCAATTGGCTTTCTTTGTCTAGTTTTTGGCCACCACGCTAAAATTACGTAGAAACCCATTTGGCCCAATGTCAGCAGTGAATGTCCCGTAGGTCTTTTTGTGGCTAAAGCCTGGTACAGGCAAATAATGCTTTTGGTGCTTTTCGCGTCATCTTTCCGACGTGATTTTTCTAGGTAAGCTTTTCGTCAAAGACTACTATAAGAAAGATCGCTTCCTTGGTAAGTTTAATTATGGTAGAACATCTAATGTTGATAATCCTTCATCTTGTGAATGAAACCAGGGCAGCTTTTGCAGGGTTAAGAGAAGTTTAACTTTATTCCTTGAAAGCCGGTTTGCAATTTAGAGAATAAATAGTAGTCGCGCGGGCTTAAACCGCGTTCCTTAGTGGCAGTCTTGCAACGCACGACAAGTGGAGGCGGACAGTAGTATAGCTGCATATATTACTACACTTTAAATTAAAGAGTGCTAATATGATAATGAAGTTTGATTAGTCTCACGTAGTGAGGAAAAATTCAAAAATGGTTGAAATCAGTTTGTCCCTAGGGGTACTTCTTTTGTATCTATACATCGGTTGAGAAACTTTTAATGAGAAAAACTTTCAAGTCGACACACGGTGAGAAATGTTCGAAAATTAAAAAAAAAAAATGGCTGGAAGAACCAATTTTTTTTACCGAAATGCCAATTTTTGTGTTTTAAATCGAAACGGTTTATGTAAAAGATCGTCTTGGCCCAATTTAAAAACAAAAAATTTTGACGGATGGATTGACGATACGGCATATTTAGATTCTCGTCAATATTCTCCCTTACCGCTTCCATCAGTTGGTTCGAACATCTTTGAACGATCTCTCACTCTGCTTGTTCGACAGAATATTCTCGATGAAATGCAAGTCGAGTTAACGCAACTAAAACGAGGAGAAACGATTCATAGTTAAAATGCTCAAAGTTCAAATTTCGCATCCTGTATCAAGGCGAATTCATATGAATTATGAATTCGCCTTGCCATGTGTATTCGATAAATTATTTTGATTCGTGAATTATTGTACTGCAGGTATATTGACTTGTAAGCTACTTTAAAAAGCAATAGCTTAAAATCATTTTAGTTTCTAACTTATTACTTTTCAGAGCTAGAAGAAAATCCTAACCATTTGTCTGTCTTTTAAAAAAATCTTTTTTTAGGAGTCTACAATTTTTAAGCCAACTGAATATTTTGAAAATCGATTACTGATTTGGTAGAAAGAGTCCATACAGCTTCACCTGTCATTGATTCGAAAACATAAGAATACTAAAATTTATTTTAGTTATAAATTTGCCATCCAAATAAATTTTGGCTGCAGTTCCTCATTCTATCTAAACATACAAACTATATTTATCTATTTATAAATCTAATCGCTCCCTATTTGTAATATCACTTGGGGTGCTATTTTCTGTACTTTTCGTACATAAATTGCCTAGCAAATTGATATTAATTCAATTAACTCTGTAACAATTAAATATGCAAGCTAAAGCTGGGAGCAGTAGCAGTGGTTAATGTCGCAATACCGTTGATATTTAATTCCCAAGAGGCTATGCATTACGATTGCTTCAAGGGTTTTAATGCATGCTGTTTATTTTGTGACTAGAATATTCGAAAACTATAGCGCTAGAAGCAGTGTAAGTTATGTAAGTTGACGTAAACGTTGTATGTATGTATGTATGTTTATATATTTTCATGTTTATTTTTGAATACTTAGCAAATCTCGTCATGTGGTTTAGATAAGTGCTTGAAATTAATTTCACATCTATTTAGGCAACAACTGTTTGCTTTGTTCGGCTTTAAATGGTAAATGTAAAGAATTGAAAATCAAAGTTTACTCTGTCATTGCATTCGTCGACTAGCATGAAAGATAAATGGAAGAACTTTGAGCTAAGAATCTCTTGAAAGTTGTATAGTGTATGAAGAAACTTAAAGTTTTAGGTCAACAATGTTTCACTTTGTAATTAAAATCTCCCTCTATTTATATATTACAACGAATCCGGAGTATGTCAATAAAAATTAAATAAAATATGGCAATATTTTCATATTAAAATTATGTAAGTTACGAAAAATGTGGTATGGTTTTTTTTTTTCAAACCGTAAACATAAAAATCTTATTGTACTTTATCATGGAAATATGTCACTTTGCCTAATTAATTCTAGTTTCCTTGATTACTTTTACTTTCCACATTCTTCATAATTAATTAATGACGAAAGTTGTTTTATAACTAGTCAGAGTTCAGTATTTGGTTCATCAAAAAAGAAGAAATATATTAAATGGCATTCCGCGTTTAGATGTCTCAGTTCTCCTTCATTTAATACTAAATTTGTTTAATGGATAAGCGGTTTGGTTTTTTATTAGGAAAGGACTTTTATTTCGGCCCTACGTTTAACTGCTATTACTGAACAAACAAAAAATAAAAGTCCGAATTTAATGATTATTTTATTTCATATAAAATAAAATCCCAAAAGTAACTTTTTTCTAACTCTTATACTACTACTCTTATAAAAATCCGGGTTACACCATCCATACTCGTTTCGAAATCCCAGCCAAGTCCTCGTAAATAAACAGAAACATTTTATTCGCAATCGAAGCCCTCATAGTTGGATAAGCCCAATTGCTGTATTAGTCGTTCTCACAACTCAGCTTTCCGCTATTTTACATTTAACCCCAATTCAGTCAATTGTTCATTCAATATCGCAACCGTTAACATTTGTAGCGTCTACGCATCCATAATTTATCAGATAACTGAACCTCTGTGCGCATTATTTCAATGTCCGACTGCAGCCAACTAAACTGCTGGTATTTTCGGTCGTCTTCTACTACCGTTACTTTTCTAATTTTTTTCCCTGGGGTAAGTTTCATCCAGTTTAGCTATTTGTTGACAGGGTTGCATTTTCCTTTGCTCGTTCGAGCATTCGGCTATCTGAACGAGACACTCGACCCGAATGTATTGCTATATTTATATGAAAGTAAAGCTATACAATTTAGTCTACATATACTTACGATAGAAAAAATAAGAAAATTATGTGCACGAGTCTTCCCCGAATTCCCCAAGTGGGTGTGGCATATTATGTGTACCTCCACTACCACAATGTTTTAAGATTTGTACAAAATTTCAGAAAAAATCAACAAATTTTAAAAAAGTTTTCATGAAGTTCTCCACACTTCAAATAAGAATTTTGTGAAACTTCATGTATAATCTTTTCACTAAATATAAATAGTATTATAGTTTCAGCCCGCAAGCTTTGAAAATTATTTCTCATACCTAGGTGATGCACACTCGGCAACTGCAACTACAAAGGAATTATGAAAGTGCTCTAAAAAGACCAAAGGTTATAGGAAATGGTTGCACAAGGGGATGTTCATATGTTCATAGGTATTTTATTTAAATTTTGATTGGTTTTCGATGAACAAAGATTTGCCTAACAATGGCCAATAAATCGAACACAATAAACTTTGAACGTCAATATGTTTTCAATATAAACCATGTGGAATAACTAAATTTTTTTCTTATATACCTATGTATGTAGTCCGAATTTGAGCTAAATTGTTTTCTAAATAAAATTATTCAGTCAACTTTATTTTTAAGGCAAAAGTAACAAAATATAAAGCAGCCTATATGGACATAAAATTTATGACGCGTCGGCCGCAAAAACGTAGTAAAAATCAAAAATTTCAGGGAAGCTTTCGACAAATCGAATATATTAAGAGATAGAGCCGCTCGAATTGAAAAATTGTCCACATGTAAGAAAAATGTGTATTATTTCTTTTTGTCTTATTTACGACTATACGGTCCGTAAATAAAGCGAACCGGTTGCTTATTTCCCTGTTGTTTAATGAAAGGTACATTAATTTTAGATAAAAAGGAAAAAGTTCTAAACGTTGTTAGATCTATCTGTTTTTTTCATAAACTAAAGGAAAACGGCTTCTGGGTATTAATGCTGCTTATTTGCTAAGTGTTTACTTATGTATCTCAATTCAATATTTTATCTACTCCTGGCTGCTCTTTTATATTTTACTTCAATTAAACAACCTTTGATATATAAACGCGCCTGAGCTGATTAGAAGAACGACACTAATTTAGTACGTCGGAAAGCCGCTTTTTGTTGTTAGAAATAAAATCATATTTTTTGGTTATGAACTGCATAATATTCATATACGGAAATACAATTCTACGTATTTTTAAATATAATTCACAATTTATTTTCTTGTGAGTTATGCTAGCTAAAAATTGTAATAATACCTCTAGGTCAATACAATATTTAAGACTTCAGATACTAAAAATGATTGTATGCTATTATAAAAGAATAAAGGTGTAAAATACAAAGCAAAGACAAATACGGAGACTTAGAGGAAAAAAGTATTTTACTTTTCATTAAAATAAAAAGCAAATTGCAAGTCGCCAATCGTTGTACTATTAAGTTTGTAAAAAAAAGCACGAAAACTGACAAGCGGGTTAAGTTTATTTGACGTTGGAAAGCATGGCACGTCAACCCAACGAACTAGAGGTAGACGAACAAACCCCATAGGCGAGTGATCGATCTTGGAAAGCCTGGCACGTCAACCCAACGAACTAGAGGCAGACCAACAAACCCCATAGGCGAGTAATCGACCTTTCCAAAGCAAAACTAACTTACCAACTGCGTTTTAATCATTTTTCTTATTATTTTACTGAAAAAGAAATTTAAACAAAAGTTTATCAAAAAAAAAGGTATTTTATGAATTTATTTTAAAGCACCCGATTATCGGGGTACATTTTATAAATATTTTTACCGAGTTTGGTAGAGTTTAGTAAAGCGGTTGAATTTTAATTCAAACAATAATTTTTAATAACTCAATGCCATTTTGATCCCCGGAAGATGTCTGATTAGGAGACGCGATGATCCTCGAAATGTAGCTAAAACTTCCAACATTGTTGTGTTTTCAATAAGTTTTCCTATTAAAAATGGCCTTCAGCTCATAAAAATTATTGTTTGATATAAATAATTTGGTCGAAAATTTAATACATGTATTTAATTTAATTTTATTTTTGGTTTTTCTTTGAAATATCTTTATTTTTTTAAAAGTAAAGATTTTTGCAACGAATAAATTTAAAACGTGCCAATGCCGTAACGATCCCTTTTTATGCGAAAAATACACTAGCTCAATTGTATTACACGAATTCTTTCAAAATTCCCTTCAGTGCTATTAAAATCTATATTTGCTAAATGGAAAGGCTACGTTTGTAATCATTTGCTGATATTAATATTTTTTAATATAAAATAATAAGAATAAACTTTTACAACATGCAAAATCAAACACACATGCAAACCCTCACCCGTATCAATGAAATTCACAAGTAAAACCGAATCCAAAAAAAAAAAAAACAAACAAAAAATCAATGGTTAATTCATTTCGAAAGTGCCAAAGCAGTAAATCCGAGTAAAAAAAAAACAATCTAAACCAATAAAACAGAACACAAAAACTTTATTCAAAACTGTAAACTCGAAATCCCAAAACGTTTTCATGGCATTGCACAATTTTGCTGTGCAAAATGTGTGGCAAGTAAAATATGGGAAAATGTCAACAATTTGCCGCAGTCGGTTGCAATCAAAGTTGCTGCAAATATTTGCACTTTGAACTCAGCACAAATTTGAACTTGCAAACAAATTCAAAAATACACTCGCACACAAACTTTAAAGCATTCGCAAATACTCATACATACCCTGTGCGAAATCAAATTAATTTTAAAGTAATTTATAATCACTGTTTTTCAATGACAACTTATTGACATTCTCCACAATAAACTAATTCATTTAACATGGCGATGTATTAGGACGCAGTCAAGAATCCTATCCCGTATATTTTTCAATTACTTTACTTACAATTTAAATTCAATAACTTAAAAATCTATACAATTAAAATTAGCATGGCAAATGCGAAATAAAAGCGAGACTGGCTCGCGCTGTGTTTGTGCCAAATTTATTTAAAAGTAGTTCACAAAATAAGCTACTCACTTATTTTTCCGACAGGGTATTAATAAATACCCACACACACATACACACACACACTGCTAAACATTGGTATGGCAATTGCAATTCTGGCATTTAGCATTAACGGCACGCGACGTCGTTCCGGCCGCGCCATTGTATTTTTTGTTATCATCGCTTGGATTTTATTGTGAATTTTGTTTGCCATTTCGTTTTTCGATTTGGCTCATTTTCCATTTGCATTGCCACACTAGTAGATATTTGGTTATCTGCTAACAGCAAGTAAAAGGCGGTAACTTCTAGCATAGCATAGCGCCGCAGTGGTGTGTCACGGCATGTGCCGTGTCTTTGCCGGCATTTAACTTCTTGGTTGTGCCATGCAAAAGTGGAAATTGAAAATTTGCAAATTGGTGCAACAGCTAAGGGGTATATAGTAAGTAGCGTGAAAGCGGGCAGGTAGCAGTAGCGGAAGCTAACAAGAAACGAAGTGCTAAACACGACAAGCGACAAGCGACAAGTCGTAAAAAGCCTTGAGAGAAAAATCAAATTACGGTGAAAAGTTTTCGCAAAAAGCCAAAAGTCACGCAATTAACGAAACTTATAATTTGTACACAATGCAATCAAAAGGCGACGAAAGCCCAAATAAGTGGCAGTTAAGTGGAAAGTCGGCTGCACGCGACGATGATAGGATGGCGAGTAGGCGAGCAGGCCGATTCAGTCGACTTTTCATTTCGTTTTAAACTCGTTAATGCTGAGGTGTCGGCTAGCACTGTATTTATAAAAGCTTGCATGCAAAAATTTGTTTTATAAGTAGGTTACCTTTTCTTTTATAAATCGATGTCAGTGTGCTTAATAAATTTCATAAATATATTTTTGTAATTTTGGACGTTAAACAATATTTCGAATAAAAGTCTACAATCACTAGTTGCAAAAAGAACGAACGGTATTTTGGTGGATTACGGATTGTTGAAGTTGCGGACCGTCATAGCAAACCTTGGAGGGAGTAAGCAATCAGTAACAGACACTTGTATCGGGGGGCAGTTTCCTACGGTTATTAGCGAAGTTACGGACTAACCAACAACTTAAGGTCTGGTTGGTGGATTTCTGGTCCTCTGGAGGTTGTCCTCTTGGAGGAAGCCCCTTGAAATCTGACCTGATGCTTTTCATAAAGAAAACCAAATTGTCTAATTTTACGAAACCAAAGTTTCGAGGGTCGGAACTGGGTGTATCAAGCAAAGTGAAAAATCTTGGTGTTATCCTAAATTTAATTTGAGAGCGTGCCAGGCAGGACTCAGTGGCTCTCTATGCAACTACAGAATGTTAGGCAATAGACGTGGTTTAAAACCAAAATGCGACACTCGATATACACAGCTATAGCCCGACCCATACTCTCTTATGGGGCACTGGTCTGGTGGCCAGCCCTTACCATGGATTACGTTGTTAAGAAACTATGTGGAATTCAAAGCAGCCGTTGGCGCAACGGATCGTATCCAACGGATGTTTCGAACGTTCTGTTGTATTTATTACCGATAGGTATCTTTATCCAAAACTCAGCTGCTCGCAGCGCTATCAGACTGGGTGCCGTTCTGGAAAGAACACACATTCGGACATAACTCCACTCTTAACACTGCTCTCTGACTACATCCTGAGAAAGGCTTGGTCTAGCCACATCCCACGCACGAAATTCCCAAGCCATATGGAATGGCCTCAGGGGAGAGGCCAACTAATCAGGAGCCTACCGCCTGCCGAACAATGCAAGCGTTTTTCAGACTGAAACGTGTAAAATAAAGGGGGCAGCCAAGCGGCTATTCAGACACTGTTTTCTACCTCAATCAGATCCCAGCTAGCAGATGAGTGTAGAAGAGAGCTTACCTTGATTTGAGATTACCCTTATATGGATCCGGGGGCATAGGAATATTTACGGTAATGAAACAAAGAATGAACTGGCGAGGTGTAGCTCTGCATTGCGATGGGCATGGGGGCCTCGCTTATAGAGAGCAGAATTTGCGAATTTTACTACTCAAAAGCTAAGCAGAGATGAAACCGTAGAGGATCGCATAGGATTACCCGGCAGTTCTTGATGTCCTATGACCCGCCTAAAACCAGAGCTCTTTCAGTTATGAGCAAAGCAAATATCTACAAGCTTACGACATAGGCCTCCGCTCCTTAGGAGTTCATGCCGAAAGAATTCGCTTACCCTACAACAGATTCTGTCGCAGCTGTAGGTGCCTGGCCTCTAGCGAGACAGTCGAACACCTATTGTGTGAGTGCCCAGCTTCCGATAGGATGAGGCAAAAAACACTCGGCAAACCATTCTTGCAGAACACTTCAGAGTGTAGCTGTCTCTCTCTGTTTGACATACTTAAATTCATTAAAGCCGCCAGATGGCTTTAGGTTGCCCTAGTTTTGTGGAATTAAAGTGTCTAATTTGCTAATTGCTTGTTTCCAGGGTGACAATCCACTTAAACCAACCAACTACTATGAGCTCTGATTGTAGATGAACTCCTGGAGAGGCGGCATTTTAACGGATTTAGCCCTTACGGTTATAAAGATGACTTAGTCGTCATCTGCATTGTGGGTTGGTCAATAGTCGTAAACTGGTGTGCTG
The DNA here is from genome assembly GCA_951828415.1 of Anomoia purmunda. Taxonomy (NCBI): domain Eukaryota; kingdom Metazoa; phylum Arthropoda; class Insecta; order Diptera; family Tephritidae; genus Anomoia; species Anomoia purmunda. Next base: position 48,524,656 of record OX639997.1, on the reverse strand, counting down.
AAAAGGGATTGTTGTTCACCAAAAGAGGAAATGATAATTTGACCAAACCTACAATGGCATGGACCGAAATTGAGTTTTCAAAAGGAGGTGAAATATCTAGGGGTAACTCTGGAACAAATACTCAACTGGGACTCACAATTTACAATGATTACCAATAAGGTCACAAGCACTTTCTATGCCTGTTGAAGGCTTATATATGTATATATATTTATAAAAAAATAATGAAAAACGATTATATGAGAAACCCAGTGGATACTGTCAACTGTGGTTAACTGTATTGCTCTATGGCACAAAAAAGCAACAGAACGCATGCTAGAACACGCTTCCTTACTTCCAAAAAGCCTTTGGATCAGATTTTATGTCAGGCTGAACTTTTCTCAAGTCTTTACACTGTTACGAGTATTGTAAATATTTATCCTTGCGATGCCAGACAGCTGAGGGTTTGAATTTCAAAAAACATTTTGGTTTTCAAGTTCTTCAACTTCAAAGAATATTATAATTTCGTTTGCTACTTATAGGGTTATATTTTACATAGATTTTAATTTAATTCTATCCTTATCAGTCAGAAACTTTCTCATTAAATTGGCTGATGCAATAATTGGTTTATTTGGCAAACTGTCTAGAATACATCATTTATAATGTATGTATATATGTTTGTAAAATTTATATAATTTTAAATATTTTGTTTTTAAATAAACAGCTTTTCTTACTAATAAATTCAATAAGATTCGAGTAAAAATGAGAGAATCTCTTTATTAATTTACATTATATGATTTTTAACATAAAAACAAGGAGCTTGTATATTTTTGGACCAAATTCTAATTAATAAACACGAAGTTACCGCCATCTTTTCAACCGTTTTCTTATTCAACAACTTTAAAAAAAAATTCAAAATAAAATTAAAAATGGTTCTAGCAAACATTTTTTCAATCTTGCAAAAGGGGGTACATTGGCCACCAAGTTCTTTTTAGACAATAATCTCCTTAATTATAGGTCAACTTCTTAGCTCTGTGTACTATTCTTCATTGAACACATTTTTTAAATTTTATCTATCTAAGTTTAAACGAAGAGACATTATTATTCTTTTAATGCACAAATTTAGTCGAAATTGCGGTTGCTGAGTTTAAATGTAACTTTACTTTAAATGTAAAGAATTTGATAAAGTTTGATACAGTAGGTATTCCTATTTGTTCTAAGTTCGGTGGGCCGGTGGGCATTTCCAAAATTTGATCAACCGTAAAACTCCTTACCTCCACTCAATCATGTATATAAAACTTAACAGTTGGTTTATCTTTAGGTAGTAAAATTTTATTGGACCCGCGCGCGTTTTATCACGAAAAATTTCAATTCTACATGCCCATCCCATATAACAATACTTAGAAAATACACTTTCGAAATGAGCTGTATGGAAGAAAATGAAAAATCATACAGTCTTATTTTTCAAATATTATGCAAAAAAATGTCTTCGAAAAGAATTATGGTCTCCATTTGAAAAACATCCATAAGAGTGAACGCACTCTGTGTACTTAGTGACAAGTATGACGCGTGATACAAATTAAAAAAAAAAATTTGTGATTCTACGAAAACATGAAAACCACGTAAATTTAAGCTCGTGTAACCTTTCAAGAAATTGCGCTAGAATAAATTCCTTTGCAACACGAAATAGGTGACATACATTTATTTTTTACCTGGTACACTAGACGAATTTCGCGCCATATTTGATTTAAAAATGCAGAGGCTGCAAATACCCTACATATTTTCAATAACAAATCAAACTAATTGATGTATGCCTAAATTTATATACAGTCAAATATATTTCTGTAAATATTTGTAAATCGCTAAGCATTACATCTACAAACATAAAATAATGTGTACCGTATATGGCCAACATTAATGTGGAAAATATGGCATATTGTATTTGCATAAGCTTAATTTAAACATGCAGTTACGAGTACTAATTATCATATAGGAGCTAACATAAATATAAGTGTTAACCAAAATACATGTACTAGGGTGATCAATTATATTGTTAAAATAAATTATGCGCGTTGAGTAAAGCCTTTCATTATTAATTCAAATATGTGGCGCTATGATCAAAAGGAATTTTTTAAGCAGCAACTTATTATATACATACTCTGCTGAATAAAAGCAATCAAACAAAATTAAACTCTTAAGGATTCAAACTTGTAGAAAAACTCAAAGCCATCGGTTTGTCAATTCCTGTTCGTTCACCCTAAACTACTGCGACTTAACTGATCAAAATTATACCTTTTTTTGATCATTTTATGTTTGCACAACCCACAGATATTTGCAAAATATACATTGCACAATACCTGAAATGCATTTAACTGAATGTAAACCAAATACATGTACTAGAAAACAAATTCCGAATTAATAACAAATGCAATCTAATATAGGAATATAATTGAACAACTAGGCGTATGAGTGATATTGTAATACAACACAAATACTTATGTAAGTGCCAATGTGCTCATATAAAAGGTTAGCCATTTTGTAGACACAAAAATTATATTTATCTAAAAAAAAAAATAATAAAAGTTAAATAAAGGAAAAAAAATGCTCGCGGAGGAATATGGGTCAAGCGGAATTTTAAATCTAAAGCCATCCACTCAAACTGATGTCGATGTTCTACATATATCATATTCCCTTCAAGAACTCTCCTGCTCTTATTAAGTCTTTATTGTTAATTTTTTACTTCTCGCTATCTGCGAGAACGTTTATAAGTAAGTGGAATATTGTAAATATTACTCCAATTTAAAAAAAAAAAGAAGAAAAAAAAAAAGAAAAACGATGTAACGAAGTACGAGTCTACTTTGAACTTTTGTTTTTTATATATGTATTAACTTCATAAATGGCATAAGTTCGTGCTTCTTATTCTCGAAATTTCTGTTGTATGTACATATGTTGATTGAAAAGAGTAGCGTGGATTCTGTGTCACTGCAATCTGATTTAGATAGAGTATACTCTTGGCGTGAAAGAAATTACCTTTTCCTATATATTGGTAAAAGTTTTCATATGATTTTTCCTAGATAGCTGAATAAATTTAACTCAACCTATCCGATTACTGGTACTAATTTGGTAGTGGGTAGATCAGGTTAAAGATCCTGCAGTATATTTTGACTCTACACTCACTTTTACTATCCATATTAATTTCATTGTTCCACACGAATCTTTCCGATTTTTCGAATCCATACATTCTTAAAAAACCTTTTATTGCTTTTGTTAGATCTCGGCTGGAAAAGGCCTTAATTATTTGGCCACCTTTTCATCCTACGCTTGTTAACAGAATTCAGCGTTTTGAGAAAAGGTTTATCAAGTCTGCATTAAGATAATTTAACTTTTACATCTAGAATTGCTTGTGAATAGGAGAAAACATCTATCCTATTCTTTTATATTCCATGTTCTTTCTAATGTTGTTGATAGACCCGAAATTTTTAAGAAAATACCGTTCGTTTAATATTTATCTAAGAAATTTTAGGCATTCTGACTTATTTTACATACATTCTGCATAGTCGAGTTATGCTATGAATGCACCTATTGGACGAGCCCTCAGGGAAATTAATCAAATCACGGAAATGGTTGATATTGATCTTTCACTTTTTGGAGTACTTCTAAAAACCATAATCTCAAATTACCTTAATTCAAATTACTAAAAAGCTAAGTTTTATTTCTTAGGCATAGTCAGTAGCAAACTTTGTATTCATTGACTGAAATAAATAAATAAAAAATAAAATAAAAAATATATGTATACAGGGTTTTTCAATAGGAACACTACAAAGGTTTTTTTAAACAAAACAAAAACGGTTTGGGATGCGAATTAAATACTGCTGCAATTTCACATTCGATATTCAGTAATTATTCCGTGTTGATTATTGAATAATTGGGCTTTGTGTTAGCTGTAGTCACATATGTAAAAAAAATTAATAATATGTTTCCATTGCGAGATTTAATTGAAACTTAGAACGCCGAGAAGATTTTAAAGTCTTTCGGAATTTATCATACAAAATGAAATCTGGAAAGGAAATAGAATTGAGTTCTGATCTTCATTAAATCTTCAATAATATTGATTAATATGTACAATATTTTTAGTAAGCAAAAATTACTTCTTTTAAATTTTTTTTCTTTCTCACAACAATAATTACCCATAGCGAGGTAAGTGCTTGAAAACATAATGCATGCAAAATCTTTTTCCAATGTATCGATATGATATTAAATTCTCCAGAAAATAAATTTCAGTAGTAAATTCAAAAATATTTTCTTTTCTAATTCGTCGCTCACTTTTTATTGCAAAAATTTACTTTTGTTGAAAAATCGTCCACTTGCGGAAAATCCAGAGTTAAATTTAGAAATAAAGAGCCAAGTAACTCACAGTTACATTTTTAATTTCATAACTCAGACATTATCTTCCATCAATTGAGTCCAGTAAACCTGTCTATTTAAATTTATTGTTTAACATTCTCCTTGAAATTCATTAACTTTTGTTCTAATTTAAAATCAAAAAAAATTTTGCAGGTTCTTGTACAACAACGAAATGCTTGGTATGATTAGTCTCTAATCTCGTGGAATTGAGCCCTTCGCTTTTGTCAAAACTCTGTTAAAGAAATTGGAGCCAATGTTTTCGATGGCGTTCCTCATCATTGTCGACTAAAAGCGATTTGTTTAAAATTTTTGTTTTATTTCAAAAAATATCTTTGGCAAATTAATTTTTTATTTATTTATGATAGAATGTCACAAACTTAAATAAATATTTATGTTTTTAATTCTGAGCAAAGAAATGTATCGACTTAACTGGCAAACTCTGAATTAAATAAAAAAAAACCTCCTTTCTCGAAAGTGGACCTTAATGTAAAAAATGTATGCCAAAAATCCCCCAACTAAATATAAACATAGAAGTAAAGGTGATGTAAGAAATTGTATTAAATCCCAATTGATGAAGCTCGCAATGAAGACATAAAATTACCATCTTTTAAAAAATTCAAAACCATTTGAAAATAATTTGATCAGAAACATTTTTTTTAATTCGGCGTTAGACGTTAAAGCGAACACAAAGATTGCAGTTGAATACAAAATTATGAATATTACGAGTATTTCAGAGCACTTCTCTGTCATAGCGCTGATTTCTTTATTGAATTTTGAAACATCGCCGCATTGGCGGAGCCTGACTTTTCTTGCGGTATCGATTAGATCATAGAGAAAACTCAGCTGCTGTATGGCCAATCCAGATATTATCCTCTTGAAAAAATTATTCTACGCAGAGGCTGACAGCCATTTTGGCCATCTTAGGTCAGCTCTTAAAAATATAAGCTACGATTCATTTAAAGTAGCACTGTGTGATTAAATCCATACCAATCCAAATGGAGGAAAATGAACTATGTTCTTTGCAAATATACAAGTCTTCAAATTAGACTATTTATTTTTTGTTCACAAGTTGAAATTTCACGATCTTATTTTAGTAACATTGAGAAATGCATTGAGCAATTTCAGTTTAAATCCTTCATTTTGCACACAGTATCTCTGGTAACAAGACAATTGAAAGCCACAAAATTCCTCAACTTTCCAATTATTAAAATCACCAGTCATTTCAGTTGTCTTAGGGTAGCCTAATTTTTAACTTTTCCCAGGCGTTCCAGAATTCTACTGTTTCTTATCTCTAAATTTTGTAATCTATTGTTGGTTCAACTGCAGGTGAAATTATAATACGAAATAAGTCTATATTTTAAGGCGCTCACGTTATTGAGTGCTTTCATAGCTGCAGATACAATTATGTTGTTTAAAAGCAAAGATCTTAACTAGCTTTTATAAAAAAGTTGCATCTTTCTTATCTGAAATGATCACATGTCTTTAAATTAAAAATGTATTGGGTCTATAACTTAATTCGTGCGGGGGTTTTCCAAAATTTGAACGTTTATTTCCAACCTTTCTGGCAATTTGTGGATCCGATCTCAAAAGAACTTCGCCGGCTTGGCAGCCAAGAATGAATCAAGGCAATTTTTGATATCCTGCTCTGATGTCAACCGTATTCCAGTGAGGGCGTTGTGCATCGATCGGAACAAATCGTAGTCAGAAGGGGCAAGGTCTGGACTGGTGGGGTCCACTGTTTTCCAAATAGTTCTTAACCGGAATAGCAACGTGGGGCCGAGCGTTGTCATGGTGGAAAATTATTGCCTCGTGTCTGGTCGCTTATTCCGGGCGTTTTTGGGCTACTGCTCTCTTCAAACGGATTAATTGTGTTCGGTAGCATTCTCCATTGATGGTTTCACCCGATTTTAGTAGCTCATAATACAGTAGCTCATAATACAGCACACCCTTCTTATCTCACCAAATACATTACCTTCGCGCTATGGATATTCGACTTAGCCGTTGGTTTGGCCGGTTGGCCGAATTTCACAATGGATCCATTTTTCATCACCGGTAACAATCCGATGCAAAAATGACTTCCGTTTGTGGCGTTCCAGCAGCATTTCGGACAAGCAAAACCGCCTTTCGACATCTCTCGGCTTGAGTTCATGTGGAACCCAATTTTCTTGCTTTTGAATATATCCAGCTGCTTTTAAACGTTTTGAAATGGCTGCTTGAGTGACACCCAAAGATTCTGCGAGCTCTTCCTGCGTTTGGCAACAGTCTTCAACGAGTAATGCTTCCAGTACTTCATCTTCAAACTTTTTTGGCTGCCCAGGACGTTCATCGTCTTCCAAGCCAAAATCACCGCTTTTAAATCGTGCAAACCACTTTTGGCACGTTCGCTCAGCTAGAGCCACCATAAACTTCCACCAAAAGACGATGACTTTCGGCAGCAGTTTTCTTCATATTAAAGTAATGAAGAAAAACTCCCCACAAAAACACTTTTTCAGGCACAAAGTTCGACATATTTGAGTGAAAAAAATTATTGTTGTTTACGCTTCAAATGAGTGGCATATACTGAAAAGACGTACAATGGCAGGAGCTTTCTAACATATCCTCGGAATATATTGGAACGATGGAATACATACAAGTTACGCCATCTCTTAGCAAACCACACGAATTAAGTTCTAGGCCAATATGTAAAAGCATCTGTAATTTTCCAGTATTGCGCTCGAGTTTTCTCTTGACGATCCTGCATATAATGCATGCTTGACATTTTTTTATATGGGAAAATCCGCGTGACATCCTCAGTAAACAAAATTTTCAAAAATCAGCGGTACTTTATAGCAACTTCTACTTCTATTTTATTAAGCTGAAATTTAATAAGCAACAAAATTGAGTACCCAAATTTTTTCTTAAGTTTCGGAAGCCATATATAATGTGTTTTATGAACTAATTAATGAAACAACCAAATGAATAACCCTGTACATGAAATTTAAATGAAAAGTGTGAATGGCAAATGCCGCGAATGCATACGCTCCAAGCATACTAACAAGCGATAACATGCACAGTTATTTTTAATGTGTGTATGTGAATGTAAGTACGTGCATATGTAAGTGAATGCCTGTGTGCGACCAAATGCATTTGTAAAAGGCGGCAGGTACATGTGTACTTGGCAATCGTTTTTATTTATTAATTTATGCACAAACATGAACGTTAGTTTTATGTTGACTTTTTCCGCAGCTTGCCTCGTTTTGGTTGGCATTTCTGACTGCTGTTTTTCTGGCTTTTAACGTGGCTACAATTTGTGGTCTAATTTGTGCAAATTCAACATAACAGCGAGCGATGGCAAAGGAAAAGGCACTGTAAACACACACACACACACACATAAACGAAACGAACACAAATAAATGTTTACCTAAAATGGCAAGCAGTAGCTATGTCCTTCCTCTTCCCCCCGCTTAACTTTACAAATTTAACTTTGTTTAGCTGTTGTTAAATTACTTTGTGATTTATTTTACAAGCGGCTGGCAAATAGTCAAGCAAACGGAATGCATACGCTGCCACTATTAACACAATTGCCAAAATTACTTTATACTGTAGCTGAATGCATGCGCACATACACACACGCACACATACATACCCATACATACATATGTATGTACCCTGTTGTAGTGTCATGACGACCAACAAACACCAAAGCAATTGCATGCTTTAAATTCTCATGCACGCTGTTTGTCTGCAGCTACACTCGCACCTGGGAATGCCGCGAACATGTGGCGAGTGGCAGCCGGGCGAGCAATTGCAATTATACCAAGTATGTCTGTATGAATGTCACACATGCTAACCAACAGTTATGTGATCTCTACATTGCTTGGTTGCAGTTTTGGTGAGAGTGGCTGCACTTTTGGAGCGTATCAAGTGCGGCGCTAACAGAATCGCCAACGCCACCACCACCATCAACATTTCAGTAGCTGTGTGGCAATATAATTGCGTATTTACCATATTTGCCTACACCTGACACACACACACACACACATGCTCAATGCATTGCATTCATGTCCCTAGTAACCCCCCCCCCCCCCCCCCCCCTCAGCATTCCTCTTCGCTACCATTGATTTCACCTCCATTTTCGACTGTCAAATTTCAGATTCAATTTAGTTGTCGTTTTTATTTTGTTTTTGTGCCTTCGTTTCCATTCATTCTGACTGCATTGAGGAAATAATAAAATCAGTATTAATTTGACATTTTCACAAATTAAATTTAACGACAAAAAAATAAACAACCTGACCATTGTAGGGTAGGTTCGCTCACTTAGCAGCGACTAATTAAAATGCGTACACCGCATAGCCTCATGAATCACGCTGGGCCAATGTTTTTGTGCACAATTAAATATTCTGTTGCGGTTTATTGAAACATACCAGCGACTAACGGCATATATTTAATGTAGTCGCAGTCACAAAATCAGCAGTTATAATATAACTAACATAATGACTGCTACAGCAGGACAAATAAGAATTACGTTGTAACAGTGTGTGGCATGTAACAAATCGGTTGTGTTTAATATACTCTACTAATATAGTTGCGCGAGATTGTGAATATACCCTGTCGAGAAATCAGCTGGTTTTTAACTGGAGGTATTCTAGTAAGCTTCTAAGAGCTACATAAGGGAAGCAGACGATTAGGTCACACAAGGTCTACTATAGCAGTCACGTGGTGTAAATTGCGTTGAAGAATTAGCATATCATCAAGACCCGCATCAAAGCGAAGATCACAGTACGAGTATAACCAGTCGACAACATTTTCTGTTTGTTTACTTTTTGTTTTTGTAATTTTGGCGAAATTCACCCCTGGGCAAGACTTTTTGGTCTTCTCTCTTGTTAGAGTTTTGAGCTACCAGAAAACAGTCAATAAATTGTAAGATTTCTTGTCAAACAACTAACTAAAAACAAAGCGATTACGATGTAAAAGTGAACTATATATAATTCATGAAATACAGAAATACATTTTATAATTCATCAGTACTGAGCATCAATTCATCATAATTTCGAAAAGAGCAAAATTCTGTCTTCGACACATTACTCAATATTTTCAAGGAACGTTCTGCGAATATATAATGTTTTTGTCTTTACAAATATATTTTCCCTTTCAGCAGATTCTTTTGTAACCTGAATAAAGCCAAGGTTTTCTTTACTAAGTACCACCTGATTTTTGAAAAAGGATCGCCAAATTCGTACTATAAATTTAATCAAAATATATTAGAATTAAAAACCAAAAAAAGACAAACAAATTTTGGAAAAGCGTAAAATAATTGGTTCATTCTCATGCTGATGTAATAAAGGGTGGTTAAATTTTAAGGGCCGATGTTGAATGTGAACCACACCTAAACGTCAAGTTTTTTTCTGCATTTCATTTGACATTTCTCAATTTCAGACTAATTCAATTTGAACATGGAAAGATACACAATCGAGCAACGTGTTAAAGTTATTCAGGCTTATTATGAAAATGGGCGTTCAAATCAAAATGCATATCGCCTCACCTCATCTCACCTCAGTGGATTCGTCAATAAGCAGAATTGCCGCATTTGGGCGAATGATAATCCAAGAGTGATTGTTGAAAAACGGTTTATGGGCTGGCGGCGTCATCGGGCCGTATTTTTTCCCAAAATGAGGCCGGTCAGGCAGTTACTGTTAATGGTGTGTGTTCGCTATCGTGAGATGATAACGAACTTTTTATGGCCCGAATTGGAACATATGGATGAGGACGATCTGTGGTTCCAACAGGATGGTGCCACTTGCCACACAGCCAACGAAACAATGGCTCATTTGCGCGACAAATTCAATGGCCGTGTTATCTCACGTGGTGGCGATGTCAATTGGCCACCAAGATTATGTGATTTGACACCGTTGGACTACTTTCTTTGGGGTTATTTGAAAGAAAGGGTGTACGTCGATAAGCCAGCAACAATTCGAGAGCTAAAGTATGAGATAATTCGGCACATTAACGGCATATAATCTCAATTATGCCTCAGCGTCATCGAAAATTTGGACCATCGGATGGAGGTGTGCCGCCGAGGTCGCGGCGAACATTTGGCCGATATTTTGTTCCATATATAATTGAACCACACCATATTATCATAATAAAAAGAAATTACAATAATTTCCTAAATAATTTGTGTTTTATTCAAAATCAACATCGGCCCATAAAATTTAACCACCCTTTATAAATAGCTGAAATGGAAACCTTCATAAACAGGAGAGGATGAAAAATGGATGTAATCTTTTAACATAAGCGTTAAAGGAAAGGACTCAGATTATAAAGAGAACGTATCTCCCCATTAAACCCAAATCAAATATGATCATTTTAGAATATAATTCGAATTCAGTGCCACTTGATCAAAGTAAGCAAAAAAATCGACCTGAAGGTTAGTTGCGGCTTAGTTTGATACTTAGATACCCTGTTCAAAATTATGGAGTGTAATCATAAACAAAATTAAAATTAGTTGAAGCATTTTCGTCAGATAACCCACTGAAAATTTGGTCAAAAGCTGCAACTAACTTAAGTATAATCCTAATTTTTATTATGAATACACCTCTGTATTTTAAAGCTGCTAAATAATCGATTTTAAAAGAATTACACATTTTTGTTACAGAATAGCTCCCAGAGCTTCTAGTAAATTTAAAAAAAATATGTCGCTAAACTTTTTCGCGTTTAGAACTCCACTACTTATAAAGATACGGCAATCATGCGTAATGCAAAAAGTAGTTAAAAAAAAACACATCAAGGTCGCGCTATAAGCTAATTCCTTTTCAATTTTAGGCGAGGTGCGTCCTTTCTGTCTGTTGGTAAAATATAATGTTGGTCCGGAAAGAACACCGGTATTTCAAATTGCAGTCTTCAAATTCGCCATGTCAAGCTTACAACCTAATTGATGCTTTTTCAAACACTTGTTAACTGGCAAAAACAGATTACATTTTCAAAAAAAACTTGTAACTGATTCTTTTTTATTTTAAGATCGATATTTTGGACAACGTATCTTTGAAATTCGATATTTATGGGTACACGATTATTTTACAGCGAAACTTTGCATGAGTAACATATCGATAATTTGTGGGCGTTGTCGGGTCCCTTAAATAGAGCTACCCCACAAGGAGGAATTCACTCTCCACTACTTTGGAATATCTAAACAGATGATCCACTGTTCAGTCTGCAGTCTATGCGGATGACCTTGCCTTGCTGGTAGTGGACAAACCATCTCCAGTACTAAGTGAGTTTTTACCTAAAGCATTTGGTATTGTGTTAACCTAGTCGAGGGGATGCGGATTAAATAGCAGCACACATACGGCCATGATGGCTCTCTTCACAAATAAAGTTTTTGCTTCCATCGTTTGACGGTATTCCTCAAATGTCGTTACCTACCTGCCTTTTATCTCGAACAGGAAGCTAAACTGAAAACGCAAACAGAAAAAATGTCCATGAAAGCCATAGCACCATTTATGCTGGTAAAAAGTTGGGTATCTAACCCCATATTGAACACCACGTGTACACAGTGGTTATACGCGCCATTCCGTTACACGACATCACAGTGTGATTGAAACCCCTCGTTATCCATAGTTAAGTAGAAACGTACTCATGTACAAAAGACGGCATGTGTGATTGTCGCAGGAGGTTTGCGCTCAATGCCCATTAAAGCCATCGAAAGCGTACTTAATATTCCTCCCTGTTGATATTCATGGAAAGTTGCAGGCTAACTGAAATGCGGTACATTTGAATGCATCAACAAGTTGGAGTGCTACAATATTTTCCCACTCCACAATTCTAGATAGCTTTCCTACTAATTTCCAGCGAATTTATTACTCTGATCTAGTTATCGCTCAAACAAAGCACGTAAATCAGATCAGAGGAGAGACTGTGGAAAAGACACAGTTCGCGGATATTATTCCAAGATCATAGCACGAAGAATGCAGCTTTGCCATTTAGTCTTGGAACACCAGTCTGAAGCGAATTTCACACAAAGACCTCACATTATTCGCTAAAAAGGTCCAGTCGACTTAGCATTGAAGGCAAGACACACAACCAACCGCTTGGTAATCGCTTTCCATTTTGGGCCTTAGAGTAGCTCGAAGCGCATTTTTATCTCGGCGGATATGTTAACGAACAGAACCCGCACGTGATGGTCAAAAAAACAATCCACATTAATAACAGTTTTTTTAGAAAATGCTGCCAGAAACGCTAGATACGGTGAGCGCTGCAGAGCCATGATAAATGTTTTCAGAAATTACATGGACTTGGAATATTAAGATTCAGCAGGATGGTGTGCCAAGTTCGGCAAGGGTGTTATCAGAACTCCTAGTGATGTCAATTTGCCATATCAGCGGTGCGATGAACCCTAGTAAAATTTACCTCTACCGGCTTTCTAAATTTAGTTTGTGAGTGGTTTCTTGCGGTTTGGGTCAAAACAACACATTTAGATTTGAGCTATTGGAACATCCATGCAATATATTTAAATAATTTTTACCACATGGAAGTTTTAGTAAAACATAACAAAGCAACGCAAGCTAGCTTTTGCAAATCCTTGGAAGAGGTAAAAAAAATAAAATCTGGTTTGTTTGACGGCTGTCCCACATTATGATATGTCTTTCCTATTTTATTTACATATGACATTCCAAATGCTTCCAATTTTTCTGTTGCCTTGAGTATCATGCCCTCAAGGCAACAGAAAAATTGGACAACATTTTATTTACGTGTAATCTCCGAGATGTTTTGACATACTAAATATAACCTACTCTGACAGCGATTAAAACTCACTCACTCATCTACACTTCTAGTTGAGTTTACTTATATAATCACTTTTTGCTATTTATATAAGTCTCCTAACTAGAAATTACTTTTGGCGCATAATATGGATTTCAATTTTGCACAAGCCCAACATTAGGCCTACAGGGTTTGTTCAAACTATGTTTCGAAAATATTTTATTATTGCATATCCGTTGTTGTGTTCATTACAATCGTGCATGTCATGCATTTGTGGCTTATTTTGCTTTACGCCATTAATTATATAGATTTATTAGCATAGCTGGAATGTTTCGTACGAATTACATACTCGTATATTAATTTATTTTAATTTTCGCTGTTGCAAAATTATTCTAGTGCTTAGAATAAATTTAAAACTTTTTAATAGAGTTGTTGTTGTTATTTGGCATAGCTTCACAATGATAGTAGAACAGTGTTTGGTTAAAAACATTGTAGTTTTAGGCAATTTTAATTAATCGAAGGAGGATATGTTGCCTTCGCCCTATATATCCACTAAAAAAATATTTAAAAAAAAATGCACAAAAACTGCACTGAAAACTAAAAATATGACTAAAAAATATATCTTAAATAATGATTTAATATTCCTAATGTAATTGGGGATAGAAAGAGCTTCGCACAAGCAGTCGTTTGGACCTTGAATTCGTTTTCAGTTTTTCACATTTTTGGTATATACAGAGCACCAAATAAGTCTTTAGACTATCTACGGAAAACAATTTTTGAATGATTTTTGTTGTTTTTTTTTTTATTATTCTCCAAGATGATTTATCATCGAATTTCGGGAAGACCAACACAGTACGAGTATGTACTGTCAAATATTTTAAGTACGTTTATGACAATAGAACCGACATATTGACTCAAATGACAGTAGTATGATCAGTTTATAAACTTATTTACTTCCACATTTTTATGCATCACTATTTATGATGCCATCAAATAAAAGAGCAATAAGGTTTTTTACAAACTTTTTGGATTTTTGACGACTTAGACCGAGTTTATGACTTAGCGTATTCGCGGCGCGCTATGTAGTGAAAATCCTTCAATCGCTAGAGGCTTTCTCGATAGCTGAATTACATAGCATTTATAGTCGGAATTTCAAAGATTAAGATAAAATGTCTTTTGAACATCGCCAAAGGGCAATCGATTCGGTGAACAGAAAAAAAAATATTTTAGTTGCAGCTTTTCGTCGCCAATGATTCTAGAATTAACTTTAATTGAATAAACTCGCTAGTAGCTATTTTTATCTCGACACGTGCCCCTAATACGCTAGGTAATAAATTTAACCGTAAACGTTTTATTCTGAAAAACAAAAAAACAAAACAGATATCTCACTACTCTAATGGAACGCTGGCGACATGGCCAATTATTCCGAAACCCATTTATGACCATTGGCTTCTTGGAATGCACAGCATTGATGTTTTCTGGCACAGCAGCAGTTCTTTGACGACCGTCGCGAAATTCGTCCTGTAGCGAAGTGCGACCACTTTTGAAACCGGAAAGCCAACGAAATACGGTAGCTCGAGTTGGTGCTGCCTTTCTAAAAGTTCAAATGTTTTTATCGACATATGAATAGCTTTTATGTAACAAAACTATCTAAGACTTGGTTTATATTTAGTACATTTTTTAGTACATATTTATAGTTTGAAAATTATAATGTGTATTATTTGTGTAAAAAATGTTGAAATATTCGTAAAAAATTTGGTAATAAAAATAATTTTGTAACTAAAAGTTGAAACGCTGATTGCGCTTATATGCAGGTTTACTAAATGAACAAGTTTTCGAGACATTCGGTGTGGCATATTCTATGGAATTTTTGTTTTTTTATATTGGCTATGTTTCTCATGCCAAATCTTTTTCGAAAATTGTTTGCAAAAATATAGTTCATTATGTAAAAGAGACCATTTAAATTAAAGTTCTAAATTTTCTATAAAACTAAACAAAAAAATTGCATCAAACTAAATAAAAATAAAATTTTGTTCAGACTTTTTAAAAGTTGTGGCTACTTTTTATTATCTTTCTTGTTCTATATTTATAATTAAGATTGTTCATCCAAATCGGAAGACATGCCTGATTAGGTAAAGCTTCTTCGTTTGTTTAGCTGAATAAATATAAGTGGCACAATTAGTATCAAAAACTTGTCCTTTTAAAAAATTAATAAATTTTTTTGAAAATCAGCAAGCGATTGTGCACTGGAATTGGATTGCTAGTATTAGCTTCACAATGTCAACTAAACACAAATTTCGACTGCTATAAGACTGACAGTGAGGAAGTCAATGGGGAATTTTATTGAAGCAAAAATTTTAATTAGGAAATTCAAAGGCGATAACGTTTTGATATCTTGAACTCTAATGTTTCTGTTTAAGATGCCATTTTAATTTAAAATTCTTCAATTCGCTGTTTAGAAAACTAATCAAAAATTTAGTTTTTAATGTCTGCCAAGGCGGGCAAGGTTTCAGTTAGTATACATAAATGTAGCTTCACATTTTAACTTCGACGGGTCTGACCTACAAATACAGCAATATCAGTAGTGCGATTCACTAACTTTAAACGATCTGACAATCGCAATTTTTATCGACAATATTTGTCGTTTGCACTTACGAATGTGTGATTCACTAACTTATTCTTAACGACACTTAACAGCTATCTCAATGTATTTACTTGGTTCATAGGAAAGATGAAAAAGAGTGGCGTCTTGGTCACACTAAATGCCAAAATGGATGAAAAACACAAAAAGGAATGAAAAAAAAAAACAAAAGAATGGGTGTTGCCGCATAAATTTGAGCGCGTTTCTTTAGTAGCTTTACTGGGTATATAGGAAATATGTGAAGCTGCCATGCGAATATCATTAAAATAAGTTAGTGAAACGCATTACAGGCGAACGGAAAAGTCGTGTATTGCTATAATTTATTTCTCCTTAAAGCTAAAAGCGAAAGTTAGTTCTCCTAAGAGACTATGGTAACCGCAAGCTTTAAAAAGTAATTTTAAATTAAATTTTTATTTCTCAATTTTTCAAGGCTACGAAGCTTTTCCATTTCTTATCAAGAAACCCAACAAATGTTTAAGGATTTTTCAGAATATTTGTCAACTTTATCTTCTTAATCTATGTGCTTTGCCATCAAGTCGCTTACTTCAACAAAATTTGCTTCATTCGGTCATTTTTGTATGTACTTTATATATTCCAAGCACTTCAAAAGATTCCTTTGCACACTAACTGCTTCTGCGGTATTTACTTTTATATTCATTTTTTCTTTGCTCCACTTAGACGTGACTGTATTTTTGATGGTCGCGCGTGAAGAAATTAATTCAAGTTCAGAAAGATTTGCAGTTCAAGTGCACGAAAGTATTTGCTCTCTCTTTTTTTTCTTCTCATAACAATGATTTTAATTTTTTTTTACTTTTTTAAGTGTTCAATAGTTAAAACTACTACTGCTGAAAGTGTGCATCTACTTTTTTCTTAGTATTTTTTTGTTTTCTTTTTTTAATTTTTTTAACCAAAAATTTGCTCAGCTTTTGACCTTTAATTTTTCATTCCACAAATACACAGGCATTCTCTTACTCTTTCTTCATTTCTTGCGTAAAGAACCACTGTGTGAAAGGAAAAAAAAACTTTTCCTATATATCAATTGCTGTTTCGTATAAAAGCGTGCGTCAAGTCCTAAACAAACCAAATGGTAGGCACACACACACATGTACAATAATATTTTATAGGGATATGTATCTGAAATTAATCCTGCCGAAAACCTTCAATATGTTTACTTGTTTCTGCTTAATCTCGAACTTTGTTTTATTTCTTCTTATCTTTTTGTTATATCATATTTTTCCGCTATCTATGGCGTACGTACAGTTATGTGCAAAAAAATAGCAACCACGGCTTTTTCAGCCATTTTTGGCTAGTCTTCTTTCATTTATTTTTTGTTAAATTTTCATGTAAAATTCTAAGTATGTATTTTTATAGTCAATTAAATTTAGCATAACCAGTAGTTACAAATTTCCGTTGATTTTTAATTTTTTGATTTTTTTTTTGCGAATGTTGTCGCACATTCTCTTCCATGCAAAATAAAATTATTTAGATGGTTCTTTGTATGGAAGAAAATAGAAAAAAAAGCAAAAAATTAAAGGTTTATTAGTATAATATAGTTGCAAGTAACTAAAAATTTCCGTGGTTTTTAATTTTTTTTGCGGAAGTTGTCACACATCCTATTCCATACAAATTACGTTCGACAATTTTTTTTTTTCTTATGGAAGAGTATTTGTAACAACGTCAGCAATTATCAAAAATCAATTGACATTTTTAGCTACTTAAAATTTGCACTTTATTTTACTAAAATTTAATGAGTTCTAAAACTGCATCAAGGCGAATTCATACAGGGTGATAGCAAGAAAAAACTTATGTATTTTGTTGTTGCGCCTTGAGCGGGAGTTATGTCAAAATCTGAATTAGAATGTAAACACACAAATTAGAATGTAAACAAACAAAACTAGTTTGACATTACACCCGCTTCGCCGAATTGAAAAAAAAGTAAAACTCAGCTGTTTCTTCACTCCACCTTGTATGAATTCGCCTTGAACTGCATATTTAGACTTTTCATAAACCTCGAGTATAACATTTTATATAAGTTGATAGAATTTTTTTAAATTTTTCTATTATTTTCTATAAAGTGTAAATGTGGATTTTTTTGGTGTTTGTTATATAATAAGCTAGACTTTAATAAAACAAAAAGTAGCAAACATAAAACAAGCAAAAGAAGAATAGCCAAAATGTTGTGTTCCAATTTTTTCACACAACTGTATGTATATACGATACTTAATTCTTGCCCAAGGCTACCGCACGTGTACTAAATATTTCACTCATTCATTTATATCCAACACAAGTTTGTTATATTAACTTTATTTATGTATGTCGGTAAGTGGGTGACGACATTTAATCCCTTTATTTTTGCCAAAAAATAAATCAGCCTTTCTGTTTTTGTGTGTTTTATGCCTTTCCTTATATAATGCCTTCTCTATAAACATCCCTGCAAACAACCCTAACTACGAAAATGATTATCGATAAGCGTTTTGTAGTTGTTGATGGTTTTGTTGGTTGCATAATATATATTTATTTCCTGCCGCTATTGGCATGGATTGAGTTGCTTGCTTCTTTGAAATTCAAAAGGCAAAAATTACTCATCTTCTTCATTTCTTGAAAATGTAATCGTATTGTTTGAAAGTTTGTAAGAACAATAAGAAAAAAAAACGATTGCCATACTGCCAGCATGCGGCCTGCACGCGGCCTGATCAATCAATTTAAAGTTATTGCGGAGAAATGTTATCCGAACTTCTCCTACAATTTGTGGTGTGCGTAACACAAATTTAGGGGTCAACGATTTGCGGCGACTCCCAATGGCAAATGATTTTTTTGACAAGTTTTTCATTGCAGAAATATATTCGGAGGTTTGCCATTACCTGCCGAGGGGTGACAAAAAAGTATATTTTTCTAAAATTTTTAATATTACATGCCCCGGCTAAGGTTTGAACCCACCGAATCAAGTGTGCACTCGTCACACCTTCAGCTACGATGGCCGATCATAAAGCCTGAGGAAAAATGGTTTTTGATTACTCGCAAAGTGATTTTTCTCCGGTTTATTAACTTGGAAGGTCTCTGGCTCAGATTACCTAGGAGGATTTGGGGCCTGACAATAAAAAATCGGAGTGTTACTCTGAATTTAAATCTTAATTGCTAAAGATATGTTTATTGAAAGATTCTTCTTAGAAAAAGTGTGTCAAACAAAACACGTTGGCATACAAAGGATCTAAAAAAGTTGAAGAATTTAATTCTAAAAATGGTTTAAGTTAACTAATAATCGTACGTCATGGCAAGAAACATCAAAACTTATAGAAAAAGTGCTTCCTACTTGCGATCGCCCCTAGGCAGACAAAACTTCTCTCAAAAATCATTTGCCATCCGGAGTCGGCCTTAACCTGTAGGCGCCTCAATTTGTGCTACAACATCAAGAGGGCACATCACAAATTGAAGGAGAAGTTCGGCCAAAAGCGCTTAAGCGGTTATAGCGCCAATTAAGTAAGTAACTAAAAATCAACATTATTTAAAGGAGTTGAATGACTTACGCAAAATACTTTATAATAAATAAATAAAAACATTAAAATGAATCGTCAATATTTTTTGAATTAAAGTATATGAAGTTCATGTCAGTCAGTCTTCTTGAACGAGAGATTTGCTGAGACTACATTTAATAGGTATTGCCAATTTACCTATTCACTGACTTCTTCACGTCAAACCTTTTTCAAGACGATACTGATTCTCTATCAAATATTTCTTCAAATATTGATTCGTATCTCCAGTTTGAGTTTTTGACATTATCTTTTGAAGATATTGTTAAGGGTATATAATCACTTAAGCCTTCTGTACAAACCAACATGTTTGGCTTCTCTGCTGAACTGTTGAAAAACTATCCAGCCCTATATAGGTGTGTAGGAAATAACTTCCATTAGTCCCATTCTCAAAAATGGAAAAAATTATAGGTAGGTATTGCCTATGGCGAGTTGTATTTTGCCATTAATTCATGTATCAGTCTTAATCAGCGTGGATCTGTTTCGCAATGTGCCACATAAAATGCTTATAGTCTATGATTTCATTCCTGTTTTTGGATTGAATGATTACGTGAGTTCTACCTCTTCAACCAACATTGTGTAGTACCGTAAATAATGCGACTTCAGAGCACTTTATCGCTTCATCAGAGGCCCCTCAAGCGACCATTTTAGTTCCATTGCTATTCGTACATTTCGTTTATGACAAAATTCGCTGCATTTTCAATGACAATTTCCTATTTTATGCGGATGTACTGAAATTGTTTAAATGATTTAAATTTTTAATGCTCTTCATTCCTGTTGTATGAAGTCGTGCCTTCTTTTGAACATACAGCAATATTTCAAAATGCCCTTTGCGAGAGTCAAAAATGTTTACAATTCATCGTATTGCATCTTTAATAATGCTCGGCAAAATTTCATCGAAACCAAAGATTAAGGATTTATTTTTGATAGTAAGCTCTGCAATAGTAGTCATAGTAATTGCATTATAGCGATGTCTTACTCAATTTTTGGTTTTGTTCGTCATAACAGCGTGGAATTTTCATTTCGTTCGTTCTCATTTAGAATATTCTATCTTTGTTAGGAGGTAATACTCTCAACTACCGATAGCAAGAATAGAGCGAATACAAAAATAGTCCTCAAATTTTCTCTACAGTCCCTGAACTTTGATAATCCTGGATTAGGATTACACATCCCGCTCCTCTTATTGATGAACTCGAAAATTCTAGAAAGTCGTAGCTTCACTTTATCACTAACTCTTGCCGACAATATCATTCAAGCGATAGTTGATTCCCCTTATATTTTAGAAAGGATTCGTTTTAGTTTTACAAAATGCAGTCTTCCCCTTTCATTGGGACAAGTTTGCAATCAATGCTCTTTTATCTATATTTTTTAGTAAAACCTTTTTTTCACTTTCAACGTAGACCTACATACATATGTTTCCAATAATCTGTAAGATTTTCTGTTCCTTAATTGAAATAAATAAATAAATAATTGCGCTACAAAATGCCCTTTGTGTATAAAGTGTTTTATCAGATGCTGAGGGAATTCCACCGGATTCGACCCTGAACACGGTTTGTTAGATATTTGTAGCTTTTTGATTTTTCGAGTTCTTTAGGTACAATGTCAGAGCCGAAACGTATGTATTATTTTTTAAATTTGATAGAGTAAATCAGTACAGTACCAACAAAGCAAAAAATTTTGCGGTTGAAAACCATATATATTTATTTGCTAATATTATATGTTCTTCAAATTAACCAATACCTTAACCAATTAAGAAACTTTATTACTAAATTACTGGATAAGTGAAAAAAGCGTCACAGAAATGAATTAGCAATTTCTCTGCTATAATTTTATCTATACCGCCAGGCATCTCTAACTACAGCTTGTGTTATGGGTCGATATGTGAGTGTAAAAATCCTTTCCTCAGACGGTACACCCGCGAGTGCTGCCTACCAAGCAGTTTGGCAAAAGAGCTATTTGTTTTTATTTTTCATTGAAAATCATTTGCTTTTTTTGGTTTTTCAGTTTTTTCTTTTTCTACATAGAAAAAAAATCTTCAAGCTCATAGAAAGGACGCTTTAATTACATTCGCTTTTGTATTTAGTCTCTTTAGGCGAAGCGTTTCAAATTTGGCGCAAATTATGTCATTATTGGACAATTTTTAATGCGCTTCGCGTTGTTCTGAGATTCAATAGCAATTATTTGGCAATAAATAATCTCCTCCTTTCGTTACGCTCTTAATTTTTATGCACTTAAAAATACCGCTTTTTCTTATATTTCTTATCAGTCAGTCACCTTTTAAAGCCCACCAAATAAATTGCCTTGCATAACCACCCAACTCGCATCTCTCCCTCAATTTTATTCCTGCAACCCCACTCCCCCTTTCGTTTATTTCGCTCGCTCTTCACTGCTCTGTTGCACATGTACTTAGTTGCTTAATTATACCAAATTAACTTATCATGTTGCCCAATTAAATCTTCAACGTTAATTGATGACTCTCTGTGCGTGCACTCCGCTGGCTAGAAGCTTTCAGTTTTCGTTGGTCAGCAAGCAACATTCAAGCATTCGAGAAACAAACTAAATGGTAAAAAATCAGGCCACCAGTATTGACTGTAATTTACGCAAAAAAAAATTTAAGGGTAAGTATTTATTTGCTTGAATAGCAATAAAATTTTCTTAATAGATTAATTTAAATTTTATGGTACTTGAGGTTGCAAATACTACATAAATATAAAAATTGGAATTTACAATTTTCCAACAAATGAAGGATGCAACGATGTACATTTTCATTCATAAATGCAAACCAATTGCAGCATGTAAAGAGTGCAATAGTCGTACGAAGAAATTAACAACATCTTATTTTTTTATTAGAAGAGAAAGTCTGATGATTTGGTATGATATTCCGAAATATATTTTTGCATTTACTTACAAACAACAAATATGAATACAAGAAATCGCAAAGTTAATCGTAGTCTCAGCTCATCAAGATTCGTAATTTCAGTAATTTCATTCTTCTCGAAGGGTTTGATCATCAATGGTAACTATCACGTGGTTTTTTAGAAAAATAAATCTTGGGGTGGAGCTCTTTCCATAACATAATTTTCGATGAAATAAAATTCATTGCAAAAGAGATTGCTAAGCATTCGGGAATAAATATTTTAACAATAATTAGAGGACGACCGAATTTCGGCTTCAGCATGTGCGGCCAATAAAGTTCGGTTCGCATAAATATAAATTCAGAATCAAATTTTGTAACAAAACGTAGAGAAAGAATGAAAAAAAAAATACGTATTCAAAATATTACTATATCGCATATAATGATCGGTAAAAAAGTTCAGTAATGGTCGAATTCACTGAACTGTCTATGGTCCGACTGCGATCTTCCGACCAGCTCGACCGAAACCAAATTCTTGACCCAGCTGTGCGAAAGAGAAGATTTGAAATTGGATGGGGTTAGGAAAAGCGGAATGGCTCCAAGTTTGATGGAAGAGTCGGTAGCTGGTTTTTTTGGCAAAAACTGAAGATATTCCTTAGCTTTTCTCTACCTGATTTTTTCAAAGTTTTTCCGGGGAAGCCAATATTAATTTCAATCGACGCATCATTGGTACAGCCTGAAGGGATTCCTGGTGATGGTCATTCCTACATGCGGGGTAGCAGTGGAGCTGATGATTAGATGGGATCGCATACGATAGATGACAGGCGGAACCAGGTTGCAAGCTCACACTGGTCGGCGATGAGTGGGCAATTAACGAAAACTCTCCTCAAACTATGTATAGAAAAGATGGCTGCAGTCGTAAAGGAACATTTTTCATAAGGTCTAGATGCAGCCAGACTAGCAGTCTCCTGGAATGGCTGCTGTGGGAGCTGCCATGACGTCGATGAGGAGAAGACCATATATATCATCTAACACTAGCTAGAAGGAAAGCTGGAACTATCGGTAGTCAACTCTGGATAAGACCGCGGCAGTCAGCAAACTGGAAAGAGTGCAAAGGTCTCTTACTGGAATTAACGGGACTCTTCAGACCAAGCCCATGTTCGAAAGCCAAGACCGCAGTCAGGCTGCGGGATATCGAATACAAATTTAACTCGACTTGTGGTCATTGGAAGGTTTTGCAAAATTTTGCCTTCATTCCGGCTATTGCCGACCATTGCGTTTCTTTCGTGTCTCCAAAGGGATACTTTAGCAGCGCCATTATTCCTACTAGAGAAGATTGAAGATCCTCACGGATGTTGTGAAGCTCGATGGAAGGGTTGAAGGCGCACTGTACTGCCCAGAACTCGGTCTGAAGCGAAAATTTTGGTTACCAGATCACTGCAGCTTATTTTAAGCAGAGGTGGCCGCCATGGAGACGGCGGTCGAAAGTAAATGGAAGTAAAGTTCCACTATGGTAGCCAAGCGGCAAGTAGAGCTCTTAGTTCAGTAACGGTATTTATTCGTCAAAGCAATCTGGGAACCGTCGACACCACCCGAAAGAATGGGCTTGCGATAAGCTTTGTAAGCGCAGAGTAGCAGAATAGCGCAGAGGAGGTATCAACACTTGTTACTCATTTGCCGTGCCCTCGTGAGACAAAAGCTCAGTTGTCTTGCATCACATAGTATTCAATCGTGTACAGATAGATCTAGAGTGAAGATTAGCGAGTTTGGTAGATTTATTACAAGCACGCTACTCTCAACTGACCCCAGAGCTGCATTTCCTCTGAGTTCCGAGAAAAAAGCACATAAATCCAACCTAAACTACCATATCGAAAAGAGTACTTTACCAGACCATCAGGGCTAAATTTTATTCTATAAGTTTGACCTTTACCTTGTAGACAACTAAACGCGTCTTTGTTAGACCCCTCGTACGTATGTACATAATTACTTGTCCAAGTAAATTAACGGACGCAAAGTAACCGAATGAAAAGTGAAACTGCCATTACTGGGTTGCCATTGTTGCTCGTCACGTACCACACGCGTACGACGAAAATCGTGTTAGGAAATTATAATCAGTTTCCTATTCGCATTATCCGCACTTGCTAAGCGTTCGGCTTTTGTTTTGTTATTTAACAGCTACATTAAAATAGAGTTTTTCCGTTTGTTTCTTTAATTTCTTGTTACGGCAAATTTCCAGCTACTCGAATTAATTTGGCATTGCTGTTTTTGTTTTCTTGGCACTTCGACAATAAACAGGAAGGTAGTGCGGAAGGTGAACGGTAAACAACCTAAGAAAGTAAGTAGGTTGGGTACTTTCTGCTGCGCCTTCCTGTCGACACTTGTTTGGCACAATAACATTTTCCCTTCACTACGAATTCACTTTGCTATTCTTTACAATTTTCTTCTATCCAACTACGAGTAAATACTTGCCAACCTTTCAACATTATTTTCAACTAGCAGTCAAGCGCTACGTTTGTATACCTTCCGTTTGTGCTATGCAATTTTCGGCTTTGAAAATTTATTTTGCAAATTAACACGCTCACAACTCTTGTCTGGCGGCATTTCGAATATTTAACGAGCAACACCAAAGTTAGCTACTTCAACCACCCAGTGCCGAGGATGCGGAGTGACTTTTTTCTCTGTTGTTGCTTATTGTTTGTTGTTTTTTTTTTCTACGCTTCTAATATTTATTTGCAATTTCTTCTAAGCTACCCACTTTAGTAGTATGTACTTAAAGCGCTTATACTGCTTATTTTCAATTTATTCTGGATGATATTGGTTGGTTGTAAAAAAAAAAGAAAAGAAAAAAACAAGAAGAAAAAAACAAAAACAAAAAACAACAAAAAACTGCTACGCCAGCAGGTAAATAACAATCAATGTTGCACATACAACACCAACGATAGCCAGCAGCAATTGGGCAAACATTTTCCCATGCTATCTCTCGTCCATGCGTCCGTCCGTTCAGTTCAGTTCAATTGCCCTATCTCTCAAGTGTGTGTACATACTGTATGATTATTGTATTTATTTGTATGTGTGTCTAGCTGCCCAAATTGTTGACTGCCACAGCTCGTTATTATTGCTCTTGAGCAGCTTATCTTTTATCCTTTAACTTTTGTTTGCATATCTTTCTTAGTCATACTACCAACAATTGCAGTGATATTTGCTTCTTGGCCAAAGTCCAAAACCACTCAACAACTCCAACTCCAACTCTTCCTTCCACATCCACATCCACATTCACATTCACTTCCCCTCGCGTCGCTTACTATTATTCGCTTTATATTATTTTGTAAGTCCATTGTATTATTATTTCTGCTATTGCGGCTGTTGGAGCGGTAAAGTTTTCGTACAAGCAATTTGCGGGTTTTCATTTGTTTGCTTGATTTTGCCAACACACATATTGTACATACATGGCATACATACATGGCACTTGTGTTTATTGTCAAGTCATTTGTCGCACATGTGCTACTGATGCCTATCATATTTGGGAAATATTCACTTGCTTCGTATTGTCCAATTATCAGTTTCCGTTGTTTCGGAATTTGTTAAATTACTATGGTATTACAGCGACAGCAATCGCAAATATT
Source organism: Anomoia purmunda (assembly GCA_951828415.1). Classification (NCBI taxonomy): domain Eukaryota; kingdom Metazoa; phylum Arthropoda; class Insecta; order Diptera; family Tephritidae; genus Anomoia; species Anomoia purmunda. Next base: position 48,498,895 of record OX639997.1, on the reverse strand, counting down.
TGGCATAGCGACGTAAAATTTAATATAGATTTTATTTGCACGCACTTGGGTTGTGACTTCGGGAGTCAAGGAAATATTTTAGCTAGAGAACGAATTATCAGTAACTAACAAACTACAGAATATCGCGAACAGGCAAGAAAATAAAGAGATCATACCTGCGCCTTCGTCTTCTGATGTGCGCTATGTCCGAGCCGCAGTCGCTAAAGAAGCGCATTTATATTTTAAACAAAAACACCACACGAGTGATGGATAAACAGAGAGACAAAAACGTAGTGTACAATTCAATATGTGGAGTTTTATTTTTATTTTTGTTTTTATATTTTTATTTGTTTTGATGTTGTTACTGTTTTCAATGTAATTAAAAATACTCCCTGATGAAGGCAGTAAATACGGCTCCGAGTGGGCGTCTGACTTGGGGCAAGTGGCTCGCTATATAAATGTGGCCAAAAATGCCGCAGGAACTGGTTGTGCTTTAGGCTTGAATTCAACAAGCTTCGGATACGCTTCTGTTCCACGTTACATGGCTATCTTCTAATGGAAACCAAATACAACTTATTACTTATTATGGCAAGTGGAAGTCATACTTCCAGTGCCGCTGTCCGAGGAGCTAACATCGACTCGGAGCATCAAATTGTCACTCGACTTGCACTTATGCTCTACTTCTCTCTAAGAGCAGCGTTCAATAAACTTATAACTGTGGACAATGGGGCCCCAGTTCTCGCTTTTTACGTACCGCAGCTAAAGAAGGCATTGGATTTTAGCTAGCCCTAAAAAAATTTGTACGATGAGGAATATCGCACCTGTACAGAATTGCTGGATACTGCCCGCAGAGCACGCTGCGGTCGGATGCAACGCGAGCTGTACGCGAGTGGTAAAAGGAAACGAGGAGTATCTTTATTTATTTTTACTAATGCTTCTACTAATTTCGACTACTATTTTAACTAATTTCTACTGCTATTTTCCCAATGCTACTACGAACGCCTACGATTTTTAATCATTTCTACTACTATTTTTACTAATGCTGCTACTAATTACTTTTACTAATTTCTACTACTATTTTTACTTGTGTTACTTCTAATTACTACTACTTTTTATATTAATGTTAGTAATAATTAATACTACTATTTTTACTAATACCTAATACTATTTTTTACTACTACTAGTTTCTGCTATCATTTTTACTAATGCTACTACTAATTACTACTACTCTATTTACTCATTTCTACTACTATTTTTACCAATGCTATTACTAAATACTACTACTATTTTTTTTACTAATTTTTACCTTTATTTATTCCAATGCTAATACTAACTAATACCACTATTTTTATTCATTTCTACTACTATTTTAAATAAACCTACTACTAATTACTACTACTATTTTTACTAATTTTTACCGCTTTTCCTTCTCATGGTACTACTAATTACTACTACTCTTTTTACCCATTTCTATTAATATGTTCACTAATTTCTACTACTATGTTTACTAATTTCACTACTATAACCTACTACTATTTGCAAAAATTTGTACTGCTATTTTTACTAATGCTACTAATAATTACTACTACTATTTTCACTAATTCCTACTAATATTTTTATTATTAATATTTAATTCTCTGTCTCTTTATAAAGTCGAGAAAGAAGTGATACTTCTGGCTCGCGCTTGTAGGTGCGCGACTATTTTTGATTTTAGATTCTCATGCGAGTTATTTTTGGGGTAAGTATACTCCAGTATACTCCAATAAAATATGTATAGTTTTTTCGGTATGACAATGCGAAATTAAAAGCATATATTTCCTACATAGCTCGTTTTAAAATGGCCATGGTAAGCATCGTCACATACATTAATATAACTTCATTAAATTAATAACATATTTCGCTCGCAATTTACAATCATAATATCATAATAATTAAATTTGCCACAGTTCCTTTATCGCTATACCAAACATGCAAAGCATCTCAATTCCAACCACCAACTGCTGCCAAATCCCAACATGCCACAAGCGCATACCTAGCAACACAGCACATTATAACGCACAGAGACCATCTGTACATGCATCCAAACGTATAGCCGATGATTAAAGACGCGATCACATGCAGCGCCATTATGCACCAGAGACTAAGCGATTTCCAAACAACCCAGAGACCAAGCAAGCGCATTTACCGTTATCACGGCACACTTTAGCAGCCACAGTTGGAATTTCACGCGGTTCGCTGCGTGTTTTGTGACACAGAGTTTACAATTTTAATTGTTTTATTATGCTAAAGGCATGGCATAAAACTACTACTACATATACATTGATGCAACTTGGTGGCGTTTTGCTGCCACTAAGGCAGGCGACAATGCTGCGTGTGGGTGGCCAAGGGACTGAGTCCAATTTATTCGAATGCAATGCAAAAGTGCAAAGTTCAACCATCATTGACAAACCGATCCATCCAATGTGTGCATGTGTGTGTGTCTGTGTGTGTGGGTAGGGAAGAATTGCGGTGCATGTACTTGAGTGACGCCTGCTGTGCATCTGCCATTAAAACGTGCGAGCATTTGCTCAGCGAACGACGGCAGTTCGTTGACCGAACTTTATTCGACGGATGCGTTCATTTGGATGCGTTAATTTCCTGCCGGAATATCCCATTCAGCTGTGCGAAATAACTCGCCAGACGGAGTAGTGGTAGAGAGACTCAGGATGGCCAAACGTTCATGAAGTTCATGTATTGTTTTGCTATGAAGATAGTAAAAGGTATGTGTGTGTGTGTGTGCACTTATGTATGTAAGTAGTAGTTAAAAATCGGAATATGCATAAAGTCAAATGTTGAGTGAAGAAAATGAAGGGAATGTAAAAGTGCAAATATTGTAGACTGCACGTTGGCCCGTCGGGTGCGTTGGCCCTATGCCCATTCCATTCCATGAGTATAACGCCAAATGTGTGCGTGTGTGTAGTTGTGTGACTTTTAAAATATATACTCATTGTGGCAGCTTGCGGCGCAGACGCAGTCTCAGTTGCGGCACAACCAACCAATGCCATGCATGGCAAATAAAGTGCGAAATCCCTTTTAATGGCATAACTTTATGGGAATGCGGCAGTCATTTGAGTTCGCACACAAGTTATGTGTGAATCAAAATGATGCTCGCCTGCAATTGAAAGGTACCCGAGTTGGCCTTTTGTGCGCTTTAAACTTGGCTACTTTATGTAATTGCTATTGGCGCACGATTTAGCTCTGGCGGCTGTTTTTTTTTTTTGGTTTTGTTTTTTGTTTTTTGCAAATTCAAAGTTTCTGGCAATGGCGCAAAACTCAAATGGGAGTACGAACTATTAAAAGTTAAAGGTAAAGTTTAATGGAAATTGCAAACTAAACGACTTTAAAGTGCATACTAAAATCTACTTGTAAAAAAAAACACATATTAAATAGCATATTGAATGATTAAAACCAATAATTTTTGCGGGTGATGACATAGACTTCGCACAAAGAGGTGAGCACTCTCATAGTTAACTCTATCAACTCTACTCCTCTTGCTTGGCATTTTACCAATTCGAATTTGATATCGATTAGCATAAGCTAAAGAAAATATTCAACGGAATTAAAAAAAAGGATTGTTAATGATTTCCTTGAAGATTGAATAAATCAGGCACTTATGAGGTATTATTTGAATGGAATTTTTACTATTCTAAATCAACTTCAATGAAAAAGTGAAGACGAAGGCTTTGTGAATACTACAAAAAAAAACCTCTCTCAGAAAACACTGTATTTTTTGAGCGAGAAACAAACTTAAAAAAATTACTTTTATTTTCTTAGCAAACAAGAGAACTCAGAATATAAGTTTTATTTTCTAAGCAATACAAAAATAACTCGTATTTTCAAAGCAAAAAATAATATTAAGAAAATTGGTTTTACTATTTAAACAAAAACTAAAACTCAAAAATTACCTCCAATTTTCTAAGCAGAAAAATATTCAAAAAACCTCTCTTATTATTGGAGAAAAATCAACTCTAAAATAACACTTATTTTTTTGTAAGCAAAAACAAACACACAACTCAAAAAAATTCCTTATTTTCAAAATAAAATATAATTCTCAAAAATTAGTTATTTTTCTTTACGCAAAAATAAAACTCCAAATAACTTATTTTGTATCCAAAAAATAAACATGCAAAAATAGCTTTTTCCAAGAAAAAGTAACACTGATAAAAAAATTAATTTTTTTTTTATGAGACTGAAAAAATACGTCCTATTTTCTAAGCAAAAAATTAAAACTAAAAACTAACTCATACAAAATATAACTAAAAAATTAAATAGATTTTATAATTTCAGCAAACATTTAAACTCAAAAATTAACCTCTCTATTAAGCAAAACAATAACTTTTTTTAAAATTAATACTAACAAAATAAATATTATTGTTAAAAAGAACATAAAAAAATACCTCTTATTTTCAAAGCAAAAAATAACATTAAAAAAATTGGTGTAAACAAAAAATAAACCTCAAATTATACTCCATATTTTTTAAGGAAAAAATAAAACTCAAAAATTAGCTCGTATTTTCTAAGCAGCAAACAGACTCAAAAAGCAGCTCTTATTATTTAAGAAAAAGTTAACACTTATTTTTTGTAAGCAAAAAAAAAAGCTTTTGAAAATAACTTATTTTTTAAGCAAATACGATTCTCAAAAAAAAGTTCTTATTTTTCTTTTTTTCAAAAAAAAAATTAATAGAAAAACTTTTTTTGTAAAGTTTTTTAAGCAAGAAATAGCACGCAAGAAATTAATTTTCTTTCACTCAAAAGAATAAAGCTCAAAAACAACATTTACTTTCCCAGAAAAAATATCTCTGAAGAAATAACTTTTTTTAAATGAGACGAAATAAATACGTCTTATCTTCTAAGCAAAAAACAAAGAACCAAAAAAATAAATCTCAAAAAAATTAAATAGCTCTTATTGCTTAAGGAAAAAATAAACCTTGAAAAACAACTCATACCTTCTAAGTAAAAATAAAGCTTAAATGAGAATTAACAAAATAAGTCTGACAAGTCTTATTTTAGGAAATATAAAACTAAACAAATAACTTACTCTTAAAGGACTAAAAAAAATTACTCTTATCTTCTAAGAAAGATAAGCACTGAAGACATATTTTTTATTTTATTTTTTTTTTTTTGAAATGAGACTAAGAAATACGTCTTATCATCTAAGCAAAAATAAAAAATTAATCTGAAAAAATGAAATGAAAAAATTTAACTAAAATATTAAAAAAAACTAGCATTGAAGACATATATTTTTATTTTTTTTATTTTGTGAAATGAGACTAAAAAAACGTCGTAGCATCTAAGCAAACTAAAAAAAATTAAGCTAAAAAAATAACTCTTAAAAAATATAATAAAAATATTAAAAAAAGAAAAAAATAAAACTCAAAAAATAATTCATTCTATCAAAGAAAAAAATAGCACTCAATAAATACCTTTTTGTAACTAACTAAAATGTTAAATAGGTCTTATTCTTTAAGTAAAAAATTAACCTCAAAAATTAACTTCAAGCATCCCAAGAAACAAGTAATCTTTTAAAATTAGACTAACAAAATTTCTTTTATTTTCCTCAAAAAATAATGTTAAAAATTATGATCTTATTATTTAAACAAAAAATAAAACTCAAAAAATAACAGAGAATCTAAAAAATAAACCTAAAAAACGAGCTTTTAAAAAAATATAGCTAAAAACTTAAATATGTATAACGCTTTAATTAAAAACTTAACATAAAAAATTAACTTTTATTTTCCTAAGCAAAAATAAGCATTCAAGATTTTTTTTTAAATTAGTCACACATAATTTGTTTTATTTTCCTCAACAAAATAGTACTTAAAATAATAGGTCTTATTGTTTAAATACAAAATAAAATTCAAAACATAACTCTTACCTTTTTCAGCAAAAAAATATAACTCAAAAATTAACCCGTATTTTCTTATCAAAAAATAAGACTCAAAAAGGAGCTCTTATTGTTTAAGAAAAGAATTCAACCATAAACTGCACTTATTTCGCAAGAAAAAAAATTACTTATTTTCAAAGCAAATATAATACTCACAAATTAGTTTTTATTGTATAAGCACAAATTAACACCCAAGAAATAATTTTGTTTCAAACAACACGTTAAACATAAATTCAATTTTCCAAGCAAACAAAAACTTAAAAAAAAGTAACTTAAAAATATACACTTAAAAACCTAATTGGCTCTTATTACAAACAATATCGTTTAAGCCAAAAATTATACTCAAAAAATAAGTCTTATTTTCCGGAGCAAAAAAAAACACTCAAGAAATAACTGCCTTTTTTTAGATTATACGAGTACTCACAAAATTTCTCTTATTTTCTTAAACTAGAAATAAAACTCAAAAAAAAATATACTCGTATTTTCACAACACAAAATAATATTAAAAATTTAATAGGTCTTATGATTTAAGCAAAAAATTAAATTCAAGCCATAACTCTTACCTTTTTAAGCAAAACATAAGACCCCAAAAAATAGTTATTCTTGTTTATGAAAAAAATTGAACTCTAAAAAAACAAAACTCCAAAAATAGCGCTTGTTGTTTAAGTGGAAAATTAAATTTAACAAATAGCTATTAATCACAAAGTAATATTTTAAATAAAACTAATAATCGTCACGGTCCCTTCTTAAAATTATCATTATTTTCAGTTCATGACAAAAACTATCAAAATGTTTGCATATTTTATTTTAAATCATTCAGAACAAGAAATTTAAACTCTTAACAACTCTCAAGCCGATGTCTCTCAATAAGTCCACTTTGCGCTGCATAATTACCAACATATTTTAAAGGACATCTCATTCGCTAGCCATACGCACGCACTAACAACGAAGATGGAGGAATGACTACTTTAAATAATGCGTGAGATTTTCTGAAACCTTCCTTCCGCTGACATTCCTTCCATCCGTGACATTGATTATATAAGCATTACAACAAACTCATACAAACAAGCTGGGTACGACCATGACTGAACTCATGAGTTCATAATATGGCAGTGTCCTTCGTGATATTAAAAATCAGAAAGATGTGCTGGCAAAAATAACCGAAATCTGTTGGTAATAAGTATGGCGGTGATTTTTCTCGAACGCTTATACTATTTAATACAATGTGTTCGTGTTTCACACACATGTACATATACATGCACACATTCACACACACACACACACACGCATGTCCAAATATTTAAAGTAGCATACGAGATTTTTCTGACATGCAGAGTATTTTCATATCGGACGTAAAATCTGCTGCTGCTTAAGCAAGCGGAAAGCAAGATCCGTATTCGGAAACAAAGGAAAAAGTAATCAAAGCGAAAATAAAGAAACAGGAAAGCGATGTAAATTCAATTACGCGCCATGCAATGCATAATGTATAGGATAAATATGCCTGTGCGCGTAGGCAATGCGAAGAGAAAGCTGCGAAATAATTATAGCATTATTCTTACTTGAGGCAAACTCGTAAACACACACATACATACATACAAACATACATACATACATGCAGAAGTATATGTATGGATATGTATGTCTGTACCTATGTGTGTGTGTGTGTGGGCGATGTCAACAATCCCACATAGCCTGATTTACTCATTCAAGCATACAGAGTGCGGAGTGAGAAAGCGAAAATACTGAGCAGATCATCGATTGTTTTTTTTTTTGTTTTGTTATAGCACAAAACAAAAAAAAAAGGTAAGAAAAAAGAAAGAGCGAAAGGGAATTTAATTTGAACTAAACTAAACTAACTAAAGAATTATTAAAAGCCGTTCGAATTTTATATTATTCTTTCAAAGTGTGAAAACAGAAGTTCTTTTCCTTTGCAGTTTTTTAGCTCAAGAAATACTAGTATAATAGAGTGGAAGTTGCAAATTCCTAAAAACTTTAAGATTTTTGATATCGTTGTTGTTGTTGCAGCAACTAGCTAGAGCCTGTCAAGATAAGATTCACCCATGGTCATTGTCGTCAAACTCATCCAGGATGAATCCCAGGATATGCGCTGCTTCGACAGGGTCAGACCAGAGAGAGCGCGATTTTAGATGAGTAGTATGTGAGCATGTGAATAGGTAATTGGTATTGGGCGAAGAATCTTCATATGCCGGATATGTATTTTGCGTGTTGGTATTGATTTTAGATAAGTTGGAGTTGAGTCTACAATAATAACCACATCTTAGTCGGAACCGAGTAGCGTGGGACTCGTGAGGCATTTCGGACTCCTCGTCTGGGTTAGGGGGTGGTTGGATTCCTATAACATCATTCACAGTGCAAAATTCTATATAGGTGATGATTGTCTCTCTGTGAATGTCGTTCAAGACCTGGCTGTACGCTGTCGGATCTAGCACTTGGGTCGCGTTCGCCTGGATTTCATCTTTGAGTTCAATAAGATGTATTCTGATGTATCTGCGCGGTATCTCCTCGGCAAGCAGATGCCTGCTTGGGTGACGCAGGCGGTGCACTTCAGGAGACATCAGAAGACAGCCCTTCACAATTCGGAATGTAGCGTTCTGTCAGGCTTGAAGTTTCATTTCTGAATATTCCTAGTTCGGCGACTATACTGGTTCGCCATAGTTTAATCGTCATGTATATTGCCAACAACGCTTCTTTGCCTTTGCGCTGCAAACAAGGGGTGCCGTCGCATGGATGTCGAGCTCCAGCCTGACCTCCTTCGTCCAGATAGTAAATAGATTTGCCGGGGACTTAGTAGGGAGATTTCTCTGAGAGATAACCATTAACTTTGAAACACAGGTGATCAAAACCTTTTGACAACTCCGACGCTACTAGGACGGTTCTCTCGCAGGGATAGTTGCGGTTAAGCTGAGGTTGACTCGCGTTTTTATGGCGTTGAGGGATGTTATAGTACTGTGCACTTTCCGGAAGCCATGCTGATGCTTAGACGAGCCCAAATAGTATGTATAATACGGAAGGAGTAGGGCATCAAGCATCTTAACCACTGGTAAAAGCAGGATGATTGGCCAATAGGAACCACCCTTGTCAGCCGGTTCCCCTGCCGGTTTCAGCAGTGGAACTACCTTCCCAACCTTCCAAATTTAATGTGTGGAAAGAGTGGCTATAGACTAATTAAGAATCCATCTGAGGGGCTCAACTCCTTCGGGGCCAAAATTTTGCAGCATCAACACGCTTACTCGCTCATGGTCAATCTCCTTGAAGGCTTTCTCCACCCAATGACCTCCTTCACTTCGCCACAGATGAAGGTAAGGGGTGCGCTTGTGTTAAACTGTTTGCGGAACCTCCTGCCGATTTTCGTTTGATCCTATTCATCTAACAATGTAATATTGCAATGCTGAAATAGCTGGCGCATCCCACAAAGCATGATATCCGAATGAAATTTCCATTTATTTAGTAATAATCTAGAAAATGGACGTGCATTTTTTTACAGATTATATAGAGACGAATTAAACTTAACTTGATTTAATTAAATCTAGGTTCTAACATAGAGAAATCAATATCAGACGAATATGAGAGAAAGGTAAAATGATTAATGCTCTATCTATAGGTGAGCTGTTCTAATGCGATTTTGTAAAAAAATGCATAGCTGCGCAGGTCTTTCATGAGGATATTGAAGCAGATGCATTCAAATAGAAATAGAGAATCGACCGTCCCACGTACATATATTAAAATAGTAAGGGAAAGAATAGTCCTTAGAGATTTAAGAACGATAAACTGACATCTGGCAGTATAAGAAGAAATCGGAAAGCAAACAACCCAGTAGGAAGAGTTTGTTAAACTCGAAGTTATTTATGTACAAATGATTTCCAGACTATTATTAAAAATCAATATCCGGTATTGCCAGACACTTTCCGTCGGCGCTTCAAAAATCTCAAGAAAAAATTAATTATATTCGGAGTCACAAATTTTATATATACTATTTAGGGGAATATTTGAATAGGTACCGCATTAACTCGACTAAATAGTAAATATGATACTCATACGCCACGTAGCCACGCGTTTCATCAAACTTAATGCGAAAACAATCACTATTGATTAATTAATTAGTACGTTAGTGGCTTTTAATCTGCGCCTTCAACTCCGTTAGAGCTTCGTGCGTCAACATTGAGCTAATTTTGGATTTTAAAGCTTCATCTAATTTCCCTGCGAATATCTAAAAATATGTATATCAAAATAATTTTTAGTCAAAAGTATATGATATAATTTTTAAAATTGCTCTTAACAAGTTTTATTTACTACAATTTTGCGAACTTGTTAATATTCTGCAGACTGTTTTTGCAACATTTGTAGTGAATTTACACTGAAAACACCACACAAAATACCATAAAAGATCTGACCAAAAAAGCTTAGTTTTCCTATCGATGAAAGGAATACAAATTGGCTACTAAAACTACGTTGTACCAGTTGGTGAAGAACGTCGAGAGGTTGGCTTGAAGGAAATCATAAATCTATGCAATTTTGAATACCAATGATTTGGAGAGTATCCCAAACTCAGGAAAAATATTGCTACTTTTTGAAGATTTAAAAAAAAAAAAAGAAACAATATTATATATCCGAACATCACATCTGCAAAAAATACCATTTTCTGGTTAAGAAGGCATTGGAGCTTCAAAAATGTGACGAGAATATAGATTCTATAATGAAAGTATTTGTAGTCTGCATACTCTATCACAATTCCGTTCTGAATGTATTGCCTTATTTTCATAAACTTCAGCTGCTTGTTTTCTTAAGCAATCCGATTTGAATGGTTTTGTTCGACGCTTAGGGCTAGAACGATGCAATCTTGCTATAGCTTAGAAGTTAATTTGCCCGAATCAGTGATGTTGAATTGAAAGAAGGAATTTTTTTAGGTCTACAAATATGTGAGCTTATAACGGACGAAGCTTTTAATTTGAAGTTAAATGGATCGGAAAAAAAGATATTGGACGCTTTTAATAAAAGAAGCTCCGAAAAATCGCCGAAGAACATCTTTCCGCTTATAAGTTTGTAGGATGCAATATGTTACTTTAAACTCAATTTTCAAACACACATTCAAATTTTGTTACTTTGAAAATAAGTTAATAATTCCAAGAGAAAAGCAAACAATTTTCAGCTTTTTTAAAGTTTTTTTAAAGAGGATCTCGTTGCATTTCTCGAACACAGATCATCAATGCTTTGTACAAGTCTTATAACGATATTTTTATATTATTAAAAGTTTAACTTTTTTTTTTTTGTTGAGGAGTGCCATTCGCAGTATTCTCATTTATCGTGTTTTAAAATAGTTAATTTTATACACAAAACAAAAATACCACGAATCGATTGATAAATGTAATGCAATTAAAAGTACCTTCAGTATGTTACATATTTACGCATTCACATGTCAACAGTAGTTAACCGATACACTAACATACAAATGCACAATATTTATACAATATTTACACACATATTTGCGCTTAAAATTATGATGGCAGTAATATCCTTCATTTCCGGTTAATTGCCGCAGTAAATTTGTAAATATTTAAGCAAGCATTAAGTGCAACTCACTCTTAAAAACTTTACTCAAGTGCTTGTCTTAATTGTTTGCTCTCTGCAAAATACATACATACACATCCATATGCTTACATATTTGTGCGTACAACATTTACTTACAACAATAAAAATAAAAATTTGCTACGGACAACACACACATGTAGTTGGATATGTGGCCGAACTTCTCCTACAATTTGTGGTAGGTATCTTGAGTTTGTAACACAAATGTAGGAACCACCTTCAGTCTCACCTCGAAACAGAATGGAAGATAATTTTGTGAGAAATTTTTTTTTTGCAAGGCAGAAGTGCAATAGGGGATTTCCTATAGGTTGCCACCACAAAAATCCTTTTTTAAAATTTTCTTTTAATATTTTATATACTCGACCGTTTGCTACGGACAACACACACATGTAGTTGGATATGTGGCCGAGCTTCTCCTAAATTTGTGGTAGGTATCTTGAGTTTGTAACACAAACGTAAGAGCCACCTTCAGTCTCACCTCGAAACAGAATGGAAGAAAATTTTGTGAGAAATTTTTTTTTGCAAGTCAGAAGTGCAATAGGGGATTTCCTATAGGTTGCCACCACAAAAATCCTTTTTTAAATTTTTCTTTTAATATTTTATATACTCGACCGTGATTTGAACCGGTGCAATCCGCGTGCGCTTTGCAGATGTGAAACAGTTTCGTGGATGCTACAGCATCAGTTCATTCAACATAGCACAATTTTATTATTAATTATTATTTCACCTGCCAAGTTCTGCTCGTGCCTTATATTTGATTGAAAATACTCAATAACTAGTCTTCATAAGGTATGCCCTATTTATTTTGAGAAGATAAGACAATACTTAAAAAAAAGTTATAATTTTGTTATGCTAAGCTTTAGCTGTTAAGTTTTTGTAAAGCTTCGTTTTGTATTATAATAAAAATCATGTTAAAAAATGTTAAATTTCGTACTCAATTTATAAAAATTCATTTTGAATTTTAAAAAAAACTTTTTGGTATGCAGTTATATAACTCATTTAATTTTGGTATAATAATGTGCAAATCTGAAGTTGATTTGTGGGAACTTTTTACCATTTTGCCTTACTTAACTTTCGGCCGCGCGTTAATTGGAAAAAAAATTTCAAGACCAAAACTTCACAAGTTTTTTAAATTAAAGGTAATTTCGAGTCTTCTGATACTTTCATAATCTAATACTTAAATTGCATTGCCGAAACTTTTTATAAACTCTGATTAAAACGTAAAAAATAAAAAAACAAATATTGAATTTTTATAAATTTTGTAAAAAATTTGAAATTTTGATTTATATCCTTTTTCTTTTTTGCACATTCCATTCACGCTTCGCTTCTAAGTTATGAATTTTTATACTCAACAGTTTTGCCATAAAAGATATTATTAAAAATTTTAAAACAATTTTGAATTTTTGAAATTTTTTTATAAAGTTTGAAATTTTGACTTAAATGCTTTTTGTTCTTTGTGCATTCCATTATGAATTTTTACAATACTACATATACTCAAAAGTTTTGCCATAAAAGAGCCTATTAAAAAGTTTAAAACAATTTTGAATTTTTAAAATTTTTTTGTAAAGTTCGAAATTTTGAATTACATGCCTCTTGTTCTTTGTACAATCCGTTCACACTTCGTTTCTGAGTTATGAATTTTCACGGTGCACACTCAAAAGTTTTGTACTTAAGTATGGTATTAAAACTTCAATGTCTCCATTGTGGCAGTCTACAGCGATAATTTTTAAGTATGAGACAAATATTGTAATCAATCAATATCAATGCTCGCTATTTCAGTTAAATTATCGTTATGAGAAATATCATGAAAGTTACCAAGTTGTAGAAGTAAAGCGATAACAATTGCAAAGGGGAAAGCTTTCAAAAAGCCTTTGAGAAAAGTTGTTCAAGTAAATGTATTAAAAAACTAGCTGACCTGGCGAACATAGCTCCGCCTTAGAAGCAATAAATGAGCAGATTCTTGATTTTAAGAGTTTAAATTTTTTATTAGGATAATAAATATAAGTAAGTACCAAAAATCAATTATTGTAATGATTCTTTATTGGCCATGTATTTTAGTGCATAGGCTGCACTCTTCAGTGAAGCACCTTGTGATAGACGATATTTTTAGTTTTATTACTATGTGCAAGAACAAATAACGCAGCTGGTCTTCCGACCCTTGAACATGCCGCATATAATTGACCATGGGAAAAACATGGATTTTCTATATTTCGACCACAAACTTTCAAGGATTGGCCTTGTGATTTGTTAATGGTCATGGCGAATGCAAGACGGATCGGAAATTGAAGTCGTTTAAACTCAAACGGCATGCCGGTTGGGATCATCGGGATCCTCGGAATGAGAACTTCCTCACCTTCAAATTTTCCTTTGAGTATCGTCGCGTAAATCACATTATTCATCAATTTACTTACCACCAAACGCGTTCCGTTGCACAGTTTTGATTGGTTTGTGTTTCGAAGCATGATTATTACGGAGCCAACCTTTAGTCGTAAATTATGCGGTGGTAAGCCAGGCACATCCAAGGAGCTTAAAAATTCAATTGGATAGTTGTTGGCATCATCTGCATTTGTTGCACAGTCCATAGATTTTAACGAATGTAGTGTACTAATGACCTCATTCTGAATTATGTAGTAGCAATGAGTGCAATGGCTCAGGTGGGGTTGTCAATAATGGCAATTTCACTTTCCCATTAAGGCAGCACAATCTTGGCGTTTCTCCGGAAAACTTCAACACTCGCAAACCACATCCATTGGCCCAATGCGAACGCTACTATGCAAGCAGTAATCAGTGCTGCAATCATATCGAAACGCTGCTCGATTCAAATCAGTACTTGATAAATTTCTCCTTGTGCGTCGAAAATTATCAAGATGTTGATCTCTTAGGTTTGCTCGATGATTTCTCATAGCCAACCGAGCCTTTGCACGGACTGCCTCGCTTTGCTCTTGTGATTGAGAAGCACGAAGTCGAGCCATACTAAAGCGGCGCTCTTCACGTGCAATTTCTTGTACTTCTTCAGTCCTTTCATTCCCAACGTTTTGCATCCTAGTTGCATTACGGCTTTTTCGGGGAAGATTTGATCGTCTTGGGCGCGGCATTTTAATGATAATAATATCGGCACAATATTTATAGACACTCGAAACAAACACAAAAACCGGTAAACTTCAAAATTTCTTACTGTCAATTTTTCACCCAACAAAATTCGTAAAAGTAAACAAAATACATGTTAATATTGGCAATTCACACCAATTACATGGATATTGCCCTTCTCCGCTAGATGTCACTACAATTTACATCGATATTACCTTTCGCCGCCAGAGTACATGTAAATTTTGATTTTCATACAAAAAAGCAAAAGCAAAATATATGAAGGGCGAAGAAAAAAAATCAAATTTACCGTTTTTTTTGTCGCCCCACGGTAACAAGATAAAAATTATCTTATAACCTGCCCCTGGTTCTAAGCTACCTCCCCACCAATTTTCAGCCAAATCGGTTCAGCCGTTCTTGAGTTATAAGTGGTGTAACTAACACGACTTTCTTTTATATATATAGATAAATATTTGTGGCTTGTCTATATTGTAGAATGAAGAAAACCAGTCAGACGCAAAACCAGAATTAACAGAAAAAGTATTACAAATTCTTATAAAAATTATAAAAGTCCGACGTGCGACAGGATCCAACCATTTTTTAGCCGCGTAAATAACGCATTACAAAGATATCAAAACTGTTATATATTTGTTATGCATACTTTTAGGCTGAATGCAATAGAATTAACAATTTGAGCGATATCCGATGATGGCTTTTATAAATGAGATGGTAAAAATTTCATTCAGGACCTTAAGTAGGGAGAAGAGCAGAAGTTTTCAACAACGGTACATAATCACTTTCCTTCGGGCTGGTAATATAGAAAGTAGCCAATAGACCGAGATATACATATTTGTTACCACCAGAAAACAAGAAGTGATCGATCTGACCTAAGCTGAAAGAGATATGGAGGATATTGGAAGCAAAAACTATTTCTGATCTTCGATGCATTGAGTTTCGCCTGGACATTGACACTAATGAAGTGCCCAAAGGTCGAAATTAACGAAAGGCGTTTTGGCAAATTTTTAGGCTGCTTCTTGAAACGGGAATACTAGACTCAAAAGTCTCCGGCAAACTCACTTTCCGGGTATCAGGTTAATTTTTGGTACAAGCAGAGATATGAGAGCAGATAATGCGATCGGAGGGTCTACTAGACTAAACTGGCGCTTAGGCATCCCGTGTGATGTCTAAGGAGAAGATGAGGTTCTCCCTATCCTATTTCGGTGACTAAAGTTATGGCTTGTATCCGAAAATGCCAAAGTGAGGGGGAACAGTGCTTCCTAAAAGAAAAGACAGAGAAGGAAGGAGTTACGAGCTGTGGTTGGCAGCTGGATTGCAAAACGCAATCCATGGAGGCAACACATGATCACCATGGGCCTGAACGATTACCCGATTTGCGCATCTTGCCTGGAGGACGAGCATACCACAGAGCATGAATTCCTTTGGATCTGTGCAGTTTTTACTAGGCTGAAATGGAAAATATTTCGGTCCGATGTATTGAGAATGGAGAGCATTCATTCTCCATTCCACGACAAGCTTCTCAGATGCATCAATGAGTCTGGAAAATTTGGCGAGAAGAAATGAAAACCTATTCTCACCTTCTCTTCTATCCTTTGCCCCTATCTCTCATTCCCTTCATCATTCCCAGGCCCTAAATGCAAAGGGCAACTATGGTTGTGGGCTTGGGAACCCAATTTTATGATTTCCCGGCTACTCAGTTCCATTCCGAGGTATTAAAAAAATGTTTTCGAAAAATATTATGGTTTACGTGCGCAGTACTAATTTGTAAATTCCTCAAAAAGTAGAGTTTTATAAATAAAAATAGCTGTTTAAAAAATATAAAAAAAAAATCAACTCAGCTCATAAAAGAGTCAAAGTATAAGAGGTTTACATTTTTTTTTTTTTTGTTATTGAAAATCTGAAGTAAATCATAGTTGTTAACAAGGATATATAAACTCTGTATCTATAGGTCACCACAATTTACCTTTTATTGCTCGCAAGCAATATTTAGAAGTTACCGAAATTAAATTATTTTTTTAATGTAGCAAAAATATTTGTTAATTACATCTACAACACAATAATTAATTACAATTCGGTGCACTTTTCAGTTTAAATAATTTAATAGGCTTTATTTCGCTTCCACCCCTCGTGGACGTAAAAGTTTCGTAAATCATAAATTGTGGTTTAGACTTTAGTAAATTTTATGTTAATTATTAAACCAGTTCATCACTTGCACTTAAATATTCCACCCTCCAGCTATGCCAATTAAATAGCCACTGAACTTGAGTTTACACATCTTTAATGGCAATGAAATTTGTAAATTAATTGCCAACAGCGACTATGGCATTTAAAATGTGCATGCTTGAAAACATATTCATTAAATTGAAAATGTATTTTCTGCAAATATGAATTTAATATTGTAATTGCTGCTAACACTTTCATTTTTCAAATAGTACGTATGCGATATAAATGAATTCTGCACATTAAAATTCAAAACTTGTAAAGAATTTGCTAACAATTGAAGTGTGAAAAGTATATTAAGCCGGCTGAAAATTTATTATATCGATGCACTACACTTGAATCAATGAGTTTTAGTATTCAGCAAAAGTAAAATGGAAAATTTTTTTATATTCCGGAACGCACTAACAACATTTTTGATATTTAAGTAGACGGAGCATTTATGGAGTAGAAATCCAATCAGTAGAAAACCCAATCACTAAAAAACAAAAAAAAAAGTGAATGATTAGCCCTACATTTTTTTAGACAAATGGGCGGTTTCATTTTTAACCCAATCGACGGTAAATCGAAATTTCTTATTCCTAGATCCCACCTCTAATCAATAAGTGAATAAGTGAAACATTGGAAACATTTAAAACACCCCCACAATAAGAATACTTGATTACTGTAATATTTTTTTTAGAACAGATAAGAAAAGAGGCTCTAGTCTTGCCACCTACTTCCGTTATGTTACAAATAATGGCGAACAACTTAATTGTTTATTCCTGTGGCCGGCATTCTCAAAAATTCAAACATTTCATTATTAAAACAATGAGAGTTTGTGGGTTGAAAGGGCACAAAACCCGCTTAGTAAGAGTGCTGTCTAAATGTACATTTTTTTTTACATTTTCCAGATGTGCCACTAGGATAAAATGAACGGGTGGAATTTTTGAAATTAATATTGTGTATTTTTCACTTTCCACACAACGGGTTGAGGTGCGCAATTGTAGATTTGCCGAAGTTAGTTTCGCCAGTTCGGGTCCCTCTTATGCCATGCCTACGGAAATAAAAAGTCATAATTGATCTAAGCCGTATACATTTAAAAAAAAAATTTATGGAAAAGCTGACAAAGAAAAAAAATATCGCAAAAACCAGCGTAAAGAAAAATTTAAGTAAATAAATTAACATCAAAAATTAAAATGATGTAAACTTAAAAACTTGAAAACAATAAATTAATAAATGAACAAATATTATAAAAGCATTTGCTAACATGAATTTAGTATAACGAAAAAGATGTTATTCTAGCCGTAAATGTCGCTTGAGTTCTTTAATTGTAACAAATCATACGATATCACAAAATCAGCACAGTATTTGTTTATATTGGAAATAAATCCACAAAAATTGTTTTTTGACACTTGTACAATGAACCTAATTGAGATATGAATAAATTGCCGAATACAACTGCAAATTTATTGAGCTAAAAAAGTGCCAGAAAATTTCAATGACAGCTAAAAAAAAACACAAGGGAGCTAGGAGCTAAGCTAAATTTTTGTAGCTAAATGGAAAAATAAAGGCTAGCTGTAAAACCATTAAAGTGGCAACACTGTAACTATAACACGAGAAAAAGAATCTCAAATCGACCACAGTAATTACCAAAAACGTCATTTTCATACCCAAATCGTCATTTCAATGATGTATGAGATTATTTTTTTTTTTCGTATAAATATATTTTGTTTCAAATCATACTTATTTTAAAACGACATAAATTATTTTTCTTCAAACAAAAAACAAAAACTAAGAGCTATTTCAAAAAAATTAAGAAACCCCAGCAACATATTGAATAGAATTATTGAATGTGTGTGCTATCATACAATTGTCCTATGAATAATTAACCACCATTCAAATGGAATTAATTAAAAAAAAATTGGTCGGAGTTCTATAAGCGGGTAATTTTATTTTTATTTTAAAACGACATAGAATTGGAGAAAAAACAATAAATTAAGGGGAAATTAGATTAAGGTTTTAAAGCCTTAATATTTTATAAACTTTTACATAAAGTGGTGGAAAACATAATAAAAACACAACATTTTGACACGTTTCGCAACTTTTTTTTTAGGTGTATAACGTATATTATAACTTAAAAAAACCAGTCTAGCTATTAACATAAAAATAGCAAATAAATCAACATTTGAGACTTTGTTGCGAATTTTTAAACAAACAATTCTAAGTATGCCGTTATATAGCCCATTAAATTTTAGTATTTTTTAATATGCTTAAAATTATATTTATACATTGTCTAAATCTTATACGTACACAAAAACGACACAGCAAATTATGATTTAATCTGTAAAATTTAATATTTGATTAAAGGAGCATCACATTCGGTTCGCTGAATTGTTTTTATTCGAATTTTAGAGCACCTTTGCCACTTTTTGAGTATGGAATTTACAAGAACACCCCTTAAATTTGTATTTGCGGGTGTTTGCTAAATTCAAATGAAAAATGTATGACTCTGAATGCGAACCACAGCCCACTTGTCCAAAGGAATTTCATATATTGATTAATTTCTAATATGCAGTTATACGATGTTTTAAATATACTGAGGTATGTTTTTCCATGACGTTACTCTGCCAATCACTACTCTAAAATCTATTTCCTGTTCTGATCTGGAAGGTCTTGCTCAAGTAGATTTTTAAGATTTTTTACAATGCTATTTGCCATCCTCTGTTCATGTTATTTAACATTTGTCTTAAACATGGAGTTTTCTTCGATTGCTGGAAGCTTTATTCAATAACGCCGAGATTTAAATCAGGTGACCATAACATCATTACAAACTATGGGCCAATTGCAAAACAATATTCTAAGGTATTCGACAATACATTGAATATTAAACTTTTTCAATATGACAAAGATCTCCCTAGCCGATTTCAACATGTATTTTAATTATGAAGAATTAAATTCTTAAGGCCTTCGAAGAAAAATATCTGCCTGGTGTCGTGAATGCCGACTTTTCCAAAGCTTTTAACAAAATCCACCATTCAATTCTGTTATACAAGTTTTCTTTATATGGAATAAGAGAGGCACTTTTAAAGTTTGTCGCAAGTTTTTTAGTAGAGCGGAAGCTCTCGGTTAAAATAGGCCCATCGAAACCTGACATTCTGATCCATGCATGGTCTCGATAACCAGAAGGTGCTCATTGTGGACCAAATTTGCTAAATGACTTCCTCAATATACAACAACAATTGCAATGTGGTTCCATACACCAGAACTTCTAGTCTTACTATGTTTGACTATTCCATAAATATTTCAAATCGCATTGATTAAATGAAGAATCTAGGAGTAATTTTCGACACGAAGCTAACTTACTCTAAATATTGACTATATTCTTTCTAAGGCACTTTCTATGCTGGGATTCATTAGAAGAAACTCAATTGAATTCGAGGACCGCTGCACATTAAATTCCCGCTATAACTCTCTAGTGAGGAGCCACTTGGATTATCATTGACTTGCATGAGATCTCTATTATGCATCTAACATTGATAGAATTGAAGGAGTCCAATTTTTTTTTACTATAATTGCTTTATTTAAACTAAATTGGCCTTGCAGTCTCTACAAGATTAGAGTATGTATTTAACTCCCGATAATTTTTATTAAATTAAAGGTAGTATGTAGACTGTAGACTGAGTAACTGAATAAATAATAATAATGCTAAAAATCGCATTTCTTAAATTTTATAATATACTACAAAGACCTAACAGACATTGTCCTGCCTATTTTATTTATTTGATAGTTAGCTATGAACCTTCTTTCCGTGACGAACCGTTAGGCACCTATATTTTGATATTTAATATAACTTGTGTATAATTTACAAAAATTCGACTTTTCAAACAGGTGGCAACCCTCTACAAAATATAAGTATAAATACTCACCTCATCCCTACAAACCGTTCGACACTCATATTTTAATATTTCAGATAACTTGTGTTAATTAAATTCGAGTTTTCAAGCAGGTGGCAACACTCTACAAAATAAAGTTAGCTATACACCTTCTCCTCAGCGGGAGGAACCGTTGGGCACCCAATTTTTATTATTTTATAAACTTGTATACATAACTTCATAAAATTTAGCTTTCAAACAGGTGGCATCGCTCTCCAAAAACAAAAAAATGGATGAACCTCGCCGAGACGAATCTTTTGACACCCATAGCTTAATATTTTATACAACTTGTTTGTAATTTAAATCATTTTGACTTTTCAAGCAGGTGGCAACCATCTCCCATGCATAGAATGCACTTTGCGATCCATTCTCATACCAACCAAATATATGTACATACAAAATTTCATAAAAATCGGTCAAACGGTTTCGGAGGAGTTCGACCACAAACAACGTGACACGAGATTTTTATACATAGGATTATTATTTATATCCACTGGAGTTCAATTTTTAAGTAATCCCAGCTGTTGCTGAATTTTGTAGCAAGTAAAATTATTAAATTTAAGAAATCTTATGACAATAAAATGCCATGTATGGCGTCAGTACTTAAACGATTCCATTCTGCAGTACCGGCCAGAAACTTTTCAATCTTACTATGTTTCGCTTAATCCTCGGATAGTATCGGGTGTTTTTTTAGGGGTATAGAACTTCGAATTGAAATAAAACACAAGAAAATCGATTTAAGGTCCATCAATTCGGCTTTATTGGAAGGATAATTTTATGCCATTAATGTTTAAATATGATTTCGGGCATGTGGCCGCCGCGGCTGGCTCGAATAAAGCCAATTCTACAGGTCCAATTTTCAACCACTTTTTCGAGAATATGGGGCCGTATGTCGGCAATAACGCCACAAATGTTGGCTTCCAATTCCCCTAACGTTTCTGGTTTGTTGGCGTAGACGAGCTACTTCACATATCCCCAAAGAAAATAATCCAATGGTGTCAAATCACACGATCTTGGTGGCCAATTTACAGGTCCATTCCGCGAAATTATGCGCTCATCGAATGTTTCCTTCAATAAATCGATTGTGACGTGCGCTGTGTGGCATGTAGCGCCGTCTTGTTGGAACCACAACTCATCCACATTCATGCCATCCAATTCGGGAACAAAATAGTCGGTTATCATGGCTCTATACCGGTCTCCATTAACGGTAACTGCCTCTCCAGCATTATTGCGGAAGAAGTATGGCCCAATGACTCCACCAGCCCATAGAGCACACCAAACAGTCAGTTTTTGTGGATGTAATGGCGTTTCAAGGGTCTCATGTGGATTCTCTTCACTCCAAATGCGGCAATTTTGCTTGTTGACGTAGCCATTCAACCAAAAATGAGCCTCATTAGTGAACAAAATTTTGCGATGAAAATCAGCATCGAGATCAATCTCATTTTCGGCCCATACACCAAAATCACGACGCATTGCATGGTCTTGCGGCTTTAATTCTTGCACAAGCTGGATCTTGTAAGGTCGCAAGCCAAGATCTTTGCGCAAAATCTTCCATAAAGTTGATGGACAAAGCTCCAATTGCTGTGCACGGTGGCGAATCGATTCATTCGGGTCCTCTTCAACACTTTGCTCTACAGCGGCAATTGTTTCTTCGGTGCGCACTGTTCGACGTCTCTGCGGATGCGTATTATCACATAGAGTAAACGTAGTGCGAAAACGATCCATGGTTAACCGAATTAATTGCTCTGATGGACGATTATGTCGACCATAAAATTGACGGAGCTCGCGGTAAACTTCGCGAACTGAACCATTATTTTCGAAATAAATTTGCACGATTTGCAAGCGTTGTTCTTTTGTCAACCTGTTCATGATGAAATGGCAAACCAAACTGAGCATAACTGACATTAGAGTTGCCAGATTTGACCACAAAATGCCAGTTTTATCTCTATTCGAAAAACAAACCTGTAAAAAAACACCCGATACCATTTTAACGCGCATTTTCTACCATATTTTCCATTCGTGGAAAGGACTTCCTGCGCTTCATTCACAATACATTTTACTGGAAATGCAATTGTTGCAATTACTTTAAGGAAACGCCTTCGTTGGCAATAACAATAACAACAATCGCATTTGCAGTCACATGAAATCAACGAAAAAAAAAAACAGCAACAAGCAACAATGATGGCAACTGATATGGCAATAAATTTACGTAGCATTCACCACAGCGATTGTCCGCCGCGCTTTATGCCGCCTTGCCGCATTGCCAAAGTCTCAGCTGTTCGTTTAGTCGGCGGCGAAAAGAAGAGCGGATAATCATTATTCTGCGAAAAGTGCGCTATAAATTCCAAAAGCCGTCCAAGTAGAAGCAAAATACGGGCAGTACAAAACTGCACCAAGATATTTATAAATATGTACGTTTGTATTTTTGTATGCGCGCGTGTTGGTCGCTGGCAGTAAATATAAAGATGCACCGTAAAATCTTTGAAATGCACACGCTTACGAAAATGATGCGGAAGGCGTTTTTCTTGATCATTTTCAGTTACTTTTCGCTTTCCCATAGCTTTTCGCGTTGTTTGGAAGTTTATCAAAATTGCTAAAGGGATATGGGAAATTTGAAGCCACACTTTTTTGTTGAGTTCACTGTGTCATGGAGACATTAACTTGAATATCTCTCAACATATTTATATAATATATATGTATGTATACATATATATTTGAACGCAAGAGCGCATAGTGCTACTAGTTGTTGTTTATGTGGCGGTGGCTGAACTTAGTTGCTGTTCCTTTTACTGCTCATATTTGCCGGTCATAGCGGTGGAGCACGTCGTCGGCGAACTGATGCGTTAAAAATGCAACAATAGCTACAAATCAGCCAACCAAATAACAAGCAATACTCAAGTTCCTTCCCTTTTATATTTATTTTGGGTGCGTATAAGTTAGATGTGTGGATGTGTGTTGCGGATGTAGCAGGAAATCAGTAAAGAAGCGCGATTAATTTGCTTTCAAAATATTGCAAAACTGAAAATCCCATTTGTGTACTTTCCAAAAATGTACACAGCGAAAAATGTGCGTGTTCGGTAGAGGATTGTCGGTTTCATAAAAACTTTAATTAACAAAATTCGAATCGCTAAACGGTGGGAGACCAAACTGTACATATTTTTGGGAGCAATACCAAATAATTTTAATGCCATATTAATTTTCCTACAAGAAAAGGAAAAAAATTTAAAAATTTCATATGAAATCCTTTGATTCGTATGACAAATTAACGGATTAATAAAAAAGCATACAAGGTAGAACCGTACGAACCTGTATCACTCAATTTTTGAATTATTTTAATATTTGTAAAAAATCTTAAATATTTTGAAGTTTTACTTTGGGTAACTTATTTAATTTTTTCGAGTGAAATTCATTTCTTAAAACATTGAATTAGGTTATGTAGCAAAAAATCAGCCGATCACACATAGGGACAAATCGCAAATTTTTAAGGTGGCCTTTTTAGTTGACGATGACATAACAAAAAAAATTGGTCGCCAAACACTTATCTACAGAAAAGCGGTGTAATTTTTTGTGTTGTTCGATCTGCCAAAAAAGTTAACTTAAAAATTAATTTTTAATTCTGAAAAATAAAAAACATGGACAAAAAATTTGTTTTTCTTTCGACCAAAAGAATGTAACTCATAATAAAATGTTTGATTTGAATAAAAAAAAACTCATTTTGGATCACAAAAAACGAAAACTCATAAAAAAGTGCGAAAAACTAATACTCGAAAATACTTTCATTTTTATTCAAAGAAGTATAGCTCGTATAGTACATATAACTTTTATTTCTGCACAAAAAAAAAAAACTCAAAAATGTATCATTACTATTGATAGCAAAATAAAAAGTTTTAAAATCTTGATTAAATATAATTTTTTTTAATAGAACTCATAATTCTTGTGGCTCCTGATTATTACAGTATAATAAAAAAAAATCAATTTATCGATAGTTTTTATTTTAAGACTAAAATTTTAAGAATCTTTTGATATTGATTATGAAACTATAGTAATAATTTTTGAGCTCAAGACCAGTATAAGGAAAGTATTTTGGAAAAAACTCAAGCCGAATTGTGGTCCCAGCAAGTCGTAGGTTGAAGGTGCAAATGCCGGTGGGGTCATGAAATAAATCTGATGAGGAGATGTGGTGTTCTCCGAAATAGCAGCTATAATTTCTACAACTCCTGACGGTTGTTGTCTTTTTTTCAAACTCTTTCCTTATACTGGCCATGAGATCAAAAATTAATAATATTGTGGATTTAAATAAATTGGCCAAAAAGTAATGGATATTAATTATGAAAGATAAAAATGTTTTAATCAATCGATAAGTATTGCCTTTCTTGTATTACAAAAGTATTTTCATAACAACTATGAGACAGTGCAATTATTTTAAGGCATAAAATATGCTACTGCTGTTTTTGTAACAGCATAAAATTTTGGGGAATGGTACTGTATATAAATCCGAGTCGTTCCGGTATCGTAGAACCGAATGTCGTGGGAACGTGAAATATGTTACTATTTGGGGTCGGTTTCGGAAGAATTTCGTGATCATTGCGCGAATATTTCGGCAACATCTCGAGAATCGATTTAAAAATTGTTCTTACTTATCATCAAAAGGCAGATAGTTCTTATGAAAATTTTAATGACTTTTTTAAAACTCAACACTCAAATAATTTTTTTCTAGGTATCTGTTTTCGAATTTCCATGATAATACGAAAATAAATTATTATTGATTAAAGAAATTGGGACATTTTTGAATGCTGATGTCAATTTTCATTTTCTGTGGAAAACAAATTTTATTATATCGTAATCATTCGGTACTGCAGAACAGGTTTATACCGATATACGGAATCGAGTGAATGATTGAAATGTTGATAAGCTATTATTTAAACAAGACTATTTTATTTGCAAACGATTGGCAAAAACCACTACCTATGTAAGAGATCCAATAACATGTAAAGCAACAACACAAACTAAAAAAATAAACGAGGGTTGCTTTTGCAACTAAAGGGAATTTTATCCGAGTTGAGTTGGAGCGTGCGTTCGGTTACAAGGGAACGCGCCTAATATAATATCAATATATTTTGAGCATTAAAAATACAAGCTTTTTAATTTCACTTTGTTTTGAATAAGTTCTGCTCTATTCCGAGCAGCACGGATCGGTGCGCCTTGACATCGGTTTCTGAAAGTAACTTTATTACACGAATTCCAAGCAGATAGGAGTGGAAACTTGAGTTTCATACTCCACTTGATAGCATTGCCATCTATGCAGATGGCTCGAAACTCGATAATAAGGTAGAAGGAGGCGTTTTCTCACGAAACCCTCTCCTGCAAATTTCCTTTAGGCTACCAGATCACTGCAGCGTCTCCCACGCTGAGGTCTCAGCTATCATGGAGGCAGTAGAGAAGATTGGGACCGGGATTATAGAAAGAGACATCTTCATTTTTAGTGACAGCCAGGCTGCAATCAGAGCTCTGAGCTCTTTCACTTTTAACTCGAACATCGCGCTGAACTGCCGCCTATCTCTGCAGGAGATGGCCAAGCAGAACAGACTGTACCTCATTTGGGTCACTGGTCACCGGGGCATAGAGGGAAACTGCATGGCAGACGAACTTGCAAGACAAGGTACGACCAAGCAGATTCTTCAAGATAAAGAACGCATTGGTATGCTATTCAGAGATTGTACATATAAACAAGCTGACAACAGATGGACGCAAAATACGACCTGCCAAACCTCAAGGCAGACGTGGCCTAAATGGGATCGGAAACGGTCGCGCAGCGTTCTCTCTCTAAGAAGGGAAAACATTTCCAACGTCATCGGGGCTCTAACAGGGCACTGTCTGATAGGGAAACATGCATGTTGGGAGTACCCTTCCGAAGATGCTGTAGGAGCTGCAAGAACAACGAGGAGAAGGAAACGGTGGTACAAATTTTTCCTTGTGGTAACACAATGGGCCTCCTAATATTGGCCTAAGTGAGCCGCTGCAGGCGGCTGCCACTCCAACCTAACCTAACCTAATTTCACTTTGACAAACACATGTCGGTCTATTTGTGTTATGAATTGAAATGGATGTGTATTACCCTTTTTATACCGAAAAAAAACAACTAGAGTTTTTTAAGATTCATTGATTTATTATTTTAGGTATTGAAAATGTAGGCTTCGGCTCCAAAATTTAATATTCAGTCCTTCTCTACTTATAACTCCTCCAGCAATTATTTTAAATTAAAATATTTACAGTACAAATCGTTTTCTTAGCACACTTTGTTTTTTTCTCAGTGCGCTAGTTTCTGCTTCGACTGCACTAGAGTTATCTATCCGCCCATGACTAAGGTTTTGCAATTTTCTCATTCACAGCTGGCGCTTTTGGGTGAAAGGGAGTGCAACAGATTGCAGATGAAAAATGTTCTAATGTCACATATGTTGTCTGTTAAATTGTGAATCCAATTGCTATGAGAATAAATGTTATGAAAGTGTATTACAATACACAAACATAAACACGTATGTACATATGTGGTATATTTAGTATTTATGATTAAAATAAAATAGGACTATGAGCAAAATAAAAATAGGTTAAGTTAGATTTTTCTGTCAGACTAATATAGCCTCAGAGCTACCACAGATGCTACCTTTATGTTAATCCATATTATCCACTTAGTATGGCCATAATTTGAAAACTTAAGGATAAAAAAAAATTTCAAATTTCAGCTTTCATCGCAAAATAAATGTATAAATTTGTGGTCATTTAGACTTGGAGAACTTGCTCGTTTTGCAAAGGTTAAATTTAGTCTCAGAACTAAATGGGTAAAGTTTCTTTCCTTGCCAGAGAGTGTGCAATTTCTGGGGTGTGCCGAAGTTATCGATGCTTATCTTCGGATAAATAAAAGATAGTGGGTGCCAGCAAGACAAAGTATCAGTCAGGTCGGTGACGTGTTTGAACATTTCGTGTGGTGTTTAGCGATTAACGCGAGTAAAACTGTTTTCCAATTTGCTGAATCACTACTCGATTATCCAAAGAGACTTTGGACTATACGCAGCCCCAAAATTTTGAGGTCTGATATCAGAGATTCTAGGCGGCTAACTCACCGGTTCGAAGCGTAAAATTAACTATTTGAATTGTAAACACCTCATTTCGAGCGCTGTGTGGCAATAGCTTGTTGGTAGAAATTATTGGCGATGCTAGGGGTTTTCATTTCAGCCAGAAAATAGTCCGTTATCAACAATTCTTCAAAGCTGTAGAAGTAATAGCTACTATTTCCACGATCACCACAACTCCTAATCAGATTTCTTTCTTTCTTGGCTTTACCAAGGCTCGAACCATGGTACACGTAGATTGCTAGGCTAGGTCTTTTAGCCAAAAGAACATCCCGCCGCAAGCTCACTCGTTCAAAAGTAGCCGACAGGTGTCCAGAGGAGCCCCGAAAAGCTTCTCGCTTAAGAAGTAATTTTCAATTGGGCCTGTCCTCTCTAACTCATCTGCTTCACAATTCCCTGGGATATCCCTGTGCCCAGGAACCTAGATTCATTTTGTGGAGAAATACTCCGTGGGTTTCGAAAGAGAACTCCGGCATTCCTTAATTACTTTCGATCGCATTGTTATTGACTTCATAGCTCTGATTTCCGCTTGGCTATCGGAGTAAATATTCTCTTCCCTTACAGAGGTTGCACTGATAAGCAACCATACACCCGCTTCCTTTATGGCGGCTACCTCCGCCCGAAATACACTGCAGTGATATAGTAGCTTAAATTTTTTCCATATACAGAGTTCTCGCAGTTTACTCCACCTCCAAACCTCTCATCTAGTTTCGATACATTTGTGGACATGTTCAGCAGGCCTCAGTCCTACAGATCTCACCACTTCCAATGGTGTCATGCCATGGGTGGAACCCAATGATCCGTTGTGGCCGGAATGAAGTCAAACCCTTGTAAAATTCTCGAATAGTTAAGTTTGTGTCTAATATCCCGTATCCTGACGGTGGTCTGGGCTGACAGCCGATCTTTGCCCCTTACCTTCTGGCGACTACCACGAGCTTATCTAGAGAGGCCCACCAGACAAGAACGGATTACGGGAGTATTGGTTTTACTACCTGCTCATATAACCCTTTAATAACTTTAGTTGAGAGTCCTTAGCGTTTGCCGATGGCCCCTCTTAAACAATACAACAAGGCAAGCAGACCTTCTTCTATCATTCCTCAATATTATACTTCAAGGGAAGTTAGCTATCCAGTATTAAACCGAGATACTTAACTCTTACTGAAAATCGAACTGAGCGCCACTCAGCGGAGGCAGGGGAACGCTAGGAATTTTTTTACTTTCTGGATAAAAGAACTCTACGTTCCTTCTCCTTTTCCTTGCTGCTCACTTATTTCTGACTTATGGCACGGGACCACTTCCCAAAGGCAGCTCTGTTGATGAGCAGGTGGTAGATGAGACTTATGTGGTCAATTTCGACACCCAGTCTACTTAGAGACACTATTGTAGCCTCGGGTAAAATGTTGTTAAAACTCCATTCGATGTCAAAGAAGGCAACCAGCGCGAAGTCCTTACATGCAAGAGATTCCTCTATCTCCGATCTTCCCTTACAGTAGGCATGCTGTGAAAGTAATAATCTCTCACGCGTTATACCATTTCTTATGTGCAGGTCATTCTGCCTCTCGAACATTTTCAAGACAAACGACGAAGGGCTGATTGAAATGAAGTCCTTAGAAGTAGTGTGAGAGCTTTCGGTATAAACACTATCTTAACCTGCTTCCAGCGCTCTGGAATATAGCCATTTCGTAAGCAGCCTGCAAAAATCGGGGCAAGGAAATGGCACACCACTATTCCAGCCCTTTGCAGATGTGCAGGTACTATACTGTGAGGTTCCGGTGATTCGAAAGTATGAAACGAATGTTGCTAAGGTAGTTGACGCAGATTTGAGTCTTGCCTTCCATATGAATTGAACAGAGGAGACTTAATTTCCAATCTACTAGCATTCAGTCGGGCGGGCGACCATATAGTATTGCAAATGACCTGCTTGCATTTCACTGGTGCTCCACCACCCTACTCAAACTCAAATGGAAACCCATCAGCATCAGCGGTTTTGTTATACTTTAAAGAAAATATTATGACTACATTTTCAAATAAAAATAAAAATTTTGTTGCGCATGTGAGCCACCACAGCTGGTAAAGATTAATAGCAACTCACAAAGCCATACAGACGTGCCATTTTCACATGGCAAGTGATTAAGTCGAGGTGCCATTAAAAATAAATACTCCTATTTGTCATTTGTATGGAGCCTGCAAGCATGGCAAAATATCATGCATTCATTTCTCGTGCCTGCACATTTTTTTTTATGAGTTTATTAAAATCTCTGTGTACATTTTCATTCCCATGGTGCCGGCTAATGACGGCAAAGAAAACCGATGGCAATGGAAAGTGTCAAACGCTGCGCTGTGTTGCCTGCGCCCCATCCTTCGCTACGTTAAACTTTATCGATTGCAGCAAATGCGTTAATTTCAACGGAATCACCAGCGATAAGATAGATAAGCTTATGGTATGGACTTTGAGCCGAGTGTAAAGTAATGCGAAAAAATTCAAAAATATGCCGAAATGAAAAAAGAGCCCCGTAGTCAGCCAGGCAGCTCATTTTTGTTTTGTTTTTGTATTGTGCACGCGTGGTATGCGGCTCAAAAACGACTTTTCATAACCGACCATATTTTCTGCTGGAACTCTGGCAAAACGCGCCAGCAACAACAAAACCTTGTAATCAACTTGAAAATAACTTAAAATAACAAGCAAACAAACAAAAATATTCGCGCCGACCAGGCAATTGAATGACGTGCTTTGTAAGGCACGTGCGCGTTATGCTGTAGAAAATTATAGCATACTTGCAGGCGTTTAAACTTTAACCAACATACAACAACTTCATACAGCCTCAGCTAGCTGGCCAACGTAAAGCAGCGCCGCTGAGTTGAAAAACCACTTAAAACTGTCGATTTTTTACGGTAATGGTAGGTGATTTTCGCAACGCGTTATTTTATTTTTTTTATTTTCATTTTTCTTTTTTTTCTTTTCACTTTTGTGGTTAGTCCAAACAGCAGTCAGCGTTGGTAGCGACGACAGCAATGACGTGCGCTTGTCAACAAGGACTACATAATGTCCATACGTTTGCGTGCGTGTATATGTGTGTGTGTGTGTGTGTGTGTGGGTGAACCGGCTGCTATCACGGACAAACAAGCTGCAGAAAATCCATCAGCTTGGCTAGCGGAAAGCGACAATGATGCCAGTGGATGGATGTATGCCCGAATTGTGGTCACTTACTCACGCAAAGTGCGCGTTGATTGCTTTTGTGTGTAAGTTTGTATCTTACGGCTACACAGAGATAAGATAAGTTTGTAGGGTTTGTAGTAGGGGTGGTAGTGAACTTCTCTGACTACAAGTCCAACGATTGCACGCTGGTGTTTACGGATATCAGAGTTTGGTCAGCTACCCGTACGTCATGCCATTAAATTAAACAAAAAAAAAAAAGTAAAAATATTTTAATAAAAACATTATCGTAGCTATACACACACACACACACGCGCATACATTTATGCGCTTATAAAAACATATTCGCATATATTTATATAAACTACATATAGTTATACTTATGTGAAAGCGTAGCATAGCAGCTTTACATTGAACGTAGCGAAAGCAGAAAGTAGAAAGCAGAAAAGCAAGTAAGCTCATATATAGCAGGAAAAGAAAATATTGCTTCACTTATAGCACGCTGACCACTACGGGAAATTACTTTCGCCCCTGAGCGTTAAATAAAGTCGCAACCGCATTAACTGTCAGCCAACGATCAGCAATCATGGCTAAAGCCGGACATCAGGAAGTCAAAGCCGGAGCAATGGAAAATATTGCCTTAAAGAAACAAAAACAAACAATAAACGAAAAACGAAAAACCGTTCGTTAATGCAATCAAAAAAACGAACGGTAAGAACGGAAGTAAAAGTGCAGAGCGCATTCGACCAAACTACTGAGCAATTCCTCAAACTGTTGAAGATGAGAAAAATTTTAATAGTTTCGAAAGGAAGTGCAAGTAGCTTCGTTAAATTTTCTATTTGCTTTGATATGAATTTACCTCGATGCCAAAAATTTGAAGTTGGAAAGACCGATTATAAAAAGATTGGTAATCGAAATTCTACGAATATAAATTTAAAATGCATTAAAATTCCTTTTATACACGTGTTTTCATTCCATTCATGCGTATAAACGTTGTTTAACCCTCGCAATCCGCATGGTACAAGGCATTGACAATTTAATCCTTTCCCTAAAAGTTTCAACTTAAATGTTGCTAGGTTGTGCAATTTATCTTATCATTTTTAAACTTTACTGAATGTAATCTGAAGGGCTCAGTTACGTGTTTGGCGTAGAATGAGGAATGTGTCATATGATATCCATTATTTTGAATATCGATATTTCCGGGTCCGAAATTTGGATTTGTGAATCGATATATTTAGTTTGAAATTTATTTTTCACCTATAAAAAAAATCGACATTTTCCGAATCAATGTGTTTAGTTTCAAGTTTATTTTTCATCTATAAGAAATTTATACTTTTCGAATCGATATAATTAGTTCCTAACTTTTTTTTATCGATTAATATGGTATAGATTATTCTGAATACCGAAATTTCTTGGTCCGATAATTGAGATTGTGACGCGATACATTAATTTAAAAATTTATTTTTTGTGTGCACAAAAAATCGATATTTTCCAAATCGATATATTTAGTTCCAAATTCATTTTTCATCCAAAAAAAAAACTCAATATTTTCCGAATCGATATAATTAGTTTCTAATTTATTTTTCATCGATAAAATATGATATCGATTATTCTGAATACCTATAATTCTGGGCCCGATAATATGTTTTTTGAATCGATATATGTATTTGGTCTCAACTTTATTTTGCACCTATATAAAGTTCGATATTTTTCGAATCGATATTCATATTTAGTTTCAAATTTGTATTTCATCCTTAAAAAAATCGATGTTTTCCGAATCGATATATTTAGTCTTTAATTTATTTTTCATCTCTGGAAAAATCGAAATTTCCGAATCGTTATACGAATATCAAACAGTATTCCTACATGCATAGAAAATAATGAACGTGCAGAATGAAATTACAAAACTATCCGTGAGTCTTTTTCCACCACTTTTTCCAGTTGGGGTGGGGAATCCTGTATTCACTGTATTTTAGTTTGATTTGGCCTAACTCAACTTTCATCTAACTTCTGGGGAAAAAATTCGAGTGACAAAGATCGATGCGAATCATATTACAATTAGATGAAAGTGCAAATAAGAATCGCTTTCATTTATATTGTATTCATCACAGGTCATTTGAATATCTACAGACAAGGGCCAGTCATCCAGTTGTTTACTTCCCAGAGTTCATATCCTTGGGGCTCATGAATCGATTTGGCACCGTCGAGTTTATAAATACAAACAATTTTTATTCTAATTCCTTTAATTAAAGACATTTAATATCGAGTTCACCAATATCGACTTTGTTCAGCATATCGATTTCATATACAATTAATTATCTTGATTAATGACATCGATACTCTCTTCTATATCGAACATTCCACGTAGGATGTATATGTAGTATGGATGCCATTCTCAGATTGTTGTAGTTGCAGTTTTAGAGTTTACCTATGGCGGCATTTTTCAAGCTGATCATTTATTTTTCTTTGCAAGAATTATCCCAAATATTGTGGTCAGTATCCTAGCAACTTAGCTTTTGCATATACACATTTCATGTTTACAATAAATTTCCCAAAAAACGCACGTTATAAGGCAATCGCTCCAATGATTTGGTTATACATTCCATAAAAAGTGACAAAAAGAGACAAATACTACGTGTACGCATTTGTCTATTTCGCGAAGTTAATTCATAAAATGTACCGCCCTATTCCGACGAGAATGACAATACTCACCGCATGACTTTTGCCAAAGCTACTGCGCCTAAAACTGTGCCGCAGAATATAAAGGTAGTACACGCCATCGTCGCGTACTCAATAGATTTTAAAAAGTACATTGACAGTTGTCATCATTAGAGCGCTTCAAAAGATTTTTGTCGCATAATTTTAGGCGCAGTATTTCAGGTAACTGTCTTGCGATGAGAAATAATAAGAATTGTGTACAATAACAATAAATAACTCAATCTAGTTTTCATTATTTCTGACTTCGATGAGGCAATAATTTCCATAAGAAAATCATACTTCTCCAGTGTAATCAATTGAAGAATGATTTTTTCATTTTAGCCAAATTTGGTGGCGAAAAGTTCAAACCGAAAAATTTGCTCCCATTTACGAAAAAGATGAAAAATTTTCTTTGCAAATAAGAAAAATGTTTGTCATTTTGGAATCAAAAAAAGTTCCTCAATACACAAAATACGGTAGAATCTTGGCACAGAAGAATACAAGTTATAATTGAAAAATCCCATGAGGAACTATAAAAACTAGTACAACACTTAAGGGAGGGATATGTTAATGTTAAGAGAAAAGTAAATCTTATAACTAAGTCGAGTATCAAAGAAAAGAAAAATATTCTCAGAATTTGAAGTGAAAAACTAGAGTAATCTACAAACGAACTTTTAAAAAAGTGAGTATATTTTTCAATATCATAATAAGTGTAAAGTATTATTTCAAGGCGAATTCATATAAGGTGGTGTTATAAATACAACTACAAAATTTCAGTGTATTTTGTTTTTGCTTCTGCGTAAGAGTTGTCAAAATTTGCATACATTTTATTTTTGCTTTTACAGCTTATGAAAGCACATACGCAAAAGCAAAAACAAAATACATGTAGGTGAATAAAAAAAAATCTAATCAGCTGCTATAGTAACTATACCTTGTATGAATTCGCCTTGGTATTATTTCATGTTCTTCACTAATATGAGAATTGGCGAAGTTATCAAATTAAATTATCAAGCTTTCAAATATATACATACATCGCAATTTTATGTATCTATCGAAATTGGTAACAATGAAATACAACTTATAAGAAATTTTTCGAAATACATACGTGCGTCTCACTGTATTTTTGTGTATTTTTGTTTTAAATCTGTGTTAACCTATGAAAATAATATATGTATTTTGCAAATAGATTTTTTTATTCGACATTTTTCGATACCTTTTTCAACATTCTTTGATTTCTAAATATTTTTCCCCCGACATTTTATTTATTTATTTATTTATTTAAAAGAGGAACAATTATAAATAATTATTACACTTGTGGAATAAGCACTGGCTGCCAGGGCCTTCGGCTTCCCCGACATTTTAATTTTCGACTTATTGTACCAGACCCATCAAGAGCACATACTCAACGTTTAAGTTAATAGCTGCAGCACCGACACAAAATAATAACAATAATATTAATAACAAAGATAATTATATTAATAATAATAATAATAATAATAATAATAATAATAATAATAGTAACAATAGTATTATGTGTGCCTGGATACTTTGCAACAAATTAAGGACCTGTAATTTTATATCGACTCCCAATGACGAATAATCCATATTTCATAGCAAAAGTGCAAAAATACACTCGAGATGTGCAATCGACATTGGGAAACAACTAGTTCTACAATTTTCTTAATTTTTCATACCCTGGCCGAGATTTGAACTGAAGCCTACCGGTTGATGGCGCGAAAATGAAACAAACTTTTCTACATCGGCCACCAGAATAAATCTGCAGTGAAATTTGATGGAGAGTAATTTCATGCGAAGCTCTGATCTGATTCGGAAGTACGAAGACAAAAGATAAGCTGAAACTAATTTTTCTAAATTTTTATTTGCGGTCGTATTTAGTTTTAGTCAATTCTCAAATGGTTTGCGCTTTTCTGGTCTACTTTTTGTATACTTATTTAACTAAAATATGCCAAGCTACTTTCAGCTTTATATATTTAAATGTCAATCTATGTACATTTATATATTTTTTTATAATATTTACTCTCTTAAAAGTACTCAACAAAAATGTCTTCATCCCACTTACTCAACAATTCTAGCCATCTCTCTTGAAACAAAAAAAAAAACAAATTTTTGCGCATCTTTGACAAGGCATGCAAAGCTCAACCACTAAAAAGTAGTATGCTTGGCTAAAATGATAACAAGTAAAGTTTGCTCTGCTCAACGACGTTGCTATTTTCTCTGTTTAGCATTTTATTGTCGACTGACTATGCAATTTAAATATGACCTGCGGCATTTTGTCATTTCTACCCTCCAACTGAGTGAATGTCACATAACATGGCAAAGTCTATCGCATCGCCCACCAAGCAGCAAACTACCCTCTGCCCTCCCTCCACACTCTGTATCGAAACACTTCACTTAGGCTTTGGCCAATCTACAAAGTGGCTTGTAGTTTTATTTTTCCATTGCAATGTTTTGGAGGTAGGTAGTGGGTGGTGTAATTTTGCATTGTTTGTAGGTTTATTCGCTTGCTTCACTTACCAGCTGCACTTTCTACAATTTCGCTTCAATTTAGCGGTTAAGTTTTGCCTTGCCGCATCGACTCTTCCCGTCGCATCGACTCTTCCCGTCGTTTCCCCGCGAAATGAAGCTGTGTGTGTAGTCGTACTAAAATTTCCAGTCTCAACCAAGAAGACATAACAGCATAACAATGGCTATTATTTCTCTCTGGTTACTTGTTTATGTGACGTGTATAGAAGTTGAATGCGATAGGTATACTTTAACGTAATGCGTAACGTGCGGTTGACTCGAGTTCATTTCCTGTTTATACCCACACTACCCACACTTCGAATTCCCGGCTATATAGCCAATGATACTTTTTTTGACTAAGCCAATGCTTTTAAATTACCATTAAAGCTTTTCTGCTTATTACCAACTGCTTGCCACAATACTACTTTGCCATGAAATGAAGTTTGTCCACGTAAATCTGTGCCGACTTTTGTAGAGGGAAGGTGTTTTATTTGTTTGTGAACTATGTACGCACTGATGTTGAACTCCAACCAAATTGCTTATTGTATAATAACGAAAATTTTAATCAGATGAAAACTTTTATATCAACAACAAAGAAAAATTACATGGAAATTGCATGCCTGGCATTTAGACTTTTGGCGTCAATCGAAGTGGCGTGGAGTGGAGTGTTGTATGTGTGTGTGTTTTTTGTTTATTTTTTTTTGTTTTACATTTGGTACATTTTCTTCCCTTTCTTCCCTTTCTGCTCCTTTGTTTTTGTCCAAATTCATAATTTGTTTATGCCTGCAAGTAAATTGAGGTTAATTTAAGTGAAGTGCTCGCGCAGAGTTATCGTCATTTTTCTTCGCCGCTATTGCGTAAATCTGCTTAAGTGCCTGGAATGGCGCGACATAAATAAGTTTGGAATGATTTATTTTAAAGTTACGCATACGCCATGGCATACCAGCCTGCGGGTATAAGCCATTTAAAAATCTAATTTAAATGCCTAAAAGAGATGTGTGACAAAAATTGGCGAATGTAGCACAGAGCATAATACCAACCAATTCGCGCACGAAAAAAAAGCGTTATTAACAAGTCTTATGACGACACAAAAGTAATTCAAATGCCAAATGTCTGAAGATAGTAATTTTTTCGCGAACTATAAGGTGCTGTAGTTTCTAATGCTTTGGATACTTATATTGTTACTCAGGTGACTATTTTATAAGAACTTATTATAAGAACTTATTTTCCTGATTATTTGTTCGTACCTTTTCATATAAATATTCAAATTACTTTGTAAGGGCGTCGGATAATTTAGAGGCAAAAAAAGTCGCTTTGTTAAACTTTTAATTTTAGAATAAGAAGCGCTGTATACAATTCCTTCAAAGCGTATAGTAAAGCACACATCTGAAAGTTGTTTATTATTACAAAATTGAAACACTCAAAAATGTTGAAAAATGGCGAATGAGTGCATGTGTCGAAGCAGATATCATCCATAGGCGTGCAAAGTAGGGTCCGCAATTTTTAACTGCAACAGTAAATATAAATATCTTGTAAATTTTTATACTTTTTTATTCTATATGAACCTCAGGAAGCCAGTGAAAATTGAAAATTATTAATTTGTTCCATTGCTTGAACTTTGAAATCGATTTTCAACATAAAATTTGTGCATATTTTTATTATTCATATTTCTCATTCACATAGAACAGTTTTCCATACTTTACAAAATAGTTGTTGAATGATCGATTGTCTATTACTGAAATTATCTTTTGAACCACTTCGATATCAAAGCAAATATTTTTTCCATATGTTTTTAGATAGTTTCGGTAGAATTATTTTAAAAAAATATTATTTTTTTCCATTGAAATAATCCGACCTCCTTAACTAACCGATGGTATAAAGATTTAGCTCTTTAATAATTCCACTGGACTTCTGTTCATGCATTTAGAAAAAATTATTATCTACTTTATAGTACAATTATAAAAACTTGGTATATGAGGGACGTGGTGACTGGTGATTACACTTAGTACATTGATATAACAACAAACAAAAAACAACAAATCAAAAATCCTGTCATATTTTTTAAAGAGGTGTTAAACCCTTCAAAATATTTTCGGAACTTAGCTTTCTAAAACCTTTTTTGTAGAACACCTTTATTTTAACATTTCAATAATACTATGTATTAATTTAATTCGATTTATCCAGGTTTTTCAGTGATTTCTTAAACGTCTTTCTTAGGACTCTTATTAATTAAATTGTCTTAAATCTTTTAAGCAGATGCATTTTTCAAAAATATTTTTATATGAATTTGTTTTTCTTCAGTAATACATTTATTTTATTAACTACTTTATATTTTAACAAGTGGCAACATATTTTTTAAACAAAATCTTGCCTAAACTTTTTCCAATTAATACCCATATAGAAATATTTCATTATTATTATAAATTAAGATTAGGTTAGATTAGAGCGGTTAGACCACGGAGGCAAACCTAGGTTACCAAAGCCCGTTTGGATACCGCTTGCGGGTGCTATGTATTTCTTTCTTCCTTCCCTTAGAAGGTGAAAATCGGGAATGCCCGCCGCGCTTAAGTCGGCCAAACAGTATAGATATAATTACTTATTGAGGATTTGGTTTCGGGACTTGACCAGAGCGGAACAGTGGCAGAGATAGTGTTCTTTACAGTGGCAGAGATAATGTTCTATGCAGCCTGCACCTGCGACAGAACTCGTTGGTTAGGCATTCCAATTTCTTCCCACGTACACTCATAAGGCAGCATCCAGTTATTATCCCGACCATTCGTCTGAGAGAAGGGCGGTCAAGGCGAAGGGGAACTTTGGATCGCTCCACGTCAACCTTTGACCAAACTTGTCTGGTTATCTGGCGTGTAAGTTCCATTGCCCACCTGGTATTCATCTCTTCGATGAGTTTTGCCTTTAAACTGTGTTAGCAGGAGTTTAGAGGAGCGCCCGCATCTAGAGCAGAATTTACTACAGATAATTCTGTTCTTTTCTTTGCCAATTCGTCTGCCGCGCAATTGCCGGGAATACCTCTGTTCCCATGGGTTCATGCAAAAGTCACGAAACACTTAGACGTGAGCAGATTGTGGAAACTTCTGCATTTTATGGTAACTCTGGATGATGTTCCGTGAGATTTTAGGGATCTAATAGCCGTTTGGCTGTCAGTGTATATAGTAACAGGTCTGTCTAAAGGAGCGGGCACTATGAGCCACTGTGCAGTCTAAATTATTGCATTTAGCTCTACCTTAAAAACGCTACAGTGGTTCGGTAAGCGAAAAAAGAAGTCCAGCGCAAATTCGTGAGTATTAAGCCCGCTTCTCACTCTTTTGTTTAATTTAGAACCATTTGAATAGATAGCTCTCGACGCTGGGTCTAGATCTATGACACCTTCCCATTCATTTCTTTCCGAGATTCTTACGGACAATTTAGTGTCCATGCACAGTAGGGAAGTAGTATAATATAGTTTCCTCAGAGTATTGGAAAGAGCTTTCAGGGTTTTTACATGCCCGAATATTAGCTCTTTCCACGGTTGAATCGCGTTAAGCCCGGTAGCTCTACAGCCAGAGAGGAATTCGCCACATGAACCTACCAGTGGTAGGTTTAAAATTAATTCCAGAAATTTATTAGATGTAGAGGGTAGTCCATCCATAACAAACATGGAAGCCATATGCTATGCCCGTTCCACTTTAGCACTGGACAAAATCTTGCGTAGCGAGGTGGCCCAGGCGGTAACCCCGTAGAACAAAATAGGTCTTATCACAGCTGCGTATTCCCAGTGTACTATGAGTGGTTTTAATCCCCAATTTTTTCCCTTAAGACGTCTTACAAGCATACAAGGCGGCGATGGCCTTCGTGGAGCGGTCTTCGAGCTTCCTGTGTAGAATAACTCCAAGGTACTTGAGTGAGTTATACCCCGTTTAATGAAAGGTGGAATTTTACATTTCCTCGTGAAGAGTACCATCTCGGTTTTTGTGGGATTTACGCTAAGTACACTTTCTTTCATCCAGATGTTTGCTAGACTGAAGGCGTACTGTAGTAGATCACTCAGGACCTACAATGTTTAATGGTTCTTACGATTGCTATGTCGGTGGTATGCGCTACGACTTGGCAACTAGTGCCTTTTAGGTTCAAAAGCAGTGCTCTAAAGGTTAGACTCCGTAATAGAGGGTAGACAACGCCCTCTTGGGGATTGCCCCTGGTCACATTCTTAGTTATGGGGCCACCTCCTAGGCCGGACAGAATAGCTCTCTTTTTCGAGAAGAAACCCTGCGAAATCAACCACTCTCCGGGACTTTACTGCATTGGAAGACTACAACAGCAAAAACAGTTCATAAATATTTAACAAGAATGTGTACAGATTGAAACCATTCTAAAAAAAAATATAATTATTTTCTGTGCATAATTGTGGCATGTTCCATTCCAACAATTATATTACTCATACGCCGCGTCGTCCTTAGCACTTGGAAATGTAAGCAACGTTCTTTCATGTGAATTTTCGCACTTAATTTAAATAAATTGAGTTTTTCAGTATGTACTTCAGTAGCCAATACTTGGAACCTAGTATTGTTTTTCACCTCCTGCATTTATTTCAAATAATACAAAATTGCTACGCAATAGACAAACTATTCATTTCATTATATGAAATTCCTTTCCCTCAATTTTTATGTTGAATAAAATCAAAAAAAAAAAGGTATTTATGTCGAGCCGAAATTTCACTAATTGGTAATAATTAATAAAATTTGAATTTGATTTGGATTGCGTATACTTTAATAAAAAGTGCATAGTTTTCATGATTGAAAAATCTACAAAACGCTTAATTTTTTAGCACAATGATGTTGGTAGTTGAGGTGCTGAATTTTCAAATAAAAAACGCTCTCATATCGAATTCCATTTATACGTCCTACTTTTTTAGGTAACCAACTTTAGTTTATGTTAAGGGTTTTTTTTTTTGTAACATTTGCTCACGTAACACAATTGAACTGAATTTATAAATTTGATCGATTCATGTATTTAATAGGCCAATTGCAAGCCGCTGTTATTGTTTTTGATTTTATTAAAGCGAAAATCATGGAGTGTCACTTAAATAATTAATAAACTGTGTAAAAAAATCATCAAAAATCTAGATATATGTATTAATTTGTATGGCAATATTAGTTTCATTCTAAAAATTTTCAAAACATCAACGCAAGTGTGTAAACAATTTAACTATGGCTAGTGAGTAAACATTAAAGCTTAAAAAAATTCCAACTATCAAATGCCAGTTGAGTAAGCAATATTTAATGTAGCTGAACATCAATGATGCTAATTCAATTGGAAACTTAAAAGACTCAAATAAAAGTTTTCGTTTGAATATCAAAAGTTTAATCGATTGTTTGCTAATTTTTTAACAAATTACCTAAATCGTTATTCTACTTCCTGGCCCAGCGATTAATTTCATATTAAACTCATTACCAATAATATTATTTGTTAATTACAAATTAATCTTAGCTCAAGTAATCATCCTAATAATGTTTTAACCACAAATGCTAATTATGGGCGGTAAATTAAAATGGATTATACTAAACGCAATACTTACATGAACAAATTCAAGTCACAAATTTAATGGAAAATACCACATGTCAGAAATAAAGTCATTTATTTGCGATTTTAGTGTAAAATTAAAGGAATAATCCAATACCTCCATTCGAAATAAAATAAATACATCAATTATATATGTACTTATTAAATAAGCACGGTAGATAAAGAATGAAGTGCACAAAAGCGCCCGTTATTTAAATTTGTTTTGCAAAAAAATAATTTATTTGTTTTCATATCACAAAATCTGTCGATTATCAAATCAATCATAGGAAATAGGGCTTAAATTGGATTTATGTAGTAAAAACGGAGATATTAGAAGACATTAGCAAAATTTTATTAAAAAATAAATTTCAACCATATTTTTTTAAACTCAAGTTCAGTTATTCAATCGTAAAAGTTCTGTGTAAAGGCAAC
Organism: Anomoia purmunda; assembly: GCA_951828415.1. Lineage (NCBI taxonomy): Eukaryota > Metazoa > Arthropoda > Insecta > Diptera > Tephritidae > Anomoia > Anomoia purmunda. Next base: position 48,456,667 of record OX639997.1, on the reverse strand, counting down.
AACAGTCAAAGCGGTAGAAATTATAGCTGCTTTTTCTGAGATCACCACATCCAGAGACATAACTACCTTAAGAGAAAAGAGTAAAAGTTAATCAATCATTATTATAGTAAGATCATTGACGCACACGTGGGGGAGAAGGGGGTTGAGAACTTAGTCATTCAAACCGCTATCAAAATCTTAAAAGTGTTGGAAATTAATTTACTCTTTTTTCATACAGTTAGCGTATACCCCGGTACAGTTGGCGACCACTTTTGGATTAGTTCGGAACTAGCTTGGGATCAGTTCAGAACTAGTCATTACTCTTGCTCTCCTTGCTTAAGTATTTTCAAGTTCTTTCTAATATTTCATACTTTGAATTCAGCGTCACGTTTTTGAGTCCAAAAATAATAAAAAAAAAAGTTCTTGGAGTTCTGAACTAGCACAGAAGTAATCCCGAATTGCTCGCAAAATGATTTCGAACTAATTCCGTGTTACCGAAATAGCTCCACCTTTTAAAACTTGAAAAGAGTTTTCTTAGTCATAATTATTGTGCAAAGAATTTTATAAAGTAAGTCTCAAAGTGAAACACTTTGAAAGATGTAAAAAATTATTTCTCGCTGCTAATTATTATGCAAAGACTTTAGTTTTCGACACCATACAAAATTTTTCTCACTCATAGTTATTATCAAAATTAGGATTACTTTTTTAAAACTCAACGGTAAAATAATTATTCATAAGATTTCTTTCTAGACTCTGCCACATTTTGACTTCACCCTGACTAGCCAGGCAAGTATGCAGTCAATGATCCAAATTGGATATGTGAAAAAATGTGAAAACACTCCCAAAGTTTTAAGTCAATTAAGGGAAAAACTTTGTAAAAGGGCCATTTTTACTAACAAAGATAAGTCCTGTTTTTTGTGAAAATATGATTTACCTAAAACTGGAAAAAACAGACTTTGGTTCAAGGTTTCAAATTAAATTTTTTGATCGAATTATATATAAAAATAAATATGTTTTCGGATTTAATTGACTTAGCGGGAGAAAAATTATCGAGCCACCTTGCTAATTGACCTTATAGTTCAACGGAAGTTTTTTTTTCTTTACGAAGTGCCCTGAACTCAAACCTCAGCCTTGGTATGTTACATCAAAAAGTTCTAGACAAAGGCTTTATTCTAATATCGGTTGTCCCTCCGAGTTGATTTCGATCATGAAAAAACTTCTCACACAAACACATGGCATATGGAATCGTCGTAAAATTTGAGGTTTCTCATTTTTTGATATAACATCAAGACGCACCTCACAAATTGGCTGAGGTTTGGTTCGGCGCTAAAAATCGGTCTCTAGTAAAAAACCAAATCACAGCAATGTTGGTAAACTAAAGGTAATAGGAGAACATGCGGAGCATATTCTTGGGATGCAGATAAGTATCACAATTAAAAAATAGTTAAATTGGAAATAAATAAGAAATCAATATTGAGAAAACTTTCCACAAGTATTAGCTTATTAAAAATATAAGAATTTGATGATTGTATGATAGTTTAATGTTTAGCAGGACTTCTCCTACAATTTGTGGTGTGCGTCTTGTTGTTGTAACACAAATTGAGGAACCTACAGCTTTACGCCGACTCCGAACGGCAATTGATTTTTCCGAGATATTTTTTCATGGCAGAAATATTCTAGAAGATTTTGCCATTGTCTGTCGAGGGACGACCGTTATTATTTAGAATAAGCTTTTCTATAATTTTTGATATTACCTAAAGAATTTACATCGTAGCGAAATACATAGTTCATTAATTAAAAAAATCAAGTCAACATTTTTATCACCAGCTCAAAATAAAATCATATTACTTTTACACTTTTACTGCGAAAAGGAATTTTATTATCAGTGTTATTGATTTGCTTGAAGGAAATGTAAGGAGTGTTAAGGTATCCAAGTTAGTTAGTGGGCAGGAAATTAGGTTTTTTATTTTTCATTAGCTGTCTGTGTGTGATTTTTGTGAGGTTTAATCGCAGGCCTTGGTAGTGTCGAGTGGGGAATATTAATTTTTATTTTAGGCAGTGAAGTCGATGAAATAGTTTCTGGTGTTGTTAGATTTTCTGGTAACAGCTGTTGGTTAAGTTCCATTCTAATGTTTTCTAAAAAAGTGGTGAGTATTGGACTTTGGAAAGCTTCTTTGGAAGTGAGGTCGGCGGATATGTTCAGAATATGTTGACATGTCCTGATTTCATTCTTTTATTTTAACCGGTTTTAAAACTACATACATATATTGTCAGAAAGATTTTAAAAAGAATATCCACTTGTTTAAAAATGTACCTACATTTTTTATAAAACATAATTCATACTGCAAGGAAAAACATAAAAATTAAAGTTCACCACTTATTAAAAAATTTTGAAATAAAACAATAAATGTTCACATAAGTTTCACTTAGAGTTTATAGAAAATTTTTGGTATACGGTTTTGTAGACCATTGAATTTTAATAGAACAAATTGTAAACTTAAAGTAGCTAAAAAGTTAATACTGATTTTTAACAAATTTTTTTGGGGTCGGTGTTATAAATTTTCTTGCATATAAAACAAATGTAAGAATTAGTTGTGCGGAAGAGATACACTTTCAAATCTCGACAATAACTTTTATCTTCTTCCAACTAGCACTAAAATTTAATGGGCTTCCGAGCTACAATCTAACAGTTTTTTCTTAAAATTGTCATTAAAAAGTTTGAAATTTCGAATAGTGTGACAGCCTCAAGGCACATTTAGCGCTACAAAAAAAAAAAACCCTTTCTAATATATATAGTTTTTTAAAATCAATAAAAATGCACACACAACCAATCCAATCGCTTCAGATTAAATTCTATTATTGTACAATGAAATGTAAAATAGAAATCAAGTTTGACGATTCAGCGACTTATTGATATGAACAAAATTTAATTATACTGCTTATTGGATGTGTCTTGGGCTGCCCTATTTGGAAACGTTGTGTTTTAATTTTCTTTTCAATTTCATTTTCTTTTTGGTATCTATAATTTATTATTTTTTATCGACATATCTACTACTTCCTTTTAATTTAGGAGCTAAGTATATCTTATTTGTATGCTGCGACCAAAATTAAGTAAAAAGTACCCAGTGTAAGTAAAAAAAAAAGTTCATAACGTGTTCATAAAAATCATAGCAAAATGTATTTACTAGTTTTCACCATACTGTCTTTCTTTATTTTATTTGAATTATTTTTTTAATTATATTTTATAAAATATAGATAATTCTATAGCAAACCCGTGTAAGACAAAGTTTCAGAATTTCTGAAAATTCAACAAACCTAAAAAATGTCTTCAAAATTCCCCTCTTTTTAATCTGAATTTCTGGCAAAATACAAGCTTAAAGTGGCTGTAAATTCTCGTTGCGTTTTGTTAATTTTTTTTTTTGATTTTATTTTCGAATTTTTTTTTAAACATTTTTTTTTGAACGGTGTTCAGTACTTTCCTCCATGCAAAAGTAGATTTTATTAGAAAACAAAATTTTCTACAGTTTTATTCAAAAGAATTTCTGTACGGAACATTTTTCACCAAACAAGAGATATAGTTTTACATTTTCCACTAATTATTGATAATTAGTTCCCAAATTATTTTGCCAGTTAACTGACGAATTTTTGTTGCTTTGAAATAAATATATTAAAATATTAAAAGAACTGTCCCAAATCAGAATTTCATGATATCTAAACTAATTATGATTTTCTCTTTTAAAGAATAGCATGAAACCTTGGATAGTTTTTTTACTATATCCTTTTTCAAGTAACAGTTGAACATTTCGAAATATTTATTTATAGAACACATCGCTTTTTTGATTTAATGTCATCATGCTCCGAGAAAAGGAAGTCAATGAAAAATCTGTGCATTAATTACGTTCATTAATTTACTACTACTCCAATTCTCAACCGCCTACAACAAATGACGCGCCAGATTTTCCTTGTCCCGCCTAATATCTCGTATTGCTAATCATTTGTCTAAGCTAATTTCGAGCATTCCTCCTTTCATACCTTTGCTGTCGGGCAAAAAACGTACCTTAAAAATATGGCTAACCCAAAATCTAATAAATCTTAAGCACGTTGTATACAAACATAAATAAGTAGCTATATATATACTTTGTTATACGCCTAAATGGTAGGTTAGTTAGTAGCTCAATAAAAGCGGAATGCGTGCATGATTTACTTAAATTTATTGCAAATCATTAACAATCCCATAAAAGATGAATTGAAACACATTTGAGAATGGCTTGGATGTGCTGGTATTGTGGAGTGACGTAAATGAGTTTGTTGGCCTCCAAAACACATTGAGAAACTAACAAAGTGACTACGACTGCTGACTCCAGTACTAATTGATTGGCTATTCGTGTGAATATCTGCTTGTTTTATGCGGGAGATAATTCATCAAAATAATTCACTTAGCCGTTGATTTAGCTATGTGGCGAGACCTTATCCCGCTTTTTTTTTTGTTGTATTTACTATGAGGAGTTTTCACTTATCTACATTCAGTTGGAGAAACTCAAAATTTATTTTAGAGTCTAACTATAAGCAACACGAATTTAAACTTTATAGGCGGGGTCATTAATATCTCCATTTCAATTAAGTTTGAAGTTGACCTTCATAACAATTTTAATTGTATATACATATTTATTCTATTAAAAGGAAGGCAAAGATTTAAATATCATTGTCTTGGCTTTAAGAGAAATATTCTCTGATTTTAACCAGCTTAAAATCTCGAAACGAATAAAAATCTAAATAAGATATACGGTAAGCCATACAACTGAGCTTGTTTTAGAATATTTACAGTGTGTTTCACGCTAATTATTATTTTTTATACTTTGGTATGTAGCATATAAAATTGTAATTTACAATAGTTCCACAAATTTCCATTAAAATTTCAAAAATTATAATTTGAATTTTAAGAAAGTTTTTGGGTACGCTAAATAACTTAGCATAATAATATACAAGTCGGGAGTGGCTAAAAATTTTGGTTGGTTTTTTAACATTTTTTGAAATTGTGGTCTTACACAAACAATTCTATTTCGCGAATGAACTTTATATAAATTCCCGTTGCTTTTTTACATACTTTTATGTGAGAGTTTTTTTTTGCCCATCTTCCTCCATGCAAAACATTTCGAAGACCGAAATTTCAAAATATTGTAAAAAATCAACGGGAATTTTAAGCGCTTTCCAATTTGCATATTGTAGTACTAAAATTAAATTAGCTACAAAACTGGACATCTATAAATTTTGTCGAAATTCAGATTAAAAAATTAAACAAAAAAAAACCTTATCATGAAAAATCTATTTTAAATTGTTTGAGTATCTTACTTATATATTTTATATAAAGAAGTAACATTTTTGGGCAACAATAACTTACGATTTTCCTTCCTTTTGAAGGCAGATTAAACGCTTTGGCTTTTCGTGACATTTATCACTTTGTCAGAAATGCGAAAACCACAAAAGGGATGCCACAGTAATTGGCTTGACATAATTTATTTGTTTATTGCGAAAGGTTAAAATACTATAATACTGAGAATTTTTTCGTGGTTAAATTTTAAATTTTCCCTGTTTTTTTTTTTTTTGAAAACTTAAATGTAGCGTCTTGTAACTAAATGAATATGAGATTCGGCAAATATTTCGCGTCTCTTTGGCGTCAGCGTTGCCTATGTAGGAAACTTCGCATGTTTTCAATTTGGTTGTCAAACTGAATCTAACACGTTTTATGTGGCATTCGCTTAAGAATCACAGAAGTAATAATTTGAACATGTAATAAAATAAAATGAATTACAATTGTAAAAAGAAATTAATAAATTACAAAATTCCAATTGAATTGCAATGATATACAAAATATTTGATGGTAGAAACGAGATCATTTGGTTTACCAAATCAAATCCTATGTTTAGTCGAAATTTCTTTAATAAAACAGAAAAACATATTAATAATATAAGCGTAAGTAAAATAAAAGGAGTTTTCCACCCCAATGATTGCTCTTCAAGTTAAATAAAATCAATCCTTAATTAGGCGACTCCCAATTTAAGTTCTATGTATTCATTCACTATTCATGAAATTAATAATTTAAGCCAGTTTAATGGCATTTTACTGCTTGGGCAAAATCAGTTCGCAAACAAGTTAAATTACACGCTAATTGTTGTTGGGAATTCAACCAATTCAACCATTTAACCCTTACACGTTTATAAGGAAACCAGAGCAAAAACAATATATGTTTTGGTTTATGTCTATTTATTCTGGTCTAACTTAAATAAAAAGTAACATGAAAAAAAATTGTATATTTATAAATATGTTTTTTTAGGGGACATATATGTCCCTATATGCATTAAGAGTAACATTTTTTAATGAGTCGAAAGAAAAATAGGTATGCACTTTTATTGTAAAATAAACACATGTAATGACGATAATAATAAACTTTTTATTATATAACATTATATTATATAACAAAGCAATTACGTTCTGAAGTGAAACATAAATGAACATTACATGTAGAGCACGTATTGTTTGTGCGATTCTCTACATGATGTATGGCACACTGAACGCATCTTTTCCTATTAGCAACTTTAACCATTACATGTGAGGGAGTTCCGTGCTTATGAGCTAGGGAGAGTCGCTTTTTGGTCATAACAGCTGATTTCAAACCTCTTTGACGAGATGAGAAACTGCTTATAAGAGATCGTGCTCCCACCTGGCGAAATTCTAGACTTGACATCATACCTCCACCAATGCGGTTTGTACTGTGCAGTTTGCAATAAATTATATAAGAATTATTCACAGCGATGTCCAGCATGTCGAAAAAAAGACGAAGGTAAAATTTTATTTTTGCCTTTCTTGGTCCATAAGATCGACTCCTCCCATTTTTTTATTGTATCTTGCAACAACTTCAGGGCACTTTACATTTATTTTCTCACCACTACCTTGAACCCGCCTTTTGACAGTTGTTGTGGGTATGGGAGACAAGAAATTTGTTAATAAAAATACGGCTTTATTATCCATCAATTTTATGAATGAAATTCCGTTGCTGCTGGTGGTGAAAATGTCTCCACGCTTCATATTTTTGTCTGTTGGTATGTTTTTTGGAATATTTTTCCTATTTGAGCGAACTTTTATATTCATCTTCGTCAATTCATACTGAAGGTATGGAGAATTGAAAAAATTGTTGAAGTATACATATTTCGCAACGTATACCTTGTAAACCTTCGCACAATTTCAGCACGACAGATTCTCCCAATCCAACTTCAGGCCCGCTATTCTTTCGTCCAGTATATGTACATATATATCAAACTGAAATAAGTATCCGGTAGGAGAATCTGCCCTGCACCATAATTTGAATCCCCATTTTATGGGCTTGTTCTTGACATATTGTTTCATAATATTGTGACCTTTAAACTTGACCATATGCTCGTCTATAGCCTGGATCTTCGTATTGGTCATAGCGCTTTGAAAGGCTTTATTTAAGTGCTCTATTACGGGTCGTATTTTGAATGCTCTATCATAATTGGGATCGGCCCTACTCGGTTCCTTATAATTGTCACTAAAGTGCAAATTTCTACGTATTTTTTCGAACCGATTTACGGTGTTGATATTAGCAATGTAGGGAACTCCCATATCATGATCTGTAGACCAGTAGCTTCGAAATGTAGGTAAGCAATGATAGCTCATTACAAAGTTCATTCCGAAGAAAGTTGTGGCCTCTTCATTACTGATAGTAAAAGGTCGGCCATTTTGCTCAGCATATCTTATTGACTCTGGGACTACAACCTTTTCAAGTAAGTTTTCGAAGTCGGCAATCTTCTCGAAAATTTTGAAAGGATTCCATTCTTCATCTGAAGTGCTAGCGCTTTCATCAATAAGAACTTTACCGAAGTCATATCCTTGTTCCTCCAGAAAAGAGTGCGGCAAATATGAATTTTTTCGCCAACTAAAAGATGGGACACTAACACTGGGTTGTTGGTTTTCTATTATGTTCTCCTCAGGAGCCGCTGGGTAGGGTTCGATGTCAACAGCGGATAAGCCGGCATCCATGTCTTGCGCTAAAAATGTTTGGTCCTCTTCATCAAGATTCAAGGCATCCTCGTCGTTTGATGCATATAGGGACACCCGCGTCCCTTTACGTTTTTTTACAAAATTTTAATATATTTTACCAAGAAAACAAAAAGTATGTAATTAAATAATAAGTTTACTCACCAATGAATGTAATTCAAGAAAAAAAAGTTCGAGAAAAGTTGTTTATTTAAAATTCCACAATTGAAAATGTTCACGACTCGCTAAACTGATTTTCACTTTTTCTTCACGAGTTTTTACACACATGAGTGTTTTTTTAGGGTTGCCAGGACTAAAAACTTTCGGTTTAACCATCAACATAAAGTAAAGTAACATAACAAGTGTTTTGGTTTGCCAGATTTACTGCAAATCTCCAAAATTTGGCGGGGACACATATGTCCCATATGCGTGAAAGAGTGAATTGGAAACACAGATCTGCATATCACTATATGCATTGTGTTGTATACCTTTTGGCGCTCCGTCTCTAAATATCTGACAAATATCAGCTGGTACAAGGCGCACTTATTGAAATATTAATATTTCCTCCCGAGGCTGATTTCTCGCTTTTTGCTGATACACTGACAATGCCTGACAATTGTCAAATTTACTGCGCCTAAAAGTATGCTGCAAAAATTGGTTTAAGCCACTTATAATAACAACAATAATTGTAGTTATTGCTTCCTACTAAGCGCGGACAATTACTTTATATTCTATGCCATGGTTTTAGGCGCAGTAAATGTTTGTCATTGTATCAGCATAGGGGGGTTAATTTGTTAATTTCATATGGATCAGTAAGTTAACTTATATACAAAAAGTGCAATTTGAATGGCCTCAATTAGTTTTCTATTTAATTAGTCAAATGGTGGTAATTTGAACGTCATATTATAGAACATTTTATTAAACCCATCACTGGCCTTTTTAAAAACACTTTTAATTAGAAAAGTATCTATTGGCTAAAACTTAATGGCCTTTCCTTTTTAACTCAATAATCAATGGTATACAAATTGCGAATTCCACCACAAAAAGTTTTAAGTTACAATCTTTTCTAACCAAAAAATTACAGCAGCTCACAATGTAACAATAAATTCGAATATAGCTATAAAAATCAAATCATACGCATTACTCATCATCTCCATCATGATTGCTAGCGCACATCTTATTGTTATTTTTCAATTTGCCACTTTCGAAAGTCCATTAACAATAAATTCTATACTAATCAAACATGCCACCCAATGGTGAAACAATGAATCATTGATTGCATCCGTTACCCGATGGATGCCGACTTACGAATGACTAGTAGCTTATGGATATCCCCCCTTGCTCGCCTACGGGCGTTGAAAGCAACCAGTTGCGAAGAATCTCAAAGCCGCTAGATAGAATCTACCAATATAAAAGTAAAATTTAAAATTACATATAGGCTTAAAGATTAAACGAGCTACCTGTTTCTCGGTAGATTTTGCTGTTAGTCTGGAACCTCTTACTTGGTTGTCAAGCTGAGAAATTAGGTATTCAGCCAAGCCTGAAGTTAACCGATACAGCTTCTGAAATGGGGTTGCATTCAAATGAAAGGGATTGTCCACATCCCGGAGTAAACGTCGATCGACTGTTGGAGCGCATACTTCTTCGTCACCTCGTGCTAAATCATATGCCAAATATTAAACCGACATTATTTAATGTTCCTTTTTAATTTCAAGAAAACAAATCCCAGCATTTTAAATTTATCTTTTACTAAAGTTGAAATCACGAACTTTTCCTTCCTCGATTGAGTTAACAACATCAAATTTGTTGTCGTTTAGTTTTCGGTAATCGACTGGCTAACGACAAAAGCTCCGGTGTACGCGAAAATCGTTAAAAAATGGCTGCTGAATAGCAGCTTCGTTAAAATTTTCATTAAGTTGAGTTAACCATGCGATTATCGTCAAAATAAGTTAGTGAATAGCACTACAGGCTTAATGCTACTCTGAATTCAAACATAAAACATCGTGTAGATCTTCCTTTTGCTGCAGATTTCAATGGAATTCTTAGTCAGCCGTAAATGAGAAAGCGCCGAATTTAATTGATAAAGTGTCAATTGAAAATGAGAAGAGCCATTTGGAAATCAGAGAGCGTCAATTGAAAATCAGAATAGTCAATTGCAAATCAGAAAGCGTCAATTGAAAATGAGAATGTGTCAAATGGAAATGAAATAATAACGACAATCAAATTTTGTATCTGCCTAACGACATATTTTGCTAGATAATTGCCTCCGAGTCGAACGTATGAGGTCTGTTGAAATTTTCTTGCCATATCTCCTCCTATACTAGTGGCCATCCACGATCTGTTCTAAATGCTGATTATTTCGCATTATCATTTGACGCTTTTTTATTTTCACAATTGACTAATCTTATTTGCAATTGACTAATCTTATTTTTAATTGTCGCTTTCTGAATTTCAATTGACTATTCTTATTTTCAATTGACATTTTCTTTCTTTCTCATTTACAATTGGAAATTGTGTAGACTTTACGCTAACCACCCAAGACAAAACATACCCAATTTTTCGATATTATTACAAGGATATAGGGTATTGGATTGAGGCTATCGGCTAAGAATAACGAAATATTCAATTTTCGTATCTAGATGCGACTAATTTATTCACAGGGACAATCAATCAAGGCCATTATGAATAAATTCAATAAATTTTTGGAAAAGATGGCACCAGAATAGAGGCAGATAAAAACTAACAAATTGGCAGTTAGGACTGCACTTTCAAAAACAATAAAGCTGAGAAACCCAAATCAACAATTCGATATGAATAAAGTCTGCAATACAAGGTGAGTTGATATAACTTCATTCCGCTGTTCAAACTGATGGATTTTAAAGATACCAAGGCAATAGAAATGGGCGATATGCAATTCACACCAATAACAATCAATCAATGTCTGTAACATATTGATATTACATTATTAGTTTGACGCTTTGTGGCACAGCAGCTATTTGTCGGTGCCTGAATTACGACACGATTGAATTCATTAAACTTGCGGCAAATAGATATCCTTGGTGGAGCTTTTTTTGTTGATTATCTATGGCGAGAGTCGTAGAAAAACCATGCATAAAATGTTCGCTTAGACAAAATTTTCTTGTTTCAGAAGATAATACGAGATAGCCAAGAATGGAGAGGTCCACTAGAAATCTGGTAAAAATATCAAGAGAAATTTTGACATATAACTGCCAGATATCGAGGAAAATGCTTAAAGATAGTCTGATACTATTCACATTAATTTTATTTCACACCCAATTTAATTCATTTTTATGTACATATGTAAATTGTATACGATTTTTTAATTTTTAAATCACAGCGCACTAGTGCCCAATGCATTATAATTTTGTTTACATGATGGCTATTGGGGACAGCCTAAAGCAACCAAGTTAGATATACCAAAATTAAAGAAAGAAAAGCGAAATCGATTAAGCCATGTCTGTGTATCGAATAACTCTAGTAAATATACAGACATCTCAAACAAACTTGGCATACCTATTGACTCAAGATGGGTTGGTGTTCAAATGGGATAAAAATCACGCTCACATAACGGTGTTATGCGAAAATAAAAAAAAATCGATTAGAAGATAATTTGCTTAGAAATTGACTTTACAAAAAAAAAGGTGGAAAACGAGAGTGGACCGCCCACTTCAGGCAAAATAGGTATTTCTCCGAAACTACTTTATAAAATTCTACAACATTATGAACACTCTTTGCATTTAAAGTCAATGAGCAAAATTTCGGATATTGTTAAAAAAAAAATCTCGCCTACCTTAATATAACGGTGAAATGCAATTTAATTTGCTCAAATTTGGGTTGGAGAAGGAAAACGTAGGTTAAACCGTATTTTTTTGTAAAATACGTGTGGCACTGTACCCGTCAGAGCAATAAGGTATACCTCCGAAACTATTTTAACAAACTCTCCCAACTTTGAGGCACATTTCGTATTTGAACTCTGTAAGCATAATTCCAAAAATTACACTGCGTAACAAAAATTTAAAAAAAAAACCTGCGGTCATAATTTTGTTAATAGTTTTTATTAACATTAGTAGCAAGCTTACGAACTGTGTTTTTACTTTTTTTTTGGATTGGCTCTAGTTCTTGAGATAAACGAAACTTAAGAAATTAATGAAAAAAAATTATATGACCCAGTTCCAGTTGCATTAATTTAATTATTCCTCAATAAGTTTTGTTATATAAATTATTAAAACAAGTAGTTCGTTGGTTTAAATATTTTATTTCGCTTGCAAGGGAGCATGGGCAGCCGGTTAAGTCGGGTGAGTTAATACAACCTCCTTGTCTACAACCTAGTGTTGCTATTACAGCCTTTAAGAACAGAGAGCAACACCTTCTGCCGTACTTCACCAAAGAAGACAATCTTGTATATTGTAACAATATTTCTGGACTCTTGAGTGCTATGGCCATTCCCGAATATAATCCCGAACATTGGAGGTTTTTTATAGATAGCTCAAAAAGAAGTCTGAAATGTGTGTTGCTACACAATGGAAATAAACTTGCTTCGGTTCCAATAGGTCATAGTACCAAACTAAAAGAAGAATACGAAAATGTAAAAATTGTTTTAGCAAAGATTTTGTATGCACAACATAAGTGGTCAGTATGCGTGGACTTGAAGATAGTGAATATTTTATTGGCCCAACAAAGTGGGTATACCAAATACCCCTGTTTTATATGTTTATGGGGCAGTCGTGCAAGAAATGAACATTGGATTGGAAAGGACTGGCCGGTGAGAGAAAATATGGAGGTAGAAACAGCAAATTTTTGGGAAATCATAAATCATCAGCCTATACAAAACTAGTTGCTGATGTGCCTCTCAATTTTCGCAAACTAGGAGCTAAAATGAGCATTAAATTACATTATTTACATAGTCATTTGGACAAATTCACGGACAACCTAGGCGATTACAGTGAGGAACAAGGTAAACGGTTCCACCAGGACATAAAAATAATGGAAGAAAGATACCAAGGTCGATGGGACGACCACATGATGGCAGACTACTGCTGGAACTTAATACGGGATTGTCCTGAGCAACGACATCATAGGAGTTTCTACAGAAAAAGTTTTTTGTAATTTTTTTTAAATTAAATAATGAAAAGAATATATTTTTTTTTTTTATTTTTGTATTATTTTTATACAGGCGTGCAATAAAAATATAATTTAAATCCATATTGGTATTTTTAATAAGGTTTTTTCGTGAAATATTTAAAAGTCTTTATCTGAAAAACTAGAGCCAATTCGACAAAACTGATATTATTTTCGTAATCAGCGCCCCCAAATTACCCTAAATCGATTTAAAATTCTCCGACCGCAAAATTTTGTTCCGCAGTGTTATATGTATATATCGGGAAAACCCCATGTGCGCTTTACTTACAAAAACTCAAAAGGCCCGATATTTTAATAGAGTATATAATTTTAAATTCCCACACTTGGCATTCGAACTTTGTAAATATAATTTCGAAAATTATAGAATTCATACAAAAACTACGCCCTTATCTCAGAGCTATTCCTTAATAAACTTAGCAAACTTCTGCAATATGGTCCTTGGTTTCGCTCAAATATTGCACATTGGCTAAATTTATGCTCAAACTGATGAGAAATTTAGTTATTTTTTTCTGTAAAGTTATGGGGCGGACTCAAAAAGCTCACAGCGATAGGTGCTAAAACCTTAAGTCAACCTTTTCTGAACCGACTGACATACATGGTGTGCCGTTACAAAAATACCGCAGTTTTTTTTTAATTTTGTAAATTAAGTACCGTCATACATATATGAGAGGTGAGCGTGGTTTTGTACGATTTCTATAATATTCGAATTAAAAGAAAATTTGGTAAAGTTAGGCCGATACATTTAGAGATTTATCAATTTGGTATAAAGTTGGTCCATTTTTTTCAAAAAATATTTTTAATACTTACTGAAATATCGGATTTTCTTGATGTTCACAAAACGACATTATGTGAGCGTTGTTGTTGTCCAATATTCAATACCATCCTTGAGTCGCGAGTACTAAAATCTCTATCGCGGTTGGTTTATGCTGTTACAAACAACCGTTAGGTGATACCCCGGGCACTAGTGCGCTTTGTTATGGAAAATGAACAGATTTCAGTTTTCTCAGTATATTGTTGCTTATTTCGAATTTTACACGACTTTTTCATATCCCCAACACGTTTGTTCTTTATTTAACCAAAATCAGACACCGCTTTGCTGTTTATGACCAAATGTGCCGTTATACCTAAATGGCTTATCTTTACAAACACGCACATAAATAAAGCCTATTAAAGACGGCCTATCCAAGTGAAAATGTTTGTATGTACATATATAGAGGTTTGTAGACGTTCAAAATCGCGTAGTATTGTTGATAATTTATTAGCGTTGAAAATAATGGATATAGCCTCCAATTCTAATGAGTTGTTAAGATGGGTTTTACAAGAACACTTGCCGTAACTTTTAACACGCGCAGACGAAAATAGCATGTTATTGATGTAGCAGTTGTTGTTGTTGTTGTTGTTGTTAGCTGGCTGTGTTGCATGCGTGTAGCATAGCTGACTGGTTGGCTAGTAAGTTGAGTAGTTAGTTAGTTAGTTAGTTATTTGATTCTGTCGACGGCTGGAACTGAATGAGCACGCAGAGTTTATATCGAGTAACCATTTTGTGTGTTTTTTTTCTTTTGTTTGGGTTTTTTTGCTTTTTTGTAACTGTTCGCTACAAACTGGTAACACAATGCTGGGTTATTTTTTATGTATGTAACTAAATACATATGTATGTATAGAAGCACTTCCTTAAAAGCGCAGTCGTAAAAACATCAACACTTTACGGCTACGCTGGAATCTACATAACCGGCGACTGGCATGGAGGCAACAGCACAACAACGCGTAACTACATACATACATATGTATGTGCATAGCTGGCGGACGGTCAGACAGACAAAGTGACAAGTGGTCCAATATCGCAACATGCTAACAAGCCGTCTATCTGTCTGTCTGTCTGTATTTTCTGTTCATTTGTCCGATTTGTGACGGTTTGTCAGCGTGGTGTGGTGAACTTGTGAAGGCAACCAGGCGAAATTTGAAATTCACAGCAATTGTTGGTTATTCATCAACTCGGTTGGAGTATTTGCGTGCGTGCGTGCGTATGTGTGGTGTGGTTTGTTATAACTCGCGCCCAACAACGTCGCTAGCTAACCACAACAACACTTACGACCACCACTCATTCATCACTCCACCCGGTTGCCAGTCACTCATTCAGGCGCAATCATTCAGTCATCAAGCGTGTCCACTCTAGACCTTTAACAACCAATCTGCTACCTCTTATCACATTCATTTTCTCATCTTTCTCCCTCGCTCGCACTCTCATTGCTATCGGTCAAAAGTGTTTGCGTCGAGTTGTATGAGATTGACGCCGCTTGATAGAACTTTATCTATCTATCCTCTCCCACTCTCATTAAAGTGTCTTCTACTCTGCTCATGTTGCTCATTCAAACTCCAAACTGAAATTGGCTCTAAAACATTTGGGATGGTAATTCGTTTTACATAGACATCCTGGGAACTACACTCAGAAAAAAATATTGCCTTAAAACAAAAAATCAATTTCTTTATTTTAGAGTTACTGTTTTTTTTACATAATGATAAGAAAAATTACCTCAATATGAGAAATTTTCGCTTAATTCAGGTGCATGCTGAAAATATTGTGTCATTAATTTGAGGAAGTAAATTTACTTAATATTAGTAATAATTTTCTTAAATAATTTTGAACTTTGACAGTGCCTTTAAACCCTTTAACAAGCCTTGCGGCACCTTCATGATCTAAGTTACACCTAAACATTTTTATTAAATTATATGCAAACCATTTCAGAAAAAATTAAATTAAATACAAATCCGCAAAAATATAAATATATGTAAAAAAAAAAAACACACGTACACCTAAAAGAAGTAAAATTTCTGTGTCGAGTTTTATAAGACTTTTTTTATTTTTTTGAGTTTTAGCATAAGTGAAATTAGTAGCAGAATTGGCAAAAATAGTAGTAGCATTAAAAAAAAATAGTAGTATTTAATAGTAGCATTGGTAAAAATAATAGCAAGAATTAGTAAAAACAATAGTAGAAATAAGTAAAAAGCATAGTACTAACTGGTTGTAGCAAAAATGAAAATAGTAGTGGGAATTAGTAAAAATAGTAGTAGAATATATTCAAAATTGTACTAGTAATAAATAGTGCCTTTAGTCAAAATAGTAGTAGAAATTAATTAAAATGGTGGTAGTGATTAGCAATAGCATTAGTTAAAATAGTAGTAAAATTAGTAAAAAAAAATTGTAGTAGTATCAGTAGTAACAATAATACTCAAATTAGTAAAAATAGTAATAGTAACTAGTACTAGCACAAGCCAAAATAGCAGTAGGAATTAGTAAAAATAGTAGTAGAACATATTCCAAATAGTAGCAGTAATAAGTAGTACCTTTAGTCAAAATAGTAGTAAAAATTGGTAATAGTAATTAGCACCAGCATTAGTAAAATAGTACTAAACTTAGTAAAATAGTAGAAGTAATTAGTACTAGCACAAGTCCAAATAGTAGTAGGAATTAATAAAAATAGTACTAGAAAATATTCAAGTAGTAGCTTCAGTCAAAATAGTAGTAGAAGTTAGTTAAAATAGTAGTATCATTAATTGAAATAGTAGTAAAATTAAAGAAAATAGTATTAGTAATTATATGTAATTATATGTATATAGTAACACTAATTCAAATAGTAGTAGTAATAAGTAGTACCTTAAGTCAAAATAGTAGTAGAAATTAGTTAAAATACTAGTAATTTATAGTAACACTAATTCAAATAGTAGTAGTAATAAGTAGTACCTTAAGTCAAAATAGTAGTCGAAATTAGTTAAAATACTAGAAGTATTAGTTAAAATTGTAGTAGAAATTAGTCAAAATAGTTGTAGAAATTATTCAAAAGAGTGGTAGCAAGTAGTGGTGGCATAAGTTAAAATAGAAGTAGTAATAAATAGTAGCAGTAGTTCTCGTAGTAGTAATTAGTAGTAGTAGGAATAGTAGTAGTAGTAGTAGTAGTAGTTGCAGTGATGAAGCAGTCCCAAGCTACTAAAAGGTCTTGAAGTGGTCCCGAAAAATCTAGTCCAAAATAGCGCTGGAACGGCCCAGAACTTGTCCTCAAATGTACCTTTTTCTTCCAGCTGATGAAATTTTCAGTTCCTCAGGACAAGTAAAACCAAACTGTCAATTTCCTCAACATGAATAAAAAAAACCTCTGACAAGTTAATTTTACCTAAAAACAAAACAGTGGTACTGCAAATTAAGGAAATCTATTTCCTCAAACTAAGTCAAGTCGTTTACTCATTTCAAGGAAATTTTTGCTTAGAATAAGTTATTTTTCCCCAGCACCAGAGAATGTTTTTTTCTGAGTGTATATGTAAGACTTTCACGACTTTAGCAGCACTTATTTTTTTTTTTTTGTAGTTGACTCTTTTTCGGTTTGTTTATTAGCTTGTTTCGACTTTTTATAGCATTTTAATTGCTGTATGTGCCAAAGTGCCAAATGTCAAATTAAGATTGCGTATACGCCGTGTCTCACAGTTCAGCAAACCTTAACATGACATGCAAACACTTAAGTACATACATCCAATTATACATATAAATTTACATGTATAATAAAATATATTTAATCGCTGGCTCCTACCTTCATCCTTGACATTCCGTATTTTCCGCTGATGACACTTTATTTTCGTGATTGGGGTTGTGATTTCAGTTGTTCATGTTTCGTAATATCGTTTTAAATTACTCGCATGTGCAAATATTTCGGTTCTCATATATGTAATGTAGTACTTAAAATGACTAAAGCAATTTCACACTTGAACAAATTTTTCACTGTTGTTTGTTTCTCGTATAATTTGTTTGTTTGGTCTATAAAAAGTTAAAAGCGGTATGGGAAATCGTGTCTGTTGGCGTAATAAACAAGAGATTAGAAGATTTTTTTTACTGTTTTTCAAATTATAGGTTTTTAATTAAACGTGGCAGTGGTTTCTCGTCATGATTGCAATTATTTTTTGTTGTATTGTAGAGAAAAAATATTTGGAGAAATTTTTCAATCGGCGCTATAACCGCCCACCTTATTTTAACAGTTCCTACATACAGTAATAACAACAACAATATTAGCAACACCATAGTATACTAATCGCTCCTTTCGCTTATAAACTGCCGTCAATTGGAATCACGTGAGGTCTTATTCTCTCCAACGCAGAATATGCAGTTTCCCTCGGCTCCTACTACCAGCAGATACCATTCGCATAACATAACTTGGAAAACGTAATCACTGAATCTCAATTCGCTGAAATATGTCTCCAACTTTTAATTATATCATCAGGGCTATTCGTCGTCGTAAGGGCATATTTTTTATTTATACAAAGAGAACGAATCGAACGCCTGACACCCGTAGACTCTGATAATTTTGCAATTTCGGATACTTGTAGAACTTTTGTGGAGTTAGAGCGATGTGAGTCTAATATCGCTTTTTTCAGATAGCCAGGCATCGATCTATGTAGGCTCTCAGCTCTGTAGTGATAACATCGAGGCTAGTGAAGGGGTGCGGGAAATACGTTGCGAGCTTGGCTCGTCACCTTAGCATTACACTGATACGAGTATGTATGCCGGGGCACCGCTACATTTTTGGTAACGAAAAGTCCAGCTCACCGTAGCTTAGAACAGTTTCGTTCTTGACATATCTGAAGCTGTAGAGTCTCTCGTGCCTCTGAATCTCATCATGAATGGGATTCCCAATGCTAGATGAATTGGACGGATGTCTGCCCGCTGTATCCTTGTCTGCCCGCTGTATCCTACTGACACTGATTGATGGATTTCCTTTCCAAGCGTTACATAAATTTATTGCTCAATCAATGTTGCAAGCACAGCTTTTCTTTTCTTAAAAATTGGGATTTTCGTGATGAGAATTTTACTAATTGCATCTGTATAATACAATTATGCTCACCAATCACGGAATTCAAATTGAGTAATTTCTAGATTTTTCGGATTCAAAAATTGCCGGGATTCCGATTTGACATCCCTAATCACTACCATCTATGCTTTTTCTAGTCCATGGAAATTTTATTCGATATGAATGCTTTTCAAGCGGCCTATTTCCGGTGATAGTCACTACTTCTTTCTTTAAATAATTCTAGCGTTGACCCAATTAGTAGCTCTGATGTTCTTTTTTCTTTTTGCTAATTCCGGTCGCTTATTCACAATAAAACATTATTTGCTGGAATTTTCCTTAATTTTTCTTGTATAAAAATTACGTACTTTAAATAGGTATAATAAAAAACCAGATCTATGGGTTAAAAATCTTTTTAGAAATTAGTTAAGGGGGTTATAAACTCCGTAATCGAATACTGTTGGAAACATAAATATCAAAAACTATAATAAATCAGGGAGCGTAATGGTTATAATTTTATCATTATTTTGTGACTTTTATTTTTTGGTTACATTTGATATTTTGAGATTTCTAATATTCTGATAAAATATAAATTATCTTTTGAGTTAAAATTGTTCGACGACAACAACAATAAAACGATTTATTTTTATCTAATTATCGAAAAAACCCACACAATATGATCGGAAAAATTTAAATCAAAGAGCAACGATTATTTGTTATCGAAAAAAATTCAACGGTCAAACTTGATCGGAAAAGTGAAAATATCGATCAAATGTAATAGAAAAAAATTACAAAATAACTAGTATGCAATGATTTAAAACAAAAAATGTTATAAGTAAAGTTAAAATTAGATTTACATAGCATAGTTTATAACCGCACGTGCCTTCCAAGTGAGAGCTAATGAAAGCGACGCAAAAAAGGTAGAGAATGAGATAGAAAAAGAAAAATTCTACAAAGGAAAGGGGAGAAGCGAACAGTTGACAGGACGATTGAAAGTTTGGTTAGTTTTGTTTGTGTAATAAAATTTCAGCATAAATGAAAAATAATTGTACTTCCTCGTAGATGGTGTCAAATCAACAAAGAGAGGATTAACGGTACGTGAAAGGTAAAATGTTGCATAAAATCGTTTTTGACAGCAAAGCTACTACTCCAAATTTTGCATTACCTAGCGCGTTCTTGGATTATAGCATTTGCAGTTCTAGCTAATGCGGCTTTATAAAAAGTATTTTTTTTTTCATGTATTACTTTCTTTTTTTTTAAGTAATCGATACACTGTAAAGTGCATGAACTGAAATGTTAAGCACTCCTCTGGTCTTTCAACTATCCGCTTGTTATAAACATTTTATCTTTTTATATTAACAAGCATAATCAGCTTCCTTCAATCATTTTTCACATTATTCAAATTAATTGAAATCCTCAAAAGCTACTCATTAAAATATATTCAATTGTGGTCAAAGCTGAGAGTGAAATTAATTTTGTGATTACAAAAAAAAAAAAAAAACGAACGGCAATGTAAAATTTAAATATTTATGTTCACAGAAAACAATTGTTAAATAATCTGCATACAAATACAATGACAGTTGGATTTTTTAGCAGTGAATTTTGAATCCGCACCAAACAATATGTCAATTATGGTAAATAAAAGTATCGTGGCATTTATCCATTTGTCCTGCACTTTCAACGTACATCCACACATAAATACCTAGTAGAGTTACTAAATGGTAATGAACAAGGACTAAGAATTAACGAAGCGAATGCGTGCAAGAAAGAGATGGAATAAAATAGGCTCACGTACAGAAATGAAACCAAACGCTATGGTAAATAATTATCGAGCATATTTTTAATTAATGTATAAGCACCAAAAGTTAATTAAATTACGATATAATCGCAACAATTGAATACGGGTTCAAATGCACGTATGCGAAAACGTCTATACGTAAATACTTTGAATTAAATAGATATTTACATTCACATTAAGTTAGCTCAACATTGTGGGAAAAAAATATTTTTTTCAACACGTGAATAGAAAAACCTTTTATAAATTCCCCATTAAAAAAAAAACCGCGCGGTCCTTTTTTATTATTTTCGTTTAGTCAGAGGTTTGGGAGGTCGCTGCAAGATGAGGAAGTTTGAAAAACAAAAACATATTAAAATTTACATATCAAGGCATTGTTGTAACCAGGAACTGTAAAGGTTGCAATTTTTATAAGAAAAAAATATGATTTAATTTTTTCGATCAAAAACATTCGTTATTCTTGGATTTAAATTTTTCCGATCATATTTTTCGATTTTTCTGATCTTTTTTTTTCGATCATAAAATACATTATTGTCAACTCCGACAAATTTATTACAATCGAAAAATTGTAAATACAAGTGTAACGATTATTTTTTGTCAAAAAATAAAAAAACACAAAATTACACGATTAAATATAATCGGAAAAATGTTAAATTAAGAATAGCGATTATTTTTTATCGAAAAAATAAAAATCACAAAATAACGATTATGCAATGTTTTAAAACAAAAAAAAACTTCTAAATAAAAATAAGGTCAGTTTTTTATAGCATATGGCAAGCTAATCCCGATGTATTCGAAATCTGTTTTGAAAGAATTTTTGCCAATGATTTTTTGATCCGAAAGAATCACAATAGCGGTTATTTTCGGTCCCTGGTTGCAACAAATTCTTGATCGATTCGGTGACCAAAAATTAATCAAATTAAATTTTGAAAAATGTTATTCTTTCGAAGAAGAAAATTCGGTATCGTTCGATATCAAGTCAGGACTGTAGAGGTCTCTTTAATTCGATATTTTCACTGGTTAAGTAGAGGGTTGTTTTAGCCAATGATTTTCCTTAATTTGCCAAAAAAAAACTTCTACCAAGCCAATGGTTGTGTACTACTTTGAGCAAACCATTGCACATTTCCCTATGGATACTGTTGGAACGGACGGACGACCATATGTCTCTATTTTTTCGAAGTGCTACAAACGCGAACAGCTTTGTAGTGTTAAGTTCACTTTGAAAACCCCAAACAGAGGAGTGCTATTTAGTTTTCTGTTCATATGTATAAATCCATAACTCGCCCACATGTTAGAGATTATAAAAGGCATTTGGCGCACCTCGATGGAATTTCTTCAACATTTTTTTGGAGTGACTCCAAAGAACATAAATCACGCTCCTACTGTTAAACATTCTGTTGTATGACTAAAGGCTCAATTAATTTTGCTCCTAATACGAGAATTTCTATTAATATCTCTGGTCTTGGTCACTTGTAGTGCCGTCAGGCGTCGTCTTAGGTTTATTTTGAAAATTTTGACATATTTTACTATAACGTACTCTGAATATTCAATGTGAGTATTTTTCACAATTTCCAACGTGGATTAGCAAGACTAGAATCCATCTATGAACTTTAAATAATTATATCTCGATCAAAACCCATCTTTACCACCGTAATAAACTGATAAAATGAATTTTCTCGTGGTCGATGTTCGCTCACCGACGACAGCGTGAGATTGAAGTATCTTTGGTTATCAGTATGATGAACATCAATAGGATTTTCGCTTGATCACCTTGGGTTGAAAATGGTGTGTTCGCGTTGTATCACACACAGTTTAAAAAACGCGCAAGAGGAGGCGCATGTCAAAAATTCGTTCAAAGAAATGCAAAAGAGTATTGATTACCATTAAAAATATTAAAAAAAAAAAACCTAATAGCAGTCGCCTCTCGGCGGGAAAGGTCAAACCTCCGAGTGCATTTCTGCCATAAAATAAACTTGTCACAAAAATCATTTGCCTCAGTTTGTTTTACAACATGAAGAGGCACATCACAAATTTTAGGAGACGTGGGCGTCAAATTAATTACATTATTATTATTATTATTTATTACTTTCGGGTATGTGCTAATCTTCGATGCATGCTAGCAACCGAGCGTCACTAAACAATTTTGGCAGATTTTATCGACTTGAAATATAAATCTTGGTTCCGAAACTCTTTAAACCGTTTTATATACTTGGATTTATCTAAGAAATTAAAAGCGTAAGCTAAAAATTCGAACAAATATGTAATGTGTGTTTGCAGAGTCTAAATAAAGCAAGGCGAATTTATAGAAGGTGATGGCATAAAAACAGCTGATTTGATTTTTTTTTTATTCACCTACATGTATTTTGTTTTTGCTTTTGCGTATGAGCTTTCAAAAGCCGTAAAAGCAAAAACAAAATGTTTTTAAATTTTGACAACTGTTACGCAGAAACAAAAACAAAATACATACATAGGATTTTTGTAGCTGTATTTATAACACCACTTTGTGTGGATTTGCCTTGGTCTAAAGAGTTGTGTTGTCTTGGAGCTTCTGGGGTCGAGCATTTCAACTTGAACTATGTAAGTGGCGCTGTCATACGACTTTTGATATTTTGAATAGTTTTTCATTAAATAAAAATAGTTTAATAATTAATTTAAAAGTAAGTTTTAAGTACAAATAAACATCAAAAATGAGTTCCTTGATTCAAACAAAGGCAAGATACCATATATTTTCAAATGAATTTCACAAAAAAAAACAGTATCTGACTAAATTTTCCCTGTATACAAGGTATTCTAAAAATCACCAATTTTAATTACATGTATCAAATACGTTACTGTTGAATCTAGTCTTTACTTAATGTATATCATAGATCAACTAACGATTCGGAAAGTTACGATTTTTCATTTCTACTTTAGTTGAGCTATTCATTTGAGCTCTTCATTTGAAATAAATATATTTATAAATTATGTATGTATTTAGTTTTAAATACATCCACTACGTCGAAAATCATTAAAGGAGTGTCAATACGTATAGTAAGCCTCTGTTAAAAGCAATAAGTGAAAGTGCAAGGAAGGCACCTGAATTATCGAAACAAAAGTGCATCGATCAAGCAGGTTGCACTTTTGGCCATAACTTTATACTTATCGCTTCGGTCATTCAAATGTTTTACCTTAAAAAAATAAGTAAGACTTGCAAGGGCGATTAATTTGATTTGGCTTGATCTATTGATGAGCTAATCAAACATAGTCAAACCTGAAAATGTGGAGTATTTCTACAAGTTATTGATGGCTTTTAGATTTAATTTCCGCAAACAATCTTTAGACTTTTATTTTTTTGAAACACTCTAATTCCCACATAAGTATATAAGTATATAACTGCATAAAAATAGCACAATACCAAAGCGTTAAGGTTCAGCTGACAAAGAGGAAGTTGAAGAGTAAATACGCAGAAATAAGAATGAATGTATATTGATATTGGTATAATTAATTAAAATCTGCTATTAATACCTTTAAACAAATGCGAATGCACAACAGGTATGTGCCAGTGATTGTCACATAGTATGAATGTAGATATGCAATGTACATATGTATTATGTATGTTCTTTACTGTATATTCTGTATTTACATAAACACACACATACATTCATACTTAGTGTAAAGTGTGTACGGGCCTGATAGGAATTTTGTGCAAATTAAAACTACGACTCGCATTAAATATGGCAAAAGTATTTATTTCATACAAAACCAACACAGATAAAAACAATATTTGTAGATTTGAAAAGTAATACAAGTAATAAAAATAAATAATAAAAATAAAAAATTGTTAGCTCATTGTTGTTTGCGTATGTAGGAATTTATATATTTGGTAAATTTTGTGCAAGCTGTGCAACTATGATAGTCAAGTGCTGAAACAGCTGACGTTTTTACTTCATTACTTTGGTTAGGAAAGTTTTCATAAATTTTCCAAAATTTCGCAAAGAGTTTCAATATCAGTGTGTGTTTTCGTAAACCATAGCTAACAATTCTTTCAATACTTTTCGGCCTACTTGCACTTATAGCATTTTATACTTTTATTAAATAAAAAAAAATTATTTTGATGTTATACTAAAAATTAAGTTTCCCATTTATTTTCGTTCCACTCAGCCGCTCAATCTACGGGCCCACTCCTAGGGCAATGACAAGAGTAATTATCGTCACTGCTACGTCAAAAACTATGCCGCATAATATAAACATGTTTACGTCGTTGTCACGTACTAAGTAGGTCTGAAAAACTGTCTTGGCAGTACTCATTAGCATAGGATATAAACACAAATTTTTGTGGCATAGTTTTAGGCTCAATAACTAAAACAATTGTCATGCAATGCGTTTTGTCATCGGCGTGGGAATAGGGTACTTAATTTAAGCCAACGCAAGTCGCTTAGTTCCATACTGAAATCAACGGAAAACGTTAAAAATTAAAAAAACGATTAGCTATAAATTATCATAGTCATAGAAATTTTTACAAGTAAACTAATAACATAGATCAACACGTATTACTGTTTTGTTTTTTTTTTTTTTGTTTCCAACTCAGTTACATTTTACGAATATGGCTAGTTTTAGTGAATAAATCTTTGAAAAGTACCGAAACCCCATATCAGAGTTCTTAAAAACTGCGTATTTTTCGTACCATTACCTTTCAAAAAAAAAAATAATAATAAAGCTGTTAGCCATGAGCTAGTATTTTTTCCTTAATCAAAATCCTAAAAATACTCAAAAACAGTAAAAAAAAAAAACATTAGGAACAAATGGTGTTGACCAGTGTTATTATAGGTTCATTTTTTTTCGAAAATAACGATACGAGTATATTCAAAAAGGTTAAAAAATAATATGCAAAGTTCGGTAAAAAACAATATTCGAAATATTTCCGTTTTTTTAAATGTATACAATTAAAAATGGGTTAGACCTTTTTTTATGAGATAGCAAACAAAACTGAGAGCAATCAATAATAGCGTTGCCAGATCTGAACAATTTGTGACCGCTTAATAGTTATCGGAAAATTACATAGTTAATGTTTGTAACAAAATACCGGCGAACGGCGAATTTTCATTCAGTAGAGCGACGACGTCAGCTACCTGCGCCAAAAATTTCGCTCAGGAAAACACAATTACTGCGTCAACGAAATCAGCTGATTATGACATGGTACATTGAACTGTCACTTTACTATTATAAAGTGAAAATATTACAAAAATGAAAACAATATTTTTTAATTTCGGTTTAAAATCCTGAGAGTATTAACAGAGGGTTGATGGTTAATGGATTGTATTTTACCGCTACCGCCAGCGACGGCAATAGAAATAAGTTCATTACCGCGAATAAATGTCGGGCGAGTTTCGTCACGAGCTTTGGCCGCAAATTCGCAACGATGCTTACAGCATAATCGCCTTAAGGATTGCGAATAATGCGGTTTATGGTTTGCTACATACGCGGAATAACAATGTACTCCATCCCCATTATTTTCGAAATAAATTCCAGATTCTTAACCAGTTTCACATTTGGAGGATTCAGTTAAAATTTGACTAAAATACGTCTGGTATTTAGCCTACACTCAACCTCAGAGAGTTCAACACTCCACAACAAAAGTGAAAAATGGTGGAACACTATGCTGGGTTATTGAAAACACCCGCGGGTTCCTCCCTCAAATAGCTCCTAAGCAGATAGAACTTCTCAAACATTAAGCTAAATAGATAATATAATAAATATAAGTATACATACAAATGTAGCCGTTTTCTTTGTTACAAGTTGGCTCAAAAACCGCAGAACAGATTTTAACCAAATTTGAAAAATATATTTTCCATATACCTATGACACGAACACATGATATGTTTTAGACTATTAAGAGGCGCTTGTATTTAGAGATATTCAGAAAATCTATCGGCCCTATCGCCGACTTCACGGGACCAAATATTCCCACAAATTTACAAGTGAAACAAAAACAATTTTCCCAATTTTGTTTTTGTTTTGCTTGTTAATTTATGGGAATGATTTGTTCCCGTGAAGTCGGCGATAGGGCCGTATCATTATTTTTTGATATTGATGATATTAAAAAGGGAAGTGATGGTGCAATAACTTTGATAAACACTTTGATGAAAAATAAATGCTCTAGATGGCGCTAGAGGCGAGTTATTTCGATAATCTATAATTATATATATGGACCAATTTTTTTGTAACAAGGACTCTATAATAAAGGCGCGACGAGAAATACTTCTGTGATCCGCTAGGTGGCGTTAGAATCGATATATTCTGAGAATCCGTATATATGTATGGTCCGATGTTGATAACATTAGAAAGGCATGGTGCTGGGGCAATAAAAAATACTTTTAAGAAAAATGGATGCGCTAGGTGGCGCTAGAGGCGATTTATTACACAAATCTTTTCTTCCGTGCTGATTTTATTGAAATAAGAAACGTATAATGGGGTTGCAATAAGAAGTACTTTTACGAAAAATGAATCGGCTAGATGGGGCTAGAATAGAAAGTCCATATTTTATGGTCCGATATTGATACTATAAATAGATAATTATGTGGTGGATTCGATTAGAAATGCTTTTATTTGCCGACTTAGATGATATGGTGCATTGTATATTTGAAAAAATATCGAAAAAATTTATAAAATTCCTTTCGGTGGCTCTGTAATCGGGATTTCCAGAAAATTCATATTCAGTTCGAAAATTATTAAGCTACGCTGACGAAGTCGCAAGTATCAGCTGGTAATAGATATTGATGTTTTTGATATAACCGATACACAAAAAAAATTGCCCTAAAATGAATAATATATGTATATTTTCACGTTCCTATTTAAAATTTTGCCTAAATTTTCTTGGATCATACATTTGTAGGGTCAAACCGCTTCAACTGGCATCTAGTTTTCGACAAATTAAAAGAACACACTAATTGGTTGGATTAGTAGAATATCATCATTGATAATTTACTGAGACAAAATTTTTTTTTAAAAGTTGCAATCACTGAATATTAATATTATTATTTTTGGTAAGCATTTGGTGTTGATTGTATCTAGGTAACAAGAAGCCTTGTTATATTTGTGATGTTGCTCGGATTAAAATGATAAAAATTGCTAAAAATTATAAATTTACAGAAATTTCAAACTTGAAGAACGCCAGCATATAAAAAATTTTTTTGCGATACTCACAAATTTTTACCACAGGATTTTAACCAAAGTTTGATATACTTATATGAGTTTCGTTGAAAAATAAAATCGTGCCTGTGATTGCATGGGTGGAACTGAGATGGCAAAAATCTACACAGAAGAGATTTCAATTCTTCACACTTATACCTTAAATATTTACCAATTCCATTTGCAGTTACGTTTGTGAATTTCAATTTACTTAAAGTGTTTTAATTCGATTATGTACACAAGGACAAATTCATTCACGCTTCGTATTTGTTTTCTCATATTCATTTTCCTATTGTTTTTACATGAGCATATAATTCATTCCTCATTTTTTTGCAATATTTTTTCAAAAGTTTATTAAAATGCAATAACCGAATAAACAAAAAAAAAACATGTGTATTGTAACGTAACTATGCATATCGATTTATTTTAATTGAATATCGTAAAAATATGAATAAATTATAGATTGGTAACTAAATCTTTTAAGCTGCAAAAACTGGCACTGAGATTTATTTCAGTTAGGTTTTTTGAACATTTCTTTTTGGTTTTTTTTTTATTTTATTTCTTTGTTTTTTTTTTTTTTGTGCGCTTTCGCATTTTACGTAGTACATATATTGCAGAAAAAGTTTAAAATTTACTTTACAACCAATGTCAAATAGATGTGTGTGTGTGTGTGTGTGTGTGTGTGTGTGTGTGTATTAAAATAAATATGTAAAGTGATATGCCAAAATGCACGCTATTAAAGTTGCTGCTGCATAAATTTTTGTGCATATTTACCAACAAAAAGGTTCATTTGCATTTCGTTTTTTTATAAATTTTTTCCCCGTTTGAGATATGAGAAGTTTTCGGCTTTAATCGGCTGTTCTATGTTTATATCATAGAGTAATTATCAGTACTACTTCATTAAAGGTCGAATGTTTAAAATTACAACAGGTAGGTATATTTAAATTATAACGAACTATAAATTAACTGTAAATAACTGCATGAATTAATGAATTAATATGCCATTTTTACCTCATTAAAAATTAACGCGTTTTTTAAATTGTATTTAATTTAAATTATTCATGAGAAAGTTATAAAAATATGTAAAATTTTAAACTCTAACTTTTCGCCGTTGAGTTTTTTTTTCAAAAGCTAACTGTTGTCCATGATATGTGTACTGCAATATTTACTTTCAGGCATAAATAATCCATTTAGCTTGTAAGACAAGACGAGGCCTATAGTAGGTACCTGAGTCCCTCACCATTCCGACTCCCAGGTTATACAGAAATTTCATTATCTATGTACATAATAAAAATGGATCCGTTTGCTTTGCTTCAACTTGACACAAAAACCGATAAATAAATTTCTACTAAATTTTGACAGCATCTTCCTTAGATACGTGGCACGGGCATAGGTTATATTTTAAACCGTTGGGTGGCGCGTGGGTTGTGATGTTCGGAAAATTCGTATATATAGTCCGATATTGATGATATTAGAAAGATATGCTGCTGGTAAATTAAAAAAAACCCTTTTATGAAAAATAATTTCCCTAGGTGACGCCAGAATCGAATTACTCACATTTTTCACTTCGATTTTAATATAAGTTAAATTAGGAACATATAACTGGTTCCGCTAGATGGCGCTAGAATCGGTTTATTCAAAAGACCCGTCTTTATGCTCTGACGTTCATGATATTAGAAAAATATGGAGCTGATGCAATGAGAAGTACTTTCAGGAAAAAATAGATGCACTAGAGGTGGTTTATTCAGAAAATTTTTGTATTTAATCAGATATCGAGAAGATTAGAAACTTATAATGTGAGAGCAACATTATTCGTATACGTATACTATATTTTCAATTCGAAAATATGTAGTTAAGATTTCCAGAAAATTCATATTTATGGTGTGACTTAGTTCAAATCTTATAAGCTTTGTGCAGTTAAAAACAATTATTCTTAGTCATAGTCGAGACGAAGATGGCACTTAATATAAAAAAATTGCTACTAACTTTAGAACCGACTTTATTTTAATTTATGTGACTACAGAGCGATCCCTTACATCGTTCGGATAACATAGTCTATATTTATAACATCATCTACTCTTGTTGCTGTGATGCCATAGCGAATATTGTCAACTATGAGAAACTATTCGATTTCGGTCTTCCATTCTAGGTATTTCGTCAAACCGGGCTTATCTCTGCTATAAGCTACATGAAGAAAATTATAAGAAAAAAATTACAACTTTTATCTCAGAATAACTTGTGGTACCATGAATTACGATATAACCCCATAAAAACCCGTTCTATTGAGAAAATTTCAGCAATGCAACTTTACATGGCACCGATGTCTAAGTATAGAGTTTAGAAGAGTTATTTTTGCCAATCAAGATATTTCAATGAGCTTGCAACAATTTATACGAGGTATAGAAACTATTAATCGTTTATTTTAAATTTTACGGATAAAAAAATCGTTCAAAACAATATTCGAAAATATCTTTCTAATCCTAATGCCATATGCTATACAAAATTTTATCTTATTTTTATTTAGAAGATATTTTGTTTTAATTCATTACATTATCGTAGTTGAGTGATTTTTATTTTTCCGATGAAAAATAATCGTTATATTTGGTTTTTTAATTTTCGATAAAGTTGGATCGATATTTTTTTAATTTTTATTTTTTCAATCAAGTTTCATCGTTATTTAATGATTTTTTTTTTTTGATTGAAAATAGCCGTTATTCCTGCATGTAAATTTTTCCGATCATATTTTATCGATATTTTGAGATATTTATTTTTTCCATCATAAAACATAAATCGTATTTTTTGTTGTTGTTGCTATTATTGTTATCGCCGTATTCAAGAATAACGAAAGAATAACAACTGAAGAACGTCGATCAAATATGATCGGAACAAAAATCAAAAAATAACGATTATTTTCGATCGACAAAATAAAAATCACAAAATAACGATTAAATCCTGATTTTTTTTTATAAAAGTGTATAACCGTCCCTGATTAAAAGTATTGAAATTTTGTTTGATGTTAAATCCATTAGTGCACATAGATCATTTTGAAAAGTATCAAAACTTACCATTCCAGTGTAATCAGTTCGATAGACCGATCAGCCGCTATACCTTCATCACAAAAAATCAGGGAGATCATTTCTTTGTAAAAAAAAAAAGATTCAACAGTATTGTAATCAATATAGTGAAGTATTTATGGGGAACTAAAGCCAATCGCGTTAATAATTAAAAAATAAGTGAATTGCAGAGAGAAGTATTCATTTCGTAAGCAATATGTAGCAACAGATAACGGTGATTGTTTGGATGAAACAACCCTAAAAGGTTATACGCAGTTAGAAATTAAAAAAAAATTGATTTCTTCATATATCTTAGTATAATCGTGTTATTTCTCAAAAACAACTCAACCGATCAGTAATAAATTTTAACACTGCCTTCGCAGATGCCCGTTTTAGGGATTGATTGATAGAATAAGATTTCCGACATTTAATTTTAATTTAACGAACAACTTTGGTCAGAAATCAAATTTTTGGTTCCTTTGATCAAGGCCCAAATTTATCTATTCACTAATAAAGCTTCTTGTTTTTATGCCCCAGCTCACTAGTGTCAGGGTACTTTTATAACTTTGCTTACATAACGGTTGTTTGTAACAGCCTAAGGCAACCGAGATAGAAAATGGCAAATAAAGAATGAATAGCGAAGTCGATTAAGTCATGTATGTCTGGTCATCTGTCCGTCCGTACGTCCGCGCAGGTATCGGATAACTCAAGTAAATATTGAAATATATCAACTAAACTTGGTAGACACATTGCTTCGAACCAAGGTAGCTTGGTATTGAAAAAGGGGATTAATCATTTAATAACCTCGCCCACTTACCTGTTATAAGAAAACTAATGCGATAATTCAGTAACTATAGAAGATAATTTGCACACATTTTATACGCCAAAAGCCACAGAGCTAACGCAATCGTGTGCATAAAAAATTTACGAGTTCGAGCTTACTCCTCCAATACACAGCAGCTCGGAAGCTCGTACTTTCCGACCGCCAAAAACGCGGCATAGAAACTAAGCCTTTCTAGCACCCGGACAGTGGAGTTCCCCCAGTGTTTAGCTTAATATTTTTTAAATAGAAATTTTCAGCTACAGATTTATGAAACTAATTGAATACAAATTAGAGCATTAAATATTTATAGATCTTCCCAATAATATCAACTTTTAATTATAAAAGGTTTGGCTAACAAACAACATATACTACATTTGGATTTAATTTGCCAATTACTTTTCGTGCCGACTAGTCAAAGGCTAAAATTTTCAAACCAAAATTTTTTTTCGGAATCGAAATCAAGAGCACCACACAATTTCGACTCCGGAAAATTTTGCCGAACTCGAAATACAGCGTAGGCCTTATGATTGTGGCAAAAATCACTTCGCTCGAGAAGGGTTCCAACAAATTGAGTGCGACTTGCTCTGGAATTGATAAAAGGTATTGAAAATACGATCACCATTACTAGGTTTAAAAAAAAAAAATTGCGATTTTTTTCAAATTAAATTTGACACAAGATGGCGGAAGTTTTTTTCTTAAACACATCATCGTATAACCTGCCGGAAGACACAACAAAAAACCAAGAAGTACATTTTTTTATGGACGAATGCGCATTTACATATTTTGAAATTAAAATTCACAATATTTTGATTCAACAATTAATTACAACTAATCATACTCTTAAATGACTTGAAATCTTTATCTGGTATGAAAAAAACCATATTTTAAAGAACTTGCATTAAGATGGCATTCTGAACTATAGGGCGGTGTTTATGGTTGAAGTATTCGGTCAGAACAATGCGAGCTCCACGAGAAAAAAGAACAAAATTATTTTTTGAAAATTCTCTTATATATTTTAGCTAACCGAAATCTAACTAAATAAATTTATAACATACATCAAAACTAATATAATCTAATTAATAAAAAAAAAAAAAAAAAATGGCTAACCTGACTTCGCGCAATTTTAAAATTCAGTTAATATAAAAATACTTCACACATTACTCACCGCACTCATTTCTCCCTATCTGCATTCATTTGGCAAATACTAAAAATAAAAATTTATAATATCATAATTCATTTTTCTTGGTAATCTGTTCATTAGTGATTAACATAACACATCAGATCACGTATACAACGTGGTGTCCACCGATGGATTAAAACTGAAATAAATAAGCAGCCAAAATGTGTTGTATTTGAATTTGAAAAGCGTGTTATTACATAACCAAGGGTGTACAAAATATGAGCTTACATGATTTATGTGCAAGCATAAATAATTTCCAACAACGTGCTAAAACAGATTTGATAACTCAAAACATGACATTTGTACGCGCTTGATAGATTAAATCATCAGGAAAAAAATGGTATGCCTGTTGTGCGCTGCCAAAAAAAAGGTATGGGGAGCTTCATACTATGAGTATTTGTAGACGGAGTGGAGCAATATTGGCGGTAAACAGTGCTAATGTTTATTTAAAAATATATTTGGCTTATTGTTTAGTTGGTGAATTTTGAAAGCAATTTGTTTTTTTTTTTTCTTTGGCTGCTAATTTCTATACCACATCAGTTTTTACAAATTTGTGCAACTCAGAATACACTTTATTTAACGTTGGTTTATTTTTTTTCTTAAAGGATTTTACTAGAGTCAAGTAGATAGTGCGTGAGTAAAATTTGGCGGACTCCAAGTTCAAGGAACGGACAAAAGTATATAAGTAAAACTTCCCTTAACATTTAGAAGAACAATGGATATTTTGTAGCTGTTTACTCTCAAATTTTTTTGGTTTAATACCTATATTGCTGACGACGTTGCGATATATGAAATTAGTGCGCATTTTTTATGGCCAGAATTTCTTACAACACTAACGAATTTCATATTATATGAGATTAGATTATAATACGGTTTAACCTTAGAAGTTCTGCCCAAAACTATTTAAAAATTTGGAATAATTATAATGAAATTTTGGATAATGTCTCTGGTCTTTTTTGGAAGATTAGTTTGAGAAAAACTTAAATAACTACCGACTAGGCGGTAAATGTATCACTGGAAAGATATTTTTTCACCCTTTTTATTACTGCGCGAAACACGCCATTCACGTCCCAACTTTTATACAAATCTAATTATTGAACAATTTTTGTTTTTAATATTTTTATGCATACCTTTTAAGCTAAAAGAATTTGTCATCTCAGGTAGTTTAATTGTTTTCTTTTAATTTAATTTTTAAAAAATTATTTTAATTATAAAATCTTCATTTTTTGAGGTGTGGAACCAGTCAGGTGCCAAAACTTTATCGATTTAGACTTATAATAGACTTATAATAATATCATAGGAAAAGCATTATCTCACCATTTTTATTTCATTCACAAAAGAGTATAAACTTTTCGTACTTGTTGTGGGAATGGGTAGTGATACGTTCGATTTGTTTTCATTGAGTTAAAAATTCGCTTGTGTTTCGAAAGGAGAAAAATAATTTGGTTAAAGTCAATCAAATTGTGAGAGTTTTTTTGCATTTTTTGTTGACAGGTGCAAGCGAAAATGAGTCACTAGCTGGCGCGCCTGAAGCAGCAATGATGACATAGTCTAAAAATGATAGAATACAAGATTGCGCTTTCTCGCATCGAAGTGACAGATCTCGCTTTTAGTAAACAAGAATACGGGGGAGAGAAAATGAAACATTCCAATATTTCAGTTAAAAACGTGTGTTAATTATTCTAAAGCGTAAAAATATGAATATATAGGCAGAAATTTAATAAATAAATCTGCAAAATACAAGATGCAAAAAAGTGGTGATTTTTCCTAAATTGCGAAAAAGCCTTATCCAATTGAAGTTGAGAATTATTAAAATCGCCAAAACCAAAGTAGCTGTACCTCTGAAGGCATGACCTTCTGCATTTAGTACACCATTGACGTGGTCAACAAATGTAACATTTCGCTTTTAGTGGTGCCACTTAAAAAATTTCGTTCAATTTCTCGTTTATTGATTTTAAACAGCTATGCAGTTTAGGCGGTCACGGTAGCCGAGTGGTTAGAGTGTTGGGCTTCATTCGGTGTGTCCCAGCTTCGAACCCTGACCGAGGTAAGCAAATTCAAAAACTATAGGAAAGTTTTGCAAACAAATTTGCAATCAATCTGAAATTTACATACTTTTTTAAAATTTTTTTTTACTTTTTGTACAATTTTACAAGAAATCATTAACATTTAAATCATTTTTTGACAAAAACGTTCTATTCTTAAAAAAAAATAAGGTATCATTGTTCAGAATTAACTGAAGGTTATGAAATTACTGCATTTACTTCAAAGAGAGGAAATAAAAAAATTCGTAACTTCAATGAAAATTCTGGGGTTCTGGAATAAAGCAAAACTGATTACGCTTATTACACATTATTTTCTCTTACTTAACTCAATAAATGAAAGCTTAAGGTTAATTGAAATTATGTACAATGCCTCACAATAATATGACTCGAAGTAACTTTAAAAAAAAACATCATAACATCTAAAGTTCTTTACTGAACTTTAAGAATGAATAATTTTTTCACTCAGAATAAAACGTTATTGACTGAAGATGACTTAAATGTAAATGCTTTCTTGTAAAATTGTAGAAAAAGGAGCTACGCAAGGCGAATTTTTTCACCTACATGTATTTTGTTTTTGCTTTTGCGTATGAGCTTTCAAAAGTCGTAAAAGCAAAAACAAAATGTATTTAAATTTTGGCAACTCTTACGCAGAAACAAAAAAAAATACATAGAAATTTTGTAGTTGTATTTATAACACCACCTTGTATGGATTCGCCTTGGATATACCAAATTCGAAAATTTGCAAACAAATTGTGTAAGTTTCAGATTGATGGCAAATTTCTTTAACAGATTCAAACTTGTTTCGCAAAGGTCATTATTGATATACAAAGAACCAACATTTTTCTTTTAAAAGATATATCAAAACCTAAAAAATCCAAAAAATTAAAAGCAAAAAAGTTTGTTTTGTAGACGATTGGGTTTTTTATGAATAATTTGAAAATTTGAGGGTGTTTGGAAATTTTAAAACAAACTTTTGTGAACTACTGTATGTATTGCACTGTATTTTCGCTGTAGTGCAGTATTATTTGTTTAAAGGGTTGCAGAGATTTAATTTCAGAAAATGCTATCCCTAATTGAAAATTTCAATAGAAATTTGTCACATAATGTGGATTGTAACAAAATTTCATGTTCGCTTCAGAATTTTTTTTGTTTGTTTTTTTTTGCGAATTACCCAGCAATTTGAGTTTTAAATTTTCACATTTCCTTGCTTGCTCTTGGCAACCAGATATTTTTGTGTCTGTCTACAACATTTCAGTAGCAGAACAACTGTGATATCTGAATACACATATGTATGTAATAGGTAAGCATAATATACAAAAACAATAAGTAAAACAAACAAAAAACACATTAGATATGCAAAGAAGATAAAAAGCGCCGAGTAAGCAATGTAACTAACGCCACGCCACCAAGCATGTTAAATATTTGAACATGAATTTAAATTTTATTTATTTTTGTTTTTGTGTTTTTTGTTTCCGTTCATTATGCCATTGCTGTGTTGCTTGCTCTGCGGTTTTCTAAATATCCTGTGGATTTTGAATATTTTCTCTAGCATATTCATTCCCGCGCTAACACTAGAACAACAAAAAAACACGATTGTTGCAGTGCTCCTCTTTGTTTTTCTCTCATAGTTTTCCACTGTTGCTACTCTGTTGTTCTTCATTTATTTCCAACCAGCATGGATTGACGCTACGAGACATTTAAATTAAGTTTACAATATTTAACATTTTCATGATAGTTTTGTTCCATTTTGTATTTACTTTTTATTTACCCTACTACGACGTTCTACGGCCAATCAAAGTTACAATTTTGCGTTCCTTAACCCCACCACTCTCACCCAAAACATAATTTACTGCAAGTGTGGGTGCACAAGTGAAACCCTTTCTTACATCTTTACATCTTTACTCCTTAGTTTTGCAATGCGTTGCTTTATATCCGCTATCAATATTTGCAACTCAGTAATCTTCCGTTGACTCTTGATATTTTGATTGCGCCAATTTTTCACTCGCGTTTTTTTTTGCTTTTGTTTTTTCTTTGAGTGCATCCAACGTAAGTCGCTCTTATTTTTATTACTACTACATACTTGCTATATGATTTACATCGTTTAACTGCCGTTTATTTATGAACGGCGCATTTTATTGCACTTCAGCCGCTGGCTGCACTGCATCTTTCGAACTCAACGTTTGCTACACCGACAAGCATCCATTCCATTCGAGAAATTCTTTATTGGCACTCTACACGTTTCCTCTCAACTTACAATGATCACTTTCCATATCCGATAGATAGGTATGCATGTGTGTGCTTTGATATCCTTTACTTCATCTACTCGTATCATCCTTCTGGTGGCGGCGGTGGTGCCATTATTTATGTCTGTAATGTGTGAAAAATTAAAATATCAACATTCATCAATCAATTATTGACTTTATTGCACGCAAAATTGCATTTCCCCTTGCACGAATGATATCAATGGTGCTATATATTATACATATATAGCTGGTTAACTTCGAATTTAACAGCAGTTTATGCAATGCATATTTTATACTTTATCAAAAGATGCAGCTTCCGGAAACAGCGTGCAAAAATTTAAGTACATTATGGGCAAAATATTAATTCAGTATTTATCTTTGATTTCAATAAGTTGTATCTCTACTTATTATAAAAAAATGGATTATTTTAAGCATTTTAGTAACGCTTTGATTTAATTTTTCAAGTAAAACTTCAATGATTTTTTACATCGCGTAAGGAAAGTCGCGTCAAAATATCGCATAACGAAAGTCGCGTCAGAATCGCGCCAAGAAGTCACGTCATGACGCCTATATGAGAAAAAACAAACATACATATGTACATACTGAGGTACATACTACTATTAATTATTACTACTACTTTTACTACTTTCTACCACTATGTTTACAAATCTCTACCATTATTTCAACTAATTTCTGTCATTATTTTTACTTATGCTCCTACTAATTTCTACCTCTATTTTTTCTAATTTCTCCCACTATCCCTACTTATTTCTACCATTATTTTAGGAATTGAAAAAAATTAAAGGGATGTCTTATAAAACGCTCTCCCATATTTAACTCTTAGAAGCCCGCATGTTTTTTTTTTTAATAAAACATATCATATTCCTTATTTTTTAAGACTTTGTTCATTATGGTGCATCGATCCCCACACCACTAACCAAAATATTTCGCAATATTAATAATATTTAGGTGAGCTGAACTGATTTGAAAATACCCCAAATTTTTTCTTTTAAATAAAAATAGTTTTTCAGAATATTTTTCAAAAAAATCACCTCAGATCATAAAACAGTTTAAGCTTAAAAGTTTCACATAATTAAAAAAAATTTCAAATTTTTTTCATAATCCCTTTTTTTATAATGCCGTTTAACCAATTTTCAAATATTTTCAAGCAGACCTTCTCAGCTTACATTATTTTGTGATCCTAAATGGTTTTCTTTTCAAATATATAAGAAAAAAATATTTTTGTTTACCTCCATTTCCATCCAGCTCACGTATATCTTAATATTTTTCGAAATATTTTTGCGGAAGTTCTAAAGCATAATAATAAATTTTATAATTCCGAGGGAAACCCCTCAACTTTTTTTTTGGTGAGACAGTCTAATGTAACTCAAGTTTTTTCAGTCCACATATACATAAAACTTTTTGACAAAGCTTGCCAGGTATTTGCGAAGAATTTTTGTTGTAATAACGTAAAATATGTTTTTTCATCCTTTGTGATACGTTTCAAGATTTCGTATTATTGTACGTACTCGGAGTAGCTGAGATTTGAAATGTATTCAAGATGCGATTTCAGAAACATATTCCATGATTTTTAGTTTCCATTTAAAATATTAAACTTTATCATTCAAAATACTCAGAAATATCGAGGGTTTATGGGCTGCCCTTTTTAGTACAACTTGTAAAGGATATTGCGATGTTTACATTTAGTTTTGATTTTAGCTATGTATACGCTCATGTTCTGAAAATTGAAAAAATATTTTCGGAATCGAGTCGATTTCAAATAGTGAGCGTGTCTTTTCCGTTCACAATTTGATAAAAATCAAGGCGAATCCATACAAGGTGGTGTTATGAATACAACTACAAAATTCCTATCTATGTATTTTGTTTTTGTTTCTGCGTAAGAGTTGTCAAAATTTAAATACATTTTGTTTTTGCTTTTACGGCTTTTGAAAGCTCATATGCAAAAGCAAAAACAAAATACATGTAGGTGAATAAAAAAAAATCAAGTCAGCTGCTCTTATGCCAACACATTCTATAAATTCGCCTTGATAAAAATGAAAAAAAAAAAATTATGACTAACGAAAACAAAAAATTTCAAGTTCTACTTTTTACTATTTCTCATATCATGAATACAAATTTGAGGAGACCTTTTCCTCTTTCCTTCTTTCACATTCGAACTTCGAAGGTGCAGAAAGTAGATATCATGAATATTTATTTATTTATTTATTTATTTGTTTATGAAATCAATGAATACAAAATTCTTACAGACTACACATATTAGAAAGTATTACATATTAATTTTTTATTTATTTAGTCTACAGAAAGATACATATTTCTACAGACAACTTATTGATTAATTTGTAAATACATATATGTTTGGAGTTAAAAAAGGTATAATCTTTATAATGGCTGAACATCGAATATAAGTGTGCAACCAGTGGAGACACCAGTAGGGACGTCGGTGGTATACTTTTAGATAAGCATGTATGTACGCCAGAAGGGACGCCAACAGAACGCCAGAAAGGACGCCAGTTTGGGTGTATATTCTTCTACATTATTTATAAAATTCATTTAAAAGCATTTTAAAGTTATATTTAGAAGAACCAAAATCAATGGCCAGAGTAGTTGAAAGCAAATTGAACTCTTTTAATGTACGAAGTAAAGGAGCGTGAGAGGCATAAATAGTTCGGACTCTTTCTAAGAAGAAAGGGTCATGATTACGAAGACTTCTTTGCGGAATGTGAAAATAAATTCGTTCGAGAAGGAACGGAGAATCAATCTCACCGCTTAAGATGTCAAACACGAAGGAGAGTGAGAGAATATTCCTCCTAATATGTAAGGATTTGAGATTAATTAACAAACATCTAGCATTGTACGGAGGTATTGGTTCTACAAAGTTAAGAGATCGGAGAGCAAATTTTACAAAAATTTTCTGAATACGTTCAAGTCTTTTAATGTAACAGTCGTGATACGGTCTCCATATGAATACAGCATATTCCAGCTTGGAGCGAACAAGCGAAGTATATAACAGCTTTAGAGTGTAAGGATCTGTGAAATCTGTACAAAATCGGCGCAGGAAGGCAAGCATTGAGTAAGCCTTAGCGATAGTGCAGTTTATGTGACTATGGAATAAGAATTTGGTATCAAAGACCACCCCAAGGTCGGAAATTTCATCAAGAGTGGTGAGCCGAGAGTCATTAATGAAATATGTAGTAGGAATGAGGGAACGAGACTTAGAGAAAGAAAGATGAAAACATTTACCAATGTTTAATGGCAATTGATTTTTTCTTCACCACGTTATTACATTATTTAGGTCTGATTGAACCTTTAAGGAGTCTGAGGGCCTCGAAATTGTAGTAAAAATTTTCAAGTCATCCGCATAAAGAAGAAAGTTAGAGTTAACGAAGCAATCAGAGATATCATTTATGAACAATACAAAGAACAAAGGGCCCAAGATACTACCTTGGGGAACCCCAGACGAGGCAATAAAAGGATAGGAGGGAACGTTATCAACAACAACTACACAATAACGAAGGGAAAGGTAAGACTCCACCCAAGACAGGAACACAGAATGAAAGCCAAGACTAGCTAATTTGGAAATTAAAATTGAGTGGTTTACCTTATCAAATGCTTTGGAAAAGTCAGTATATACCACATCAACCTGGAGACGATCATTAAAGGCGGACATACAACATTCTGTGAATACAGCCAGGTTTGTTACCGTCGACCTACCGACCACAAAGCCATGCTGGTTGTCAGATATTAAACGTTTAACTGAAAAATACAACTTCTGCTTAACTATGTATTCAAATAGTTTAGAAACTGTCGACAGTTTGGAAATAGGCCGATAATTTGCAACGTTATTCTTATTACCATGTTTAAAAATAGGTGTAATAGAGGTTATCTTCCAAGCTTCAATGAATTCTCCGCATAACAGGGACTTATTGAAGATTAACAACAGTGGATAAGCAAAAGCTTCACACTTTTTTAGAAGAATAGGGGATAATCCATCTATATCAGTTTGCGAATTAGACTTGATATGCAAAATTCCATCCATAACGTCATCAAGGGATAAAGACAAAGAACCAAAGTTGATCGGGGAACTAACATTTGGGATAATATTACTGGCGGGGTCAGACTCCGGTTCAAAATTAGACTGAAAGAAATCAGCAAAGAGATTAGCAGCATTTTCAGGGGTTGACGCATGGGAATCATCATAGAAAATGTCGGATGGAATACTAGAGCAAGACCGTTTGGTCTTAACAAAATTCCAGAAAGACTTGGGGTTGGATTTTATGTCGCATTCATATTTACGAATAAAGTCTCTATGAAGATTTTTACTCATAACTTTAAATTCACTAGCATAACGCAGGTATTTGTCCTTATGCACTAACGATTTAGATGACTTGAATTTCTTATAGTATCTATTTCTCAGATTCTTTAACCTCTTCAGATCCTTAGTATGCCAAGGAATTTTATAATTATTCCTTTTTAATAGCGGAATATTATTGATACAAATTTCCCTGGTTTTGTTTTTAAAAACATCAAAGCATTCCGCGACACTGGCCCTTTCAAATAATATGTCCCAGTCTAATGCTGAAATCTCACTGTTGACAATTTGAAAATTGCAACGATTAAAGCAAAAACTTGTGGGTTGACTAATATTTCTGCTTTTAAAATCGTAAAATTCAAGATTAAGAACGAGCGGGACATGATGCATACCGACAGCAGATAATGGGTCTAGACATTCATGTAAAGAAAAATGCATGTCATCATTAATAAAAATTAGGTCAAGAAATCTGGCAAGCTTGTTAGCAAAACTGTTTACCTGAAAGAGACTAGTACTGAGGAAATAATCTATTAAGTAAGATTCGGAAAAGGTGGTAATATTTTTTGGACATAGCGCCACGCTATTATCTATATGCGACCATACTACATTGCAAAGATTAAAATCTCCGAGAATGCAGAACTTACTACTATCATGCTTAGATACCATATCGACTACATTATCCACTACATTATCAACAAATGGAAGTAGTTGTGGAGTAGTTTCTCCAAAAATTTGAAAATGAAATGGTGTTTAAAAATAACAATCTTCTAAATAGTCAAGTCTTTAAATTAGAATATTTTATTTGTTTATTTGTATAATATTTGTTGTTTAGAGGTTTGTGAGGTTTAAAGGGTTTTTCAGACGATCTCATTGGGCTTATCCTTCTTAGTACCTTCGAGAACTGAGTTAAACAAATTCTGTTCGATAAAAGCAAACCTTGTAAAATGCACATACATTATGTATATGTATATGTATTTACATATTTAATATCTTATAAGTATATTAACTATTGTGGACCCCGGCAGAATCGCACCTCGAAATTCCTCCGGGAATATTTTCCAGGTATTTTTAGTTGGGTCTTCGTTTACCTGAAAAAAGAAACTTCAAAATTTTTATTTAATAATTAATACTTCTTTTTTTTTTAATTTTTTATTTATAAGCCAATTTACGAATATTTTGGAAACATTTTAATATTTTAATTTACATTAAAAAGTTGAACGTAGTTTTATTCGCACATAAATCATACCAGCTTGTTAACGTAAAACTAAATTAATTACGAACTGATCAGATAAAAACATAGAAAAATTTTGTTCGTTTTGGTTTGATTTGGTACTTTTTTTCTAAAATATGGTACAATTCCGAAAGTTTGCCTGGTGTGCACGAAAACAGCTACTTGTCACATAGTTATCATCTAGTGTTGGTTTTTCTAATGCGAATGGAAGATGAATGTGTGATGATAATAGTTTAAAACATAGGAAGGGATTTGTTTATATGAAGGATGCTTACAAAAAACAGCAAATTAATTAACAATATCACTCGATTGTTGAAAATAGCAATACTTTTTTGCTTACAGCGCTTGCAAAAAACTAAAATCACTTAAGAAGAAAATGGAAAAATATTCTGGCTTCGCTAGAGAAGTGCCGTTGCTTGGATTCGATCGACGAGGAGTAGCAGAACAGTGATGTGATATACAATATTCACAATTTTTAGATTAGATTCTTTATTACTCAGTTGTTAGCAATTGACCCGCGAAGCTATAGTGCTTGTCTGTAAGTAAAGTTAATTTTATGCAAATTATATAAATACGCGTAATACAATATTCTACATTTCACACGAAAAATTACATTATAAAAAATTGGAGGTTAACAACAGAAATTATAAAGATAAAAGATAAAATTACTAACA
The DNA here is from genome assembly GCA_951828415.1 of Anomoia purmunda. Lineage (NCBI taxonomy): Eukaryota > Metazoa > Arthropoda > Insecta > Diptera > Tephritidae > Anomoia > Anomoia purmunda. The sequence goes on along the minus strand of OX639997.1, from coordinate 48,413,110 downwards.
CTATATTATACTAATAATAATATTTTTTAAATGAAATGTTAAAAGGAACATTTATAAGAGGCTGGATGGATTTCAAATAAAGGTACCAATTAGGGAATGTGAGAACAACTTACGAATAAAAGAAGACTTAAAATATGTAATTGCGCAATATTTTCTTACGTACTCGTATATTTATGCGCTTACCTTTTTATCTGCCGTTCGTAAATATCAAACTTTTCTGTTAACTGGCTTCTAATGGATATTACAAAGTGATTTCTTTGGTGTACACACATTGCCCTCAATCCATGGCTAGTATTGAAAATTAGTGAACAGTTATCAAATTTAGTATGCACTTTAATTTCAAAAAAACTGAAACTGGAATCGGACAAAAACTACGTCCACTTCTCATCATTCGATATTTTAGTTGCTCAAATTTAGCACGCGGAATTGATTTGGAGTATGAAATACAGAGGATCAACAAGTTTTGAAAATAGGCGTAGCACCGTCCATTTAAGAGCAATTAGGTATAACTCCAAAAAATTGTCTATCAAATTCCACCCAATTTGGTACACACTGTGTTTTTCCAGTATGATTAACTATAAAAGGTAACTTGTTCAAATTTTATGCACACGATTGAGTTGAGAAGAGAAAAACGTAGGTTAAATTTTTCATCTTAAAGCGGATAAGTATATCTTCGAAACAGCTTTACCAAAACTCTACTAAATGGGGTACACACTTTGCATTTTAATTGAGTAAGCATAGTTTCCAATATTATAAAATTCTGACAAAACCACGTCCATCACTCAGATAACGGTTTCACCTAAACCTAGACCCTTTTTTGCTTATTTTATATTGGTTTTTCTTTCATATCGCTGCCTTACTTTCTCAACCTCGTATCTTAAAAAAATGCGATTTTGAGATTTTCATATCAAACGATTTCTATTTTTCTATTCTTTAAATGCAACAAATTCCTAACTCAAGAGATTGTGTCGATCGTAAAAAAAAATAGGAATACATATCTTGGTATCTTAATCAATGCTTTTTTCATAACTGCGTCAAACTCTTATCTTAATATAGTACATGTATATTTAAAGGCGTATTAATCGTTTTCTTATCTCCCAAAAGTGTCTTATTATTTTCTTTTGCAATAGCTTATCAAATCTCCCGGGTCCCGTTATTTTTCGGCGACGCTAGAACGAACAAAAATTTACCGTTTCCTTTCAGTACTTGTAGTGAGAAGTCTGTGTAGTTAATTTAATTCATTACATTGCAGTGGTTTTCGTTATTATTTTGTTTGGTGAATATTTATTTCTGAGGAGTTTGTTTTTATTATTTAAAAAAAATTCCACAAAAGGAATGTGTGAAGAAGTGTTACTTTTAAGTGAATTTAAATTTTACTCAAGCTGCACTTAATATGATCGAAAATACAATCGCCGTTTTTGATGCTGAAACAGGTCATTTTGTTATCAGGAATCAATGCCAAGAACCTGAAACACAACAGAGTGGAAACGTAATTTTGGATGAAAAACATAACATTTTCTCTCAGTGGACTCTGATAACTCTGGCTTTTTCTCAGAATCCGAGTATCATCCCAGCACTGGTTCAGATCTATCTACGAATGAATCTTCTTCAGTATTGTTGAATGAATCCTCTGGAGTCATCTCAGTAAAAAGAGCACGGATAGGCCAGGGAGATAAGCAAAACTGGACTAGAAACCGTCAAAACCTAAAGCGAATGTGTGGTCGGGAGTATGCATCGATGAAGAGAAGCAAAAAAGAAACTGGGATAATGGAAATAAAAAAAGAAAGAACTTTGAAAGCTCGGTGCCGTTCGGAAATATGTGCCAAAAAATTTGGCAAGCAGTACAACGAAATTACAGAAGAAGATAGGAAGGATATTTTTAAAACATTTTGATTACTGTCATGGGAAGAAAAAAAAGCGTTTGTCGTTGCTATGGTGTCCCAAAGGCCGGTCATTTCAAGAACAACTGGTATTATTTCTCGGCGAGTAAACACATTAGTCTACACTTTCAAAATTTCAGGAGAGGTCAAGTTTGTTTCCAAAAAAATGTTTTTAGGCACGCTGTCTCTTGGTGAGTGGAGCTTGTCCAAATGGATTACTGCCAATCTACACACAAGCGACATTGGCTTGGTAAAGAAAAGTGAAACAGTAAATCGAAAAAGCAAAAGAAACACTGCCAAAGTGAATCATGTGAACTATTTTCTATAGAATTTGCCTAAAATGCCTTCACACTATTGCCGACAAAGTACAAGTAGAGAATATGTAGAGGATCAGTACAAAACTTGGGCAGAAGTGTACAAAGATTTTGAAAAATATTTGAAAGATAACAACATTAATGAGGCTGAAAAGGCAAAGTACAAATGCTTTTTAGACGCTGTACACAAAGCCAATATTAGTATGTACAAGACCAAGAAAGACCAAAAATAAAAATGTGCCCGAATTTGAATATCAGATTCATATAAAAAATAAGGAGCGTGCTAGGAAAGAGATATCCAAAGACAAGAAACTTTGTTGTATATGTAATATCCAAATGTTCACGGTAGATATGCAAGCAGTGTATACAATTCCTCTACTTTCAACTGGAGCAAACTACTTCAAAACAAAACTGTGTGTGCACCAATTCACAATTTATAACGAATTTGACAAAAATGTTAATTGCTATGTCTGGCATGAAGCCGAAGGTGGCATGGACTCTAATGTGTTTACTTCTTGTTTGCTGGACTTTCTAGAGAAATTGGAAGACAAATCAAAACCGATAATAATTTGCAGTGATGGCTGCTGTGCCCAAAATCGAAACGTGACACTTTCGAATGCCTTGCAATACTAGTATACTATAACTCACCATGCAGAAATTCAACAAAAATACCTGGTAGTTGGCCACACTCAACTGGAGTGCGATTCTGTACATGCCTCCATAGAACGGAAGAAGAAAGGAAGAGAACTCTATGCGCCAGCTGATTTTAACATGAATCCAGATTGTCGCAACCTTATCGCGCTAATTACTTAAATCACAAGTTTTTCCGCGATTTTTCTCCAATAAATTACTTGAAGTCAATTCGACCAGGCACAAAGAAGGGCGACCCATGTGTTGTTGATTTACGAGCTCTTAAATATACCTTAAATGACGGCGTTCAATATAAATTATGTTTTGATGAAGAGTGGCATATATTACCTCATCGTAAATTGCGACCACAAGTGCAGCACAATGATGACTTAATAATACCGGGTCTCTACAATCAGCAACTACCGATTTCTTAAAGAAAATATGAAGATTTACAAGACTTAAAACGTATGATTCCAGCAGACTATCATTCATTTTGTGACAATTTGCCAACCTAATGATATAATTAAATTAAAATAAATTAATATGAATTTTGTTTTTTATAATATCCTCTAGTAAATAAAACCTTAATTTTTTTTATTTAATAGTTTTGAAGTACCTATCTTCGTTGTATACATATAAGTGCAGCAAACGAGTAACTTATAAATCAAGTTTCAAAAATGAAATTATCGTTAATGCAGAAAATTCGTATCTTAAAAAATTCGTTTTATGCGTAAAGTATATAAATTTTACTTGTGCACATAGCTATAATTCATGTCTTAATAATTGCATTAAAATTTTTACATAAAAAGCGACGGTAAAAAAAATAAATAGTTTTTTTTTGTTTTTACATAAAAAACGACGGTAAAAAAAATAAATAGTTTTTTTTTGTTTCCTGAAAAGTTACCTTATTTAAGATACGAGGTTGAGAAAGTAAGGCATCGAATATATGATTTATGTAATTTTCACCGTTCTCTGTTAATCTGTTTCATCGAATTTCGTTTGATATGAGTAACAAAAGACAACTTTTGCTTGCTTAAAAGTGGATTTAATTTACTCTAACATTTCATGATATTCTTTGTTTTTTTGCTTAATCAATGGAACTCAAATATGCCTTTCTTATTAATATCAATTTAGATGTTTAAATTAGAGCTGCATTTTATCGACAACACTAACAATTACAAAGCATTATTTGCTCAGTATAATTTTCGAAAAAGCAAAAATTAAAATATATTCCTCTAACAGCAAAAATCCTAAGTCAAAATGTTTACAAGCCCTTAGAGTCGTATTATGCTTGCATTAAAATTTATTATCAAAATATACACTAAACACTTCTAATCATGCGAGTACTAACAAATGCAAACACAAATAAATTAACAATCATGCAATGCCTTTGACCAACAACCAGCCAGCCTACCAGCCAGCCGACCAATATCACAATATAAGGCTATCCAAACAATTGCATTGATTCTGCAATGAATTGTAAGTGGTATGAATTTAATGGTCTACCGTTACATTTACACATTGTTGAAATACCATAATAAACATAATAACAGTTAAAGGAAACAAATACGGGCATGAAAGTGAGATAAGTAACAACAAGGATAGTAGTAGTCGTATAGAAAAAAGTGATAACAAAAATTGCAACAATGTTGCAAACTTCAAACTGTGCAATGATTGCAGAACACTTGAATGCTCATGTCCTTCACTTAAGTGTAACAATTTGTCTGTATGTACTACATATATTTGTCGGCAACTGCTATAGTCTCTTCCAGCAACAACTTCTGCCAATACGAGCTGTTTGTATGTTTAGGCATACATTTATATATACATACTAACATATGTACAGATATTTATATATTGTATATATGTATGTAAGTGAAATCAGTTGCCGCCTGCAACTGTAAATTGCAATTGCAAATTGTCGTATAATCTAAACTTTTGCAAAAACCAACACAGCATGAATATTCGAAATATGCGAAACAAACAAGTGGCTTTTGGCATTAGAAAAGTCAGCAACAAATACTCTGCTTTAAAATGTAGGTACTTATAATATGGCAATGAAGATCATTTTGAAAATATTTCAAATAGTTTTGTCGCAAAGGATTGCCGGAAGTGGTATTGTAGACAAAAAAAAAAAAAAAAAGTTATAAAAATATAAAAATAAGACACAGCTGGGTAGTCACTTGTAATGTGTTGAAAAACTTAAATTGACCACATTTACAAGTTTTGTATAGTTGGAAAATGTTGCAGGAGTAAGTGGGCGAAAAAAAATACAAACTATATTAATTGAAAGCAAGTAGTTACTTGTGAAACAATCTGTGTTGGCTTTTTCTTTAGAATTTGTATGTAAATTTGTTTGTAAACTAGTAATGGAGACAAGTTGCATAAGCATTGTCTAAAAAAATAGACAAAAAAAATAAATATAATGAAACTCAAAATGTTGTAAAAACAGCATCTACTGTTTGCGGATTTATTTTTAATGTTCTTCTATAAAAGTATAGCTCATGCTGTAACATAAACCATATAAATAAAAGTTTCAAACTTTTTACGAAATTCACAATAGTTCATCAAATTTCCAAAAATTGTAACAATATTTTCAAACTTTTTCATCCGAATTTTTTATAAACTTTTCGAGCATGTAATTTTGTAGTTCATTCAATTTTACTATACAATTTACATCTTTGCTTGCACCTTAGTTTTAAGTGGTTAAAAACTTTGGTTGATTTTGATAATTTTTTTTAAACTTGGCTAACCTTTCGTTCCGAAAAATCCGGATTAAAATGATAAAATTTTTAAGGACCATTTTTTTTAAATTTGTTGAAATTTTATACATTTTTTAAAAACTTCGAGAACTTTATTTATATAGTTTATTTTATGTAATCAGTATACTTTTATAAAAAAAAAAATTACTGAAAATAAATTATTATTAAATCATGTGTGGCAAAAAGTATTAAATTGAACTTAATAAGTCATGTCTGCCTCTCGGTCCGTGCAAACGATAACCCGAAAAAAATTGAGATATCACAATCAACACTTCATAGATTGGTAATGAAAATGGGACAATAACTACGTCCACACTCCTTATAATTGTATTTTTTCAAAACGAAAAAAAATCGATATTTAAGTGACTGCAAAGTCTAATTAAACAACGTCCGAAGTCCAATAAACGAATCGCAGTCATCAGAACCGTTCCATTTTAAGTTTTGAATACACATATGTGGACGATTCCAAGTTTTCTCAACAAATGGCATTATTTTTCAGTAGTCTTATCCTATTACTGAAAAAAAACCTTCGGACATTGTATCGCATCGGCATCCCATTCATTTGAGAAATTCTAGGTTCAATGCCGAACCAAAAATTTGTTATTGGAATAGCTTTAGTTCAGTTTAGAAAGCCTTCTTAACGCCTCTTCACTTCCCCCCGGTATCGCCTAGAGTTCATTAGCCCTCCACAAGAGTGAGCGCGCCTCATTCGGTGGGTTCTATGTTCAAATCCTCGCCGGTGTCAGTAACATCAAAAATTAAAAAAAAATTTTTTTTAATAGCGATGAAAAAACTTCTCACCGTTCGGAGTCGGCCTAAAACTGTAGGTCCCTTAATTCATGTTACAACATTAAGGCGCAGACCACAAATTGAAGGAGAGGCGCGGCCAAACATCAACCTTTCTGTGCAAGCGCCAAATTATTATTTTCATATTTTTATAGGTGGTAATTCTATTCAAAAATGTTAATTGTTAAATTTATATACGAAAACTGCTTTTTAATTTTGTTATGGTACTTTATTTAGCTTAAGCAAAAATTTGATCAATCTTGGAAAAGTGAAGTCTTTTATATTTATGAATTTTCAAACAGTAAAAAAAAAAATTTCGAGACAAAGTTTTCCTAACCCTCTATCAGTTCAAAGCAATATTCTAATGGTGCATTTATCTTAAACAGTTGGCAACGTCGTCGATTGAAGTTTCTCTAAACTTTTTTCGTTAGACACCAGTATACTTAATAATATAATATAGTAAAGTTACTGTTACCTCTTAGAAAATCTTTTCCAATAATGTTATATTTCAGTGGGCTTAAAAATTCATTTAAATTAATATTTTTAAACAGGTGGCAACACTCTTTTAATGCATTTTCTTGATAACGTTTTCTTAAGCCTACTCTCTTTGGATCCGTTGCCGTAATATTTCCTTTAACTTAATCATTTAATGTATGCTTTGAGCAGGCGGCAACCCTGACAAAAAACTTTAAAAGTAAATCTCTCTTAAGCCTACTTCATTTGAGATCCATATCTCAATATGTTATTTATTTTATAGTAGTTTTAATTAATTTTTTAAAAAGGTACCAACTCTCCCCAAAAATAGTTTGAAGCTTTCCCATTCATTGTAAAATTTCATTTGATTTTTTAATTTAGCTTAATTAAGTCTGAGACGCATTTTGCTATAAAAAAAATTTGGTAAATATTAACAAAATCTAATTAAACGAATGAGATTAAAAAATATTAGTTTTCAAAACAGGTTTGAAGAGAGTTACCACCTATGGAAAAAGTTGAATGTAAATTAAGTAATAAAATAAATGAAATAGTGCGAAAAGAAGGGGGTTAATACGAAAATGTTTTTGGCGAGGGTTGCCCCTTGCTTAAAAGGATTGTTAATTCAGTTTAACTAATAAGTTAATTGAAATTCTACTTTATATTTATACATAAGGCCTTAGAAATTCAAAAATATTTTTGAAGAGAGTTGTCATTTGTTTGAAAAATTAAAAGCAATTTATTGATAATTTTAATGAGTAATTTCAATATGGGCGTCAACGTTTCTCCGGTTAGCCTTTCTTGATTCCAATTTACGCTATCGTTCAAATAATAGGTGGTATTACAATGGGCTTCTTTACTTTATGTCTAAATAAGTGGACTACCACATTAACCTAAACTAACCTATTAAGGTTTGTGAAAAATTAGAAAAATATTAAAATTAAAAATATAAAAAGTTGTAAAAAAAAAATTTTTAAAGAGGGTTGTCCCCTGTTCACTACTTCTCTGGCCATTGGTAATGCATAGAAGGGCAGCGAAACAAGATTCGTTTTACTATATCGATTATTTTTGGGTTTCTTTTATATCCCGGTTCGTTTTCAGCTTCGATTCGTCCTTTGATTTCAAAGAAACCAAATTTTTTTTACTTTTGTCGAAAAGGGATAGCATTAATGCATTGGGGCCAAATTAACTGCTTCCTATGACATGCCCTTGAAAAATTTCCTTAATTTAAACGAAAATGAAGAAAGTAAATTAGTGTGAGACTGAGTGAGCTTTTCTGCAGTAAACCATTCAGTATGGTCACTAACTGGCCGCATCCTCTTTTCTTATTCCTTCCGGTCTAACAATATTCAATTATTTTAATAAGTTTTGCTCACACGCAATCACTCAAACGCATTTCGAGGTATTTTATTAGAATCCTTGTGTGAAACCAAAAAAAAAAAAAACAAAATGGTGCTCTTCATAAAAGAAATTCAATTTCTTTGATTTTATGCTTTCCAGTGATAGCATTAAAAGTATAGCTCAACCTCAATTGAGCAAATGCGGCAACATTTTCTTAATGCACCAGCGATTTTAGTAGACACAATATTTGCTTTCCGCTCAAGCTATTCCTTCCTGAATCGAATAAAAATCGAAATAATGATTTGAAACCTAACCCATTTTGTTGTAGTGTTGTATAATCCCAGCGTATTATTTAGCATTTCTCATGGTTTGAGGCAATGTGGACTTTCAGTCGAACTCAACTTAAGTTAAACACTTTGGAGACCTAAAGGATTTTGCAATAAGTATAAATCAGCCGAAAATCCCTCAGCAACCCGCTAGCTGCAAAACAAAAATATATTCATAGTAAAATAAGAAACGGAGCATATACCTCCAATCATTTTAGTTGAATTTCCCCATAGAGCATTTCTGCTATCAACACAATTTAAATGCCACATGTCACGACCCAACCAAAACACACACACACACACAAACACAGACAGACAGACATTTCACACATTCCACTGTGCGCCCATCGAAGGTAAGTAAGTGCGTGAGAAAGTCAATGAAATATTTGCTTGATGAAGGTTTACAGTTCATTTTATTTTCAATTTGTTGGCATTGCTGCAAAATGAAAAGCGCGTCAATTGTTCTATGTTTGTTGTTGCAGCGGGGGAACACTGCTTTGCTATGGATGCGTGGCGATGTGTGACAAGTATTGTGGCTATGCTTTTTGTTGTTGTTGCTGTTGGCATTTTCCTCAGCAGAAATGAATAGGGCAAGATTTGCGCGGAAGGAAGTGCCTGCGAAGGTATTAAGCAAAAAAACAAAAATGTGGAGCATCACTTGCGTGGGGATGTATGTAAGTTTGTGCATTAAGGTGCATCCACTAAATTTTCTTAAATTCTAATTTATTTTATGGCTGCCTTATGACGGAAATTTGTCTGCAAATCGAGTTTTTTATGAAAACTATTTGAAATGCAAAGAGTTTTTATTGTAACACTGAATACTACTCTTTCAAAAAATCTGCAGGCTTTTTAGAAGTGAGTTTTATGCATTTTTCATAACTTTTTTGATTCAGTTTTCACAAACATACTAGAAGTAGCCGATTTAAAAATTATTTGTTTTTTTATTGATTCAAAAAAATGTCCCATTATGCAAAGTTGGGGTTGAGCATTGTTTAAAAATATACCGTAGCTCACTCGTAGTGGTACTTAAAATTTTCCTCGGTATGGAAACGAAATATTTTACACACCGAAAAAAATAGCACCATTTAACGGTCATTCAAAATATAAATTGTTATTAAAAGCCGAACTCCGTATACTGACAGGATGCCATCTGATGCGGGCAGGATACCACCTACACCGCGAGGCTTGCTTGTCCTCAGAAAGGGAGTACGATTGTCACTAACCGGAGCATAAAACATATCAGAACGCATCTCCTCGAATTAATGAACTAGATTTGGTCATATACGAGACAATTACTGAAATCGCCAGCTTACCGCTAGGTCATATACATTCATTGTGAGATAATAACCACTATGAATGTTTTCTTTCGAATCCTCCCTAGCAGATGAGAAACTCCTGCTGCCTCGTGAGTCCTGCGTTAATGATGTTCTGAGTATTGTGGCGGACTTAACTCTTGCTAATGCAAAAACAGCACTCCTTCCTGCTTGTGTTTTTACTAAATATACTCTTTAAAGGGATCGAGAAATCATAGCGCATTATGGCTTGATATTGTAAAGGGCCATTCATTTCTGCACCCTTCCAATAATCGTATCGTATTTGTGTTCAGTATGTGCATTTAATTTGACATTTCAACATGGAAAGAGCGGCGTCGTTTCAGTCTGTGGGCTCTTATTTACATATATATTTCTTAATGACTACGCTAATAAGGAAAGTTGCCGTATTTGAGCTGTCATTACATCATCATTGGTCCATATTTCTTCCACAATAATGTTAGCAGGCGCGTGACGCTTCGGACTAACCTATATCTTGTGATATCAGACCTCAATACTTTTTCTTTTTGGGTTTATGGAAATACCCTAGTCTACATTGAATAGCCAGCAACGATTAAAGAATTACTTAGAAGGTAACATTAGTCGCAGTTACAGCCAAAATTTGAATGAAATAAAAAGTATGGTTATTTCGTGTGATAGTAAAAATTGGCTAAGAAAATGATTTTTTTAAGTACATCTAAATGGATTACGCAACATATGTTATGTGATAGAGAAGGTAGTACTACACAATTCATTGAACTAGGTTATTTATTCTAGACAAACCAGAATTAATCCGACACAGCTTTTGGGTTTTGATTCAGCGAAATCTATTTGCGTACCGAGATGAGTTCGTATCGTTATTTGACAGTTAGAGCGAACAATTAGCTTATTCAAGAATTTGTGTACCCAAAACATAATTTTGGTCCTTGGACACAAGTCACGTCAGCGAGGAAATAAGAATGGCGCTTTTGCATTTCTGATTAGCATCACAAGAAAATTTCACAATAAACCAATTAATTATAAAGGGTTTTAGCGTTTCCAACGCATGCAAAAATTGTAGCTCCGTGCGCAGCGTTCTTCAAACTCTCGAACCGACGACAATACTTTACGAAGAGGAAGGCCTTCTCTACGTTGCAAAGACGAGGTGGAGAAGGACTTATCTATACTTGGGATCTCTAGCTGGCCAGTTAGCAATGAAGGGGCGGGCGATTGACGCGCTATGTTGAAATCGACCAAAATCGCCTAGGCGATTATAGCGCCAATTAATAAGCGGAAGATACGCATCGATGCTTCCTAAGATTTACCACAGTTAGTTTTTATTAGTTTTTCACTAATTTCAAAATTTTTTTTATTATTTTTTTACTTCAATTAAAATTAAGAATCGAGTTGATTTAATTAGTTGATGATTTGGTAAATATTTCTGAGTGGACTAGTACAATTGTACAATTGAAAGTAGGAAATTCTTTAACAATTTGGTTTGTCTTTTAAAACACTTCCCTTTTTTTGTATGTTTCTAAATGCGTTCCAATAAAAATACGTAAACTCAAGTCAGCCAGTTATACGTGACATTGACGTTACGTTAGATCTCACAAATATATTAAAATTCAAATCAACTCACAAATCAAATTGTAACTTGTATTTATTTTTTTTTTTTGTCTTTTAGCTGAAATTTTCAGTTTCCATTTCTCTGTAATTTTAGGCCACCTTCATAAAACAGCATTACAGTAAACCGTTTTTTTCCTGTACTCCACTCAAGAGTCCGCGAGGATCCCTAGACAGCCCAGAAATTAATACTGTAGCGCGAAAATGGGATTATAGAAAGCCGAAGTTGGAACATTATGGATCGTAAATGTTTTCTTTGTCGTATTTTCTGTGAAATATTAGGACTAAAAAAAAGAAATACATTATTTTTCTAATCGATTTAGTAATATGTATCTCGCGTTGTAAAACTTATATAAGTATAACTATGCTAAATAAAACCTTCAATTTACTGCAAAAATAATGAATTTGTTTTTACTAGACCTATTATTAGAATGGCTTTATAAATATGGCTTAAAGAACAAAGGTTACTGACTGATTGCTATTAACGATTTTTATTTATAACACGGACTGACTGATTTTTACTGATGATTTTTATAAATACATCAGTAGCTGTTATCTTAAGAGATATAATACAAAAATCGATGGATTACTTTAAAAAAAAGCAAAAAAAACTGCTAATTCGGATATATAAAAAAAAATAAAAAATTATTATAATAATAGTAAAAAAAATATTGTAAAATTTGATCACTCGTTAAAAAATGAAGCGATTATTATATTTCATTTGATAGTAGAACATTTCCTTCATGGTGAATATTTTTAGGACAGTTTTCATAAATAACTGCTATTTTCGGTCACCGCTTATGACAAATAGTATTCCAATTTTCAAATCTTTCAAGTTCTATTATTTACAAGATAAAATAACTTTTATTTATTTATAAAAGTCACTGACTGATTTTGACTTTAATAAATATAAGTCTTTAATAACTTTTATCATAACATAAAATAGCTGTTATTTATAGATTATTTAAATAGAAAGCAAAAAAAGACTGTTAATTTAACATATTCTATTTTTTCGACACACTTTAGTATATATATAGTGTGTAAGTATGTGCGTTTGCTTGTAGTATGAACGGCATCCACATGAGGGGACGAGTGACGTCAAGCGTCGTATTAAATTCGTATCAGCTGTGCCCAAGTGGTTGCGTCATGTAAGCTGCCGAGACGTAAAAATGTAATAAACGCCAGTAAAAATATTTCCATCCCAAATCAAATCAGCAACAACAATTCAGCAGCAATAGAGCAAATAAATGTAGAGTGCTGCGTGTGGCACAACCAAAAAAATAGGCCAAGAAAAAATCAGATAAATAAAAATTTCACAGATTTTACAACATTGTTTTGCAGTAGCTAGTTGCTGTTGAATGTTTTTTCTATTTAATAAATAAAAAATTGCAAATCAACAGCAACATTTGAGTGACATTCAGTGCAAGTGTGTGTGATAGTAGGGCGGTGGGGCGGTGGGTTGGGGGCGTATGAGTTACCGATAGCAACGCTATGTCGAACACGAACACTATACGTATATTTGGCTAAGTGAAAGTGTTGCGTGGGTTATGTCACACAACTATTGAAACAATTTGAAATTGCAGCCCACAAATACAACAACAAATATGCTTGGTTAACAGCGAAAGCTCCCAAACATAGCAATGAAATATTTCGAAAAATACACTATATATATTTTATTTTCATCTACGATGAATTAGAAACATTTATTTATTTAGTACGTTTTATATGTAGCATGTGGAGGAAATGGTACATGCAACTTAATGGTTGGGTATTTTTTATTTATACGCCATCCTTTTATATATTGTATAAAAAAATATTCAAAAAAAAAAAAAAACATTTTTATTGCGGTGGATATCATAAATGCGACTGTTTGAGTAGCTTGGCAGTCACAGAGAGAATTATAAAAATTTGCACACGTAGTGGTAAAATACAATATTTTATATTTCGGCTGTTTTTGTTAGCGAATAAATATTTTTCACAAATTTGTACATTTTCAACAGCTTTTGTGTAGTTGTGTGCACTGCCTGCGCATTTATGCAACGTGCACAATCAAGATTACTCGGCAGCAGTAAAATTATTTTATATTTGCAAAAAATTCACTTCCCAAACCAATACAAATTTGTCTGTTTATATTTACTATCTGTCATGCATATCGTATCATTTTTTTTTTTTATATACATACATATCTTTTTCTGCAATTTCAAACCACTGACTGACTGAGCGAACTTTTGAGCATTCATTGCTCATTTCAAATTCATATGACACTTTCATCTGCGCTGACAACGGTCACAAATGCCCAGTTTTTCATCACAATATGTACATTTAGTTATGTGGAGAAATAAATAAAAATAAACCAACAGCTCCGAGTTGGGTTTGACATTATTTCGTGTAGGAAAAGGTTTTAATAATAATTTAATAAAAATAAATCAGTTTAATAAAAAATTACAAGTATGTAATAAATTGGTATTGAGGTGCTGATTTGAGTACTTAACGATATAAGTAGTATGAGTATAAGTATGCTATCAGTTGAGAGAATTTCTGAACTGGCTGCAGCGGCTAATTTTTGTATGATAAAATTTTATTTTCAAATATAAATACCTTAAATGCCTAAAAAAAAACACCATGATCACGTTTTTTTGACGCTAAATGTGGGTGGGATTCCAGTTTGGATTCTTGTTGATTCTTATCATCGAGCTTCACATTAACTCTTAGTGAACATGCAGCAATAAAACGTTTTTTTTTTTTTCAAATAATTTTAAAGAAAATTGAAATTTATGAATAGCTTATCTTTTACTCGCGGCTTTGCTCACATGGCATTCGGCTTGACGTTATGAACTCGAATGAAACCTAAATGGAATTAAATAATTTCACCAAAGGTAATAACTTTGAATAAAAAGAAGAAGAAGAATTTATTGGTAGAAATCCACAACGTAATCAAACGATGCTGACATTACGAAGTCTCATTTCTATAATTAAGTTCTCTCTCTTTGAATTCCATGTCGTATATTTCCTTTAACTTAATAAGAGGTTTTTATTTACTTTTTAAGTAGATGACACCCCTATCCAATGTATTTTCAAAATAAAGCTTTCTTGGAACTCCTTCATATTAGACTCGAATTTCAATATTTAATTTAACTTATTATAATCTTACTTAAGTTTTTAAACAAGTGGCAACCCTCTCGAAAATTATTCTTGAAATTAAGTTTTCTAAACACTTTTAGTTTGGCACTCATATTGTAAAATTTTGATTGCTTTTTTTATTTAACTTAATTTGCTTTTTAACAGGTGGCAACCTTCTTTCAAAACGTTTGGGAAATAAAGCTTTATTAAGCCTCTTTCGTTTGATACCCATACTGTAATTTTTATTTCATTAATTGTTCTAATTGAAAGTAGTATTTTTAACAGGTGGCAACTCCCTGTAATGGTAACCTATATAACTGACTACATACATGCGAATATAAATGTGCGAAATCTTATCAAAATCTATCCAGTGCTTATATCGCAATATGTGATTTAATTTACTTATTTAGATGACTATAAATTGTTAACAGGTGGCAACTCTCCATAAAATATAGGCTGTGCTATAACGTAGGGTATAGGCTATTTGTGTGTCAAATTTTGTATAATTCCGTTCAGCCGTTAGCATTTAATTTTTTGTCACAGAAAAAAAACGAAAAATATTGGTTTATTTTTCCGTCAATTTTGAGTTTTTATAGTGCTCTAGAAATGTAGATTCTACGTTTTTTTTTAAGTAATGGAAAATAAGTTTAATTCATATTCGATAAAAATCAAACACTTTAAAGTAAATTTTTTTTAAAAGGCTCAAACCCCGCTGCAATGATTTATCTTCTTTTTTTAGCAGAAGTCTTAGTTATTTTGGTATATTGGTTGATATCTTCTAATACTGGTATTCTGTAAGTAGGTTCCAGTCACTAATTGAGACTTTTCGGTGGAGATGTTAAATTTTTAGACTATTCGGTATTCAGTAAGCCATTTCAAGTCTCTGGTGTCAAGATATAGTCACTAATTTGGCAGCTGTCCCAAAGCAGGTCACAAAACAAAGAAATTGAAAAAATGTTGAGCAGACCCGAACATGAAGAGCACTCGATCTGCCCCTTGGTCGTACGCTATATTTTGCTTAAATCTTTAAAAAAATAGCTCTAATTTTTACACATATTTTAAATAATAGGTTCACATAAAATGCAAGAATAAGAATTTTTAACTCTTAATTCCTATGTTCATTTTTCGATAACTATATTGTTTTAATTTTTAGAGAGCAATAATGATGTTGATAAAGAATCGAAAGAGTATATTGTGTGCTATCGATGAACACATTTTCATTGAGGTTGATTGTGCGTCTCTATCTGAACACCCGATCAGCTGATTGTTTCTACTGCTTTTCACCACAGTCTTTGGTGAAATTTTTGTGAGACTGTTGCTTATCGCAATCGTCGCAAATAACCAAAAATGACTCTAATTGAAAGTCTCAAATTTAGTGACCGGAGATGAGACTGAGTTACAAAATACCGGCCAAAAAATTTAGTTTTGAACTTCATTTCCATTTGCATACTTTCTTTGCCATTTTTTATAATTTCATGCCATAATTATTTTATAGATAAACAAAAAACATATATTTTTAATATGTAACAAAATATTTTCCGTATAAAAATTTTGTCTAACAGAACTATTGAAACGATCTTGGTAATGAAACAGATATTAAAAACGAATTTTCAGACCTAAAAGTTGTACTATTTTTCAATAAAAAATAATAAAAGATAGCAAACATTTTTCGAAATCGCTACACTGCTAAGTTGTAGTGAAAATAATCGTTCGAAAATAAAATCATTGAGTCTAAAAACTGTAAGATATTTCAACTATCAAGAAGAATTCCACAAAACTAAACCACTTTTAATAGGTATAACAAAAAAACTCTTAAGAGGTTATAGCGCCAATTAAGTGAGTAAGTAACAAAAAAAAACTAGCTCTCTAGATTAAAAATCCTTTTGGAATTTTTTTATGGAAACTATAGATTTGCATTAATTTTTGGTTTCATCAAATACGTAGAGTCTTGTTGTATAGCGTAATTGGTAGTTAATTCATTTGGAATGAAACACAAAAGATTTTTCGATCAATTTAACGCTTATTCAGTTGGTTATATAATGCAAGTCAGTCTTTTAGTTTTTAGAAAGTCTCAAAAATATCATTTTGTAGAGATGTATGCATGTATATATGTAGATATTTTAAAATGATTTTATTTTAAAACTGATTTCAATATCAATTTAATATTGTTATTCTTTATTTAACGTAAACTCTTTTATAAACAGCTTTAAAATAATTTAGTGGCATTCTGATTTCAATTACGTTAATTGTTAATTTATATTTAATTTTTCAAACAGTTGGCAAATTTCAAGACTGAGCCTTCAAAAAAATCTTTACAACATCTATCGGCTCACATCTGTAAACAAGGTTTTATTTTTCTAATAAATATTACTTAATTTAAATGTTTAGACAGATGGTAATCCTCTCCATAATATTTTTAAAGTACTTATAAATCATTTCGTTGCACACATATCGCAGGTACACCTACTTACATATCAAACAGGTGCCAAGCCCCGTAAAAAAATGTAAATGAAGCTTCTTTAACCCCTTCTTAACGTTTTCGAACAGCTGGCAACTCTATTTAAAAATGTTTTTCATGCGATATCTGTAGTAGCTGCACTGCAGATAACTCCCCTCACAAAAATGTTCACATTTATAATATTAGTAGGATTTTTAATTATGCTAGATAGTTAAAATAATAAAGTAATAAAATATAACATAAATGGTGTTAGTTCTCTGAAGCTTTTCAATTTCTACTGATGTAAAAATGGTAATTATTCAGACAATTTTCTGATTTTTTGATTATTTTTAATTATAATTATTACCATATACTTCATCATATAAAAATATAATTCATCCCAAGCCCTTTTTTAAAATCTTTTTCTTTTATTTTTTCAACACTTTGAGCCTCTTACTGTCCTAATCCCATTTTTTAAAAATCTTCTACTTTTATTTTTTCAACACTTTGAGCGTCTTACTGTCCCATCTTCCTTTTCAAAACGCTCACAGTTCCCCGTTACGAAGATATTGGAAGATGAAATGTGTGAACTTATTGGCATCTGATAAAGAGTTGCGGTAGCCGAGTGATAGGCGAGTGCCGCGTCTTCAAATCTCGTGATTTCAAAAAAAGAAAGAGAGAAGCTTTTTGATAATAGTAGTTGCCACTTGGCAGGCAATGGTAAACCCTCGAGTTTATTTTTGCCAACAAACAACTTCTCAGAAAGATCATTATCTTATAAAGAATTCATTATTAACTTGAATGGAAATTCGAGTACAAAAAATATTAGCTTGGGATTTTTATTTTAACTAATGGACACAAAAATTTTATTGCGCGTTGTCTGTTGAACTTTTTTCTAGCAGATCCGAGCACGCTACCTCAATTGTAACCTGGTAGGGGTCGTTGATACCTTGGGCCTTTATTATTTAAATTATTTCAACTCTACAACTTTTGGGAGACATTGTAATTAGAAGTGAATTTTTCGTTACTTTTTCAAAGATTTATTACCTTATCCGCCGCTCATTTCCATCTGTAATTTTAGGCAAAATGACCAAAACACACTAATCCTTATCAATGTAATGTACATCGTAATCCCTTTTCCTGATGGACAATTTTGAAAATGAACATTTTTATCTGTATCAATTATCTTGCCTAAGCTCGTTTGAAAATTCATTCATTTCATTGTTGGAATTAGCCAACAACAAAATAGTAGGCATACATCCTTAGTATCTTAAAGTCATCGCAATTGTCATTGCACGCCATTTCCGAACATTCCCGTCTTTTCATGTCATCCTTTCTTGTCCGCAGTCGATAACAAGCAATTACCCTCGAGTCTCATTCGTCGACATGTTAACCCAATCTAGCAAATCCCAGCGCTCGCTTGTATGGCCACAAAATGTCACACAGCCCACGGACGGCCAGCGGCCGTAGCAGCAGATCAGCTGGTAACGTAGAAAAGCGCCATCAGCACACAAATCCGTCAAGTGGCGCCTGAGTGTTGGACAAGTTGGCTGATGTTTGAAGCCAACGTTAGCAGCGAATCCGCAGCAAATCAAGCACTGTAGCGCAGCGCTATTGATGTCGATGACAACTGGAACGCTAGCATTGCTGATGTTCGTTTTCTTTTTTTCTTGTTTCTGTTGCTTTTGCTGTTCGAACTTGTGGCAAGAATCAACAAGTCGGTCAATCAGTCACGATGCAAGCACATGAGCGCCAAAGGCTCTGAGAGTTCAGTTTGCTCCCTTTGTGTGTCATCGCTACGCTATAGCACCAATGATGTGGCAATAAATCAATGATGAGGTCAAGTGTCAACGCAAAAGGCAACAACACATATGGGTGTGTTGAAAAATATCCTCGTGGAAGTTAGCTACTAGTACAAGGCGTCGGTAAACTTTGGTAATTTAAGTACTCGGTCGCTCGCCATATGTGACACGTACATATCGGTTTAGAGCAATGTGAAGACAAATGCAAGACAATTATTATTGCCTGAACAAATTGAGCGAATGCACAAGATCGGCTTATGTAGATGGTAGTAATGGAAAAATAATTTATAAGGGTGTAACGAAAATGTTTCACATCCTTTCGATGCACAGATAGGTTTGTAGAAAACTTAATATTAATGATGAACTAACAATAAGTGTGTTGTTGTTGTTGTTGTCAATATACACAATTTTATACAAATAGGCTTACGGCAACATCTATTTGTATGGTATGAATTTATTCAAGCGGCAAATTCATTCAACACACTTAATGGCGCATAGCATGTCACTCATACGCCACGGCTGTCTGTGGTTTGGCCTTTAACCGGTTTTTTTTTTTTTTTAATTTCAGTGCATTGATGTGCAATTCACGCTTTTATGGCTTAAATTTCGACTTAGAATGCTTGCATTCAAAAGCAACCCTGGCGTTCCTTATACATCTAACGGTGCTTTGTAATAGCTAAACGCTGACCATTAAAGTATTGGAGGCTAAGCAGTGGCAGCTAGTTTGTGTAAAATTTTGAGCGTAGCATCGAGAAGTGATCTTCAAAGTAATTACTTAACTCTAGTTTTTTTAGAAATTTTGGATTGAATGTTGTCGAACCACAATTCTCATATTTTTCAAACTAAAATTTTTGTTATTTCAATATATATTAACCCTGCTGTTAGGTTAAAAAAAAACTTACGAATCTTAGGTTAGAGGACCATTTGGTCCATACTGCAGTTTTCATAACAAAAAAACAATTTAATCTTAGTCTTTATATTTAGTTTGGTTCAATACTTGCTAAATATTATTATTTTATTATTTACTCAACTCTGGTAAAATCCAGCACCAGTGGCCTGCTTTAAAAATGCTTCTAGTTCAGGAGCTCGAAAGCGAGGAATTTGTAGTTGCTGCAAGTCTAAGTCTGATGTAAAATGCTCCATTTGCAGTGCGTTTATTTGCAAAACCAACCAAAAAACATTTTTTTGCTCATCATGTAGTACCAAAAAATATCGAACAAACTAATAAATACTTATTTTTGGAAAATTAATGTAAAGAAAATCAAAGAAAATATACTATGGACCAAATGGTCCCTTACGTGCGAAAAAAGTGAAGCTTCATGGGAAAAATAATACAGTTTTTATATAGTTATCATTTCTTTAGATTTAATTTTTCAAACAGCTGGCTTCTCAAAAATATTTTCCGATATGCTTCTTTTATTACACACCAGTGTATTAATATATATTTTTATTTTATTTTTAGATTGAACATATTAAACTTTCTAGACAGGTGGCAACCCTGTGCAAAAATATTCTTATATAACGCTTTCTTAAACCTTTTACGTTTGACGCCCATATTGTAATTGTTCATTCACATCATTTAAGAATTTAATTAAATTTATTAAAAAGATTTTTATTTCAAAAAATATTTTCGAAATTGAGCTTGGTAAGACATATTCCCTTAGACGCCAACACTACAGAGTAGCATTTCAGTTGAGTTATTAGTTAAATTTAATTATGTCTTTAAACAGGTGGCAACCCTTTACAAAATTCTTTTCATATGAACTTCTTTCGTTTCATAAATACTAAAAGAAAAATACTATTATATTTTAGTTAACTTATTAAAAAATTTAATTAAATCAACATTTCTAATACAAAAATATTTTTCAAACAAGCCTTTCTTTTGTAGCTTATTAATTAAATTGAATTTACCATTTTAAACAACCCTCTTCAAATATCAATTCATATAATCCTCTTCCGTTACACATGTGTGTTCTAATGTTTCATTTTTTGTATAAATTAATTTAAATTTACCTTTGTGAACTGATTGCAACTGTCTTCAAACAAGTTTTCATGATCATCAAACATATTTTCATGAATTCAAATTTCTTGTTCAGATGTAGGCTATTTATTTGAAAGATTTTATACAAATTGATCCAGCGTGTAAAGATAATCAACCCTGGCTTTAAATGCTTAACACAGCCACCTTCCAATCCCAAAGAAGTTTCACTTCAAAAGTTTTGTAAACTCGGCAGCTCTTGGCCGACTAGTTGCCCTAAGAATCTGGTTGCTTTACTCATTCGGTGCAGCGAATTACACAAATGGTGTGACCCCAACGCACACAAATTTAACGACCAGCTACGAACCATTTATTTCTCAACAATATTGTGCGACTAGTTACTATCTTTTTGAATATAATATTAAAAAAATTTAGCACCAATTTTTTTAATGAGTTTTTTAACTTTGCAAAAAAAAGTATTTGATTTTAATAATAGATAACATCAAAATAGAATAAGAAATTAAAAGTACTTCGCAAGGTATTTTAAATTATTCATTAAAACCCATTACCTATACCCAAAATCACTGAATAATGTCGAGTTTACTCCGAATAAATCTGCAATATAGAAAAAAAGTGTCTCTTTGTATCTCATTTGTGAAAAAAAGACTCTCATTTGTGAAAAAATGGACAAAATAAAATTAGCATTACCACTGATATTACCACCTTGTGTATTCAGTCCTCCGTGCCGATAATTGGGTACCAGGATAACGATAGATGAAGTCAAGCGACTAAGCAAACAATCAACAAATATTCATTGTATGTGGGTGAGTGCTCCAACAACGGAGTGCTTCAAAAACAATAAAAAGCTCTAAATTCATGACGCAACTTCTAACGCATTTTACCAGGGTCAAATTTTGAATATTTCCAAAGATATAAGACTAAAATCGACCACGTCAACGGAAGCTTCACACGTTTGAAGCGTCGTCAAGATTTAAAGGAAACCACGGCCCACCATGCTTGTTCTCTTCAATTTTCAAATCGTCTACTATTTGAATAAAAAGATGTATAAAAATATAATTCTCAACGCTTTTTATATGAGGCAGAAGTGATTCCTGTTCCACGTCTTTTAAGACCCTAGCTATTTCAGAATGCAATTGAATCAATTCTCCTTCAAATTTACCGTATTGAAAATGATTTTAAAAGTTTACAAAATTGTATGAATTACTTAAAAAATCTGGAAAGACATAGCAGATGGATAACATTTAAGAAAAATAAAAAATAAATTTATTAAAACTTTCAGAGAGCATCAAACTTGTATTTTAGGAGACATCTTTTACGATTGGGATCATTTTTATTTTTTACCATTTTAATTTATAAAGCTCCACAAGATTTAAACTTGGCTATAATCTTTTGACGACTTCGACACATTAAATGCTTCGTGTTGACTCCACCTGCGAAACTTAGCAGCTTGAATTATTTCACTTCGCAAAACTTTTGAATGTACCCAAAACAAGCCACAGTGTTATTTCATTTTGTCGGATAATTTTTAATATCAAACAAATAAACATTTTTTCAGGATCTTGAAAATAATCGTTATTTTGTTTTTTTTTCGGATAAAAACATCATTGGAAAAAATTCGCTCGAAGCAAAACTCGAATATATCGATCTAATCTTCATGCCATATTTTATGCAAATCTGACCTTATTTTGATTTAGAAAACTTTTAGTTTTTAATCATTGTGATTTTTAGTTTTTCGATGACATTTCATATTTTTTTAAGTCGTATTGGAATTATTGTCAACGACGACAAATTTTTAAAATCTTTCGATCATAATTTCGAAAACGTATGCATCCAGGAATACTTTTGGTCGAAAAAATAAAAATCACAAGGCATAGGGATAAAATTTGATTCATTAAATAAAAATAAAATATAAACGATCAAACATGATCCATGAAACGATAACACGTTTTTTAATAAAAGTTATAACAATTACGGCCCCTGTCTTTTCCCTTTATTTCTGATAGATTAGTTCTTTCAATAAAGCTACAGTTTCATACGTCGACTGGCAAGTAGTGCCGTCTCGTTGAATCCAAACGTCGGCAAGATTACTGCCTTCAATTTTATGAAACCAAAAGTCAGTGCCATTATAAATGGCATTTATTCCACCAACCCGTTATTTTGTGCGGATATATCAGTGCCTCAAAAATTTCTCTTTACTCCAAATACAGAAATTTTGGTTATTGGGATGTCCATTAAATCAAAAATTATCTTCATCACTAAACCTTTATTTTCACAATTTGCACGCGTTGTTCCGGCGCGTTAGTCTATTCATGACGAAATGTCCGACCAAACTAAGGACAATTGCTAATAGCGTTGCTAGATCGCACCAATTTATGTCCGTTTAATCTTTGTCGTGAAATTGAACCCATAGAGTTTATAATAAAACTGTAGAAAAGTTGAGCTTGTACATTGAAAATTTCTTTACAAAAATTAGGGGATGGAATAGAATACATCTGGGCTATTTTTATAATTTTTGTCTGGCTATTTGTCTGTTTGGGTGTTTGAACTCAGTAATCTCCGAATCTACTGAACGGATGCTCACGGAGAACTAGACACTAACCTCGGGCATAACATATCAAAATATTAAATGAGGCAATAACAGTTTTTCTTAGAAATGTCTTCAAATCATTTTTCTTCCCTTTTTTTAATATTTTGTTTTTAGCGGCCTCAACGTATGCCGGTGCTTTTTTTTTGATTTTTTTTTTTAAATCTTAGCAGCGCACGACGGGCTGTGTGTAAATAAAAAATATCCTTTCTACTATAAAAACATAACAACCGACATTAAGGGAATGAGCAAGTACGAATAAATAGAGATTGAATTTATGTATTGATTACCAAACCATATCGCCCCACTATGAAAATCCATCTCTTCAATAACTTTTGCTTTAAACAATTTTTTGTTTTTTTTTGCTACTGTTGTTGCCGTGTAAATGAAATGTTGGTAAATAGACATAAAGGATAAGTGGATATGAAAAATGGCAGCGTAAACAAGTTGTGACACTAATTGGTCACGAAATTCTTGCCAATGTTTGCGCATTTTATATACATTACACACACACACACACACAAACCACTGCACATGTTCGGCCACTGCAATAATGTGCGGAAGTGTCGAGAAGGGAATAGTTGGAAAATGGTAATATAAGTGCAAATTTTTTAAGCGTCACACCAGGTGAAATGAAAAAAATTGTGAAACAAAATAGCCAAACGTGCTATGACAGCCGGAAGAGTGTACAGCGAGAGCATAACGAAAGCGAAGAGCAGAAATGAATATTAAAATATGTAGATAATAAAAAAAAAGCGCAAACATGTGAGGCGGGTCGACAAAGTCAAGATGGTATTTTCGATGGCGCCGGAAAAACTTACAATAAAATAAATTAACAACAAAATAATATCAAGATTAAATAAACAAAAGAGTGGAGAGAAAATATGCGAAAAAAATTTTTTTGTTTTCAAAGTGTTTTACAGAACTCGAGGCATGCCGCGCTTAACTAAAGGTAACTACTTACTTGGGTATGCAAAGTAAATAATTTTTTTAGTGAGGATTCAAGAGTTGGCGCACTGACTTTACTGAAAGTTGTTGTTAGTAAAATAAGAAAACCTAAGTTGTAAAAACGCCAACTAGGCTACAATACAATAAAAACAAATACATACAGTATGCTGCAATGGCTAACTCTATTTAAAAGCATCAAATTTTTGTTATTGCACAGTAGTTCTATTCAATGAAATTTTTAAGAAATTTTATGGGTGCTCAATTCATTGTATATATGTATGTATATGTAACTGTAATGACGCATTTAATGATAATATTGATAATCATTTAGTCGTTTTATTTTCCGGCAAGCTTATCCTTCAAATAGTGATGTACTTTTTCATATCATACCATAAACGGATGGACTTCAATAATTTTACGGACAGTTATTTTTAACGAGAGACTATCGAAGTTGAAGCACTTTTGAATAGTTCAAATTACCCGTTGTTATGTTATTAGAAGAAACATTAAACGATTAGAAGAAACATTAGAGTCCGCAAATAAGGATTATTCTCCAGATTTAAACTAAAAAAAATCATGCAGAGAACAAGCAATTTTCACACGGTTAGCGTGGCTGAGTGGTTGCGTGCTCGCCTAGCAATCCCGTGTACCATGGTTCAAAGCGAGGTAAAGTCTAGAAAGAAAGAAGTCTGATGAGGTGATCTCCGAAATAGCAACTATCACTTCTACCACTTTGAAAAATTGTTGTTTCTCATATTATTCCCTAATACAAACCTGTCCTCAAGCTCTATAAATTATACAGACGTTTCATACATATAAGGCCAAAAATAACATTGTCTTTTGTTTTTTTGGTTTTAATTTAAAATAAATCAAGTCAATCGTTATTTTTTGATTTTTTATTTTGCTCAGAAAATAGTCGTTGTTTTGGGAATTTATTTATCGCTAAAAAAAAAGTTCTACAAATTATGTTTTACTTTCTGAGCATAATATAAAACTAAAAAAATAACTACTATTTTTTGTGCAAAAAATAAAACTCAACAAATGACGATCAAAAAGTATTTTTTTTTTATAAAAGTTATAACCTTTACGGTCGCTGGTTTTTATTAATTATGCGTCATTTGCAGAAATATAAAAAAATTAGTTTTTTTTTTGGCAACAATCGACCT
This sequence comes from Anomoia purmunda, assembly GCA_951828415.1. Classification (NCBI taxonomy): domain Eukaryota; kingdom Metazoa; phylum Arthropoda; class Insecta; order Diptera; family Tephritidae; genus Anomoia; species Anomoia purmunda. The sequence continues at coordinate 48,387,632 of OX639997.1, read as the reverse complement.
TCCTATCCACCTGTTTGAAACTACGTAGATTGACTCCAAGAAATCAATGGAAAAATTGAGAGCCCAACGAAAAACCTGAGCATGTTATCTTGTAAAGAGCTTAGCGTCGTTAATCTCTCAAAAATTTCCCATGCCTACCTCGGATCAGACATACCAATTTTTCTTTTCTTTTTGAACATTTTATAGTATATATGTATGTATATATCTGTAGCGATTACTTTATGGCTAGTTATAATAGAACTAAAGACACGCATTCGTGGCGTAACGAAACGAAACGGGATAAATCGTATGCCAGTAATAATGGTACGTGCCGTTACGACAATGGGGCATTTGTTTGGAATAGCAGTAAACATTTAATTTAATTTACCCACCTCTACTGATGACCAGACAAAACTTATTAATCTGACAGTTGTCAGGTTTTCTGCGCCTAAAACTATGCTGTAAAAATTGGTTTCAACCCTCTACTGATGACAACAGTCGTTGTAGGTGTTATGCTCTATTGGATACTTAACACCGACTTTATATTATGCGACATACTTTTTTAGGTGCAGTAAGCCTCACAACTGTCAGGTTCTTAAGTTTTATCAGGTCATCAGCATAGGGCGGTTAACTTATAAATTAAATTGAAATTGAAGACAAAAACTTATACAAACACTAGAAAAACCTGGTACACGCTGTCCTGCCTATATTTATTTATTAATTTCCCTTTCATATACAAATAACCTGTGGCAAGCCTCACAAAAATATATGTCTGCTCTTTGTTCTCGCCGAAACGAACAGTTTGACACTCATATTGTTATCTTTTATATCCTTGTGTTAGTTTTTATTAAATTTTACTTAAAAAAAAATACCTATAAACTTTCTCCCAGCGAAACAAATAGTGTGACACCCATATTTGACTATTTCATATAACTTGCGTATAATTTTATTGAATTCGACTTTTCAAGTAGGTGGCAACCCTCTTTGTGCGATATGCCTTTTCGTCAGCGATTTGAACAGTTTGGCACCGATATTTACATATTTCATATAAATTGTGTATAATTTAATAAAATTCGACTTTGCAAACAGTAAGCAACTCCCATAACGTTAGCTGTGAATCTTTTAACGAGACAAATTGATTGATACTCATATTTGAATACTTCATATAACTTGTGTATAATTTAATTAAATTCGACTTTTCAAACAACTGGAGAGCCTCTTCAAAATATACATAAATATGAACCTTCCCCTCAGAAAAACGAACCGTTTGATATCGAAATCGTAATATTTCATTTAACTTTTACATACAGCTTCCTTAGACCGTTTTCGTTTAACTCCAGTACAGCAGAGTTTCCGGTACTTTACTAATTTTATAGAACCAATTATTTTTACCCTTTTCAAAAATGTTTTCGTATAAGTGCTTTAATTTTAGAGCGATTCTGTTACATTTCAGTAAGCTTAGAAATTACTCTTCCTTTGAGTCACATGCCCAAATACTTTCTTCCGCAAAGTTTATTTTCAATATAAATTTTTTTTAAATCCCCTTTGTATTTATATTTCAATACTTTATATTTCAATACTTCATTTGACTTATGATTTTAGTTAATTTTTTTAATTAAGTGGCAACCCCCTCCAAAAATATTTTTGCATTTAAGCTTTCTTAAAACTTTTAGTTTTACACTCACATTGGAAAATGTCATTTTTTCAATTGATCTTAATTTGCATTTAAACAGATGGCAACCCTTTTTCAAAACAGTTGAAAAATTAAGATTTTTTACGCCTCTTTCAAGTGATACCCATATTGCAATATTTGATTTCATTCTTTAATTTAATTGAGTTTAACCTTTTAAGCATCGATCCTGTGGTAACCCATATACCGGACTATATACATACATATGTCTTATCCAGGTCTATCCAGTCGCTATATAGCAATCTTGGATTTAACCTATATATTTCATTGGCGGCTCTCCGTAAAATATAGCCTATGTGTTATTGCAGGGTATAGACTATTTGTGCGTTAAATTTTGTACACTTCCGTCCAGACGTTTGGACCTGAAAAGGTAATAACATACTAACACACTCACGCACACACACAAAAACTTTCACATTTATAATAGGCGCGTTTCTTTGTAACCAACTAGCAAAAGAACACTAGATAGGTTAACGAATTGCATGTAAAGCAACAACACTAACTCGGAAAAATATGCGAGTTGAGCCAACTCGGTAAAATGATATCCGACCTGAGATGTAGTGTTGGGAAGTGAAAAAACTGCGCTATTGTGACTGAGCCCTAAGAAAATACATGGGAAATTTCAGTTTGGGGCCTAATTGAAATAACGAATATTAGAGTAAATAATTTATTTTAATTACCGTTCTTTGGTGAATTTTTAATCTCATTGACTGCGTGTTTCACGATGCGATAATTTGGTAAATTGTATTTCCGATTAGAAAAATCTCTCTTCTGATCAAGCATCAAGCATAACATTATATAATATTCGCCGCTGATCGGTTATGATTTGTTTGAGAATTGTGCATAGCCAAACCACTGTGCATTGTCATTATTAATTCTGTTTCTGTAGTTTTTTGTTTTTGCTTTGGCCAGCAATTGAAGTTTCAGCACTTCAACTACTTACTTTTTTCAAAGTTTTTTTCTTTCTGTTTTCTTAATAAAACAAAAATATCTCAACTTAATGTGCCCCATAACTTTTTACAACAGAACTTACTTATCCAGTGTGCAGTAGCGAAACAAAACTAAAACTAGAAACTTGAGTTGAAAGTATGTCGAAATTAAGACGTGCGCAACTAACAAGGCATGACAAAATATTTCTAAACAGGATTTACTTAAATGAATGAATTTTTGTTGCAACTTGCAAAATCCTTCGGATAAAACTGATCTTAATGCAATCTGTAGTTGATACTGGGATTTTTTAATTTTTTTTTTCTCGCCATCAAGCATGACTTGCATGTTTTTATTTATTTATTTTTGAACACATTAATGTATGCAAGCTGAAAATGAAGAAAACTTTTGTAAAATGCAAAACGATTAAGCTATTAAAATTGTTACTATTTGGATTTTGAAACTATCTGATCTTTGTGTTGCTCACAAGCTGGCAGTTTATATATCTGAGCTTTTAAATTTTTCCCGCCCAATAAGAGCTGAATAATCGTAGCTCGATTTTTGTAGATTTTATGAAAATTTCATCGCTGAATCCGAATAGATGCGAGAGATTACATTCAAAATATATGCTACGTTCGTGCTACGATGGACTTTTTCATATATTTTATGAACTTTCGGACCTCGCTGGATTCAGTGATAGTCCCAAATATATTTAATACTATTATACTATTTTTACAACTTTACCGACTTTTATTTATTTTAACAAGAGCAGGCGGAAGTCAGTTTGCTTTTAATGTGCCGAGCTCATTTTGCTAAAATAGACGATACCACGCTTACTTTTCAAAAGAGATTTAACTCAGGTATTCTGTATATAAAATTTGAGCAAATTATATTTAGAATTACTAAAATATAATTTTTTTCAAATAAACCCGTTATATAGGCGTTATGTTAACCATTTTGTGAGCAATAGGTATAAAAAGCAAAAGATCAATAAGTCATTCTTTGGTATCTTTATAGTTTCGTTCTAACAATTTTTGCAATAAAGTTCACTGAGTTTTAGAACAATATGCAGGTCGTTCTAAAAATTTCTTAAGGATCTCTCATATCAAATTAGTGTAGGTGGATGATGTATCGTGCTTATTATTAGCGTTATTTTTACATAACCATTATACACCTTGAGGCCAGGTTTTATTAGTAAAAATTGGAAAAACGACATTAATGAGAGGCAATAGAACTAAATATTCAATAAAAAATCGTTGGGAAAAATTCGTTCAAACCAAAACTCGAATATATCAATCTAACCTTTATGTTATATTCGTTGCAAATCTGACCTTATTTTTATTTAGAATATTTTTTATTTTAAATTGTTGCATAATAGTTTTCTGTAATTGTTTTTCGATCCCATTTGATCGATATTATTTTTTTTTCGTTTGATTGTTATTTTTTAATGTTAATTTCTTCGACCAAATTTGATCTATAGTTTGTGATTTTTAATTTAAAAAAAATCGTTACCCTTGGACTTATATTTTTCCGATATTTTAGCGATATTTTAGAGATATTTTGTGAATTTTATTTTTTCTATCATCATTTAATCAAATCATTGTTGTCGTTGGTATTATTGTCATCGAAACTGTTTGCATTTATTAAAAACAAAAATAAAATTTTAAATTCAAGAATAACATCTATTTTTGATCCAAAAAATTTATATTGAAAAATAACGATTATTTTTTATCGAAAAAATAGAAATGGAAATCAAAAATAACGATTAGATCATGATTTTTTTATGTCTAACATGACCAAGGAATGCAACCTTGTGCCCTGAAATGCATGATAATGGCACTACCACTCCGCCAGGATTCCGCCCTGTTGACTATTGTGATTTTTCATTCCAATCTTTTCCATATAAAAACTGGGGTCAAGCTCAACTTGTGGTATTATTTTATTAAATAAAAATATTTATTATAGCCTATCACAATTGTGCGCAGTGAATTTGACAGAATCATCCATTTGGCATCTACACCATCGTAAAGTTGTTTACATTTTTGTTACATGACACATTAATAGCTATTTTAGTCTAGCGGTGTTCTGCCATATATCCTCTTAAATGTTATTAAATTAATATCTTGTGACTTTATAAAAAATATTGAAATCTTATCCGAACCTACTTCATTTATCTGTTGTTCTTTGTTAATAATGTTATTGTGGTTTATTTTTAGGAATTACATATTATCATAAAATAAAACCAAAAAGGACAAAAACACTGAACAACTATTGTAGAAAAATATCTCTTGAAAATGTTTCCCAGAAATCGTGTTTGAGTTGGCATCGAAATAAATGAATACATATGTAAAGTTACTCAAAAAAATTTTTAAATTTGCAAATTCTATATTTTTTTAAGGAAAAAATATAGTTATTTTATAACAAAAACCACACAAATCAGTGTTTCGTAGTTTACACCAAACTAAAAAAAATGCATCTAAACTTCAAACTTCTAGTTTCTACAACTCTTTATACTGATTTCTACTACTATTTTTTACTAATTTCTACTATTATTTTGACTATTTCTTACTAGTGTTTTTAATAATTTGTACAACAATTTTATTCTACTACTATTTTTACTAGTTATTACTATTATTTTTACTAATTTTACTACTATTTTAACTAATGCTATTCCTAATTACTACTACAATTTTTACTTATTTCTACTACTATTTTAACTAATGCTGTTCCTAATTACTTCTACTATTTTTACTCTTCCTAATACTATGTTTACCTTTCTACTACTATTTTTGTTAATGCTACTATTATTCACTAATCTTGTTTTTACTAATTTCTACTACTATTTTTACTAATCTCTACCCCTATATTAACTAAAGCTAAAACTGAAAAAACTAAAAAGGATGTCTTAAAAAACTCTCCCCCATTTTTAATTCTATATCTCCTTATAGAGTCGGCAGAGAAGTTTTACTTCCGTTCTCGCGCACTTAGGTGAACGCGTGTCTTTTTTTTGCTGGCGGTGTTGGTCGTTTTCCGCCATAACGAAAGCTTGCATTTTTTTTTGTATGGACGAAATTCCCAGACAAAAAACTACTAGAAATCAACGAGACTTTTTAGCGACTAAACATTACATATATTTTACGAAAATAGAATGGGCTTCAAAACTGCATACTGCATACTCAAAAAATATCTGAAAACTTATTGAATTTGTAAAAAATTTTGTACAAAATATGAAATGTGAATTATTTTATCGTATCTTATTTGATGCTATTGTGCTATATACTATCATTTTAAAACTGTTTTATTAGCATTATTTTTTTCATGTACTATCTATTAAAAACAGCGCTTTAAAATTATAGCAAGTACATCGATAACACCAAATAAAAGCCCTCGTGACCTGCCCAATTAATTTGCATGGTTTTCGTTATATAATGAACTTTATTTATATAAAAAAATCAGCAAAAAAATATACAACGAAAAATATTTCGATTGGAGAATAAAAATATCAAAGCAAAATACTTGTCAGTTACTCACAAAAGTATTTTGCTTTGAGCTTTTTGTTCTGCAATCAAATATGGCCATCTTATTGCGAAGAACTTTTTATATTCAACAACTTTTTGAAGATTTTGATATGGTTAAACGTGCGAAAAGTCTGCACACAAACAAACTAGAACTACTCAAAACAATAAACCTTCAACACAATGCTACTTTTTATTTTCAAGGCATTATTATCAAAAGCAGGTTTTAACTCTTTTCTTATTGCAAAATAGAAAGAAACTGTCAAGGCAATCTAGCCACAGACCAACGTGACAATCGGATACTATTCCATTCATCATCCATACATCCATCCATACCTAGGAGTACAAGTTGTAAGCAAAAGTGTCCACACTTGCTTAATCCTACCATAGTTGGTTAGAAGATTTGACCGCCTTTACATATTTAATCATCGATTACGGGCGTGTTGGCAAAGTTTTTGCATTAGATATATTTACTATGTTACTTGTATGGAATTTAAGTAACTTTTGCGTGCACAGCATATAGTAAGACAGCATATAGTAAGTATACAAAAATCCACAATTTGTCACTTACACGCCATGGCGGCCATTTGTTGAAAACTTAGATTCATTGAGAAACTTGTACTTAGTGTACGCTTTATGTTTATAGCTATGTATGTATGTATGTATTAGTGTTAGTGTGCATTGATGCACGCAAAATTTGGTGTGAACTTGCTTTTCTTTCTTTGCTGAAAGCGAAATTGTAATCCGATTTTAGGAAAAAGTTTCAACAATTCAGACGATTACTTACATAGTTATACACATACATACTATATAGTATGTACGTATGTATATGTCCATGTATTCATATTTGTGTACATTAAATATTAATGCATATACATATATATATATATGTATATATTCCTAAGACCATTCGGACGTCAGCCTTAATTTGTACAAATACTTATCGCTTCTGTTAATCTTCAAAGCCGCATTTGAGCTTTGTCTCACAACTTTTCAAAACACAAAAGACTTTGACCTAATTCATAAAGACCGTTGGCCTTGTCTGCCCGCAACTAGTAGCCTCTCTTTGAGCTAAAAATAGATGAAACTTTTTGAGGTGCAATTTCTTATTGCCTTTTCACGCCGAAACAGCTGGTAGGTTTGGAATAAAGATAAAGAATTACTATTAACATACAGAATATTTTTAAAAAGAGTCGCCAGATGTTTGTTAAATATTGCGGCATGTGTGTTAAACGAAAGATATTAAAAATTTTGGTTTCGAAAATATTTTTTCTGGGCTGCCACCTATTTTAAAAGTTAAAATATATTTTAATTTAAGAACCAAATGAAATATTGTACCACTGGTGTGTAAGGAAAGAGGTTTTAATAAATAAATTTTAGCAAATGGTTGCCACTTGTTTAAAATAGTTATTAAATTTAAGTAATAAATTAACTGAAATGGTACTAGCTAAAGAACCAAATGAAATATTACAACGCAAGTGCGGAAGGAATGAGGTTTCAATGAAAATATTTTTGAAGAGTGTAGCCACCTGTTTAAAATGGTTAAATCAATTTAAATAATAAGTGAAATGAAATGGTACTTATGTCAAGTGTGAAAGGTTTAAGAAACCCTAATTTCGAGAAAAAAAATTGAAGAGGGTTGCCACCCCTTTAAAAAATTAAATTCACAAATATTTATAATATTAATGAAAAATTAAATAAGGCAGTTAAACGAAAAAGTTGTATTCAATTCAATTAAAAAGTTTTAAAAAATATTGGATATTAGTCAGAAACTAATGAGTTTGATTGGAAAATATTTTTGTATAGGGCTGCCACCTGTTTTAAATAGTTCATTCAATTTAAATAATCAGTTAATTGAAAGGTGTCAAAATGAAATGAATAAAGAAAACTTAATTTAAAAAATATTGTTTTTGTAGAGAGTTGCCAACTGTTTAAAAATATTAATTCAATTAAAGAATTTTTAAAATACGGGTTTGAAATGAAGAATGTTAAGGAAAGATTTATTTGAAAAGTATTTATGGTTAGAGTTGCCGCTGGTCTACAAATATATATACACATTTATTATTAAGTTAAATGGAATACTAGAGTTTTGTAAAAAAAAAAATTTTTGGAAAAGGGGGGCCAGCTGTTTGGAAAATTAAATACAGAGTAATTATAATTTTATATCCTTTAAAAGCCCATTCAGTTTTAGTGGAAAAATGAAAATTTGAAGTACACAGACAAATTTTATAAAAACTCTGATTAAAAAGTTTGAAATTTTCATAAAAATTTGTTAAAGCATCTACTTCAGTTTCTACCTGATGTCCTCTTCCTTGCAAAACCAATTACGGAATATTTTCTTTTTGCCCACTATCTCCAATCTATTTGGCTTAATTTTTTGAAAAAGTGATCCAAATTATTTTAACCATTTCTAGCGGACCGAACTCAGCCACTAAGTATCAAGACCTCATACCGCATCATTGACTTTTCTGTAATTTTTCTTAAGGTTTTAATTAATACCTTTTTTAAAATATTTATATTTCTCTTGCTCCGTAGATCCTTTTCGTCATCGTGACAACATCATTTCGTTTTTCGAGAGTTGCTTCTGTGAGCCACACTTTGAGCGATCTCGACAATGATAATGACGATATTAATCCTTATATAGCAGCACGACAACGACTGAGGCAACAACAGCAGTTGCAGCACGAAGCACAAAACGTTCAGAAAAACTTAGAACCACTTGCTTTAAGCAATACGCCCCGCATACAATTCACAAACCAATACTACGATGACAATGATGCACCAAGTCCATACAATTACAAAGAGCAGCGACGACAAAGATTACAAAATGAACTTCTAAGCCATCATCTAGATGATGAACCACATGAAAGGAATAGCGCAACGAAAGCGAACAGCAAGATCAACTCAGCAGAGATCACATTGCGTCGCGGTAAAGACGATGATGGGGATGTATCGGAAAGTAAAATGAAACCCGGATTAAAGGAAGTGTCCGGGAACTATCAGATTGTGAAACACAGCATTAATGATGATCCTGATAATAATAATAAAAAGTAAGTGAATTGTGCGTGCATTGTTTTTCCAAATTTTCCAGATAGAGATAGAGATAGAGATAGAGATAGAGATAGAGATAGAGATAGAGATAGAGATAGAGATAGAGATAGAGATAGAGATAGAGATAGAGATAGAGATAGAGATAGAGATAGAGATAGAGATAGAGATAGAGATAGAGATAGAGATAGAGATAGAGATAGAGATAGAGATAGAGATAGAGATAGAGATAGAGATAGAGATAGAGATAGAGATAGAGATAGAGATAGAGATAGAGATAGAGATAGAGATAGAGATAGAGATAGAGATAGAGATAGAGATAGAGATAGAGATAGAGATAGAGATAGAGATAGAGATAGAGATAGAGATAGAGATAGAGATAGAGATAGAGATAGAGATAGAGATAGAGATAGAGATAGAGATAGAGATAGAGATAGAGATAGAGATAGAGATAGAGATAGAGATAGAGATAGAGATAGAGATAGAGATAGAGATAGAGATAGAGATAGAGATAGAGATAGAGATAGAGATAGAGATAGAGATAGAGATAGAGATAGAGATAGAGATAGAGATAGAGATAGAGATAGAGATAGAGATAGAGATAGAGATAGAGATAGAGATAGAGATAGAGATAGAGATAGAGATAGAGATAGAGATAGAGATAGAGATGTATTTACGAGTATATATCAGTGGCTGAAAATAATCGTTATTTTAATTTGTTTGTATAAAAAAATTATTTAGAAGAATTCCTTTAAAACAAAATTCAAATATAACGATCTAACCTTTATGCCATATTCTATGCAAATCTGATCTTATTTTATTCAGAGATCTTTTATTTTAAATCATTACATAATCGTTATTTTTATTTTTTCAATCACATTTGGCAATATTTTTCAATTTTTAATTTTCGATCAAATTTTACCAATATTGTGTGATTGTTATTTATTTGATCAAAAAAATCATTATTCCTGTATATAAAGTTTTCCAATAATATTTTATCGATATATAGTGAGTATTTTTCGACTATATAAGATAAATCGTATTATTGTTGTTGTTGCTATTATTATCATCGCCGAAAAACAGATTAAATGATCGAATAATTTTAAATCCAAGGATAACGATTACTTTTGATTGGAAAACAAAAAATTAAAAAAATAACGATCAAAAATCAATGAAGTTTTTTTTTTTGCAAATTGAAACATTCACTGTATTGTACTAAAATTCAAAGGGCTATAAAATTACATAACTAATTTTTTTTTTTTTTAAGTTTGAAATTTAATGAAAGCTTGGAGTATAAATCCTTTTTATTGCGCAATGAACTAAATTTTTATTTAAAAAAATTAACTACAGATTTATTAGAAATAAATTAATTGTCGAAACTTGTCAATAAGTCTTTGTCGTTTTTTTTTTTTGTGGACAAGCGCTATATATATAGATAAATCTATCCAGAAAAAACATATTTTTCTCTTTTTATTTACGCTGTATTTTAGTGCAGAAAACATCCGTCAAACGAACCTTTTACGTCACTCGCTGCCAACGCCTTCAAAAGAAGATAACTCTGCAATTGCTATAGGTGAGGAAGAGCTCGACTTGGAACTGCCCTATGGCATACAAAACGTCCGTAAGCGCCTGGTGCGCCATAAGCCGGATCACTCGAAATCTGTGAGTAACAACAAAAAAAATAATACACTACATATTTACTTATTAGATACGAACATTATTTAACATTTGATTCTTTCAACAGATCACCTACCAATCCTTGTGTCCTACAAAACGTATCGTAATTCCACTAGAAACATCTGGTTATGAATATCGTCCCAGCGACTACGTTGAAGTGACTTGCGCTCATTATACGCCTGCGAACAGTTATGAGCTCCGAAAAAATCGGGTAATTTTTTTAATAAATATTTAAAATGTTGTCAGTTTGAAGAAATTCGAATTACTTTCACTGGTTACTCTCATTTTGCTCTCATCCGCACAGATTTGTTCAGAGGCTGGCTTCTCTTGCATCCAATTGAATCGTACCATACATTTGATACGACGCAACAAGGCATCGAATAACGAATGTTGGGAATCGGAAATACGTATCGTCCCATCGGGTTGTGAGTGCATGTGGCCGAAGCATGACAATGGTGACATTGCCACCTATCACGGCGCGCAGAAGCGTTTTACTGGCTATGCCAATATGCGGGCAAATGCCGATTATGAGCAGGGTGAGGGCTATCGTCAGATAAAACTGCAGCCAGCCGAACCATTTGGCACTAATGGAATGGAACGTAACGAGAATGCTGATGGCATCGGTTTTGAAGCGTTCGAATATAGTTAGAGAAAAGTTGGAAAATTATGCGGGTTTTTGTAAAATCTAAATGATTTTCATATTGATGACGATTTGACTGCTAACAATGATTAAAAGAAATGCATTAAAAATTTAAAAAAAAAATATTTTTTTTTTGTTAAATTTTGAGTTGAAGTAAGCAAAGAAACAAATTATTTATAATTATCTAATCATAAGAGGCTTCTAAACATAAATTAAGTTTGCAATAAAAAAAATTAATAAAATTATATCATAACAAGTTAATTGTGATACTTGAATTAAATTTGATGGAAAGGGTAGATATCATTTTGGGTTTGTGACAATAGGCAAGTTCGCGTTCTGCTTTTCTTAATTAGTGCTCGGGTATCCCTTTCAATAGTAATCTATAGCTTAGTTAGTTTCTTTCTTTAATCTGTGGTAAATTTTCTTTTAAGTAGAATTTTTGTGAATTTGGTTTTAAATTTGATCGTTTCTCTTACCTGTTTTTTTTAAATAATAATCGAAAAAACGTATAAATCATCTTCGCCCCACAAAATGACTTAGAAGCTTTTGTAGTGGAGAAATCTAAATTTTTTTATATCACAAAAAAATGCTAAAATTGACCTCCATTGAAAAAACATTAAAAACAACCTCAAATTCAAGAAAATCGGTAATCGTGCAGAAAACAGAGCGGAAATTTGACCCTCTATAACACTGTAACCCGTGCATATTCAAGCCCCTTTTTTTGAACCTTTAGTGTACAACAACTTCACCAAGTTTCGTCAATATCTGAGACATGAAATTTTCGAGGTGGGAACACTTGACGCGGAATGTTCGACGTATAGACGAAGAGATGTGCGGAAAGCGAATTTGCTCCTTTGCCTTTAATACCATCTTAGGTGGCTGTGGTTATTGGTTCATATAATTTTTTTTAGAAATTCGTGTTCATTGTTACCAAAGGCAAAAGCGAACCTAATTTGGTTACAAAAATACTGCCGTTTCGATGCCATAAACTCGACAAAACCTACTGAGTTATGGAAAAATGGAAAGATATATTAGACGAATGCGGGCTAGAGCCGTTTTGAAGGCCGTACAAATCACGAAAACTTCCACCTGGAACACACTGCAGTAAGAGGGGAGTCTGATTGTCATGGCTGATGCTGAGGATTCGGAGTAGATGCTTGCTCCAATTTCAGAGTCCACCTTGGAACCGTCGGTGAATATTTGAACTCCGCCAGGACCATGTCCATGCATTCCTACTTGGAAACACAGCCTTAATTCTTTGCTCAAACTCCAGTTTGCGAGGGCTGGAAACCGTCCTGATTTTAACTATGTATGAAAGTAGTTTAGTAAGGATATTACTGTGCCCTGGCTGTGTATCCCTCCAGCACCCGAATTCCCTGGGCCTAAGTGCGGCATGTGAAGATGTGCGTAGTATGTGCAAGTCAATTGGAACCAGTTTAAACCCAGAAGCCAAAGCCGCCGTTGAGCAGGTGCGGCAGGTTTCTGTGGCACCAACAAACGCAGCGCTTTGAACCTTCTGTAGAGTGATAAGGTGGTAGCTCTTCCGAAGAGCTTCCCAGCAGGCTTTAGATTCATTGAGCAACCGTTTAGTACATCCAGAATACCATCTTCGTCTTGAGACCTTATTTCTTGTCAAACATCGCTTTGCAAACGTAGAAAAGAATATAGGCCTCCCGCACTCGCTTCTCAATTCACCTTTGCCAATTTAATTTACAGTCCCAATACTTGGTACTGGAAGATGTAACTAATTGCCGTCCGTTTAGGCTTGAAGGTCTGAGAGTAGGCTGTTCATATTTCCTCGTAAAGAGCAATAGCTCCGTCTTTTCTAACCTAAGGTCACAACCTTGAGCCCACCTAATTAGTTTTTGCGAACGATCTTTTCATGATTTCGCTCATCACGCTAGGGAAGGGATCCGTAATCAGGATCGCCACATTGTCGACATACGCCACAATCTTAACCCCACATGTGTTAAGTGTGTCCAGGACGTCATTTGTTAGAGTTTAATAAAATTGAGGTTAGAAGTATCCTTATTTCTAAACAAAGTTACATCGCCGAAACCACAATCCTTGGCCGTAGAACCGACTATCGTGGGAATACTTTGAGTATCATCCGAATTTGTTCCTGATGCATAATTTATTGATTTACCTATGGTATTAGCATTAGCAGACCTTGCAGAACTATATGCTCTTTTTAAGTTAATTAAAGTACAATATGCATAGATATGTAATATTTATTAGTAACTATTCTGTCGTACTGATTTTTTCCAAACCCCGAATTTCTCGAGTTATATATTCAATGATTCTTCTTCATAAGACACATTTATTAAAAACTAACCGATATCCGCACTTCCGTCCCCACTACTACGTACTACAATACTTTTCTATAGGCTTATTTGATGAACCTAAAAAAATATCCAGTAGTCACAGTTAACATGTACAAAGTTAGCTCTAAAGCAAGGAACGTAGATTACAAAGAATTTGCAGCGCGTTTCGTTTCCTGTGTCAAGAATTTTGCATCCAATTTCACCACACCTAAAACCAATTGGATCGAATCAGATTATAATATCAATTAACAAAAGTAAAATTAGTTCAATGTAGTGTGGTGAAATTGAACGAGAGTTTCTGTTAGAGGAACGATGGGAGGGATGCATCGTAATCTACGTTATTTGTCTAAAGCTAGTAGCATAATTTAATTAAATTCAAATTTTTAAACAGGTGGCAGCCCTAATAAAGTTAGCTATGAACCTTCTTGCCGAGACGAACCGTTTGACACCCATATTTTCATATCATTGGTGCGATCAACTTATAGATCGTTTAACCAAAGAACATAGATTACGAAAAAGTTGAATGGCATTTCGTTTCCTGTGGCAAGGAATTTCGTCAAATTTCATCCCAACAGAAACAAATTGGATCGAATCAGATTCTAATATCAATTAACAAAAGTCAAATTAGTTATGGTATGGTGAAATCGGACGAGAGTACGTTCAGGTAAAATTATTATTGTATGTACGTCCTAAATGATATTTACTAGGAAATTAATAATTACGAAGATATCTTGTAAGTATGCCCTAATTCCGATTTTCATTTCATTTCATTTTTTTTAATTTTAATTTTGACGCTTTATTTGTAAGTAGCGTATTGTATAAATCAAGTTGTGTGCTCGTTAAATTAAAGCTCAATTTTAGTGTTAAAGATATTTTGCACACCTTAGTCTATATTACAATTTTTTAATTCAATATATAAAGTATAAACAATCTTTGATAGTGTACATACATATATAAAAAAAAATACTCATCAAATTAAGGTCCTAATTTAATGTGTAATATTATATAAAACGGTAAGTTGGGGCGGCAAAAGCAGCCATTAAAAATCAAAATAAAAATAAAACATTTAAACTAAATAAATCCATTTATGACTTAAGTGTTTCAAAAGTTGGGTTAAAGCAGCGCCACGATAGTTAGAATAAACCAAAAAAGAATTTAGTAAAAGTCCATAACATTTAAACTGGCTCCGGTCATATTTGAAAGCAAAATGGCATGACAACATTAAATGAATCTGATAAAAACTTTGGAACTTTTTCCCTATATTAAAGAACTTGCAACGGTTTCTCTTTCGCTTGCTCGATGGCTTCCAACACTTTCGCACTCAAAATCTCTAATACTGTTTCTTGAGTTTGTGTAGCGTCGATTGTGTGCCAGAAATGGTTTTGGTCTTTACAAATTCGATCGAATACACTGGCTACTTTTAATTGAAAGTCCTTCTTTTCATATCTGAAACAGAGAAATATGAAAAAATATTTTAATAATAATTCACTAAGGCAATGAAATTAGTTTAGTTTTTTACCTTTCCACACCAAAATCCCCTCTTTGTATGAGCTGCTCAATTGGCGCTTTTAAATAAAACACCGCATCTGGTCGTATGAGACCTTTTTCTGGCGCCATGCACCAATCGAAATCCAAACCTAAAAATATGCAAAATAAAGTAGTATATTAGCACTTTACTACATTATAATCCCATCCCCTCAAATGCCTACCTTTGGCCACGCTGTATGCCACACCAGAATACGAGTATCTATCGACCACCAATGTAGTGCCCGCATTGAGCAAATCTTCAATTTCTTTTTTGAATTCCCATCGATTGGCAGTGAATAGTAGATGTATTGCTTGGTCATTTAGTTCCCGGCAATTTTTCAAATACGCATTTATTGTACAACCAATTTCAGATGAGCGATTTGGGAAAACGATGTGTTTCGCTGGCAAACCACGACTACAGAGAAAATCAACTGCAAATTATAAATTGTTATTAATTTGTGAGCTTTGGTGTATAAGTTAAACTTACATAACAAGCGGCTTTGTGAAGACTTGCCACTTCGATCGCAGCCCTCCAAGACAATGAGAGCACCACGCTTTGCTGTGTCCATTTTTTGTCCTATTGATAAGTCGACTATACAAATGATGGAATGCTCTATGCTTCTTAATAAATCCAATATGCGCAATAAACTTATTAATTTTAGAACAAACACGCTTCTGTCCTGTACAAAATAAACAACTTGGGAGCAATTGGTCAAGATTACCAAATGGGCGCTGCCATGCGTCAATTGACAAATGACGAAAGAGTTGCCAACTCTCTAAATAAGTGATTATTAAAAATGGTTGGCCAATTAACAAGACCATTATGAATAGCTATTTATTCACAATGATCTCCTATGTGGTGTGACTATTTGATGTGCTATAGTTTCAAACCGGTTGTATCAACATTGTTGTTTGTTCTCATGCAAAGCTCGAATACCACCAAAAAAAACTTTGTATCCGGTCAGCTTCGTTGTTTAGATTTTTTGAGTATATGTTTCATTCTTCGTCGTATGTTAGTTTGACTAATAGCGTGTTTCTTGTCCTTCTACCTCGTACATTATGAATGAATTTATTGAACAAATGTAGATGGTGAGTTCTAAACGAATGTAGCATAAGACTTAAGTTGAGTGTTCACAGGATTATATTTTTTTTCAATTAACTCCTTGTTTGGGGAATGTTGCTGAGGAGACAAACTATGATCGCATATGAATCTGTAAAATTATTATTGACCTCATAGTTGTCAAAACCTTATAATCGAAATAAGTCAACATTGTGGCTATATTCATAAGATTTGTCCCACAAAATTTTCTTATAAAAGCCGGGCATTACAGATTAGTTGGGGTGGCGTAACATCGAAATAATCAATGAAAAAATTTGCTACATATAATTCCTTTTTGTACAAAAAAAATTCCATCCTAATGCCCCTGCATTTATGCAGAGCTGAAACCCTTTGCCAGCAAGAAGTATTTTCCAACAAAGCAACACTGTTCTTGGATTTACGAATTGTGTGCTAGGCTCACGAAATATTTGTTAAAAAAAATTTTGAGGAAACTAATAAACTGATTGAAAATTTAGTAAGTGCCCGAATAATCCATGTAGAAATGTGCACTGAGTTAAACAAACATTCGAATATGAAATACAGAAGTGATTATTTCCTGAAAAAAATGCTTTGAAAATCTTGCTGCATGAATTGCTTTTGGTGAAAAGGTGTTTTGGTTAGGAAGGTGCGGAAATAGGAATCGTGTGAAAACCTGGCAAAGCGGGTGCAGCAAAGATACGAAAAAGTATCAAATGCAGGCTGGCGGCACACGAAATTCGCCCAAAGGGAAAAATACCAAAAGGCGAAAAAGTGTGAACTGCGCTAACGAATCTTCTCGCCGTGTTGAACTATTAGAAAAATGCCGTAACTAAGGCAGTTGAGTGAGTGAGACAATATGCGCTTTCATCTTGGCGAACTACTAGAATTAGTGGAAGTGAGACGCCTGATGAATTAAACCGATGTAAACAAGAATTTGTGCAAAAGAAAGAATTGCGCGAAAACAAAAAACTAAGTGAAGAGTGAAATGTGATTTTGAGGAAGTCCCTCTTGTGGCGTTACAGAAATCCGGATTGAAAAATGTGCTCAATTTAAATTTTCGCCAAAGGAAGTTACCTAAAATTTTACGGTGTTCCCGAATTAATGAGAAACTATATAAATTAGTAAAACGGATTTATATAAGTTATCGCTGTTTTCTCCTATATATGTACTTATTTAAAAAAAAGGAAAACAGATTTGTTTTTTTGTGTTACATAAAGTAAATTGGGGTTGCGAGAACAACTTGTTGTACAAAGATTTATTTTTTTGCATTAAACCGTAAAAATTAAAAGCTGAGAAATAAAAACAACTCGATAATTCAAAGGCGGTCTGACATTCATTCAGCTGCTTTCCGTCATGCTTATTCTCGTATCTTCTTTATTTATTTTCGTCTTCTGTTACGTAGAAGGATCAAAAGAGGAATAACAAGAGGAAATATAAAAGTGAAGAAGTTGCCGGAGTAGAAGCAGAAAAAGGAAACGAATTGTGTATAGGTGAGATTAGTGTGGCGTATGGATATAAATTTTACTTCGCTGAGATTTCGCATTTCATATATCACATACATTTTATTATTCTGCGTTTAAAGGAATTACATCGAATATAGTACAAGTGCTATGCATAAATGGTTGTAAAACCTTTTTATATATCATGGAGTTTTGTAACATGTTTATAGAAAGTTGTGCGTAAGTGTATGTGTGTGTATTTTCGCCTATGGGTTGCTGGCCGCAGGACCTATCCTAGTGTCGTCTGCGCCATCAAGAAGTTTTTCAAATGAAGCAAACGTGAAAGGCTATTTGTGCACAAATCAATTAAGATGAATAAATTGTGGAAATATTTTTAATTTTTTCCGCAAATGCCTGCCTGCAATGTGTCAAAGCCTACCCTTTTTTAATGTGCGGGAACGTAGTACATTTTTAAATGTACAAATGAAAATTAAAGATTGTTGCCAAACAAACAACAATGGTATATTAATTTTATGTTGATATTAGCGTCCAACTCTCTAATAAAAAAATGAATGCAGCGACACTGAAATGACGTTAATCCAAAATGCCAAAACACCTTGCTGTGTAAAATAAAACCAGGGAAAGCTAAATATAAAGATATTCATAAATAAAAGTTGCATTGACCTTTCAAATATATTCAAACACACTTTTTACCAATTTATCTTCAAGGAACAATCCCATATGTTTGAAAATTAAAACAAAAATACACCGCTTAATAAAAAACCTTTGAGGAAAGTCAATATCAACGAATAAGGTGAAATGTCTAATAATAATCCGCATGGACATATAAGCCAACCGACGCAAAATCCTTCATGGAATCATTTGCAAGTAAGTTTTTGAATTTCCGCGTGGCATTTCTAAGTTTCATGTTATTGAAGATTACGTTACTAACAAATTTAAAAATCACATGCATAGATGTTAAGAAAATTATGTACATATTTTACACCGAAAATTTTCTCCATATTATAATGCTTTATTATACTTATAAACAGATACCATCGTATATACCGAGGCAGCCACAGTTGGCGCACATGTCCAACGAACGTCCAATGGTGCGATCACCATCGGCATGGCATGCACCGGCACCGCCACCAGAGTCCCTATATAATTTCATGTCGGCCAATCATAAAAATGTAAATGAATTTAATATTAAAAATATGTACCTACATTATTTGGTATTAATTTTTACTATGCAGTTAAATTGTCTGTAGTTTCTAGAAAACCTGCTTTTTTCGTTGGATTTTTCATAATATATTTCCTATGTAGTACATGCATAATTTATTTTAAACTTCTTTTGTTATATATTTTTTAACGTTTCAAAATTAATTCATCTTTATTTTGGCCGTATTTTCTTTGTTGAAATGTAAAATCGAAAAAAGTGTCGTATATTAAATTAATAATAGTTTTTCCAATTTTTCTCTTCATTTAAATTGTGTAGTTACATACAAAAACACTTACATAAAACATTTTTAAATTTTTACTCTTCATTTGCATAATGTACAATGTAGATCTTTACTTACCTGCCTTATTTAGGAAAATTTCATAATATTCTACATGTTTCGGAAAGGAGTTCAAGTCGAGAGCTTTTTATGTTAATTTAATGAAGCTACAGCTCTAGCACTAAGAATTTAATCTGTGGATGTTACAGTTACATATAACACGTCCACTTATATTGCTACAAAATCAACTGGTATGCAGATATTGAAATAGTTTAAGCTTAAAAGGACTGTTTTAATATATTTAAAAATTTAATCAAGATATTTAAAAATTTAATTGGATTATTTTGCAACGAAAACAGCGGAAAAATAACTTTCCAATGATTTATTAATGGCTGATTTATTCAAATTTTATTAAAGTAAACTTCCAAAAAAAAGGTCATTATTATTATTTCGCTAAAGAAATTTTTAAATATTTTTATGCAGGGCTTATAGACTTTTTTTAAAAACTTTTTTTTTATTAAAAAAAAAAATCCAGGAACGGGTTTTCTTTGTATGGGCATTATGCACCCTAATATACATACATATTCTTCAAAAATATAAAACGGAAATTTTAACGGCTTACATCCATTTTCTGCCGAGATGAATTTTTATGGTCACTGTAAAACAACGCTAATATAGTTCACACATGAAAACATTCTGAATCCGTTTCTGGAACAATATGTATGTAAAACGTTTCATAAGAAATGTCAGATTGCGATGTCCAGAAATATAAATAGTAGCCATCGTATGCTGAAATTGGATGGGTTTCAAAACTGTTTTTTGTCAATTTTTATAAAGGCTGTAATTTGTATGATTTATACTACAGAACGTATTATATTTTTTATAATACTAAATAATAATGAAAAAGTTTAATATAAAATCTTGCCTCTTAATTTTGTGAGGTAACTTTGTTTACTTTTGTCACCAGTCTGATTAATAAATAGTTGATCGGCAGTCCTTCCTCCGAGAGTACTTTTTCTGACAGATATGCACTAAGCAGATATTGATAAAACACTTCTTCAGACACTTTCAGTTTAAGTCCCAATTTTCGTTCCCACATTAAGCAAACGTCTCGTATGCCTGGTTTTCATTTGGTAAATTTTCGTGACAATAAAATCAAAATTATAAAAATGTTGACATATTTCGATTTGACACCAATGCAAAATTATAAATGTCAACATATTGTCAATTCGTGTCATATTTCGTCACCCAAAAATTTGACCTAATGAAAACGGTGATAAGATAAACTTTCTGCAAAAGACCGTTTTCATATTTGCCTTTTGGAATTATATGTCTGTAGTTAGTTGTGCTTCCAGCGGACATTTCTATCTAGCCTTAAAAATGCAATGCCACTTTATTCTCTGAACCTTAAAAGTAAATGGTTTTCGATAATTAGAGCTGAAAGTAAAATTTTATATATAGGAACTTAAAAACACTCGGAAATTAATTTAATTGCGAGGGTTGTAGTGTTGCGATTCTGGTAGCTAAGACTCTGCTTTTCTGTGTTTAACAGCAAAAAAGGCAAAACAATCAAAATACTCCAACAATTTATAGAACGTTAATCATTTGTGTATAACAATCAAATTTATAGACTAATTAATTTACATATTAAATACAAAATCAATTTAACACAATTAACACCTTTAGTTAACTAACACATACACTCAATGGTTGCACATTAAGTTGTAGTATAGTATATATAAAATTAACATCTATTTACATATCTCGGCTTGGGCTGCTTACCATAATATTTAAAAAAAATTCAAAATTTTAAATATCTTTTGATATTCATATCGCCATTACGATTACTCTTATTAAGCTCGAACATCAGATGAATTCTCTGCTGCCGCGCTCATTACTACCACCATTCGATTCCATGGACTTATCACTACAATCAAGTCGTAGTTCTAGTTCGCCTCTGAACAAAGCAGTCGGTGGCCATACGCCTGGCTTATTGCCACATGAGTATGGTGGTCATAAGCATGCGACTACTACACAGCCATCAGGTCCACCACCTCCGCACCAGCATCAGCAGCATTCACACCAGCAGCAGGCACATCAGCACCAGCAGCAGCAGCAACAACAACAACAACAACAGCAGCAGCAGCAGCAGCAAGCGCAGTCACAGCTTCACGGCCCAAATAGTTACCCAATGCAAGTTGATTCCTTAAATTAATTAGACAATCTATTATTTTTGTTTTATTTGCTGTAATTAGTTAATAATTTATAATCGAACCCATCCTTTAGTTTAACGCAACACGCACATCACTCTCAACTATCTGCGATGCAATCATCGCCAGCTACACATGGCATGCAAAGCGCTACACCGCATTCGCCAGCATCCCCAGCTGGAAGCCAGGGTCCGGGTAAATACTTGAATACTAATGGTAATGATTGTGAGGGAATGCTACCACCGAGTGGCACAAATAATGGCGGGCCAACGACGGGCGGTAACAACAATAATAATGTTGGCGGCAACAGTGGTGGTGGAGGAGGTGGTGGCGGTGGTGGTCCGAGTCCTGTCCGGCCGTATATGCGCGATCCGAATGATGCACCTACACATCTGGGTGGGGGTGGCGATGGTTATGGAAAAGTAGCGCACTTGACGCGCAACTACGAGGCTGAGGTATTTTCCTTATTAATTGAATATTCAAAAGAAAATATTTAATAATTTATTTTATTGTTTTTTTTTTTTCTTTCATTAGTTGCAGTCCAAGAGCACTAGTTCCAAGCCGGTTGAGTTGGTTAGTAAAGATTGTAATTATCCCTCGCTTTTACCTAATAAAATGCCGCCGCATGCACAACAGCAAGGCCAGCAGCAGCAGCCACAAGTTTCACCTAAAAAGCGTAAGTGAGAATTTTTGATTTATGTGAATAATTTAATGTTAACTTTTCGAATTTTTCTCCCAACGAAGATTCACCAATGCGCAACTATCATGCGCAACAACAACAGCACCAACATCATCATCAACAACAACAACAACAGCAGCAACAGCAACAGCAACAACCTTCACCTTATAATAACCCCCCACAGTCAACAATGAAGCACAATGGCCCGCATACACCGCCCACACCACAATCACCAGTTATGCATCAACAAAGTGGTGGCCCATTACATGGTATGGACTACAATCAAATGCATTTGCAGCAGCAACCGCAAGGACCGTACCCACACCCACAGCATGCTCAGCAGCAGCAACATATGACGCAGCATTTGCCACCTCCACCACCGCAACACGCACTACACTACCCACCACATCCGCATGCACATCCACATACACATAGTCTGTTGCCACCACAATCGGCACAACAACAACAAGCCACGCCACAATTGTCTCAACAAAATCAGCAGCATCAAGTGCCACCGCAACAGCAACACATACACCCGCAGCCAATGCATCAAACGCAGCAACAACAGCAACAGCAGCAGCAACAACAACAGCAACAACAACAATCACAACATCATCATCAACAACAAGTATCACCACGCATACACCAACACCAGCAACATCAACAGCAGCAGCAGCAGCAACAGCAACAGCAACAGTCGCTGCAGTCACAACAGCAAAACTCTTCACCACCAATGCCCCATTCCTTGAGCACACACTCACACCACAGTAACTCTAGTAACCTAACGCGTTCGAATGAAATGTCGCCTGCTGCATCGAATGCTTCAAATCCGGCGGCATATAATATTCATTTAACTGATATTAAAAAATCTTCACCACATGGCGATAATTCCGTAATAGTTGATCTTTTACCAGCAAGTGCCGCTACAAATATTCCATACTCAACAAGCGGCAGTAGTGCGCCCACCGCAAATTGTATACCCGATAGCGCAGAATCGCCATCACCGGAAGCTATATCATCGCATTGCGAGTCGCTGGATTCAAATAGTAATAGCAGTGGTGGTGGTGGCGGTGCTGGATTTCGGCATCGTATACAGAAAAGGGGCGGCGGCGGTGGCGGTGGTGGAGGTGGTGGAGGCGGAGGAGACAACAGATCATCGGGGCCCGAGCATGATGCTGTAGATTTTGGCAATGTTTTGATGTCCCCTCAGAGCAGAGGTGATGCGCTGCAACATCGACAGCAATTACCTCGAAATAACATTCCTAGAAGTCCAAAGTCATCACCACCGGAACAGAGTAGACGTTCGCCACGCAAGTCTGATATGTGAGTAGCATATTTCGGAAATTTGTTAGTGTTCTTTTCTTATTATTTTTTTTTTTTTTAAATACATCTACCTCATAGCAAATCCCCCATATCCAATTTAAGTAAATCACCTACCAATGCAACGGCAAACTTGGATACCGGGCATACACAGCATGAAAAATTGTCAATAGCTTCTACACCATCTTCACCCACAAGCCAGACCATGGAGAATGGTCGTATACCGCCTACAGAGGCAGGTACAACCACGTTACGAACAATATCCGAAGCATTTGTTGACACAGAGGTGGAGACAATTGATAAAATCAGTGCTATGATTGCCAGCACTGCAAATGATAATGCACCGAATGTAGATGCGAATAGTAATTCAAGTGTAAAGAGTGCCGTTGAACGAGAGAGCGGCATCATCAGTGGCAGTGGTGGTAGTCCAAAAACTAAAAAGCAACGTCAGGCGCTGAAGCTGCGCAGTGCCACCGAATACAATTCCAATTCGAATGGTTCAAGTAGTTCATATGGCGCAATAGGAAATACATCCACTAGGTGTATGTCAATGAGTGATAATGCTGTTGCAGTCGATGAATTGCGCAAAGAGCTAATGCAATCGGAATTGCAACAAACGGAGAACACCAACGGAGACAAACCAGTTGCACTCACCTCGAAAATCGATCGAGATGATGCAGGTGGTATTCACATTGAAACGGAATCAAATTCACGTGTATGCCATCCAACGCAACCGTTAAGTCCGCAGAGCAATAGCCACAGCAGCAGCAGTTCGTCGAGCAGTTCCAGTTGCAGCAATTCGAGTCACAGCAGTGTGGGCAGCAAAACGGCAGATAAGACGCTAGAAAATCAGTGCACTGCCGCCGGTGCTTCGAGTACGGCAGCCGTAGAGGCTGAAAAAAATAAAGCAACACAGCAGACTGAAAATGTAAGCAAAAGAGGAACGCTGGACATTGATGATGCTTTGGATTTGAATGCACACAAAACTGACACCGTAACAGCTTCGTTTGAGGAGGTGAGTGTGTTTTTTTTTTAAATTGCCACATTACAAAGAGAGTGAAACATATTATGGATATGAAGTATTTTCTCAGTAAAAGCTAGTAAATAACGAAATTTCTGATAATTTGAAAGCATTCATTCACAAAGAGAAAACTACCCCAAAAAAAAATCCGATTAACTTATTTAGTTTAGTTTTTTTTTATATTTTCCGCAAAAAATTGTTATGTAACTATATATCTGAGCCTATAGCTGCTTCCGATTTCAAAATGAAAATTATTACGATCAAAGATAAGAGTTGTGCCCCAAAGTTTATTTTTTATATGGCCAATAAGAGTTATTTATTTATTAGGTTGTTGTTGTTGTTGTTGTTGCTGTTGTTGTTGTTGTTGTTGTCGTTGTTGTTGTTGTTGATGTTGTTGTCGTTGTTGTTGTTGTAACAGCATAAAACAATCCCCATAAAATTTTATATCCGGCCAAGGACTGTCACTTCAGCGGCATTCCTCAAAATTTTATGGGGAATGTTTTAAGCTGTTACAACAACAATAGTTTTTACGTTGCTTGATAACAGTTATTGACCAACATTTATTTCTTCATTGACGTTGTATTATAAAGATATTGATGAAGATGGACAAGGAGATAAACGGAAAATAACAGTTATTTCTCAAAACTGTCATTGAAAAATTATGATTATTATTAAGAAAGAAATGTTCTACAACCAAGTGCAATATATAAGCCGATTTCTTATCACCGGGAATTAAATTTTAAAATAATTTTTTTCTAACTTTTATGGGAAAATTTAAAAAAATATGTTATTTTAATTTTTATTTTATAAATCTGCAAAAAAAAAATAGTTTTTTGGGGTCTATTTTAAAAATCATTAGTAAACAGTTAGTTTTGATTTTTATTTTATAACTCAAAAATTACAGTTATTGAAAATTTTTATTTATATAAATCAGTCATACTTATACAAGTTTGTTAAATTTCTCGCTGAAAATAAGTTGTTCGGGAACTTAAAAACCAACATCCAACAAATTAAAGAAAAAAGTCTTCAATAACTTAATAATAAATTATAAGTAATAAATATAGTTATAAAATAAAAATCAAAAATAGTTGTTATTTATGATTTCCAAAAAAATAAAATCAAAAACATTAGCCGTGTTATAGACGATATGAAAATCTCAAAAAATCGCAACCTTCTCGTGAGTTGAAATTTTATTACGCTCTCTCCACTTCTACTACTTTGCATTTAAATATTTTGAGTATTTTAAAAAAACTGTTTAGGTAAAAAAAAAACATTTGCCGCATTATCATCTAACTCGAAAAAATTTTTTTATTTAAATTATAAATAAACGATGACTAGATGCTTAATATTCCATGAAACATTTGTCCGATTTTGAGATACGTAATTAGGACTCTAATATAAATTATTTTACAGGTTGAAAATAAGTTGGAGGAAATGTTCGCCGGCATCGAAGATGAGCCAATTATACAAGAACCCGAAGATATTGCCTCACAGCCACCCGCCAATACGACTGAAGTCGTGCGCGATTTAAGCTTGGCATTGGAGTTGTCCACAAACCCCGTCACACATCATAGCGCCACACCACCAACACCACCAACACCACCACACGATGAAACATTGCAATTGCATCAATCTGCGAATGATTGCGTTAAGGATGTGAGCGCGTCGCTGCATGTACGTACTGATGGCCCACCACCGACGAAAGCCGCCAAGAAGTCCACGCTACCCAGCCCAGTGCGGAAATCAGCTGTAGAAACACCACATGCCAAATCCCCACCTGCAGCGGAGGCGTCAAAGAATGCAAGCGATGAAGAAATCGCAAAGGCGAGTGACGCTACATCTACAGGACCATCATCGACACCTGTTGGCAGAAGAAGTGGTCCGCCACGTCGGCGCCTCTCGGTTGCTATGGACCCAGCCAACTTGCGTATTATGTTGGACGATGATTCTGATTATACAGAAACACGTCCGCAGCGCACAAAACGTACGACTGCGACTAAAAGGAATAGCAATAATCCACATAGCAATGGCGAACAAAGCAAAGATGTAATAATTTGCTTAGACGATGATGATGATCAGCCGAGTACTTCGGCTGCTGCAGCTGCAGCTTTGGCCGCTAAGACGATGGCCACTGCCAGCACAGCGAAAGAGGCAACATCCCACGCTCTGGGTGGCAGCGGCACTAATGCCAAAGCAATGCCCAAAAATTCCAAAGGACGCAAAGCGCAAGACACACGCAAACGTCCCAGCCGTGCTGCCGATAATGGCAAGAATAGTGGCGGTAAGAAAAAGTTAACGGGGAAGCAACAGCAACGACGTAAACAACAACAAAATTCATCAGATGACGAGGCGCCCAACGCACCGACATCTACTGGCACCGCAGAGCAGCTAAAAAATAAATCACCCTTCATATTGGTGAAGCGAGATGGCAGCATAAGTGTGGTGAATGCGCCATTGAATGCTGAGGATCTGAATGAGAAGCATGCGGGTGCGCGGCTGGTGAAGAAACCTTCAGGCGCTGCCGGATATGCCCACGACCGAAAAAATCTACGTGGCCTACACTCTTCGACACTGAGCAACAAATACGATGCAGATACCACCGATTCAACGTGGATTTGTGTTTTTTGTAAGCGTGGGCCACATCGCTTAGGACTAGGTGATTTGTTTGGACCCTATCTGGTGACAGTCGATTGTGAGGAATATAAGGCGGCAGTGAAGGCACCCGATGCACTCGATCTCGATGCGATTTTCATGAGTAAACGTAGACGCATTGACATGGTGCAGACGAATCCGCGCAATCTACCAGTGATGGCCGCTAAAAATACCGCAGCGGGCATGGGATCGGCCGCCACTCTTGGCGTATCGCGTTTATCCGTCGGGGTGAGTATGCCAAGTGAGTTCAAAAAACACAGAGTATTCTATAGCGATTCCCTTTTTCAGGGTAAAAAGAAGAAGAAATCCATTGACGGTCTGAATGCTACGCTCTCGGTCATTGATCCACTCGATTGTACCGCAGACGAAGCTTTGCAGCAGAATTTCATCGGTATGACTAAAGTTTCAGAAAGCAGCTATGAAGTATGGGCGCATGAAGACTGCATCGTCTGGGCACCGGATGTTTTCTTGGTTGGCGTACGCGTTATGGGACTCGATGCGGCAGTCTGGAGTAGCACACATTACCAGTGTACGTTATGTAACAAACCTGGTGCGATTGTTTGTTGCCTACAACGCGACTGCAAAGCGCCAGCACATGTGCCATGTGCACGAGCGGCAGGTTGGCATTTAAATGAGGCACTAATGAATGTTCATTGTCAGCAGCACGCCAACCCCAATGCAGCGCAAATAACCATGGCAACAACAACAACCGCAATAGCAACAGTAGCAGTGCCTGAGCAGCCGACTGCAGGCAGCGGACGTCAGTCGAATTTGAAAAAATCCTGAAACGCGCAGGTGTGTGAGAATCGCCGTCCACGATCACCACGTGCACAGCAGCGTGCGCGTCGGCAGCATTGCTTAGCGTTGCCAGCGCAACGGAAGCGGAATTGAGCAACAATTAAAGCTGCTACACTGCTTCTATGAAAAAGTACTGCAAAAGTATGGAATCATGGTGTGAATGTGAAACGAACGAGGCATGCATTGGTAATTACTTTGGCTAATTGCGATCCGCTAAACATTCGTTAGTTATAAGCGTAAAACATTTTAAGTCGTAATAATAGGAGTGTACATTATCAGCAAATACGGTGGGCAAAACAAAACAAACAAAAAAAATTTAATCAGACCTTAAAGAATGTACACATTAGGTGTGTTGAATTATTGAATAGAAAAGCTTGCTCGCATAAGCAAGTGGGAAACACTAGAAACTATCGCATGCGATTTTTCACCAACAATTCTGTTACAATTCAGCGGCTAATATTTAGTTATAATCCTCGTTTTATTTAATTTTCAAATTTAGTTTTTAATATTAGTTTCTATGTGCATATTTTAAATACCACATAAGATAGTACACATATGTACATGCATACATACATACATACCTACATAATATACATACGTACATATATGCATACGAATATTACGATATAACTGTAAGCTATTTGTATATACATACATATGTACTAAATAATAATAACTGATATAGAATCTATTAACAATTAACAATTATAGTGGAAAAGGCGATTTTATTTATTATTGTAGCGACGCTGCGTTGCAAAGAATACGTAGAAAATGAATAAGTAAAAAAAAAAAAAACAAAAAAAAAAATAATGTGTGTATGAAGTGCGAATAACTATGATTTATTCCAAATTATGTGAAAATATCAAATTTATTATCTCGACAAAATTCCTAATTCTTTAAAGGTAAAACCGAGAGAATTTCGACATGTCCAATAAGGGGCTTGCGCTAACCAACACATATGCATACATACATATTGATAATGATAATTATGGACCTAATAATAATACACAATAGTAATAAATTAATGGTAATAAAAAATAATTAAAACTATCATAGTAATAGTGTAATTTTTCCTATTTCGCTAATGATTAGTGGTTGATAAGAGTTGATGCACAAAAACAAAATTTGAAAAAAATAAATAAATCCTATTCACATAGTTAGTATACACTTCTTAGTACTTCGGGAATTTTCGTATTCGCTTGCTGGTCTATTCTGAGCTAGTTAGAACAAAACTTTCGTTACCGCTAATAAAATACCCTGGGAACTTTGACACGCAATTATTACTAGTAAAGCGGAAAGAGAGATGCTTATTTCCATTTTGGAAACTGAAGAGTTGCAAAACAGTTTGCCATGTTAAGCAAAAAGTCAATGAAAAGTTGTAATTGTAAAAATGATTTAATATATTGTTAGTTTTGCATAAATTGCACTACCAAATTGGCAACAGTGCCCCATTAAATATGCTACATTTTTTAACCACCGTTCACAGCGTTGCCATTTACGCCAGAAATTACGGTAATAAGATGCGTTGGTATAACGTTTTCATCAAAAAAGAAATAATGCGGAAGAGAAGTACTAATGTAAAATGAGATACAAAATTTGAGTATTCAGAATGTTAACATCTGGCATCTTTAGCGAGTTAATGCAACCGATCCGTGGTTCAATTATTTTAATTATTAATGCGACCGACTTATGAGCATCCCTTTATGTTTAAATAGCTGATTATCAGTTATTCTTATTTTGTGTTTACATTAAAAAAAAATCATCAAATGTTATTTACTTTTTCTACAACACCTTTCATTTTTTTTGGCGCAAAACGAGATCAGCTGATGCGAGATATCAACTTCACAGAAAAAAAATATGTGGCAACTCCTGTTATATTTTGTTTCTACGTTAAACAACAACAAACAAAGTTACCTTATGGTTAAATGTTTTAAAATTAATAGGCGGCAAAGTTAACACTCCAGATAATATGAAACTCTGAATACCCTAAACTTCTAAAAAAAAAATAAGGGATTTATTTGTAACGACTCTGCAGATGGGGCGTTAGATAGTTTAGAACCAGTCACGGCTATCCGATTCCCATGTAAAAGATAAATATTGCCAAATAATCGTTAAATGATTAAATTATCTAACTTACATTCATACACTTTATTTCAGTTAAAAGAAGTTCAGGACTTTTTAAATTTTATTAGAAGGCTTTATTTGACAATATCTCGATAATGTGGAAAAGTTTTTTTTTTTGTGAATGACAATAATTTGACTATTTTTCGGTGTTCATGTAAAAATAAATATCCGCGAAAGAGCGGATTTCATCTTTTTTTGTGAAACAAAAATATCTCTTCTAATATATTTAGATTACAAAAGTAGGCACGCTTCTTCTGAAAATTCACCCTTCTTGATCTTAAAAATTTCTATGGAGGCTATTAAAATTTAACGAAAAAAAAAAGAAAATGGGAAAATTCGGAAAATTAGGAGCTAAAAGTCATTCCAAAAGGCTTTCCTGAGAGTTGAGAGATCTTCCTTTGGGCATTGCCTGTTTCTTTATTCATAAAAATCATATGTGAATCATAAATATAAAACCTTTGTTAGAAGTTATGTTGGAGGTATTAAAAATTTTTTTTTACATTTTTTCTTAGCAAAAATAGTTTCATCTTTTGGTGACGTGATAAAAAATATAAATTTTCTCTATTATATCTGAAGCTCATGTATATTACAATTTACAGAAAAAAACTAAAATGTTTTGGACTAGTTTTTTTATTTTAAAATATTTTTTGTTTATATAGAGCCAAAGATTTGGAAAACAGAAATTAATATGGATCGCAATATGCATGCGAGTATTGTTCATTTGGATCGAGAGACGAAACTGACATGAACCAAAATTTTCGTTTTTTTTATAATTTGTATCCTTCTAATCGAAGAAATCATTGTTTATTTTATTTGTTACAATGTCATTGGAATGTATTTTATATTTATCTTTTTAAATTAAATTTAAATAAGTTATGAATATTTACTGCTCCAAAAATATAAACATAAATGCCGTCGAGTTTTGTCCAGGGTAGGGTATTATTCAAGATCAGAGTCATTTTGATTAGAAACTTCAGAGTATGCTTTACGTACTTATAATAAATACCCACACCCATATTTTACCTTGAAACCCAGCTGCCGGTTAACTTATAACCGCTACGTTTGAAACTGAACTTAGGGTTCTAGAATTCACTACGCTAAATTTTACCTTGAAACCCCGCTGCCGGTTAATTTACGACCTCAACGTGTGAAACGGGACTTAGGGTTCTGGGTGGCTCAAGAAAAAAAAAACAACGGGTTCCCAACGAAAACCCCATATTGCTTTATGTTTTAAGACTTCTGCCGAAATATTACGGAAAATTTTAAGACTTACGTGAGCTGGATCTATTTGAAAATACATATCTGCAAAAATGTAATAGTTTTAAAAAATATTTTAAAAAAATCACCCCAGATGATAAAACAGTTGAAGCTTAATAGGTCTACATACAAATATTTAGATAGACGAAATCACAATAACGAGATTTGCGAAAAATAATTGGAACGTGAACGTCTAAATCGGTTAAGTTTTGACTGGGTTATTCAAGTTTTTCTTAAATTTTCTAAAAACAGCATCAATAATATATGTATACTATGTAAGGCAGTTGAAAATTTTTTTATTTGTATGCCGAACTTTAAAGCTTAAACTGTTTTATCATCGATGGGAATTTTTTTGAAAAAATATTTGAAAATTTTTTTTTTATAATTTTTTTTAAAGTATTTTCAAATCGGTCCAGCACACGCAAACCTCAATAATTTTCCGAAATATTTTGTTTTTAGTCTTAGAACATAAATAATTTTATAACTCCGATGCAAAAATAAATATGTTATGGGGAACAATCCACCCTAATGTACATAACTCTATAAATATTTAAAGATCAACATGAAATGGTATTTTCAGATAACTAAAAAGTAGGCTAATTTGTAAAATTATAAATATAAAGTAAATCAAAAATGCAACCTCGATCCATTTCGGTATTTGTTTAAAATTTAAATATTTTGTTTGTATTACAAGCGGCGCCACAAAATTACGACAACCCTACAATTATGTATGTATGTAGTATGGAAAATATCTCAAAATAATTTAATTTAAAAGTAAAATGTATTTGCATAGTAAATATACACAAATAATAATAAAAATAAAAAAATAATAAAAAAGTTATAAAAAATAGACTATTTAATAGTGAAGCAAACCAAACAGTGTGCATTTCACTAGAGACATTTTAATTAAATAAAGTGTAGTCGCTTTCACTTAATTTATAAAAAGTGAAAATGCTTTTATAACTATATAATTTAAATTTATCTACTTGGGTTGTATGCAGTTGCTATAATATTTGCTTAGACAGTTCAACTTGTATGTACATATGTACACCGTGAAAATATAAAGAAAAAAAAAACATTTATGAAAAAGAAAAACATATATAATTGACTTGTATTTATAATTAGCGCATATGCAAAAACAAAAAATAAAATAAAACACAAAATTATGGTACTATAGCGCTAAAAATAAAAAAAAAAATAAAAAATTAATAAAAATATAAAAATCTTACAAAAAAAAACGAAAAAAAATACAGCGGCAGCAATATTATTGAAATCATATGGATATAATGCAAACAATAAAAAGCATAAAAAGAAAAGAAATAAACAACAAAAAAATACAAACAAATTCTCTTAATTTTAAATTAAATTTAAGCTATTATACACACATCGACACATACAAATCAATAAGAAAATTTAAACTTGACAAAGGCAGAGTCAAAACAGTTAATAATAAACAATACTTAAAAAAAAACACACACACACACTACAAAGCTAATATTTATGCATTTAAGTATTTAACTAATTTACTGTAATTAATGTATTGTAATTTGTAATTTTTAATTCATGATGCTACGAATTGTATTTATATACATAAACATACTATTTATACATTATACAATAAAACAAAACAAAAAAACAAACCAATTTAAAATGGTGTGTGTGTAAATGAGTACAGTGATTTAATTCAAATTGATTGATATACAAAAAATATATAACAGCTTTTTGATTAAGTGAACAATTGTAATTTATTAATAATTAATAATGATACTTATTGATATTAAATTTAAATCACACACACACACACAGACAGACAAACACACGTACATCGGTAAATCTATCACACTCATATAAATACATACATACATATGTACATTAAAATGTACGTAAAACGATATAAGTTAAATAGTCGGCAATAACCGAAGGTGTGCTAAGTTTCAGATGGTGAAATGGAAAAACAAAAACGAAATGATATAAAAAAAATGACAAAACAATATAATTGTGAGATAAATAAACTATATGCGTATTGTTTCTTTTAATTGAAAAAAAAATGCAAAAAAAAAAGTTGTTTATTTTTATTCAGCGAGCTACTTAGATGCGTTGTAGATATCAACTGTGGGAGAATACTTGAAAAAGTCCTAAAGAGGTTTCCGAATTTCGGCCAATCGAAATAACTACGGACGAGAATTATTAGAATTTATTTATAGCTCAGTCGTATCTTGAAGTTATCAAATACGAGTACGAAACAAAAATTTTTTCAAGCCAAATTGCAAAAACTTCTGAACGCTTCCAGAAACAGTGTATAAGTATATTTGAAGGTAGCATTCAAACTACATAAAAACTGCCAAATGAATAGAAGAAAACATGTAGCCACTGATTTTGAAGGCGCCTATTTCATCAGCATCATATGAACGATCAGTTAGTGAATTGTCTGGTATTATCCTCCGCTGGTATTATCCTCTATAAAAGACGTTAGTTTCTAATTAAACACCGAAACTATCGAGTTGCCAAAGCAATATGTGACGCCGAGTAAAAAGTTGTATGAATATTTATCGTGTAATTTTTCGTTCTGTTATTTAAATGATTGTCGGCTAATTGTCTCGAAAAGACGTCATCGTTTTGTTTTTTTTTTAATTTTACCCACCATAAAATCCGAAAAGAGACGGTGCAGACCTTGTTTTGATTAATGCACTGAGTTCAAATATCGGCCGTGGTAAGTAACATAAAAAAAAATAATATAATCTCTGTTGAGGTTCGCCCCCAGCAGTCAATGGTTAAACTCCGAGAGTATTCCTACTATGAAAAAGCTTATCACAAAAATTGCCTGTATGTTGTAACGCCAAATTGGTATTACCATTCGAAAATTCGATCGGGTTCAAATAGTGGAATATGACTTTGAAATTATTGAGTACAAAAAAAATTATCGAATGGAAAAGGTTCGTTATGTTATCATTTCGTATCGAAATTACTAGCTTCAATCACCGGCACTGAAAGTATACGGATGCGGTGCCGATTTGCGGTAGTAGAGAAAGACGAAGGTATGCTTTTCGTGAAGAAGGACTTGACAATAAATGAGAAGAAGGAACACATGCTTATAATTACTTTAAAATTCTATTAGAAACATCACGCCCTTTGCATTAAATCTTTTTTGCGAATGAATATTACAATTCATTATTTTCTAATTTTAATCTGAATGTGTACTCGCCTTACGCCCTGCAAATAATTCAAGGACAACCTTACATTACAAGTTTCGTATATTAAATAATATTCCAAATTCAAAAAATAGTTCGGGTTCACCTAATCGACTAACCGCTTTCATTCGAGTTTTTTGACTAGACCGCCATAAGCAACTAGTCGACTAGCCTTTGATTTACTGTTGTCTTTCAATAAGTATTTGTTTTTATATGTGTTTGGTTGTATGTGCTTATTAACAAAGCTCGTTTTCCACTTTTACAAAGTTTTTATGAAGTTATTGTGAGTAACTGTCACTATTCGAATATTTGCGTTTAGTCGCTTTTCTGACTAAGTACTCGATGGTGAGCTGTTAGATAAAAGTGATCAGTTAATCGAATACTTGGTATTCGACTATCAACCATAGAAAAAGTTGCTGATCGACTTACCGATGACAAAAGTTCTAATATTAACCGCAAAAATGTCTTATTGTTTATTGTTGCCCCTCTATGTTGATGACCGGATAAAACTTATCCACCTGACAGTTGTCAGGTTTACTGCACCTAAAGTTATGCAACAAAAATGGTTTTCAGCCCTCTAATGATGACGACAGTCATTGTAATCGTTATGTTCTACTGAGCACGTGATAACGACTTTATATTATGTGACATAGTTTTAGGCGCAGTAAACCTGGTCATCTGCACAGGGCGGTTAATTCATTTTATCTTCGTGACGGACTTTTGAAAAATCATTAAATCAGTGGTGCACTGCGCCACAGAGCAGAGCTTCCAATATAGGCGCAGCATTTTTATCTTAGTATGTATGCACGACCAAAATACTGCTAGCGGTGCAAAGCTTCGGCAACTTCGCATACCCGACTTGTACTTAAAAGGCGAGTAGTTACGTGCGGCTCCCGAGTGCACCACTCTCTTAACGTCATACTTACTCAGCAAGTTCGCAGCTTAAGTCTTTTGTTAATGCTTCTTAAATTAAATATGTAGAGTAAAATTTTCAGAGCTGTACACGCCTGAACACAGCATTGTTGTTTGAATTGTTGCTAGAAATTTATTAGTTTATCAATTACTTTTAAACTCTTCCTGAACTCGAATGTTGCATTGCTAAATAAAACTCATAGCAAATTGCATAGTTTTACTTTGTTATAAATCAAATATCTTGACTAATTTTACTTTACAACTCTTTATACTTCAACT
Source organism: Anomoia purmunda (assembly GCA_951828415.1). Lineage (NCBI taxonomy): Eukaryota > Metazoa > Arthropoda > Insecta > Diptera > Tephritidae > Anomoia > Anomoia purmunda. The sequence goes on along the minus strand of OX639997.1, from coordinate 48,351,849 downwards.
TTACTCGAGAACACTTTTTTCACAACCGGCGGTTGGCTTGGATATGACCGCAACGCAAATACATTATTTCCTCAAATATTCCGACATCTCTGGTATTTGGTATCCTTACAATTATTGGAAAAAAGTTCGCGAGACCTAAACTTCTAAAAAATTATAAAAATTCAGCGGTACCTTTTAGCCACTTCAAACTTGCATTTTATTAAACTAAAATTAAATAAGCTGTAAAACTGCATGCCCCAAAAAACCTTAAACATTCTTCTACAAAATTTTAAAGGATGGAGTTTTAGAATAACTTAAATTCAAAAATTTGTTTGAAGAGACTTGCCACCTTTTTGAAAAGATAAACGAAATTAAATGAATAAGTTGAGTGAATTATTACAGCATTGGTGTCAAATGAAAGCTTCATTTCGAAACTTTATTTGTGGAAGGTTGCCACCTGCTGAAAAGTTAAGTTACCTTTTTTACCTTTAACTAAGATTCTGCAATTATGGTGTGAAACCAAGGAACTTTATTCGAAAATATTTTTGAAAAGAGTTGCCACCTTTTTGAAATAGTTAATTAGATTTAATCAATAATTTAAATGGGATGCTGTTAAAATGGTTTGCACCAATATAGAATTAAAAGGCTGTCATCTGGAAAAGAAATATTTTTGATTAGAGTTGCCACCTGTTTAATACATGAACAACGTTGGTATGAGCTAAAAGATATTTATGAAATCTTAATTCCAAAAATATGTTCGCAACCGTCTGCCATACGTTTAAGAAGTTGTGTAAAACTTAATTCCTCAATTAAATAAAATATTACAATATTGGCGAAAAGCGAAAGAGGTATAAAAGGATTATTTCAATTATAAATATTAAGAAATCTTGATTTCGAAAATATTTTTATACTAATGAAATATTGCAATAGGAGTGGCAAATGAAAAATATTTAAGAAGGTTTTTTTTTTAAATATTTTTGAAGAGGGTTACCACATGTTTCACGCATTTTTTAGTATAACTAGAAACAACAAGACAAATTTTTTATTATTTGTTTAGCTTGTAAAAATACTTTGAGTTGCAGTTAATATTCTTGAAGTACGGATTTAAGAAATTTTATTACAAAAAAATTCCGTTTTCGTTGCTTGAGCGTATTTTTCATAAGAATTTTTTGTTTTTTTTTTTTATACTTTGCTTACGCTGTGCACAATTTAATTGGGACCAAAAGTTTTTTTTTTTAACGAAGTTTCAAATATTGTAATTGATATGGTTTATAAAAGTTGAATTATTTTTTTGAAAATAAATTTATTTTGTAAAAGATGGCAATGATTTTCAAATACATATATACATGCATATATTTGTGAAGTTCAACTACCTTTATGGATTGTTAAGTAAACGGCATTCAATATTCTGAAGCAGTTCAGAAATTATATTAGTTTTGGTAATGCAATACGTAAAAAACTTAATATTAAATAACTTAGTTATTTTTCTGTTTGTTGTAAGTCTAAATTTTTTGCACATATTCTCTTATAATACAACAGCTTTACTTTGGTAAAATCGCCAGTAAAATCGCCATAAACAATGAACGATGACTTTCATTTTAACACCGAGGTAGATTTCGATACTTACCGCAGATTATATTGCGCCAGCAAATAACGACGTACCATTTTTATTTTTCTATAATTATGTTTATTTCAATAAAAATAAATATTAAATCTATAATCGATTTTTCGCTCGCACAAAATACGTTTACACTTATGTACATATGTATATTAAAAACTGTACAAAAACATCCCTCTGCAGTATCTTAAAATCAATGTCAGCTAATAGTTCCTCTTGTATGTAGATAATATCAGCTTAACTAAAACAAAGAAAGCGTTAAACTCATAAAAAATAACTTTTACAAAAAAGTGGTCTGTTGTAATGGCGTACTGTATGTTTGTGTTAAAAATTATAACTAAGTTGAATCTTTTCACCTACCAATTGTACTTCTATTACTGAATTACTGAATTACTGAATCATTTCACTTTGCGCAATCGCCGCCTCAACAATTGCGTTATATCATTCGGCAGCCGACCGATGCTGCTCAATGGCACATCGTAAGAAGTGACACCGGTATAGGTATCGCCTCGGCTAGCCGGTACTTGGTTCGTGCCAGAGCTATAATCTTCTTCAGCAATCCCTACATCTAGGCGTCGCTGTGCGTTAAGCGTCGACCTGGTGGGTGTGGGTATTAGGCCGGCTGGTAGCGCAGGCAGTTGAATGTTCAGGTGCTTATCGTGTTCGGCTGGCACAATGCTATTACTTAATTCGTGAAGTGATTGTTGTTGTAGTAGCGATGCGATGCCAGGAGTAGCGCTAGCTATAGAATTGCCAAGTGGTGGAAATTGTGGTAGCTGTTGTTGTTGCTGTTGCTGTTGCTGGATGGTGTTAAAAGAGTGAGATGGGACAAAAGATGCTACCTGTGTAGATTGTTGATGCTGTTGTTGTTGGGGATAATAAAATTGAGTTGATGTCGATTGTTGAGGCTGGAATTGTTGTTGCGCTTGCGTTGATTGCAAATAACTTGGCTTTGGTGTATATTGTAGGCTTTGCTGTAGCTGTTGCTGAGGCGCTTGTTGTTGTTGTTGTAGCCACGATGGTTTTTGCTGCAATGTCAGCTGTTGGCGCTGCTGGGGCGCCTGATAAATACCATTTGAATTATATTGTTGGGGCTGTGTTAGTTTAGTAGTATAATGCTGTTGTTGTTGCTGCTCTTGAAGTCTTGTAGCTGCTGTAAATTGCTGGAAATTTTGTAGTTCTTGCAATTTTTGTTTTTGGCCGTATTGCTGCTGTTGCTGTTGCTCTAGTTGTTGTTGTTGCTGAATTTCCTGCTGCTGGTGCTGAAATTGTTGTAGCTGATGTAGTTGTTGTTGTTGCGCTAGATGTTGCAATTGTTTTTGTTGTTGCTGGGTTTGCTGAAAATGCTGGATGAACGGTTGCTGTGTTTGTTGCGGTTGCTGGTGGTGTTGTTGTTGTGGATGCGCCAAAAATGTGGGCGTGGTTGTAGCAACTCGTTGAAACTGAGGCGAAACTTGTTGTTGTTGCTGTTGCGATTTGCCAATTGCTGAGCTCGTTTTTGAATAACTCGACGCTGTTTGGCCAAATTTTTTCGTAAGAAAATCATCTAACGCGACATATGACGCCGTCGGTGTAGGCTTGGATGGCGGCTGTGTCACCAACGACGAAATAATGGACGGCACTGAATTCGGTGCGATACGTTGACCTTCCGCGCGCGCAATAACAACTCTTGGTGCAGGTGAAGTCGGCGCTTGTGGCTTAACAAACTGTGGCAAATGTTGTGGACGTTGTGGTGGCTTTAGCTGGTAGGGAGCTGGAAAGAGGAAGAGAGGTATTTGGAAGGCGAGTGTGTGGTATTTGTCTTCGCCTACTAAATTAGCGCAACATAATGTGTGTGTGTGTGCCCTCGAGAGTGTAATAGTGTGCATTTGTTATATAGAAAACTTTGGATTAAGTGCGCGCGAACTCAACCTAAGCGGACTCACCTTGCGGCGGCAGCTTTTCGTACCGCTGTTGTACTGAGTTACCAAAATCGCGCCTATTACTATCCACTGAAAGTGAACGCGGCGCGGCATTTACTGTCGTCTGATGCAGATTAGCCGCTCGGCTATGGAAATTCTGTAAGATGGAATCATCAACAATGGCGCGAGTTAGCTTATCAAAGTCCAGAAATGTTTCAGAGTCGCCATGAGTGGTGACAGCAGAGGATGAGGATGATAAGGAAGTGGAGGAGGGAATAGAGGAACTAGCACTAGGCGCAGAAATGGGCGAAGAGGATGAGGACATTGAGTAAGTGACAATGGTTTGCGGTGCATTCGAAGTAACAGTGGGTGCTTGATTTTTGGATGAAGATGTTGAATCAGTTACAGAAGAAGTGATAGATTTTAGTATATGTTCCAGATTTGGTGTTGGTGTGTTTAAGAGCGAATCAGAGCTGTTAAAAGATGACTGCGTTGATGGCACTGGCGATGCTGCGGTGGTCGTCGTTGTGCTCGAGGTAATCGAAGTCAGCGCTTCATTTCTTTGCTTCTTAAAATTTACAAAACGATTACGCGTACGCGCTGCAATCTTGCGTGCTGATTTTGTAGTTCTTTGCTGTGGACTAACGGTAGTTGTCTGCTCGGAACTCACTCTGCGGCTCACTTGAAAGCGTCTTAAACTCTTTCTCACGCTCTCCGAAGCCGCTGGAGTGGTGGCGCCAGTGCCATGCTTCTGTGCACTGTCCTTATCGAAAGAGTTGCCCCGTGCATCAAAATGCTTACCATCACTAGCGCTGCTCAATTCTTTATCTATGTTACGCACAGAGATTTTTTTACTCTTCTGCGATGATTCAATATCATTATAATTAGTAATATTATATTCTCCATTAGGCGTATCAGTTGTTGCGCTTGTAGTGGTAGATTCAGTCTGATTATTCGCTGCGGCGAGTCGCGCCAAATGCAAACGGCTTGCCGACACGCGTTTCAAGTAATTGAGCTTCGCAGTACTGGTGGTGGTTGGTGTCTCTGTGGTTGTTATTGTTTTCTTACGACCTGCTTGCAGATTCGTGCGCTTCTCATAAGTATTTGGTTTGGCTGTAGCGCGCGGATGTGCAGAAAAACGGCGATAGTTGCGTACACGCTCTTGAAAGCTGTCGCCTTCAACTACGTTTGCTATAACTGTGGTGCTAGTCAAAGGCTGTGCGATGGTTGTCGTTGTGGTTGTGGTTGGGGTTGTGGTTGTGGTTGTCGTCGTGCTGCTTAGCGTAGCATCAGCAGCTGCGTCACTTGTGTTAACAGCGTCAATTATCGTTTCATTGTCGACATGTATGAAAAGCGCTCCACTCTCTCCATAAGTTGGATCCAGTATAGCGCTATACGAGCCACTTGCTCTTTGCGCGTTCTGTTCATCCTCGTCGCTATCGTGCTTGGTTAATTTCACCCCAGCCAGCAGTAGTTTTGCTGCTTGCTTTTCAACATCCAATTTCTCCTCATCTAGTATCGCTGGATATGTATTTACAACTACATGCTCCTCAGCAGGACTTGCAGTAGTAGTGCTACTACTCAGTTCTTTTATATGCTCTTGAGTTGGGAGAGGTAGTTTTTGTACCAGACTGATGTCTATATCGGCCGATGTGTTCATTTCTTCCAGCTGTGTCGATGTACCAGTCTCTGTGGTTGTGTCGATTTGTGCAAAATCGCTAGGCGTTTGTGTAATGGTCTCCATAAGCTCTGGCATCTCTGGCACCTCCGTCACTGAAGTGGTAACTCCATCGAAGTATTTGAACTCAAATAGGGTGGGCTCATCGGCAGTTGAAGTCTCGATATTTTCCACGATCTCGGGCAGAGGTGGACTTAGATAGTCGTAATCCAAATTCAGCGTTACATTAGCAACCGAATTCAGATAGTATTTCTCCGAATTCACGTACGCCGAAGCAATGGTGGTAACTGTGGGATTCTCAGTAGTAGCACGCTCCTGTGCGCTCTTGAATCCTTCACCACGTTCAATTAATTCAGCCGTCACACTACCAGCAAGTTTAACAGCTTCCCCATTTATGATCTCGTCTGATTTTTGGGGTGTAGGCGTGGCTGGCATGAAACTGAATTCTATACGCTCATCATCGGCGCTCTTATAAGTGGAACTATTGAAATTATTTAAATTTGGTTTTTTTATTAGAGACTCTTTAGTGTCTTTGTAAGTGTCATCGATGGGCAGCTCATTCGGCTTTAAAAGGCGTGAATTGGAGTTTCGAGAGGTACATTTGTTTATGTATGCATATGTTGATTTCGAGAATGATTTCGGTGGTAAAGATGTACACAGTGTTTGGTGTGAAAAGTGTGGAGTAGTGATGATGGTGTAAAGTAAAGTGTTAATATGTAAATAGACGAGAGCAAGAAAGAGAAAATTGAATGTAGTATAGAGAGAGAGAGAGAGGAAACAATTGTCAATATGAGAGAAAATGTTGCGAAATGTGTTTGTAAACTTGTTTGTATGTATAAATAGGAATATTGAATAGAAATATTGTAATATACTTAATATAAATTGAATTTGAATGAATTATGTATTCTTGTCGTGTCAGACATCAAGTACTCGTACTGTTACTATGCGCCCAGCAAATATACGTACATACCTCTGACATTTGAAAGAATAACTTAATTTATTTTAATAATGATTTTTAGCGACCTTTCCAATTTTAATTTGTGTTTTTCTGGCTCGAGGTTAAGGGTGTGTTTGGTAGTAGTAAAACAAATGATTTACTTTTTTCCACCAAAACACAAAATAATTTACTTTAGAGTTATTGTTCTCAGACTACTAAATTTTGTTCTTTTACATAAAAATCTAATATTTCAACTTTTATCAAGATGACCTGCTAAGCAACAGCTTTGGTAAGCCTTGGAATATTTCATCAGCACATTGTTATTATGGGCTTGACTGAGAAGAAGTAACTCGAGTTAGATTGCTCTTTAAAATGTTCACAAAGATGTACTACTTTTTCGGAAAATTCTATTTATTTATAGCTTAACCCAATAGCAATACCATCGGGGATTACATAATATTTGTTTGTTTGAGTTACCATATAATTTTTTTTCTAAAGAGAGTTGCCAACTATTTAAAAAGTTAGATTCAATTAAATTAGTGAGGGAAATCAAACAATGCAATATATGTAGGTGACAAACGAAAAAAATTAATTAAGGCTTATTTAGAAAATTTTTTGGACAGGGTTGCCAACTCATTAAAAAAAATTATTTTATTTAATTAATTAGCTATATGGAACGCTAATGTATGGAATTCAAGTGATATAGCCTAAAGTGGGCAGAATCACAGGGTTGCCACATCTTCGAAATGATCAATTTAATTCAGTTTATAAATTAACTGCAATATGACAGTATTAGTATGAAACGAAAAGTTTTATGCGAACACGTTTTTGAAAAGGTTGCCACCTTTTTTTTAAACGTTGATTCAATATACTTATATACTTTCAAATATATTTTGTATAACAGTTTAAAAATTTAAATTCAACCAAATTTATTAAATAAATGAAACGTTGCTAGAGGAATGGTAAACGATAGAGGTTTAGAAGTGCTTAGGTTAGAATGCCGGCAAAGGAACTCAGTACCCAACTGTTTAAAACACCACTGCTTGCAAAATTAAATACAAATGAGTTAAAAGAATAACTTGGAGTTGCCACCTTTCCAAAATGAACATGATCTTTCCTATGTAAATTTAAAAAAAATATGGAATATTTATATCCAACCCTTTAGTATATAATTTTATCTAGACACAATTTCGACATTTTTGAAATCTATATACAGTGTCTCAAACAATATCATATTTGTCATGTTTTTCTTAGTATTTTTTTTTGTTATTTTTGTATCAAACTTTAGTTCGTAAATAATACATATAACAAAAATCATATAAATCAGAATCTCAAACTTTGTACAAAATTAATAAAAATTTAACAAATTTTCATCAAAATTTAACATTTTTTGCAGGGGAGCATTTTATTGAAAATTGTAGTAGTGGTTTGAGATTTATTCTTCAGTTTATAGCTCAGGCCAGAATGTTTTTTGCAGCCAAAATAAATATTTTTGTAAGCGTAAAACAGCTTGCGAACAAAGCTTGTGTTAGTGTTTGATATTTTGCAGTCTGTTTTTCGCTTATTAAATTTTCTAGAGCAAATTTTACTAAATCTTTATTGTTACTAGATATCTACCACGGGTATTAAATAGCTAACTTTCCTTACATTTTATATACTTCAGATGATTTTGCGCTACAAATTTTAAATTTTACCCACTTCCCACTTAAACCCCAAATGTATGTAACTAGAGACAAAGATTTTACTTACCGTAAATCGTATCGTACTTGCCGTCTGTTTCGGCTTTGCGTACTCATACGTCGGCCGCTTAGCGCGATCACTTTGCGACGAAAAGCCACGACTCAGGAATCTGAACGAAGCTTTACTTTTCCGCGGTGCTGGTACTTGATAACCAGATACGCTGGTATCCAAGTCTGTAGAGACTCCATCAAGCAAATTATTTATGTTTGCTGCCAAAATGAGATCTTCATCTGGTTGGTTTAAGTTTTTCACATAGTCCGGTACAATAACTTCATTTTCTGGCAATTCGGTGGGATCGTTCAAAGCGACATTCACTTTTTCGGCAAAATTAGATTTCTTTTCAAAAGAGTTAACGTGACTGGGCGCTTCTGCTAAAATATGAGCTGTATCGTGTGCGAAATTAACACCGGGATCTGAGGACAATTCACCTAAGCTATTCACATACAAATCCTCGTCATTTGGCTTAACGACGCTCTCAGCCTGAATTGTCTGTTGCGTTTGCACTGTACTGTTTACTGTCTCAACACTGCTGCTTCTTTCGCTCTTCGTTTCCGTATGTTGATGATGTCGGTGGTGATGTCGGCTGTGATGTCGGTGCTGTTTCGAGCTTTTGTGCTGCGGTGCCACACCAGAATCCAACTGTGTATGCTTCGACACCGATTCGACTTCCGCGCGTGTAACTGCCGGTTTACGCGTCAGATTAGCACTTTGACTGCTGTCACGACTAGATTGTTGCTCGGCATCTATTTCACTAACAGCCAAGCCACTTTCGGCCAACTCTAGTTGTTTCTTAAGCGTGTGATGTGATGCTTTTGGAGGTATGGAAGTTTGTAGTAATTGTGATATTTTCTTCATGGGATATTCCATCATTTGGCGCACCTTCTCCATCATATCAGAATTGCTGCCGACACGATTGGCATTATTCTTAATGTAGTATTGTTCTGATTCTTCGCATTTAACGTTGCGATACCAATCGCAAACGAAATTCTTCTGACTGAACAGCGTACCGTTGGGACAAAGGAACGCAAAGCCATTAATGCTACGCGCCGTGTGTGCACAAATTCGGAATGCCTGACAGCGGGTCTCCACATCTGCATAGTAGCCTGGGGAGGAATTTGCAAATAATTAAAACTAATATTTTTACTAAAAATGAAAACATAACTTAATGATTATTTTGTGATTTTTATTTTATCGGATCTATATTTTGTGACATTTATTTTTTCGATGAAAAATATAAATTTTGTAATTGTTAGAATAAAACCATCAAAAAGGTCGCTGAAAAATAAATATTTAAACTTTTAATCCCATAATAAAAACAACAATCGATTAATTTGTAGTTTTTAATTTTCATATACAAGTTTGGTTTCCTTCTTATACAGCAATCCTCTTAAATGATATATGATCAGGTTCGTTATGATTTTGATTTCTTCGATTTCAATTAGAAATATATTTGAAATTGCCTCATTTTCAATATTCTTAGCATAATCAAAAACTCACAAATGATGTTAAAATTAGTAAGCAAGAAAAAATTAACATAAGCAAAAAAGAAGAATTCATACACCGGAAGTTGAAGAACTAATTATCGAGGTATGGAAGGACAAAATTGATGACCTTCATGGATCCAGGAAACGCAGTTTTTAAGATTTCAGTTCAGTGGAAATCTAGGTTTATTGCGATTTTTGAATCTAATTCTAAAAATTGTCTTTCTCAAAGGAAATCTTCTTATTTTAGTATTTTGGTCCAAATAAACATTTAATAGGTAAGAAGCTTAGACATATTAAACAGGTAATAGCGGTAGAACGAATACAATCCTTACATGAACTTTATTGTTCCCTAACGAAAGCTGAAATGTCAAACAACCTACCAAATTGCTCCAAATTAAAATCCATTGCAATGAAATGTGAAAAAAAGTTTGACAATTCCGCAAGACTCGTTACGAAAAGTTTTTAATTAGCTATTCTGCTGAGACTATCTGCCAGATGCGCCTTGCTTGCATGATTCATAGCATTTGAAATAATTTTCAAAGGGCATAACTTTAGAGTCAACATTATTTCGACTTTGCATAAGAGAGATCGCAGATCTATTTTCCGTAAAAGTATGTCCCGTCGCACGCTTCTAATTCCATCAAAATCGAATCATTAATATAGATTTTATGAATATCTCGATCCATGCTCCACCAATCGGATTAAAACATAGGTACTTATTAAAATTTAAGCACTTACTCCCACATGAATTTAGTGTTTAACTTTATATAAGAAAAACAAAATACAAAATACATCAAGCTTTAAAAAATCAGATATGCTGTAATATAACTTCATTCAAAACCCATTTCTCAATATTGTGGACCAAGATATACATACTTCTTAAGTTTATATTTCTATTAAATAATATAGAAACTCGTGATGATTGAGGAAAAACTTTAAAAAACTATAAAATTTAGTTTAGTTCCATTCATAATCATTAATTTTTCTGATATTTCTTATCACTGATTACGGGAATCTCACTAACCACATCGGCTTTCGTCTTTACAGAACATTTTAAGTAAATTTTTTTATATACACACGTACTAAGGTTCAAAGGTTCCAGCCTAGCCAGATTGTAGAAAATACGAAACTTTAATATCATTACATTACTGCACTTTTCATTATCTGCCCACAAAAGAAAACATTAAATTATGTCACCTTGTTACAGAGATGTAGTGTAATAAATTCAGACTGTCGATTAAAATTTCTAAATTAATAAAACTTAGTATCGTACTGTGATTAAATTTTTGACGAAAGAAGGCATAGTTAAGTTAAGTTAGTTGGGCCCGATGAGATACCACATAAATCTAGAAGAAAATCCCTTACATCATGTGGAACTTGGCCGTCGAATTGAGCAGCTGTCGTATTTTCTTAGGCCATTTAAAAACCTTGCACCCAATCGTTTTTGTCGACTCTGGTATGATGTAAGGCAGTCACATGTTAAATGCTCATTAGTTTCTGATTCCTCCTCATCAAAACAGCTTCTACGAAAGTCGCTAGAAATATTTCTTCCCTACTTAGCGAGAGAAAAGGGAAAAACATCGGCGAAAATTATGCAGCGTTTGGATGCTGCGTTAGGGCATTCTCCCATTCCTATTCACTATAAAATAATAAAAAGCTTTCTTAGGAAAGAGAATCAATTTATAATGAACCATGCACGGACTGACGGTCCGAGGGCGTTGCGGATGAAAGCGAAAAATTTGTAGATGAGGGACAAACTATAAAAATTTTTAGTTATGACTGGACTTTCACAAACAACTCTTCAAAGAATCTTACATGAAAATTTGGTTATCAATAAAGTTAGTGTAAGGTGAAAAAAAAACGTCGAGTAAAACTGGAGTTCCAAATCGTAGTCCCAACATGACACGAGCCTATTATTTATTATCTGAATTAAAAATCCTACCGGCGCGGGCAAAAAATTCGACACTGACGATGAAGTAAAAACGCTCTTTTGGGCCGTATCGACGGCAAATATTTAGACTATGGAAAACATATGAAAGGAAGATGATATTGACAAATAATAATATTTTATAGTTCCCACTAGAAATTTTCGGACCTTATCCTATATATATGTTCGTTCAAATAGCATCCCTATTTACTAACCTTCGTGTCTTCCCGTACACACAAAACTCGTTCTTGGCACCGAGCTATATATGGGATAGTCCACCTCAGGCTCGCCGGGAATTGTATGGCGCAGATCGAATTTTTGATGTTTACTGATGCTGAAAAAAAAAACAAATTAATAGAACAAAATTACATAAACAGAGTATAGAGAGAAAAGAAAAGTTTACAATTAAAATTTGTTTACCTCGTATAATCTTTTGATGTCTCCGCATCTTCGAAGTTGCCCTCCGCACTGCCGGTGCACACGAACGACAGTAGTAGCAGTCGAAATGATAGACCTGCAGTTAGTAATTTAATAAATTAATACATTTTTTTGCATACAATGTGTTTTTGTTTTATGAGTATTTGCAATAATTTCACCTAGCATTTTTGGTTCCCTCATTTCTGTCACGAAACTATGCTACGCTGTTTTTTGTTTTAATTGAACGGACGTTGGTAAATCTGCAATGAGGAAATTCAAATTAGATTATATACAAAATAGTTTGAAATCTTATTTGCTACGAAATCCGTTTCTTTGATTAGTAACACTAATTATTACACAAGCAAAAAATCAAAAAAAAAATATAAAAAATATAAAATAAAACGAAAAGAAAAGAAAAATATTACAGAGCCACATCCGCAACGACACCCCGACATGAAATTTATTATTATCTAATATTACCCAACAATGCAACAATTTCGATGACCAAAAAAAAAAGAAAAACAAAAACAAACACAAAAACGAAATAAAAGTAGAAAAGTAGAAAAGTAAACAAAATGCAAGAGCAAGTTCAAGACAACTTTTTCTATGTAAATAAAAACATAAACTAGTATATGTTAATTTTTTGTGAATCAACCTGAGGAAATATGTAAATTTTGTATGTATGTATGTGTGTACGCACAATCCAAAGCGAGACGAGCATTTAGGTTTGTTTGTGTAAATATCACACTGATCACATGTGGATTTATATATGTATGTGTGTTTGTTTTGTATGCTAATATTAATCAGTTTACGACGTAAGATTTATAGCCTCATCAATACTTATTTGTACACCACCCCTTTTGCCCGCCACACCACAACAATCTTTCATCTGACCTGTTTTAAAAAATTTTTTGTTGGCGCTTAAAAAATGCCGGAACGAAGTTCATTTCACTTTTTGCTCAACAAAAAAAAATTGAGAAATAGAAGCGGCATGATTAGTTGTCTACTACTGTTTAAATATGTAAACAAATTCGTTGTCATTTAAGTGACAATGAAAGGTGAGGCTCCAGATTTGATGTATCAAAAGAAAAATTTGCGTTTATTAGCATACAAATTTATTATTAAGTAATTTAAATTATGATTTTATGTGCAATTTTTTTGAAATAAGTACTAATAAAGAAATCTTTTGAAATGAAATATCTTTGATTTCGTTGGTATCGGATTCAGTTTGTTGGGAGTGAACAGAGTGAGGTAGCGAAATTGATACAGTGATTTGACCATGGGCTAAATTTGAGCATTTTTTATTTGTATGCATATCAAGACATTTTAACACATCTTTTTTGTAATAACTTTCGTTTAGTATAGTAGTTGTGTTAAAAAATGTTTTTTTTTCGTTTTGGTAGCTTTTTTAAGGACTTTGGTTGGTTATTTTATTAGCAAATGGCGAACGTGAGCTTAAAGCTCCTATTGGTGGTAGGTATGGCTGTTACCGAAGAACTTGTAAAAAATGAGAAGGAGCAAATTTGAAATGAGGTTTTTCATTAACAATATTTGCCGCTGCAGTCGAAAGAATCCACCTGAAGAAAATTCGCCCGCACACTGAATTTAAAATAAAGGAATAAAGACTTTTACAGTCATTTGGAGTAACAATGAGAATTCAACATAGATACTTTCAAAAATTATCAACCAACTATTCGTATGATAAGAATATCCAAAAAAAAAAAAACGGTGTTACAAAAGCATACAAAAATTAATAACTTGCTATATTTAGTTACAAAGCTGTTAGTTTGCGATTCATGTTAATTAAGATTTGATGGCTTCTTTATCCCTTTAAATATTTAATATTACTTAAGGTTTATTTAGGTGTCATTAATTAATTATTGTCATCGGCCTTAGCTTCCTTTTCCACACTGGATAGGGAAGCGAAGCGAATAAGTGTGGAGGTTAGTCAGCGCATTTTCGTCTTGGCTCCCGCGTCACTGTTGACAGTTACGATTTTGACAAAGTAGAGGACTTTGCCTATCTTGCAACCAGCATAACACCAACAATAAAGCCAGACTCGAGAGAATCTCTCTTGTCTTGTCGAGAGAATCTGTCTTGTCTTGGGCTGAGTAAGCAAATGAGCAGTAAAACCCTCTTTCGACAAATCAAACCCACACTCTATAAGTCTCTCATCATGCCCGTGCTATTGTATCGCTCGGAAGCATCGACACTGTTAATATCAGATGAGATGGCCCTTAGAGCGCTCGTGAGAAAAATTCTCCGAAAAATGTTTGGACCCTAACGCCATTGCGACGGTGAATACCGCAGACGATGTAACGATGAGCTGTATGAGCTTTATAACGACAGTGACATAGTACAGCGAATTAAGATTCAGCGGCTACGTTGGCTAGGTCATATTGTACGTATGGAAGAAAATGCTCCAGCCCTGCAAGTATTTAACGCGGTACTAGCTGTGGGGCAGAGGAAAAGGAAGACCTCCTCTACATTGAAAAGACCAGGAGAAGAAGGACTTGACATCATTTGGTGTCTCTAGCTGGCGCCAGTTGGCAAAGCAGAGGAGCGACTGGCGCGCTATGTTGAAATCAGTAAAAATCACCTAAGCGGATATAGCGTCGATTAAGAAGATGAATTCTCTGTTAAATGTGATTTGAGATCAGTATAAAAACGATAAAAAGAGTGCAGATTTCGAAAGCACGTTTTTGAAAAACACAAACTTTTTAAACTTTAACTTCTTTCTGACATTTAAGCTTATGGTAAGTTTTAATCCATTATATAACTAGATTATGCGTATTTTTGTGATTAGAAATTAATCAGGTAACCTATCAAAGAAATGTGTGCAATTTGAAAAGAAAAAAATATATGGACCACCTACGCATATCGCTTATATTATATGTATTATATTAATAAGCTAACATAAATTTTGTTCGTCTTCGATTTGCGGTTCTACTAAGTGATAGATGACCGTAGTTTTGTTGTTTTCAAAATTGGTTAAATTAATATGTTTGCCACCTATAGAGAACATTTTAACTCTACTGTATTTTGCATAAATATAATATGTTTTTTTTTGAGTAAAATAGGTCAGTTTGATATCAAACGAAAGGTCATTGAGAACTCCTTAGGCGCGAAATATTCTTGAAAAGGGTTGCCTCCTTTAAAAAAAAAGTCAAAATGAATATAATATATTTTTTAAGTAAAACAAAGTAATGTGGATTTAAACAAAAGGTGTTCTTGAGATTTCTTTATAAGCGATTGGCTACGTGCGTCATCTATTAATTTAGAAAGAAACTAAGTGAAGTTCATTTGAAAAACCTTAGCATTAAAATTAAAGCTTATGAAAAGTACTGTAGCCGCGAGATAATTTTTAATAAAATAAAGCAGTATGGTCCAAATTAAAGGAAAGTAAGTGGTTAAAAGAAACGAAAGTGAAAGCTGTCTTAAACCATCCAAAACTAAATGGTTGGCGTATTAAGTAGTAACGGAGTTATGTCAATTTTTCATCAATTTAGTGAAGTCATTGTTGAAACTGTAATAAATTTTCTAGCTAATACAAGTAATATAATTACTGAAATGATTGGAAATATTGAGCCGCATATTCTTTCTGATAACATTTTGAATTCTGTTATAGTGGCCTAAAGAAATTATGACAGCATGATCGATAGTACAACAATGACTCTGTTGATTTTTTGAATTTCTTAAATGTCAGTCGATTATCTTCATAAAACTGAGAACTAAAGAAATAATATTGTATTGTTTATACAAAATCTACATACAAAGAATGCATTGGTGAATGAAACTCGCATGTGAGAAAAATGTATAGAAACCTTTTAGATTGTGTAGTTGTAATTGGCATTTCAAGTGGCTCGCGAATTTTTAGACCTCGCATTAATTTGTCCCAGTTAGGTACTCCTTTGTAATTTGTTTGTTTCAGCGTACTCAGTTTCAATCATTTCAGCTTTTTATCATCAATTATTAAAAGTTTGATCAGTAAATAGTTTTCTCGCTCCCTCTTGACAAAATCGGCTCCCTTAGCAAGGCGTTGTGTTGCTAAAACTTCAAACTTACATGCCAATGGGAGTAAAATCGACATTCATAGATAAAATATTTCTATGTTATTTTTGAATAAACAATTAAAATCACATCTACGATGCTATTTATGAGACATTTTGCTTAGGTAAAACGAAAAAACTTTTGACAACTGAGTGTCGAAAATCGAATGTCACTAGTGAGCAAACCTTTAGTAATTGAACCAGGGCTTTTTATATGAACATAAATAACAGTCGAGGGCAAATATTTCAAAAAGTTGGTGTTATATTATGAACTCCTTTATTTTTTCAAAGACAATTTTATTTACTGGTGCCAGTAGAGCTCGTTCGTTTGTTGAATTGCGGTACTATTTGTATTACAGATAGACCGAGGTTATTTGTTTGTTTACCAAAGTATTTTGTATAAATAATGGTATTAATAGAGAAATTGTTCGCCATTAAAGTAACATAAAAAAATGATTTCAAATAAATAAGTTGGAAAATTTTTCATCACCCTTAAAAACTGGGAAAATGATCGAATTTCAACAGCAACTAGCACACCTAGTGATAATAACAGTAGGTACTGAAATGACAACTATAAATTTTGTAAGGCACATGTTTTTCAAATGATTTTCACTTCTAATCCTGTATTTAAATAAATATCAAAGTAATAATTGTCCATACCAGAAGTACGCAAAAGAATTAGTTAACCCATTTGATTAATACCTTTATATTGACTGAAAAGTCTAACTAACGTATAATATGCACACATATGTAAATAATTAAATCAACATGTGGCCATGTATTGATTCTTGAATTACTAGGCTCATGCAAGCATTTGTAAAAAATAGTTGTAACAATTCGCTTCATGTGGTCGTTGAAATAAATTCAAATTGAATTCAAAATGAAATAATTGCCATAAATTGATAAATGTTGCTTTTTTCCTTTTAAGTAAGCATATCTGTGTATGTGTGCCGAATACTAATCAAGTGAATAAATTCTGATTATATTCTACTTACTCACTGGGCGGTCTATGATTCTCAAAATAATTAATATGCACACTTACGCTTAACGGTTTCATTTAAAAAGATTAACATTTTGGTTACAATGAAATGTCAAGTTAATGCCCTACACGAACACTTAATTATAATTCTTTGCTCTAACACTTGCTTGACACTTTATAAGAGGTAAAGTGATTAATGGCGGCCCAAGCTGAAAAAAATTAATGTCTATATATGTAAATATAAATATGTATGTATGTATGTATAACTATAACATAACTTAATGCATTTCAACGCCAAATTGTTTATACCAAAGTCAACGGCTGACATCTTAGCGTAGTGTAATCGACCCCTACTTAAACTACTTTTTTTTTTAGCATAGTTAGTGTATTTTGGTCACTACTTAAGAGTTTATTTATCTCTATGCCTACGTTTGTTAAAATGACCACGCATGACATATTAATGATACACAGGGGAGTGTTTTATTAACGAAAATTTAAAAATTACTGATGCCACTGTTTATTATTTATAAGCTTAAAAATATAGCAAAAGGTTTCCCACAGTTTCCGTTTTACTTATTTATTTAATTTATTTTACCACGACTGAAAAAATATGATTTAAGTATAGACACCCATTCGAAACTGATTTGCATTTTAAGGTTAGTGATAACTTTGCAGTCGTGAGATTTCACCAGCCACATGCATTTGGATTGTCGCGAAATGTTGATAGCAAACAAAATTATCGAAGCGTTTTAGACGATGCCGCATAAAAAAAAAAAATTTCCAAATAACAAACAAACAATTCCATAATTGACGTGGCGAACTGTCACTTTTCACGCTGTTCTAAATAGCAAACACATTTTAAAAGCTGTGAAAAAACTTTGCTGGCTGTTGCCAAGATGTTGTGAACTTTTTCACGGCGTGAACTGAGTGCTAGTTTGTCGTGGAAATCTGGCAATGCAATTTGTATCGGGTTTGACAGCCATTTCACGTGAAACACCAACTTAGTACTATGCTTTATGGATAAACAATCTCTACTGAAAATATAGAAGTTCATAAGTATTGCAAAGCTTAGAAAAACATAAATAAATATATAAGCAAGCACCTTTAAAAATGCTATTCCAATAAAAAGTAAATACACGCGGACACTGCAATTTTTTCAATATTATAAGACTAAGAGCTTTTTTCGAATTACATGTCGCGATTGCGAAACCCCATCGAGTCTTAAATTTATTCTTCAAAAACATAGAGTTATCGATATAAAAATAAACCATACTCATTACATACATTAAGTACAATATATAAAGCGCTTAGTACTTTTTTTTTACAGATAAAGCTTACTATAATCTTTTTATACAAGTATAATTTAATATTCATATGTATAATATTTTTCGGCCTGTTTTTTATTAAACGATAATATTAATTTGTGAGCTCAAGGCCAGTATAACGAAAAGTGCATTAATATTATCGTTAAATGATTTATATTAAACAATAGAGTTCGATCAAGAAGTCTGATGAGGAGATGCGGTGTTCTCCAAAATAGCTATAACTTCTACCATTGTTTTTTTTTTCTATAATTCCTCCTATTAAAAACTTGCCTTGAGCTCATAAAAATTATTGTTTGATATAAAATAAATAGGCCGGAAAATATTAATATATGCATAAATAATTTATTCTAGTACTTCGCAGATGGAAGTTTTAACTATTAACATTATTGAAAATATGTTTATTATTGGAATGGTGCCAGTCGATCTTAGATGGATATTATTTTGCTGAATCAGATTTACAAAATGTTCTACAAAACTTCGAAAGAACGAGATGCTGAATTTAAAATGATCGATTTGTCACCAAAGCAATGAAGACTAAGTAATTTCGGATACACAAAAATATATTCTATGTATGATAGATATATTTCATACTTCTGGCTTGGGGTAGGGGTATTTGCAGACTTCTTGGGAGAGGGGAGATCTTACCACTTGCTTCAATTTTCCAGTGTTTTTCAAGCGGAAGTTTTTGCTACCGCTGAAGGCTGTCAAGCTGCTTTCGAGCGTAACTACCTTGGTAATTTTCGAAATGAGCATGTAGCCAGCCATCTTCTCAGGCAGCCGAGCGGCCATATTGGCTCTGGCATCTTTCACAACCAAATCAAAGCTAGTTAAGCAATGTAGGACTCTATTGAACCAGCTATCAATAGACTTAATTTGGGTTCTTGGGCATCGAAAAAAGAGGGGAAACGAGACAAATATGCTAGCCGGAGAGGCTTCAGTGACAACCTCAAATGAGATGCCAACTCCAGCTCCAAAAGGTTTAATTAACAGGATCATTAACCTAAACCACCTTCAGCAGTCTACTCAGAGATGGCATACAGCGTCAGTATGCAGAATTGGAAAATTAACATGGCCCGAATATGACCCTAAGAGAGAACATCATTTCTTCTGGCAAAGGGTAGGCCTCACATCGCGAGATTCGTAGTACTGCCTACAATGATACTGTAGAAGCTGCAATGCTGAAAATGAACAAGAGACAGTGGAGCTCCTCTTGTGCAGATGTCCGGGTCTAATAAGGAAACGTAAGGCCACTCTGGCGACCTTTGAGTATAATTCTCTGCAAAACTAGCCTTAACAACATTCTAAAATTTGGAAACTGCGTTAGTTGGGTTTAAAACGAAATAACCCTATGTTCAGTTGTATCAAAACTGCACCCAGTTGCTCATTGGGCGTTGTACACCTTCGTCGCCATTTTAACCTAACATAACATATTTCTGAAAAATGGAAGGATATGACGATTTATTTCCATATATAACTCTCGTCTATCCTGGCTATTTTAAATGCTTTTTTTGACACATATTTGAATACAAGAAAGGAGAGGATCTAAAAAAGAATGGTACATAGAATGTTTGTCATCGGGCTCATTCTTAAAGAGGTTAATTTCCATAACAAATTTATATATTTATTCACCATATTCACAAGTAATAGATATTTATCTGTCGTAGCAACCGGAATTTTTACATATGTAGCTACAAGTAAGTGGTTGAGTCAGAATAAAGTCGATATTACTCATCACACAAAAGACTTAAGGCACAAACCTGCCAAATTTTAGATGAGTAATTTGAATACCAATTCACAACACTGACATACAAAACAAAAGTTTTTTAGAAAGAGGCAAGAATACCAATAGCTCCTCCAGGAAAACGTTGGTTCACTGATTTAAACCGAATTAAAGGTAAAACTTGTGATCAGGGCCTGGCAGTTATGTTTTTTCAATGTAATGAAAGTTCGGGGAAAAATATTGTTATAGAAGAAAGTTATCAACAGTGCTCGGATTGTGATGACCTAAAAAACAATGAAAAATTGCCCAAAAAAAAAATGACAAAAAGACCCAAAAAACCCCTTTGTTTGCGTTGCAGTAAATTACTGAGTACATTTTTAAATTATCAATTAGGAAAGACCTTCGATCGTCACTTAAAATATTTTTAAACATTGAGAAACTTCTCTCTACGTCGACACTCACAAGAGGAGCATATTTAAAACATTTTATGTCGTCAGAATTAATTTCATTGAGGTCTACATTTTCGAAGTTTTCACCACCTAAAACATCAGAAATAGAACACATAATTTTGTAACCCTTATTTCTGGTCAGCACACTATTAAATTTCTCAAAAACATTCTTGCCAATGTCACCGCGAACGCCCCTTAATTGGTTTTTGATATTTTCAATGACGGATATTCCACCTTCTAATGAGAATCCTTTTGTCTGCATCTTTTGCAATGCAGAAGCAATGCATTCAAAATTTGCTTTTATAAAAGCTAATTGTAACTTTATGCTTTCATCCGCATATAGTTTTTGAGTTTCTTTAATTGATTCGGCATCTTGGCTGGGAAATGAATCTACAACTATTTTTATTTTTTCAAAATGCTCACAATAATATGTACATGCATTTAACCATGTACCCCATCGCGTTAAAATTGGTTCTGGTGGTAGGGGTATATCAGGGCCAAAGCTCTAAAACTTTCTCTGCGTAATGGCGCTTTAATGAGCACTTTCTTAGTGTTTGCTATCAGTGCATCAACCAACGGGAAGTTAGATCTCACTTTTTTCGCAATCCTGTGTAAGCCATGTGCCAAACAAGTGACATGTACTAATTTTGGATAAAAACTCCTGATAGATTTGGCTGCCTTGGCCATATACGGAGGTCCATCCGTTAGAAAAAGCGTCCTCATATTTTATACCTGCGTTACAAGTCAAATAATGAATAATTAATAAAATTTATGTATCTACAAACCATCAGGCCAAAGTAAAGACATGGATGTATTAAATAGTTTGCATATACTGGTGTAATTGACTTTTTCCAGTACTTCAGACGTGAGCAAAAAAACATTGGCTGGTTCGTCAGATTGCATAGTACCAACAATAACATTGGGGACATTCCTACTCTCCGCATCACAGGTTTCATCGATGGAAACGAAAACTTTTTTTCCAATCACACTTTTTCTTATTTGGCACAAAACGTCATCATAGCAACGCGGAATATACATATGTAGGTTCTTCGTAGGGTTGACTCGTCTGGAATACTGCGCTGCGTGTACTTCTCCATAAATCGTGTTGTTTAATTTATTCAATGGAATGTTAGCACAAGCAAATGCCTCACAAAGCTCCTTAGAAAATTCAGAAAAGCTGGCATTCCTATTAGATGCACAGTCGATGAGCAAAGATTGCCTTGTCTTATTTTTTTCCTCTAACTTTAAAGAGCGTTGATGTTTGTCTCGCCCAATATGTTGTTGTACGGTAAATTTTTTATCAGCAGCTACTTTGGTTTCGCAATCTTACAAAAAAGAATTTGGCCATCGGCTGAAAATATATTTGCACCGAATTCTTTAACTAAATTTTTCAAATGCGATGTTTTACTAGGTTTAACTTTTGGCATTTTTATAATATAAATTTTAACACGAAAATAAATTGATTGATTCAAGGAATAGCGGTAAATGGAATACGCTCAACATCAAGATCATTTTATCGCAAGTGTGACTGAATAAGAAAAATTTCAATGAAAATTAATACACACGCTTGGATTGCAATATGCAAAAGCAGGAGAGCATGTCATACTAATAAAACAGATGGATGTTCAAACAGCATAGCTATGTACTTGCATATAAAATTGCCACATTAAAATATTGAAAATTTTATTAAATCTGACATAAATGACACAAAACATTACTAAATTTAGCAAAAATGATATAAAACCAAAAATTAACAAAAAATTACAAAAAAATGACCTAAAAATTTTTATATTTGGAATCTAGGGAGTACGTACGGCATTTTCCTTTCATCAGACATTGTCTACATAGCCGCAGAAAAAAGATGACATATCATCCAAATCCGAGCCCTGGTTATCAATGTTCCTTTGATCTCAGAACCTCCTTGATACTTTTCATTTTTTTTCAATTTTTTGGAAGAAGTCCCAATATTAACTGAAAAATCTGGATTTTATTTTTTTAGTACAGTAATAACAGTTAAATTTGACCAAATATTTTTAAGAATTTTTACAAATTTTATATCAAATGAAAGAGGACCGGAATAGCCTGCAAACTGAAATATCTAAACGAAGAATGCTACGTTTTGAAAAATATTTCAATTAAAAATGTTATTTGATTACAATGTAACAAATAAAATAAGAGTTCAAAAATAACTTTTTTCTAACGAGTTTTATTATAAAAGTTGTAAAAAATTCCGAGTTGTTGCTTGTGGCTATCAATAGAGTAGAGTTTGCGATAAAATAATTTTTGAACAATTTAGAATTTTGACTAAAAATACCTGTTTGCTTCATTAACTCGATTTGTATTCAAATACAGTATGATTTATTTTTTGAAATATTTTCTTTACTTTTACGCACTTTAAGCTTTAATTATCATTTGTTTAAAAACACTTTTTAATCTGATTTTTGGCATAAGTAATGTGAGCAGTTAGTTGTACTAAATTACCGGTATGAAAGTTGAAGGGCGTGCCTCTGTTCTCGATCAAACGCTCCAGGATCATGAAGTGCGAAAAATTTCATATCCATAAATCTGAAAAAGCTAAACTTGCTTTTAAATATTTTTAAAAGACCACTGTAAATGCAAATCAGTTGACTTAGTGTATAACTTAATACTTTTTTGATCAAATTGAACAATGTAAAAGTAAAATGTTTAAAAATAAGCTTAAACATTAAAATATGTTGTCAATAACCTTTATTTTTCTTGCATAACATAGTTTGGTCTTAGTGGAACCGATTCAAGTAAAAAAAACAATGTATTAATTTACGAAGTATATAATTATTCTAAATTCTAGAATATATTTAGAAATAGCAAATCTCATCTTCAATATGTACTCCAGGTCTCAGTCAGGAACTCTTCGCAATGAACCTTTAAAAAAAATACCCTAAAATACACAGGACACCTAAAGGCACTGGGTACCATAGCCTTGCCGCGCTCAGCCTGTAAGTATTTATTAAATGCAACAAAGCGATGTATCTCATTTTCACGAATACAATTATGAATATCTAAATTATTTTCCATATTTCCAATGCACACTTATTTCTGCTTGTTTATTTTAAACTAAGAAATAATAATATTTTGCGTTCTACAAAAATGTAATTAATTTTCTATCAGCGCGCTTTTTAAATTGCAACAAAAATATTGCTCGGCATGCGATCGCACATCAGCTGAGGTTAACTGGGGGGTCTGCGTTCAACTCAAATGATTTATTTGTATTCTGTACACCAGATGCCACAAACCTATATGTGTTTCTATCGTTATGCCACAACTTCAGCAATTAATGTTTTGAATGAATAGTCTTTTGAAAAAATTCATTTTAGAGTTAGGCTATAAACAGGGTTCTTAAGTCTTAAGTCGAAGTCTGTAATTTATACATCACTAAAGTCAACCTGTACTTAACCTTATATTAGCTGTGGTAACTTGTCCATTATTGAAAAATCTTTCTGAGTGATATTTTTACACTATGTATTCCACATGCGAGGTAGCCCATTGAAGAAATCAAGGCATATTGCTTAATGTGCAGCTTCGTTCCACATTGAAATTCTTGTTGCCGCAACCATCGACAGGAATGTGAAAATATTTTGATATCTTGTGTACAGTACTTTTACCAGTTTAGTGCATAGAAAGCAAGGGTATCGAGAACTATTTCTATTGCTCGTAGAGTGAAGAAGGGAAGGAAATGAATGCCGAAGTTTAGAAAACATGTTGCCTCAATATGTTGCTTCAACAATTTCCTCTTATTTGTTCAGCATCAAAACTATTTGCATTCTATATATTTTTTCCCCCATATTTCTTTTAAACCAACATCAGAAATAAAAAAGCAAAAGAGTTAAAAACTCAACCACATACAATAATTTATGCGAAACTCACAGCATACTCGCCAAACGAGCAACAATGAGATAGATGGCAAACATAACGCCCACTTATACGCCTCTGAATAAGCGGTAAGAAAATAAGATATTACCATACAAAGCGGAACGAGTAACATTTTTTTTCGAAGTCAATTCATTTTGAAAATAAATATGAGTAGACAAAAAAAAACAATTTGCCAAACATTCCATAATCATATAAATTCTTTTGAATTGTTTGTGTCCATGCAATTGAAGCAACTAGTAGCTACTTTGGCATTAAACAAAAAAAAAAAATAATTGATTAGCAATCGTTCACGTGAATAGTTTTTGAAGAGGCCTAAAGCATAACATAACCGCCGCATACACATAATATTAACATAAATAAAATTAACTTCATTATCAATAATTTTAGATCGATTAACTTGATCACTTCGTTGTTTTTTTTGTTCGTAGTTTAATTTTTGCTTGTAATCGATTCTTCCGTCATACTCGTATAATTGAAGGTCAATCTTGCGATTATGTGATCAATTATTGTCTTCTAAGATATGTCTACGAAACTTTTTAATATTTATTGTTGCAACTTGTGTCATTGTGAAGATGTATATTTGATTTGATTGCAATTAATCCATTAGCTTGTTAATTAATTATAACTGGCTGTTTTGTTCGGCGTTACTAGTTTTAAATCACAAATATTTCGCTCAGGAAATAAAGAGCTAAAAGCATAAAAATGAGTTGATCATTTAGAACTTATCTGCATACTCGAAAATATATGTAGGTTCATATTTAGATTAGAAGATTGTAAGATAACATACAAATAATTATATATAACGCCTTTTCTCTAATCTATAATTAGACATCTGGCATTTTTCCGTGTTTTTAATTAACTTGTTTTGTGGTTTTTTTCTTTAATTGCACAATCTAGATTAATTGGAGCAAAATAGGTAAAGAATTCATTTGGAATTCTACATATTCGGTTAATTTTAGAGTGAGTTTAATAGACTTTTAAAAACAAATAGCTTGCATTGGTTTTATTGCATGTGATATAATCTTCTATAAACATAATATTTATAGTTGTCTTTTTACAGTGAAACTCTCGTTCAATATTTAACTATCGACTGTTAATGTAAAGAATGTGATTTAATTCCACATTGTCTATAATCGAGATCATCACCGAAACATTCAGAAAGCCACCATCATCCTCATCCATTTCAAGCCTCATTATTGCCTTCTCATTAAAAAACGAAAAACCAAACTTTCCACGATCGTACTTGACGTTCATTTTATCCGAGGAGCCAACACCAACTCAGATCACTATCTTGCGATGTTGATCCTGCTTAAATAAGCCCTCAATATTGGCTAGATGATATTTCCTTCCCGTCGCATCAGAGGTGATTGGTAACAAAATACTAGCCATGCTGAAATTGGTGGTACGAGGAAGAGTCCTGAAACGCTATTGTAGTGAAGTGCGCAATACTGAGGCGAAATCGGATTACCGCGCGAGCAACATCGATCGAGGAGAAAAGGAAGAAGAAGAGGAGGGATGAAAAAATACCATGATTGGCATTGAATAGGCTAAGATGGAAATCTGTGAATAGGCATCCACTCGATCAAGACAAGGCGAGAGTAGAAAGCATGCGGGCTAAAGACAAGAAACGTGAATAAAATGGTCAAAGACGGGGGCGAAAAACATTTGGTCTTCATATACCAACTGCTAAGCGTGACTTGGTCTGAAGGAGACGTGGCCAAAGATTAAAATTTGATGCCTTTGCTCAATCCTCAAGAAGAGTGATAGTCTCAATTACCGCGGGAGAAACCTTCTTAACATTATATTTAAGTTACAATCGACGGTATTGTGTGAAAGACTGAAGCTCTTCATGAATCAACTGATTAACAATCTGGCTTATGGTCCAGTAAACGCACTGCATGAGTATTTACAGTGCAATTACTGGAATAAACCCTGGAGGAAAAAACCAAACACAATGTGTAAATTTGGCCTTCCACAATGCTTAAATGGCTATGTAGAGTGATGTTAATCTTTGGATCCGTTCAAACGGGGGAGGGATTCTTCGAAATTGTAGAAATGGCATCTTCCTGTCGTAAAATTCCTTCAACCAGATAGTGGTTTCAGCATTAGAGCAAACAAAAGTGGATAAAAAGTTTATTTAGTGATAGAAGCCTGTACCCTCCGACAAGACACAAAGAGTTTTCTTACATCGTTCCTAAGTTTGAAATAGTAAAATACTTGGTAAACTTAGGATCCAGCAAAAACTCACAAGCACTGCCAACTTAGAGATCAAGCAAAGAATATCTCTTGCTAACAGAGACCAGCTCTTACCGGTCTGCACTTTTTATGTCCTTTTGATGATGAAAATACTTTAGAGGGTGAACTAGTATTATCCGCAAGATTTGTGGCTCTATTTGCGTGAACTACGGGCACCGCCAAAGGTAAAGAAATAAGTTACAAAAAAAATTTAATTGTGTAAATAACTGATTTTCATAAAAAAAATTGTAATTGTTTCCATATTTTTTAACACTAGAATTTATTGTTTTCCCCATTTCCGTCGCCGTGAAGTTTCCTATTGTATTATTCCCCATTACATAGCGCCACACAAAAAATAGCTATTTCGAATTCAAATCTGAAAAACAACGGCTCAGTGACCCCAAAAACATATACATAATAAAGAAGATATGTTTTTTTGGAGCTGTGTTATGAATTGCAGGGGTGCGTTTTTTCTGAACATAAAAAAGTCTTAAATTGTAAGAACTTGCCAAACTTGCAACGCACAATTCTCAATACCTTCCGCGATTTTTCTAGAAAATACAAATTAAAAGAATGATCTAAAACTTATAAAGAGTAACCGTGAGTTCATTGTTGATAATAATGATTTTCAGTTATATTCCTCGTAGACTTGAAGCAACAATTACAGTAAATTACATGATAAAAGTACTTCATAAAAAAGATGTTTTTTAAAACTTATTTGGGTAGTTGAACGCGAAAATTAATTTAATTTATTTTTAAAAAGATATAGTCAAAAAACAAGTTTTCTAGGTGATTTTACAGTCATTGGAAAGAAGTCCAGAATAGTAAAGAAAACTAAAATTCTATGAAGACACTTATAAAGGTGCATTCAGATTATTTGCGCTGATATATTTTTTGTATAAATCGGAATAGCACTGCTTGAGTTACATGCATTTGAATACAAAAAAAATATAAGAATTTTTTCAATGGTGTGATGATGTTTTGACATAAAACAGGCATAGTTTTAAATAAAAGTTACACCACTTTTTAGAATAGACATTCGTAAAACTGTGTTGGAAAAAAAAACCAACAAAAAATGTGATGGAAAAATTTGTGTGCCACTTTCATCATCATCATCATCATCAGCGGACCTAAAACCCATATAAAATGTGATAATACATCAAATTTTGGTTCGGCTGCTGCATTGTGAAATGAATAAGAATTTAGCAGATTTTCAATTGAAAAAGTGACTCGAGCCAAAATTTAAATTTACCGATTTTATTTAATTTGTAATCTCTTTAACATTTTCTGTCCGATTTGGGCGGTCTTACGCTTTGTGTTTTTGTAATAGAATTGTGTTTTATTTGGATATTTTTAAATAGTATTTTTCATAAAGTTTATTAACTAAAAACAATGAATAAATATTACTGAGTTTCGAAAAGGTTCGAAAATGCCTTTTTTTGCATTTAGACTACAGTAACTCAAAAAATACTAATCCGATTTACACAAAAAATATATCAGCGCAAAGAATCTCAATGCACCTTAATAACCATCTCCATAAAACAGGTTTTTTGCTTATATCTTCAAAACGCTTCTTTGGAAAAATAAATGAAATACATTTTCATATTCAGTGGCCCAAAAAATTTGTCTAAAAATACCTTTTCAACGAGGTACCACTCATTGGACCCGTTTTATTGTTACCGACTAGCAAACGAACGCTCCAGCTTGGATAAAATTTGCTTTAGTTGTAAAAGCAACACTGCTGTATCTTTCATGAAACATGAGACTTGTTAGTGTTATTTAAGAACGGAAAATAGTTGCGCAAACAAATGTTAGGTTGACTTAGTTATATAATATATATATATAAATACTATGCAAATATAAATAAATTAGGATCTAAATCTAAATTTCCTATGTATTTTCTACCGGCTCATTCACAATAGCGCAGTTTTTTTTACTTCCCAACACAGCATCTCAGGTCGGATATCATTTTACCGAGTTGGCGCAACTCGCATGTTTTTCCGAGTTAGTGTTGTTGCTTTACATGCAATTAGTGATCCTACCTAGTGTAATTTTGCCACTCGGGTACAAAGAAACGGGCCTATTAATGAAATATTAGTAAGCTAGTGCTATCAAATCTAGGACTTCAAAATTCTGACTGGAGTGCAACGTTTTATTGCTTAAGTTTTTATGTACCTGCTGTATAGTTTTCAATGCAATTGCATATATTTTTTTTAGTTTTTTAAAACAGTGTTGGAAATCTATAAGTTTGTATATGTTTATATCTAGCTTAGTAAAAAACAATTTAGTTCCTCATAAAATTAATTGCATATCTTTTATGAGACAAGTGATGTTTTCACATATTTTAAAGAATGGAATTCTTTGCAGATATGCAATCGATTGCTAATCAAGAATAACAGCTACTTAAAATATGTATATAAAGTCAAATAGGTAGTTATGTAATATAATAATTATAGTTAACATATGACCTCTCTCTCAAAGAATACGAGTACCTACTCGTTTATTTACAGCACTTTACAAAAGGAGTAAGAAGAAGAACAGAATCTACAAAGAAGAAGCCAATTGGGGCATAGATTCGTTCTGCAATATATGTATTTGATTGACTGATGACGAAAAGTTATTCAAATTTGCTTAATTTACGTCAAATTGTACGTAATATTAAACCGCTTTCCTATCATATTAAGCAGAATACAAAGGGCGGTTTAAAGCAAATAACCGCAATTATTGTAACCGAGTAGATACGAACTCTTTTACTTACACCTCCCTCAGCTTATGATAATCACTAGAATTGTTTAAATAAAAATAGATAATAGTTAATGAATTGAGTTAATTTGTTTTGTAGCTATCAGATTTCTAGCGCCCTTCTCATTTAATTCTCTAGGTCAGGCTAATCGATCACTTACTGCTTTCAATTCTACTTAGACGGAGAATTGTGTTTGATGCTGTCGGTTAAATTAACTGCTGATATCGGAATAATGAATCTAATGCAATCTATAATTACCTGAGTGATTTTTACATAATTTTTACGTAAATACTTTGTATGATTGTCTTCCTTAATAAACAAAAAACAGTGGAGCTACTTAGATGTTCAAATATCAATATGTATGTAGTATGCATGTACATAAAACGTTACTAGCACATGGCTTCCTATATTTATTGTGCAAGCATACATACCCATGTACAGATGTTATCTCATCTCATTTTTCGGACCATCAGTTTGTCTTCTGTTGTCTATGACTTCGAAGGTCATTGTCAAGTGTACCACTTGAAATTTTTGAACAACTTCAAATGTTGAGCTGAACCGCACTAAAGTTCGCTCTCAAATCCGATCGGTAACAGATAATGGCTGGTAACGCCATCGGCGCTAGTAATTGCGGCCGTCATCGCACTTAGAAGCGTCATCATCAGTCCGGGTGGTAGATTGGCATGTTTATACTTATGTATATGTCTTATTTTTATTTTCAAACGTTTTTATAAGCTTCATTTTATTCTTTTCTGCTCGGTTTAAACTTCGAAATCCATTTTCTACTAACTTACCAATTAACTAGAAATTTAGAATTTTGCGCATAGTTGAGATGGAGTCATGCTATTTTCAAATCTTGATTTATTTTCCGATTTGGCTAATATTCAGAATTAAGTAGCTGATACTCGCTGAATCTACCCCATGTTTTATACAAATATGCAAAAAGAATTTCAGTTTGTTTGTTTCCAAAAAATGAGATTTAATTTTTTCTGTCAGAATTTTATTTTGAACATAAATCCACACAAAGAAATCCACCACTCAATCTCAATAACTTGCAGATATATGACGTATGAAAATTCCACTTCGAATAACTCTGTCTTAGCTCTAAGAGTTGGGATCATATAAAATTTCTTTATCGAATTTCAGTACTCAATCTCAAGCACTTACAGAAATATACGATATGAAAAACTCACGTGCCACGCCCTCTACATTGCTCTAAGCTAGAGATATCAAGAAGTTTTGGCGCACAAAACTTTTGAAGAATTTTACACACACAATACTTAAGATTCCAAATATGTATTTATTTACACCCAATAGTATTTGAGGTAAGGGTCTGCAAATTCAGTTTAATATTCAGTACGAAAAATTTCATCAAACTCAGTTCAGCAATCAATGCATGAAAAATTTTCCAAACAAGCAGTGAAGCTTTCGGGGCTACTGAAGTTTTTGCTTAACGTGGAATTAAGAATTCAGGCCCGTTATTGAACTTTTCGCTGAACGCGAATTGAAGTTTTTAGTTGGTTCTAGAAATCAATTGTGGTGGGGCGATATTTTGTGTTAATCGGCATAAAATGTGTAAATAAACGAAGTCACTCCCATAAAATTGATTTAACTAATTTATTAATTAAATAATAATAAGTGCTAAATTACATTGCGAAATAAAAATATAAACGATCGTTTGAAATTTGCACTGGGCTTGAGATTGTTTTTCCTATGGAAATTCTACCAGAATTTTAAGAGGATTTTTTTTGTTTTTTTTTTTCGTTTGTAATTTTCTTGCCTTTTCGCATTCAGGCTTTTTTCATATAAAAACTTTCCCTTCTCGTTCATCAGTTTTTAGATAATTATTTTTATTAGCGCCATGTCTATATAAAAACGAATGAGAATATTCAGATTTTGTAACTACATCCTATTGAATATTCAGTAGGAAAGAAGTGCGGTTTTGCAGCTGAAAAATACTGTTGGGTGAATAATTTTTCAGAGTCACACATAAATCTATATATAAGTACGTATGTATGTATTTAAAAATGTTAAGTTTATTTTTTTCAGCAGGCAAAAGTTCAAAAAGTCTTGCACCTAGATAGGAACATGAAATACCCGTTTTAAAATTAAATTAGATTAATAATTTTATAAGTTTAATTAACTATTACAATATCGAAAATCAATCGAAAATACGCAGGAGGTTTGCCGCCGGTTTAATGAATTATATTCAACATGAATTAAGGAATCTTGGTAACTAAAATACGTACGGACAATATAGTGGTCAATTAAAGGTCATAGTTTTTTTTTTTTTGAAAAAGTTTTGAAAGAAATTTGCCACGTATTTAAAGGTGATTTCAATAAACTAAATTAAAAAAATTAATTTTGCAATATGCATGTTAAACGAAAATATTTGAGCCAGCTATTTTTGAAAAATATTTTTGGGGAGAGTTATCAGCACTTCAAAAAGATAAATACAAATCAACTAATAAGTTAGATCAAATATTGCCTTATTTTTGACGAACCAAAGAGGTTTGATAAAGCTTGGTTTAAAAAATATGTGTAAAACGAACAGGGTTAAAGAAGAGCTAATAAGTAAAATGAAATACCACAGCAAGGATATCAAATTTAATGGCATATTTTTAAGGAGGGTTGCCACCTGTTTAAATGGATTAATTAATAAGTTAACTAATATTTTATAATATTGTTGGGGAGCTAAACCGAAAAATTGTGAACACATTTTAATAGAGCGGTATCAACTCTTTAGGCGGATTTATTCATGGTTTCTTTTTTATCTTCGGTTTTTTCGACAGGGTCAAAAGTTATCTTCGGAACGAAAAATGTCTTTGAACGAAAAATTGTACTGAAGATGGCATAACATCGAAACCGGTTTGCCTTCGAACCAAACTTGACAAGGAAAGACGGAAAATCGTACCAGTATACATCGGATTTATTTAATTAAATTGATAAGTAAACAACAATGCTAATCTATTAGCGCTAAAGGGAGTAGATTCAAGAATGCTGAATTTCTAAAATATTTTTAATAGATTTCCCAGTAAATTAAATATAAATTACTTACAGTGAGCAGATCGATTGAACTAATCTGAGTCCAACTAAACAACTTGATTTCTTGTTTACATGACCCCATTAACCTTGACACCTCACAGCTATCACACGCTTAGCGGCTTAGATGGCCAATGTGAACAATCTAAACAATGCCTACAATGCCTCCTCATAGAAAACTGTTGCTTGAAAAAAGCTGCAGTTATTTCCTTTGAATATATGTTATTATTTTAGTCATCTCCCATCAGCGAAAAGTCACGAAGCAAACCGAAAGAAAAATGCAATGGATAAAAAGTCACTAAGTATTGAAAACCAAAATTGGTAATAATTTTCCTAACTAAAGGTATCATTTCAAAGAAGTAATTATTTTCACTGCACTTCTAGTCAAATTCAAATTAGTGCATTTTCAGTTATTCACAACGATTTGCTATGCTTATCAAAACTGATTGCTTTAATGTTCAACGCCGAACCTTACCTAATCAATGGAGTCGCAAAAGAATTAGTCATTTCAGGGTTCAATATTGTTAGGTGTAAAGAATGCCGCATTTCGGCATTGTAGATGAATCACGATGCATCAATTGAGTCATTGCCACATCAAAAAGAATCGGAAATAACAAATAGAAGAATCGAAAATATTAGCCATAAAAACATCCAAAATAAATAAATAATCAAGCAATTTTAAAATCACAATAGCTGTTGTAATGCGATACAATAATCATCGCTAGTCTACTTATTTAAATATTACGCAAATTTATACGAATTTATTACCTACAAAGCCTTTAGAATGCCACTCAAGCGAACGACCCTGCGTGGAATTGGAATTAAATGGAAAATAACTGTGGGAATTCCTCATGTATTCATTGTTAACATTTAAAGTTGTTGACGTTCAAAATAGATTGAAAATTTCGAAATGATACCATTTGAAATGCATTTTAATCTCGGGTAATGTAATAGTAATGTTGCGATTTTAAAAATAAAAATGGTTGTGCTAAAAGAAACAGTTCGGCAACATGTTGTTTAAAGTTCACAAGTGCCATAAAAAATAGATTTGTATGCTATTTTATTAGCACAGTTTCTTTACAACTAATTTTTAAATATATGTATTTCTTCAGTTGAAACTTCCGGTCATATAATACGAAAGATTTACAAAATAAAACTCAACTTTCAGCGGTATTTTAAACATAATTTTACACACGAATTATCTTTGTTGATTTTAAATATGTTGTGCTAAACCATCAGCAAATGCGAGTGAAAGCGAATACCTTTTCAATTATGTCTATCTCGGGAATGAAAATTGGTTAAATTGCATTAATAATTCTTACTAACTTGAATGTTCAAATAGAATAATTGAAGTAGTGGGGCTATAAAAACCTTACATATAAATTAAATTATTTAACCCAACAATTATTTGTAACAGCATAAAGCAACCGAGATAGATATATGTAGACATAAATATACCAAAAGGTTCACAATGAAAATAAACCGATCGGAAAAATTCACGATCACTTCTCATATAACGGTAGTTTATAAAAAATAGTCCATTTCTTAGTAATTACACTCAAATTTGATATATGTATATCTTTGACTTCGTATAAGGTGGAGTTCAAGGTGGATCCATAAAAGGCGATAGCAAGATTACGAAGCCGAATTCGTTGTGTATTTTGTTTATGTAATTTTGCTAGTGAAATGTTAAAATCTGAATTCGCCTTGTATTGGTAATGTACTTTGTTTGTGTAAACAAATCAACGCAACGAACAGCGAAAGATGAACAAGCATTCAACTCATGGCATGCTATCTGCTTATATGAATTCGCCTTGGTGGGGTTGAACGAAAAGCTGAGCGAGCTCGCCTCACACCTAGAAATGCCAAATTACATCTATTTTGTTTTTGCTTGAAGGCATTGAGGACTGAACCCATGAAAGCTACAGCAAAATACATATAAACTTTGACAGCTCAAGTCGTAGAAGTAAATGCAGAGTATAAATGAATTTTGTTGTTGGGCATTCAACATCAGCTGATATAAATTCGCCTCGTTCGAATATATCCTATTAAAAAATATCAAATTATTCGATATTTTATTAAATCATTGCTACATGATCGCTCAAATTTGGAACGATGAATTTAATTAGAGGGGGAAAAATTCGTAAAAATCCAAATTTTGGAACATGCGCCGGGTATTTAAAGTTCGATTTCATCCGAACTTAGGTGGTTCTTTACTTGATTAAGAAGCTGGACAAAATAGCTTAAATCTAATTATATTTTACATGCAATCTAACAGCACAGCTAAACGTTTGAAATTTAAAATTTTATTACTATGATTTGTAGCAAATTATGACACCTTGTGAATAACCTAAGGGTTTAAAATTTTTTTAGTAAGAATTTGTTGAAAGGAATTTTTCTATTTAATGAAAATCTTGTGAAAATCGGATCGCCACTCTCCTTTAATCAACAAATAATTTTCACCAAAATTTACCTTGATCCTTTGCTATTCTTTTACGTGTTTTTGGTTTAATTTTGAACGCAAAACAATCAATGCGGAAATAGTTGATCCATTCGAAGATCCGAGTACTTCCCTGCAAATATTTTTTTTTTACTATATCGTAGTCAGTTTTTATATTCTTAGCAACACTGTCACAATACACAAAATTTTTAATTTCCTTTTATGTACATATGTATGTAGTTTTGAGATTTCTTGAATATCATTCATTTATTTGTTATTTTTGAATTTTCATGCGTATGGAAATTAATAAAAAATTCACCTCGTTATTTTGCGAGCATAGAAATCGTAAAAGTTTAATTGTCAATTGGCTTGGAAATTACAAATCGACCACTTAAGTTTTTTTTATCACAATTCAATTAATCCTTTTGTGTGAACCAAAGTAACCAAATTATTAGTTAATCAACAACAACGCACGAATCGAACCTTTTATTTTTTTTTGTTCGAGGCGCATGCGCGCGAGCTATTCAAACTGTTCCGGTGAAAATGCCAACTTGGACTGAACTGAAATCTTCGAGTTAACTGAATTATTGGCTGAAGACGTCCGGCAGACAGAAGCGCACCAAATACGCCAAATGGAATGGAAATACCAGTACAATCAGAAGATACAAGAACAACAACAAAGGGAGAAGCTGTATCAAACAATTTGGCAGCAACGACAGCAACTGCCATTGCCAGAGCAAGAGCAAGACCAACAGCTACAACAACACCAACAGCAGATACAACAACAAAGTCAAGCGGAAATTCATCTACAAGAGCTACAAGAGCAGCAACAAACGCCACCGCAGCATTTACTGTTACAACAACAACATCATGCAAAACATCCACCTTTATCAAAATACCGAAAGCAGCGAATTAACCAAAAGAAACGAGACGACGACAAAAAGTTACCTACAGTAATCGATTGCGTACTAAGCGGTGTAGCGAGCGCTGGCGTTGCTGTTTTCATGGGTGTTGTTGGTGTTGCCATTATGGCCGCTGACCTGTAGCGCAGCGACAATTATGACAGCAACAATAACAACTGACTTAAGGAAAGTCAATAATGCTTGTAATTCAAACTGAATTGAGATGCGACATCTAAAAAATGTACATGTGTTTGTGTTAAAGCAGTTGTGTGGTCGATACGAGTGCAAATGTAGGTGAAGTTCATTTTGGGACAAATATAAAAGTTTTCGTAATAGGATCGGCGAGACTTGCAAATTTTCCAGATTTAAACTGTGGACAATGGAAAAATTTACTTTTTTTTGGTGTTTCTGTTAGATTTTCAAAGAGATATTATAATAATCAGAAAATTCACGTGACATTATTTTGAATAAAATTAGATGGTTAAAGAAAAAGGTGGTTATTTTCTTTCTTTCCAATAATGATATCGTATTTTATACGCATACATTATCGCTAGTAAAACGTTAGCTTTCCTAAGAGTATTGTGTTAAGGTGACAACAGTCGCACAAAAACGAAAACAACCCTAACAAATTCTACGCACAATGACAGTAAGAAGTACAACAGATGCACATCAATTATAATTTTGACACTCAGAATCGCCTAGGCGAAAATCTCGGCTGTTTGGCAAAACCAAGGCGAATTCATATAAGGTGAAGTTTATCAAGCAAATGATTGAATTCGCTTGGTTAACGTTAAGTCAAAACGATGTGCTTGTTGTAAATCATACTGTCATTGTGCGTATATTTTGCTAATGAAAATTTTTGTTTTTGTGCTTATAACGTCACCTTGGGTGAATTCGCCTTTGATTCGCGTTTCGGCAATAGTTGAGGAAATACATAGCAAGATAAAGAAGGCGAATCCGCTGTGCATTTTGTTTATGTACTTTTGCGTGTGAAATGTCAAAGTCTGAATTCGCCTAGTGACCTCATGTTTTTTGTTGGTGTAAACAAAAAAGAGCAGTGAATTGGGAAAGAAAAACAAGCATTCAGTTCATGGGATGCTATCACCTTTTATGAAGTCGCCTTGGAACTTATCTAAATTAAAATGTTAAAAGTACTTTTGAACCAATGCTGTTAAATTATGATTACGATTAGTAATCGGTTAGATTATTTTCTAAAAAGAATTGTAATTATTATTTAATTGTGCCTTTCAAATATTGGGATTACGTCATGATTACGATTACAAATAGTCAAAAAATAATCGGGATTACTCTAGATTATTGAAAAGAATAAAAAAGGATAAAAAAAAAATCAAAATAAATAATTGATTCTATACAGAATTCTTTTTGATTATTTTTGATTATTTTTGATTATTATCAATCCAAAATACCAAACAACTTTTTAATTTTTTTTTTAATTTTGAAGACATTTTTTTAGTAAGTTTTTAAACTTGTTTTTTTTTTTGTGTGACTATATATGCATGTATGTACATATATGTATATATAAAATTATTACATATATATATTTTATTATAAATGATGATATTATTGCTATTATTTATAACAATTTATCCATTCAATATAATCAGCCCAATTTTCCACAATTCGTTCTTGCTTTGCTTGTAATTTTTGGGAACACTGTTCCCTGTGAACTTTCGCGATTGGCATGAATCCCAAATGTCGAACTAATGATCTGAGAAATTCGTTTTATTGAAAGCAAATTCTAAATGGAGTTAGTGTATATTTTTGTTGTTATTTTGTTATAAATGAATTTTGTTGATTTTTTGTTATTATATTTTTTTATTTTGTATTTAATATATTTATTTGTTGAAAATAAAATGATTAAAAATCTGTCTTAAAAATTGAAAAAAGCAAAAAGAAAAAGTTGTTTCGTATATAGGAATGAAAATAATCAAAAAGAATCCGTGAAAGGAATCAATTATTTATTTTGATTAAAATAAGGAAACTTTAAATGTGCGTCCGTGAACTACCTGGCACACTTTAAATCATTACACTATAATTTTAAAGCTTTCGTGACATATACAGGCGTATTGAAAAATTGCATATATTTTGCTCATTTTTTTTTTTGTGGACAGATGGTAACCTAATTAAAATTTATTTCTGGATTAAGGCATTAATAGAATTTGATGAATATTAATGTTTTAGATAGGCGCTTAAAATTCTTCTTTTTAACCCCAAATTAGATTTATTATTGAAGGTAAAATTTTAATTAATATTAACTTAAATAATAAAGTGGTATGCATGGCAACCCAATTTGAAAATATTTCAATATTATAGCCCTATGTTGGACACAAATCAAGAGAAATCTTTAAAAATTAGATTGGCGAGAACATTACCGCCAACGACACCCACTAACGAGTCATGATTGCCGATTATTTCGTGCTCTAATTGATTGGAATGTCGACTGAAGCCCTGTTTTTCTAATACTCCAGGTATGCAAAATGATAGTTTACAAAAAACATACATAGAAGAGTATATTTAAGTAAAATAAATGAAGAATGAAAAGCACGAGCAAAAGTTAAAGTTAAAATTTTCTTCGCATACAAAATTTTTCGACCTAAAATGATTTCAAGAGTGGTACTTCTTAGGGCAGCGCTATCTTAAATTCACATATTAAAATAGCCGACAAGACATCTGTCATATGTAATACCTTATCATACCTATGTAAAATTTTCAGCTGCATTCGAATAGTTTTTGGGTTATAGCTGAATTTTGAAATCTGAAAAAAAGATGAGTCCCTTAATTGAAATTATCTGTGAACATAGTGCATCTATATTAAATTCCGTTAAGGTAAAGCTAATAAAATTTCCTATAATTAGTGTGAAAGGGAGACTATCGAAGATTTTACTTAATCTATATATGTACATATGTATATAAAAATTGAGGCATTTTTTTTGTTATAACTCGGCTGAAGAGCTGATGTACGGATTTCAAAAGAATTTGTACAATATATTCCTTAGATCCGTAGGATATACTTTAATCCCCTAGGTGGTGCATAAGTCGAGATATTCATAAAAATATTTATGGTCCGATAATAGAAAGGTATGGTGCTGGTGCTATAAAAAATAAATACGCTAGGTGGTGCTAGATTCGCATTATTCAGATAACCTCTATTTATGTTCCGATTTTCATAAAATTAAGAACATATAATGGGGGTGCGCCGAGAAATATTTTTACGAAAAGCGCTATGCGGCGCTAGAATCGAGTCCTCAACAAATTCCGTATTTATAATCCGATCTAGATGGCATTGAAAACATGTAGTAATTTGCATACAGTATACGTACGCTATTTTTGTCAAAAAAAAATATTGGAAATCTATAAAAATCCATTAGATGGTTCTCCAGTAAACTTTTTCAGATAATCCATATTTTTGGTTCGACTTAGTTCAAATCTAATAAGCTTCGTGCAGTTAAATAAAAAATACCCTTTTGTAATAGTCGAGTTAAAGTTTACCCTTAAGTTAGTTGCAGCTACATATATTTGGAAGGATTTTGCCAATAATAAGGGAAGGGGAATATTGTAAAACGTAAAATTGTGGGCAATTGGTTTTAGTGCGTTTCTACTGAACTCATTATAACTGTTACATTTATGCTTCAATTTTTAAAACCTGGGGTTTGCTCCATTTGTATATTCAGGCTTCATATTCGGATTCGGCGGAATATATTT
Source organism: Anomoia purmunda (assembly GCA_951828415.1). NCBI lineage: Eukaryota > Metazoa > Arthropoda > Insecta > Diptera > Tephritidae > Anomoia > Anomoia purmunda. The sequence continues at coordinate 48,312,652 of OX639997.1, read as the reverse complement.
ATATTGCAATTAAAATAATGGCGTCGCAGGTCAGAAAATCCTTTAAACTTAGTTAACTTTGCAAACTTGCATTATTGGCATGAAAATGATAACTAAGTTGAATTAGGCACTATTCGAATCATTTCAGTATAAATGGAATCAGTTCAGTATAAATGGAATTCTCCACAGGGTACTTATTAGTTTCATTCAAAAATCCCTTTACCAAAAATGTGTACATATATATATTCACTTTCCCTTTCATTTGACACACTGACACACCTTCACAATTTTTTATGTATCTACCTACACATAAAGCTATTTGATAGCCAGATTAACTGAATCATTCCACATGTGCACAGATGATTATCGAATACGAGTGTTTGTGGTACAAGAAAATGAACACAAAGTCCCTACTAAACAATTAAATGATTTTGAGTATGTAATTGTTATACGCTATTATACCAGTGTATACTGTATATGTGTATTATATATGTGTGTATGTATGTGTTCATATGCGTCCATACTATATGTATATATATATATATACAAGTCATTCAAGTGTTACGCATTCAACTGGTTGACTTGAATTGGTGCAGTTAATGCCCCCCCAACAGCAAAATGTAGCTTTTCTTCTTTTACATTTTTTCAACTGTTGCTTTGCTGGTACCTTCAGTGTATTTTGCATTTTGCGGCATTTTTGATACGCTAATGTATCACGTACATATTTTATCTAACCTTTTGTTTTACAAAATCAAAATATCTTTGAATAACTAATTTTATTTGTTAAATTAATTTTTTTTTAGTGTTCAACAAATAATTTGGAATTACTTTGTAAGTTCGTACCTAATTCCGTATAGCGATAGATCCGTAAAGGTGCATAAAGAAATATGTTACTCTAATGAAACCAAATACAGGGTCTTACAATAATAAACAGTGAAAGTTGTAGTATGCGCGACACATGATGGAAACCTAGGATACAGTTGGGATGTTTGTAAGAATATCTACAAATGGGGCATTCCATTATAATTGATTAAATTTTCAATTAAGTTATTTATATTTTTGTAGTTAATACGTGTTTTGAATTTATATGACTTCTGACTGTAAATATGGCTTTTAGAAATATCGCCACTGCAGCGGCACCTATCGTTACAATTTTCAAATAACCGTAATACAGGTTTTAGAGACGATTCTGCAATATGGGCCAGCCACCGCGGGATCCGCCTCCTTGATATTTCAGATAATGTTCTATCGAGCGTATTGTGCGAAAGGCTTAAGCCTACCTTCAAAGAACTGTTTGTACCTTATCAGTATGACTTTAGAACTGGTAAATCTACCATCCACAAGATATTTACGATACGCCAAATATTGGAAAATACCCGTTAGAAGAGGATCGACACTCACCATTTTTTTGTCGACTTTAAATCGGCTTTCGACAGTAGGTTTCTGTGCACAACTTTTAATGCTATGTAAATTAACGCTGAGCAACACTGTCAGCTCAGTAGGAGTTGAGAAGGACCTCTCCGAGCCATTGATGTCAAACGAGGTTTCAGACAGGGTGACTCCTTCGACATCCATTCCGTTGGTTCTACCTTTTCCAAGCTGGATAAATTAGCGAAGCGAATGGGCTTGGAGGGGAACGGGAGCAAACCGAAGTACCTCCTGTCATCAAATAAACAGTCAGCACATTCGCGCCTTGGCTCCGACATCACTGTTGGCAATTACAATTTTGAAAAAGTGGAAGACTTTGTTTATATTGGAACCACCTGCGTCAATACCGATAAAAATAACTCTCCTTGCAAACAAGTGTTAATTTGGGCTGAGTAGATACCTGAGTAGTAAAGTCCTCTCTCTGCCAACATCGGATGAGATCTTAGTAACGGGAATTAAATAATTGCCACAGGGTGCCGAATTTTTAATTTTTTTTGAACGCCCATAATGTAAAAAATATAAGACATAGATTGTTTTTTTATATTTTTCTGATAATTCGTATGACCTGATCTGTCACCCGTTCGGCTAGACGTCGCCTTCTGTGACACCATTGTATAAACGAAATTAAATTAAAATCTATCAAATGTTCTGTATCAGTGAAAACAACACAATGTTCAGTGGTACAAATTTTATAAAATAATTGTTATATTAATTTTTTTCTCTTCAAAAAATCATTGCAAAAATTTATTCACGACAAAACTCGGAACACAAAATACACAAATCTGACCTTATTATTATTTAGAAGATTTTTTCCTTTAAATCATTGAATAATCGTTATTTTATTATTTTTAGGTTTTCGATAAAAAAATAAACGTTGTTCTTGAATTTCTATTTCTCCGATCAAGTTTGATCGTTTTTTTTTTAATTTTTATTTTTTTCGATAGAAATAATTTTTTTTCTTGGATTTAAACTTTTGCGATCATTTTGCATTTACAATTTTTTTATCATAATAAACGCAAACAAATTTATTGGCGATGAGAATAATATGTTTTATGAACGAAAAAAATATTACAAAATATCGATCAAATATGATGGACAAATTTTGAACCCAAAAATAATAATTATTTTACCTCCAAAGAATAGAAACCAAAAAATATCGGTTGAATATGATCGGGAAAATCAAAATCTGAGAATAAGAATATTTTTTATCGAAAAAATTAAAAGTAAAATATAACGATCCAACTTAATCGGAAAAATAAATATCACAAAATAACGATTAAATCATTATTTTTTTAATAAAAAAAATTTTAACCGTTACACAACCTCAATTACTTAAAAATAAATTCGCCATTAATTGGTTTCCCTTCCAATCTTTTGAAAACTTCTCTAACACTTATTTCACATCTTATTACTTTATTTTCTTCTTTGAAGAAATATAAATTTTATAGAATTTCCAATATTTTATATATTATCGCCTATGTTAATTCCATGATTTTCCAGATATAGGAAATTTTAAGAAAATTTTAAACTTAAAATTGCACAATTCCATTGAAAAACAAACATATTTGAGCGCATTCAACACCGTTCAACATTTTAAGATCCCGAGTGGAATTTTTTATGAAAAAATAGGCAAAAACGGTGTTTTCTGAATTTTTCAGGTGAGGATATCTAAAAATCTTGCGGAGTTCTGAGGCCAGAATTAGATTCAGCAAGAAGGTCGATTTCATTTTGCTGGCAAGTGTAATTTATAGATTTATTTAGAAGACCAGTAGTTATCATGGCCAAGTTTCCTCCGTAACCCTAATTTTTTCAAGAAAGTTTGGGGAAAATATACCCCAAGTATAAGCTAAGTATTTAAAAATAAACCCACAAGCCAGTTCTCTCTCTTTCTAGAACTAAATCAAAATCGGTATGTTTTAAATAAATAACACGAACCCTAAAAAAATGCAAACATCGCTTTTGTATTTGATACAAAAAAAAAAAAAACGTTGAAACTGAAATGTCATTGCGAACCCCTTTTATTTTTATATATCCATATATCTGATAGACCAAAAAACTCAGCAAAAAAATCAAACACATGTAATCTGCTTTAGTATTCGTAATCCCGATAGGCTTAGATCATTTTGACACTTTGATGAATGACGGTCATCATTACGTAAATATCCGTAGCGATTAATATCATCAAACCGGCCATACGAAATAGAGTCGCAATCCATACATAAATGCGATGTATTCAAATTCTGTATTTTTGTGTGCAAGGCAACATTTTTTATAGTTACAAGTAACAATAAGTTAAATTAGCTTAAGTCATTATAAGAAAAGTTGAACTTTCGGGTTGGATATTATTCAACTTTTCTAGGCACAAAATGTGTATCTTTTATTTACATATTTATCCCATTTGTATCACATATGAAATGTTATGAACTTTCTGTTCTCACTTATGACGACTTAAAGGATTTTAACTAATTGATACAAATTTAATCTATTAATTGTACTGAGTTTTTTCTTTCACTCTGAAGTTTCGGTCAACTGCTTAGGGGTTGTTGATCTCATTAGTAAAATGCGCGTTGCTTTTTTTTTAACGCTTAATATGGTGTTTTTTTTTTTTAATGTGTATTGCAAACTTAAAATTTCCCCGCTTTCGTTCCCACGCTCTTCAAATTCAAAAACGATCATCTGTCAATGATGCTCATTAATAATAAATATTATGAACTTTTATTTGGATTGAGCTAAGTATAATTTTTGGATTAACTCTTTCTTATGCGAAATTTATCACATTTCTTCTAATTGGCTTCTTGTATATACATATATATAGAAACGTAGATTCTTCAAAACTTATCATTTTGTTATAAATTACAGATGATAATTCGCAAAGTAGGCAGCCAATTGGCGGAGTTTCTTGATATTGTCCAGTTCTTTAAAACCGTTATGGATATACATATATATTATATTTGTTGGTCTAATTAATTTAATTTTTGATCTCAAGGCCGTTTGTAATTAAAGTATTATTGAAAAAAAAGACAACAACAGTCGGAGCGGTAGAAATTATAGCTGCTATTTCGGGGATCACCACATTTCCTCATCAGATTTCTTTCATGACTTCACCATGATATGAACTCACAATCTACGACTTGCTGGGCAAGTGCGTAAGCCAATGTGGATGTAGATCAGTCGAACACAATTTGGCTTTCAACGCTGTATCGTAGAGGTAAAACACTATGACTGTCTAAATGAATGAAGTGGTTCGTTAGATGATACATTGATGAATATTACCTATTGTAAATTTTAAAAACTGAGATTGGTCGTGATAACTTTTTGAAGAAAGCTCGGTACACCTATTGCTTATAGTCTTCTGTTAGCATGGAATATATATGTATGGCTGAAATGGCTCAAAATCTCGACTATGAATGTAATAGAATACATTTGGAAGATTGTTAGAACTTCCGTCTATCTTTTTACCTGCTTACACTCACTAATCTCCGAAACTACAGAATGGATTTTCATGGGTATTTAACAGGTGATTAAAAAGTAATCTTGGAAATAGTATAGTATATGTTTTATCAAAACATTGAATGGGGGGAAAACACTTTGTCTTAGAAATGGTTTCGAATCACTTTGTATTGAATAAAATGCCAGTGTTTATTTGTTTTTTTTAGTTGATGTTTTTCAATAGTAGCGGAGTACGCTTGGTATATAGCAAGTTTCAAATAAGTAAGAAAATTGTTGCCGAGCTGTCTAGAAAAAATGTGTTTTTCTCAAAAATCGCAACAAAAAATATACAGGCATTAGCTTACACCATATTCGGGTGATTCATAAGGTGCTAGCATCTCAAGCTCATCGCACTTGCGCATCTCGGTCTCTCTCTAATTTTCTTGGAAAATGCGCCTCGCGTTCTTCTTCAACTCCCGATATCTCTCCCGCACAGCTCAAGCTACGCCCAATTGCAGCGTGGTTCTAAAGACAGCATCTATCTTTTCTATGACGGCGCGACATTTCTCATTGAACCAGTCTTTTTTTCGGGCTCGCTGAAAACCAATGACCTCTTCAGCGGCGGTACGCAATGAGTGAGATATGTGGTCTCCTTGCGCGAAGATATCTCTTTGTAGAACATTGCTTACAGAAAGCTGGAGTGCAAGTTGTGTGGCGAATAGTTCCCTTTCCTGCTCATGGAAGGGATCTTTGGTCACAGCGTCCTCCCTTCCGTAGGGGCGTGGGGGCAAATTAGCGAAATATTGGAAAATCTCGTATTACGGCGAGACGTTCGTCCACTGGTGTGCACGACCCCGAATTTGCGCTTCTTTTTACTGCGCAGTTGTAGTAGATGTCGCAAGGTCCGAACCTCTTAATTCCTTGCCCATTGGATAGCGGTGATGTCAGCCATTCCATTACAAGACATCCACCACCCGGCAGAGGCATCCCCACAACTAAGCGCTCGGACATTCCAGGTGGATGCCCTCAAATAATAGTCATTAAAACGTTTGCTGTGGTCGTCATTAGAATAGAGGGGTCTCATGCGAGCCTTGTTAAAATTCTTCATTGGAGCTGTTTCTACGTGGCGGGTACCAGGCCAAGCGCACAACCAGATACTGAGGCATTTTTAATTTGGCGAGCCACTTGCTCTAAGTCAGACGGTCACTCGCAGTCTCACGTACAGACGTGGCAACCCCTGATGAGCTCTTAAACTGAAGCCGGAGTGACCCCACCAGGTTCGCCTTCTCACTTTAGCTCACTCCCAAACGGATGTTCGAGAGCTACTTGGGTTAAATCACCCCAGCTCACGACCTGATTGTACCGTATGCAGAAAAATCGTTCTGGCCACTTGCAAGTGGATGACAATCAGAGACCTTCCTGATTTCCTTACATTTTTTTAAGTTTTTTTTTTAATTTGGAACAACTTTTTATGCAAGTAACTATAGTTTCTAGAAAAATTAACGAAGAAAATGTAGCATGAAAAACATTGTAAATGACGTAAAAACCCCATGAAAGCTAGTAGTCTTTTGACCACAAATTCGAGGTATATCTTTGATGACTTATTTAATATACAAATTAGTTTTTCAGCGTTAAGCCACACAATTTTTTCAAGCACCTTATCTGGAGGTTGGTAAATTTCTACTTTCGGAAAGCAAAACAAAGTAAATAATTTTAATAAATAATTACCAAAGTTCAAAAATTTTATAACAGCGATTACAATTTTCGCTCATTTGCATTCTCAATTGTACACAAATAACTTGACTTAGACTGCTGAATATTTATTTAAACAGACCCACCCTCCCTTAACAACATTTCTAAAGCTTTCGGGTTTTATTTAAAAATATACTCTGAATTTAAAAAAAAAAATTTGAGCTTTCTGTTAATCAATGAAACAAATTAGTTCAAATCTGAAAGATAAACTTAACAAAAATTTAACAACAACATAATTCATATTATCAAACACAATATGAGTGTATTAAAGGTGGCACTACATTAGTTAGTCTTATTACATTTCTTAAAACTTGCGTGCGCTAAAATGAAGTAAGTGATTATACGTTTCAACAACTGAGATAGGAAAAAAAATATTTGCTGGGCGTTTAAGTGGAATTTTAAGACGAGGTCAAAACTTGATTATTTCTTTATTATATCTATGCCACTATTGTTATTGGTATCACTTTTCTATTGTATTTAAGACAATACATAAAATTTGCAATCTGAAATGTCTCACATAGCAGCAAGTTAATTGAATTTCTCGATTTCGTATGCTACACTTTTGTAGCCAATTTCAATTCAGAGCAAGCACTGTAGGAAGTGTTGTCGTAGCTGTTGAGATTATTTAGAAATATGAAAAAGCAATGAAAAGCAGAAATTGTTTGAAACACTTATTGTATATTTTTAGATTATATTTATTTATAAAACAAACTTTTGACGTCTTCTCAGTTAAATAAAAATAATAAATTCTTGAGACAAATTTCGCAGCAGGTGTAGTAAGGCGGCAGTCTAAGCTTTGCTCATCGTCACTTGGACCAGTCGTACAACCAATAATGAGTGTCTTCAAAACACTACTTCATTTAAGATAATAACAATATACATAGGTATGTATGTATGTATCTATGTATATAGAAGTGTTATAACATCGTGTAAGTGTGTAAGTATATACGCGAATGAATTGTTAAAAATTGCCTAGTCATTTATTGCTTTAATCGTTTCTTTTTGTGTTTTTAGTATTTTCGCATATTCGCACTCAATAAAAATTGTATTTATTTTCGTTGCAAGTGTATAGATATTTTTAAAGAATTTTATCAAAATCTGATATGCGTCTGATTTTGTTATTCTTACTTAACATATGTGTGCGCGTCCACGTGAAAAGGGCCCACTTCGGCGGTATTGGAGTTATGCATATAGGCGTCTTTCTGGTTGATTTCCGAACATTTTGAAACAAATTAGACCATCCTAACTGAAGAATTGAGGGAAATATAGAACTTTGAAGGTGAATATCCGAAAAATGACTAATTGAGAAAAATCAATTTGAAGTTGAAAGTTGTCCCTTGTGGGCCCTTTTCTTTTTTTTCAAAAAATCAAATTAATTACTTCGATTATTAAAATTACGAAATTCGATCCATGTATCGAAAAATCTATATATCTCGAAAATTAGATGCGTCAAAGTGGGCCCTTTTCACGGGGACGCACACATATATTTGTATGTAAATTAAAAGTTATTTTGTGGGTTTTTATGTGTGGGCCAGCTTTTATTATTTGTAACACATTTAATGAGGTTTGAAGAGTCAATATTGTTGGTAGTCGACTCTTTCTAAGCGGGTCATTCCGATTTTCCAGTGTTCTGCGAGCGCTAAAATATTCAAGGTGGTAGCGTCATTACAAATACAAGAACTCCATATATTGTTTTTTGGTTTCGAGTGCAGTGAATGACAGTGAAAATAGGAAAGACAACCATAATTGAGTAAAAATAATTAAAAAAATATCAAAACAGTGCGAATTTATAGAAGGTGGTGTCAAAAGAGCAGTTGATTTGATTTTTTTCATTTAAACTTCCCTTGCATTTGTGTACGGATTTTCAAAGAAATGTTTGTTTTATTGTTTTATTGTAGCTCTCGATTTTGTATATAACAAATTCTTTACACTGGCGAGCAAAACCGATCGAATGGTGAACTTTTTATAATGCAAGGCTTTTAGTTAATTTTATTTCGTTTTGTTAATTTTATATAAAACTATAGTTCATAGTAAACAATAAATTAATGTTTCAAATTTTATACACAATTTATAAAAATTCAACAAACTTTCATCAAAGACGTTTAGACATTTTTTGGGTATGCACTTTTTTTGCCAAAACTAAATTGAAGTGGCTAGAAACGACCGTGGATTTTTAATTTTGGCCTTGGAAACTATTTGTACTATAATTAAGAAAGCTATAAAACGGCATGCACGAAAATTATTATTATTTTTTTTTAGTTTGAAACCTTAATTTACAGGGTTTTTGTTATAGTATGAACTATATACATATGTTTGTATATAAAGTTAACAACAAAAAAATGTATCATAGAAAGCTTTGCTAATATTGTAAAAAGGTCACAATTCGACAGCATTTGCTGTTGTTGTAAAAGCATAAGAAGTTCCCCATAATTTTACGAATCTACATCCGGGTCGTTCCGTCGTGGGAACGTCGTTCCGATATTGTAGAACCCAAAGTTTTGTGATGATAAAAGTTTTGTGATCGAATTCGCTGTTGCTATTGCCACCATCAAGGCGAATTCGAACACAATAAACAAATCTTTTTGACTTAACGTACACCAAGCGAATTCAATCAGCTGATTGATCAACTTCACCTTATATGAATTCGCCTTGGCCACCACCTTACTGAATGCGTCTTGGATAAAAAAGAAGAATTTTCCAATTCGAATGTAAACAAAAAGTGAAAATGCAAAAAAAACTAATAATCCTGAAATTTTCACCCTGCCAGTCGAAGATAGAATAAGCATTCAGCTCATGGGACGTTTTACCACCTTATATGAATTCGCCTTGGTTTGTTTGGTGTCACTGCAATTTGACAATTATTTTCAAAAACAGTTTGCATCAAACAGGGTTGTACAAAGGATTAAATGTGGATTAAGTTCTCATCTTCTCGGTAACGAGATTTTCAAACCACATTTTTTATGTGATGAACAATTGCCAAATCAAGTTGATTACCGAGAAAATTTCAATGATTGCGATATTAAATTTTAGTCTGAACATGGTATAACGTCCAGCCATCTAATTCAGTTCACGTTTGTTTAAATAAAGGAAGCAGAAATTTATAACTAATAACAAAATGGCATTATATGTAAGCAAAATGTACCAAAAAGGTCGATGTGCAGTCAAAGCAAGAATGATAGAATACAATATTGCGCGTTCCGCAAATCACTAGTCCTCTTTTGTTCATCCAGCCATTCGCTGACGAAACAAAAACATTTTGCTTTTATTTTACACAAACAACGCTAATAAAATTTCTTATCGTTCTGTCGTTTGACGCTGTGAATATAAAATTAAAATCAATTGTTGTGCTTATGTTTTTTTGACAGCCTGAATATTAATCGATATATAAAAGTTAAAAAACGTAACTATTAATGTTAAACGAAAGGCCGTTATGATTCCAAGGTTAACGCGATGACAACTTACTTCAACGCCTGATGTAGGCCTTAGAACAACTGTCTAGTTATTTTGCAGGCATATCAATTTCCGATATGTGTAAATAAAAAGTAAAGTATCAATTTTTTTTCGAATACAAGTAGATAAGCCGAAATGTATCCATGGTAATAACATCAAATATCAATTACAAAGTGCTATGAGATGCGGGCTTATAAATAATAAATATCTAATTATGTCACTCTCAAAGCAAAATTTGGCAACCAATCATTTCATTGTCTTTTGTTACAATTTGCTAATAGTTTTTTGTTTGTTTATTTGAAGTTGCCGTGGTGCTTGTTTTAACAATTTGATTTTAGCTCAACGGCGAGCGTTGGTCAATTTGAAAATTTAGATGGACCCCATGTAGTAGTAGGGGTTTGCTGTATCTAACGTAATAACTGGCAATTCTTGTATTTATGTACTAGATCATCGACTACATTCGTCTTACACTTTTTGCACATTCTTCTTCGCACCTTTTAGCAATTATTTTTTCTTAGATCGAATTTGCCTTAACAATTAAGAGGTGTCAAAGCGAACATGTTGCACTTAAACAAGCCTTAGTTGTTTTTTTTTTGTATATGTTATTTATACCTGTATATATTTATAACACACATTTTTTATTAAAGTTTTAATTCAGGACGCATTAATTATGTGCTGATTTGTTGTTGATTGCTGGCTCACAAGATGGACATCGTTTGATTACTTTTTGTATTATTTTCCAATTCTTTTTCAAATATTTAATTTAGCTATTGAATAAATACAAGTATGAGAAAATATTATGCATAACGAATTAGAGGCGCTAAATTGCGATTTAGTCGGATTAGTCAGATTAGTTTAGCGTCTGGCAGGAATTACACGTAAAATGCACAATTTTTCAGTTGAAGTTAACTCCTTCGCGAAATTGTTGTCATATGGCACCACCACACAACCTTAAGGCCCAGGTGCCATCTATTGAAATTTGTAGTAGAATTATCTGTTGTATACTTACATATATAACTTTTTTCCAATCACTAATTGAGTTGAAATGAGCTTCTGATAGTGGCAATGTCAAAACAAAATTAAAGATTGTAAATATCAAAAAAAATTCTAAATTCTGACTCAAATGTCTTAGAAGAACCTGATGAAGTATTAGAGAAGTTTGATGCTCAGAAATCTTCGATGGGTTTGTTGCAAAAATCTTTGAAACAAAAAAACAAGCTCGAAGTAAAACGATGCATACGATTGGCTACTAGCCTTTTCTCCGGTTTCGCGTGCTCGCCATTCGGTTTAACGTTATGAATTTGAATATAACAGAAATTGAAATAAATAATTTCTCCAAAAGCAATGACTTTTAATTCATTTATATTTTTAATTTTTAATTATCTAAAAACAAATCTCTTCATAATTGGCGATAACGGCTGGTTGCGGAAACTTTTTTGTCATTGGCATTGCTAAATCCACACTCTAAAACTGTTTTTCATAAAAATTTAATTTTATTATATTAAATTATTTAACTTAAACACAAATTTTTGGCAAAGTGCCAAGTCTTTTATGAAGAAGTTTGCAAAACATACATGAGGTATCCTGATTTCACTTATGTACGTTATTAATACATTTTTATTGAACATTTGGCAACTCCTCACAACTTTTTCGAAACTCACTTTTTTCAAAACCTTATCAGCCCAGACCAGTGGTATAAGGCTTCATTAACTTATAAATTTCGCTAGATTTTTTTTTAACAATTGCCAACCCTCTCCAAATGTATTTTTCGAATAAGGATATTTAAAAAAAAATTTCGTTTAAAACCAGTATAGTACAATTTCAGTCACCTTATCAATTAAATTTAATCAATGTTCTTTAAAAGGTGGCAACCCTGTTCGAAAATCTTTTCATATAAAGGCTTTCGTTCCTCATCAGTACCGTTATATTTCAGCAAGCTTATAAATTGAATTAAACTAATATTTTTAAATATATTAATTAAATAAGTTGCTTAATTTCAATTATTTGCTTCAATGCAATCCAAACATTACTTGTGAAACTAAAATTGTATGCCTTTTAGATTTATGACACATTATGTCCCCTTGTGAATAACCCAATTGACGTAACTTAATTTAGTTTACAATTTTAAGCCTCTCCAAGAGTATTTTCTAAATAAAACCTTCTTAAAACTCCTTGGCCTGACACCTATATTTCAATGTTTGGTTTTTCTTATTATAGTTTTATTAATTTTTTAAAACGGGCGGCAACCCTCACCATTTTTTTTGAAGTTAAGGTTTCTTAAAATTTTTAATATGACTCTCATATTGTGAAATTTAATTTAATTTATTAATACTACTTTATATACCATTAACATGTGGCAACCATCTTTCAAAATATTTCGGAAATTAATCTTTATTAGACTCCTTTCGTTCGATATCGCAATTGCAATATTTGATTTCACTCATTGTTTTAATTGAAGTTAGCCCTTTAAACAGGAGTAAACTGCTTCTGAAAACTGTTTCTATGGCAACCCATATAACGGACTATATATATATATAATTTGTACAGGTATAATCTCTCTTGGAACTATACTCTATATGTGAACCCTTATTAATAACTAATTATACGCCAGTTTTTATACAAACCCGTTTAGCTGTTTGGGATTCTCACACACGAACTTTCACATTTATAATATTATTAGGATGATTACCGGTATTTAAAAATACTTATCTTCTAGAAATCTACATGGATAAAACTAAACAATGAAACAAATGAACCTATGTACTTAAAACCATTTGCTCAGGGAGAGACTTGAGTCAAATTGGGATTAGCAAAACCGAATAATAACAACGCGCACTCTAAATAGGGATAATTAAATATTTCTATAAACTACCAAACCTAATTGTCTTAGATTTATTAAAGAGAGAGAGAGAAAAAGAAAGATAGATTTAACTCCTTGCCTCATTTCATATTTAATACCAAAATTTAATTTCCATATATTTTCATTGGTCTATAATTGAAAAAGATGATTACTATGAAGTTTCTATCAAAGAAGCGTCAAAATTTTAATGTTCAGACTTCCTTACTTACTTACTTGAAAACATTAAATGTTCATTGGATTTATTTTTTTTAAATTTATTTACAAATAAATTATTATATCAAATTTTCAATAACTTCGACCATTATGCTTTTGATTAAGTAAGTTAATTTAAAATATTTAAGTACCTAAATGAGCTGTTACGTATGCATTGTTAGTGTATGCATTGAAAAATTCTCGTTCAGCATTTTTGAGTAATTTTGACATTTCGAGGTAGGTCCGGTCGCATAATCCTAAAACGTGAGTCCGTCCCTTACACAGAGCGAAAACACCACCTAAAATGCGCTATAAATTAGAACAAAGTTTACCTTATTTCTCTATAATTTTTTTCCAATAAGATGTCGTTCTTATTACGACTGGGTATGCCTTTTCAATAAAATCAAGAAGATAATCTGCGAAGCTAAGATGAAAACCTCTCCAATATAATTGAGAAGGGAATTTTGGGTTTCATTAGATCTCCTCTTAGTTTTAATAAGCCGAAGATCTTATCAATTTAAAATTATTGGCACCTAAATTTTGTTACGTAAATTATTTTGTGAAAATTTTTATAAACTGTTTATTATTCTATTAAACAAGCTTTATTTATAATTATGGTAGGTTTAAGTTTTTCTTATAATATAAAATGAATTAAAATAAATATAACAATAACAATTGGTGTGACCAGATTATTCGTAGTATGACAGGTGTCATTTCTTGAAATTTAATACATGTTCAGATCTTTATTGTACAACTGACATTTTTAATATTAATGCGCAAGAATGTCATGGAGAGGAATACAGAGCATCTCTATCGAGTAAACATATTTATTTTTAAAACATTGTTCATTGAAAGCTTCTGGAACAATTAATAAGCTAATCAAAAAAAATAATTTTGAAAATACAAATATCCAAACAACAATATTCATAATATTAAATTAAAAAACAATATAAAGTTGACTATTCACCAAGTACATCTGAATGTTAAGACGTTAAAAAAAAATTTTAATTAAAAAGTGCTCTTTTAAAAATTAAAAAAAAGTTTTCCTTATTAATAAATTCAATAAGATTCTAGTAAAAATGGGATAATCTCCTTATTAGTTTCCTTTATATGATTTTTAACATAAAAACAAGGAGATTTCTTTTTACAATTGAATATTTTTGAACAAAATCAATCGTTTTTTTACGTCGATCTATTTAATTATAGCTGAACTTTTTAGCTCTGTTTATTTGTTGGAAAGAGAGATTTCCCATTTGGATATATGTTAATAATTAATCAACTTATTTATTAAATTTGATATTTTCTATCTTTTTAGCTGCATGTGCCAAAAATAATAAATATTAGTGATAGTCGGCTGTCACTTTGATGGTGACTATTTCTGCATAAGCAATCAGGAAACCGTTTGAACTTAAAATTAATAAGTATTTATCTTCTGACAGGAAACATCTTGCCTTTATCAAATGTTTACTTCCAACATTAATTTCACGGCCTTTATCTACTTAGTTTTACTCAATAATTTGTAGATATGTCTGTACAGCTGCTGGCAATTCGCGATTATAATTTGTCTTTTACATTTTAAATCTATCTGCGTTACGTTATGACCTCGGCAAACTATATTTTTTTGCAATCAATAAAAGCGCTGAGAGGGGTTAAACAGAGTAAGGGGTGTTTTTATTAGAGGTATAAAACTTCAAATTCAAATTTAAATAAAGATATTACATAATTTTAAATCGAATATTTACTTTATTCAAACGATAGCTATTGTTGTTTTAGTGTTCGTATATTAATTAGAGCATGTGGCTGTCGCACAATGTTGCCTCCCTCCCAAGACGTCCAAAGTTTTTGGTCCCCGCATAAACCAACGAATTCACGTAAGCTGTGAGAAAATAATCTAGAGGCGTTAAATCGTATGATCTCGGTGGATAATCGTCATACCAATTTCAAGGAATGACGCCTTCAAAAAATCTTGCCTTCGATTAGTTGATTTTTTTAAGCGATATTGGGCATAAGCTACGCCGTCCTGTTACTTATTTCATTAAAATGCAGGAACCTCTACGAGACACCGTTTATGTTATTGTGATTATATGCAAATTTTGTTATTTTTGTTGTAATTATGAGTCTATGTTGTTTAGTGAACTTAGTTAGGGGTTTGTTAAATTCACATTTTCCACAATTCCATGTTTTAGTATTTATTTTAGTATGAATAAATAAATTTAGATTGAGTCGTTATTAAAATATTTACATGAGTATGGGCTGGAAGGAAAATAAGACAGCTATAGGCTGATAGAGGCGTGAGCATCACAATTTTAAATTATAATTCCCGAAAGCTTTGGATTATCACCAATCACTTAAAACAAATATTCATCTTATACATACAGTGACCCAGACAATTGGCCACGTGTTGATTTTATTATAATAACAAACAAGTAAACAACTTTAAAGCAGGTATACCTTGTTATTTTCAAATAAACAATAAGTTCTTGTATTTATACCTACAAAAAATGCATTTTGAAAGTTTAAGCGACTGTTTAAATAAAAACAAAAATAAATTATTATGCTTTTAGCGCACCAAGCCCCTTTTTCATAATTTTGAATTTATCGCATTTAGCTCTCTAATTAAATTAGTTGTACCAAGTTTGATCGAATTTGCCATTAGAATTTGCATTAACTTTGAGAAGAATGATTCGCCTTCGGCGGTTGGTCTTTCTTAATTCTCCGAAAACTTCTGACAAACAATTAGTTGTTTACCAATTAGGGTAGACTCTTTTATGTTTCTTTAGTGGTATAGTTGAGACATGACCAGATTTTCCGTAAAGACAGATGGCCATTTGCTTTGACAAACTTTGGTTGCAGAAGCTCGTCTTTGAATACCCATACTGTTCATTGCTGTTTTGTTTCCAGCTCATAAGCATAAATCCAAGATTCGTCACCTGTTGCGATGTCACATGCTCTTGAACCGCCGTGGCTAAATTTCTCCCACATTTCTTTACATCAATCGACACGAGTAATTTTTTGGACAAATGCCAAATTATGCGATATCCAATGAGAAAAAATTTTCTTCACGACCAAATGCTTTTGTAATATTGAATGTACATAAGTCGGTCCCACTAATACCAAAGGATGCCTATATTTTGCTATATCTCACATGGCTGATTGTTTCTGGCACAACAATCGTTTTTAGATGCTCTGCACGAAATTGATCCTGCAAGAGTCGACGGCCACGTTGGAAATAAAGGGTGTTTTTTAGACGTGTGGTTTTCAATGAGGCAATACTTTTTACGGAGTTGGCCTTTTCGAGAGTTTATAATGAACAGACTAACTTCGGAACAACGTTTACAAATCGTGCAAATTTATTAACAAAATATTGGTTCGGATCGCGCGACGTTCACAAGAAAATTTTGTTCAGCGGAGTAGCTCACTTTTGCTTAAATGAGTACGTTAATAAACAAAATTGTCGCATTTGGAGTGTTGATAATCCCCAAGTCATTGTTGAGGCGCCGTTACATCATCAAAAAGTCACTGTTTGGTGTGCTTTATGGGCAGAGGGAATCATTGGCCCATATTTCTTCAAAAATCAAGCCGGCCATAAAGTTACAGTCAGTGGGGAACTGTATAGAGTCATGGTTAATGACTTTCTTGTTCCCGAATTGAGGGATATTGATGTGGACGACCTTCGGTTAACGGAACAATAAATTTATTGAAGGAAACTTTTGGTGAGCGCATTATCTAGCATCGTGGGTATGTGGCGTGGCCTCCAAGATCGTGTGATTTAATACCGCTGGACTATTTTTTGCGGGGTTATTTGAAGTAGCCTATCTACGCAGATAACCTGGAGACGATTGATGCCTTGGAAGAGAATATAAGGCGCTTTACGGCTGCCATACGGCCCCGACATGCTGCAAAAAGTAGTCGAAAATTGGGCTTCTCGGCTGGAATTTATTCGACCCAGTCGCGGCGGCAAGTTCCCCGAAATCATTTTCTAACTTTTATATTTATAATAAAGCTAAATTCTTGGCCATAACATCGAATTATATGCGTTTTATTTCTTTTTGAAAATCACATGTCTATAAAACGACCTTTATTTGCACCAGCGATACACGCTTGGTCAAATTGGTCGTCAAATGTTGCCAGTCGAATGAAAACAGCCAAAGTTTTTACATATGTATGTATTTCGATTTGATGCTAATGCAAAATTATAAAATGTCAAAAAAATATCAATTTTTGTTAAAAAAAAAATAACGGATTGCAACTCATCACTATGTAATTCTTCATATCTTTAAAAACTAAATTGGCTGTTTTTACTTTAGTTTTCTTAACGAAGTTTATTCGTAAGTATCTATATTATTTTTTTTCAGCTTGGCAACGTTCCAAAACCAACAACAAATCCAACTCGCAGTGCGATTTACGAATCTTTCGTTTTGATTTTGTATTTGTTGTCCGCTTTTGTTTTCGCTCCTGTTTAATTTATTCGCTTGGACTAATTGCTGGAAAAAAAACAATAGTTTTTATGTAAGTAATTATTAGTTGTAGTAGGCGTGATTTTCTTTGATATGTTTAAAATTCATATAACTTAATAGCATATATGTATCTTGCGGGTTTTCATTGAAAAGTGATTGCTGAAAATGTTATTATTTGATTAATTTTTTTTTTCAAATATATATTTATGAATATATTAAGCAAATATAAGGTGAGTAACATTGTTTTAAATAAATGCAAGTGATGATGATTCGCTTAAGCTACTACTAGTAAACTAGATAATTAATATTTTGAAACACATACGAGGGTTGCATTTAATATTTTGCGCCTAATAATGAAAGCACAGTCAAATATTAAGGAAAATAGTTTTATTGTTTTCCAAAATATTCTCCATCCAAGTCAATACACTTCTGCATTCGCTTGAACCAATTTTCAAAGCACTTTTGCCACTCAGAAGAGGATACCTCTAGAACGAGCTGTTCGAAGGCTTCTACAGCTCCTTCAGGCGTTGAAAAACGTTGACCTCGCTTTTTTTTTTTTGATGTTCGGGAATAAAAAGAAATCATTAGGTGCCAAATCAGGGCTGTAAGGCGGATGACCCATCAATTCGACCTTTTGAGTCCTCAAAAACTCTCTTGTGTGAATCGATACGTAAGAGCTCGCATTGTCTTGGTGAATAATAATTTGTTTTCGGCGGTTGGTTTTCCTTAATTCTCCAAAAACTTTTGGCAAACAAATGGTTGTATACCACTCAGAAGTGACCATTTTAAGTTTATCTAGTGGAACAGTTGCGACATGACCAGATTTTCCGAAAAAACAGGCGACCATTTGCTTTGAGGTGCTTCTTGCGCGAACAACTTTTGTTGGATTAGGCTCGTCTTGAAACACCCATACAGTCGATTGCTGCTTTGTTTCCGGCTCATGTGCATAGATCCAAACTTTGTCACCTATTATGATGTCATAGACGTGCTATGATTCACCGCGGCTAAATTTCTTCAATATTTCTTTACACCAATCGACACGAGTCCTTTTTTAGGCAATTGTCAAATTATGCGATATCCAACGAGAACAATTCTTCTTTACGACCAAATGTTCATGCAATATTAAATAAATGCTGGTCTCACTAATGGCCAAGGATGCCTCTATCTCGCGATATGTCACATGACGATCTTGTATTATCAATTGACGCACAGCATCGACTGTTTCTAGCACAACCACCGTTTTTGGACGACCTTCACGAAATTCGTCCTACAAAGATTAGCGGCCACGTAGGAACTCGTTGTACCATCGTTTCACAGTGGTAAGTGTGGTGATTCAACACCAAAAGTAGGAGTAAGTTGATTGATGCACTCCTGTCTCGATAATCCACGTCGAAAATCGTAATAAATCATCGCACGAAAATGTTCACGGGTTAATTCCATTTTTAGGCAATAAGAATTTTTAAACTCACAATAAATAAACACAAATAAAACTCGTAAGTGAAAACGTTAAATGCAAGTTTATGCCAAAAAATACCAAACTTTACGATAAAAATATCTAATTACAGCTAATCACATGTAGTGTTGCGAAGGCGCAAAATATAAAAGGCAACCCTCGTACGAGTAGCACCATGCGCTTTCTTGGCGAATGTTGAAACCTTAGCTCACAGCAGTATTAATGTACTTTAAGTTTTCATTAAATTTCACCTTGACACCTTTACCTTTCTAGCAATAATTAGCCAAAAAAATTTAAGAGCTAATTATACTAGCAAAAAATGGAAATAAAGTAAAAGTAACGATGTAAAAAACTAAGAGCAGTCGTCCCGTCGATTCAAGTATAGTTTTTAACAATTTAAAAGTGAATCAATTAATTATTTTAATTTCGAGGATCGTCTGGAAATACTCTTGCTATTGTGTATCTTTTCCGATGTAGCCTAATTGAAGTAGCAAATTCAGCAAAGGTAATGGCATAATTTTAAAACGAATGCGCAATAAGGTTGTTACCATAAGTTAACATTGCCACCTGTCTAGGCTCTTCGATGATATTTCATGTATGGATTTAAATTTTATATTTTATATTTTAATTTTTATGTATTTGGGAATGAGACATGGTTTGGAGTCCAACCGGATTTAGTCGAAAGAAAAAACTATGAAAAAAATTTAAATAATGTTTATAACTACGCAAAATTCCCCACAACCCATTTTTCGGATATGGGATTGTGAGAATTAATAACAATTTTTTTTTTAATTTAACTCTATTCAGCCTTGTACGCGCAAAAATTTATAATCGCTTTTAGTATCCTTTGAATAATAATTATAAATAAAAAATGCTTAACCAAATGATGATATTTCTACTTTAGATAATTTTTCGGAAGGTGCCAAAAACCTAAGAAACAATATCCAGCAATGTTATGGAACAATTTGAGATGTAAAAAAATATTTTCGGCGATTACAATAATAGCAACAACACCAATAATACGATTTATGTTTTATGTTCGAAAAAAACAAAAATCCCAAAATATCGATGTGAAATAAGTATGATCGAAAAAATTTCAATTAAGGATAGCGATTATTTTTGATCGAAAAAATAAAATTAACAAAATTTGAAACAAAAAATCATCTAAATAAAAATTAGGTCAGATTTGGATAGCAGATGGCATAAGGCTCCAATCCATGTGTTAAAATTTTGTTTTGAATGTATTTTTTCCAATGATTTTTTTATCCGAAAAAAATCAAAATAACGATTATTTTCGGTCATAGTTTTTTTTTAGCGATTAAAGTGTTTTTTTTTGTTTTGTAACTTTTTCATATTAGATTTTTTCGGGATTTTTTAAATTTTTTGTTTGTTTTTTGTGGATCTTAATTTTATTTTATTTTTCAATATATTTATTGAGGAGATTAAAGGTATTTGAATTTCAATCCGTAATATGCAAATTAAAGAAGAAACAGTATTTCTTTCAAGTTGGCAGAACCAGTTTCTCTAAAGTCGAATGCAATATTTGAGTTTCTCGGTTTCAGTTAACATATTAATTTATATTAAAGTAAGCCCTTCAAACTGCTGGCAACCCTTTGCAAAAACATTTTCGTATACATAAATCTCTTTCGATTCACACTAGCATTGTAATATTTTATTGGTTTTATTAAACAATTTATTAAACAGGTGGCAACCCTCACCAAATATATTTTCGAAATTCGTCTTTCTAATTAACTTCAGTTTGACATCCATATTGCAATATTTGATTTAATTTATATATTTTATAGAATTTAAATGTTTAACCGGCGGCAACTCTTTAAACAAAAATAAGATATATGGATTCAGATTATAAGCTCTTTGTGAACCCATGTCAATTGACAGAAAAGTACTCTCGAAAGTAAATTTTTGACAACAAAGAGGTGAATAAAAATTTCCAAGCCAGCTCGACCAGTGAAAAATTTGACAGCAAGCATAACCAATAAAAATAAGCTATTTGCGCGTTTTTTTCTAATATTTCTAAAACATCTAATAAATATATGAATTTTAGTTCGCAAAGGTAAATATTTGATTTATAATTGCTACATTTAATTACAGGCTTAGCTCAGTAGTTTCCAGTAGAAAAAAGTTACAAGAATGATAGAAAACCAGATTACGACAATGCCGGCAGCGTATACGTCACAGATGTTCATACCACAAGAAAAGCGGGAAGAAAAGGGAGGTGATAACTGAACTTGGGCATTTTATTTGCGCTGCAACTGCTACAAAACAAATCTCGGCACTTCACATTTATTATTGCGTGTTTAACTTTTTGTAAAAATCAAGTAAAACCCAGAAAAACTTTTTAAGAGCCATTTGTGACGTCAATCCTTCAAACGAGGCAAGTACGAGGTAACGGAAAAGCTTTTGTCGTCCTCTTCTTTTCTCTGCATCGCGATAAAGTTACGTATTGGTACAACAGAAATGCAAAATTTTCTCACCTTAGTAAACAGTTTTTTCACCATAGAACTGTTCTATCAATTGGCACAGGCCCTGTGTTTCCAATTTTATGCAAATCAGTCCAGCCTATTCAACGTGAAAGTGTAATAAACCATAAAAATCAATGTTTGACTCAACAGTCTCCCAATTCCTATAAAAAGTTTCAACGCAAAAAGTGTTAATAATAAAATATCTACATTTAACTGAATGCCTACTTTTAACCTTTTATTATTCCTTATGACTTTAAAACTTGTAACATAAAAATTTAAAAAAAATGTTACCAATCAACTCTTCATGTTTTTAAAAGTATTTACAAAAATATTCAGCTAGCAGTTAATAGTCACGCAACGGGCTAATAGCCATCAATAGTGACTGCTCTCGGAATGCAAGCAATAGTTTAATTTAATAAAGTCCGCAAGATACATAGGCCGCACACAATTCTTTAAAAAAAAACTCTAATTTATTAATAACTAGATATTAGATAATAATAAAAAACTATAAACGTAAAAAATTAGGAAAACGATGTTCATATGCGAGACATTATAAAATTATTACAGCGGCACCCAACAGCGACCTCAAATAAAAACAAGAAATACATACTAGGTAGCAGCAGTGAAGTGGAAGTAAAGCAAAATCAATCGTGGTGGCAAAAGAAATGAATACCAGCTTAAATGAAAGGTTAAGAAATGTACTCATATTCATAAAAACCGGCCGGCGGTCATATATGAAAGTATCCACGAACATATGTAAATATGTATATATGTATGTATGTATGTGTGCACTCACACTTCGCCACAATTGCTGATACGATGGTTACATTGCCGCTGACACTGTAGCTAAAATCCTCCTTTAGCGGCAACCACCTTTGATATTTTAAGTTTATACTTTTTTTGTAATACATACATACATACATACAATATATATATATATATCTCGACTTGTGGGTACAACTAAATCCGCATAATATTTGCATATTTATTAGCTTAAACCTAAAGCATTCCAAACAAATCAAAATTTCGTCAATAATTAAACGCATTAACTAAATGTCAATATCTGTCCTCCATACTCTGCGACATTGGCAAAAAGCAAAAAATAAAAAGAATTGACTTAAGAGGTTGAGAAGAATTTGTTACGCCTCTAACTCTCTTTAACTCTCTAATATTTGTATCGCACGAAAAACGTGTGAAGTAATCAAACGCTTGTTGAATTTAAGTCAAATGAAAGTGAGATTTACGTTTCAGTTGTGGTATGGATGTGTTGGGTCCGGAGTAGGGGTCAAATATGATTTATTTGTATAGGAATTAACTTTTTTTTCCCCGATTACCGCAATCAACGTTTTTATTGTTTGTCTTTCACAGTTTTTTTTTTGTTTTTTTTTTTGTGTGTCTGTGAATTAATTAATGTTTTCCTTCACAAACACAAAACAAAAAAGATTTCCGTTAGTTATTTCGCATTAGTCAGCATATAAGTTGTATATGTTTTCATTTATATTATATAGGATTTACCTTATTTAACAGTTTTTTTTAACCGTTATTTTTTTAACATTTCAAACATATAAATTCGAAGTGAAAATAAACAGGCTTTTGAAATAAATAAAAATATGTTTCAGTAAAAAAAAAAGCCATCGGTAAGATTTCTATGAGTTTTTGAAGGTTTAGTTTCTATTACTATAGCTTCTAAATTAAGCTAAGTAGCTTAGCAAAGCCATAAAGGCCTTCGTGCGTTTAATACTCAATAATTACACTGTGCGACAGCGATAATCGGTATTGTGTGATAGTTTTGGGCGCCCATAATGCTAGGCTAATGAGTTTTTAGCGACCTTAGCTCAAATAACGGTATTATCTTCAGTTGAGTTTTTGTACACAATTTATTGTTTTAATTAGGTTAAGTTCTTGAATTTTTTTAGAAATACTTATGTAAAAGTTTTTTGGTAGAAGGGAACATGTTTAAGTAACAGTTCTTTTTTACATCGAAAGAATCGCTTTACTAATTTCTACCACTAATTTAATAATTTCAACCACTATTGTTACTAATCGTCTAATCTACCACTATTTTTACTACTGCTACTACTAATTACTACCACTAATTTTAATAATTTTTACCACTATTCTTACTTATTTCTACCACAATTTTTGGTAATTTCTACCACTATTTTTATTAATGCTTTTACTAGTTTTTACCACTATTTTTGACCAATTTCTACCACTGTTTTAACTAATTTCTACCACTATTTCCACTACCTTCTACTACTATTTCCACTACCTTCTACCACTATTTTTACTAATTTTTACCACTATTTTTGACCAACTTCTACCACTTTTTTACTAATTTCTTACACTATTTCTACTAATGGTACTACCACTATTTTACTTATTTCTTTTACTGCTTTTACTAATTTCTACCACTATTTTTACTACGACTCCTTTTAATAATTTCTACTACCACAAAGAAGTTTCACTTTTCGCTCGCGCACTTAGGTATATGCTTGTTTTTTTTTTCTTTGACGTTAGTATTTAACAAAATTTTGTTTACTTTAAAAAAAAATACATAAATTAAAGTTCCTTAGTAAAAAAAATTGCAGACCTGAACGATAAGAATTACATATGTAATTCTTAAATTGGGATTGCTGTAGTCGTTCACCTGTATCTATAGTTAGTCGAAGGCGTGTATTTTAAAGCTATATTCAAGAGAACAGGACTTAAGCTCATGAGCAGCTAAGTTGATATGGCAAAACTATACCCAAATTACAATGAAATGCTGCTATGATTAAAAAATAAAATGCCCAAAATTAAAAATTATCATACATATTATTATTGGCCTTATATTCTTACAGAATTTTTTGCAATTTGATTGAGCTCGAGGCCAGTTTTGTTAGGGAATAATATGAGAAAGCAACGATATTTTAAAGTGGTAGACGTGATAGCTGCTGTTTCGGAGATCACGAGATCTGGTGCTGAATATTTCCGAACAAAAAACATTCATACTGTATTTATTCGAGGAATTGATATTGAACGTAGATGACGATGATTACAGGCATTGCGAAAACCTGATATTAAATAATGATTATTATGAATTTAACAGTAATAATTTAATATTATTTATATTAATTATTATAATTAATTCTAAATTATTGAATTTTCTCCTTTTTTATTTAGAAAATTCTTGCGAGTCAACTGACTGAAGCGGAGCATTACAAATATTTTAACGAGTAGGGAGTGGTCGAAAAATCTTTCTCGAAATTCAACATACCCTTAACTTTGTCGACAAAGGCAGAAATTTTAATTTCCAAAAAAAGTAACTGACATGGAAAGTAAAAATTGTTCCTTAAATTACATTTATGTATGTATATTGAGAGATAAATACTTACAATTAATTGGATTATCTTTCTTTTATTATATAAAAAAAAACAATTTAGATGCTTTTACAGTGTACATAAAAAAAAAATGAATGGCAAGAAAATTTTATTCGAAAGGAGCGACACTTACAAATGCAAATACATATCTTGTAATACCACTTTTACCCTTCAAGCATAAAAACTGGTATGTTTTTAAATTTTCAGTGATTTTTTTCAATCACATATTTTTCAATTTTCAATGCATAAAATCGCGTGTCTAACTAAGTAATTGCATACATAATTTGATAATAGATATCTTGTTGTTTAAAGGAGAGCTCTACTGAAAGTTTCTTGTTATTTTTTTTTTTTTTTTTTTGAAGACATTATAAAGTTGCTGATTATATCTAAGTTCATATAATATATGTATGTTAAAAAATACTTAACCAAATTTGATTGAAACTTTATACTTTTTGCATATTAACCCATGGATGGGAGTATTAAGAGACACTAACTAAAACTAAACTACATAACGTGACGCGCAGAATTTGCTTTCCAAATTTTTGTATTTAATATACAAAAAACAAAAAAATCTAAATTATCTAAATTAAATGACTCTTCTCCACCAAATGAAAGAAATGCATTTTACAATGTTATTGCCACTACAGCTCAGCTACTACTATTGCCACTGTTACTCCCGGCGTTGCCTTTACCCACACGCTGATTAATTTATTGCTGATAATCATCCAGCATATTATGAAATTGATTATGTTTTTATTGTTATTGTGTATTTTCATTTGTATAATATTACTCACAACGTGTATAGCTAAGCTGCCAAAATTTGAGCTTACTTGGTTGGTTTTTTTTGTTTTTTTTTTTAACGTGCAAAAGAGATTGAGAAAGAGTTGAATGAAATGTGCAATAAAATAAAATATATACATATCTATGTATTTGTGTTAACATTCAATTTCTTTCTCCTTGAGTTCAGCACAACCGCCGCTCCTTTAGCTGATGGTAACGCCAGTGCCGCTGCCGTCGTCTGCTGAGTTGATTGGTGTCAACTTCGATGATGTAACATTTGTGTTGAACTCACGAATTGTGAACGAAATCTCGTTCGGTGCGTACATATGTAAATCACACATCATAATCATAAATATCAAATGTATTTTTTTATACTTTTTTTTTATTAATTTTATTGTTTGGAATTTTTACTTTTATTGCTTTGATAGAAAAAAAAAGAAATGTCCGTGAGTATGGCAAATTCATATAAGGTAGTAGCAGTAGAACATAAACAAAATTGTACATGTGTTTTGTTTTTACTTTTCTGCTTGGACAGTAAAATTATTTCAAACAAATTATATTGCAAGCCAATGAAAACAATCAGAATATAAATAAAAATTTAAATTTGACATTTTAAGCTGTAAAATGAAAAAAAAAACAATAAAATCAGCTGTTCTAGTAACACCACCTTATATGAATCTGTCTAGTTCCTGAGTAAAGGCAACTAAAAGTGATTTTACAAGATATGTTTTAGGATTTGTAAATGTCACTTTCCGATTCATACGAAACAATTGATTAATAAGGTAGAATGATTTTAGAAAATATGTTTATTAGTTTTACATAGTTTTCCTTTTTCAATACCATTATATGCAGTGACAAAAAGGAGCTACCAAAAAAGGAAAATCACCTTGTTTATTGTATTTATTACGATTACTTTTATTTGAATTTAATTGTGAAGTAGAAGAAAAATAAAAAGGTGGGCTTGGTTTACCTTATGTAGTGGTGAAAGGGTTATTTTCAAAATTTTCAAAAACAATTAAACCGACTTCAAATATCTTGATATGGTTGCATAGGTAATTAAGAGAGTTAGGTTTAAATATTATTCGACATTTTGCTCCATTTTTGTTGCTGGCGAAGGGAGCTCATAGTATTTTTGCGTGCGACTCCTTTCGCAAAACATTATTTGCATTTTTGTTTTATTTTCTCGAAATATATATATAATAAATACTATTGCTATTGCTGTCTGTACTTAGCACACTTTGTTAACGGACGGCCTTCACCTGCTTCCAATTATCACCCACTTGATGAAGCAAGCGAGATGCCGCTCGTGAAGACTGATAAAAATAGGAAGAATGATTTTTCTCGCACGCCGATCGGTAAGAGGGCTCTCGCTGTTACAACAACAACAGTGTTCTCGCTTGCTCAACTGTCTTTTTTTTTATAGAATTCTTTCAAAATGCCCAGTGAGCAAAACTCTTTCTCGCTTGCGAGAACAAAAAGCAGAAGCAAGTGAGAATTTGCAGTAGGTGAAGACTCCGCGTAATACGCTTTGGTATTTATATGGTACCCAAATAAGCTGAGCTAATAACAATTATCAAATGTTTTTTTTAATAAAAGTCACAAACTAATACTTGTCGATATTTGAAAAAGTTTTTATCATACTATAATTACAAAACAAAATACCTTAAAGACTTTAAGAGAAATTTTATCAATCACAATTATTAAAAAAAAATATTTTTATTATATATATGTATATATCTGAATATAATAGTTAGCGAAAAAAAAAATATCACTGATAGCTATTATCAAATGACTTTTATAATATAAATCTCAATGTATTACTTATAGATGTTTGAAAATCATACTATAATATTTATTAAGTGACTTTTGATTGATTTCTCTCTATAAATGATTTTCTAATTTATTCCTATTGGCCACTTTATACCAATTTCAAAATTTCCTTTACGCTTATACCAAATATAGTTGGTTGACGGCACCATCTGTTGTGTCAATTGGAAAGCTACAACCTCTATCAACACATTCAACCACCAAAACAAACAAAACGGAACACGAAAAATACTCGTCAAATGCGACCGTGCGTCTGTTTCTTGTTCTTTTTATTCTTCATTCTGCATTTATTATTCCTCGAGTTCCATCGCAGCCGCACAAAATATGGCCGCACGTTAATTACAATTTAAGTAAAATGCGATAATTAAAACAAACCAATATTAAAATTAAATAAAATAGCAAAACAAAAATTGTGTGTACAAAATATATATCGCGTTCAATAATTAAACTTAAGTATAATTAGTTCATTATTAAATCGTAAGCAAAAAGCCTAAACGGCAAAGTAAAAGAGAATGGTGGAGAGTTCATCGTAGAAACATACAAAAGAACTGTAAATCCAAGGTAAAAAGGGCAAAATTCAGTTCACTCAATAAAAAATACCAATTTGAAATCAATAAAAGTGCAAAACCAATGGAAAATTGCATTGTGTAGTGTAAAAATTTTGGTGAAAAAGTGCTTGAGAAAAGAATGAAAAATTGAATCGCTGCAACTTCATAACAACGTCACTGAAAATTTATCCACCGCCTTTTGAAGCAACAACTATAAAAGCAGCAGGAAAGTTGCGAAACGCCGACGTCGGCCCTGTCCAATAAAAACGACAATAACGACAGCAGCCACTCAGTTCATAGTTTATCACAGTAGCAGCTGGTAAGATTCAGCTATGAGTACATACATAAATGTGTATTATGTGTTATGGGCTTAGTCCGCCTCATTCCTTGTTTTTGTTTAAGCCAACGATGACGCAGCCAAAGTAGTCAGCTGGGGTCGTAATGGGATGTCTATGGATTTGGGGTTAGGTAACTACTGCTTGGGAAGTATGTGGCTTTCATACATCTATCCCAATATATGTATATATGTACATATGTATGTACGTGTATTATACCGGCGAAAGTTGAGAGATTTATAGGTATACGGTTTGTGGACGGAAAATGACTGGTAGTGTTCTAGATTTCACAACAACATAAATATAATGTGTAAGGTACTTACTTACTTACTTGCAGTTACTGCTTTTTGTTTTTCCAATAGGTTAAACAAATAATGCATGTATCTCCTATCAAATTTCGTTTGGAGACAAATCGGTTTCGGCGCTGTACCTTTATCGGACTAACTTACCATAGGCCGAAGTCCCTTTCAGCAAAGAAATTCGTTTAATCAAATTTGGCTATTTCATAAATTGAAAATCTTTGCAATTAACCACTGTAGGTGCTATTTATTTTACTAACACAATAAACCAATAAACTTAGACGTTTTAGACTTTACAACCTTTAATTAGAAGTACTCTGCTACAAGTATGTATACAATTTTCTCAGCCCGTAAAAGAGATACGTACATACATGCCTATGTACATACATATGTAAAAATACATAATAGAGCTCTTGTTAAAAAGTCGTTTATTCTTCTATTTGATTAGACGTTTATCAGCTTTGTTTATATCTGATAATCGAATAGTAAGTTTTCAATTATCCATGCACCTTCGAATAACTGTCTACCATCGAGTAACGGAAATGATCGAATAATGGCAATTACTCACAATAAATTTGTTAAAGCGGAAAACATTAATTGTCAAAAAGCATAAGTATTCAAACACGTACAAAAGAAATATTTTTTTAAAGCAAACCACTAGGAAGTAAGTCATAGTCTGCTTTTGTTTAAAACAAGTCTTTTGTGTTTTAAGTTTAAAATGAGGCTAACGTGATTTTACTAATTTAAAAGCGGCTTTAAAATATTGTTCATTTTTTTCTTGCATACTTTCAGGCCCTCCGTCCTATATATAATTTATCTGTCACAGAGCGAACTTATTAAATTACTAATTGTTCTTCCTAGTGCGTAGTAAACGTTTATAATTTTTCTTGAATTAAAAAAAATGTATATACACTGTTCGTAATATAATAAAAGCATACACTCCTGCGACTACAAAAAAAAACAAAGAATAATGAAATACAAGGTGAATTCATATCATATAAATTTACACTAACAAATAATATGCATAATGACAATATGGTTTACAACAAACACACCAATTTGATTTAACATTCACCAAGCGAATTCAATCAGCTGCTTGTTTAACTAAACCTTATACATATGAATTCGCCTTGGTAAAATGTATTGATTATTTTGTTTTGCCTTACTTAATTTTAAATTTTGTTTATAAAAATATAGTTGTTTAATAAACTCCATTTAAGTCGAAGAGTCAATCGGAGTGGAAAAGAGTTTCCAAAATGAGTTCAAAGGCAAACATAACTGTATTGATTTTCATGCATAATATTTTGAAAAGCAATACGGCTATTTCTGATACTAAATATTTTTTTTGGCTAACTTATCAATTGAATAACACTCCTCATACCAAAAATATACATGCATAGCAAAGAAATGAGAAATGTTAATGTAAAGGGTCTTGCAATAGGGACGCTACAAAAGTAGACCGATAGTGAGCAAACTACGCCATGTTTTTCCCCGCTCTTTTGACATTTCTCTTCAGTAAGGTTTGCCATTTCATCATGGAAATATATACGATTCAACAACGAGTCGAAATTATTAAAATTTAATACCGAAATTCGGGGTCAATAGCCTCAACTTTAAGAGCGCTACGTCCAATTTACCAATTTATGGTCGTCGTCATTTCTGGCTGAATGGCTTCGTCAATAAGCAAAATATGCGTTATTGGACAGGCAGCAATCCACACGTACTCCATGAGTCAACATTGCATCCCGAAAAAATTACGGTTTGGTGCGGTTTATGGGCCGGCAGCGTCATTGGGCCGTACTTCTTCCGTGATGATCAAGACCGGCACGTTACTGTGAATGGGAATCGCTACTGCTCAATGATTAACGTGGGGCTACGTCAAGTCTATGGTCTATGCCAACAAGCCAGCGACGATTGATGAACTTCGTACGAACACCGAACATGAAATTGCAGTAGTATCGGCCGATTTATGCATGAAAACCGTCGAAAATTGGGTTCAGCGTCTAGACTTCTGCAAGCGTGCCCGTGGTGCCTATGCAAAAGAAATTGATTTCCCTACATAATGGCATCGAATGTACTTTCACAGGAATAAAGAATTTAATTCATGTCCCAAACCGTTTTTTTTTTTGTTTTTTTTAAGTTTAGTAGCGTTCCTATTGCAATACCCGATACTTACATATGTATATATTGTAACGGTTTTCCGTCATACCTTGCCAAGTTGTAATATTTCTACATATGTAAGTTTTCACCCTGTCGGAAAAAGAGAAGAGCAAAAAAGAAATGAGATAGCAATTTCATTAAATGTTATTATTTATAGCTATTTTTGACAACTACATATAATATGTTTTATTACACATATACCTTGAAAAAGCATTGAACGCGTCAAAATCAAGTAAGATCATAAAATGAGTTAGAAAAAATCAATACCGAAATAGCTCCAGCAATTAAAAATAATGTTTAGTATAAAAATAAATAAAGAAATGGAAACTAGTGTGATCAAGAGTGTTTTTTTCGTGGTTTCCCTGACAAATTTCAAAGTGTGCTTATTGTTTCGGCATCTATAGCGTTAAAATATAATCTGCCTAATGAGTTTCACTTTTGCCCACCATCCGTCGATTTTCACTTATCAAAACACAACAACAATCCAGCCCAGTCCCCTTATGTATATTTATAAAATATATGTACATAAATTAATTAATTTATAAAATATAATTAGGAATAAATAAAATAATTAAGCGGCGGAAATTTCCTCTTCACACGATAGCCGCTTTGCAATCGAATATATTTTAAATGTACAAATTGTTATTTTATTTTTAGTATTTACCAAGTCGTATTAAACAGATTGCCAGCAGAGTAGCTAAAACAATATTTTTTTCATTTCAAGAAGCCGTTGACCTGTCAAACTTTATTTTTAAATTTTACACGGCACGATTTGATCAATTGGACGCGAAAAAAAATCTGTATATCCATATTTATATAAAAAAAACAAAATATTAACATAGTACGCCGATATTTTTTATCTCCAAATATCTACATATATTCGATTTTTACTTCCGAATAGCAAATCCAATATTTTTGAAGTGCTTTATGAGCCCAGTTCTAGTAAATTCTTTAAATTTAATAACTTTTATAATTTTATAATACCGTTATGTACATTTTTTTATGTTGAATCCTAGTTTTTTTTATTAAATTGTTTCAGTACAGATATACATCAAATTTATTATGTACGTTGTACTTTTGGAGGCTTGACAAAGTCCGCCTGGTATTTACTAGTAATAAAAACAAATAACAAAATTGCGATATAGTATACATATGTTTTTTAGTTCCGCGCTATCGAATATTTTACAATACTTTATATATAATTCAATATATTCGTATATATGTATGTACGTGCATATGTATATTGATATTTTTATCTGCATATAGCGATATCGCTTAAAAATATCGATACGATACTTTTTATTGAAATTTCAGTGTTTTAAGACAAAAACAAACGACATACAAGAGTTGTAATTTCTCTACAACTTTGTACATAAACCAATTTCAGAGTGGCAATTTCCATGTTCTAATTTTACCGGATGGTTTGCACCGAAATTAATATCGGGTGAAACTTGCACTTAACCCTGCAGTTACACGATCAAGAAATGGCTGTCAAGTTGATGTGTTGTTGTTATTATAGTTGTTGTAACAGCATAAAACATTTCCCATACAATTTTGGGGAATGCTACTGAAGTGGCAGGCCTTAGCCGAATATACATAAATCTGGGTCGTTCCGGTATCATTAACCGACTGTCATGGGAACACTTTCAAGTTGATCACACATACTGATTGTCGAAATTCACAATGTCACTCAACAAGGAAACAACTTAAAATACTCGCTTATAAAATGTTTGCAAGAAATAAATAATTTAATAGAAAGAGAGGGAAAAACGAAAAATGGTGGAAAATGTTGGATGAGGAATGAAGAAATATCTTTTTTGTTAAAATTTAGAATGCAGGCTGAAATTATGTCTAAATTAGTAAGTTCGGCATACATTTTGATACCATACCTGACAAATATCGCTTTATCTAACTCATCAATCAAATCCGATGTTCAACGACCTCTAATGCTTACCATCAATTGTATTTCGTTTGCATTCGTCTACTTACACTACATTAGACACAAATAACAGTGTTTGTATATCTTAGTGATTTTTTGACAATTATTCACAAAGAATTACTAACCAAACTTCTCCGCATGACTAGGCGGCTGACAAAAGCCAAAGTAATATAAAACATTTACCATTGTTTGTCTGATTGCCTGCATTGCGCTCCTGCTTCGCTACTAGGTTTCGTAACCCGTTGCAAAGGATTGCATTTTGATGGCAAAGGAAAAAAAAAACGAAACTGCAGCTGCTGCAACTTTATCCAATTATAATTCGTACAAGTAGAAAAACAAATAGTACGAAAATGAGAAGTGCAACTGCTAGATTAAATGCAATTGCAGTTTCTCTCTGGGGTAGTTCCCGTTTTATAGTTTGTTTTTGCTTTGCAGAAATTGCAGTAGAGACGCCTTTGACAACCGTAACTTTACAACAGAATTCTAAGAGCTTTCACAATAGCAATAACAAGGACAAGCACAAGTTGCATGTGGCAAAGCAGTAAAACTATAAAAACACAATAACAACTTGGAATGCACTTTTCGAACAATGCATGTGTTGAAAGCTGACATTGCGCGTTGACAATGGGAATGCACATTTTTTTTTTGCGCGCACATTCAATATCCTTAAGTAAAAACACAAATAAATAAGTGTGTATGTATGTATGTCTGAGCGTGCATTTGCATGTGTACGATGAGTATTTGTCTGCATTGCAATGAAAATTTGCATAATTTGAATTATTGCTGTGTAATTCTTTTACTCCGACCCTTTTTTTTTTTTAGCTTACAGTACTGTTGCATACCAAATTGCAATATTAATTTTTTCCCTTTGCTTTCCCTTAATTTTGTTTCTTTCTTTCTTTCCTTTTTTCAGGCTAGTCCTTCGCGCAGGCGCATTGCGAAATTAAAAATTTAAATTTTATTCAGCTGCACATTAATTGCGCTCAACAATATGCAACACCATGCACATGTCGCCCGCACTGCACCGCCGCATATGCGTGCCCACCACCACATGGCGGCCGTACCTCCGCCACATTCACAGCCTCAACAGTCGCATATGCCGCCACTAAATATGACGCTTGCGCCACTGCCTTCAACAGCGGGACAACAGCAACAGCCACTGCAAAACACCCAACAGCAGCAGCAGCAGCAGCAACAAAAACAACAACAACAATCAAAACAGCAACAACACCTTCCTAATGGTCCTACGCCAAGCGGCAGTGCCACCGTAATTGCAGGCTCGACTATTGGCGCGCCAACACATCTACGCGATCATCATACGCGGTAAGTAAGCTATGTTTCAGAATTTGATATAGTTTTAACACTTTTTCGTCAGGTTTTCAATTAACTTCCCGTTGCCGCTGACATTTTCTAACATTCTACTTTGGTAGCGTAATTATGTACATAAATATCTATGCCTGCGCTCCAAAGCGAATGATCGCAACGCGCTTATTGTAAGTCCTGTCGTCCCTTGTATTTTCTCAACTCATAAATTATAATTTTAATTTTTTTTTTACACCACCTTTTGATGTCTTATGCTTTATTCGCTCTATGCAACTAAGTGTAGTCACCTTTGCGAATAGCTGTCAGTGTGGCGGCCTAGCCAAATGATGGGTTAGCGAGGATGCCAGCCAGCCTGTCTAGCTAGCTGCTGCCTATCTGGCTTGATTCACAGCATGACTTCCGTTCAGGCGTAACGAGTTCTCTATCTGTTTAATTCTACCCTGTCGCCTGAAAGTATGCGTTTGTGCGTGTGTGTGTGTGCAACTCTGTATGTGTGTGTGGTATGACTGCGCTCTTTCTGCTTTTTCCCACTTCACATTGCGGCAGTGGTGGCATTTGGAAGTGCACAGTTAAAACAACAACAACACTCACATTTAAATCAGCCAATTTTTCTGTGCTGCGTATAGTTTCCTGTTTTGTCATCTAAGAATTTTTGCTCGGAACATATTTATGTATGTACATATGTATGTATGTATGTATGTATTTGTCTATGTACCTTTATACATACACTTAATTTTTCACCGCCTTTGAAGACATTTATTTCATGCTACCATTCGATCAAAAAACAGTTGGCCATTGTCTTCCTGGGAGTAACGTGTGAAAATTAATATTTTTTTTATTTTTATTTTGCATAAATTACATATGTATGTATGTATGTATGCATGTGTGTACATATGTTTACCTAGAAACGGCTGAAATTGTTTCCAATAGTACACTAATGTAGTTGCACAGCATAACGTCAATTATATAATAATCGATTATGTCTAGACCCTAAAAAATGGCGATAGAAGGAAGTGCAATCGAAAACAGATTTACATGTGCAGACTTCACATCGATCATAAAGTAAATAGCGTCGAGGCGAAGTTTGTGAAATAATTCAAGATGCCACGAAATAATCCCTATGAAACTCAGGATTTTTTTAAATCTACAATACGTTTCTCGGAAATATGAAGTTTTGTTAAGATACTTCAATTAGCTGGGAGGAACTTCCCTCAGACAATACCTTGTTCTCATGCGAAACTCAAAGATTTTTCACTGCAGGCGTTAATTCTAGGTTTTCATTAGTAAAAGTTGTATTTTATTTTTCTAAAACAGACCAGGGGTTGCTGACCCAAAACTAAAAGTCCTTAACTCAAATAAGCTGTATTTGATTTTAATTTTTATTATGGTGATTCAAACAACTGATTTTTCTTGCAATATTTTAAATGTTTTTAATAAAAAAAATTTTTTTAACATTATTAAAATGTTTTTAATAAGTAAATTGTTTCGTTATTTTTTATAAAAATATAGTTCGTTTTATAGCCAAAGACAATTTAAGTGATTTTCATCAAAATTTCAAAAATATTTGTATTTGTATTTGATTTTAATTTCAATTACGGTAACGCAAACAACTGATTTTTTACAAAAATATAGTTCGTTGTATAACCAAAGTCATACTCGAATATTAAAATTTGTACAAAATTAATAAAAATTTAAGCAATTTTCATCAAAATTTCAAACTTTCTAATTTGAATTTAAAAAAAAAATCGGGTATGCACTTTTGTAGCTCATGTCATTTCAACAAAACATGTGTCTAAAAATTTCCCTTTATTTTTTTGGCAATTTTTTTAAACTTGGGGTTTGGAAACTTTCTATCATAGAAAGCATTCAGTTTATAGAGTCAAAGATGTGCAAGATCGCCAGCACAAAAAAATATAAAAATCAACGGGAATTTCTATAAAATCTATCAGTTATAAGAAGAAAGTGCGAAAACCCAGAATTTCAAAAAATTCCCAAAAATTAACCGAAAAATAACAAAAAGCATATACATATGAAATCAAAACTTAAAATTTTTTAATTACAATTTTTGGAAAACGGAATTTTTGGAAAGTTTACAAAAAAAAATTATCTTGGAAAACATTTCGATACTTGTCTCGTAGTCAGTCGATTGAGCAACTATTTATTATATGAATATTGCTTAATGAACATGCAATTAAGCCTATTGCGAATCAATGTGTGGGAAACATTTTGTGTGGAATTGGAAAGTGAATTTAATTTTTTTTATCGAGCTCGAACCAAGATTCTAAATTAGGAGAGGTATTGTCGTGTCAAGTTGAGATTGCCAAATTGTTAGGATTTTCCCGATGTGCAGTCCAATGTGCTATTATACGATTTGAGTAGAAGAAAATCCACCATAATGAAACATAATGGAAGAAAACGACTAACTAATGAACGTGAAGGCCGC
Organism: Anomoia purmunda; assembly: GCA_951828415.1. Lineage (NCBI taxonomy): Eukaryota > Metazoa > Arthropoda > Insecta > Diptera > Tephritidae > Anomoia > Anomoia purmunda. The sequence continues at coordinate 48,276,153 of OX639997.1, read as the reverse complement.
TTGCATCGAAAAAAGATGGCATGAGCTCTGTGGTACTGAAATATACAGTGATACCTAATACAATCTATACGCGTCTTTACAGTAGTCGTTTTTATGTTAAAAAAGCTTGCGAAATGGGAGTGATATAGCCACGGTACACGGTAGACACGGTACATCTCATTTTGTACCTCATGCGCGGTGGCACTTGTAAATCAAGGACGGATTTCTGGAATGAAAAAACCAAAATTGTTCCTTTAATATATGCCTGGACGCCCTACCTGAACGAAGGATTTTGCAAAATTCTGTTTCGTTACAAAACGGTGATAATTTACCAGAAATTGTTGATTTTGAATCACTTAGTGAGTGGGTTTTTTTTTTGTTTTGCATTAAAAAATAGAAATTTACTCAAAATAAAATTTACTTCATTCACAAAGAAGTCATTGCAATATGAGATGAAAGGGTGAAAGTTTCAAAACGAATGGTTTAGTTGTTGTCGAGAAATCAAGGGCACCGTTAAGCCGTTTTCAAATAACAAAATTCTGAGATAATTGCGTTTAAAGTTTTAACAGTCACTCAGGCCGCAGAACACTTTCGACTATTCAGTGCTTAAACTTCAGATCATTCTTTTGAAATTCTGAGGAAACATTCTTGTGGGAAGGTTCGTTAAGAAAACAAAAAAAAACTTCGATTTTTTCGATCCAATCATGTTGATATATTTAACTCCTTAAAAGCTAAACACAAGATGGTTTTAGGTCTAGGTTAAAATAGTTTTCTTAGTTTAATGAATAATGCTAGTGCACACCATAAAAGCTTAGAACCTAGTTTAAAATAACCAATTATTCCACATTATCGTAAATATACATTTTTAAAGCACCAAAATTTTATAGAAGGTCTGTTTCTTTGTAGCACAAACTCGAAAAATATGCGCGCCAACTCGGTAAAATGATATCCGAGCTAAGATGTAGTGTTGGAAAGTGAAAAAACTCCAACATTGGGAATGAACCCCAAGAAAACATTTTGGAAATTTCAGTTTAACACCTAATCTATTTTATTTGCATAGTATTTTTAAATATATAAATACATCAACTTAAAATGTGCCAGCACAACTATTTTCCGTTCTTAAATTGGACTAATCTAATAGCATGTTGTTAACAGGATTGGTTTTGCAACTAAAGAAAATTTTATCCGAGTTGGAGCGTTATTTTGCAAGTCGGCTACAAAGAAACGGGCTTAGGTCCGATTAATTGTTCTTTGAGATAAGGTTATCATTCCTTACCATAGTCCAATTTCGAAGAAATAATACAAATTTATTAAAGTTAACTTTTTCCTTTTCTACAGTTATTTGGAACAGCGGTTGTGAGGTACGTGAAGCGTAGAATTGTTGGGGAATACCACCCAGATTGAGTGATAGCCACGCATTTCAGTTTCTCTCACATATAATTCGACTTTTTAAATAGGTGACAACCATTTCTAAAATATAGGCATGCACCTTCGCCGAGACGGATCGACGCTCATATTTAAATATCTTATATATTTAGTGTATATTTTAATTAAATTTGATTGTTCAAACAGATGGCAACCCTTTCCCAAGAAAACAAAGTAGTCGAGTATGTGTGCGCCTCTGTCGCAAACAAGCGTTCGATAATGCAAAATTTACGTTTCTAATAGAGAAATTTCTAAAGATTAAGAAAATAAAATTTCTATTAAACCCTGATTTGTAGTTTAGCAGGCAGAGCCGCTCAAAGGACCTTCACAAGGAAAAATTAACTTGCCAACAGCGTTTTAATTATATAAAAAAAAAAAAATTATGTAGTAATTATTTTAATTTTTTTTTTATTGAGAAAGTTAGTAAATATGTATAAGTTTATCTAAACAAAAAAGTTATTTCATTAACCAATTTTAAAGAACCCTGTTATTGTGACACTCTGTACTTATATTTTACTGCTTAGCTGTCTTTCTCTCAGATGCATTTTAAATCTATACCTAAAGCAGTGCGTTACCGAGTTTGGCAGAGAATAGTAAAGCTGTTGATGAGATACAAATTTTTTATCATTTATAAACGGACAGTGCCACGCCCCTTTTCCAAAATTATTAACTTATTTTAACTTTTGCTTAAATATAATTTTATAGAACAACTGCCAGTAATTTTTTTTTTAGTATTTAGGAAACAATTTTGGTTTTTATATTTTTCAAAAATATCTGAACTTTAACAAAAAGTTTTAAAGAAGAAAAACGTCAAAATCCTCCATAGTGCAGCGGCGAAAGATGGTCCAAAAAAACACCTGTTTTTCAGCATACACTAACACACCTCCGAGTGCATTTCTTCCATTAAAACAGTTCTCATAAAAATCATATCCCCTCCCACGACCTTCTAACAACTAACCTTGCTCAAATTATAATTTCAATTAGCTCTCTTCTAGTCTTAACTAATTAACATATGAACAGCTTGAGCTTTTTATTAAATGCTTCGCTGGACTGTAAAATTTGTTAACAATGAAAATGCAATTAGAAATTAAGAGCACTCGAGAGAAAAGGATAATCACTCTGAAGTTGGACCGTTTTTTGTTTTTTTTTTTTTTTTTTTTTGTTACTTGACGCACTCACTCACTTTTAAACACTAATTGAATTTGTCACATTTGGAAGTATGCCGCAGCGTCGAATGACATTGGCAATACCGATGATGCCACTGATGCTGCTGATAATGGCGATTATGAAGGCAAGGATGATGACGATGATGATGGCATTGACCTATTTAAAGTGCAACAGAGAATTCGTAATTGCCAAATACACCAAAACAAAACTGCCAAAAAAAACGTTAAAAAAAAAGAAACAACATGAATGGAAGGCTAGTAGGAAAAGAATTTTGGGAAACTTGAAGAAAGGGGTAGATGCGGCGACGAGACATAGTACTGGTTGGGTAAGCGGAAATATGGTGATTGAAGTGGCAGAGTGGTGACCGCGGCAAACAATCGGAACAAAACGCCTGTTGTCACTGTTTAAGCGTATTAGAAAACGTGGCTGTTTTTGTAGAATCAGCAACAGCAGTGGAGTGACTGTGGTACATTGAATATTTTTTTTTTTGGAGTTTTTCTCTTTTCATTCTTGCTCAGTATTCCCTTTTGTTGCTGGCTCATTGCTTGTCGACCACTGGCGGTTGTTGGCTGGAATTGCAGCGCATTCAGCGTAGTAGCCACAACGGTACAAAAGTTTTTTTTTTGTTTTTTTTTTTGGTACGTCAGTGTCAATTCCAATTCGGCAGCGCATTGAGCCTTGCCACCAATCGATAAAGTTGAATTTGAATTTATCAACACACCAAAGGCAATTTAACAGAACAGCAACCGCCATTCGCTTGTTGTACGTCGATGTCTACATTTTGGTGCGCTGTGCCGCTGGAGTTGGCGTTGAAGTTTTCGCAGCAACAGAACTAAAGTGAACTGAACTTGCTTGCTTGAGGCTTTTGTGTTTTGTTTGGCAATATCCGCCTTTGTTCGCGCTTTCGTCGTTATGCCTTGTCGCAAACCACCACATACATACATATGTACATACATACAAAAAAAAATAGATTAGCATTGAAAGGATACAATAAGTTACTTTAAAAAAAGTGTATTTTGCCTGCCTGTCTGTGTACAAAAATATTTAGGAACGGCAACAAAAACAACCAGCATCCTGCAGTGCGCTGCAGTCAGTCACAACAATGGGGATGGGGTCAGTATTTTTTTTTTGTTTTTACCTTTTTTGTTGTTGTTGCACTCTTACGTGGGTCTATTTGTGTATGGAGAGTTCGATGAGCACCTCTGTTAGTACTTTTAGCCTCACGTCTCGCGTCTTCTGTCTCTGTCAGCAGCAAAGAGGACCAGCAGCAGTCCTTACTCGCAGACAAGGCGAGAGATCATTTGCCCGGCAAAGGATTCGCTCGATGCGCAGTGATATTATATCGTTCCCGTATTATTTTCAGTATTTATTCAATTCGCGGTTGACACTTTACGATTTTGTTGAATTTGAATTTCGCAATATTTCGACACTGGTATCATTTTGTATTCTGCCAATCTATGTTTGTAAAACGGTGGCAATAATTTAATAAATTGTGATTTTTACGATTTTCGAATGCAACTAACAATGAAATTTAATATAATTTACTGAAAAGATGTTCCGATACTGTGCTTGGAGAAGAACGAATGTGAACGAATTTCTAAAACAAGTGTGGCAAAGTACTATAATAATTGCCTGGAATCAGATAGAGGCATGTGCATGTTCCTAATTTCAAAGGTTATATTAGATATTGGAATAGTTGGAAATATTCAAAAATTTATGTACATGCTTTGTGTTATACCTCTTGAAGTACTAAAATGCGTTACATGTGCCTGTGGTTCTTCGGTGCAGTGAAGTGCAAATTATTGGATGAAAAAATATTATGCCTAAACCGAGTGTGCACCGAAAGTGTTCTATTATCCGATATGCCCGGTTCAAATCTCGGCCGTAACATAAAAAATTAAAGAAAATTGGTAGGCAATGGCAAAACTCATAGTGTTTTTCTGTCACTGAAAAATCTACTCACAAAAATCATATGTATGTCGTCAGTTATATAACAAAAGGCATATAAATTCAATTTTCAAACTTTGTACAAAATTTAAAACAAAACCACAACAAATTTGCCTTAAAATTTCAAACTCTTTTAATATGCGTTCTTAGAAAAGTTTTGAGAATTTGTAGCTCAATAATTTTAACATAATAACGTGCAGGTTTGAAGTGGCAAAAATTTCCGGCTTGTTTTTGGCAATTTTTGTAAATTTCCGTATTCATAAGCCATTTGAAGATATGTAGCTTTTCCCTATCACCACTACCATTACAAACAAGTTTTACTTCTTTCATTTTGATCTTTAAAAATTTGAATATTCCGGATCACCTGAAAAACACCGGGATCCCGAAGTACAGGAGTTCAAAAATACTACATTTCGTGCACGGCAACGCAAAATAAACTGCCACCTTTTGTTGTGTTCAGCTGATTGGTCTTATTCTATCTTTTTTTTTTGCAAGCGACTGTAATATTTTAAACATTGTTCATTTTGACATTTTTCTGGCTGACGATGGCTAACTTCATAAAGGAAATCAAGTGCAAAATAAAATACACAAATATTCAGTTGTGCGAAAAACTAAAAAATAATTTAAAAACAACATTTTCATCATTTCGTTGTGAATGGTGTTGTTAGGCATGCGAGTTTCTAGAAGAAATAAAATGGACAAGGGTTTGAAATAATGTGCTAAAAATTATTTCGGGCAAGTTACCACCGCGGCTAGTTCGAATAAATTCCAGCCGTGAGGCCAAATTTTCGACCACTTTTTGCAGCAATTGGGGCCTTATGTCAGCAAAAACGCGCCGTATATTATCTTCTAAGATATCAATCGTCTCGGGCTTATCTGCGTAGATAAGCGACTTAACATAACCCCACAAAAAATAGTCCAGCAGTGTTAAATCGCACGATCTTGGAGGCCATGTCACAGGCCCGCGAGTTGAGGTAATGCTCTAACCAAAAGTTTCCTTCAATAAATTTATTGTTTCGTTGGCATTCATTTACCATGGCTCTATGCGTTCCCCATTGACTTTAACATTATGGCCGGATTGATTTTTAAAAAAATATGGTCCAATGATTCCCTGCGCCCAAAGAGCACACCAAACAGTGACTTTTTGTAACGATGTAACGGCGTTTCAACAATGCCTTGTGGATTATCAACACACCAAATGCGACAATTTTGTTTATCAACGTACGCATTCAACCAAAATTGAGCTTCATCTCGCGAACCAAACCATTATTTTGATAACAAATTTGCACGATTTGCAAACGTTGTTCCGAAGTAGGTCTGTTCATTATGAAATAGCAAAGCAAACTGAGTATAAATCAAATAACAGCTGTCAAAAAGACCAACTCCGATAAAAGTATTGCCTCATTGAAAACCACGCGTCTAAAAAACAACATCCTTTATTATGCTATGTAGTTTGGAATTAGTCTTTCTTTTTCTTTATAAAAATCATCCTTCACTCGTTGTTGACGTAAGACTTTAGGTTCCTTCATTTGTGGTACATTAACATTGCTTCTCCCCCCTTAATTTGCGCGATTTTGTTCGATTTTAACAAAGCCAATTGGTAAAACCAAATAAACCGAATTCCTTTCCCACTTCGTTTTCCCCTCGCAGATGAGCCCTTCCACTGACACGACCAGCGGTTATCGCGTTGAATACTTTCTGTAATGGAACAAAAATTGTAGGGGAAGTTCGGCAAACATCGGGCTAAATGATGTAGAAATTATTATTATTATTATTGTACGAATTGAGCTAGCCAATGGAGCCGCAGGATTTTGATTCGTTGGACTATGCCTATGCCGCGATAAAGCGCATACAGCTCATTGTCCAAATTTGATATACAGGATGGTGTTGGAGAATGAAGTATGTGGTTTAATTTTTATACCTTTCATGAGAATGAAATGGTATATTAAGTTTGGTCCGATGTTTGTAAGTGCCAGAAGGAGAAGAGATAGACCCATCAAAAAGTATACCTAAATGATCAGGACGATGAGCTGAGTCGATTTAGCCATGTCCGTCTGTCTGTCCGTCTGTCCGTCTGTCCGTCTGTCCGTCTGTTTGAACGCAAACTAGTCCCTCAATTTTAGAGCTATTTTGATGAAATTTGGTGAGCAGGTGTCGTTGTACAAATGATTAAACATTTGTCGGAATCGGCCAGATCGGGTTACTATAACATATAATACAACCGATTATTCAGATATTGAATTTTGCGCCATAACTCCTCCATTTAAGCAGCTAAAGGCTTGAAATTTTGCAGAAATATCAGCCATTATTAGCTACGTATCAGTATTGAAAATCATGAAGATCGGAGAAATATAACATATAGCTCCCATACAACCGATTGTTCAGATATTGCATTTTGCACCATAACTCCTCCATTTAAACAGGTAAAGGCTTGAAATTTTGCAGAAATATCAGCCATTATTAGCTACGTATCAGTATTGAAAATCATGAAGATCGGAGAAATATAACATATAGCTCCCATACAACCGATTGTTCAGATATTGCATTTTGCACCATAACTCCTCCATTTAAACAGCTAAAGGCTTGAAATTTTGCAGAAATATCAGCCATTATTAGCTACGTATCAGTATTGAAAATCATGAAGATCGGAGAAATATAACATATAGCTCCCATACAACCGATTGTTCAGATATTGCATTTTGCACCATAACTCCTCCATTTAAACAGCTAAAGGCTTGAAATTTTGCAGAAATATCAGCCATTATTAGCTACGTATCAGTATTGAAAATCATGAAGATCGGAGAAATATAACATATAGCTCCCATACAACCGATTGTTCAGATATTGCATTTTGCACCATAACTCCTCCATTTAAACAGCTAAAGGCTTGAAATTTTGCAGAAATATCAGCCATTATTAGCTACGTATCAGTATTGAAAATCATGAAGATCGGAGAAATATAACATATAGCTCCCATACAACCGATTGTTCAGATATTGCATTTTGCACCATAACTCCTCCATTTAAACAGCTAAAGGCTTGAAATTTTGCACAAACATCAACCATTATTAGCTATATATTAGTATTCATCAAGATCGGAGTTCACAGTGTAAATCGGCAAGATAAATTCAGGACAAATATTTATTGCGAAAAGTAATAAGCTCAGCGCAATATCACATGAATCATAGCGTTAAACGTTTGGGAACTATTTACGGATCTGATAACTGTTTTCAAAGACCGACATATGTAGGTCTTACATATTAATACTTAATTATTTGTATTTTTTAAATGTTGAATATCAAGCGTCGATACGATATTAAAAATATTCAAAAACCATTCCCTTCTTAAAACATAGTTCTTTTTAATTACATAAATTTATAACAATGCCTTTACTAGAATTATTTTTATTGATTTGAAGGAAATTTTCGCTTTTAACTATAGGTAATACGAAATTGTAATACAATAACACGTTTTTTACTATTCTTCAATTCATGAAAGGTATGAAGCCTTCGGCATAGCCGAAGACAGCGCTGTTTTTACTTGTTTTAAGTGAAACTGAAAGTTGTTTGTTTACATTGAAAATTTCTTTGATAACATGACCGAACATTTTTTAAAACTTTTGCCTGTCTGTTTGCTTGTTTGGACTTACTAATCTGCTTTTATCTGCTGCTAAGAATATAATATGTACGGAGCAACATGGCTTCATTCTGTGTCACTCTATTGTAGCTTTTCAATCTGGAATTCAGGTGGACACTATCTATACCGACTTCTCTAAGACTTTCGTTAGGCTTTCCCACGTTATCCTACTAAAAAATAATTAACTTCTATTGGCTTTCATTTAGGTTTCCTGACTTGGATTGCCTTATATGTATTTACGTAAACATCGTTGCATGGTTGTCGTTGATAATGTCTGGCTCCTACCTTTGCAAGTTATCCCACAAGGTAGTATCCTTTGCCCTCTGTTCTTTGTTCTATTTATCAATGACATCAATACGTGTTTCTTCTCTGCTAAGTTTCTGCTTTATGCAGACGATCTTGAGATCTACTGCCATTTAGAATTCTTATCGTATCTCCTTATCTGCCCTCCAGTGTGTGAGTGTAATAAAAGACCTGGGTGTGATTTTTGGCTTAAAGTTTACGTTCACTGGTCATATTGATTTCATAATTTCCAAATCGTATGCAATGTTGACTTTTGTACGGCGTCATAGCTCTGAATTCACCGATCCTTATGCACTAAAATTGTTATATACGTCTCTTTTATTTGGTCCCCGTACTTTGCGTGCCATATTACAAGGATCGAACGTATACAGAAGGTAGTTTTATGCTTTGGCCTCTGTAGCCTACGCTTTTCCGACCCTATTCCCGCCTATGAATCGGGATGCCTAATGATACATCTAAAATCCCTGCAGAGTAGGCGAACAATTTTGTCTATAATTTTCGTCTTCGCTGTTGTTCGTGGTTTTGTAGACTGTTCTGTACTCCTTGAGATTCGGAGTTTTTGAAACTTTGTAGGCAGGAAATGCTCCCGTTATTAGGGCCTTGATTTAGTTCAATAATGTTGTTGTTGTTGTTGATGTAGCGGTTAGTCACGCCCAGTGAAGAATGGATTCTGCCATGGTCGTCAAACTCATCTACGGGGAGACCCAGGAAACGTGCTGTTTCGACGGGGTCGGACCAGAGGGAGAGGGGGGTTGGATGAGTTGGTTTGAGAGGGCATGTAAATAGATGTTTGGTATCGTGCGGAGAATCTCCACATGCCGGCCATGTGTTGGGTATGTCAGGGTTGATTCTGGATAGGTAGGAGTTGATTGAGTTCAGTTTTTCGTTTTCAAAATAAAAAAGATTGATTTCAATAGAATCGATCGGTTAGTCGAGATTGATTTTTCATTTTCAAAAACTCCCTTTATGAACTCTATCGATATTTTTTTATAAGTAGTTCATTTTCTCTCTTGTTTTTCTTTTCTTTTTAATTTATTAATATTGTATTTATTGTATTCCGCTTAACCTATAAGAATTTTATTGTATTTATTGGCTAAATAAATAAATAAAATCGAATAAAACTTACATTTGGATACCATTAGATTGCGTTGATAATTTAAAATTAGTTTTTGAGTTAGAAAACTAGGCTATTTATACTAGGTATGTATTTTGGCAACATGTATCGAAAAACAAAAGTATCCTAAGAACTTTTCGAAAAACTACAGATCAAACCGGCAACACTAAACGTGAGTGATTGGATAAATCCAATGGACAATAGAGTGTAGATGAAAGTGGGCGAGTCAAAGGAATCTAATAAGTTGTTCCGATTTTTCCCTGCATAAACTTTTCGTTTACATTTTCAAAAACTCTAACCACACTTGCATGTCTAATTCCAGCTTGAATCAGCAACACCAATCGCAGCACCCCCCGCTGATGCACAACAGCACGCAGCTACAAAAGCTACGTCAGCAACATCAGCATATAAATAATAATAACAATAGTACAAATAAAAACAACTATCATCATCATCAACCTCAACAATACAGCAACAGTGCAAACAACACGCATGGCAATGCACTGCCATCGCAAACGGCAATACAACAACCACCATCACAAAAACAAACAACGCAAGCGTCACACCATACATCACGTCATCCACCAACACATCAGCATCAACAACATTCAGTACATCATCAGCAATCACAGCAGCAGCAACAGCAGCAGCCGACGCAACAGCAGAAACATCAACTTTCAGTGACACAAATGCCGCCACAGCAGGCGCTTGGACATTTGAAGCATCAACAACCATTGCCAAAAGCGACTGCGCAACAACAACAACTACAAACAACTTTACATACTTCAAACAATGTTATCGGCGGACATCCACAACAACAGCAACAGCCGCAGCCGCCGCCACCGACACAACATCCCACGGCGGCTACATTGAACTACTATACTGCCGGTGTTGTCCAAAGCAACAACAACAACAACACCAACAATATACACAAGCCAAAATATAATAGTAACGCTGCAGGCGGTGGTGGTGGTGGGACCGGTGTTGGCGGTGGAATGGCACCGAAAACCATTTTACAAAATCCGAATCGCATTCTCAAATCCCGTCTGCACAGCAGCGCGGCAACAAACAATATTGAGGTGAATATCGTCGGTTCATTGGCGAGCATAGAAGAAGCAGAGAAAGTAACCAAGAGCAGGAGCAATAGTAAAGGTGGAGATGGTAGTGGTGTGAAGAACAATGTAATTATCGGTACAGAGCCGCCGTTAAAAGCGAATGTTGTTGCTGCAGTAACTGAAAGTGCAGTTGTTGCTGTAACCAGTGTGGAGGAGAATTTGAAAAATGTGGAAAGCATAAACCAAAATGTTGGTATGTAAACAAACAGGCGACTTTGTATATATTTGTATTATTTTGGTAAAACTTACCTAGATGTTTTTATGATAAAAGTTTCCGTCAATGAGGCCAACAAGGAAAACGTGGCAAGTGGGGGTACGAAAAACACAAACAAAAGCAATGAGGCCATCAGCAGCAGCAATACAACAAATAATAATAACAACAGCAATATTTTGCCCAACGAAGATAGCACAGTGTCGAAAAATTCGAAAGAAAAGACCCCAATGTGCCTTGTCAACGAATTGGCGCGATTCAACAAAGTAAGTTATATTTTATACGCAAATTTGGTTTTTATTCTAACCAAGGCTGTAAACCGCCACAAAACTGATGCGGTTCGGTTCAGTGGTTCGAACCACTTAGAAAACACTTGTACCGGTAGAAGAACCGGGTCACGAGTATCTCCGAACCGCCGCGATTCGGTTCGGTTCATATGGTAATTTTTTTGAATTAAGTGCGAAAAATATTGCAAAGTAAGGGTAGTTGTTATTGAGATCAAATTCAAATATCAACATATTTATCAAAATTTTACTCTATATTATTTCAAGAAACTTTTAATAATGAACTGGTATCCATACATGAAGGAGGTTTTATTTTTTTAAGTGAGTTCGAATAAATTATTATCTAATTTTTCAAAATACGCTGTAGGCCGAAATTAAAAATAAATTAATTAAGTTTTTGTTTTTTTAATTTTTTGGGCGTCGTAAGTCAAGTCGAGTAGACAAAACTACACACTCACTATATTGAATTGAACTGAAATCTTTGCTTAGGGTTCCTATTAGAGATGGGCGCAGGCGGGATCCATGCCCAAAGGATGGACGGATTCAGAAAATCTACCTAAAATATTTCGTATGAAATTATCACTTACCTTGAGACGAAAACGAACAGCAAAGCCCTTGTCTACCGCAAGTGAGCGAGTGTTTTCCACTTATGATTCAATTTTAGACAAAACAACACCTTTAGTTGGAGAAAATCTCGAAAATAAGTAAGAGTAAAGTACAAATTATGAGACATTTTTGTATTTTAAAAAAGTTTAAATTTTTAGTCGATGTTGTGTTTTAAAAAACTTTAAAAATATTTAAGTGGATTTTCATATTAAATCAAACCATTTTAAGGAAAAATTTCCGGTTCGGTTTCGATATTTCAAAAAAATTAAAGTATTCGGTTTTTGGTTCGTTTCGGAACCCGAAAAATGTGGCGGTTCGGTTATAAACTGGTTTCGCTGATCAGGGATCAATCTTGCAAAATCTTATCACGTATCTTGCGTTGAAGTGTTCAATATCTAGCTATCTTTTTTTCATGACCGTGTTCTCAGTCTCAGTGCAAGTTTTTCTTAAACATATATTTTCAAATGAAAATGTTTTAAAATTTTTCAATATCATTGGTCGTTTACTCAAAAACACAAATTTATTTTGTACAACTAATTTGACATGAAATTACTGTTACCGCACAACGAAGTAAATAAAAAATAATAATTGTTTCAATAATTATATAAAATATTTATAAATTATTTTGTTATGTTGATTATCAAAAAAGAAATAAATCAATCCATTTCGTTTCACTAATTACAAGGGGAATTCATATAAGGTGGTGTTGAGAGACCAACTGAGTGAAACAGATTGCTGGACTGGAATGTCAAAACTATGTGTTTGTTGCAATTTTCACTGCCATTGTACGTCCAATTTGTTAGTGTACATTTTTGTTGTTGTACGCTCAACTCCACCTGGTATGATTTCGCCTTGAATAATTTTCAAAAAAAAAAGGGAAAAATAATTTAAAAATTCTGTTTCGTTGTTATCAAATCAATCTATTAAAAAGAGTTTCATTTCAATATATTTTTTGATAATTATGGAAACAATTTTATTAATTTACGATATCAAATACTTCCGCAGAAACCAAATTAATTTTTTCATTGATAAATAAGTAAATTTACTATGCAGCACTGCTCCGAAGACAGATATCGCTCTCCAGAACATTTGACTTGAGCTTGTGTTGAGGCTCATTTCCTCTCATGCAAGCAACATGGGATAATTTACAGCTATCAATACGGTTATTGTTTTTTTTTTAATATAAAAACCATGATTAAAATTTACTATATCCTTCTCGGCTGGAAATGCACTTAATGAATTCATCCAACGACCTCCAATACATATCATAGGATTTTTAATTATTTCCCCTTTACAGATCACACATCAGTATCGTTTGACCAACGAAAAGGGGCCGGCTCATTGCAAACGGTTCACTGTCACTCTAAAATTGGGCGAGGAGGAATATTCCGCAGAGGGTTTCAAAATTAAGAAAGCCCAGCATCTGGCAGCCGCCGAGGCTATCGAAAAGACCAAATACAAGCATCCAGTGCCGAAAGTGATTCGTCGCAGTATTGATGGTGAGGGGAATTCTTCGCGTGCCAATATCACGCCCACAGTTGAGTTGAATGCGCTGGCCATGAAGTTAGGCCAAGAGACATATTACCTTTTAGATCCACGTCAAATTGCGCCATCCGATGGCATCGGCCCACCGCCAGACGCTATGATGCCGCCGCGATTTAGCGTCCATCAACCACCACCACCACATACGCTACCGCCGCATGGCTTGAGTGGCGGTCATATGCTGCCCCAACATCCACCACCACCACCACCACCACATGTGCGTATGATGGATCCGCCTGCATTTGTGCGACGAAACGGATCCTATGCTGCACCGCATGCAGCATTGCATGGACACCCTGCTGGCGGCTCGGGCATGCGGTCACGCTATTGTTCACCAGCTCAACGCGCATTCATGCCGAAATATAGCCAACAACAACGCTATCCCATGATGGGACCACCACACATGAGTGGTGGTTGTCCGCACAATGGTATGGCACAAGCACCACCACCGCCTTTGGCACATTCGCATCACGGGCATCATGGTTCGCATTCACACCGTTGTGGCATGCCTGCGGTTCTAACCAAAGTAACGCTTGTCGTAGGCAAGCAAAAGTTTGTTGGATTGGGTTACACAGTACAGCAAGCCAAACATGATGCAGCGGCGCGTGCTTTGCAGGTGTTGAAAACGCAAGCCACCACGCAGCTGAACGAAGCGCTGAATAATAGCTTGGAGGAAAGCGATAGCAAATCACCGATTTCTCTGGTGCATGAGATCGGAATTCAGCGTAGCATGACGGTGCATTTTAAGGTGTTGCGCGAGGAGGGGCCAGCGCATATGAAGAAGTTCGTAACAGCTTGCGTGGTGGGTTCGATAGTGACGGAGGGCGATGGTAATGGCAAGAAAATATCGAAAAAAAGGGCAGCTGAAAAAATGTTGGAAGAATTAAAGAAACTGCCGCCATTAACACCAACCAAATCACCCGTTAAACGTCTCAAAATGAAAACACCTAATAAGGGAGCAGCTAGTGTTGACGCTGATAGCGGCGGCGGAGGTGGTGGAAAATCTGGTAGTAGCAGCGGTGGTGAACGACGCAAACGCGGCAGTAGTTCGATAAAGGAAAAGAGTGAAATAGAGAGCGATGCAGAGAATCCTATCACGCGACTCATACAATTGCAACAAACTCGCAAAGAGAAAGAGCCAATTTTTGAACTGATAGCGAAAAACGGAAATGAAAACTCGCGTCGTCGCGAATTCATAATGGAAGTGACAGCGCATGGCATGGTAGCACGCGGCACCGGCAACAGCAAGAAACTCGCGAAACGTAATGCAGCACAAAGTAAGTTGTGTATTGCGTTTGATTCGACCATCGACCATAATACTTACTACTCGAATATCTCTCTCACAGATTTACTGCTAGCCATGGGAGAAAATGGCAGCGATGTCGTTGTGCCCAAAACTGTAGCAGCATTCGCAAATACCCAGATTGTTGCTAATGAGAAATATGCACCAACGACAACAGCCGCAACGGAAGTCATTGCAGTCCCATCGAGTCAACAAGGGCCGGCAGCGAATACAGTATTGCAACCCATCGCTGAAGTAGCAACGCTCGCTGCTATTCCTGACACGCATCTTGATTTACCGGTTGTGTCCACGCCAGCTGGGCAAGTACCCGGTATTTTGATACTGCGCCACAATAAAAAACGTGAGTATAATTGTAATACGTAAAGTTTTGATCGAAGTTGTTTACTTAACGGTTTCGCTTAATGGAATCAAGAAACTTTTATGAAAAATGTTGTTGTATTCTAAGTGTGTGCTGTGCTAAAATAGCCTTCATGAAATTAAAGAAAATATCGACGCAGTTTTCATTTTTTAAAAATATTTTTCCCGTAAACAAAACTATTTGATTAGCTTTTAGCTGTGGATTTAAACCCTTTCGCTAATGCTAATGAATAAATCTGTTTAAACAGGTGGCAGCCCATTTTGAAAACATTATCATTTCAGCCTTAAACTGATTTCATTGGAATCCCATGTCGTAATAGTTCGTTTAACTTAATAATTGAATTTAGTTTACTCTCTCGAGTAAGTGGCAACTCTTAAAAAATATTTTTCATATAAAGCTTTTCTAAACCTCTCGTTTAACACCCATATTGTAATGCTCAATTTTAGTTATAATTATAGTGGTTTTTGAACAAGTGGCAACCCTCCGAAATTAACCTTTACTTACCCCTTTAGTTTTAAGCCCATATTATAGAAGTCCATTTTCAATATAAATTTATTTGATTTTATTTTAACTGATGGCAACCTTCTTTTAACTAATTTTTACCGAAGCTTTATTAAAAATCTCGTAATATTGCAATATTGGAGTTTACTCATCAATTTAATTGAATTTAACATTCCAATCAATCGGTAACTCCTTTTCAAAATATCTTATAAATATGATAATCCAGATTATGGACTCTATAAGTGCCAAATCTTATCCAAATCTACCCAGTCGTCATATTAGAGCATCCGCTTGAATTTATTTATATTCTTCAATTTAACTTTTTAAACAGATGGTCACATCATTTTTTAAATATTTGTGCGAATTACCTTCGTAGCGTAAAAAATGGAGAAGGGATGGCACAATTTACGCTTTGTTTATTGTGAATTATTAAAAAATTAAAATATCGAATTTCTCAAATGTAAAATCGATAGGAAGTACAAATAAAACTTGTTTAATGTAAATTCGGGTCCTTCAGGTATCGTAGGGCCGGCCATCAGGGATGTGTGTAATCGGAAAACTGAATAATTGAATGACGGAAAAATAAGAATAAATTTGCATTCGTTATTTAAGTATTTTTCATACAAGGTGTTGGCACTCAAGCACATTTTTCATGGAGGAATGGAAAAGCAAAAATACAAAATTTAATGTAAGAAGAATGTGCTTTGGTCATTTAAGAAATTTTTAACAATGAATCCATAATTAAAATAATTTGAATAACGAACAGAAAATATGTGAATGCAATCAATTAATGATTCCCTCAAAAGCGTCCACACTCAGATTCTGAAGAGAACACCATCTACCATCAATTATGATAAAAAGCTTTAACTCTTCCTTAAATTTTTTTTTAATGTGCGAAAATATTTTTGGCAATCGACGTATGCGCGAATAAGCTGATATAATAATCCTAACCCTCTATTTTACGTCCAGATACTGCCAAGAAAAAAGAAATCGCACCGAGCACAAGCTGCCTACCGACGGACGAAGGTGAAAACAAACGCGTCAACTTAGTTGCTTTCAGCGAACCAATTCAAACTGTACAACCCGTTGCGATTAAAAGCAACGCATCGAATATTGCGAAAGAAAGTGAAGTGGCACCGGCACATACCATCACTAAATCGCCCAGTGCCGTGGCAGCTGATCCACTGCCTACTAGCAGCAATGTTTCAAGCATCGCCAGCAGTGCGACCAGCAGCAGCACCACCACCACCCCCACCACAATAACATCGACCAGCACTACGGCATCGAAACAAGCTGGTGTGCATATGAAGGAGCAGCTGTTGTATCTGGCGAAATTGCTGGGCTTCGAGGTTTGTATGGAATTTGAAATTTTTGCAAGTACAAATTATGTTTCTAAATATTTCAAATCGCTTACTCTCTTGCAAATTCATAGGTGAACTTTTCCGACTATCCAAAGGGAAATCATAGTGAATTCTTAACTATTGTAACGCTCTCTACAAATCCACCACAAATTTGTCATGGCGTTGGCACCAGCGCTGAAGAATCTCAAAATGATGCCGCCAGGAATGCATTGAAAATTCTTAGTGAATTAGGTTTGAATAACGCTATGAAATAAAAGCAGCCAACACACACACTCTAGGAATATGCGCAGTAAAGTATGAAAAGTGGAAATTAAATTCAAATTGAATTCGGCACAATAAAAACTATATAAGATATGGAGAAACGTTAAAAAAAAACAACCAGTGACAAAAAATAAGTTACGGTAAAATAAATATACGTAATATAAAAAAGTTAAAAGCTAATTAATAAAGTAAAAAAAAAACCTTAAAACTCAAAAAATGTGCAACAAAAAGTTAAGTCAAATATTACAAACAATCTAAAAAAAAAAACAAAACAAATTGCTATAATTTTATGCTATTTTGTTAGAATCTATACTTGCGTTACATTTGTTTAATTTATTTATTTTATAATACCTTTGTTATATCTATGCGTAATAAAATTTGTTAAGCGCGTTAGGCGTGTCACGGATTTTTTTTTCGAAAAGTTAAGTAAAATGCAGTGAAAGTGTATTTGAGCGTTATGTGTTGTGGTTAACGGAAAATTATCTTGATTTCTATTTTTTTTATTTTGTCCAAAATGCAAAAACAAATCAACAGTGGGATTCAAAAATGACTTCCTTAAATTATTTTTACCCTCTATGCTGATGGCCTGACAAAAATCAACAACCTGACAGTTGTGAGGTCTACTGCGCCTAAAACTATGCGGCAAAAACGGCTTTCAGCACTCTAATGGTGACAACGACATTAGGTGCGTACACGTACAAAATTATCCAGTAACTTGCCAGTAACTAAATTTTAGAGCGTAAGCAAAATTTGTTCTCAGTGAGAGAAACTTGCAAGAAAGTAAGAAAACGCAAAACCAGTAAGAACTTGCAAGTTTTTCTGACAGCTGATTCTTGTTTGGCGCGCAAATCAAACAAAAAGGAAAAGTTTAATATTTTGCAATTTAAAAACTTATTAATATTATAAATCTATTGTCAAATGGAAAATAATAACAAAAAAAGTATCGAAATAACATGTTCTCCTGGAACATTTAAAAAAGTGCAGTGCTATTTGCAGTCACTCCGGCCGAAGGGGCACCACCATCTTCGCAAACACACGGATTCCGGCCCTCTTCCTAGTATATTAACATAATGAACTTCACAAACATTTTTACGTATATATATTTACTCACTTTTTCCATTTTTCACCTTTTTAAATTAAAATAATTGCAATTTTTAATATTTGCTTTCTTTTTGTGATCGACCAAATACTTGCAATCAGCTGTTTTCCGTACTGGCAAATTGTTACGAGTAAAAATTTATCCAGTAAAAACTTGTAACTTCCCCTCCAAAGAACTGTCATTTTCGCTCTCTCAATTTCCCCAACTTTGCAAGTTTCTTGCAAGTTTTTGCGTAAGAAAACGCCAAAAGATGATAATTCGTAACAATTGTTACGAACTATCATAAACTCGTACGTAGAAAAACACTACTATTATATTCTGCGTCATAGTTTTAGACAACTGTCAGGTTGATAATTTTTATCAGGTCATCAGCATAGGGCGGTTAATTCAATTAGCGCGACGAATAACAGGGGCGTCTAAAAGTATGTAACACAAAGAAGTTGCCTTCGCAATTCCAGTGCTGTGCAATTTTATATTGCGTTTTTTTTTTGCCTTCATTTTTAATATTTCTTGGCGCACCTCTTATTCCTTTTTTAATTTTGAAGATGAAAACTTAGAACAGCTTATATTTAAAATCCGAATTTAGTACAGTAAAGTGATTATTTTGGCAAACTAATACGCCCATTTGTATTTACTATTAAATTAAAATTTTTGCGTGTTCAAAGAGTTGAAGAATTAACTTGAATGAATGGTAAAATTGTCTTCTGATATTTAGGTTTGGCACTTACTTTATATTCTTAAAAACAATTCAATATTTTTGTTAGTGTCTGCTATTTAGAAGACCTTTTATAAGAGTTTTAATTCTTGAATAAAAAGTAGTTTCCATATTAGGTTCTATAAGGCTCTACACTTCCTATTAAAGATACTACCTTTATCAGATACTATCCCGTATGTCTAATATACGATATCGGTATCAGTTCGTCGTAGACAAATTGGTTTACATTCACCAAATCGTGAGGGCAGGTGTTTTTTTCGGTTACATATTTTTCTGTGCGATTTGCGAAGCTCAAATTTTGAAAAGTATTCCCTAACTGTTGTGTAAATGAGTAAAAAAAAAACGGCTTTCGCTGGGAAAAGCGACGCTTAAAATGTTTTTTTTTTTTTCAAAATTGTAATTGCAAAGTAAAGCATTGATTAACCTAATTCCACTGTAAGTTTAACTGCAGTTGAAAGATCTCTTAATGCCGAATTTCCACTAGGCATTGGATTGCCATTAAAAAAATTAAAGTTTAAACAAAATCAATTTCCTATAATCGTCATTTTATGCTAGGAAATTATTTAAAGCACAAATTCGTTATTAAAATTTTTGTAATTTCATTGGCCTAGTGGAAATTCACTATACGATACAAAAATGTCAAGCGATCCCATGGTAATTGGCTGCAACATCTCTTTTTGTTTATATTTTCAAAAACGTTGTTGGGATTTTTTTTTTGTTTTTAATGAAGTACAGCTTCAGATAATTTTTAGTTTTTTCGGTTATTTCAGTTATGGTTTGTTATTTACAAACAGTGTGCGCATTTACTTCTGTTACTGCAAATAAAATAAGAGAAAACGTAATATTCTGTTAACAAAACTGAATTTACACTTCCGAGCAGCAACAATTTCGCGGAAATTCGCTCATTTAAATGCGATGTTTAACTGCAGTTATGTTAAGTTTATAAAAAAAAGTGTAACACAACCATTCGCGCTCATTTCATCTCACACTGCATACAAACTGTTTTTGAGTGGAAAATTTGTTTAGTCTAACGAAATTTAACAAAACAAAAGAAAGAAAGAAAGAAATAAAATATATCACTTTGTCACTTAAAATTTTATTGCGATCTTGAAATGTGCATAATTTATTATTTATACTTGAAAAGAAATAAATTATTAAATATATAATTAGTATAAGAAATGGCATTGAATTAGACATAGAATTATAAAATTTACAATACAAACACACACACACACACACACATACATACAAATATTATATCACTATATCGTAAAGAAAAAATTGTAACATGTGGTCGTATTTTGATTGTATATTAAAAATAAATATAAAAATTTGAAATTAATTGGGGTGTTGTCGTTGTCGTTGCAAATTGCACAACTGTTGAGCAAATTGCACGTACATATGTACATACATCCATGCATACTTGTACGCTGCATGTGGTGGTAATTTGAAATTTTTAATTTATTTTTAGATAAGCGCAAAATTTTGAATATACCAAAATTTACAAAAACAGCTACAAAAAAAACAAAAATGATTACAATCAATACAACAGCGATTCGGCTATGCATTTCATTCATTTGTATATGTATTTGTTGATTGTGTTGATTCTAAAAACATAAAACTACATACTTAAAAAAAAACAAAAATCTAAAAATAAATAACAATTATTTGTTAGTGTTGCAAAAATGCAAACACACATTTTTATTTCGATGATGGAACTCGTCGTAATAATGTAAAAATATTTACATTAATACTTATTGTAGTATTTTTAAATAATAAATAAAGAGCTGCATGAATGTCATAAATTTAATTTATAAACTGCTTATAGGCGTAACAACAACAATAACAACACAAATTTATATAACACTCACAGCCATACACACACACACACACACACATCCACATACATAGGTACATACATATATAAATGCTCATCTAAAAAATACATACATACATATATGCAAACAAACAAACAAACAAACAATAGCGGTTTTGTAACTGGTATTAAAAGAAAAAAATTAAAGCGCTATAGGTTATTTATAAATTAAATGACACTGGCTAAACAACCATTTACAATTCGCTGCTAAGTGCAACGTCACTGTTACCCCTCTTCAATGTTGCCAATTTCAATGAGGCGACATTTCGCTGCTTGAAACTGACGACTTGGAGCTGTGTACTTAGTTGTTCCTACTGCGTAATACATATTATTTATTTCTTTAATTGCACGGACAATTCATAATAAAATGCGTTGATTTTTAATTTTTTGGTATAGCATTGTTGGCATTCAATTTACTATAAACGATTGTTTTTGGCAAAACTTAAAAAAAAACTGAAATAATAAAACTCAATTTATAAAATGCATACGCGGTGCATTATTGTACTCGTGTAATATAGTAAAAAAAAATAATTTTGTTCAAATTTTTCTTTTTTTTTTCGCTTGAATCTTGTTATGGGTTGTCCAGTGTTCTTTTCTTATCGTAGTCTTAAGCGTCCATGCTAGAAAATTATCTTTATTTTTTTATATATGTACATATGTTGCATACATACATACGGTTAATTGAAATAAATTTTTTTTTCTTTTTTCATAAATTATTAAATATGTTACTTTTTCCTAAATTCCTATCACACACTTTCCATTAAAGAAATGAAATAAAATTTGCGAAGAAAATTTTCTTTATGTCTATTACTTAAATAAATATTTACATATGTAATATTAATGTGGCCGTACAGTTTTTTTGAGGTTATGAAATTTTACTTTTGGCAAATGTTTAATAAAACTTTAAAAGCTGTATTCGAAAAAACTGTGTACAACTACGGTAAATAAATGTGTGGATTATGCTGTTAAATAAAAAAAAAAATGCAGTCATAAAAAAATTAAGAAAGAAAACTACATTTAATGTTAATATTGAAATATGTATATCAACTGTCTCATTATTATAAGCCTTTGCAAGTCGTTAACATTATCACATGAAACATTTCTTGTGTAACTACATACATTGTGAATGACTTAAAACGGCAGCAAAGTCTACAAAACTTGTGTAACTTCTTAAATATAGAAAATTTATGAAAATATAAAAACAAAGTATTCAATAAAGCTGAAATCAAGCACATACTAAAAACTCATTCCCATAATTTATTTGCTTGCATTGTCCATTGCCTCTCAAATTTTCAGCTTTTATACTGTTCCAAGTTTTAACTCCAGCTTGTCCTTGTTGTTGTTGTTGTTGTAACACCATAAAACATTCCCCATACAATTTTGAGGAATGCTACGGAAATGACTGTCAGTTCTACGTACCGGAATACTCCGGGATTCACCCGTCCAAGGTCTATTGTTTCTAAATCTGTTTAGATAGTCCAATCACATCATTTGATGAAACAAAGAGAAATCTGGCCCTTTAAACTCACAAATAAGGTTGCACAGTGGAAGCATTTACAAAACTCATGCTCATGTGGACGGAATCTGACTCTCGAGGCCTTCAAATTCTCGGTGACCTTATTTACCACCTGGAAGAAGGCGGCTAGCCTGGAACTAGACATCCATGGGGTTGGTAGCCCCATCCCTACAATAAATCACACAGTGAACGAAATTACAAGTCACGCAGAACGCATTGGTCCGAACAGTAGCAGGTTGCCTCCTAATGTCGCCTAGAAATCATCACGAGACGTCGATGCTCCCTGTAGAGGGGCATCATATCAAGTTCTGCAAACAGTTGCTAGTGAATGCCACCGTCGCTGTCATCCAACCGGGTACCTGCTTGATTACCAGAAGACCGGCCTCGTCTTTTCGAACTGTCGGACGAGTTCCGGACATACACCACCACCGTACTGGACCTGACTGCATATAAACTGGTCTTGAAGGACAACCACCACCTTCGTCAGCTTTCGCCCTGTGAAAGCCATCATTGAAGTCAAACCACCACCATTAGCAGAACAGGAGCTTCAGCTGCCGAGCTCCGCGTCACTCTGGCCCAACTACGACCTGGAGATTGAAACGGACCCAACTCAAATCCTCCTGCCCACAATCAGTCCAGACATCTTTAATGTACAAATGTACGGCCTGTTAAAATTCACCGGACGATACTAATCACCTATGCACATGCTCACTCAAACCGACTCATCTTGCACATCTTTCCCTTTGGTCCGACCCCGTCGAAACTGCGCATTTCTGGGCCTTCTCCTAGGTAAGTTTGTTTAGTAGTGAAGAAAGTCTGCAGTCGTTGAACTCCATACAGTTTAAATACAGACCGGAGCTCAATAAAAGGGTCGTGTGGATTAGTGCAAAGAAATTATCAAACATTTCAATCGGATGCTGTAATCGTTGATTATATAAAGAATGAAAGGTGGAAAAAATTACCCATTGTCAAAATCCACCTAATATATCATCTAATGACTTCTTCCTATTCCCGTTTGTTAAGAACAAAATGCGTGATGAGCGTTTTCCGACATCTAGAGAGGCCGTGGGGGTCGTTTTCATTACATATGAACATAAATATGTCTTCGTTTATATTTCAGGATTATTAATGATTCTCTTTATAATGAAAGTAAATTTTTTGGCGCGTTTTCCTAGCCTCCACCAATCGGTACATACGATGAGATTGATCGCACAAAAATTCATGAGCTTGATAAGAAACGTTACTCCCGACGAACACGAGTGTATCAACATAAACATGTTTATCCTTTCGGTTGAGAGGTTCCCTAAAGCGCCGCTTATGAAAAAATTAGAGGAGTTGTATCGCTGACAATTCCTCGGGACCATCTTTCGGAGTTCTAGTTGACACCTGCGTATGGCGTAAGACTGGCTGTTTAAATTAACGAAAGCAAAACAACTTTTGGTTTGCTCTCTGAGGGAATTTTTTCCTGGACGTGCTATGAAACTGTTCCTTCTACTGCCAGAATGAAAAATTCTACCCTATAATGCGCCACTCACATGTAAATGCCCCGTTTCTTTTGCATCGCCATTGATTTTCGTATCTCTTTACTTCGCGCATCGCAGCTTTCATAGAGAGTTGCGGAAATATATTGGGTACCATATCTGCAGAAGGATACGATGCAATCCCCTGAATGATGTAGGTAATCCCACTGTGGTGCAACTGCTGATGGGTAATTTGAATAGAAACAAATATTCCATCGGAAATTCAAAAAAAAACCTGTTGCCAGAAATGTGTCCTTTCTGATTTAGGACACCTTTGCCGAGTGTGTAGCGTGTACATGCCCACTCGGAGCGCTCCGGGTTCGAATCCCTGCCGGGCGAGTAGCATCAAAATTATAGAAAGCCTTTTCCTAAAACCGGCCGCCCCTCGGTAGGCATTAGCAAACCCTGGAGCGCATTTTTGCCATGAAAAAAACTTCGAACAAAAATCAAAATCGAAAACCGGTCGGAGTCGTAATAGTTGGGTATTATTATAAAAATAGTAAATAATGAAGGCAACCTTTCTTTTGAATACCTGAGATTTGAGTCCATTTTTACAGTGGAAAGATGGCTCATCTTTGGCAGTTAATAATCGGTTTTTAATCGGGGTATTCACATTATCGTTTGTTTTTCGGTGTAAGAACTTGTTGGCTAATTTTTCCTAATTTCGCAAAACGGAATTCAACCAACAAATATAACTACTTTGATGTGAAGACCCTTAATATAAAAAAATGTAGTTAAACTGCTGAACGTAAGTAAACTACCACTGTGAAAACGGCTCTTAAATGCAACAACGAACCCTATTGCAGTGGATAATTCGACAGGGGCCTTAACTTTAAATCTTATTGCACTTTACATGGCACCACACATCACGCTAGGCGAAAGTAACGCCTTCGTCAAAATACTGCTTTTCTCCAAAGTTGTTTGTCAAATTTATGCAACCAACGCAGTAAATATTTTGCAGCTGCGCGAATACGAAAGGGAAGAATGAGTAAACTCACGGTGTACTGAATACTGAAGGTGACGCCTTTAGAAGTACCGCTACTTTGGTTTTGCCGGGTTTGACAATTCTCAACTTCAACTAGACAAAGCTTTTTTCACAAATTAAGAAAAAGAGACACTTTTTTTAGTATTTTGCGAATTTATTTATTAAATGTCTGCCTATAAATTCATACTTTTACACTTTAGAACAATTAGAACACGTTTTTCAATGAAATATTGGAAGTTGTTCAATTTTCTCTCTCCCGTATTCTTGTTTACTAAAGGCGAAATCTGTCATTTCACCGCGGGAAGGCGCAATCTTGTATTCTATCATTCTTGGAGTAAACTGATTACTTTCACTGTTGTTGTTATTGCCTTAACGGCATAAAATATTCCCCATAAACATTTTGGAGAATGTTGCTGTAGTGACAGTTCTTGACCGGATATAAATCCGGGTCGTTCCAGTGCATATACCCGACTGTCATGGGAACTATCACTCTTTTCACTTGATTTTTATCCTTTCTCATTGAAATTCAATGGAATTTTATATGATTTTTTTGATTATGGATACATCTTAAATTAAATTTCCCACTTCCCCTAGCGCCCGGAAATGCGCAATGATAAAACTGTCGAAACAGCTTATGTGTTGTATCAACTATAATCGGCAGTAATGCTGCAGTGTTGTACAAAAATACTGAGTTTACGAACGCAATCAATTTTTTGTGGAGTTATGCCTGCCTACAATAATTAATAATACATTTTCTAAATGTAAGCCAAATTGGACGGTATTTCCAAATCATTGGACTACAGAGAGTACTACATTTTGTGTTCTGTTTTATTGAATTTTTTTAGTTTTACCGGAAGCTATGCACTGCTATGGCGAATGTCGGTTATATTTTTTATCGAAAAAAATTTGCGTCCAACGAACAGAAATATAAATCGACACTCACAATATTATCGATACTAGTCAATGTATATTTCCAGCTTCCTCTAGTGGAAAATTTTCACATTTGCAACAGTTAAAAGGCGTGCACATCTTTTTCAACACATTTATTTTGCAAATGTTATTATATATGTATGTACATACATAAAGTGTACTTATTGCTATAAACATTGCCTGCTACATTATTAGTGTAGATTTGTGTAAGCCTTAGAACTAGAAAATTTTCATTTTAAACCTGATATTAGTATTCATACATATTAGCTTAGCAAATTAATAAATTAATTTAAAGTGAATAAAATTATTATTTAATAAATAAGCTAATAACTGGAGCATATCGTTAACGAAAGTTTATAGAGCAAAGCAAATAAGAACTTCTTGTTTATTTTAAAGGCATTTTTTTTAGTAGCAAAGCTCTGCAAAACTATTCACGTCTTCCTGCTTGTTTATTGAGGCAACTGTTTTTTACTGCTTTTGTTTTTGTTTTTATCGAATAAAGGCACTTATACGTACAAAGCATTTATAAGCGGATTAATTGCCGAAATATGCGTATGCTGCTTTTGTAAGCACAATATTTTGTAAAGTTATTCCATTGCTTATTGCTGCATATCATAATCTGTGATGATAACCAAGACAAGTGGTCGCTCGCCACCATCTGCATCTTCATTGGCGCTGAAATGTTCGCAGATATCAGACGTTGTTATTGCTGTGGTCGTCGTTGTATTTGGATTCAACGCTAGCACAGCATCGTTTGCTGTGGTTTGTTTATTATTGCTGTGCGACTCAGAATCGACACTTACACCGGCGCTGGAGCACATGGAAAGTGTCGAATGCGTTGACGAGCTGTCACCAGTTAGTGGTGGTGTTTCCATGAACAATTCAATTGGCATATGCTGTTCGATGACATTGATTATGCT
The DNA here is from genome assembly GCA_951828415.1 of Anomoia purmunda. Lineage (NCBI taxonomy): Eukaryota > Metazoa > Arthropoda > Insecta > Diptera > Tephritidae > Anomoia > Anomoia purmunda. Next base: position 48,249,479 of record OX639997.1, on the reverse strand, counting down.
ATTGTTCAATTGCAAATCCGATAAATCGGTATTTGCCTCAGTTTCATCCAGCTGCTGATTGCGTTCGAGTGTGTCAGTTACCAATCTTATTCGATTGCTATTTGAAGAAGATTGGTGTTTGCTGCCGCAAAGGATGTCACCACCACCAAGGTCATTTTCTGTTTTTACTGCAACCACTTTCGTACCAATTTGACGCTCTCTTTTTAGTTTACTAATTTGCTCCAAACCTATTCCATACTCATTCCTTGTTATTTGGCTTTGCTCTAACTTTCGCACGTCTACAACTAAATCCTCATGTTATTTGCCAGCCAACATTTGTTGATCTGATAACATGGAAATTGTACAACCGGAATTAATGTGATCCATTACTTGTTCTTTAAGCTGTGCCACATGATCTTTCAAAGTTTTCACTACTGAACCCAAATCAGAGTTTTCTCCTTTAAGAATTTTCACTTTGTCTTCCAATTTTGATATGCGTTCCAGCTTACGTTTGCGACACTTCGATGCCGCCACGCGGTTACGTTGTCGTTTACGCTCTAATTTGATTTTCTCTTGTGTCTCCATATCAATAGGACTGAGTGCTGTTGGTGATGCAGGATTTTGAGGTTCATCTTTAATAGCAACTGGGAAGGTTTCTGCGAGAGATATGAAAAAATATGTATATTAAAATTGTAATTGATATGTTAAAAATAATATATACTATATATACCTAAATTGGTGTAGGTGAACGACCCGCCACTTATGCCAGTACCCACAACTGATGCAGTAGATGAGTTGGTTGTTGTTGACGTAGTCTCAACATTGCCACTACTGCAATTTGTTATCTGAGCTGCCTGTGATTTCTTGCTTTGATGTAAGTTACTTAAAGCTTCCTCGAATCCCTTGACATACGCTTCCTGCTCAGATGTCACCTGTAATTGGTACATGGTGTATCAGTGACTTTTCAATGTCAATGCGTAGATTTTATGTTAAAATTATGCTTACCGTACTCGTCTTACTGGGAAATATAACACCAGGTTGCGGCGTCGGCATAACATTGCTCAGCAACATTTTTTCGATGTCAGGTGTATTAATGGTTTTCAAATTCTCCAAATTGGGTGAATCAATATTGAGCGGCGAAGGCCCTACTAGACGTTGCTTCTTGCCCGCCACTTTGTTAAGATCTAACGATGCCGGTCGTTTAGTTATATTTGCAGCAGTGTTACCACTACTGGTTGCCGTCGCGTTCGGTGTTTGAAAGATTAAATTTAGATCATTTGACTCCGTTTTGGTCAAGATGTTCACCGGTGGTGCGGTGCTGCTAACCGTTGCAGCTGTGTTGGTAGTTGTTGTGGCGCTGATGGTGGTTTTCATAGTAAATTAATGTAATCCGTGTGAAAGTTGAAAAGCGATGACGTCACACAAGAATGGCGTTTAATTGAGTACGAGTAGAACCAAGCCTTTTCAGCTGTTGGTTTTTCTTCTCTTTGTCGACCGAAACAACTGGGCCTTGGAACTGTTGCTGTCTTCGACAGTCGCTGCTGCGATTGCTGTTTTTGTTTTTACGTCGTACGCTGCGATTTTATCTTTGATGACTCACCAGTAGTACCAGTTTGCTGACCACCTCTCACCCCGCTCACCTATGAACAAACACTATTGGAATGTTATCGCTTTTCTGACAACGCGCTGCCTACTATTAATGGGGTTTTTTTAGTTATGTTTTTGTGGAAAATTCGCACAATCAAGTATTTTCACGTACAAATTTAATACTTTGTTGGTTTTTGAATGAAATTTCCTTTTCTTTTATCACTGTTTACCACTGTCGTTCCTTGTGACGCACATCCAATTTTGGTACACCTAAAGTGGCCACTAACACAAGGTTGAGCACATAATTTATCAACCAAATTACACAAAATTGTTTTATTCGTTCTTATAACCGTTTAGAAACTAAAATAAAACCTATTTAACGCCTTAATAACGAATATATAATTTTTTAACACAATGCCCGTATGCAAACAAAGGCAAACCGATTGAGGAATTTCACACAAATATGTATGAAATTCGCAGTGCACTTGTATTTATACCAACCAGGGTTGCTTGCGATTTAAAAAATATAGCATGAAAATAGGGTATATGTATTAGTTTTCAATTTACTTAAAAGTAAGCTATGATATAGACAATTTTATAATTTCGCTTTGTATATTGCTAATTATTATTTGTTTATTAATATTTATTAGAAATTGACTCTAAGCAAAGCAAACAAAAGACACTAAAAATAGTACAAAAAAATACAGCCCTGTGAAATTTCCTCGGTTTCTTATGTGAAATTCCTCAATTTCTTAACCCGCATCCGTATGGGATATTTATTTTAGAAAACTTGGATGTCGATATCGCAGAATGGTTCTATGCAAGATTCGTATATTGATTGATTAAATTTTATCAATCTTGGTGACGTGGTGGCGTGAACGCGTTTTTGTTTAGAAGGAGGATGGTTAAGTTGCTGCTGCAGGGCTAGCTACATCCTGCTAGATTTGTTTATCTATGGGTCGTATATCTTCAAACTCATCTAACGAGAGACCCAGGAAATGCCCTGCTTCGATAGGATTAGACCAGAAAGAGCGGGGTGTTAGATAAGTAGGTTTGCGTGTGACTACGTGGTTGGTATCGTCGGGCATTTCTACTTGCCGGACATTCATTTGCGAATCCATTCGGGATGAGCAAGATGTTATGCTCCTTAATAGGGAGCATACACGTTTTCTGATGGAGCTGTACCTCTGGCGACATCGGAAGACTGTCGTCTACCGTGTCCTACTGGTCCGCGGCTTCCAAATTGCGGCAGCGCAGATTACAACCGGCCGATCAATCGCTTTGTATGTTGGCAACAACTTCTTGTTGCGGCTCTGTACTTTGTTGACGATTGCGGGTGTGTGCGCTGAAAAGGAGAGCACGCTGTCGATGATAATTCCCAGGATCCTTGGGTGATTAACCATTGGGGCAGGAGATCCACCGACATTAGTGTTGGGTTCCAGCCTGATCTCTTCTGTCCATCTCGTGTATAGGGTCGCCGAGGACTTAGTAGGAGATATGGTTGTATGTATTTGGTACAGTAAAGAAGTGCGCATGGTCGGAGAAATAACTGTTCACCTTTGAGCATCTGCCATCAATTACATGGTATAACCCTCCCCACCTTCCACACCTCGGGAATGATGAGTGCAGATATGGAGAGGCTAAAAATGCTGGTGAGGTAAGCGATTTCTGCCGGGCCCATATTTTTCAGCATCAGCATGTCTAATCCATCAGCTCCAATGACATTTGAGCCTTTCGCCATCTTGATGGCTTTCTTAACCTACGTTTGGCTTTGCCCACTGAAGGATGCAACACGAATTGCCGGCTCGCGCATCTCTTCGGGTCCGACGAAGCGTGGTTACCGAATGAAATCTCCACTCGGTCATCGCGCTTCGTCGGGTTAGACAAGCACCTTATGGTCGACCAGAGTTTACCCACACCCGTGGCCAGGTTACAGGACCTCCCAAATTTAATTGGCGCTATAACCACTTAAACGATATTGGCCGAACTTCTCCTACAATTTGTGGTGTGCGTCTTGATGTTGTAATACAAATTGAGGGGCCTGCTGTTTTCCGCCGACTCCGAACGGCAAATGAAATTTGTGAGAAGGATTTCAATGGCAGAAATACACTCGGTGGTTTGCCATTGTCTGCCGAGGGGCGACCGCTATTAGAAAAAACTTGTTCAATAATTTTTGATGTTACTTGCCCCGGCCAGGATTCGAACCCGGGACCCACCAAGGTGGTCGCCATTCATTCCGATGTCGTCGTTCATCCGGTGCCACACGATTTATACCAAAGCGAGGTTCTTCAACATTTGGCTCATTAGTATCTACGCCGTCAATGTTTAGAAAAAAATCCAATTGTGACATATAGAATTTTTTTAGAATTTTCTGAAATTTTTGTTAACATTTTGCATTTGGTTTTAGATAATTAACTGTTATTGTTATTGAAAAACTCGAATATAATTACGTCTATATCCACCTTCCGAGCTTGGATAACTCTTTACTTGGTTTATTTAATTCTTTTAGTCATTTTATAATTTTGCTACCAAGTATGTCTGTGCACATATGTACCTACCTATGTACATATGCATGTTTGTATGTATGTATTTATTCACTGTCTACTTATGTATGTATGTCTGTATATTACCTCGCCCTCGAAAGAGGTGTGCTTTATGTAGAAAAAAGGTGTCAAAATATGGTAAAGTCTTTAATATGGTAATTATACATTGATATTAGAACACAGAACAATGCACCATTCTACACCAAACAGCCAATAAACAAAAACACACAACAGCAAAAAACTTAAATTGAAATTAAATGAGCTTAAATGAGCGTTAGGGTGGCTCGCGCTACAAAATACACAACTTTCTGTTTATCACTTTCGCGAAAACTGGTTGGCTCGCTTGATTTTTCAATTAAACTATGTAAGTTCACATCGTTAATCGCCGAAACTACTGGGCAAATGTTTTCGGAATTGGTGCGGAGATATGCAAATACTCGTATATGTCGAAAGGTTTGTGTTAAAAAAAAATGTTTTTGTTGTTTTGCATTAGGACAAATTTTTGACAGAAAAATATTACACGAAATGCCAATATGTTGACTTTTTATAAATAGCAATCAAATCGAAATATGGTGAAATTTTATTTCCATTCAACTATCCAAATTCTACATCAAATATTAGCGAATGAAAAGCAAGCATAAGTAGTTGAAGTAAACATATTAGATTCGATTGGATTAGTTACATATCTTTAATTAAACAAGGAAATCGAAAATAAGTTAAGATGTACATATAGTGTGTACTAAGTTTCATTGAAATATCTCAATATTTACTCGAGTTATATGGAACATGGACGGGCGAACGAACATTCAGATATGGTTTAACCGATTTTCCTTTTCATTCTGAACATTTCGGTATATATATCCATTGTTACCAATGTTAAGCTAAAATATTTTAGTGGAAGTCTGAAAATATACCAAATTCTATGTTTTGCGGCATGAGGCACCTTAATGCACAATTGGCTTGCGGAATGAAGAGCGAGTGCGATTTGCGGTTTTAGTGCACGAAAGTTATGGTCAAGTGCTTTGAGAAAAATAAGAAAACAAAATCCGCAGCATTAGTATCTATAGTGTCAGGTAAAAAATTGATAACTCCATTTTTGATATGGTTGAAATTTGTTTTCTTATTTAATTTAGTAAAAATATATTTCGATTTCGTTGTACCCCAATAACAACCTTTAAGAACTCAGATTACATTTCAAATATAAGCAACTCCTCGTTTTCCATAGTCTTCAATAATTCTATAAAGTCTACACCTTTTTCAGTTTTAGTTCAGAAAGTTGCAATTCAAATTCAGAAAGTTACAATCCATGTTCAGAATTTCCATTTCCAATTTCAGAATTTTCATTTCAAATTCAGAAAATTACATTTCAAATTCAGAATTTCCAATTAAAGTTCAGAAAGTGGCAATTCAAATTCAGATATTCAATTTTAAATTCAAAAATCCCCCATTCAAATTCAGAAAATTATAATTCAAGTTCAGAATTTCCATTTCAAACTCAGAATTTTCATTTCAAATTCAGAATTTTCATTTCAAATTCAGAAAATTACAATCCAAATTCATAATTTCCATTTCTAATTCAGAAAGTTACAATTCTAATTCAGAATTTCCAATTTAAATTCAGACAATTGCAGTTCAAATTCTGAAAACTACTATTCACATAATACAGTGTATATTGAATAAAATGAAAAAAATTTAAAAAACTTTGTGACACAATTGCCTCTCTCCAACATAAAATCTCTAAATCGTACTGTGAATATAAAATTTTAAAATTTATGAATTTCAATTGTAACTTTCTGATTTTTAAATGAAAGTTTCTGAATTTGAAATGGAAACTAAGACTTTGAATGGCTACTTTCTGAATTTGAATTGCAATTTTCTGAATTTGAAGTGAAAATTCTGATTTTGAAATGGAAATTCTGAACTTGAATTGTAAGTTGCTGAATTTGTATTGGGGTTTTCTGAATTTAAAATGGAAATTCTCAATTTGAACTGTTACTTTCTCAACTTTAATTGGAAATTCAGCACTTAAATTGTAATTTTTTAAACTTCAATTGTAATTTTCCTAATTTGAAATGAAAATTCTGAATATGAATTGCAAGTTTCAGAACTAAAACTGAAAAAGGTGTAATTGACAGTTTTGTAAAAAGTGAAATGGAGTTATCACATTTTTGCCTGACACCACAGATATGTATTCGTACTATATGCGATTTTATTTTTGTTGCTAGCAAACTCTAAACGCAATCAAGATGATGGTTTTTAGCAAAAACCAACAATCAAGAACAGAACAATGCCAGCAGATATATTTACATACATTCATATAAAAAAGTAGCATTTATGTCAAATCTTGGTACTGATCAAATAAACGAAAAACAAGCCACATATGTACATACAAAGAATATCATCTACTGCTGCTGCTGCAATTGTGATCAGTGATGCAGTGCAGTGCGAGTGGCGAATATTTGACTAGGTGACGACTGGTGAGGTTGAAGGTTGAAATTCAGCCAAAGAACGTAAACAAAAAAATACAAATAGCAAAAAAAAAAAAACACAAGTAGCTTAAGGATTTCCTGCGATGTTCGCCAAGAACCACAGAAAAACATACACATACAAAATATTCAGGGGTGCATTTACCACAAGGGCAACATGGGCACTTGCCCAGGGCGAAAATTTTTTAGGGCCGGCAAATTTTTGGCAAATTTCAAAGTTTAAAATTAAATTAAAACTTACCTTTGATGAGTAAAAACATCTTGCACGACTCTTCATTATACCAAGCATTATTTTCAGAGTCATCATTTGTCACTTTTAGCTATTTATTCAAATAATTGACTTCACACTGTTCTAAAAACCTGGGGGGGAAATAAAGTCTTTGTATGGTTTTTGTACAGCGTAAAGCAAATTATTTGAAACAACTCAAAACTGTCGATATTACAAAAAGTCATTTTTCAAGCAAACTGTCTTTTTGTTTATCAACTTAGGCTTTAACAAATCGACACTAGCGTCACGAATTGTTAGAAGATGGTGTTATTCTGCGCACTTATTATATGTTGGTGAACTCCAAGAATGTTAGAAAACCAGATTACGACAATGCCGGCAGTGTACACGTCACAGATGTTCATACCACAGGAATAGCGAGAAGGAAAGGAAGGTGATAACTGCACGTGGGCATTTTATTTGCGCTGCAACTGCTACAATACAAAGCTCGACACTTCACATTTATTATTCTGTGTTTAACTTTTAAAAAAAATCACGTAAAACTCATTTGCGACGTCAATCCTTCAAACGAGCCAAGTACGAAGTAACGGAAGTGCTTTTGTCGTCACCTCTTTTCTCTGCATCGTGGCTGAACATGTGAAGCATGTCAGGTCACAAAAGTTATTTACAAAGTTACTTTCAGTTTGATTTGATAACTATTTAAAAAATCTTCGCCTCCGAAGAAAACGTTTTTGGGGATAAGAAAGTGAAAATGTGCATCAATTATCTTCGGTCTCTAAAAATAAAAACAACAGAAAAAAAAAAAATAGGTCGACAGATATTTGAGTTTGAAAATGGCGGCCTTTAGGCATTTGCCCAGATCGGCAATTTAGGTAAATCCGGCCCTGACCATATTAGTTATCGACCCAAAGATCTAGAATCACTTGACCATTTCGGTTCTTGGAAGATTGATATGCAGTAAATGTCTAACGGTTGGATTGATCTTGTCAGTAGTTGTACCACTGCGCTGGTAGCAATGGAAAGAATCTGTAGAAGTGAAAAAAAAAAACAAAAGTTTATAGCATCGGAAAACATAAATCGTTTCGAAAAGGAACAAGAGATTTGTAAATTTTTTATCAATGAAATTTCTGGTGCGAGTATAAGAATTGCATATATACATAAATTAAATTTTTTTGTATTACATTTCATGCCGTTCTAAGTTGTATGGCATTTATGAATGTATGTACATACATATGTACATATGTATGTGGTTGTTGTATAATAACAACAGTTAGTTATTAATTGCTATACTTCAGTGCACAGCAGAGATCGGCATGCGCTGCTGTTTCTCTGACTTTAAGCCTACTTACATTAAAAGAAGTGGATGACTGAACGCCAGCGCAAAGCATGCAGTGCAAGCGCACACCACCACCGCATGTGACGATCAATTTAAGCCTGCATATACATATTGACTTCGGCAAAGAAGTGTTTCAAGTGTTACGCACGAGACAAGTAGACACTTTGTTTGACTTGTTGCCGAAGGCATAAGACACTGCGTTTAGCTTATTGCCGAAGGCATGACACTTTATTTGACTACCAACAACATGCTTTTGGCGCTAACAGAGGAACGCAATTGAACGATGGTTGCATATGCTACATAATTACATATTTACCTATTAACTAGAAAAAAATACAATTTGCAGTCTTTTTAACTTTAGAACTTTGGCTCATATGGGTTTGGTTAAAGAATAAAGTCTATTCAAATTGAAAATTACGCAGAAATTAAATTAAATAAAAGTAAATTAGAGAATATTTATCAAAATGTGGTGCGTTTATAATTTGCTAAGGAGTATATTATAAATAAAAGGCAAAAGTACAAGACTGCAAATTGTATTTTTTTCTAGTTAATAGGTAAATATGTATGTAATTATGTAGCATATGCAACCATCGTTCAATTGCGTTCCTCTGTTAGTGTCTTATGCCTTCGGCAACAAGTCAAACAAAGTGTCTGCTTGTTTCGCGCGTAACACTTGAAACACTTCTTTGCCGAAGTCAATATGTTATGCGCACTCCTCGCTTTGCGCTGGTGTTCTTTCATCCACTTCTTTCTCTTTAGCATCACACTTATCAGTCAATGCAGTGTTCAGTCGCAGAAGCAAGAAGTATTGACTAAGTGTACAATAATTGCGGCCACCGCATGCAGATCTCTGGTGCACAGCATAACGCTTTAAGTACTGTTTATTAAGTTTTTGTATACACACTTATGACACACTCAAAAGCATACATATTTACATACATACATATATAAATTTTTAAATATGTACATACATATGTGTGTACGCCCCGGCATGCACCTACATATGCACACTAAATTATTAAAACAATTTCAACAATCGTTCGAGTTTCACACTTGTTGCACAGATAAAAGCAAAGACATTACATAAAGGCATTACATAAATACAAACAAACATTCGAACATACGTACATACATATGCACACACTCGTACATATGTAGATATGTATGCTAGGGCTGTACGTTACAGAAAATTTTCGATCCCGATCTCATCCATTGCAAGCCGTTTTGCTTTTATCTTTATGAAGATCATCTGATTTTTTTTTACATAAATTTCATTTGCTTTTCAACTTTTTGGGAGTGATTATGGTTTTGGAAAATAAAAAAAAAATTGACAAACAATATTTTTTTTGTTGCGGTTTATTTTTGTGGAGTTCGTAAAGGCTATGCTACATAGACAGCTTGCTTTACTATACGTGTCAGTTTCGCTTTGACAACTAAGTTGAATACATGAAGTTTCCCACATAAGCAACGTTGACGTCAAAGCGATGCTGAAAGTTCGCCAACTCTCATATTTTCACGCGCATTGAGCATCGACTGATTTTCATATCATTAGTAGTTCTCACATTCGCTCAGAAACAGACTTCACTACAAAATTAGTTTTGAATTCAAGCAAAATAAATTCTCTGTTTTATCGTTTTTTTAACCTTTCACAATATCTAGAAAAAACCAGCAAGAACCTGTAATGATTTTACTGGATTTTTACTGGATAGCGTTTTCGTACGCCAAAATTTGCCAGAAACTAGCAATGTTGAGGGAATTGAGAGAGCGAAAATGACAGCTGAACTTGCAAGTTTTACTGGAATTTTACTGGATAAATTCTCCATAAGAATCCCAGTGAGGAATGAATGGGAAGATGCCATAGACCTAGACGCAGAGTCTATGGCTACCTTTACAGATGGTTTCAAACTCAACGAAAGAGTGGGCAGGGGGTTCACTCCAACGAATTAGCGCTGGACCTCAGCTTTCTCTTACCAGACCACTGCAGCGGTTTTCAGGCAGAGATAAATGTCATAATGGAAGCTGCTCGGTGTCTGACAGTCAAGCGGCTATTAAATGATTTAAAAACAACGTCCAACGTTGAAATAAAATGCAGAAGTTGCCACAATCTGTTCGCGTCTAAGCGTTCTGTGACTTTGACATGGGTCCCTGGGTATTGACAGGCACGGAATTACTTATGATAAATGCAGCTCTAGAAGTGGTCATGCCTCTAACCTCCTGCAAATATAGTTAAAAGACAAAACTCATAGAGGAAGTAAATATCATATGGACATGGATCCCACTTGCCGGATTACCAGGAAAATTTGGCCAAAGGCTGACGTAAAGTGATCCAAAGCGCTGATTCTGCTAGACTGACCTTCTCTCAGACTAATGGTTGGGATAATAACCGGGCACTGCCTTATGGGCACACACGGGAGGAGATTGTGATGCATAACTAACTGTTTCTGCCAAAGCTGCAGGAACCAAGAGGAAGTGGAGGTCATCGAACATTATCTCTGCTACTATCTCGTCCTGTCAAAGACTCGAAACCAATTAATAAATGGGTATTTTCTAATCTGTTTGGCCGACCTGAGCGCGGCAAGCATTACCGATCTTCTGTGCCCCGTATGGCGCATTCGGTGGTTCACCTTCTAAGGGAAGGAAGATGAAAACGTAATGGCCCCCGCCAGCGGTATCACAACGGGCTTTGTCAGCCTATGTGCTTATCCGTGGACTTGCACGGTTGCAGCCGCTCTAACCTAACCTCTCTAGCAAGAATTTGCCAGTAAGATAAACGGCTAATTGAAATTATTCAGTTAATCATAAGTACAAAACAATTATAAAAATTGCTAACTATTTCCAATAAAAAGGTGAAAAATATTAAAAAGTGAGTAAATAAATAAACGTACACCAAGTTTATGAAGTTTATTGGGTACATATACCAACAAGACGCCAGAATCTGCATCTTTAGTCGCAGTGGCTGCAATTATCAATTGTGAGACGTAAATGATGAATTTTGGATCTACTTCTTTATTTTAGGTATGCATTTTTTTTCAAATTCGAGCCAATCAAAAGTCAACTGTAACAAAAACTTGAAACTTTTTGCTGGTTTAGCGTTTTCGTAACTTTTTACATGTTTCTCTCATTGAGAGCAAATTTTGCTTACGCTCAGAAATTTCGTTACTGCTATGTTACTGGATAGTTCTCTACTGGAGAATACAAAAACATAACTAATGTCACGCAAAGCAAAAGCTTTTATTACGATAACGCTTTAAAATGGTTTCACACTAAAGTTTTCGCTTTTCGATCGATAAAATTGAACATCGATTGATCGAGGTCTTCGAAATCGATTTAGGTTCCGATGCGATAAATTAATCGATTCAAAAAATGTTTATGTTACTAAATTTACTTATTTTAAAAATATATGCCATCAGAATTTCAGTTCTTTGACTCAAACACGAATGTTTTAAAAGTACGTATTTAGTGCTGCGCATTTTTATGGATCTAGAAAATCGAAAAAACCTTCTAAAAATCTATCTAATTGAAATTAAATCTGCCACAACGAGAATAATATAACTTATTCTTTCGGTTTTCGAATACGTCTCATAAAAATAGTTCTTTTCTGTGACTTTAACGCTTTTCCTATAAAAAGTTATACTTTAATTTAACCAAATTTATTAGCTGTATTTCTTGGATGCCGGACATGGGTAATTGTTGCTAATTACATGTGAATTAGAAGTTCTTCTTCCTTCTCTTACATTTCGGGCTTGCTCGTCGAATATGATGTAAGTTTCGGGATTACGGTATGTATTATTCATGTCTAGTATGCTTAATAAACGTGCGCAATATTTATATGTATATGTATGTACATATGTATGTATGTTTATACTTACTTAAGAGACCCTTGCATTTAATTTGAAAAGCAATTGCAATTTTTATTTTTTTTTTGATAAAAGTGCAAATATTATAAAATCATTTTAATAAGTGTAATATACGAGTTTATTGATTGACGAATATGATATAAAAAAGTGACCGAGAGATATATGTATACATATACATATATGTACATATATACATACATATGTATATACTGGTTTAAAATATTCTACGAATAAACCGAGGAATTTTACTTTATCTGCCTTAACATTTCATTTTGCTTAGATTTATACTTTTTCCACATTTTTTTGAAAACCACTTAGGCCGAGATATTACAACTTTATTTGGGCATACAAAAAGGGTTATATTTTATAAACCCAGCTGGGGGGTTACTCTTAGATAGGTGTACTTTTAGTGAACACTAATGAAACTCAGTCCGTTTTGGGACCGTCACAAATGAAGTGTTTAAGTCAAAAATATTTTTCAATACTGCTATCTCCGATCTAAACCATGAACAATAAATATTGCATAAAAAAATATACCAATCCAACACACACACATAAATAATTTTACGCAAATTACTAAAATGAATTAAATGATTCTCTCAAAACTAATTCGGCAATAGTAGCTTCGTCTAATAGGGAAAAACCTGTCCGAATATCAAATGAGGTTTTGTACAGGGCGACGTCTTATCGTGTGACTTTCCCAAACTGTTGCCGGAAAGTGTATGCAGATGACATAAATAATGAGGTGAATCAGGTGAATGAAGAAAAAAAGTAATTTCTTGTGACAGACTACGAATCCTCGCGTATTGGGGGGCATGCCACTCCTGACAGTAGTGAAGAACTCTGTGTACTTAGGTTTCACTATAAACTCTACCATTATTTGTCAATAGTTGCTACTTTGGACTTGATAGGCAAGTTGAAATCTGATTCCTCTCGCACCGAACAAAAATCTCGATCTATAAACCTTTCATCATGCTCATCCTTTTGTAGGCCACAAAAATGTGTACTATGTCGATTAACGATGAGAAGATGATTGAAGCTTTCAAGATAACTGTCCTACGCAAGACCCATGCCCGAAGAAGGTGGGATGACGAACTGCAAGAGGTTTACAATGACATGGTCATATTCAAACTTACTTTTTACTTAATCGGCGCTATAACCGCTTAAGCGATTTTGGCCGAACTTCTCTTGGTGTGCGTCTTGATGTTGAAACACACTCCGAAAGACGAATGTTGCTTGTGGGAAGTTTTTGCATGGCATAAATACACTCGGAGGTTTGCCATTGCTTACCGAGGGGCGACCGCTATTAGAAAATACGTTTTTCTATAATTTTGGAAGAACCATGTGAAGAAGGACCTGTCTACTCTTGGTGTGGATAACTTGATCCCTTTCATGGAAAATTTAACCTTAAATCGGGTAATTTTGGGGAGGAGGGAACAGGCCAGGTTAATGAAAGTGTCCGAAAATTAACGACGGCATATTTGTCTGCCCTAGCCAAAAAAGTTTAAAAATATTAAGAAAGTAGGATGAGTTCGCGAAAAGCCTCTCTGTTAATAACTTGTGCTATGAAAATGGACACAACCTTATATCGGCCGAAGTTCATTAATGGCCGAATTCAAAGAACTGCATATGGTAAGCGACTACGGCCTTTCGACTGCCTCAACCGAAACCAAGTTCCTGATCTAGCTGCCCGAAAGGAAGAAGTGAAGATTGAATGCGGTTACGAAGAGCGTATCTATCCACGTTTATACGGATGAGTCTAAGGTTGACGGTGAAGTGCAAGTGGCGGGGAAAAAATGAGAATATTCTTCAGCTTTTGTCTACCTGATTATTGCAAAGGTGGAGCGAATGACAATTTTCATGTGGAGCTAATAACAATTTCAAAGGGCGCATCGGTGCTACAATGCAATACTATTCCTGATGAGGAAATCTACATATATTTTCGCTCACTGCCAGGGGGCTATCAAGTTCTTAGGACATTAGGAGTAAGTGCGGAATGTTGCTGATCTCTTAACGACATGGGTGAGACATTTGCCACACACAGCGTGTGGGTTCCCAGTCATTTCGGCATGCGGGGTAACTATGAAGGACAAATAAGTTATTGATTCAGAAAAAACGATAAGTGGCAGGCTGAACTTACTTGCCAAATTGCAAATACACTGTGGCCGTCGATGAGGGATCAATAATTACAATCTCGCTTCAACCTAAGGCGACAAGACATTAAGATGGCGACTGTCACTTTCTCTATTGAATACACAATTTTGTTTCTCTATACTAAAATATCTAACTAAGCTGATAACATTATTGAAATTGTATTGAAAATCGGTGACATTTTTAGATTTCAGCTTGAGGTTTTTGAGAAATAAAGAATAACAGAGTAACAAGGAACTTGTAATGTTTTTTTTTTGGCTCGCCGCGTAAAATAATTAAATATCTAGCACAAGTTCCAGTATCTTCAAAAAAGATACATAAATGTGTTTGATAAAAAAATTCAAAAGATTAAAAAAACAAACAAACGTTGTTTTTTTCTAAATCTAATAATTTTTATACTTACGAGTATAACACTCCATGAGAGTAATTTCTTAGACCAAAAATATGTGACTTGTTGGATTGATGTTATGTCCAGGAATTGAATTTCCTCATGCTTTTGTGTTTGAGGGTCGTACGCTAATAGAGTAATAGATTGGAATCTCCACCAAATCATTTTCTTCATAAATATGTCAAGAGTTGCGATTTTATTGCCCTCCAACTCAGGACGTACATATGTATGTACATAATAGGCTAGATATTCGTATCCCTTGAAATTGTTTTATATAACATATTAAATTCTTTTTACTTAAACAAATTTGTATTCCTTTTGAGTTTTCTTTCTTCGCAGTACTCCGCGGTCTTCCTCCTCCGCTTGCGTTAGAGAAATTACGAAGTCTTGCACTTTCCCATTTGTTTAATTTACGCTGATTGTGAATGATGATCGGCTGCATGTGTTTCATTTACTAAATTGGTTCTTTATAGTAATTGCTGTTGCTTTCGCTGCAAAGGTTACCCCTCTGCTTTCATTGCAACATGGCTGTCAAGATCCACCAAGATCTCGTCTATTGCAACAGCAAATGTGAAGGCAGGCTAATTGTGGATTTCTTAATACTTTTTAATACTTTTTATATTTAAGTATTTATCTTTTGTAAACACTGTTGCGATGAGTATACTACGCGTTGCTCTTCTTACGATAGGTCAGTGGTAAGTGGTGGGTCGCAATATGTAGACATTTGTACCATGAACTTGCTCGTCTACGATAAGTAAAGTTTTTAATTTTCATGAATATTATGAATATCTACATACATACTTATATGAGTAAGTATGCACATAGACAGGCAAGACATTCAGGCAGTTACATATTCATAAAAAAAAAATTTACTAATGGCAATTCGCTATTAAGATTACAATGGCAATTTAGTTGCATTGAGGTTAAGTCTTAAAAGAGCAGAGGAGTGCGAGCAAATTTCTAGATTTCTGGAGTACGCACTTAAATGATCAATGCAAAAAAAAAAAATTATAATTGCCATATTCGTTTCACCACCCACCCGTTAGTGAGTGGCAAATCGATGAAGCATCTGGTATAAATTTGCATCAACACAGTTCTTGTTTTTGTTTCCAATGTAATGTTCGCGCATCACAAACGACGAATATGCACTAAAAGTGCAAACACGCCCGCGCACATGATCATCTGTGGTTTATGCGCAGTTTAAAACTGGTCTAATATATGCAACATTGAATGTAACACGTTCGACCAGTTTAATGAGGTATCTCCGGGCTCGCGATCGCCGAATCTAGCTAACTATTGTTGTTATTGTTGCTTGTACACACAAATTTGTTCGAACGCGACCAGAGCTCAGGTATTGCGAGCAGAGTAGTGGCGAATCGAATGCATCTATTGATCAGTTGTTGCTTGTGCACTAGATTTTTACTCGAACGATATCATGTTGTGCTGCGTGGTGTTTGCCATTTAAGGGGGCAACTATAATTACCTACATTGAAAGCTCCTTTAAAATTGAAAGCCCCCATAAATTGTTTCAATACAAAAATTTAAAAAATTGTGAAAGAACAAAGAAATTAGTTTGAAACTATCGGACCACGCAAACACTAACGCTGAACGTCATGTTGAATATAATTCCAATAGACACTGCGGAGATAAGTATGGCAGCCCTTGTCGCTGTCAGGCTGTGGAATATTTATTATAATTTGAACTAGGATAATCGTCATTCGAGGATATTACAAAGTTTCGACTTCATCCCGGCTACAATGGACCATTGCATACCTTCCATGGCTCCTAAATGATACTTTGGTGTAGCAATTCCTTCTAGAGAGAATTGTGCGGGGTGAAATTTACGACATACGTGGCTGCTGACGTTCACGAATGGATCGATGCTTGATGAAAGGGTTGGCGATGAAGAGTACCGCCAAGAACTCTGTCTGAGACAAAAAATTGGGCTAACAGATCGCTGCATAGTATTTCAAGCGAAGATGGCCGTCTTTAAGAAGCAGCCAGGCGACAAGTCGAGCTCGTGGTTATATAAAACAGTGTCTGATTATGGATTACCTGACTACTCTTTCGAAAGCTTCGTATTACTTATCGGTCAAGGTAATCTGGGCAGCTGCTAGAACGAGTAGTGCCGCGAAGTATTTTTTACCAAAAATAGATCTTAGGGGATCACGGGATCTATTATTCAAGCCACACTTGCTTACTTACTTAATTGGCACTATAACCGCATTCGCGATTTTGGCCGAACTTCTCCTACAATTTGTGGTGTGCGTCTTGATGATGTAACGCAAATTTTAAAATGTTCCGTGAAATTTTACTGTATATGGATGTCATAACCTTTCATTTCGTTTATTATTTGTAACATTTTAATTTTTATTTTTTTGAACACCATTAAGGCCGCGACATAAAAACTGTAGAGGCTATAAAAAAACATTGAGGTAACTTTTGCCAATCCATCGAGTGTTTTATTACTTTCAGAATATATTAGTCAAATCCGCGCTGGTTTCGTTTGTGGATCAGTGTTATTTATAGACTGGAATGTAGTTTTAACATTACAAGAATGTAAGTCGTCGCTTAGAATGATATGCTTCTTCAAGCATAACATAGTCTATTTTGTTCCAAATGAATTTAATTTAAAAAAATAAGTTTTTTAAACTTCAGGCTCTAGTCGGAGCCCATAGATGTTCTCCAATCACGTAAAATTTTATATTTACTAGGTTTTCGGCGAACCTTAATATCCCACAGGGTGCCTCGTATTACATTAACATATTTTTTAGCCATACAAATTATGACCACCCTAGTATACATGGTATGTGCATACGTTCACATTTAAAAACAAATATATCAAAATCATACAATTTTGAATTTCATTACATCTCATCGTCTATCATCACATCCATCGCATCCAACTATCTCCAAGTGTCTTCGCAAGGGTTTAGGAAGCCACTTTGCCGCCGACAAACTACGAATTCATCAGACAAACTGGCGATCATTGCCCGAGGGTAAACTTTTCTGCTGCAATCGCACTCCTCCACCTTTTCTACTCGTGTTGTGGCTAACTGTTGTTGCTGGGCTCCAACCTAGTGGTGCTTACTATGGCTTGCCATGGTGGCTGATGTTGAGGCGCAAGACGAGCACATACAGAATAAATCGCGCCAAACGTTTATTGATCGTGCGATGGTCGTGTGTGGCTAACGCTGCTATGCCGCTTGCTGTGAGTGTTCGTCGCTTCGTTGCGCTGCGGTATATTACGATTTTCCAGCTGTGATTTGACGCTTTTCATTCATTCGCCAACCAGCCATCGAAGTGGCATATAGCACACGCGGAAAAGCACTCGACGCGCGCGCTGAATGCTGATCGAATTTTTAATCAAAGTGATGCACCACATATACGATACATATTTACATAGTTACATATGTATAGAGAAAAAAAATGTGTAAATAGAATGAGCAGTGATCGTTAATTGAATTAAGGTGAATTAAAATTGCAGGCTGCGTCGAGAAGGGAATGAGTGAATGTGGCGCCTAGGATGATTGCATGCACTTAGTGGTGAAGCAAAAAGTGTGGTTGCGCGTGCGCGTGCTATGTGTAAAAAGTGTGGAGATAATGGAATTTTATCAACAAAAAAAAAAAAAAAATTAGGAGAAGATTTAAAACAATTAAATGAAAACTGCTGTTGTGCTCGGAGCTCTTGGCTTTGAAAATATATATAGCTTGCCACGCTGTTAGTTTTATGCGCAATACACAAATAAAAACTATGAAAATATAATAATCAAAAATGTGCCTACACATGTAAAAATATTTTCAAAAATCGTTAAGGTTGGTTGACGCAACAAGAATGTTTTATATCTCTCTGCGATTTGAAATTATTACCGAAATAAATTTCTACTCATCACATTTTTGTGTTTTCGTGCTAGTAAAGTATGTGTTTTGTTTTTATTTTATTTTGTAAACTGAATGTGTTACCCCAAAAATGCAAAATTACATGACTTAATATAAAAATTGTATGTGATTTTTTTTGTATTTAATTTTGTAGATATGTCGATATGATTAAATTGCTTTCCCACCTTTTTTATTACTTCCAACCGATGCGAGCTGACAGGTTTAGTGGTTTTTGAAATTTATATTGTTGACTGAAATTAGTAACTGCATATTTCTATGCGCTCGTCATTGCATTCAGTAATTCTAAAGATGCAAGTTAACATGTAGATATATCGACGAAACACAACGTTTCAATAGTAAAAATCGACTTTGAGAACTTTAACCCTCTCTGCACAAAATTTTTGCAAGTAAAAATTGTCAGTTTGAATTCCAGATTTGGACAATTGGGAGTTAAATTAATATATTTTAGAGATCGTAAATGATATGATTATTTTTAAAATTTCAACTAATCAAATACTCATAGTGAAAGGGAAATATAGCCTGCGCAAGGATAACACGTCATAATGCTTGTTATATGGCCTAAACTTAATTGGCTTAAAATTTGGTTAAGTTATATTAAAAATCTCTCAATTACAAAAATTATTTTCTGAGGCTTATTTAGTTTTTTGCTTAGATAGTCACTTCCTGAGTTATATTTTATGCTTAGAACTTAAGCTCCTTTTTGAGTATTGTTTGCTGCTTAAAAAAAAAGTAATTTGTTGAGTTTAATTTTTGTACAGAGAATAATAATTATTTTTTTGCTAGAAATTGATGATTATTTTTTTAGTTTTTTTTTACTTAGATTTTTCGTAGAAAATGAAAGCTATTTTTTGAGATTTTATTTTTTGTTCAGAAAATAAAATTTTTTTAAATTAATTTTTGTGCTTAAAAAGTAAATTATTTGTTTTGCTTAATTTTTCAAGTTTTATTTCTTTGCTTAGAAATCAATTGCTATTTTTAGAGTTTTATTTTTGAGGTTTTCTTTTGTTCAGAAAATATTTTAGTTAATTTTAAAAAATGAAATATTTCTTTTGTTTTTTTTTGTTAGTTAGTTTTTGAGTTTAATTTTTGCATTGAAAATATATATTTTTTTTAGCTTAATTTTTTGCTTAAAAAATACTGATAATTTTTTTAAATGTTATGTTTTATTTAGGAAATTTTTATTTTTTTTGCTTGGCAAATAGAAGTTACTTTTCATTTAAGTTAAGAAAATAAGTTATTTCTTGAGTTTTATTTTTGAGGTTTTTTTTGTTCAGAAAATAAAATTTTCTTTTAGTTAATTTTTGTGGCTTAAAAAATGAAATATTTCTTTTGTTTTTTTAGTTAATTTTAAAAAATGAAATATTTCTTTTGTTTTTTTTTGCTTAGAAATTAATAGCTATTTTTTGAGTTTTACTTTTTTGCTAGAAAATAAAAGTTAGTTTTTGAGTTTAATTTTTGCATTGAAAATATAGTTTTTTTTTTTTTAGTTTAATTCTTTGCTTAAAAAATACTGATAATTTTTTTAAATGTTATGTTTTATTTAGGAAATTTTTATTTTTTTTGCTTGGCAAATAAACGTTTCTTTTCATTTAAGTTAAGAAAACAAGTTATTTCTTGAGTTTTGTTTTTTTAGTTGTATTTTTTTCCTAGAAAATAATAGTTATTTTTTGAGTTAAAGTTTTTGCTTACAAAATGAAACTATTTTTTGAAATTAATATGTGCGTTTGGAAAAATAAAAATTTTTGCATAGAAATAAAGTAGTTTTTAGCATAATTTTTTGCTTAAAAAATGAAAGTTGGTTTTTTGGTTTTATTTTTTGCCTAGAAAATAAAGGTTATTTTTTAATTAATTTTTGTGCTGGAAACGTAAGTATTTGTTGAGTTTAATTTTTGTATAGAAATTAAAAGTTAGTTTTATTTTTGGCTTACAAAATAACAATTATTTCTTTAGTTTTATTTTTTTTCTTAGCAAATATGTAAGTTTTTTTTAAGTTAATTTTTTGATGAAAACTGTATGAAGTAATGAAAACAAATCGCTGCGGTAACTTTAAGATGGGACAAACAATGGCTATGAACCATTTTGACCGTTATACATATGTATTTTGTCGACTCGCTTATTTAGCGGATTATCCATAATTTATTTAAAATTGAAATAAAATAAATTTACTGTTTGATTTGAGGAATTTGATGCCAATTATTTTAGCTAAGCCAATAATATTGAAATTTCATTAATTGGAATTTCAAAAATTAGATATGCTGTTCCAAAATAGAAAATACGGGACCATAGTCGGGTGCCCTTAATTTGTATAGGATTTAAATTTTCATGGCAAACTCATTGATATCATTGCCGCGTGCCTTCCTCCTTGTAAAATAAAAAGAAGATTGTATAGTTTTATTGAAAGAAAATGTAAAGTAAGTACTGTTTTACGAGCAAATAAAGAACTTAGGAATTAATTATTAAATCTAATTAAAAAGATAAGAATTTTAAAAATGAGTACATAGTTCTCTAAACGACGCCCATTTTCATATAATACACCATAATTTTTCCGAACACCTTTTTGTGTTGATTTTTTCGAAAAAAATGTTCACCCATAACAGTTATTTGCGGCCCCTATTTTTAATTACTTTGTTTTGACATTAGTTAAAAAAATCGTAACACGAATATATTAACTAAATAAAAGCGCATTTATTGTCTTTTTACATAACTCTATTTTATTACTACAACCAGAACCTGAATATACCAAACAATCAATAATCAATAATGAAAAATAGTAATTAATTGACGAAGGGGGGATCTAAAATTCCCCCTATCTACAACACTGTGCCCCATTATCTATACTATAATAAAATTGTAGAAAATTCCCGAAGGTGATACAGGGAATTTGGACAGGGGCTTTTACTAGTATTTATTTTTTCAAAATATGTATACCGGTGTTTTTTTTTTGTTGGCACAGATTTGATATGGTTATTCTGTTATATGTATTTAAGCGATTTGGGGGATTAAACCTCAGGATAGGTATTTAATTAAATAAAGAAGGTTAAAAAATATTTCGCTTCTCTTAATTACACTAGTTTACAAATGTTTGATAAATGTGTGGTGCCTCATTGAAAAAATACTTTTTAGACTAATCTTGGGCCGCTAAACATGAAAATGAGCCTCATTTACTTTTCCGAAGAAGCATTTTCGAGTTGTTGGCAAACTACTCCGGAATAGCAAATAAAACCAATCTTTGTAAAATAAGTTAAAACTGTATTTATGAAAGTGAATTTCATTGCAAAAATGTGGAGCGCCTAAATCGGACAGAAAATGGTATTACAAAATACAGCGGCCAATTTTTATTTATATTTTTATTTTTACTACACTCACTGAAAATCTGGCAAAAACTTTTAATTTCACAATCCAACAGCCGGAATGTACATTTAATGTAATATCGCATTCTATATGGATTTGGGTTTGCAGATTCTGAAAATGGCACCCAATTGTTTTTCGTTGACATATTTGAGATATAGGGATATAGAGCGCTGAAGGTTTTTCATAACTTTTTTCCAAAATAGGGTACGTTTTTTTGTAGCATAGTTGCAAAAGAACACTTAGGTTAAGACCTAATTCATTTTTATTTGCATATTATTTCTAAATACTTATATAACTAAATCAACAACAAATTTGGCATCACAGCTATTTATAAAAAAATCTCATGTTTCATGAAAGATGCTAACAGGGTTGTTTTTGCAAGTAAAGGAAATTTTATCCGAGTTGGAGCGTTCTTTTGCAAGTCGGTTACAATAAAACGGGGTCATAGATGTAATTTTTATAATTTTTTCCAACACTGTTTTTCGTGTCGCAACTCTAAAAACTGATCTGAGTTAAGCATACAATTATTATTATTATTTTAAATTTAAACGCCTGGAATTTAGAAATTTACATAAAAGATACATATGTATATCAACGTAAAAAAGTAGAAGGTAAATTTAGAACGGTATCCACAGAAGGTTAGTTTTTATTGCTATTGTGGAGTTTTTTTATTTTTTTTTTGCCAATAACTCCAAAGGGACAGCGAAAATAGGGTGTTTTCCTATATTTCGAAAACACTTCTTTGGAAAAATAAATGCAACTCATTTTCCTATTCAGCGAGCCAAAATTAGTCTAAAAGCATTTTTTAATAAGGTATTTTTTTTTTGTACAAATAGTGTTATTATATATAGAAAAACGTAGTTCGATAAGAATACCATAAATTTTGGGAAATAAAATTTTTGCAAAATATCCAAATTTACACATATTATATTCATGCGAACACTTAATTCGAAAAAATATGGGAAAAATACTTATTAGCTTTGTGAGTATGAATAGTTGAGGTACTTAGGTTTGATAGCTAAGCGAGACCGGTATTTTTGCAGACATGGCTAAAAGGTTGTTAGTTTTATAGTGAATTAAATTGCATTATACTTACATATTTACACATACATACATATATATTACTACTTATGTAAACTTGCATAAATCAAATTTTTTAAAGAGCTATCACTTGATATGAAATAATTTCAAATATATGCCAGAGTATATATGTATGTATGTAAATATGAAAGGTACCTATGTACATATGAAACAAGACAACTAAAATACCAAACATGACTTAAGTAAAGAAAAGCCTCAAGGGAAATTTAATGCGCTGCATTCAGCAAAACAGAAGCGAACACATAGCCAACGGGTGTGTTTGAGTAGCAACAAACCAACTGCAAAAGATACACACATACACACATACACACATACATACAAAACATCATAAGTGTAATAAGAAAGCAACAGTACAACAAAAACAGCTAGCAGCAAACAACAAGCAATCAAGGCGATTAATTAGTGCATAAAACGCGCATAAATAATTCACATTACAGTTAAATGAGAAAGAAGAAAAAGAAAAGCAAAAAGAAGCAAAAAAAAACGCAAAAACCAAAGGCACGAGCCAATAACAGTAATGTAATTCATACAATAATATCAACATACATATGCACATATTTACGAGTACAACTAACGAGTGGCAAATAAATAAAGAATAGTAATAATAATAAATACCGCGTGTGTATCTCCATACATATGTTTGTATGTATGTATATATTTATGCACGTGTGTGCAATATAATTTCCCTCCAGTGCATTCGACTATACATACATATGACTGATTAGATGCAGCTTAATTTCATATCGACAATTCACTTTCGAACAATTAAAAAGTATCTCAAACATGTGCATAGATTATTTTGTTTTATTCACCCATTTAGCAGGCGCTGTGCGTGACATGATTTTTGAATTAATTAAATTAAAGAAAATGTAATTAAAGAATATGGAGAAATTTTCTTTTTAGCATAGAAATGTCTAGGTTTTTGAAAATGATAGCGTAGAACATACATACATACATACATTGCTCCTACATTAACTCACATAATTAATTTTTCAATAACAACTCCCACTTTTCTCGATGCTTGAAAGATAGCGAAAATAATTCCAATTGCTAAAAAGCCGAACGCTATTTTGCCAATGGATTTTCGTCCAATTAACATATTACCAGCTCTTTGTAAAATCTGTAAAATCTGGCAGAAGTTAGTTGTTGCTCAAATTACTAATTACCTTAATACAGAGAAGCTACTAACCGAAAGTCAGTTTGGTTACAAAGCCTGGCATAGTTGTGCAACGGCTTTGCTCAAACTAGTTGAAGATATTCGTACTGCCTATGACAGAGTATAGAGATTTAACGGTGTTAACGGTAGATCATTCTATTCTTTTACAAAGTATGTAGCGTCTGTGAAATGAAAATCATTAGACGCTCAACGTATGCGACAAGTGAGAGTTCAGCGTCGCTTTGGTATCAGCATTGCTTATGTGGGAAACTTCGTGTTATTGTATGCATTCACCTTAGTTGCCAAAGCGAACCTGTCACGTAATGCGAAGCATACATTTTATGTAGCATAGCCTTAACGCTTTGATACAAAATGGATATTTATGTCTCCGTAATTGATGAAACCAAAAGTAGATAAATGAGAATTTACTCTACCCTTAACAAAAATCACATACATAGTTGGAGTCGAGGATTTTTATGTTGCCAGGTGGCGCTTTCGTAAATTTTTTGCTATTTTTTCATTGAAAAAATAGTGTTTTTACTGACTGCTTTTAAGGCTAATTCATCAATTTTGTTATTTATATTTCATTGTAATACTTAATCTATCATACTCTATAAATAGGAATTCACATTGAGAGTGACGATAATGACACAGTGACGTTGTAAATTTATAGCCCAAACAATTACTTTGTAACTTCATTTATATTTTCATAATTTCTTTTTGTAAATTATTTCAAAGATACACAAAGAACCTGTTTTCTGCGAACTATGTTATCATTTTTAATTAAAAAGTCAATTTTTCTCATAGGACATTTCACACACACATTTTTCTCAAGCTTTTTTCTGCAACGAACCTAATAAATAAAACCTTTGAAAAAGCATTTAGCAAAAGTTTGACAATGAAACATTCATCAAAAATTAAATGCGTAATTTTAACAATAGTAACATTTCAATGAAAATCCATTAAAAAGTACCAAAATGTACGACAGCGCCGCCTAGCGTAAGTTTTATTGAGCGAGCTACAGCTGTGTGCGGATTCACAACAGCAGATTATTTTCGTGAGAAGCTTTTCTATTGGAAAATGCGCTCGGAGGTGTGCAAATGCCTTTCGAGAGGCCAGCGCTATTTTTGATAAACTACTTTTTCTATAATAAATGTAAATTTCTTCTCAAAAAATCAATCTGAATGCCTTTATGACCTTTTGAGGAACTCCAGAAATCTTGGTAAGGAGATGTAAAGTTTTTTGTTTTTTGTTAATTTGAATATTAGATTTACTTAATAGCGCAGGTTTTGGTTGGAGGTTTTGTCTTAGAAGATCCCCTGTGAAATTTTTCGAGAAATAGTTCTTTAGTGCATTTTAATCTTCTAGCCGCCTTCCAGTTTCGTGTTTGCCATATTTCTCAAATTAAAGAAGCAAACGATAATGGGTTATGAAGTTTTACAAAAAATATTTCTCATGAAATTTTGCTGTACAAATCTGTGATAAGATATTTGACTCTGACAAATTGGTTTCTATACTGTGCTATCTTCGGTGTTATTTTTTGAACGGACAAAAAACCGTTCCAATACAAGGCGATTCAATAAAAACGTACATTTTCGTCTCGGGGTTATTGTTATAGACCATACTTTTCACGTAGCACCCTAAAAAAAAACGAAGTCGATCATTTGACCTCGTCGTTTCGTTCCCAATAACTCCGCTACCGCCCCTTGCGCTGCGTGGAAAATCGCACCGTTCTGTAGAAAGCTCATAATGTAACATAAATTTGGACACCTCTGAAGAGAAAATTATGCGAATTTTTCCCTAGAAAATATCCTTATTTTATTTAAATTTAAAGTTCTACAACTCTCTCTACTTTTATATCAAATTTATTCAGGGACCGAAAGTAATCTTTATTTTTATTTTTTCGGATAAAAAATCATCAGAAGAATTCGCCACAGGCTATGCTAATCTAAGCTTAGTTTTATTTAGAATTTTTTTAATCATTGCAGAATCATTATTGTGTGATTTTTATTTTGTCGATCGCATGTGATCGGCGTTTTGTGATTCTTGGATTTTATTTTCTGCGATCACATTTTATCGATATTTTACCGATATTTTGTGATTTTCGCTTTTCGATCATAAAACATGAATCGAATTTTTGCCTCTATTATGCGAATTTTTTAAATCGAAGAATAACGATTATTTTTGATTGAAAAAAAAAAAATCACAAAGTATCGATCAAATATGATCGGAAAAATTTAAACCCAAGAAAAACGATGGTTTTTTATTGAAAAATTAAAAACTACAAGCAAATGTGATCGGAAAAGTACAAACCACAAACTATCGTTCAAATCGAAGGAATTAATCACAAAATAACGATTAAATCGTGATTTTTTTAAATAAAAATTATAACCGTTACATTACCTGAATTTATCTCGATCATGTTAGGCTATTACAGAAGCCCTTATTGAAAACAAATATATAATATCCTTGCGCGAAGATGAACTCGGGTATTAAAGACAAAAATATTCCAGTATTTTAAACTCCTTTCACTTTAAAAACGAATAGGTCTAAAATAGCTTTTTACAACACAACAAATTTATGCAACAACAAAAATATGGCAAGAGTTATTACGAGCAAACGTTCAGCAATAATAGTTTAAAGAAAATCAAAAACAAAAAAAAACTAAATATGTGAAAAATTACTAAACATAAAAGAAACGCAACAGCAGTATGTGTAATAAAAAGCATTCGTGAAATTTTTGCAAAAACCAGCAATTAAGTATAAAGAAAACGCAAATTAACATTATTGGTAACTGTAAAGGCAACAATTAAACAACACGTTGAACATTGTTTTGAGCCAATTTAATCGAAAATCAGCCCACACTTTTCAGTAAAGAAAAAAGCAAACGTAAGAAAAATAAAAAGCTGAATCATAAAAAAAAACGAAAAAAATTCAAAACTCTGCAGAAAATTTTAGCTGAGCTACATAAGTGGAAAATCGCATGAAAAGCAAATAAATAAAAACCAAACCACAAAACAAAACAGCTGGCATGTGCGCCCGCCCATCCATCTATCCAGCCATCCAGCCATCCAGCCAACAGCTAACAAAAGTAAACAGTCGCCACCAACAGCCCTACGTGTAGTGCAAAAGTAGCAACAACAAAAATTAGTATCAGCAGCAGCAGCAGCAGTTGGTCTGTGTGGGTGTGTGCGTGTTTGCAACGCTGAAGTGTTGGCCCACCACCAACCTGACTTCAACATCGTTCGAGCCACAGCGCTTTACTTTTTTTATTGCTTTTGTTTTTTGTTGTTGTAATTGTTTGCTGTGCTGCCCCCATTTATGCCCAGCTTACCAACACGTCACGCTGAGCGCACGCGTTTCCAACCGCGGCACCTTTCATTGCTGGCTGTTTGCATTTTGAATTCATTGCGTTGCTTTCGTTTTGCCGCGCTTTTTGTTTCCAATTTTCATTAGCTGATCTTTTATTTTTAAATTTATTTTTGCTGAAAAATTTTCGACGCCAACGCAACGCGCTTCATACGGCTGTGCATAGCCGTAGCCGTAGCCATAGCCAGAGTTAAAGAGCCCTCAACTGCTGCTAATAGCGCCGCCGCTGCCGACGACGACGACGATGTGTTCACCTAGTGGCTTCGTTTTGATTTTAATTGTAATTTTAATCTGGAATTGCTTGCATTTTGACTGTGCAGTGCATAATGACACAAACAACAACAAAAATGGTAAAAATAATATTAGCAATCGTGGTTGGCATAACAACCCAGCTAGCCACCACAATCGTGATGCGCCTAGTCGCCGTTTTGCAGCTGATGTTGTTGTAAATGATAATAGAAGTAGCTCCAGCAGCAGTAGCAGCAGTTCTACAGCGGATGGCTCCAATGGCAGTGCCACTGTTGGCGGTCGCCGTTTGCACATCGATATCACACGAAAACGTAGCGTTCATCTGAATGGTGTCGAGGTAAGTTCTGATTGTGTTTGTTTGTTTTTTTTTGTTTGTTTGTTTAATTTGTAATTTTGGAGCATCAGCAGTTTTCTGTTTTGTCTTGGTAGCGTTTGAGGTCAACCGGAAAATGAAAAAGCAGTATAAGTAGTAAAAATCATACGATACTCAATATAGGTCAATATCAAGTTTTTAAAACTAAGTGAATGTACTTATTTGAGAGAATAACTGTACAAAATTACTCATTTATTGTAATCTTAATATATAAAAATCACATGGTGTCACTATGCACGTATGTATGTATGTATGTACTTGCTATTCTCAAGAGAACGACCGAACTTCGACTTCGGCTTCGACCATTTTCGGCCAATAAAGTTTGGTTCGGTTAGCCTGCTGTCAAAATACCGTCGATCATTTATTAATATAAAAATTGAATTAAATGGTTACTTTTAATATGTTTCTCTTTGAAAAAAAGTTAAATAAGCCTTTCAGATTTACATACATACAGTTGCGAGCATTGAAATAGTAGTGCCTATTGGCAAAGAGAGTTTTGCTTTAAATTTTGTTTCTTTTACGATATTGCCGTCGATCATTCTTCTAGTTATATTCTCTGAAGTGTAACGGCTCTGTTATACACAACAACAAGTGTGAAACACTTACCGTTACAAGGCGAGAAAAGTAGAGCAAAGCAAAGCGAAGCAAAATCATGGGCAACTCTCAACTTTTGTACGCTTTGGCAATCAGCTGTTATCATTTCCATTTTATTTTTATTTTGGCGTGCGTATACACGCTACAGACACTCGCGAATTTCAAACATTAGTAGTATAACTACTACTACTTCCATCATATCAGTAAAATTCATTTTTTTATTCTATCTTTAAACAAAACACTCTGAACAAACACAAATCGCAACTCATAACAAACAACTAACGCAGAAACTGTCAAAGCGTTCTATGTAGATGACCTTCTACGCCTCATGCTTTGTTGTTAAAGTTCGAACTGTCAAGCAAAGCGAGGAAAGTTCTATGTAAACGGCCCATTAAATGCGCTGACGCAGTGTTTACGGTATCAAAAGACAAATTCTCAACAAAAAAAAAAAAAATAAACAGTGGCAAATGGCACACAACATTTTAAATCGGTTGGCTTTGATATGGAAATAAAATGAATGTTTTTAAATTACCAGTTCATTTCCGTATCAAATATATGAAAAAAAATTTAAAACTGGAGAAAGGCAAGAAAAAACTAGCTTTGAATAAAAAAGTATACAAAAGAACAACGTAAATTAGTGAGGTTTATTACAAATCTCAATTAATATTCAATCTTACCTCCAAGAATTGATCTAAACGCTTCCTACATAATACAAGTCTATATTACTTTGCGACGCATTTTACTATTATTGAATTTGATGTGTTTAAACTTACATTTGAAATATATTACCAAAAATGTATTCGCACTTTTGCATCACCCGTTATCAATGGGTTAATGACAGAAAATTCCTATACATACACATTGCTTCAGGTATTAATATTCAAATAGGCATATTGTTAGTATCTAGTTTACTGTATACTGTGGATTTGCAGTTATAATGCTGAAAGAAATTATTCATTACGAACTGGACAATTTTCTCAATGAACATCTGCTGCCAAGCAATTGAGAAAGATTTGAATGCCACAGTATTTAACATCGAGCATTCAAATGTATTGATTATTTAGACCTTGAAAATGTTCGGTTCGGCTTCGGCCGAAATAGCCCGAAGTTCGGTTCGTTTCGGTTTGGCTCTAAAAATCGGTGTTCGGTCGTTCTCTATTAATCTCCGAAACCAGTCTAGTGGATGTACACATGTTGTTTGTAGATTGAAAGATTGAAAACTTTTAAAGCCGGTAGACAGACCAATTTGGCTTATATTCATAACATACGGTGTCGGAAAAAAGTATTGGCACATTCATTTTTTTATATTATTCACAATGTTTTCCAAGCTAAATTTTTTTCGTTAAGTTGTTTGTAATCAAAATAAAGCTCATTCTATTATATAAATGATGTAACTCAAACTCTTTATAAAATTAACAAAATTGAGTTAGCTAAAAAAATAACAAGCTTTTTATCTAGCGTTTTCAAAAAAAGTGCAGTTTTTTGCTGACGATTTTAACAGTGAATGATTATTTTAGTTAGTCGCCTTTTTGTTCACAACAATGACATGAAACATAAAATAAAAAAAATTTAATACAGTGTTTACTGCCATTGGCGCTTTGAAAGGGTGACGGGGTTATTCGTCGCCGTGGTGTACAAAAAAAACCTCAAAAATCTATACTTAAACTTTGTGCGAAATTTATGTGGGCAAGCTATATTGTGGCTTACTGAATATCGAAATCGTCTCAAGTCACAAAAAATGTCTCTAATTGAAAATATTAAATTTAGTGATTTGGGATGAGACTGAATTATTGAATACCGGCATAAAATATAAGTTTGAAGTGGTTGAAGCCCAAAATAATCAAATTTTTTCTAAAAATTCTATACCAATACAAAGCATTTCAAAACTTTAGTCCACCAATTTATAAATTTCCAGTTTAGAATATAATTAATAATTATAATTAATGATAAATTAAAAATTAAAATCAAGCTTTCGTAAATATACCTACGATCGATGGATATGGGTGTTCCAAAAGTTTAATATATATTGATCAAAAAAATGTTGTGACCTTAATGGCCGGTTTCTCAGTCACAGTATACAATTTTCTTAAACAGAAATACTCATGTCGTTTAATAATTTAAACAAATTTCTGTTTCTATCTCCAATCATATGACGAATGACGATGAAGAGTTTAAATTGACTAGAACTGATGCACATCCTTAGCTTTCGTTTTTTTCCCGATATACTCCTTAATTTCAAAGTATGGATTCCATAGAAATGCTTGCATCTCTACTCACCTTCAATTTCACAGAATCAATCTTACAATCTTGAAGCTCTACTTTTTTCATGGGCTTTAAGTGTAAAACGACAGAACAACCTAAACATCTACTGTTGTTGTTCTTGTTGAGGAAACATTTAGGTGCTATTAGAAATAATAGGACTTGAAAAACTTTTCTGTGAGTAGAATTAAAAAAAAAAAAAACAAAGAGTAATGGAAATATCTCAAATGCTGTTTTGTTGGTATATAGTATATTAAAATTATTTTATTTTTAGGCGTCGATAACATTTTACCCCGTGAGCAAAGGTGCAGTAATTTATAAAACTCATTTGCAACTCATCTCCACACAATATGGAACATACCGACAACGCACTCTACATAAAATAAAATGCTGCGAGTTTTGGTCTTTGGAAGTAATTTGAAGTTGTTAATTACTTTTAGTGTCTTCCGTTTTTTTTTTCTTGGCTTTGCTCAAATTTTCACGCTTTTTGACCGAACTGACGTAATTTATGTAAATAGTTACCTGCAAAGAAAAATAAAAACATACCTGCATTAAAATAACTTTTCTTTTTGTTTCGTTTGGCTTTTAATAATCATTGTTATTATTTCATGTGTTATGCAACATCTTAAAATAAAAATAAAAACGTACTTTGAGTGAAAAGGAGGCAATGAAAAACGTACAGTATCTACTCACTTCAAAGATAAATTCACATTTAAAGTACATACATACGTAGGTGGTTATGAAAGTGCATAAACATTTATTGCTTGTGCTATGTAAAGAGATTGGAGTAATTAAATAATTTTTTAGAGCAATTAATAAAACTGTTAGTTTTGCTTGAAAAACCTTCAGATTTTTTCACTTGAGGAGACACAGAATGTACGCGCAGTGCATAAAATGGTTCACACCACAAAGATGTCTCAAAGATTTAAGAATTTTCGATTTCCCTATTGGACAATACTTCAAACATATTTTTAAATTTTTTTAAATTAAAAAAAAAATATCACTTGTAAAAAAATTTTTTTTAATTTTTCAAATTAAAAACAAATTCATTAAAAAAATATAAAAAAAAATTGAATTAAAAAAATATATTTCAAAAAATTTTAATTTGTCAAAATTTTTAAAATTTGACATTAAAAAAATGTAAATCAAAAAAAATCTAAACTCTTCATATTAAAGAAAAAATAAGTTAAAAAAATTTAAATTTTACATTTAAAAAAAAATTTATTTCGAAAATTTTTAATTTGTCATAAAAATTTGTTGAACTCTAAAAATTTTGCTAAGAGTAAAAATTATGTTTTAATAGATTTTTATTATGTTACGTACTAAATTTTGATAAATATTTATTGCTATTAATATATTAAAAATATTTAAAATGAATACAATTTAGAATATCATCAAATCAATCACCATTTGGTCAATTGCTTAAGTCACTGTAGGTATAAATAAAGTTCACTTTTAATTGTAAGATACAATAGTCAATTGGTTGCTTCATTTATGTAAGCAATGCCCTCTTTTTGAAATATTTGAAATTTGAAATATAGGCTTCATATACATTTGTGGAGTTTCGGCAAATTGAATTATATGACTTAAGAATATTTGTTTTCATACCAATAAATTCTGAACTTTCACGAAAAATTGTAATATATAATAATGTAATTTAAAATGTTCAAATTCCGCGGTATGGTTCCTTGGGCAAAAATATTTGGTACGATTCATAATATCAGAATCGCGATGATGCTTTGCACTTTGTTTCAGCGCCATACAATTGAACCCACCCTAATGCACATACTGTATGTATGAAAAAATAAATCATACTTTTCTAAGCAGAACCTATTTAAATAGCTCTGCATACTGTTAATCTCTCAGGCGTAGCAAAGGTCACGCTGTTTAAATAATTTAATGAAAAGAGTCGCATAAAAATTGTTGAAAAAATTACCTAAAAAATAGTTCTCTCTCTCTTTAAAAATCAAACGTGAACCAAATTCGAACAAAAATGGAACAAAATGCTCCTAGCCGCGCTCTGCTGCAATAGATGAAGGTTGAACGATGACTTTTAGCGCACATCAGCCGGTTTGTAGTAGTAGTAATAGTTGGCGATTATGTTGTAGACATTTAAAGTTATAACATTTGCAAAGGACAATTTATAGGGTTATTACAACTAGAATGATCTCTAACATTAAAATAAAGCTTGAAAATCAGGTTTTTTTTGCAGAGTCAAAAGTTTATTAACCTGTCATATAAAACTCGTAACTATTCGCCTTTCTAACTGTTGTTATGAATTCGTTAAAATGTTCGGTGGGCGGATAAGGTAAACACATTTATTATCTGTCTTCTTTTGTTTAATTTTAAATATTTTCTTAATAAAAACCGTGCAGTTTATTCTCTACAAAAACCGCTTAAATCCAAGTTTCACACTTTGTACAGAGATGATAAAAATTTTTAGGTTTCAAAACTATTTAAAAATTTTTAGAAAACTTTAAAAATACTTGAAATCTTTTATATTTTGTATGTTGAGGGTTGCCACCCATTTGAAACGCCAAATTTAATTAAAATTTACTCAAGTTATATGAAATATTAGAATATCGTTGTCAAGTGGTTCGTCTCGCCAAAGACGGTTTATTGCTAGCTTGTATGAGGGTTGTCAAATTTTTGAAAAGCTGAATTTAATTAAATTATACTAAGGCGATATTACTTACTTACTTAATTGGCGATATAACCGCTTAAGCGATTTTGGCCGAACTTCTCGTACAATTTGCGGTGTGCGTCTTGATGTTGTAACACACACTGAGGGGCCTACAGTTGTACGCCGACTCCGAACGGCGAATGTTTTTATCTAGAAGTTTTTTCATGGCATATATGAAATATATAAATATGGGTGTCAAACGATTCGTCTCAGGGAGGATAATGCTCATACCTCGAACGGTTCGTCTCGGCAAGATGGTTCACAGCTAACTTGTATGAGGGTTACCACCTACTTGACAATAAAAATTGAATGAAATTATACATAAGTTGTATGAAATAGTAAGAGATGGGTGTCAAAACATTCGCTTCGCTAGAAGAAAGTTTGGAGGTTTATTTAAAAGAGGGTTACCGCTTTTTGAAAAGTCAATTCCACTAAATTATACAAATGGTTATAAAATATTGAAATATGATTGGCAAACTGTTCGGACAAGGTACATACTAATATTTCTGGAAGGGTTACCACCTGTCATAGGTGACAGAAACCGAAATGAATAGGCAGTACAACGTCTGCTGGAGTTTTCTGCATGTCTAAAAATTTTCTTAAAATTCTGTTTAAAAGGATAGGAATTTTGATAAAAATTTGTTACATGGTATATATATATAATTTTACGGTAAAAGAGATGTATATGTGTATAAGACCGTATCGGTCCGCATACAAAAAATGTGTGTTGAGACAATTAACATTTTATGACAGATTACTTCTACGTATTTGACATATAGTTTATGGATTCACAGTTTCCCCCCTAAAAATTGATATGGAACGATTCTGCTTTCTTGGATTTTAGGTTTATCGAAGGTTTCGCCATTTTGCAACCATTTCTGTTAAAAGTAAGTGACATGTTAACATGGCAAAGTTGTAGAAGATGAAGTCCTCTCAATTTTCTTTTTTATACAACGCCAAAGAACATAGAAGTATAAGAAGGGACAACACGTTACTTTTGCTTTACTCGTTGATCAACAGGGCAGCGCCTACCCTTTCGACCACATGCGTAAATGATTGAATGAGAAGAGAAGGGGCTACCCTGTTGATAAACGAGTAAAGCAAAAGTAACGTGTTGTCTGTTCTTATAGTTTTATGTTCTTTGACAACGCGTAGCTCACGACTGCAAGCTCGCTAAACATAGCGATTCAAGGGAAGCGGCGAGTGGAGAAAGGAAACAAAGTTTGGCAGTTCAGCATCTTGTAAAATAAAATAAAAAATAAATGAGCTACTCTGCTACTAGTTCAATGCACCTTGTTGTTGTAGTTGTTGCTGAAACAGCATAAAACATGCCCCTTAAAATTTTGGGGAATGCTGCTGAAGGACTGTCCTTGGCCGGATATAAATCCGGGTCGTTTCGATATCGTAGAACCGACTGTCATGGGAACGTCAGTGCCTTGATTAGTTTTACATTATTTTTTCTTCTCAGATAATTCTATCCTAAAAAAAAAAAATTTGTCGGGACTGTTGTTTTTTAAGTCGTAATATAAAAATCAATAAGTCCAATAATTCATTTTATATTTAGAAATTTTAAATACAAAATAATTGTAATCTTTTACATTTTTTTTAGTAGAGAACGACAGAAATTTAGCTTCGGTCATCAAAGTTCGGTTCACTTTCGATTAAAAAAAAGCCGAACTTTGGCCGAACATTCGCCAATTTTTAATGATTTAAAGATTTTATAAAGTTTTATTTTTAATAAGTTTCTTTTTGGAAAAATGTCAAATAAGCTTATTGGATTAACATGATAGTGATATGATTTGCAGTAATACTGAAATAAATTATAGATTAAAAATCTGCTGCTAAGTAATTCTGAATCATTTACAGAATTAAAGACTTTTGAAGCCCATATTTTCTGTTAAAAAATCTTTTTTAAAATATCTGTCCGCTGTTATAATTTTTGCATTGCCATATAAATTTCTTATCGTTATTTTTACAAAAACATGTATGAAGTTAAACTGACTATTTTAATAACATATTAAAATAATAAAATAATAAAAATCTTGAATTTTTAAAAATTCGTCGATTATTCAATATTTTAGACCTTGAAAATATTCTGTTCGGCCTAGGGTTCGGCTTCTGCCGAAATTCAGTCCTAAAATTCGGCCTTCGGTCGTTCTCTGTCTTTTAGTGATTTTATCAATTTCTCTATCTATATTCGCCAATATTTGCACATTCGTATTACTATCCGTATCCAAGTTCATATTCGTATTTGTATTCGTGTTCGCTATCGCATTCTTATCTAGATTTAAATTGGAATTCGGTAATTTCACGAATACTGTTGCCACGCGTTTGTGGAAGGTGAGTGGATTCAGAATTTTTAGTTGATCACCAAAGAATATAGGTACTTTAAATCTTGCAATTTACTATTCTATATTATAACTACTAAATTTGTATGTGAAAATGCCTCACGTCAGAGGAGTGGAGATTGAACCTCCAACTTGTGGATTGCTAACGAGCAAGTCGAGAACAAGCCCATTTATTAATACGTCTGAAAAGTTATGCATGTCAACTTTGCATAAAAGTGTAGCAAATTAATCACCTCCATAGTGATTTAATGAGAAAATTTGTCATTCAAATGTTGAGGAGCGACAGACAGGCGAGACTAACAATTTAATGTAATAATAAATGCAGCATAGAGAAAAAAAAATTACTTATGTATTTATTCATTTAGCTAACTTGACTGCAAGCAAATGTGCGACTGCATACTTTGTGGGTACACACACACATATATACAGTGCATGTCACAACTATGGCACCACAACCACATATTGACGACTTTTGACTATTTATTTTCGTTTATTTCATTTTATTTATTTTGGTTTTACTAAAAATATATTTCACTCTGCAACAAAGGTCGGCTAAATCCCAGTTTAAAACTTTATTCGTATTAGGGGAAAATGCAACAAATTTAAAAAAATTTTAATTAGAGTTTATAGAAAAAGTTTGGGTATGCAGTTTTAAAGCTTATTCAATTTTTAAAATAATAAAGTAAGTTCATTGAATAAAATTTTTTTCCAACGGTGTTTTCTACTTATATATAAAAACTATCTGAGCGGACGCTATATGGACGAACTTGAGGAAGACTGTCAGCAAAAGATATATTAAAAATCAATGTTAATTTTTATTCACTTCAAGCTTGCATTTGATTATGGTAAAATTGAGTGCCAAATTTTCATAGAAATTTTAATTAAACATTTTTAATTCTTGTGCAAAATTTGCTGAATTTTTTCCCTATTTTTTTTTTTTTTTGGATTTCACCGGTATTTGTTGTAGAATAAATTATATTTTTATTGAAAAAATTATTAAAATTAAATAGTCAAAACTCGTGTTATAATTATGCCATGTACCATATATATTGATTTGTAGCCACATCGACTATTAATACCTCAAACTTAGAAAATATTGTTACTATATGAGCAATCTTTGAAAACGTAGTATGTATAATAAAAAAAAAAAAAAAAAAAAAAACTATTAAAAATAAATTTGAGTTATGAATTTATTTATAGGGTTTGAAACACAAAATTTAGAGAGTGTATTCTATTTTCTCTTTTATTTTGGTACTATTACTATATATATGAGACAATTCCACAGTGCGTAAAAAAATAAGCTGTCCGGAACTTTTACTTTTTCACTCGTAATATAAAAATTAATAAGCCCATTCAATTATTTTACACTTGTAAAATTTTAATTAAAAAATTATTTTATTGGCAAATTCTATTAGTTATTGCTATTTAAATATATGAACCAATGTTGGAGTTTAAAAAAAAATGCATTGGCTCCCAACTTAACATTAAATTAATGTAATTTCTTAATATGTATTTATTTGATATGTATTTACATCTAAGCATACTTTTATTTTCATCTGCATAATTGACAACTGATAAATTCTGCTATAATACTCGGATTGGTGACACTTTGACAGCTGTGACATATTATTAGCATTTTCGTATATATTAAAAAAAAACCAAACAAAGAAATAAAAACCAATATTCCCTTAATAGCTTACCTCAGATTGATAGAATATAAACTGAGAGTGAAAATATTTATATATTGATTAAAAGTGACACATCTTTTGATCAGATAAATTTAATACTCTTTGGACTTGTGAACTTCAAACTCTTCGATATTTTTTATTAAATTTTTTTTAATGAAAACTAGGGCCTAAGATTAAATCATACAAGGTTTTGTATAAGTAAATTGTGACTGCTGAAATCTGAGTGGTCTTAATCGGGAGTTGCATTTTGGAAATGCGTAAAGCTACTAAAATAATATGAAACATGTTTTTGCATCGCAAAAGGTATTGTATAATTTAATTTAATGCAATTGATATAAGCACGTAAAGAAAGTGTTGTCAGCGGCTCTGCCGAAGCCAAAATTTAACTTATTTTATTACAGTGTGTTTGCTTAAAAATATTCAATTTAAAAATACTATTTATTTTTAACATCAATTCTATTGTATAAATTTGGTTATATGGAGAATATTGCTAACGATTTGGCTCTTAAATTACTAAACCGATTATAATAATAATTATTATTTAAATGAAACATTTAAAAACAAACAACATTTCTTTATATTTGTGAAGAATATGTACATTAGAGTGTATCACTTCCCATACCAAAAAATTAGCAATGTTTTTCCAACAAAATTTGCTAATAAAATACCAGAAAGTCAGTAGTTTTAAAGTAAAACCTAATAACTAAACAAACAGTGGTATTTGTCTAAGGACTCAAATTGGTGAATTTCTTAGTGAACCTTGTACATATGTTTGTTCAAAAAGTTTTTATAAAATTTGATTGTTTTAGCTGTCTAAATTAAGGAGGTTTAAAAAAAAATTTATATCCGATCAATCTGCTGTTTAGGAGCTAAGTTCTGGTCTTGTGGGTTTTAATTGGAGACTTTCTATTTGTGATGATTAAAACGAGTGCCAAAATTGCAAAACCTTATATCTGAACAATCTCTAAAACTGAAAGACTAGTTTGCATTTAAACATACAGGCATACATGGCTAAATCGTGCCAGCTCATCGTTTGGATCATTTTGGTTATATTCTTCCTATACTTGTAAACTAACGGACCATAGTTATAACCATTTCATCTTAAGACAGGTATACAAAATTTACATAATATCAGAATTCAAATTATTTTGTTTAAATGCCAGTTTACTTCCTATAAAGGCACGATGCACAGTGTTTCCATTCCATATGAAATGTGGGCAAAAGTGTAACTAAATGAAAATGTGAGTAAACATTTAATTTTTTGTTTCGGTAACTTTCAATGAGTTGACTTAATAAAATCTAATAAATTTTCGAAAAAGTTTCAAACTTGTTAATTAAAACCAGCGACTGTTTTATTCATTGGTATAGGCATACTTTAAAAAAATATTAATTGACAGTATTATAAAATGTTTATTTCATTGGTGATTTCAGCAGAACACTAACAATGTTTGTTCTGAAACCTTCTAGTAACTGAAGTAAGTCTCAAAATTGGCACAGAGGAATAAT
The DNA here is from genome assembly GCA_951828415.1 of Anomoia purmunda. NCBI lineage: Eukaryota > Metazoa > Arthropoda > Insecta > Diptera > Tephritidae > Anomoia > Anomoia purmunda. The sequence continues at coordinate 48,210,349 of OX639997.1, read as the reverse complement.
TTTCTTACAAACTACGTACGGTGGATGGAGAAGAGTTGGTAGCACGACCATGTATTTTAGTTCAAAAGCACAAAGTACAGTAAAGGGCTTGAAAAATCGTCTTTTTTTTTGCGAAGAAAAATTTTTTTTTGTTTTTAAAATTATTTTATTATTTATTTATATCGCGACATTTTCTTCCGATTCAATAAAGGTTCTTTCAAAATGAATAATAATGGTTCTTAAATTCAATGTTTTCCTCAAAAGTAGTAAATATTTCTTAAATGCCAATTCATTCCCACTTTTTTTTTGTACAGAGCCGGTTTTCTTCAATCCAAAGACCTTTTTGTTTTGAGTGTATCTTAAGGGGAATTATAACTTCTGAATATGAGATTTTTTCTCGAGATATTTCCACATAAATCTTTATATCTCGTAACAGAGCGTCTATATTTTTTGTATTAGTATCCGTATCGCCCGTCACCGAGTTTGTAGCGTGTGCGCGCTTCATTCGGTCGATCCCGGGTTTGAATCCTGCCCGGAAAAAGTAACATCAATGATTGTAGAAAAGGATAGCGGTCGCCCCTCGACAGGCAATGACAAACCACCGAGTGTATTTCTGCCATGAAAAAAAAACTTTTCACTAAAATCATTTGCCGTTCGGTGGCGGCCTACAACTGTAGGCCCTCTTAATTTGTGTTATAACAACAAGACACATACCACAAATTGTAGGAGAAGTTCGACCAACCATCAAGCTATGATATAAGCGTCATATTATTATTATTATTCTACAAAAAAGAATAAAAAGACTCCTATGATAGCAAAACAATTGCTCTTTTAAATGCGCCCCTTTTTTTTGGAAAAAATAAAACTGAAAACATTACACCTCGCTAAACGTAATGAAGAATCCAACCTACTCAGAATGCAGGTATGCAAAGATATGCAAAATTATGACGCGAGTTGAAAAATGGCACCATTTTCGCCTCACATTTCATGAAGTGAGTGACCTCTTATGTTCATATGTATCGTTGCCGAACAGGTGATTATCATCAGGCGATATATACGTACATATTTATACCTACACATTTCTTTATTGTTTATGCATTTTTTATTTCTTTTAAGTTTGTAAAAAGTGGCGTATTGACAAAAAAATCGAGTATAGAAGTATCGTAGAGAGAATTACTTAATGCCAGCTCGTTGAGTCATGCAATAATTATTGGCGATTTACTGAAAACGTAAACAAAACTAAGCAAGCAAGCAATAGTATTGTAGAAAAAAATATGCGAACACGTGGTATTTAAAAATCCTTTATAATGAGGCAAAAATGCAAATCGTTTCCAATATATTTGTAGATTAAGTACATAGTATCACAAATCGCAAATTCACTCTCAATGACACCAATGACTCATGTATGACATGTCATGAATTTAATCACATCTACAAACTACGTATTATTTGGGGCAGCAAATCCACACAATTGCCCACCTCTTAGGGTAATCGCATTAACTTTTAACATGCACCAAAAATAATTGTTGTTTCGAATTTATAATTTGAAAGTATTTCACGTATTCTTAAATTTACCGAAAAAGTTGTGTGACAACAGTTATTAGTTGAGAAATATTTTGAAAACAACTCTTATTGCCAAGAGAGAAAAAATGTCTCCCGTATAACAGTTATCAGGCAACGTAAAAATAAACAAGGCTAGTAATCGAATAGGTATGCTGAAGAGAATTTCCGAGTAGAAATAGGTCGAATTTCGGACCGAAGCACTAAAGAATTTTGCTTTAATAGAGGATTAAAAAGAACTGAGGGCAGGGATGCTTAACGATGGGTATTTGGCCTACAGTATTTCAGGTTTAGATTCAAGCGATCTCCCACTGCGCCTTTATAAACCTTGCGGAAGGTGAAAATGGCGCATTTATTATCATAAAGGTCAAAAAGTGCTACTTTGTAGGTACTCGTGAAAAAAACAATATTTTTTAGATACTATTAACGATTTCGCAGACAAGCTAACAAGAAGAGGGACACTTCTGTAGCCTGATTAGAGGCTAATACCAGTCCTGTGTATATTCGGTGCATGGTGAGTGCTGGAGGTCAATAGGAGGTCTTAAGCTGACAAAGCTTATCGGCAAATCCATTTATAGAGGCGATGCAAACCAATTAAGCAGTGCTGTACTGCGATTCACTAACTTTAAACGATGCGACAATCGCAATTTTTGTCGCCAATATCTGTCGTTTGCACTAACGATTGTGGGATTAACTAACTTATTCCTAACGACACTTAACAGCTTTTTCGTTGTATTTGTTCAAAGTACTAAAGAGTGACATCTTGGTCACACTAAATGCCAAAAAAAATGTGCGAAAAACACAAAAAATAATGGAAGTAAACAAATGAATGCGTGCTGCCGAATAAGACTTTGAGTGCGTTTTATTACATATATTTGATTAAAGTGAAATAAGGTACTAGTTTAATTCAAACATCAAACATTTAAAATTATTTTTATATATTGCAATGTTCCATTGTAGCAGACTTTTGGGCTCTCCTCTGGTTTGGTAGAATAGTAATTAACTCGATTTTAAGGAATATACGGAATTAGTTGCAAATATGCCATGGTTTTCGTTTTCAAAATTCGCTCTTTTATGAATCGTGTTGTGCTCGAGGGTATTTAGGTTTTAGGTTTAGGATCATTTATCTATATATTAAATATAAGCTATATTTATTGTTTTTATACTTGCATCCTTGATAAAAGTTTGTTTTTACCAATTGCACATTAATTGAATGTTAGATATGTTGGTTGATTAAAAAATGGTTGCTGAATAGCTGCTTCGATAAAATTTTCGTTAAGATGAGTTATCCATGCGAATATCGTTAAAATAAGTTAGTGAATCGCACTACAGAACTAAGGCTGTTGTTTAGCTGATCATTTTTTGACTTAATCAGGGAGTCGCATAGGCTCTTGCCGTGCAAGACGGATACAAAACATCTTTCTCTAATTTATTTAATGCCCGTATTTCGGAATTCGGAATAGGAATGCAGTGGGCGAAAAATGGTTAAATATTTTCGCGAACTTCTCATAGCCAACAATATACACAGATAATTTTACGGCGAAAGAAAATAATTGGGTTTTTATCAAATTATTAGAAAGAGCCTTACAAAACCAAAATTTTTGCACCTAGCAAGCAGACTTGACGCGTTTTTGTTTTTTATTTAGAAAGCGAAACCTCCCAAAACTAATTAATTAAGTGATGGAAGGTTTTTTAAACCTCACTCAGTTGAATACCCTGATCGGACCAACAACGAAGACCTTTTGAAGACGCGTTTTGTGTTTTGTGGACTCCGGACTGTTCGCTCCCACTCTTAGCTAACTAGTTTTCAATTTGACAGTGAGTAACCAAATTTTTTCAAGAAAATAGGTTTTCGATGTTGGTCCGAACATGGTATAAACGTAGTTTGTAATGTTTCATTTGTCTCACAATTTAGAGGAATATAAATTTAAGGTGGCATCTCTGTCCAAATAAATTGCTCGAATAAAGCTTCCTTAAACCTTTTTTCGTTTGGTACCAGTAGAGTAGAATTGAAATTAACAACTTAATTTAATTAACTTTTTTAAACAGATGGCAGCCCTCACCAAAAGTATTTTAAAAATTAAGCTTTCTTAATCTCTTTCATCAGACTATCTTATTTTAATTTGATTTAATTTATTGCCATTTGACTTCATTTTTTAAACAGGTGGCAACATTCGACAAAATTTTGTTGAAATTAAGCTTTCTTAATCTCTTTCATCAGACTATCTTATTTTAATTTGATTTAATTTGTTGCCATTTGACTTCATTTTTTAAACAGGTGGCAACATTTGACAAAACTTTATTGAAATTAAGTTTTCTTAAAATTTTCAGTTTGATACACATATTGTAAGATTTAGTCGAATTTATTAATTTCATTGCATCCATTTTTAGAAAAATGTGGCAACCTTATTTAAAAACGTTGGCAAATAAGTTATTCATTTAATTGAAATTGAGTTCAAATATACCCTATATGTTAGACCAGATTATAGGCTATTTATCTGGTAAATTTTTAATAAACCCGTTTGACCGTTTGAACGTGAAAAGTGAACAAACATACCCTCACGCAAACTTTCGCATTTATAATATATTTAAAAAGTACGTTGAACTTTTTTTCATAAAAAACTCGCGAATTATTTTTTGTCATTTTGTTATCAAAAACCGTCATTTGAACTCATTAAGTTGTGCGACCATTTGTCTATTGTAATATTTGTGCCTTTTTGAAATGATACTTTGGATTAAGTACACTATTATTACTGTTCTCAATTAGAAAACTTTGGGCAACGGCTTAAAAATTTATGAATATACTTAGAAAAACGAAATTAAATTTCTCAAAAGTTGGTAACCGACTAACCGGAATAACGAAATTCAAATGCGATCCATACACATGTGAACCAAAAATCTTATTCACTTAATTGACGTAAAACATACAAATTGAGAAATAAGATTGGAATTTTCTCAAACCATTAAAATTGCATGAATTGGTGGGTAGAATGATTGTGTAATTGCATTTACCGTAAAAGAAATTAACTTTGTTTTACTAATGAGGCGCCAAAATCGAATCGAAAAAACGATAGTATATCGTATAAAAAAATTATTGTATCAAATCAAGACTAATGAACTTTACCAGTCGCTAGCAATCGCCAATCCAACAAATGCGTGGCGACACCTAATCCAGCTGCAATTAGCGCCAACAACAACAACAACAACAACAAAAATAGCAGCAATCAGCCAAACTGACGGCAGCAATTGACACTTGGCGACTTGAAGTGCTCACACCTACCACGCGAAACTAATTTTTTTGTGCACCTAGACTAGCGAGGCGTTTTTTTATTTTTTTTAAATTTTGTAGAATTGATAGCATATATATTTTTTGGTAAGTTGAATCTAGTAAGTTGGTTTTTTGTTTGTTTGTTTTAACTGTTTCTGAGTTTTTCGAATGCACGTCACTTGCTTTGCTTGCTGTTGGTATGTTAGCATTTGGACACCAAAAGCGTAGTCGCATAATCAGCAAATAATTTGAGCGGTGCATTCACACTTGCCACATATGTACAGTGCATATCTAGATTTGTTGATGTTGATAGTTGTTGTTGACATTTTGATTATTTCATAGTTTTCATAGTTACTCCATAGACAAATTCTTTCTTGTGAAAAATTAAGGCGGTTAATTGTCTGATGAGTTTGTTTAGAATTTTTTTTTTTTTTCTAGACCAAAATAATTGCAGCTGCATGGTTTTGTCTTCTAATTCACAGGAACTAATAGTGCATGTGTGTATTGTTGTTGTTTGAAAAATTCTTTTAAAATAATTTATTTTTTGCGTTTGGCAATCATTGCCTGAAGTAACATACCATATGTACATTTTCAGTCTCAGCATATTAATTACCAAATGCTACGCAGATGCTACTTTCGATTAGTTGCTATGTGCAATTGTCGGTCAACTTTACTTTGATGTGCACATTCCTATCTTCTTACAAATATACATACAGACACAAATACATACATATGTGCATATGCGAAAAGTGTGTATGTAAAATGCTGTAATTGCATTTGAGGAGACTGAATAAATTAATTGTAATTGATTAAATTTGATGAATGTGAAATAATCCGGCCAATATGTAAATATATTCGAAGACTTTAATTGCTAAAATTTTTTATTTTTTCTTAACGTACACTCAAAAAAAAAAAATAACAAAATAACCTATGAACAATTTTTACTTATTTTAATCAGATTTTTTCTTTAAATTGCAACATTCTTTCACAATCGAGCAAAGGTTTCTTCGAAATGTATACAAATCTACATAAAATGAAATCTCTTTTCTCTAAACATTCGTAAATATGTCTTAAGCGAAATTTTTTTCCCATTTTCCTTTCTTTTGATTGCTTTTATTTTCAAACTAGATACTTTTTTTTAATGCAATTGAATTATAATGTAATGAAAGAATTGCTAACATCTCCCTTTTTTTTGAATTCATTTTCAAGATGATCGAATATTGTATGGTATCAATAAATTGATATTACCAACCAAAAAAAAAAATCTGTGCAGTTGGAGAATGCAAATTAATTTCCAAATCAAACAATTAAGGCAGAGTCTGCAATCAATATCGTAGTGATTAGATCGACTCATTTTTATAATCGGAAAGTTAGCAATCAATTATAACAGGAAGTAATAAAAAAAAATCATGATTATTCGCAATTAAGAAAAATTATTAAACTATTTTTGATTACTTTTGACTATTATTTAGTATTTTAAATATATCTAATTATTTTCTCTATTCCACTGTAAGCAAACATTCTGGTTTATTTTAAAAGTTTAATGCACTTATATAGAATATGCAAATGGTATTTTTTTCTCCCTTATGCTCCTCCCTAATAAAGTATTGCTTTTTGGCGTGAAGGCCCCGGTCCCTATGGGTATCCTTGCGGGCGCACTCCTAAAAAATCTATCAGCTTTCTCACTTTGTTCGATGGCTCAACCATTAATGATAATTTATCCTCATATGATGGTTGGCTGGCTGCCAGTTAAATTAACTATACGCTATTTTTGATAGCTCCTCTTTAAGTTAACCTCTGCACACAGAATAATGACGAAAAACTCTGCCTGGAAGTTGCTTGGAATCTTTCCCATTGCCACAGACATATGCATGTGTTCTGAGACCAACGATACCGGCCTCTATACTCTTCGTAGTATTAGAGCTGTCAGTGTGCCAGTGCAGTTCGCTCGCCTGGAGGTGCATCTCCAGTGAAGACGAACTTCATGTTGCTTTATTTCCTAGTTGGGTCTTAAATCTTCTCTCGAATTTAGTAAGCGATGAAATATTCTCAATGTGACGAGTTGCGCTTGACGTTTCGATTCAAGGAAAGAAGAAGGAATCGAAAAGCATGTTAACCTCACTGATATTGTGATAGCAATAAATAGGAAGGGGGAATCTATAGACAGATTTAGAAAAATATTACAAAGTCATTACTCGATAAAATCCTGCATTCTTTAGTAGCAATATTTAGATCCAAGAGACTGAATGAAGTAAGTCAAGGATATCGGATACGGAAAGAAGGAGTCTTCAAAGCAAACTTTGTCCCAATGCGAAAGCGGACGTTGTTCCCTCCAAATATTATGTGGGTGAAACTCGAGAAACATTTATTCCAGTAATTATTTTTTCGAGAATTGCAGTCGGTATCCAAGTGAATTAAAGGAATATAAGAAAGTGATGGGGGAGACCTAGGAAACGTCCTGGATATAATTTTGTGAACCTATTGAGGATATCAAGGAGTCTGCCGGACTAACTAGAATACTGGCAGAAGGGAAGTCAGCGGATACTCCCTTGTAAGAGGTCCTCGCACGATCTATAGTTTACTCGACCATACACATTGTACTATCGCCTTCTTCATAGAAATTGAGAAGCCCTTTAATAATGTCAGTAAGGTTCTATACATGATTGACTCATGGAAGCAGGGAGGAGTTCTATCACTGTTTTTATGACTCGTGTTCTTGAATAAACTACTGGTATAACTGGACTTCAAAAGTTCCAAGGTAGTGAGTGACCCATACCGACGATGTAGCAATACTGATATCGGGTCTTTCGGTAATAAGCGAAATTATGAAATTTGCGATATAGACGTTAGATTCTTCGGCCATAAATTGGTCTCTTAGAATGAGCATTGGAAAAATCGACCATATGCTTTTCACAAATAAAACAGAATTATCTAATTTCACTAACCAAAGCTCCAAGGAACGGAACTGGGTATGCCAAACTAGGTCAAATGCCCTGGTGTTACTCTGGATCCCAAACTTACTTATAGTCGGTGGTTGAAAATTGAAGAACGTGCAAGGAAACCGTCGATGGCTCTCTATGCAGCCAAAAAAATATTAGGAATATTGGGTAACAGATCCCTTTGAAAAGTTGAGTAAACCAAAAATTCCGTTCCGAATTTCCAAGCCACAAGGACTGTACTCTGGGAAGGGACCAATTCTCGGATAGCTTAACTTAGCTTAGCTTAGATCTCAACTAGAGGATGAGTGTAGGAAGAAAGCTGCCCTCGGTTTCTGGCCAATAAGAGAGTGCCCCAATATGGGTCTCTGGGCATAGGGTAATTTACGGAAATGAGACAGCAGAAGAACTGGCGAGACGCGGCTCTGCAATGAATGTGTCCTAGGCGGTGAGACAGCCGAACACGTTGTGTGCGAGTATGAAGTCCACACAAGGATGGGACTAAGAACATTCCGGAAGTCACCTTTCTCTCAATGACGTACTGAAGTTCAAAAAAGTCGTCTGGCAAAATTCCCAGGTTGACAATCAACTTAATCTACAAACAACCACTTGATAAGAAGCTTTTGAACGAAAACCAGCGGTTGCAGGTAAATGTAATTATTGTTTTGGTAGTTCTTTTAATGACTTCCGTGATTCCACCCATTGTCATGGCTACTATTTTTGACGGAACCCAGAAACAACGCTCTAATCTAATTAGTGAAATATTTTATTTGGGTTTGAAATCTTTGGAGTTTATTGTAAGTTTTTGAATATATTGAAACTTTTACTACGCACAATCAGCACGATCCCTCTTATTCACGCTTGTCAGTATGAAATTGGATTTGTACCTACATTGTTGTACAGTCCCAATTGGAAGCAAACAACTACGCACTCCAAGTTATTGACCTTGGCTAACAATGAACGAAATACAATGTGGAAATATAATAAGAAAATAATGAGCAACATAATTGGATGGCCGCATGCGAAAATGAAGGGAATCCACACAGAGAGTTAACTTAATGGAATTCATATCAAAGAAATTGGGTTCGCTTCGGTAAAGAACACTATAATAGGTACATATACTAAAACGAATATGGATAGGAAAATGGAAAATAACAATATGCAAAATATTCGGAATGGAAAGCAGATAGGATAGAAATACAAAATTTTTGAGCTATATGTTCTAACTAGTTACATAAATATACACAAGATTTTTTCATACTACACGTTCGCTTAATTATAATAATATATTTGTGTTTTTGTTATACATCTGCTGCTCATTCATACACACACACTTACTCGATCATTAAGGTGGCAACTGATGTGTGTTTGGCGTTTTGGTCGTGAGCATCAAGGGGCGCGCATGCGCCTGAGAACTTTGACACAATGATTGCGTGCGTGTGAGCGAGAAAAAAATAAGTATTACAAATAAATTTATTCTCATAATAATAAGCAAAAAATATTTTTGCATTTTAAAAATTGCGTTGCGAAATTTGTTAATATGTCACGGAATAACTCCATACTTAATGAGCGAGAATAAAACAAAAAAATGCAAAAAAATAAAATGAACACATTACACTAATTCAAGCCAATTTTTTTTTATTAAAAAAATGTAGCTTTAAATTACTAATCGCGTATACTTTTCTCGAAAAAAAGTTGCATTCTTATATTGTAACATTTGCACTAGATTATCTGTCGTCCTGTAAAATGGCAATATTAAGAGAAAATGTTGAAATTTTGTTTGGTCAGAGAAAATATATTATACTTTGAGAAATGCACACCCAATGCTGTGAAAGGGCTGGGCAAAATGAACTCGACAACCTTATTTAAAGATTAGGAAACGAAATCTGAACTTATTTTTTATTTTTTTTAGCTGCCAGTTTTAAATAAGCAGAAGTTTAGTAACTTAGGAAAATAGATGATAATATTTTGAATGCACATAATACATAAATAGGGAAATATCTGACAATTCTTTGCATGGTGGATAATTTTTTTTTCAAATTGTTAGTGTCGATTTATGGGACTCTGGTGTTGTGCAATCGTTGCCATCTTGAAAGTAAGGAGTGGTAGTGTTTTTGTTTTTAATTTACAACCAGACCGTACGTTCCTCGAGAATATCTTAAAAAATTCTTTTTCGAAGAGAATGAATATGCTTTCATATTGAACATTCAGTTTTAAGAATAGCGCAATTATTTTCCTAAAAATCAAAGCTTCAAACTTTTTTGAAAATTTTAATAAAATCCAACAAGTCTTTCATAAAATTTTAAACTTGCAATTAAATTTGAATTACTTTTTTATAAAAATTTAGTTCATTCTTAAATAAAAACTGTCTAACTCGAAGAGTTTTATAAAATACAACAAGTTTTTACCAATATATTTATCAAAGTTATAATTAAATTTGAATTACCTTCTATAAAAATTTAGTTCATTCTTAAACAAAAACCGTATAAATGGAAGTTTTAAACTTTGTGAAAATATTAATAAAATTCAAAAAAATTTTCATCAAAGTTTCAAACTTTTAATTAATTTTGAAATACTTTTTCATAAAAATTTAGTTCATTCTTAAACAAAAACCGTTTAATGGGAAGTTTTAAACTTTGTGAAAATTTTAATAAAATTCGAAAAATTTTTATCAAAGTTTCAAACTTTTAATTCATTTTGAATTATGTTTTTTATACAAATTTAGTTCAGTATTAAACAAAAATCGTATAATTCCAAGCTTCAAAATTTGTGAAAATTTCAATAAAATTCAACAAATTTTAAAAAATTTCAAAATTATAAAAAATTTTGAATTTCATTTTTATAAAAATTTAATTCCTTTTCAATAAAAGCCGTATAAATACCACAAGTTTTTACCAATATTTCAAACTTATAATAAATTTTGATTTACTTTTTATAAAAATTTTGTTTATTGTTTAATAAAATTCAAAAAAGTTGCATCAAAGTTTGAAACCAAAAATTTTTAGCAAATTTTTTGGCATGAAGTTTTATAGTTGATCACATTTTAGTGTAATAAAGCGCAAGTTTTATCGAAAATTGCGTTGATTTTTTTTATATAGTTGTTTTATGTATTTGCTGACGGTCTTGCGTATTTTCTCCATTTAACGAATGATCGAAATTTCTTGATATTGAAGAAAGATATTATCAAAAACAAAGCTATTATTTATGCAACACCAAACACGCATTTTTGTATACTAAAATTGATTGGGCTATAAAAATACACCCAAACATTTTTAATTTCATAGATCATTTAGTTGGCAACAAACTAATGAAAAAAAAAACAAATTGGAAAACTTAAAATAACTTATCAGTGCAGACACTGAAATTGCGTCTGATTCTAATTAATTTTAAGAATTAACTCTCCTAATGGTTGCAATATCCTAGATACCCTCAAATTATTTCTAGTTTTGTCCCAAATTCAATTGAAACAAAAGAGGGGGCTTACATTTTTAGCATATAAGAAGTAAGACTAATTGCTCTGAAATCTTGTAATTATCCATGAGCTCTTCCTGGTTTTAGAATGAATGCAACCTTGAAGTCCTTTCAATTTTGTAGTTTGCCAAATAAGGCGCTATACCGGTACAAACGTTTTCTAATCACTTCCTTCATACTTGTCAATTTAATTTAAAGCTACTTGAACTGTGGACAGAGAAATTGTAGCCACTGGATGAATTTTCACTGGAGTTAGTTGCTAACTATCGACTTCTCAAGCTAATACGAACTACACTAGTTATGCTATAGACCAATTTTTTTTTATGTTTCACTGGGGCATACAAAACGAGTAAACTGTGCATTACACTTTAATTGCGCTCGATTGGATTTTTCTAGCCAAAAACCAAAGGGGGAATATCGAGAAATAAACAAAAGAGCAACATAACAAATATCACATATTTATCTCATTATTCCATTTCCAAAGGAGAAATAGCTGAGGTGTAAAATTAGCTTATTTATCATGAGGAATCACAAGACATAACTGTGGGTCTATAGAATTTGCAGTTCGGTACTATTTCCAGTAAATTTCTGGGTAAATTAAATAACCAAAGGCAAGCCAGATCTTATTGGTAGCTACCGCCTTTTTTTGCCGGCTATGAAATCTGTCTCGTATGACATTACTACAAGCCAACATGACGTTTTCATTGTTTCGGTTCGCTGATCATTGTGGCTTCATTTTTTTTTTGTTTGCTTTTTTTGTTGTGCTCATTATGTTTGTATTTTACATATATTTTCAGCGCACTCATTCGGTTCAAGTGCGTGAAAATAATGCGTGCTCTTCCGGCCATTTTCAACGCTTAAAGTTATCGCATGTATGCACAAAATAGGTTGGTCAAAAATTAATCGAAAAAAAGTAAAGTCGAAATTTTATTGCTTCCACCGCCTAAGATTGTTACGATATCAAAAAAAAAAAAAAAATTATAATAATACCCCATTATTTTTTAATAAAAAAATATGCTCCATATGAATCCTCCAAACATCCAAAAAAAAAAATGGGTCCAATGAAAATATTATTTGAGTATTATTCTTTGAAGTATACAGAAAAGAAACCGATTTGAAAGTACCGATTTTCAATAATTCTATGCCATTTTCACGAAAAATTGTCTTTCCTATTTAACCCTGTGCCAATGACACTGGGTCGTATTGACCACGCGACCAAAAGTAACATGGTATTGAAAATGGGCGCAATTTGTAAAAATATTTCAGAAAGTGACTCGTAGGTAATTTTTTTTCGAAAAAAGGGCGTGGCAGCGCCCACTTTAGAGTAAACACGTATTTTCGGAACTACCTTACCAAATTCTACTAAAGTCGGAACACACTTTATACCCCAACGCTGGATGAAGATGGACAAGAAAATAGGCGGAATGAGAAATTCTTCAAACTAGGCGTAGCACCGCCTCCTTAAGAGTAAATACGTATTTATCCGAAACTACATTATAGAAGTCTTCCAAATGTGCACTTTGCATATTTCGAGTTAGCGAGCGAAATTTCGAAAATCCTAAACATCGGAGAAACCACCATATAATATATAAAATTTAAAAAAAATGCGACATTTTTGTAATTTTAAAAGGTAATTTACTCAAATTTTATACGCAGGATCAGGTAAGCCGCCGAGAGATATGCATTGAAAAACTTGTGGGGAAAGGGCGTGGCCAAACCCACTTTAAAGTATATAAATATATGTATCTCCGAAACTACTTCAATAAACCCTACCACATTCGGTGCACACAAGTTGAAATTCACAAATTAATAATTGTTTCGAAAATTGTTGAAATTGAATGAAAAACACGCTCACCTCTCATATAACGGTAATTTATGAAAACCCAAAAATGTCAATATTGTAGTAACAATAAAAGCTAATTTACTGGAGTTTCACAAACAGGATTGGTCTGGAGAAAGGAACGCATACATACATACATGTGGTTAAACTATTTTGGAAATAGGAGTAATTTAGAGCATATAGATATAGCTTCGAAACTAAATACTATCTCAAGCTCTATTAAGTTTGGTATATGCCTTACATTTCATCTTATTAAGTTTAATATCAAATTCGGGCGAAAACCCCACGCATAAAACAGTAATTAATAAAATATCAAAAGTTTTATTATATCGTTTAGAAAATTCGCCTAAAATTAGAATTTATTTAGAGAGAGATGATTTTGCATGTAAAGTATTAAAACAAATTTAATACAATTTTAATTTCCATAGTCTACATATATGCCTTTTTATTATTTTTTTAAGAAAAAATATGGAAATGAAATAAACATTCATTAAAATTATGAAGCTCATTTAAATTTTTTGTAAATTGAACTTAAAGATACTAGGGTCACGGGAACGCGGTGTAATTAGCTGCTTATTGATTTTCATGTCGCCCTGTCAAAAAAAGTGGGACACTTTGAGCGGCTTCTAAATATTTGTTTTGAATTAAAAAGAGCACAAAAAAATGAGGGATTTTTTTTTTCGCAACAAAAAAATTTTAACAATAAAATTTTGATTTTATTTTTATTTTTTGGACAACCCAAATTCATATAGAATATGAATATGGTTTGTACGCTCGTATGCGTCAATAGTTTTGGTCAATTTGGCTTTGATTTTTTATATTTTAATTGAGCTTAGTTAGTGGGCTTGCTTTTTCCCGTCTATCAAAACAGACTGATTTGGCGATTTTCAGTTGTATTGTTGTTATTGCGGTGTCGCATCTGCAATGCCGCATCTGCTTGCCGGCAATTAGTGGTATTTATCATAACAATTTTTGCTGCGCATCGGAAAAAATATTGTTGTTTTTCGCGTTACGGTTCGTTGCAGGCATTTAAAGTATGTACGTATGCAGTTACAATTCTACATATACAAAAATTTATATTCAGAGGTAGCATGTCGCTGAACTTCTGCGATGTGTTGTTGGTATCACTGCTAACCAACAACAACTATGTGCACTAAACTATGGCTTATATTTTTTAACTTTGAACTGCCAGTTGTGACTGCCACAACACTTTGCTCATTTAGCAGCGATTTGCATTCATTTCGGTTCCTGCTTCCGTTTCTTAGTTCAAATTTTTCTGGCTGGCTTTCAGTTATTTTATAATTAAGTGAACAATTTTCAGATACAGTTAGGCCGCACACATTTGCACTAAATTGCAATCCATATAATTGGATTATTTTTATTTTTTATTATGAATGTTAAATTTCGGAAAATTTCCAAATGTTGCTGAAAATTCGAGCAGTAAAGTAAAAATTTATAGGTAGCTGGCTTGTGGGACCGTCAGTCACTCAGTCAGTCAGTCATTAAATATTCAGTTGCTCATTGGCATTTCAAGCAGCTGTTGTCAGTTAGATGCGGTAAATGGAAAACTAAAAATAATTAAAAAAAAATGAGTACAATTTCAAAACTATTTCTTGTAAGTAGGTGTTAGTGTAGCTGACTTGAATCTCTCGCTCCGATTGTCTTACTGTTGATGAGTATTGGTGAAATTGTTTGCATATAAAGCGTTATGGATTTTAAGATGTTTCAGTAATAACTTCCTATTTTTCTAGCGAATACTAAAATTTCGCGAGCTGGACCATATGCTAAATAAAGAGCTTCTTTTTTTTAAACTTACATTAAGGTTTTTTCAATAAATTGTCTTACATTATACAAAAATTTTGAATTAAAAGATATACGTAAATATATCGAGCCCTAACCGCGAAAACAAGTAAGCGACCTTTTTTTCAAGTTTTAAAGAAATGCCGATTACGTCTTTTCGCGGTTATGTAAACAAAAAAAAATATTTAGATTTACGTGAGCTGTAGTGCGATTCCCTAACGATCCGACAATCGCAATTTTAGTTGGCAACATTTGTCGTTTGAAGTGACGATTGTGCGATTCACTAACACACACACACAAAAAAATAAAATAATGAATGCTTGCTGCCGAATTTTTGAACATTTGAGCACTTTTTTTTAAATTATATTTGATTAAAATGAAGTAAAATGCAAGGTTTTTTCCCCGCTATTCATATTTATAATTTTTTTTACAATGCTGATTTGCAAATAGTTTTGGAAATAGTTTTCAATAAAAGTATTTTTATTTCGTAATTTTCAATGAATTAGTGTTACTTTACTGTATCAAAAACGTGTCAACGTTTTAAAAATTCGCTCAATAACCCTTCCCACAGCGGAATAGGTCCAGATTTACGAATCATGTTGTGCTTCACTTGGATCATGGGGAACTTACATACGTATTTTAAATAAAATATAAACGAAATTTACTCCACGTCTTACGCTCATGGATATTTCCCATGGCTCACCTTAACGTCGTTAATTGCAACCAGCATAACAAAGCAACTATAATATTGCAATATGAAATGAGAATTTAATATTCCACACAAGATAACATGAGCCAACTACATCCACTGTTGTATGGGCTTACTCCCTCTTCACCTCGTGGTAAGCCATGCGTATACTGAAATCGGCCTTTTGAATGTTTAACATTCGAAATTTCCTTTTTTCAAGTGCATGCAAATCAAAATACTAATATTTATTTTCTCGATTTAGTTCACAGCATCATTTGTTGTAATCGACTAGCTAATGACAACAGCTTTACGGGCGACAGCGAATATCGTTAAAAAATGGATGCTGAATAGCAAAATCATTAAAATATTCGTTAAAATGAGTTAACCATACGAATATCGTTATAAGTTAGTGAATAGCACCACTGGACTGGTTTGAAAATATCTCCATAAATATAGATTTTATAAATGAAAATAGGTTTAAATAGTAATAATAAAATTTCTGATGCGGTTTGTATGGAAGAGTTGTCTAAGAAAAACTTAAATACATAATTCAGTTAAAACTTAATGGGTTTCTTTATTTTAGCGAATCATTAGCAATACATTTTCTCACCATTTTTCCCGAAAATCTCATTAGCATATTTCCGTGGGAAGTTTTGCAAATATTCTTATGCAAACCTTTTAAGCTTAAACTATTACTATCAGCTGGTACAGATGGGGAAAAATATGTTTAAAAACATTTTTATTTATAAAAATATTTTTGCACTATATGTTTGGGCGAACAATTTTTCGACAGACTTGAAGGATGTCAATTGGCTAATTTTTAATAGAGAAACGAAATAGTGAAATGGCTTGTATGCTCTAATTTGTTTATTTATTTCTTTAAAATAGATAACAGGAAAAATTTCATTCATATAGATTTTTTATAAGTTCTCGATCGCCGTTGTAATATTTTAAGTTTGTTTTTTTTACCCAAATGTTTAAAATTAAATATATATTTAAGTTTTTGTCATCTCTGAACTTACTTTTTACACACTTTAATTATAAGTACTTTTTCAACAAAATATATGTATATTTAAAAATATGCAATTTGTCACTTCTTTCACTTATCATAAATATAAAGAAAAAATGCAATATCGAAAAATCAGGCAGTATAACTTATATCTCATATACAACTGATTGTTCTGGTAAAGCATTAAACAGCTCCACAAAAAAAAAATTGCTTCATTCGAGCAGACCATGACTATTAATAAACATGGTCTGCTCGAATGAAGCAATTTTTTTTTGTGGAGCTGTGTTATAAATGATAGATCAGCATATATGCGTGAATTTTAATTGTAAATAATCCCAGTTTAATTTTCTATTTTATTAACATTTTTCTTCCTTTCAGATTGATGAAAAAGAACTCGCAGATCATTTGGCCGAACATGAGAAAGAACTGATTTTTGGAAAAGCCAAGTTAGGTAAAAACAATTCCGCTAATTTCGCAATGCTAAATTTTTGATAATTGATATTGTACTTAATTTCTGATGAATTTTGATAAAAATTGCACATATGTAACTAGCTTGTAACCTGGCTTATCTTATAGAATATATTATGAAGAGAGTTGTCACCTTTTAGAAAAGTTATAGCCAATTAGATAAATAAATAAAATCACATATTGCCGAATGGCGACTGGACAGATTATGTTACGATCTGGTACATATGTATATATGGGATTAGTTGATCGATTAAAATGCTTGTTGTTCGCTTGACGTCCAATCCAAAAAGAACTTAAACTCGATTTTTATTTTAGAACAAAACGAATACAATGAAAAAGGCAAGTAAATATGAAAAGCAAATTGTCAAAATTAAGTATGTGGATGATTGCATCGAGCATGCAAAAACTTTGAGAAGTGGCGTTGCCACATATATAATCCGTCATATGGATTATCATAGAATACATTTTTTGAAAGGAGTTACCACCTGATTAAAATCTTATATCCAATTACAACAATGAGTGAATTCTAATATTGCAATATACATAGGTGTCAAAGGAAAGAGGCTTAGTAAAGCTTAATTTTCAAAATGTTTTAAGAGAAGGTTGCCACCTGTTTAAAGCTAATTTAGATTATATTTATAAATAAAATGAAATTCTCTAATACTAGATCTTCATTTCAAAAATATTTTAAAGAGAGTTGCTACCTATTTAAAAATTAATTACAGTTATAATAGGTTAAATAAAATATTGAAACATGGGTTTCAAAGGATGGCAGTTTAAGCTTTATTTTGAAAAAAGGTTGCTTAAAGGGGTTAATTAAATTACATTATTAAGTTATAGAAAATATTAAACATGGAAACGTGTTTAATGGGTGTTGCCACCTGTTTAAAAGTATTAATTTATTCCATTTAGAAGCTTACTGAAATATAACTTTATTGGTGGGAAACAAAAGCATTTACACGCAAATATTTTAGAATAGGGTTGCCACCTTTAATTTGCAAGGTTATTGGAAATCTTGTATACTCTTGTGAAACAAAACAGATTTAAGGCAGCTTTAATCGAGAAATATATTTGTTAAGAGTTGCCACCTTTTAAAAAAATATAAATTAAAATAAGTTTATGAAATAAATTACGCTTAGTTACAATACTAGTTTGTACTAATAGAGTTTAGGAAAACTTGCCTCTAAAATATTTGAATAGGCTGCCAACTGTTTGAAAAATAAAAACAAATTTATTAATAACGTAAGTAAATGTATTTATATTTCCGAAAAAATTGTTTGAAAGCAGTTCATAAAAGAGTTGCCCCTTTCCAAAATAAAAGAAATTTTTGTGGAAGTTAAATAAAGTAGTATTATAAAAATGTTAGTATAATAAATTGTTAAGAAAAATATACTTAAAATATAAAAATACTCTAAAAAGACCAGCACAAAAGAAATGAGTACATTTTATTAGATAATAAATTTGAAAAAAAAAATTTAAATAAATGAAAAGTTATAGCCATTGGTGATAATATTTACTTCCTTTTCTGTTACATTCAAATTCATAACGTTAAAACGAATACCGTGCAAGCGAAGCGGCGGATAAAAGCCAGTTGTAGATAATCTCTTTTAAACACTCAATAGGTTTGATTCATTTCATTTTGAACTTTAAACATGTGTATGTATGTGTGTGCATATCATTAATCTTGAGTGAAAACGCTCACTTTACATAATATGAATCATAGGTCATTAACTATTAAATAAATGTACACATGCTCCGAGACACTGACGTAAATGGCAGAGATAACATAAATTTCATTCAACATTGTATGTATTAAACAAATAGTTGAATTAAAATTAAAAAGGGTATTTCCCTAACAAAATTTTAATAATTACTATGCAAATTGATAAGACAAAATTTGTTTTTAACTATGACAAATTTCGCTACATATGTAATATTTACGTGTACAAATTTTTTTTTTTCAGTCCTTTGACTTGTATTGGACGCTTCAAAATAATCTAAATTTCTCAATTTTAAATTCAATAATTTTGCCAACATGTCTTGACTGAACTCACAGCATTTGCCATTGAATATGATCAATAATGAGAAAAAGCCTTACATAAATGGTGAAATCTATGGGGTATACACAGATTCTAATTGCTAGATTTTCCAATAAATACCATAAATGCATTGGTTAAGTTTTGCCACAGATTTAATATGCTTTATAAATAAATTTAAAGTTCATGCCATTTACTTTTTCCAATGTAAAACATATCCCAAACTATGCAAATCTAATCAGAAAATATTTAACATCGCAATGTTCAAACCAAAGTTAGTGCGAACTGAGAGTCTATTCAAAATCGTTTGTATAATATGAGCGATAAAATAATGCATTGAAAGACATGATTCTGAGTTTGAGCTTCGTTGGGAACCGGATTTCTTGAACGGCGCTTAAAAAGGTGGAAAGACCTACAACCATTTTGACACGTAAAACTGCGCTTGGTTCGGTTAAATATGATTCTTATAGATTAATCGCTATTTTCCAAATATCTGGAGCACGAAGTCCTTACTAGAAATATTATTAAATATATTAATTTTAAAATGTAAAAAAATATCCACATGTTTAATTTATGTGCCACAGGAAACGAAATGTCATGCCACTCATTTGTAATCTAAGTATGTTTTTTGGTTAGACTGGTTTAGAATATTTTACCCTATTTTTTTAGAGAATTCAAGCAAGGGGCATTATCTTGCATACCATAAGCTTTTGCGTGACTTTGGATAAGGTAATAACTCTTCCACATCATCTTTGTTAAACGAGTCATAGAATAGATCAGGCCGATGAATAATTAATCGAACCATTTAGGCCAAAATCTATATATAATTCCTCAGTCATACATCTTAGCTTTGGCGATCGGAAACAGCTACAGAATTGATCTATTTATCTGTGAATTGTGGCAGCTATTCCAGCGAGACTATAGTATCTACTTATGTATTTTAACTATATGACAAGCGCTTATTGACCAGTTTCGACACTTTATTTGATTTTAAAATTTTTTTCTTTAATCTTATTCCGTGTCACGGTGTTTGTGGTTGCACTCCTCCAAAACGGCTCAACCCATTGCTATGTAATTTTGTACCGCTATTTGGTAGTTAAGAGAATAAGTTGTAAAGTATGCTTGGGAGAGAGTTGCCACCCGTTTGAAAAGTGGAATTAAATTAAATTATATGAAATATTAAAATATTGTTGACAAACAGTTTGTCTAGGAGAAATGTTATAGCTAACTTTTATGAGTGTTGCCACCTGTTTAAAAACGGAATGTCATTAAATTATATACAAGTTATATGAAATATTAAAATAACGTTGCACAACGGTTCGTTTCGCTGAGGAGAAGGCTTATGGATGGGTTTGGTTTTTTTTTTAATATAGAACATTCTAGAATGAAATTATATAGCCGCAGGCTATAAATGTTTTAATCAGAATTTTTAGAAAATTACGTAGTTTTAGAGTAAATTCAATTTGTGGTTAATAAAATACAAGTCAAATTTGTGGCTCAAAAATAACTTAATTTTTGATAATTTGTTTTTGCTAATGGTGTTACGAATTTTCTTCATAAACATAACGAATGCTCGAGATTTTTTGAGATGAAAGAAAATACGCAACCTGCAAAAAAGGCTTAAAAAAATCAATGGTAACTATTTAATAAAGTTAACACCGGTTCAAAGCACGGATTTATATGGTTTTTATTGTAGAATGAACTTTATTAAAAAAATAATATTAAAAATTAATAAGAAACAAATAAAGTGTCGAATAGTTATGATAATCACAATATACTCAGTATGCAAAGGTTATTCAAAATAAGAAATTTCATATTTAGCAGAGCATTCTCCAAAAAGCAAAAAAAAAAAAGTCACAAGAAAATTACAAATGATCATCTTTAAAGCTCATTCAGAACTAGTAAAGTAATAGGCGGTGTGCAGATTTCTCCACCTATTATTAGGACGCACTTTATGCAACGTACATTCAAAAAAAAAAAAATAAATTCAAAAAAAAGGACCAAAGAAAAAGTTGCTCTATTTTGATGGCTAATGAATAAAATAAAAACCTACATTAAATGAAATCTGATTTCTTCAAAAGTAGCAAATATTTGTTCAGCGCCAATTCATTCCCAGTTTTCTATCTTTTTATAGTTATTTTTCTTTAATATAGACAATTATTTTTTTGAGTGTACGAATACAGTTAATCCTAAGTAATTGGCAGTCTTTGATGTTAAAATAAAAAAAAGCGTGAAGAGAAATTAAGCTTGAGAACTTCATTAGGACGAATTCTTTGTTAAATAGAGAATGATTTGAGAAAATTGTAAACAAGAATGATAGAAAACAAGATGCCGCCTCCCGTGCTGAGTGCAACTGAAAGTGACGTAATAGATAATAGCTAGAGAAGCAGAGAGCAAAGAAAAAATTTACAAAAAAAGAAGAGGAAGAAGCGCAGAAAGAAGCGGGTAAACGACAAAGCGATTAAAAGTTTTGTTAGCATTGTTTTTGTGTAAAATACTTTTATTTAGTCGGCGAATGATTGGATACTGTCAAATCGATGAAGAGAAGACGGCGAATCTTGTATTCCATCATTATTGGATATGAAAAGTTTTCAATTTTCTTTCAATAGCTCATTTTTTCGGGAACTACTTCTGCGTTATAATAAAATTTTTATTTAGTATCTGAAATAATTTATCTTCGAGTTCGTTAGCTCCAGAGATATTATTGGAGTCGATATGTTTTTCGTCAAAAAAGGGTTTCTTACGTGCTTTTTTATAAAAGGAAAAGTGGAAGGTATTTTAAAATTCATACAGTTGTAGAAATGCGGTCTAACTTCCATTTTCATTATTTCTACCATCCCAGATTAAGCAAGGAGGATCACGTAAGCTCTAACAAGAGCTAATCAATGCCTTATTCCTGTAGCCGGGTGAACTCAAATACACTGTATTTGCAAAGTGCGCATATCAAGGTTTGCACAATCACTGAGGATGTCGATATGTAATGTTATAATAAATCTTAAAAAATTAGATCTTCGACAATGACAGCATTGTAATTTCCACTTGTATCTACATATAATACATAACTCCCAGATGAATTGAATAGCAGTGGCTGCGATTAGTCACTAACTGCACTTTGAGCTGCTGGAGGCGGTGCACTTGAATTGGCAAACGATTAGACAGACTGCAGATACATCGACAATTAGACGTAGATATAGACCTTAAGGCTATAAGTAGATCGATTGACAGATAGCCGGCACACTTCAACCACTCAGATGTTTAGATATGTACATCTAAGTATGCTTGTTGTTGGACTATTGGGATTTAGAAATAAAGATAGAAAAATAACTAAATATACTACGTGTGCAAATAATTACCAACAACATTATTGATCTTTGCTTGCAGGGCGTCCACTCAAATTGGTGCATTTGCAACATCTAACAAATGCCAAGGTGCCCGATGTAGTAATCGAAGTGCAAAAGCAACAACAACATGAACTACAACAACCAGTGCACAAATCATCGCATCGTGTCAAACGCTCTGACACCAGCGCCACCACAGAACGTCGTCAAAGTGACGCCCAACCGCAAGCGGCAAGTCAAAGTGAGGAGGAAGTGGTCTCTGTGCAAATAAAAGGTAAGCCAATGCCAATATAATGCAATCACCTCACACTAAATGCACCAATTGGAATGTGTTTGTTTTTTGCATGATTGCCAGAGTACATTTGGTGTGGGTAAGGTTGGAAAATGTACGAATGAGATTGGTATGCGTGTTGTATATGTATATATGTAAATATTAGGGCGGGACAACTTTTGTTTGTTGTAAATGGTGTATCCACGAGAAATTTAGAATAAAGAAAAAATCACCTAAATCCTTAAAGTCGAGTTAACTCAGAATATAAAGAGGGTTGCGTGGAATTTCACACATCTTATTAAAACAGATATCGATAATTTCAGTAGAAAACTGAAGCTTATTCTAAGTGTTTTCAATTTTACAATTTCATTTAATTCAATTTACCTCATCCATATTGTCTGGGCCCCTAAAACTTCTCTACAGAAACAAGAAAATAGACAATGAAATTAAAGCGAAAACAATGATCCATACCACAAAACCCTGAAACAATATAAAGTACATAATAGGGTGAGCCAAATTGTATGGCGCTGAAAAAAAGTTGAAAGCATCATCGGAATACTGGTACTATGGATCGTACCAAGTATTTTGATCCAAGGAACCATACCTCTAAAATGAATTTCGAGCCCGCGGAATTTTTTTCGCAGTTATTTTCAGAAATAATTTATTCTTGACCAGCAAGCTTTTTTAGACGTCGATCTCTTTAATAATAGGTGTGCTTTTTAGCTCTGTGTACGCTGTCGAAAGAAATAGCCGAAAATGAAGAAATGCTTATTTAGGATTTTCAAATAATTCTTAAAAAATTCATCCCACAAAAAAAGTTACGATCTTCCGCCGTAAATATAAAATTGATTACATTTCTGAAAAAATTTTTACGTGAGCTGGACCAATGAGAAAAAATTAAATAAAAAAAATGTAGTTTTTTATAAATAAAAAAAGTTTTTTAAAATACTAGAACAAAAAATCAAACCACCTGAAATGGTACGATCATTTAGCTTCAAAGGTGTGCATAAAAATTTAAAAAATTGTTTGCCGGTATCATAATAATTAGATTTGCCTAAGAGTTGGGACGTGAATGGGACTTTTTGCGAAGAAATAAAATAATCGGTAGTTATTCAAGTTTCGCTAATACCAATCCATCAGAAAAGGTTAAAACAACATCAAAATCGTCATTGCGTTGAACAAATTTTCAAATAATTTTAGCAGACCTTTTAAACTTTTTATGATCAAGGGGGTTATATATTTTTTTAATCAAAAAGATATGCCTTTTTTTTATTAATAAAAATAATCTTTTTTGAAGGTTATTTCAAAACGGTCAAGCTTACGCAGATCTCAATATAATGCATTTTATACAGGGACCGTAACGTTGAAAATTTTTATTGAAACACCAAGATGTAATCGTTATTTTTTGTTTTTGTCGATCACATCATTGCGTAATCGTTATTTTGAGATTTTTATGTTTTCGACCAATTTTGAACGTAATTTTATTATAATTTCTATTTTTATGTTCAAATTTGATCGATACTGTGTGACTTTTACTTTTCCGATAAAAAATAATCGATGCTCTTGATTTTAAATTTTTCGATCACATTTGATTGATAATTCGTGATTTTTATTTTTCCTTTAATTTTTTTTATTCTTTGGTTTAGAATTTTTCAATCATAATAAACGCAAAAAAATTTGTCGTCGAAAGTAATAATAGTAACAACACAAATAATCCGATTTCTGTTTTGTGATCAAAAAAATAGAAATCACAAAATATTGCTTTTATCCGAAAAAATCAAAATAACGATTTTTCTCAGCTCCTGATTTTATAATTTCGATGAAAAAACGGTACTTTTTTTGTAGGGTGAATGATGCTTCCTAATGCAAAAAGTTTATATGTACATATATTAAATTGGTAGCTATATAACAATTTAATTTTAGTTTTAATAAAATTCTCGAATAGCTGCACAATACTAAAATAATAATTAAATAATTACACTGTGCACCAACCGAAACCAACCCGGGGTTTGCTAATATTTTCTGTAAGTATATCAATGGCTTTTTTTAGCCACTAAAGCTTTCATGTTCCGGTCTAAACTGTTTTCAAAAAATTGGAATTTTTTTTTAGATATTATTTATATACATTATTTGGCGCGAAAAAAAATTTCGAGTTAACTTTCGCAAATCCACCCAGTGTTTTAATATTGGGTAGGTATATTTTCAGAAAATACTAGCAAAGTCCGTGTTGCTTCGAGTTTTCAAAAAAAATTGTCGCACAGAGTTATTAAAATAAAAACCAAATTTTTTTTTAGGATTTTTACAATGAACAAATATATAAACTCATTTTTCATATTCTTAGGTCTAACTATGCCATTTATTTGATTTTGTGAAGTTGAAGTATTTATTGTAACTAAAAAAAAAATTAGTTCGTTGTAAAATATCTTATTTTAATATTTTATTAATCATTTGGTGGTTCACATATAAATGATTGTTCAGGCATAGGGGTTTACTGTTATGCTCCTCCACTGATTCAGAACTTGTTAAATTTGAGCAAATATTAAATTGGGCCCATTTTATTGTACCCTACTTGCAAAAGAACGCTTCAACTCGGATAAAATTTCCTTTAGTCGCAAAAGCAACCCTGTTCCTGTTCTTTCATGAAATATGCGATTTGTTTAGTGATATATAGAAACAGAAAATAGTTGTGTTAGCAAATTTTAATTTGATGTATTTAAGTATATATTTAAAAATACTATGCAAATAGAAACAGATTAAGTGTTAAAATGAAATTTCCCATGTGTTTTCCTCCGGCTCATTCACAATAGCGCAGTTTTTTCTCTTCTCAACACTACATCTCAGGTCGGTTATTAGTTTACCGAGTTGGCTCAACTCGCAAATTTTTCCGCGGTGGTGTTGTTGCTTTACACGCAACTCGTTATCCTACCTGGTGTTTTTTTGCAACTAGGTTAGGAACGCGCCCATTGTGAATGATATATCTATTTGATTTCTCTTCATTTAAAATGCCAGACAATTTTTGGTTTTCTTTATTCCGCGCATGGTTCGTTACCACAGACAATTTGAGGTATTCTTTGATGTTATTGTTTGTGGTCTTTGAAACAAAACTTATTGTTCCGGTCAATGCAACTGAAATGATTTGTTTACGAGATGAGCGGAAAAAACGGGTTAGAGATGTAAATAGACGGTTGCAAGTGAAAAGCTACCATACCATAAGTGCTGCCTTTATGAAAACATGCGAGTGTGTGTGTGTGTTGATATGTACAGATGAATCTGCAGTACTACATACATACATATGTCTATTCCTTCTTCTTTGCTGATTTTCCATATAAATTTTTTCATACATTTCTATCGTTTGTTGTGGTTTGCAGACAACGAAGAATCGGTGCAACTACAGCTACGCCAGACACCGAAACTAATCGACGATGCTTTCGTATTCATTCGACGCTATGCCAACTCGACGCAGTTCATTGAGGATTCGCATAAATTAGCGCAGCGATACGAGCGGTGCTTTTACAGTAATGAAAATTCAGCACTTGACCTTTGCGATGATGAAAATGTGGTAAGTAGCAAAATAAAAAAATATTCACTACAAAAAATTTCAAACACAAAAAAAACGAAATGATGAATAGCAAACAATCGAAGAGGAGGAATATTTATGGAATGGCATGTGAATATTTAAGTAGATTGGGGGGAAATGAGTATGTAAACTGCAAGTTCGACAACCAGCTGCTGGCTGGTGAAGTGTTCAAATATTAATTAGCATAGAACGTCAGTTGGGCGTGTAGAGGTGAAAAGTAGAGTGCACGGGTCACTTGTCATGTTAAATACATACTTACCACACATATGACTGAAATGGAGGTTTTGGCGGTGGAATTACATTAGATAGAGTTTTATCAGAAAACTAGAGATTTTTGAGACCTTGCTTGATTGAGGCTTGAAATGACTTATGCCGTCATCAGCTGATTGTCTCTACTGTTTTTCACCACAGTCTTTGGTGAAATTTTTGGAGACTGCTGTCTCCGAATGAAATTCTCAAATTTAGTGACTTGAGATGAAACTGAGTTACAGAATACCGGCATTAGCTAATATTTGTATTGCACTAACCGTTACAGTGTCGCCTCTTCTCTCTCTGGAGTAATAATTGCATGCGTTATACAAACGTACAGATCGGGTCAATATAACTTATAGCTAACGACTGCTCGATTAATCGAAAAACCGGTTATAATCGGCTATTTTCTTTCGATGGTCAAACAGGTAATCGGCTTTCGATTAATCGAAGGATTAACGCCATTTCTTCAATAAATCTTCTTTCAGTTTGTCGATCTGTAAAATCCGCTCCACGTTATTTCTTTTTTTTTTAATGTTGTATATTTATCTATGTATAAGATGATCTTTTTATTAAATTCCAAATCTCTTTTCACATTTCAGCGCGGCGTTTTCCATCACAATTCCACTAACTATATCATCCATCCACTGCCTGCGCGCTTTGGCAATTCGACCCATGTAATACTCGAATCCAATTATCATTTACCACCAAAACCCCCCAGAGAAACTGCCTCTATGCCGCTGGCGGCAACCGTACTCAATACAAGTCTGCAATTTGAGCCCGAAGAGGAAGAATTCAATGCATTGAGTGACTTTAATTTGGTACCCACTGTGCTGGTGAGCAGAGCATCAAGCGCGCGTACCTTCGACCACATTCCCATTGAAGTCATTGAAGGAGCAACAACAACAACAACACAACATAACTACACATATCATCATAATAGTAGAGGCGATAAATCAGAGAAATATGTGGAATTAAATTTACGTTACAAGCCACGTTATCATCATAACAACGAACAGCAACGCAATCAACAACATGAACATCTAAAACATCTGCACCGCCAACAAATAAACAAACAGAAGTCAGATAAACTAAAACATCGCCAAAGAAAACAAAAACAACATCACCAAAAACAATTACATGCCACATTGCCATCGCTTGAGCATAGGGATTTAATTTACAAAAACAACAACAACAACAACAACAACAACAATAATGAAAATAATAATCATTCAACAATCAATGAAAATACTCAACGTGACGACAAACAAAAACGTCGACGTCGTCGTCGCCGCCGCCGCTACATAGCTACCGGCGGCAATCCGAAGATACCACAAGATCTGTATATTGAGACGGCAATTTTTGTCGATCGTGATCTCTTCAACCACATGTCGAAGAACTTTCCCGACAATACAGAAAGTCAAATGATACGTTTCGTATTGGCAATGATAAATGCCGTGCAATTGCTATATCATGATCGTTCATTGGGGCGTCGCATTAATTTCGTATTGAAACGATTGGAGATACTTTACAATGATCCAGCTAATTTGCGACGCTCCGATGATATTGATACGTATTTGAGTAATTTTTGTGAGTGGCAACAGCGTTTAAATCCGCCGCTGGATACCGATACAATGCATTATGATCACGCGGTAATCTTGACAGGTGGGTGTGAGTGAACGAAATGGTGTGGTGAAGAAGTGAGGAAGATTTAAGTAAGTTTATGTTGTACACTTGAGCTACTTTGAGAGTGGTTGTTAAGTTCGTTAAATGACTTGCATTTTTGTTGCAGTAAAATTAATTTGTGATTGACCCAATTGTACATTTGAAATATTGCATCGTTATTTTCTTAGCATGTTCAGTTTTACTTACGAAGCGATTTCTCCGGGTCAAATTAAGTGTTCCCGATTTGATATATATATATATATATATAGTTTAGGTTAGGTTAATGTGGTTGTACCCATTTAGACAAAGTAAAGAAGTCCATTGTGATACCTCCTGTTATTTCAACGGTAATATAAATCCGAATCAATACTAATCGAAAAATTAGTTCTCCTATAACCACACTTTACGTTGCATTTTGAAATATTATCACTTCACTCAACTATTCCTTGATTTTTATGGCCTGTAGAAGCTGTTTTTAGTGATCGTAAATGTAGAAGAAGATACTATCATAATATAATCTAAAAGCCAGTTTAATTTTATTGAGCTTGAGGCCAGTTTTTCTTAGATCATAATATGGGAAAACAACGATTTTTTAAAGTGGTAGAAGTGATCTCCTCATCAGACTTCTTTTCTTTCTAGACTTTACCAAGGTTTGGCCCATGGTACACGGAGTTGCTAGGTGAGCTTTCCACGCTAACCGTGTGAAAATCGCTTATTTGCTACTGTCTTTTGGTCATTTTCATTGTGGGTTCTGAACGGAACCACCACAAGTCTTACGACGTTAGACCTACCCTTCGCCAGAATAACTGATATTCTCCTAAGGTCATATTTAGGCGCTGTACGCCATCGTTGAGCAGATTGCTAAAGCTGATGGAGATAAATGCGCCTGTTTATTAAACCCATAGAGGCTGGAATCGGCAACTCATTTAAGGTTGTCACTGAACCCTCTCTAGTTTTTCGGCTGCCTCGCTTCCAGCTATTTCTATCTATTCTATTATGAACTAAAGTTTTTTAAAAAATTAACAAATGACCATAAAAATATTGCGAATAAACAACACACTGAGTCACTGTATGTATTCATTTTAATGTAATATATTTATCTTTAGCATATTTCATATACTAAATTGAATTGTATTCTTTTGTTTCGTAAAGCGTTAAATGTTTTTGGTAGGCTGAAGGCGATTGTGTACCAATTTTTGTAGGAAAAAAATTATTGAGTGACAATACTGAGCATTTCCATTTCAAGACAACCGGCCCCATTCAGTCATACTTTTTTTCATGAAACTCGAATATGTGGTTTCTTGGTCCAAGGGATCGGACACATATTTTTTATTTTGACGGAAACAATTTTTTCGATATTTTTAGGCGATTTAAATTTCGCTATGAAAATTATATTTTTCCATCAGTAAATATATGTATATTTTTTTTATGCACATAACTTCTCTAAAAACTAACCACTTTGATAACTCAAATGTTCATAATTAGTTAAACCATCCAAATAAAAAAAAAAGAATTGACAACTCATGCCCAACATTTTTTTTTCCGGAAAAATTAAAAAAAGGAATTTTTTTCCAAAACTTAATTTTTTTTATTTTTTTCACATTTTTTTTTTAATATCAAATAATAATTTTTATGAGCTTAACGCCAGTTTTTGATAAGAAGAAGTCTGATGAGAAGATTGCTGTTTTTCCTATAATTCTATATAATTCCTATCAAAAACTGGCCTTGAGCTCATAAAAAATATTGCTTAATATAAAAATAAAAGGGTTAAAAAATATTAATATATACAATTTTTTTTAATATTTTTTTTTTGTATGAACTATCTTTGTTGATCAAACTTTAACTGCGTTTTCCTACGAAACGAACATTTTCTACTTCTACTGGTATTATTTACTTCAGTTTAATATCAAAGCACGTGCTTATTTTGCTTTTCATTCGACTTCATTATGCAAATTATTTCATACCAATATTTTTTTCAAATGTCATTTGAACTACTTCATACTACACTTCTTGATTTTTTCCGCATGAAGTCATTGATTTCCGCTTGTCTTTTTGCAACACTGTATAAATTTCTTCCATGTAACTTCATCAAATCTAACCGATTATTTTAAATCAATGCTAGGAGTTCAAAAAAATTTGCTACATTCATACAATTTCTCCAATATTTTTATGTACTACTATTTTGTTTTCTTTTCTAGGTCTCGATTTGTATGTGGTAGATAAAGGCGGCAAGAAGATCAATCAGGTGGTTGGTTTAGCGCCAGTGTCCGGCATGTGCACCAACACCTCTTCATGCACCATTAACGAGGGCAAACATTTCGAAAGTGTTTTCGTAGTAGCGCACGAGATTGGACATAAGTGAGTGAATTCGTGCAATGTTAAATGGATTTGAATTGCTTTCTTTGCCATTACATATTTTCGTTAAACAAATTTTTATTTTTAATTTTTTTTTTTTATTTTTGCTATAGCCTTGGCATGCGACACGATACAATAAATGAACAGAATTGCGATCCTACGCGGTATATAATGTCGCCCACATTGGGTAGTGGAAAGACGACATGGTCAGACTGTTCGCGTGATTATTTGGAGGCGTTTTTGAGGTATGTAGGTAGAAGAAATTTGTACGAAGTGCATTGTAGTTTTGTAGCATTTTTATTTCTATTTCTTTAAAAATCTTGAATTTTAAATTTACTTATTCAGAAAAGGTTCAGGTAGCTGCCTCTTCGATCACGGCCAATTTGCCAATAACTTAGATCACTCCGCTGAGGGGATTCTACCCGGTGAACGTTTCGATGCCGATCAACAGTGTATGCTAAAGTATGGTCGCAATTCAATGCGTGCCAAAAATCAAAAGCAATCGGAAATTTGCACAGATTTACATTGTCAGCGAGCACGTTATACGTGGACATCACATCCGGCGCTAGAGGGTACTGAGTGTGGCCAAAATATGGTATGTTCGTTTGAAGTAGGTACCACGGAAATTAGTTCTCATTACTATAATTGGTATTATTGCAGTGGTGTCGTAGTGGTACTTGTGTTATTCGTCCTGCTTTTATGCAGCCATATCATTTGTCGAAACAAACTGCAAATGTTGGCAAAGTTGGCTATGACAAGGCGAATTTCTTGGAATCCAGTAAAATGGGCCATTTGTTGCAATACAATTACAATAAGGTGAGTGAAGAAATTATATTTATAGTTAACAATTGTTTGCTGTTATGTTTTCGAAAGTGAAAATCTTCTCAGCTATTCGGATTTCAGAAGCGCCATGTTGCTTGAATGTTGGCAGCGAAATATAAGCGAACGAACTTTCTTTTCGTGAAAAAGTCTCGACACTCAGTTAATACAGTAGACGAGGCACTAATTAAACAAGCAGCGTTTGAAACATAAATTTAGAAATTGTTATAATTTACAGGACAGTTCTACCAACTGCCTTTCAACTCCTCACAGTCTTCTGAAATACAAAAATCGCTTGTAAGACAAATGTCTATTCCTTTGCTTATTGTTTTTTGTCAGTTTTTTAAAAGAAGATTTTGGTTTTTGGCCAATAAAGCCTTTCTCCATTAATATTAAAAGCAGATCCTTTTTAGTAAGACTTTTATTCCGGAATACAAAAAATCTATCGAACTGTTTTTACAATCGCTGTTAGCTTTTTCCAAATGCGTCTTCGTTTTTCTAGTTCAATATTTCCAATATGGGTTGATTGATAAAACTGTGACGTCAAGGGCCGGGAATATCCGGATAATCTGAATATTCTGATAATTTGTATAATCTGATACTCTGAATATTCGAATATCCGGATATTAGAAATTACTGAAAGACAATATAGGGGAAATAAATAAATGGGTAATAGAGAACGCCCATTTCCCGAAACCATTTTCGGTATTAAACCAAAGTCGCTATCCCAATATCATTCACGAATTGCCTTATTCTATTCGTTCACTAACGGTATGAGCGCTTATTGATAGTTGAAAAATGATTTAAAAACATTATTTGTTGATTATTATTCAGTTCATCAATCCGCTGATTATTTTTGGATATCTGATTATACGAATAATAACCGGTTCTCCGTAAATCCGTATATCCGGATAATATCAGCAACCAATATTAACCGAATATCCATACTATCCGGATTATATCCGGGTCAATGCATATCCGTATGGATATCCGGATAGCCGAATATGCGTATAGACCCAGCGCTAGTGACGACGATTTGAATGGAACTCAAACCAGCCCGGACGGTTTGTTAATATTTTTTGAAAGCGCACCTATTCAGAAATAAAACATTAAATTTTTCATGTTCTAGCCCAAGTTGATGTCATAAAATTCGGAAAAATGGTTAAAATTTATGTCTGAGTGGAAGGAAAGATTTCAACATACATATTAAAATTTCACATTCGTTGAACATTTTAACTGAAAAGGTTACACCTAAAAGTGACTAATTTTGACCCTTAATATAGAAAAACCTCTCAAATAACGAATTTAGATAGTCGCTAGGAGGTTAAAATGTTCTAGAGAATTAGTCGTCGAAAAATTTCACTAAGGATCTTCTTGAACACATTGTGCCCGCGGTTAAAGCCGAATTCTATGTAAAATGAAATAACAAATATTTTCTTATAAAAATTAGACTTTAATGTTAATAAACGAGACCATAAATAAGTGCTGGCTATTCAAAAGGCACATATTTGTTTTTATTTCCTGCGGACTTTCACGTTCTTTGTATAAAGATTTTGTCTAAAAAGATCGCTGGTAAAAAATTCCGATTACTGATTTTTTAGAGCACTTAATCCTCTAACAATTTTTTAAAATTGTGTCTTTTTTTGTTTTTGTATGAGATTTTTTGAAGTGAAGGTCAAAAATGACAGTTTCAGGTAGGAGCTAATGGGTTAAAATTTTCTAACAAAAATATTTGCCGTGAAATTTTACTGTATTACAATGATTTTTGAGCTCAAATCCAGTTTTTTAATGGCAGAATGCCGTACTTGAGTTGCCTTGGGATATAGAAAATAGGAACAATCAAGAACAATTCACATGCCCGTTTTAGATTACTGGCCGCCTACTTTCCTGGCAAGTCTGAAGTTCCAAATTCAATCCCGGTCAATGTCTTTAAAGAAATCTGATGAGGAGATTTGGTGATCGCTTGAATAGCAGCTATAATTTCTACCGCTTTTACTGCACTTGCCCTTTTCATTCACTACAGCCTCATTTTTTATTTATGTTTTTCCAATTTTTTTGGGAAACAACTTATTCCGGGCTATGAAAACTTTAGTAGGCAATATAAAAAAATTTGAGCATACTTTTGTAAATCCATCGAGTGTAATATTCCTGGATAGTTATTTGGGCCCATTGTGATACCATATGATGCCAGATTTTTACCCCTAAGTCCCTTTTAACCAATTTATCGAACCGCCGAACTACAGCAGCTGCCGTGGTTTCATTTCTGCAACCGCGTCTAGGCTACTTAAAAATCCCGCGCCCAGGAATTTCTGTCGCCTCCTGCAAAGTGCAGGGCAATCACAAAAGGGCTTTTAGGACAGCTTCGCTGGCTGAGTAGATTTAAGTAGATATAAATTTTATTTGTCATAATCACAGCGGATTCTAACATCTGTACTGATTCTTGTATTGCTGCTACTTTGGTTTGGAAGATATCCGGATAAGTAGACTTTCAGAAAATATTAATAAAGTTCGGTTCGATCTCGGTTGCTGCTCAGTGTATTTATCTACCGCGCTAAGAAAGAGAGAGCGCAAAGCGCTTGGGATACTAGCCGTGTGGCATACTCATCAATAGGATGAAGCACTTCGCCATTCACTGAAACTTATGAAATACGAGGGCAATTTGAAAAATCCGTGCAAAACTTATCAGGCGTCTTCACTAAACAAAAATTTAAAAAATGGTGGTTCTGAAAGCCATTCTTGAGTTTTGTGAAAAATGGAAAAAAGTGAATTTGGTGTTATCATCATCATCATTTTTTGCGCAAGAAAACGCTTGCAGAAATTAAAGCAAAGCTAAATAAATATCTTTCGGACTCTTTGCCATCAATTGGAATGATTTACAAGTTGATTTTCGTTGTGGTCGTATGAGTACAATTGATGCTGAAGGTTCAGGAAGGCCAAAGACGCTCTCACTGAACAAACGCAGGAAAAAATCCACGATATCGTTTTAAACGATCGAATTGTGAAAGTAAGCGAGATAGCGGACATGGTGAAGATCTCAACCGAACATGTGCATAACGCCTTGTACGAAAAATAGGTTATGAAGAAGCTTTTCGCGTTTGCTTACAATTAACAAAAGTGCACCGGGTCACACCTCAATGAAAGCAATAGAAAACCTGAAGGATTTAGGCTACGAATTGCTTCCTCATCCTCCGTATTCTCCAGATTTGGCTCCCTGCAACTATTATCTGTTTCCAAACATGAATAAATGGCTCGGTGGTAAGAGATTTTAATCAAATAGGGAAGTTGAATTGGAAACTGAGGCCTATTATCGAGACTTTGACGCAGCCTATTTTGTTTGAAGGCAACAAAAAGTTGAAACATCGTTGGACTAACTGTATGGAGCTAAAAAGAGACTACTTTGGAAAGTATAACGAAATTTGGCCGAAAAAAATTTGTTTTCGCTATTTTTGCACGAATACTCTACAAATCGCCCTCGTACTAGCAGAACTTCTATTGGGAGGCTGAGTAACTGTCCTATCCAATTTCTTCTATATGCTGATTTTGTAAGAGACAATTCGTTGAGGCACCATCTTTTATCACAGCATACAATTGTTGCCTCTTTTAGTTCCAAATAATCTAATGAAGCGAATGTTTTTGGAAATACATCTATTGTAAAGTTGCCAAGCTGCAGTAGCACCCGCTGTTGAACGAATAT
This sequence comes from Anomoia purmunda, assembly GCA_951828415.1. Taxonomy (NCBI): domain Eukaryota; kingdom Metazoa; phylum Arthropoda; class Insecta; order Diptera; family Tephritidae; genus Anomoia; species Anomoia purmunda. Next base: position 48,175,326 of record OX639997.1, on the reverse strand, counting down.
GGCAGCCTTGGGCAGATTTTTAAGCCATCTTAGTGGATCTATCTATGTTCGTCTTTTCATTCCATCTCGCTTTGAAATGGGCATTGTTACCAACGTAAATCTTAAACAAAGTCAGAAATGGTGGTCTCTGAAATAAATGATGCAAAATGGCAAAATGGCAACCCTGTATTCTAATAAAATTTGAAGGCTGCCCTGCGGCGGTTGTGGTCACAAGGTTTCACAATTTTCAAATTTGTTTTCTGATATGTAAAGCTTGTTTTCCCCCGTAAAATATAAATGATAAGCACAATCTAAATCTCGCAGCCTGTTACCTTAAATATCAACAAATTGCAATTGGTAGACGACGGAAGAACTCTGAGAGTATTTTAGGCTTGAAGCCCTTTCAATAGTAGGGTCGATTAGTTCTCAAATTTGAGATTTCATAAGTAATATTAATATAAAATAAGTTTTTTAAACTTAAAAATGATTTAATATGGAATCGCTTATTTTCCATGTAGCCCGTTAGTTGGAGTGAGTGGAGCGAGGCGAGTGAATGCGCCTCCGGCTGTCTTTATGGGCCCTCACGCCGCTTGCTCGAAGGCAGTACTGGCTTGCGAACATTCACCCGTAGATGCGTCGATCACCGCCGACGTTGCCTCGGACGTAGCGATAAATATGAGGCCTGCATAGCCAAGGAATGTTACAGTTTGAAAATCGTAATGACAATCGAGGACTTTGCTAACGATAAATGCGGTAGAGCGCAAAAATCGGATGCGGAATTAACGGGCGAAGGTGTGCAAATTGTAGGCGATATAGGTAGGTAATAAAACATATTTGTTGTAGACGCATTAAATTGTATGATAATTTTTTTTTGTAGAGGAGTCTTGCAAAGTATACTGCCGCACAAAGTCGAATAGTACAAAGGCACGTCGCTGGACTTTCCCGGAAGGTACCAGCTGCCGCTCAACGCTTTACAAAACTGAAGATATTTCGTATTGCGTTGCTGGGCGTTGCGAGAAATTTTCCTGTGATAATTCCACACAAAACTACTACAAATTGGATGGAAATTTTTGTCAGCAAAGAAAGCCACCGGCACATGCTGAGGAATCGGAGAGTCGGCGTTACAATTCGGTGCATAATACAAATCCCGCTGGTGGTAATAGTGTAAATTATAAGAATTTGAAAAACAGCAACAACATACCAAATTACAATATCTATGCGCCAACAACATATCGCAGCAAATATGAAAATGGTGAGTCATTGATTGCTAGGTATATTGAATGCGATTTTAATCTTTATGATGAATGTGCGCGCTTTAAATTCAACTCTGTTTTATTTTAATTTATTTATTTCTTTTTTTTCGAATTTCAGAGGTGGCAGTGCGCAGCTTCCACGGCCAGGAGCGAGAGACGCCCTACAAACGTAAATCCGATACCTATCAACCGTGGAATAAATACAATTACCCGCTGCGCGACTCTGCCCAACCACCGGTAGCACCACCACAACCACCAAAAGCGCCACCACCGGTTTCTGCATCTTTGGTAGCTGTGGACGTGGCGGCGGCAGCAGCAGAAGCAGCGGCGGCGACAGCGCCAGAGTGGATTGTTAAATCGGGTTGTCATTCGAGTTGTATGGTCAAATCGAAGGGCATTCAAGTGGTGACCTCACGACGTACCGGCGCCAATAACATACAACTCTGCACGCACACCGCCAAAGTATGACGGCGATTGGTTGCCAATGAAATTTTCATGTATATTGAAAAATTTAATATTTATTTTCATATTTATTGTTGATTTATTGCAGCCTTGTGAGCGTTTGCTGTCAACCACCGAACACGCGCAACACACTTGCGCTCGCTACAAATTAAAGGTGCGCGGCCTCTCCGGTTATGGCACGCAAATTGCGGCGAGTGTTGATGAGCCGGATAGGAGTTGTCGTGTTGGTTGCCAAGATGAATTTATTAAGTATCGTTTCTATTTGGTTAATGGCCGATATGGACATTTTCCGCTTGGCACCAAATGTTCGAACACAGAGGAACGTTACTGCGTTAATGGCAAGTGTTTGGAATTTGGGCCAGACAGAATACCATTGCAACAGTCGCATATTAGTTTGGCCTTATTTCGCAGTCGACGTTCGTTGTCGGGGTCGCAGGAGTTGATGGCGAATGAGAAAATTGTGGCATCTACAATGCATGGCGGCGTGCGGCAGCGGCGCAGTTATCTTTATTTTGATCCCGTTAATATAACGGAGACGATTACGCAAGATTTCATAAATAATATTGTCGGCAGTATCATGGGCTTTGAGCAGCCGCATGCGGAAGGTGAGGATGAGAGGGGGTAGAGTTGAAAAAGAGAATTTTTAGTTTTAATTAAGTGTAACTATCATGAAGTGAACTGCCGTTATTTGGGGCCTTGAAACGAACCACCAATTGAATAGGGTTTATTGCGAATGCCAAAACCGACCTGAAAAACCACTACTAAACAAGGCTGGGTTTGGTTCAAAATCAAAATCCACTAAAATATTTTTCAATTTTTTTAATAAACCATCCGCCAAAAAATGCAACTTTTATGTCAAAACTCCTAAATAAAGAAAATAAGATTGGTTAAAACTGGTCAAAATGTGGTCACTTGTCTTATTTTGACCATAGATGTGTAGTAGACCGGGTCGGCCTCCATATGAAATAAAAACATTTGCAATGACTCCCCAGTTTGAAAGCTTCCTTGGAGAGAATTTTAAGGCCATATAAATTTGTGTTCTTGGTGTGTCCCAAAAACATTCAAATCTTCTGAACTGTTTTATTGGTTACTCGATTCTAAAGTGTTCTCTATTGCTGAAAAATTTTCTTTTGGCACTATATGCCCATCTAGGATCCTTTGAATCTGGAGTGCCTCCTTCGCATACTAAGTTCAAATAACTTAACTTCTATTCTCCCTAAGCTACCAAAGTATTCTTTTTAATTGACTGACAGCTCTCTGAGAGCAACGTTCAACAAACGATATCTACATTTCTTGCGAGCTGTGGAGGAGCGATATCGGGGGTTTAATAATGAAGCAAGGCATATCTTCCGTGAGAAGAAAAGAGAGAACGAGATGACAGAAAATCGTTAGAAAAATTATAAAAAAATTCTTTGTTATCACTTGGTATTTCTAATTGCCACCAGCTGGTCAAAAACTGGATGGACTGGTGTTATATGTTGGAAAATCTCATATAAATAAAGCCTGGTGGAAAACGGAGTAGTGTGTTTAGAAATATAGGGAAACATTGCAGCCCACGCCGGGTATTACAAAAGGCTGGGGATCTAAATTAGTCCTACTGGGAATAGTCTTAGTGCAGGGCGGTTAAGATGGTATTTAGAGCTCCATGGGTTCCACAAAAATGTTGGTTATCTAAAGTGATAAAGATAAGGATAACAATAAGGATTGTTCGTGTAAAAAATTTAAGCACAGTTATATTAAAGAAGTTTTATTGTGTATATTGCACATTTTTGTGGAAAATTTTTGTTCTACAAGTTCCTTACAAAAAGAACTCACAGAATGCTTTAAAAAAACGTGGATCAAGAATAAAAAAATAAAATAAAAAAAGATGTGTTACCACGTAGAGCGCTTAAAAAAAATTCTCTGCGTTAAAGAAAAACAACTGCCAAATGAAAGAAAAAGTGAAATTAATAAACGCTAAAGAAATATTTTCTACTTTTGAAAACAAAACTCATTTAACTGTATGCCGGGTGTTATCCATTTTGAAGAAATCTTTTATCAATCGCGAGAAAACATTAGAAAATTATGACTTCAAAATATTTCCAATTTTTCTTCGATCCGTTTGTGAGTGTTCTAAACAAGAACCAAAAATAATAGTAATTCAAATTTTTTTAGATAAACAAAAAACATTTCGAAGAAATCTTTCAAAACAAAACTTGAATATGCCGATATATGTATGTAATTCAAACGTTTTATTTAGAAACTTTTTTTTTAAATCACTACACAATCAGTTTTCAGTGAATTTAATTTTTTCGATCAAGTTTGATTGTTATTTTTAAATTTTTATTTTTTCGATCAAATTTGGTAGTTTTTTTTTTGATTTTTGTTTTTTTCCGATTATAAAAACTAAATCGTACTGTTGGTGTTGTTGCTATTATTGTCATCGCCGAAAAGTTTTTTTTTCGTATTTATTATGATCGATAAAATTTAAATCCAATTATGAAACTTTAAATCCAAGAGTAACGATTATTTTTAATCCAAAAATAGAAATTATTAAATCTGATCGGAAAAAATGTATGTACAATAATAATTATCAAACTTAATCGAAAAATTAAAAATCACAAAATGAGTATTAAATTGATTTTTTCTATACAAATTTTAGCCGTTTAGGTCCCTTGTTCTAACTCAATAAAAATCAAAAGCAAAGTAGACCTATATTTCGAAAAAATGGATGCTACTTCATGAATTAAAAAAAATTCCCTTTTGGAAAATTTAAATGGGTAAAAAATTATGTATAGTGCAATTGGTGTTCGTTTTAAATTCACTGCATAGAATTGAAAATATCAGTGTGAGCAGAACGACTATGCTCGTAAAATTGAAAATTATTTAATTTTTTGTTTTCTGTTTTTTTTTTCCTTTACTGTAGCTAACTGTGTATACTAACATAAGTATGTAACTAAATACTTTGTCAATTACTAAGTAAAACCCATTTACTTTTGTTTAGTTTCAGAGGATCTACTCATGCGCGATCACATCGAATTTAATAATCCCATTCACATTTCAACAGATGAAGAAAACAACTGAACTGCTAGCGATCACATAAATATACATACATACATACATACATAATATATGTTTGTATTTATTTTCGTAAAATCGGTCAAATCGAATTAAAATTTATTTATAGTTATCTAATTTATATGTTTACACACATACCATATAAATATTTATTACATGTGATGAAGTTGGCGCATTAAGTAAAAAATTTTGAATGCATTAAGCGTATCTTCTTTGTACGTACGATTTGTGCGCTATTGTAGTGATATTTTCATTAGGATTTAACAAAAAAAAAATAATAGCTTTCGAATTGATCTTAAGTTTTTCATCGACAATTTTATAGATTCATAGTTTGTTTGTAAATACAAAAAGACTATGTTGGAAAATATGTATGCATTATTTTCTATTGTCTGAATTTATACATAACTACATACATATGTACTATATAGAAAATAATAAATATAATATATAAATTTTCAAATTAGCTTTATTTATTGATTACAGAGAATATAGCAAAAGTTGGCTAGAACGCTTAACCCTTAGTTGGGCAAGATCGTATGCAGAGGGTCTTTCCTTTATACATATATGGATTCAGGCTATCGTTCTTTAGTTTTTAGCTTACCCAGAAATTCAGCAGAAATTGACTTCAATGGCATATTTTGACTGCTTTGTTAATTTAAATGAGTTACAAAGTGAAAAGTGGAGCATAAATTATTTTGAATATTTTTCTTTTGTCCGTCTAAATGAATATTGAGTACGGCGATACTAATATTTCATACCTCTTGAAAGCTTAATCATTTTCTTCTTTCAATAATAATTTTTTTGTGAGCTCAATGCCAACTATTTATATATTCGGTGCTTCAAGCAGCGCAGGAGTTACTCCTGGCGTTACCACCCAAAGAAATTTGTTTGAGATGCCTTGTAGTAATGGGCGCTCTAAGGTTTTTGGCGGATGACAGCCTGCGGTCAATGGACAGCGGCCATGTTACTATCCTCAAACGGGTGGGAGTGGACCAAGAAAGGTGTGACTATTAGATCGAGGGAATCGAATTTAGGCATATTTCCGAGGTTCACTTCCTCAACAGAACTCCAATGAGATTCCGATCTTCACGGATGGCTCTAAAATGGATATATGTAGGAACAGGATCTGGAACTTTCTCCCAGCCACTCTCATTGAGGGAAGCGTACAGACCTTCAGATTGCTGTAGCGTGTTCCAAGCAGAGATCTTTGTAATTGGCATAGCGGCAAAATGGGTAGGCAAGATGGAACTTGCTTCTTTATAGCTTGCCTTTGCTGTACACAGCCAAGCGGCGATCACGGCACGACTAATTCGATTTGCATTCCAAACCGGAAGTCAAACTTCGCACAGGAATATTAACCTGCTCATCGGCCATATGACTGAAAAGTTTGGAGCCTCGCATAATGACTTCTGTAGGAGAAGCAGAGGTGCGGAAGAGATAGACTCCATTAAGCGCTTCCTGTGCTACGAAAAATGTGCTGAAGGTTTCTTCAGAGATCTAAATGACTTCGGACAAGGGCTGTTGGGATTTGCCAAGGATGATTTAAGAACGAGTAAAAAAGGGTCGATGGGTCCTGTGGCTACCGAGTGAACTCTCTATGAGAGCAGCCCGTTTAACCTAACTTAACATGTGGAAAATTGTAGCAGAAATATTTCTGTATACTCTTTTCTATGGAACTTATCGAACTTTTGTCAGTAGCCTCGTATTTAGGTAAATCACTCTGTACACTTTATAGAGTTGGATTTTGAAGTACACTACATACATTCTCCTGTTAGGTATTTTCATAGCGCAAACATCTGGAATATGTTGAAAAAAAATTTGGGTTGTGCAAGAGTGTTTTATTTATATTTTTTATAACTTGCTTTTTGATTTACATTTATAAACAAATGGCAATGTGTTGAAAGAGTTATGCCTATTATTTTTTTTCTTTTTCCACAATATCCCAGACCATTCCACGGAAGATTAAGACATCTCTTTAAATAGTAAGCGCCATCTTTCAATCGCTGTCCTGTTGCGTAGATAGGTTTTTAATTTTTTTAAAATATCAGTTCGAAGTTCTGTGCATCTTCTATGAAATCCAAGTCCAATCTATTTCCAACCCTTGTCAGTTTCGTCAAATTTTTTTTTTTCGTTAAAAGTACATTTCGTTCTACATATTTGCTACAGATGTGTAATAAAAATTACTTACTTCCGGCTTCAAATTATTTGTTTCGTTTCGCCTTTTCGTCTGGTCAGGTTATCCTATCAGTTGTTCAGAATTCGGTATTTTCGGTTGAAATGTGAAGTTATTTTTGTAGGCGAAATTTTTCAACGCTACGATTTTATTCTAAATTTAATGAGATAAAATGTTCCTCTGAAACGAATCTTGATATTTCAGTCTAGCCCACAAGAATTCCATTTAGTGTGCAGAAAAATCGAGTGTGTCTAGTTCAAATTTTAAAATTAAATTTTTTTCATCGAGAAATAAAATGTGATGTTTAGCTGAATACAATTATTTTGCCTAGTTTTAGGCTCTAACAACAGGATGGCGCTTTTAACCACCAACATTATTTAGTCAATTGTCAAATTACATCATTAGCCCCCAAGTTTGGTTGCAATTTTAATTAAGAATAATAAGTTAGCAAATTTCCAAGCAATCTTTTTGGGGAAGTGTAACAAATTTGTCGGACTTTTCAAATTTAGAAGTCAGAAGCGGAATTTAAAAAGACTAACTGAGACTACAATCACTCATTTGCAGCGTAGTGCATAGAGTGAAAGATTTTTAAAACTCGTTAAAGAATTTTGAGAAAATTTGACATAACTATTGGGTTCAAAAGTTTCCAGCAACTTCGTAGCACTTGAGCCAAACAGCCACGTCTTATGAATGCACCCAATATTAATTCACTGCCCTTTGCGCCACCTTATTATATTTGTTATTCTTGGCATTTTGCATTTTTGTGAAAGTACTGCTGCAAGCAACAAAGAACTAAACAGCTGTGCAAAAGTTTAGTTTGCAGTTATTAATTCGCACAATAAGAAATCGTTTAACGCCTAGCAGGATTTCCTTATGTTTGGCAGAAAAGGGGTTGTTTGTATGTGCATTCCTATTTTGAAAGTTACAGTTGAAATTCGGTAATCCGGCCACTATGCATTTCGATTAGTTGCACAGAGCGAAAACACCACAATAACGTAGAGAAAAATGGATGGCGTTTCTTTAAAACAAAGTCTTTATATGTAAATATATAGAACGAATCCCTTTAAATAAAATCCAGTAGATAACTTTAAAGTTGTATAATTAATTTTTAAATTATATTTTTATTTATCTTTCAAAAGTGCAATTAAAAGACGCCCTTATTATTCTCATACGGTAATCGTAAAGAACGTTTTTAAAATGGTGCAAAATTATTGGGAAGAAATTCTTGTCATATCTACTTGTTTCAATTAAATGAAAGCATATCCATTTTCTTATTTACTCTGTCACAATTATATTTTTACATGCACACCCCTCGGTCAGTTTTATTTAACATTGAAGGCTATGCCTAGTTTCCACATAAAAAATACAACGAAAAGCATAGCTTTAATCAATTTCTAAAGACAGTTTCTTAAAAAAAATATAAATTGCGACCAAAAAGCCCAATACAAAGGGAAAACATTGAATGACAAGAAGCGAAATAGCTATCCAAAAATTCGAGTTTTTAAGTGCTAAAATTCAGACATTCAAAAGTTCATATTAAAGAATTTTATCTGTATTAGTATGGGAGTATGTTTTTTGCACATGTTCGGTTCACGTGTAAAGGCTCGCATTGAAAATAAATTTGCTGCATTATCCGGCCTGTCATAAAACCAACTTTCATAGGCATTACTATTCCACAAATACTATGCATCATAAATTTTTGATCCACAAATATAAAATAACCTCTATTTTCGTTAGTATTTTGATTTTAATTTTGTACAAAAAAAAAAGTTTTGTTTCACTGAAATATAAAGTAACATCAATAAAACGCATTATTTTTTATTACCCTTCGAGAAACTAAAAAAAAAGTGAAATGAAAAATTAAAAAAAAAATATTAAAATAAATTTCATTTAAATCATTAGGCATTTGTGTTTTATTTGAAATATTATCTAAAAAATAAATTTATAATTTTCTTTTTTAATAAATTCTTTTTGCTATAACCCTTTGATTTTTCAATTCTTTTACTATTAGCGCCACCTATGAACGTAATAACATACCACCAATTTTCTCTAATTTATTTTTACTTTATTTAATTTCCAATTATGATGCAGTTCATTCTTTAACAAAATCCATATAAGTTTTAAACTTTTTGTTATATTAATTTAACGCATTTTCATCAAAATTAGGAACTTCAAAGAAAAAAGATGTCTTCATTTAAAAATAAATTTTGTTTTAATCGTTATACGGAAACAAATGCGATAAAAAATTCTCAAAAATCAGCAATAATTCACAGTTACTAGCAAATTGTCCTACAAAACTGTTTTTTTTTTGTAAGTTGCTAATTTTGATGAAAACTTGTTAAATTACTATAAAGTTTAAAACTTATAAATCAGAGAAATAATTGAAAATAACGGAAATTATATTAAAGTAAAATAAATGAGAGAAAATTTATCGATGTTTGGAACGCAGAATATGGGAAGAAGCGTGTACGTAATAATGCCAGTTTGGCCTGAATGGATTGTAGGATATCCCAAGAACGTCTTCATGTTGTACCACACATTGAGGGGCCTACACCGATTCAGAATGTTAAGCGATTTTTGTGAGAAGCTATTCCTTGAATAAACGTACTCGGAGGTTTACCCCTACACCATGCGTGAGAATACAAAAATTCCTGGGTAGAATTTTTTCTATGAACTGAGCGCAGCTTCAGAGTTGAAAATACGGCAGTTCGAGTTTGTCGAATCGGTAGACTGGTTCAAAGTGATGTAGGGGTTTTCTTTGAATCCAAATGTGAAATTTTTACCAATTTTCTTTTTAACGTTTGGCAATTGCATTGTGTTGATCTTATAGTTGATCTTATGAGTGTAATAATTAAATGAAGACAATTAGTTTTTATTCAATTAATATGATATCAACCCATGATATATCCTTAAAAAACTAGAAAACATTGGAAAAATTGATGTAATGCTGTTGGTAAAAAAAAATCTTAATATAAATTAAATAAACAAAATTTTTTTATGAAATTTAGCTCGCAAATGACTTTGTGGTATGCCAAACGGCACAGCACATAAAATATCATTAATTCAAAGGTATTCCTACGTTTTGAGTGAAATTTATTTCCAGCCATGGTTCAGCATTTAGATGCGACCAGATTGAAAGTCTCTCTGCATTCGACGCTACTTTGAATGATGTGCCGTTGGGGTTTAGAGATTTAAGAGTAGCTTGACTGTTGGGCCATTCTAGGGCTTGGCTTAGCCGTTTGCTGCGAACCACCGAGCAGCCTCCATTATGGCATTTAGCTCTTCCTGGTCTGTTAAGCGAATGCTGTGGTTTATTTCGTATTCTTATGCTTAGCTTGAACCCATCTAGCTGTCGACTCTGGGTCTATGTTTCATTCAATCATTTTTGAGACTCTTATGGAGAATTTCTTGTCCAGCATATCCGAATCTGATCTCTGTCCACGGCTGGAATGCATTTAGCCTGGCAAAACTACAACCGCCCAGAAATTTGCAATGCAAGGTTATAATTAATTAAAATATTTGGTGGTGTAGAAGGGAGTGGTCCCGTGATAAGCATGCAGTCCGTCATCTGCACTCATTCCTTCTAGGCTCTGAAAAATGTCTTGTGATTTTGTTCTAATATTTTGCCTACGGCCGTCCCATAGGCATAGAGGACGATAAGAGGCATCTCGGCGTCATCTTCGATGTTTTGCTGCTAGTCAAGATATATGTCTAAAATAACTATAAGGTACTAGACCTTGGTACCAACTTGGTCTTTGTAGGGTTGATGCTGAGCCCACATACTAAAGGCCAGATGCTAATACCAGAATACGCCACGACTAGGCAATCAGTGCTTTTTAAATTCAGAAGTAATGCGTTGGCGGTTAAATTCCATAGGGTGAGAGAGAGAGATCGCCCATTTAGAGGATGTCTCTGTCCAAATGTTTAAATATGAGTCCCTCTCCCAGTTCTGAAAAAATAGGGACTTAATCAAAGTTGCAGGGGGAGAATTGTTGAATGCTAACTCGATATCGTGTAAAACTCACTGCGTGGATTCTTTGCAATTCTTTTCCAATCTTTGTAGCTATTTCATAGAATATGAATGTTAGTTTCGGAGAGATGTATTTAAAAGAAATGAAGTGAGACTTGAGGTTTTGAAATCCTTCGGTTACCCACACTGGCCCACTCGTGTGGGATGTAGGTTAGGGTTAAGCAGCTTGTGCTGTAAAAATATATCCATATTATCTTTATCATTTTCTTTGTTGATATTGGACTCGTTTTATTGTAACCGACTTGCAACAGAACGCTCCAGCTTGGATACAATTTTCTGTTAGTTCAAAAAGCAACCCTGTTAGCATCTTTCATGAAACATGAGATTTATTTAGTGCTATTTAAGAATGGAAAATAGGTGTGCGGAAAGTTTTTGATTGATTTGGTTATAGATTTAAAATTACTATGCAAATTATAACGGAGTAGGTGTTTAAGTGAAATTTCCCATGTGTTTTCTGAGGGCTCATTCACAATAGCGCAGTTTTTCACTTTCCAACACTACATCTCAGGTCGGATATCATTTTACCGAGTTGGCTCAACTAGCATATTTTTCCGAGTTAGTGTTGTTGCTTTACTTGAAATTCGTTTACCCTACCTAGTGTTCGCTTGCGACTTGGTTACAAAGAAACGGACCTAGTAGTCTTATCGATATCGATACAGTCGTCACTATAAATATATGCATCGTTAAATTATCGATGGTCTTATTGTGAATGATGCCGCCGTTGTTTTACTTACAAATGTGTGCCGATAGAGCTTTAGGCATAACTATCTACATTTCTCGATGCCCTTATTGCTTTCTTTATCATTGTCGATATCTTTATCGATAATTTTACCGTTAATGCTTTATTTATTGTAACGTTTTCAATTCGCTATAGCAAAGTAACAATTCGGGAGGAATTTTCCATTCGATTTTATTGCTCGGTGTAATTTATATGCCAGTGTATGACACTAGGTCGACAAGTGTTGAATATTCGCACCCTCTAAGGTGTAGCGTACCACACCTGCTCTTGATACTACCACTGTATTTCACTCATTCACATGCATACAAATTTATTTATGCATATATTTTTGTATATGAAACCTAGTCGCAGCCACTTCAACTAATAAAGAATTATGAGCAGAGCGAAGAAGTTGTGCAAAATATGAGGAGAAATTTCGATAGATAGTGCTGTAGACTCCTAAAAGGAATACGATGCCTGTTTTTTTTTAATGAAATTTACTTGGCACGCGAGCATTGAAATTCCATTAGTATACTTACGAAGGAGTAATAAAAATAACAACAACAACGACGACGACGATAAGCGCGAATAACAACAAAAATTGCAACAACTACCTAGTGGTAAACTACAGCAAGTCCTTTCTCCGCGAAAGTGAAAGAGCAAGTAGCGAATGAAAAGTGAAGACGACAACGAAAGCGAAATGGGAAAACGTATATTGAACTGTAAAATAACAAACTATCGGAATATGGGTGTACACATACACACATACACACATACATATTTATGCAAAGTAAAACTGTTGCGGATGAACAGACAAGGAAATGAAAAACATCGAAAGTTATGCAGGAAGGCAAAATGGTGCGAAAGCCAAACGATATGCAAATCGTCAAAATGCTACACTGCATTGAGTTAAAAATAAGAAAATAAGCGAGCCAGAATTTATGTATGTGAGAAAATACATGTGTCTACTTACTTTCCTGTGCATGTATGAGTGTGTATGTGTGTGTGTGGTAAGGTGGTAAGTAGAGTAGGGCAAGTTGATTGAGTCAATAATATGACTTCAGTACTGTGAAACACTGCAATATTTCCGAACATTTATTTGTGCCTGCGTCGATAGAAAGCAAACCCAAGTAGTTATTTTCTTTTGTATAACTAAATAAGTATGTAAGTAAATACCGACCGTTTGTCTGTCTGTCTGTATGTTTATTGTTTTTGTTTTTTTGTTTGTTTTTGTAGAATTGCAGTAATTGTATGACAGGCGCTAGAATCGTCGCTGCTGCGTGCTAAGAATGAAATTAGATAAAACACCCGCGTCAAGTAGGGCAGGCCACAGTCGGCGGCAGGTTATGTGGCGCGTAAGTTCGATATAGTACGGACGATCTTTGAGTGGCAAGTGTGATGAGATTCAATAAAAATTGGGAAATAATAAATAATGGCTTTAAGTGCTCTACCTAAAGATGGATCTGAAGTGCTGATGGATATCTAATGAGAGTGTGTTTTAAAGTAAAGTGAAAAGTGTTAGCTTACGTGTGACAAAAAGTACAAAGTGATAATTCACATTAGGAATTAACATAATGGTATACATAGGATTGAAAAGAGGCAAGTTTTGTACCTATAGCTACTCTAGGCGCTTTAAAATATGATCTGCTATCAGTATTTGGAGATAATTGGGGCAAAACCCTAGAAAGCTATTCGAGAATGGGTGCCGTAAGTGACTACTAACAATTCGGTTGGATGTCGATTAAGTTGATTTTAGTAGCAATGTTTTTAATAGTTACTTGAACCATTTTCAAAAAACCTGCTAAATAAAGTGATTACAGATAGAATTCATAATAAATAATTTTAATTTAAATTAGTTGTAAGAACTTATATTTATTTAATGGAATTTTCAAAATTTTTTATAAAAATTTTAATTTCGGAAAATTTAGGGCCTAGCTTTTCATTCTTACCCTTAACTGTTAATATATGATAGTATGTGAAATTTTGATCATATCTAGAATACGTGCTTTGATGTCAAATATCCCCAGTAATAAAGTTTTATGTTGAATATTACTTTTGACTAGAGAACGACCGTACTTCTGAATCAATTTCGGCCATGTTCGGCTAATAAAGTTCGGCTCGGCTTGCTTTAAAATATCTGTCTTCTACCCCATTCGAGTGAGGGTCAGCTTTGTGCCGATAAACGGAATTGGTTGCTAAGTATAAATGCCAATAGGCTAATATTTCTATACTACAATATAAAAGTATTAAAATTTTTTACAAATATATGTATGTATATATATTTATGTAATAAGCTGAATGGGTGTGCTTTTTTTTAATATCGATAAAAAAAGAGTATTTAAAAATTCATTGATTATTCATTATGTTGACCTTTGAAAATGCTCGATTCGGCTTCGGTTCAGTTTCGGCTCGGTTCGGTTCGATACTAAAAATCGGCATTCAGCCGCTCTCTACTTTTCACACATTGATAATCGATTACAAATGTTACTCATACGCACCGGCGCAATTTTCATATTGTATTTGCTCATATGAATATTTTGTAAATCAATATATGAAATCAACTTCGTGCTCTTCGAATTAAAAAAAAATTATATTAGTAAATTCGAAGATGAAGATATAAAACTGAAATTTTACATTTGAATACTGATGGCAAATAAAATAACATGAAAGAAATTTGCAGCAATCAGATTACAGCTTATATCGGGTCTTGCAATAGCAACGCACAAAAGTTTTTTTTTAAATAAAACAAAAACGGTTTGGGATATGAATTAAATTCTTTATTCCTGTGAAAGTAAATTCGATGCCATTATAGATGGAACTTGATTTTTTTTTGCATGGGCACCACGGGCACGCTTGCAGAACTCCAGACGCTGAACTCAATTTTCGATGGTTTTCAAGCATAAATCGGCCGATATTGCTGCAATTTCACGTTCGATATTCGTACGAAGTTCATCAATCGTCGCTGGCTTGTTGGTAGACTTGACGTAGCCTCATAGGAAATAGTATAACGGCGTCAAATCGCGGGCAATTGGCTGGGCCATTTCGTGAGATAACACGTTCACCAAACTTGATTTTCAATAAATCGATTGTGACATTCGCTGTGTGGCTTGTGGCGCCGTCCTGTTGGAACCACATATTGTCCAATCCCATATCATCCAATTCGGGTCAAAAATATTCGGTTATCATTGAGCGGTAGCGATTCCCATTCACATTAACGTGCCGGTCTTGATCATCACGGAAGAAGTACGGCCCAATGACGCCGCCAGCCCATAAACCGCACCAAACCGTAAATTTTGGGGGTGCAATGTTGACTCATGGAGTATGTGTGGATTGCTCTTTGTCCAATAACGCATATTTTGCTTATTGACGAAGCCATTCAGCCAGAAATGACGACGACCATAAATTGGTAAATTGGACGTAGCGCTCTTAAAGTTGAGGCCATTGACCGAATACAGGCCGAATTTCGGTAGTAAATTTTAATAATTTCGACTCGTTGTTGGATCGTATGTCTTTCCATGATGAAATGGCAAACCATACTAAAGAGAAATGTCAAAAGAGCGGGAAAAAATATGGCGTAGTTTGCTGTCACTATCGGTCTACTTTTGTAGCGTCCCTATTGAAAACCCCTTTACTACCTTTCATATAATCTACCAGATATGAAACCTCAAAAAATTAAAAAAAACACAAATATGTGAAAGAATGTTAATTTTAATAGAAATATGTTTTTTTTTGGAATTATAATAAGTATTTTTCCATTTTCTTTGGCTAAATTTACGACCTAGAAGAACGTTCGAACGGCTTTTCCACCAACTTAATAAACCGCTTGCGATTGATTATATAAAATGCAGCGAAATTAATAAACGACTGAATATTTATTTATTATGTCCAAGCGTTCGTATTTGAATTCACTTTGAAGCATTCAAGGGTATTATTAACTATTCGTTGCCTTTTAAAATCGATATGTGTTTTCCGACATTGTGCGTATATTTCTACCCATATTGTAATTTCATATATTTTGTACGAAAAAATATTAAAAACTGTTTGATTATCTGGAACTTCCATTTTAGAATGTTTAGTTGGTTGTGGATCAATCGGAGAAAGATATTGATCTATTAGCTGTGAAATTATTCAGGAATACGAGAATGTCCACGGAAGTAGTAGAATTCTACCCGTAAGTTGGGGAAACACATAATACTTCTTACAAGTTGCCTGGTTTATTACATATTACTCAAAAGTAATTGATTTTGTTCAAAAAAAGTTTCGTGACAAATCCACTGTGATTTTTTATTGGGTACATTTGATTTATTTTATTTTAATGTTTTGTTTTGGATTGAATTTTTTAGATAGAAAGTTATGAGAGGCCTGGGGAATGTTTCGTTATTTGTATGAAGATTTTGGCGTATTGGGCGAAAGAGAAGGGGACGTGGTGCCGGAAACCCGCTCTATTGGATAGAGTACAGTCAGAGGTTTTAGAAAAAGTACCACTCCACAAATTTCTGGAGACCAATTTCTTGTACAAATGAATATTTGCGCTCTTTAAGAAAAGTGCATAAAAAAGGCACCTTGTGTTTCAACTGGGTTTCTGCTAATTTTCTTTGCCTTTTAAGCTTCGTTTGTATTTCATAGTTTGACAGCTGAATTCCATATTTTAATTTGCATGTTTTATTAAAGGTGTCAGAGTAATTTTCAGAGCGCTATTTTTAATAAATTGTTATCAATAAGTTTAAAATAAAACAATAAAAGCACTAAATACTGTGTATATGTGAGCCAAAATTTTTATAAATTTACTTAGTTTAGGCAAAATAAGATTAACTAATTTACTTTTTCTTTTTGAAATCTGCAAAAAGCACATATTACAAACCGAATTTTTTAATTAATTATGATCATAAATTTGAAGAATTTTTTTTTTTAGTAATTGCTGGATTCATTTAATTTTTTTAGATTTAGGTCACGCGTTTGGGTACTATAACCCAAAACCTTTGTACAAATAACTAAACCGCAACCAGAGACCGTATTCATAGGAGTGTATGGGTCAGACCATATGCTGTATGAATTCAGTGTTCAATTCTTTGGCTATAATTCCCATCTGCTGCTTAATATTCTTTTGGCTGCACAGAGAGCCACCGATGCTTTCATTGTACGCTCTTCAATGTTCAGCCACCAATTAAGTTTGACAGATCCGGTTTCGTACATTGAAACTTTGGTGAAGGGAAATTAGGTAATTTGGTTTTATTTGTGAAAAGCCGTCTTTAGCGACCTTTCCATAATTTCGCTTATGACCGAATGAAACTGACTCGATAAAACTATTGCTACGCCATCGGCATATGCAACTACTTTACTTCTTTAAGAATGCAATATGTGTGTACATACCCTGAAGGAAGATTGGAGTCAAATGTCTCGTAGTCACCACTTTTGTCACTTTCTTTGTGTGACTTTTTGATCACATTGTCAACGAAGCGTCTAGACAGTTTTGGCAGCTGCAAAGCGGATTTGTTTTATTATTTGATTTGTTTGTAGAAGGCAATGCAACAGTTATAGGTTTTATTAAAGAAATATGATATAATCGTTATTTTGTGATTTTTTGTGCTTCCATCAAGCTTGTTCTTTATTTTCTAACTTTTATTATATCTTTTTGGATTCTATGATTTTTATTTGTTCGATCAAAAATAATCGTTGTGTTGTGGTTTTTAGTTTTGCGTTCATATTTAGTCGATTTTTTCCGTAATTTTTATTCTTTCGATCAAAGATAATCAATATTCACGGATAATACGAATGATCGAAACAAAATATCGATCAAATATGATCGGAAAGTTTTAAATCCAAGAATAACGATTATTTTTGATCGTAAAAATAAAAATCACCAAATTTCGATCAAATTCCATCGGAAAAATAAAAACTAAAAAATATCGGCCAAACGTAATCGAAAAAATGAAAATCACAATATAACGATAATGCAATGATTTAAAAGAAAACGTTTCTTAATAAATGTTAGGTGAGATTAACGTAACGCTTAGATCGTTATAGTGGAATTTTGTTTTGAACGCGCCCTTTTCAACGATTTCTTTATCCAAAAAAATCAAAATCAACGATTAGGTTCGGTCACTGGATTGTAGTAAATTTTACTGGTAATGAAATTTAATTTCCTTTATCGGTGAACTTTTGCTAAGTACTAAAATGATTGTAGTAAATTTAATTTAATTGACAGTTACTGGTAGTTAAAAATCAATATCCAACGACCAGATTCAGTGACTTATTTGGGTAAGTGCGAATATTTTTGACTTTGAAACATGTAGTTTATAATTGTTATTCACTATTAGCTTTTCAATAAAAACGAGCCTTTAAAAATTTGCATCTCTGATTTGTTGCTTTCTGGCCCGATTTACAATCCCGGAGAATAAAACAGTCTTGCTGCTGGAGCAACGAAATTAATAGGACATTTCTTTAACAGTTTACTGTAAAATTAGATTATTTGTATTTTCTCTGCAATATTTTTCCATAATTAGTAAAAAACGTATTTGCACTGCATCTTTTCGATTTTCTGTTTGCCGACAGGGTGAAAAGTTGCTGTATATAAGTAAGCCGAAGGTAATCTTGTAGGCGTTGAATTGAAAGACAACCTAATTATATAAATTCGGCAGAGAACAATGAAATTAATCTTTAACTTAAATAACATGTCGCGGCCGACAAATTGCCGCCCCTTTGTTTCCACATAAAGTGGGTCAAAAGAAATAGGACAGTTAAACGAAAATTAGGTCACACTGTCTACCCTCACTGAGCCGACGTATGAAAGTTGTGTGTTTGGCAAATAACCTTGAAGGTTCTATCTATAGCCAGTAAATAAAATAGACATATTTTATGTATGTTAATAAGCCAAATACGCCTTCGAGGTGAGGGAATCAGTAAAAGTTAGATATTTCATTGCCCAATCGCACCCGATTACTACTCTCCCACATTATTTTTTATTTTTCTATCGTTAAAATTTTCAATAACCCACAAAAATAAATAGCATAATATTTCTAGGCGACAATAAAAGTAACAACCTTGTAGAAATTTTAGCTAAATATTTATTGGTAAAACAAGTGTGGTGAGTTCGTCAAGCTGTTGTGGCTCACAATCACCAAATTGATAAATTATCTAAATTGTCACTGCAATCAAGTGGTCCGTGGGTAAATAAAATCGTATTTGAATTCCGTCTAGTAACGCTTTGATGACTAAAAGGAAATTCCTTCACTTGCGCCGCAGGGTCATTAATTTTAGCAGTAAAATATTTTCACAATGGGCAATTAAATTTTTGTTAACACCATCACTCGCTATACTGCGAAAATTGTAACTGAACTACTTTTTTCCATGTTTATAATTTTTTTTTTATCTGTTTTTATTTTACTTATTCTCATTTTTTTTTTTTTTTTTTTGTGACGAGTGGTCGCGCAAATTCTCACACTAAGTTTTTTATTCTCCACTCATCAGGTGAAATGCAAAAATTTTGTTGACAGAGCGCTTTATCGACCCACCGCTTGCTCGCCTCACCAGTTGTGTTGCCTGAAAAAATTCATAATTTTTCGAATTAAATATCGATTTTCTTTTCTTTGTCACTTTGTCCCGCTCTTGGCACGCTGCACGCCACTTCACTGCTTCATTTGCAGTCCTTATTTTGCTTTTATTTGTTTGGATTTCTTTTTTTTTTTCATATTTGTTGTTGCTGTTTTTTTATTATTTCTTAGCAAACACCCACTAGCCGTTGGTCAACAGTAAATATGTTTGTACTCGTAGTTGTGTATTAGTTGCTCTTTGATCGCATGGCCGATTGTTGTTGGTTAAACATTAAATGGATGTCAAATGTGTATGTGTGTGTGTGTTCGTATGAAAGACAATCGTTCTGCATGCAATGCAAGCATTATTAAATATTTAAACGCTTCGCTATTGCGGTTTTCCGTCGCGACTGTTGAGAAGTGTTTGGGAAATTGCAAAGAGCAAGTGCGAGTTAAATTTGTAACGAACGCACAGTGGGTTTGATTTAATAATAATTATTCAATTCAAATTTATGCCATAGGTATTTCTTAAGAAATACGAAAAACAAGAAACAAGTAAAGTAGAGTTTTAGATTGGAGTGACTTTGAACTTTCATACACGGCGCATGTTTTTATTTAAAATCTACCGTATAAAATTTGTTAAAAAATTCTCTTCATTTTGGAAATTTAAACGATTATTTTTTATTTAAATAAAAAAAAGAAGATTAATAAAAGCATAACAACTTTTTACAAATAATTGGGATTTTAACGCTTTTGTCTCTCAGTTTAAATTCCACGAACAAATTTAACGAATTCGCTACATAAAATAATCAGTTATCGAATATTTTGCGTTTCTTAAACTACAGTAATATGAGAGGTACTCCGGGTGTGTAACCCGATTTCTGTAAATTTTGAAATTATGCTTACTGAGTTGACTAGCAAAGTGTGCACTAAATTTGGTAGAATTTGATCGAACAAATACCCGGTCCCTATTAGAAAAAATTTGTTCTAATCCTAATACCACAAAACTGGCTTCGAGCTCAATAAAATTACAAAAACAATAACATCGTAACTTCTAAAATTCTTAAATGAATTTTAAGAATTATTTCTTTTCTCATTCAGAATAAAACATATTTTACATAAAATGTCTTGAATTTCTTTATTTCTTATAAACCATTTAAAAGAAGCTTTCAAAGTTGAAAATATAAAAACAAAAATTGTGTAAATTTTAGAATCAGTGCAAATTTTTTTTCCGATTCAACCTATTTTCGCAAAATTAATCTGTGGTGTAAAAAGCGTTCACATTCTCCTTTCGAAAGATATATTGAAACCTAAAATTCCCAAATAATTAAAATAAGGCAAGTTAGTTTTGTGGACGAAGTCATTCTTAATTGGGTTTTTTATAAATAAGTTGAGACTTCGAGGGTGTTTGGAAAATTTCAAACACATTTTTGTGAATCAGCCGACCTCTACTAAACAAAAACAAAAAAAAAACGTGTGTGGATATCCGTTATACGTATATTTTTAACAAGTACGGATTTTCATTACATCCACAATCATTATCTTATTATGCTTGACTTTAATTAGTTCAAATATTTGAGGGTAATTTTCAATCATATATTGGGTATTATCTACAAAATGGTGGGCTTCTTATAATTCGAAAACTTGTCAATGAAAAAGCTTAATTTTAAAAATCAATTCAAATATTTTACATAAAACTTTTAAAATGGTAGCCGGCTATGTTCAAAGAGAAAAATTGTTGAAAAATTTTGCTGGCTTTTCTGAGTTTTTATATTTTGTGATCAGTTTTAAAATTTTGTTAGTTACAATTTTATTTAATTAAATTTAACCAGTTTGTCCAATGAAATGTTTTTTTTTATATACAATAGGAAATTTACAAAATAAAAAACTGACAATTGTTGGAAATAATATTAATAAAAACTAAAGTTACTCTCAATCGATATGTTGCACTGTAAATAAAAAGAAATTTTTCCTAACACAAAGTGGGAATGTTTTGTTTATCTTATTACTTATTAAAGAAACTGTTATGAAAATTGTCCTACCATAAAAAGTGTTTTAGAATTTTCTTATCTAAACTAAAGTTTGTGTTTAATAATACATTTTTCATGCAATAAGGATCCGTGGTTAATAGATCCCAATTAATTTTGGCTACCGTTTTATTACCTGTTCTAAAAAACATAAAAAATAAGATTTTGGTTTACACATGTAGGTCTCCTCTCAAAATTAAATTAGCGACGAAAAATTCAGACTATTTCCAACAAATATTCTGCATACAAAAGATCGCTTATCTTTTACAAATATTATGGTCATTTCGACACTGCCCTTCGGCTCTACCGTGCGCGTAAAATGGGCTGAATATACATACCTTGGACAAGTCACAATCCTTAACATCTACTCTCAAACTACCGACTACTCCCGAATATGCGAAATAAGTTGAAATTAAAAGAACCGTTGCATAAATGTTTTATATTTAGGAAGTGTTTTTTTTTTATTCACAAAAAATTTATCAATAGATATGTTTAAAAGTTGAAGCTATTTTTTCAGTATAGCAACACTCTTTAGTCAATTTTTCGCAATACTCTGATTATTGTCTGAAACTATTCGATAATAATGTTTGTGAGCACAAATAATCCAAATTAATTCAAGTGCATAGTGCAACCGATTTAGTTGTTGCCGAAAAATCATGGGCACAAAAAAAAAATCAATTTTGAGATAATTGCGTTTAAAGTTTCAAGTGAAACTGACCAGTCACTCAGGTTGCAGGTTACCTTCTGCTAATCAGTGCTGTAACTTCAGTTCTAAGAGTTGGCTTCTTTTGAACAAACATTCTTCACGAAAGGTACATAAAGAAACACAGAAAAAAAATTCGATTTTTTCGACCCAATATCAAAAAAATTACATTAGTTTTGGTTTTATAGAATTAAACCAATTTTAAAGCTGATCTGTATGCAAATAAATTCTGAACGGAATCTTTGTTTTTCCATAAAATTAAAAAAAAACCTTTGTTTAATAATATTTTCAAAATTTAAAAATTCAAATGTAAAACAAAGTTCAGCGATTCCTTTAACATTAAAAACTAAAAATTACCTCCAGAACTTTCTAAAAAAAAATTGAAACGGTACGAATTTGTTTTAAAGGAATATAAAAATCAATAAATAAGACATGCTATCTAAATTAGTTTGACTTCGCTTTGTACTCGGAAGATATATTTAGAAATAGATGAGCTGGTGTAGCATCGGAGAAAAAGGAGGTCATGTTTTCATGCAGAATAGCGCAAGTTTCTAATTTAAAAAAAAAAAACATTTTTCCTTCTTTTTTTCCACACCTTATTCAGACTTCCTTAAAAATTCGAATTAAACGAAATCCTTTGAAATGGAGCTAAATGATACATTGCCGGCCGCAAATAATCTATCCTTTGGAAATATTTCCTGCAATGCACTCACACTGTGTAAGTCTCTTTTGCGAGTAAAAAGCATTCGCTATTTAATTTTAATCGCTTCCTTAAATTTCCAGCAACAAAATTAAATGATAACGATAACAATGTAACAGTGCTGAAAGTTAGCTCGCCTATTGGGACCACAGTGCGTATACGTGTCCGGCATACAGCGGCAACGCAAGTGCATAGTGAAAATGAAACTGAAAATAGTGATAGATAAACGTATAAAATTAAATGAAAACTGAGAAGCAAAAAAAACCGAGAAAGAAAATAAAATTTGAAAAAAATAGTAAGTGTAAAAATTAAAAACTTAGGCAAATAATGAATAACAAGTAGTAAGAAAAACTAATGAGAAATACATCAAGGGGTTTAGACTGAAAAATTTTAGTAGTGAAAAGAATACGATGCGTGTAAATTTCAAATTGAATCAAATGTGAAAAACAACAACCTAGAAAAGCAAAAAATTTACCTTAGCATTTTAGCACACAAATTATAAATTTACCTGATATCTATGAACCAATGACCGCATGCCATCAGACTACAATAAAGCGCAAGCAACACGCCACTAGACAATTTCGCTGTACTTACCCTCGCCCCTATGGTTAATGTGCAGTCAAAAGCCTCCTTCGTGCATGCTCGTGTCCATTGTCGCTTGCTCTTTTGCTATGGACAATAACAGCGCGGCGCTATCCCAATAATTCTCCGCCCCATAATTTCGAACGGCGAGCTGATAAATTTCTCCGAAGTCAGTCAGTCATATGTGAACCAAACGACAGCGAACCGTCAACGCTCGTGGACACGTTTCCGTTGCTATTTCCGTTCCGCCGTCGGTAGGGAACTACAAATATTTATAACTTTGCATGTGTGAATAAAACGAGCTAAAGACAACAACAAAAAATAACGATAAATACGAAACTAGCTTAATAGCCGCAGGCATTAGTGAGGTGGACATTTAAAAAACAAAAAAAAAAAACACAAAAAAGTGCGGGTAGTGGGCGATCGGGGGAAAGATGATGGGGTGCTTTCCGCGAATGAGTAATCAAGCAAATTATAAGGTCAGTGCGCGCAAAACCAAACTAAAATAATAAAAATAAAAACTAAAAACTAAAAAAAAAATAAAAACAGAAATGGGACGGGCGAGAACAGCATGTGCGAGTGATTAGAGCGAATGGGCGTGAAAAAATTGAATATGTTTGTGCAACGATGCCTGTATATTTTACTCGTCAACAGCTGTAGAAATAAATAATTTTCCGAAATACACTATAAGCTCTAACGAAATGAACCAATTAATGGCAAATTGTAATAAAATAGTAATAATAATCAAAACAGAGCGGTCATCTAGCACATAAAAAAGTCATGATTAGTAGTAACAATAACGACAAATCGGCTAGCAAAATGCCACTCTTGTAATTGTGTGTGTGTGTGTAAAAGGACCAAAACAAAAATATACTAAACCTTGCCTCCTAGTCGCCTCATTTGCATGCCCATTTTCTGATAACAAATAATTGAAAAAGTAAAATAAAACCTCACCATCTTGTGGCAATCTAGTAAAGCGCACATTTGTCATATGTCGTGTTGTTCTCTGTACTATATGCTCTACATTGAAATTCTATTGTATATCTACTACTCTGGCACTTTTGCGTGGGTGTCGCCTCTATAACTTTTCAAATTTATTTATGTGCATGACTTATTACCGGAAAGTTACCGCCGTGCATTCGTTTCGCTTGAATGTTCGCAGTTGAAGAGCAAGCACAGTTGAATTTTTGCAATTGCAGTCGCATTCGCTTTTGCCACGTCCAACGTCGACAGCATCGACCACAACTCGCGCATCGAGTGGTGCAATATCAGTCAGTGCAGAGACAACGCAATGCCACCAAAACGCAGACGTCGATTTCAAGGATTATACTATCACTCGTCACCGCCGAAAGGTGAGTAAGCGAATTTAATTAATAAATTGCAATTTTTTCCTTTTGGCTTTGTTTTTTGTTTTTTTCTCGCTAATTAACTTCAATTTACTTTCTGCAATTGTGGGTACCAATGAAAGGTATTTGTTTTTCGCTTTTATTGTGGGTTTTTAGAAAGATATACAGGCAGATTATTGAATCCGAGTGATAGTGAATATGAAAATGAATCTAAAACCGAGTGAATTTTGGTTTGGCGTTCTGAAATCCGAAATTTTTGTTAATTTTAGAGCTCGATTTTAATTCGCCCTAGAAAAGAAATAAACAGCTGACAGTTGTCAATTTATCCAAAATAAGAAAAATGAGTGCGTTAACAACTTTTGCGGCTATTTTTATAGAAAATGTTAGACTTTCAAAAGAAGAAGGATCATTCAGATGCATTCCGATCCTTTAGATGTACCTACCTGATTTAGTGTAAGTATTTAAATATGTTTATTGGTGATCGCAATTGGTGCAAATATTTCCATAAACAAGTTTTATAGACTTGTGTTTAGCTACTGGGTCAACAAAGCAGCATTTATTATATTATTGGGTGTTGTGGTTCCCAATTTGAAAAAAATCCATTCGGGCACTACTACAACTCTCGGGCACGCTGCGATTTTTGGTGTAAGGTGATTTTCAAACAGCTATTAGGAAGGATGGCTGCATTGCCATTGGTCGTAGTAGCACTTTCAACAAAAAGTTGGTAATTTTTTTATGCTGATGGTGTTGGGTATTTTTCTCCGTACATTGAAGGAGGATTGCTTCCTGCATTGTATTATTTTACTCTTGTGTTTCCCTTTCAAAAATTGTAAAAACTACAATGGTTTTAATTTTAAACTACTTAAATTTCGTTTCTACTCCAAATCCACGAACTCAAACTGAGGTGAATACCATTCAAATTTTTCTTGTGAATTCGTTTTTCAGAACATGCAGATTCACTATAAATTCATTTTAGAAAAAAAAAATGTGGAAATGAAATAGGGAAAGTGAAACATAGAATACCAAATGCCGGATTGAAAGTGAATTTACTTGATATCCACTCGGAAGTGAATTACAGAACATGGCTGTTTTTCATTTGTCACGAGCGCTTGGTTTAAAGTTTATCTTCCCAAGCGCAGAAAATCGAAGCAAAAAAATCTAAATGAGAAAGCAGCAGTCTGCTTTGAAAGTTCTGTGTAGAAAAAGTTGCTCTAAGTAGACAATTGGGAATTCAACTTAAAGTCTAAAATTTGTACCAAAGCATTATGGCAATTTTAACTGATATTTTGGCCAGAAACCTGGTGTTGTAATAATATTGTGGTTTTTGGTATCTACTAAAGAATTCTTCATTTCATATGCAAATTTTTTCTTTTAAAAATATATTTTAAGGTTGCCACTTGTGTGTGGTTGTGAGTGAACTTTTGTGATCGATTGTGTGTTTTTTTTTTTTAGCTATTGGGAACACTGATTTTATTTATGAGTGGCAACTTACAGATAAACTATAAATAATTAACAACGCTTAAATGAAACAAAATTGTGTAACAAAATTGTAAATCGGAAAAGTGCCTTAGTCTTACAGCAAATGCAAAAATGTATAATAAAATAAATAAATGCGGTCAATTTAAATTTTTGCTACATTCACAATTTCAGTTGAAAATCGCCCAACAAATTTGTATGTCACAGTGCAACAGCCCGAATGTGCATTTGATGCAATACCATTTTTTATGGATTTCAGTCCGCTGGTTCTATCGAAATGACACCCAACTTCTTCCATCACGCTTAATTTTTGTGATACAGTGTTGAAGTTTTTGCTTAGGTTTGCCACAACATAGGCTAGCTTTTTGTCAATGTTTTCTAACACTGTTTTACGAATAGAAATTCTAAAAACTGATTTGTGCTCAGTATAAAATTAAGCAAATGCTGATGTCCAAACTATTTAGATTTACTTACTCTTAGAGTCAGTTTTATACAAAAAAAATGGCCGAAAAATCGCCACCATTTTGTACATTTTCGAGTTCTTTCAGTGGAACTGCCAGAATGTACAATTAATGCAGTTCCACATTATATTGTGTTGAGTCTGCTGATTCTAAAAATGACATCCAAATTTATCCATCAAATCTAGATTTTGGAATAAAGGTCGCTGAAGGAGTTTCATGAGTTTGCCCAAACATAGTTTGACTTTTTCTCAATTCTTGCCAACACTGCTTTATGATGGAAAGTTCTAAAAACTAATATGAATTATACACAAAATTAAGCAAATTTTGGTGTCTAAAGTGCATACAAATATTTTCACTGTTAGACCAATTTGTATACCAAAAAAAAGTTTTAAAACCAAAAAACAAGTTTTTTACTTTATCGAGTTATTTTTTAGCTAAAATTCTGAACCAAAGCAACTCGAAAAAAGTTATACCATTATATTTTCGGCTTTGCGGTTGCAAACAAAAGTTTAAGGGGCAAGTACCTGTAGACTCGTAAAAAAAATCGATTGTTTTATTGTTTAATCGGTATACCCTGTCAAAGTTTCAACAGCTAATTTTCGAAATTGTGGAACAGATGCTACTCGCAAGTGGCTGGCGCCGAGCCTGCCGAACTCTTGACCGCAAACTTTAAGAGGGATTTTCTCAAAACCATGTTTTTAAAAATTCTGTAAGTAATAATAAAAAAAAAACAATTTTCATTATCTAACATTTATTCGAAAGTGCTGATCTACATATATATGTAGACTAAAGATTTCAAAAACAAATTATACATTTTTATACCCTTTACTGCAAGTGTAACGAAATTTCTTTTCAAAATCGTAATTTTTTTGGGAGCATGTTTTTAAGTTAATTATCGCAAATACTTTAGTCTATCTACGATAAAAAACCCTATTGAGTAAGAAATTTGTTAATTTTCAATTTTCACTTTGGTAGAAAATATTTTTTGGTCAACCTCTCACAACACTCTAAATAAATATCATAAAAATTCCCTACAAATTCACTGCAAAAAAACCTCACTAAATGTACTTCCTCCCTAAAGGCATATTTAGCGTGGTTCTTCGAACAACATGCTAGTTACTTTTATTAAGTTTTTTTTTTTTTTTTTGTTTTTGGAGAATATGTTGAAGTTCGATTCACTATTTAGTTCGAAATTTTTTATTTTGAACTCAAGTTAACACCTGATAGTTAAATACTGTTTGCAATTTTGTTGCTGAAAAGTCGCTGTTCAATATCAATTCACAGCAACTGCTAGAAATGTAATATTGAAAATTTAGCAAAGTTTTCCAACACTACCCATTCCATAAATGGTTGTAAATAATTACTGAGTCGCTTTTTTTCTTTCATACGAATATGCAAAAAGACTGCATCCAAACTATTTTAATAAAACCATAAAAAAAATTGCCCTTTTTGGGCTGCAAGTTCGGTAAGGGTTAACAGTTTTGATAAGCCATAAATTTAAAAAAAAAAAAATCGGTAACATTCTCTATAAAGCGATATGAGTATGATTATTTTTGCAGTTTTGCATCTCAAGCAATTCTGATGGTGAATGGAAATTATAAATTATGTAAAAATTTTAAATGTATAAAACGCAAATAATTTAAGATAATATTTATTATACAATACTAACTGAATATTTAACTAAAGACTATATTTTTTATATGAAATGCCTAAATTTTATATCATTTAAAAAAAAGTGTTAAAAAAAATTGAAATTTTTAATTTTTGGGGTTCTTTTTGGCGAGAAAAATATTAGATATAAATAAAACAAGCAAAGAAAAGTCTAAGTTCAGGTGTGATAGAATTTTAAATACTCGACAAATGTTGCTATTTCAAAAAAAATTCTGTAGGCTTAAACGACTTTTATTTACTTATAAAAAATGTAATTAATTTGACTGCGGTACGTTTCAAAATTGTTGATCGCTACCAAATTTTAACGACATGATTTAGTAAAATATCGAAAATTTTACATTTTAGTAATTTCCCGTTACATGAGAGGTGGGCATGATTTTTGTCGGATTTCTGTGGTTTTTTCTGCGATATGATTTTCGAAATTCTGCTTAGTGACTTAAAATGTAAAATGCGTTTCAAATTTGGAAGAGTTTGTAACGTAGTTTCGGATTTATACACATTTGCTCTAAAATGGTGATTTTCGCGCCCATTTAACGAAACATTTTTTAACCTTTATATTATCTTCTTCAACCCAATGCTGTATATCAACTTTGGGCAAATTACCTTTTACAGAAATTTCTCTTTTCATTCTGAACATTTTGGTGTATATTATATATGTACAAACTGTTTAAGTAAATTATTATGCCCTGGGCACTAAAGCGCTCGGTTATAAAAATATTTTTTATGTACTAATTAATGACATTATGGCGATCAGAAAGTGAGTGTCCTTTGAATTGCATGTAAAATCAGAGGGTTAGTTATTATAATTTTATTATTATTAAATTTTAGGCTTACCACTAGTATGCATTTAAAATTTTATATGCGCCATTTCCATGTTCCTATGCTAGGATTAAACCAAAAAGTATATTTACGCTTTGCCGATAAACTTGAAATATTTGCAAAGTAGTATGCAAGTGCAAAAGTGTTTTCATTAATATTTATGGCCGATTATCTCGGTTGTCGGAGTTTTTCTATATTGTTAGTATTAATCTTTCATTTCCCACAAATCGTTTTACGAATTATTTTATTTAAATTAATTTAATTTAATTTAATTTATATTTTGTAAATAAATTTGCAAAATATAATCGGAGGCTGGGCTACTGGGCCATTTTGCCTCTAAAAGTCGGTTTATAGTTCGTGGAGAAGATTGTGTTTTTTGAGTGATTCGGTTATTATTTGAATCTAGGTTTTTAAATTGTGTAGCCTTTATAGATTTTTATAAATAGCATTTTCTATTCTCGAAATAATGTTGCCCATTCCAGGGTGGTCAAATTTTCGAGTTATTTTCTCAGCAATGTGGTTTGTGCTTTTCTCAAAAGTAACAAAAGTGAAACCTGTTTTACCGTGAGGGTGAGCGTTGTGCAGCTGATTTAGTTGTTGTAGTTGTTCGAACAATTGTTTTGTTCGAAAGTCTCGATTTTTATATTGAATGCCAGTTATTTTTCTAATTTTATTGCGTTCGATGAATTAAATTAATAGTGCAAGTGAAATTTATAGGTTGCTATTTTTTGTGTTGTTCTTTTCTCATATGAAAATGCAGAATATTCGTAGGGTCTATGGTAACATTTTCGTAATGTTGCTCTTGCATAAGGTGGCATTTATTTCGAGAAAAGAAAACAGTGTAAATTATAAACGACGATGAAAGGATCAATGGGGAAATTATGTGAGTCAAGAGTAGGATTTGATAAAGTCATCACATATCATATCTATCACGCTCCCAAAGTTACGATGAAATCTCGGAAACTGCGGCTCAAGTCAATTTTCTCAAATTTCGCCGAAAATAATTAAAGAAATGGTCGTAAATTCTACGGAATTTTCTGAATTCCCGACACTTGAAATAATAATTGATATAATCTGTAGCTCAATCATATCTTGATATTATTAGAAATGAACCAGAATATTTGCAATCTGAATTCTAAATACTTTTAGAGGCATTAAAGCGAAAAACCGTTGCCTATTTTCACCATCATATGAATGATGTTTTAGTAAATTTAGCTAATTATTTGCATGCTTTAGTTGCTAATTAGTGACTCCATTTTCATGAAACCGTTAATCCTTAGTCTCTACTTCAAAACCGAATACCGAGTGGTTAGAGCAATATGAAATGGGCCAGAATAACAAGCTCTATCGAGTAGAAAGTTGTGCATACCAATCAGAGCCGTAGCCAGGATTAGGTTTCGTGGCAGTTCGAGGGTTATTAGTTAGAAAAAAAAAACAATATTTTAAGTTTTGTTTCAATATATTTCATTAAAAAACCCCTACTGTCTTCTTCGTAGCTACGGCTCTGTTATCAATAAATTATTTTAAAGAAAAAACACTTGTGCGCCCAAGTGGACAAGCCAAAAGTAAGACTCTTGAGCCGTTTCTACAAAGAAATATAGAGTTAAATATGGGTGAGAGTTTTATAAGAAATTCTTTTAGTGTGAGATAAAATAGTAGTAGAAATTTGTAAAAATAGTAGTAGGATAAATAAAAATAGCAGTAGTAATCAGTAGAAGCATTAGTGAAAATAGTTGTAGAAAGTAGTAAAATCCGTAGTAAAAATTAGAAAAATAGTAGTAGGATTAATGAAAATAGTAGTAGTAATTAGTAGAATAACATTAGATAAAATAGTAGTAGAGATTAGTAAAAATTGTAGTAGCATTAATAAAAAATAGTACATTTATACATACATACAGATACATTGATATATTTTTCTCATAAAAGCTTCATGTCGTGACTTCGTGACGCGATTCTGACGCCAGCTCCGTAACGCGATATAAATAATCACTGTCGCTAAAGAAGTTTTACTTCAAAAATAAAATGTTATTATTTGACATATTGCCATTTTTAGGCATACTCAAATTATTTTCAACAAAGTTTCGAGAAGAGTCGGCATTTTTCAAGTGATCGGTCTTTTGAGCGCCTGCAGCTTACCTTGTATCAGATTGAGGTTCAGCTTTCCAACACTATACGGTATTAATGAGAATTCGAAATGGCGTGCCATTATATAGCTTCTGTATAAGCATGACCTGCATTTCTAATCACGCACTTTCCAATAACAAAAAAATTGACGCAACCGCATTTGATTTATTTTATGTAAAAGTTACTATACACATGCTATGCAAAGGTTTTATACTTTTTCCTAATTCTACGCAATACATAAGTGTGCATTTGGTAAGGTAACAGGAAATTAAACCTAATCAGCGGTTTCCGTTTCCGGATTGAAGTGCAAATAAAGTTGTTATAATTAATTTGTCCTCATAAGAAACTTACCAACTAAATATTGCGCATCATAAAATCATATAACCTACGAAATTATACACTCGTGTTGTTGTGGAAAAAAATACTTAGGCAACTACGAGAAATGACGATAAATAGCCGTATATGACTAAAAACGTTATTGTTCGAAATGTTTATGGTAAAAGTCACGTAAAACTTTCGCTAAGGTGCTGGTATTTTTATATTTACAGTGCTATGCTAATATTCGGAGCACATGCAATATAATAAGATACACTTTCTTAATGAACAATGGACTGACAAATAAAAATAATCATAAATAATAAACATTGCTTATTGATACGTGGCTTCTAGTGCAGAAAAACATAGGTCCTTTGCACAATGGTATGTATGTAAATATAATATTTACAATAGGAAAAACTTAATTACAAGTATAATCACAAATGCGGATATATATGAGCTTTTAGCTATTGCCTGTGGTGTAATAAAGTTTCTTATGTACATACGTAGAGCTTGACATGACCATTATTACATACATACATAGATATGTGTGTATGTGTAATGAAAAGAAAAAAAATCAACTTCCCTTCTCTATGTTATAACTGTAGTGTCAATTCACATTAAATCGATCATTGGTTGCAATTGACAGCGCTTGATTGGGATAAGCTTTGAACATATAATAAAGTTTTACTTAAGGAAAAAAATTTAAAAAAAAGTTGTTATGCAGAATTTTAAATTCCAAAATTCTCCGGACCCTTCAAGATAATTTTTTGAATATTGAGTATATCGAAAAGTTTCAAAATTATTCTATATAAAAAGAAAACAAATTAGAATTTTTGAATTTTCATCATCGACAAAATTTTGCTAATACTACTTATTAGATCTAGTAAAAATAACCCATTATTTTTCCTTATATGCCTTTAGGTATCTCGTATCTCGCGTTATGTAAATTCGATCAGGTTACGTCCAATGGCATCAGAAAGATAAGATTTTGTACAAAAAAAAAAAAACTCTTCAGTCAGTTTTGTGATTGCTTGATTCAGTATTGTTTGAGTACGCGTCAAAGACGGACACCAGCAAAGAGAAAATAACATATTTTACAGTTTTTCTTCGATACGGGAGGCGAAAAAGTCAGCCGGGCTGCTGAAAATTTGAATAGAGTTTGTGGTCCTCATATTGTAACAGCCAACCACGCGAAGTTTTGGTTTCGTCGATTGCGTTTCGGTAGTTTTGATATCAAAGATGCACTACGCCCCAAGAGAAGATTGAGAAAATGGACCGTGCTATGATTTTGCTAATAGATACGAGGGTTTCTATGACAGTGGCAGCATGAAATTATCCTCAAAATGGCACAAGTTATCGAACAAAACGGTGACTTAAATCTAATCATTCTATGCTGAATAAAACCTTCAACTTAATGAAAAAATAATAATGGCTTATTTTTTTTTTTATAAAACACCTCAAGGCAAATTTATATAAAGTGGTATTATAAGTACAGCTACAAAACTCTCATGTATTTTGTGTTTGCTTTTGCGTAAGGGTTGTCAAAATATACACGTATTTTGTTTTTGATTTTACATCTCTTGAAAGGTCATACGCAAAGCAAAAACAAAATACATGTAAGCTGAATATAAAAAAAATCAAATCGGTTTCTATAGTGAGACCACCATTTATAAATTCGCCTTACAATATCTAAAAAAGTTTTGATTATCTCAAGCATTTTTCTTTGAAAGATATGCATATTTGAGTTTATTATAGACATATTTTTTTTCAATCTCTATTGAATATCTAGAAAGTTATTATAGGTGTAAAAATTGTTCTAAACACGTTTTAAAGGCTCAGAAATTCCTGACTTGGGCAAGTAACATCAAAAATTATAGAAGAGCCTTTTTCTTTTACCAACCGCACATCGGCAGGCAATGGAAAATCTTCCAGAAAATTTCTGCCATGAAAAAACTTCTCAGAAAAACGATTTGACATTCGCGGGCGGCGAAGATCCTTGAAGCTGTGGCACACTCAAAATTGTAGCATAAGTTCGGCCCACATCAAGCTATTATGACGCCAAATTATATATTGTTATCACTTGTTTAAAAAAAATATTTTAAGAAAAGTTAAACTTCAGAAAAGTTATGTTAACAAATTTATTTTTGCAAATTTTTTTTTAATTTTTGAGCAACCTAAGTGAATGATTGTTCATTATTCTGTAAGAGGTACTACATAAACAATTTTAGCCCCAATAACTTATGTATAATTTTTATTTGTTTTTAGTTTTTTTAAATTTCAAAACTCTGCAAAAACTGTCTGGGTTTATTATGAACCAATTTTGATAATCTCGAAAACATCCAACTTTTCGTTGTGTTTTCGGAAGCAACTCTCTGTTCGATAACTTTTGGCAAAAAAAAAAAATCGGTGATTTGCCATCACTAGTTTAGAAAAAGAATATGAATAATAATAAGAAAAAATTGAAGTGTAGAGAAATTGCAATATTTATAAAATGCGTCACTACTGGGTGTACACAGACCGATGCTTTCTTTGTGAAGCTCTTGGGGCATTTTGGTTACCGGGTTTCCTTAGAGTAAAAAAGGTAAATAAATGGAGGAATGTTATCGAAACCAGTTAGTAAAAAGTAATGCTGTCTGGATGTTTAATAGTTATTCATGTCATCATCAAAAAGCTAAATACCTCGATTTATTATAAAAAATAACGAATTGAAGGAAAATAAAGTTGAAAAATTATCTACTTAAAAATGGAAAGAAACTTTTTTGTGTTTGGTTTCAGCCATGTTTTTGTTTTCATAGATACTATTTTTTAAATTTTAAGAGATGTATTTTTCTCTGTAAAAATTTGATTAAAAATTGCATTGAAATTTAATTTAAATATGCATTAGATTTTTGAGTCAACAATAGATTTTTTAAACCCTTCAAACAAATCAATTTTTTTTTTCATATGAAACAGTTTTTCAAAATCATTTTTTTTTGCAATTAAATTGTTATTTTTCTTTAAAACTCTATTCAGCTCATGGCAAACCGAGTAGTGAGCAAAAATAGTTGAAATTTATAAAATAGGAGTATATTAAATTTTATGACTTTCATCGAAATTTAAGAACACTTATTTAGGTGAGGTGCGTTATGCATTTCTGTAATATAAAAAAGTTAGCAACTAATTGCCATATACCAGCACGCATGAAAAAAATATTTATGTTCTACATAACAGGAAATAAACTGATTGTGTAGCAATTAGCGGCAACAAGTGGTACTATTTCACATGCCTTGTGTTCGGCCTATTTTTGTTGGTGCAATAAATGGCACAACGGAAATGTTTAGTATGCGGTTTCCGTTTGAGTTCCGGTTCACTTTCGTTTACTTCCCATGATAACTCTTTCTTGCACGGTAACGTGTGGAAAACGAACTTTGCACAGGGATACAAACATCTGAAATATGTTATTTACTTACATACAGTAGGTAGATGCATAAAATTAGCGCTGACAACTTAATGATGCGTTTATGAACATAGCAAATTGGAAAATTCCTGAAATTGTAGGTACATAAATTTAATGTCAATTATGTACCTAGAAAAAGAAGCGAGCTGAGGGCGCTTTTTCCAAGAATCTAAGTAAACAGAGCCAAACAAAATTAGAACGAATGTTGTGCTCAATATGTCGTATTACATACTTATATATGTACTTATATATTTATATATGTATTTATGCTTTAAAATTGCAATCCCAAATTTTTCAAATGTTCTAATTAAAATTTTTAAAATATTACCGAATGTTTGTTGAAATGTTTCCTCTATTTGAATAATGTTTGAACCGTGGATTTAACTGGAGTTTATTATAGGTCGTGAAATATGTTTTATGTTTACAGGGGTTGCCACCTGATTGAAACCCCTTTTTATTTTTAATTAAAATATACACAAATTATGTAAAATATTTAAATACGGGTGTCAAGCGGTTCCTTTCCGAAAGAAGGTTCTTAGTTAATTTTTATATTAGGGTTGCCACCTGTTTGTAAACTCAAATTTAATTAAATTATTCACAAGGTATATGAAATAATATAATATGATTGTCCAACGATTCGTCTCGATGAGGAGAAGTTTCATACATATATTTTGGTCAGTGTTGCCACTTGTTTAAAAAGTCGAAGTTAGTTAAATTATACACGAGTTATATGAAATATGAAAATATGGGTGCCAAACTGTTCGATTCACTGTAGGAGAAGGCTTATAGCATGTAGAGGGCTGCCACAAGATTGCAAAGTCGAATTTATTAAAATTGCACACAACTTATAGGAAATAGTAAAATATTGGTATTAAATTATTCGTATCGCTAGGAGAAAGTTTATTAGCATAACTTGAAGAGGGTTGCCACCTTTAAAAAAAATCAAACTTAATTAAATTATACACACGAAAAATGTTCATAGCTATATTTTTGAAAGATTTGTCACCGGTTATATGAAAGAAAGCGAAATGCGTTTTCAGGTTACATAAGCAAAGGACAATTAATAAATAAATATTGGCAGGACAATGTCTTCCGAGTTTTCTAGTATATATGATTTTGTAACAAAACTTGAATTAATAGTAAAGAACAAAAGTTTAGTTTTTACTTGTCCTTTAAGGAAATAAATACTTCTGAGTCATGAATCGACCTTTCATTGATTTTCCACATTTTCATATTTTTTGAGGCCACAAATTACGGATGAGTTGTTCCAGAGTTATGAATTTTTGAAAATTAAAAATTTTGTAACCAATATCTGAGAAACCGAATTAAATTTTACATGAATACTATAAATAAGTATATAGTAGTTCGAAACGCAACTATCGAATATTTTCTTCTAGATAAAAAAAAGAGGGTTAACTGAATCCACATGGAATATTTCATATATGTACATATTTTATGGCCAGACTACACTTTTTAAGGTGTTCAGAGATGAAATTGTAAAAATTTAAAAAAATTTGAATACAATTTTATGTTCAAAACGACATTAACTTTCCCTCACCTGTGATTGATAAACTGAACACTAATAATCCAATTTTGTCATGAATTGTATGAAACTATTGGTACAGAGTTATTTATCGATGAAATAGATATATTTTGCTAGAAAATTGTGTATCTAAAACTCTGTTTCTGTTTATTTCTCTTCGTGCCAGCAGTATACTTTTTTCTATCGCCATCAAAATCGAACTATAAATACTTACATATGTTTTAAATGAATAGCCCAATTTTAGGCTTTATTTTTCGCAAAAGTAATTCTTCCCCATTATAAGCTTTTTCATTAAAAACAAATCATAAATATGTAAGCATTTTCGGAATATCTCCACTCATGCGCCACCTAACGAATACAAATACAGCTTGTGTCCATGTCACGGGTCTCAGAGATACATACATATACCGTCCAAATTTGGTTGAAATACGTTCCTGGATTTTTGAGCCTAGTTGTGACAATGAAAACGGCTAAATTTTAAAGTAAATATGTAGGTAATTTGAAACTTGATTAATTTCCTTCCCTTTGACATCAAAATTCTTTAGAAGTACATACAGGGAAAAATGCAGACATGCGGCTGGATCAAAGTTCAGTACCTTATTTGACGTAAGTGGTTCCCGAGATAAACGATATGAGGGTTTCATATACATCCCACTTTTCTCGATTAACGTAGTATTTACCATGTAAGCATTTGTGCCAAATTTTAGCACCCGAGCATAATTGGTTTTCAAATTTTAGTCTGTATGCCAAGCGTCGCGCTCTCTAAATATCAGATCTTATGCATTAGACGAGGTTGTTTCCTACAAATCAATGCAAGATGCATTAAAAAAAAGTGGAAAATTTTTAGACAATCTTTTTTCCTTATTTAGTCACTGTTGAAAAAGATCGAAAAGGAAGTACAGCTGCGTTGTCCGTTTTTATTACATTTTGTATTCTTTTTTATTTTATGTCTTTTCATGTCGGAAGTATCATATCCTACAACCAGCGATCTAAAAAAAACCTACCTATATAATTAGACTAAAAAAAAACCATAGGCCCAAAATGTACTATGAAATTAAACCGAATTTAACGTCGGCAAAACTGAATCTAAATACATATTCACATACATACATCGCTCCTGTGCATCCAACTACTATTCGGTGTGTTGTTTTAGGGGCGATTTGAAGGTGAATTTAAATTTGGTTAGCCTTGGTTTTGATTTCGCCCACGATTGAATGTTACACAAATGTTTGACTATTTTCTTTTCTTAGGATATGTACACGAAATAAATTTAATTGTATGCTTGCTCTTGACAGGCTACATGTGAACATACCCTGTCGGGAATTGAATTACTTTAAAAGCAATTTAAAAAGTACTCTTTTACCAACTACAAGCTGTTGAAATTCTTTCACTTTTCATGCAAGCAACTAACTTTATTAACATGGCGATGTCCTAGGAGCAAGTTTGATGTTTGACAGGAAAAAATAAAAAATCCTAAAAACAAAAAATTCCTTTAAAATCAAAACTCAAAAAAAAAAGAAACAAAAACAGATCAGCTTTAACTCAGCATGTTTCACACTTGTTTTAAATTTTGATTTGTAAAGTTCCTTTTTCAGAATTTTTGTGATTTATTTCATTTCTTAACTGTAAATTAAAAAAAGTAACTAAAATAAAAAATATTAAAAAAGCAAAAATTCTTAACAACAAACAAAACCTTTATAATCAAAACTCAAAAAAACAGGCCAGCTATAACTATGCATGAATTAAACTTTTTTAAATTTTAGAAGATTAAAAAATGCGTAAATGCAAAATTTTGGTTTTTAAAGTTTTTTCCAGAACTTTTGCCTTAAAAAAAATAGTAGATGTGCTAGAAACAAAAAATACCTTTAAAATCAAAAGCCAAAAAAAACAGATTAGCTGCAACTCAGCATGTATCGGAGTTTTTTTTCAGAATTTTTGTGATTTTTTTATTACTTAACTTTGTGTTAAAAAAATGCTAAAAAACAAAACAAAAACCTTCTAAAATCAGAACTCCAAAAATAAACAGATCTGTTATAACTCTGCATGAATTAACCTTTTTTTGAAATTTTTTTTTAAAGTTTTCTTTTCAGAATTTTTGTGACTTTTTATTTCTTAAAAAATGGCAAATATGCTAAAAAAATAACTTTAAAATCAAAACTAAAAAAATGTATCAGTTTTAACTCTGCTTGTTTTAAACCAAATATATATATATATATAGCTAGTACTTATCTACCAAATATTAGTTAATAAAACCAATTACATTTTTATAAGGATATATCTACATATATTTCATTGAAAACATATTTTAACACAGAAAAATTATAATAATACTTGGTGCAAGTTAGATTTTTAATTTTAAAGCAGTTAACTTCCAACCATTCTTTAAATTAGTAAATTTTTTATATTGTCTTTTTTCCGACAGGGTATATATGAACATACAAATGTAGGTGTTTTCCAATCGGAAAGCAGAAAAAGTTCACCTTGGCATATTTGAAAGTCAATAGTACCTATACTATGAATAAATTTAATACTTCATGCGCATATGTTATGTACACACAAACACATATGAGTGGACAAAGACATGTTGAGTAAGGATGTGAAAGCTTTGCATATATGAATAAAGTATATACAATTTTATGACCGGAAGAAGTAAACGAACTACACTCGGAGGTTTGTCAAAGGCTTCGCAGTCATCTTCGGCAGTTGCCTCTGTATGCTTGGACTAAAAAAATTGCTATCTAAAATTTGGTGCATCAAGGTTGTATATATATACATATTATACGCCCGAACCTGATAAGCTTACAAAACTTATCAACCTGACAGTTGTCAGGCTTACTGCACCTAAAACTATGTTGCAAAATATAACGTTATTATCACGCGCTTAGTTAGTCATTAGAGGGATGGAACCCATATTAGCCGCATAGTTTTAGACGCTGTAAACCTGACAACTGTCAGGTTGCTGAGTTTTGCCTGGTCATCAGCATAGGGGGTATAACTTCTAAAGTGTGCACCAAACCAAAGAC
This sequence comes from Anomoia purmunda, assembly GCA_951828415.1. NCBI lineage: Eukaryota > Metazoa > Arthropoda > Insecta > Diptera > Tephritidae > Anomoia > Anomoia purmunda. The sequence goes on along the minus strand of OX639997.1, from coordinate 48,135,896 downwards.
GAGACTAGTGTCTGTTGGTAATTACCGAATCGATTGAGAATGAATTCATAATACCAGTTTGTGCATAGGTCAAATAAAATTGCACTAACTAGAGAGTCGTGATTTTCTGGCAACACAGTCATCAGGCGCGCCGATCGCTGTTAAAAGGCCTCCTACTCTGGCCGGTGTGCACAAACACAGAAGGTCTAAAATTTGTATCTTCGAAATAAGAGATCAAAAATTTCCTTCCCTGTCCACGAAGAAGCCACGTAATAAGGCTCGCGAAATTCATGTCTGTATTTTGTTTGGATATTCGAAATTGATTGCGGATAGTTTTTAAACTCCGACTGTCGAATGTTCGCTAGCGTGGTTAGGGGGTTCTTAAACTTTTTAAAACTAAATTGTGGCGGAGATAGTAGTAAATCTTTGCAAATTATTTAGTAGTATGCCAGTAGACATACTCAGTTGGCATGCGTATCCAAAAAGTAGTGAGCGGTAGATGGTCTATACTTGACAAGTAGGAAAACCCCATCACATAACGGGATCTAACCATTTTTTATTCACGTAAATAACACACTACAAAGATATCAAAACTATTATTATTTTTTAAGCCTACTTTTAGGCCGAAGAAAAATTTAATAAACAGTTTGAGCGATATGTGGAGAGACTTTCATACCAGAATGAACAAAGTCTTTCAAACTATCTTACTAGCTTCCCCATAATTGCTATTCAGAGGACTTTGCATTCACTTTCTTTGACAGAATTTCCGTGAAATTATGACTCTGTCAGTTTTCCCTACTCCCCCATCTTAGTGTTATTTAAATTAACTGGCAATTAATTTTTACTCAGAAAAATAAATAAATCTCATAAAAGTGAAAGTACATAATTGCTATTAAATCAACAACCAACCAACCCAACTGACTGGTGTATTTTTCGGTGGACATACAAATTGTTGACATTAATTCGACACCAGCAAATAGCAAATTTGGTAGTAAATTTAAGTTTTTTGGTTTGATCGCTGGTAAATATTATAAATGTACATAATTATTATTTACTTTCATTATTTATCTGACCTTGTTTTTGATTTGCCCTTCCGTTCCATTCCTAATTCACTATGCATGGGAAAAACAATAGCCAAAAACAAACAAAAAATTATAGTAAAAGGAGGTTTTTTTGTGTGTCCCATCAAAATCCGTTACCAAAATTCATAAACTACGAATTCAAATAAGCAAGAAATGTCGCATTTAACTTTGACCAACAAAAGCTGGCAGTCAACCATCGACCACACTTCATCCTCCTTGGCAAGCAATACAAATCGCCTTTCAACGCTTGGCTTCCGGTACCTTGGCTGCCATGTTGGCTAGACCGGGACGTTGGTAGGCCGTTGATTTGTTGGTCACTCAGGTTGCCACCGGCGATGTTGCTGAGTGTGTGTGGTAATGGTAATGACGTTGTGGCATTTTCGACACCTTTTGGTCGGCAAGTTGTTGGCTTAGCACAATTGGAAATCAGTTGTTGACCGGTAAGCGTAGTCTAAAGACGTTTATTCGATATTATAAAAATCGTGTAATTTGTCGCGGTTAGAGAAGTGGTTGTATGTGTGTGGTGATGAAGGAAAATTTTACTAAATGAAATAAATATTTTTAATGAAAATTTAAGGCATTTTTTAGTAGAGCTTGTTTAATTATTTGTCAGCATTCAAGGGGATTGGTTTTGCCAATCAATTCAATACGAAATGCAATAGAAAAAAATTGATGTGTGATTAGTATTATTGTTATATACATATACTAGCACTTTAAAAATGAAACTGGAAGTCATCGCCTAAGAATTTCAACTTTCAAAATTATTGCTTATTACTTAATTTATATAAAAAATACCCAAACGCTTAACACACTTTAAAAGTCTCTATTAAAATCATGTTTGCTTAATTTTTACTTTCAGTTTTACCAATGAATGGCCAGTCATCGAATCAAGGACGAAAGCGTCGTGACGTTGATGGTATGGTAAAAATATACATTTATTTTTATTTTACCAAATTTATGTAGTTGTATTCTTCGATAATTAAAAATGTACGTTTTGAGTGTATTCAATACCTACACGAACGATTTTTTTTTACTACCTGGACACAAAATTTTCAATTTCATGCTCAAAATTTTGGCGACAATTTTTTGTTTTTAATTTTTTTCCAACGGTGACATGTGACAAAATTTGGTTACGCTTTTGATTTTAACAAAGTGTATTTAATTTTTAGTAACAATATCTCGAGTTCTGCTAATCGCGAAGACTTCATTTTAATATCACATAAAGAAACGTACATGGGTTTTATTTATCTATGATATTTCCGCAACATATTTTTACTATTTTCGCCCAGTTGATTTGAAGAGATCAATGTACCTGGGATAACAAATTTGTACATCATAGTTTTAGTTAAATTTTCTATCAAATCATAGTTTTCAAATAATGGTTGGTATTTTAAAAATATTTTAAAAATAATTATTCATAGGGCGACATATCTGTGGTCATATGCAAAAAAGTGTTTTCCTCTGTTCGATGTTTTTTGTTTCAAAAATTCTTTTGCGACCTCTTATGAAACTTTTATTTATTTTTATTAAAATAAGGAGCTGGTTTCGGTATTATTTTTCTTTTTTAGATATGCATTTAAAATCATAACTCAAATCTCAAAATCTTATCTCGACTTGATATATGTCTGCCATAAAATTTCAGAAAAAATCTTTTTTTAAACATTTTATTCATTTATGTAAATGGAAGGGTAGCCGCGTACCTGCATATATCATTTTCAAATTCAGAATTCAGTACTCTTAAGTATTTAAATTTTTTTTACTGTTTTCGTTCCACCTGCACAAGCTCGGAAAGTCGTGGTAGGCCGGTTTACTTTTTACAAATTTAAGATGGAGTTACAGTTTACGGGTACCTATTTGATTTTTGTATGTAACAATACAAAATTTTGCACAACATAGCAGTTTTAGAAATAAAATATTTTTAATAATGAAGCTCCACTTCCGAAATTATTTATCCAATAAAAACAAGTATTGCCAATTTCGAAAAGCTAATATAAAGCCCTGACTTCTTTATAAATGCAAAAAATTACTGCTTTGTTTTCAACACTTTAATAAGTACTAGTGGCCGACGAGGGTCCATTTAATTTTTTTTTAAATTCATAAGGATATGAGTCTGCGGGTGGAGAAGCCAAATAAGTTGGGTTGCCATAATATTTTGATGATATAAATGTGCGAAGGGGAATGCCTGGATGAATTCATTTTAATTGATTTTTTGGACAGAAAAGTCAAAATAGGACGCCTTTTACATACAATATGTATACAGGGTCACCCTCTAATGGCAGTTTTTTCACTCCACATAAGATATAACCCAATAGATCTAACGTTAAAGTGCCGTTTTGGCCCTTGACTTAAGACACCCCTTAAAAACCGAATTTGGAAACTTCTTGCTGGGTTAAAAAGTTCTAAAGAATTATTTGCCGTAAACTTTCACTAGGAGTCTGCTCAGGCAAAAACTGCATGGTGTTTAAAGCGAATTCTACATAAAATAACATAACAAATAGTTTCATTTAAAAATTTGATAGCAGTCCTGTTAAATTGGTGTGTTAAAGTTAAGGGATAATTCTACTCTATGAACTCAAAATCAACAGCCAGTTTTATGACTTTGTCAAATGAAAACGAATTGATATATTGTATTATAGGTCATGTTTCTACATATGATCAGGTATATAAAATGGTATATAGAACGAATTTTTATGATTCTTTTTGTTTTTATACCTTTCATGAGAATGAAATGGTATATTAAGTTTGGTCCGATGTTTGTAAGTGCCAGAAGGAGAAGAGATAGACCCATCAAAAAGTATACCTAAATGATCAGGACGATGAGCTGAGTCGATTTAGCCATGTCCGTCTGTCTGTCCGTCTGTCCGTCTGTCCGTCTGTCCGTCTGTCCGTCTGTTTGAACGCAAACTAGTCCCTCAATTTTAGAGCTATTTTGATGAAATTTGGTGAGCAGGTGTCGTTGTACAAATGATTAAACATTTGTCGGAATCGGCCAGATCGGGTGACTATAACATATAATACAACCGATTATTCAGATATTGAATTTTGCGCCATAACTCCTCCATTTAAGCAGCTAAAGGCTTGAAATTTTGCAGAAATATCAGCCATTATTAGCTACGTATCAGTATTGAAAATCATGAAGATCGGAGAAATATAACATATAGCTCCCATACAACCGATTGTTCAGATATTGCATTTTGCACCATAACTCCTCCATTTAAACAGCTAAAGGCTTGAAATTTTGCAGAAATATCAGCCATTATTAGCTACATCTCAGTATTGAAAATCATGAAGATCGGAGAAATATAACATATAGCTCCCATACAACCGATTGTTCAGATATTGCATTTTGCACCATAACTCCTCCATTAAACAGCTAAAGGCTTGAAATTTTGCAGAAATATCAGCCATTATTAGCTACATCTCAGTATTGAAAATCATGAAGATCGGAGAAATATAACATATAGCTCCCATACAACCGATTGTTCAGATATTGCATTTTGCACCATAACTCCTCCATTAAACAGCTAAAGGCTTGAAATTTTGCACAAACATCAACCATTATTAGCTATATATTAGTATTCATCAAGATCGGAGTTCACAGTGTAAATCGGCAAGATAAATTCAGGAAAAATATTTATTGCGAAAAGTAATAAGCTCAGCGCAATATCACATGAATCATAGCGTTAAACGTTTGGGAACTATTTACGGATCTGATAACTGTTTTCAAAGACCGACATATGTAGGTCTTACATATTAATACTTAATTATTTGTATTTTTTAAATGTTGAATATCAAGCGTCGATACGATATTAAAAATATTTAAAAACCATTCCCTTCTTAAAACATAGTTCTTTTTAATTACATAAGGAAAAGCAATAAATAATTTATAACAATGCCTTTACTAGAATTATTTTTATTGATTCGAAGGAAATTTTCGCTTTTAACTATAGGTAATACGAAATTGTAATACAATAACACGTTTTTTACTATTCTTCCATTCATGAAAGGTATGAAGCCTTCGGCATAGCCGAAGACAGCGCTGTTTTTACTTGTTTAATTAAATGTCGTTCCAGGATCTGTTGTAAAAAAAAATTTTTTTTTTGTAAAGCTTCCTTAGCCGGTATAACTGCGTACGCAATTTTGCACCTAGAATAAAAAATCAAAAAGAATCTGAAAATACACTCGAAAATGTAGTGAACGTTGTGGTGTTTTGCTGAATATTGAGTTGAAAAAAATGACGTTGATTTGGAGGAAAACATGCTGCGAATAAGGTAAAATTCGTTGCAAAAACAGTCAGGTATTTCGTAAATATTCATTTATTGAAAAACTCCTAGTAAATGTAATCAGCAAGCTGTATCAAGCGTTTCAAGTCAAACCGTTGAGAATTGTAGGCGCAAGTGTTAATATACGAGGAACGACATTGAGACATCATTCTGAAAATCGATTTTTCTTTACTTTGTCTCTCCTCCGACTATATCGAAATATTTTTGAGGTTTTAAAAGCTCTAGAGATCCTAATTTGTGTCCGGTCATGGGCGCCGATTGTTTTGTTTTTCGTTGGTGTACTCGTTGGCCTTCCTGATACTTAAAAAAAACCTCAAGTGATTGAGAAATCATTTTCACTGAACGCCCGTTACCTTAACATAATCTATTTTTATAATAAAATTCATGCCTGTACTTTAAAAATGTCCTCAGCAAAAATTATCGAACGTTATACAAGGAACATAATATAAAATATTAAGACCCCTTTCAAAGTTTTTGTGTGCCTGTTTGAACGCAGTAATATCTCCAAAACTACGGAATGAATTTTCATAGAACTTTAACTAATGACTGGACAGTAACGTAATATTTTTTTTTTTTTAATAAAATTTTGTTTTTTTTCAACGACATCAACTTGTGCCACGGTTTTTTGTTTCTTGTTAATTTTTTGTTGTTGAAATGTCAGTTGTTCAGAAGAGAATTCGACAAAAAAAAAAAAGAAAAAGTTAAAGCTTGGCGGAGCACGCTTGGGATAGCTAGTAAAACTTATAAATATAATTTATCTCAGTTTTGATCTTTCTGTTTTTTTTTTTCGAAAGAGCATAAGATTATATATTTGGTATCGAATTTCTGGCGGCCCTTCTCAAATTTGGTTTAGAGACAAATTAGTTTCGGAATTGTGCCATCCGCAATGCCATATATCGTTCGAAGAGTGCCGATAGATGTCGCTACAACCGAATTATTGATAAATTGCATTTAAAAACAAGATAGGTTAACGACAATCTGCTACGTTCGTAACTTCTGCGCGAGTGCCAGGTCACGATTTCTTAATTTTCTTTTATGATACCAATCTATCAGCGATGTGAATATGAGTCGTTTTGGTCTATAACTTTATTATACTGTCGCATTAATCTCATACAATGTACACCTAACGACAGTGATTACCCTCAAATTGACAAATGAGCTATAATCCTAAAAATACACTTTTAGTTTTTTATATAGCTCGAAGTTGTATTTTGATCTTGTCAAAGCTACTCAACTAATTGAAGGTAGTTTCTTACTACATCTCCCTTTACTTTCCATTTTCACACTCTCACCTTTAACCGCGGCATACATCTCTCCCAAACTATAGAAAACAGAAACTATAATTTATCGATTTTTTAGCTTCTGTTCAACGAATAATTCATTACTACAGTGTTCTTTCATCTTTAAGTATTAATGAATTGTAGTAAGTGTACATACGAGTACTGCACAATTGGAAATAAATAAGTTATTATGATATTCTATGGATGATTTATTTTACGTTCGTTAGGAGGTTTCCGACTGCGCGTATATAATGAAATAAATATTTTAAATGCATTAGAAAGTAGTTACTTATTTTGATGTTTTTTTCTCCCTTAATACTCAAGTGTTTAAGACCAATTATTTAGCTCATGCATATATTTTTGTGCAAAACAATACTTATCCTTCGAATAACCGCACATTTGCATTGGACATTCGTTCATTATGTTCTCTCAACTCCCCTACCATCTGTCCATCTACTTATGACTTATTCAATTTGACTGATTCTCTTACATGCTACGTGAATTGCGCCAACTGTGTGTTCTTGTAGTACAAAAATTAATTATTAATAAACTAATCGTATTTTTCAATTAGTAAAAATGTCAGATGAAAGTTAAGTGGTGTGGTATTGCATGTGAACGTTCAAACGACAAAAGGCACATATATTTGCATTTGTGTGTGTGTGTCGGTGGTTCTAAAATAAAAACGAATTGAATAAATGCTTTGAAATTGTATGCAAAATCATAGAGTGGAAGCACTACATGGCGTGTATGTAATGTGGTAAACTACGAGTTCTATTGCAAAGATATAGCATGGCGTATGAGCAATGTGGCACAACGTACGCAAGAACCAGGTGTGACCTACATGGCGTATGAGTACACGTTAATTAAATAATAGTGTTTGGTAATTCCAAAGGGGAAATATATGTATATTTGTAATATCATATTTTAAGTATAAATGTACCAGCAATTTAAGTCTCTTCCCTAATTACAATTTCTTTTGTTTGTTTTTTAATAAAATCTCTTTTTGGTTCGATTTACATTCCCCAATACCTCTGACAATAGTCGCCGAAAGCCCAAATTTTGTTAATTTAATATACATTGTTTTCTAGCAGTGAAACGCTTCTAGTTATAACCAAAGTATTTTGTTCAAAACATACCTAAGAAATGCTAGTAATTTTAAGCTGCACCATAATGTTTATTGGATTTGACAAGGAGATATTGCCGTGGTGTCTAAAGTAGCCAATTTATATATTTATAAATATATTTTGTTGTTGCTAAATTATTGCATGCTTTACAACAGAAAAGTTAAACTCACCGCGTAATTTATTCAATGAAAAATAAAATTGAACAATCAAGTATTTTTTTACGATCAGATATAGAAATTATGAAATATTTCATTAATTTGATGAAAAGTATAAAATTCAAAGCATTCGAATTAAATAATAATTTTATTGATAGCGCTTATAACAGTTACTGGTTTAGATATATTAGGTAGTGCAAAGCTAGTGAACAAATTAGCCAATTATCAAACAGTAAACATATCGCTCAAAACTCGCTTGGTGCGTGTGATTATTTTTTTTAATATTTAAAAAATTAACTGGAGTTGGTCTGCAAATCTATGTCTGCTTTTTCATGACAATTTCGCACGGCCTAAGGTTGGTTAGGTTGATGTGGTAGTCTCCGTTGGGGGAACTCACTTTGATATATTAAAATAGTCCATTGTTATGCCGCTTAGGGTTTGAACGGTAGCGTACACCGTAACCAAAATGCTTGACTGAAGAAACGTTGTGTACTCAGAATGAAGTCCCACAAGCTATTGATTTCCACCCTCTCAGCCTCCCAACGACAGGGCAGCTGTATAGAAAATGAAAAGACAATTCTACCTGCCTCAGCTGCGGCAAAAAGTGTCAGAGAATATATTCAGCCTAACCGCATGAATACCTATCGGATAGTGTCCGGTCAGAACCCCTACGAGAATCGGGATTGTTGCTTTGGTAACAACCGGAGTTTCTTCTAACACCTGCGGTTCACCACCTGCCTGCGGGTCCTTGCAATTTTGCATCTTGTGGTATTTACCGATCGCTCGCTGAGCCAACGTTGAGCCCATCTAGAAGTCCATAGACGGCAAGAGAAGCTCCCACCCCCTCCCTGCTTGGAGTAATGACTTTAAGGATGCCGATATGAAAGTGTTCAGAGACAAGAGAAGGCGGGTACTCTCCGACCTGTTTCGACCGGACCATTAGAGACTCTGAGGCCTTGATTGCAGTCTATATCATATATGGCCCAAGTACTGCTTCTTTTTCCAAACGTATTTCTGAATAGAATGAAGTACAAGAAATCGACGACATCAGAGAGGTCAAGGTCTAACGTCTTATCATTATTTGAGTTCAAAACTAGTCTTACAATAAATTGTTTGAAATTTTGAATTGCTTTCAATACAACAAAACCAGCGTACACAAAGGCTGAGCCAATTGTATCCTCTCCCATCAGGAGATAATTTACACATTATAATTTGACGTTTATATAACGAATTGGTTGAAGTTAAATGAAAAAAAATATTTTCAATATGAAGTTGTTCTATTATTAAAAAAGCGAAAAGAAAACAGAACAAATTTGCATACTTTCTTTTGGTTGCCTCGAAGAGTACTTAGAATGGTATTACTTGTAAATAAATCAGAAATAAAGTAAGTTAATAATAATTCATTTTTCTATTCCAATGTGTTTTATATCTTTGCGCGGATAGTTTTGAGTACTATATATCCCTTTTTTAATCTGGATTGGTTTCTTAAACTACAAAGTTCAAATAATTTTATTCATCTTCCTAGAATTTTACGTTTTAGTCAGCGCTTCATTTTCTACTGTTTAAACCCAACAATTAAGTACTCAGAGTTTTATTTTTAACATTATAGTCTCATGTAAATCGTGAAATTTATGAAGAAAATCCGATTTTGGTCATTTTCAGGACACGCCAAGTAGAAAAGTTTGAATAACCCTAAAAGGTTCTCATATTAAACTTTCAAACTAAGTGGTGTAATTGCAATCTGTTTTTTGTGACTCAATCTAATGTAATGTATATAAAAAATAAGATTACAAAAACACGCGTGCACCTAAACAAACAGCAGTAGAGGTTAGGAAAAAATAGTAGAAATTAGTAGTAGCTTTGAAAATGGTAGTTCAATTAGTAAAAATAGTGGTAGTAACTAGTAGTACCATTAATCAAAATAGTAGTAGAAATTAGTGAAAATGGTAGTAGTATTACGTTACGCATTAGTATAAATAGTGGTAGTAGTAGTTATAGGGATAGTTGTAGCAATTAGTAGTTGCCGCTTCCTCAGTATGTATGTTTCGTTTTTATCATACAAGCGTCATGTTGTGACTTCGTGACGCGACTTCCGTGACGCTATGTAAAAAATTACTGGCGCTTAAGAAGTTTTACTTTAAAAAAAAAAATATGAACAATTTTCTGTACATATTTTAATTTTTTCTAATAAGAACGGGCCTTCAGCTCAAAAATTCTAGTTAATTTAAGTAACTTAGGCCAAAAAATTAATATATTTATTTTAATGCGTGAGAACACTAACCATAACAAATTCTAACAGTAAAAATTTAGATTTGTCTTAGCCACATCCATTGTAATATCGGCAAACTGTGGTACATACTCCCCCTCCTCTTTTTTTCCTGCTTTTACCCAGCCCAATATATTTTTGACATTGCATAATCATCAATTATATAGGAAACATTTTTTTAAATTTAATAAATTCGCCGAAAGAATAACTGCTACAGATATTAGTATAAAGTAAAATCTTTTTACAAGATTCATTGAAAGTAAATGGGCTTAGTTGCATAACCGACTTTCTTCCCGCCACAATCCTGCGTGATAATTCTGGGTGTTAACCAAAAACAATTTACATGCCTCTGAGTAGAACAAAAAAATACATACATACATTATGTGTGTCAAAAGGGAAGATACCACAGTCACAGTTGTTGTTGTTGCGGAGGTATCATTACCAACGAAACACTCAAAATTAATTTGCCAGCACTTAGCTAAATGTTTTTTGTTTTGTGGAATATTTGCAAGCAAAATCGCATGACAACACGCCACGCGTGTAGAATTACAGAGAAATAAAAAGAAAAAACTCAGCAAGTAGTTAGTTTATATGATAATGGCATTTCTTAAAAGACTAGACAAAAAAAAACAAAAATAGGAAGAAAACTACATTAAGCACTTTGTGAAAGTTACAATTCCCCAAAATATGAATTTAATTGAATTTTTACACACCTTGCAATTTGCTTTGTTTTTTTTTTGCACTCTTTGCAGAATTTGCAGTCAAACTATCGACAATAAGAATATGGATGCACGAAAAGGATATTGGCAAGTTGACGCGCATTTTGTGGGCGGGCCAAGGGAGTCGATTGTGTCAACAGGCGAGCACAAATCCGCGTGTCAAACGATTTTTGTCAGCGGTGCCTTATGTAATGGTGAGTTGAATTTTAGAATAATTTGAATAAAAATTGAAATTTTTAGCGCCTAAAATATTATAAGCGTTTTGCTAATATTTTTCCTAAATACTCTATGTATGTGTGTATTTATTGTAGTATTTTAGGGTGCTCTACTTTCAATATTAAACTCTTTTCTGTAGGAGTTATAATATTTAATATAAGTATTTTACGACTTCCACCGATATGTTTTGGAAAAATGTTAGAATTTACATGAGTTGAATGGATTTAAAAATACCTGACATATTTAAATTAAACAATTTTTTATAATATTTATTGCAAAAAGATCCTCTCAGATAAAGCAGTTTAAGCTTAAAAGGCGCGCATAGAAATACGAATATGTATAACAAAAAAGAAATTTCAATAGAACCATTACTGACGGTTTTGAAGTTGTTTTCCAATTTTGTTGGATGATTTAAGAAACACCTGAATAACTCAGTCAAAACTTTATCGATTTTTAATTAAAACAAAAAAAAAAAAACCATTGAAACGGTATTTTCTCACGCTTTTATTTCCTTTCTTTTCATTTCTTGGCCAGTGAAGCCATATTCTTCCCAATTTTTCTTCACAAATCTCATTATTAAGCTTCCGTTGGAAACAAATTTTAAACATTTTTATGCAGAACTTTTAGGTTTAAACTGTTCTACCATTTGAACTGATTCTTTTTTTTTAAGTATTAAAAAAAAAAAACTATTTTTAGTGGCTGCGTCCTTTTACTTGGCCCACATTTGCATCTCTACCATACATACTTAGTTAAAAATTTTATTCCAAAATTAATATGAATTAGATACTTTAAACTTATCTTATATTATAATTTAACTACCATCACTATAGGTGCATTTCATGTTATTTAATTTTACGTTTTTATTTAATATATCGTTTTATATAAAAACTCCGCTCAGCTTTCGGTAGAAGTTAACTAGAAGAGATCGTTCCATAATGAAGTGCGTTATGTTTGCTTTATTATCGGTTTCGTTTTGTTGTTTTTTGGTTGTTATTAAAAACCAAAATACCAACAACCAACTGGATTAGAATGTATTACATTATGATTTATTTAAATAATTATTTTTTTTTTAATTTCTTATTAATCTTTTTTAATATAAATTTATTCTTTATAATAACTTAATTCGTGCGGGGGTTTTCCAAAATTTTGAACGTTTATTTTTCTTTAATGTACAATAGTATTATTCAAAGTATTGCCCATTTGAAGATATGGCTTTTTCCCATCTTTCTGGCAATTTGTGGATCCCATCCCGAAAGAACTGCGCCGGCTTGGCAGCCAAGGATGAATCAAGCCAATTTTTGATATCCTGCTCTGATGTGAACCGTATTCCAGTGAGGGCGTTCGGCATCGATCGGAACAAATGGTAGTCAGAAGAGGCAAGGTCTGAGCTATAAGGCGGGGCGGGTGGGGTAAAACTTCCCATCCACTGTTTTCCAAATAGTTCTTAACCGGAATAGCACCGTGGGCCGAGCGTTGTCATTGTGGAAAATTATTGCCTCGTGTCTGGTCGCATATTTCGGGCGTTTTTCGGCTACTGCTCTCTTCAAACGGATTAATTGTGTTCGGTAGCATTCTCCATTGATAGTTTCACCCGGTTTTAGTAGCTCATAATACAGCACACCCTTCTGATCCCACCAAATACAGAGTATTAACTTCGCGCCATGGATATTCGGCTTAGCCGTTGATTTGACTGGTTGGCCGAATTTCGCATATGATTTTTTGCGCTTGGGGTAGTCGTAATGGATCCATCTTTCATCACCAGTAACAATTCGATGCAAAAATGACTTCCTTTTGTGGCGTTCCAGCAGCATTTCGGACAAGCAAAACCGCCTTTCGACATCTCTCGGCTTGAGTTCATGTGGATCCCAATTTCCTTGCTTTTGAATATATCCAGCCTTTTTAAAGGTTTTGAAATGACAACTTGAGTGACACCCAAAGATTCTGCGAGCTGTTCCTGCGTTTGGCAACAATCTTCATCGAGTAATGCTTCCACTTCTTCATCTTCGAACTTTTTTGGCTGCCCAGAACGTTCATCGTCTTCCAAGCCAAAATCACCACTTTTAAGTCGTACAAACCACTTTTGGCACATTCGCTCAGCTAGAGCATGTTCACCATAAACTTCCATAAATACGATGACTTTCGGCAGTAGTTTTCTTCATATTAAAGTAATGACGAAGAACTCGCCGCAAAAACACTTTTTCAGGCACAAAGTTCGACATATTTGAGTGAAAAAAAATTATTGTTGTTTATGCTTCAAATAAATGAGATATACTGAAAAGACGTATAATGACAGTAGCCTTCCAACGTATGTGCGGAATATATTGGAACGGTGGAATACATACAAGTTAAGCCATCTCTTAGCAAACCGCACGAATTAAGTTATAGCAATAATATTATATTATATTATTTTTGACCTAATTTTTTATATCCACAATATTAACTTTTCAGTCAAGGAAAGTCTGATGAGGAGATGTGGCAATCTCCGAAATAGCTATAATTTCTAACGCCATCACTGTTGTTGTATTTTTTTTTCTCCTTATATTAGCGTAAAAGTTAATATTGTAGATTACATTTTGTTTTATTTGAAATTTATTTAACCTATTTTGTATATTTATTTTTTATTTTAATTTAATTTTGTTTAGATTTTATGATGTGTGTAAATAAAATTCACTTCACAAATAAATAAATTTGCTTGTTTATATTTGGAAGTAATTTTGAAATCAGTTCAAGAAATTCTCAATAGTTTTTCGAAATATTTTGTTGAAGGTTTTTAATTACAATAAATTGTATAGTTGCTATGGAAAACCGCAATTCCTTTCGTTGAGGCACCCTAACGTATTTATCTATAAAATCTAAGTTGCTGTTTCTTTCTTATAAAACTCATTTTACATTCACCTATCTCTTTAGAATTCGATCAAGGATGTGCATCAGGCCGTCATCGATAATAATTTGGAGACATTGCAATCGAAAATGGAGCCACCGGTGCCGCCCGCGCTCATCACTTGTCGTGACGCGAATGGCCTCAATCTCATACACAAAGCGGCGGGGCTGGGCCACACCAAGATACTCGAGTATCTGATTGGTATTTGGCCGGATGGCGCTGCAGAGACGGATATAACTGGTAAAACGCCATTGCATTGGGCGGCCAGTCACAAAAATAATATGCGCTGTTATACGCTGCTTACGCAAGCTGGCTGCGATGAGGAAGCCATGGATTATGTAAGTGTCATGGATTATTGTACTACTACTACTACAATTGCCGCTATTACCATACAAAATAAATTACAATTCTATTGTTGCGTGGCGTACGTGTCAAAGTGTCTTGTTGTAATTGAAAACGAAATTGCAATCGAATTTGATTTGAAATTGTTTTATTTTTTGATAGATTTTCTAAAATTGTGCTTCTTTCACATATGTACGCTTTCCATATTTTTAGAAAATGAAATCACCTATTTACTATCGCCACAAGCCGCATGAAATCGAGCGTGCGTTTTTGGTTTTCGTGCCGGAGGCACCACGCGTTTCACCGGATATCGTCACCGATTGGGAAGCGTTGAGCGAGGATGTTGGCGAAGGTTGCAAGGTGAGTTATTTTGTTGTCAATTGTGAAAATTATTATGCATAGAATTTCGTAACAAAAAAAATCTTCGAATTGTCAATAACTCTATTTTTGCTTCTACGCATTTGCTGCATTTATTTTCGTGTTGCCTCGGCATTTCTTCTCCATTTTGTATTTCCTTTGAACAGAAACTGGGTATTAAAATACCAGACACGAATGGTATTCAGGGTCGCACCAATGACGACAGCATCGAAAATACGTCCGAAGTGGATTTGAATGATGGGTGAGTATTTGTTGTTGGACTGTTGTAGTTGCTTGGCAAATGTAGAGTTATTGCGTAGCATAAAAATAATGTTGATTTTTGGAGTTTGCTACAAAAAAAATTATTGGAATTTAATTATTGCAGCAAATGAGTATACTTTTTGAAAACGATTTTGTTTTATATAAATTTGCAAGTTCAAACACTGGAGGGCATTTACCTTCTGTCTGCTCTTATAATTCCCTTCCGTATGGCCGCTCGAAGGATTTCAAACTTACTCGGGAGAGTCTGAGATATCCTATTGATTACATGGCATTCCAATGTAGTCTAAGGCGGGGTGTATAGTAAGAAATTGTGTTTCTATGATAGCGTCTCTCGGTAGGCAATGGCCTCAGAGCGAATTTCTGCCATTAGAAAACTTCTTCGCTTAGTTCAATGTGTCGTGTTGTACTCGATGCTTTAGGGATGAGTCGAACTGAAGCGCGGCTTGTGGTTAGGATTGCGAAGGAACGAGATATTTCTGATATCCTTGTTCGTCGTAATAGTGCATCTTTTTATGATCCATAGACCCTTATAAAATTTTATATTGCTTCTGTTAGATCTCCTTTGGAATATACCTCAATTATTTGGCGACCTTTTCCCTTTGCGTTTGCAAAAATTTTTATCAAATCTTCACTAAGATATCCTAACTTTACGGATTCTATGCCTTCCTATAAATCATGATGCTTTCCTCTAAATCTGGAATTGCTTATGGATAGAGGGGGAATTTCTATCCTACTCTTTTATTTTCAATGTGCTTTCTAATGCTGTTGCTAGCTCCGAAATTTTGCAGAGAATACCGTTAAGTATTCCCCTAAGAAATGTGAGGCGTTCTGACTTCTTTTACGCATATTCCACAAAGTCCAATTATGCAATGAATGGACGTATTGATATTAAAATGATTTCAGGCAAGTAACAACCGCGGCTGGCTTGAATAAATTCCAGCCAGGGGCCCAATTCTCGACCACTTTTTGCAGCATGTTGAAGCTGTACGTCAGTAATAACGCGCCGAGTATTCTCTTCGAAGGCGTCAATCGTTTTGGGCTTACTATCTGCATAGACAAGCGACTTTACACAATCACACAAAAAATAGTCCAGCGGTGTTAAATCGTACGATCTTGGAGGCCACGCCACAGGCCTACCACGCGACATAATGCCCTCACCAAAAGTTTCCTTCAATAAATTTATTGTTTCGTTGGCCGTCTTGTTGGACCCGAAGCTCGTCCACATCAACATTCTCCAATTCATTACGGTGGGTTTGACCGACGCGCTTGATGGTCGTTCGGCTTCAATTCTTACATGAGTTGAATTTCGTAAGCCCGCGAACCAAGTTTCTTCCAAAAAATCTTCCATAAAGTGGATGGACACAGCTTCAATTGTTGCAGGCAATAGCGGATGAGCTCATTCGGGTCTTCTGCGATTACTCTGCTCCAGCAATAAAGTCCTCGGTGCGCACTGTACGGCGTCTCTGAGGATGCGCATTATCTACTAGAGTAAGCGTGAACTGAGTGGGAATCAAGTAAGAACTGTCAAAAAAACCGACTACTCTTTGAAAATCACACGTCTAAAAAGACACCCACATTAATACCAGCATCACTTCACAACTTTTCAAATCGAAAAATGTTTCTGAAGCTAGTATGGCTGGACAGAATTTTTTTTTTGATTTTTACAGAATTTTCATCCAAAAGAATTTTGAAAAGCAGAATTTAGTACCTCTCCCGCTAGCGGGTTGGGTACAATATGATTTTGGTTCAAAATTCTGTATTTAAAATTCTGTATGATCAAAATGATGGAGAACTGAAATTCTGTATATTAAAATTCTGGAATCAAAATTATTTTCGATCAAAATGCTGTAAAAATATAACCAAATAAGCAGATAACCTGATAAGCACGCTTACCTGAATAGCACATTTATTTTATGAATAATGGAATTCCGATTTTATAGAATCAATGGTATATATACATACATACGTCAATTAAAGAAAAATTCAAAAATTCATTCAAAACAAAAGTTATTACATTATAATGGCGAAACAATTATTATATTATTAAATTTTTAGCAATTCGCTTTAGAAAAGAAACATGCCTTAATATAAGCCTTTTTTTTTGTTATTCTTTTAATTCTGTTGTTTGCTTTTACAGCCTTCTTCGTTTGACTAATTTTGTGACCATTTTGAAATTTCTGAAGCTATAAATACATACAAACATATGTACATTTGCTTTATGTAAATCTGTTTTGATAATATAGGAAACCATATGGGTCAAGACAAGTCATGTATTGGCAGTATTTTGTTTTGCAAAACTCTGTATTGAAAAACCGGAAGAGCATATGGATAAATAAAAAAGTGCGCACTTTTTTTATTTATCCATATGCTCTTCCGGTTTTTCAATACAGAGTTTTGCAAAACAAAATACTGCCAATACATAATTTTGATTTACAGAATTTAAAATTACAGTGTTCCGCAATACAGAATTTTAACAGTACAGAATTTTGAATTACAGATTTTTGAATACAGAATATTGAATACAGAATTTTAAATACAGAATTTTGAACCAAAATCATATTGTACCCAACCCGTTGCTAGCTCCGAAATTTTGCAGAGAACACCGTTAAGTATTCCTCTAAGAAATGTGAGGCGTTCTGACTTATTTTACGCATATTCCACAAAGTCCAATTATGCAATGAATGGACCTATTGATATTAAAATGATTTCGGGAAAATAACAACCGCGGCTGGCTCGAATAAATTCCAGCCAGGGGCCCAATTTTCTCCCACTTTTTGCAGCATGTTGAAGCTGTACGTCAGTAATAACGCGCCGAGTATTCGCTTCCAAGGCGTCAATCGTTTTGGGCTTACTATCTGCATAGACAAGCGACTTTACACAACCCCACAAAAAATAGTCCAGCGGTGTTAAATCGTACGTTCTTGGAGGCCACGCCACAGGCCTACCACGCGACATAATGCCCTCACCAAAAGTTTCCTTCAATAAATTTATTGTTTCGTTGGCCGTCTTGTTGGACCCGAAGCTCGTCCACATCAACATTCTCCAATTGATTACGGTGGGCTTGACCGACGCGCTTGATGGTCGTTCGGCTTCAATTCTTACATGAGTTGAATTTCGTAAGCCCGCGAACCAAGTTTCTTCCAAAAAATCTTCCATAAAGTGGATCGGCACAGCTTCAATTGTTGCAGGCAATAGCGGATGAGCTCATTCGGGGCTTCTTCGATTACTCTGCTCCAGCAATAACGTCCTCGGTGCGCACTGTACGGCGTCTCTGAGGATGCGCATTATCTACTAGAGTAAGCGTAAACTGAGTATGAATCAAGTAAGAACTGTCAATAAAACCGACTCCTCTTTGAAAATCACACGTCTAAAAAGACACCCACATTAATACCAGCATCACTTCACAAGTTTTCAGATCGAAACCGAGTTCAAAAGATCTGCAAGAAAATCGTTGCAATATACAGCTACACTTTTATCCGTGATGTAGCCATCTTCTTCGGAAATTTGCTGCGATGACGATTCAAGGAAGGAACTTAAAGTGAATCCAATGTGGACCAGTGAGAAGTATTTTTTAGTTCAGAAGATGCGCTGCAAATAGTGTATTGATCGAAATGAAGACCACTTTATAGGAAATAAAATAAATGTTTTTGTATCAGGTAACGCTTTTTGTTTTATTGAATAGTTCCGAGTACTTTTACAAAAAGTGCAAGAAATCATTAGAGTAGGCTCTTCGCAACGATTAAATTTTAACATAATTTTCACTCTAAATCTTACGTTATCTAACCTCAACTTGCTGCTAAAGTTAGAGATATTTCTTTGTCTCCAAAAAATAAAAATTAAAGATTTCATCCAAAATATTCTACAAAATTTCGTGTACTCCAAAAACCAGCATATAGATATTTATTGAATAATTCAAAAATTGTGCTTTACTCATTTGACCATCGTAGACAAAATGTTTATTTTTTTAGAGTATTTCCAATTTTTTACAAATAGCTGAAACAGCTCTTTAGCCATCGTAGTCAATGAATATTGCAATAATTTTGATTAAGCTTCAGTTTTTATGTAGAGCTAATGAATTTTTGTATAACAAGTATGTAATTATTTTTTCTAAAAATACACCAAAAACCACCACACATACACACACAAATCGTTCACTAACATTTTGCGCCATACACAATACATTCTCATCAAAGCATAAGCGCCACTGAAGAAGAGCAGAGATCTGCCACGCCCATAACAAACGGTAATGGCGGTAATGGCGGTAATGAGAACTCAGCAACCCACACACCAGCGTTAGATGAGAATGAGGCAACCGAAGATGGCGATGGTGGTGTAAAAGTGATAAAAGAAATTGAGGAAACAGAAGCGATAGTCAATGGAAATGACAATTCCGATACGGAAGCAGAAGTTCAAATTGTTGAGACAAATGATGACGATGAGGCTGCTGATGATGAGGAGGAAGAAGCTGAGCCTGAGGTAGATGCACCTGAAGAGGAGGTAAGTGGAACATTGCTCTCTGAACATATTCATATAAATTAACATTAAAATCTATAATCATTTACACTAAGCGTTAATTGCTTTCGATCTAAAATTGCACCAAAGCTTGCCTACTAAAGCTTTAAGCTTTTAAATGTTGCTAGGGTTTGGAAAATTTTGCTGTAAATATTTATTATGCGAACAAATTGTGGTAGTTTGTTATTGTTGTTATTATATGATAAATTTTTCCGCACCTGTGCACCTACCTAACTAAATACAAACATATTTAGAAAAACCTTACAATTTTTTTAAGCCAAATTTACATTGAAAACAATTTGCACTTTTTCAAGCACTTAGCAGCGGTATTTGATTTGCTTTTGCCTATAGATTTTTTTTCTTGTGAATATGCTTTGTTAAATGAATTAAGAAACCAGATGAATAGAAATTGAATTAGTGATATTATTTTTCAACTGTCAAAAGTAAGCCATTGTCGGCCTTGGTGCGTCTTTCTATTTTCCGGTATTTTTGGCATTTTTTGGAATATTTGTTTTTCATACTATAAACTTAATTACATACTACACTTTTCGTTTGTTGAACACATTTTTTTGTATTTTATCTTGTGTTCTACTACAAGCGGCTTCAATCACTTCTCTACCAAAATATAACTGTTGGCTTGAAACGATTTTGTCTTACTTTTTGTTTGTTTTTCTTTCAAAGAATATTTACATTAACAAATTTTAAATTTTGAAAAAAAAATAAATATACACAAAACTTTTTGCTTTTTTAAACTCAAACGAACCGAAAGATATCAGTCGACAATTGTTTACTTTTGCAGACTATAATAAAAACTTTAAACGAAACGACAACCACAGCTGCAAATGGAAGTGAAGAGCATGCGGAGCAAGGAGAGAGTGAGACGAATGAAGCGACAAATGAGAGCGAATATACGGCTGAGAGTGAGAGCACGATTGGTGATGGGGCGAAAGTGGAAGAGAAAGAGAAAGAGCCAACAGAGTTAGAGGATACTAACGAAGTAAACCCAGAAAATAAAGAGCGCGAGTTATTAGAGGAAGAAAATGCTGAGGCAGCTGATAAAGAGGAAGATAGTAATGGTGAAAAGAAAGACAAAGTAGTGGAAGTAGAGCCGAGAGATATTGATGAGGTAAAAGTGGTAAATGAAAAAGAAACAGTTGAAAAGATACACAGCAAAGAGAAGGTAGCAGAAGAAACCGCGCTAGCGATTGATCCACGCATTGGAGATGAGGGAGAGCAAGTAGAAGAAAAAAAAGAATCGGTACAGAATGACGAAGAAAACCAAGATAAGAAGGAAGAAGATGCTACGCAAGACGAAACAAAAAAAGAATTGGATAACAATGACAGTGATGGGATGAGACTAGATGAGAACGAAGAAATTGGGCTAGAAAATGACAGCAATGCAATTGAGAGACAAAAAGGGGGTATTATAAATCGAGTTACTAGAGCTATAGATGATGTAAAAAATGAAGCGGTAGCTGTAGGAACTATGGTCGTAGATAAAATAAGCAAAGGAGTAACCAAAGTTGAGGAAAAAATAGAAGAGTTAAAGACAGATAGCCAAAATATAGATGACAAGGAGAATAGCGAAGAACATAGTGAGAAAGAAGGCGATAAGGAAAATGGCGGGCTTGAGGAGGAGAGTAATGAAAATAATAATAACGAAAAAGAAAAAAATGAAGGAGAGGGAATAAAGGAAAATAATGAAGAAATAGCGGAAGATATTAAAAAGGAAAGTGAAGAGGTAAATAAAAAACCAAACGACGCAGGTAATAATAATTCGAAACTTGACGAAGGAAAAGAAAAAATATATGGAGAAATAAGTGCCGAGCAGAACAAATTTGGGAAGGAACCAGAAGCGCCAGAAGTGGAATGGTGTATTGGCGACACAGCAATTATTGAGAAAACGGATGTTTCGAACAAAAACTTAAGTAATAATAAAAATGAAGATATAGATAAAAGAGAACTATCTGCAAAGAACAAAGAGAATATAAAAGTTAATGATTCCGAAAAAAATACAACACTAAATGACAGCAAACCACAAAGCGCACAATTCGATAAAATACCACCTAACGATGAGAATATCAGCAACAATAATGGCGACAGGAAAATCGCTAATCCAGCAGCACCGGAAGTAAACGATAAGACTGACGAAAATGAGAACAACGAGAAAGAGCAGCAAGTAGAAAATGCAAACGAAGATACAACAATAAAAGGCAACACTAAAAGCGAAATTATTGAAATGAACGGCGGTACAAGCGAAGACAAGCTGCAGACGGAAGCCGAAGCAATCGAACAGACAAGTGGCGAAATTTTGAAAACAATAAATGAACAAGCAGCTGAAAGAATTGAGCAAAATAGTAATAAAATGCCGCGACTGAGCACAGCAAAGGTGATAAGGGGTAGACGAAATAGTAGCGCTAAACGAAATGGTAGTGCAAAGAAGAAACACGCCACATTAATCGAGGGTGAAAATGAAAATGCCGAAGATGATGGTGATGAGGAAGAAGATGAGGTACAATTTGGGATGCTTTAGAGAAAACAAACTAAACAAACTAAAAAAAAAAAACAACCTAATTTTCAAAAACAAAACGCCTTAAAAATTTGCATCGAAGCAAAATGTTTGAAATCTAGCACCAACCTATTAACCACTTAAATCTACTAACACGCCTTGAGGAATAAACATACTATTACTTCTAGTTTGCAAATTCTGTACGAGAAAAACACCGTTTCCTCTAATATTATATTTGCAAGTAGTCGAGCATTTAGAAATGTTGCTTGTTATTTCCGAGAAACACCACGCCACCCCCCTCCAAAAAAAAAAAACAAAACAATGTATTTCCAATCTATGTAGTTGTATTGTGAACGATAGCAAAATTTAAATAAAAAGCAACATGCAATTGTTTAAATCTACTAACTAAAAAATTTAGAAAACCAACTGTAATAGTTTTTGTGATGTATGCCACCAGATGCATGGAGCTAAGTAAATTCGTATACGTACTGTAGTAGCCAAAGCACTACTCCAACTATCCTATACCTACTATTCATAATACGTAACAAACATATGTATTTAATACATTCCAATTACATTCAAATCTAACACATATGAATTGTAGTTATCTGTATGTTAAAATTGTTGATGACATTGAACACAAAATTTTTAAAATCTATTTGTATTCATGCAATTAAACGAAAATTTTCATTTTAGATTTAAGCGCAAAAAATGTATCTATTGTAATGGCAATGCTAATCTACACAATACACTTAGAAATTTGTGTAATATAAAAAACAAAAGAAAATTATGAATTATTAATATATGTAAATGTTTGAACTGATTTCTAAAGTGTTTTTGTAATTTTCGTCACAACATATCTTTCCGTGTAGTTCACTCCTTGTTAGATTATACTATCTCTTCTACACTTCACTTGCACATCTGGTAATTCTTCTTGAAAGTGTACGTGGAATTTTAGTTTTACACAAAATAGTTGATGTGGAAGAAATAAGTTGTCTTAGTAGGCATAGATTGTCCAAATGATCCGGAGATTTTTCCGAATATTGTAAGTCCAACGAAATGGTTTAAAAAAGCGCTCTCAGCGACACCTGAATGGTAAAAATAGCGTTTGCAAAACTGCGTTGTTTTCGGTTTAAATATTAAGCAACAAAAAATTTTAGTAATTATAAATTTATCCTTTTTTTATTCTTGATTTTTGTTTAGTATATGAAGTCAGTTTTTATTTGGAAATTTTGAAAAAATAACAATAATCAAAACAATGAAAGTATAGCTGCTATTTAAGGGAAACATTTTGTAAAGAAAACAGGGCGCTTGCTGGACACAGTGGAAACTAGCTTGCTTTGCGACGCGAGTTCGACTATCGGCCATCTCTAGAAAACTAAATTTTGTCAGGGCATGTAGCAGTCTCTCCGAGGAGTATACCCCGCAACCACGCAACTTTTGGTCTATAGAACGCTGGAAT
Source organism: Anomoia purmunda (assembly GCA_951828415.1). Classification (NCBI taxonomy): domain Eukaryota; kingdom Metazoa; phylum Arthropoda; class Insecta; order Diptera; family Tephritidae; genus Anomoia; species Anomoia purmunda. Next base: position 48,112,447 of record OX639997.1, on the reverse strand, counting down.
TATGAGCCTATGTCTTACGCAGAGTGCCTATTATAAATGTAGACTTCTCACATTTAAATCGGTTTGATTGAGATAGGTTGGATTAGATTAAAAGGTTCACCTTAACTAAGTTAAGTTATTGAATTGGTAATAAATTAAGGATTACATCTTTCGGGCTTATAACGGATTGCTCGAAAACTATAACGAATTGTAAGACAAAACGCAGGTAAATTAACTTGATTTTCATCATTTAAGTCTTTACAGCGAAAAAATCGTTGGACTATTAAGAAATACTTTAAAATCACATTTAGAATTGAAGTTTTTAGTTAGCTCCAAATAAAATCATTGGATGAACGGATCGATTCCCATATGAAATTAAAAATTTCCCATTTATCCAAATGTTTAAAAGCTTGGTTTAATAGAATCTTAAGGCCATACAAATTTTCGCCCTTGGCGTGTCCTAAAAGCCGCCAAAACCAAATTTTCTTCAAAGATAAAAATTCCTCTAGCATTCTTTTATTTTTTTAGTGCCTCTCTACTGAGTTCAAGTAATTTAATTTCTATCCTAACTAAATCAATTTTACTCTTCATTAAATTAAACGTTGCAAAAAAAGGCCACACTTTTGAATCAAGTAATAATAATCAAGCTAAGTTCCAAAATTTGTATGACCCTAAAATAGTCTCAAAGCAAGCTTTCAAACTAGTTAACTTTTTATCTCAACCCAGTCTAAAGGCCACTCTATAAATTTATAACTAACTAATAAAGGTTACAGTTAAAAAATACGAAAGTTTTTATTTTAAAATCTTAATTTATGCCGATAATTATGAAAGTAGTGTAAGTCAAAAATAAAAAAAAAGCGTTTATCACTTCCCCGCAGTAAAAAATTATCAACTGCTAAAACTAGATTACTTTTTACTAACTATGTATTTTGTAGTGATTTAAAATAAAAATACATTTTTATCAAACACCCAGAAATACATTTTTAGTTATTGTAGTTGGCAAGTCACACAGTGAATCCAAAAACGTCAGCTGTCCAAACTTTTACGTTCGTTCATCAAATAAGAAAAAGAAAATATTTAAGCGTGCTTGAGTCGTGTGTTGTTTCAATGGAAATTTTTAATTAATTAATAATAGCAACTATTATAATTTAAGGTATAAATAATTAGTTTACCTAAGGCTAAGTTGTCCCAAATAATAGTTAGATAGTAATTAGCTGTCAACTAATGCAGACGTAACCAGGGCTGACTTTTTTTCAGCCATCGCCATTCAAAAATAGTTAGCTCTTCTCAAAGAAAATATACCATCAATAGTCAGCACTAGTATTTCCGTAAAGAGATTAAAGTTAGGTTTAAACCACCTTCAGCTCCTGTAGGGTTATTTCATACCACATTACTGTTAGCTAAATTTATGCAATGTAATCTTTACAATCTCATCAAAAATGAACCTTAATATAGTGATTGTAATTCCAACGTTAGTTAAGAAATGTTTATGATATATTTTATTAAAGTTACAGTTTGAAATCAAACTGCTAGATCACTATAGTGATTTATAGGACACTTAGTGAATTTTGAAAATGTTCCAAGTCAATTGATAATACATTTTCATTAGTCGTATAATGATAAAAGATTTTTTGATTCGTTCAAATGCAATTCATTAAATATCTCCACTCAAGAAATATATGACTTTATTAGTAAATAAATGCCTTGAATTTTAATGATGGCGTAACAAAGACAAGTTTTTTTTCATTCAATTTCCAAAAACACAAAAAGTGACTAACGGTAGACGAAATGAATTTAACTACCCTCCATAATACAGTTAAAACACCAAAAAGAGCGCTTATGTTTAGACACTGCTTCAAACTTAATCTGTTGAACGTATACTTTTTATATATTATTTATATATACTTTTTTTATATTATTATTATTTTGTTTTCAATCTGAAAAAATTTAGTAAACTGTTGTGCAGCAGTTTAATGATGACTCAGAATTATAGATATTTCTATATTTTGTTTACGACTAAAACCGAATAAACCATTTGCTATCATCAGGCGAAAGGCTATTAAGAAAACTTTATCTCCATTACTCGATGTTTATTATGCCACGATAAGAATATGCGGGATATGCTATTATCGCAAACTATGAAGAGAAGCTAAAAGAACCAGTTTTTATGTAAATTTAATTTCAGTAATGATTACGATTCTCAATTAGTAGACTTCTGGTGTTGTACAATGCTACTGTTGCTGTAAAAAAACCCCGATTGGTGTTCATTTTGGAAAAAGGTAATATACATAGTTAATAAACGATCGAAAAGCAAGAGGCCTATTGATCATATGGTTTGTACTAGCAATGCCCTGATGCATTAGCTGTAAGGTACGATTTGGGTAAAACCGAACTATAAATTCCCAACGCATATTATTTTCTTTAATAAACTGCACTTGCTGTATGCAATGAAAAAAATTATTATTCTATATAAAAATAAGTGTGCGTTTTTTATAGGCGTTCAAAATGCTCAACTGTAATTTATATATTAATTGTTACGGTAGGCTCAATATAGGGTACCAATATATAATTTTGGAAAAGTGGTCCGTGCCACAGGTATATATTATATGTAAATGCAAAGTGTTTACGAAATTTGCTAGAATTTGGCAACGTGCTTTTAGAGAATTATTTATTTGCTCTAAGTTGGGCGATGACACGCCCATTTCCAACATCTTTGATTTAATGTATTTCATTCCGAAACTTGTTTATCAAATTTTAATTACGTATGGTTCGTCTTCCAACCCCATCCTGTATGTGGAATTTGAGCAAATTTTTTTTTAATAGTAGTAGTTAGTAAATTTTTAAAACCTTTAAAAACTTTTAAATATCTTCAATACTTACTAACACAATGCATACTTTTGATTTTCAAAAAACATGGTGTGGTTAGTATCTGATTTACCCCATTTTCAAGAATGCCCTACTTTGGGTCGAGGGTAGTGTGTGTGCCAAGTTTCGTTGAAATATCTCAATATTTGCTCCAGTTTACCGATGAACGGAAGGACGGACAAACATATAGGCATACATGACTTAATCGAGTTCGCTTTTCATTCTGAACATTTTGGTGTATATATGTCTAAATCTGTTTTGGGTTTCTTTACTTGTGTGTCTGGGTATAAAAGGTGAAATAAATTTTACTCCAGAATTGCGACGGAAAGTCATTCAATTAAAAAAATATTATAAATTGTGGCAAACCACAGAGATATTACTTCAAGCCATAGCAAATATAATTTGAATTATTCCAACTTGTAACCTATCGTCTACTGTAGCCGAGTGTGTAGCGTGCGTGTGCTATAAAACTCCTTCCAAAACTTTGAAAATACAATATCATAATCAAAAATTAAGGAAAAACGCCCATAACAAATCATTCCCATAAATTAACAAGCAAAACGAAAACGATATGGGAAAAATTGTGCTTGTTACGTTAGTATATTTGTGGGAATTTTTGTTCCCAGGAAATTGGCGATAGGGCTGATTATTCCACACTGCACGCAACTGCTTAGCAAATAATATCAAAGTTATTTTTCGAATCAAAGACAATCGATTTTGTCTTCCGGTCTTTATAAATTTATTTTCAACATTTTATTCACGGGTATTATGTATAGAGATTTCTTTAATTTGGTGACTTATAGTGAAACTTTACAACTTTTTTCTTTTTTTATTAAATAATAATCCACCTAAATTCTGGTTCTGTGAAACATTTTAGCATCAAATCTGAATAAGTTTGTAAATGAACCTCAAAAACATATTCATTTTTGGCTGCTTTCTGACAAAGATGTTGAATTTTAAGCTGTAGCGTAATCAGAAAATTGTGTCAAATATTTCTATGGTGTATTTTAATCTTTTTTATGGAAATCGTTTACCTTTTTATAGAAAATAGGCCAACAAGTTGTTAGACGATAGAGGGCTGAGATGTTCAAAAAAAATGTTTTCGGTCATACTCTATAAGTACATATATAGAAATGCGGAACCCGTCATTCATCTTGGTTTCAAGCCGATTTACCATAAGAATATGTAAAAAGAGTTAATATTTCAAGTATTATTGTATTATTGTTTACTCATTGAAATTTTGCAAACACGGTTAGAGGTTGAAAAAATTGGCCTTTTACTACCGCGCAGTGAACCTAGTAGAACGAGCTAGGTGGACAAAATTCATTTTAAGATTTTAATAATAACAACTCTTTTGATAAATTCATGATACAAAAAAACCTCCATTAATCTTACTACGCAGTTAGTTAGCTCAGATCACAGGCTGACTTTTCTTGTGAATTTGAAAGAAAACAGTTGAATTTCAGAGAGAGGGGATCTGGGATAGTTTTTAATTATAATAAACCAGAGTTAGTAAAGAACGGGTATTCATTGTAATGACTACCGATACTATTTATTTTTGTTAATATTAAATAATAGACTCAGTCCTTCTATTAAGATGGAGCATAGCAAAGCAGAAAATACTATTCGTATATTACACTTAAAAGTATTAAACTATTCAAATAAACTAATATTTATTTTAACAGTGCAATAGAGAAAATAATTAAATATAACACTGCGGAACAAAATTTTGCGGTCGGAGATTTTTAAGCCGAATTAGGGTAATTTGGGGGCGCTGATTACGAAGATAATATCAGTTTTGTCGAATTGGCTCTAGTTTTTCAGATAAAGACTTTTAAATATTTCACGAAAAAACCTAATTAAAAATACCAATATGGATTTAAATTCTATTTTTATTGCGCGCCTGTATAAAAATAATATAAAAATAAAAAAATATATATTCTTTTCATTAATTAATTAAAAAAAAATTGCAAAAAACTTTTTCTGTAGGACCTCCAATGATGTCGTTGCTCAGGACAATCCCGTATTAAGTTCCAGTAGTAGTCTGCCATCATGTGGTCGTTCCATTGACCTTGGTATCTTTCTTCCATTATTTTTATATCCTGGTGGAACCGTTCACCTTGTTCCTCACTGTAATCGCCTAAGTTGTCCGGGAATATGACTACATATGTGAATAATGTAATTTAATGCTCATTTTAGCTCGTAGTTTGCGAAAATTGAGTAGCATATCAGCAACTAGTTTTGTATAGTCTGGTGATTTATTTTTGACTACATTAATAAAGCTTACCTAGGCTTCAGATTCAATTTGTGACATATGGTTTAAGAATTCAGTGTCTTTTAGAAGGGTACGAATTTGAGGATCATCGAAGACTCCTGCTTTTAATTTTTCCATAGTAAGGACTGGAAATTTTTTGCACACATATTCGAAACAGTCACCTGTCTTATCAAGGGCTTTGATGAACTGTTTCATTAGCCCAAGCTTGATGTGAAGTGGTGTAAGAACGATTTTTTCTCGGCTTATCAGTTGGTCATGAACCACATTTGCTGTTCCTACCACCATATTTTCTCTCACCGGCCAATCCTTTCTAATCCAATGTTCATTTCTTGCACGACTGTCCCATAAACATATAAAACAGGGGTATTAAGTATACCCACTTTGTTTGCCCAATAAAAAATTCACCATCTTCAAGTCCACGCATACTGACCACTTATGTTGTGCATACATTAATTAATTTCTTAAGTTTCGTTTATCTCAAGAACTAGAGCCAATCCAAAAAAAAGTAAAAACACAGTTCGTAAGCCCGCTACTAATGTTAATAAAAACTATTAACAAAATCATGACCTCAGGTTTTTTTTTAATTTTTGTTACGCAGTGTACATAATTAAAATAATAATAAATTATCAAAAGAAAGCAAAAAATAGTTAGATTATTTTTTTGTGTTGTTCACTATTTTTGAATGAATGAACAGTTTTTCAATTATAATTGATTACTAATTTTTCGATTAAAAATGAATAGATTAATCATTATGATTACCAAACCCAAGTAATCGTTTCGCTATTGATTTATCTAAACTTAACAGCTCTGTATTGAAGTTCTCGACTTCCCCGCATAACTCCGACATTCTGAGAGTTTTCTTTATAATGTAGAATTCTATGAATCGGTCAGTAAAAAGAAAACCTTTAGCTTAGAAATCGAACATATTTAGAAATCGAATAAATTTACAACTTTCGCTCTCAATTTTGCAGTAGCCCTTTTCTTTAAATGATGTGGCAATTTCTTTAAATGATTGAAAATAGCAATGAAAATAGATAATAAATAAATATTCTTTAAAAAATTCGATTCCTGCCAGTAGATAGAATTAAGTAATAACAATTAACTAATTTTTATATTTCTTTATCTAATATTTATTTGTGCATAGGTAATATGTAAAAATTTTCACACGACACCATTACAATTTTATCTAAGTAGATATATCTATACTATACATATAAACATTAGCAGCAGTATTTGTATCACTATGTTTGTTCCTGCTCCTAAAGAATATTTCCAATCTCATTCCACACCATTTCCTTCATTTTCACTTTACGCTCCCACACGTGTTTCTTTTCTTTAACGGCGTAGCGTGTGAAATGGCATGTGAACATGCAAACGTCAAAATATTTGCTGTACTGCGATGTGTCATGTTCTATATGTACGTATTTTATAGGTATTCGCCTTTTTCGCATTGCAATTTTCGTTGTACACATGTCAGTTATATAAGTAGCTGGTGTGTTGCATTTGCTATTTTGCAGTAAATAGTTGCTATTGTCATTGCCACTTTCGATGCAGCTGTGTTCCGTAACAAGTGTTGCGTTGCGCCAATTTATCAAAAACGTTCGATCTGCTACCAGGTGTGGGAATTGTCGATGCAGTGTTTTAGTTTCCTTCAAAGTTTGATTTATTTTATTGATATTGGAATGCATTGTGTTTTAAACTGGCTATTTAATATACATATATATCTATATATATGCAGAGCTCTGTTATATCATCGATAATATGCGAATGACATTGTGGCTAAAAATAAAATTGTATCTCCATTAGGTGTTTTATTGAATGCCAATAATGCAATGATAAGAATTATAATTTATGTTATCTAACTTAAAAATCTTAATAGCTTCTTGCAGCAGGTGAATTATGAAAGCTATTATAAATGTGAATATTTATTTTCAAAGTAGTCTAAGCTGCGAGTTGTCAGTAAAAAATTGCTGCTAAGTTTTTTCAAAAAGAAAATTTCGAATTCAAAATATTTAAATCTACTTAGCCTAATCCTACTATTTTGATCAATCTTTTTTTTACCAGAGAAGACGTGATAGTACCATTTTCTGATAGTCAAGTGGCACTCAGAGACTAGCCGCCCTATTCTGTTCACTTTACAAATTAACGAAATATTTGTAACTTATAATAATTTTTATCAAGCAAAAAGATTTTGGTTATTCTACAAACTTTGATAAAATTTAAATTTCAGTAAGTTGAGCTTTTACAAATTTCGAACAAACAGTAAAACATATATTTTATTTGTCCAGAGCATTTGATATCTTGACAGTGCAGAAAAAAAAATTAGCTAGTTATTTTTGAAACAGAATACCGAAACCAAATCATAGAAACAACCTATGTACATACCTCCGGGGCTATTTCTCAAAACCAAACACACTTTGGCTACTTGCGAAGTGCTTCTGATTTAGTCGGAGCCGAAAGAAAACTACGACCCGTAGAATTCCAAGGCCCCTTTGGTACCCATTCTGTCACTTATGCCCGGATCATCTTTTGCGATTACAAGGTTAAAGAAACTTGGTTCTTATTTCATAGACACGCCTGAGGAGCCTCTTTTTTGGCCAAAGGTGAACCGAAACCGAACTGAGCTTTAGTGACCGAATATGGCCGAAACCAAATTTCTGAGTTCAGTTAGGAGGCGAAGAGTAGAGTGGCGAGCATAACGATGAGCATTGCGTTGAAAGAGCATCGATTCGTTCAGGGCATAGTCGAGCCTAGAGCTAAGAGTCGTACGTGTATTTTTGTTTCAACATATTGCGTTTGCTAACATGGTTTTAGTTTATTAGTATTAATTTTTTTTTATAATTTTCCCTTCAAACAATAAAATTCGAAATAAAAGAACGAAACAGATAGAATTCCCAGCAAGAGAACAAAAGAGATAAAACACCGAGCTTGGCGACAAAAACAAAATATTTTGAGATCGACGCTATGCTCTTTTGCGCTATCGACGCTATGACCTTCACTATGCGCGGTCTCACTAATAGATAAATGTTGGTTATCGCCGTTATGCTTGACGTTTTGCTCGTCGTGTATCTGACTAGGTCAGTACTAAGCATTGTGGCTAAATACAAGTGAAAAATCTTAGCCGAGAGACGTTAAAATTATTGATTTGAAAACTGAATAAATATAATAATGTATGGACATATTTATGTACATTTTTTGGACTGATTATATCCATATAAACAAGAATTTTTTTTTTGAACTTAATGCCGATTTTTATTTATTTTTAAAACCCTTTATTAAAAGGAAGTTATTTGGGAAAAGCAACAATAGTCCAAGCGGTAAAAGTTATAGCTACTATTTCGGAGAACTCCACACCTCCTCATCATACTTCTTCTTTTTACACTTTCACCTACACCAAACTAAGCCGTGCAAACTGCTGTTGATTCTCCATCTTCATATTTCCAAACCCAAAAAACTTCAGAGTTGCTTAGTTGTCAAATTTGAAATTACCTCGGTGATTTACTGCCAGCTTTACTCAGCACTAGTAATGTCGGAGTTGTATACAGGCCGAGCATCTTTCAAAATTAGTTATAACTGACATGTGCGACCTCACTAAGCTGGATCAATAAAATGAGTTAAACTGCTTTCAGCTTTTCGTTCTCGTAAGTGGGAGAGAGAGTTTTGTTCGCTAGGCAATTTGAAAGCTTGTTTTTTTCAGGTGAAGATCCTTCTTTAGTGTATATGAGTTTTTCTGCCGAGGAACAAGTGAAGCCATCTTACAATAGGAAGCTCGAAGTGATATTGAAAGATTTCTGTTGTAATTGTAGTTGCGTCCTCAATAAGTTAATTTATACTTCGATTGAGAATTGGCGAATATGCAAATAAGGTTAATGGATAATTTAGCTTTTAGATGAAAGGAGGACTGGGCAGAACCATATCAATTCGACTATGATTTACTATACATTACAAAATTCGTATTGCCGTCTGCCATCCTCTGAATAACCTTATTGGTTGAATTGTAGAAAAAATCTTCAACTGAAAACAAACTAAACACAAATAACACACACAGTCGAAAATCCTTATCCTTGGCTGAGTTAGAAATGTCGCACATTTAAATTACTAGGAGACATGAATGTTAAAAAATACCTCACATTGTGCTAAAAAGCTAAGAAGGGAGTCCCCAATTTGTTGGAAAATATATTGAGAAAAACTCATCGTAATAAAGACTTACATAAGAAATTTATTTTAGATGTGGAAAGCACACCATTTAGTTACTTCCTATCTGTCAAATTAAGCATTTTAAATATTGTATATACTTATATGTATATAAATCTATATGTATTTGCAAAAGACAAAACTTTCTAAAATTTGTATAACACCGTAGATATTTAGTATATATTCACTGTATATTAGCGAAATAGTTGTGCCGTATATTTGAGCAATAAGTATATATTTAGTTAATATAAATTAAAAATATAAGTATTTGTTACCACTGGAAATTTTTCACTAGCAAAACAACCATAAGGAACCAGAAGAGACGGAAGCTGTAAATGAAAACAAAACTGAATATGAATCAGAACCAGAACAAGAACATGATTATGAAGACGATTCTGCACCCGAACCCGAACCTGAACCAGAGGAAGATGTGGATATTGTTACAGTTGATGCGGAGATAGCCGACAAGCTTGACGAAAATCACAACGAAGATAAATTCGATAATGGTGATGGGAGTTCGCCCACCTCATCGTTGGCAATCGAAGGCTTTGTGACTGGCGTATCGGAGGATAATAGAGTTCAGTCACAATCCGCTGCTTATGTACATGAAGTATTAACGCTAAGCATACAAGTTAATTTCTGAATTGTGTGAATTTCTATTTACATACATATATTTGTTTCTTTTTTTTGTTGCTTTGTTTGTTTGCTTTCCAAGTAGTTTTTTTTTTCTTATATAGTCGCTAAATTTGAGTTTTGTTGAACGCAGTAGTGTTAGTTGTTAGCTATCGTCTTTCTAATTATTTTGCGTTTTTAAGTTTTTTTTCGGTAGTATTGACTGTTTTCTTGCTGGATGTGAATTTTTAATGTGCGTTTTGTTTTGTTTGGTTAAAAAATTAGCTAAATTTATATTTAATTGCATTAACTGAATTTTATTGCAACATAAGAAGTCGGACATACGAATGGCTATTGAATCTGGTGATATGGAGCAGTTAGCGCAGATTGTACTCAATGGTGATGGTAAAAAATTGGTGAATATGGAGTCGGATAACCCGGATATACAGGCATTTCTCAATAATGTGCCCAGCTATATGGTGAGTCATTCTAAGTCTAAAAAATAATAAAATTGTAATTGCTCATTTCATACTACTATATGTATATAGTGCTGGTATATTCAAAATTTATTTCAAATTAATTTTCATTTTCAGAGTAAAATACGTCGCGTTCATGAGGCAGCTAGAGAGGGTAGTTTACTTGCCCTACAACAGGCCTTGGATAGACGAAAGTTTGCGATTGCCAAGGATGATATTTCACCTAACGGTGCAACGCCACTACATGTTGCTGTGATTTTTGGAAATACCGGTGAGAGTGACAAATATGATTGACTGTATTTGTGTTTACCAAGCATGCAAAATTTCCAGACATTTTCTGATATCAAACAAGTCGGATAAGTGTCTGGGTGAGAAGTTGGGTATTTAGACAAGTCTTGAAGATTTCATTCTAATTTTTGGTCGAAGTGTCACATTGGTCTGATTATCTTTATTTTTCTTTCCTTCCACTGGCCGATCCCGAAAAGTTTTTGTTTAGTTCTATTTCGAAAGTGAAAGTGCTAAAAAATTAGTGCTAATTGAAATATAACAGAATAGCAAGCTTCTATTTAAAACAGTTAACTATAAAAAATAGTCCACCATATCCAAAGAGACGACGGACAAGACTAAAAAGAGAAAGTTTAATAATTACTAAACAAAATAGTTATAAAATGTGGTATATTGAATTGACATTAAATTAAATTAAATATGAAATAAAACTAAGTGAATTTTCCTGAAATCTGATAGATATCAGCAGAACTCGTTGGTAAATAATTCAGAATTTCTAACGACCTGCCTCAATATATATTTCTTTCTTAATGATTTTGCCCTTTTTTGCGACAAGTCTGCCATATACAGGGTGTTTTTTTTAATGACTTGAAAGATTTTCAGTTTACATTCTGTGGCTTATTTCATGACAAAAATTCTAAAAGTTGGAGCTAAACTCCAACATTTTGAGAAAAGCAAATATTTTTATGTTAATATTGAGTCAATACGCAGGATACTATTATATATTTTGATGTAGAAGCCCTATGCCTAGAAAACGAAGTTATTCGAGAGCCAATGTAATTATCTGGTTAACAGGTAGATAGCTAGTAGGGTAAAAAAGAAACGAAATGATACTACGACCTGGAAGGTCTTTTGTACCCTTGCAGCACGCCCCTAACCCTAATATCCCAGGAGGACTTCAGCTTCTATAGTTAACGTTAGAACGTCCTTGCTGGGCGAGCTCACAACACTTAGGGGTCAACTAAGCCCTAATTGAATGACTTCAATCACTGTCTGGCCAAGGCCGGGCATGCGCAAACATTATACTCACATATCACATCAACCTCAAAGCATAGCCCGCAAACACACCCAGCGCAGTTGATAGCGCAAGATAATATGAAATCAGATCAAGTAAGCGATGCGATACCCTTTCTTCTGCAGGGATAGCCGAAAAATCTGACTTGTCTGAGACTCCCAACAATTTTCCAGGACTTATTCTGGTCTAAGTTTACCACTTCGTGCTTAATACTTTGGAAGTTGACCAATTAGTACCCATTAACGTTGTTTCCGAAATCTTTTTGGCCAACACGTCGGCGGTCTAATTACCTTCGAGCCCAATGTGACCAGGTACAGCATAAATGGATTTCTTGATGCCAGTTGACTGTTGAAAAGGATGAAAGGAGAATTTACTGCTACGGTTGGACGAGTTCCCATGGATCCAGTGACAGAGAGAGATTTGCAGTTTACTTAGGAGTTACGAGTGTTTTTCACCACCAGACCACGAAGAATAAACACACTACAAATATTGAGTTTAGGCCCCATGCCTGACTAAAGAGTCATCTGAAAATCCACATAACCCATGTAGATTTATTTAAATTTGGCATTAAGGTTACATTAGTAGATAACATTAGAAAAAATGTGTCGTTTTATCTGACTCTTAAAATAAGCGAGCACAGAAAAGAAAAATTATAGAAGAAAATATATTCTTTTCGCTTATCTGCTTAATTCAATCTGGTTAAATGAACAACTTTTTTGATTTAGATTAAAATTTTTTTTTTTAATTTGAGTATTCCGTTTTATAGCCCTTTTAATTTTAATGTAATAAAAATCACAAAATTCAATTGACTTAAACTCACTATTGATTTTCAAAACATTTTTCCAGACGCTCTTCCCCAAATTCGTTCACCATTTTTTTATATAGAATAAACCGTGCAACTCCGTTACAGAAAACAAAATTTTCAAAAATCAACGGTAATTTGTAGCCACTTGAAACTTATCTTTTAATGCTTAAATTAAATGGGTAAATGGGCTATAAAACTGCATATCCAAATTTTCCAATTAAAAATTTTTAAATCTTGTATAGTTTGTCTGATTGTTTCCCGCATTTGAGCAAAGTTTCAAACTAGAATTGAACCGGTATTGATTGTCAAATGCACTATATTTTTATTAAAAAGAAAAATAATTAAAGAAAAATATATAGTCAAAAGATATGCTTCCCATATTGAGTTTGCACACATCACACACATTGAGATTTGACAGTCAGTGGTTATTCTACAAATTTTAAAATAATGCTTTGAGTTCATAACCATTTGGTTGAGCCTAATTTCTGGTTGATAACATTTATTTGTTTTTTGCGTACTTTTGTTTCAACACTGCCTTTTTGAAATTTAACTTAATTAGACTTCCAGTTAACTTAAAGTGTACATACAATTCTTGAGTTATGAATTTTTCATTACAAATTGGCCTAAATTTAAACAAATTGTAATGTCGCAGAGCGTGTTTACTTTAACAAGTCTGAGGTAGAATTATAAATTATTTTTATAATTCATACGACATGCACAATGAAATGTAATGTTTATACTATATTTTTTTAGTAGTTTTTGATATTAACACATACAGGGCGCTTCAGGCATTTTAAATCCTCAAATAGTTTATTTGATCGGAAATTCGTTGTACTTTATTCAAAGTAAGCAACTCAGAGGATATACATACTTATGTTTATTTAAAAAAAAACATGCCTTCACAGAAGGGTAATTACTGGTTCCCCGTACGGTAACGTTTCGCACCTCGTAATCCAAAGGCTTAAGATACGAAAAGCTGCTTGGCCATAAATTTGGAGCTATGTAAGTAAAGTTCTGTTGAAATATGGACTTTTATTTTGAGACAGAAATTATGAAAGTATTTTCGAAGTAAGTTTCAGCGGGATAGTGTTTGAATTAATCACACACAGTGTATGCACATACAGTTTTATTCCAAAAAATGTTATACAATAAAGTAAAACTTTTTACCAATTTATACCTTTTTTCTTAAATTTCGATGCTTTTTTCTTCTATAGAAGTTTTTGGGTTTAAGTAAGAAAACAAAAATATGCGAGAGTTTTCGGCTTAAAGTTAGAAAACAACATATGAGAGTTGTTATTTATATTGCTGGCCTAACGATGGAGAAATAAAAATTAGGTAGTTGAAGACGGCTTTATTATTCTTTAAAATATTTTTCATGATTTTGCATGCATTTGAAACAATTTTCGAAGCACTTTGTCCCGTCTTAGAAGAGCCTCTTTTAGGATCCAACGCCAATACACCATTTTATCACAAAACGTTCATGCAAAATCTTACTGAGGCTCGTTATACTTATAATGCCCATGGTTGCCTATTTCTCACGATAACCCATACATGATATTTCTAAGAAAGAGCAAGAGTAATGGCTGGTAGCACGTGTGAAAAATGTAAAGCTTCATTTTTAACAAACGAAAGTTTCTATTTACTTACATCATATATATAAAACTTCATGCGTGCATGCGACTATTTCGAGGATTTTCACTTTTATTCTTCTTTCTTCTTCTCCCCTTAGATATTGTTCGCTATTTGGCGGCACGTTTTCCAGAAACCACGACAATTACCGATAGCGATGGACGAACGGCGTTACATTATGCGGCTACTATAAACGACAATGGCCACTTTTACAACGTTCTCACGCAGTTGGGGGCAAACAGCAAAGCAACGGATAAGGTAAGTTAAGTTTGAGAAGCTAATATTGTATGTAACAAAAAGTAAAGTTTTTCTTTAAGTAATGTGAATTACCAAATATTGGTTTTTTTTAAATTTATTTATTACTATAGTTAGTATTTAGGCTTATTCAAATAAGGACTTATACAATTTCTATATAAAATGTGTGTTTAAAATTAGAGTATTTCACCCATGGTCGTTGTCGTCAAACTCATCTAGGGGGAGGCCCAGGAATCGGGCTGTTTCGTCGTGGTCGGACCAGAGGGAAAGGGGGGTTAAATAAGTTGGTTTGAGAGGGCATGTAAATAGATGTTTGGTATCGTGCGGAGAATCTTCACATGCCGGACATGTGTTGGGTATGTCAGGGTTGATTCTGGATAGGTAGGAGTCAACTTCTACTACAATATCCAGATCTTAATTGGGCCAGGAGTGTTTTCTCTTATATTGTACGGTTTGATAAATGTAGAATAGAGAGTGTAAAAACGTTTATTTAGAACTAATAGGTTTATAAATGTTGTCTGCATTCTATTTGTGAAAAGGTAAGGCGATTTCCTATTATCTAAATAGCAGGGTTTTGAATTCCATGTTTATATGAAAACTGATTGATACCCGCTCCTTCGTCGGCATTGCTTATTATTTTTCCATATCCTTACAGTTCATTTTCAAAAACTAAAAGTGATTTCGATGAAGAGGAAAAACACCCCGTAGTCACTTTTCGACAGAATTTTCAACAAGATATCTCCCAGAAATAGCTGTAGCTAACTCAATAGTCAACTTCATCTCGACTTTGATTAAAGGACCACCTTGTTTTTAACTGAACAAAGTTTATTACGTTTGAACTAAGTCAAACCATATTTCGACTGCCGATCCATCCAGTGGATTTTTTTTATATTTTCAATATTTTTTTGCAAATATCCGGTACGCATTTGTATGTATGTTTTCAATGTTGTCTAATCCATAAAATCAAATCATACCAAATCGCATCTGCAGCATACTAATATCATTAAAATCGAACCATAAGTACAGATTTTTGTAAAAGTGTTTCTCGACGCATCCACATTATACGATTCTAATTTCATTAAAATCGCGTCAGAAACAGATGGTTTTTGAATAACTCACCTCTAGCGCCGGCTAGATCATTAATTTTTTTTTATAAAAGTATTCCTTATTCCACCAAAACAATAGCCTCCTAATATCATCAATAATAAGTGTTTCTTGAATAACTCTATTCTAGCGTCACCTAGGGTATCTATTTTACAGAAAAATATTTCTCATCGCACTGGTATTATAGGTTTCTAATTTTATAAAAATTGTATCATAAATACAGATTTTTTTGAATAGCTCACCTCACCTAGCTCACCTAGGGGAATTATTTTTCAGAACAGTATTTCTCTTCATATTTAAATAATAGGTTTCTAACTTTCCTAAAGTCGGATTATAAATACAGATTTACAATAACTCGCCTCTAGCGCCACCTTGCGTATTTGTTTGTCATAAAAGAATTTTTTTTTGTGCACCGTCACAATCTATTTCAAACATTTATTATCAATATCGGACAGTGAATACGAATTTTCTGAATATATCGACTCATGTGACTCAGGCATCTATGTATGCCCGTGCTGAAGGTCTAAGGAACATATTGACCAAATTTTGTTGAAATCCGAACCTCGGTTTTTGAGCCAAGTTGCGACAAGTTGAACTAGATGTTAGGAACCTTTAGCTAATTTTGCATAGCATTCAATCCACCTACACTAAAAAGAAAAGAAATGCTGGCGCTTTGCATTTACAAATTTAAGAAAGTTACTCATACGCAGCGTCCCACTATTCATTTTTATCGTTGTGCAGTAACGGTAGGGGTCGGCAATGCCAATTTCGGCATATTCCGGGTGTTAAAAACTTAGTAAATTATCTCTCGAAGAAGTTGTTTTATGTTTTAGAGTTTAGCTAGTAATATACATAACTATTAAAAATAAATAAAAATACCACTTTTTTTTCAATGTAAAAAAATAAAGCTCAAATTTTACTTTTGAAACAGAAAATGAGGCTAAAATATAACTCCCATTAACTGGTGATTTCACACAAAAAATTAAACTCACAAAAATAAAGTCTAAATTTAAATTTTATGTTTAAATAACGCCGTGTCTGTTTTTTCAGATTTCTTGAATTTAAAAAAGAATTAAATTATTTTAATAGAACATCGAGAAATCTATATATATACATATATATATATATTTATATAAATATCCAGTTTACAAACAAATATTTATTACAATAACAATAACACGTCTGCAAAACTACGATAAAATTTGTGGTTCAACTGACGCCAACCGATTCTAATAAAATTTTGTTCGTAGAACCAGAATATGATGGGAATGAAAGTGAATTGGCTTTAGTTTTGAGCAATTTAGAGATAGAAGTATTCAAAAATTTGTTGGAATTAAAATTTATTTAAAAATTCTTTTACTTTCTTAACTAAACATTTCTGAACAAAACTTTATTAGCAACTTATTTCTATTAAATTTTTGAATACAGCTCGGGCATACACCTGAATTTTACCACAACAATGAAAAAGCCAAGGACATACTAAACTATAGACAATTACTAAGTTTATTCGGTGCCGAAGAACTGGAGAAAGAATTGCTAAATGATCAAGGTAAGCCGGAGATGATTGTAATATATCTAACATAAATATGTATGTACATATATAAAAAAATAAAAGCAATTGTAAATACAAACATAAATGTGTGCTTTGCTTTGTGTGGCGATTTTTAGTTGATTTTCTTTAAGTTTTTCCTTTGAATTTGTAATCATTAAAAGTTTGTGTAATTTGTAATACGAGTATTTTACTTTATTTTTTATACGAACAAAAACAAAAAAAAAAAAACAAGGACAAAACTTTAACTATAGTTTTTTAGTACAGCATATTATCTTGATTTGCTGTAAATTCATTTTAACGCTACGTGTATTTACTTGTGGGTTTTTCCAATAGACGAACACACCCGCTCATCACTCATTCAAAATTCAGTTACATTCACACACACATAGGCACAATTTATTTACTTAGTGGACTAGTAACATTGCTAGTAGCTAATCCAGTAGACTACTTAGAGGTGTTCAGTTGAACTTCGTTAGCTTTTTGTTTAAATTAATAATTTCATTTGTTTTTAACTAGTTCATCGTACACGTTTTTAGGAAAATTTATTGTACCATACGTTGGGTGTGGAGAGAGAGAGAAAGATTGGGTTGAGTAGCAGGTGGTAACTAAGGAAAATTCTGCCATATGGTAAATTGCAGTGGGTAATTGAGTGTGCAAGAAGGTTTACCCAGCAGTGAAACGCGCTAGAATAGTCTCAAACTAGTAGCCCATTCGAAAATCTTATATATATATAGTACTAAGGCGCATTGTTTGTCTTTGGATATTGGCGAAGGTACATACATTGTACATTTTCGAAATGAAAAGATTACACTAGTGCACAAACATTTCATTAATAAGCGGCACCTTGTTTAAAAAATACTTTTTAGACTAGTTTTGGATCGCTCATCTTGAAAATGAAATTCGAGATACATAAATGCAAAAAACCTGTTTCGAAGCCTTTTTGCAGTTACCCCAGACCCTCTGTAATTGTTTTACTAGACCTCAATCTAAATTTTACAACGATCTGTTAAATGGAGTCTAGGAAATTTAAAATAACTCAAGATGGATCGGACGAAATTCAGCAAACAACGCAAACAGAAATTAATTTGGTTATACTTTTCGATTTTCGGCGTAAATTAAAGCTACTCCAAATATTCAATAAAGGCCAAGAGCCAACATCTGCATAGTATTTTCAAGTTGTTCCGAACATTTTTCTATAGAGAATGAGCCCCGAAATAGACGAAGATCCACGACTGACGCAAGTGATGGTTGCTGATGAATTGTAGTGCTGTATCGCGTATATTAAACTATCATCTGGAATATAAGAAGATACCTACTTGATGGGTGTCACGAATTTTTTTAGGGGAAGTACCTTTAGACATTTAAAAAAATCGTTTTTTTTATTGTTTTAATCGATAGCTAAATCGCTTTTGAATATCGTGCCAAAATTTCAACAGCTAATTTTTTAAATTGTGGAAGAGATGCTTCACGTCGAGCCCGCCAAGCTCTTGATCGCAAGCTCTAAACGGAGGTTTCCCGATACCATGTTTTTCATAATTGTGTTAGTGATAATAAAAAAAAAACAAGTGAACTAATTTTCATCATCTAATATTTATCTTAAAGAGCATTAAAAACTGTTCAATATAGACTAAAGATTAAAAAACATAATCACTTTTAGACCCTTTTTGGCTGCACGTACAACGGATTTTTTTTCAAAATCGTAATTTGTTTTGGGTGCCTCTTTTAAAAGATTAAGTTTTGAATATAGCAAATATTTTAGTTTAGCTGCTATAAAAACCCCTCTTGAGTGAGATAATGTTCGGCTTATTGATTTCTGATTCAAGATTCTTGAAAAACTTGTTAATTTTCCATTTTCGCTTTTGTAATCAATGTGTTTTTTTTTCAACCTTAGCCATCAGTCTAAATAAATACAGCATTTTTATGAAAATCACTGGGTTAATTTTACATATCTACTGCTATTATACTATTATATATTATGCTATTTTTCGGCCTCTAAATTTACTTCCGCCTTAAGTTAGCCCCAAAAAGAGGCTCATGTGCGTTTTGAAATAAATTAGAAAATCTTAGTAGGGTTGCAACTTTAGTAGGGTTGATTTTGGCGTCAAATCTTTGTTCTACAAATACAATTCGGCAACAAAACAGCAGTTCCCAAAAATAGTAGCAAACCCACTACTAAAAGCGGAGCAGCAAAAATCAGCAAGAAAAGTAATGTGATCAGTTTATTTCCCCTTCGCATCAAAAAATGTAGCTGCTATTCCTCTAGAAAAATGTGAAATGGTAACTGTAAAATAGTATCACGACGACTGCTTACCAAAAGTTGTAAAAAAATTTGTTGGAAAATCGCAAGAACGAATATTTGCGACGCTACTTTTTATATTGTGACAACGCGCCAGTTCACACTACTAAAATAACGCGTAGTTTTATTGCGATCTCTGGCATCGAAGAATTACGATCAGCCAATATTCCTCAGATCTAGCACATTGCGATTTCTGGTTATTTTCAAGAGATAAAAGAAATTTGAGTGGAAAGACCTTTTACAGCGGAACTTGACCAGCTTAAAAGAGCAAGCCTTTGTAGATTGTTTTGAGAAATGGATCCATAGGTTTAAGATATGCATTGAAATCAATGTTGACACGATGCGCATATTATGAAAGAATATGCAACAATTTTTTGTTTGTTTTTTTTCTGGTCAATTAAGTCAACTTTTGTTAGACCTCTCGAACTCGATTTATTTGAAAAAAAAAAAATCCATTAATTTCGTATTTGATGCATTCATCGATTGAAAACTTGCCAACTTTTAAACCGATTTTGTATGATAAAAAAGTAGGTATTATTATCGGCATTTAACCCTTACACGTTTACAATTACTCCAAGGCAGTATAAATGGGTTTGTTTATTTGTATTAATTTATTTTGATATAATTTTGAGAACGAGACATTTTGCATTATTTCGCAAAGAAGAAAGAAAAAATACTATTGTATTTTTATGGAAAGTTAAAGCTGTTTAATGTATGCACTTATTTATAACACAAAATATTAATTTGAATGATATCCAATAAAACACTTACATTCTGAAGTGTAGCATAAATGAACCTTACACGTTTGTTATGTGTTATGTGGGCGATCCTAAAGAGACTTTTCGCGGACTGCACGCATTTTTCCCATATGTAATGAGAGTCGTTTTTAAAGTCATAACAGCTAATCTGAAAATGAACGAGCTACTTACTACTTGACAAAATTCTAGATTAGAAATCAAAGTTTCTCCAACCCTTCTTTTCGTAAAGCTTGCAATAAATTATATAGGAATTTGCAATGCGATATCTAGTAGATCGAAAAAAGTCTTAGCTGGTAATTTATTTTTGCCCTTCGATATATATCGTAATATATCTTGTTTTGGTTCATCAGATCGACCCCTCCCATGTTTTTAGTGTATTTTACGACAACTTCTGGACAAATTATATTCAACATGTCACTACTACCTTATACGCGCCTCTTAACTGTCGTTGTCGGTATGGGTGATAAGAAATTCGTCAATAAAAGCACAGCTACGCTTTGCATGGTTGCTGTTTTTCATTCTCGTTCTCTTCAAAGGGCACTGAGCTTGGTTCGATTCCAGCGGTCGAAATACGCGCATCAATATCTTGCGATAAAACAGCTTGGCCCTCCTCACCTTCGTCGTCGCTGTCGTCAGTCATCAAGAACACGAAAATTTCATATTCAAGGAGCGAAAACTCTTTCTGTCGTTTTGAAGAATGGTCTGCAATAAAATATATCAAAATAATAATACTAAACTGAAAATACCAGCAAAGTCCAGGATATTATTAGTTTGAAGCGAAAGTCTCTTTTGACGCATACAGACACACCGTGACCCTTTATAGTTTTTTTACACAATATGCATTACGCTTATTAAGAAAACCGACAATATGGAATAAAATAATAGTTTTTCTTACCAGTGGATGTAAATCTGAAGAAAAACTGTCTTTAAAAGTCACTATACTGAAATAAAATATATTTTTATACTGGCGCGTTGCGAAAATATACTTCACTTTTTGCGATGGCAATTTTTTGACAGATAACGAACTATTTTAGACTTGCTTACACGTAAACTTGTCGTGCTACTATAAAATTAAAAAATATAAATCCAGAAAAGCTTATACTTTGCACAATCTCGAAAATTTTGTGGGGTCAAATATGTCCCTTATGCGTGAAAGGTTTAAAATGATTTATAAACATGAGCTTGTTGAGAAAATTGGTCAAACCTGGAAAAACCCATATTTTTCAATTTTTTTTTTTTAAATTTGACCTTTATTTTGAAAATTTCTCCGAAACGCGTAAATTTTATAGCAAATAAAAAAATGTTTCATTCCATGAAATTGTAAACATAGGTGGTAATGTGAGGTCTTAAATTTATAGAGTTTAGACGTACACAGGCATTGGGGTTTCTTGTTTTCAATTTGAACCACCTACTTTACATCTAGTCAAGATAGAACTAATTTCTACTGGGTAAATCAGTTTGAGTTGTATAATCATACGTCTCCTCTAATAAGGATATAAACAAACAAATATAATCAACATTGCAGTGTGTACATAGCGCATACATATATACATGTACATATATACCTACATATATTAATGTATATTTATATGTAAGCGTGTATGTTTCGTAAATGGAAAGTCGTGTGGTTTCGCCACCGTCAGTCATTGATTTACTGTTGTGGTCAACACAAGTCGTCTAACTGCTTGCGGCTTTTCTAGGTCATTAGTAATTATTGTGGCTGCGTTTTGTTTCAAGCTGTATCATCATAAATTCGTTTTACGGCTTAAGTAAATAGTTGTTATTAAAATGGCGGCACTTGCATAAGTGAAGTGCTTGATTTACACAGGCCTTAATGTTGAGTGCATTTTAAATATAAAGATTTTTAAGTTCACAAATGTTCACGATGTCTCGAGCACACGGCGATCGCGAGTTCTTCAATAGTCTCATCAATAATATTGATGATATATTTGGTATGCTGTTTATAATGAAATTGTAACATACGTAAATCTTTAAGAAAAAGGCTGGGGTTGGCCAATTGTGTTTTTTTTATTTCTTATTATAATAAAGTAAGCAATAATCGATATTTTTAAAACACAGTACACAAGCTTAACTCAAATAATTATTGAAGAAATACAGCATTGTTTAATTAGCTGCCCGGCATGCTTGATATGTGCGAGTGTCCATTTTGATTAGCTATAAGTTTGCTGAGGGTTCAGCTAGTGTGGCGTCGCCGCTAAGTTAGGGCTAATGAACACAAGTAATATGGAGTTTAGCGCGCAAAAAATCGATTAATTACTAGCTAGTAGGATATTTGACGCAACAAGACAAGGGCCTGCAATGATAACTTCGTTTAGTTCCGAATTTAAAAAGTCGAGCTTTTGTTGTAAATCGGCTATTCAGGTATTCGACTAACCATTCAATTTCGACTATTCGCTCTCCATCGAGTAGTCTGAAAATCAACTAACCGAAAATATTTGATTCGTGACAGTTAGGCACAAAATAATTTAATAAAAATTCTATTATATTGGAAAATGAGTATTATTGGCAAAACTCACAGGTGCAAACATTCAAATAAATTTAAAAACAAATATTTATTGAAGGAAAACCACTAGTCGAAAAAGCGAAAATTACTAGTTGTTTATGATCGGTTAGTCGAAAAAGTGAAAAGGAAAAGCTTAATCTACATATTGTGTGAAGTCGACTATTTTTAACAAGTCAGTTGTTACGACATCATAACTTACACTGTGACTGTAAAAAAAATTAGATATTTGCTACCTTCTATCATTTTTTATCGGATCTTATTTGAAAGCGATTCCGTACACAAAACCCTGGTAATTGAGAGTGGAGGGGTAAGATAAAATTCAGATTTTATCAATAGTTATCGGTTTTAGTTGAAGGCATTTTTGCTGGTGAACAAAGCAAAGGTATATTTTGAAAAATTAATTTAATTACTGGAATAAATGGATTCTAATAAATGAATGCTTTCATTTTCAAGTATTTTTCCTTATGAAATTTAAATATATTTACAAGTAAAAGTTGGTATTTATGTTCCAGTGGACGCAAGTTGTCTTTATCTTTTTATAATTTTACTTCATTAATTTCGAGAAGCAAGTGATTTACGTGCCCTCTCAAACCAACTTATATACCCCCCCTCTCCCTCAGGTCCGACACCGACGAAACATTTTTCCGAGGCCAAGTTTTTCTAAAGCTCTATCACTTCAGACAAGTATAGAAATGCTTCATTTATCTTGTAAATTTAATTGAATTTAAATAATTTAAACAAGTGGCAATCCTTCCCAAATATATTTTTTGACTGAATATTCCTTAAACCATTTTAATTTTAACCTAGTATAGTAGAAATTCAGTTACCTTACCAATAAAATTTAATCAATGTTCTTTAGCAGCTGGCAACCCTCTTCATAAATGTTTTCGAATAAATGCAACAAAATTAATATCTTTCAATAACCTACATAGTTAGGCATCACTCTTTAAACACATTTTCATTATTAAGTTTTGTTATGCCCACTCGTTTAAATAATTAAATTTCTTTAAGTTTACTCTTTTAAGTAAGTGGCAACCCCCTCCAAAAATATTTTCAATACAGAGTTTTCGAAAACCTTCTTCGTTTGGGGCTTAGATATCAATATTTAATTTGAGTTATTATTTTAAATAACTTTTTAAATAGGTGGCAACCCACTTTAAATTTATTTGTGAAATGAAGCTTTCTTAAATTTTTCAGTTTGGCACTCATATTGCAAAATTACATTTATTTTTTTAATTTAACTTATTTTAGATTTAAATAGGTGGCAACCTTATTTTTAACCTTTTAGATAGGTGGCACCCCTCTTTGAAAAATCAATTCCATAATAACCCATATGACAGACTATATATATATCATATCTTATTCATATGTGATTTAAGTTATATAGTTAATCGACTATAAAAAATATAGCCTCTGAGTTAGTCTAGTGGGATGTGAATCTTTCTGTATTATAATCAAATTACAAGAAAAGCCGAGTTAGGATAAAAAAATTCGAACAAAAACAAAAAATTTTAACATAGGAACCAAAGCAAAATAAAACTATTATCCTCCATGTTATTTATGGCACACGCAAAAGGAAACGGAAAAAAAATCAAGATAAGACCAGGGTTGTTCAACGAGCTGTATAAATGAGTTGAAAACAAACGAAATTGAAGAACCCACAACTTGAATAAATTCGCCTTGTTAAACAAATTTTTTTGCCATGAAAGCAAAGTGTTTTTTTGATGGAAACTATAATTGGAAATAAAAAAACATTCAGCATTTTGAGAATTGTCAGTAAGATTTGGAAACTTTGCAGGCAGTCAGTGTGTGTGGCAGTCGTGTCGTCTTTATTATTTTCCTAAGCGGAAACTTTTTAAATTTTCACATGCAACTTTAATATACAACGCTTTCACAAATATAAACTAATAAATCTTTCTATTTTTAAGACAATGTCTGAAATTTCTAATCAAAGGAATATTTACAAAGCATATGACCAAGGATTTGCGAAAGAATGGTTTTAAATGGTCAATTCTAATTTTTTGAGAATGTTGTAGATTTCCAGTTTTTAGTCTAGATTGTAAATATGAAATTCCTCGGCAAATCGGACACCATTTGACTTTTGCATTTTTCCTGGCCGTTTTCGGAAATAAATATTTTTGAAAAAAACGGCTTTTCAAAGGCTTCGTAGAGTTTTTTTTTGGAAATCAACATATTGTAATATTTTTTTTTAAGTTTTATAGAAATACGAGTTTAATTTTTTTTTCATTTTTAATTCTAAAAGAACTTTGAAAAAAAAAAAAATACAAATCGTCATTTAAAAAAATTTGACGCTTCTCGAAAACGACTAAATAAATAAATAAATAAAATCAATTGCTACTATAGCATACAAAATTAAGGAAAAAATCAAGGATGCAAAAGCTAAATGGTGTCCGGTTTGGGGCAGAATGCCCCACATGTACCCGGATAAGTGTTTCATGTGCCAATGATTCGAAATGTAATTACCTTATTTATTTTTAAAAGTGGTTTTAAACACTTAAGTTTATGAAATTTGTTGTTAATTTGGAAAAAAAATAAAACAAAATAATCTTTGTTTTAGCTTCTAAGAATATTATTTAGCTTTTCTAGCATACATATTTCATTTAGCATTTTTTTAGGCAACATTGGTCAAAGGGAGAGAATTTTAACTAAACACACAATTGCTATTTGAATATTTTACTTATGATTTGACTACATTTAATTTCCTCATACGTCCGTATAACAAATTATTCAATATTTTGTTGCACCGGCTTGTTTTTTTTAAACTTTGCTTCTCTCCCAGCACATCTCTGCAGTCGAAGTTCACCAGGGGCACTGTATTGTCTAATTTCACATATTCGTTTCCTTCACCATATACATAAAATACATAAATGTTTGGTCCCTTTCCAAATGTTACTTATTGGTCTTCCCTATGTAGTGTATTTATTATTTTCTTAACAAAATCAATAAAACTAAATTTTCATAATTTTTTCCCTTCCACATGCACCAACCATCATACACACATACATACCTGTTTCTATCTCTCTTTCTTTCCATCCCTCTCGTTCTCTACTGCAAACACTTATCACACCACAACCAATCAATCAATCAATGAATCTATCAAATCCCATAGTACCCGATGATCTACACAGTTCACGTCGCCAATTGCAAGATGTCGATATAAATCGCACGCTCGGCCGCTGCTTCAGTGTAATCGAGGAGTCTAGTAAAACGCTAAGCGGCTCCGCGGCATCCGCATTGGCACACCGTAAACCGTTAAGTGCCACCACAATACAACTTTCCGTTATAAGCTATTTGAGTCGTTTTCTAAAACGAAGCGTTTTCGATAAAATTCGCTTACGACAGACACGACTCGACCATAATCTCTTCGATGTAATTTGGCCGGCGATGCGCAGAACGTCGAAACTGCGTCAACTAGAAGAGGATATCAATTGTGGCATTGTAGCACCGGACTTTGATGTTTTTGTCGTCTTTCAAGAGTTTCTTGTGCCACTCATCAAGGATATGCACTGCATGAGCGTCAACGAAGATTTCAAACCACATCCGCGTATTGCCTACTTTCCCATGGAGAATGGCATGCGATTGAATACAGCTGGTTTTACATTCGATGATGAATCCACTTTGATACAAAATTGTAGCGTGGAATGTTCGCGAAATTTGGAGGAGTTTGAATTGCCACTGAATTTGACAATCGGCCAGGTGGAGCAGGCTGAACGCATTATGATGTGTAAAATATTTACCAATCAATTTGTGGAGGCAATCGGCGAGACAGAATCGGGCAGCTACTATACCTTAACCGAAATACTCGAAGAAAATTCAGAAGTGCGAGCGACGCTTGAAAAGCTGGGACTGCTAATACCGCTACCCGATATGAAGGATCCAGCGCAGGCAGCAGAGTCACTGGCACTTAATGGGAGCCTCTGGCCATATGGGCGTGGCGTTTATATAAATTCCGCACACAATTTGGCGCTTTGGCTGAACTGTCAGGAGCATTTGCGTGTCATTTCCACAACGTGTGCGACAGATGCGGCCAATATGGGCGCGGCATATACGCGTGTGGGTGGAGTTATCTGCTTTTTGGAACGTGAGCTGCACTTTAAGGAAAGCTATTTTCTCGGCTATCTACAAGCGCGTCCATCGTACTTGGGTACGGGTTTAAAATTTACAACAGCAATTAAGTTGCCAAATCTGATGAAAGAGGTGGACAATTTGCGACATCTCTGCTCGGTGCGTGGACTTAATCTAATCACGAAAACCATGGCAAGATCACTAGTGGAATTGGTGAATATGCAAAGTTTGGGTATGGTCGAATATGTGCTCTTTCAAGACTACTGCACAGCTGTGACAAATATTGTGTCACTGGAAAAGGATATGTCATTGTCGAACTCAAAGCACATAGCATCAATGCTGGTGAAAATATTCCGTCGTAAGAAAAATAGTCTGGTGGAGCGAAATTAATTTGCTTGTGTGCGAATGTGGAGCGTGAGTGCGAGGAGGCGCACTTCAAATGGTTTAGAGGACAGAATAATATTTAAGATTTCATATAGAAAAGAATTTAATTAAGGGACGCCAAAAGAAAAATTTAAATACATACCTTTTATAGACTTGGGAAAAAAAATATTATAATATAGCACCAACTATACCACCAATTACTTCGTCAAATCATATTGTTCATCATATTATCATCGTTAAATTCATAAATTTTGAGCTCACGTTCTGCACTAATTTTATTAAATTTGAATACATTTGAATGCCGCGCATCACTACTACATACCTACATCAATATAAATAAGGAAAAAAAAAATATGTGGCTTTGCAACATCGTACTTCTGAGACTTTGTGGGTTTTGAACGATTGAACTGCTAAAATTCGGGTTCGTACATCTTTTTTTTATTCATATCACTTCTTGTGTGTTCACTTGTGTGTCCCGTGTCCTTTGGGGTTTTATTTTGTTTTTTGTTTTGTTTGTTTGTCGTTTAGAAAAATCTGTTTCGTCTAAAAATTTTGCTAAGTTGCAAGTTTATTTCAATAATTGTTTTTTAATTGTATTTATATCGAGCTCAAGCTGACAGAGCATTTCTTTCTGCGATGTAAATTTATATCTGGATTTGTATTGGGGTACATTATTCCTCATACAAACGAAAATTGATACTGTTTTCCCATTGGCATTATAAAATTTATTAAATTTAAGGCATCGAACAAAACTGTTTAAAAACTGTTTTTATTTATAAAAAACTTCATTAGAATAATAAATTTTATAATTCTGCTTAAAAAAAGCTACAACTTTTTTGGTATAGCATTAGGCTGCATATACAGTTTGAATAAGAAATATTATTTACTTAAATTACATGGAGACCTTTGGAATTTTAATGTTAATGGAAATAAAAAAAGTAAAATGAATTAAGCTTTTGTATTTTTACTAGTTTATTTATTGAGCTATATATTAAGGAAATTAGTGAATAAGACTTTCGGATTCATATCACGCCCGTAGTACGTAGCATTAAAAACTATAGCAAAATACCAAAATTAAACCACACTTAATCGTGAACAACCATGTGAACACTACCCTATACGGGGAGCAAAATTTCCCATCAGTTTTTCCTGATGTACATAAATATTTGTATACGTGTATGATTTTGCATCTTCCTCTAACACAATAATATGACACACCGTCCGTCCTTATCGTATCTATGTACGTTTCCTTCTGCCTAGATGTAAATATAAATCAGATATGAGGAAACAGACCTGATGTAAAAATAAATGTAACCTGATGTACATAAAATCACTACGATGAGAAAATCCATTATGAATATAACATTCGAATTTTTCATAAATATGTACACATATTTATATAAAAACTATTATTAATTTAAGCTAAAGAAAATAAATAATGTAATACATAAAACTAAATAGTACCACATTCAAGCAATAGAATATACTGAAGTATCCAGGGCTTCCGTGAAATCCGTGAAAATGCGATCACTGATCCAATTTTATGATAGATTTGTGTAAACCCCGACTATCACGAATTATACTATGAACTTATACCATCTATTTGAAAGTTTAGTTCGAAAAATTCTGTTCAATATTTGGAGCTTTTTAAACGCCTTCATTAAGTGGTCGGTGAAAATCTGTCGAACAACAAAGGGCACATCCCCGATTTCAACCACAGGAACTACATTTCCACTGTTGGCCTCAAAAACCAGACATTCAGCATCCTGAGAAGATTATTCAATCTCTCTGAATTTTTTGTTGCCTTCGAATAGCCTTTTTTCACTACTAAGGTTGACGGCAGAGTACACGCTATAAGCGGAGCGAAGATTGAAGCGATAATATTTCTTGCTATAATCAAAGCTATCACATGTCAGAGTGTATGCTAGTAAAAAAAAAAAACAAGAAGAATATCAAAAATTCAAGCAAATTCATGCTATAAAGCAGTTCACAACATACTTTGTAGCTTCACGCTTCATTTATAGCATGAATACGCTTTGCTCTTCGCTTACACTCTGACATGCATCAAGCAAACACATAAGAAAATACATGATGCTATTTATAGCACGATATAGCTTTACTGCTTTGCTCCGCTTATAGCGTGTACTCTGTCGTCAACCTAAGATAGTTCTTCAAATTCCTCTTATTTATATTTTGAATTATTTAATACTTACGGAAAACGCATACGGATTGTATTTATTTGTGAAAAATGGGAATGAGATACATGGAAGGAAAATAAAAAAGAGCAAAATAACATGTTGAATAAGCATAAATTGGTTCGGTTGGTCTTCGGTTCGATATGTAAGGCTGTCAGGAAAAACGAGGAATAAGAATCTTCAATTTTGTGTTAACTTTTTGCACACTTTGCCAGCTGATATCAAAAACTTATGTTAAAATTATTGACTTTCCTAGGAGTGCCAGTTACAGTCGAAATTCAACCAATTTGTGGGGTTATTAACGGCCCTAAAATTTTTTTTAAACTTAGCATGTCGAACAACATAATAAAATTTACAAAAGGTTTTCGCGAAAAATCAACCGATTTGAAAATAAAATATCGCTATAATTATTTACTTCACTGAAGGAGAATGTATTTCCCATTTGGACGCCAAAACAAGTCTTTTTTGCAGTTGATTTGTAAGAAAATAAAGATAGTTCTTTTCAAATAACTATAGTACCTATTTATGTAGAGTGATGTTTGAAACATTTTTTTGAAAAGTGAAAATTGAAAATTAATAAGTTTTTCAAAGTTCTTGTGAGTCATGTCACCGCTGGCGTCGTAAACTGTGTAGGCGATTTTCATCTGAAACCAACAAACCAAACATATTAATACTAAAGAGGAGTTTTATAAATCTTTACTCTATATAGAACAATTTTTTACGCTCTTTAAAATGAATGTTGGATGATGAAAATCGGTTCACTAGTTTTTTGATTGTCATTTACATAATTTCGAAAAACATTGTTCCGGGAAAACGCCGTATAAAGTTTGCGGTCAAGAGCTTGGCACCAAAAGCATCCATATATTTAATAAAACTGCAAATCATGCCGCTATTATGAAAATCCTAAAGTTGCTTTGACTTCTTGTGGATTGCGAAATAATCGCAGCACTTTAAAATAAAAATTGCCAGATCTTTGGCCGAAGCTGAACCGAACATTGGTGGCCGATCATGACCGAAGCCGAAGGATGGTCGTTCGCTAGATAATACAGAGCCTTCCATTTTAACATAACGGGCCCATTCGGGGCATGGTTTTCTTTTTCGATGAAACTCCAATATGTTGTTTCTTGGTCTTTCTTTTGTTTTTCTATATTTTTCGGCGATTTTAATTTCGCAGTGAGAATCGTATATTTCCGTCTTAAAATATTTTTTTGTAAATTCACATAATTTCTCTAAGAACTGACCAAAAGAAATGGAAAGGCTCAACTATTTAAAATACATATAATCGAACTACATGTTTTTCTTTATTTCCTTTTACAATGTAAACTTGGTACTAATTTAAAAACAAATAAAGTCCTAAACTTGTTAATCAAATGGACGATATTTACATAGATGGATGTATGTATATGCTACTAATTAGAATCAAAGAAATTTCCTTCTACTAAAAGAGCGCCAAGTAATTAGACTTACCTTAATCTTTTTTCGTTTTCGTAAAGTCTTTACTATAATAGTATATGTAGATGATTTCACTTAAAAACGAACTTTTATAAAATAACTGTAATTTTTTATATTTTAATTATTGTGCTTTTTCCTAGTGCTCATAATATTAAATAGTGCATGTATAAAAATATTACTATTATAGTGAATATACTTCTCAGATTTGCCATAGATTTATAAATAACTGCTTTGGATTAATTTGCAGGTCAAGTTGAAAATGCTAGCAGCCAGATGAATCCTATTTTTAAAACGGAACAAGGCAAATATTTGGCAAATAGTGAGTACTTTTTAAATACGAATAATATATGTAAAGCATGATTAGCAATTATCTTAAAAAAAAAAAATTAAAAAAAAACACTCCCTCCACTCTTTCCAGATCTAGCAGATCCACTTATTAAAGCACTCACTGAAATCGCCAATAAACGTCCCGAGGATCCTGTCGCTTTTCTCGCAGATTATCTACAAAATTATCTACATCAACGCGAACCCACAGAGGCCAGCAACAGTGGCAAGACCAATTCCACCGCGCCCATTTTATCCAACTCACCAATGGTACGTTCCACTGGTATGCGAGTGCAAAGTATCAATAATGGCATTACCAACGATGACGATCACTTAGAAGAAGACCACATATCGAACGCTGATGACGAAGACGAAACGCATGCCAATCTAGATGATCGCGATGAGCATGGACAAAGCATGTTGCATTTTGCCTGTGCACGTTCCCATCGACGCGGTGCTCTGATGCATCTTATCGAAGAATCGAATATCAATATAACCTATCGTGATGAATTGTATCGTACGGCGCGTGATGTATCATTGCAGGCAAATCAGCCATCGAATGCAAAAGATATCGATCGTTATGTGCTCTCGCTGGCTGTGATTGGTAAGAGAAAGAGAAATGAAAGAGATAGAGAAAATGGGGAAAAGTGTGAGTGAGAGAAAAATAGAATGCAAACAATTATTTATCTTTAATGCAGGTGATGCTAAGCCATTTGAGACGCTCGCTTTGGAGGGCTACGATCACATAGTAGACATTACCGATGACAATGACGTGAGTATTGTGGATATAGCGGTAGAGCGCGGTCACGATGAGCTCGCCAATTTTCTACGTAATTTGCGCACGTTAGAGGTTAGTGGAGAAGACTAGTTTGGCTTTTTTAATTAACCGCAATTAACTGTACATTCCCCTCTGTCACAGGAGCTGCGCGAAGAGCTACATCAAATGATACGTGATGGCAATGTTGGACGTGTAAGAGAGATAGTTGCCGAATCGAATGGCAAATGGCTCTTAAAAGCCAAAAACTATTATGGTAATCTAAAATTGACGCATTTATAAAAATAGAAATAGAAATAAAAAAATAATTTTCATCCACTAGGACGCACCGCATTGCACATAGCTGTTTTAAAGGAGAACGAAGAAATAGTCGAACACTTTGTGAGCCTCCATGCAGAATTGTTGAAAATTGGTGATAATGTAAGCGAAATTCGTAACCATATTTGTCCGCAAATAGAATATTTAATTTATCATATTAATTATTTACTTATATACACTTACAGTTGGAACGCACGGTTTTACACTATGCCATGGGCACAAATGCCATCGAATCATTAAGTCGCATACTCATACAAAAAGGTGCCAAGCGTACAACGAAAGATCTGAAAGGACGTCAGCCAAGCTATTATTTTATGAATAAGGCCGATATATTGCGTTTGCAAGAGGAGGAGGAGGAGAATCGTTGAATACATAGATATTTGGGTGTGGCATGCGAGATATGCAGGATTTTTTTTTATACAAAAGTGGCTTATTCAAATTCTAAATAGTTAATAGTTCTCTAATTTAAGTTAGAATCAATAATATTTTGGATGGGGTGAGAATCGACGTGAATGGAGTGTGAAGTTATATGTAGTATTTTAAGTATAGAAAAAAGTGAAAGCCTTAATGTATTTGTATATTTTTATTCCAACATTTAATTGAAGTTAGTGGGAAAGTAGCACAGTAATATTTTAAATGATATTTAAAACACGTGCAGCGATTAATACATATCATATTGTTTATTGTTTATTGAAACGTAGATATATCTCATAAGAAAGTTATTTCTCGACGAGAAAAATACAATTATTTTAATTTTTTTTTAAATATTTGATAACATACACCATTTAATGGCTCAGAGCAAGGCTATTCGAGCGCTGTATTGAGTTAAAAATACCTACAACAATTGAGATTTCCATGTAAAGTTATTGGTGGTATTGCCAAATATTTACCAGTGTACGCTGGATATAGCTAAATTTCTGATCTCTTTGTAATATTAAATTATTTGGGAAATGTGCATACATTTTGAAACTACTTAAATTCTCGAAGAAGTTCTCAACTTTTCATTAATGTAATTTTAGTGAATCTAACAATGAAACTATTTCTGCTACTAAACAAAAAAAAAAACACCAAGCAAATATAATTTTTTTTGCATTAACACTACATTTACCTTGCAGAGATTTAAATACGCCACACCAAGTGAAAAAGAAGAAATCAATTTATAAAAGGTTGTGTAAATAAGAAGCCTTCTTCTAACATTTAGCATTCCCGCTCAGGGAGTTGTAGGCGAACAGTTGAGCAGGTGTGCAAAGCAGGGACTGTAACGATTATAATTTTTATTAAAAAATTGTGATTCAATCTTTTTTTTTAGGATATTCTCATTTTTTCGATTACATTTGATCAATATTTTGGGATGTCAATTTTTTCGATCAAACCTGATTAATATTTTTCGATTTTTATTTTTGGATAAAAAATTATCATTATTCTTGATTTTAAATTTTATCGATCACATTCGATCGATATTTTTTAAAGTTTTTTTTTCGATAAAAAATAATCGTTGTCCTTGGATTTCGAACTTTTCGATTATAATAAACGCAAAAAAAAATTTGTCGGCGAAGACAATAAGAGCAACAACACCCATAATACAATTTTTGTTTTATGATTCAAGGTGCGTAAAGCAGAGACTGTGGCTATAATTTTTATTAAAAAAAATTATGATTGAATTGCTATTTTTTATTTATCAAATTTGATCGATATTGTGTGGTTTTTATTTTTTAAGCAAGTTTTTGTCAATATTTCTTAAATTTTTATTCTTTCGATCAATTTGATGGTGTTTTGTGATTTAAATTTTTTGATAAAAAATAATCGTTATTCAACGATTTAAAATTCTGTGATCAAAGTTGGTCTATATTTTGTGATTTTTATTTTTTCGATCGCATTGATCGATGTTGTGTGAATTTTGTTTTTTCGGTCAAGTTTTTGTCATTATTATTTAAATTTTTATTCTTTCGATCAAATATGATTAAGTTTTTTTGATTTTTGTTGTTTCAAAAACAATCGTTGTTGATCGATTTTTTCGATCTTTATTTTTCCGATTAAAAATTCTTGAACTTTATAATTATTGATCATAATACATTACAAAAAAAATATCGGCGAAAAGAGTAAAAGCAAAAACAGCAATA
Source organism: Anomoia purmunda (assembly GCA_951828415.1). NCBI lineage: Eukaryota > Metazoa > Arthropoda > Insecta > Diptera > Tephritidae > Anomoia > Anomoia purmunda. The sequence goes on along the minus strand of OX639997.1, from coordinate 48,078,169 downwards.
AATCATAATGTTTTATTATCGAAAGAATAAAAATCATAAAATATCGATCTAGTGTGATCGAATAAGTTTAAATCCCAGAATAACGATCACTTTTAATCGAAAAAATAAAAAATATGCAACAAATTTGATCGAAAAAGTAAAAATAAAATAATAACGATGAAAATAAAAAAATATCGATAAAAATTAATCGAAATAATAAAATTGGCAAAATACCGATCAAGTATAGAAATCCCAAAATAATGATTATATGATGATTTAAAACAAAAAATCTTCGTAATATTTAGTCCTACTCACTTGTAAAAATAAAAAAAAAAATTCTTGTTTGAACTTAAATATAAAATATAATTTACTTAATTATCTATCGCCTAAGCGTAATTTTTTTGACCGTTTTGTGTGTTAAAATGGCTTTATAATATTAGAGTGGAGTTTTATTAAAGCCATCAGTTATTTATTACGAAGTGAGTTGAGATTTACTGAATCAAAATGCATATGTCTACTATTAACCTATTCCATACCAAAAATTGACAGCAAAAAAAATGCACTGCCAACGAAATTAAGCGAAAGAAATTATCAAAAAGTCAAAGTTTCACTACTAAATACTTAGGAAAGTTCTTAAAATAAACTCGTAGCGTGAAATGAAAATTTAATTGAAGATATTTACATTTCCAAAGTTCTGAAGATCTTTATTACAAGAAAAAAATGTTGCACATTTCAAAACTTTCCTTCAACACTCGAATAGCCCTGCGTTGAATGAAAATATTTTGATGAAAGTCATAATCATCAATCAATTCTATGATTGCCGTATTTTTTTTTTATGTGGAGCGTGATGTGCGTTAAAACACGGTGTGTAGGGTGAAATAACATATATATGGATGTGTGTGTATGTATAGGAATAATGAAATTTTTTAAGCAATAAATCAACCAAAAATTTGTGTCAAAATATCAAAGAAAAGCTACAAATAAATATGTATACAAATTTATTTCAGTAAAATACATAATTAGAAAGCTGAAAAAGTTATTTAAAATAATTACAGCAAGAAATACTCAAATAAATAATTAATTAATTGTTGTACAAAAGCATATAATGTAAGAATATATATATATATATAGCACTTAAATATACCTAGATATTTATATAGTAATGTAATAAAAAGCGAAATTATGCACTTAAAATAAATTATTTGATGCTCGCCGATTCGTCGACGAGATTTACAGTATACATAAATACAATATAACGAAACATGTTTTATTTAAGTGGCAACTTTTAGACATTTTATTATTTAATCATTAGCAAAAGGGATGCTCTGCAAATGCGACTTGCCAACACTGGCCTTGCTAGGTAAAACCTAACCTTTATAGAATAAGTTCGACAATTTGCGAGATTTATTACTTGAAACGGTATCTCGTGCAGAGGATACTTGTAGTCAGTGATGATACAATTTCAATTCGAAACGATTTTTGACGCCATACCGACGTTTTTGGTACAATTTCCATAAAATGTAACGCATTTTATTTTTAGTTTTGCTTTTAGTTAAACGGCCATGTTCGAGAAATAGCAAAAAAATCGAGTCGATTGCAAATTATATCAACTTATATTTTGTCAACTTTAGACAAACAGAAACTGAGTTTGATGAGAATATCTTACAATTTGGTTTTAAAACATTCACATTCGTGATTGCAAAAATTCTAAAGGCGAATATCCAATTAATAAAATAATAAAAACAAAAGAATGCCAATCGGATTCTGATTAAAAACTTCCACGGAATTTCCTCCATTATTCCAAACCTCATACCATGAATACAAATTGGCGGAACCCTTTTCCTTTGCCCTACTTTCACATTCAAACTTCGTAGTTGAAAAAGTATGTATCTCGAATATCTGGAAAAGGAAGAATTAGGTGATATATTTTGGGAGTGGTTTCATCAAATATTTGAAAGCAAATTGGAGAAATCTTTAAATTAAATTAAATTTGAATACTTATTTGGGCTTATTTCTTCGACAACTAAGTTAAATAAATTCCGTTCGAGTTCTTTATTTTCGGATTAGGCTTAGATAACGGGTCTTGCAATAGGAATGCTACAAAAGTTTTTTTTTTAAATAAAACAAAAACGGTTTGAGATATGAATTAAATTCTTTATTCCTGTGAAAGTAAATTCGATGGCATTATAGATGGAACTCGATTTCTTTTGCATGGGCACCACGGGCATGCTTGCAGAAGTCCAGACGCTGAACTAAATTTTCGACGGTTTTCAAGCATAAATCCCCCGATACTGCTGCAATTTCACGTTCGATATTCGTACGAAGTTCATCACTCGTCGCTGGCTTGTTGGCATAGACCATAGACTTGACGTAGCCCACAGGAAATAGTCTAACGGCGTCAAATCGCACGACCGAGGCGGCCAATTGTCTGGACCATTTCGTGAGATAACACGTTAACCAAACTTGGTTTTCAATAAATCGATTGTGATATTCGCTGTGTGGCTGTGTGGCTTGTGGCGCCGTCCTGTTGGAACCACATATTGTTCAAGTTCATATCATCCAATTCGGTCCAAAAATATTCGGTTATCATTGAGCGGTAGCGATTCCCATTTACAGTAACATGCCGGTCTTGATCATCACGGAAGAAGTACGGCCCGATGACGCCGCCGGCCCATAAACCGCACCAAACCGTAATTTTTTCGGGATGCAATGTTGACTCAGGGAGCTTATTGACGAAGCCATTCAGCCAGTAATGACGACGACCATAAATTGGAAGTAGCGCTCTTAAAGTTGAGGCCATTGACTCCGAATTTCGGTAGTAATTTTTATTAATTTCGACTCGATGTTGGATCGTATATCTTTCCATGATGAAATGGCAAACCTTACTGAAGAGAAATGTCAAAAGAGCGGGGAAAAATATGGCGTCGTTTGCTGTCACTAGCGGTCTACTTTTGTAGCGTCCCTATTGAAAAACCTGCTATTTGGAGGTCTCCATGCCAAATTATATTTTGAATGAAAGAGGTCTCTGTGGAAATAATAAAAACAAACCATTTAAAATTCACATATGTAAATATACTAACAATTTGGGAAACATGTTGAATCGAACTTCGAAACTCTTCCAAAAATATCCCAGAAATTTTTAATTGGATAAAATTTTTCCCTTGGAAAGTAAAATTATTTTCATTTCTTTTTTTTTATATTTTTTTTTTTAATATTTTTTTTTTTTGAAAATTAAAAAAAAATTTGGCACGGTTTTGTTTAATTTGATACATATTTTTTGACATTTGGCGCAATACCAAAAAGTTAATTTATCATCTCTGCTCATTTCCACGTGGAATTTTTGTAATAAAATTGCTTTCAGAAACCGATTTGTGCGGTTCAATTTTTGTCGACAATATTTGTCGTTTGTAGTAACGATTGTACGATTCACTTACTTATTCTTAACGTTACTTAACAGCTGTCTCGTTGTATAAATGCCGTAATGGGCGAAAACATACAAACAGGAATGGAAAAAATAAATGAATATAAATTTGAGCGCACTTTTGTTATAAGGGACTAAAGGGAAATAAGATACTAGTTTATTTCAAACTACCAATATTTATGCTTCCATTTTTATATTTCAATGTTCCATTGTAGCGGAATTTCGGACTTTTCGCTGAGCGATTTTGTAGAAGCGTCATCAACTCGACTCCAAGGAATATGGAGTTATGTGCAAATAGTTTCGGGAATAAATTTTAATTGAATTATTTTTATTTAGTAATTTTCAATGAGTAAATAAAACTAACCAATTAAAAATGTGCCATGGTATACGTTGTATGTTTATGTATTCGTGTATTTAGCTTTCATATGTAAAATTTTTGGATTGGCATAAGCCCCCTCATGATAGTGCCGCCCACAAAAGGTGATGACGCTGAAGCAAACATTTCTTTAGCAGGTTGACGCTCCACTTGGGTTATTGGAAATCTCAGTTTCTGGTGAAACAATGAATCCGTTGTATGCTACGGCTTACGGATGAGTGGCTCATGGTTATTCCCCATTGGTCACTTACGAGTCGTTGATAGCAACCAATTGCGAAGAATCTCAGTGCCGCTAGAACCTAGCAATATAAAAGTGAAATTTTAAATTGCATGCAGCTTTAAAGATTACACGAGCTACGTGTTTCTCAGTTGATATGGCTGTTATTCAGGAGCCTCTTATTTGGTCGTTAAGCTGAGAAATTAGGACTTTTCAGCCCAGTTTGGAGATAGCCGATACAGCTTCTGAAATTCTGTTGGATTCAAATGAAAGGGATTACTCTCTTCCCGGAGTAAATGTCGATCCACTGTTGGAGCGCATACTTCTTCGTCACCTTGTAATAAATCATATGCCAAATATTCAGATGACAGTATTAAATGTCGTATATTTTTTTTTAATTTCAAGAAAACAAATCACCGAATTTGAAATTTATCATTTGTTTAAGTTAAAATCATGCATTTTTCTTTTCTCCATTGATTAACAGCATCGAATTTTTGGTCGTTTAGTTTCCGATAATTGACTAGCTAACGACAACAGCTGACTCGTCGATAGCGAAAATCGCAAAAAAAATTGCAGGCCATCATGTGATCATTCAGTATAGAAAACTGGTTTAACGGCTGCTGTAAATAACCGTCTACAGATCCGGGGATTAAGACCCCATTGCTTGCCGAGGGCAACAGAAGCCTTTTCATAACGTTGAACTATATTCACTTTGCTGTTCAACTTCTTATCTAAAATAACACCTAAAATTTTATAGCATTTCTAGCAAGACTTATAATACCACTGCACATACGTATAGTTTTTAATCAAAAAACGAACAAATATGTAGTATATATAAATAATATGCACATGTATGTACGTCTACTGCAAAGGTGATCAAATTTCATCAATATATATGTAAATAACTCATAAATAACTCAACTTAGATTCCGCTAATAATTTTTTTTCTTGTCTCTAAAAACACTTGTAGTACAATCTGATGCTACAAATTCTTCCAGAAAACTTATACATATATATACATTTTAACCTAACGTAAACTGCGATCTCAAAGAGGTTATTTACTTTACAATCCGTCTAGCCATTTATTTTACGTACGATACCAAAACTTTATCGACTGCTGGCACTCATTAGCAGTACTGATAAGCTTAATAGGCATTAGATGTGATAATCTCTAGTTCAATTACTTAATTTATCGAAAAACTTTGAAAACACTTAAAAAGTGTCAGAACGCTTAGAAACACATCCAATATTGTGTGGCATAATCTGATGCAATCACTTTCGCTTAATGCAAGTAGTCGAAGTAGTAGTCGTGGTAGTAGTACGAGTAGCAAGTAGTTTTTATAACTGCAGTATATCTTTATCTATGTACGTGAAATACACTGTGTGACAAATGTGTGGCAATTCAAAATGCCCAGGAATTGGTCAATATTTTCAGAAATTATGCCTAACCGCTCAATGTAACTGCAAAAATTAGCTTGAATTTTGTAAAGTCTTTATACCGCGGCCTATAGGGTTTTCAAAAACAGGAAAAAAATTAAAAAAAAATATACTTGAGCGGTATGTAATGTTAATGCGTAGACAGTAAAATTTCACGCAAATATTTCCGTAGAATACTTTAATCCATTAGCTCTAACCTAAACTTGACATTTTACTCCTATTTTAAGTAATCCCTCAAAAAACCAGTTTGAAAAGTCGATACAGAGTTCAAGTGGTATAGATAATTATTCGCCGGAAAATTTCACTAGAGGTCTTCTCAGACAAAAACTGTATGCGATTGAAGCCGAATTATACATAAAATCAAATAATAAATAGTTTCATAAACAAAAATCGATAACAGCTCTGTTAAATTGTAATGTTAATGTTAATGAAGGGGAGCTAAACAAATGTAGACTTTATCAAGGAGATATTTATTTGGTTTTGATTTTCTGTGCTCTTTTACGTTCTATGTATGTATAAAGATTTTGTCTCAGAAGAGTCCCAGTGAAATTTTTTTCTCACTTTTTGTAGTTTGAAGAGTTTCTTGAAGTAATTTTCAAAACGCCGTTTGTAGGTAGGAAATTCGGGCTAACTTTTGCAAATCCATCGAGTGCTTTATTACCGGATAGATATGTACACTTTCAGAAAATATTAACAAAGTTTGGGCTTTTTTCAGTTGTTGCACAGTGTTATCGTTACACTCCAGTAAAATCTATTATTCATTATCACCTGATATTTTATACATACAATACATCGATATTCGATACTATATCTATAGGTTTGCCTTAAGTACCTAAACAAGTTTTCCATTGCTTCCAACTACTTACTTAGTCGGATAGACATTAAAAGTGGATTCAACTTAAGTATTAAATGGTTACCAAGTAAAATGCTAAATATATTCCACTTGTAAATAGATTTCAAATGAAAGGAGCCTACTGTTTATACCTTGAATGAAGATGAATTGGTATTATAACTTTGGTGCGATGCTTAAAAGAAAAAGTAGTAATAGAAATAGACCCATATACAAGTATCCAAAAATGACCAGGGCGACGAGCAAAGACGCCTTATCCATGCCTGCCTGTCTGTCCGTTTGAATTGAGACTATGTAGGTAGTGCCCCAGGTTTAGAAATATTTGACTTAAGTTATATTAGTGTTGCTAGCCGAAGGTCTGTGTCACTAGTGATCCTTTTTTGAATGTTTCTGTATAATAATAATAATAATAATAATAATATATTAGTGTTATTTGTCAAGCTGCAAAAACTAAAGCTTGCAATTTGCCACTACTTTCACTTTTTGAAGTAAAACTTCTTTAGCGGTAGTGATTTTTTACATCGCGTAACGAAAGTCACGTCAGAATCGATATACTCATTTTTACACTACTTTTACTAATTTCCACTACTATTTTTACTCATTTCTACCAGTATTCTTACAAATTTCTTCCACTACTTTACTAATTTCTACCACAATTTTATTTCTGCCACTTTTTTTTTAAATACTACTACTAATTTCTACCACTATTTTTACCGATTTCTAACACTTTATTTTTTCCACTACTCTTACTAATTTCTACCACTATTTGTACTAATTTTTTACCATTATTCTTACTAATTTCTTCCTTTATTTTTATTAATTTCTTCCACTATTTTCTCCAATTTCTACCACTATTTTTACTAATTTCTAGCACTACTTTCTCTTATTTCTACCACCATTTTTACTAATTTCTACCATTATTTTTACTAGTTTCTGTCACTATTTTTACTAACTTCTTCCACTTTCTATCACTATTTTTTACTAATTTCTACCACTTTTTCTACTGATTTCTACCACTTTTTTTTACTACTTTCTATCACTATTTTTACTAACTTCTTCGACTTTTTACTAATTTCTTCCATTATTTTTACTACTTTCTATCATTATTTTTACTAATGATAATAATATTTTCTACCACTTTTTTTTACTAATGCTTCTACTAATTACTATGAATACTTTAATTAGTTTCTACCACTATAAAGAAGTTTTACTTCTGGTCCGCGCACTTAGGTGGCCTCGTATTGTTATGAACAGAAACTGTGTAAAACTTATTGCTCAGATATGAGGCTTTGATTTTCTTAATTTAAATACCTAACTTCGTAATTTTGTGCCCTATTTATCTCACTTAGCATGTAAAATTCATTGAGAAAACCAACAAGATCTGTGCTCTATAAGTTATAGCTCCTAAACCACTAATTATTCAGATATTAGGTGTTTGTTGGTCTATAAATTAATTCGTGCGGTTTGCTAAGAGATGGCGTAACTAACCATCGTTCCAATATATTCCGCACATACGTTGGAAGGCTACTGTCATTATACGTCTTTTCAGTATATCACATTCATTTGAAGCGTAAACAACAATAATTTTATTTCACTCAAATATATGTCGAACTTTGTGCATGAAAAAGTGTTTTTGCGGCGAGATCTTCTTCATTACTTTAATATGAAGAAAACTGCTGCCGAAAGTCATCGTATTTTGGTGGAAGTTTGTGGTGAACATGCTCTAGCTGAGCGAACGTGCCAAAAGTGGTTTGCACGATTTAAAAGCGGTGATTTTGGCTTGGAAGACGATGAACGTCCTGGGCAGCCAAAAAAGTTTGAAGATGAAGAACTGGAAGCATTACTCGATGAAGATCGTTGCTAAACGCAGGAAGAGCTCGCAAAATCTTTGGGTGTCACTCAAGCAGCCATTTCAAAATGTTTAAAAGCAGCTGGATATATTCAAAAGCAAGGAAATTGGGTTCCACATGAACTCAAGTCCAGAGATGCCGAAAGGCGGTTTTGCTTGTCCGAAATGCTGCTGGAACGCCACAAAAGGAAGTCATTTTTGCATCGGATTGTTACTGGTGATGAAAGATGGATCCATTACGACAACTCCAAGCTAAAACCGGATGAAACCATCAAAAGAGAATGCTACCGAACCCAATTAGTCCGTTTGAAGATAGCAGTAGCCGAAAAACGCCCGGAATATGCGACCAGACACGAGGCAATAATTTTCCACCATGACAACACTCGGCCCGACGTTGCTATTCCGGTTAAGAACTGTTTGGAAAACAGTGGATGGGAAGTTTTACCCCACCCGCCTTATAGCTCAGACCTTGCCCCTTCTGACTACCATTTGTTCCGATCGATGCCGAACGCCCTCACTGGAATACGGTTCACATCAGAGCAGGATACCAAAAATTGGCTTGATTCATTCTTGGGTGCTAAGCCGGCGCAGTTCTTTAGGGATGGGATCCACAAATAGCCAGAAAGATGGGGAAAAGCCATAGCTTCAGATGGGCAATATTTTGAATAATACTATTGTACATGTTTTTCTCAAATAAACGTGGAAATTCTGGAAAACCCCCGCACGAAGTTATAGACTCAATAGCTATATTTATTTGGCTGTGCTTTAATTTGATTCATATAAATAATTAGTTTTTTAAAGCAACATTGTATTTTCTTTATATTCTTGAAAGGTATTGTTGTGTTATCTTTAAATACTTGGCTATTCTTAGTTTGAGTGCATTTGTTTTAATTACTAATTTTTCTCGAGAGTATATTTGCACGTGGAAAACATAAGAAAATGTTGAAAGAAAGTATAAAAAAAACTTGTGTTGTTTTTGATTTGTGAAAAAAAAACATTTTGCTGAATGTATTTCGAATAATTTATTTTCTTGTAACTGGTTGTCCTAATGGTAAAATGTAATATAAATGCCATGCTCATATTCCGTATCATTAATTAACAACTGTCGTCGAACTATTCGATGTTGCATTGATGAAAAATGCGAATTTTTTTAAATTGAGTTTTATCTTCCGCCATTGATACTAATTTGATTGTACATAAATAAGGTATTAGAAATCATACGAAAAATTGCACTATTTTTTTTAAGTCCTTATTTTTCGTATATAATTAAAAAAAATATATTTTAATTAAAAAATGACTAGAAAAAAATCCCTGAAGCTATAACTGAAAGCTCGAGAATGGAGAATAAAAATAAATGCTAAATTGAGTCTCGAAGCGCCCAATCTGGTTGGCTTTTTCAGTGAGACTTGAGTTAGACCAGATATATACAAATTCTGTCATATATTTACGACACGCCAAGTTTTGGTAAATATTCGAGAATAATCGACGAATACCATATTTTGTATAGGTGGTTTAGCAATACCACAAAACTAGTACGATCAATAACCGTACCAGATAAATAGATGTAAAATAAAGTTGAGCAACACCACCAGCTCCAAGCTGGTTTATGCCAAACGAGGTTTCAGACAAGATGATTATTTATAGTGCGACTTCTTTAATTTGATTTTGAAAAATATAATTCAAACAGGCTCAGCTATGTCGCTGTTAGTTCTACCAGTATATTGTATATAAAAGTGATACGAATTGGTCTGGAGGTGAACGAGGATAAGGCAAATTATCTCCTGCATTCCAATAAGTAGAAACAAATGCAAAAACTGCTTGCGGAAATATAAGGAACATATTTTTATTTGCCTTTATTCTTATCGAACGATTATAATTCAACTAAGAAAAAACTCATTGCCTGTATTATCAAAAATTGAAACTTACTATATTACTTCAATAAATAAGGGAAACCCCAATGAGCTCATTATAATCCTTCTTTTGTTGTTTTATTGAGCCTAATAAAAATTGTACACAGCTCTCAGACTCAAATGCGCCTTTGTTTACGAACGTAACCTAACATGAGTACTTGAAAATTGAATCAACTTGTCGCCGAAAATTGAAAGGCTTACAAAAAATTTATCTGCACACACACTTGGAACTCTGAAGAAATATGACGCTTCATTTTTTACCGTTCCCTTTGGCGTCACAAATTTTTCGGCAAATCCAATACTACACAAGTAGTATATCAAATTAAAAAAAATTATCAATTTTATTTGAAGCAGTGATATACGGCGGCCGCATTAGCCGCATTAGTATGTAGCGGGTGCGCGCTTCATTCGTTGGGTTCCGGGTTCGAATCCTGCCCTGGGCAAGTGGCATCAAAATGTATAGAGAAGTTTTTTCTAATAGCGGCTCCTCCGCTCCTCGGATAGCAATGGCAAACCTCCGAGTGTATTATTACCATGAAAAAAAAAACTTCTCACAAAAATCGTCCGCTGTTCGGAGTTGGAATGAAACTTTAGGCCCCTAAATTTGTGGCACAGCAGCAAGACGTACACCACAAATTTGTAGGAGAAGTTCGGCCAAATAACAAGCTATAGTGTAAGCGTCAAATTATTATTATTAGTAGTAATATGGATAATGACAATTATAATATGTACATCATAAAAATCAAACAGTATTTGATTTGCAATCTAGTAATAAACTAAATAAATCAAAATAAGCACTAAAATTCAGTGGACTTTTGAATCACGCAAAAAATATAATAAAAATTAATGAAATATACAATAACACTAAACAAATCGAATGCATAGTGAAGCCTTGAGGCCTCTTGAACGCGCATGAAATATTCAGGGCAATTGTAATTTCGTTTGATAAGTTTGCTCGCTACATACCCTGGATTGCGATTAAGAGTTTTTAGATAATTCTTAGCCAACTCTATATAACAAGCGCTTTTCTCACTGAACAACACTGCTAGGAAAATTGAAATAGAAACTGAAAACCAATATGAATCTAAATATTGGAGATATCTTTCAAACTTATCATTTGGCATAACAAAGGCAAGTGAGTGCTATTTGTAAGCTCAGTAATATATTTTCTTTTATTTAATCAGCATTCGGTTTACTCCGCTTTTTATATTGAAATCCAACAGTATTTTCCTATAAATATTAATATTAATAAATAATAAACAGAAATTGCGATTATAGCGTCAAATGCCATAGTGTTTTTTATTTCTATATACCAATTTGATTATCTTTCGCACCTGCTCAATTGAAAGCCTATGTAAATAATAGTTTTAGATCATTAAGAGCACATATGCAGGTATGTATGTATGTGTGTATGTATAGTAGATATTTAAAATGCCGATAATATGAACACTTACATATTTCTCTCACATTGCATAGTGGGATTAACAGGCCATTGAGTATATTAATCTTTTGTTTCGAATCATTATTTTGCACACATGTTCAATTGAATTTGGTTATCTTATGCGTGCCCATTGAGCTTATAATTTATATATTTAATAAACACAATTCAAGATTGTTTTATTAGTAAGCGAATGTCGATCGAATTAGCTGCATAAAGCTTTTTCATATTTTTTTTAAATTACTGCCGATTGCCTCCGTAGTTGGGTGGAAATTTTCGCGCACAACATTGAGGATATTGGAGTGGTAAAAAACCTTGCCAGGGAATTTAGTAAAATGACAGCGGAAATTTCGAAAGGTAAAAGTGTGATTAGAGTGTTGATTTAAAAGAGTGTTTTTGATGGAAAGTGCCATGATAGAACTGCGTATTACAAAATATTAAAAAAAAAAATTAAAAGGAAAATGCTTGTTTTTGAAAAATGGAAAGGAAAATCAAAATAAGTTGTGCAGTGTCCAAATTATCCTTAGAAATAGAAAATCTGTGCGTTACTAAGTAAATGCATGCCTGTGGAATTTTAATATTAATTTCTTCGCGCTTATAGGGATATCAAATATTATCGTCAAAATAAGGCAGCTAAAGATTATTTGTGCGCCGAAACGATTTCAGTTTATCGTCAGCGCTATCTTTTTGAATCGATACATATTCAACATTCGGTAGTTAAGACCCCACCAGTATCGCAATTTGCAGCCTGGTTGGAATTGAAAGCTTCTATTTCGATCAAAGGAAACTCCTTGTTTATCAATGGCTCACTACTACCTACTTAGCTTTCGTTGTATGTAAAACCAGCCGCAAGCCAACCAATTTGCCTACATAAAGGCTTGACAGCCAATTATTCTGAGCGACCGAAAGGCAAGTTTAACATTTTCTTTGCCTCTGGTTTTATTCGTCACTTGTGTAAATTTTGACATAATTGTCTGATATTCGTAAGCATCCTCAATGCCCGTGAACTTCATTTGAAAAATACCGAAGTGTTTCGGCTCCAACATTGCTGTTGACATTTACAATTTTGAAAAAGTTCGGAAACCAGCATCAACACCAAAAATAATGTCTGCCGCGAAATCCAACGGCAAAAAATTGCTACTACTGAGCTGATTAGGCAGTCGTCTCTCGATGATCCAAAACCGCACTCTCTAAGCCTCTCTTCATCCCGGATCTTTTCTGTGGCGCAGAAACATAAACGCCGTCAACAGAGGCTGAGATGGTCATTGAAGAGTACGAGAGAAAGATTCTCCAAAATTTTTTTGGACCTATACGACTCTGAGACGATGGCGAATACCGCAGACGATGGAATTTTGATCTATAAAAGTTTTACATCGACATAGACAAAGTCCAGTGAATTAAAATGCAGCGTCTGCATTGTCCTGTGAATGAACGAAAATGCTCCAGCCCTGAAAGTATAGGGTGTTTTTTATAGACGTGTGTTTTTTTAATAAGCAATATTTTTTCCAGAGTTGGTTTTTTTGACAGCTGTTAACACGTTCGGTGAATGACCACCGATCCCGATTTTCGCAAGAAAATTTTGATCATCCGCTATTGCCTGCAACAATTGAAGCTGTGCCCATCCACTTTATGGAAGATTTTTTGGAAGAAACTTGGTTCGCGGGCTTACGAAATTCAACTCATATAAGAATTGAAGCCGAACGACCATCAAGCGCGTCGGTGAATGGACCCCAACCGAGATTTATAAAACCTTTTTGCTCAAATCTGTATGCAGGTAGTTTGTAAAATCTGTATCGGAAAATTTGTATTTAAAAATGACTTAGATGAACACAGAGAAAACGATCAGCATGAAACCGACCAGTTCTTGATTTCAATTTAGCGCATGCGGAATGCTCATCGAAAAGATCCATATTGCCATGCTTCACAAATAATATTCGAACTTAAACTTTCATGTTCGTGGTATTTATTATTCGTGATATATTCGTTCGAGTCTAAGTAAATGTTTGAAAAACATTATCAAAATGCACTGGTGCTGTTAAATTAACGCGTTTTGCTGAAATATTTTATTTGAATCACAGTTTTTGTATATAATTTGCAAGTGTTGGCAACCCCTATCATACTACCATTGACACCTGCTGGTTTTATTTGTAAACAAACTTCATTAATTTACTCGAATTAAAACCAAGGAAAGAATGAAGGTTTTATAATTAAAATTCCTTTATAGGCCAAACTTGCTTGGAGTCCAGCTTTCGTGATTTGTCCGCGCGTAATCTCAGCTAATGAGTTTTGTTGCATTGAACGCACAATAAAATGCCATCTTGTCTCAGCAACTCCAACCCATATTACGTTGAGTTTTTCAATACACATAAATAATTGACAACAGCTGTTCAAACTAATTATCGACACGTAATGAAAATGATGCGAAAGCGATTCGAAATCTATTCGAGCTAAGTTCGAATCAAGAACACCACAACCAAAACGAGTCGAAATTGCAACAAATTTACTTTTCAAATCGAATCGAAATACAGAACAGGCCTTTTTAGCCGATTCCATAGCATAAGCCATATAAATAAAAGTTTCAAACTTTTTGAAAATGTATACAAATTGTGCAAAATGAAGGAAACGACCATCAATATTTTAACCTTTTTGATCTGGATATTTTAAACATTTTTAAGTATGCAATGGGCTACAAACTCAATTTTATTTAAAAAAAAATGTGTAAATGTAAAGAGACTAAAAATACCCGATAATTTTTGATTTTTTTTTTCTGACGGTAACAGATATTTTCTTCTATACAAAAGTCAATTTTATTGATGCGTTATGTGGAGGGAAATGCCCAACACTGTCGGCAAAAAAAAAAATTATCAAAAATCTACACGAGGTTTTAGTCACTTGAAACTTGCTTATTATTTGAATGGGCTACAAAACCGTGCATCTTAAAATAAAATTTAAAAAAATCCGGATCAAAAGGTTGAACAATTTGATGACCATTTCCTTAAATTTTACGAATTCAGGGAGCGCAAACAAAAAATCGTGCGGAAAGAGAAATACTACATTTAAAAAAGACTACCTTAAGTGACATTGAATTTTATTTTTTGAGTTTTATTTATAGCTAAAGAAGTAATCGCAATTTTTAAATTTTTTTTTGTTGCTCTGAAACTAATTGCTATTTCTTGAGTTTTATTTAGCGCTCAGAAAATCGAGCTCCAAAAAAAAATTAAAAAGTAATTTTTTTAATGAAATTTATAATTTTTGTATATTTTTAAAAAAGTTTAATACTTTTATAAAAAAAAAAATATATTGAAAATAAATGAGCAAACATAAGTGGCCCCTTTTATTATATTGAATTTTGTTGCTTATGACAACATGCTAATGGTAATTAATTTAAAAAAAAAATACTTGTTAGAATCAAATTACTTATGTGAATGTCGTTGACTGAATATAGTTTGAAATCATTTTTTGGAATAAAAAAAATTTACATATTTCGCGACATATAAATTTTTACGCTTTTCTAACCAAAAAGTTTTGAAAACCAAACATATTTTCCAAATTCTTGAAAGTAAAACCATACTATTTTAGCCGATAAACTGTGATGCTAATGAAAATACTTTGTCCGCGACTCCAGAAATTAACAATGAAATCACTTGCCTTATTATGTAATATATTTGTACTATATTCTTGGAATGAATCTCATTTTTGTTTAACTAAATTAGCATAAAACCCCCTCCAAAATATTTTACCTTCGTAAATAAGTATTCTATAAATTTATATCTGCATGTGTTTACGTAATTCGTTTAAAAACAGTATGACATTGAAATATCGTAACTGGAATGTCTACAGTTTAACACGCACAGCATAAAACATTTTAATCTTGACACATTTCTTTTTAAAGTCATAAATATTTGCCATAAACTAAGAGGCTAATATTTTACTATCCGATACAGGTGGATAGCTGACAGACTTCAAATATTTGTGGTCTTTTTTTTTTATTACGTCAAGCCACGTCTCAAATTTTTAGTTGTGTAAAAGTTGGGAAATACCATTAGTAAACAATTATTGGCCTGGCCAATGTCTCGCAAATATTTTTGGTAAAACAAATTAATTGAATGAAATATGTTTGGTAAAAATTTAATCGAATGAATTTCTATTGGACTTCAAAGTAATTTTTATTTTTTTTTTTCGATTGGGATTGGTTGATCCAAGGCGAATTGATAGAAGGTGATGGCATAAGTGCAGCTGATTTGATTTTTTTTTATTCACCTACATGTATTTTGTTTTTGCTTTTGCGTATGAGCTTTCAAAAGCCGTAAAAGCAAAAACAAAATGTATTTAAATTTTGGCAACTCTTACGCAAAAACAAAAACAAAATACATAGGAATTTTGTAGTTGTATTTATAACACCACCTTGTATGGATTTGCATTGGGTTGATCACTATAAAAGTATAAGTATTACACCGTGCGACAAATTTTGATAAAACTTCTTCCTCTAGGAACATTTTAGCTAACCACGTTTCTATCTTATCCCCTAAATATATCCCCCGAGGCGTTTGGCTAGGTTAGCTCGAATAAGCGGGATATGTTTTTTAAAATTAGATTTCGTAGTTAATTTTCAACCGACTTTTTAAATTATAAAAATTATTTCTATATTAGGGGATGGCAAGAAATTCTTTACATCATTGTGTGTTTGTTTTTTTTTTAATATAGGTAAAAACTTTCGTGTTCAAGTAGCACAGAAATTAAAGTTGTTTTAGAATTTCGGTATAAATAATCTTAATCGAAAAGTTCATGGTTGGAAACAAATTCATAATAATTCTTTGAAAACAACGAACATATTAAAAAAAATTGTATTTAGATTTGTAAAATTTTTTTATAGAAGAATTATAAGTAATTGGCAAATATGTCGCTTATTCTGGCTAACCGAGAAAAACGTCTTTGTGGATATGTTCAGTAGTTTGGCTGGTTTGTTAGTTTAAGTGGATTTTTACCCTGGTGACAAGCAAATTTTGATTCGTCCGACGGCTTTAATAAATTTCAGTATGTTGTACAGAGAGAGGCGACTCATTATTGCGAGAGCTGTACACTCGCGTAGTAAGTGTTCGATTGTCTCTCTTGAGCCCTGGCTCTCGCAGCTCAATGCAGAGCCACACCTCGTAATCCGCTGTTTCCTGTGCCCCTGGACCCATATTAGGGTAATCTCGTAAATGTCAGAAATCGAGGTCAGCTCTCTTCTACACTCATGTACTAGTTGGAATCTAACCTACGTCGTTTGGTTATCTAAGAAGAGGGTGCATTCTGTCTTATGTGTCTTACTGCCTCCTTTATGGCAAACGTTTCGGCCTGAAAAAACGTAAATGGTCTGGCAGGCGGTGGAATAGCTTTTGGTAATATTTCGCAATGAAAATCCCTGCTCAAACCCCGCATTCCATCCTTGACCCGTCTGTAAAGATAGCTAAGCTCTCAAATGGCTGAACCCATCCATGAGTCCAGTCCATGCGGTTTGAGAATTTCGTGCGGGGTATTTTCTTTACCCAAGTTTTTGTCAGCGTATAGTCTGGGGGCAGAGCTTTAATCTCAGAGTTGTGCCCGTCAATCGGTAACAAGTAGTGCAGTTAAGTCAACGGCTGCTGTCCTCTGAATTCCGCATAGTTTCCTAACAACGTATTCCTTAGAAAGGTCTGGCTACCGGGCCAGCTTCCCATAAGAAAGTACGAGTATGGGTCGGACCATTGGCGCATCTAAGGAGGAGAGGGTTGTGGTTTGGGGTTCATTACCCTACAAAATTCTTAAAACTGTAGTATTTACTATCTTCAAATTAATTTACTTTAATTAAATGAACAACAAGTAAATACATTAAATGAGTCTACGCCCACGATAGTCAATATATTTTATTTTGCCGAAGTTCAGTATTATAACGAAATGAATAGAAATTTGATAAAATTTTTGAGGAATTACGAACAAATTCCAAGATTTTCCATGCCGCTTGGCTTCCATTCCAGTATCTGGTTTTATGTTCGCGCCACCTTTCACCAATTACCTAGTCCAGTAATTTAAGCGAGTAAAGCTATCTGATTGAAAAACCTAAACGTAGCAAGGTTTTTTAAGTTACCCTAAGGATATCAGCCAGCTACTGTTAAATTTGTATCCTGTTAGTATGTTGGGACCTTTGAATTTTACTTGCCATTTAAACAAGACTATGGATTTCTTCTCGGCTTCACTGCCAAGCGCTTCATTAATCTATTTATCAGTAAAATGATAAACATACCATTTATATTAACTCAAATTCATTTGTATTTATTTCCAGGTCCCGTCCTCGGACAACGGCATTTGCAAGCCTTTCTAATATTTACCTGCATTGTGGTTAATAATTTGGTAAAATATAATGTGAGCGTTGCTGTTGTTGCTATGACCGATGCGGAGACGACCAATCCTAACTTTCCGGTAAGTATTCAACCCGCTTCCAGTATACACTTATAGAGATTTTTGTAATTAAATTTTTTGTTGTTGGTTCTAGGCACATGACTGGAGTGACATGCAGAAATCGTACATTCTGTCGAGTTTCTTTTGGGGCTACTTTGTCACACAGTTTCCAGGCGGTTATCTGTGTCGACGTTTTGGCACTAAACGCACTATGCTCATTTCCACATTTGGCTCTTTGGTGTTTGGTTTTTTGCCACCGCTTTGCGTTAACTGGGGCGGTTGGGGTATCTATTGTGGCATACGAGTTGTACAGGGCCTCTTTCAGGGTATTCTCTTCCCATCCATACACGCGCATTTGGCCGCTTGGTGTCCGGTGAATGAACGAAATCGACTGGGCGCTTTAGCTAATACCGGCATTGAATGCGGCACGCTACTCTCGATGTTTGTGAGCGGTATTATTTCTGCATCTAGCCTTGGTTGGCCAGGCATGTTCTATGTCTCTAGTGCTATTGCTTTATGCTGGTGTGTTGCGTGGTTCTTCTTATCTGCCGATCAACCAAGTGAATCGAAATTAATTTCAAAAGCTGAACTCATTTACATTGAAACTTCAAAGAATGCCAACAAGAAACTAGAAGCAGGTGAAGTAGAACGTATGGCTCCGGTGCCATGGCGTGCTATTCTCACATCTCTACCACTGTGGGCATTGGTTGTTGCACGTTCTTCGCATCAGTGGGGTTTTTCCACGTTACAAGCGGAGATTCCTTCTTATATGAAGGGTGTTCTGAATATGGATATGAAGAAAAATGCTTTCTACTCAGCGTTGCCATATCTGGCGATGTGGTGCATGTCCTATGTGTATTTAATTGTTTCCGATGTGCTGCTCAATCGCAAAATACTCTCACTCACTGCTATCCGGAAGACTTTCAACTCATTGGCGCTGTGGGTACCCGCACTCGGTTTGATCGGTGTGGGTTTCTTAGATGAAGAACAAAAGATTTGGGCTATTGTTTTGATGACGGCAAATGTGGGCATAAATGCTGGTTCTACTATTGGTAGTGCGCTGAATACAATAGATCTATCGCCGAATTATGCGGGCATACTTATGGGCATCGTAAATACGGCGGCGAATGTGGTGCCTATAGTCACACCACTGCTGGTCGGCTTGATAGTGTCAGATGAGGTGTGTATGAGGCTGCTTGTATGCTTTGAAAGAAATTTTTATAATTTTTCACTTTATTTTATTTTTTTTCAAAATTTTCAGCACGATCGCACTCAGTGGCAGATAGTGTTCATAATTGCTGCTGCGGTCTTCGGACTGGGTAATTTGTTCTATATAGTTTTTGGCAGAATGGATTTACAACCATGGGATCATGCGGAATTCCTGTTACCAAAAGATGTTAGCAATATTGATGCAACGGAAAAGTGTGAGAAAGCTGTAATAAGTGAAAAGCCTGAAAGTATAGAAAATGAAAAATAGAGCGAATTCATGCGCTAATTAAAGGACTGCTTATATTAAGTTTAAGTGCATATAAGTTTAACTTTTTATATATGCCGTTATATGGCCTTAGTTATAAAAAAATAATATAACTATATCAAGCTATTGATAAAAAAATGCGTCACATTTAATCAACTGATTTTCTTCAATTACTAATTGAGCGATCTAGTTTGGAACGCTCAACTTTCCATATCCATATCAAATAAGATATTCCTCTGAGCGTCACATTAACCTGGATTCCATAGTTATAGTTATATTATATTGAAACTAAAGTAGGTTCTGAACTAACATAATTTTTGATAACTGTTATGATGATTGATGATAACTTACATATATGTGATAAACTCACAATTTGGCTCAACATGATGTAATTCGATATCACATAAAGCTTTGTTCCCGTAAAATCCAGTAAAATCATAAATGCAAAAATCAAATATATGTGTAACTATACTGGCGATCAAAACCGATCGATCGCCAATTTTTCAGCAATATTAACGAGGTTTTTCATGATAAATATTTTCCGTTAGTTTTGTGTAAAATTATAGTGCTTAATATAATAAAAAAAACATGTAAACTGATAAATTTTTACGTTTTATTAAAAAAAAAATTCGCAAGACCAACCATTTCAAAAAATATGATAAAATCGTCGGTAGCTTTTAGCCCATTCAAACTAAGAGTTTTTTGAGCTAAACCTAAAAAGGTTATGCAACTGCATGCGAAAAATGTCTGAACATTTTTGTAAAAATTTTTACAACTTCGATATAAATTTTTTGAGTTTTCATAAAAATGTCTTATGAAAAATATTGCTAATATTGCTAATATTGCTAATATTCAACCGGTTTTGTTCGCCACTGTAAATCAAAATAAGGCTCGATTCGAACTTCACCTCGGTAATATATAACAGGTGAAACATATGGAGTTCACGGAGTTCACTCCAAATCGAGCACTACCTGATCTCCCACCCTCACCAACATCTACACCCCACTACTACTACTACTACTGAATGACGGCTTACTAGGATCTCTTGGCATCCCACACTATCTGTTCCGTGTATCAAGAAAGAATATAATGGAATGCGACATAGTCAAGTTTTATCAATGGCACGGTCGGTGTCACTTTCGGGTCTAATCTGGCCAAGTGACTATATTTTCCCCACCATTACCCTACCTAGGCTGACTAGAGTCCTTCAACTTCACCGCAACTGATTCCAAAAGCAGTCAGGCGATGCCGAGTTCGAAATATTTAACGTATACAAGATCAGTTCAACTTTTCTGGTTGAAGCAGCTGCTCTGCCAATCTAATTGGTAAATCAGCGAAACCAGTAGGAGGAGTAACTGATGTTCTGCAACCTGATAGAGAAAGTAAGTCCAAATTGTCGAAGTGTGCGGGAATATTGTATTTGAGAGCGGTCCTCGTTTTGGTGATGATCACCCTCATCATTCGAGACATACGGAAGGTGGAGAGGGTGATCCTGCTGCTGAAGCCAGGGAAAACGGACGACAAGAGTGAATAGAAATCTTCTCTCTTCTGCTTTAAAGCCACTTGAGATGCTGCTGCTTCCAATGGCATAAAACGCAGGTGAGCCGTGGCCTTAATCGCAAAGGACTCTGTGAGACAGCCATTCTAATACCACTCCATCTGTCAAAGGCTTTTGACACTGAAAGTCATGCAACGCTACTAGTAGACGTGGAGACATGAAATATTCCGCAGTGACTGAAACGGTGAACCGCTTTGAAGTTTAAACGTCAAAACTAAGGAGAGTTGAACTAGGAATTCCGACAGGTACTCGACCTTGTCGCATACTATGTCCTCGGTGACTTTATTCACAACATGGGAAAAGAGGTCTAGCTGACACCAATTTAGACTCAGGTGGCGAGGTTAGTTTAGGTTAGGTTAGATTAATGTGGTAGCCCCCTCGATGGGAACTCACTTAGACATATAATGAAGTCCACTGTGATACTACTAATTGGTTGAACGGTAACGTACACCGTAACCAAAAAAAACTTAACTGAAAAAACGCTGGATACCCAAAATGAAGTACCACAAGCGGCCACCTCCGCCAGAATTGCACAGCCGTATTCCAGAAGCCCAAATGTCGGGATGAGAGTTAGTTCCTTGCAGAAAACACCCCTCCAACTCTTCCGTCCAGCTACGACCCTTACGTTAAGAAGTTCACAGGCTCCTCGGGTTGGTAAAGTTTGAATGAAATTTTAATTGAATAACTACTCTAAATATAAGTATTGGAATTTACTATTTGTCAACTATGAGTAAAAGAATAAATTTCAAATAGAAGTGAGTAAGAAAAGAGTTGTTATTTAATCCATTCTAGTATAATATCGACAAACGAAAACGCAAAGGGCTTATTTGGTTGCTTTTTTTGCTTGTTTGAGAAATTTTAACGTTTAGTATTTTTCTGTAATATTCAAAGTGCCAACTCGGTAAAATGATCTCCGAACTGAGATGCAGTGTTGCGAAGTATAACAACTGCGCCATTGTGAATGAGCCCTAAAAAATACTTTGGACATTTCAATTTAACACCTAATCCGTTTTTATTGTTTACGTCACACCTATTGCTTATATCTATTTCTAGTTTAATAAATAAATAAATGAGTAAACAAGCAATTCTGATTTTACTTTTTTCACTTGCACATAAATTTAACACAAAAAAAACGATATTTATTTACTTATCAATAGTG
Organism: Anomoia purmunda; assembly: GCA_951828415.1. Classification (NCBI taxonomy): domain Eukaryota; kingdom Metazoa; phylum Arthropoda; class Insecta; order Diptera; family Tephritidae; genus Anomoia; species Anomoia purmunda. The sequence goes on along the minus strand of OX639997.1, from coordinate 48,056,084 downwards.
CTTTAACCAAACCAGATGTCGCCAATCGAAAACAGCTGCTAGCAAGTAAATAGAAAACTCTCCAGAAAATCTAGGTCATTTTATATTTGAGATTCTAGCAAATATTACTCGTCGGATGCAACGAAATTTGTGTGAAAAGCTGTGGCAAATAAATTTTTTAATTAACCTATATATTTGCAATAACGCTGAAAAAAACAAATATTATGAGTGATCTCAAGATGGAGTATAAAAAAGATTGCATATTGTATTTTATATGATAGTAGTTGGATTTGATTTAACTTTTTATAATTTTACTTAACCTTTTAAACAGCCGGCAACCTTCGCCAAAATAATTTTTGAAATTAAGTTTTCTTAAAACTCTTGGGTTTGATATGAGTGTATAATGCCATTTATTTTTTAAGTTAATTTCTTTCAAAACGTTTGGGAAATGAAGCTTTATTAAGCCTCTTTGATTTTATATCCACCATTTTGCAATATTAGATTTCGATCATTGCTGTAATTGAATTTAACCTTTTAATCAGGTGGCAACTTCTTATAAAAAATCGATTTTATGATATCCTACATAACGAACTCTATATATGTATGTATTTGCAAAAATTTATCCAGATCTATCTTGTCGTTATATAGCAATATGTGATTTAACTTATTTCTTTAATTGACTATAAGTTTTTAAACAGATGGCGGCCCTCCATGTAGTATAACTTATGTTTGTAATTTAATTCCGTTCAGCTGTTTTAGTCTGAAAGGGTAACATCATACTCACACACACACACACACACACAAACTTTCACATGTATAGTATATGTAAGTAGGTTAAAAGAAGCAAATTATTCAATGACTACAAAACTATGTATTTACATGAGACCAGACTTCTTGATATGATACCTAAACGACTTTAGAAAGTAGTATAGTTGAAACCCCAGTACGCTTAAACCGCAAACTGACCCCTTCCACCATTGAGTGGAGCATATACATAGAACTTATATTTCAAATAAAATGCAGTTGGACGATTTGGTTGTGATGTTTCCTTTTTTTCCCCCACAAATGGGCATGCTGTTTTCGTCGCTCGTTGAAAAGCTCTTGCGACTTTGTTAGCTATAGAGTTAGCTATTAAGTAGTTATCTGAATAGACCCTGCTTGCAAGTTCCCAATTTGTGCGTCTTTTAATTAATGAATAGAGAAAAAGTTTTCTCCAGATACTTTCCAGTTTTTTTGAATTATATTACGTCGTTCGTTCACGCCTGTTTTATCTAACATCTCCGTTCTAGTTGAGGTTATAAATGTGGGAATATCTCATATTTTAAATAAGTAATTTAAGAAGTGAGTCACATCGATCGTTACTATCTGTTTGTCATCCAGTTGTGTCATATGCCATATAGCTTGAAGCCACTACTAAGTATAAGGTTTTTCAATAGGAACGCTACAGACGCGGAACCAAATTTTCGACGGGTTTCAAGCATAAAACGGCCGATACTGCTGCAATTTCACGTTCGGTATTCGTACGAAGTTCATCACTCGTCGCTGGCTTGTTGGCATAGACCATAGACTTGACGTAGCTCCACAGGAAATAGTCTAACGGCGTCAAATCGCACGACCGAATTGACTGTGCCATTTCGTGAGATAACACGTTCACCAAACTTGGTTTTCCATAAATTGATTGTGACATTCGCTGTGCAGTCTGTGGCGCCGTTCTGTTGGAACCACATATTGTCCAAGTCCATATCATTCAATTCGGGCCAAAAATATTCGGTTATCATTGAGCGGTAGCGATTCCCATTCACAGTAACGTGCCGGTCTTGATCATCACGGAAGAAGTACGGCCCAATGACGCCGCCGGCCCATAAGCCGCACCAAACCGTAATGTTTTCGGGATGCAATGTTGACTCAGGGAGCTTATTGACGAAGCCATTCAGCCAGTAATGACGACGACCATAAATTGGAGGTAGCGCTCTTAAAGTTGAGGCCATTGACTCCGAATTTCGGTAGTAAATTTTAATAATTTCGACTCGTTGTTGGATCGTATATCTTTCCACGATGAAATGGCAAACCTTACTAAAGAGAAATGTCAAAAGAGCGGGGAAAAATATGGCGTCGTTTGCTGTCACTATCGGTCTACTTTTGTAGCGTCCCTATTGAAAACCCCGTTACATTGCCAAATGGTAATCATGCTCAGAGATTCGGAATCAAAGCTTAGTTTGCTATTGTTTTGTACACATATACATACATATTTTCAAAAATCTAAATTACATTTTTGTTTAAAGCAAAAGTTAAGTTATCATTTCAACAATTTTCGTTCTAATTCTAGTGTAGGAGCGTTGACCTTGGGTAGAGTTCGACCAAAAACTTAAATTTTTAAAATGTTTCATTTCAGTTGAAACTAAATGACTCAACTCAGTCGCAAAACTATTTTTGAACAAAATTGGTTATTTTTTAGGGCTATGCAATAAACAAAGCGATTTGTAAGAAGAACTCTGTGTTTTATGTACCCTATGGGTAGGCTTGTACCCAATCCAAAGTCATCCTCGTCCTCCACATTGCTTAAAAAACTAAGATACCGATATCTTTCTCCAATTGATTCACAACCAGCTAAACGTTCTAAAGTGGAAGTGTCATATAATAAAAAAGGACGTGAACGCGATTGGATGATGTTACAAGGAGAAAGTAAAATTCAGTGACCGAAAATAACCGTTAATCCGGTCAAAACAAAACTCAATTATATGAGATTATTTTTATTTAGATTTTTTTGGTTTAAGTCATTGCGTCATCGTCATTTCGTGATTTTCGATCAAAAATAATTGTTATTACTGGATTTTTATTTTTTTCGACCAAATTGATCGTTACTTTTTAACTTTAATTTTTTCAATCAAATTCATCGTTATTATGTGACTTAATTTTTTCGATCAAAAATAACCGTTAGTCTTGGATTTAAATTTTTTCTGAACTTACTTTATCTATATCTTGTGATTTTTTTTCGATCATAAATAATCGATTCGATATCGATAATAAATATTCCGATCCTATTTGCTCGATGATTTTTGAAATTTTTTTTTCATCAAAAAACATATAAGTACGTATTGCTGTTATCGCCGACGCATTTGTTGGCGTCAATTATGATCGAAAAATTGCAAATAAAAAAATAATGATTATTTTTGATTGGAAAAGTAAAATTACAAAATAATGATCAAACTTGGTCGAAGAAATCAAAATCCAAGAATAACGATTTTTTTGATTGAAAATAACAATGAATTAACTATGAACATTTCCAATCAAAAAAAATCGTTATTCTTGGATTTTTGATTGATCGCAAAATAAAACTAAAAAAAAAAGAACATCAAACTTGATCGAAAAAATTCAAACCCAAGAGTAACGATTATTTTGATCGAAAAAATAAAAAATTTAAAATAACGATTAAGTCATGAGGTTTTTTCCAAAAAATAAAACCGTTGCGGTTCTTGGTAAAATTAGGTTTCGTAATACACGAAATGCAAACTTTTTCTTACAAAATATATGAAATCCAACAAGGTCGGAAAACACATAACCATTTTAAGGTCATCGGGCAGTTAGGATTAATACAAATTACTATAATATTAGTGATGTAGAGCTATTTAAAAACCAGAAAGCAATTCGGATTTGACTAGTATAGTATTCTTACACACACATGTACACAGTTGACCACATAATGATACGTTTTCTGATAATATTCGCAATGGTTTTATCATAAATTTATTTCGTTAATTTTTCACAAAAATGTAGTCGTACGATAAAAAAATATATATATAAATCAAAACTTTAAATTTTGTGCAAAAATTATAAAAATGCAAACAATTTTTGTAAAATTTTATAATTTTTTAATGAGAATTTTCCGAAAATTTTGATGTTGAATTTTTTTTTTTTCATTTAAGGCAAACATTTTTTTGCACATAAAAAAAATTAAAAATCATCAGTTATTTATATAAAATCTAACCGTTATATGGAAAAAATACGTCAGACCAAAATATCAAAAAAAAAAAAAATGTCAACGATCCACCGGATTTTTTAGCCACCTCAGACTGAAAATTTTTATGCTAAAATTAAATGAGGCACTAAACTGTGGACATAAGGTTTATTTAAAATTTTTGAAATTTTATTCGACTTAAGTTTTATAAAAAGTTAACTAATTACGCTCAGAGGGAAAATCATTGTAAATACTTAAAGAAAAAATCAGCACATGGTTAGAAATTTGACTCACTGTATATGCATAAATATTAAACATATGAACTCAATATCTCGCAAAACAATTATTGAATATCTGGATTTATTAATTGCATGAGGCATACGTTTTGGAATAATATATTGAACCTAAATGTTAATTGAATTTGCTGGAGCTGGGGCATAAATAATTACATATATTATACTTGTATTTACGGTTTTATGCCTTACGTCTTTTGTATTATAAGCACACAGACACAATAACATTCATATGGTTATGTGTACATTAATATTTTCGACTTCGAAACAAAGTTATCAATAAACTCATAACAGCATTCAATAAGCGCGAGTTAATTATCAGCTGCAGTCTCAAAAACAATGGAATCAAGCCGATTGCTTTGTTTATTAAGAATTAGAACTTAACGAACGAAAGCAACTGTTATTTGTAAAAATGTGTGCACTGATTTTATTTGGCTGGCGAATTGTTTTCATTTAGTCACTTGCATCCGAAGAAGAATGAAGTTGTATACGATAGAACATAAATTACAACAAAAAAAAAACTTTTATAATAAAAGCAAACAAATAAATTAATTGAGGTTTAAAACTGCAAATCAAGTGAGAAAAATAAAAGTAATTGGAATGTGTTTAAAGGAACCAGAGAAGGAAGAAAGAAGTAAGAAACTATTTGAATGTTTTCTAAACTAAACATGATTTCTGTAAATAGAGTGACAAATAAGCCCGCGTTTTCGCTTGTGACGTAATTTTTTTTTTTTTTTTAGTTTTCAACCTTTGTAAAATGATATATTGGCTTTGAATTCTCAAACTTGTCAATCTATGAAGTGAAAATAACAAGTTAAATCGAGTGCAAATAAAAAAAGGCAATTAAAAAAAGTCGAACAAATCGGAGAAAAAACAACTTTGATTTCATATTTCAATGCATTTTTAAAAATTCATGGCACTCTGTTGCCATGTCATAATACATTACAAATTATTTTTTTAGGTGAATTTAAATATAAAGCATGATTTTTGTTATTTTTTTTACAAATATTGCAGTATAAAAAATTTTGTTAACATTTGATAATGTTCTGAAATTATGTTAACGTAATCCACAGTCTACTCAAATGCGAAAAAAATTATTTTCGCTTGACCGCTTTGTATTAGATTCCGCGCACCCCGATATTTTAAAGAGGAGCCCACTTAGTCGGCAATAATTTTAGCACGGATTGAAACTTACATTTGAAATTTGTGTAGCATACATATCATCGATTAATTTTAAATGAAGTTTATGAAAGAAAAATCAATAATTTTTGAAGTCATCTACAAATGTCTACAAATAATTTTTTTTTTAAATTAATGCTTAGTCCACCACAAATAAAAAAATGATGAGCATCAAAATGTTAAAAAAAATGGCAAAAGTGCAAAATATGTATAGCCAAAACCGGTTTGTCCCAAAACCAAACTACAATTGGTAATACTAAATTAAAAATGCATTATAATCACGTGACTTTAAAATACCAAATGGTTCCTGCAAATAATATGTATTGTAAGAAAAAGGCAATTTTAGACAAATTTTTGGCACTATATTTTTCAAAAAGTGCTTTCGAACAGCACTTTGCAAAAAGCTTACTGAGGTAAACCTTGATTGATATTGACCGAAATTGCCTTCCATACGATACGAGTACATTATTTGTGCATGTACATTGGAGAAGTATATTTCGAGTTTCACAATTGATTTTTTTAATTTTTAAATTCGGTGTTTATCGACTAAAAGTTATATAAAACAGGAAAAAAATGTTATGTCAATCTGAGAGAGAAATTTTTTTTACTAAAACTGAAATCTTCGTCCTCTGGATACTATGAAAATCAATTCACGTGCTCGTAATTTTCTCTCCTTACCGTTATGTTTAGGTAAACGAGAAGGAAAGTATTTTACACTAATTGCATGTACATAGGTGCTGTAATTGAGAAAAATATTTAATTTTCCTTACGAGTGTGATTATATTTAGAATTCAAAATCTTATATGTGCTGAATAGTTATTCCAAAGTTTTTTTACTTCAAGTTAATTTAATTTAAAGTTAAGACATTACGGGATTAATATTATTAAACATTTGGTGATATTTTTTTTAAAGTAAACATAATGAATACTACTATTACTTTAGCTTATACAAGCAAAATTAATTGTGACTTTTCGATGAAGCGTATTAATTTTTAAAATATGAGGTTAAATATAGTAAAAAATAAGAGTAGTGATTGTAGCTTATAACGCGGCATAAAATACTTCAATCCAGTGTTAACAAGCTAAACAGTATAGAAGCAACTATCACCTGGTCCTTCTAAATAAGAGAACAAAAACTTTGGTTTAGTCTAATCTACAATGAATCTTCTTCTTCTCCTTCTTCTTCTCCTTCTTTTTATATATTAAAAGGTGGTGTGTGTCTTTTGGCATGTAATTTATATACTCGGAAAACTAATGAACCGATTTAAATTCATAAAATTCATTTCTATGGGTAAAAACTTTAATCACAGTTCTTTAAATAATTTGATAAATATATTACATCATAATCGCAATCTTTTAATTTTTAGTGAGTAATGAAGCGCGCCTGGTTAGCTAGTTATCTATAAAACAAAAGCGATGGAATACAAGATTATGCTAATCCTCTCGTTGTCGACTTGCTGACGAAACAAAGTTTTTTTTTATGCTGTAAATTTTTTACACAAACAAAATTAATAAAACTTGCAATATTTCCGGCGTTCCTTCGCTTTTTTCTCTTCATTAGAATTTTTTCTTTATTTTTTCATTATACACCTTTTATTATGCCACTTAAATTTGTTCACAACTCGAAAGACACATTGTTGTATTCTATTATTCTTGCTGTGAAACTTAAAAATTTTTAAATTTTGACGAATTTTTATAATTTTGGTAAAAGTTTGAAAATGTGTTTTATATAGTATACTTGAAATTTATATTCTTTCACAAAAAGTGAACAAATAGCAAGTAAATTCTTCTTTACAATTAATTTATAAAAATTATCTTCATCAAGACTCGTTTGTGTTCATTAAGATGACCTTAAAAATTCAAATGAACAATGTTTTTCACTCATCAATCGGTCAAAGCGATCACATACAAATTTTGGTACCGATTGGAGAAGATTAACTGTGTTGTAAAAGTATATGTGACACTTCCGATAACTTTATGAAGATTTAAAAAATTAAAATAAATTTCTATTTCATCTAAAATCGATAGATGGAGATGATTAAGGCGTTTCGTCCAAGGGTCGAAGTTCAGATTACCCTATGAATACTCAAAAAAAAAAAACTAAAATTAAAGTGTACTTTCTCCGGTTATAGTAGTGCCGATTTTGAGTATTAAGTGAACAAATATTTAATTTTATTTTTGGAGTCACCGTAGTGAAATCTGAACTTTTCCACCTGTGCGACACGTCTAAACTATCTCCAATCGCGACCAAAATTTGTATGTGATATCTTCGACTATAGCAGAATCGACGAGAGGGTTGAGGTTTTGGAAATATGTTGTCAAAATTTTCATCCTACATTTAAGAGCCACCCTAATGCACATACATTACCCGATACTCGATTATCCTCACTTAAGTTTACAAAATGTTTGCCATTTCTATGCATTACGACAAAAATGTTGATGTAAATTAATGACTTCAAACCGCACACGTAAAATATTTTCCTACCACAAGCCCCAAAAAACTTTTTAACTAAATTTTCCGAGTGTCAAATTTTTATTTTTTCCATTTATTGTAAGCCAATAATCTTTAATATCATTTAGTACTATAAATCGATACTTGGCTGAAATCGTTTGGTCTACAAACCTTATGTGTCAAATGGTAACGGCAAATGTTACCAGTATACATATTTACATCAACAGATTAACTACGTTAAGCTTTCATGACCCACATTTTAAAAATTTTATTTCGCACGTTTAATAAATTCAATGTAATTAGAGATATATTCAGAAATTTATTTATCTTTAATTAGGCTCAAATATATTACATAAAATGTATGATGACATCCATAATTGCTTAATTTCAAAAACAAAAACCATTATGCAAATCGAAGATACGTTTTTGTTTTCAATTTACCTGTTTTTAACGAGCTTTTTGTTTTTTATTTCAGCCATTCGGTTCGGTCAACGCCACGTCCAAATTTTTTTACTCTTTTCAGCGATAGTCGTCAATTACGTAGCCAGATTTAATGCCTGCGTAGCTGTTGTTGCTATGACCAATGCTGCGACAACAAATCCAAATTTTCCGGTAAACTATGATTCATATTTTAAATTGCAATTACAAAAACTATATCGACATACATCATTCATTTTAGGAATACAAATGGAGTGACATGCAGAAATCGTACATTCTGTCGAGTTTCTTTTGGGGAAATTTCATAACACAATTTCCTGGCGGCTACCTTTGTCGTCGTTTGGGTGCCAAACGTACCATGTTCATTGCCACATTGGGCTCATCACTCTTTGCGCTTTTACCGCCGCTCTGCGTCAATCGGGGCGGTTGGAGTATCTACTGTGGCATACGAGTTGTACAGGGTCTCTTTCAGGGTTTCCTTTTTCCCTGCATACACGCACATTTGGCCGCTTGGTGTCCGGTGAATGAACGAAATCGGCTGGGTGCTTTAGCGAATACCGGCAGCGAATGTGGCACGCTACTCTCGATGTATTTAAGTGGCATATTAGCTGCTTCTAGCATTGGATGGCCGGGTCTCTTCTATGTCTCCAGTGCGATGGGTTTGATCTGGTGCGTTGCATGGCTGCTGCTATCCGCCAATCAACCATGTGAATCAAAATATATTACCACAGCAGAACTCGATTATATTGATAATTCGAAGAATGCTTTCACGCAAGTGAAAGGAGGAGATGAGCAGCAAAGAGTAGCAGTACCATGGCATGCGATTCTAACATCGTTGCCATTTTGGGCCTTAGTTGTAGCACGTTCAGCGCAATCGTGGGGTTTCTCTACGCTACAAGCGGAAATTCCTTTCTATATGAAGGGTGTACTGAATATGGATATGAAGAAAAATGCTTTATACTCAGCGATGCCATATCTCACAATGTGGTGTATGTCCTACATTTATTTGATTGTTTCCGATGTGCTACTAAATCGCAAAATACTCTCACTCACTGCTATACGAAAGACTTTTAATACGATTTCTTTCTGGTTACCTGCCATTGGTTTGATATGTATTGGATTTTTGAAAAGTGAACAAAAAAATATTGCTATTGTCCTGATGACACTCAGTGTGGGTTTGAATGCAGGTGCGACGATCGGCAGCGCGCTAAATACAATTGATCTGTCGCCAAACCATGCGGCTATTCTGATGGGTATCGTCAATTCATCGGCAAATGTAATACCAATACTGACGCCACTGCTGGTCGGCATTGTGGTGTCCGAGGAGGTGTGTATGAAACTTTAGAATAATGGTTTGTATTGTACTTATATATATGATAATCTTTTCTACAGCATAATCGTTCGCAATGGCAATTGGTGTTCGTCATAAGCGCCGTGATATTCATAATGGGCAATTTGTTCTTTTTGATCTTCGGTAAAATGGAATTACAGTCGTGGGATGACAAAGATTTTCTAACGAGAGATGCACAAAATATGGAGAAATCGAATGTCGGCGAACATAAAGAAATTCCGATATGCATAAATACCTTGAAAATAGAGAGAAATAACGACGATCAAAAATCCCCCACATAACGGATTCAGTATTTGTATGCATTTTAAGTGACTTATAAATTTTCACTGGACTTAGATACGGCACAAGATTTGACTCGCGGTTTCGCTCGCACGGCATTCGGGTTAACGTTATGAGTATCAATGCAATGGGTTTTAAGAAAACCGAAGTTATTGTTAGAAATACCCAATGTCATTGAACGATAACTTCATTTACTATTCCCATTATCACCATTTAGTGTTGAAAAGCTGTACCTTAATCTGATATACAGAATATTTTCGGACTATCCTAATTTACTTATTTAATCAGGTAAATTTTAATATTATTATTAATTTTTAGGAGCATGGAAAACCACTTGTCTATCGTAGCTATTTTTTTTTATACACAAAACATCTAGTTTTATGTTTTTTAACTTTTTGTAGGTTACAATTATATTCAAAAATTTGTTTCAACGAAAGCATAATTTAAAACTTTTTTTATAACTATTTAACATATACACTAGAGCGAGTTAAGCTGTAAGGCGCTGAAAAAAAGTGCAAAGCATCATCACGATGTTGGTGCTATGGATCGTACCAAGTATTTGTGCCCAAGGAACAATACCTCTAAAATGAATTTCGAGTTCGCGGAACTTTTTTGGCAGTTATTTTCAAAATTAATAAAAAAGTCGAAGCAAAAAAAAATATTAAAAATATTTTAATTATTGAATTTTTTTTCCGCGGATTCGAAATTCATTTTAGAGATTTGGTTCTTTGGGGAAAAATACTTGTTACGATCCATAGTACCAGAATCGCGATAATACTTTGAACATTTTTAATTGACCCACCCTAATATACATATATTATATTTTGACCTAATTTATTTATTGTTGGTAACTATTCAATTTTGTTCTACTTGTAAAAGAATTTACTTAAATTTTCAAAAGGTTATAATGTGCTTTAAAAAGAGTTTTTTTATTTAATCTTTATATGTAAGATACTTTTATTTCTCTTACATGATTAATTCATTGGTATTTAATTTCTCAAAGTTTCTAAGGAAACTAGCTTACTATTCTAAATCACTTTCGATTCACATCTTTATTAATGCTCCATTTATCTTGTATTGCAAAATTTTAGTTACCTTGCTATTTAAATTAAATCAACACTCGAAAAAAGGTGGTAACCCTTTTCAAAAATGTATACACGTTTTCCTTTCGTACCAACTCTGTTTCAATTCATTTAGCTTATAAATTTGTTTGGAGCAATATTTGATAACCACATTTGATTTATAACTTTAATGAAGTTTTTAAATAGCCATAGCTCATCCAAATCTCTTCAGATGTAATTTATCAATATAGGATTTAAAGCAACGTCTTGAACTGCAATTGAAATCTGAAAAACGATATGTGCGCCTATAGAGCCACCTGCTGAAAATTTTTCAATTTTTCTTTTCATCTAACCCTCCGCGTAGTATTTACGCATAAACTCACAGAGAGAAGTAGCCAATTTGGGAAAGTCGTTTTCAAGTTTAAAGCATCCGAACAAATCAAAATCAATTGATATATATTTATATATATAGATTACTTTAGTTAGTATAATCTCATTTAACTCCACTTAAATGTTGTTTTAATTAGTAGAAAATAAGACATTTATTTATTAAAATCGCCAGGGTAATTGAGCAAAAACTAAGGTCCCTCTTAGTAAGTACATTAAAATTTCTGTAGATAATTCGTACCGTCTATTGATCTTTTTAATTAAGTTTCAAAAAACTTACTGTTAAGAACTTCAATTGTGACTGAATTTATTTTACTAATACTAGAGATAATAGCTAATATAGTGGTATACAATGTTAGGTAATAGAGATGAGAATTTAAGGCTAGTATATTTTGTTAAGTTCTAAATGTATTTTACATATATTGTTGTATCAACTTTTCACTCTCAGAAGGAAATTATATGAATTTAAAATTACAATAAATGATAAATATAAATTTGGTTGGTAACATTCTTTCATCGTAGGGTTTCGTAATGCGCTGACCTAAAGGGGTTCCAGAATTGTCGGTTCACTTGGGACCATTGGATACGATGGTTGAAAGTGTTCACCGTTTGCTTGTAGGTTAGTGGACTGACACAAGGTCGAAGTCGATGATTCTGTTGTCTCAATCTCAGAACTGCTAGAAAAAAACGATACCGGAAATGATATAGCTGTTGCTTTAGTTGTTCGAATTTGCTAGTTTGTCGGCGTTTCGTCTGTGTTCACTGTGTTCCATGGTTGGCTGTAACTTTTGGTATCATGTTCCCAATTCGATGAATTTGGTTGTGATGTCGTTTTCATGGTTTGCCATCATCCAGCAATACTATTATACCAGTCCAAGTTTTTTTTCGAATGCATCCAAATTGTTACTTTTTACCTTAGTAATCACACTCTGACACGCGTTCCCCTTCGATAAGTTTCCGACGGACTGGTAGGATGTTTCTTTGATGATTTTTTGGCAATAACAACTTTAGTCTCGATTAGTTTGTGTCTTGAACATTCGCTGCGCCGGCGATCCCCCATAGTGGTATTTGACATTCGCTCACCAATATTTTTGGAATTCCGAACGTTGCAAAAATTTGAGGTCAAATTTTGATTGTTACCTTTGCCGTAATGTTGTTCATGATGTGGATTTCTGCCGACTTAGTGTAAGCATCTACCAGAATGAAGAAATGGTTGCCCATTTCCTTATTCCAAATAATTGCCCAGCATACCGAGTTAAGAGTTTAAAATATTTTACGAAACATTTTTTCTTTAAATTTTAGTTTACATAATAACCAGTCATATTCATTAAATGAAATAAAATCATAATTTAACCTTTTGTTGAATTATTACTTTCGTACTAAAAGATTTCAGTTAAAATGGGAATCTACAGAGTTATATATAGGTGCATTCGATTCGCCACTTCTCTGATCGCGATATCTGAGCTCTGCTTGCGTGTGAAAAAATTTGTGTGTATAAGCAACAACAACGATAGCTAGCTAGATTCGGCGATCGCTAGTACGGCGATACCTCATTAAACTGGTCGATCTAATTACATTCGATACTACAGATATTAGACCAGTTTTAAGCTGCGCATAAATGACGATCATGTGCGCCGATGTGTTTGCAATTTTGGTGCATATCTGTCGTTTGTGATAAGCGAACATTACATTGGAAACAAAAACAAAAACTGTATTGATGCTAATTTATACCAGATGCTTACTTATTGTTTTATTCACTTCTTTGTTCTACATCCGAGATATACTGAGAAGTTTATATATGTAAAGGGTTTTTAAATAGGGACGCTACAAAAGTAGACCGATAGTGATAGCAAACGACGCCATGTTTTTCCCCGCTCTTTTGACATTTCTCTTCAGTAAGGTTTGCCATTTCATCATGGAAAGACATACGATCCAACAACGAGTCGACATTATTAAAATTTACTACCGAAATTCGGCCTGAATTCGGTCAATGGCCTCAACTTTAAGAGCGCTACTTCCAATTTATGGTCGTCGTCATTTCTGGCTGAATGGCTTCGTCAATAAGCAAAATATGCGTTATTGGACAGGCAGCAATCCACACGTACTCCATGAACCAACATTGCATCCCGAAAAAAATTACGGTTTGGTGCGGTTTATGGGCCGGCGGCGTCATTGGGCCGTACTTCTTCCGTGATGATCAAGACCGGCACGTTACTGTGAATGGGAATCGCTACCGCTCAATGATAACCGAATATTTTTGGCCGGAATTCGATGATATGGACTTGGACAATATGTGGTTCCAACAGAACGGCGCCACAGACTACACAGCGAATGTCACAATCAATTTATTGAAAACCAAGTTTGGTGAACGTGTTATCTCACGAAATGGCCCAGCCAATTGCGCGCGATTTGACGCCGTTAGACTTTTTTCTTGTGGGGCTATGTCAAGTCTATGGTCTATGCCAATAAACCAGCGACGAGTGATAAACTTCGTACGAATATCGAACGTGAAATTGCAGCAGTATCGGCCGATTTATGCTTGAAACCCGTCGAAAATTGGGTTCAGTGTCTGGACTTCTGCAAGCGTGCCCGTGGTGCCCATGCAAAAGGAATCGAGTTCCATCTATAATGGCATCGAAAGTACTTTCACAGGAATAAAGAATTTAATTCATATACCAAACCGTTTGTTTTTTTTTTAATAATAAGCCCAACGGTTACCCTCTTTCCCGCCCAACCGACACGAGGGGCACAGTCCGCATGACGTACGGATCTTTTTTTTGTTTTTTTTTTTATAATTAATTTTTTTTTGTGCCGAGTTGTTAAAAGGAAAAAGTTTGTCAAGCGTCGAGATCCAAAACTGCTCAGCTACAGAAAAAAACTTCATCAGCTGAATCAAATATATATTATACCGCCGTCAATCATTCATTGAGAAAGGACAGTACAGCTCTTTTTATGGTGAAAAGTGAGTCCGAAATATCAAAAGTGCTGGAAAGACAGTTGAAATCTTGACATAAACATCGGAAAGGTTCATTTAATTCATAATTGGTTTTACACTGTTTTAAATAAAGAGGTTTAAAGTGTCTTGAAATCCGAGAGGGAACATTAAGTTTAACTTCGGCAATAAGAAATGTGCTTGCGATAGACCCTGTGAGTAGTTAAGTAATGAATATTATGCCTAGCATTTCTCTACGGCTGGAAAGAGTAGGAAGATTTATTAGCTTCAAACGATCAGTATAATGAGGAAGATTAAGCCTAGAATCCCATCTAAAGTCTCTTAGGGCAAAAAGTAAGAACTGTTTTTGAATTGATTTCAGCCGATCAATGTGAACTTGATAACGTGGGTTCCAAACTATCGAGCCGTATTCTAGCATAGGTCTTACTAAAGTTGTAAAAAGAGCCTTTGTTACATATGGGTCCTTGAATTCTTTTGACCATCATTTTTTAAAGGCAAACATCCCTCTAGCCTTATTAGCTATAGCATTAACATGACTATTGAAATCAAGTTTGGAATCCATTGTAACTCCCAAGTCAACAAAGTCAAACACTTGATCCAGAGTATAGTTATTTATTGTGTAAGAAGCTGGCTGAATAGTTCTTCGTGAAAAATTCATAAATTTAAATTTTTTAAGGTTATGTTGCACCAATCAACTAAGCTGTTAATATCTATTTGTAATAAATTTCTTTCTTCAATCGAAGCGTATGATTTAAAAAGTTTTACATCATCAGCATACATTTGTATATTCGAATATCTTATTGCAGTAGTAATATCATTTTTGTTTTATTTAAAAAAAACTTTTGTAGCGTTCCTAATGCAATACCCGATATATGTATATAGGGGGAGGTAGTTTTAACTTTATGAGCTCAACTTTTTAATTTTTTTACGGGCCGATTTTTGAGATAACGGTAGTGATGGGTGTGTGCATTAAAAAATTTGTGTAGCTAAATTATTACGTGCTTGTTTAAAAATCCATTATACGATTATAACTATTTTAACGATTTGTTGCGATTTAAATAAATCTTGATGATCGAAAATTTGAAATATTTAATATCCGAATTTTTTTAAATATTTTTTTTTTTTTTTAAATTTTGGTTTCAATACGCAGTTGATATATAATATAAGCAATAAGCAGGTAAACAGATGCCCAATGCAGAGATTATATTTTTATTAAAAAAAGATTGGTCTGTGGGCAGACCACCACTTTGTGTTACGCAGTGCAGTAAACTAAATATTTTAATCCAAATAAAATTTCATTTTTTTAAATGCAACCTTTCTAGAATGTACATAGTTTAGAAGCAAAGGTTTTTAAAAACCATTTCCAGTGATACGCGTGCTATTAAACAATTCGAATTTAATATAATATTTAAGAGGGGCAACCATCTTCAAATATCCCAAAATTAATCCAAATGCTCCAGGCAAAAAAAATTCTTAACACACTTTTATATTATCAACATTTTCCCCAAAATTTCGATGAGAATACAGTGTGTCACGTTTAAATTTAATCTATTTAAAAATTAGTGAGTAAAAATTAGTATGTTTATCGAAAAATATGCAGATTTAATAATTTCGGGGATTATTACTAGTTTATATTAATCTAGCTTTTTAATGTATATAGATTATTTTTTTTTTGAATATGCGGGTTTTTTGTATACACAGTGGAATGCGCAAGCAGTGTATTCAAATAAACGGTTTCTATAACGAATAAAATTACAAAAGCTTTTTTATTATTTTGTTTGACTTGTTTATTGTTTAAAAGCTCTATCCCCTAACATTTTAAGGCAACATATTTCCGTCTGTTGGATACTCGTAACTGTTAAATCAGAGAATTTCGGTTGAATGTTTATTTAGCGCTCATTCTTTTTCACCCGCTCTTCTGTTAGCAATAACACTCGCTGTATGTTAGTTATCTTAGCTAGCTCATAGCAGTAATTAACGTAAACTATTTGTTTTCTATGTAAAACAATTTGCTCATTTAAAAAATTTATATAATTATTGTTTCGTCACATACTTTTTGTTATATCTAGTAGATAATTATTAAAAATGTTTTTTTTTGTTTTTTTAAATATAAAGTTTTTCTTAAATATAAATTTTAAATATTCCAAATTATTTCAATAAAACCAAGAAAAAATGAATAAAATATAAAGAAAACGTATCTAAAATTATTCGCTTAATATTTTGAACCTACCTTAAGGCCTGTGCCAAAATAAATTGGCATCTTTACTGCAGGAAATTTTTCACAGCTATAAGGTGAATGCAATTTGCCGACCAAGTCGGGCTAGTGAAGAATTTGACATACAAAAATTAAGCGAAAGTGCAATAATATGGCGCTACTGGAACAAAATAAAATGAAAACTATATTACTTGAAAATAAAATAATTATTTTCTTAATAATTTCTTGGAAATTAAAAATTAAATACAACATTAAGTCATTGGTTACGGGTTTTAACATCTTGCCAAGCTACTTATCTGGAAGTTTTGGCAGGCTGTTTGTTGTAAAACTAAAGTTATAGGTCTATTTAATGCATTGCCTTTAATTTTTGAAAGAATTGAAATTGGTAACGATAGTATTTTTGGTATAATTGCTGCATAGCTGTCAAAATTTTTCTGTAGTGAAAAGTTACCGATTGACACATCAAAAAAGGAAAATTTCCTCAACATAGTAAAAAATATCCCACCATAAAACTTTGCTATCGTTTGGCACAGGCTAAGATAAAAAAGTAAAAAAGTGCTGTCTTCTGACATGCCAAATATCAAAAAAAACTGTACTTTTATTAATTACTGCATTTTTAGCACAACTTCAAATCATATTTATATATAAAAATATACAAATACAATATATGTATACTAAGGAAGCTAAAAGTAAATTTTACTACGTGACTAATCAGTAGTATGAAAGCTGTCCGACCTTGGCGATTTTCTCAGTTGACTATAATTGATTCGTGAAAAGTGAAAGCAGTGTCAAATTTCATGTTCAAGTTCCACTATTCACTACCTATCTAAAAAATTTCCGGAAAATGAACGCTTTTATTCAAATCTAATTAATCTTTATGTTTTCCGCAATAATTTTTTGGAGGACACAAAAAATAGTTAAATGGCGTTGTCTCTCTTTAAATACCAAAGAGGAATCGTCAATACAGAACCATTTATAAAATACTAAAAATACCTATAGCTTGTCGAACCAAATTAATTGTAAAAAAGAGTAAGTGTACGGAATAATAATCAGTTAATTGTTAAAACAAAAAGTAATCAAATTCTAGTATTTGGTTGGATAACCTTTGAACTGAAAAATAACTTTATGTCGGGATGTGGTTGAGTTTATCCAGCTTTCGGTTATTTGGAGCGTTATTTTATTCCATTCTCCTTGATATATTTTATTGTATAAAATCCAAAATCCTATAATGCTCGCTGTGTTCTGAGAGATAATTAGCCCCTCGATGCCACATTTCTAGGCGAGTTGTTTTAAATGGAATTCCAAAATATGTCAATAGTCGGCTCGGTCCATAATGTTTTAAATACTAATCCAATTTTCTACCCCATTTGCCGACAAGCTTATCGAAACCATCACCGTGCTGGCGCCATTTTTAACAATGCCGATTATATTATTCGAATCTAGCTCTATGTTGACTTTTCTTTAACATTTTTTTGTGGCTAGCGGATCTACTGATCTACTAGTTCCCAATATGTATTCGACTGAAAATATGACTCGGTTCCAAACGGTTTGGGCATATTATGCATGAGTTTTTGACACTACTCAAGAAATTAGATTAGAGATTATGTCCATGACTAGATAGAAACATTATTGCCATGACAACCAGCATTGTAGAATACCTAATAAGGGTACTACGTCACGTTTCAAACTCATTAACCACTTCAGATAATAGTTTGGAGGCGCTTATCTTAAGATATTTCCTTATTGGCGTAGAATACGTCTTACCTTACGGTATGGGCACCAATGCCAGGTTTTTATTGTTGTAATCTCTATTTCTTTAATTATAAGGAAACGGCTCGATTAATTTTTTTTTTTTTTTTGTAGTCAAATGAAGATGTTAGCTTTCGTTTGACATACATTTCATGTTGGTTGATATCTTCCTATTATTTAAATTTCTCAAATGAAAATTGTATAAACACATGCACACAAATATGTGTGTGGTGTTTGGTTGAGTGTTTGCTGTTGGGCGATTTAAATGTACTCGTGCAGCCCTTTCTTTGCATTGCATAATTTTAGGCGGGCAAGTTAAAGTAGAGTAAAAGAAGAGAAAATGCTGCCAAGCACTGCAAAATAACAATGCTGATTGATGCTGTTCGACAACAGCTGGAAGTTGTTTATCCTATTTTTCCTATCATAAGCTTATGTATATCATCCAAAGTAACTATCAAATAAAGAAATTCATTTGCTTTATTATTTATCATTTATTGTTACATATGTTTTCTGTCTTATCGGAAGCCGTATTCTACGTTAAACTTAATGGCCGTGTCTCTGACACAGCCTGCTTCTTTTTTTTGCGTACAATTACGTTGTGGACTCTATGACTGAAGAAGGCCCGAAGATATGTCTCACAGTAGTGGTGATTCCCAAATTTTTATTTTTTTTTTTAATCTTTTGAGTTGTATCAATACTTTTATTCACTCAAAATAACTGGTTTTGGGTAAGAATTTACTCTCCTTGTGAAATTTGTATACCAAAATTCTTGAATTCAACCGATATTTTAATTTTTTTAGTATCATTAATGATAATTATACAATGAATAAAAAAATACATATTTTTAAAATGTTTTTTTTTTGTATTAATTTTTTTAACTAAAACGAAAAAATCGCGCACTTTTTCAAGCAAGCTTACGCTATAAACCAACTTTTTTCTATCTCTATCTCTATCTCTATCTCTATCTCTATCTCTATCTCTATCTCTATCTCTATCTCTATCTCTATCTCTATCTCTATCTCTATCTCTATCTCTATCTCTATCTCTATCTCTATCTCTATCTCTATCTCTATCTCTATCTCTATCTCTATCTCTATCTCTATCTCTATCTCTATCTCTATCTCTATCTCTATCTCTATCTCTATCTCTATCTCTATCTCTATCTCTATCTCTATCTCTATCTCTATCTCTATCTCTATCTCTATCTCTATCTCTATCTCTATCTCTATCTCTATCTCTATCTCTATCTCTATCTCTATCTCTATCTCTATCTCTATCTCTATCTCTATCTCTATCTCTATCTCTATCTCTATCTCTATCTCTATCTCTATCTCTATCTCTATCTCTATCTCTATCTCTATCTCTATCTCTATCTCTATCTCTATCTCTATCTCTATCTCTATCTCTATCTCTATCTCTATCTCTATCTCTATCTCTATCTCTATCTCTATCTCTATCTCTATCTCTATCTCTATCTCTATCTCTATCTCTATCTCTATCTCTATCTCTATCTCTATCTCTATCTCTATCTCTATCTCTATCTCTATCTCTATCTCTATATCTATCTCTATCTCTATCTCTATCTCTATCTCTATATCTATCTATATCTCTGTCTATTCAAATTTAAAACAAACTTTGAATTTTTTTTACAAAATTACACACTAAGTTTTAGAAAATACATGTTGCTAAATCTTTTTTAGTAATTTCTCTATCGTGTTATGTTACAAAAAAGTATCGTTTGGAAGCCGAAGTTGTTCTCAGGAATAAAAATTGTGTAAACATTTTCAAAAGTAGCTGCTGACTTTTTGAATGCGATTGAATTTTGTAAGTTTCATTCAAGTGGAATTCTTGGATTATAAATTTAGCATAAAAAAAATACAAACACATGTCACATTCTGGTCCTCCTTAAGTTTTTTTCTGTGAGATTGGAAGTAAAAATATATCTACTCAAGTAGCTACCCTAAGTAATCTACAAAATCTAAGGTAGTATGTATTTAATGCAAAAGTCGTATAAGAACCACACCACCATAACTCAAATATATATAGTTTTTACTTAATCCTTTATTTATTATAAACTTGGTTTTAACATTAGAGAATATAAAATTTAAAGAAAATAATTACATACATTAAAAACCATAGCTGCATGATTGGAGAATTTGGAGAATTTTTACTTAAACTCCAAATAGCGGTCAACTTTTCCAATTCTGAAACCTGAAATAAATTGTTTGTATTCTTATTGTTGTTACCAGATTAATATCCGTATTATTCGCGTGCGTCACGGCTAATTATATACCAACTTTTCTACATATTTTTGATTGAAGTCCGGGCATTTTATTTTGCACACTAAATACTTATAAATATTTATGCTTGGAAACAATGACATTTCAAATAATCAAAAAAACAAAAAAAAACAAAAGAAATTGCGCACTCTGATACAAACATTTTTGCTTTCCATTATTAACAACAGAAAAAATACATACATACAAACCTACCTAGTATGGTAATACTCTCATAAGAATTTTATGAGTACATAAACAACGCTTAAGTGTAATTAAATCAATCATTTTCCGTACGCTATTAAGTACTTATGTTCTTTTTAAATCAGATTAATTTTTGAAAGGAAATTACTACCACTTGTCAAACATAAAAGGCTCTTTTGCGATATTAGCTTAATTTTATAGCAAGTGTAATTCTATTGATAAGATAGAGACTTGCTTTACATTCAACTAGGGACCGTAACGATTATAATTTTTGGTTAAAAACAAGAAAACGATTTAATCGTTATTTTGCAATTTTTCATTTTTTCGATTACATTTGATCGATATTTTGTGATTTTAATTTTTTCGATAAAAAATAATCGATATTTTGTGAGTTTACTTTTTCGCTCAACAATAATTGTTATTCTCAAATTTTTTTGCATCATATTTGATCGATATTTTTTTGATTTTCATTTCTTCTATCACAAATAATCGTTATTCTCTGATTTAAAATTTTCGATCATAACATACGCAAAAAAATTGGTCTATGATAACAATAATAGCAACAAAAATGATACGATACCCATTTCATGATAAACAAAATGAACTTCAGTAAATATAAATCTAAAAAATAAAAATCACAAAATATCGATAAAATTTGATCGAAAAAAAAAAATTTCAAAATAACCGATATGCAATGATGTAAAACAAAAATTCTTCTATATTAAAAAAGTCCAGATTTGCATTGGATCCCAGCAAGAATCCTGACCTAAAACTATGGGTTATTTTAGTGGGAAAATTAATTCAAACTAGTGGTCAGTTTCATGGTTAATTTCGTATGGGCATCGGGTATAGAAGGACCACTTCTCTTGTTCGCTTTTTTTGCATTTATGAAAAATAATTCTTTATTTTCTTGTGCTACACCCACTCTTTGTTCGTTGTGCTTCACAGCGAACGTTGAACTCTAATTTTCATTGATGCATACATACATACGTGCCGAAGAATTAACAGTATGCCTTGGCCTGTGATCATCGTTTGGAGGAATGTGCGTCTGCCTATAATCGATACTTTTTTTCGGTATGGTCAGTCATATTTTGTAGGAATATGGGGTAAGAATTATATCGATATATTCGACTTTTATTTTGAACGAATCCTTCTAATAGGTTTTGTTATCTGAAAAAACCAAAATAGTGATTATTTTCATTCCCGGCATTTTACGTTTTTCATATTTTTTAAACTGCTACTTAATCCTTAGCCTTGAAGATTTCAATGTGTACAAAATGATGATTAGGCATTTACGGCTGCGTTTTAGTTTTTCAAAGTAAGAGAGCACATTTTCATTCATTGCTATCGAACACGGGTAGCCGATGGCAACTCTCACACTGGGCTGTGCACAATGAAAAAGATTTTTATAAACACGAGCGGAATAGTACATATGTATATATTTATATAGAAATTTGCTTGCGCTTTTGTCTTATATGGTGTTTTCGGTACCTAAAGGTATTCTATTTGATCAATCGATCTAGTTTTTATTATTTCTTGATAAAGTGGTATGATTATAGATACATATAAGTATATATGTATATAACTTTATAATACTTTAAAAAAATTAAAATATAAACTCAACTTTAGTTTGTGTGACAAACACGTAATTAATTATTTAATTATTTAATTATTAATTAATTAATTAATTTCCTTATTATAGTACATATACGGAGCATCGTTTCAAATAGTTCATGCATATACTGATATTTCCTGAGAGAACAAATGGGTTAAATGTTCTATAAAATTATTTATTATCCATGAAATTTTACTATATGATCTGAATTTCAACCCCGATTTTCAGTTATCCTAAAAATACCCGGAAAAATGTGAGCGTTGTGTGGCCATAAAATGCAAAAAGATTTGTAAGCTTTACTATATACTTATAGCTGTTGGTCTTGCGTCCTGAGTTGGAATCATTCGGCCGCACATTGGCCGAAATTGGTTTTTGTTTGGCATGAATTAAATATTTTTGTAGTCATATATTACTGATATTAGACGATTTTATTGAAGTACATTTGTTAACTAAATAACAAATTAGAAGTTGCAGCCCTTTGCTTTCGGTGCCCTTGTAAACTGTAAGTTTTGAACTCTTGTGAACGGCTGTACAATTACAAAGAAACAAAAAAAAAAAACAACGAAAATATATAGTATGAATAATGAATTTTTCACATGCATAGCTAATAATTACCTGGTGTTGATAAAATAAGAAAAAAAAAGTTTGTAAACTTTGTTGCTCTTGTTGCAAGAAATTTTCGGAAATGCAAACGAGAATTGGATCAACTGAAAGTAACCCCATTTAACTAACCAAGCGGTCTTTGGAATGAGCATGATAGTTTGCTGATTTTACTTGCCGCTACATTATCAGCAAAAAATTCGAATAGGGATGTAGGCTTTGTTTTAAACAAATGCGTTTAGTCACCGTGTGCAGGCATGACTAGCCCTGAAATGGCGTCAAAATAGTTCCGAAATTATCCTGAAATGGATACGAAATAGGTACGAAAGAATTCCGAAAAAATTAGTTCCGAAATTGTTCCGAAGTGCTCTTGACTCACTAACTTACCTACAATTTGTGGTGTGCGTCTAGATGTTGTTAACTTAGTCTCGAAATAGTCTTAAACTAGTTCTGAAATGATCTCGAAGTAAATGAAATTACTCCAATTATTTCCGAAGTGGTTCCGATATAACTAGCCTTGAAGTAATCCAGAACTATTCCCGTAATGGTCTTGAAATAGTTCTGAAATTATCCCGAAATGGGTGTGAAATTGACCGAAATAGTTTCGAAATGATCTCAAAATAACTAGTCCCAAAATTGATCCGAAATGGTTTAGAACTAGCCCCAAATGATCCTGAACTAGTGCAATATGTATGTTTTTTGTTTTATCTCACAAAAGCGCTGTGTCTGAACTTTACAACGCGACGTTGAAAAATTACTCGCATACCGCTAAAGTAGTTTTACTTCAGAAAAACTATTGACCAAAATCAGTTATATAATCATGGAGAAAGAACCTCTAGTTATCTTTACGTATAGTATATTTCCGAGAATATAGAACAAAGCGTTTGTGAATGCCTTTCTGAAGTTAATCATCTTCTAAGTTATATCCTCTTTTGATGCCTTAAATAGCGTTTTTAATTATATGGAAAAAAACAGTATCGGAAAACACTTCACTTCAGTTTCAGCTAGAACACATTCAAATATCTTCAAATATTTATAAGCTTGCAGACAGTGACTATATAATATACTAGCTAAACTCAGCGTGCTTCGTTAAGCCTTCATTTTCCTTTCAGTTGAAAACTTTCAAAAATCAACAACAGGAACCAAACACTTTTGTTTTCTATAATTTATCTACTTTTAGTATAGCACCATTACTTCTATAAGAAATAATTTAGGGCCTGCATTTTTTGGAAACTCCAATTTTTTCTAATCCAAAAACCATCCACCAATTACTGCCACTTCAGCAAATATTCCCCGAAAAGTTTATGGGGAATGATTTGTACCGTTACAACGACAACAAGAAACCCAAAAGCTACTAAATTTTATTAAATTATTTTCTACATTACTCTCAAAGCCGGGTATTTTATATCATTTTATATATCCCAGATATACTTATGGGAGTATCCGAGATATGCTCAATGAGGTTCATATTTTCTGTTGCAAAAAATTGCATTACACACATACGATATAAGGAATCAATTGCAAGGTGGATTATATTTTTAGGCTATTATTTTTACTTGAAAATATAAAATGATTAAATTTCGAGCATATGAAATAAAGTATGCTTATGCACTGGATGTGATTTAAATTTATGTAGATTTTTTAAAAATGATAATAAAAATCTGTAATTTTAAAAATTTAATGATTTATTATTTTAGACCTTGAAAATGTTCAGTTCGGCCGAAATTTGCTGAAGTTCGGTTAGGTTCGACGCTAAAAATCGTCATTCCGTTGTTCTCTGGTTAAGCCAGGGGCGGATTTAGCAGGGAGAAATGGGGGACATTTTCCCTAATGTTTTATTTTTCTGTCAGTAATTTTATCAATCAGTTATCAAGTTTTCTGCGAATCGTTTGAACTTCGCACCGACTATCATTGCGAATAACACTGACTCCTGAATTGAGGTATAAAATTATTTTCCCCCCTAAGAATCGTTTCTGGATCCGCTCCTGGTTAAGCCCATAACTGTGTAAGTTTTTGAAATAAAGATTATTATATTAAATGTTTTTATTGCTTAAATTATGTACTATTTATTTGGAATATAGCCTTTTTTGTTTTGAATTTGCATTATACTTCGTTTTAGGTGATAAACTTTATTAAATATTTTATAAAAAATATTTAAATAAGAGATAATTTTATTCAAAAAACATGTAAGCTAAAGGTGCCAAACTCAAGAAGAATTGGTAAAATTATAACAAATTAAATAAGTGATGTCAATTGATTTTTTTTCTTTATTTATATTGAAAAAATTTAAACCGTTACATTTGGTCTACCCAAACTACGGAGGACGACTTTGGAGAGTTTCGCATGAAGTTCTGTTTAAGCAGCCAGTTTTAATATACTTGTATTTAAATTATTTTGGAATCAACATATCTTTTGAAAGGCATGTACCTTTTATATACATAAATATATATATATATATATTTTTTAACATATCGGAAGCATTGCTCTTACTTACAATACTCAAAGTTGCTGAATTCTCACAATGTGTTTGCTTCTTTCATTTTTTATTTTTATTGGAATGCTAGTTTAGTTAGTACTAATTCTTTTCATTTCCCATATACTTCACAATTGTAATAAATCAATCCATAAAAATCAAATATAATCAAAGAATGCAAAATAATCTATACAATTGAAAAAAAAAACATATATTAAAGGTATCGCAAGTATAGAGGAAAGGTAAAAAAAAAATACAATAAAATGATTATTTTATATCATTTATGAGTTCACGTTATTTTTATTATTGGTTATGTTTTTCATTATAACTATTAAGTCTTTCTTGCCTATTTAATATTAGTAAAAGTAATATTTTGTCGGAAGAAAGTCAAACATACAAATTTTGCAAATATTAATAATTATTACGACTAACACTTTTTCTACCGTTTAACTAGTGAAATATAAAATTTAATCAGACATTTAAGTTGCAAATTTAGTGGCAATTCCCCGCATGAGTGATTCTTGATTAAGGTATTACAAGGTATATGCCTATTTAAATAAACGATGACACCGATAAATATATAGATAATGATAAAAATGCCGATAAAGACAACTATACATACATTATGTATAATTCCTGTGTTTTAGAACGTCAAACCAATCGGAACTTTTTTCTATTCAATTTTAGTGAATATTTAGATTGCTTTGGCAAAAGTATCAGCACGCTAACTTGCAAGTCCATATGACTGGACAGTAACGGCGTACGGCTGACCGATATTTACCTCTAGTCGAAATTTTGTGCTACTTAATTTCGTATTTATCTGAAACACTCCACGGTAATGGCGTCCACACGTGTGAACTTCCGTCTGTCTGAAAGTAGTGATTTGGCGAACACTACAAACAAAAACAAAGGCAATAATAATCCTTAATCATTTGAAGTTGTCTAGATTTCAAGTTAATGATTTCGGCTATTTATTTTAAATGACACCAAATACAGAAAAAAAATTTATAATAAGTAAATGATAGTAAGAAAAAGTTCAGATTTAAAAGCGATACTGTCAATGGGCATAACTAATCGTTTTGAGTGTGAGTGTAATCTAGTCGACTTAATTTAATAAATACTACTATCGACGTACACCAATTTTGGGAAGTTGCCAAATAGCTTTCGCCCGGAGAAGTGTGCGTATAGCCGAAGTGGTGGGATCCTGAGTGTGAAGAAAGTGAATGCCAGAGAAACAAAAAAAAATATTTCAATGAAATTCAAATAAAAAGTGCATAAAATGAATGAAGATATTAGTGTGGCGCAAGTGGAAAAAGGTTAGAAAAAAATTGCACAAATGAAGTGATTAAAATGTGGGGATAATTATTTATTTCTGAAATTATTTTAGAATACACACTAGATTAGAAACAGTTTAAATAAAATAATAGTTTTTTACTTGACACAAATACACATAAGACACTGTGAAAATATAACGATCTAATAAATTAAAAAAAAAAAATTATTAAATATTATTTTTGAAAAATGTTTTTATAAAACCCGCAACTTTGCGCTGCCATGAAATATGCGTAAAATTCCACAACATTTCCGCGAGAAAGCAGTAGACCATTCACGCCGTGAATATACTCAGAACATCTTGGCAACATGATGCGAGAAACATTTTTTTTCAGTTTTTAAAATGCATTTGACATTTAAAATTCCGTGAAAAGTGACTGTTCACCTCTTCAATTAAATAATTGTTTTTGTATTATTCGTACATTTGCTTTTATACGGCATCTTTTAGGCGCTTCAATAATTTTGGTTGCTAGCAACATTTCACGGCAATCCAGGTGCATGTTGCTGGCAAAATATTACGACTGGGAAGCTAGGACTAACGTTTAAAGGCGAATATATGGAAAAACGGCCAATCTGTTATTTTTTTAATCAAATATTTGTTCTTCCGAAACTTTCAGGATTACCTCGCATCTGTCACCACGACAAATTGAGTGACCTACAGTTTTATGCCGACTTCAAGCGGCAAGTGATTTTTGCGACAAGTTTTTTCATGGCGGTGAAATACTTTTTATATTTAATATTTTCTCTAACGTTAAAAAAATGCATTTCTACTGCTGAAATGTTTAACCAAAATTATAATTTATTACAGCTTTGCTTTCAACTGTACCGGCATTCTACTATTGTGATTTATGGCTTGTCCAACAAATTTTGATTAATTTTTCAAACATCAACATTAGCATTAGTTTCAGTGCATTTTCATAAAGCAAATTAACCCATAGGAACTTCTTAAGCTGTAATCAAAAGAGTATTTTAGATTTTAGGATATAAATGCCAAATACCAACGTTTATTTAATAAAGGACAAATGGCCACCGTGAACATAAAGGATCAGTAGTAAAATAAAACGATGGTCATACTTGACTCGAAAAATGTATCGTTCTGTTAGTGAAAGTCTCATCAAAATCGATCAAGTCTTTTTCGCAATTAGTGACAAGCAAACACACAGCCAAACAACTCAAATTAATTTATGTGGAAAAGATATAAAGTACTTTATGCCAAATATTAATAACAATTACTACGCTCTCTGAGGCTTGAATCATTAAAATGTCTAAAATTTAATTAATTAACTGCTACATTCTAAAAATCTATTTAACTGAGTGCAATACTTCTAGGCAAATACTATTAAAATTTTGTATGACAGTTTTATTTATTTGTTTAAAAATTTTACCTAACGTTCGCGCACATTTTCTGTTACTGCTTAAATTTATTGTTTGTTAATATACTTTGTGGTGTTAACTTAAAGATTTTGCGAGCTTAGTTTTTATTTATTTACTTATCAATTTAATTTATTCAATTCGGCCAATTGAAATTTATTTTACTCATAAGACGGACAGTTCCCAGTTAACAATATTATTTAATTAATATTCTAGTGTACTTACCAAAATGTAATGTCAAAATGAACGAACTAGAGTTTTATAAAGCACGATTCAACATTTTACTTATATGTAGTATGTATTTAATAAAATATTCCTCTGTAAAAACCTCAAAATTGAACCGAACTGAACTTCGGCCTCGGCTTCGGCCATGTTCGACTATGCCGGCGACAAAAGTTCAGTTCGGTTATGACTCATCTTCGGGCAAAAAAAAAAGTCCAAACTTTTGCCGAATATTTGGCAGTTTGTATTAATTTAAAATTGTATAAAATTTCACTTTTAATATGTTTCTCTGTGGAAAAAAGTCAAAGAAGCCTATCGGTTTTACATGATATCGATATGATTTGCAGTAATAACGGTCTATCCACACACTTCAGTGCCTTATCAGTAAAAGTGGAAAATAAAATATCGTTGCCTTAGTTTTAAACAAAGTTGTTCAGACGCATTCGGCGGAGCGTCGATATTTATCGGCAGTGCAGCTTCAGTGTTCGTTCCGTGTTTGCTAAATAAGTCGATAATTTTTGTGTATTTCAGATATGGCGGAAAAATTCATCGATTTGGTATGGAATTATCCTCGTAAAGGCTATAAAATAAGTCATTTGGCTTCACTCAACATTACTTAACTGAAAATACCGGACGACATAATATGGATTGAATTGGTATCATTGATTGGCGCTTATATTGAAGTGACACGATACTGATACGGAACTGATATGTGTGGATAGGCGAAATCGGTCGAAGTTCGGTTCGGTTTGGCCTTAAAAATCAAGGTTCGGTCGTTCTCTATTAATAACGATTTTGAAAAATTAAGACAATTATAAAAATTATATGATAAACTTGCTGCTTTGCTTCCCAAGTAAAATAATTAGTTTTTAAATTAAAATTTTGATGGTTAATGCTATGCTGAAGATGTGCTCTGTATTGTAAACTGACCATTAAAATGTCGGTTAGTATTGCACCATCATATTGACTCCAAACAATGCAATTGGGTAAACAAAATTTCGACGACTACCTTTTGCATTCATTAGAAAAATTTCATAATCTGCATGAATTCTGTTCTCTCGTTGGGATGTATTTTTTGAAAGCTTCTGGAACCGTGTCATAAAAAATGCGATCGAAGGAGTAAAATCTTGTTCAATTCCCTTGTCAAGCGAAAATTAGGTGACCTACAATTGAAATTTACGTTCAGTTAAACATTACCTGATTTATTCTTCCAAAACTCGATGAGAATAGTTGTTCAAGATTTAGATGATCTCCTGTATGGCAGAAGGTTTTTTGAAAGTCAGTAGAAACAATTGTTGCTTTTTTTTGAGTTTCCAGCGATATTCTAGTTTTTCTCGACAATTTACCTTTTGCATGACGGTCCCTAAAGCGTAGAGTGTAGCGTGGTTCCCCCAAAACAAGCAAGGTATTGCGTTCAAATCTCGGTGTTGCAAGTAACATCAAAAATTGCGGAAAAGATTTTTTTTTTTTTTTTTTGATAATATCGATGGGCCCCCGCAGGCAATGACACGTCTTCACGTGCAATGGAAAACTTCTTTGTATGCCACTCAATTTGTGTTTTAAAATCAAGATCACAAGATCAGAACACTAGGAATTGCTCACAATGATTACCGAAGAATCCGAAGGGATGAATATAAACAAGAAACAGCTACAGACTTTCAGTGCATCTTCAATCAGCTGATTGCTGAACGTGGTGGCGCTAAATCTTCCTGTTTATTAATCCTATTAAGACTGAAACCCTCTGTCTAGTTGACAGGCTGGTCGTAGACACCATTTGATGCAGTTCTGCATTGCTTTACCGGCGACGTGATAGCGACAAGCTCATTTTGAATATGGCATGTGAAAATTTATATATTATAATCAGGTCTATTTCTGACCGTTACGGATAAAAAAGAAACAAGTTCATTATGGCTTTCATTCTTTCTTTTCTTTCCAAAGGACACTGTTGCAGTAGACATTGCGGAGTATTAAAGGAATGTATGTATGTATGATATACCACACATTTTGGGTATTTGTAGGACATGTTCTCAATGCCCCTGCCAACCAAACTCTAGCGGCTATCTGCACTCTACGTAGCATGACTTTGTTGTTGTGGAAACCATACCATAAAATTGGATAACCTACTCTTCGAAACAAATACTCCAGCGCAGATTTGGTTCTAGTATGATTTCTAGATGCCTGGCTTGACTGGATAGTCGAGGTGTTGGGCCACTCAGCTTGGTCAACTCGAAGTTCAGAGCCTCGATCTTGACCGCTAATAATATAAGAACTGCCTAATCATTAGCCCAGCTTATTCAGAGTCCACCCATGATGTTGCTATGCACGCAGGAGCTCTTCACTTATGCTGGATTAAATTTACAGAGCAATCGGTTGTTTGTGTTAAGCCATAAAAATGAGTAGATAACTCTCTCTTCTGGGTTCCCCTGCAAATATTCCTAGAATATATTGCCTGAATTCCAGTCGTATTTTAAACATTTTAACAACCTCACGAATCGTCGTCTCCATGAATTTCCTTTCGTGTTCTATCCAGTGCAATTTTCTCAACTGTATTGTGGGCTGATCAGTTGAACGTCCTTAGAAACACTATGGCCGTGTATCCTTAATTCGGAATACGAACTATTTACATTTGGCTCCATGCCAGTGGAATGTAATTAAGGGATATACAACTTGGGCTAGATAGATTTTTATAAACCTCGAAGATCGAATCGATTTAATATCCGTTCTATACATACAGAGCAACTTAGGTTGCTAGTTTTATTTTCATTTAAAGTTTAGCTCGGCGAACTGCAGAGACGAATTTACAACATTTTTATTTTCAAGAAAGTCCGCTTGTAAAAAAGGTATACAATAATTTATACACAGGAGGCAACTGTTGCGACAACTCGAATTTTAAACGAGCAACTGTCGCAGCAGCGGATTCACTTCAACGGTTCCCTCTTTTGTATATAGCGTTATAAAGAAGTTCGATTTACATTTATCAATTATAATTAAATAATATCAATTTATTATTGTACATATCTAAATAGCGCAAATATTTTTATTTTCATTCAACAATTATCTTATTTCTTGACATGCTTTATCAAAAATCTATTGTATTTTCGTTCAATAAGCCTACCTGACGGCACTTACGTTTATGATGATTTATCGCATGCGGACAGATTGTTGACTGTTGAAAATATTTTTTCACTTGGTGCTCCACTACACAAGTAGACATATCAATTATATGTAGTATATTTTTATAAGGCGATTGTGCGATAAAAACGTATTTAGAAATTACGACAGCGGTAGCAATTGAAACCCATTGAAAAGTTCGCAAACTGATTTACGAAAGTCAATTTCAGGATAAACATTCGCAAAGATATAACAGATGACAGCAGGATGAAATTCTTAGAATAGATAAGAAATGAAACAATTCACAATAGTTTATTATTTGAATAGCTTTAGTTATGTGCAATAGAAGAAAAAGTGCAAATTCACCTAACAGTGGATTATAACTGATATTTTCAGCATACTTGCTTATTCACCGCTGCAACTCATTCAATCACTTGTAGGAAAATAATCTTTATATCAGTGTAGAGTGTATTGACTTTTATTGCTGTATATTTGAACTAAATTTTTTGATACCTGGAGTTGGATTTAAGTTCACTTGATGCCAATATACAGAGGATTATTCACTTTCCAATGAAACCGCTTTCAGAGCCATGTAGCATTTTGAATTAAAATGTCTGTTTTTCTTTAAAATAATAATACTACTACTACAACTACAAATTACTACCACATTCATTACGACTGCTATTCCTACTACGAATATTTACTACTACTATATTTAATAATGCTACTATTTTTCATAATTTCTACTACTACAGGGTTTTTCAATACGTACGCTACAAAAGTTTTTTTTTAAATAAAAAAAAAAACGGTTTGGGATATGAACTATATTCTTTATTCTTGTAAGAGTACATTCGATGCCATTATATATGGACGATGCCATTATAATTGGACGTAGCGCTCTTAAAGTTGGGGCCATTGACTCCGAATTTCGGTAGTAAATTTTAATAATTTCGACTCGTTGTTGGATCGCATATCTTTCCGTGATGAAATGGCAAACCTTACTGAAAGGAAATGTCAAAAGAGCGGGGGAAAAATATGGCGTCGTTTGCAGTCACAAGCGGTCTACTTTTGTGCATCCCTATTGCAAGACCCTATATTTTTAGTAATAATATTCCCAATAGTTTCTACTACTATTTTGACTAATGCTGCTACATCTACTACTAATGCATGTACTACTACTACTACTAATTAGTACTACTATTTTTACTGACTACTATTTTTACTTATACTACTACTAGTTACTACCAATATTTTTACTAAATTATGCTACTATATTTACTAATGCTACAACTATTTTAAATAATGCTACTACTATTTTTTATTACTATTTATTACTAATTTGTGCTACTATATTTCCTAATGCTACTACTAATTAGTACTGGTCTTCCAACCAAAAAATGTAAAAATTTAAAAACAAAACTCGCAAATCAATGCCAATCGGTAAATACATATGATTTGGAAATGAATATTTTCGTCATAGAAAATTCCAAATCATTATAATTTTCTAGCATGGCGTCACCATCATCTATTGATTTAAATTTCCAAGATACGTTAGTTTCCATTTCTCAATAGAGGGGCCAAAACGATCATAGTTTTTTTATTTGTTAGAGAAATTTTTTTTTTAACTCCTTGTTTTCAAATAAAAAACTAAAAATTATTGAGGCTTTCAAAAAAATGTCAACTTTTGTGGGCGACAGTGAAAAAATTACCAAAATTACCATTGCAAATAACTATCGATTTTTGTCATAAATAATTTGTTGCATCTTTCAAAAATTCAACTAATTTATAAAATGTTGAAAACTGTAAACATTAAACATAAACAAAAAATCAATAAATGTATTTTAAAAGACTTTAATTCGAAAATGAACCCAAATTTTGAACGCAAGTTAACAGCTCCCGTAACAAAATAAAGAAGGGCTTTTAGCCTATGTAACAATTTAGTGTAATTCAATCAAATCATGATTTGTTCTCAAATTCTTCGACACAGTTTTGACATCTTACAGCCTTTGAGGGAAGGATCTAATTTTTGCAACTCTTTTTTTTACCTAAAACATACGCTAAGGGACGCCATCGTCCAATTTCTGCTATTTTTATGGGGTTTCATTGAAAAACTAATATTTTTTGAAAACTAATTTTTTAAGTTGTTTGTGAAATTCATCTTGGATGTCTGTTTCGTTTTGTTGAACTCATAGTAGACGATTATTCATAGACCATTTCATAATTTTCATTAGAATATATTTTATGTTAAATGTCCTATGGGGGAATAACAAGTTTTATATGCTAAATGCAATTTTATTTTTATTTAAAACAAATACCATTTAAAAGTACAAAAAAAAAAAGTTAAAAAAAAAACAAAAAATAATTAGATAAAGTTAAAAAATAAATTTTTGGGCTTGTTTTGAGCCTGCAAAAATTGAAATCATCGTCACAATGAAAACCCCAGAA
The DNA here is from genome assembly GCA_951828415.1 of Anomoia purmunda. Taxonomy (NCBI): domain Eukaryota; kingdom Metazoa; phylum Arthropoda; class Insecta; order Diptera; family Tephritidae; genus Anomoia; species Anomoia purmunda. The sequence continues at coordinate 48,022,145 of OX639997.1, read as the reverse complement.
AAAAATATCAACAATTGTATGACAGCGCTAACTTAACATTACTTAAGCTGTAGGTAAAAATCGACATCGAAAATGAAATCGTTGAATTGAACAACATTAAGAGACGTATTATTCCAGAGAGAAATCATAATTTCCGCTAAAATTTTACGCTAACAAAATATAGATGCTTTAAAACCAGATACATACATATATAGGCTAAACGTCTATTTTGAATCCAATATGGTGATTTGAAATTCTGCAACAAACAATCTATATTTATATCTATACCTATGTATCAAATAGTTAATACGAAATAAAATTACATTTAGGGACAGTTTTTCCGTAGCTACTCAGGTGGGCCCTTTCTTAAAGTGTTATAAGGTATTTTCGGAGCAATATGTATTTGCTATAAAGTGGGCGGGACTACGTCCTCTTTCGCAAGTTTTGATTTTTGTGTTTTTATCTCCCTAATTTGAACAAATTTGTTGCATTATTTTATTTATACAAATTATATTACTCTGGGCACTAGGACCCTACCCTCGACTATAGAAATAAGCGGGTCCATCTGAATGTCAGGGTTGCACCATTAAAGAAACGTCCTGCCGACAATTACATTATCGTGTTTTATAGCTCATTCCTAGTTTTTAAGCAAATCACGATGAAACTAAGTAATTTTGCCATGAAAAGTCTGTCAATAAGGTAATGAGATATTTTATTATAAATCAGGAACCAATCCACGAGCAAATCAGTGCTCTACATAATAATCGAACAACTGTATATTCCATAACCAAACTGGACGCCGCATTTTAAAATAGTAGCATTTGACTCGTCTGTGCCCTCAAGAATGATAGAAAACAAAATTACGACAACGCCGGCAGCGTACACGTCACAGCGTTTGCTGCCGCAGGAATAGCGAGACGAAAAGGAATGCACTTGTGCGTTTTATTTGCACTGCAACTGCTCAATTAAAAAGCTCGGCACATCACACTTATTATTATGTGTTTAACTTTTTGTAAAAATCACTCAAAACTCGGAAAAATCAACTTTTTAAGAGCCATCTGTGACGTCAATCCGTCAAACGAGGCAAATACGAAGTAACGGAAGTGCCCTTGTCGTCACCTTGTTTTCTCTGCATCGAGCTGTGCCCTGATATTTACTGCGCTTGTTTACTTAATCATGATCATAAATTTAAAGAAGATACATATTATCACAATAAAATTTAAATATATTAAAAATGTACACAATCTCTCACATTATTTCCTTTGATCAAAAAACTAAGCAACGCTGTGGCTACAGAGCTGTAAGGGACAAATTAGGAATTACAAGTTTGAACGCTTTGAAGTAATTTGAAAATAAGAAAATAAGTAATTAACGTTGTAGTATGCCCGGGCTTTTAGTCTGCAACCTTATACTATATCGGTGGTATACACTCATAATTATAGAATAAGACATTTTTTAAACTATCTGATATTTATTTAATAATCCTTGTAATTGCTCTGCGCTTTCAGGACGCCGCTTTGGTGTACGACATATCCAGGCCTTACTGCTCGTTCTCAATGCTGTGGTGATTTATATGAGTCGTTTGAATGTCTCAGTCTCCTTAGTGGCTATGACAAATTCCGCAACTACAAATCCCAATTTTCAGGTAATCATAGTATTCTATACATAAATTATTATTATATTTATTAACAAAATTTATACCTCACTTCTATTCTTTTCATCTTCCACAGGAATTCCCCTTTACTTCGAGACAGAAGTCCTACATCATGTCCAGCTTCTTTTGGGGTTTTGCAATCAATCAATTTCCGGGTGGTTATCTGAGCAGACGTTTTGGTTCGAAAATTGTTATGTTCGTGGGTACCTTTGGATCGGCTGTCTGCAGTTTACTCATACCATTCCTCGTACGACGGGGTGGTTGGCAAATATTTTGTGGTATACGTTCCGTACAAGGCTTTGCACAAGGACTACTCTTTCTTGCCATCCCAGAGCACATAACCAACTGGGCACCACCACATGAACGTCCTATGTTCGGCGCACTGACACATTGGGGCGCAGATATTGGTACTGTATTGGCTATGCTTGTAAGTGGTCTTATGGCGATTAGTCCACTTGGCTGGCCGGGTATTTCATATATCTCGGCTGGTGTTTCTTTTGCTTGGTGTTTCTTGTGGCTGCTATTATCTGCAGATAAACCGGCGTCATCTTGTCTCATATCGAAAGAGGAGCGTCAATATATTGAAGTGTCGATTAAACGTCATGAAGATTTGCAGAAGAAGAAAATACCCGTGCCATGGTTTGCAATGTTCAAATCGGTGCCATTGCTCGTATTAGTCATTGTACGTTGCGCCGACGCGTGGGGCTTCACCGCTTTTCAGTCACAAATGCCATCTTACTTTAATGGTGTGCTGAATATGAATATGAAAAGTAATACCCTATTCGCTACGCTACCCTACTTAGGTCGTCTGATTATATCTTGTACATATTTCGTTTTTGGCAATATGGTTATGAGAAAGGGTTGGCTATCGCCGACAGCAATACGTAAAATAGCAAGTACAACGGCGTTTTGGCTACCAGCATTCCTCGTGGTCGGCATTGGGTTTATCAATGTCACAGATAGAGCAGCACTTATAGCGCTAATGACCTTGAATGTGGCCTTGAGCGGTGCCGCTTACATTGGTTGTAATTTGTGTGCGAACGACTTGTCACCAAATCACACACGTTACGTAATGGGAATCGTCAATCCAATTGTGAATGTGATACCTTTATTTACACCACTATCTGTGGGCGTCTTAGTTCCCGATGTGGTGAGTATGGAATGGAAAATTTGCAAGCTTGGTCAAAAAGATTTACTCATTTGTTATTTTTTTCTCTACACATTTCAGAATGATCACTATGAATTTCAAATCGTATTCACAATTGCCGCATGCGGTTACTTTGTGGCTAATTTATTGTTCATAGTTTTCGGTTCAGCGAGAGCACAACCATGGAATTCACCAGATTATTTGTCGAAGAACAACGTCGAAGAACCAGCAGCAGTGGTGCCGAAAAGTATAATTAATAAAATTATCGATTCGGCGGATAATGTGACCGGCAAGAGCAAAGGATGGCCATTGGAGAATATGGAGCATACGAGGCCCTATATAATACAACTAGAGGAAAATAGTGTAGCGGCGGGGAGTTGAAATTTGTTAGCTCAAAAGCTTAGCTAGCGAAAGGGTAAAGTTCAGCAGTGCTCAGTATTAAGCTGCTTAAAGTTTAACTTTGTTAAAAAAAAAATACTTGTGTTTATACAGTTAAGAGTTAAACAAACTCAAAAAAGTATTTTCAAAAATCGAATTGCTATATTTCAAAGAAAATATTTTACACAACACTCTATGCTAGAAAACATATTTGATATTGTTGCTTTTGTTTTGCACAATGTGGTGTATTTAGAGTTTAGGAGTTGTAGGAAAAGTTACTTTTTTTTACACATATTCGGGCGTATTCTTGTTTCTATAAGTACTGAAAATATCCAATACTACATTGAAAATGAAGCATCAAAGCTATTGAAGAGTTTTCTAAAAAAAAAAACAAGGCTCAAAGTGAATTTGTGATGAGACTTCAAAATAGAAAATCTCCAAAAAGCGCCCCAAAGAGTCTTTCGGATAAGTACCATAGATTAAAAATTCCAACTAATTTTCGACTCTCTTTTGTCTTTTTAGTAATCCAAGTTTTCGAAAAAAAAATATATTGGGTGATTCACTTGGAGATATTTAACAAAAATTACATTTTATCGGATAATCTTTACTACCATTTTAAAGAACCAAAATTTTAAAAACTTTTTTTTTTTAAATAGTGGTTATAATTTTGTCTATATCGATTTATTTTGAAGTCACAAATTTTGGATGACTCGTTCGAACATTTTTAGTGGTATTTAACGAATGGTGCCTTCCAGCTGCTCAATCGTTGTTGGATTTTTCATATCGACTAAGCTTCAAAGAGAAATTTTCGGCCAATTGTTCGCTCAGTGAAGTCAGAGCAACACGTCATTGTTTGCAACCAAATAGCGTCGAGATAACGGGTTTAAAAAATAGTAGAGCGGCCTTACTTTCCAAGAAGTGTGTACTGCTGTGTATTGCTGATGAAAGTTTAGGTGGAAAACAGTGGAACGTCTTCAAGTTTTGCCAGCACCTAAAAAGTGCAACCGTAATGGACTATGCCCTTCGATGATGAAATGTCACACAAAACACCTGATCGGTCTCGAAAAAAGTATCTGTAAATCAATCATCCGATATAAACAAAATCCAACTATTATGAGCCATCGAAGTTTTAGTAAAGGAAACAAGAATATGACTGGCCCATTTTGTTATTGTTTTATTGCATGTACCTTCACAAAAATTTATTGTTAACTAATAACTGAAAATAGTGTAGATAATGCTTTTAAGCTTATTATTTTAAATAGATTAGATTAGCTCAAATATATAGAATTCATGGTTTCACACGCGCCTAGTATAATTTTCTTCAATCTATTTATAAGTTTAAAAAAAAACTACCTTTTTGAATACCTTGTATGTTCCCATTGTAATTATGCCATTTGTTAATTATTTATTTTTGTTTTGCCACGCAGGTTTTATTTATTTCTTATAAATTAAGTGCTGCCTAACCTAAAAAAAAATTTATCTGAATTATGGTGTCCCTAAGTGCCTTTTGGTTCATAGCCATATTGAAATATTTTACTTATGTAAGTAGTTGATTTTTTTATAAAATAGGTCACTCGTTTTAAAAGTATATCGCTAACAAGCTCGTTATATAAATATTTTTATCCGACAAACCACAATAATATATTTGGAAATTTATTAACCAAAATCCAATATGAAAAACTCGTATGCTATGGCATCACCTTTGACATCAGTATTTAAATAGCTATAAGGACTTATTTAACAATATATTAAATTAATATTTTCATATTTACATAGATAGAACGATTTTAAAAATAAAATTGAATTAAAGTTTTCTCGAACAAGATGTGTTTTAAACCAAAACGGAAATTTTTATTTAACTTATGTAGATGCATCTGTATAAATGTATTATTTTTTTTTTTTTATTAAAAAGCTGCTAAAAATTTGTATGGATTTTTTATTTCATAATATAACTGGAGACCTTAAAAAAATACAGCTCCAGACCGGAACTTTTAATGCAGTTTAGTTCTGAGCCTTTCCAACCGGTCTTTCAAGAGAACCGGTCCGTTCGGGTCATACGTTACTTTTTCCATGAAACTCGAATAAGTTGTTTCTTGGCCCAACACGTATTTTTTGTTTTGATCGAAAAAAAAATTGTTTCGATGTATTTCAGCGATTTTAATTTCAGCGATATAACGCACGATTTTTACACTTTTCGAAATTTTGCTTACTGACTTGAAATGAATGTGATATGTGTACAAAATTTGGATACTTTATACTATTACAAACAACTGCATAATATGCTGGACACTAGGGTGCTCGGGCATAAGAATTAAGTAAAGCAAAATTCATACAAGCTTTATTGGAAAAGAAACTTAAGTTTACTTGAAATATAATTTTCCTTCAGTTTTGAAATAACATGCATGTAAATTTCCACGTAAAATTAGCCATTGAGCACGAATTGCTATATAATATTTATTATATCATCGTTGCGAATTCATAAAAAAAATTATAAAAAACCAACGAGACTTCGAATTAGAGTTGATTGGGCTACAAACTGCTGAATAAGTGACCCAATTAGGTTTGGGAAAAGAAGAAATTGATGATGAACTGCGCCCAGCTCAAACACCCGAGGCCACTATGGATAAAAATATCAAATTTGTGGAAGTTATACGACTAGAAACTAAAGAATTGCAGCTTTGACTGTACTTTCGACAATAATAGCGCCTATAAGCCTACAAGAACATTTGAGTAAGAAAAAGGTCCGTGCAAGGTGAGTTCCAAAACTCGTACCCGCTATTCAAATGACAAGACAGAAAGGAAGAAGTTTTGGATTTAAGAGTTACTGGCGGCGAAAACATATAACGCCGACTTTGCCCGACTTTCGAGAAAAAGCGATACTGATAATAAAGTGAAGTCAGCTATTACGGGACTTTTTGATGTCAAAAATGTAGAATATTCATTTAAGAATATCATTGGCTTGCCCAATCCTCAAAAAGGGAATCCTACAATATGTACCCACTACCGCGGAAACAGTCTTTTTAACATGTTATAATAACAGGGTTTTCAATAGGGACGCTACAAAAGTAGACCGATAGTGACAGCAAACGACGCCATGTTTTTCCCCGCTCTTCTGACATTACTCTTCAGTAAGAAATACGATCGAACAACGAGTCGAAATTATTAAAATCTACTACCGAAATTCGAAGTCAATCGCCTCTACTTTAAGAGCGCCGCGTCCAATTTATGGTCGTCGTCATTTCTGGCTGAACGTACTCCATGAGTCAACATTGCATCCCGAAAAAATTACGCTTTGGTGCGGTTTATAGATCGGCGGCGTCATTGGGCCGTACTTCTTCCGTGATGATCAAGACCGGCACATTACTGTGAATGGGAATCGCTATCGCTCAATGATAACCGAATATTTTTGGCCGGAATTGGATGATATGGACTTGGACAATATGTGGTTCCAACAGAACGGTGCCACAAGCCACACAGCGAATGTCACAATCGATTTATTGAAAACCAAGTTTGGTTAACGTGTTATCTCACGAAATGGCAAAGTCAATTCGGTCGTGTGATTTGACGCCGTTAGACTACTTCCTGTGGGGCTACGTCAAGTCTATGGTCTAAGCCAACAAGCCAGCGACGAATATCGAACGTGAAATTGCAGCAGTATCGGCCGATTTATGCTTGAAAACTGTCGAAAATTAAGTTCAGGGTCTGGACTTCTGCAAGCGTGCCCGTGGTGCCCATGCAAAAGAAATTAAGTTCCATACATAATGGCTTCGAATGTACTTTCACAGGAATAAAGAATTTAATTCATTTTTGTTTTTGTTTTATGTAGAAAAATCTTTTGTAGCGTTAGTATTGAAAAACCCTGTATAATAGCCAAGCTTCCTACTACTCGCTACATATCGCTCAAACTGCTAATTCTATAGCATACAGCCTAAAACTATGCATAACGCAAAGTCAAAACCGTTTAGATATATTTTTAATGCGTTATTTATGTGGATACAAAATAGGTGGATCCAGTAGGTCCAACGGCTTTCAGAACCCGTGAGAAGAGGATCGACACTCATCACGTCTTTGTCGACTTTCATTCAGCTTTCGATAAGGTGAAATTATATACATACATCAACTTTTTGCCCTGTCTGAATAACAGAAAATAAAAAAAGGATCGAAAAGGAAAAAAAATTAATTTTGTGAATAATCTCTGTTTAATATATTTCAGTGTAGAAAATATTCCACAAAAACATTCTCTTATTTTGATTGATAAGAGTTTACCATTTACATACATATGTATATGAGTATAAATATGTTGGTATATTTCTTTATTGGTCTTTTAAGAAGCGCGAGATAAGCATTTATTAAACTATGCAGATCATAGCGAACTGTCGTGCGTTCTTTTATTAATCATATTGCGATTGTGCGTTTCATATATGTATGTATGTATGTTTATGTGTGTTTGCATATAAATGTAAAAAAGTATAAATAATTGATTGCTTATGATTAGTTAATGAATTGCAAAATCATCTAAAACAACTATGACTGGAGCGAGAAGGGGGCGCTCTGAAACCGATTCATAAGTCAATGATAAAAATTTTCAGTTGAATTTCTATAAAAAATTTTAATCTATTCTTTTATACTTGTTAAATAAAATTGAGTATATGCATAACGTTTGTAACGATTTGCTCTCAAACTACTGCATAGGTTTTAATAACCACATATTTTTTTTTTTTTTTGAAAAACATTTTCGAAAGACAGTAGAGTGGTTTTTTTTAAGAACATTCTTTCCTCCCCGTACAAGAAAAAATCGGTAATGTTTTTCTATCGGAATTGTAAAATTTATTATATTTTAAGACATCAACCAAAATATTTCGCAAGAATATTAAGATTTAGGTGTGCTGGACACGGATTAGAAAAAACTTCAATTTGCGGTGGGTTTTTTGTAAGTTGAATTCAAGTTTTTTTTTAAATAAATTATTTGAGTACACAAATACATAAATTCTAATACGTTTTACTTTTTGAGACGTAGTAAAGTACGCCGGGTAGTTACTAGTATTTTATATGTAAATTTAAGCTAAGTAGGGAAGCGAAGAAAAGGAATTTCTTTTTTTGCTTTAAAGCATGTCATAGTTATTGTAAGGAACTTTTTGAAGCATGTTATTTATACTGAGCTTGAGAAGATTATGCGCATTTATATATTATACCATATATAGCTTTACATAGAAAAAATATGTCATATTGTTGTTAAGCATTGTCTATCGGGGCATTAAACATAGGCAAAATGTGCTAGAAAAAAAAATCAGATGGTTTTTTCTGATTGGGATTTTATATTAACTTGCAATTTTAAATTTTTTTCGCAAATATCGGCAGATATGCTTTTTAGAATAGGGCATGAAGTACAATACAAATTAAGATTCCCGAAGATATTTTTTTTTTACAAATTTTCAAATCAGACTTGCTGTATAAAAAAAATATAAATAAATCACGTTCATAGATGAACAAAATATTAGAAATAAATGATATTGAATTAAATTTATTTTTGGAAACTTCATTAAAATTCGTTTAATTAGTAAACAAAATTTAGTTAGACATTGAGCGAAAGATGTTTCGGAACTCTTTAATCAAACAGATTCTTGATTAAAGTTGGCTCTTTTCAGCTTAACCTAAATTAGTCAAATTACTTGGTTTGACTTTTACCCTGCAGGATTTTTTATGAGGTTTCTTACTTATGATTTTATTTTTAAATTATTTTTTAAAGTAAATTTTGAATTCCACAAATTTAAATTACAATATGGAATATTAAAAGAAAATTAAAAAAGCGAGTTGCCACCTTTGATGAAATAAATATCTTATGTAATTAAACTTTAAAATATTTAAAAAAAAAATTACATGAGAAGCTAGACAAAATAGTCAGTAAAGTGATTTACATACAAGGTGTTCTAACATAAGGTCATAATATTTAAAAAATACAAAATTGCTTGATTGAATTTTTTTCAATCTAAAAACAGAGCTTTTGACATTTAAAATTTTATGAGATTACGAATTGTGAATCCCTGGATATATCCAGCATATAAAAGTGATATAAATATGAAATAGATTAAAGGTACAGCTTTTCAATCTGAAGTATTTAAAAGGCTTTTATAAAATATTTTAACTCCAATATTAATTCATAAATTAAAAGCCAAACTTATTCGTTGATCTCAACAAAAAATTACAGTAAAATATTAATTTTTGTACTTCAGAGCCAACTTGCACTAAACAGGCGTCGATAAAAAGCGTAAAGATTATGACATTAAATATTATGCTATGTTTTAAAATGAAATTCCTGAATATATAGTAAAAGTTTACTATGAATTATTTCCATGAAACTCAATTCTAAATAAAAATGCAAAGCAACTCTAAATGATACGAATTTATCTTGTTCAAAGAGCTGTTCTACCAATTTTGGAATCATCTTAGAGTTTCCATGGAATTATTTTTAAGAAGTTAATTTATTTAAAAAGTTTTTATCCAACCAAATGTTGTAACCTGCCAACGATTTTTAGCATTTTTCTCAAGCATTACACTCACGTTTTTCGTACACAAAAAAAAAACAATATTTATTAACTGTACTTAGCCTAATGAGCTAATTAGCTCTGAATTCACACTGCATCTACCAAAAGTTGAAAAACGGCAATTAACATATTTTTACCCTTAGATATTTCTAAAGCGTCAAACTCACATTCCGTAGCGCGTAGCGTAAAAATGTGTAAAATCTAGGTATATATGGATGTACATTTATTATCATTTCACAGAAGTGATAAGCCGCAACTGCTCTCAGTGTAATCGCGGGCAAAGTGTTCAATGTAATAAACTCTATTATTATCTGTCATTTTGTGTGAATTTAAGCAGCCTATTAACTTCAGGTCTAGCCAGGATATCTCATTGGACTTGGAAGTATAAAATTATAAAGTTTTTAAAACAGTTGATGATTTGTCGGTGGCGCGAGCAGTTAGATTTCTCTAAGGCCGTGTTTTAAGACGTACAAAAACTAGCTGTCTACATATATTCGAAAATTACATATATTAAGTGATAATAAAAAAACTAAATTTTTTTTACATTCCACAACAAAAAAAAAATAATAACAATAAAAATGGCACCGACAGTAGATAAAGGTAATGAAAAGTGAAAATCTGTTCAACCTTAAACATTTCAAAAATAAAGTGACAATATTTTATTGAAAGTGCTACTGGAATGTACCGCAAAAAAAAATGTGTTCAAAATGTCTCCGATTGTTTGCGATGAAAATGAATGACTTGCAATAATTAGAATTCAACTAAAAACTAAATGATCCGCAAAAAGTTGAAAAGACTCATAGCGATAGTTTTTTAATTTTTTTAATGGAATAAATTTTTAGAAATAAATGCAAACTCCCTTCCACTCAAATTGCAGTGGTTAAAGTTAAAAAGTGAAGCCAAATAACAGTATAAAACAATATTAAGTTTTTGAAATTTCAAATTTAAGAGTTTGAAATTTTTTGTATGTGTGGCTTTCCCATGTGACTGGTGCGCGATATTGACTTACAGCACAAATATTTTCTTATGAACGTACAGTTCTTTGTCTTGTTGTTGGTTTTTCATCGAGTAGAGCAAATGTTGTTCGAAATTTATCAACAGTCCGACGAATAAGCTGCTCTGATGTTCGATTTTGTGGACCATACATAAAATTCACGAAGTGCTTTATAAGTTTGGCGAACAGAACACTGATTTTTAAAGTAAATTTCCACAATTTGTAAACGTTGTTGCGGCGTTATTCTTTCCGTGATGATTTGTCTATGCTTACTGAACAGAATTGTCAAAACGAAATGTCATTTACCAGCTGTCAAGTGACAGCTATCCCTATCGAAAGTTCTATCAGTCTAAAAAAACGTACATTATCAAATTCTTTAAAAAAGAATACCAAACAATTTCTAAAAATTTTTGTAAATATTATTTGAATGAATTTTACTACTGGGACATTTAAAAATACCTATTTTTTAACTCTGTGCACTCAAATACGAACTTTGACCAAACCAGTTAATTTTCAAGCTATGATTTTTCTGTGTTGTAGAAAATATTCTCTACGTTTTTCTTTGCTATAAAAATTGTCCATTCGTTGACCTTTGGGTAGAATTTTATCCAAAATTAAAAAATTTAACAGTAAAAAAAGTTTCAGTCGCGCTGAAATTGAATGACTTTCTCGCGAAACTATTTTTGAATGAAATCGTTTAGTTTTAAGTGATATGCAATAGGCAAGGTAATTTGTAAGAAAAGTCATGAGCTGCCCCACCGCATGGGTAGAATCCACAATCGATTGATCCAATCAAACAGCTAAACGTTCTCAAGTGGAAGGCTCAGATTATTAAAAAAAAAGTGGGCGATGCGAAGGACTTTAGATAGAGAACCTAAACAAGCACAAAAAAACAAAGCTTATATGTTGCTTTTGTAAAAAAAACTAGCCGTAGAAAGTATCTCTGCATGTATACTCGTATTTTGGATAAACATAAACAAAATGTAAAATTTGATTTCGTTATAAATAAAATTCAAGCAATTCACTGCGTTTAAATTTTTCCGTACAAAATATAAGAAATATGGGTAGAAATCTACCCACAAGCTCGGAAAATACATATCGATTTAGGGTCAGCGAACGATTTACCCCACCGTTTGGGGTATAGAAATATAAAACAATATCTAAAATTGTAATTGGTGGAACAAGCTAAAAGTTTGTGAAAATAATTGTTTACTGAAATTATTTGCGTTATTGTATTTAACCTTATTAATGTAGTCATTTATAAATTCTTCTCTGGTTTTATAAAAAAACGCAGCGAAAACAAAAAATGTGAATAAAAGCAACAAGCAAACTAATAACAAATTCTCAAAGATTCCAAATCTTTTATTATTTTTAAATAATATTCAATATATTAATGAAATAAAGTCACTTAGCCTATAGGTTACTACTGGACGGGATAACTAATGGACAACTTTAAAATTACAACAGCTTTTAAATAAGTGAGACCTTCTTCATTTTAATGGTATACCTGATGAGCATTTTTTGAATAAGTGGACGAAAGTGGGCAAAAGGAATTATTTTGTAGAATATTTGAAGCCCTTAGCAAAATGTTCGCTGGAAAATTTCACTAGGATCTTCTAAGTCGAAATCTTTATGGAAATAAAGTAAGCGTTCACAGAAAATAAAAAATAACTAGGTCTTTTGATTAAATTCTTTACACTTCTTTTACTGGCATTTAATTTCCGAATTAATATAGCTGATACCCTACTTTTCTATATACCAAATCAGCAATAAACAATTGCCTATAATTCGTTTTTTGGAGTGCCATTAAATTTTATATTAAAGCAACTTGCACCGCTTAACATAATTTCCTATAAATTTATAAAGAGTTGAAGTCTTAAGACTACATATTATACCACATTTTATAATCAAAATTAAATTTATTTTCAAATTTATTGCGGCTGATTATTGACGAATGCTTCGATTGGTAATTATATTATGGTATCAAGCAATCATATTTGTTATCAATGCAAAGCGATAGAAAAAAAAAAAAAACAAATGTAATTAGATTTACGATGCCTATTTAGCTACTCATAACCACAATGATTGTGTAATTACATTAAAATGCTAGTATAATTTTGATTAGATTTTCGACAGCGATCAGATTGTCCCAATAATTGGTGTCAGGAAATGAATTGAAGTGCCCAATTGATGGCTTTTCTTGATACTCACGTTGTGCTAACCTTGGAAAGTAGCACGTTGGATTTTCTTAATGATCATCTGCAGGGGTTTGATGTAATATAGGGGGCGCCATATGTAGCTTAATTTTGTATATAGGATAGTCGATTTGAAATTATTGAAAATTAAAATCATCTTAAAAATTCAAAAAAAAAATAATCTACCTGACTTTATTAAAACTCGAGTATGTTAAACACGTTAGATAACAAGAGATGTGCATCCGTGGGTTAAAAAGGTATTTGAGTTTTGTTTAAATTTTTTCATTTTGAAAAAAAATATAAGAAAATAATAACTTTATTGTAAGGAATATTTAGAAACCATAAAAATTAAACAAGCAACATTGAACTTTAATTTTAAAAATTCATATTTTTGAAGGCTAGAAAAACTAAAAAAAAAATTATACTTACCGGTACCGGTAATTGAAAATTGGTATTTGAGTTTTGCATATACGATATACTCATACTACACCTACCCGTGCATGATTTAAAGTTAAAAAGGCAGCTTTGGTGAGTTTCTACAGGTTTTCCCAGGAAGCAACAAAAATCAATACTTCTGTTTATTAATTCGGTTCCAACAATTTTTTTTATAAATTATAGCTTCCTTGACTTAAACCATATAAATAAAAGTTTTAATCTTTTAAGAAAATGTATAAAAAATTCGACGAATTTAAAAAAAAAATTTTTTAAAGTATGCAGTTTTGTAGCGCATTATATTTTTAAATATACATATATATTTAAAGTATAAAAAAAGATGAGGCAAATTAAGAAAAATTCGCTTTGACTCTCGACTGTTTTTTTTTGCTGACAATGTTGGAAATTTTTTTTCACGTAACAATTGCTCATCCTTTTTTTTGGTATGTAAAAAAGTTCGAAAATTTCTTCAACAAGAATGAACTATACTTTTAAAAAATGTTTTTTTTTAATAAATTAATGAACATAAGCGGCCAACTATGTTACGGTATGCACAACACTGTAGATAATAACCGTTTTAAAACCACAGAGCTTTTTAGGTTTTATGTAAGTCGAATCAAAAATATGCATTACTATTTTTGAAGATATATTGCATCTGTATGCAGATGTGCATATATAGTAATATCCTGAGCATATGTACATATAAGTATGTGTGCGGACTTGTAAATATATACTTATGTATACGTTTCATATATGTAAATAAGAGAGAGTTAGCAAAGCTTAAAGAGATTTCATTCATTCATTTAATTTCATCTTATTTAATTTAAGTTACCGTTATTTTTAAGAGAACTTAGTTTAAGTGTGAAATATAGCTTGTAAAAATTTGAGAACGAATTAAAGTTTTAGTTTGGAGAATACATCGAAGACGCGTGTTTGATTTCCAAATGTGACTGGCGACGAGGAAAACGAAATTAAACAAAGTTTGAACAAGAGCTATATTTTTATAAAATCAATACATATATTGTAAAAGTGATTTTGTAAGCAACAAAAAAAAAAAAAAAAAAAAAAAAAAATATATATATATATATATATATACATATATATTTAATACTTCACGAACAAAATAAACACTTATATCGATACGACCTCTACCAAAGTCGAGTTTAAGCAAGGAAAATATATTTTAACGAGAAAATTACCTTACGTTTCAATTCAAAATTAACATACATATGTACCTATTGGAAAAGTGATTTGGTTACACAAAAAAAAGAAATAAAACATTAAATAATAATAAATACATTCATCGACACGACCTATATTAAGGTCAACGCAAGTGCATTGAAACAGTAAACGTTTTTAAACGAAAAAACAAAACAACAATTTTTACAATTTATTTCTATAAATTTTAAAATAATAAAAACCAACTCTGCAAAGCATGATTTGATATACTTTCCTAAATTTATTCAAATTGTGAATGTGAAAAAAAAAAAAAAAACAACAAAAATATCAGATAAAATATTTGTATAACCTCTAGCAAGGTCAAAGTGAAAAAAAGAAGAAAGACACACCAACCAACGTAAAGTTGAAAGCAGATGACCTCTAACAAGGAGTTTTAAATATTTGTACGGCGTGGCTGAGGACGTTAATTAGTAAAAAAAACAACAAACAAAAAATTACTCTTAAAAGAGAAACTCTAATAAAAAGAAAGAACAAAATCAAAAGGCAAATTGTAACAACAAAAAAAACAAACAACAGCAACAAAAAGTTTCAACAAATAAATATTTAAGCCAGAGTGCAGTTGCTTTTTTAATCATTTGCAGTTGATTATTAATCACTATATGCAAGAGAACATTAACAACAACACATCAACATAATTAGCAACAAATACTAGTGGGAGAGTAGCAGCAGTGTGGGAACAACAATTGCAAGAAGAGAAGTACCAGCTAAACTAAGCAAAGACAAGACCAACAACAAGACCCAAGTTAAAACCAAAAATCATTTAAATTCAATAATATATTTATGAGGGTATGCAGGTTTGTACATATATATGTATATATGCACATTTCCTATATTTAATTTTTTTTTAAGTGCATATACTCGGTATATGTCTACGCTAAAGCGCTGCTTTTAAATCTAATAGCACATAATCGTTCTCCGTCTTTCATTCGTTCGTAATATTCACTAAAAGATAAATAAAAATAATAATAATGGATGCTTTACAAATAAGCCGATTTCAACTAGTTTTGACTTGCATAAAAAATATTGAAAATTTCGACGGAAATGATTCGAATCAATTACCGGATTTCATTAAACAAGTCGACAATATTATTCCGTCGGTTTTAGAGTTTGATGATAATAATAGAAATATAATTTTTGGGTACATAAAGAACAAATGTATAGGCAAGACTAGGGAAGCAATACATAGACACCCCAGTGTAACCACTTGGGATGTTTAAAAAGAGATTCTAATAAAAAATTTCGGAGAGAAGGTAACTAGCAATGAGTTAATGGACAATCTTAAAACATGCAGGTTGCAAGGTACTATTGAATGTTATTATTATCAAATAAATAAACTAGCGAACAGAGTTCATAATAGAAATTTGACTCATAGTGAAAATACATACACGACGGACGAAATAAATAGAATTGCACTTAGAACGTTTAGAGATCACCTACCAGAACCTACACGTACAATGATATTTTCCAGAAATCCAGATAATTTAGAAGACGCTTTCAAAATTATATTAGATGCAAGACACCAAAACTATACACAATTTGGGCCGCCTGCGAGACAAGATTATTTAAATACAAACTCAAGGGCAAATTTTAGTAATGATAACAAAAACTATAAATATCCGGTTACAAATTATCCACATGACACTAATAATTACAACACACACACTGTTAGCCATGATATAAGCAACCCATCGTTTACATCTTACAACAATTTTGAAAATACCCAGTGCATCCCTCCCCCACAGTTTTTTCATAATCCGAGATATACAAACGCGCAAAATGTACATAACTTTGGTAATTCAAAGTTGTCAAATCAAACTAGAAGAACCAATTTTTCACAATCGGCAAATAGAAGTCAGCAGCGTTTAGGTAGTAACGCTTATTATCACCAGAATAGGCAAAATATTCCCCTAACAAATAACATTTCACAAGTTGAACCAATGGAAATAGGAAATTCCAGTGTAAATTTTCCCATTTCCGGCGAACACAACTACCCTACGTAGTGATAGAAACCCCTTTAAGAAAATTAAGATTTATTATTGATACAGGAGCTGAGTTTAGCTTAATTAACCCCGATATTTGCCACCCTGACTTTAAGCAGAATGTACATGTTACAGCAAGAGCTTTAGGAACTCAAACTTTAATTAACAAGCTTTGTAGATTTCCATTGTTTAATGAATTCAATTTGAAAAATTATTTTTGTGAGTTTTTAGAATGTAAGTTTAGTGAAAAGTTCGATGGAATCATAGGAAACAATATTTTAAGAAATTTAAATTCAATTATCGACATACCCAACAGACAATTTATAACAAAAAAATCTGTTTTAACTATATTCTATACCCAAGAAGAAGAACTGTATGATGAGAAAGCATACAAACCAAATTACTTTGAATTGTTCAGCTATGAAGTTGAAAATCTTGATTTGGCAACTGCAATAAAAACAAATCATTTACAAACCTATGAAAAAGAAAAATTATTAAAAATTGTTAACAAGTATAAGAAAATTTTTTATAATAAAAATGATAACCTAACATTTACAAACGACATAAAGCATAGAATTTTAACTAAAAATGATCTGCCAATATATTCTAAAATGTACAGATACCCAGAGGTGCATAAAGCAGAAGTAGATAAACAGATCGAAGATATGTTAAGACAAGGTATAATTAGACATTCAAATAGTCCGTATAACAGCCCTTTATGGATCGTCCCAAAAAAGTTAGACGCATCTTTAAAGCAAAGTTGGCGAATAGTTATCGACTATCGAAAACTTAATGATGTCACTATCGAAGATCGCTTTCCTATCCCAAATATAGAGGATATATTTGATAAGTTAGGAAAATGTCAGTATTTTACCACACTGGATCTGGCCAAAGGGTTCCATCAGGTAGAAATGCATTCCGACGATATTTCTAAAACAGCGTTTTCAACGGCTAATGGTCATTACGAGTTCCTGCGTATGCCATTTGGACTCCGTAATGCTCCTGCGACATTCCAAAGGATGATTAACAATATATTGAAGGAATACATTGGCTCAATCTGCTTGGTATACTTGGATGACGTGCTAGTTTTTTCTACGAGCATCGAAGAACATTTAGAAGCCGTAGAAAAAATACTCAGAAGATTAAGCGAAGCGAATCTTAAAGTGCAGGTAGATAAATGCACTTTTCTTGCAAAGGAAACAGAATTTCTGGGCCATGTTATTACCGCTGATGGTATTAGACCGAACCCTGAAAAATGTAAAGCTATTGACAAGATTGCTCTTCCTAAGACTGAAAAGGAAATAAAGTCGTTTTTAGGTATTACAGGATTTTACAGGCGTTTTATCAAGGATTACTCCAAAATCGCTCATCACATGATTAAATATTTAAAGAAAGGAGAAAAAGTTAATATAAATGACAAAGACTACATAGAAGCTTTTAAAAAGTTAAAGACATTGGTAAAAAATGACCCAATCTTGATCCATCCGGACTTCAGCAAACCCTTCGTTCTTGTCACGGATGCAAGCAATTTCGCGTTGGGTGCAGCGTTGATGCAAGGAGACAAGGCGGTTTCCTTTGCTAGTCGATCTTTAAATGGTCACGAAAAGAACTACAGTACCATAGAAAAGGAGTTGCTCGCAATTGTGTGGGCTACGAAGTATTTCCGCCCATATCTTTTTGGACGTAGGTTTACAGTTAAAACAGACCATCGTCCCCTGGTGTGGCTTAACAATATGAAAGAACCGAACGCCAAACTGCAAAGGTGGAAAATAAAGCTTAACGAGTTTGATTTTGACATCCAATACATAAAAGGTAAACAAAACGTGATTGCTGATGGCTTAAGTAGGCTAAATTACGAACCGTCTGAAAAAGATTTTGATATAAATCTTCACGAGCTGTTTGACGAAGATGTTAATACAGTGCATAGCGCGGAAAGTGATAGCACAGATCATATTAGGATAACAGAGAAACCTATAAATATTTTTAAATACCAAATTATTATTGAAAAGGCAAACTTTAGCTCTTGTAAAACCACCATATTGTTTAAGAAAAAAATTCGACATAACATAAAAATTCATGATAAAAGCAATATTTTGAATTTTATGAAAGAAAAACTACCTGAAAAAGGACTTTTAGTAGTTTTTTGCCCAAATATTGATCTATTTAATGAATTTCAGTTTAACTATATACAATATTTTGCCAAAAATAAAAATCTAAAAGTACTAAAATCACCATTGATCTTAGAAGATATAGTTGATAGGGAGAAGCTTTTAGAAGTAATAGAAAAAACACATTTAAAAAATAACCATAGAGGCATTATTGAAGTTTTTGAAGAAATAAAAAAAATTTTACTTTTATCCTAATTTACAAAAGGAAATTCAAAAATTTATTAATAGCTGCGAAATTTGCAAGCTGGCTAAATATGATCGAAGCCCTGTGAAATATAATTTTAACATTACACCTACAGCAAAACATCATAACGATATAGTCCATGTAGATATATGGTACCCTCAGCGTGGACAAATGTATTTAACCACTATTGATAAACTTACGAAATATGCAACTGCTCATTATCTGGAAGATAGAACTTGGATTTCGATACTTAAAGCATTTAAAGAAAGAATTCAGAGCTTAGGCAAGCCAAAGCAAATAGTATCAGATAACGAGCTTGACACGGCTGCAATAAGGGAGTTTTTGAAAGACCAGGAAATCGATTTTCATACTACTACTGCATATCTAAAAACAGGTAACGCCGATGTGGAGAGACTTCACGGTACGCTTAACGAACACATACGCTTATTTAACACAGATCCAAACAACAAAGATGAGCTGAACGACAAAGTTTTCAAAGCCATAGTTTTATACAATAATACCATACATTCAACCACTAAACACCGACCCATAGACCTTTTAAATAACTTAGTTTCACTAGAAGAAATAAGCAAACTTTCACAAACATTACAAGAGAAAAAATATAAGAAAATAAATTTAATAAACTCAAAAACTAATAGAGATGCTGGAGATAATTTCACGAATAATATTGTTGACAATAATAGAGTAAGTAAATCGAAGCCTAAATACAAACAAATTACGAATTTTATGAAGGAGGGGAACTATTTGATATCGAATGATAAAAAGTTTAAAAAAATATATAAAAGTCAGGTAAAACGAAAAAATAAATTTGATTCTTCTTAAAAAATAAAAAAAAAATTTAATCAAGCAGAGACTGCTTGATCTGGCGGTGGAGGAGTAATATCCTGAGCATATGTACATATAAGTATGTGTGCGGACTTGTAAATATATACTTATGTATACGTTTCATATATGTAAATAAGAGAGAGTTAGCAAAGCTTAAAGAGATTTCATTCATTCATTTAATTTCATCTTATTTAATTTAAGTTACCGTTATTTTTAAGAGAACTTAGTTTAAGTGTGAAATATAGCTTGTAAAAATTTGAGAACGAATTAAAGTTTTAGTTTGGAGAATACATCGAAGACGCGTGTTTGATTTCCAAATGTGACTATATACATGTTTTCAATATAATCAAAGTCAGTCTATAAAAGCATATTTAAACATCGATTTCGATCCACAAATATAGGATTTTTTCAATAGTTCAATAGCTGAACAATTTTTGATAAAAGTATTGCTCAAAACCAAATCATAAATAGAAATTTTCTGAATATCTAGGCGCATGCGCCACCTAACGGTTTAAAATATAGTCTACGTCGGTGTCACTGATCTAATAATAATATACTTTCAAAAAATGGTTGAAATTCGATCATCAGTTTTTAATTTATGGCTTTTCATACGTAATTTGGGACTTTGTTATATAATTATTGAATTATTTTAGTCCTCCCTTGAAATTCCTTCTCGAGAAATAGCGAGAAGTCGAAGGCACTAGTTCTATGTATAAAACGACGAGTAACAGTTTTGTGTCACGTTTTAACACCTCAATAAATAGTGTCTCTTTTGCGAAAAAGGGCAAAGAATATTCGTAAAATCGGTATATAACTGCTTAGAATGCAAAAAAAAAAAATTTTAATAAAATCCTGATCTAAGTCGGAGAATACATTAAATTTTCAATTTAACTTGAACTTCGGAAAAAAGCAAAACTGTTAATGTCTTTAAGGAGTAATATCGTACTTATTAGCATTTGTGTACATTTGATACATCTTTACTTATATCTTTGATTAAAACTTATATAATTTATTTTCACTTATATTACATTTGTTTTTGTTTTTAGGTCCATACTTTGGCATGCGACATCTCCAAACTTTGCTGTTGTTCTTCAATATTGTGGTCATTTATTTTAGTCGTTTAAATGTCTCGGTTTCTGTGGTGGCAATGACGAATGCCAATACAACAAATCCAAATTTTCCGGTAAGAAACAAAGAAACAGTTAGTGTATGTTACGGAGGAGTTGCTAATTTAATGATCAACTAAGGATAAAGGTGGAATCTTTGCCATTCCAAGTTAAATTTGATTAGGAGACAAAGTGCTTTGTTACTATTGTCAAAATTTTAAATTTTAATTGAGTTTAAATTTAAAAATCTAAGACTTACTGTTTAGCGAAGGCGATCACATGACTTCAAAAAGATTATTAATTTCATTTCAGTAATATTTCGTTTTTAATTTAACCTTTTTAAAAGTTAAATGGAATAAACCCTATCATATTTGGGAGAAATTCAAATCTCAAATATGCAAGTACGCTTGCCTGATCTGAATTAATCAAGTTGTTCAGATTCAAATATGGTCATCCTTTGACACGAAGTATACCACCATATTTTGGGGGAAAATATATAAGTACATATTTACTTACATAGATTTATCATCTACTTATGATTTAGTTAATTTTTATATACAAATAATGGACGTTATTGATTACAAATCTCTGAACTATGGTCCTTCTTGAGATATCCAGATTTGGCATTTCAAAAGATATGACTCAGTGAAACTTTCACGGTGGCATGTTCTAAAACCTTTGCAAATCTACCCTTATGTAGCCTAGCATAGAATGAGGTATGTTGATTATATCGTAAAAAAAAATGTCATTAGATTACACTGTGGAACAATTTTAGGGTACAATTTTGATAAATTTTTAACCACGGAGTATTAAAATCGCCTCTAAGGCCTTTAGCGCTTTCACTCTGTGTTCCATTTTTAAAAACCGATTGTGAAAATATGCGCCCATATTTTTTCGATTGAGCTTACAACCTAAACTTTAAATCTGGGCTGAAGGCAGCCTACTCCAAAATTGAAATCGTTTTACGCACGCAATCAATCAAATTTTAAATCGAAGTTTTTCTATCCATGCCCTATCAACACATAGAATGCGCTGAGTTTATGAAAAGCCTTTTGTTGGGCGAACTTTAATAACCTAACCCAACTTTTTCTACCGATGAATTTATAATTACTTTCATAATCAAATTGGTCTTTGTTTAAATATCCAACCCTCAATTGAATTAAATGTATTTTGTATTTTAATATCAATTAATGTTAGAAATAATGAATTTTTCCACTAAAAGCCAAGAAACTCTACATTCATTCTCCGACCGAAAAAACCTATTCTTTTTGTTTTTTTTTTAATGCTAATGCCTACTGGAGTGTTCAATGGTAAAAAATAAATATTTTTTCTTCAAAGGAAGGCAACATTTTCATGACGTCAGCATGTTTCCATTTTTCAATATTTTGATAGCAGTCCAGGTCAGTTTTATGTGTGGTTTTATTTTCTGACATTAAAACACCACCAGGAGGGTCAAAAACTGACGAAAAATTTGCAATGCGTTTTGCGCTCAACTTTTTTTTAAAGAAATATTTGCTAGCGAGATGTGTTTAAAACAATTGACGCTAAAAGAAATTTCAGAGGACAAATATATACTTATATAGTATAATTATTAACGAACTCGGTTTTGAATTTCTGAGCAAAGTTGTAAGTTTTACATGTAGTGCTTCACTCCCCAGATGAAAAAAAATCAATACTGTTTTTCGAACGGAATTATAAATTTATTATATACATATATATGTTATATTGATTATTATTTAGGAAAAATATTAAGATTTACCTCAGTTGGACCGCCTTTAAATTACCTTCCCAAACAGTGTTTTTTTTAATTAATGAAATCAGTTATATAAAATATAAAAAAATAATAATCTCCGATCAGAAAAAATACTTAAGCTTAAAAACTCTGCATACAAATATGTATTTATGTGATATTTCAACGCTTTTTGGTTTTGATTTAAATTTCTTTGAAAATTTATCGATTCACGTAAAACTTTGACTGTTTTACCAACACAGGTGGATTCAAGGCGAATTTACAAAAGGTGATGTTACTAGAGCAGCTGATTTGAATGTAATGGCTTAAATTGTCAAATTCAAATTTTTTTATATTCCTATTGTTCTCATCGGCTTGCGATATAATTTTTTTTTTAAATAGTTTAACAGTCGAAGTCGAAAAAGCAAAAGCAAAATACATGCACATTTTTACCTTTTATAAATTTGCCTTGGGTGGATTTTTTGAAAAAAAAAATTTTAAATTTGATTTATAAAAAATAAATTTGTGGAGGTATGTTCATAAATATTTCATTGAAATATTTTTGATAATAAATTTTAAATACAATTTAGTTACATGTACTAACACATTTGAATCCAACGCTTATTGTCACATTTCTTATTTTGCAGGAGTACGATTGGAGTGCAAAGCAAAAATCATACATCATCTCGAGCTTCTATTGGGGCTATGTGCTAACACAGTTTCCGGGTGGTTATTTAACACGCTGCTTTGGATCTAAACTCGTCATTTTCTCTACAACTTTTTTAAGTTCTATATGCAGTTTTCTAACACCATTCCTCATACCTTGGGGTGGTTGGCAAGTCTATTGTGCTATACGGGTGATAATGGGTCTAGCACAGGGTGCCTTATTTCCAGCTATACATCAGCATCTCGGCACTTGGTCACCGGCAAGTGAACGAAATATGTTAGGTGCCTTTAGTCATTCGGGCACTGATTGTGGCTTTGTTGTGTCCATGGGTGTGAGTGGTTTAATAGCCAGCAGCTCGATTGGTTGGCCTGGCATATCGTACATATCGGCCGGTGCTTGCCTTATTTGGTGCCTACTTTGGCTAATATTTGGCTATAATAATGCACCGTCAGCGCGTTTCATTACACGACAGGAATGTGAGTACATCGAATCCGATTTGAAACGTGATGATAGTTTTCATGCAAAAAAAATTCCTGTACCATGGTTGGCTATCCTTACGTCTATGCCATTCCATTGTATGATGGTGGTACGTTGCGCACAAGCTTGGGGACTTACCACACTACAAGCCGAGATACCATCATACATGGCTGGTGTTTTGAATATGAATATTAAGAGCAATGCGCTCTATTCGGCTTTGCCCTATGTGGCCATGTGGATGCTGTCGTACGTTTATCTCTTTACTACCAATTTTATACTTGGCAAGCAGCTAGCAACATTAACTGTCGTGCGAAAGACGGTAAACACAATTGCATTATGGGTACCGGCCGCAATGTTGATCGGTATCGGTTTTCTGGATGAAGAACAAAAATCGCTAGCCATCGTATTGATGATACTAAATGTGGGTGTGAATGGCGGTTCGACAATTGGCAGTACGTTGAATACGATCGATTTATCACCGAATCATGCGGGTGTTTTGATGGGCATCGTAAATACGATAGCCAATTTTGTGCCGATTGTCACGCCACTACTTGTTGGTATCGTAGTAACGGATCCGGTGAGTAACGGTTTATTGAATTAATATATAAGTATACACACATTAGACTACTCTCTCTAATTCAGCACGATCGTTCGCTTTGGCAAATCATCTTCGCAATCGCAGCGGCTGTTTTCTTCTTCGGCAATTTGGTTTATATTTTGGGTGGCACTGCCGAAACGCAAGCATGGGATGCGCCAGACTATCTGACTCGTCGTAGTAATGTGGAAGATGCAAAGTGTGATGTTCCTAAGCTCTTACTGAATGGCAGAGAATTTGCTGATAAACCACAGATATTGGCGATTGCCGAAGATATGGAAATAGTTGGCGTTAAAAAACTGGATTTAAATGAACAATTTAATGGCATTTCTAATGGGGCATATCAAACTGATGGAAGCGAATATTCGGGAGGTGAAAAGGCTCTGACTGAGAGTGTGCAAACTGAAAATTCTGAGGGTGAAACAACGAAACTGTAAACCATAAAGGGGTGCATACACTTACAGCCAATTTGGTGTTCTATTTTGAGAGTCAGCGTAGTGTGGCGTATTGTGAAATTTAAGCGGAAGAAAGAGAGAATCCAATTGAATTTAGGAAGCTTATGGTATTAACTGATAAAAGCGAACAAATCTTTTGTATCCTGGATGTTGATGAATTTTATTTTACATTTTTTCTGATCTGATCCATTTGACACGTTACATGCCAAGCTAGTTTTAAGTTATTTTTATATTTATTTGTTTACAATTGTGAATTAAAGATCACATGAAAATAGTTTTATCCCTATTTAACTCTATCATAAAGCATATTTTATGTTATCACCTGTTAAGGTCGCATGGAAATCCGTTCAGCAGTTTCGGAGATTAGTGAGCTCAAACAGGCAAACGGTCAGACATGGCTTTCCCATATAATAACATAACAGGTCGTATAGTATATTTTATGCTTAGGAGAGAGCTGCCACCTGTTTGAAATGCTAAATTAAATTAAAATACACGCAAGTTATTATATGAAGTATTAAAATGGGGGCATCAGGCGGTCCATCTCGGAAAGCAGGTTCAAAGCTAACTTTTATGCGGGTTGCCACCTATTTAAAAAGTCGAATTAATTAAATTTTACAAAAGTTGCATGAAATAATACAATATGGGTATCAAACGGCTCGTTTCGGCAGTAATGCTCAAAGCTACTTCTATGAGGGTTGCCACCTGTTTGAAAAGTCCAATAAAAAATTTTTATATACAAGTTACGTGAAATATTAAAATATGAGTGCCAAACAGTTCGTTTTGCAAAGGAGAAAGTTTAATGCTAGCTATATTTTCAAGAATGTTGCCACCTGTTTGAAAAGTCGAATTCAATAAAATATAAAAAATAAAAATATAGATGTCAAGCAATTTGCTTTGACAGGAAAAAATGTAAGGGTATATTTTAAAATGGGTTGCCACCTTTTTTAAAAGTCTAATTTAATTTCGTTATGCACAAGGATATAAAAAAATAAAATATGAGTGTCAAATTCTTTGTCTCGGCCAGGGAAAAGAGCATATATATATTTTTCAGACGGACCGAATCCGAGCAGCGTTTTCTGTTTCCAGGACAACGTCTGCCTGGTTTTTCTAGGTATAGTATAGATTTTTGATAAGTAATTTTTCGATCGTATTAATCACAAAATACCGATTAAATATAATATAAAAATAGATGAGCAAGCAAATTATATTAAAATTAATTACCATTTATATTGTATATATGATCGAGAATGTGAATTTTTTTATAATAAAAATTAATGGGATTTTCTTTTCTCGAAAAAATAATATCTGTAACATTTCCTTTATTTATTTATATAAAAATAGCTATATTAGTAAAAAATCGTGCACTTTTCCTTGGACAGAATGCATTGCTTTATGAAATGCACACGCAAACCTGTGCAAGGGCTGAGAAAAGAGAGAAAACGCCATAAGAGTCAAAAAAAGGGCAAGAAATTTGAGAATGAACCAAAATACAACTATAGTGAATACTTCATGATTTTTATTGTAAAAAAAGGAAACCCAGTAACGAATTTAGTTTCATCTTTTATTAAGTACATTAGCTAAGCTTCTCAGGAAATAACTTTACTTTTAAACAAAAGCAAAAATATTTATGTACTATACGTGTATAATTTAGATATTATTAAGAAGTACCTTAAACAAATTCCAAGTAATAAAAATAGCTTGTATTTTATTTGATAAATTATTAAATAAGCTCTATGTACATTGAGTTCACAATATAACCTATAAAGCTAGCTATGATGATGGAAGCAGAAATTTAAATTTTACATTTTAACCGGTTTTACATTGGTTGTCTAAGATTAGACGATAGATATAGATTAGACGATATAGATCGTTTAACGTTAACATCATAAAAAATTTTAATTTGGAGATTCATAAAATATCGTAACGTGTTGTAATGCCATGAAATTATAAACATTTCAATTACTTTTTCTCTGCAATTCAACAAAAATAAAAATTAAACAATTATTATAAAATATTATGATATTGTGATTTAAAACGCGTTATGGTTACTCGAAACATTACTAAGAATATATTTCTATTTTAAAGCTATATTCATACATATTGTATAAAATAAAATTATTGAAAATAATTGCATGTTGATAACCTTATTTGACCAGGATAGAAAGGCGACATATAAACAATAAGGAGGAAAAAGAAGCAACTAAATTATCAACACTTTTAATAAGTCCCTTTCATATAGTTACGATTTGCTTTACTATAATTAGTATACATACCTCCAGCGCTTCAAATTTTATAGCTCTACCGTCCGATTTGAAACACTGCAACTGAATTGTTAGAAGAAAAAGTTTGGGTAAAATCTTGCACTTCATTCTTCACAAAAGAACTCTCTACAAGACAATGAATTTGAAAAACTATTAATCTCTTTACACAATAAAAAACTATACTCTAGATCAAGTATATGACTTTTTTGACTTGGGAGCTACAAGCAGTGATAAAAAAGTAGCCACATCTGTGCATTTTTGGTACAATGTGAAACCGAAAAATACTTTGAAATCACATCGTTTTTTTTGGTACAATTTACATAAGATGTAACGCAGTTTACAGTTAGTTTTGCTTTTAGGTAAACGGCCATTTATTGACATGATTTAAAAAATAGAGTCGATTTAAATGTTTCGAATTTCGGAACAGGTGTAAAAAACTGTCAACTTTAGACAAATATAAACTGAGTTGCATGAGAAAGTTTTACAATTTGGTTTTACAACATAACAACCTTCTCATTTCTTATTTGTGACTGACAAAAAATCGAATGACAAGAAATGAGTTCACAAATTCACAAACTGATAAAAAATAAAATAAAGAATCCGATTAATATACACAAAATAATGCCACCCCGATTCTGAATAAATATTTTCAAGGAATTTCTTCCGTTTTCCTATTTCTCATGGCATGAAAATCTTTCCTCTGTACTTCTTTCACATTCGAACTTCGAAATTGAAGAAAGGCAGTAGTAGTACATGTGCGTAGTAGTTTCTGCAAATATTTGAAAGCGAATTGAAAATTAATTTAAGAGGATTCCTCTTAGTACCTTCGAAAACTAAATTAAACAAATTATGTTCGAGTTTTTTATTTGCAGCTTCAGTTTAGATGTCTGAAGGTTTTTTGAGGAACAATTTTATTTAGCTCGTCATGTCAAATTACATTTTCTGAATAAATGAGGTCTCGTTAATTACAAAAAATTTTGGTTGGATTACAGGTTTCCCTGGAAGAACAGATTTTTAATTTTTATTTTAATTTTTAATTCTTTTTTTATAATATTTATTTAAGCCAATTTACAAATATATTTAAAATATTTTTACTTTTCTAATATTGATTTATACGCCAATTTACAAATAAATTTAATATGTTTTTGTATTGAAAATTTAAACAAAAATTTGGTACGTTTGTATTTTTATTAGGACCAGAGTTAAATTTCCAATTGGGATGCTTTAAGAGCTTTTCGGTCGGCAATATCTTATAAGCAAACAAAAAGTGTTTTTTTTTTCTCCTACCTGTTTCGGCATCTTCCGCGCTTTCATGAGGGAGTCTGCATTTTATTGTACATAATTGACAAAAACAAGTGTTAACATAATAACAATATGTTTGCTTACAACAATTATTGCTCTTATAATTTTAATCACATCAAAAACAGTAACAACATCAAAATAAACAAAAATATAACAATAAAACTCCACATATTGAAATTACTCTCTAATTGTTTGTCCCTCTGTTTAACAATCACTCGTTATTGCTGTTCTGTATGCCCTGTTTGTATTGTCTACGCCTTCCTTAAAATTCATCGTCTTCCGAATTTTTGTTGTATTCTCAGCCCTTCTAATCTTGTCCTCTCTTTTTTCTCCACGTCTAATATTTTTGTATTTTCAAAATCGTTTTTGTTTAATTTCGAAAAGTTAATCTACAATGGATTTTAAACCGAATTTTAATAACCATGATAATGGCATATCCATTAAGACTAGAGGTATATTTGTCTCTATAAAGCGATAGTCAAAATAATTTAAGGACTCATTTGTAACTAGAGCTATTTTTTACAACGTTATGGCCTATTATGGAATACGGTTCGACTGTTTGGAATCCGCATTATCAAGTTCACATTGGTCGGCTATAATCAAATCGAAAACTGTTGTTACTTTGCCATAATAGAATTTAGAGAGGATTCTCGGTTTAATCTTTGCATTATACTAATCATTTGAAACTAATAAATCTTCCCTCTCTCTCCAACCATAGAGAAATGCTAGGCATAATATTTATGGCTTACCTACTCACGGGATCCTTGCAATAGATCTTTACATTTCTCATTGCCAAAGTTAAACTTAATGTTCCTTCACGGGTTTCAAAACATTTTAAACATCTTTATTTAGAACAGTATAAAACCAATTATGAGTTAAATGAACCTTTCCGATGTTTGGGTCAAGATTTAAACTTACACAAACTTTTGATATTTAGAATTCCCTTTTTACCATAAAAAAGCTGTGTTGTCCTCAAAAAATGTGGTTGATATAAGAATTGTATTATTTCAAAATTCAGATCTTACGGTTTTGAAGTAATTTTTAATATTGCCAACATATTTTATGTTAACTATATGTCCAAAACCTCGGAGAAGAAAAAAAAAAGAATGTAAAATAAATATAAATTACAAACAAGAATGTTATAGAGTGAGTACAAATTAAAAACCAAAATACTGCGCTGTTATCAAAATTCAGTTGCCAATTTGTACATATAATTATGAAGTTCAAATATTTGTTTTAACCGGCCATAAAGTAAGTTATGTGAACTTGTGCATTTCCAGCATGCTTCAGATAAGTTTAATATCTTAATTACTGGTGCTATTCAGACGTGTGGGTAAATATTTAATAATTTCAAACAATGAATAGTTTATAGAACGTTTATTGCGAATAAATTTCATGGAGCTACTTAGCAATAGAAATTCAGCCACACTGACATACATAAAACACATAAAACACATATCGCTCGTTTACTTGAAGAAGGACGCATTTGTAAAATAAAAATAGTTTTTAGATAAGTTCGTAGAAAAAAACCGCCACAGCTTATTTGCTGGTGTGTAAAAATTCCTCGGCGGTATCAATTAGTAATTGCACATTTGTTAGCATAAAATTTGCTACATTTACTAGGGGTGCATTTGTAGATTGAAAACGTTGAAGAGAATTTTACAGATGATTTTTTAATTTTTGAGTTATGTCATTCTTCTAGCAAATGTGTGATATATGAACAATATTTATTCTATGGCATTTGGAAATTAGGAATTTATTTCAGCGCACAATGGTGAAGCTCCGCGACAACTCGTAAACTAAATCTATCTAGCAATATTCCATCACAAATGGTTATATTTTTCAGTTAATCGCATCTAGAAGTTAGAGCGGGAAATGACAAAAATTTGTGTTTTTTTATTTAAACAAATACTATACTATTTTCTGCATATATTTGTAAATACTAATAAACTCAAAATTAAGTGGAACGGACCGAGGAGAAAAAAATTTTCACAAATATTTTTATTGATTTAATTGTGCCCTTTGAAATAAAGGTAGGAAAATTATTATATTTAAATATATGAATTCAACATTAAATGGAGAGCCGATATGCAAAATCATTATTAATTTAACATTGAGTTTTAAAAAAGTTAACCAAATTTTGGTAAAAATTATAAAAGTCTTTTAATACTAGTTATGAATGAGAGAAATTTTTAAAGTTAAAAAGTTTTTGATAATAATTATGAGTGAGAATAAGTTCTTATATCAAAAATAACTATTATTTTGAGACCTATATTATAAAATTCTTTCCACAGTAATTACCAGCGAGATACATTTTTTACATTTTTCGAAAACTTTTATTTTGAGACTTATTATTATCATACATATATTATATTATTATTAGACAATTTTTTTTAAACATGAAAACAGGAATTATTTCGGGACCCGAAGTGATCCCGAAATTATTTCGAAGCAGTTGCGAACTAATCTCGAAATGGTAAGATTTTTTCCTACTCATAATTACTATGCGAAGACACTTATAATAAAAGTCTCGTAATAAAAGTCTTTGAAGACTTTTAAATATTTATCTCGCTAAATAACTATTACGAAAAGACTTTTATAATATAAGTCTTGGAGTAATGTTTATCGATTATTCGAAAAATTAGTACTATAATGCCTATTGGTTAACTTTTACTCTTTTCATAGTTTCTGATGGAGAGTAGTTGAAATCTAAAAAGTCTATCTAGAGCCTGTTTTCAGCTTAACAAAAGCCGGAAAAATTATATTTTTAAATAATTTAATTATAATTTTTTCAGTTACTTTCAAATAAGGAACAAATTGCTTCTGTAAAGTAATTTTACTCAACGAAAGTACTTTTTTTAATTTCAAAGTGCTTTATATGTTTGTTTTTAAATGCATCACAACTACGCATTAATTGGTAGTAAAAAAAATTTATATTTGTACCTAAAACAATTCATGAATGATTTTGCATTCTCAGGCCAACTGTTAATATCATTGAAAGTTAGAAATTGTTTATCTATGTTATTTATGGAATTAGTGAAAAAATTGTTACAACTCATATCTCAGCGAAATATTTAATTTAGCTACAAATATTGCAATGTTATTAGAAATAATTTTCTAGAATAACTTTAACCAATTAAATATTATTTTTATTTCTGAATAAAATGAATTTGCGTGCTCGCTAGAGGGTTAAAACTTTCTAGAGAACTATTTGGAAATTTTCACCGGAAGCCTTCGCATGCAAAATATAAGATAAAATTTCACACAGAAAAAGAAAGAAACAAGTAATGTCTATGAGATGATATATGTACAACATTTATTTACACTCTACCTCATTAATATTTTTTAAGGCAAGTTAGCACAGTGTTATCAATCTTACTTGTTTTTTAAATTTCATTATTATTGAAATTTGATACAAATATTTTTAATATTTCTACATTTTATGTAAAGTTTGAAATTTTAATTTGAAAGATATTTGTTAAAGAGTGTCCTTCATATTTATAAAAAATTATTGGAACTAAATAAACGAAAATACTTTTTACGTGGTTTGAACCCAACCACTGCCAGGCTATTCCATTACATTGGACTGAACCTTGAATTGACGGCTAAACTTCTCAACATAGGATTTTGACAGATTTTAGGTACTTAGAGCTATTAGTTGTGGATATTTTTGGACCCTTTTGATGACCTGACAAAACGCTACTTGCAAGTAGAATTTATTAGTTACTTATACACGCTGTAATAAAAAACTAAAAATATGCCGCACATACCGAAATAATTAGATAGCCAAATCAATTATTTGCTTGATGAATAATACAATTTTCTTTCTTCCCATTGCCGAGTTTGAGTCTTATGGAAGAATTACCTATTGTGAGCAGGGTTGATAAATTCACTTTTCGAAAATGTCAGAAAAATGGACTAAATTAAACAAAAGCGTACTAAATTTTTGTTTAAATTTTCATCAAAAAAAAATGTCATATATTTTTGTAAAATGGCTTAATAATAAATATTAGAAAAATAAAAATTAAAAGTTACTTTTCATGAGAAAAATGTAAGCCAACTAACAATCTCTGCACAATGTTCGGAGGAATTACGAATTTTATTTTTAATTGGTTTAACTCAGTTTTCGAAGGTAATAAGAGGAATCAGACCAAATTAATTTTCCTTTTTAAAGACTTGTTCAATTCGCTTTCAAATATTTGAAGAAACTACTGCCAATACTACTGATATTCGAAATACCTACTTTCTTCAGTTTCGAAGTTCGAATGTGAAAGAAGTACAGAGGAAGATTTCTAATGATATGAGAAATGGTAAAACGGAAAAATTCCCTGGAAGTATTTACGCAGAATCGGAGTGGTATTATTTTGCTTTTATTAATCGGATTCTATATTTCCTTTTTTATGAATTTGTGAATTTGTAAACCCACTCCAAAATATATACTGCGTTACATTCTATGCAAATTGTACTAAAAAAGTCGATGTGGTGTCATTGTACTATTCAACTTTGTCATGACTGAATATGAGTACTCCGTTATCCGGGTATAAACACAAAGTTTGAATGCCGATTATTGATTAACTGGAAAGTTATATTACATACATATTTAAAATGTATTTAAATCTCAAATAGTGCGTATTCAAATATGGGAAAATAGAGCACTGCTCTCTGTTAAGCAACTGCTGATTACTTAAAGTAGAATATAAATATAGTACTGTATCGATTTTTTGCGCCCATTTGGTTTTTGCAACAACAACATTTTTTGCTTTAAGAATTCTATATGCATAACTTTTTGTCGCAGTGCTTTAATTAAAAAAAATAATTATTAAAAAAGGTAATAATCCGGGATGAACTTAAAAGTGGAACATCTATTCGTATATAGGCGACACAAATTAGCTACATATGTTAACCGAGACAGTACTGTATAATACTCGTACAGACCAACAAGCAGTCAACTTCAATAAGCAAGTAAACTGATGCCACGTTTTGGGTACATATGTAAATATATAAAAAATTGTCATTTGAAAACATACGAAAGTTATATAGAATTTAAACAGTAATCCAAAATTAGATTTACCTAAATGCATTTTAATTTTTCCTTTCAGATTTGCTTTCAAGTACTTAGGAACCCTAATATCAGTGATATTCCAACTTTTATACCGCCTTTAAAAGGTGGCAATGATGGTCAGCTGCGCCTAAAAGGCTACTAAAATTTTTTTTTATTACTTTACTTTCAACTACATATGTATGTACGTGTATGATCATGATAATTAGCAAGCGAGATTACTGCTGTAAGAATATAGTACATAAGTACGTATATTTGGATATGTGTATAATACATATGTACTTAAGTAACCGAAAGAAAGCAGACAAATGAGTCAACAAATGGAAATTAGAAAATGCGATTGAAAATTTTTTAATTATAGCAAGCTAGGTGTTGAATTGTAATAATAGTAATAATTTGGCGGTTACATCATACAGCTCGGTGTTTTGGCAGAACTTCTACAATTTTTATGTTGTACCAAATAACCACCGTTACTCTAACAGAAAGTCTTGTTGTTTTTGATGTTGTTGTAACGGTTAATCAGACTCTGCAAGATCAAACTCATCTAGGGGGAGACCCCAGAAACGCGCAGTTTCGACAGGGTCGGACCAAAGGGAAAGGGGGGTTAGATGAGTCGGTTCATTCCCAAGACAGCCGGTTCTACGTACCGGAATGACCCGGGTTTCACCCGGCCAAGGGCTGCTATTTCGGCGATGTAACCCTGTTTTGGTCGGCGCATACCATAACAGAAAGTCTTGTCCGCTTTGCATATACTAGAGCATTTATAATTTGATTAGATTCAATCGGTTTCAAGTAGAGAACAATTGGAAGCAAATATGACACAATATTTTCTTCTAGCCACTACTTCTACTTGGCTTGATGGCACAGTGTACGGAATGGAGTAGGATTTCAACGGAAGATAAATAATATAAGTTGAAAAAAAAATTTATAAACTATGCTGCTTAATTCCTAACAGGAAATTTCGCAAAAGAATCATCCTGAAACTTTGCGCGCCCCGTCTGTATTGTGAAATTCATTTAAGTTTCGTTTTTGAATGGTCCCATTGTGTAGAGTTTAGTAGCGTTGTCAGGATTTCGGGAATGAGGGTGTACAAAAATAGAAAATACAGCGCTTTGGTCGAGATTCCATGATTTTTCTAAAACTTCTCACTGATATCGTCGCTTCCATTCCGTCTTACAAAATAAAATATAAAAAAATTATAATTTTCTGTTTTCCCAAAATGCTTCTGATCTTTATGTGCTCTTCAGTGATAAGCGAAATAGCCTCAATACTTACGATCGATTTTCTAAAAGCAGTCCGACAAAGCTATTGTAAATATTTGTAAGATTATACATTTTCATCCTATCACTTGTACGTTCAGAGAAAAGGAGTGTTATAATAAAACCGTTGAGAAAGTTAATCAACTCGTCCAAGATATGATTAGTTTCTGTTCAATTTTAGATACTTGGTTTTCTAATTTTGCTTGTTTTTGTTTTGTTAATCGTTTAAAACGAAAAAGAGTTATTAGAATTTTCATCGAAACAAATTACGAATTTTGCTTAAACTTCAATAAAAATTTGAATTATTTTGCAGATGTCTAAAACCTGTGAAGCATCAGTTTTAAATTTATGTTTGACAAATATTGAAATCCATGTTTTGTTCATAGCTCGAATGGAATAAAATTTTAAATATAATGCTACAGAGAAAAGGTATAATATAATACAAATGGTAGTGTAAGGATAATAATGGCAATAATGCATCAAGTTACTTGCTGTAAATTAGCTTAACATGCAGAAGATGGCCCTTCACACGGAGGACGTTGGCTGGGTGTCAGCTGTGTCTAAAGAAAATAATCCTGGAGCGAAGTTGTAATTTCAGAAATAACACTTATAATACTGCAGCCGTAACATTTGTTGTTAAAAGATTCAAAACATATCGACACAAAATTAAAAATTGTGGCTTTTGGTAACTTACCAAATAAACTGCAATCACAATAAACATAGCAGACATAAAAAATCTCTCTTTTATTTCTTACAAAGACAATCAAAGATCCTATAAATCTGCACTAGCGCTGAAAATTTCCTCCGGATTTTTTAACTATGCGGATAAGCCGAATATTCAGAGACTTCAGGGGGTATTCTAGATTTGCGATTTCAAAAAATTGATTTTTTTCTTCTTTGATTTCAATCTATATGTATCTGAGAATACGCCACGGAAAGGATTTCGTGAAAATCGAATTCGTGTGCATGTTTCTGGGATCCGCAATGAAAGCTACTACACTCAAATTATATACCGTAATTTATCTTTCAATGCGTATTTCCGAAAGTACTGTTTTTTTTTTTAGCTGCGGAGTAAAACATTTTATAAAAGTAGTAGTCCACTTTCAATAATTTTCTTTTGAAATCGTTCAGTAGCGATATATGTAAATGTTTCACCGAGTACAATTTGAAATATTTATATATCACATTATTGCCGTAGTAGCCGAGTGTGTAACGTGTGCGCGCTAAATAAATGTCATGAAAAAACTTCTCACAAAAAAAAAACATTCGCCATTCGGAATCAGCGTAAAACTGTACGTCCCTTAATTTGTATTTTAACATCAAGACGCACACCAAAAATTGTAGGAGAAGTTCTGCCAAAATCGCTTAAGTGGTTATAGTGTCAATTAAGTAAGTAAGTAAGATCTATTCACATAAAAAACAGGTTTGTGGCCAAAGTCTTTTGTTTTATTATTGCTCTGGTAAAAGAGTGTATGATTTATTTTTTTTTGGTATTATTAAGCGGAAGAGTAGTTAGATAATGTGTGACTATTTTACATATGTATTGTTTTTCTTGCTGTAATCAACCTCCCACTACAGTGTTCACGATGCTGTGGGAAAGAGCGAGTCTATCCGTGCATCCACAGATAGTTCAAAGTTCGAGTATAGGGTTGGTGGTAAAAAGTGATATCTAAAATTTAATTTGATAGCCAGGAAGCAATTAAATTATTGACGAACGAAATGTCACACATCTCTAAATAAGATAACTGGGCAATTTTACCAAAAAGTTATATCACCACATACAATATCTCTTGCCTAGACCTGCGGTCAGACGACAGCCGGCCGAGAAAAAGAGTAGTGTATGAATGGGTCAAGTCAAAGTATCAATTACTATTCAAAATGTTTTTGAAGTTTATCAACTGATTTGTTAAAACCGGGGTTTCTGCCAGCTTGTATACCGATTTGAAGTCAGCGTCAATATAATTCTAAATATTTATTTCTTATGCCGGTTACCGCAATCTACATAAGTTTTGGGGATTCCCGAAATGGTTGTATGAATAAAAAACCAATTTTATGTAACTACTTGTCTTGGGAAACTTTTATACTCACTGCTTAAAAAAAAATGGAAACTAATAAATAAATTACTTACTTACGCGAGTATTACTTATTTTTAAAACATTTCACAATATTCAGTAATTGGAGGTAAAACAAATTACTACGTATTTGACATGAATGTTTTAATATATATTTATTTAAATTTTTTAGAATATAGTAATTATCATAAGTTGTGGTAAATTCCTATTTTACAGCAATTAAAGAGAAATTGCAAAAATATATTCCATAAGTAATGCACATATGTAGGTACAAATATTCACACATATGCAGATCCATGTAAATTCCCCGAGTCACCCAATACTCGGCTTTAATTAAACTTTCCATACACTTAATGGCACGTACCAAGATAGGTACGATAGGTACTATCGAATTCAATCCCGAAAATGGGGGATCTCACATCAGTTTAGCGAGGTCAGAAATCAGAGGTGAGAAGTGAGACTCCCGCGGAATTTGCACATTTGTAGTGCGCGGTAAAAATGTTTTATATTGTAAATCATAAATGTATAATTTTAATTCATATATTTCAACTAAATTCGCAATGTATTTTGCGTAGAACCACGGAAGGTACATAGGCTATATTTTAATGCGATAGATGGCGCATGAGTCGAGATATTCACATAGATTAATATTATGGTCCGATATTAATGATATTAAAAGGGCATCTTGCTGGTGCAATAAAAAATATTTTTATGGAAAATAAATGCGCTAGGTGGTGCTGGAGAGGAAAGTTGGTAAGAAAATTCCTGTTAATGATCGCATTTTGATGAAATTAGAAGTATATATTTTGAATGCGACAAGTAATACTTTTATGAAAAATGGCGCTTGAACCGAGTTTTTTCAAAAAATCCGTATTTGTTGTTTTATCCGGGCGACACCATTCTCAATAGTTCGCCGTTTGTCTTTCTTATATAAAAAAAAATTCTTGGCATAAAAGTAATAATATTAATTCGGTGCTGGAATTGAATACATCAGACCATCGTTTGCGTTGTATGTTCGGTGAATGTGATGAAAATCTATTGGAAGTTGAATTACTCCATTCAATCACTGCTTATGGTAGTGTCGAATGAGAAGTGTCTGTTGGAAATATCAATGACACTTCTAGCAGAGATTTACCTTTGGAAAAAAGAAGACTTTTATATTACTAAAGTAAATGAACTGAAACTTTCCCAAAATCATATTTGTAGAACGTTTTAACTATGTATCTAAATTCTTTTTGAAATGAGCATAATAACTTATTACAAATAGTGTGGTTTTTTTTGCAAAATCCCAAACTCGATAATCTGAGGCATTGAAATTTTGATGCGGGATTAGATTCTCTGGTATGTAAAGTATATACACTGACGGGAAAAACTGGTGGGATGTTGACTTTTTTTACAATGTTAAGATTTTTTTGCATGCTACATTTTTTTCGTTTAGTTTACCCATGCAAATTAAAATTTCAGTCTTTATACAAAATTTATAAAAAATTAAAACGTGTTAATCAAACTTTTAAAATTTGTTAGATGAAAGTTATGCGAAGTGTATGGCTTATTTAATTGCAGTGTGTGTTTGAAGTGACTAGGGCTACCGCAATTTTTTTATTTTTATTTTTTTAATCAATAGTCTTGTGATTTTTTTCATAAAACGCATGCATTTGTTTAAAATTGTGATTTTTTTCCAATGCTAACGAGGGGTTTCATGATAAATTTTTTTTCGTTAATTTTATACAGCATATTTTTAGAATTTTTTAGAAGAATGTTCAGACATATCTTGGTTAGATAAAATATTGGCATATTTGATTTTAGTATAATAAAGCTCGAGCTAGAAATGATGCGAAGTTATCGGTGGTGTTTTTTTTATTTCTTGAAACTTTAGTTTTTTTTTACTTATATGCCCCCTATATATGTATATTTTATTTGATTGAAAATACGCAAAACTGTCAGCATATAAAATGCGGAAA
Organism: Anomoia purmunda; assembly: GCA_951828415.1. Taxonomy (NCBI): domain Eukaryota; kingdom Metazoa; phylum Arthropoda; class Insecta; order Diptera; family Tephritidae; genus Anomoia; species Anomoia purmunda. The sequence goes on along the minus strand of OX639997.1, from coordinate 47,983,465 downwards.
TTTAAAAAATGCGTTTTATGAAAGAAAATAGCAAGACTAAGAATAAAAAAAGTTTCAAAAAAATGTGGTAGGTGCTAGCCACTTCAAATATGTCCTACAATTAAATAGGCCATACAACTGTATGACCAAAATATGTTTAAAAATCTCTAAAAAAAAATTTAAAATGTTAATGAAAATTTATTAACTTTTTTTTATAGATTTTGTAAAAAGTGTGAAGCTTTAGTTTATATGGTGTATATAAAAATAACGAGACAAATTTATCAAGTAAAAAAATGCTAGTATTTGAAAAAGATCACCATCGAACGCTCTTGCTCGCCAGTGTATGTACATATGTATGTATTTGTGAGTGTATTCGCGCTGCTTATAAATGTTTTATGCAAAGCCGATCGCTGTCTTTACTTCGACCGCAGATCACAACCATTTCTACATCCATATTGTACATAGTTTTTTTTTGCTGACATAAAAAAAAAAAAAAACTTCGCATGGCATGCCGACAAGTCACGTGCTGTTGCGGTTAACAGCGTCACATGCAGACGTCACAACGCACGCAGTTCACCTACAATTTCTTGTTTTATTCTATATGTAACCAAAGACATTGTCGGCATGCCCTGTGAGAAATGACATTAAATTTGAAGTAATTCGCAAACCAATTTTTTTCAATGACAACCAATTGCAACTCAACAACTTAAAAATTTATTAATTTCCAGAGAACGAAAACAAACCGAACGTATCACTGGCCATTCTCACAACAAGTACGAAAAGTTTGTTCTCTTTTTGTCTGCTTCCGAGCATTAACAAAACACGAAACGTTTCAAAAGTAGATGAATACAAACCAAACGAATTATCTGTTCCCTTTCACAACTACTTGGTTAGGTTCATTTTTTGTAAAAAATACTCATCATTAGCAAAACCCAAACGATATACGTTACACTAAATGATGAATCATTCCTCATCCTATATTCGCAAACGCTGGCAATTTTCTGTCAAAAATTTTAAATTTTTTATATAATTTGATCACGAAGCGAAAGGTTTCGTTTTGTGTTGTGAGCACTAGCTTTGCGTTTCGTTTGTTTCCCTACTTTTCTGTATTCAATTATTTTGCTAGCGTTAGATATCACGAAATATTTTCGAGTGATTTGAATCGGTCTTTCATTACCTTACATGAGTGAAACTAAACCATAGGGAAACGTTTTCTATTGTTTGCTTGCGCTCTCTGTTCATTTCAAATAAGAAAAAATGTGCATATAAAAAGGAAACTGACTAACACTGCATTTGTATTAAATTAACTGATTTAAGAAAAATTTAGGTTCCATAATCTATTCTATAATTTTTATTTCATGAATCGAACTTGTTTTTCCGTCAGAGGATGCACGTTTTTCTACTTAGCCGAAGACAAAATTAGGCGTTTTGGAAATTTCAGTATCTTGGTATTCCACACAGGTCAGTTTTTGCGGTGTGCGTTGTTGGGTATTACCGTTTCTATAGGTATGTAATTAAAATATACAAATATACAGATGTATGTAATATACGCTATGTATGTATATTAATTTTATTCCTCACACAATGTCTCTTTCCCTAATTTGTTATCAACAAACTCAATTTAAGAACTAATTTATCGGTAGGAAATGACATAAATGACACAAAAATCCTACATGTTGAGACTTACGAATTTTACTTTGGCGGCATATCGAAATGGGCCACAATGCCGGTTGTGTTCATTAAAATGGCATTGTTTATCACGACAAATGACACACGTAAGGAATGTTTAAGTTTAGTAAAATAAATAACAAAATATTATCAAGAGTTGATATGAGTTTATTTTTTCATAACACGGGGTATTTTTTGTTTAGACGCGTGATAATTGTTTTTTATAAGTGTTGCCCAGAATTATAATCTAAAGATACAAAAACAACACTCCTGCACCCAAAAGTTAATAGTACTTAGTAGTACATTAGTAAAAATAGTAGTAGCATTGCCAAAAATAGCAGAGGTAATTAGTAGTAGAAATTATTAACATTAGTAGTAGTTATTAGTAGCGTTGTAGTAGTAAAAATAATAGTAGACACTAGTAAAAATAGTAGTGGAAATTAGCAAAAATAGTAGCGGAAATCTGTAAAAATAATGGCAGTAATCAATAGTAGCGTTAGTAAAAATAGCAGTAGAAATTAGTAAAATATTAGCAGAAATTAGCAAAAGTAGTAGTAGACATTAATCAAAATGGTAGAAGTAATTAGTATTAGCAATAGTAAACATAAAAGTAGAAATAAGTAAAAATAGTAGTGCTAGTCAGTAGTTGAATTAGTAAAAATAGTAGTAGAAATTAGCAATAATAGTAGCAGAAATAAATTAAAACAGGAGTAGTAATTAGTAGTAGTATTATTAAAAATAGTAATAGAAATAAGTAGAAATAGTAATGGAAATTAGCAAAAATAGTAGCAGAAATTTGTAAAAATAGTAGTAGTATTATTAAAAATAGTAATAGAAGTAAGTTAAAATAGTAGTAGAAATCTGTAGAAATAGTTGTAGAAACAAGTAAAAATAGTAGCAGAAATTGGTAAAAATAGTAGTAGATATTAGCAATAATAGTAGCAGAAGTAAATTAAAATAGGAGCCGTAATTAGTAGTAGTATTATTAAAAATAGTAGTAGAAATAAGTGAAAATAGTAATGGTAGTCGGTAGTCGCATTGGTTAAAATAGAAGTAGTAGTTAAAAGTAGCATTATTAAAAATAGTATTGGAAATTAGCAAAAATAGTTATAGAAATTATTAAAAATAATTTTAGAAATCAGTAAAAATAGTAATAGAAATTTGCAAAAATAGTAGCAGAAATTTGTAAAAATAGTAGTAGTTTTAGTAGTAGTATTATTAAAAATAGTAATAGAAATAAGTGAAAATAGTAGTAGAAATCTGTAAAAATAGTAGTAGAAACAAGTAAAAATAGTAGTAGAAGTAAGTAGTAGTATTTTTAAAATCAGTACTAGAATTATGTAAAAACCGTAGTGGCATTAGTATTATGGTATTGTTTGAAAGGTAATGTCTATTTCCATTCTTTGGGTTAATATAGTTTTCGTGTCAATCGAACTAGTACCTTTTGAGAAATATGAACAATTTTCGAAAAAGCTTGTGTCACCTCACTTGGCAACCCTCTCCTCCTAATTACAACTCTGTCGGAGCTAACATAGCAGCGCAACAGTTTTCGAGTGAAGCCGACCGTGTACGCAAGAACATTTTCTAACGCTTTGATTCTATTAAAAATACTTTATATATATCCACATTGAATGTGAATAAAATCATTATAAATGAATTTAACCTAATAAATCGTGTTTGTAAATACCATTTATTTCGAATATTGGTAACTGCGTTCGTAAGTATATGACAATATTCAGAAGGGGCTGTGAACAAACGCCTGAGACTCCGCAGACAAGTGCCACTAATTTGAGACTCCGCCGGGAACATTCGTTTGGATTGCTTCGTGTATATGTGTTTGTTGTTGCGCTATTCAACGAACGCAATATGATGACCGAAAACGTCGGTGTGCAATTCAAAAAGTTCCAAATCGAAAAAGTGAACGAATAATACTCTAACAATCGGTAAAATTCGAAGTCGAAGAATAGTACGAAACAAGAATGGCATTACGGAGCCTGAAAGTATGTGATTTGAAAAAGAAGTGTCGCGATGCCGGGTTACCAACGACGGGTAATAAAAATCAATTAATTGAACGATTGTTAGAAAATAATTTATCTGATAGCACGAGTGATAGTCAAACTGTGGTGTTGCAACGTATCTCATCGTTAGAGGAAACTATTTCTAATTTAGTTTTACAACAAAAACAAAGTGTATCGACGTCAATGAATTTTGACCCGTTCATATCATCTTCGCCGTTAAATACTGTTGAAACAATGGCAAATCCAGTTTCAACCGTAACCAGTACGTATACAGTATCGCATCCGGAAGTGGTACCAACCGCATATAATAACCAACACTCGCTGTGGACAACCGCTCAAGAGCCCAGCAATGTTGATTATTTTTCCGAATTCTCCCGACCAAGACATATTGCATTTATGCCGCAATCAAGTGCATATGTTTCGCAAGCTTATACGCAAGTACCGCCAACATTCGCACCGCCGTCATTCGTGCCACCAACAACAACCGCACCTTATACAACGTTCCGTAATCCATCAGTTCCATATACATTCGATCATGTTCGCGCACCTCCGGTAGTACCGAATTACTACAATCCATATGATAACGTGCGTGATATTATTGAACTATTACCGTTTTTCGATCCATCATCCGATCGTTCGCTAAATTCTAAGCAGTTCGTAAAGCGCGTAGAGAATCTTAGAAGTGTTTACGGATGGAGAGAAACCACACTTTTGTTTGCCGTACAGCAAAAGATGCGAGGATCAGCTAAATACTGGGTTGATTCTCTGCAAGATGTTTTTATTTCGTGGTCAGAATTTGTTAACAAATTTTTGATGGATTTTCCATGCATTGAAAATGAAGCCGATGTGCATCTTAAGATGTCGCAGACAAAACGCCAAACCAACGAGTCCGCGCAAGAATTTTATTACCGTATGCTTGCCTTGGGTACGAAAGGTGGGTTATCCGACTGTAGTATTGCGCGTCACATTATAAACGGTATAAATGACTCGGATTTACGTAAAAAAATTTCTAATAACTACACGCGTTGTCAGGACTTATTGAGTGACATAATAAATTTTAATATTTATAATGACATTAAAATCGCGCCGCCTAAATCCGTATACAAAGCAAACGCGTCGGTCGAAAAAGTGATTAATCAAAGACCATCGATGGTTGAAAATCAAAAGCCGTTAACATCATTATCACTCGAGAGAGTTAAATGTTATAATTGTTTCAAACTCGGACATTATTCGATAAATTGTACCGAACCTCAACGTAAACCGCGCTGTGAAAGGTGCCAACGTACAACACATAAAACCACAGACTGTAATGTAAAAACGAACAACCGCGTCAATAAAATCGATCAGCGCGCGCGTGACGATAAGATAGTGAAAACGATCAAAGTGAACGGAATGGAAACGCTTGCATTTGTCGATCCGGGTAGTAGTCGCACTCTTATTCGGAAAACGTTCGCGCAGCAAATCGGAGAAGCGCGAGAGCAACTAACTATTTTGAATGGCTTCGCGGGTGGACAATATTCTAGTACCGAAGTTCTAAGTGCAATCCTCGAGATTGATGGTAAAAATAATTCGACTGACATGCCAATCATTGATGATGAGTTGTTGTGTGAATCCGTCTTGTTAGGAAGAGATATACTTTGCCGCGCGGGTAATCGTTTGGTTATTGAACAAGATCAGTGTCGCATAGAAAAAATACATCAAATTGATGCAAATGAGCTAAATTCGATCGATCGTCAGAACTTTGAACATTTGTTAACACAATACTCTAACGTGTTTGCAAACAATTTATCCGAAATTGGTAAGTGTGATATATCTAAAATGACTATTGAATTAACTACCGCTATACCTATTTGTTTGAAACCATATCGTATTCCATTCGCCAAACGTAAAATTGTGTCGGAAATCGTATCCGATCTATTGGACAATAATATAATTCGCCCTAGCGAATCTTCATACGCCGCGCCTGTCGTTCTTGTCGAGAAAAAGAATGGCGAACATCGCTTATGTGTCGATTATCGTAGCCTGAATAAGGTTACCGTAAAAAAACCTTACCCCATGCCTATCATGGAAGAACAGTTCGCACAACTTTCGGGAAATAATTATTTTACAACCCTTGACCTTCGTACAGGGTATCATCAAATCGAAATAGACGAAACCTCAAAACAATATACCGCGTTCGTTACTACTGACGGGCATTACGAATATAACCGCATGCCGTTTGGTCTCGTCAACGCGCCAGCATTTTTCCAATGCATGATGAACAAAATAGTTGCGCAAATGCCACGCGGGGAAGTGTTAGCTTATTTGGATGACGTTATCATTCCTAGTAAAACTATCGCTGAAGGACTTAAACGACTCGAAACATTTTTAAAAATTTTAAAACAAAATAGACTTACATTGCGCTTGGACAAGTGCAAATTTTTCGAAAAGGAAATTGAGCACTTGGGCCATATAATTAACCGAAACGGTATAACTCCGGGTAAACGTAAAATAGCCGCGATCGCAGATTTTCCGCCGCCGAAAAATGTCACTGAAGTTCGTCGATTTTTAGGACTTACCGGATTTTTCCGAAAATTCGTACCGAACTATTCACTTATCGCTAAGCCAATAACACAACTTTTACACAAAACGGAGCAAGCAAATTTTTTGTGGGGTGAAACGCAGCAACAATCGTTTTCGGAACTTATAAAAAAGTTATGTAATGCACCGCTTCTTGCACTTTACGATTCCGCCGCTAAGCATGAAGTACATACCGACGCGTCTAGTGTTGGACTCGCAGGGGTTATGTTGCAATCATGTGATGGCAAGAAGTGGCAACCAGTATTTTATTATAGCCGACATTGTACTGACGCAGAGAGCCGCTATCATAGCTATGAGCTGGAAGCGCTCGCAGTTGTTGAAACGCTCGACCGTTTCCGCATATATTTACTCGGAAAACCGTTCCGTCTCGTAACTGACTGTTCCGCGCTCGCAACAATTAAGGAAAATAAAGAACTTAAACCGAAAATCGCGCGTTGGTGGCTAAGGCTACTCGAGTTCGACTTTGAATGTATCCATCGTCAAGGTAATTCTTTGTCGCACGTGGACGCGCTCAGCCGCATGCCAGTAGAACCGCCGAAAGAAATAGAACCTGCTGGTTTCGTATTTAATGTAAATGTCGATGCACGCGACTGGCTTCTAACGATGCAGCTACAAGACGATGCGCTCCGTGAAATAATAAAAATACTCAATCGTGAAATGAAATCTGAACGCGAAAAACAAGTGCGAAACGACTACCAAATCAAAAATCAAAGACTTTATCGAAAACAATCCGACGGTTTAACGTTTGTTGTTCCAAAAGCTGTACGATGGCGTGTTGTAAAATCATGTCACGATGATGCTGGTCATCCCGCGCTTGAAAAGACAATCGAACGAATTAGGAAAATTTATTGGTTTCCAAACCTACGACGCTACGTGAAAAGCTACATCAGCGCTTGTGTACCGTGTTGCTACCAAAAACATCGGCCGGGAAAAACTGAAGGAAGTATGCATTTCGGTCAAATCGATCCCGTTCCGTTCCGCTTGATTCATATCGATCATATGGGTCCGTTCGTTCGTAGTAAACGTGGAAATTGTTACGTTCTCGCAATATCAGACGCGTTTACAAAATTCTTAATCGTGAAAGCTGTGCGCGATACCAAAACCGCGCCTGTAATCAACGTTCTCAACGAAATATCAAGCTATTTTGGCTTACCGAACCAAATTGTAAGCGATCGAGGTACCGCGTTCACGTCAAAAGTTTTTGAAAACTACTGCGATGAAAACGGGATTAAACACACCAAAACCGCCGTCCGCACTCCGCGCGCTAACGGTCAGGTTGAACGCGCCAACCAAATTATTTTAAATTTTCTTCGTACAACTACCGAAAACCCTAAGGATTGGGACTTGAAGCTGAAAGATCTACAATGGACGATCAACTCGCAACGTAACTCAACTACAGGTTATAGCCCGAATGAACTAGTATTCGATTTTAATTTACGCGACGCCGTACAAAACCGCCTACTTGCCACAATTCAGGAAGATTTATTTGAACCTGATACCGCCATCTCTATAGACCAGAAACGTGAACAAGCTGTTGTAAACATAAACGACGAACGTACTAAATGGAAATTGCGTTTCGATCAACGACATGCTAAACCAACCAAATATGACGAGAACGATCTTGTGGTGATCGAAAACGAGCCTTCCGCTGTAGGTGAATCTCGAAAGTTAGAACCGAGATACCGTGGTCCGTACATCGTAGCCAAGGTTCTCGGCAACGACCGATACCTTATCGAAGACATTCCAGGGATGCAGCTAAAGAAAAAGAAATTCTGCTCTGTATTTACATCGGATAAAATTAAACGTTGGTGCAGCAGTGCACCTGATCTTGATGACAATGACTTCGACAGTGAAATCGAGGTCGATTTACTTGCAGGAGTGGCCGAGCTGTCACCTCACTTGGCAACCCTCTCCTCCTAATTACAACTCTGTCGGAGCTAACATAGCAGCGCAACAGTTTTCGAGTGAAGCCGACCGTGTACGCAAGAACATTTTCTAACGCTTTGATTCTATTAAAAATACTTTATATATATCCACATTGAATGTGAATAAAATCATTATAAATGAATTTAACCTAATAAATCGTGTTTGTAAATACCATTTATTTCGAATATTGGTAACTGCGTTCGTAAGTATATGACACTTGAAAATATAATTTTTGTTTTATTTTTTATTAGCTTGTCTGAAGTTTTTTTTTTAACCAATAACTGCAAAAAGCCTAAACTGTTAGCCTATATCTCAAAATCGTTTTTTTTTCGAGCAAATAAATGAAATCCATTTATGTGTTCAAGAGCGTGTTGACTTCGGCTATTCCGAAGCCTAGATCTTGCCAATTCCGAAAAACGATTGATACATTTAAAAAATACATCAATCTACCAAATTTTCGCCAGATATTTCTAAAAGGGACATGGCTAAATCGAGTGAGTTCATCCCCATTTAATACTTGGGTATGGGAGTATCTCTCATTCTTTTAGCTCTCCAAAAAACTAAAAAAAATTGTATACACTCAAGAAATGAAAAACAAATTTTAATCTATCTAAATTACTTATATCAATTCGCAGCTCTCAATAAATAAATGATCGTCTATGTAATGCTTCAAGAAAATTTACAGCAACTACGCAATACTTTTTCTAGCCACAGCATTAATTAAAATTATTTCTTGTGATTTATCGATACTTACAAAAGGTAAAAAAATACTTTGCTTGGTACTACTCCTTAGGTATTCTTGCTTTTCCTGCATTTGTACTACCCGGTTATACCCCTCCGCACTCAAGCTACATAATTACTTTTTGTCGAAATTGACGTCAATTGCGATCGAATTTTTTTGTAGATAAGGTTTGGTGGTTGAAAATAAAAACAAATCAAAGTAGCCTTTTCGGCCTGATCTTCAAATTGTCTATATATGCCATTTTTGCATTTTTATTGATAATCTATAAATTTATTTCATTGTCAGTTGATAAAGAAAAATTTCAAAATGTTGTCGATTATTGATAAAAAGTACTATTATACAAATTTGGTATACATATATTAAGAATTGCTTTCTATTAAATAACAGTACTTATGTTTGATTTGCCACTGAGCTTTTTTGATTTTAAGTACACAATTTATAGTTTATGTCATTAAAACAGTGATTGATTATAGCTGTGAGTAACCGCCGAGTTATTTTGCTATATAAAAACTTGAACTGATTTTGATGAAAGTTTATCCCTTAGTGACAGAGTTTCACAAAATATTTAAGGAATGAGTCCTACGAGAGTTTCCGGGTATTCTGAATTGTTGAGTTGAACTGAGTAAGCCGGTTGTACTTTTGCATCTCTTATTTGACGCAACCCTGTTGTTGGTGTAATTGATCGATTGACAACAACATTCTAATACTTCTACTTACGCACTTCCTCTTCGATTGCTGCAAAAACCTAGCGTTATGTTACTGGAGTTAAAAAAAAAAAAATCTACTTGCAAAATGTCGCATATTATATGTTGAAACTGAAACAGCTGTCATGTGACCACTTCAATTTTTAAATCAGATCTTGTCATAGATATACACGAAAGGGGAAATAATTGAGGGGTTTACCTAAATTTAAACTGTTTTCTTTTACGTCACTTTTGAAACATCTTCCAAAGAAAATGGCGCGTTTAATAATCATATTCGAAATTATTTGGCAAACATTTCACTGAATAATCGAAAGTTTGCCATTATCGCAAAGATCTTAGAAGGGTTGTTAAAAAAGCTTTAAAAATTTGGCAATTAATATAACTATGTACTCAATTAAGAATGTACCATTTTGGACGCAATGTTGAAAACAGAGAGCAAAAAATAAAATAACACACCTATTTAACAAAGCGAATCAGAAGTTGAAACTGAAATCATTAGTCGAAAGTTGTAAACACTTTTCAGGCAATATGATAAGAATGTTTAAAATATTGCAAAATATCGAAACAAAATTGTGGCGGCTTTTATAGAAGTGGGTAAATAGTTACTTAAATAAAACTTTTTAAAGATTTAGAATTGAATCAAATATCGGTATATGGTTTATAACCTGAATTACTCGAGACATAATTTTTTTTTTAACGATAACCTTTTATGTTACTTTTTGATAAAAAATAATGAGACACGTATCTTTTTTTTTTTCAAAATAATTTGTAATATTTAACTCAACTCTTTTACCAATTTAAAATTTTTTTATTTTGTAAGGTTTGCAATAATTTACACTATTTTCTACTATAATAACATACAATTTTAACCTTTAAAAATTTTATATCAAGCAACCAACTCGAAGAGCGTAATGCTTTTCTAAGTATTTTACATTAATAAGGGTCATTGTACTTAAAACAATAATATATTATCTAAATCAAACTTTAAATTTATAATCATTGATTTAGGCTAATTATAATATATTTTGAAGTTAAGACAATATCGAAAATATATAATTGGTTGTTACTGAAATTATCAAAATTAGGATGCATATGGTTCGACACTTTTTCCAAATAAGTGGCTTTAGTGGTCCAAAAATGCACGGATAAAGGTTAAGAGGAAATTTGATCACTCACGCCCTCTAGGATGGTTTTATATCAAAAACAAAAAAAACCACAACAACCCGACTATTTTTAAATCGAAAAATGTTTAGAGGTGGCTAAAAGAGTTTAGAGTTTCCCATGTATTGAAAAAAAGCTCCGTAAAAATGACACAGAACCCGGGAAGATCAACATTTTGCAATCGACAAACTCTGCTTGTCTTTAGAAGGCTTCAAAAAAGAGTACTCAGTTGTTTATTTCACCATTTTAAGAGTCCAGCGCACTAGCGCCCAGAATATTACAACTTAGTTCACACAAAGATTGTTTGTAACAGAAAAACGCAATCGAGATAGATATAGACATATAGACACTTACCAAATTTTTTAGTATATTTAGCGAAATTAATTAAACCGTTTTGTTCCGCCCAAGCATCGGATAACTGAGAGTAGGTAATGAAATAAATACATTGCCCTTCATCCCAGATAGGATGGCGTTGGAGATTGACGAAATTGGATAAGAAACACGCCCAGATAGCTGTATTTTGCGAAATGTATTCAATCCGATATCTCAGTAACCGTAAGTAAAGATAATTTTCCCAAATTTTGTACACAGAATTAAGTTGGAGATAGGATACGTGTGTAAAATTTATTGTTTTGAAAATGGTAAAACCACCACCTACTTTTGGGCCTCACTTAACTTGACCAAATTTTATACACGCTTTGCATTCCAACTCCGTAACGGTAATTTACACAAAATCAAAATATTTGATATTTTACTGAATCACGCAGCATGTTCATTAAAATTTGATACGTGGAATTTAATTATGAAAAGAAATACGTAAATTATGAATTTTGGAAAATGGGACCAACCGAAAATAACCGTTATTTTAATTTTCGCGAATCAAAACAATAAAGGCACGAATTCGTTCAAAACAAAACCCGAATATATGAATCCAATCCTTATGTCATATGCTATACAAATCTGACGTTATTTTTATTTAAAAGAATATTTATTTTAAATCATTGCACAGACGTTATTTTGTGATTTTTATTTATTCGATCAAAAATAATCGCTATTATTGAATTTAAATTTTTTCGAACATGTTTGATCGATAATTTCTGGTTTTTATTTTTTCAATGCAAAACAATCGTAATTTTTTTAATTTTTATTTTTTGATCAAGCTAATCGCTACTTTTTGATTTTTATTCTTTCCATCAAAAAATAATAGGTTTTCTCGGACTTACAATTTTTCGATAATATTTGATCGATATTTTTTGATTTCGATTATTTCGATGAAAACTAACAAAATAACGTCACAAAATAGCGATAAATTTTTATGCATGTCTTTTTTATTATTTTTTACTGTTATAAAATAAACTTCTTTTGGGAAAGTAATTTCGAAAATTTAGTAAAGCTATTCTGGTTAAAAAAAAACCCAGACGGCTAAATAAACAACATTTGGTTATTTATTGCGGACGCCGTAGCCGAGTGTGCAGCTCCAATTTTAATAAAATACCAGGCATGGGGTCTAACAGCAGTCACATTCAAATTGATTTTCTTTGCTCAAATTTTTGACTATACATAGCTATCTTGGCCTTATTTCTTGTAAGAGTAAATAAATGCTAAGCTACATAGGATTACAATTTTTTATAATATAGGCTTTTTTAAGATATTATTTATTGACGACAATTACTACGCCATCCCCGAGTGGCGACCGCCGTAGCCAAGTGTGTAGGTGTACGCGCTTCATTTGGTTGGTCCTGGGTTCAAATCCTGGTCGGTGCAAGTAACATCAAAAATTATAGAAAGTTTTTTTTCTAAAGCGGCCACCCTTCGACAGGCCTCCGAGTGTATTTCTGCTATGAAAAAAAGTCTCACAAAAATCATTTGCGATCGGAGCTGGCGTAAAAGCCCGGACACACTATCGTGATTTATGGCCCATTCTTAGTTTATGGGAAAATTAATTTCACCTTGAAAAATCTGCCAATAAACTAAGATAAATTGTGGAATTTTATCATAAGTGTCGGCTCTAATTTTATCGATAACAATCGAAAAATGTATTCTCCCATAACCAAACTGGACGATGCATTTTGAAAAATTAGCATTTCACTTATGTAACTGTTACTTAATTTTTACGCCCTCTAGAAGCTTCCTTTCATGATCCTAAATTTCAAAAAAGATATCGTCTAAATTTATCAAAAATGTACACACTCTATCGCATGTTTTTCTTTGACCATAGGGCTAAGCAACCCTGTGGTTATAGAGTAGAAATGGCAAGTGTGGACGAATTTGATTTACCCGAAGTAATTTGGGCGGAAATACGTAACTCACGTTTTAATGTGCCCGCCAATGTGTGATACAATATTAAGATGCACACCAAAAATTATACGAGAAATTCGGCCAAATACCGAGCTATATGATGTAAGCGCCAAATTAAAATTATTATTATTTAAAGGCGATAAAATTAGTACTCTATGGATGATTCGTATTTATTTGTCAAATATTTCAATTAATTCTTTTAAAAATATATTGAAGAATTTTTCCAGTGCCATTGGAATTACTTTCTGACCTACAAAGTGTACTGAAATTTCCTATTTGAAAATTGTAGTGTGAAAACTTTTCCAGCATATTTAAAATCTGCTAAGCTCGAAAAAGCAAAACAAAGCATGCAGGTGGATGAAAAAATGTCACAAATTTATATTATATAATTACATCATTGTTTCTGTGAAAAAAGTCCTTAGGTTAGCCAAATCGGAAAAATAAAAGCAATAGACTCTTTGCCTTTCAATTTAGTCTGACGTAATTTGTGTACAACTGCCCTATCATAACATATAATTACTCTATATTATCGAACATACATACTGCTATGGAGATATAGAAAATTTCCAAGAAAAAACTTCTACAGCACTAACAAATACGTGCGAATTTATGCACAAACATACTTCTATCATATAATATTGAAGTTTAGGTCATTCACATCGAGAAGCGCAAAATTTGGAGGTCACTTTTGTTGACGGGTTAATAGAATGAAAAAAAAAGTAAAATTATTGTTCTACCAATTTTCGCCAATGTATACAGCTCTAGGTATGCCATAAAACTAGTTAGTAATAAATTAAAATTACTTCCACATGCCATATATTTATTCGCAGTGACACGCACGGCGAACGTAAGTAAACCTTAGAGTTTTCTCCAATTTCTGATATAGTCGATTGCCAAGTATTTCACTGGAGTTGATTTGGTAAATCTTAATTAAGTATTTTATATGCAAAACATGCGTCTTTAAGTGTCTAAATTGATTAAGGTGTTAAATGAATTTTAATGATTCGGTACTGTACATGAACTTGAAATAATTGTACAAACATAGGAAGGTGACTGTACACATTGGGCATGAGTTCATTTGCGATGTGATAATTTTAGAGGAAGTTTTTGGCACACGTTGTATGTATATGGACTTTTACGTTTTATGAGTGAGCGCATAACTAGTGAGTTTCACTGTGCGACAATTTTAAGTTTTTCTCAAACCTATTCAGTAATAAAACATTCGATGCATTTTTAAAAGTTAGATCGATTTTTTTGTTTTTTATTCGCCGGAATAATTTATTAGTGGCCTGCTCATACAAAACCTTTGTACGACTGAAGTCGAATTCTACATAAAATAAAATAAATAGTTTCATATGAAAGTTAGATAACAGATCTGTTGACGTGCAGTGCTCAATAAATATTGGGTAGTTTAAGGAGACATCTTTTTACTTTTTTTCCTGTGGACTTTTATGCATTTTTTGTAAAGATTTTGTTTGAGAAACCTCCTGGTAAAATTTTCCCAAAAACAATATTTTGGAACATATTTATCGTCTATAGCTTTCCAATTTTTCATGGGGTTAAAACGACAATTTGGATGGGAACTGACGGGTTCAAATATTCTATGAAAATAGTTTTTGTAAAATTTTACTGCATATGTCTTAATCTTTCATTTCGATTAGTCATACATTTAAACATTTTCTCTCACTTTTTTTTTAAACAACTAACGTTATGAGCTAATTTTTGCAACCCTATTTAGTCTTCCATTATAGAATAGAGGTATACTTTCAGAAAATATTAACCAAGTCCGCGCTAGTTTCAGATGTTGCACAGTGCTGTTACTCAAAATTAACATTGTTAACTTAAAGTTTTTTTATTGATTTATTTTGTTATGCAAATTCCAATGGGAAGTAAATGGTAGAAGGCAGCACAGTGAATGGGGATGATATTTCTGACATGTTCACTCTCTAAATCGCATTGAGTTAATGCAAAATTAAAATAGCTCAAATTGAATTTATAATTTACTTATTTAAAATAATACATTAAAAACTGGAGTAAATGTAAATATAGGTATTATTAAAATTTATACAGCACTATTGTTCAATTCTAGTTAGGTACAGGGGATTAGTAATATTAGCTATAGCAAATTTTGAAATTTCTAATACATACTATGTATACTTTATATCAAAAGTTAAATGAAACTGAAAAAATTCGACACAATGTTTTTACAAAGAAAATCGGGCTTTCTACTTTTTTTTTTTTTGGTATTTAGTAAGTAGTAATTTAAAAGATTTGGAATATTTATCCTAAAAATCTAGTACAGTTTGAGAACTTAAATGCTCACTGAAAATAATCTAGAGGCGTTAAATTGAACGATCTCTGTAGCCAATCGACGAGCAGATTTCGAGAATTAAATTGATTTAAAATGACTTTTATGGGTATGATTTAAAAAATTAAGCCATCGGCTGATTTATATTCATGACTTTTATAAATATAAGTCTTTAATAACTGTTATTTTTTGATTTATAAAATAAAGATAAATAAATATAAAATAAAAATCGGAAAGTAACTCTTTTTTTTTATTTTAAATTAAAAATCAGTAATAACTGTCATTTAATGAGAAAATTAATTAGAAGACGAAAAATAATGGTTAAAGAGCGATTTTTATAATAAAAATTGTAATTGTTACGGTCACTGGTTTTTTTTTCGAAAAAAATCGCATTCAATTTTTAGGTTTTAATTGTTAGTTTTTGTACAACCTATTTACATATATAAAGTAAGCCTTATTATTGTTTTCGAAATATAAAAATAATGCGATCAGTTTTACTTTTCTTTCAAAAAATAGCTGTTAACCTAAATTCGTAAATATAAAATAAAGGTCGAATGCTAAAATTTAACGAAAAAGTTATTTTAGAACAGTTAGCAGATGAGAGGTGTTTTTTCTCTTGTTACCAAGAGTTACTCCCCAACGTTTATATTTTACGTTACCTGACAAACTTTTATACGAGATAAATATTTTTAGCGCTGCCAATAAGAGTTATTTTTCTATGATTATTTTTTTACGCTGTATAATGTGATTTATTTCACCTTTACTTAACTACATCTTTTTCCTTTTGTTTAACATTTTTCCCTATCACCTTTATTTCCATCTGCACTTTGGTTTTCTCACTTTCATATGCCTCCTTATTTCCATTTTTATCAATATCCCTATCTATCAGACAATGTGAAAAATAAATTTTCGTAATTAATTCTTTTGGCAACGGAATATATGTACATATATTTCTCCTGTGTAACAGTTATTAAGTAACATAAAAAATAGGAATTCGAAAATATTCTTATTGGCAATGAAAAAAAATACTGTTTCGGGATTACAGTTGGCGTAAAAAAATAAATCGTAAGATATAACTCTTTTCGGCGAAATAGACAAATATTTGGAATCTAGTATTATGGCGCCTATTTTTGCGATGAATTTGTTAATTACATATTATTCCCTTGATAAATAACATTTATGTGCTGAATTTTAGTTTTAGTTCAATAAATAAAACTTAAATGTTTAGTTTTAATTTTTGTTCATGCTACATTTTCACATACAAATATTTGACATATACTACCTGGCCGCGATAACCCATGCCAATGCAGTACAATGAGACAGAAAGAGTGACAAATTGGGGATTTTTTTTAAATATCTTCCAGTTGGTTGGAATATTATGCACAGTATTGACTACTTAAATTTGGTTTTCGTTGGGCAATAACTTTAAGCTCTATTAACACACAGCAGTGCCGCGCTAGCAACAATCAAGGATGCCAATTCACACACATCCGTAATACTTAAGTCATGCATTTTGCTGTATTATTCCAAATATGATTTTTAAAACCGGAATCCATATGTTTTTTGTGTGGCAAATCGTAGAATTCTTATACTTTCAAAACATTTAGTAACGGCAGTGCATTGACGACGTATTAAAAAATCATTAAATGTATACTGCAATAGCACTAAGAGTAAAAACTGTCTCTGTGTGGAACTTCTCTGAACAGCATTTCAATATTTGAGACAAAAACAACGATATTTTATTTTTCACTTTTAGTGCACTGGCACGGCATTGATGCATGCAATTAGACCCTAACTCTTCAATTTTAAATAGGTTGAAGGCTAAACTTTCGCGTCATTGTTAAGTGCGCCGGCAAGGTTTACTAGAGTTGGTCGAGAAATACTCGTAGAAATATGATTTAAATATAGCTTGCAGATAAGAATGTCTGTACGTATGTTATGATAGTCAAAAATGCATGGAGAAAAATTAATGTCAGAATTTTAAAACTCTTTTGAAATCGGATCACTTTGTTTCACTTCAGAAGACTTCTAGGATCCGATATGCGATTGTTTTTTTTTAAGCAATTTTTTAAAATCAGCTATTTTGTATGGAGCCCAAAATCCAAAAACAAAATGCTAAAATGTACCGGTTAAAAATAATAATTATTAAAAGTCTATCAAAAAAGAAATGCTTGGAGCGACCTGTAAATTTGGTTTAGATTTAAAAGAAAGCTGATTTCTTTTTTCAATATGGAACATTTTTAGGCTTTACTTTTTTTGGATTACCCTAAATACATGACAGTATTCAATGCTTCCTTTTAACGATAGATATGCCGGTTAGAAAGGGGGAAGTGGTGAGAGTATATATAGAGCTTTTCTAACCATGTTATCACAATTTTATTCAGGGAGGCCTACCACATTGAACCATGCCCGAATTTTTAGGTGACAAATATTTTTCAATTGCCAATAAGAGTTATCAGTCAACGTTTATTTTTAATTTTTTACTTCGCTTGTTGTCAATAAAACTTATAGCGTTATTCTGTAACTCAGTCATACCTCAAGTCACTAAATTTCAGACTTTCAATAAAAGACATTTTTTGCGATTTGCGACGATTTCGGTAATCAGTAAGCAACAATTTTGCAAAATTTCACCAAAGACTGTGGTGAAAAGCAGAGAAAATCAGCTAATCATATGTTCAGCTAGAGATGCACAATCAGCCACAATGAGAATGTGTTCATCGATAGCACACAATATAATTTTTCAATTCTTAGTCCACAGCATTATTAATCTGTAAAAATTACTGTTACTGCATTTTATGTGAACCGATTATTTAAAATATATGTAAAAATTAGAACTATCAACCATCGATAAATGCAGCTTCTCATCCCTAGCATATTCGATCAAAATGACAGAACAAGATACATAATTAATGTAAACAAATAGTTTTTTTTATTATGCGTTATGAGAATTAAGTATTATTTTTTTACAGATCTAAGCAAAATATATCGAACGACCAAGGAACAGATCGAGCGTTAATTCATTTGGTGTTTGTTCAATACTTTCCTTAATTGCTTTGTTTTGTGAACTTCTCAGGACCAGCTGACAAATTAGTGACTTTATTTTGAGACTAGAGACATGAGACAGTCTACTGAATACCGAATAGTCTCAAAATCAATCTCACCACCGTTAAGTCGCAATTAGTGACTAGAGACTGCTTACTGAATGCCGCCATTATACACCAAAGAATATTCCTTACGTTTTTTGTTAACTGTTTTACTGGTAAAACGTTTTTCTCATTGCCGATAAGAAATGATGATAATTAATGCGAAATGATTAATTTTTCAGGTGCTTGATAACTGTTATTGTCAATGGCAAAATATTTCTCCAACGTCAGAGTTATTAGGCAACGAAAAAAACAACAACGTAGAGAGGTAACTCTAACAGCCAACGGTAAAAATATCACCTTGGCATAACAGTTATCAATCAAACTGAAAAACAAATGTCGGCATACTATAACTCTCATCGGCGTAATACAAATTTATCTCATATAATAACTGTTATGGAGCAACGTGTTTGCGATACAACTTATAACTGTTATGAGTTAAATGAAGATTGGGAAGGATAAGAAGCACACGGGCAGCAACAAATTTCTAGCTGCAGGCCTGTGTAGAAGCGGACACTTAAGACATTTGAGATTTTTTTTTAATATTGTGTCATACTTCAATTAATTAATTTAAGTACTATAAACTTTAAAAACCCAAACGTTTTTTTTTCCTACCAATTGATTTGATTATTGGAGCAACTCAGGTGAGAAAAATTTCATGCATTACTGATTTTCTTAACTAAAAGGGGAATTATAACTCAACGGAATGGAATTTCACACTCTGCTTTGGTTAGAGAGTATGTAGTAAGTATGTTGTAATGATTAATGAAATTCCATTAAAATTAATCACCAACACTGTTCTAATAAAAACGCTAAGAATTCAAATTGAATGAAGAACATGCTCACACGTGCGACAATAATTCAAAGTAATTAAAGCTTTTTTTTTTTTTTTTTGATACTTAAAATTATGTAGTAACTAATTACAGCTATTACTCAGCTATACAACTAATTTCTTCATAATTGCCTAGTTAATAATAAGTGTAATTTTCATTAAATTTGTGATATTTAAAGTTAATTTAGTGGCTCATTGAAAATTGGTTTGCTCATAACTCACTAAACACAACAACAACAACAACAAAAATGTATACTCTTTACTAAGTATGTGTTGTAAATTATTTTCGAATGTTAATTATTTTCAAATAAACTTCTGGTACGTTTTATGTTTACTTATCAGAGCTACCGGCACGCACGTACATACATTTGTACCTACATATGTTTGTATGTACATATGTAATAATAGTATAATAATTAGGAAGTTTTGATTAGTACGAATAGTTATTGCTTAACAATTGTAGTTATTTGTTTTGATCTGGTTTTTTTTAATTTAATATGCATGTACATATTTACAAATACAAAGTTACTACTTATATAAAGGGTGCTTCGAGTTTTTGTATTTTAGGAGTCAGACCGAATTCATCGAAATAGATATATTCTTGATTTCGATTCCGACTAAAATTCTTCGGTTTCAAAAGTTTTACCTTTGAGTAGTCGAAATGAAAAGTAATTAGCGAACCTAAATATCTTATATATATTGTTTGTCAGCCAAATAAATTGTGCTTCATAACTATATGTAGTACCTCCCCATATTGACAAGCTTTCGCTGCCTATTTTATAATAGGTACCTAATTTGCATTTAAATAATTTTTTTTGTGGTTTTTTATAAACAAAATATAGCGTTCCTCAATAAATCCTTCAAACTTTCTGCGAAATTTAAAACTTTAGAATGTGTGGGTGGACCATACTTATGAAACGTGTTTGCGTGATTCATAAATTGCTAAAAAAAAATGTGGTCTAAAGTTTAATAGGTCCTTTAATTTTAATGTTACAAAGTGCAGGTTTCAAAAGACTATAAGCTACCGTTTTGCTAACGGAATCGATGTATCGTTCAAAAACTATTTCGAATTAAACAAAGTGTTTTTTGAATAATACTATATTTACAAAAATTAAAGTTAGCCTCTAAACAGTTAAACTAGATCGAATATTTTTTTTAGTACGAAATAAAAGTCCTTTCTTAATAATAAACAAATTGTGTATTCAACTTAAACCAATATGATATCAAATGAACGGGGTGTGAAATATCTAGGCGAGGAATGTCACCTTTTAAAAATATCTCAATTAAAAATGTTATTTGATAACCAGGGAACAAAGCTTTGCGCGTCCGTATCATAAGCAATAAAATTCAATAAAACACATTCGCCACTTGTATTTACTAATTTATTTTTAATATCTCTTTTTTTAAGTATAACTCATTATTACAAACGGTACGTGTCTATCGAAATAGAAAAAATCGAGTATTTTTCAGTTGAGTATGCAGTTCAATTTTACTGCAATAAAGTGCAAGTTTCAAAAAGCAAAAATTCTGGTTGAACTTTTTTATCAACGGTGTCAAGTATTTACTTCCATACAATATTATATTTTTTTCGTGCGTTAAAATTTACAATGTGCTGAAAGAAATTAAAATTATGAAATTTAGTCAGCATTAAAAATCGTGTGTTTAAATCAACGAAATTTATCGATATTTCCGGTTGATATTTTTGACATCGACTATTTTTAGCTATATGCGTATATATCGAAATTGAATAATCGATATTTTTTCAGTTGATATCGCAATTTTTATATAGGGTTTCGCACCTGCGGTAAAAGTTTTCACATATCCATCAGAATTTGTCTAAAAGTCTCTACCAATATAAATTTATCACATAAACGGCTCGATGAATTATTTATGGATACTTCCTATTGACTTTTAATATTTTTCATCAATTATTTCCGGCATTAGCCGAGCAAACTCTGACGCTCGAACTCGAATTCTGGCTGAACTTTCGCCTCATGTTAGCAACATTGCTTCCAGTCCTAGTCGAACTTTATAAAAAAAATATCGTGCTGTATTGCGAAAACCCGGTTGTTGATCTGAAAAAAAAAAAAAAAAAAAAAACAATTCAAAACCTTGTAACTGCGACATATGTGAGTGCTCTCAAATTGTTGGAGCACCCTGTCTAAGTATAAAATTATACAAATATTTAATTTAACATTATAATTATTATAATTGCACTTGTATGATTTGTTAAGTGCGAAATAAAATATACAAGCATCGGTACAAAAATATAAAGTGGGTTTCAATAAAAACTTTCCCTATCTATAAGTACAATATAAAACGAAATAAAACAAAGAAAATGTTTACTTATTGACGACCAATAAAAATAATGATAATAATAATAATTTGGCCGAATTTCTTCTATAACTTATGGTGTGCGTGTGTCTTGATGTTGTAACACAAAATCAGTGGCCAATAATTTTACGCCAACTGCAATTGGCAAATGACTCTTGTGTGAAGTTTTTTCACGGCATAAATACACTCGGTGGCTTCCTATTGGCTACCGAGAGGCGACCTCTAGTTGGAAAAAAACTTCTCTATAATTTTTGATGTTACCTGAACCGGCCGAGATTCGAATCTGGGACACACCGAATTAAGCGTACAAACCCATTCGGCTACTATGGCCGACCAGTAGTTTATTTCAATATATAAAAAACGTCCCCTTTTTTTTGTTATGAGTTTTTAAATAAACAAATATGTGGAATTAGTTAATAGGTGCCAGATTATTACAATTAATATCATTGATACCTCAAATTTAATAGTTTGTGTGGTTCAGCGATTTCACCTTTTTTTATTGTTTCTTTTTTCGTGTGTGTCGGAACTCAATATAAAATAATTCTTTCTTCGAAAACACAATTCGGACTATATACCAGCTATTATACTCTTTCAGTTTAGTGCACCAAAAAAGTTTGTACGATGCAGCGCGGTTTTTATAAAAGTTGACAGCAAACTATTGGTTAGTATTCAATCGCATTCCGAATGAAATATGAACACTAGTTTTTAACCATACTTGTAGATCATAAAAGATGATTGATGTAAGACATTTTTGTTCAATGTATGGGGAGATTCATGTTACACTCTACAATACATGTTCTAAAATTATTACAATTGAACTGTGAATATGGCTTTTAGATGCGTTTCGGTTAATTTAAAAAAAAAATTTATATTTTTGCGTGGCTAATAAATATAAATAATTTGAACTAAATCGTACTGCATATGAAGGGTTTAGAGATTTTGGGCTTTAGCGCCAACTATCGATTAAATTTTCAACTAAAATATTTTTATTTATGTATGTGGCTAATACATGTTTCAAATTTCAATCATATCGGACGATAAATATGGTTTTTAGAAATATCTTGACACCGGCGCCATCTATCGAAATTTTTGGTTCCACAATAGCCACCTTTTCAAACACATGCTATAAATTTGAGCTCAATTGGTTCAGTGGTTTTTGACACACGGGCCATTTTTATTTGTAAGGTTTGCATATGTAACCAGAAAACGCATTTTGGTTTCTATCACATCTAACAGGTAACCCTCTCGTCATGTTGGAACATTTTGACAGTCATACTCGTATTTTAATGTTTTATATCCTGATTTATAATTTAAATAAATTTTACTTTCAAAAAAATGCAATAACTCTCTTCACAATATGCCTATGATAAACTTTCTCCTAGCAAAACAATTGTTTGACACTCATTATTTATTATTTCATATAACTTGTGTGTAATTTAATTAAATGCGACTTTTTAAGCAGGTAATAGCCTTCCTAAAAATATAGCTAGCTATAAAATAAAGTAAAAAGTACAAAGCAGTACAGGTGAGAAGTAATTTGAAAAATACAGTTAATTTAACAGACCTATGACATCACACAAATGCACTTTAAGTATTCGAAATAAAGATACGGTAGAGCGAACAGATGAAATTGGGACAATAGAGAAATGTAAACACTCAATAAAGTTTTAGTATACATTTTTTTTCGCAATCTACTAGAAAGTTTTTAAGTGCTGAATACTCTATTTGATATCCCGAATAAAGTTTTTTCTCCACATGACGTAGTAAAGTTTTGCCAAAATAAATACAATAGTTTAGTTTCATATCTCCCTCGCATAAGTTGCCTGATTCTTAGCCGGTAGAGACTAAGAACTATTACTGGTTGCCTCACAGGCCATTGCAAGTTAAGGTCCAATATTTTTAAGATACGACTTGTTGAGGAAGCGGACCGTAGTTTTTGTGGTTTGGCTGATGAAACGCCAGCGAATAAATTGTGTGACTGCCCAAGTGTTATAAGTCATAGACTCACCCACCTCGGAATCTGGAAACAAAATTTGGAATAGTGCTAATATTCTTAGGTAGCCTCGGGTTGGAGTGAAAATACATACATATATACAATACAACACTCGGCAAAAAGCTTGTATTCATACTTTTCAGTTCAAAGCTATGAGTGATCTTATTCTTAGAGGGTCAGCACAAATTATTTTTCTTTCCATACATACATTAACCTATTTGCTGAAAAATCGGAAAACACGTGCACATCCAATGGATATTGCTGTCAACTAAATAGTTGCAATTGAAAACAAACCACTCACACAAATAAGCTGATTATGAATGGAAAATACCGAAAACTATGAATGGATAATTTTCTTATTTAAATAGAGCGAGCGTTAATTTTATTTTTGACGATTTTTTTTTAAATTTCCTCTGTGATGGATTTTGTCCCATGGTAGTGAAAGTCACCATACACCAAGGCTATAAATCAAAAATGAATTTCATTGATAAGTGTTTTCAAAAATAATGAACCTTTGAAATGCGTAGTAATTGTTGTCAATAAATGATATCTTAAAAAAGGCCTATTTTATGCAAAAATTTTTATCTTATGTAGCTTACCAATTATTTACTGTTACAAGAAATAGGGCCAAGAAAGCTCTCATCAAAAATTTCAGCATGGGAAATCAATTTGAAAGTGACAGCCGTTTAGACCACATGCCAGGCCTATTGTAAAAATTCGATAACTACATTGGCAGAAGATTAAAAGCAATAAATAAATAAATCAGAGCGTATCGACGACTCCTGCCACATTCCATTCCATAAAAGTGAAAAATATTTTTTACTAATATTGTAAATAAATGTGACAGTTTGTTTGTGAGTGAGTGTGTTTGTTACAGTCTCACGACTGAAGTTAAAGATAGATTTGTATAAAACTAGGTACGTGAATTGCTGATAGCCTGGGTTAACATACTAAATAAAAGAGTTGCCAACTGTTTGAAATGAAGAAGCAGTTAAGTCGAATATTGCGATATGGCTCTCAAGCGAAAAAGATTTAAGAAAGTTGTATTTCGAAAATATTTTCGGAGAGAGTTGTCAGCTGTTTGCAATGGCGCACCCAAGGAGGAGACGGGATGGTTGTATTTTGGAGCTCAAACCCCTACCAAAATCTTAAAGCTTCAGTACTATTGTGAAATTAATTTACTTTTTTATATTAAATTAGTCTAGAAACGGCCTCTCCCACCCAAAAATATATTTTACTGTGTGCGCCACTGGCTGCTTGAAAATAAAAATTCAATTAAATTAAGCTTTAGAATACTTAATCAATGAAAATGTGTTTAAAGATATTTGCAACTTGTTTAGAATACAAATTTAATTGAATCGTTTATAAGAAAACATATTAAAAAAGGGTTGCCACATTTTTCGAAGTTTGGCTTCAATTAATTAGTAGAGTAACTGAAATTCTTCAATATAGGTGTCAAACGAAGCACGTGTGTGAAATCTTTATTTGAGAATTTTTTTCCAACAGGGTTGCCACATGTTTAAAATATTTAAATTCAATTAAAGCTATAATTCGAATGAATCATTACCATATATATATGTTTATATATATATAAACAGTTGCAAGCGAAAAAACTTTAGGAGGGCTTAAAAAAAATTTAAGGGTTGCCAACTTTGTTTGGAAAATTAAATACAAATTAAATAATTAAGCTAGTGAAATTAGCGTACCGCTCGCATATTTACAAACGACACCTTTGAAAGCATTTGTTAAAGATTGGACATCAAAATTAAATAAAATTTAAGTTAAACAAAGTATAATAAAAATAAATTCTTATAAAAACAGTTTCAGGATATGCTTTTGTAAATACACATTTGTGAATAGAATTGCCACATATAAAATGTTAAAAGGAATATTAGATAAGTTCGAAATACATATTGTTCTTCGTGTCACAACTGAGTTGTTTGTGACAAAAACAAATTGGAGATAGATTTGACACAAGACGTGTAAAATATATAGCGTACATTAATTTTTGCCATTTTTTTTTGTAGTTAAATTATGCAAATATTTGTGGTGAAATTCTTGTATTAGACAAAGAGTGCAGGTTCATTGCACTAACCAGCTTAATATTCATTGAAATGTCAATCTTCGAGTCGCAGAAGTTTTTATAACCAGCATCGGATTAAGTAAATTTTGTTAAGCAAAGTAATATAGATACTGAACAAATTTCATATTTTATCAACCCAAATTTTACTACTCATTTAATAATAAAAATATAGCGGAGTTTGTTCTACTGGCAACCTGTCAATAGATATCTACTACAAAAAATTTTTTGGAAACTGTAAAAACAAGCTAGAAGTTTTTGAAATTGCACTCTTTTAGCAAATGCACAATAAAACCCAGAAAACATTTGCAAAATGAAAGAGCGTATCAAATCAATGAGTCCTTAGGGTTTGTAAACATTTATTTTTTGTCTTCGGTGCGATCGGAATTATCTGATTGGGGAGTAACAGAAGATCTTTGCGCAATCGAAACAATGTAAACAAATATTTATATACGTTATACGGAAGTGATGAGGGTGTGATTTTTTAAGAGCTATCTGAAATATAAAAAAAAAACATATACAATTTGATATCATTAAATTTCCGAATAGTATTTCATGCAAATATTGGCCGCTCAGTCCAATTTTAGTATCCTCTTTACAAGATTTCGGCCGGTATCTCAGGATGCTGCCCCCAGTCCGTCAATCGAAGCAGACTTGTCGCTATAGACATGAGCCCAAACATAGCTCGACCAAAAACTAGTCTGTGTGGCATGTGGCACCGTCTTGTGGAAATTATATGACATGCAAGTCAAGTTCTTTCATTTTGGGCAAAAAAAAAAGTTTGTTATGATCGCATGGTAGCGCTCACCATTCACAGTAACGTTGCGATTCGCGCCATCTTTGAAGAAATGCAGTCCAATGAAGCCCGCCAGCTCATAAAGCTGCTCTTCACTCCAATAACGGTAGTTTTGTAAGTATCTAGAAATGAGCTTCGCCACTGAACACAATTTTTCGATAGAAAAGTGAATCTTCGACCAAATTTTTAAGAGTCCATTCAGCACGTTGTGCTAGGTCGTTCGACTTCAACTCTTTCACCAGCTGCATTTTGAAAGGCTTCACACCCAAATTCTTCCGCAAATTTTCCACATAGTGGAGTACTATGTAGTGGATACGCAGTTGCTGCGAACAGCTCCGAATCGATAATTCACGGTCATCACTAACATTGGACGGTAAAACTGCGATAGTTTCCTCAGTTCGCGCACTAAATTAAATCGCCCTCCATGTTCAACATTCGAGTATAATACTAGCGCTCTAATCTATAACTAATCGCATGGCTTGCTGGGTATTCGCAAATTAGATATTAGATGACTGCCTATAATAAATGCGTCGTTTGCATTAGCAAATTGAAATGACCCCATTTGCACTCGCAAAACTCAGACACAACAAAATAATACAATAAAAAAATAAATAAATAAAAAAACGACAGTGTCCACCGAAATATATACAAATTTCTTTGTACAATCTTGTTGATCTAGAATAGATATAAATCCCTAAGCATATACAAGAAAAACAAATAAATTTTATAATTACTGCATTTAGTATATACAATAAAAAACGATTTATGCCATAAACGATACACTTTATCTAAAGTAAAGTAAATAAAACTTTATAATATTTGTTTTGAGCTTAAAGAAAAAAATTTATGTATGTATGTATGTCCCAGTAAGTGGAGTGCGTGTAATAAAAATCAATTGAAGTACTACATAAATTTTAAAGTAGGTGAAGGTAAGCAAAAAAACAAAAAAAAAAAACACAAAACACTTGTCCAACTCAATGGGAAAGCGAAATTACTTGTTTTTAAATTGTCTGTAAAAAATTGAGAAAAATAATTAAAAAAACAAATTAATATAGAAATTCACACCTATACTAAGTACTTAAGTATAATACTTAAATGCAGATATTGCGCACTAAATCAGCTTATGACTTTAGGCAGCGTTCGGTATTCTGAGAATTAGTAAAAATAGTCATTGTTACACTTTCGCGAAAAAATGAAAGTATTTAATTGCATCTCGTAAATCATTAAATTTTAATAAGCACTCAATGAATAAGTCAAAACTGAAATAAGTCAGTCAAAGGTGTGTTTCCCTATTCTAATAATTACAGTGTTTAAAAAACACTGACTTGTAATTAGATCAGTAGTTAATAATGCAAACATTGTTAGACTGTAGTGTAATTAAATAGTATTGAGGCCTATCTTATATGCGAATGACGCCATAAATAAATAATATCATAATTAATTTTAGTTAATTAGGCGAAGTACAGGGTGTTAAAAAAATAAAAATGATGTAAAATACTTGAATCTTCATAAATATGCGTCCGCAAACTAACGAACTAACTTTTGCGATATGGTAAGTAATTTTTTGTCTAGCTCCTTTGTTACAGTTATGTTTTTATTACTTCTTTTTAAATTGTATATTCTTAAAATCATAATTATTATACAGAAAAATAATAAAAGTCAATCGGTAATTATTTTAGTATAACAAAAATGTTATGAGACAACGATAACTATTATTTTGTGGCTTAAATTATAAAAGACTATTGATAATAATTGTTTTACTGTTATTTAGGTATTTATATTATAAAAGTATTTTCATAAAAATTACCAGCGAGATGAAATTTCAAAGTTATCGATAACTCCTATTTAGAGACTTTATTGTAACAATATTTTCATTTTCACTGTCAGCTGTCACTCTAACCTAACCATTGAATCTAGTTATTTTTGACGAGCAGTCCTGAAATCAAGCACATCTGAGTTTTTTATTTGCTCCTCAAGTTTAAGGGGGTCTCAATGGGTATATGTTACTTACTTGATGTCTAAAGATATGGTTTTCTTTATAAAATGTTTAATATTTCAACATCCCTTATTCTGCCATTTTTTCGTCCATTTCAGTTGAATTTCCACAAAAAGTGGCAACACTAAATGTTAAAAGGAGAGCCGGTGGTAGATCAAAGTTTACACATAAAATGCTATCTTTTAATAAGCTGTAACTCTAAAATTTCTTTTTCTCGGTGTGCAATTAATACTCATTGTATCAACCTTAGCTTTTCAGGTTAAACAAAAAAAAACTAAGCCTTGTTGGACTACAAGTTTGTTCAACAAAATTGCTTTAAAGGATGTTCCCTTTAAGGAGAGTACCATAGTTACTCTGTTGCAGGAATAATCTAAATTTTTGTGTACTGTGAAGTTAGGAGCGTGAACATTTTGTTAAGTCTTCTAAGACCTTTATTTTGCTAACAAATCGGTAATTATTTTGTTTAATAATACCATAAAAAAACATTTATTTAATTCATTATCGCGTACCTGTTATTCCTGCTAACGTGTGAAGTTTTATAATATTTGGGGATTCACAAGGTGTGATAAGTCATAAAGTTATAAAATTAAAAAAAAAAATACAAAATTGCTTAGTTTTATTTATTTGTTTCAATGCAATCCAAAAACATAACTTTTGAAATCTAAAATTTTATGACTTTAATGATTTATGACACATTACGACACCTTTTGAATCACCCAATTAGAACAATTTGCGTGGTGAAAATTAATCCAAATTTATGACAGCTTATTTGTCGTGCCGTAAATTTCTAGTTTATTTTTCTTTAGATCTTTGCCGCAACAACGTCCTAAGACGCTCTCAAATCAGCAGGCCATAGGTAGGCGGGAACTAAGGTTCGACAAAGCTTGGCTACGAACTCCATCTCATTCCCACGACTGTCGGTTCTATAATAACGGAACGACTCCGATTTATATCCGCCTAAGGACTGTCACATCAGCAGCATTCACCAAAATTTTATGGGGACTATTTTATGCTGTTACGGCAACAACAACAATAACGAACTCCATCTCTCACGAATAGTGTGAACTAATAAATCGTAATAGGTAACGGTGGAGTATTTTAACTTTAGTAATTTTATTTTTCATTTTTTACATTTTTTCCAATAGCTTTTCAAATTTTAATTAAAAAATAAAACTTGATAAAAATTATTCATATTTTTCTTTATTCGTTTATTCTTATTTCCAATTATGTCCCACATAATGAAAATACCTATTTCGCGTTCATTTCTGGCACGATTCGAGTGCACTTGGACGAGCGCACCAGGCCAACTTCGAACCGAACTCGTCGTCCTCGCTCTCCGGCAAATTAGGTAGTCCATTTATGTATTTCTATATATATTTATAAGTATATATAAACATAACTTTAGATCTCAATTCAGTATCAATTTATCAAAGTCTGGAAAAACGCGCATCTCTCATATAAGGGTAATATTTCAGTAAATAATAGTATTTGCTTCAATTTTATACGCAGGATTTGGTTGAAGAGAGCATCACCTTAAATCAAATTCTACTAAGTTTGCTGCATGTGTTGCATTTTGATTTGGTAAACACAATATCGAATATAATGGAAATAGCAAAAAAAAACCACGCCGAACTTCATATAACGGTCATTTATGAAAACCAAATAAGTCAATATTTTAGTAACAATAAATGGCAGTTTGTTGAATTATGATAAATAGGACTGGGATGGGTGGAAAAAGACGAAGAATTTCATTTACAATCGAAATATTTTAAAATTAGCTCGCTAAGTTTTATTTATATTGGAGGAAATAAAACTTGTCCAGACATTTTATGACGACTCCGAATGGCTTCATTATTTTTGTGGGAATATTTTTATGGCGGAGATTGTGTTCCGAGGGGCGACCGTTATTAGAAAGAATCTTTTCTATATATAGTCAACACTAAAATCAGTTGTGGGTTTAACAATATTTATGAGAATTGGTTTAACTTACTGTTCTTTTTTTCGAAGGTACCTTAGTATACATTCTTAATGTTTACCCACGCCGTCAGATATATTCTACCTACATAAATACCGCCTAATCGAAAACGGTGCTATCATTTTTATACTCGACACTACAGTTATACACTTTCCGTACATATGTACTTATGTAGTATTTATTATAAAAGCATTATTTTTTTTTTTTATATTTATATGAATTTTAGGCATTTATTTTTCGATTAACCAAAAGTACTGTATACTTCTTTTACAATTGGGTTTCTTCTGACATAAGTTGTCATAAATTTGTTGGCGATAAGACATCTCCTAAATAACTCAAAAAATCGAAGTGCTCCTCCAAAATTTGGGAAACACCAGCATGTGATATTTCACGATAAAGAGCACAAATATTGAGATTACTCACAATATGAAAAAAATATGACTTCGATTTAAAAGCTCTAAGGGCAAATAAAGGCGAAGTCATATAAGGTGGCACACACACAGATTTTTAAATTTTAGGATGTCATGATAAAAGAGAATAGCAGATTGGTCATGAGACCAAATAGTAAGGCATTAGTTAGAAGCAAGGATATTTCCATAGTAATTCCAGTAAGAGTAAAACCCCGACTTGGTTTGTAAAAGAAATTTGTTTTTATGACCCACTAAAGTTTCTATGTACCGGTTTGAGCAGTTTTCAAAGAAAGTGAAAATTTTAATGAATATTTAAACCGATTAGCGTTTTGACTCTTTGTTCAAGTACTCCAAAAAAAAGCAATTTGAAAAGTCGTTACAGAAGTACAATTTTTAGGAATATTTGCTAGGAGCATCCTCAGGTTATAGCGCTATTTAAGGAGAACACGAATTTTTTGTGTTAACTTTTAGCCTTGCACTATTTTAAAAATTTGATAAAGGTTTACTTTTGACGATTTGAATAAAGTTTACTTTTGACAAAAGCGATGGCCATCGAAAAATGGCAATATCTCTGCTGCGGATTGTCCAATGAATGACTGAAGACTGAGAAAATATAACACCAATGAGTAAATCAATAAATCCAATACTATATCTCTGATATAGCCTATGGTATTCACCAGGTATCATTTGTATTACTTTCTGAAGTATTTTGCTGTATGTTTTTCCTTCAGATAGGTGAAGCGGATGGAAAATTTATTCGGTTCGGTTCAACGGATCGAACTGTTTTGCGTCATGGTTCACCAAAATGTTTTTGTTTTGCTATTAAACCGGGGTTTCAGTTCGGTCAAATGTATCGGAAAATGAAAGGAAGAACTTTATTTATTTGTGTTATTTTTATTTAGAAATCATGTAAAAACGTTTGAAATTTTTGTCATGCGCTATACGTAATAAAAATATTTATTATTATTTGGTAAAGAAACTGATTTTCAATAATAGCTAGTAAAATTTTTTGTGGAGGAAGTCTTATCTACCGAAATTTCGATTGCTGAAACACCAAAAATAATTTGAGGTTATTAAAAAGTTAAAAACAATAAAATGTATTACCAAGCGTTTTGGTTTCATATATTAATTACAATTTTTTGGATTTTGCTCAAATATTTCTAATGTGTGTGAGAACATCATGCATATGATATGTATGTGTGTTGATTTAAAAAAATGTATATATATATACAAGGTGGCGCAAAAGTAGTCCTCCTATCAGAAAAAGCTATAAATTTTGCGATTGGCCCCTAATGTCAGTTCTGTTTTGACATTTGTGTCGTAAACACATGCGAAATACACGTTAATAAACAATGTTACCCTACACTGCTCCAGAACGCGGAATATTGCTGACTATTTATTTGACCAATAATCGGTCGGTGACTTTGGCACAACGTGAATTTCGTCGCAGATTTCCTGGCCATCCAACGCCTACTGGTGTAGCCGTTCTGCAGAGAATATTGCTACTGTAGCCGAGGATGTCATGGAAGCGCCGTCGACATCGACCAGACGACGTGCCACGCAAATCGTTATCAGTCGACGGTCTTTACAGCGAATTTTGGTACAAGATTTGAAGATGTTTCCGTACAAAGTCCAGACGGTGCATCAGCTGTTAGCTGCTGACCGCCAATCGCGTCTAACATACGCTCAGGATGGCTATCCTTAATCACCACCAAGAGGAAGATGATTTTTCATCAAAAATAATCATGAGTAATGAGGCCCATTTCCATCTTAGCGGGTACGTAAATAAGCAAAATTTACGCTTCTGGGGCACTGAAAATCCGCGTGTAACCCACGAAGAGCCATTACACCTGCTCAAAGTCACTGTATGGTGTGCTGTTTTCGCTGGAGGAGTCATCGGACCTTTTTTCTTCGAAGACGTCGCGGGCCAAACGGTTACTGTGAATGGTGAGCGCTACAGAGCAATGATCAACGAGTTCTTTTTGCCGCAACTTGATGAATTGGGATTGGAAAACATGTGGTTCCAACAGGACGATGCAACGGCACACACTGCACGTGCCACAACCGATATGCTGAAGGATGCATTTCCCAGGCGCCTAATCTCCCGTTTTGGCGATTTGCACTGGCCAGCAAGATCACCTGATTTGACCGCTCCAGATTTCTTTTTGTGGGGCTTTTTGAAGTCGCGGGTTTATGTCAACAAGCCTCAGACTCTTGCAGCTCTTAAAGAGAATATCCGTCAAGAATGTGAGGACCTATCGCCGGAAGTTTTTGCCAAAGTGATGGAAAATGCCATAAAAAGTGCTCAAATGACAATCAACTGTGGCGGTCGCCATTTACATGACATCATATGTAAAAAAAATTAAAATACCAAATAAAAATAATCCACAAGAATCAAAGTTTTTCATTTTTTTTTTAAATTACAGCCAAACAACATCGGAAGTTTACTTTTGCGCCACCTTGTATAATTGTATTGAATATTAAGATAGATTTTTCAAATAGGGCTGTTTGTAATTATAATCTAAGATCAGGAAAGAAAGCTGGTAAGGGTTTTGCTGGTTTATTTTCCGACGCTGGGGATTTTTGTGCACCTGATTTCAGAGTTAGTAAGCAATAAGAGAAATATAAACTCTCTGAGAATCCATGGACACAGTATGCTAATCGTAAATTTCCTACTTCCACCAAACGTAATTTGAAATTTCAATAATTATTGGATATAGAAGACTCAAAATACAGTCTAAAAGCTACTCTTTTGCACAATGGGAACAAAAACCATACGTACCACATGCGACACCAAGGAAAATTACTACTAATGAAAATAATTTATTGGTCTTGAACTGAATGATTTTTCTTTATAATCTAATGCATTTCAGGCCATTGGTTTGTTTACTGGAATGCAATCTGGCTTCACGAAATTCTGCTATTTTATTTGTCTATGAAATAGTCGTGCTTTTAAAAATCATTATCGTAAAAAGTTTAGGGTCTTCGTCGCCAATATGAACCAAGGCGGCACAGTGTTTCCGCCATACCACTTGTCGATCCAAAGCGAGCTTTACTCCATCCATTGTATATCAAGCTTAGTTTTATGTAGAATTTTTTGAAAGAGCTCGACAGATCAGGATTACAGTATCTGATTAAACTGTTTCCGAAAGTATCTTACGCAAAAATCAAAGAAGGCTTCTTTGTGGGACCAGATTTTAGGAAGTTTATCAATGACAAAGATTTTCCTAAATCCTTGGTGCCCACAGAAAAGGTTGCAACTTCCTTGGTAATAAGAAAAGTGACGGGTACAAAAAAATTATCACAGATCTCTTGAAGAATTACCGTAAAATGGGAGCTAGAATATAGAACTCATTTCCTGCATTCGCTTTTGAATTTCTTCCCTACAAACCCTACTAGCGACGAGCAAGGATAACCGCTATGCCAAAATTTACAAGAAATCGAAAAAAACTACAAAGGTTTTTTGGAATGAGGGTATACTCACCGAATATGGTTGGTCTCTGATACGTGAAACAAACCATGCTTATTACAAAAGACGCAGTTCGATTGCACTTCACTTTTAATTGTAGAAATTTTTCTAATAAAACAAAAATTAGTAGTGCAAAATTGATATTTAAATAACTTCACTTGAAAGTGAAAGAAGGATCGCGGATTCGCAATCATTACCCTTGGCGTGTATTTTACTGTTGTTGTCAAAAATTGTGTAAACCTGTGTAATATTGACTGCATATATTCCCATGGCTATCATAACCGGATAGTTATGATGGAACTTATTGCCGATTCTGCGTTTTATTTATTTATATAAATTTTATTTTTTGCCAAGAAAATAAATCTTAGTTTGAGTGAAAAAATCCTTACGAATTAAATTTTATTTTCTGTGCAAAAAATAAAACTCAAGGAACAACGATAAAAGATGATGTTTTTAAATAAAACTCAATATAAAAATTCACGCCACTGAAGGTAGTCCTTGTTACAAGGAGTATGTTACTTTAATCCTTACGCATGTAGCATTTCTTTTTCTGCATAATTTTTTGAGTTTAAAATTGGGCAATAATCGTTATTTGCAGGTCCCTGGTATAAACCAACATTTACAATGGGCAAAACTGACTCCCAAAGTTTTTTGCATGCGTAAGCACTTAAATTTATTTGCTGAAAATTTTAAATGGAAAGAAAAAAACTTTTTGAATTCGGCCCCTCTACCAAAAAAAAAAAAAAATCAGTCTCCCCCTAATGTTCGAGTATACTTGCTATTTCGGCTTACAGTTATTGATTGCTAAGATTTACACTTAGTTGTATGCGCTTAAAGGCAGTGATTTTTCTCAAGTGCTTTTAAGTGTTTAACGGCTAATTGA
Source organism: Anomoia purmunda (assembly GCA_951828415.1). NCBI lineage: Eukaryota > Metazoa > Arthropoda > Insecta > Diptera > Tephritidae > Anomoia > Anomoia purmunda. The sequence goes on along the minus strand of OX639997.1, from coordinate 47,948,170 downwards.
TTTCAAAAATTCAATCTTAATTATATTTACTGTTTTCTTTGGCTATTAAACCCCTTCCAAATATTTATGACAATTTTATGATTTTTGTAGTGAACCGATGTAATTTATTGAGCAATTAAAACGTTTGTATGTATTTGTGATAAAACTACCATATACAAAATAGGTGCTGCTAAACTTATCTTCTGGGATTGCACGATAGCCTGAGACGGAAAAAAATCGGAAACCAAAATATGCCATATATTCTGACGCCAAAAAAGTGGTGCGTCATGGCTCAGCGCAATCAATTGGAAATCCTAAGAAAATTAGGGAGGAGGAATGATTGGCGTAATATTTTGAATTTAGCTAAGACCACCTAGGTAGTTATAAAACGAAGTAAGTAGGTATGTTATAAAATTCGATATAATCAAGTTTTAAATCTTCAAATAGAGTTTAAAAGCTTATGTTTTATGCTAAATACTTGAAATTGATTACAAATTTGAGCTACTTCTTGTTAAATTTTTTTTAAAAATGTCATGTTTAAGATTAAAAGTCTAATGGAACTTTTAAAAGGTGAAAAGTTAAATATCGTCGATACAATGCAGCAAAGTGAAAGTACCAATGCATTAATTGGGAGCATAATAGACAATATAGATCCCAAAGTACCCGCATTCCTAAAATATGCGTTGCAAACTCTAAAATCTTGGCCCAAAACGATATTCCACAATTTTGCCGCAAGGAACTCGGTGAAATTTTATTTAGTTGTATTGAGTGACAGAGATAGTATACAATGCTCCACTATTTCCTCGGCCCACAACAGCTGCGACAAAATCGTTCGTTGGTTGGGTATTCTAATCTCATTCTAGTAGTCGGCGCTCGTCATTCTGCTTCGGGTTCGAATATCGGCCAAGGCAAGTGATATCAAAAATTATAGAAAAACTTTTTCTAATAGCGACCCACCTTCGGCAGGCAATGGCAAACACCCGAGTGTATTTCGGTCATAAAAGAACCATTACTGAAAATTCTTTTGCCGTTTGGAGTCGACTGTAATTCCCCCAATATGTGATACAACAACAAAACGCACACCACAAATTGTAGGAGTAGTTCGGCCAAACATTGAGCTGTATGATATTAGGGCCAAATTGTTATAACTATATTATTATTCTGAGGGAGGAGCGGCTGAAGCGAATGAGAGCTTTGGATCACTTTGCGTCTATTTTTGACCAAACTTGTCTGATTTATTTAATTATTGTACAGGATAATGAATTAAACCTAAACATGGTGATTTAAGCACTAACGACGAGGCCATCGGCTTTCAAAAAATAAGAATAAAAAATTGTGATATTTGCAGACTACTTACTTATCTTGAGGTAATTACACTTCAAAATAGATATTTAGTTTACATATGAACTTGATAAGTTTTTTTTATGTTAGTGGTATTAACAATTCTAAGTTTTTGTTCTAATTCGTTATTGTTTATTGCTTGGCGAATGCTTTCAAGTTCTGAGCTATATTTTAAGATATGGCTTACGGTAAGGTAGTAGGAATTGCAGTAGGGACAGTTGGGTGTTGAAGATTTTTCGAGGAGATGCTTATGTGATAAGCGCGTGTGGCCAAGTCGAAGTCGTGTATATATTACGGTTCGCTTTCTGGATATTTCAACGGGAAACAAAGGTGCGGACTGACTGGGATTTATTGTTTTGTATCTGTTGCTGTAACTTGCCCAGAATAGATTTGAAGATTTTTGATGATTGTAAACTGCCCGTTTAATGTCGTTTTTGGTTAGTTAATGAATTGATTTCAGTGGTGATCTAGTTGCCATTTTTGTTGCATTATCCGCAAGAGTATTGCCCAGTATCCCAATACGACTGGGCGCCCAGAGTAGCTTGATTGCGTGTGGGTTTGATATTAGAATGTCCCTTATTTCGGATATTATTGGGCTGTTCTCATTCACATTTCGAACTGCCTGAATCGATGATAGGTAGTCAGAGCATATTATGTACTGAAATGGTTAAATTAAACTGAATTCTTTGAAAACCGCATTTTCATGAAATCTAAAAAAACACCATCACCGAATCAATCTTAGTATATACTTTGAATGAATTCGTTTGTTTAAATTTGGATTCAGTGTTGGGATCCTCGCAGAATTCACGAAGATTCGGACCACGATTCAGTGATAAAGCCGATTCGGAGTAAATTTTTTTTTTCAAAATACACATCGTAAGGGTAATTTTCAGTGGCCGAAAATAATCGGTATTTTGATTTTTTCGAATAAAAAGACAGTGGGAGGGATTCGTTCTGAACAAAACCGAACACAGTGATCTTATTCTTATGCCATATGCTATACAAATCTGACTTTATTTATATTTAGCAGATTTTTCCTCTAAACTTTTCCATAATCGCTATTTGCTGACTTTTATGTTTTCGATTACAATTCTTCGATATTTTGTGATTTTTTTCAATCACATTTGATCGTCATTTTTTAGTTTTATTTTTCGATCAAATTTTGTGATGTTTTATTTTTCGATCAAAAAATATAAACCTTATTATTGGATTTTTTGGTGTTATTGTCATCGCAGACAAAATTTCGAGAGATTGTTATTATCGGAAAAATTTAAATCCAAGAATATCGATTATTTTTGATCGAAAATTTTATCGAAAAAAATAAAAATTAAAAAATAATGATCAAACTTGATCGAAAAAATAAAATTCAAAAAATTTGGAACAAATCATGATTGAATGTATTGTTCCTTTGGATTGAAAGAATTCTCCTCATCGCGTTACTTAGTTTTATGATAAAATTTAAGAAAAAGTAAATCCCTTTATCATTAAAAGTAGTGAATTCGTAAGTTTCACACAAAAAAAAAAGGTAAAAAAATATAAACAACATTGCTCTTTTTCAACAGCCCTAATATACACAAATACATTCACACTTTTTATAGCATTTTTTACTAGAGCTGAGGCAGATTACGATTAGCAATCGAATCGATAAGATATATGCATTTATTAATTGCATTGTAAAACATAATTCCATTTTTACTACTGCAACTTATTCCTATGAATATTTTTGGGGTTTCTTGAGTATTTTTTTTATTACGTAGGAATTGATTGGATGTGCTTTGTTTGCTGATAATTTCAAATTATTAGCTTGCGCCGAAAATGTAAAAAATGTTATAAACAAATATAAAAATAATATATAATATAATATACAAATAATCAAAAGATAAAGTTGAAGCTAATAAAACTATGATTTTGTTTATATTTTTATATTGGGAACTATTATGATAATATATTGCTAGGAATTTTTATATTGTATAAATTATAATATTCTCGGCAATTCACAAGCATAATCGATTTTATTATTAAAAATAATGCTCTACAAAGTTATTACCATTAAATAGGTACAATATATAAGTAATTTAACCCGCATTCCTTTTTCTTATCGCGTTTTCTGTATTGTTAAAATAGAGATCGTCTTTGGCAAAAAAATAATCAATATATATGTATATACATAACAGTACTCTCCGATAAAGTTTTCTTTGGCGTTTTGCTTTAATAGTTGATTTTTGTAAATAGGTTACAATATAAACCAACTATTTAGTATAAAGTCAATTATCTTATATGCAAAAATCTCGTGTCATGGCGTTTGTGGTCGAGCTTCTCGGAAACGGCTTGAATAATTTTTTGAAATTTTTTTATGTATGTATATTTAGTAGATATGAGAATAAGTTGTGAAGTATATTTTATGTTTGGGAGAGGATTGCCGCCTGTTTGAAAAGTCAAATTTAATTAGAAGATATGCAAATATTAAAATATGGTGATTCGTGAAGGTGCATTGCTAATTTTTGTGAGGATTGCCAGCTGTTTGAAAAATCGAATTTAATTGTAATAAATACGGTTTATATGAATAACGAAAACATAGGTTGTAAACTATTCCGATTCGCTGAGTATAAGACCTTTAGTTTATAGAAGGCTGCCACTTTCTTTAATTTAAAATATATATACAAGTTATTGGAAATAGTAAACTATGGAAGTCAAACTGTTCATTTTGCTGAGCAACTTGTTTAAATCTAACTTTATTTCAAACAAGGTTGCCACCTGATTGAAAAGTGGAATTTATTTAAATTAAATGTAGGTTATATGAAGTAGCAGCATATGGATGCCAAATTAATTTCTTCGCTTGTAGAAAATTGATGGGTATATTGTGAAGAGAGCTGCCACCTTTTTTAAAAATTTAACATTGAAATATGAGTATGAAACTATTTTCCTCAGCGAGTACAGGTTCCAAACTAGCATTATACCTACATTTTTACAAGGTTGCCACCTGTTACAAGTGGCGGAAATCGGAATGCGTTTTCTGGTTACATATGAAAAGGATAATTAATAAATAAATATAGGCAGGACCACATCTTCCAGGGTTTGCTAGTTGTTCCATAATTTTTCGCATAGATTTTATAGACTTTGAATACAATTTAATACCATCGAATCTTTCTTTTTGCTTTTAAGCGCGAAATGTGACATTTATTTTCTCTCATATTTATCGCAACTCCAAAAATAATACATTGATAGCGCTACTAATATCATATACCAATTCCATATAGAGATTGAGAGAGAAATACTGGAAAGACTATGTACATACATTTTATGTATGTATGCACGAATTTCCGTTCTTGCTCATTTTGAACTAGTTTAGAACCGCACTACTCCCAAACTACTCACGAACGAGTAACAACACAATCCCATATTATTACGAGACCACTACTGAAGTCGTTTTGAACTGGTGGCAAACTGAACTAGTCCTAGTCCTTAAATGGTATTTAAAAGGATCACGAAATGGTCCTGGAATGTTATCGAAATAGTGCCAAAGTTATCCTGAAATAAATAGGAAATAATCCTAAAATGGCCGCGAAATAACTAGGCTGGAAATAAGTAGTCACATGTAGTTACGAACAGTGATACGTATTTTGTTGTTTTATCTGATAGAAGCGTCGTGTCAAGACCTTGAAAAGTCACTATCAATGCGTTAAAGAAGGTTTGCTTTAATCTTTATCTGTTATGTTCGTGAAATCATAAATCAAGGGCGACACGTGACATATCGTGAGATTCAGCCAGCCTTGTTGAATTTCGAATAATTTGGCACTGATGAAATAAGGAAAACCAACTGAAAAGCCAGAATTTTTGTACACAATGAAAATGCGGACTTGGATTTATTGTTGCTTTTGTGGTTGTACATATGTGTGTGTGAATTTGTATTAACTCATAAAAGCGTCGTGTTGCGACCTCGTGACGAGACTCGCATGTCGCTACAAAAGTTTTATTTCAAAAAGCATTTAAATATTTTTTTATTTTTTAATTTATCGACAGTTGTAATAAGTGTTGCTAGATCTAGCTTCTTTTTTTATTTTATTTTAGCCGAATAGTTTTAATTTAGCCTCTAGCCTTTTTTTTTACCTTTTCTTATAATCAGTTGGCTGTTTAAGCCTTTCGTATTTTCCGGTAAAAGAAAATGTTTTTGATTACTTATCTCGCGAAAAGTGTAAATTCGATACTAACTAAGTGAATCTCATCGAAATGCAATGGAAAAATTTACACTTATATCAGTGAAAAATCTACAATTTACCGTCGAATTTTGGGCAGAGATTCAGAAATATAAAACATCGATAGTCGAAAATCATTTTGCCACTCATAGTTTTTTTTTTAAATTTTTTTTAAAATTTTTTTTTTAATTTTTAATCTTACTCCTTAAAAATAAATTTTTTTTAAGCTAATAAAGCCAATATCAATAAACGTAAACCATATAATTTTTTTATGAAATCGTTAGCGAAAAAAATGTTTGAATTATTGATTTATATGTATCGGGTGTTTTTTTTACAGGTTTGTTTTTCGAATAGAGATAAAACTGGCATTTTGTGGTCAAATCTGGCAACTCTAATGTCATTTATGTTCAGTTTGGTTTGCCATTTCATCATGAACAGGTTGACAAAAGAATAACGCTTGCAAATCGTGCAAATTTATTTCGAAAATAATGGTTCAGTTCGCGAAGTTTACCGCGAGCTCTGTCAATTTTATGGTCGACATAATCGTCCATCAGAGCAATTAATTCGGTTAACCATGGATCGTTTTCGCACTACGTTTACTCTATGTGATAATACGCATCCGCAGAGACGTCGAACAGTGCGCACCGAAGAAACAATTGCCGCTGTAGTTAGAGCAAAGTGTTGAAGAGGACCCGAATGAATCGATTCGCCACCGTGCACAGCAATTGGAGCTTTGTCCATCAACTTTATGGAAGATTTTGCGCAAAGATCTTGGCTTGCGACCTTACAAGATCCAGCTTGTGCAAGAATTAAAGCCGCGAGACCATGCAATGCGTCGTGATTTTGGTGTATGGGCCGAAAATGAGATTGATCTCGATGCTGATTTTCATCGCAAAATTTTGTTCAGTGATGAGGCTCATTTTTGGTTGAATGGCTACGTCAACAAGCAAAATTGCCGCATTTGGAGTGAAGAGAATCCACATGAGACCCTTGAAACGCCATTACATCCACAAAAACTGACTGTTTGGTGTGCTCTATGGGCTGGTGGAGTCATTGGGCCGTACTTCTTCCGCAATAATGCTGGAGAGGCAGTTACCGTTAATGGAGACCGGTATAGAGCCATGATAACCGACTATTTTGTTCCTGAATTGGATGGCATGAATGTGGATGAGTTGTGGTTCCAACAAGACGGCGCTACATGCCACACAGCGCACGTCACAATCGATTTATTGAAGGAAACATTCGATGAGCGCATAATTTCGCGGAATGGACCTGTAAATTGGCCACCAAGATCGTGTGATTTGACACCATTGGATTATTTTCTTTGGGGATATGTGAAGTCGCTCGTCTACGCCAACAAACCAGAAACGTTAGGGGAATTGGAAGCCAACATTCGTGGCGTTATTGCCGACATACGGCCCCATATGCTCGAAAAAGTGGTTGAAAATTGGACCTGTGGAATTGGCTTTATTCGAGCCAGCCGCGGCGGCCACATGCCCGAAATCATATTTAAACATTAATGGCATAAAATTATCCTTCCAATAAAGCCAAATTGATGGACCTTAAAACGATTTTCTTGTGTTTTATTTCAATTCGAAGTTCTATACCCCTAAAAAAAACACCCGATACATATGTTTGGCCTTAAATACATTTTTTATGCTTTTCATTTTGGCTAATTAGCATTTTTTCGTCTTTTCATTGTGCCTATTTTGCTCTTTTTTTTTTAAAAGTTCTGGTAACACTGGTTGTACGGTAAATAGTTTTCGATTTTTTTATATATAAATAGTTACTTAAGTGCAAACATGTGATGTTTTCCATAGTTTTACTATCGCTAACATATTTAACTTTTTATTAAGTAATGTAAAGTGGACACAAAATCTGATAATGTCTGATATTGCGACACGTTTCATTCATACCCGAAAATGATTGGTATCTGCATTTCTACATAATTTTCCTTCATCAATTCCTACAAGTGTACGTAAATGCTACCAAATATGGATTTTTCAATGCAGATAACTTGAATTGAGGCACGTCAACCAACATCAAAATTTGTCCTTACAAAAAAATGTTAATAGTGTCAGAAGGTGACTGTCATAATAAATTTAATAAAGAATGGTTCCTTAATATGGCAGGTGCTTCTGCTGAGCTGATCGAATTTTACGATTAGATTGGATAAATTGTGTGTGGAAGTGTAGTAAAGTGAAGTTGTTAGATGGGATAATAATTTAATACCATTTAATTGAAGAAAAAAAAATAATTTGAACTGAACTCTTTGCTTTAATATCACAATCGCTTTTTAAAGTAATAACTTTCACTAAAAACGCCAAAACAAAAGTACTGCATTACTGTCGTAAGTGTTTTTGATGACCGAAACTATCCAATTTTATTTAATTTAGCTATCATCTGCTATTTATCTCATAATCTAGTAGTTGACAATTTTAAAGTATTGCTATTTATAAAAGCATAATGCGAAATTTGAGAAAAACCAAATACATATAGCATTTCTTCGCAAGCAAAAAATTCCAAAAGAATTACCAACGGAAATTTTTAAACACTTGAAACTTATATTCTGTTATATTGAAATTTAATTGCACAAACGCAACGCTTAAAACTGATTAAAAAGCTTGCAGACTTGTTGATATTTTTTTTTTGTTTTTGTGAATTTTGTACAATATTTCAAACTTTGATTTATATCATATATGTTATGAAATATTTGGACAAAAAAAATAATTTAATCAGTTGGCATGAAAAATATTGTGAATATTGTTCCAATAGATAATTTTTTATTATACTACTGATACCGGCTTATTAAATTTTTTCGTTGTACTGAAAAATTATGTATTTTATACAATTGTTAAAAATAAAACTTTGCATTTTTTTTTTTTGCATTTTGCGGCCCCTATGGCAAATATCTATTATAAATTGACAACAGCCGTAGTCGAGTATTTTATCCGTGCGCGATATCAAATGATTAACTTAATTAAATTCTTGACCAGAGTACGAAATCGAATAAAAACATTGAAAAAGTTTTTCTAGTGATTTGAAAAGACACACCTCCAAGCATGTACGCAATCCGAATCAACTTTCGGAAGATTTTTGCATTTATAATTTATTTCAACATAAAGTTATCAAAATAAAAAAAGTAATATCTTCTTAGCTGAAGTTTAGGCATGAAAAAGTTGGTCCCACCGCACCACAAACTGTAAAAGAATTTCGGCCCCGCATTATTATCATTACCATTATTTTATAATCTTCTGGCAATCAATTTGAAGCTTTCCATACATAGGAAATATTTCGTTCCGCTTCCAGACTTGTTGATATTTTTTTTAGTTTTTGTGAATTTTGTACAATGTTTCAAACTTTGATTTATATCATATATGTTCATACAGAGCGTTGGTATCGTAAAAAAACGGTGAGCATTAGAGGGTAAATGTTTTTACCTAAGTTATGCAATATCTTCGTTCATAACAATTTCTTATAGTCCTTGAATTAATCAGCACTTTTTATTTTTGAGCTTTATCAAGAAAAAATAAAAACTTTCGATAGTCATTATTCGCAGTAAAGAAATCAATTTCTGCAGAGGGTGGTTGGCAGAGTTACGATACTTTATTTATCAATAAAACTGTTGGAATTTTGAATGGCATTTTTAAGAAGTTCTTAATATACTTTTTAATAACCTTGTACGGATACTTCACAATTACGAAAGCTACACTGATACCAAAAAAGTAATACTCGTAGAGGGCAGATGTGTGTGTGCATATAGATTTTGTACATTAAAACTTGATTCAAAATACGTCAATATTTTCCAAGCCGAAAATTTTATGGAACGATTTTCCGTCATCCCTTGTCAAGTTTGGTTCAAAGACAAGTCGCTTTCGGCGTTGGGCCATCTTCAGTGTAATTTTCGATTAAAGAAAAACATAAGCACAGAAATTAAAACGAAAACAATGAGCCACTCAAAAATAAAAAATAAGAAACGGAAAAAGAAAAAGAGTCAAACTGGAGGGCGAGTAAAAAACATAATATGACGAACAAGGAAAGACATTTAATCTGGTTTTTTTCAACACTCTGGTTTCATCCAGCAGAATAAGTGTATAATTTTTTTGAAAATTTTTATAAAATATTTGAAAAGAAGATAGTTAAAGGCCCAACGTACCAAAATTGTGACACTAGAGAAAATTTATAACTTACCCAAAAATATTTAAATATTTTGAAATTCAAATGTTGCGTTATCACAAAATCCGAAGATCTCGTCGCGTACAGTTGCAAAATCTGTACGTAAATTGCAGTCTTTTGTAAAGGGTGGCTTTTTTTAGACGTGTTTTTTCAATGTTAGTCTTTTTGACAGTTCTTACTTGATTTATACTCAGTTCAAAATAAACAGATTTACTCCGGAACAACGTTTGCAAATCGTGTAAATTAATTACCAAAATAATGGTTCGGTTCGCACGATGCATATTCCGAAATTCGGTCGACGTAATCGCTCAGCAAGGTTGGTAATTTGAGCAACCATGGATCGGCTTCGCGCACGATTACTTTAGTGAATAATGGGCATCCTCAAAGATGCCGTACAGTGCGCACCGAAGACGCTATTGCTGTTGTGAAGCAGAGTATCGAAGAAGACCTGAATGAGATCATCCGCCATCGCGTGCAATAACTGGAGCTGTGCCCATCCACTTTATGGAAGGTTTTGCGGAAGGCTTTTGGTTTGCGGGCTTACAAAGTCCAACTCGTGCAAGAATTGAAGCCGAACGACCATCAAACGTGTCGCACGTTCGGTGAATCGGCCCAAAAGATGATGGCCACCGATCCCGACTTTCACAAGAAAATTTTTTTCATCAATGAAGCTCGCATTTTGAATGCTGGTGATTCACAAACTATTTTTGAGAGGCCGTAAAATCCTCAAAAAGTCACTGTTTGGTGTGATCTATGGACAAAGGGTCTATATTTCTTCAAAAATCAAGCCGGTCAATGTTATAGTCAATTCGGAACGCAATAGAACCATGCTCTTTCGTGCCTGAATTCGAGGATGTTGATGTGGACGACCTTTTGTTCCAACAAGACGGCGCTACATGCCATACAGTCAATGAAACAATAAATTTATAGAAGGAAACAGTTTTGGTGAGCGCCTCATCTCGCGTCGTGGACCTGTGGCGTGGCCTCCGAAATCGTGCGATTTAACACCGCTGGACTATTTTTTGTGGGGTTATATCAAGTCGCTTGTCTACGCAGATAAGCCCGAGACGACTGCCGCTATGGACGAGAATATTCCATACGGCCAGAATTGCTGTATAATGTGATTGAAAATTGGTACTCTCGGCTGGAATTTATTCGAGCCAGCCGCGGTGGTCACTTGCGCAAAATAATTTTTAAAACATAATGGCAAACCGGTATCTTTATAACAAAGCAAAACTCTTGGCTATAACATTAAATTTTATGCCATTCTCGGCTGTAAAAGTAAGTTTTAAAGAAATAAATGCTTCATAAACTTAAAACAAAAAAAAAATATTTAAAAACTTTTCACGAACAGATGCAATAGATGGAATTGCCATGAGATTTAGATCTGCTCTGTGTGAGAGTTTCTTTGGCAGTTAATGCTAGGGCGGAGGCGGAAGTTTTTCACTGCCTGCTGATTTAATTTTAACATAATGAAGTGAAAGAATTGGGGCTCCCAAGGAGGGGTTTTGAGGTTCAAACCCCTGTCAAAATATTAAGACTGTAGTTCCATCTTACAACTACTTTATCTTTTTTAGTTTAGTGAGTGTAAAAAAAAAATTTTTCTGTGTGCGCCATTGTGTGAAAGTCTGAAGAGGCAATTTTACCGATTCACTTTTGAAACTTTTTTGGAATTTTGGCATTTTAATGTTGCATTATCAAAATATCGGGCAGTTAAAACAGAAAAATACGATTTTCACAGCGAAACTAAAATCGCCGAAAAATATCGGAAACAAATTTTTTTCGGTCAAATTGAAAAATACGTATCTTGTCAGTTTGACCAAGAAACAACATAGCTACGTATTTGAGTTTCAGGAAATACAGTGCAAATTTAAAAATAACGTAATTTTTTTTGCAATATCCACAAGGTGTATTGTTTTTTTTTATTTTTTAAAGAAAACTTGCTAGTTGTTGGGAACAATCCATTGTCGCTAAATGGAAATAATAAATATCCACGGGGGTTATAACTAATTTGGTTAACAAAAAACTAAAACTTCAAAAAAACTGAACGTTAAAATGTATTTGAAAAAAATTGAATTAATTATTCTTATGATTAGAGAAATATCGCTCGGTAGGGTTGAACGAACTCACGAGATTATTCAGAATTAGGAGAGAGAGAGAGACAAGTAAAATGCGAAATTGCGTAAAAAAGAAAACAAAAAACAGCATAGGCTCTCAGCAATAACGTGGAGACACGCGCACGTGAATGGGTCCAATAGATATAAAATATATGTACGTAGATATAAACATAAACAAGCCTACGCACATACATATGTACGCACAATATATACTACACACATATATTTATAGAAACGAAAGCAAATGTTACTAAAAAGCTTTCTATTTTTAATTCACGTTCTATTTTGTTTTCAAATGCAAATATAAAAAATTTTAAAACTTAAACGAAACTGTGGAAAAAAGTAGTGGAGATCATTTTGTGTGCCATCAAAGTAATAATTGGACTTATTAATGTAATTTTTGCATCGATTCGGAAAAATTTGATTTACATTTTTTTCGTGTAATTTTCATATAATCTTTGTGTTTGTGTAAACTGATTTTTTATTTACAATATTTATAATAGTTTCTGTTCATGAATACTCGTTTCGTTAAATAAAATAATTCGAGTGAAGATAGTGAATCTAAAGTTGACTTTGTGTTTTTTTTTTTGTAATAAGTTTCAACTAATTCAATACGTCTTTAATTTTTGGTCGTCGACAAATTAAAAAAAAAAAAATAAGTGTAAAATTGACTATTTGTGGTTTATTGATTCAAAACCTTTTAAAAGTTTTCGCAAAAAAATGTAAATAAAACAAGATATTTGATGTTTTGTGGTATGGATGAAACTGTGACACCCCTCGCGACGGTCGAAGTCACAAATTAGCAGTCACAATAATTTATCATTCGGTAACTGACACAGTAATGTATCGAAAAATGTACATTTGGAGTGAAGAAAAACAGCAGCTTTCAAAACAAAAAAAAAAAACAAACAAAAAAACTGGGAATGAGTTGGTGTTTCAGATATAGCTACTATTTTTGGGGAAAATAGATTTCATTTTAAGTAGGTTTTCAGTAATTTTTAAGAAACCTTTACTCAATCGGGAGAAAATTCGCAATTTGAAGACAAAAAATTACAATGTAAGAAACAATTTTCTCAGAATTATTTTTTCAGTGCAGTAATGTTAGTAATCGCAAACAAGTATGGAATTATGAAAAAGGGTGCACGCGTGAACCGCATATTAATTTTTAAATACGAATTGAAACCTCATTACTCAGATTTCAATAATTTCACAAGTTTAAATGGTCTGACTAACTGTTTGCAAAAAATATCGACAAAAATGTGTATTGTTGTTGCAAAAAAAAAAAACAAAAGCTTCTATCTATCTATGAACTCATAACATTTGTCTGTAGGTACTACGCATCTATTCTGTGACTGTTTTCACGTTACTTATATGTAAAAAAAACATAATATATATACATGTACAGTATATATACTTTCTTTCCTGCCATTTTGTTGGTATGTAGTTTATAGACTCAAATCTAATGAGCCAACTCGATATGTTTGCAAAATGGTATTTATTATGCTTAGAACAAAAAAAAAATCTATATATATTTAAAAATTTATTTACAGTCCGATTTGATTTATGTACCTACACTCAAATGTCACACTATCCACACGTGCCGCTGGTTTAAATATATTTTGAAAGAACCGTTTCGAATTCGAAAACGCATTAACTAAGTACATACGGTATTGTTCGTGTATTAAGCCACAAAATTCAATACAATACAGTTGACCACTTGTGTTTACTAATTTTTTTTTAAATATTTTTTTTTTAAAACTATAACTCATTGTGTTACATAAACTATATAAATAAAATTTTCAAGAAATTCACAAAAACTCATCGATTTTCAAAGAATTTTCAAACTTTTAAATCAGAATTTGAAATAACTTTTTGGGTATGCAGTTTTGTAGCCTGTTTAATTTTACTCTAACAAAGTTCAATATTCAAGTGGCTGAAAATTCTGGTTGATTTTTGATAATTTTTTTTACAGAAGTAAATTTGGCTCATGCGTTATCTTATTCAAAATTCTTCAAAAGTACAATATTAAAAATTGTGATTTAAAAGTTCAAAAGTTTTATGAAAATTGTTTGAAGTTCTATAAATTTTTGTGAATTTCGTAAAATGTTTGAAAGCTTTATTTATATAGTTCATGTTACAAAACGAGTTAGATTTTTGTGAAAAATTATTAAAAATAAATTAGTAATCAATCATAAGGGTATTATACTGAATTTCTTTGCTTAAAATACGAACAATACTGTAAAGAAAAATATTTTATTTGAATGAAATTTTTAATAAATATACGTACATTTATGAATCCACATACTCGTAAACATAATAAATCTTATCGCAATATTTCAATTTTTAGGGTGTATCGCATAGCGCGAGGTGGTACATTTCGAGGTACTTGTTTTAATTAAAAAAACAAAGCAATAGATTCAATTTTATCGGATAATCTTTAAGGTAATGTCAGAGGATCATTACTTTTATCAATTTTTTACAGATTATCTCACTCTTTCAACTATAGCCCCCAACTGCCGCTAACGTGGTCCATTCTCTAGTTCAAACTTTCAATGACGCCTTCGAGCATTTCGAGTAGTATTTGGCAAATAACGCGAGTAATCTTGGCTTCTAATGTCACACATATGTACCTGTTGTTTCATCTGGAGTTAAGGACAGCTTCTTTTGTGTTTGAACCGATGCGACGGACTCCGTAACCGAGCATGCAACGTGTGCTTTGGTCACCCGGAGTGCCCCGGGCTCGCATCTCAACCGGAGTTAGTAACGTCAAGAAAGCATTGAAAGACTTTTTTGCTTGCAAGTCAGTGGCGGATTTAAAAATGGTCAACAAAAGAAGAAGGCCCCCAGATGAGGATCCCGGAATATGTTTGAGTATCAGTAAGTTGATTTCTCGACATAAACCCATTCTGCCTACACACATCGAATCTTCGGATTGGATAACAACACGTTAGTTAAAGATACGAAATTTTTTCATTGATAGCTGACTCTACAACAAATGTTGCTCACCTGGATCAAATGGCCATTTGGATTCTGATACGTTTCAATTTAGGAAGGAAATTCCAATGTGAGCAGTGAGCAGTAAGGAAAGTTTTCTTTGTTTCGCTAAAGTGAGAATTTGCAACGAAATTACTGCAAATATGTGTGTAGTGACGGTGTTTCTGTCATGTCTGTGGCGAGCAGACGAACCAGCTAAATTAACCCTGCTGTTAGGTTAAGACCATTTGGTCCAATTTTTTTTTTTGTTTTCTTTGTAACTTTGGAACGGTGATATATACTGTCTAAATTTTTCAGCTCAGGTGGTCTTTTCATAAAACAATATTATGTGCGAAAATTTAATTCTCTGACTTAAAACTGGACTAAGATAAATTGAAAATTACGAATCTTAGGTTAAGGGACCATTTGGTCCATAGTATATTTTCTTTGATTTTCTTTACATTAATTTTCCAAAAATAAGTATTTATTAGTTTGTTTGATATTTTTTGGCACTACATGATGAGCAAAAAAATGTTTTTCGGTTGGTTTTGCAAATAAACGCACTGCAAATGGAGCATTTTACAACAGACTTAGACTTGCAGCAACTACAAATTCCTCGCTTTCGAGCTCCTGAACTAGAAGCATTTTTAGAGCAGGCCACTGGTGCTGGGTTTTACCAGAGTTGAGTAAATAATAAAATAATAATATTTAGCAAGTATTGAACCAAACTAAATATAAAGACTAAGATTAAATTGTTATTTTGTATGAAAACTGCAGTATGGACCAAATGGTCCTCTAACCTAAGATTCGTAAGTTTTTTTTAACCTAACAGCAGGGTTAAGAGAATTCGTCGGCATCCACTCATTTGTACTTAGCTCTAATCCATGCAGCAGAGAATAATGCGAGTTCATCCATTTTACGCAGTAATTGAGAGCATATACAAATATTTCTCGCAATTACATCGACGCATTGAACGCAATTTCAGAAAAAAGTTGAAGGGCATCACGAAGTTCGTGCGTATTTGGCATTCAGCTTCTTCAAGAATTGGGCTAAGAAATATATATGTATGTAGATCAAACGTTCAAATTGAAAACGATGAACTTCATGAAAAGGATTGTGAAGGAAGTGAGTCAAGAGAAAGATTACTGCACATTAAAGGTCTAAAAAAAGCTGTGGCAGCGATAATCCAAAATTTCGAATGTATTGTCAATGGCATAGAGGATAAAATCTAAGAAGATATTATGAATGCCCGGTCATTACAGTCCTCAATGAATTGGTTGTTTTATCTCAACTTATTACGTTGGCATTCCGTGCTCAGCGTTATGAGTAATGTGCAAGTTCAATTGCAAAAAAAAAAGAACACTGGATTTGATAATAGCGGTGAGGTTCATTTCAATTGACTTGAAGAAATAAACAGACTTGAGAAACGAAAACACGTACGATGATATTCTTGTTCTCAATGCGAAACACAAATGGGAAGAAATGGGCTGGAAAAATGCTGATTTTCCTATCGATGCTTTCGGTTTTATGATGTTTGGAAATCTAAGCAATCTAGAAGAAAACAATTTGCAAACCAACTGAACCCTCTTAAAGATTGCAGACTGGATCCTTTTCTTTAAATCTGCCACTGTTTCGAGTATACTTTTGCTATGAAAAAATTCTCACAAAAATCATTTCCCGCTTGGTGTCGTCGTAAAACTGCAAACATCTCAATCAATTTGTGATATATTATCAAGACACATACCAAAACTTGTAGGAGATTAATATTATTTTAACTAATAATCTTTAATTTTTTACTTAACTAATAATTTCGGATTGGAAAAATATAAGTCGATACAATATTCTGATGAAGGAGGTATTTGGCGACTCTATGCTTAAACTGAAACTATTCGTATGACATAACTACATATATCGTAGCGACTTTATAAGAAAAAGCTTAAAGTACGATAATGTAAAATTCCCCCCTTTGCAAAACCAAAAAAAAACCCCAAAAATGATTTGTACATCTAACCCACTTCAAATGAGATACAAGGGGCAATAACATCATCCCGTTTGTTGACTTCAGAAACTGTTTGGAAAATTTCGTTATTATCACATTGGATACACACGCGTCCTTGTAAAACTTGATGTTTTTTATACAAATCATACATACATATATTCCACATATGGTCACATACATACGTACACGAAATGAATGTGAATGCGGAGAAAATCGTTTGATCAAATTAAATCAAATTACGTGAATGTACCGAATATGCGAAAAAAGGAAGGGATAAAGGAGAAAAGTAGATCACAGGCGCGCACTAATGAATGGGCTAAATAAATAAGACCACATATGGAAATGCAATACATACAGATGCTACACTTAAATATATTCATTAGGTTATATGAAAATGACTGCTTTATTAATAGCTTTCGTAGTCAGTTGCAATAATAAGAATGCCGCAAAAAAAAAAGATAAAACTAGTAATAAGTAAATAAAAGTGTTGTTATGTCTACACGAAAAGGAATATTCAATACATATGTATGTACGTAAATATGAACAGCTACTTGCAGTAGCAAAGGCGACAAAGGCATGACCTGACCCCTTAAGCTTATGGGAAATGAAGTAGATTTTTTTTCTATTAAAGCAATTCGACAATAGGTGTATTACTGCGACAAGTGGTATGCCAATCAGGGTGACCAGAATTTGCTTTTTTAAGTTCTGAAACATAGGCAGATTTGCACTATACTTTGGCAAAAAATACTAGAAATACCGTGCGTGCGCCGGTACGCTTTAAAAAAAATCAAATCGAAATAAACATCTACATAACTACGTTGATCATGGAAAAAATTGAATTGTGGTCAAAATAAGTAGATTCCAAGCCATGTCTAAGACATATTTGATTTTTTTCTTTTATTATTTAAAGCCCTATGAAAATCCCATTCAGTAGTTTCGGAGCTTAGAGAGTATAAATTGACAAACAAAAATTCTAAAAATGATTCTAATATATAAAACGATCACTTTCGTGATCGATTTCGATTTCTGTCGCTTATAACAGGTGGCAACCCTCCCAAAAATATTGTCCCGCCTTGAAGAACAGTTTGACACTCATATTATAATATTTTATATAGCTTGTGTATAATTTAATAAAATTTGACTTTTGAAAAAGGTGGCAACCCTCTTTAAAATATTCCCAAAAAATTTCTCATATCGAAACCAATGGCCCATATTTCACTTTTTCATATAGTTTGTGCTCCTTAGCAAAATGAACCGTTTAACACCCATATATTACTATTTCATATATGTACTGTGTATTATTACATTAAACTCGACTTTTCATGTAGATGGCAACCTTCCATAAGCTATAAGCCTTCTTATCAGCGAATTGACTAGTTCGACACCCATATTTTCATATTTCATATAACTTGTGTGTAATTTACTCAAATTCAACTTTCCAAACAGGTGGCAACCCTCATAAAGTTGGCTATGGACCTTCTTGTCGAGAAGAACGTTTCGACACAATTTTTTACTATCTCATATAACTTTTGTTTAATTTAATTAAATTCGACTTTTCAAACAGGTGGCAACCTTCTTTAAAATATAGCTAGCTATAAATAGGCTTCTCCTTAATATTTTCATTCATGTTGTCTGAGAAGAGCCCTAGTGAAATTTTACGGCGCATAGTTCTCTTGAACATTTTAACCCTCGCCGACTTTCCAGATTCTATTTTTGGCGGGTTATTTAAAGCAAGGTTCAAAAATACACTTTTAGATGGAGCGAATGGGTTAAAAACCGGAAATTTTTTTATAGTGTCACCACTGATTTTTCATAATCTTTCTTTTTGTCAACGGTCTTGCACTTTTACCTCCATATAACTCATGGTCGGGGTTTTCTTTTTATATGGAGGAAATCGCGAAACACCGTCATATAAGAATTTTTTTTTTTAATTAAGGATGCTATGCAGGATATATAACTGCATATGCAAATTTTCAAATTTCAATAAAGTTTTAAATTTACATTTGGTGTAAAGTAATAAATATTATTATTCGAATAGGAGCTCATATCGTATATTTTGAATAAAATTTAATGGAATATTGCTTTCAAAAATTTTATATTGCGTATTGTCACTAAATGCATTGATGATAACATGAAATTGAGATTTTCTATATAAAAAATTCAATTAAAATTAGTAAACAATGTTTAACATACTTATTCTCAATTGCGAAATTATAAATCCATTTACTTTCCAATAAGTTGTTATTAGCAATGAAGTGTTAAGCAAGATTGCTATAGCTGAGTAGAAAATAGTTCAATTCTACTGCAAATTAATGGCAAACTTTCCACTGAGAAAAATACTAGGTTTTAAGCGGTACATTAACCTAGTTTTTGTCACACTGTAAACAATAAGAACTAGTCGATAGTGCGGAACAAGATTGTCTCAGTGTCATATATTTTTTATACATCTGCTGAGAAATACCTCTAAATAAAAAAAGATGGTATTGTAATTTCATTTTATTTGGAACTTTTGATGAATTAATATTTTACTAAACAACAGTT
Source organism: Anomoia purmunda (assembly GCA_951828415.1). Lineage (NCBI taxonomy): Eukaryota > Metazoa > Arthropoda > Insecta > Diptera > Tephritidae > Anomoia > Anomoia purmunda. Next base: position 47,928,851 of record OX639997.1, on the reverse strand, counting down.
GCAATAAAGATTTCATAGAACATATATTAATTTGATTTCTTTCTAGTCAAATTTATTTAAATCAACTATAATTTTTGAGCTCAAGGCCATTTATAAAGACAGTATTTTGGCGGAAAAACAGTCAGCTACTCTTTCGGTGATCACTACATCTCCTCATCGGACTTTTTTCATGAATCCACCAGGATGTGAACTCACAACCTTCGACCTGCTATCCGGCTTGTGAACTGCTGTTGATTTATATTAATTGTTTGACCTAATTTATTTAAATCTAGAATAATTTTTGAGTTCAATGTCAGTTTATAAGGAAAGGTTTTCGATCGTCGATCACTGGCTATGTACTTGCCCGGATCGAGTCGTGAAAGAAATCTAATGATGAGATGTGGTAATGTGGTGATCTTCGAAAAAGCGGCTATAACTACTACCGCTCTGACAGTTGGTGTCTCTTTTCCAAAAATAATTTTCATTATAACTGGCCTGGAGCTCAAAAATTATTCTCGGTTTAAATAAATTCGGCAAAAATTAAAAATTAAATAGTTTTCTTTACGGCTGCGGCTGCCGAAATTATATAACATAATACTTAATAACTTTTAAATTTATATTAAATAATTCCTACCAATAATCATACTTGTCCCATTATAACGGCAAACATTTTTAAGTTTTTACGATGTGCCTATTTATGGCAATTTCGGTGGACAAAATATGTGGCGCTCACGATGGGTGAAATTTCATAAGGGGCGTACCAGGGTTGGGATGGTTTAAGTGAGGTCACACTCTTGTCATAAGCCAAAAAAAATCGGAAAAATTGCTACCGTCTGAGGTTAGTAGAGTCTATTTCTTAGTAATTTTTATTCCATTTCAAATGCATTTACAAAAAAATAATTTCTAACTATGAAAGGCATGTGAGTTTTGAAACCTTACTTTGGATTCGTAATCGGCGCCAAAAAGAAAACACAAAACCCCCAAAAACAAAACAAAATTTAAAAAAAACAATAAAAACGCCAGTAGTTTTCGTAAAACTAATGGAAGCTAAGAAAAATGTTGACATAATTTAATTCTTAATCCTCCACCCCATTTTTAAAGAAATTCACTCAATTATTGTATTCTCAATATCAATTTTCTTGGGTTGCGTAACTCAAAAAAACCCTCGAGTATTATGTTTTTAGCGAATTTATAAATTTTTAACTTTTTGTTCGCTGCATTAGATCCGCTATTTTGGATTTTTGAAGATATACATTTTTAAACCATTTTTTGTATAATTTAAGTAGCCTTCGTGAATCCTTATGTTGTTTTTTGAAATTATTATATCGAATTTGGAATCAGCGACACTAACACCATAGTAAACATTTTGTCCGTCTTAATTTTTTATAGACGAAATCAGTTCTACTGACCCATTGTGTGATGACCGATTAAATAAGTACTAAATATCTTAGGAACCAAATAGAGCACCATGAAATTTAGTTGATACTAAGTAAATATCTTTGCTTTTTCTTTTAAATATTTTTTATTTATTTTTCTTTTCAGTATCGTCTTCGTTTCCTTCATTTTCATTTTCATTTTCGTATTCATATGCATATCAAGTTTTCTTTGCTTTACTTTAAGCAATTGGATTTTTCAAAATATTTATTCAAACCTTGAGGCACCTTAGTATTACGTTTTTCCTGGAAAGCTTTCGATTTACTGTCGTAGCATTTAAAAATATTTCGAGATTCGATGTAGATCATCATTGTACTATAATCGATACATTTTTTATTTTAAATAAGTTTCAAGGCTTTAGAAATATGTCATTACCAACACGTTTACCTCTAAAAAAAAACCTTCAACGTCACATCAGTCCGTCGTGCTTTATTCAAGGACATCTCAATTTTTTTTTATCTGCTCTAATCATTCTTGAAAATTGCGCAAATCTCCGTGTGGTCTGATTGTATGCAGTGGCGCACACAGAAAAATAATTAAGGGGGTAGATGGGGGCTAATTAAGCTAATTTAATAAAGAAAAGTTAATTAGTTTCAAGATAGTATTCCAATTTTAAGATAGGCGGGTTTTAACTCCAAAATCCCCCGGCCTCCCTTCGGGTCCGCCAATGCTTGTTTGCGTATATGTTATATGCAAGTATCTTTTGAAGGATCTCTTAGTGCTGTCAATCGAAAACAAATTTAAGATTAATTGATATACTACTTGAGTTGTTTTAAATCTTATCAGCGCTATAGTTATTCTCCGATAGTGGCATACAATTATCGAACTACACATATGTGCATAAAAATGTAATCGAATTCGCTTGCAAAGTTAGTCTGAAATTTTTAGAAAACGTATGATTGGTTAGCAAAAATAAATTTGAATACCGGTGCTCTTCCATTTTTAACAAACACTAAGTCTGCTGTACAGCAAATTTAATCGATAAATACAGTTATGATACTTATCGTGATAACAATTCACACAGGTTGTATCGACTTTATTACTATATTATAACTGAAAACTTTTCTATGTGTTGCTATTTAGGCACAGTATCAGTTCTCGGATAATATAACATCAAAAGATTGTCAGCTTACACTGTGTAACAAATTCAGGCTAACAAAAGTTAGGTCGATTCTGAGAGTGAGGGATGCAAATAGAGGCTAATTTAGAAGACCCGTATCGCGGCGTTTGTTTATGTTAGTTCGAATTTTTTTTTAATCGACCTTCGAACTTTGCAGTCAAATGCCGATTTTCAGCATATTGTTTATATGGTCTTTTGGCTATAACTCGTCGACTAATTAATATTTTTTCAATCTGTTCAATCTGTTATTTCTAGAGACCTTTGCAACAATTAAAATTAAAAAAAAAAAATTGATTTAGAAAAGTTTTGTAGTGCTTATGAAGCAAAATGTTGGAAATGTTTATTTTTTTCATGCTTTTTGAACATATTTTCCACAAAACTAAGTCTTTTTTGCTTTCTGTTTGATCTATAATATGCTTCTCAGTTTCTTCAATAAATTTCATTTGAAAAGAAAACAGTCATAATACAAAACCTGCGTTTTCCAGCTTAATATTAATTTACTTCTCATTTCTTATGTACCAATTTTTTCAGTGTTGGTTTTGAAGAAACGTTGAAAAAGAAATTATAAACATATGGAAAAAATATAATTTTGAAATGTTAAATTAAATTAATGATTTGGCCAGTTGCCGTTTAGCAGGCGGCTGTGGATCAACATCACTGCTCTCTCTAATATCTTGGCCATCGTCATCATCATCAGCAAATTATCGTCTCATATTTTTTAGCAAATGATTCGCCAAGTTTTCTAGGGACTCTACTTTTAGAGTCTTTACCTCATTTTGTTTTCATAATGGGTTCAGAGTTATCAAAAATTGACAGAAGTTCCGAACCACGGCAAACGTAGTCCCTTCGAATTTATGAAATATTTTATGTGGCCTATGAATCTTTTTTATGGCCTACTAAAACTTTTATGTCCCGTCTTAAATTTAAAAAAAAAGGGGGCACAACTTATCAAAATATATGTATAAACATATGAATGGAAATTGTAGAGAAATTATTTTCTTAGGAAGGTTTAAAGCCCCATTGAAAAAATAGTCTCCATGACCCTTACTGCAAGAAACGCCTCAAATAGAAAAATCGGAAAGTCGTTAGAAAAATAATATGATCTGGAAAATTATTTTTCGGAAAATTTCGTTATGGATCTCCTCTGGCGAAACCTTTATACAAAAAAGGTAAAAATAAAATATTTGAAATATACTACATTTTAGAAGCTCTCTTTTTAACTTAAACTATTTTTTATTTAATTTCATGTAGCGCTCAGCTTCATTTACATTCAGATTCTGTCTGAGAAGATCTCTAGTAAAATTTTTCGAGTAATGATTTTTTAGATTGTTTTAGTCTTCTAAGGACTTTATAAAAATGGTTTTTTGATAAGTTTCTTGAAGTAATGGTCAAAACGACACTTTTGGGTGGGAACAAATGGGTTAAAATATTTAAGAAAAATATTTTCTGTGGAATTTTACTGCAAATATCTTAACCTTTTGTTTCGTTCAGAAATATGTTTGAACCAATTTTTACACATGAAATCATAAATCTACAACTTCTTAAACTGACATTATACATATTTACTATTAGAAGTGTATAACGTGGAGATTTAAAGCTGTGCAAAGCATTGCTACTCTTTTTTCTTAAGTAAAAATTTAACGAAAGTCGCGTCAGAATCGCATAACGATGGTCGCGTCATCATCGCGTCACGAAATCACACACAGAATATTTGCATAGGGTTGCCACCTGTTTGTTGTTTCGAGTTTAATTAAATTATACAAAAGTTCTATGAAATAGTAAAGGAGGGGTGTCAAACGATTTCTTTCGAGGAGAAGGTTCATAGCTAACGGTATGGGGGTTGATTATACATAAGTTATACGAAATAGTAAGATATGGGAGTCGCATTCGTTTCGCTAAGAGCAAGTGTATGGGTATATTACGAAAAGGGTTGCCATCTTTTTTAAAAGCCAAACTCAATTAAATTATACACATGGATATAAAATGATAAAATATGAGTGTCAAACGCTTTTGACAATTTGAGAGGGTTGCCACCTGCTATATGTGACAAAAACCGTAATTCGTTTTCTGGGAAATTAATAAATAAATAAAAGCAGGGCAACGTCTGCTAGGCTTTTCTTGTAATAAAATCAGTAACATTTGAAACATTCAGAATTATTAAATAAAATAACAACAAACATTTGCAAGTTTACAGCAGCAAAAAAAACATAAAAATAACAGCAGCAACAAAACAAAAAATAAAAAAAAAACAATGTGTTGAGGAGAGAAAATCAGCAACAAAAATAAATCAAATAAACACTTACACACACATACATACAAACATACGTAGATTCATAAGTGTACAGCTTCGTCGGCAAGTGCGGCGCCCGGATTGGATGGCCAAATTGCCGCAACGTGTGCCTGTGTGTGTTAGCCCGTTTTTGTATTTACATTGCATATGGTCGGTCGGTCGGTCGGTTTGTATGATTGTATTGGTATACTGATGTGTTGTTGTCGCTTTAATATCAACGTAAGTAATGTGCATGTCAGTCATTTTCGAGTACCGTCCGGTATGACGGCGGAGCAAAGTAAATTAAATATAAGTATAAATGAAATATTTATGCTAACGTTTTGTTTAGTTGGCTTGAAATTGTCGCATGGAATACATACGTCTGTATATGGCTTACCAAAAAACGGATTTAACGAAACGTGATAGCGTGAAATTCTATTGAACGTCAAGTATCGTAAAATAAAGTGAGTGTTTATTGAAAAGAATAGTGAGAAAATTGTATAGCAATTTAAATATATTATAAAAATTCTCGAATAAGCAAGCAAAGCGTTAATTGTTGAGAATTTATTGATATAATTTATGAAAGCGATAAAAAAAAACAATAAAAATAAAAAATAAATGAATGTGCCGATACCACTAAAAAATAACCTTAATTCTTAAAACTTCAAAACAAATTAAAATAAACACGATGAAAGTGTGAACGTTTTTTTTTTTAATTTACATCAAGAGCAGAAAAATAAACAGTAACAGTTTCTTGTAAAACTTCTTCAAATACTAAAAAGCGGAAATTTTGTATTTACTGTCGGAAATTGTTTAATAATAATCGAAGTCGAAAATCTAAATAATTCAAGCCATTCTTTATTTTTAGAAATATGTGTATTAAATTAAATAAATTTAAAAAGTAGCAAAATGACTTTTTACCTAAAAAACAAATGACACAATTAAGCGCACTCTTTTCAATTGATATTTAAAAAATTAACAAAGCTATCGAAAATATTTGGAAAGTTTAGTTCTCACTAATTAAAACTAAATCTAAAAAAACAAAACAAGGAACGAAAATCATGTAAAGCGAATTTTAGCAAGCCAAAATAGTAGTAAATTTCATTGCAGAACTCAAAGCTTTAAAAAACTTTTCAGTGAAGTTTTGAAAAAAATTTGGTTTCAAACCAAATTTATCTCTACCGTGCAAAAGCAAATTCTGAGGTAGAATTATGATGAAATTACAAGACCTGTATATTGAAATCTTGTGAATACGCGGGCCAAAGAAATTTTGGTCCAAATAAAAATTGTAACTAAATTAACAGAAATTTAAACTTAATTTTGACCGACATAAAAAATCTTTGTGGCTCACTGTAATTCGTTTCCGACACTTTTTCTCCGTAGACTACAAAACATTATTTCCAAAATTTCTAGAGGCTAAAATATTATAGCGGACTACTCAGGGAAGATTTCCAAGCAAGCAAAATATGTGCAACATAATTTAAAGCTCTATTTTATTAACATTAACAGTGCGAGTTAACAGAGCTGTCATTAGTCTTTTAAGGACAAGTATTTGTTTTTTTACAATCTGCTAAATTCTTATACAGATATTGTCGGAAAAGCTAGTGACAATTTCCGCACATTTTTTTTTTTTAATTTGAATGCCAAAAAGTTTAATTTGTCACAGGGTTCATTTGTTAAAATATCATACAAATATGTATATTAACCGAAAAATTAATCGATATACAATTTTTGGCTCAGTTAAACTCTTTGGAAAACTTTTTGATAAAAAAACTTAAAGATTTATTTTATTATTATATGCAAACGATACATTGCAATATTAGGCATTCCAAAAATTTTATTTTCCGAGATTTTGTTTAAATTTAAACAATTTTAAATATCTAAACAAATAAATTTCAAGTGTAATTTTTGTGCCAGAATTAATATATGTATTTCAAAATATGTTTCTCCTGTTGGTAAAGTAACTGTGATTTGTAAATATAATTGCCTAAATGCAAAAAACAGTTGTAAGAAATTATTTTATTTATTTCAAAATCCATTTTTCAAGTTTTTGAAAGAAATAAAATCATGCTTAGTGTATTAATGTAAAATCGTAAAATAATTAACTGTGCATTTTGAAAACAAAAATATGATAAAACCTAAATAAATTCAGTTTATTAAGAAGACAGAGTTCTAATACAAAGTGAGCTTTTTTAAATTCTGAAACTTTTTTCGCAATCTAAATATCGAAGAGCAAAAATACTTTTTTCTAAAAGATTTTTGCTTATTGCTTATTCTTATTAAAATAACATATTTTTATTCGGCAGCTTTCGCGCAACAATCTATGTGGATGGAAATGTGAAAGTATTTGAAATTAACTATTTTACTTCGATTAAATTTCGAAAATTTTTTCAAAGCCCACTTAGTTAAAAAAAAATTGCAAATTTCTTTAAAGTCATTAAACTCTTTAGTGAAACTTCGTAAAAGTAGTTGCCTTACTATAAATTCAAATAATCATAATCCGTTTAGGAAACCAAAATAAGAAAACAAATATTTGTTTTAAAACAATATTTAGTAAAACGAAAAACAAATTTTTAAGTGTATAAATTTCTCAAAAAAAGAAGAAATATTACTTGTTTATATTTTCAAAATTTATTGAAATATATTTTTGAACGATTCTTTTGCGAATAATCAAAAGCTATCATAAAATATTAATTATTATTAGTAGAATAAAAAATACGAGTAATACAAAAAATTTGCTTTCAAAAAACGACTCCAGTGAATCGAAACAAATTGAGCAAATAAAAAAAAATTGAAAAATTAAAATATGACAGTGAAAAATTAAAAAAAAAAAATACCATTAACCTTATCATTCGCTCTCGGCTTGGATTTTTTCATTCATTTTCAAATTTTTCGAAGCGTTTCGTATTAAACTAACCACACTTTTTTGCGCTGCATCTTAAGCTCAACGCTCACAATGTCGTTGTATTGCACTCACCTTATTTTTTTTGCTAATCTACCAAAGGTCATAGGGAAGAACAGGTGTCGGCTGTTGACATTTGCTAGCTACTCATAAACATAACAATCAAAACACTTAAATAAAGCTTGCCAACTGCTCACCCAAAAATCAAAAAATATAAACAAAAGCAACAGAACAAACAAACAAACACAATCAAGCTGTGTAGACAGGTAGACAGACAAAGAGACAGACAGGCAGCGCCGTAGACGACGACAGCTGAAGAGCGCAAACAATCGACGACGAATTCCAGTCAAACACAGACTCGAACTGTAGAATGTATGTAATGCATCCACTTGTTTGTCGCTGGCGTCGGTGCCAAAACGCAACGCGTCCGCATTAGAAAGTCGGCCTTGTGTTGTTGTTGGCTGGCGCTCGTGCATTTTGCAAAGCCGTTCATTAAGTAACAACTTAATGCAACGATAAGCGGGCGACACGTTCGTTTAGAACGTAGCGAACGAAATAAACGAATGCTACGATTTTATAAAACAAACTAATAAAAAATAAAAAAAAACACAATTAAATGCCATGCTAACTAAATAAATGCAATATACTTTACACGTAGTAGTCAAAAAAAAAAACAAAAAACCAAAATAAAGTCAACATTTTAATTTTAGTTTTGCTTGCAATGTGTTTTAAAGAAAGAATTAAACAACTGAAAATAATATAACTTCTCAAATACATAGCAAAGCTAATAATTTTTTTCTTCTTTTATTTGTTTTTTTTTTTTTTTAGTGCAATCGGAATACGCAGAACCAATACATTATTGCAACTAAATATTTTTACACAAAAAAAAAACACAAAAAAAATCCATTTTGAAAAATTAAGTAGAGCATTTCCGTGCCAATTTCAAGTATTACAACTATACTCAAAGTAAAACCAAGCAATATAAAAAAATGACGGTGAAAAAAATTTGGCCAGTAGGCGGCAATCTGAGCGCAACTACAGCGGTAGCGCCTAGGGAAGACAACGAGGAGGTGTCAAAAGGAGGCTGTAAGTAGAGAATTTTTCAATCAATTTCTTTATATTTATCTATTTTTGAGGTATATACTATTTATATTATTCTACTATGGCAAGCTGCATATTGAAATATATTAAGCATTGAGAAGAAATTACATTTTAAATCAGACAGATTTCTATGATTTTTTTTTATTTTCACGAATATATTCTTTCTATTATTATAACTACTATTTATACTTACTATTATTATTCTTTTTATTTTTATATTATTTTTATTATTATTATTATTATTATTAGGCACTATATGTACTTATATACATACATAGGTCCATTAATAGTATTAAATCTCAGAATTGAGGTAACTCTAAACTAAGGTTAAGAATTTGAGTGGAGATTTGAGTCTATATTTGGTAATATGTAGAAAATCACACAAGTTATATTATGAAGTTTTTTTTATACAGGAAACCCATCTTACCAAAGTGCATTCTTAGCTTGCAGTGTTCTAACAGGTAGACAGTAAGAGTGTTTAGAATTTACGGGTTGAGATGCAGAAACCGGTCAGAGACCCGCAGTCGACCAGTGGTGCCGTTTTTTTTGTTGTAATTTTGTTTATTTTAAAGTTTTAATTTCCTCACAAATGAAAATTAAATTGGAAACAATGATATAAATTCCTTGTTTTTTGGAAGAAAATTTAAAAGAATAAAAACGAAATTGTATAAATTTACTATCATCTGTTCCTCAGCCTACACCAGGTTAACGATTTTCTATCTCAATCTAGCTTAACCTTTCGAAAAAAGAGAAATTTGTGTTAAGAGCTTTTAGGAAATTAATGAGTGAAGATATATTTCAAATTAATTTTGTTTAAAAATTTTCGAATGTAATTTTCATGGAAAATATGCGAGTTTGAATTTTACTTTTAACATGTAGAATGTAAGATAAAGACCATTTGAATGAATACTTGGTAAATTTTCAATGACTTTAATGGAATGTAAGGGAATTTGGGCATGGCCGAAATATAACATTTCCAATAAATCCGTCGAGCTACATATAACGAACCAAGTTAAAATGGAATTTAAAAATTAGCCGCAATTTTTTCATATTTTTTGAGAATTTGACAATTTTTAAGTTAAGCGCAGGGGCGTTCATGTGTTTAAAGGTTCAAATCTTCTTTGAATCTTCACTTTTTGAGCTTTAGCTCTGTGTCGGTAGAACTCGATCAACAGAAGTCTGGTAAGGGGTTATGGATTTTTTTTTTATAGTAATTTATTTTCTTTTACATTACTCAAGATCCACAAAAACTTCAACTTGTGGCGAGCTTGCAATTGCTTCAGAGAAATTGTGTAGTGCTTGCGAAACCTCTTTGTTGGTGGAGATGGATGTATATGGGCCTCCGCAGCGGTTTAGAACGGCTGATTTCCTTTCCTCCGCTTGAAATTTGATTCATTTTTTGCATATTGGCAGACTTTACTAGAACCTTAGCTCGAAGGCACCTACTCCCATACTTTTGATAATCAAGCATAAACCTTCCGATCACTCCTTCTACCCGATTCAATTTTAGAGTAAGGAATGCCTGTAATATCACAGAATTCTGTTTATTTAGCTTTTATGTGGAACAGAAGAGTGTGGCAACAAATATATCGTTTTTGTTTTAAATAAATATTACCCACAACTTACCAATAAACCTTCGTGGAAATACCAAGATTAACGAAACTCTGTTTCGTAACGTATAATATTTACTTAAGTAATTCATCTTTTTCAGTTCAGAAAACCAGGAACCAAATATAAGGGTATGAATTTATTAAAATAGAGTATTACTTATTCTTAACTTCGATATTTCAGGTTCTTGCACAACTAACTTGAACTGGTGGCAATTCTTTTTCAAATACAAAATTCGCCTTACCGCTAACTGTATTTACGAGCAGAAAGGGAAAGGTGGGTCGGATTTGCAGCTCCATATCGGCTTCCTCACCTAAATGTCCCTATTCCTTAAGAACATTTAATTAGTTTCGAACATTTAATAATCATGAAATGATATTTTCATTGCGGCTTTTAAACAGACAGATTAATTACAAAATGATAGCTGAGTATTTAATAAGAACGTGATTAAAATGATTTTTGGAGTAAAGAAAATTCATCTGTATTAATACCATTATTTAGTGGCACACATTTTCTTAACAGCAAACACAATAATCGGGGTCAAATTGTCTTACAGAAAAGTTCACTTAAAAGTCATCACTAATTTTTATTCAATTCACTCACATATAATTATTATTAAACTGTTTCATTATCTAATTAATCAATTACCCATGATTGCGATTTAACAAGTTTTTACTGATTTAAGAATTAATTTCGGAAAAGTTATATTTCGTAAAGGGCAATTTGCCTCCTGCAAATCGCCAAATGCCCTGTTTAGCGCAATTAATGCAAATAGTTTTATTAACTTTTCATTAAACAATCAAATGCATTTCAAATGTCATTCAGAAAAAAAACGTATCTAAGGTTTCTGATTGCATTGGTTTTTTTTCTACATATTTCAAGTGCAAACTCAATTGTTGTGAATGCATTTGTGTTTTTTTTTCAATTATTCTAACCCAATATCAGCTCGGATACTAGGCAAATTGTAAAAACAAGCAATTACATTGTGTACTCCACTTCATAAACGTGAATGACAATAATCTAAGTAAAGTACTTAGTGCAGTGATTATAAACTACTTCAATGTTGGGGAAAAAATAATTTTTGTAAAACGAAAACTATAACCTAACCACATTATTTCGAAAACAAGTACCCTCTTGAAATAGAGGCAAACGTGGGTATCGACTTTTTTGTAAAGCTTCATTTTTCGACGCAAATATTTATATCTCATACGTCTCAGCGTGGCTTAATAAAAACAACAAATAGAAAATATACATACTCGAAATTACAAGTTGGGAAACAATCTGGAAATATTGGGAGAAATATGCAAGAACGTTAGCAAAAAACAAACAAAAAATTACGAAAATCAATGAAATTTTGAAAAACTCAAAACACTTCTCATATTTTTTTTTATTAATAAAATGTTTTCAAAATTTCAAAATTTTTTTAAAAATTTTCCAAATTTGTTTATTTTTTATTTTTGCTTTTTGTTAATCTAAAATTGATTGAACTATGACAAGGCGAACTCTAAAAAAAATTGTAATTTCCGTTTATAAAGTTTTTTCAAAATTTGTAAAATTTTTCTAAATCTTTAATTTTTTTTGCTTTTGTTATACTAAAACTGAGTGAACTATACAAAGACGTACATAATAAACTTCCAATTTTTTTAAATATATACAAAATTTTCAAAACTTGTTTAACTTTTCCAAACTTGTACATTTTTTCTGCTTTTTGTTAAACTAAAACTGATTGAACTATATAACGGCGTACTCAACAAAACTTCTATTTTTTTCTTGATTTACAATTTTTTTTTCAAAATTTGTAAATTTTTTTTGTAATAACTTTTTTGCTTTTTGGTATACTAAAATTGAAAGAACTATTAAACGGCGTACTAAAAAAAAAATTTATTGATTTATAAGATTTTTTTAAAATTTGTAAAGTTTTTTCCAAATTGGTAAACTTTTATATTTTTTATTTTATAAATAAAATTTTTTTGATTTTTGTGATTCAATTACGCAAAAGATTTTTCGAGGAAAAAGATTGTGAATATTGTAAAAAATTCACTGTTTCACTTCGGCAGTGAGCCCACCGTACATAGTACATACATACACAAAAAACATATTGCATTAAAAGCACTCAAGTCTGGTAACATTTAAGTGTGTGTTTTTTTTCGTATTTGTTTTCATTTAGAATATTGCGTCAGATACAACTATTTATTTACACCCTATACAATTTAATCATTGCTTAAATGCGGAATACGTGAGAAAATGTGACAAAATCAATAGCTTATTAGACTTACATGAAAACATATATACATACATACATACAATGTTTACATAACACACTATACCGCTAGAATTTCAGTGAGGACTTTGACTGATTTCTTTTGTTTTTTTTTTCTTAAATACTTGTCCCATATTTGGCAAGCATTCGTCTTTATTACGCCAAAAGTAAGTTAGCTCAAAACAAAGTTGTATTGCAAAATAAGAAACGCGATATATTAAAAAGTGTTATGGAAAAGAAAAAAATGTTTACTGCAAATTTCGTACACAGAATGATCTGAAATCGTCGAAAACTCAACCGTTATGGAAAGGTCAATTCATGATTACTATTTTTTTTTTTGACTAAAACAGAAGAGCCGGAGCGTTTGTGTGAACGTAAAACTCTAAAATGTAAAAGGTGACCAGATAAGAACGATAGGAAAATAAGCAAAAAAAAAACAAACAACAACAATGAGAGACCTCAATTTGATTTTGGTTTTTACCATTTCATTATTCCATTATTCCTTTATGTGGAGTGACACATCAATCAAATTTTTGCAGAGCTGTATTGAGAATGAAGTTGCAAGATCGTGAAGTGAAGTTTGTCCTGCAATTTGTTCTGTCAATATTTTCAAAAAATATTTTTCTTGATATTTTTTTTACTGAGTACGCAATTTTGTAGCCCATTCGATTTTACTATAATAAAATGCATGTTTGAAGAATTTAAAACAACGGTGGATTTTTGACAATTTTTTTCGCACAAATATGTTTATTTTTAAGTTGAAAAATTATGATCTCCATTTCTGATTTTACGATTACTTAAAGTTTTTATTAATTTACTTTATTTGCATCTTGTTTACAAGCGCATTTTTTTTGATTATGTAACGGTAATGGTGTAAACTTTCGAAGTTATCGTACGATGAATTTTACTGCGATTTCACTCGCAAAGTATTTATTGTAAAATTTAATCTTAAAACAAAATCATTATATTTAATCGACTTTAAAATTCCAGAAGTTGTAAAACTTTGAGTTTATTTATTACCGTCCCTAATTGAAACCGTTATCTCAATGTGTTTGCAAATCTTACAACAAACCGCATTCGATTGGACAACAACGTGCCCCTTTTCCGGCAAAACGACACCTTAAACAATTACTTAATAATTTTATTTAAAGCCGCCGATGCAAAACTGCCTGGTCCATATTTATTTTTGTAACACAACAGCTATACGAAACCGGTCAAATCGGCAATTAATGACGAGTGTCGTTTTAAGGGTGTACAGCTGAGAAAATTTCACATTATGCATAAATTATTTAAATTACTTAGTATTTATACATTCGTGCATATTTATATTATTACGACATAAAAAGGGGCATATTTAAACATTTTTTTAAATTTATGTAGACAGGTTGATTCTGGTTCCTCTTTTCGGTTGTGTAATAATTAAAGTAAATTTATCTTAATTCTTATAATAAAGGCAAAAATTTTAGGCCCGTTTTTCGCGAGTTTTTATTTTTATTTTTAAATAAATCGGCAACAAAGTAACGATTGCATTTTTTTTCTGAATGCAGACATGGCCATTTTCAATTTGACTTAATTTTTTTACTTGCACTTAAAGGTAATAGATATTTGTAGCAACAGGAACAAAAAATTGAAAATTAACAACTTGGTATTTCAGAAAATATTGTTCATTATCAAAAGCTTTACATTTCATATGTATCTACACTTTGACCTGCTACCATTCCTTGCTTCAAATTTTTTTATTTTTTTTTCTGAAGACAATATAAAGTTGCTAGTAATATTTTACTTGGCGTTGCTACTGTTTAGCGAAATGCGACTCAAATTATGAATAAAAATAGTGTAGGGAGGGATGATGATGAATCAAAGTCAAGAACGATAGACTACAAGATTGCGCTGATTGAACTGAAATTCGGCGAGTAACTTGGCTGTGACATCACACCAGATTTACCGGTGGAGAGAAATGAGAGGAAACACGTTGGCATACAGTGGTTACTCAGTGAAATTTTACAGATCATAGTAATATTTCTTTAACATAAGGGACTTTTTTGGAGCAAAATCTTGAAAATATGTTACGCGATAATTTTTCTTCTATGTCTAATACATATATATGTATAGTGTATGTTGTTGAAAAGGTGGCAACCAAGGGACTAATGATATTTTTAAGTTTTCTGTGGGAGTATATCTTTGCGTTTGAATTTAAATTGCAAAAGAAAAAAAATACTAAAAAGAAAAAATAAGTTTGCGAAATTTCGTATTAAACTAACAAAAATAACAGTTGAGTAAAAGATTTAGCCAAAAATTGTTTTTTCTTTATAACATAACGTTTTATATACTTTAATAAATATAATAATAAGGTGGTACAAAAAATGGATTTAACTATCGAGAAAAAAATGCAAATTGTACCTTTGGTAAAGGCGGGAATAGGCAGTTATTCTCGAATAGATTAAAATCTTTAACTTGAGGAAGGCTTCCCTGGGAAACGTTGCAAAAAACTATAGAGATGACGAGTCGTTGCTTTTAGTTTGCCAAACTAATAGAAAAAACTGCAACGGAGTTCTTAAGACAACACCCAGAACCGACCTTAGAATCCCGCAGAAAGCTAGAGACAGCATAGAGATAGTTTTGAAATCTAAAAGTGGACAGACAAAGTACTAGCTTAACGTTTTTTTTTTTATAAAATATTGTGTCAAATATTCCAATGAGTTAATTGATACCTCATTTATTATTCTCCATCTCTTAGTTTTTGTTCTATGGTTAGTCAAAGTCACATTTGTAATATTTACTCATCGCTCATAATTCAATGAGTAGATACTGTACATGTTAGAAAGAATAAACACTAAAGTTGTTAAACACCTTGGAAAGAATACACATGATTGGGAGTATACATACATACACGGTTTTGTAAACAAAATCTGGTGTGACGTATAAATTCTGTCAAAATTTTCAAGAGGGTTAGCTTTACCACAACCTGCGCCGCCTTCACCATGAGCCAAAGCGTATATATGAAATTTTTCACATGTAATATGGAGCAATATTTCCTCAAGCATCAAAGCTGCGTTTATACTTTAGAGGTTCCTTAATCTTTAAGTGTAAATAGAAAAATCTCAAATATGCTGCACTATGGGCCCGTTCAGCAAAAACGCTGTCTCCTTTCAGCAAAATTGCCACTGTTCAGTTTTACTTGTTTTATATGGAATTATTTTCGCGTCACCCAATTTCCTGCTATAAGTTAGAATCTTAATAGGATGTTGAATAAAAACGCTGCCTAGTATGTAGGCTTGATTACTTTTTTATTCGATCTTTATTTCTTCCGCTGATACGGAAGCAGCAATTAGAGGGCCTGGCAAAAGACTGAAATTTATAATTGAAAATAAAGCTTACTCTACCCTACTTAATTCTAAGCAGAGAATGCTGTAGCTTGTAATCGTTGATATTGTTGTTGTTGCTAATGTGACTGCAGTATTAGGAGAAGCGCAAATTCGCTATTGCTATTGCTATGGTTGTTGTTGTTCTTGCAGCTGCAGTTTCAGCTGGATCGCTTCTCCACTGCTCCCGTTGTTTATAGTTTTGACACGCGCAGATTGGCAGACATAGCGTCAGCATTTCACATGGGAACGGAATGCTTCCCATGAGCGCGATAGCAGGTGTTAACTACTCCCCCTGTAAAGTTGAGCTGTCCCCAGCTCCCCTTATAACTCTTTCTACTACTGCTGCAGTTTTGCGTTTCTGTTGCCACTTGCAAATAATGACTATTATGGTGGATCCGGCGGCAATGAATATTACGAGGGAAAATGAAATCGACCATTGCGTTGACTGTGCCTGAGTTGTTTCTCGCAGGGCGGCAATTTCCTCCAGATTCTTTAAGCTTCCATGGTGTAGATAGGGCAGGGATAATAGGGGAACGAGCTCCGTTATGTTTAATATTTGGGCTGGCGCGGCTCTCGGGTAGGAGCGAACAGTTCTCTTCCAGTTCGTATAGTTAATGTTATTAATGCTGGCGTTTTCTTTGAATGAGACAAGGAAGGTCCCTTTAATTTTAATTTTCGGAAACCTGTCTTCGCGGACTTCAACTGCTTCATCGTTAACGATCACCAAGCCATCATCAATTTCCTCCAGAGGGGCAAGGTGGTCTGCTGGTATAGATTTGCATGCAGCAGCTTGACGATTCAATAGGTTCAGTAGGCATGAGTTGGTTGCGCTTACGACTCGACAGATGGTTTTCGATACCATTTCTTTACAGTCATTTAGTTGGTGATACTTGTTACCACATTCTGCTGCCATACTGGCTTCTAACAATATTGTTTTCTTATTGTGAATAACTGGCCTGATTATAAGTTTGTTACATATTTGGCTTATGATAGGGTATTTGATTATAAAATAAATGTTCTCGTTATTTTGTAAAATTTTCAGCTCTGAAGCCGATAACAAATCACTAACAGAAATATTGGTAGAGTGCCCTTTGGTAATGAGTTTATCAGATTCCTTATCACTTAACAACATCGGATTTACTATTTGTAATTTACCTAAAGTAACTGAATAAATAATTGTCTCAAGCTCGTCTATAATGTGCCTATTTCTGGATGTTGCTACTTCGAAAAGATGTTCGGTGTTAAGTTCACGTTTCTTTGTTGAGTTAAGTAACTGGTTAATAGTGTCAGTCAACTGATTTATTCTTATCTGAGTCTGGGTATTGATGAAGACCTGCCGATTATTGGATTCTATCAGCGCTTCTTCTCGGGTAGATACTTGGTTAAAATCGTCAAAATCAGGGGTGCCCGCAATGTATTTCAAGGCAGTCCCCAACAAATTGATACTTCTGGCATGACGATGGTGGATATTTAGTGAACCCAGTAATCGTAGAATTTGGTCTGCGTCTAGTTGTAGTAATTTCCTTATGTGTGATTGTGGGAACAAGTCTAATAACTTTAGTGTGTCTTTGGCAATAATTTCGTAGCATGTTAGGTTTTGATGATGAATGAGGTAATCGTACTGAGAAAAGGTTGCCACTTCTCCGTTTAAAATCTCGATATAAGTCGCACTGGTATAGTTCAGTATTTTGCCTTCCGACCCAATGGCCGCCATAATCAAAATCAATGCTAGAGGACGCTGAAAAATAGGGAGAAAAAAAGGTCATCTAAGATTGGCTTTGTGAACTCGTTTGCCGTTGATTAAAACTGTTGTGCCTAAATCTTTAGCAACGGTCTTCTCTAGATATACTTTAGTAAATTTATTACCTATCCTCTTATTGGTTTTGACAAAGACTTTATCACCCGGATGGTAAGATCTCGTCAGACAGTTTTTGTTACGGCTTTTAAGGTCATTATGTTGTGTGCGTAGAAGTCTATCTCGTATTTGATCATGAAATGTTTGGTCGGTGTGGTGGATGATATCGATTGGTCGGTGCCTCGTCACAGAATGAATAGTCCTATTGTACTTGTAAGCGGAGAGGAGAATAAGGTCGTTAGTGTCATTCAAGCCCTGCGTCAGCTTAATGCAGCGGCCTATTTCTGTAAGCGTGCTATGGAATCTTTCCACCTGGCCATTTGTTGTACTATGATGTGGTGGAGTTGTGTAAATGGAAACATTGAAATGATTTTGCAATAAAGTCGTTATTGTGTTTGAGCTCAACGATTTTTCGTTGTCGCAGATGAGATATTTCGTGTCCTTGAAAAAATTCATTATTTGGATTATGGGTTCCTTTAAATCTAGTATCGATCTTGACGGAATCGAGCGAACTATAGCAAACTTGGAAAATTTATCAATGCACGTTAGGTAGTATTTCTTGTCGGTGGAATAAATGTCTATGTGCAAAGTCTCGCCGGGCCTACTTGGAATGGAAGTTTCGCCTATTCCTGGATTAGGTGGATGACGCTGATACTTGGCCTCTTTACATATTTTACATGAAGAAATAATGCCTTTTAAAATTTTCGGAATGTTGGGAAAGTAGTAGTCCCTAAGAACTTGATTAATATTTTCTTTCAGTGAACGGTGAGCTCGGTTATGTTCAGACTGCAAAATCTCTATCTGATCATCCTTGTTAAAAACGTCAGTTACTTGAAGCTTCGTGTAAACAAATTTGACTGAAGGGAAGCTTAAAAGTACCTGGTTTTGGATTTTTCCCAGGACAGGAAGTTCACATAGCAAAGCGTTAACCCTGTTAGGATTTACGCAACTTTTTATTAAGTTGGGGATCCTCTCAAGTTTATTGAAAATGACGTGGTGCCTGATCTGAGATTGGAAAAGAATTTTTGTATTTATGGATTCGTTGTCCCCATCTTCAAGAATTATTTGGTTCCTGAAACAATTAATAGGATTTGTAACTGGTTTAATTGTCATTGTTGAGGATTCTTCGCTATGAACAGTTTCGTCGGATCGGCCCGTGCTTAAAGCATTAATGTGTTGTCTTGACAGCGCGTCAGCGACAACATTCTCCTTTCCTGGTTTATAATGAAACCTAGGAGAGAACTCTTCAACAAATGATCTCCATCTCTTCAATTTTGAGTTCGGGTTTTTATCTGAGATTGAAAACGTCAATGGTTGGTGGTCTGTAAAAATGTTGAGGTCCTTTACACCGTAAAGATAGTTTCTCAGCTTTTGTAAAGCCCAAACAATAGCGAGCAATTCCCGCTCATTAGTAGCATAGTTCTCCTCGGTTTTTGTCAGTGTACGGGAAATCATAGTTATTGGTCGGCCTCCCTGAGATAGAACTGCTCCTAGGGCATGACATGAGGCGTCCGTAGTTAAATCAAACGGCTTTTGATAGTCAGGGTAGAGGAGAAGCACATCCTCGGATGACAAAAGATCTTTTATTTTCTTAAATGCGTTGTGAGCTTCTTCATCAAACTCAATATTTGTTTTTTTTGAAAGATTTGTGCTTATTGTCCCGTTTTCGCCTCGTAAGTATTTGGTGAGAGGTTTAGCTATTGATGCGTAATCTTTAATGAAACGCCGATAATAACCTGATAACCCGAGGAAAGATCGCAATGCGCGAAGTGTCCGCGGGACCTCATAATTTACAATGTCTTGGACCTTATCTCTTGAGGTTTTAATGCCATTTTGGGAAACTAAGAATCCGAGAAATTCTACCTCGGTTTTAAAGAATTGGGTCTTCTCTAAAGAAACCCTCATGTTTGCTAAATATAATTTCTGAAGAATTCGGCTGACGTCGTGGAAGTGAGTTTCATAATCCTGGGAAAATACGATTATGTCATCAATATAAACATGACACGTTTTCCCTATTTCTTCCCTCAGCACGTCATCGATAGCACGCTGGAAAACACTTGGTGCATTCTTTAGTCCAAACGGAAGTCTACAAAACTCATATTTTCCGTTATTTACGGAAAATGCAGTTTTCTCCCTGTCCTTTTCAGCTAAAGTTATCTGATGGAAACCAGATTTAAGGTCTATTGTTGTGAAAATTGAAGATTTACCCAAATTCGATAATATAACGGAAGTGTCAGGGATCGGATATCTATCATTGATAGTTTTTTCATTAAGTTTCTTAAAGTCTATGACCATTCGCATTTTCTTTTCACCGGATTGGGACACCCCCTTTTTTGGGACTACCCATATAGGGCTATTGTATGGAGACCTGGAAGGTCTGATAATGCCATTGCGTAAAAGGTTATCAATTTCTTCATTTACAAATTCGGACGCTGCCATTGGGTATGGGTACGATTTCGAATACACTGCTTCATTGTCTATTGTTCTAATGGTGGCCACAATATTCGTGTTGTAAGGAAGCGATTCCTCGGGGTTAGAAAAAACTGCACCATGTTTGCTTTTCAGTTCTTGAACGAATGGTTTTAGTATTATATTGTTAACGTCCTTACAGTGGAGATATAGCAAATTTTCTGAACCAGTTTTGTGTGAAAGGACTCCTTTTTTCACGTCAAGGTTAGCATCGATTTTGCGCAAAAGGTCATATCCGATTATACCATCGAATGTTTCAAGTGTGGGTAAGAGGAAAAACTCCGAATTGGTGTTAAATATATTGATGCTGCACTTCCGCGTAATGCGATTGGTACCATGAATGGATTTCACCGAAAAGGGAGTTGTTACGGTTTTTACACCCCGCCACTCACAGTCTCTTACATAGTTTTTAGAAGCACCTGTGTCGATTAAGAATTTTACTGGCCTACCTTTGAACTTCCTGCTAACATATGGTAGCAGGGACGTTACTCTAAAAAATTTATTTCATCGCTTGGTATCTCCGGTGTTACGTCATCATAATTGTAAAATCCCGCGTCTGCCACCTTTTCATCATCGCCATCAGAAACTGTGTAGGCTCCTTCTACATCATCATTCACGCACTGGTTTAAGGTATTGATTCGTTGTAACTTATTGTAAGCAAATTGGTCACTACCGTGTGGTCTTTTCGTGTTCGTGGCAGTGGCACTGGTTGGGAGAGGGTTCCCAAATGGGGTCCTACCTGAAGGGTAGGTCGGGCGATTACGAGAGGGGGGCAATGTTTGTTGGGTATGATGCCTCAGTTTAGAAAGGCTGGGATCAATCTCCATAGGAGTAACCCTTTGTTGAACCTGATCACTTGTTAATCTGTTAAAATGTGGAGTATTGACAGTAGGATAAGACCTAATATTTGTTGGTCTGTACCAACGATTATCTGAATTTTTATTATCTGCAAATTTTGAGGCGAATAAAGATCGAGCTTGATTTGACTCTAATTCCTGTGCTAGGGCGAGAGCTGTTGGCATGTCTATCGGTCTCGATGAAAACAGGATATCACATAATGGTCTATTGAGACCGGATATGAAAACCCTTAGAGCATCCTGACGATATTTCACCATCAGTGACTCTATCACCTGTCGCTGATTTCCATAGGTCATAAGAGTCTTATTAGTTATTGTGGTCAACTTCTTTTCGACCTCGTCGTAGAAGGCATTGATTGTCAGGCCTCCCTGACGGAGCGTGGACATTTCCTGTTCAATGACGTGAATAGGTTTCTTATCCGCGTAGGAAAAATCAAGTCGGGCTATAATAGCCTTAAAATTGAGAACGGTGTTGAACGAGGATAGCACAGAATCCGCTCGTCCTGTAACTTTGTTACGAATAATTGCCACGGCCTGATAGTGTTTGCAACTGCCAGGATAGCATTCAAAAATTTTGTACGCGGCATGAGCCGCCTGTCGCCATGATACGTAACGAGTCTGATCACCAGAAAATTCTGGCAATGACTTGACCACATCTAATGACATGTCGCATTCAATATTAGGATCAAACGTAATTTCCTTGTATTCTTCTACCGTCGTCGGTGTCTCTATCCTAGCAAGTCTTTCTGTCATCTCGTCTATAACAACTTGAAAGTCTTTCTTCGTCTGTTCGGTAGCCACCCTTACGGCGGCACTGACTACTGCACGAAGTTGCATTTCATCCATTTTTTAAATTCACAATTTATTATTGATCTTCAATTCAATACAAATATAGCGAGCTTTGAGCGCTTAGCTACTTTATTCTACTAGCAACAAATTTATTACAAAATTCTAAATTCTTTTTCCTTAATTTAATTCACATTTATCATCAGTTTTAATTGCTTATTGAGTTAGCTTCACAATCACTTATCTATATTTTATAAAAATTATAATACTTTTCCACTTGCTTAACTTATTGGAGGTCGGGCACTCTACTTACAAGCATTTTTATTTTATCCACGGTGTTTGAGAGTTAGTTGTCAGTGATTAGCTGCTGCTGATCCTTGTTCTTCCTCCTTGGCCGGGAATGTTTCCTGCTCGAGATGTCCGTCTGCTCCTTTTGAATAATGTTAGATTTTGTTAGAGGGTCCGAACCCACAACCACGCCGCGATTTGTCCTTTTAACGAGGATATTCTTAAAAACGCGCGTGGCCCCACGTTGGGCGCCAGTTAGAATCTTAATAGGATGTTGAATAAAAACGCTGCCTAGTATGTAGGCTTGATTACTTTTTTATTCGATCTTTATTTCTTCCGCTGATACGGAAGCAGCAATTAGAGGGCCTGGCAAAAGACTGAAATTTATAATTGAAAATAAAGCTTACTCTACCCTACTTAATTCTAAGCAGAGAATGCTGTAGCTTGTAATCGTTGATATTGTTGTTGTTGCTAATGTGACTGCAGTATTAGGAGAAGCGCAAATTCGCTATTGCTATTGCTATGGTTGTTGTTGTTCTTGCAGCTGCAGTTTCAGCTGGATCGCTTCTCCACTGCTCCCGTTGTTTATAGTTTTGACACGCGCAGATTGGCAGACATAGCGTCAGCATTTCACATGGGAACGGAATGCTTCCCATGAGCGCGATAGCAGGTGTTAACTTATACAAAAATGATTTAACAGCCATTAATTATATACATAAATAACATAATGAATATGTAAATAAAAATTACTTGCTTTAAAAAAAAAATATATATATGACCACAAAAAAAGGCACCGTAGCTGATTGGCAAACTTGTACAAGTACGACATGACCTGGAAAAATGGTTTTGCACTTGGCCTGAAAATTGTCAAATCAAATGCCTTCGTGAACCACTTTAAACATAAGCCTGTTTAACTACGTACATACTAACATAGTTTTCATTGAGATAAATACGCTGACTTTTCAAAACTTGTATACTAGGTTAAGTTTATACGTAAAAATTTATCGTAATAACTGCACGCGCAGTTTCCTTAAATGCTTGCACTTATTATATGCAGTGTTAGACGTATCATATTGGACAATAAATTTTAAAATTTGTACAAAGCTCACAAAATTGGACAAATTACAAAAAAAAAAAAATATTATACATTAAATTTTCAAAATTTTTAATAAGAAGCTTTATGGGTGTGCAATTGTATGGTAAATTCAAATCTATATAGTAAGCTGCGAGTTTCAACTTACCAAAAATTCGCGTGGATTTTTAATAATTTTTTTTTTCGCTGACGGAGTTGCGCAATTTTTCCACATAGCGTATGCTCAAAATTTTTTGTGTTGAAAAAAGTTATCAATATTGCACTTTATTACCTTAAAATTGAATGGGCTATAAAATTGGATACCCAAGAAATTTTTATTTTAAAAAATTCTAATTTTTATAAGTTTTAATTAAAAATTCTGAAAATTTAATTTACATTTTTTTAATTTTTGTGAATTTTTTTTTACAAGGTGTTCAACTTTTAGGGCCGAACCGTAAATTTTCAAAGTCTAAAGCAATGAATACTTAATGAAACTCAAAATTTTTTCCATCAGTTCATCACGTAAACATCATATGTACATAGTTTTGTACAAAAGTTGATAAAAAAAACTGTTGTTTTTTATTGCTCGAAATTTAGTATGTTTTTATTTCAATATAAATATAGAATTCAATTGAGCCGATTCTGTATATCCCTATTGAGCTAACTGAATCACTGGCCACTTGATTCACCTGATGAATGAGAAGACAGATATTTTATATAATTCTTTTCAAAACAAAATATGAGCTTCAAAAATATTCAAAAATTTCGCATTTTCTTGGTGGCAGTTGTTCATGGAGTAATGTGAGCGATTCGGAATGAATTATTTTTTTCATTTTTTTATAATATAAATCCGAAAAGGTTATTTGACTTTTTTGCAAAGAGAAACCTATTTATAAAATTTCTATACTGCTAAAATATTACAAATGTTCGGCCGAAGTGCAGCTTTTTGTTGGCCGAAGCAGAACCGAAATCGAACCGAACTTTATTGGCCGAACATAGCCGAATTTTGTAGATTCTCTATTTAAATGGTTTGTATTATGGAAAATTTTATAAACATAAGAGACAAACTGTATTATTTCGAATATTGTATGTATATGTATATTATATTTCAAAGCAATCGTCTTTACATAAAATAAAAAAAAACAGTTTCTTCATTAATATTTTAAAAGAAACTTCAACTCCATTTGCTTTAAAGATTGATACATATCGATTGAAGAAAATTTGAAGAATTTATGCAGGTACTAATTACAAAATAATGTCCAGTTAAAACGCTTCATACTCATTACATGCATCGAATTTCCATTTATAGCCAAGTGCATTTTTAGTCACGACGTTTTCAACCAAAGCATCTGATATTTCTAATAAAATATATTATTTTTAAATTTCTGATTAGTTTAGCGTGAAATTTCCCCCGATATTTAGCCTCTGCTGATAACAGCCACTTCCGGTTTTGGTTTGTTATTCTTTTTTTCGGAAAAACTGTCTGCTACAGCAGGTAAATTTCACAGTTTAATCAATGAGTTCAAAAATAAATCTATATGCTAATTTTCCATAAATTAATTCATATTTAGTTTAGTTTTCTGTTTTTTTTTTTTTTTGTTTGTTTCAGTAATCCACACCCTTTCATCCGTTAGTTTGTACTTATAATTTCATGAACGCCGGTGGCGATAAGAAAACAGGTTTAAATTATTTGAAATATTGTAATAAGTCTGTAAACATATTAAAGCTGCTCCCGTTTTGCTTTACTCAATAACAAAAAAAAAACAAAAAAACGCAAATAAAACTCTAAGCAGCTCGGAAATGTTACCGTCCTAAGGTGGGTTGAATGAAACAAGTTTTAACGATGCGAACAATATGATGCATGGAGTGGTAAGAGAATTTCGTGTATGTATGTGTAGGTGCATATTTTAGAATTTTAATAAATATTTATGAGCAAACAGTGGCAGGAAGCTGTCAGTTAATAATTTAGTAAGTCTAACTACCTGGCGTGCTGCTTTTGCTTAGTTATTATGTAATTTCGATACGAGTCAATATTATCGAATAATTATTAGTTATATTATAATATCGATCTTGTATTATCTTACATTATATGGAAAAAGAAATTAGGTGTGGATATGTGTTCGCAGTTGCGTCTCAAACTGTTTGACAGATTATAATAAAATTTGGCACATCTACTACAGACTTTCCCGGAATGGCCGTAGGCTAAAAAAAGTTACGATATATAAAGAGAGTATGACAATTTCTATTCAAACTGAATTTGTCAACTGTTTCTATTTCAACAATTTCTATTCAAACTGAATTTGTCATACTGCAAATCTCTGGAAGTATTTGTGGTAGAGTACCGGAAGCTTATATAGCTATATATGAAATCAATCCCAGACTCATGAAGAAAAATGAGGCTTATTGAAAAGCGAGGCTCAGCAAATCCCATTTAAATTTCAATTTTCATAAAACATATCTCTAGAAATACTGGAATTTGATAATGAAATATATGTCCAATTGCCATAGAGTAAATTCAGAGTTGGAGAAGACCGAATTTTTGATACGGCATAGCTCAAGAAGCATAAATGGTAGAATACTTAGATTGCTGGTACTTTATGTGGTTATTTTTGAATGATTCTTTTGGAGAAAAATGGGTGTTATTGGAAAAGGCATTGTGTTAAATTCAGGCAATTTATCGAGTTCAATTAAAGGATGACCAATTATTGAATTTCGGACTTATAGCTGGAAGAACTAGAATTATATTTACCTATAAATGGCTTGTATTTTATATAATGGCATTATCTTCATCATGCACGAATGGCAAAACTTATTTTTTATGTAAATAGGAAAATTCCTCAAACGTTCGCTATTTAGAAATACCAAAGCATTTAAAAAAGACTTATCTTACTTCAAGCGTTCGCTATTAACAATTGCATAATGTGACGACAACAAACAGCTGATTGAAATTAACGGAGAGCCAACAAGCAGTGTGATATGACGCAATCCAGGAATGATAGAAAGCAAGATTGCCTCTTCCGCACTGAGAGTAACCTATAGTGACGTAATAATAGCTAGAGAAGGAGAGAGCAAAGAAAAAACTCTAAAAAAAAGAGGAAGAAGTGGGCAAACAACAAAATGTTCGGTAGTTTTGTTAGCATTATTTGTTTAAAATAAAATCAAGTTTATTTTATTTCGTGAGCGAATTGGTGGCTGTTGTCAAATCCACCAAGAGAGTACTAGTGGTCCGAGTACGAGTATGTCTATAAAATTCTGTGAGAGTTTAAGTGCAAACTATCATTTGTCTGCCTGTTTCGATGCAATACAACTGATTGTTTAGATATCATAAATATAAAGAGAACAATCAAAACCAGCAAGATTTGAGATACCGTACTTCCATTTAGACAGACATTTTGTGAGCTATTTACCTATCAGTAGTACCAAGTATGTATATTGGCAAAATCACCTAAATCGGTGGTATAGCGTCCATACCACCGATTATGAGGGGTTTCTTTCAAATTATTTTTTTAACGCATTTAATTTTATGTGAGTAAAATAAATAGTATTTTAATAGTAAATAATTTCACGCTTCAAAATTTCACAATCAAAAATGAAAGTAAAGTGAAAGATATAAATATATCAATTTCTTTACTTGTTTTCTTAACGGGCACTTAAAAATTCGTCTGGTACTTTTATTTCTGTTTTTTTACATAAAGTTTAAATTATTATTATTTTTTTCATCCAGTACTACTGACTACTGTGCTCTTTTATTTCGTAGTACTTTAAATGATAATTACGAAAAGAAAAAAATCCTGTAAACAACTTTTCTTTCAAGCAGCTCCCCTAGATTAATACCCGCTGATAGTCGCTCGAATTGCTAAGCTTTCCAATTCATCAATTTGTTTGGCTTTATGAGACTATAATAAGGCCTATAATGTTTTATGGAGTGGTGGTCTGGTGGAACTCACTAGACAGGGTATCTAAAGTTAAGCAGCTAGAGCGGGTGCAGCGGTCCGCGCTCATTGGGATCAGTGGGGCGCTTAGGACCACACCCACTCTCGCGCTCAATGTTATGCTTAACGTACTTCCTGTGGACATTGCAGGTAGGGTTGCAGCAGCCCATGTAGCAGCACGGCTAGAGTGCAATGGATACAGTTTCAGCTCGGCCTTTGGGCATTCTAGGATTCTGGCCAGTTTCGACTTTGTACCTCCGGAAACAGATTACTGTCTGCCTGCTCCAGCTCGTAGTTGCTCCCTATCCACTTACATCCCGCGTAGGGAGGAGTGGAAGGAGGGGGGGTTGTGGGGCGGTGGGACGGTGAACTTTTTCACGGATGGCTCGAAGCTGGATGGTAAGGTTGGGGGAGGGGTCTTCTGCGATGAGTTCTCCCTCAACCGTAAATTTAGGCTTCCGGACCACTGCAGTGTATTTCAAGCAGAGGTGGCCGCAATAAAGGAGGCAGCCGATTGGCTACTTACCAATGTAATGCCCTCTAGACGGGCCAACATTTATTCGGATAGCCAGGCCGCTATCAAGGCCTTAGGATCGCTAATGGTGAGATCAAAACTGGTCAGGGAATGCCTGACTTCCCTCGCAGCCGCCTCGGAATATCTCGACGTTAGACTAATTTGGGTACCGGGCCATAGCGACATCGCAGGGAACTGCATGGCTGATGAGCTTGCTCGGCAAGGTACCCTGGAAGTCATCTCTCCTTGCAGGGAGGGGGTGGGGGCTCCTTTGACTGCCTACGGGCTTCTCCTGGACAGATGGGCTTTATGTCGTCTCAGCGAGCGCTGGGAAATTGCCACGACATGCAGAATTGCAAGGTCCCTCTGGCCGAGAGTGGACCGTGGGCGCTCAAGGGAGCTGATGTCGCTTACTAAGCGACAACTCTCGACCCTGGTTGGTGTTTTGACTGGGCATTGTCCGTTGGGTATTCACGCGGTTAGGCTGAAAATAGTCTCTGACCCTTTCTGCCGCAGCTGTATGGAGGAGGATGAGGTGGATTCATCTTGTCATTTTCTGCTCAGCTGCCCTGCATTTGCGAGACTGAGGTTCAAGTACCTGGGCTCGTACTTCTTTAGCTCTCCAGAAGACCTTTTTGGAGTGGAGATTGGTAATTTGCGTGACTTCATTCGGGGCACGCAACGTTTCTCAGGTTAATCTTTCCTGACTTTCCGATTCACGTTACCGTTCATAAATTTAGGTGGTATCACAACGGACTCTTACTATGTCTAAGTGAGTTCCCTTTGGGGAACTACCACAGTAACCTAACCTAACCTAGCCATTCAAAAATATTGTGAATTGTATAATTTTTTTTAGAAACAACAATATCATTAATGATGGCTCACATATATTTTTCGGTAGTTTAGAGCAAAATCGCTGCCAATCGCGGCTGTTGAAAATGTATTTCTAGTTTAAGTTTGCTGAAAAATTTAAATAAATAGGAAACTATTTAGATCAGATTACTTTATATTTTTTTTATTATTAAACGGCTAAATGGTTTATTAAAAACTGTGAAAAATTAATAATTGTAGTCGCAAACAGAAAAAAGTAAGACGTATACGAATACCTAAAATGACATTAAAGCCAGACATATCAATATCTAACTACGTCAATACGTAAAATAACTAAATTTGAAGTACAATGGCTAAGAAGTGCCACGCAAATGAAAATGAAAATATTTAAATAAACGATTTACATATTCATAGTATAGAAATAAATTTGTATGTACTATCTGTCAGCAAATTTTTTATCAACTCATTTTTGATTATGTGGCGTAAACATGCACACGATTATTGATTGATGTCTTGTATATATTCTGATAGATAAGGTTTATATATTTAAGCTTTTTACGCTCCCTATTAGCTTTTCAAATAATCCACGCACATTAATTATTATTTTTGGAGCTCTACAACAAATACACTCACAAAATCAAAAACCAAACAAACAAACAAACTTGGTATCAGATTTGATGACAGTAGGTGATAATTGATGGCCTACTCCTTCTGGTTGGGGTGTGCTCAGAAAAGATAATAAGCAAATTTTTTTTTGGCTTTAATATTATCGCATTATACAAAATATGCATATTATTTTATAACAGGGAGTGTAGAAAGTTATATGATAAAGTTTTAGAAATATAAAGCAAAGTCTACGCAATAAGCTCAGACGAATCCGAATTGTGTATAGTCGGCGCAAATTATTATAGCGAAACGTCAAAGTCATGGGCATAAAGGAGTAATTATCAACAATGTATAGACATATATGTTCGGTATTTCCAATGACTGTTTCACGTTTTTTTAAGCAAACAAAAAATAGCGGTGGAAAATTTGACTAATACTAGAAAGTCAATAATAGAGGAATACAATTTTTTTCTGACTCATAAGTATTATGAAAAGATTTTTATGATATAAGTTTCAAAATAATAGTATCGATGACTTCAAAAAATTCCCTCGCTGACGTTTATTATCAACGCTATAATAACATTAGGGGTATTCTCGATCTTTTGTATGAGCATAAATAATATAATTGCAATACCAAGCTATGCATCAAATTGGGTTTCATTGTGTTCGTTCATAGCATGCTTGGTTACAAATGAAATAACAGCTGACACAGGGTTGCTGTATATGGAGCATACTAGAACACAAAAGAACAGCTGATTTGATTTTTTAAATGAATAATTTCACTGTATTTGAATAGGGATTTGTAAAAACGAATAATTGTGTACAATAAAACCATCGATTTTTTCAATGTTCTAGAAGAATGTCAGATATTTTTTGAGTATGCGCTTTTATGGGCTATTTAGTTTGAAGTGGTTACCGTCTATTTTTTATAACTTATTTGATTTTGGGCATGGAACTTTTTTCCCCTAAAATTAAATATGGCATAAAACTGCATACTCGAAAATTTTCTAAAAAACACTTCTAAATTTTTTTTTACATTTTGACGAAAATTTGTTGAGTTTCCATAATTTTTTCATTAAATTTGAGACATTAATTTACAGGGTTTTTGTTGTTGTACAAACTAGGTCTAGTAAATAAAATTAGCAAAAAAAAATCATAAAAATCCTTGCTTAAAAAACGGTCACAATTCGACCGCATTTGCTGTTGTTGTAAATTATAAGAAATTCCCATAAATTTATGACATATTGCTAAAGTGGACGTACTTAGTCTCGTATGTAAATCCGGGTCGTTCTGGTATCGTAGAACTGACTACCGTGGGAACGCTACCCATTTTGATTGTCACTGTATTAGGCGAATTCGTATAAGATGAAGTTGATCAAGCAGCTGATTGAATTCGCTTGGTGAACGTAATGTAAAAATTATGTGTTTCATGTAAATCATACTATCACTGTGTGCATAATTTATTAGTGTTAATAATTGTTTTTCTACTTTTAGCACCACCTGGTATGAATTCGCCTTGCCACTGTATGTTTGTGTGTTTTCTATTTTCCCAATTCGCCTCGTTGGGCTGACTAACTTTGGCAATTGCCACACCAAAAATACAAAAACAAACTATATCCTAGTTTTGTGAAAGAATTCGCTGTTGCTATTGCCACCACCTTACTGAGTGCATCTTAACCCCTACTGTAAAATGGAAATTTGGCAACAGAGCAACCCTGATATTTTTCTGAAAGGGGACATAGTGCAGATCATTTTTTAAATCTTAATGAAGTCACAATTGGTCATTCAATCCCAAATACAAAAACTTGAAGGGTTACAGTTTTGAAACATAAGAAAATGTTATTCCTTATTCATACTTAATCCTTGACCCATCGCTATCGCCATGGAATTACTTTTAATATATTTTACGAAGGTAAAAAATAATTCGAATATTTTACTAAGCTAAAAACCAATCAAATTATTTATTTCGAAATTCATTGGAAACCCCCCTTCTAATATAGCGGAATGCTAATTTAGGTTTTTTGCTTAAATCATTTGAGCGCATCTTGCTTGTCACCATTTAATTATTTAAAACTACCATTGACAGTGAAGTACAAAAAAATCTGAATACAAAAAAAAAAATTAAAACTGAGCGTCACAGTACTGGCATTATTTACGTAAAAAAGTGCAAAATGTGATTAAACGTTAACTGCAATTTTTATAAGTTAACACGCATAGCATTCCAATGTACATATGTATATTACAAATAAATGCCTACATCAATATTTATAGATAACTAAAAACGAAACTGAAATTCACGCGAAAATTTTACAATGTTGGTTTGCATCAACGGAAGTGGAACTACAAGTGTTAATTACGCTAAACGCGATTAATAACAGTATGCAGAATGAATGAGCGACAGATTGATGCTATTGAACTCACGTGTACCTGCGATTATAAATCTATGTACATATATATATTTACATATACGTCTATCGTTTTGCATATACACAGTAAATACTTATGTGCATAACTTTAGAGCACAGTGTTTACATATTTGTGCGAAAGAACAGACACATATTCTTTTATAAATATTTTTTTTTTATTAATACTGTATATTCATAAATATGACAACTTACCAGTTTTAATATATACCTGTTAATATTTATCGCTCTGTTAAACGTTGAATGTATATGTAAGTAGATATGTGTGTACTTTATTATGTAAACGGTAAATGTCAACAGTAACATGAAATGTTTAGCAACAGAACAAGTATGTGCAATAGGGTGGTCCAAAAATGCTACGGTGGGATAGAAAAGTCAAAATTCCAATCCTAGAATAATTATTCCATACCATCTTTTGGTTATTTCACCACTTTAAAATATTTAATATTTTTATGTGTGTCCAAAAACGAAAAAAAGTAAAAATTGGCGTACAAAATTATAGATAGTATTCAAAAAGTGTTAAATAAATATTTCTATTTTGTTGTCAAAAGTTTTCTCAAGGAAAAATAGTTTTCTTATTGAAAACAATTGATTTTCAAATATTTTACGTCATTTCAACCAAAGCGAATTCATAAAACTACAACTACAAAACTATCATCTATTTTGCGTAATGACCTACAGCGGCTAACGGGCGTGTGTTACACGGGTATTCTGTGACTCAATTTCTTCTCAAGTCACTAAATTTGAGACTTTCAATTAGATACATTTTCTGTCATTTGAGACGATTTTTCAGAAAACTACAGTCTCAAAAAATTTCACCAAAGACTGTGGTGTAAAGCAGTAGAGACAATCAGCTGATGGTATGAACAATGCACAATCGACCTCAATAAAAATGTTTTCATCGATAGCACACAATATACTTTTTAAGTCTAAGTCAACTGCTTTATTGTTCAAAATTTTTATTATGGCGGCTAACTGAATACCGAATAGTCAATCAAATCAATCTCACCACCAAAAATATGCAATTAGTGACTAGAGACAGCTTAAAGAAATTGCATAGAATTACAGCGGTTACGGATTTCTTGCCGTCTATTATTTCTACGACGGTAAAATACTTAGATTTATTTCTATTTTCTCCGCCGATTCTGAGACTCAGGGTTGCTTTTCTGGTGGCAAATAACAATGCAAAAATAAGCAAATTAGCATTAATATATTAAATTTGCAGAAGAAAAACGCTAGCAAAATTTTATTGACACCACAAAATGTCAACTAAAAGCCAAACCGTCGCAATTGTGGTTACCCACCTGAATTTTCCGACTGGAATAGATCAGCTGATCTCCGCCAGCCGACCCGTTACGCGGGTTTCGGGCATAAGAGTTGTTAAAATTTACATGAATTTTGTTTTTACTTTTACGAATTTTGAGTGCTACTACGCAAAAGCAAAAACAAATTACATGAAAGGTGAATAAAAAAATGAAATCGGCTGCTACAGTAACACCACCTTATATGAAATCGCCTTGAGTTTTAGGAAAAATTTTAATTTCCCTTTATAAAATATATGGGAAACTTTAAGTGTTTTGAGTGTAAATAAACATATTATGATTTAGGTATTAAAATTCCAACTTTATCTTATTTTTGAACCACTCCAATGTGCATACATACAAACATAGATAGCTTAGTCTCTATTTACGTCGGACAAGCTGTAACAAGTTGTCCACGCTAGTTATAATCGTAATGCATAGTCATCAATCAGTGGTTATAGCAAGGTGTTGGTGATCCCTATCGATAAAATTAGTTTGCTTTCTTTTTATTTTCGTTTTAAATTTTAGCAAACAAGATGATAAGTGAAGAGATAAGAAATACTTCGCGTTAAATATAAATATTTGATTAGTAAATGCGAAAGTCATCTAAAATGACTAGATATATTTATTTTTTATTTTTTGAACATTACTCTGATTAGCTTTTTTACTTATCTATATGGTAGATCAAGGATTGAAGTATGTGAAGTATGTGAAGTG
This sequence comes from Anomoia purmunda, assembly GCA_951828415.1. Taxonomy (NCBI): domain Eukaryota; kingdom Metazoa; phylum Arthropoda; class Insecta; order Diptera; family Tephritidae; genus Anomoia; species Anomoia purmunda. The sequence goes on along the minus strand of OX639997.1, from coordinate 47,895,162 downwards.
CATATGTATTAAAGTACATTTTTGTTGACTTTATAAATTGAAAGAAAAAGTCAAACTACACAAAAAAAACTTACGATTGATTAAGATCCTTAACTGACCTTGGGATTCAAGACAAACACTTAATATTAGAAACAATGAAAAAATAAACTAACCCATTGATTTATACTTGGTACATTTATTATTTTTAAGTATACATATCTATTGATTTAGTTTAGTTTAAGCCCCAAAATATCAGAATTTGCTAAGAGGTTGTATCGTACATAATTCCAAGAATTGAGAAAACCAGGTATACAGTTTTAAGTTCACTACATCTCCCATAGAAAATGCTTAAATATTTTCTAATTAGAAGTACTCGTAGATGTGAACTAGGAGCCCATTTCTGCATAATAGGTATGGTAACTTAGCAGTAAAAGTTTTTTGATTCTCGAAGTACAAAGGGAAGAGATATTTGTAAAGGCTTCAAAAAATTCGATTTTTTTATTCAAAGGTCGCTTGCAGAGTTATTCAAAAATATGGCCCCAAAAAATTGTCTTGCCAGTTCTCTAAAATATAAAAATTCTAAATTGGTTTACTTAGAGGGGACACGTCGAATTATTCTCAGATAAAATTTACAGCCTTCAGGATATCTACAACCAACTCCTTCCTATGTCCTCCTTCACTCTCTGACAGTTTACTAAGAAAAATATCATATTATTTCTATTTCTGAACTTATAATAAGCAAACGCAATGTATTTTTGTTTTCAGCAATAATTTCTGAAATGGGAATTTTTCAGAGTATACACAAATGTTGAAAGCCATATTTTTCCTTAAGTGCATTCATATGTTAAGAAATAATAATAAAAAAATTGTTAAAAGATTTCACTTAGTTTCGAAAATAATCATTTCGATTACACTTTCTCTGGCACTAAATATTGCATTTAATCTTTATGATTCGCGCGCGATTGTTAACCGAGGATGCTTTCTTTGGATGCGAACTCATTCCCTTGGATCTCAGGTTTTGTTGAGAGTTCTGTTGGCTGCGGAACAAGCCAAGGGGAAATCATTTTTTCATTTCTGCCGCTAAAACTAGATTTCTTACGATAACCCTAAGCGTAAAAAGTGACCTGTGAGAATTGGCCAACCAGTCAAATCGAGCACATAGCGAAATATCCGTGGTTCGAAGATATTTGTTAGGATCTATTTGCTTCTAAAACCGGGTGAAACCAATAATGGGAAACGCTATCAACAACAACTGATCAAAGCAAGCATTGAACCAAAGAGGACCAGAATGGATGAGCACAAGATATGAGTCATTTATTTCTCATCATGTCAATGCTCGCCCAAATGTTGTACAACCCGTTAAAGGTTATTTGGAAAATAGCGGATGGGAAGTCCAACACCAGACACTGACCTTACTAAACAGATATTTGTTTCGATGAATTCAGAATGCCCTATCATGAATACACTTCAACTCAATTGAAGGTATCAAAAATTGTGGCGATAAATTTTGGGCTTCAAAGACGGGCAGTTCTGGTGAGATGGAATTCATGCGCTAGCCAAAGATAGGAAAATCCTTTGAAGAAATTATATATATTGTACCAAATTTTTTTAAATAAATCGTCAAAGTCATCATTTAAAATGAACTTTTTGGAAGCCTCGTTTTTCTTGTTAGCAATTTTTTAAATGATGCTTTTTTGGCGGAGAGACAACTTTTAATCAGATAATAATCAATTAAGCTGTAAAAAAGTTTATTGTCAAAATTATGATAAATACACTATGCAACGCACGCACACTAAAGCAAATGCATGATGCAACGTTAAGCTGCGCAAGCGCCATTAAAATAACAATATCAACGAGGTCAATATATTATTTATTAAATAATTTATTTGTACTTAATTTTTTTTTGTTTGTATTTTTGTTTTTTTTGTGATACACATTTGATTAAATAAAAACAAAATATCACTACAAAGTACAAATCGTATGAAATTTACATACAAACTTCAACATAAGTGGGCAAAAGTAAATTAATGTGTAACAACTTCTCGCCCAAAGTCATAATTGCGAATTGGTAATTTATGCCGAAGGTTAGTATATGGCGCCGTACATTTGTATACATACTATAAGTATATTCGTACGTATTTATGTTACTACTACGATTTTAATACACTACCAACACATTATTACTTGTATTCTTGGAGAGTTCTGATTGAAATTAAAAGTGTAGAGGCAGAGATTAATCTACTCAGTGTGGACACTGAGAGTGAGAGATTTTGTTTACGCTTCCTGGATTATTACAACTATTAATGAAGACTGAATGAATAAGTTTAGTAAATATTTCAAGCAACGTTGAAGTAATTTAAATTAGCACAGAATTCACTCAGAGCTCATTATTAGCTTCTGAGAGGTCTGTACGGTTTGAAAAATTATGGTATGACCCCTTGAAGTTGATAGTTTCAATTCTTTACAAGTAATCTCCTTTCGAATAGAATAATACTGTACAATTTCCAGTCTACCTGCTTGTGTAGCCTTGAATATTGTTTTTCTGGCTTCCTTCGACTTTAGTTTATATTGAATTGACCAAACGTTAAGAAACCTCTGTAGAATTTCAGAGGCTTCAATTAGCTTCGATGAATTCTTATATTTATGAAATAAATAGCAGTAATAATATAGACTTAAATATTGTAATACTATTTCAGAGGATCTATATGCAACTCTGTTCTGTTTGACTTCCTTCCACATTTGTTTATATTTAGTTAAGTGGAGCAAGTATTAAAAACCCTCTGTGGAATTTCAAAGGCTTAGTTTCGATATATTCTTGAATTTATGTAATAACAAAAATATAGCTCGATGTTTAGCCAAACTGCTCTTAGAATTTGAGGGTATGCGTCTTCTATTTCTACTGCGACTCTGAAATGCCGATGATTTTTGTCATAACCTCCTTCATGGCAGAAATGCACTCGGAGGATCGCCATTACCTGCCGAGAGGCGACAAAAAAGCTTTTCTATGATTTTTTTTATGGTTCTCACCTCTACTGAGATATTAGCTTGGCCGTATTTTGTCTTTTATCAGCGAAATTTTTGTCATTTTATTTTTCCTCTCATTCGAAAATTATGTGAATTCAATCAATTTTTTTGAACTCCAAATATGTAACTTAATTTAGTTCTAAATATATCATGATCATAAATTCAAATCGCCTTTAAAAATGCAAACCCTTTTACAAAATACCAACTTTTGTTGCGAACTGCTGAACTGTCTGATAAAAGTCCATAAACCCGAGTATAAAACTTCTTGAACACAAGCGGGATTTAGATTCCAGCCGAATGGAATACTACAAAACTAGGTTTGCCTAGCTTTTTTGATCTTACTATAACATTCGTCTTTCGATCGAACCAAATTCTTGACCTTACAATTTGCTGAGGAAACTACAGAGTTTGATTTAAATTTTCGGTCATTTTTTTAGTTTAACCATGATCAATAACTGTTGTAAGTGAAATCAAAAAAAAAATAATTCCATATATGTATGTATAAGAATTGTGATTATTAAATTTTGATCAGCTCTTTCATTAGAAATAAAAACTCTGGAATACAATTTTGTTTTTTGAGATAGTAATCATCATTTATGCTTAGTTTTTTTTTGTTTAAACATAAAAAAATACTTCAAAATTGTATTAATCCTCAAAGAGCAATAAATAAAAATCACAATTTTTATGATTATAAAGGCGAAACTTTAATATAATTTTAATTGTTTAACAAAAAAATTAGTATACGAAAAGATTATTAATTCCCCACACGATATGAAAATCTTAGAATAATTCTCATGTTTAATAAAAAAATAGGAAAAGAAAATGCAAGTTTTAAAACCTACAGACTATTTTCATTGCCTAACAAATTTAAATTATAGCTAGTTTTTATAGCACTTGGTATTTATTTATAAATTTGTTCTCATTTTTTTTTTAAATACTCATTGTTTTGCATTAAAATTTTTCGACACTATCTCAACCAAACCCAATGAAAATTTAACATTTTTGCTGCCTTTTAATATTTTCTGTATTATCGCTAGAACTTAATTATTTAATTTTCTCCTCCATTATAATTAATTTATGGGTATCAAAAGATAATCAAAAATAATTGAGCCAAAACACAAAGAAGAACACTAAAAAAAAATTCTAAAGCGAATCTTTGACTTTTTGTTTTGCTCTCGTTTCGTTTTTTTCTCAGTTATTTGTTATGATTAGATTTAAATCCTATTAATCATAATAAACGTAAAAAATTTGTCGACAATAAACGCAGCAACAGCAAAAATATAACTTATATGCGTTATAGAAATAAAAATAAAAATCACAAAATATCGATACAACTTTATCTCAAAAAATTAAAACGTACAAATAACTATTATATTTAATTGAAAAAATTAGAATCACAAAATATCGATACAATTTTATCTCAAAAAATTAAAACGTACAAATAACTATTATATTTAATTGAAAAAATTAAAATCACAAAATATTGATACAATTTTATCTCAAAAAATTAAAACGTACAAATAACTATTATATTTAATTGAAAAAAATAAAAATCGCAAAATATGTATTGATACAATTTTATCTCAAAAAATTAAAACGTACAAATAACTATTATATTTAATTGAAAAAATTAAAATCACAAAATGATGAATATTTAATAATTTAAAAGGGAGCAATTTTCTAAAAAAAAAAATATCATCATATTAGCTTAGTACGGACCGAAAGGATTAGATCAGTATAGTCGAGTTTTTTTTTGTACGAAATCTTCTCAATTAATCAAAATAACGACTACCTTTGATTGTAGAAGAATATCGAATGAATAAACCTTTTTATTGCATGTTGGACCGGAATTTAACCAAACTCACCCAGGAATTGTAATCAGCTTCCATTGACTACCTTGAAATTTACCCAACTAATATATCAACTCTTTATGACCGTTCATTAGGAATAGTGATAGTAAGATACGAATCGAATAGGTCGTCAAATAAACAGTACTGAAATTATTTTTATGCTGTGCTAAGTCATTGGAAAACCGCATGAAGGGTCAAATTGCAATTGCATCTATCCCCAATTCAATTATTACCTCAAAGTTTGAGCTATTAATACTTCAAAAAAAAAAAAAAAAAAAAATTGTAATAAATAAATAAGGAAATTTCTGACACTGGAAAATTCGCCTGGGAAAAGCTTAATTCCTGCCTGGGTTTTCTAAACTCAGATTTTTCGGATAGTGCATAGAGCAGGTTCTAGGATGAAAGGCTTTCAAAAAATTAAAATATTTGGTTGGTATTGAATAAATTTGCAAACTAGCCCGTTTTAACAGGTACAGGGCTTATTTTGGCATAAAAAAAAAACTAAGTGAAATTGGGTGTGCTATTATCAGAGAGAATCTTCATTTTTTGAGATGGCTTCAATGCGCAAAATCTTGCCTAAAACTGTCTTAAATTTCAGTATATCTCCCAACCAATATCCGTAATATTCTTTGTTTAATATTATTTTGCAATGCGTTAAAAAGCCGTTAGATGTTCATGTTATTGCGAGGCTCGTCATTAATCATTTTTACATACTTAGTTTGTGACAATATGATAAATAAATCCAATTTTTTTTACGCTTTCAAAATATATTAAAATCATTTGAATTTATTGATGCGCGCGCCCAATCACCTTAGATATTAGTAGACTGTATCTTCGCAACTGAATAAGAGCTCAACTAAGTTAGTGTAAAAAAAAAACAAAAAAAAAAACCATTTTTATAATCGTGCATTTTTTACTTACTTAATTGCATTTGTTTGCAATTCACTACGCGGCAAGACCAGACCACTGAAGCGTGAAGTGCTAATCGTAAAGCGCGTCGCTTTTAAGCATTTCCTACCCCTGACCCTTCACTATATATGTACATATGTATGTATGTATGTACAGTTATAAATAAATAACTATGTACAACAAAAGTCACACATATAAACATATACACTGCACTGTTGCTTTAATTAGATTTAATGCTGGATATTCAACTAATTTATATTAGTTTGCTTTGTTATATATTCTCACCTTTTTTACTGACTTTTTTTTTGTAATTTTTTTATTATGTTTAAATTTGTTACTCAAACATTTGCTTTGCATTCGGTAGCTTATAGCAGTAAGTATACAAATCAGCTGTGTAAAGCCAGATGTTATTTATCGGCGGCAATTTGAGACGGAGAGAGAGAGAGAGAAAGAGCTTGTGGTAGGAGAGTAGCGTTAAGAAACAATTGTTAATAGCTTTTGTATTGTTTACTGTTGGAGTATAAGCTAAAAAGTGTAAAAGCTTCGTAGCAGAACTTTTAACGTATTATAATTTAAATAAAGAAAGTTGCCAGATTGCAATTTTTACAAAAAAAAGAACATATATACAATTTTAGGTGCTACAATCAAAAGGCGCTGCTAGCTCGAAGAAAGCTTTGAAATAAAAGTGCTTTATTTCTGATTTAGAAAAGCTTTTGCAATTGGCTACTGAAAAGTATTGCCCTTAAAATATAACTGTAATAAACACACAGTGTTAAAAAAAGAGTACGTTTGAGGAATAACTCTATCTATGGAGGTTATTAGTATGGCGGAGTAAAACATCGAAATGGTGTTCTTGTACTCCTTGAACTTTGCAATTTATTTCTTTCCATTGAAGAGAAAAAAGTGGTTATCCTCATCTTTAATGAATTAAGATTATTTTCTACTCGATTTTGAAAACAAAAGATATTTTAAAATATGATTATACTTTTTTATAAAGCTGAGGTTTTTTTGCAAATCGGTTCAAGAATTTCGTAATTATTATTTTTTTTAAGTAATAACACGTTTTTATAATTATTTGTATTGGAGTTTCTGGTTTTTGCCTAGCATGCCTAATAAATCTTTTACTGCCTCAGTAAGGAGTAAACTTCAGGGGCCGTAACGGTTATAATTTTTATAAAAAGAAACCATCGTGATTTAATCGCTATTTTATGATTTTTATTTTTTCGATCCGAAATAATCGTTAGTTTTGTATTTGTTTTTCTTCTATAAAGTTGTTTTGAAATATTTATTTTTTCGATAACAAATAATCTTTTTTATTCGATTTTGAATTTTTGTTCAAGTTTAACCGTTATTTTTTAATTATAATTTTTTCGATGCAGTTTAATCGTTATTTTGTAATTTTTTTTTTCGATAAAAAATTACCGTTATTCTTGGATTTTTTATGTTTTTGTTCAAGTTTGATCGCAATTTTTTAGCTTTTGTTTCTTCGAAAAAACAAATGATCGTTTTTCTTGTATTTACAATTTTTCGACAATAACACAGTAACAGTAATATGTTTTATGATCGAAAAAAATATCACAAATTATCGATCAAATATGATCGAAAAATTTAAATCTAAGAAAAATTATTATCTTTTAATCGAATAAGCAAAAAGCACAAAACAACAATTATTTTTTATTTTTATTGAAAAAATATAATTCGAAAAACGATTATTTTTTTATCGAAAAAATATTAATCATGAAAATAAGATTAAGTCATAATTTGTGCTACAAAAATTATGCCAGATTTGTATAGCATATGGCATAAGGATTATATTGATATGTTCGAGTTTAGTTTTGAAAGAATTCTTGTTTTTTGGATACGAAAAATTCAACATAACGGTAGTTTCTGGTAAATTTCTATGATATTATTAATTAACGGGAAAATACCAGTCTAAGTTCGGGTGAAAATGCACTCTAAATGTTTGGTACATGTTTTATTTTAAACAAAAGTTACTTCTTTTATACGAGAGTTATTATTTACATTTCTATAGCCTTTTTCAATAGCCTTTTCTGATGAAAAAATCCTATAAGTTTTTGCCAGCCACGTTAGGTGCAATCCATAGTAAAAATCGAGAGAATTCGGCAGCTGCCTAGGTTAACAAGGTTAATGCGTACTAAGTAATTAAAAATTTAAAATAAATATATGTGCACCGCCCCGCCACCTTGAGCGGCACGCATCAAGAGATAAAGAAATTACACACATTAAATCTGATAACAGAATAATTTTAGAATTCTTTGAAATAACTTGATTTATATATTTTAATGCAAAACTCTCCTGCCTCGGCGTACAAAATTTTCCATAACGATTTCGGTAAACACAAAGTTCAAAATTATCACCGTATACAAAATTAAGTAGAGTACTTTTATACATAATAAAGACATTTGCTAAAATTAGACTTTTAGTTTAGCAATTTTTGCATATGTTGATTTTTGGTGTATAGAAGAAAATTTGATATAACTAATGTTCTGGTAACTACTTAATGTATTTGTGAAGAGTTAAAAATTTATTTATTTTTGCGATTTTAGCAAATTTTTAGTTTACGCACACAAAATACTAAGTCAACTTAGTTGATTTTGCATAAACATCATATAAGCCTGTATATGTTTAATCGCTCTTCAATTATAATGAATGTGCGAAGTATGTAAATATGAAGATATGCTATGCCACTCTAATGCTATCAGTAATATTTCAGTATCAAGCCGAAACTTTGACTTATAATTATTTATATTGTGCTATATTAGAGCGTGAAATTGACGAACGTCTGCCACGTTTTTTTAATTTAGTGGTTCTATTTTTAGGGCTTAAGAATAAAAACAAAATATGATTAAAAAAAAAATTATAAGAGTTCAATTTATGGACTAAGGGGTGTGATTACTGATTATATTTATATACATATATACATATATATATATATATACAATATATACTTACATACAAGTCTGTATAAATTTAGAATTAATATTTCGAAAGAAAAATCATTTTTAATCATAAGCGAATACTAATTGTATGATTTGCGCTGTTTTTATATTTAGTCTTTGAAATTTATATATATTTTTTGTGTCTTCTAATCTGGAAGAGCGGCCAGTTGCCTAAAATGTTTCTAGTTGTTTCCGAATATATCTGGTTCCCCTCAGTGCAATTGTTGGTGGTCTTTAAAGTTCAGATGGTGAAAGTACACACTAAAAGTATTTACCAAATATGATAGGAATCGTTGAGCCGAATAAAATAGCATTGTCGAATAATTTAATAATTTCCTTTTGGCCTAAGCAAAACCAATTCCAAATAAGCCAATTGTTTACCACCTCATCAAAAAACTCGTTTATATAGTGTGTGTAATTTTAAATTTTTCATCAAACGCCGACTGCTCTTCTGTTTTCGAAATTTTATTTTGTACGCTTTTGTAAATTGACTTCAAACACAGTTTTCATCTTTTGATATTTATAGTGAAATTGATCGAAAAATGTTGTGAGACACTCCCGTATTTTAAGGGTTAAAGTATTCAAAAAAAAAAAAAGGTTGAGCAGAATATTCAGGGGTCATCGTACATTTAAAATTTCTATAGCTAAAAGTGAGTAGAAAGCTTAATCAGTATATATAGTAAATATTTGACCAAGTCATATTGCTAATTTGGAAGCGCATATGCGCCCCGAACATAATTTTGTTCACTTGTTCCTTTATCTCTGCGAATAATTTCCAATTGGAAATAAAATATTTCATAATATTTTTCAGATGCATCGAACTTTGCGTTTATATATTCAACAAATGATATATTATCTTTGTAAATTGCTTACTTACAGAAAAGGAAATGGAAATAACGGAATGATAATTACGAATTTTGCAGTATATTGTTTTTAGATCTTAAAAAAGTACCTATTTCATTCATCGCAAATAAAAAAAAAATACTTCATGTAGGTAAATTTTCACCAGGCAAATTTGTACCGACAAGATTTTGTTTATATTATTAGATTATTTTTGGCTTCACCGATCAAAGACCAAAGATGGAAAGGAAATATTCTTACAGTCTTGTGTGCTGTATCTATCAAATGCATTTATCAAATTGTCATGATATTTTTGTTCAGTATTGTTTGATATTTCCTCATAGAAAAATTTAGCCCCTCCGAATTTATTTTTTGAATCCGTGTATAAATGAAAAAAACAATTATTTTTTGGTATACAAATAATCATTTGAAATTTAAAAAATAATCATAATTTGCGTTTGGCCCCAGTTTTTAACACACATACACACAAGTACATGTACATAGTACATAGAGAACACGGCGTATTAGTAAAATTTTTTTCATTCAGGGGTAAAAGCATAAGAAGCTGCGCTTCAGGTGACATAATCTATACTACTTTAGCCTATGATTCTGACACGGGTATAAGGATTATACTGACCAAATTTGGTTGCATTCCGTTCATTCGTAATTGAGCTAAGTTGTAACAAAGAACACGGCTACCTTTTGATTGTATAGTCCATATATTAGGGTGGGTCAAATTATATGGCACTGAAAGAAAGATCAAAGTTCATTATCACGATTCTGGTACTTTGAATCGTACCAAGTATTTTTGCCCAAGGAACAATGCATGCAATGGAAATGCACTAAATATGTAGGTCGACTTTTTAGTATTTTTCAAAATAATTGCCAAACAAATTCAGTGGGCTCGAAATTCATTTTAGAGTTATGGTTGCTTGGGCAAAAATACTTGTTACGATTCATGGTACCAGCATCGCGATGATGCTTTGAACGTTTTCAATTGACCCTCCCTAATGCATGCATATGTATGTCTTATAGATCAAACTGTGAATATATTATTCATCACATCTTCTCAGCTATTTGACGTAGATATATGTTATTCGATATATATATATATATATATTTCCTTTAGATCAAGGTATAAATGGTTCTGAAGACCCAAAAGCACTGCTCAATATTTAAGCAAAGCTAGACGGGTATGCTCGTATAACATTATTTTGAAAAATTAAACGACGTTTATTGATTTAAATAAAAACAAAAGACCCATTTTCAAAAATTTTGATTATTTTAGTATTTCTCACTCTAATTAAATTCTTTATACTAAGATGTGATTTATTAAACTATTGAATATTTTGATGTGTTGTAAATTACCGTTATATGAGAGATAACCGTGTTTTTAATCTGATTTCTGTAATTTTCGAAATTTTACTTTGTGACTTGAAATCCTTAGTGTACGTAATGTGGGTGAATTTGACAAAGAAGTTTCGAAGATATACCTATTTGCCTGAGCGTGGGAGATATCATGACCATTCCCAACATTTATGATTCAATGTATTGCATTCTCAAACCAAATCTAGTCTGATTACCTAGTATAGTTAATAAATAACGTATTGTTTTGATTTTCGTTCTATACCGTTATATGGGAGGTGGGGCATGGTTTTTGTGCGATTTTAACAATTTTCGAACTTTTGCTTATTGACGTGAAATGCAATGTATGTTCCAAATTTGGTGGAGTTTGGTGGCATGGTGATGTGGTTGAGATATATACCTGGTTGTTCGAAAATGGGTGGTGTCACGTCTATTACGAAATTTTTTTAAAAATTCATGTATTTGCTTATGCAGCGTCATTCCACATATAAAATGTGTGCAAATTATCATTAAAAGTTAATTAGATATCGCATTTTTATGATTTTTGAAAATAAACCTTATATGAGAGGCGGGCGTAAGTAGACCGATTCAAATGTCATGTGCATACCAAATTTGGCAGACTGTGGTGGCATAGTTTGGGCGATATACATACTTATTTGCTTTAGAGTGGGCGGTACCTTCATATTCATAAATTTGAGCGGTTTGCATTAAAATCTGACTTAATTTGATTTCTTTTTTTTTGATTTTTATAAATTATCGTTATATGATAAGTGGGCGTGGTGTTTGTGCGACTTTAAAAATTATAAGAACTTTGCTTACTGACTTGAAATGCAATAAAGAGGGAAGAAAGGCTATATTGCGACCAGCGTCAGTGAAGTTGGAAATAATTTGTTTTTTTTTTTTTAATTTTTTCTTTCGTAAATATTTTTCGAATATTCTTTGTCGCATACGAATACTTTAGTATTGAATTAGCACCTTTAAGTCACTCAGAATTTTTATAAGAAAAACGTATTAAGCGTGACAGTTAATCTACATTAATTAATCCATTTATTATTATCATTATTATTATTATTTTAGCATTTTTTGTAAAGTCATGTCATCAACCTTTTTGCATTGCTTTGCAGTAACATAGCAACAATTGGCATTTAAATAATTTTAATAGTTTTACTTACTAACAAATACAAATACACAAACATATTCCCACGAACTGAGCAAATGCATTTTAAAACGTGTAAACCCACATACACATACACACATACAGATACTCGTATAAAAAATTTATTTATTAAAACATGCAGTGCGCATTAGCACAATGGTGATCCCCGAGGTGATGATTGGTAAAAAATACTATTAGTACACAAGTCTGTATATACTTACATATGTGTAGCAATTTATTGAAAAAAAACTAACAAGCAAAAATTATAAATAAATTAATGTATTATCAATCAGATTTATTGAACCCGGGGTGCACGGCATCTATAAGTATGGAGAACGCTTATACTCCCATGCACACCCACATACATATAACTATAATCTACATTATAGCTACACACGTATGAATCTCTGTAAAAATGTATACAATGGTATTCATAAGTTTACATTCATATATATATATATATATATGTATATATATTTATTTTATAGACATGTATTACAGACGTTCAATGTTCAATTCCTTATGCTGATGAATTGCTGTAACGGCGTCATAGTATTTTTACTGAATGCTGCTATCAACACAAACTCATATGCATTAATTTTTATACATGTAGCTGCATAGGTGGGAGCTAAAAGTATACTCAGTCCTTCGGGGGTGAATTTATCGAAAACACGAATCTCGTATTAATAAACAATTTAACTAAGTAAAAAACTGAACGAATATTTAGTTTAATACGAGTATCTACGTTTAAATATTTTATGGTGAAGAAGGTGTGTCCTCTGTATTCATCATTTATTTATGTATTTACCTATGTACATATTCTTCAAATTCAATATATTGGTAGCTATTTATTCAGATGTAATATATTCCATTGTAGCTTATCAGTGGGCTTGTCGCTCACTTTTTTTTTATATTATTCATTTGCTATGTGTGTGTTATCTGTTTCTGCATACGAACGTCTGATCCCGCTGATTCCCAGTAATAAATCGGGATTACTTTAAGGGGCGCAGTACCGTAAGGCATTTCAGAAAAACGTTTTTTTTTCATTTTTTTAATCGATAGGTATATCGCCTTTGAATTTCTAGCCAAAGCTTCAATAGCCAATTCTGGAAATTGTGGCGGAGCTGCTAATCGAAAGTGGCTGGCGCCGAGCCCGACAAGTCTGCCGTGCTCTTGACCGCAAACAATAAACGGAGTTGCCTCGAAATTATGTTTTTCAAAAATGTGTAGGTGATAATAAAAAAAAAAACACAAAGCTAGTGAACCCATTTTCATCATCTAAAATTTATTTTTAAAAGCATAAAATTACAAAAACAAGTAACTTTTAGACACTCTTTGACTGCAAGTGTAACGCAATTTTTTTTCTTCAAAATCGTATTTTTTCTTTGACAGCCTGTTTTAAAATGTTAATTTTCGAATATCGCAATAATTTTAGTACATCTACCATAAAAACCCCTCTTGAGTAATAAAATGCTTGGTTTGTTGACTTCAGTTGAAAATTGCGGCCAGCATCGCTTACGCAATTTACGATACGACGTCAGCGGCGAAATGACTTAGAAGATCTTTGAAAAATTTGTTAATTTTAAAGTTTCACTTTTGAAAAAAAATAATTTTTTTTTTCAAACTCAGACATCACTCAAAATAGATATTACATATATTTATTTGAAGATATTTGAAAAGAACTGCCTACATGTCCCTACAAATCAACTGCACAAAATGCCTTAAATTTACTCTCCTAACTTAAACGAAACCAGTCCATATCGGTGGCAGTGTTGCCAGCATTGCATTTTACAATTTAACACAAATTCTTTTCCTTTCCTTCAGTTTGGTTTACAGCATAAGGGGGGGAGTTAAAAAAAGACTTGAGGCTAAATTAAATTTCCCGGCCAAAATGAAATAAAAAAGCTAGATCTAAATCAGGAAAAAAGTTAAAATGACAACACTGCTGAATGGCCTCCTTTAATTAGCAGCGAACTCTTTTAACTGGGTGCATTTGAAGAGGGCCATATTTCGTTACAGTAGGACAAACTTTTTCACTGCTATTAAAACTATAACGCCTATTAAGACTTTTATAGCTAAAATATTGAAGTATTTATTTTACAAACGCCCAGAACAATGTTTGTTTTTATACTTAAACGATTATCAATTCTTAGTTAGCAAATTTTAATGCAATTTGTCTCAGCTACAAGCAAAATCATATTAAAAGCCAAAGTCTAAAGTTCTTTCATAACAAGCATCGATAAGAAATATTAATCTAAATACCTGTGGTATTTTGACTTAAAAAATTTTCATCTTCAAAATAATAAATTCTGTTCCTTTGTAGAAAAAAGACAAAAATAAAAAATCGATTAATAGTTAACTAGTATTTATAAAATTTTCTGAGTTGCATACGGTTGTCTTATATAAAAGCTAACAACGGAGTCTCGCAAAAAAAAAACAGAAAAATTAGAGCAAGTGCAAATATAAATTTTTATCATTAAAATTTAATTAGAGATATGTACATATAGCAAATTATTCATCTAATCAAACAAAACGACTCATAGGTAACAAAGCCCAACTGGCTACTGCAGAAATTGCATAAGACCTGAAAGAAATCCACACTTTTGAGTTTCTTCTAGAACAGAATGAAAATTTTATTTCAGCTTGAAGGAGTACAGGGTGACCCATAAAGTGGGGTGTTTTTTTTTTTTTTAAATGATTTGTTCTTTTGACAGTGACAGGTTTTTTCCGATATCTTGAAAGGAAGTCAGTATCAGCGGCGGTTAGTATGATTGGCGTGATCGTCGATAAGCCAATGCATCCTCAGAGAACGACAATTGGGTGCCAAATTTTTTCTTAAGTAGTAGCTCATTTTTTTTTTTTTGCTTTCTTTTTCTTCTATATACCAAAATTTTCAAACGTGCTTGGTATGTGAAAAAATTCCTAACACCGTCAGCTAAAAAAAAATTCTAAAAAATCAACTGGATTTTTCCAACCACAACTTCAGATTTGCAGTTTGCTAGACAAAAATTAAGCTTATCGAAAATTGAAAATTCTGATTAAAATTCTGATGAAACTAATTTTTTTACCAAGTTTGAAATTCGTATTTTTATGGTTTTATTAAATCAAGTATGGCTACTTTTACAAAAATTTAATCGACAAAAAGTAAAATTGTCAGAGCTTGTCAAAATGTCATTTCTATCGCTAACATAAAACTAAGTTATTTCTTTTTATTAATGCAATAAAAACCTGAAGGGTTATAACTTCCATTTATTTCCAACAATAACTTGCAATTTTTCTTAAGAAAATTTTGATTCAATTTTAATAGTGAGAAGTAAAACTATCAAAAATATAGAATAGCGCCACTTATCGATAGTTTGGCAACTCTAACGTTGCTACGAAATATTACTCTAATTTGAAAGGTAGGCTAAAGCTCTGCTCTACTTTTGTTTTGATAAATTTGACATCGGTCTAAAACCGGAGCTCATACCAAAAGATAAAAAAAAAATATAATAATTAAACTCATATCCGGACGGATGAACTCCTTTAAAAGTGGCACCTTTCGATTCTTTCATAATCTCTTCCTTCAAACATTTGGCACCAGTCTAAAGACATGTAAGAAATAGTTAGATTCAAGCTTAGCCTCTTATGTTATAACCTGGAACTTTTACTATTGGGTAGTATTTAGTTAGTGTACATATTCATTAGAGTCCAGCGTCCGTCGTGCCAAATTCACTTCATTGATTGACGGTCGCTGATAATGCAACCCATCTCAATATTGCGCACTGATAAGATGATCACTGGCGTGTCGAACAATCTGCTTGCCGGTGTGAAATGGAGCGCTTGCATACAATACGAGTACAATACATACGCAGTACTTGAGCCAGAACTAAACTGTGTGTGTGGGTGTGCTTATGATTGCAGTGGGAAATTTCCGAGTTCGATGAAAACTAGCGAAAAAAAAATAAAAATCATACAAAAAAAAAACTCAAGCAACCACTAAAACTATTGTCTTCGGCTCTGGCGAAAAACGCATACCCTCCATAAATAAGACAAATGTATGTAACTTTAAGATATTACATTTTACAATACTATTTATTTTTCACACCCACCTATATCTCTATCTATCTTATATATAAAAATTTCGTTTCATGACGTTTGTAATCGCACTCCTCCGAAACTGCTCGACCGATTTCTTTATGTTTGGAAGAGGGTTGCCACATATTTGAAAAGTCAAATTTTTATTAAAATGTACACAAAATATATAAAATATGGGTGTCAAGCGGATCGTATTGGAAAGAAGGAGCATAGCTAATTTTTATGAGGGTTGCCACCCGTTTGAAAAATCGAATTTAATTGAATTATACACAAGTTATATGAAATATTAAAATATAGGAGTCAACAGTTCGTCTCGGCGATGAGAAAGTTCATATCGCCACCTCTTTAAAAAGTCGAATATGGAAACGCAGCGGCTTGCCTCATCGAGGAGAAGGTTCATATATATAAATATATATTGTATATATTTGAGTTAGAGTTGCCACCTATTTTAAAAGTCGAGTTGGAAATGAATTATACACAAGTTATATGACATATTAAAATTTCGATGTTAAGCAGTTCGTTCCGTTGAGGAGAAAGTTTATATCTAGCTATTTTTTGAGACTGTTACCAACTTTTTTTTATATTGAACAATAAACTATTAAACTACTTGTTAACACAAGTATATAAAATATTAAAATGTGAGTATCAAACCGGTTACAAAATATTAAACAATTATTGTCAAACTATCCGTCTAGGCGAAGACAAGGTGCATTTCTACATATTTGAGAGGGTTGCCACCTGTTGTTATGAGGCATATGAAAAGGGCAATTAATTAATAAATATAGGCAGCACAACATCTACCGCGTTTTTCTGGTATCTGCGTTCTATTATAAAACCGTAGAGAAGTGGTGTCTCTAGATTGAAAATTTCAGTTTGCCTGTTCGAATTCACTAATTTCCAAAACTACTGAATGGATTTTCAAGGGCTTTAACTGTTGACTAGATAGCAATCTGGGACATAACAAAGGATTTATTTTATGAAAATATTAAATTGGTGAAAAGAAATTTTCGTAGAAAATGTTTGGAATCATTTTCTTTTAATAAACTTCAACATTTTTTCGGCATCAGCGTATGCCAGTGGTTATTTGTTGTTGTTTTTTTTGTTTACATTATAACTACACCATTTCCAATTGTAAATGACAAGGGATACAGTTAAAATGCGAAAAAGTCAATTGAAAAAAAAGAATAATCAATTTTAATTCAGAAAGCGATAAGAGAAAATGAAGATAAGGCAATTTTAAATAGGATTAATCATTTTAAATTACGAAAGCGTAAATATGAGAATAGTCAATTGTATGTAAGTGAGAAAGCGTCAAATTAAATTGCGAAAATCCTAGATAAGAATGAGAAAGCGTCAAATGAAAATGTGAAATAGTCAGCGACTTCAGTATTTAAAAAATCAAACTGTTGCATGTGGATGCAATCACCAACAAAACTATTAAATTAACGAGCAAAATGTTATTGCAATTATTTGAAAAATATGTAATAAAATGAGTTTCTCATTTTCATTTGACGTTCTCTGATTTGCAATTGAAAATGATACAGTATAAAATAAAATACAATAAAATAAATACATATATTTAAAATCAAATAACATATCTGAACTATCAGTGGTGATTTTATCAGTTGATTTTGTTTGACAGTTAAGTAAATAGCTCACAAAATGTCACAGGTTTAGTTGGCTAATATCGCAACAATCAGTGATATGACAGCTATGAGTTATAGTAATACGATTTTGACGATTTTTTTTTTTTGGATACTGTCTCTACTCGGTTCAATTAATAGAGTGCCAAATTAAACGCAGTTTATTTAATTTTTTTTAGTTATAAAGCAAAACCTCATATCTGAATAATCAGTTGTTTAGTAGCTATGAGTGCTTCATATGCTTACAAATATTATGAAAAAATTCATAGAGAGAGTTTACCTTCATAAAAGGTACGAGTATAAAGCCTAAGCTAACACTCCAAAATTATTATTTGTCGTTTTGTTTTTTTTTTTTTGTTTTTGTTTTCATTTGAATTTTCTGGTCTAGAAGCTTAGCTCGCGTAAATATTTAATACCGCGCTAATAGTGAAGTAGTTTCTCAATTAAAGTGTTGGCATAAACAAATAAGTGTTTTTTGAGAAATACGATGGATTAAGTGATAGTATTGAATACGACATTAAACTAGAGATATTAAAAAAAACGTGATATGCATAAAGAAAAAGATAAAAAAAAAAACAGACAACTGCCGAGAGTGCAAGTATATTCACACACACACACACACACCCACATACACACAGAGGTAGCTATGTATTTGGTATGCGTGGCTTGCGGGTTTTTAAGTCTTCATATGCAATGTAATCTCATATGCTAACGCCTCACACTTAGTTGATCTATCGAGAGTCGATCAGAGTGATCAGTTTGAGTGCAGGTCTTGTGCGGAGAGGTTGTGTGAACGCAATCAAATAATATAACCAATTTCCGACTAGACAGTGCTTTCAGTTTCAGGATATAAATTTAATGAAAGAAAACCAAAACAAAATAAGCAGATTACACAAAATGCCAAAAAATCGCCGGTTCGATGGTGCAGGTATGAGTTGCATGTTAATTTAATTAAAACAAGAAATGTTTTAAACAAAAATGCATGAGTAAAAGCCATTTTACGATTCTAAAAAAAATATATATATATATATATTGATCATTTTCCATAAAAAAAAAAAAACTCACTAATAAACCAATTAAAATAATAGACAAATATGTTATGAATTTAAAATAGTAAACAAATAATTGAAAAGTCTAAAATTAAAAACTAAAAATGCGTAAATTATAATAAAAAAAAAACGTTATGAATTAAATTTATAAGTGAATCTAATTCCAATACAATATGCATGTATAAATAAAAAAATAAATTTTGCTAAAAAAAAAACAAATTATAATTGGAAAAAAAAATACAAAGAAACCTTCCAAAGCTTATGAACGCTAAAAAGGTTAGAAGAAGGCAATCAAAATTGAAATTGTGTTTTGAAAAATTAAATGAATTTATTAAAATTATAAAAAAAAAACACCATTAACAAAAACAACTAACAAATATCTTAATTCGAGCGAGACCGAATTTCACATACCCGGCGTGTGTTTGTTTTTTTATAAACATAAATAGCGTAATTTGCATTGTTCAGATGAGCCGAAAGCGAGAATAACAGAGGCAATGGCAAAATAAACAACATGTGTATCAAGTTTAAAATACACGTGTATTGAAAAAAAATAGCTTTGGGAAACGCATATCTATTCAACCTTCTTTTGATATTATTCGCTATACCAAATTTGAGAGTAACTACTTATGTAAGCGTAGTAAGTACTGAAATATTCCATATTTGGTATTGTCAAAAATTACAAATGAGCGTAGTTTCTGTCTTCTTTCTAACTAATTCAAAATTATAAGTAACAAAGCCAATGGCAACGCGTAAACCTTTTCTATTTCAAAATTTGTTGTTTAGCCAATTTCTTTAACTAATTAAGTAAAATAGATTATAAGTAAAGAATCTTTGCGAATTTGCTCAGTAATAATTACAATACACCGCCTTCTATAACTGTCGAGTTTCCAATCTCCGATTTATGCCATTTTTGAAACCGAGTTTAACAGCGAAAACAAAAATATATCCAGTGATTCCAAATGAAAATTTCTCATGTTCAAATTTATTATACAAATCTTTTTATATAAATCCAAAAATCTGTTTGTTTGTACTCTTTAAACTTTTTATCTGCAGCATGGAATAAACCGAAATCTTGCCTAGTTATTATTTGCTACCTCGAGTAGGTTTTTACTCGTTTCGAGAGGGTTGCCACCTGTTTAAAACGCCAAATTTAATTAAAATCTACATTAGTTATATTAAATGTTAAAATATGGATGTCAAGCGGTTTGTATCGGGAAAAAGTCCTTAGCTAACTTTTCTGATGGTTGCCACCTATTTGAAAAGCCGCTGGCAGAACAAAGCATGCCAGCTGTTTATAAAAAACAATGTGTATTTAAAAGCATAAACCATAAACATCAAAATTTTAAACTTTGTATAAATTTGATAAACATTTAAGAAACATTAAAATTATTAATTTTCTTCTCAGAATTTTCCGGACCTTTGGGGTATACAGTTTAATAGCCCATTTAATTATAGAGTCATAAAGTATAAGTTTTAATTTACCGAAAATGTAGATGAGTTTCTGATAATTTTTTCTGACGTTGCACATTAAGGTGCATCACTTCCACTGAATTATACAAATTTATACATTTTATTACAAATTATTTCGTAATTACTTCTCCAAAAACTCATTATTATAATTCCGTTGAAATTTGTTTTTAATTTTTGTAAGCAAACTTTGTTGGATTAAAATGGCTTATAAGTTGAGGTGATTTTTTTTTTTTTAATATTTTTGAAAACAATTTTTAATTATAAAAATCTTCATTATCAGTCTTAATATTATTCCGAATTATTGTGTTAGAAGTCTGCTTTATATAATGTGCATAGAGAGGTAGGCGTGGCTTTGCTCAATTTCGAGAATTTTGAAGATTCCACTTCTTGAGTATAAATTTTGGCAGGATTTGATGAAATAATTTGATAGATAGCTAAATGTCAGAAAAATCAAACTCCGCTTCCATTAATTTTTAATATTAAACTCTGTTCGGCCAAGGAGCATGAGTTTTATTAAGTCATCTAAATTGTTACTCGAGTTATCGTATGAACGGACAGGCACTCATATTTTTTATTTATTGTGTACGATTCGGGTTGTTTGTAAAAACCTTTGGATGAACAACCTCATAGTCTCTTTGTGCATATTTCAAAAAAAAAAAAAAAAAAAAAAATTACTGCGAAAACAATAACAACAACAAAACATTTGCGAATTCGAAACAGGTTAGCCACAATGAAAGCGTTAAAAACATTTTTCAGAACGTGAAATAAATCATAATAAAAAAAATTATAAAAGTCAAGTAATAACAATAACAGTTTTTATTTTACAAAACTGGTTAATAGTATTAAAAATTAAAAAGAAAATGATTAAAAAAACTGCAAAAACAGAAATTGCAATGTAATTGATAAAATTAATTAATGATAAAAAAACTCCAATGAAATCTCAATTGACAATACCTTGAGAGCTACATTTGATTTGTGATATGGAAATAATTTTTTTTTTTCATTTTATTAATTAAATATAAAAGTAAAATCACCACAAAAACCCGTACAGTGTACATTTTTACCCACCAAAGCACGTGAACGCATCATATATTAAATGAATACACAACTGGCACAGGGAATGCAAAAAAAATTCTTTCACAAACACGAAAGAAGTGAAAAAGTCGTCACAGACGTTTTTCGCTTTTGTTATGCGACTATTTGATATGCAAATAATTTTTTATTTGTACTAACAAAAACCTACGTCAATAATTATTTCGGTTTCAAATTTAAATCCGTTAATTCTTTTTTTTTTTGTTTTTTGTTTTTGATATTTACCTACAGCTGTCTTCAATTATAATACGAGTGCAGTCAAATGCATGAATAAAAACATTTGTCAAAAGTTTATTTTTAATTTTTATTTAATTGTTTTCTTTGTAGGTTAAATGTTAAAAAAATGTGCATACTTTGTAGGCTGTTTCAATAAAATTATGTGTGCTATATATAGTAATGCGTAAGAGAAAAAAAAACATTTTACTCAACAGTACATCTTGAAATTACAATGCATTGTTTGACTCCAACATTGACAAAGTTAATTACGAAGAGTTCTTGAAAAAATTCCCAAAGGGTGGTATAGCAATTGTTGAACTCTCGGTAATACATTGAACCGAGATCTTTCGATAAAGTTTACGCAAATACTCCAGCTACGATTAAAATAATGTTGTTCAATATGCGAGCTATTATTCTTGAAGATTGCACCTTTGTCAGTTAGAATGATGAGATTAAAATGTTTGATACGTCATCTTTATTATAATGAAATACTTAGATTATTTCACACTATATGTAGCTAAGTAAAACTCTTTGGAAATTTCGAAATGAGAACAAATTTTTTCTAATATATGTACATTAGAATAACAATCTTTAATTAAATAGGTACATTTTTTATAATTTCATATTCTCAATTGCCATGTTGGCTACAATTCCACAATTCCACAAATTAATTAATTAATAATTATATTTACTTTTTTACTATTACTAAAACTCAGCTCTCTTTGCCACTTATGACGTCCTCTGTTATCTCGATTTCCAACAAAATAGTAGCGAAATTGTTCGCTTTTTTTTAGGAAGTATGGCATTTCTGATACATACACATCTTCATGGCCGAGTTTCAATATTTTTATTTATAGTTTAAAACTTCTGGCTATTTCTAATACTTTTCTGCAAATATGTACAGTTCACTGTTAACCTAAAACAGCTGTCAGTTTAGAATGTTATTTGCTTTACCGGCAATTGTATCTCAATAACTTTGCCTACGAAATGAGCATTAACGATTGCTGTTTATTTTCTTGCTTCATTGAGTGCATTGAAATTTTTAAGAAATCCTACTATAAGTATGATGTATGTATGTAAGTCGTAGTGCCATGAATGTGTTATTGTTTCCAGCATTAACATACTTTTTGAAATGCTCGTTGTATTATTCAAAATTACACAACACTATTAAGTTTTCATATTCAACAAGTATTGAAGTGTTTACATTCTGTCGCAATAGAATCTCATATACCCAGCGCATGTTAATCAGTACAAGTTTGCTTTGAGTTTTCAAAAATGTTACATTAAACTTATGCACCTCACTGTTGTTATCACTCCTGCCAAATTTTAGCAATTTTAGTATTGCATTTCTTTATATTTTTGATAAATATCGTTATACGGAAGGTGGGCATGGTTGGTGGTCCAATTTCATCTATTTCAAATACTAACCTACCTTAGACCATATGCCGCATACAAATACACTCGTCGCCGGTATTCTGTAAGCAGCCACTAGTCACTAATTGAGACTTTTCGGCGGTTTTAATTTTTAAAGAGAAATAATGCTGTTGGCAAAAAATTTTAATAGTTGATTGTCTTCCATCCGATTCACAAATACACATTCATTATGCATCTCCAGCTGGAACATACGATCAGCTGATTGTGTCTGCTGCTGTTCACCGCAGTATTTGGTGAAATTTTAGTTACTTGAGGTGCGACTGAACTATAGAATACCGGCATAAATTTATTACGGAAATTATCATGCGCTTGACGTGGACGATCAAATATGAAATTAGTTTATGAAGTTAATATGTTTCCCTATAGTAAAAAACTATAAAACCAAAGCAAATTATCAGCTACCTGGTATAAAAGTTACGGTAGTTTCATAATGCCTAATCAAAGTGGCGGCATAATTTTTAAAGTCACTTATTGACGAAAATGTGAAGCCATGTACTTGAGTTATATAATATGTGCTTATGTGTATTCAATTTGTATTCAGTTGCAAATGATAACAAGGCGATATCTAAGTTATTTACCTTCCCTATTTAATTAGTAGTATTGTGTTTATCGTTTGCTATATTAACAGTTTAAGGCCAAACTATTCACTTTTATATTGATCGGCGGATGGATATGTTTTTAAACGAATTATTTGCATATCTCCGGCACATTTTCACATTTGTTCTTCAATAATAAACTTTTTAATCAAAAGACGCCGTAAAATGGTAAGAATTGCAAATCTAGGTGGACAAAACTATTTGCTCAGAGATGCTGTAATAAAATTAAAAATATGGTTCATTCTTTAACAAAGACCGGAAAAAACTTAACAAACTTTAGACAAAATCTTAATATTTTTAATTAAAACTTCCGGTATGCAATTTTATGCGCTATTCCATTTTAATATAATAAAGTGCAAGTGCGAAGTAGCTACAAATTTGAGTTGATTTTTTTTTTCGCGAAAGAACATCAGGAAAAAATTTGCCCAAAATCAACGATAATTTTTAGTCATTCAAAGCTTGCACTTTGCTGGACTGAAATTGAATGAGCTATAAAACTGCATAGCGAAAAATTCTTAATAAAAATTTTAAATTCCTGTTATTAGGTCCATTTCTATGTAGCCCAGTTGCAAAAAAGCACTTGGTAGAATAACAAATTGCATGTAAAGCAAAAACACTAACTCGGAAAAATATCCGAGTGGAGTCAACTCGGTAAAATGATATCCGACCAGAGATGTAGTGTAGGGGAAGTGAAAATACTGCGCTATTGTGAATTAGCCCTAAGAAAATACATGGGAAATTTAGTTTTTAGAACCAATACCTTTCTATTTGTACTAAACAAATCGCATCTTTCAAGAATGATGCAAACAGGGCTGCTTTTGCAACTGAAGGAAATTTTATCCGAGTTGGAGCGCTCGCTTGCAAGTCGGGTATAATAAAATGGGCCTATTTTATTATTTTTGGCCTTATATATTAGATACAAGTGTAATAATATATTATTAGCGAAATATATTGCTAAGGTCCAGAAAGAAAGAAGTATACTGAGGAGATGCGGTGATCTCCAAAATAGCAGCAATCACTTCTACATTTTCAGAAATAAATTTCAGGTTCTAAAAGTCGGTGTAAAAGAGAAATATCTTTTCTAAACGAAAATGAAAATCCAAAAAAATGAGGTGTATGGAAAGCCGGAAACGGTATACAGATTCTGCGGAAAACTAGACAAAGTTAGCTGAAATGGTGGAAGAGCCAGATATCTTTTGACTACTCAGTCTTTTAAATATCTTTGGCCCTAAAATTTGTCTATTTCAAAAACTACTATGAATATGAATCATAAATAATACTACTGTTCAATTTATTTATGTATGTACAAAACCCCATTGCCCTACTATGCGCTGGGCTTGAAAAATTCTACAAAAATGCAAAAAATACAGATTTAATAAGAGTAAAAATTTGTAGGAAATTATTAGACAAATATGCACAAGTGTTTCTAATTATTTCTTTCTTACGAAGCTATTGGGGTAAACAAGTTCAGTTCAATAAGAAAAATGCTATTTACGTAGGTTGTGCTTAAATGTTTTACAAGAATTGTTTAAATGCGCAACTAATTAACTACGTACGATCATATCGCTTGTTTACTAGAAAAGCGTCATAATTAACAAAAACAAAATCAAAAACACGAGAAAAATAGCTTAGATATTTTGAATTTAAATATAAGTACTTACATAGTAAAACTGAATATATATTTTATTCTAAGGAGCTACTGGTAATCGTTACAGCTATATGTGAAATGTGTAAAAAAATGTGGAAGAAGAGGTAAAAGTAATGTTAATTTTTGAATATTCATTTTTTTTTTTTGGGTTATGACATTCTTCGAATAAACAAACGATATGTGTTTATGTAAAAATGTGTAATTTAATTCCGTAGTAGCACTTGACTGCGTTGTAACTACTAAGATTTCTTATTACGATAAAATTCGATAATAATAATAATGCTTGGCATATTTGTGGTAGGAAATTATTTTTAATATAAAACATAAAACCGCATATAAATAATTATAAGCGAAATTTAATATGATTCTACGACTAAAAAAAAAAAAAAAAAATAAAAATTGCCTTTGCATATTAAGTTACCATATATAAGTACATATCTACATTAGAGTGACTCAAAAGAAAGGTTGCGGGTTTTTTATTGTCTCTTAAGGCTTTCGCCAAAATATTTCGGAAAAATTAAAACATTTACGTGATTTGAAAGTACCTCCAAAAATGACGGTTTTTATATATAAAAATAGGGTTTCTTTAATGTTAAAAGAAACTCTCATTTAATATCATAAAGAGTTTGAACCTAAAAGGTCTGCATTAAAAGATTGAACACTTTATTCAACAGAATTATAATAATAAGGTTTAAAGTTGAAAATATACCTTTTCAGTGATTCCGTTATGTCTAATCTCAATCGGCCACGTTTATTGAACAATAAATATGCCAAAAAATTGAAAACTACATCAATATCGTCATTATTATAATTCCATTGAAAATTTAAAAAAAATATTTTTATGCTGCCCTTTGAACAGAAACTGTGGTAATTTTTTTATTTTTATATCTTATTTTTATTTAATAATTAAGAAAACAATTTTTCAAATCGCTCCAGCACGCGTACATCTTATTATTTTTCTGAAATATTTTGTTCAATGTCTTAAAAGATTTTTTTTGTTTCCATGGAGTTATACACCCTAATGCACATATTACTGGCGTTTGATGGAAAACAATAATAATTTACATTCATTTTATAATTTTTATTTACATTCATTTATCTATTCTATTTGATTTCGTAAATTGTTATGTTGATTATATGAAATTGATTCATCAAACTTGTTTTTTATAATACAATACTCGTAACTTGTAAAATCAAACTGAATAATTTTTAGTGCAACTGCGAAATGTACCAATAAATATTTGCATAATTTTTTTTTTTTTTATAAAACGATGCCTTGTCAATGACAAACATACACATATCCTCATTGTAGTAGTAGTTTGTATTTTGTACGAGTATGTGAGCACAGCGGCAAATTAAATTGACGTTAGGTTGGCGCTCAGATAGCCTCTACGATTACAAATACAAAAATTGTCTGCCCCAACTTATGATTCATAATTCTCCAGGCAATGGTTCAATATTTTTAGCTGTGGCATTCTGTTGGAAAAATACTATCAACTGGTTATTAATAAGATAGTCCGTTCCAATTTAGATAGCCACTATATGGGGCACATTCTTTTGTAGCCGAGTTATAAAAAAAAAAGAAATCAAAACTTGGTAAGATAGCGAATTTCATGTAAAGCAACAACACAAGCTCATAAAAAATATTGATACAAGTTCAGACAACTCGGTAAACAATAAACGCGACCTGACATGCAGTGTTGCACAGGTGCTATTGTGAATGAGCTCTAGATAAATGCTTGGGAAATTTGCGATTAACATTTAATTCAAACCAATATCGGAATTACCAGAACTACTGTTTTGCGTTCTTAAAGCCAACAAAACAAATTCTTTGTTTTATGGAAGATGCTAACTGTATTGTTTTCACAGCTACTTATAAGGTAATTTCAAGCGGCTTACTGTGCTCTTTTGTCACTAGGTTAGAAAAAAATAGTGTTATTGGCTGGCTGTTGTCTAGGCGAAGTAAGAAAAGATAAATTTAAATATTACGTTAATTTGTATTCAAATTCAAGGTCGCCGCGCCACTATCTACATTTTTTTTTGAGATAAAACAAACAGTTCAAACAAAAACAAAATAGTTCGCCATAGGTGTACATATGTTTCTAAGTATGTACAGTAGTTTGGGATTACTTCGGGACTAGTTCGGTATAATTTCGGGTCTATTCCGAGACTAATTCTGCACCATTTCGGGGCCATTCTACTATACTAATCCGATACCAACGCGGTCCAGTTTGAAACTAATTCTTTCCTGAACTAGTCCCGATTCAGCACAGGTAGCTTATCGAATCATTTTGATTTTTCTTTATTAAAGAAAAAAACTCTTATTTGCATTTACAAAACCTTAACCAAAGTTACATTGAAAATCTTAACAGCAGGTGTATTATAAAAAAAAAAAACCAATAATAGAATAGATAATGAATTTATTCATTTCTATTTCAATTGTTATTTTTACGATATATCTGGACTGTTTTGAAAAAATTTTTCCTTATACAACTTAGTCACTGTGCAAAGTTGGCTTTGCTTTCAATGAGCCCCGTATGATTATTATGGGTTAATTTTTTTTAATATGAGATAACGGCAATGATCAATCATCCTTACAGACATGGAATTTGATTACGGCAATAATATCAAACTTTTTATGATAAAATATTTTTATTTTTTGTTTTTTGTATAAAATATCGATAACACCAATGAGTCTAGCAATTAGCCAGGAAAGCGGGAATTTTTTTAGGGGATCAAATTCAAGTAAAAAAAAAAAAATATTTTATAAAATCTAAGCAAACAAATCACTTACTCTGATTTCCTTGGTGCGTTATATTGTGGCATAGCTATTTGAATACCAAATATCACAAATTGTATTCGCATTGAGCGAATTTAAAATAATGCGCATATTTATATCTAGGTACATATGTATTTACGAATACCAGTATGAATACATAATTAAATAGTGAGGTGTGACCGCCGGCCGCCTAAACAGCATGCAGTTTTCTTGACAAATTGCCTGAAATGCTTTTGATTGTGTGCTCAATTTTTACGATATCAATAAGGCGCATTCTAAATAGATTTTTTTCCAGCGGCATCATTTCGACTTGCAACAACAAATCGCTGAGGATTAGAGGCCGATCGAATATTGCGTTTTAGAGACGAACCTAATGGAAGCGAATTTGCAAGATCTAACATAAAAAATAATCAATTAATTTTTTTAAATGCCTTATAAATATTATGGTTCGTGTTAGTAAAAAGAGAGGAACATTAGTTGAAATCACATCCATTTCATTGTATAACATAAAAAAACTTATGATAAAAATAAAGAAATAAATATATTTTTTTATATTTGAAATTTTATCATTTTATATTGTTACATTTTGCTGTTCCTTCCTTTATCTGATTAATCTTCAGGAATTAATTCTGAAAAATTTTGTTCATTCCAATTTGTGATAAAAAAAAAATCTCGGTTTCAAATTAACCTGCATGAAGCGGCATAACTGACAGCTATGTGCCCGTTATACAAAAATTCCAGTTTTTGTGATATCAGGCGATTTTAGCAGTGAAGAAACCCGTAAAAATTAAATAAAAACCGCCATCTCTATTTGATGAGTATAAACTCGCTCTTATTTAAATTAGCTCTTTTTAATTGAAAATTGAGCGAATACCAGTTTATTTTGGGATTGCCAATTCGCTGATATACAAGGAACCACTTTCTACACTCCATATAATTTTTTTTTAATACAACCCATTGGAAAATTGTAAAAACAGCAAATACGTGAAGATTAAAATATTATAAATTTTAAAGTGTAATATTGCGATAGATACTAAACTATATAGAAATCAAATAAAGAGAAGCGACTGTTATTTATTGAGCTCGAGGCCGGGTTATAATAGGGAATAATATAGAGGGGAATAATAAAGAGAAGTTGGTTAATTATCCGACAGTCGCGTTGTTGAGAATCTAAAACAGCATTCACTAAAATTAAATGTTTTTCTACTTTCAAAAAAGTAACTTTCTCAACAAACATAAGACGGACTAGTATTGGTTCTTATTTCACCAAGCACAATACATTTCGGAAATAGTAGATTTCAGTATGAGGAGATGTCTGCTTAATTTGCATGAAAGTTGAGGATGCTCATACATATATGTCACTTAAATATTTGATTGTAATTTTGAGTTATAGTAAGCTCAGGTTTTCGAAATTTTTTAGCTAAACAAATAGTACACAATTATAAATTCAAATTTAAATTTTACAAAAAATAGGTCTAAAAATATTACCATGCCAATTTTTTCTGTTACCTTTTATAAAATAAATATTAAAATGATAGGTTATTGTTTCAATATTTAATCTGAAAAACTTTATAGTGATTTAATCTTCAATCAAGCTTAGTAAATATTCCTCAGTTTTACTTTTTATTGTTTAATTTTTTTAGTAACCGTTTGATTTGACTCCTTCTACTGTACATAATCCTCCAAATGTACTCATACATTAGGGTGCATCAATCCCCATTCAAAAAATCGATACTGTTTTTCCATCAGAAATATAGAACGTATAATATTTTAAGCAAAAATATTTCGGAAAATTTTTTACTTTTTTTGTTTTTTACTTTACTTTATTTAATAGTATTTTTTTTAAATTTATTTTATTTTATAATTCATATTGCTCATTAAATTAAATTTATATAATTAAATTGAGTCCATTTTATTTTATTTTACTTCAATTTAATGTATCTTGTTTTAATTTTTTATTATACCTTGTTTAACATAACTGTGTTATTTCACTTTGTTTTATAATATTTTATTTTGTTTTATTTTATTTTAATTTTCATTTAAATAGAAGTAGTTGCATTTATTAAATTAAGTGGCATTTTATTTAAAGCCTTGTTATTTGAATTTTTTTAGCTTTTTATTAGTTATTACCTATTTTAAAAATTTTTTTGCATTTCGCCAAATTATTTCAGAAATTTAAAATTTTTTTTAAATTATGTTATTTAATTTATTTTTCTTTACTTTATTTCATATAATATTTTTAAATTTATTTTATTTTTCTATTGTTCATTAAATTTAATTTTCATATTTGATTTCATTTAATTTTAATTTAATATACCTTGTTTTAATTTTGTTATTATATAGTTGTTATTATTTTTCTATAGTTCATTAAATTTAATTTTTATATTTGATTTAATTTTATTTTAATTTAATATACCTTGTTTTAATTTTGTTATTATACTTTATGTTAAATATAATAATTGTTTTATTTCACTATATTTTATTATATTTGTCTTTGTTTTATTTTATTTAATATTTTGTTTAAAAATAGTTCCATTTAATAAATTTAGTGTCATTTTATTTAAAGCCATTTTATAATATATATTTATTATATATTTTCATAAATTTAATTTTTATAAGAAATTGTTATTCATTTGATTTCGTTTTATTTTAATTTAATTTGTTTTAATTTTTTTATTATAGTTTATTTAACATTACTGTTTTATTTCATTTTATTTTATTATATTTAATTTAATTAAATTTTATATTGTGTTTGCTTAACACACATTTTATTATATTTGATTTATTTATAATTTATTTAACTTTTAGTTTTATTTTACTATATCTTAAATAAGTTAATTTCATTAAATTTGGTCCCACTTTATTTTAAGTCAGTTTATTTTTTTGTATTAAATTGAATTTGTTTTGTGTTTAATTTATTTATGTCTTATTATATTTCATGCATTATTATTATTCTTTTTTACTTTATTTATATAAACCCATTTAATATTTACCTGTTCAATTAAATTATATTTATAATATTTTATTTTATTTTATTTACTAATTTATCTTTTTTAAAACTAAGTTTTTATTTTTATTTTACTTTAATGAATATGTTTGCAATTTCTTGTTAAAAATATTTAATTACTTAATTAAACCAGATAAGAAAAACGATTTAACATATAACTCTCTTCTTCTCGCTACTTTCAGGTTGCATGGGTTTGGGTATTCGTCATTTACAAGCCCTACTTATCTTCGGTGGTCTCTCTGTGGCATATGCGCTGCGTGTCAATATGTCTGTTGCCATTGTTGCTATGACTGACTCATCCGCAAACTCCGATTTTGAGGTAAATAAAAGCATTAAACAATAAATATATAATGCGTATAGATTCAGTTGAAAGCATACAAAATGTAACCTTCCATTTTGATACAACTCAAAAATTAGCATTTTTATTGAGCGCAATTGCTTCTATAAAATAATAATTTTAACAAAACCTTCTCTATCACTTTTTTGTTTAGGAGTACAGCTGGAATGAGAAAACCAAATCACTTTTACTTAGCAGCTTCTTTTGGGGCTACATTATCACACAGGTACCGGCTGGAGCTTTGGCACACAAATTTGGCGGTAAAATTACGCTGCTTTTTGGCATTCTAATCTGTTCCATACTGAACATACTGACGCCCATTTGCGCAAAGATTGGTGACTGGCAGTTGGTGTGTGCGATTCGCGTTGTACAGGGTCTCTGTCAAGGTATGATTTTCCCCTCAACACACACGCTGCTCTCACATTGGGCACCCTCCGAGGATCGTGGAAATTTTGGTACCTATTGTTATTCGGGCTCACAATTCGGCACCGTAGTTATGATGGCAAGTAGCGGTGTGATCGCATCTTCAGCGATGGGTTGGCCAAGCATTTTCTATCTATCGGGTGGATGTGGAGTTGTTTGGTCCATCTTCTGGTTCATTTGGGGCGCCAATACGCCAGCGGATTCTAAATTGATTTCTGCCGAAGAAAAGAAATTTATTGAGCAATCGACTGGTAATACAACTGCCGATGAGCATAGTGCACCGACACGTACACCATGGTTGCAATTCTTATCTTCGCCAGCCTTTTTGGCCCTCATTTTGACGCACAGCACACACAACTGGGGCTTCTGGACATTGCTCACCGAAATTCCCACCTACTTCCAAAATGTTTACAACATGAATATCAAACAGAATGCAGTGCTCTCGGCGCTACCCTATCTGGCTATGTTCCTTATGTGCTTCGTTTTCTCATCGATTTCAACGTTGCTCAACAACAATAAATGCATACCAGTTTCGATTAGTCGCAAACTGTTCAATTCGATCGGTCATTGGATACCGATGGTGTCGCTTATTGGCTTGGGTTATGTGGGTGCTGACCAGACTACCTTAGCGATCATTCTATTGACAATCACCGTTGGCATTAATGCGTCTACCTACTTGGGCTTCCAAGTCAATCACATTGATCTATCGCCCAACTATGCTGGCGTTCTGATGGGTATCACCAATTGCGCGGCGAATATTATGAGTATTATAGCGCCGTTGATTGTTGGCTTTATCATTACGGATGAGGTGAGTTTCATGTCAAATGATTATATACGATTACAGACTTGTAAAAAATATTTTTGATTTATATTAATTTTTTTTTTGTTTTTTTATAGAGCGATCCGGAGCAATGGCGTATCATCTTCTTCATTGCTAGCGGTTTTTACTTAATCGGCAATTTGATGTTCATCATTTTCGGTCGTACCACAGTGCAGTCGTGGAATAACCCAGAACCCCGCCACTCACCGCAGAAACGAAACTCTACACAACTTGAGTCACAGCATTAGGCGCGAGAATACTACGTCTATGCGTAGTTTTTCCTTCTCTTATTTTATCTTTTATTTTTTATTATAATTAATATTATGATTTTTGTTTGTTTTTTTTTTGTACATACCGCTGTGGTATATTGTTATGGCTTTCCTGCATTTGTCTGTGTACATATGTTTGTATAAGTTAGAATGTTAAATAACGACTTAATAGCAAATACTTGATAAAGTAGAATTTAACTAGGTATCAAAATTATGTATCATAATTGAGCAGAGTGAATGAAACAAGTACTATGTTATTTAAAATTAAGTTTAAAAAGAAAGAAAAAAAAAAACCAAAACTATGAAATAAATAAATAAAATAGAAAACATTAACTAAGGTACTTCATCTAATTTACAATTTACTTAAGTCGTTTGGCCATACAGAAAATTTAAATTTGGAAAAATATTCCTAAAAAAAAGTGTGTACGAGTGGTTTTCACTTGGGCATACAATACGATAATAGCATAATAAAAATGGTGGTAGAAATTAGTACCATCCGTAAAAATAGTGAAAGAAATTAGTAAAAATAGTGGTGGAAATTAGTACAAATAGTGGTAGAAATTAGTAAAAATAGTGGTAAAAATTAGTAGTAGCATTTGTAAAAATAGCGGTAGAAATTAATGAAACGATTTCGATGCTACTTTCGTTACACGATGTTCTGATCCGACTTTTTTCTATATGCGATCCAAAAATTCATTGCCGGTAAAAAAGTTTTACTTCAAAAACCCCCAGCTACAGTCTGACCATTTTTATTTATTTAAATGCGCAGTGTAGAGTGTAAGGTCGTTTAGCAATCCAGAAGAAGTTTTGGATAGAATCGCTGCCGTGTTTTGAATGCACATCTGCTTCGTCTAAACAGTTAAAATTCTACCTACCACTGAGCTAAAGAGGGAACAGCCAGTAAAGTGGTTTAGATCTTTTTCACTGCTCATTGGCGAGATTAATTTTGTTGAATCTCATTTAGAACTCGCCGCTACTCTCATCTGTTCGATGATAAATGCC
This sequence comes from Anomoia purmunda, assembly GCA_951828415.1. Lineage (NCBI taxonomy): Eukaryota > Metazoa > Arthropoda > Insecta > Diptera > Tephritidae > Anomoia > Anomoia purmunda. The sequence goes on along the minus strand of OX639997.1, from coordinate 47,861,217 downwards.
AGTGGCCAAATAGTCATTTTAAATTAAGGAGCGTTGCTACTTTGAAGTTAATATATTATTATTATTATTGGGCCAAGGTTGGTTGGTTGGTTGTTAGAAGCATCGTCTTGGCCATCGCCTAGAACCCAATAAGCGCTAGGAGCATAATTTTGATACGCTAATTCATCAATCGACCCATTTTGCATTATCGTGGCTCTCAGTCTGATCACAACTTTTTCTGACCGACTTAGCTGAGGACCCGATTTACTTTAGTGGGCTAGATGTCTTTCGCAATTTTGCATCTGGTTTCTGACTTTTGTGATACCTGTAGGAGTAGGTTTCTCTCGATTACTCTTAGTGGCGAACGAATTGCTTTCACCTCAGATTCATTAAGGCAGGTTTTGGTTCTTTCCTATTCTTCGGCTCTTTCGTTACCGTAGTTGTTACTATGGCCAGGAGCTCAAACAAGAGAGATATCTATTGAAACGGCCGCTAAGGTTATCGGAAACTGACAGTCAACACTTTACAAGCCGTCTCAATGCCCATCACATGCGGTTGGAACAGACTAGCAAAGTTCAATAGCCGACACAAACGAGACGTATAGTTTCTCGGAGTGCATCCCCGCAGCCACCCCTCAGTCGATTTTGTACCTGTCGGTTTGAAACGCACACTCAAAAAACAAAAGACACGATGAAAGTTTCTTTATTTTGATGTAATTTTTTCCGAATTGAATAAAGGTTTCCTCAAAATGAATGAAAACCTACAAAAAATTAAATATTTTTTCTCCCAAAACAGTAAATATTTCTGAAACCAGAATTCATTCGCATTTTTCTTTTAATAGGTGTTTTTCTTTAATCCAGACATTTTTTGTTTTCATGGATGAAAATTACTGCATAAAAAAAATGGAATGACAGGAAGTATATTTGTTAAAAATCAATGCGAGAGCCTAGGCGAATTCATACAAATTGGTTTTATTAGAGTAGCTGAGATTTTCGCCTCGCTCGCTCTGAGTGTCAAAATTAAGTATTTGTTGTGTAATTTTAAAAAATTGTTAACTTTTTTAGCTCTACCATTTAATTTTTTATTTAACTTATTTCGCCGCTTTTGTGTATAAATCAAGTAAACACCTTGAATGAATTAGTCCTTATTTCATTAAATGCTACCAGCATTAGAGAAAATACAATCCTGGCGTGCACTTTGTTGTTTTTGTTGTTTTTGTTGTGAATGAGAGTGAACGAAAGTGAATGGAGAAGAAAACAACTTTGTCTTTATCGTTTGACAAATCCTGGACCCCTTTCGAGTAAAAAAAAATTAACCAATCAAAGTCTCTCATATCTAGCTATTCTGTCAGAAGACTGTAAAAAATTAAATTAACCCTTTGCTACGTTGCTTCAATTCTTCAAACCCACTAGTATTCTTACCACGAAAAAAAACGCACGACAATGGAGTAACCCAAAAAATGCTTATTCAGCTTAAAAATGGCACTCAGCTTAGGTCTGCGCAACTATGTACTACTAAGTTTACCACCACACGATGATTCCGATACTTCAGGCTTTGAGAAATCGCCTGAAAACTAAACTGCGCCTGCGTAAAAATACTCGGTTGCAATGGGCAACGAATAAAGTCACTGATCTCTAAAAATATTTTCGCACGCACGCGAACAGCCTCCTAATGAAACTTCGCATTTATTTGCCCAATACTGTCGCTTGGATTAAATATTAGGAGGCTTAAAATAAGACACAAGTTTATTGCCCTGGATTTGGCCACACCAAGCTACCACTCGGAGTGCCCTGCCATTTAATATTTAAATTCAATGAACATTTTCAATGAAAAAACTAAAATTGTGAATTGTAAAGATAGTGAATTGTAAAAAAGAACTCTCAAAGCGAATTCATATAAGGTGGTGTTGAGTAAGCAGCTGAGTGCATTCGCTTGCTGGACGGAAATGTCAAAACTATGTGTTTGTTGTAATTCCCAACGATTTTGTCTATCACTGTGCGTACAATTTGTTAGTGTACATTTTTGTTGTTGTACGCTCAACACTATTTGGTATGAATTCCCCTTGAAATCACTTCTAATTTATTGAATCTATCTTCTATATCTAAATCACAATTTTATTGCCAAGGCGGTGTCTTTAAGAAAACAATAAAAGTTACTCGCCTCGCAAATATATACGAGTATATTTTTTTTGCAAATTAACTTTTAGCGGGCATAAATTTAAGAAAATTCATGACTGACTTGAGCTATAAACAATTTCTGTAAAATGATTACGTTTTATACTCGGAATAATTTCAATTAATCACGTTAATTTTGTTTTAAAAGAGGCTAAACAAATCCAACAACATGCATTCATTTCTTCCGCTAATTAATTTGTCATACCTTGTTTTCATTTATTTTTGAAATTCAATTTAAACTGCAAATAAATAAAAACAAAATAAGAAGCTATTTAAAAACAAGTAAGACAGGGTTTAAGTTCGGGTGCAACTGAACTTTTAATACCCAGCGCAAGTTTTTATTTGAAATAAACCTTACTTGTTGTATGCAATCCAAAGAGTTAATGTTATAAAAGTGAACGTGAGTCCTTTACAGGCATCCAAAGTACTTAACCGTAAGAAATTATACAAATTTGCAAAAGTGGGCGGTACCACGCCCCCATGACAGAGAAACTTTGATTTCGCTATTTGATATTTTAATTAAATCCAAAGCGCTGTTCAATATCTAAAAAAAATATATTTTTATTGGCGCATTAAAGAAAGTTGGGTATGCTAGAATAAGAATAATCAGTTTGAAAAACCTTAAACGACGTTTTTTGATAAAAAAAAATGCACACACACAAAAGGAAATTAGTATGATTTTAATGCACCACACCCATTTTTGGAAATTTTGTTTTTTTAATTCTTTCTCTCCTCAATTAAATTATTTATACCAAATTTTAAAGAATTCGCGGCACGATTTAGTACTGCTTTATGTATATATGTATTTTGATTTGTTGTTAATTGCTGTTATATGAGAAGTGAGCGTGGTTTTAGTCCGATTTCCATAATTTTCGAAAATCTGCTTTCCGACTAAAAATGTAAAGTGTACGTAATGTGGAAGAATTTGACAAGAAGTTTCGGAGATATGTATACCTATTTGCCCTAGGGCGGGCGGCGACACTATGGCCATTCCCAACATTTATGATTCCATGTATTTCATTCTCTAACACAATTTTGTTCGTTTTTCGAAATTTTTCTTATTGCCTGAAATGCAATGCGTACACCAAATTTGGTGGAGTTTAGTGGCATAGTTTTTGTGATATACCTGGTTGTTTGAAAGTGGGTGGTGCCACGCCTATTACCAATGTTGTTATTCCGTGTATTTGATAGTGCAGCCTCATTCTTCATACGAAATGTGATCAAATTCTTTTTAAAAGTTACTTAAATACCGTGTTTTTATTGAATTTTGAAAATAACCGTTATATGAGAGGTGGGTGAAGTTTTGTTCCGATTCGTACAATTTGTGGAATTTTACCTACCCATATTAAATGTGATATGTGGGCGGTACCACGCCTATTAAAAAAAATTATTCCGTGTATTTCTTTATGCCATCGCTTCTACATATTAAATTTGAGCAAATTATCTTTAATATCTTTACTTTGGTTTTTGAAAATTGCCGACATATGAGAGGTGAGTGTAGTTTTGGTCTGATTTTTTAAATTTTTGTAATTCTGCTTACTGACTTCCAGTGGATACACTTGTTTGCTGTTAAGTGAGCGGTGCAGGGTTTCCTGACTTAGAACGCAATGCGTGTACCAAATTTGGTAGGGTTTATTGATATAGTTTCAGAGATATAGCCTTTTATAGCATGCCCATTTTCAAAAAAAAAAAAAAAAAATACACGCATATTCCTTTTTTCAACACTATACAAGCATCAAATTTGAGAAAATCATCTTTACTTTATCGCATTCGTTTGATTTTCACAAAAACCCGTTGTATGGGCGTGGTTGTCCGATTTCACCCATTTGCAATACTAAAATACCTTGAATCTAGGGCAATATGTACACCGAGTTTCGTTGATATAGCCCAATACTTACTCGAGTTATCCGACCCACGGACGGACGGACGGACGGATAGACAGACATGAGTTAATCAAATAGCAGCGAATTCTAACACCCATTCAGGTGAACCAAGTTATAATACCTTGGGCACCAGTGCGCGTGGGTATAAATACAACAAAAGTGTTGTGAAAACATCAAATGCATTTAGCGATCGGTCAATAGATTAAAACTTCAGGTTACCGCAAAAAACACGCTTTCACAATATCTTTGACATTTCTATACATCTAGAACTCTTATTACTTGGCTTAGTGAAAAGAAACTTCACCGTAACTTAAAAATTTTAAGGACCTTCGAACACGCTTCTTTTATCAACAACGATCCGATGCCGAAATTGAACTTTATGTACTTCTCTTGGTATCTCGAAATGAGCGATAATTAATCAGAAAGTTGTTTTGCAAATGAGTGATAATCAAATATTGAGATATGTAGATATCAATTAGTCTTAATCTTAATCTGATCATAAATTCGAATATTTTCTTGAAGTTCTTCTCAAACCAAATTTTGCGTATTCATGTGTGGCGTACCAAGTGTATCGGTATGAATAGCGGGCTATAAATTCCCAAATAATGCTAAAAATGGTGCGTACAATTTGTGACCATACTCATTCTACCCCAAACATAATTCAATACAGCGATTTATTTCTATTTTTTGAATCACTTTATCACTAGCTAACAAACAATATAAGCATTGATTTATCGTTTTAAAAAAAAATCATGCATAAATTCAAATATTTTGCTATCGAGGGGAATTCTATACCCCATGCACGGACCGAAGGTCAAAAAAGTAAGTGCGGGGGAAAAAAGCAATTTAATTTATAATTTGTTTACATATAACTAGACTTGTTAAAATATAAACATATAAGTGCTGAAGTTATTATTACCAAAATATACATATGTACATATATGAACAAGTGACTCAATAAAGTCTAAACATATGCACATACATATAGCATGTCTGTATGTATAATTTCTAGTTTCTTCCTAATTTCTTTTCCCAAAACATTGTATGTGTAAATGTATTTGAAGGCAGCTTTTTTCTTCATACGCGAGTAGGGATAAACGAAGAAGTTGTATCGAAATAAAATATCGATATCTACTAAGTAAAGTAAAGAAAGCAATTAATAACAATTTGCATCGATACTTTTAATTTTAAATAAAACACATACATAAATATAAAATCACACTATCGCTGACAATATGCATTATTCCATTTTGTCTTTTTTTAAACGTAAAAATAGCAGCTCACACAATTAGGCTCGTTCTGGGGCAGCGTCAAGCCATTGCCCAATTGATGAATTCCATGCAGTGATGCAGTGTGTGATAAAAGGTACAAAAACAACAATAAATAAAGTAAGGTAAGACTTTTTTTAACCCATTATCGGTCGCTTAAGAGATACCTCAGAATCCTAATCAAGAAAAATAAATCTGACACAACCTTTTCTTTACATAAATTCGCGGAAGATTCTACTGCTAGGTAAAAACCATCAAATATACAAAGAACAAACTTATTCTGTTATTTATTGAAGAAAAAATTAATGTTTTTATCCCTAGTTGCTTAATTTTATTTACTTAAAAAAGGGTACTTTGATACAAAGCAAGTGAATGTTCAAAAACTTTGCAGATATTAATCAAAACATTTACACCCGAATTAAAAATAAAGAAAATTTGGATGGTTTTGTCCATCGAAAGTTTATTGTGTTATTAGTAATACCAATATTACTGCGTTAATAGATGTTAGGCTTTATGTAAGTGAGAATAATATGTTTTACGAAAAATATGTGGCTAGAAACTCCGAACTGGATACATTTTTTAATAACCGGGCGAACCGTTTTATATTTAAATTGTTATTATTAGCAAAACATAGGAACCAATTCATTAGAACAACATTTTTCATAATGTAATAAAAGTCCGGGTGGAAATATTGTTGTAAAAGAAAGTTATGAATGTTCCTTTGGTCCCAGAAATTAGTGGAAAATAATTCTGGACTATTCTTATTTCTTCAACATTTGGGAAAAGGGCCGATAATAATTGAAAAATCCGGACTTTTAGTTTTTAGTATGTACAATTATTACTGGGCCGAAATGAAGGCTCTCTCCTAATAATAAACAAACCGCTAATCCAAATAACTATAGAAATCAAAATTACGAACTTTTTACGAAATTCACAAAACTTTCAAACTTACTTCTATACATAAGGAAATTTTAATGATGCTACAAAACTGTTTACTCAAAAAATGTTTAGTTAGCAAATATTTTATGTTACACAATAAGTTATACTTTTACACAAAAATTATGAGAAATAAATTAATAAACATAAATCGATAACTGTATTATATTGAATTTTGTTGCTTATGATACGCACGTACTCAACCTTTGTCCATGTTTAATTGAAATGTGACATTCATCGCTTAGATATTTCAGTCCTCTTTCATTTGCTACCAAATTTGTTTATTTCGGACGTAAAAAATATTGGACCAAGTTTAACTGTTAATACTGGACTAAAAAATAATGGTCCGGGTTGACAAATTATTTTATTTCAAATGACTTTTTCTAACGACTGTTATTATAAAAGTTAAAAAAGCCCGGGTCCCGTCGTTTTAAACTGACTATGAGCTATTGCTTGTCTTACTACTCAAATTCCCATTCACAATATCTTTAATGAAGATTTTTTCTTCATTAATATTTCATGAAATATAGCTCATTATGTAACATAAACTACATAAATCAAACCTTCATACTTTATACGAAATAAATTATCGCCAAATTTTTAAAAGTTTCAATCAAAATTGAATTTGCTACAAAACTGCTTACTCGAAAAATTGCTAAAAGAAATTATAACAAAGATTGAGTCAATTGCTTACCAAATTCGGAAAAAATTCTGCCCTTTTGATAGCTCCGATATTTCTTGACTGTTTGTCTCTTAAACCCATCAACCAGTTCTCATACCACTTCCATCTGCATTAGATGTTGTCGGAGTTTTAGTTCCACTCAGTTCATTACCTACATTTTAAATATTTTAAGCATCCAAATAAAAGCGAAAAAAGTTGCAGTTTCGAAAAGATTATTATTATATTCCATACTCTGAACGTACGGAGTTGCCTTTTACCTGATAATAAAAACCATAAAACTTGAAAAAGTTGTACCCTACTTGAAAACTGCAGGTCAGTGGTCAAATTTTTGACCACCAACGGGTACGTGCTTCGAATGTTAGACAAATTTGTAATATTGCAAAGTATTCTTTTTAATTTTAGTAACTTGATCTCTTAACATCGTACTCCATATAAAATTAGTAATAAAAACAAATTACTGCGCTTTGTCGATTTCTTTAATTAAGCAACGCATGCTTACAAAATTTATTTTTGTATCTTTTCACAAAAATCGTCATTTACTATTTTTAATGAAATATAATAAAGTGAGAATGAAAATCAACAAGGCGCCGAATGTGGGTTAAGGGCTTTACGAAAACAAGTCGGCAGTTCACGTCACAGTAATGAATTTAAATTTCCGCCTGCAGAATATCGAAGCCTAAGGCATTTATTGTAAAAAAAAACTTTGGCATTTTAAAAACAAAAGTTTATTCACCGGACGATCTGAATTAGGCTTGGTAATTACAAAATTGGTCAACACTTTTCTCTTAATGAAAATAGCCAATTCAGAAGAACAGGAAAAGGAAACCCTTATTGCGTCCGCAGAAATCCAAATATTGTGGCGGTTGAAATCCAGAATGTTCACATATAGTCGGCCGTAAGTGTTACCTGCACTCGCCGCTCGCAGCGCTATCTGTTGTGTTCTCAACAACATCGAGCCTGAAACTATGGTAGAGAAAAAAATGCGGCGCTAAAGTGTAACAGTGGAGAGCTGATTTATAACTGTTAATAGATGTTTCGCCACCTAGTGGCAATAGTTTTTAAGCCACGTCAAAAAAGTCGCATGTGAAAATAAGAAAGAGGCAATAAAAACAGAAAACTTGTAAGAATATCTTACAAATGCTATAAGTTCTCTGCTTATATATCGTTGATGAAGTGTAAAAAATACCCTATTCGACATTTTTTTTTCATAGTAGCTTTTTTTCTTTTCAATCATATTTTATCAAGCCTAAACGATTTGCAATCCTAAAGGACTACACGCGTTAACATTTTAGTTGTTTGCTACTGCTGTAAGCAAATTCAATTAACAGTTCATGCATGCTTTGCATTATCACGTCACTTCTTTTTTTATGGCCATATTAAGTTTAAAATTGTTTGTCTGTGTATTCTTAGAATAAGTGGTAATTAGGTTAAAACTGACGTCTGAAATATCTTATTTGGGAACATATATGCATATGTATGTATGTAGTAAAATTAAACGAGGGATAGTTTTGTAGAATACATTAGCTCTCTATTTAAATTCGCTGGAGGGTTAAAATTTTGAAGAAATTATTAATGGTTTAATTTTTGTACCATATATTTTCCATATTTTCCGCGACGGTGGTACATTTTTCGTACCACATATTTTTTACGTTATCACTTAAGTCTCAGAGGTTTAAAAATTGAACTGCACTTGATAACGGGACAATAAAGCAATAACGTTCTCAGAAAAATTTTCGTTTTGTGCAAATTGCGTATTTTATGTACATTTTATGGTCAGTGAAGCAACTTTTGTGCAACGCAGTGGATGATTGTTGAAAAAAGTTAAGAAAAAAAATTGTTTTTTGTAAAATAATTATAAAAATTGATGTTTTCTGGACAGATATATTGCTAAGGTATGTAATTTCATGTTTTGGAAATAATATTACAACATAATTATTGCTGGTAGTGTATTTTGTTGTGGTACTTATATTGAACCATCACGACGTAAGGTATTTTTTTCATTGGAAATTATTTTGCTTATTATTTTTGAAACAAATATGAATCAGCCACACAAACACCTAAACGATGCAGAAATATCTCAACTTCTGGAAGACATGAATGATCTCAATGTTGAATGAGCAGAAATTCCCAGCGATTCTGAATCAAATGGAAGCGAAATTGAAGATGGTCCACATTCACCTAATATCGTATATGATGAATGAAAAAAAAGTTCTCTGCTACACAAGGGGGTAGAATTTTGCTTGAATCTTTGCCGCTGCAAGAGTTAAGTCAAAATGATATGTTTGTTGTAAATCATCATTTCATCATCATGTCATTGTGATATGAATTCACCTTGAAATTATCATTATGCGCTCCTGCATTATCATTAAGATTCGAAATTAACATACCTACCAAATATATTTCCACTTTCAACTATTTTCATAACTTAGTATTTGACTTTGTCTGTGTCACTAGAGCTCCTTTTCATGTAAGTTGGTATAATAATAATAATAATAATAATAATAATACCCATACAAATGTTAAACGTCGGCGATTAGAGCATTTCATTATTTTGCAAAGAAAGTTAAGCCCTCCAATTATTATTTATTTTATTTCCATTGGATCCCCCGCTTATTATTATGTTACCAGTTTGAAATTGATTTCGCACATTAAATATCTTAAAGCTGACTACAACAATTTTCAGTGATTCACAGCAAAAGTTTTATTTTTTTCAATTTTGACAACATTTTCCACGCTAAATTATTTTCTGTCACCCATGAAAATAAAAATTTTCTACTTTGTAAAAGTTTTAAAAAAATGTGGCAAGCTTGAAAAAATTGACCATAAAATCTCATTTCGTGCATGTATTATAAGAAGAAAGTATCAAAAATTAATAAAATTTGTTTGGAATTTAAAAATTTTGGAAATTGGCTAAATCAGATAATAGCTTCGTCCATTTATACAACAGAGCTTATAAAAAATACAAAAGCTTCAACATTTTAGTAGGATACGCTTGAATCTCTTAAATCTAATAAAAAATCGCATAAATTTGCCCCAAACTGCAGTTTATTTCGTCGTCTGCAATATACCGTTATCAATTTTGCACGTGCTTTTCGTTTTTTTTTTTTTTCATTTTATTCAGTTATTCGTCAGTGCAACAAGTGATTGATAAATTTTTCTGCTAAACATAATAACTTAATTGTACTGCTTGTTGGCAATTCCAAAACTAAAACATATATTTAATTTTGGTAAGTTATCAAAACATCGAATGGTTTTGCTTACTTATTTATTTTAGCATAAAATCATTTATTTTCGTCGTATGTATTGGAATTAAAAAAATGGCGATAGCTGAAAGCCTCTGTAGCTATAGCTTGCAAGTAAAGTAAGAATTCATTGTTACTTTTCTATTATCAATAAATAAATAAATAAATAAAAAATGGCGAAAATAAATGACTATAAAATACTTGCAATAATCCTGGAAAGGGACAGGAATGATAATTTATTGTCAAGTGATTTTTTGTAGTGATAGCGACGATACTTACAGTTTCTCGGAAACCAATAATGGTTTTGAAAAACACTAGGATTCTTAAAGCGAATAGTAAGGTATCATAGTCGTGAAATGGGCAAGATACTAAAGATGTGATGCCTCTAAGTAATTGCCTTATGCCTGGTATGTCGACCGTAGTACGTACTGTGCCGAGATATAGTATACACGTTCTGGTCTATTATGGGTGGAGATTATTTAGCAAACTAGGTAGTTGGAATATATGACATCGATCGCAGGTCAAACAAATGGTGGAAGAAAATGTTGTATCGTACTCTTATAATGTGTGCAGTGAATGCTTGGGTTATTCATTCCGCGTTATGTCGCAACCAAACGCCTGTTAATCCAATCCAACTTCCTGAGTCCCTTATGGTAAAGGGTAGAGAAGCTACTGATTAAAAAGAACCTCTCCGTCATGGGAGATAATCCAGCAAGTTCAGACAAATGAAAAATGTTGGCAGTCGTTTGCCTATCCAAGAACTTACAAGATGTCGATGTGCTTCGTGACCCGAAAGGTCAGATCTTGTAATTAGGCTTTTTGCAAAAAATTTTTCGCTTCCGCTCATTCATAAAAAGGCTTTGTCTGGAATACTTTGAATTATTATCTAATTTTTATTTTCACACTTTTCCGCTTTAATGTACACATTGAAATATTTTTTGTTTGTCCTTATTTTAACTGAGTTGAATAAATTTTTACCCTGAAAAAGTCGGTTCGAAAGGGTTAGTAGTAAATGCAGTCACTTAAAACCTTCAGATTACTTCAAACAATAGAAGAATTTCGAAAATTATAGAAAGCGCTTCCATATGCCGGTGTATAAAAAAAAAAAAAAAATAAAAAAAATTTATATTGTGATAACTTAAAATATTACCAACTGACCTTGCTGCGAAAGTTCCCAAAGGCGAATTTGCGAGGAGGCTGATCGCAACCGTTAAATTCACGCAAAAAACTTCCGAATACAGCCAGATAGTTAAGGAAAACTTTGGTTAATATTGGCATTGCTCTACTATCTAACTGGTCACAGGTATTCCGGATAACTCGGCAACCAGTAAAACTACCAGACCATTCCAGTATATTTCCAGCGGAAGTATTTGCTGTGTTGAAAGCCGCGGAGCTTGCCTCGCAAGAAATAACTCTCCCATCGATTTCTATGTAGAGAGGCAGCTCATACCAGATTAAATCCAAAAATTCGAGGAACTATATATCAAAGGCTATATATCTGTTAGGTATCTGGTCACAGGCGCATCACCGTAAACGAAATAGCGAAGAAGTGTGTCAAAAGCATCGCTGACATAGCACGCGAGCAAAAAAGAGACAGAAAGTGACCTGCAAGACTGTAAGAAACTAGAGAGAGCGAGTTCACTTCTTACTATCATGACAATGAAGAATCAAGACTGCCGTTAAGGCACTTAGGTGCCCTCTCAAATTCTTTAAAAACGTTTGACATCCTAAATGATGTCTAACATCGCTCTAGATGACAGGTTATATCTACCTAGTACGGCTAGAAATCAAACGATCTACGTGAGACATATTGCTGGCCTAACTAAGATGAAACATCGCGAATTTTTTCCAAGTTTTATAGACAGTTAGACTGAGGTATAAAATCGAGCATAGGCTACTTTTTGTTATAGGGAAATGTGGGAGGATTAGTACATATGGGTGATTCCATATCTGATTTGCAGTCGATGTTGCAAATTTCGATGGGATATTTTCTTATGCTTTCTATCAAAAATAAATTGATATTTTTTTATTTCGCTGAAGACTTTTTTCGGCGGATTTATGATTTTTTAAATATTTGATGAACTGCCTCCTTTCGAAGGCGGTGGCATTTTACTGCCCCAATAATTCGAGAACCTTTCATCGTGGAAAAAAATCTCCTTAACGCAAAAATTCGGGGTTTTCATTCTTCCTCGCAAATGCTATACTACAAACAATTTTTTAAAAAATTTTTTACCACCGAGAGTATAAATACTTTATAAATATTAATAGCAAACTTATTTTTATCAAATTTGAGCAATACCGGAAAACATATTAAAATATTATAATGGAATCAGAAGTACTTTTTGAGTTATAGAATTTAAAAGGATCTCATCCCCGGTCCGCGCGCCTGTCCCAGCGCGAGTGCCGACCAACGAGCGTCAATTCAGAGAATTCATTGAAATGAAAAAAAGAAAAATCAATATTGCCAAAATTTTAGCAAAATTAATTTGTTATTAATACTTATAAACTTTTACTTTAAGGAAATTTTTTCTACGATGAACGGTTTTCAAGTTATAGGGCTGTAGAACCCCACCGTCATTGGAAAAAATGTAGTTTACAGAAAATGAAAAAAAATATCATAATTCCGTCAAATGATGATGATGATTGATAAAATTCATTTTAAAAAAATATCTCATCGAAATTTGCAGCATCGACTGCAAATCTAATATCATATGTTAAATGAACTTCATTCTATTATAAAAACCATATAAATTAAATTCTGGTGAAATAAAGTACAAAGCTAAAGCGGTAGGTTGATTTTTGGTAATTTTTTTTGACTGAAAGAAAAATGCTGCATTCTTAATATAAATAATCAAAATTTGCATAAATAAATATAAGCATAAAATTCAAAGCAGTCTTCTGCTTCAATAGGTGCAATGAAACCAACCGCTAACAGTTTCTCCTCCAATACGAAGATAAATTTAAAAAATGCTGCAGCCAATTTTTCCATTCAAACAGCTGTCGACAGATTCATTTAATAAATGATTATAGCATGTCGCAAAATTATGAGGTGTTAAAAGTTGAAAAATTATGCCTTCCAATATTTCGATAGTATATTCAGCGCACGGGAGCGCCGTGTGCGAAAAGTGAAAGCCTTTCACCGCTAGATGGCCGCAAGGCGAGCGAGAACAGCGCACGCGCCCAACAATTAGCGGCAATCAACTTTTATGGTTTTAATTAAATAACCAACGGCGATAACATTACAACGAACATCTTGCATGATGTAGAGCCGTAAGGGTAAGGACAATCTACATACATGTGTTCTTAGATCTGTACACCGTGTTTATATAAACGTAGGACTTGTGCCAAAATTAGAGAACCCCACTTCCTTTTGTTGACTTTTTCAGTTCGTATGCGCAAATTGCTTTTCATTCTTTTGCGTGTATCACCTCTTGTTTGATGATGCTCCTTTTTGCGCGTTGTCCTGCTACAAAATTTCACTTGTTGCTGCTCCTTCAAATTCAGCTTATCATTGGAGGCGCGACGATGTGCGCAAATAATTTGACAATTTAATGTCAGACGCGGCGGCGCATTAGCCGCTAGTCTACTCGCTGTCCACACATTCGTCAAAATTCATCAGTGGCGGCAATGGAAGCGCTGCTTTTGCGCTTTTGTGTTGCAACTTGTCACGCACACTATAATTATAATTCCATTATGCGGTGTGGCATTGTGCGGGGGTTGTTGCAATACACAGGTGAGTGAGTTGCAGTGCTCGAAAAAGAAGAGAGCAAATAAGGAAATTAAGTGCGATTTGAAAGGTGCAATGCTGATCGTCCCTACCGAGCTCACTGCTTGTCTGAGTGCCGCACCGAGAGTCCTGCGCAATCGTCGTGAAAGGAATCAGGATACTCTATCACCGGTGCAAGGGCACAGAATTGCACGTGCCACAAGTGCCACAATGGAGTAAGAAGTGAAATTCCCTTAACTAAATTGTCTGATGATTCTTAGCGGAAATGACAGCAAAGACACAAAAACGCTGGTAATTACCACAACCAAAGAAATGGCATAGCCCAGACCGCTGTGTGGATGCAACAGCAATGTCTTCGTCCTGGCAGCATTTGAGTGATTGGCACTTGTCGTTGCGCAGTGTCGTAAGTGTGTGTTAGTGTGTGTTTGTGTGTGTTGTGGCGCAACGAATGCAACCACATACATATAACTGTAGTGTAGGGAAGTGGAAATAAATAATGCGAGTGGGCACGCGCATCTTCCGACGCAAAAGGCGCATGCTCGACTTCATACTCAGGATAATGTGCGTCGATTTCGCTAATATGCAACGGTTTGCCGGGTGTGCAATGCAGGTGCGCAACGGCGTTATTTGTTTGTATTCCGCTAATGCGGAAGTATGCGTATTTTACTCGCTTGCTGCTGCTGCTGCTGCACTTTTTGTGGCTGTGTTTTCTTAATGGCACTGTTGCATTTGATGAAATCATTAAATTGATTGATAGCAGAAAAAAAAAATTAAAAACGAAAAACGTACCCACAGCCAATACATATATGTATATTTATATTATATGTATATTGATTTGTCGGTAACGGCATGTAAAAATTGTTTTTCCTGAGCAAATACCCACGCAGTTCTATGTCTGTAGATATAGCTGTTGAGGAAAGCTAAACATAAAAGTAATTTTTATTACATTTTTATGAACTTCACGCTACATTTTTATTCGCTCGTTGGCATTAAAATAATTATGAGCTTTCCAACCCCGTGGGTAGATTTCTACCCATATTAAGATTTCCCACATTTTATACGAAATAATTAAAAAGCAGTAAATTCTTTGTATTTAATTATTGAGAAACCAATTCGTTCAATTCGTTTGTGCAATTGACGCGCACTGTACGTGCTTGGATACTTCTGCAGGCTGGCTTTTTACATAAGCCACATATAAGCTCTGTTTTCATGTCCTTGTTTATGCTCTCCTTGTCACAACTTTTTTCACGTGGTTTTTGATTACCTGGCATTGCACTTTATAACTTTTAGTTGGTTCTGGGTAAGAAAGATGTTGGTCTCTTATTTTTGAAAGTAATGAGGAGGACGAGGATGTCTTTAAATTTTGTAGAATCCTACCCATAAGTTGGGTAATCGCATAATTCTTTTTACAAATCGCCTGCTTTATTACATGGCACTCGAAAGGAATCTATCAAAAATAGTTTCGCGACAAAGTCATTGAGTTGCGGCTAGATTCAAAGGTTTTTTATTTTAGGTAGAATTCTCCAAAAAGTACAAAAGTTAGGTTATTTATTAGCTCCGAATATAAAATTTATTTAAATTTATTTGTTGAAGTCCTCAAGGAAAACTGGATTTCCAGTGCACTCCATTTGATCACTGATTTGAGCTTTCAGATCTAATCCGTCTCAATGGGTCATGCGAGAAATATTCTTCTTTCAGAAACTGTGAAACATGCGGAAGGAATGATGTATTTGAAAGAGATATTTAGTGGCAACATAACGTCACGAAGTCACGTCAGAAAATCAAGACATGATGCTTACATATATGAGATAAAACAAGCGGATTTAGATTTTGAGTTTGGGAACAGTAGACGAGTAGTTCGGAACTATTCATTACCACTACTACTTATTACTGCTACTATTTTCACTAATGGCATACTAATTACTACTACTATTCTTACCAATGCTACTACTTATTCTACTACCCACTTTTACTACTACTATCACCATAACTTTTATCTACTTTTTATTAACGACTCCTACCACTACTATTCCCAGATTTAACTCTCTATCTCTTTATGGAAAAAATAGTCCAGCGGTGTTAAGTCGCACGATCTTGAAGGCCATGCCACAGACTCACGACGCAAGACAATGTCCTCAAGGAAAATTTATCTTTAATAAATTTATTGTTTCGTTGGTTGTATGGCATGTAGCGCTGTCTTTTTAGGAAAAAGTCATTAATCATGGCTCTCCCCATTCACTGTAATATTATGCCCGGTTGGATTTTTGAAGAAATATGGACCCACGATTCCCTCTGCCCATAGAACTCACCAAACTGTGACTTTTTGAGAATGTAACGACGTCTCAATAATGGTTTGTGAATTATCAACACTCCCAATGCTAAAATTTTTGTGAAAATCGGGATCGGTGGGCATCTCGTTTTGGGCCGATCCACAGAACGTGCGATACGCTTGATGGTCGTTCACCTTCAATTCTTGCACGAGTTGGTTTTTGTAAGCCCGAAAACCAAGACCCTTCCGCAAAGTCTTCCATAAATTGGATGGGCACATTCGATACTCTGCTCCACAGCAGCAATAGCGTCTTAGGTGCGCACTGTACGGCTCTGTCTCTGAGGACGCGATGAGTCGCACGAACCGATTAAAAAAATGATGATTGAAAATCAAGTAACAGCTGTCATAAAGACCAACTTCGAAAAAAGTGTTGCCTCATTGAAAACCATACGTCTAAAAAAAACACCCTTTACAATTAGGGTGTTAGGCTCTAATGAATGATGAAAAGATTCTAATTTGTCAATCCTTATATTGAATTTAGAGAAGTTTTTTCAATTCGCTTTTATTTTAACTTCAGTTGGCAGCCGATTTTCCTCAATCCAGTATATTTTTTGTTGTTGTAGTTTTAAAGCCTGATTATACAAAAATTAGGTGGATTTTATACATGAGGAGTGGTGGGATCGGAAAGTGCCAACCAACCATAGCATCATGTGATTCATGTATAATCTGTAGTTAGTTTCTTTACTCTATTAAAATAAATAATATCAAATTCTGTGCACTGACTTTTTTTTCATTTTGCTTCGTTTCGAATAATGCAAGGCGAACTCATATAAGATGGAGTTGCCATATCTACTTATTTAATTTGTTTTATTCAAATCCGCGCAAGGATTGTCAAACTGAAATATTTTGTTTACATTCTGGTTTTTTTCGTTGTCATCAAACTGACTTTTATGCTTCCGGATAGAAATAGTAATTCGGCATTGACAATCTGTGCGCAAAAAAAAATCAAAACCAAAATACATGTGAATTTTGTTATATTTAATTTTTTTTTATCAATAATGCCAATAGGCTATATATTTCTTTTATATTCATAGGGTCGTCACCTATCTGAAAACTTAAAAATATTTAAAAGCTTAATAGTATATTTTAATTTCTATATTAAAGCGAAAAAGCTTAAAAAAATATTTACGAACGGAGTTGCCACCTTTCTGAAAAGTTACAATAACGGTTAAGCCCAAAGTTTTGCATATAGAGTAAAATATCGCAATATGAGTACTAATTGAGAGGTATTTGAATAAGTTTTAGAGATGAAGATGTTACATACGCCATCTAAAAACCACGATGAGTAAATATGTCCTCAAAGCTGAATATATATATATTTAAAAAAATTCTAAACTATGCAAATTTTGCGAAAGTGTTACCACCTTTACAAAAAATGGAAATCAATTGTGTTGTATGAGTAAAATATAGAAATATTGTATCTATTGAAAGAACTCCACTATGCTGGTAACCTGAAAAACTCAACAACCTGACAGTTGGTTTACTGCGCCTATAACTATGCGCCTAAAACTATGCAAGTTTTGAAAAACTGAACGATATGTTAAAAAAAATACTTCATTAATGCAATTCCTTTTGTTGTGTTGTCCAGTAAATAAATAATTTCTGCCTAAATTCACGTCCACTGGGCCTCCTACTTACTTTCGAGCCTACATTTTATATACTTGCATTCACATAAAGCCTCCTTTCCAACTTCGCTGTCACATTCCAAACATAAATAGTTCCAAAACATTACTATCTCATTAAAACTCTACTCTTTTAGCAATAAAATTTGAATTTCCAGCTAATTTTTCCGCTTTCCATACTAAATGCTCCATCATTAATAAAATTATCAAAGTTCATTTATCAACCAAGTTCGTTGTTTAAGTCTTTCGTTATAGCATTCAATTTTTATGCGCTACCTAGTCAATATTGTGCCGACATTAATTAAATTAAGTGGAAATCACTTCATCGCCCTCTTTAATTCTTTAAAATCCAATCGACTATAATGTACATTGCTACTTATGTAATAGCGTTGAAATGCTTCTGGCTTCTGTGATGCCACGAATCAAATGAAGCCAACGATGCAAAGGCAGTGAAGTGTCGCAGGGTCGTCGTTATTGTGCGGCCATCCGAAGGAGATGCACATCAAGAGGCGCTTTTAATCACCAAAAAGGCGACTCTAAACTAATAAAAACGACATTTAATGTGGCTCGCTGGGGGGATATGTTCTGCTTTAAGAGCTACCATGCATTTAGTATCAACACTTTTGTGAGCAAGTGCAGAGGGTTTGTTTGTGTTTATGTTTGTGTGTGTTGTACGATTACTGATCGCTGATGCATTAAATGTGCTTCTTATTCCTGTTTTCGTTTATGCACAGCATGACAGAATATTCATTCTCGCATGCGTTACCTCATTGCGAGTTGAGCTACCAAAAAAAAACAACAAAAAGCAACAAACAAAACACTCGGCTATTCCATCAAACTACGGCCAAGTCATCAAAACGCAAAGAAATGCTTTAGCAAATGAGAGTGGTAGTAAAATCAACAGCGTCTACAGCTGACCGGCAGTGATTTGTGGAAAACTGCAGGAAGCTTGTTAGGCGCCATTACCGTTGAATTTTAACTACCCACACCAACTGCAGAGAAACATGGCTAGCTTGTAGTTTTAGCCATTTGTGGTGGTCATGCAAATTTATGCTGCGGTATTTAATGTGGACGTTAGTTCATGCCCACTAAGCAGGCGGCTGCTGTTGCACGCACTGCAGATAACTCGGCTCATAGCTGGTGCTGCTGTTGGTGCTGGTGCTGTTGATGCTGCTGATTTATACACGCAACCAAATTGATTTCTCATAGTTAATTGCGCTTTTGTGTTATGACATTCTTATCTTATTGCGCCATAAACTGCTGCAACCGACAACAAACGGTTGAACAAAATTCGCAGTAAAATAAATGTTTAGGCACAGTGTGTTTAATTTGTGTAAATGCGTGACAAAATCATTTTTTTGGAAATTAATTTGATGATGTAAAGCTAGAAAAAAGAAGAGGTACAGATTTAGACGGTTATTTTGAAATAAAAATTAAATACAATTTTATTTTTTTCAAATAAAAGTTAAATACAATTCTTTTTTAAATAAAAATTAAATACAATTTTTTTTTTTCAAATAAACCTGAAAACCCAGCACTCACCCAAGACGAAAAAAAAACTCTTCAACTACCTCCAACTGTCATAGATACGAAATTTTCTATACGATTATGGAAGTAAAATTTGGCGAGTTGTACGCCATTGCCATTGATTCGCAGTCAGCCAGAGAAAAGGAAAAATGCAGAATCAAACGCAGAACTATATCTCATTAGATTTAAGTAACTTCCAAATTAAATCGCGCATAGCTCCAGATACCTAAGTTGAGGTAAGGCAAGTCACGAATATCCACTGACACGAATGAAAGACTCAAATAATAAATCGTACCAAATTTCTGCATTGCCATAGTGAGCGAAGTCCATATATATACACAATCTTGCTCTTTTGTAAATCATCGTTTTTGAAAGTTGATTGCATTTGGTAAAGTCTCGCAAAGGATTCTAATATGAAAGTTAGCTCACTTTGGCTTTTACTCCGATGTTCAGCAATAGCGTACATCACATTTAGCGGATAGATGTTGTATGGTAACAATCGATAGCGTTTCATCGAACCTTTTTATTGCTACGTCAGATGTTCTCCATGGCAACATCTTTGGAATTGCACTTCTAGTCCTTTTTATCAAAAATATCAGCAAGCATTTTTATTTTCCAAATTTCTTGCTCTAAGCCTATGAACTGGCTGATGTATTTAAAATCATGATATAATACAGAATGTAACACAATTTAAAGATCAACGCCCGCCGGGAGTTTCTTTTGGAAATTATTATCAGTAATAATTTGCTGATCTGAATCGTGGCAATATCTCCACTTTGGGTGAGATGAAGTGCTAGATATAACGATGCTGAGCGGCAGCCGTAGTATTCAGGTAGAGAACTGGAGAGCTGGAAATCTTTTCGGATCACAAATGGATACTGTTCAATATTTGTCTCAATTCAGGTGGATCGCTTCCCTTTCGTAACCCAACAAAAGAACAAACAGGCGTCAAGTTAGTTGCAAAAAAGCTCGGGGGATAGTCTTCAACTAATATTAAATTTCCGAAGGATAGGGAGTATATGTGTAACATGCTCGTGAAGGACATAGACTCGGTCTGCAGGGTTGCTTGTCCTATTATTTACATTAGCTTCAGCTACTGCACGGGAAATTAGCAGCCTTACAAGAATAGCTTTGGGAAGGCAAAGGAGGATTTCAGGAGAGATTACTGCTCTTCTATAGAGTCAACCAAAGAATCGGCCCGGATTACGCTAGATTATTCCAATCCATCATTCCTGAAGAATGCGGATGGCTCATGGTCCAATAGCTCAATGGAAGTCCGGAAGCTACTCTCACACACACATTTACCTGACTGCGATTTCGACCAAGACATGGTACTGTGGGACTTTGTAGGTGTACCATCGGTGGATTTCGTTATCGATGTTCATACGCGAGAAAAAATTGCATGGACAATCAATTATTTCTCATCATACAAATCTCTTAGTCTAAACGGGATTATTCCGGCCATACTACAGGAGGCACAAATGCTAGTGATCAATTGGTTGGATGGCATTTTTCAAGCATGTTTATTGGTCAATCATACCCCTCACTATTGGAGGTAAGTTGAAGTAGTTTTTATTCCTGAGGTCAGCAAGAGAGACCGTGAGTTGCCTAAGCACTTCAGACCCATAAGTCTTTCGGCATTTATCTCAAAAACGCTCGAGAGGCTAGTGGATATTCACATTCAAAATCGGTTGGTAGGTCGGGATTATCTATAGCCCAGCATGCAAATCTGAAGAGGCGCTCTACTGAATATCCACTGCATGAAGTCGTGCATGCAGTGGGTTGGAAAATAAGCCATTGAGGCTAGCTGCTTTCTTAGACATAGACGGGGCTTTCGACCATGCCAGCTCAGCGGCGATTGAGTAGTCTCTCGACAACCGCGAGTATTGAATACTTCTCAGTAAAATAGATTTCGTCTGTTCTGCGAACACGGATTTTGAACCCAAAGCATGGCAGTACGGAGGTTATTACACGCCCCAGCAGAGGGATGCCTTTTTTGTGACCGAAAAATGTAGACATGGACTTGGAAGATCTTTGGTTTCAGCAGGATGGCGCACCATACCACATCGATCTTTTCAGTAGTCGCCAAGTTCAGTTGTCGTTTTATCAGGCATTTCGACGATGTTAGTTCTTATGCTTACAATCCATTAGTGATTCAGGCACTTATTGCCTAAAACCTTACTTCACTAAAGTCTTGGATAACTGGGTTAACCGAATGCGCTACTGCGAAGCTAATTGTGGCAACCGTATGTGTGAATTCGTGTTCCCTTCGCTTTTTCGAATAAATCAAAAATATACTAAAAATTTTAATTTAATTTTTTCCCAGAACCCACTTTATGGACCACCGTTTACTTTGCCCTATGGATTTAACTAAATAAACAAATAAATACATTTAGCATGATAAACATGTTTTGATATTTATTGATTTGAAATGAAATACATTACTTGTAAGATATTTTCTGAAAGTTAGTAGTAATAGTACTATGACATGATACATTTTGATACAATAATTCTGAGTTCAAGTTGTTTATGTGACAGAAGTAGTTATAGCTGCTTCTTTATATTATTAAGAATATTAGAAATCAATTAAACCGTAGGTATTTATATTGAGTCATATCGACTGCAAATAAATTTATTTTTGTATAACTTTTTTAAGTCCAATTTTTTAAATCATATTTAGAACACTGTGCGACACCCAACCCAGCATAGCATGTAACTTCGCAGCATTAACCAGTTGCTAGCAATAAAGATCAGTGGTTGCTTAAATCAGCATTCCACCCCGCCATATCAACATCAATAGCACGCTTTGCATGGAACGGATAAATTTTTCGTTCGTTTTTGTTTTTTTTTTGTGTGCGTTTAAAACAAAAACCCACAACACAACCGGCTATAACTGCCCCTATTACCACAAATATATACAAATGCACATACATATAAAGAATTGCATGAAGAGATCCATAGATATTTAGCTACAAATAATTCGCCACCACCGCTTTTCACCGCCAACCATTATATCTATGGTGTTGTAAATGAATTGAATTTATAGCTCCAGCTCTGGTTTGTTTACCGTTTAGTGGCTTGATTTTCTAGTCTAACATCACATATTTTATTTGGCGTTGTTTGATTTTATTCAATTAATTTTCGGGAAAACTACGGTATTAAATATTTAAGTGAGTTAGTCTGCCAATGGAATCTACGATATAATGGAGGAGAAAAAAAGCAAGTTGGTGATCTAGTGCTTTCTTAAAACACGTATATGAAGTTTTAAAATTCTGCAACAAATTTAGACATATTCTAAAGACTTTCTGTTTATAATAATGTCAATAATAAATTAAACGAGTTAAGAAAGTTCGGCATTCGGCAAGATGAATCTTTAATACCTTTTACTTATTATTCGTGGAGAAGAAGGATTTAAGGTAAAATGAAAGGTGAAGTTTGCCTTTTAAGAATTTATTGCACTTTATTTTCACGTTATTGTTCGTGAGAAGGGGGGGGGGGGCTAATTAGTTACAGAAATCGCCTTCGAAGGGGAATAGTAAGCAAATAGTATACTACAAATGAGCAGCATAGACCCAAATATGCTGAAAACGTACAGACAGAATACCAGGCTGAGGATAAAAGAGTTGCTCACCAATCTTCCCCAAAGCTCGGTGTATACTTCTAGTTGAATCGCCGTTAAGGAGGAACGTTCGCAGACGTATTCGTATTCATCTTTTTCTTGTAGATGTTACATCATTCGGATAATCAGCTGCTTCTTGTCGTGTAGTAGAGAAGAATGAAGGAACTCAGAAGATTTGTCCACCACCGGATTAAGAGTGAAAAAATGAATAAAGTGCATCTTTTGCTGATGGAGTGTGCGGATTTAAATGTTGCGATTGGTTGCGCGTTGAATTTGTGGTGAGTATTTAGGATAAATCATACCGTTGCTTTATTTATTCTATCAAGCGTTGGATGTAAGAGCTCTTGGATAGAAGGACGAGCAGTCTAAGAGATCGATCCTTTCAGATGCATGGAAAGCATCAATTTACCTTTGTTACGATGGAAAGAATTCATTTAGCATGACTTCGGGAACTTTAGGGACTTAGCCATTCTGGATCCTTCCGCCAACGGGAGAACGCAGAATTATTGGAGCTGGATAAATGTCGCTTCGTACCATTGTTGCTGTTTTGAAAGGTCTAGAATGCCCTATTTGGTACGGTTGGTAGTTTAGACCCAGTCTGGTCCTTTGATTCGGAGCTATAGAAAGAGGGTTTCACTGCTATCATTATGGGCGATTAACAAATTTTACTTAAATAAATTTAACTTCAATTTCTTAGCGCGCAAATATTAAATGTTTAAATACCATATGTAAGATCTGAGAGCCCAACTTTTCAGATTGGGAATATTACCAAGCGCTAAATGTGTTTAGTGACGAGGCTCATTTTTGTTTCAAGGCACTTGCCAATAAGACAAACACGTCTAGAATATTCTAATCGGCGCTATATTAAGTAAGTAGAGTCACGATTTTAAATTATTTAGTGCGCAAATTTAATTGTTTCTCCAACCGAACGGCATCACAAGCCATCTAGCATGACAAACCATCGACTTGTTGAAGAACGTTTTCCTTTTTGGGTTATGTGAATGTATTAGTTTATAAAAACTATTATGTTGCAATCATTGTCAATAAAATGTAGTGGAAAATTATACCTACATATGAATTAAACAACACAATAATTTCATAAAATTATCATTACAAAAAATTTAGTTTTCGGTTCGTAACAAATAGTTAGTTGTTTTAAGTTTGCAATTATAAATAAAATAAAGCAAATATACAAAATTAAATTAGAATCAATTATATTATAACCTTTATATTTAAATTAGATACTACAAAAAATTTATTTGGATTTAATAAATTGTCTGCTCCTTTGAAACAAATAAAACCCACACTACCCAATTTTTTAAGATCGATTATCACGGTTATAAGAAGTGGATTTGATCACCCAGTTGTATGTGAACCTATGAACTGAACAATCTTCCGTTCTTAAATGGAAAATTTTCTTCACGAAAAGTAAGAGTGGTGCGTTCTCATTGATTCCATCGAACAATAATTCAAACCACAATGGGTTGGGCATGGGAGAAACTAAATTTTTTAAGTTTTTCTTTTTTTCAACGTGAAAACTCAGACAAATCGAATCATGTTCAAATCGCACATAAATTCATAGACTCAACACCGATTTTCCTTGTCTACTGTACTTTTTCAGTTCCGTAATAAGTAATCGGTGGGCCCAGATTAAGAATCAGTATGACTGGCACCGGAACCTTTAGTTCCAACATATACAATTGTAGAGGTTAGGAAACTCCTCGTCTGCATATTTACTTTTTCAAAATAGTGGCAACTATCTTCAAAAATGTTTTAGCAGCTAAATTTTCCAACACCTTTTTCATTTTATATTTCATATAATTTGTGTATAATTTAACCAAAGTCAGCTTTTCATAAAAGGGACATCCTTAATAAAGTTAGATATGAACCTTCCTGTCGAGGTGAAGCGTTTCATATTTCATATAACTCGTGTATAATTTAGATAAATTTATTTAAAGCTTAAAGTTTTAAAGCCTGTGGCAACACTACTCAAAATGTATGTAGATTGCTCTAAACCATCTACTTAGTGAAACGAACCACCTGATACCCGTATTTTATTATTTTATATAACTCGTGTATAATTTAAAAAAATTTGATATTTCAAAGATTATTCATTAATTTCATACAACTTGTGCAAATATTTAAGCATTCCAAAGAGGTGCCATAACCATAAAACATACTTTGCGACCTATTGTCGTACCTACCAAATATACCTATACAGTTTCATAAAAATCTATCAAGCCGCTTCGGAAATGTTCGATCACAAACACCGTGGCACGAGATTTCTATAAATAAGGTTGTTAATTAATTTAATTTAATATATTTGGTCTATAACTTAATTCGTGCGGTTTGAGAGATGGCGTAACTTGTATGTACTCCATCGTTCCAATATATTCCGCACATACGTTGGAAGGCTACTGTCATTAAACGTCTTTTCAGTATATGTCATTTATTTGAAGCGTAAACAACAATAATTTTTTTTCACTCAAATATGTCAAGCTTTGTGCATGAAAAAGTGTTTTTGCGGGGAGTTCTTCTTCATTACTTTAATATGAAGAAAACTGCTGCCGAAAGTCATCGTATTTTGGTGGAAGTTTATGGTGAATATGCTCTAGCTAAGCGAACGTGCCAAAAGTGGTTTGTACGATTTAAAAGTGGTGAGTTTGGCTTGGAAGACGATGAACGTCCTGGGCAGCCAAAAAAGTTTGCAGATGAAGAACTGCAAGCATTACTCGATGAATATTGTTGCCAAATGCAGGACGAGCTCGCAGAATATTTGGGTGTCGCTCAAGTAGCCATTTCAGAATGTTTAAAAGCAGCTCGATATATTCAAAAGCAATGGAATTGCGTTCCACAAGAACTCAAGGCGAGAGATGTCGAAAGGCGGTTTTGCTTGTCCGAAATGCTGCTGGAGCGCCACAAAAGGAAGTCATTTTTGCATCGGATTGTTGGTGCTGATGAAAAATAGATTCATTACCACAACCCCAAGCGCAAAAAATCATATGCGAAATTCGGTCAACCAGCCAAATCAACGGCTGAGCCGAATATGCATGGCGCGAAGGTAATGCTCTGTATTTTGTGGGATCAGAAGGGTGTGCTGTATTATGAGCTGCTAAAACCGGATGAAACCATCAATAGAGAACGCTACCGAACACAATTAGTCCGTTTGAAGAGAGCAGTAGCCGAAAAACGCCCGGAATATGCGACCAGACACGAGGCAATAATTTTCCACAATGACAACACTCGGCCCCACGTTGCTATTCCGGTTAAGAACTATTTGGAAAACAGTGGATGCGAAATTTTTCCCCCTCACGCCTTATAGCCCAGACCTTGCCCCTTCTGACTACAATTTGTTCCGATCGATGCCGAACGCCCTCACTGGAATACGGTTCACATCAGAGCAGGATATCAAAAATTGGCTTGATTCATTCTTGGCTGCCGGCGCAGTTCTTTTGGGATTGGATCCACAAATTGCCAGAAAGATATTAAAAGGGCATAGTTCAAGATGGGTAATACTTCGAATAATACTATTGTACATGGTTTTCTTGAATATACGTTCAAATTTTGGAAAAATTACGAATTAAGTTATAGACCCTATAATTTTTAAAATAGCAGGCAAACCGCTTTAAAAATATTTTCGAAACTAAGCTCCTATAATAGAGGAGCATTTCAGTTATCTTCTTAATTAAATTGAATCACATTTCTGTACAGCTAACAGCCCTATTCAAAAGTAATTTCATGTAAACTGCTTTCATTTTGCAGCAGCATTGTAATAAAACTTTTACGATATTAGGTTTTCCTAAGCCCGTGTAGCTTGACACCAATGCTGTTGAACTTATCAAATTAATCCACTTTACTCATCTCATTAATTTCAATTTTTAGTTGCTAACCTCTGCGTGAATATTTTCCTTTTTTTAAAAATAAATTAAACTGGAAACTTCTAGTCTTACAAATAAAATCAAGAACATTGGAAATTTATTTTAAAAATAACAAACGGCCTGTTTCTTTGTCAACGACTTGCAAAATAACACTTCTACTCGGATACAACTTCCTTAAGTTCCAAAAGCAACCCTGTTAGCATCTTTCATCAAGCATGCGATTTGTTTAGTGCTATTTAAAAATGAAAAATTGATATGTTGACAAATTTTTGGTTAATTTGATTAAATAGTTAAGAATACAAGTAAAAGCCGATTAGGTGTTAGATTGAAATTTCGAATGTATTTTTTTTTTGTTTTTGCTTCACAACGCAGCATCTCAGATCGGATATCATTTTACCGTGTTAGCTCAACTCGTTTTCCCCCCAGTTTTTGTTGTTTCTTTGCATTTATTTTGCTAACCTACTTATATCTTTTTTTGCTAGTCGGCTAAAAAATAATAATCCTAATATTCCATAGATTATACAATTTGAAATAAAGAACAAAACTAAACAATGCGCAATATCCGCGTTCACCCTTAATATCTATCTAAATTACTTGCACCAATTCATCAGAGCTACCCCAAGTAGTAGCCAATATTTTTTTGCATGCCACCAAAATCGCTAAAAGCTTTCTTCGTAACTTCTTCAGCAATGCGCCTTCGCAGCAGTTTCAGGTCATACATTTCTTCTAGATATTCGTGTGGTCTTTCAACGAAGAGTAGTTGTTGTTTAGCTTTGGGGGTCTCCACAACGAGACCTTATGAACAGTACTGTGTCTATTTTATTCACATTCATCTCAATCCCGTGCAAGTGACCAACCAATTTATAACTTTTAAATTTGCTAACTGTGTCAGAAAAAAAATGACGTCACATCCGCTCCTTAATTTTCTAAGTTTTGATTATTTTTTATCTTTTCAACACTTAAATTATAATCTCATGATAATTTTATTGATTTAACTTCTTAATTACAAACCGATAAAAAAGTAAACTCATCATTTACATTTTTATAAAATTGGAAGTGAGAAAGTCACTTTAGAAATGTCTCAGAAACTCTTCCGCTCATTCTTTCGCTGCTTAAAAAGGTGTAAAAAACAAACAAAAAATCACTCTCAGCAATGTGTCGTGTAAGCTATGGCAATGGCTTCCTTTATGTTTAGGCAACATTTCAATTGATCGGAATATATTTCTTCCGATAGCTTAATTTTATAACACTGCGCGACAAATGTGAAAGAAGCCGGCACAGTTTGATTACAATAACCAGACAACTAACTACCTTTGTATGTATAATATGTACCTATGAAAATAAAGTTCAGATACACATTAGGTATATTGCCCATGATTCAATTATTAAAGGTTTGATACATAATGACTGCTAATTTCCAGCTCTCCCATACAAAAGGTTGCATTTGCGAATGAAGTAGAAAAGGGGAAAAATGTAATCCCTTTTTGTACAAAAATGTTTAACAAGTACGCAAAATATGTAACTAGTTGTAGAATTTAAGTTGCACAAAATCCGAATATGTCTCGTAGTCTACGAAATATTTGACGCATTCTTCCGATTCGAAACTTTTTCGTTATGCAAACCTTGGTTTCAATTAACAAATATAATTATTATAAGTAAATAAAATTGTGTTTTCAACATTTAGTGGTAAATATATGAAATGATTGGTACAATCAAATTTTCGTACTTCACAATTAAAAAAACATGTGATATAGTTCTTTGTTCTTATAAAAACCAAGCAACATAAATTCCTTTTAACTCCAATATTACATATGTATTGGTGATATTCATTCACCAAAACTCAGATAAACTCCCCACGTCCGAAATGTTGAGACTTCTCTTATACGTTTGATTTACGTTTTGGTCGGCTCGGAAAAATCGCGACGTAAGTCAAAATGGCGTAAATCGAGCTATTAGCCTTCCACATGATTACAAAAACAAGGTTATTGATGGTTTCAAACAAAGTAAGTACTTTTTTATTTTATTATATTACGTACGGAAAATGTATGATACAAAAAGTACATAATCATAAATAACTACATATCAAATCACTGGATTACTTTTCAACAATTTACATAGAATAGATAGAATTGGGCAGAAAACCATTCCAAAACGGCGACAGTGAAGTTCGGGAACTCACGTTATTAGCAACCTACTAAGAAACAACTAATATTTACACTATATTTCACTTGGGCAGAAATGCTCATCCTCTATTCTAATGGCATATCTACTCTAAGGTTATAATTAAAGATATATATTAACTTTCATTTAGAATATTTGATTTTTTATTAATTATTAATTTAAATTCGCGAAATTCGGAATGCCCACTCGCTTTGGCAAGGAAGCCATGGCACAGGGGTGGAGGTGAGAAAAGAGTAGGGATACGATCACAAAGAGCAATGGGCTTTGGAAAGAAATCCTATAAAAAAGATAGGGAACAGCAAAGGTCTTGCTAACTCACACTCGCACACGGGTGGAGATAAAAATGTACTAGGACACGGAGCTTAACGGGCTAAAATGCAGGGAAACGATCACTCAGTATACCAATCACGATTTAGATGCACAAATTACCTAATGAATTTCAAATAAAACCACATATTTGCATTATATAAAATATTTACATTTTTATAAAATACTTACTCAAATTGTCACAGTTTTCAGGAAAAATATCAGCGAATTAAAACTTTGTATGTTATTTGGTTTGTTTTAATTTTACTATTTAAAAATATTTTATAAGATTCATACATAAATTTTCAAAGAAGTAACACTGTTTTAGCTAAGGGAGACGTCATGTGAAGAGTGAGGAGCAAAGCTGTTTATGTATCAAACCTTTCATTATTGAATCATTGAATATTGCCGTTGTTTGTCAATTTCGTGGGATCTGAATATTCAAGTAAGTAGAAGCAATTTGAAATTTTAGCGTTTCCTGTAAAAGTCAATAATAAAATTTAATTATGTAAATATTTAGCTATCATTAGAATCCAATACAAGTATCCGCTGTGTCAATACTCGTATGGTGGCTACAGTCTAAAAACGTTCGGTTAAAGGAAATAACTTTAACTTTAATTTGAACAAAATTTTTCATCATCTTTAGTGCCAGATCAAAAAAAAAACAGCAGAGCAAAACAGCACAGCATAGCTGTCATAGCGGTAAAACAGTCAACTAAATGGAGACAAAAATCACATTTAATGACCCGCAATAAAAAAAAAAAAATAAACGATCAAAAATAGAAGCGGAGGATGAACCGCAGGTGCGGCCGAAGAGCATATTTTTAGGTGATTGCACAGAAATGGTGGTAGGAGAGATAAAACAAAAAAATCTGTTTTATTAGTCAACCAGATTTTTCACTACAAACCAAAGCAGAGCGAGTGTTGCTCAACAAAGGCTAACGAGTAGCAACCTGGAAAGCGATTTAAATTAGAACATAACTGCCTTTCAATTAACCTTTCTGCAGTGCCACACCAAATTGCCAACGCCATGGCATAAGTGACATCAGTGCAATAGCCAAAGTAGCCAAAGTAGGCAAAGGGTTGCCTGAGCAACAAACGGCCATAGCCTTCTGGAAGAAGAATTCAAGTTGTATTGTAGATTTAGTTTTCCGTTTTAATTGCATTGAGAAATCAATCTTGGCGTCTAAACGACTGGTCAACTATAAAGTCACATTGAGCTGAACAAAATGTGAATTGTAGCGTTTGACATGAGTGAGACAAAAATAAAATTTCAGTAAACGCAAACAAATACAAATTCACACTCACTCATACAGATGCGCCTACTGGTTCGAGCATTTATTTCTTATGCTGCTTCTGTTGCTTCCTTCCTTTCACTGCCTGCCTCTCCTCAAAACGACTGATAAATAAACAACTGCGACAGCGCACACGCTTTGGCTGTTTAAGGCAATCCGTTGTGTCTAAATTGACCATAAAAAATTGCTTAATTTACCAACTTGAACAAAACAACCACGAAATGAAAGAGATGTGCCGCTGCTGTTGCTGGAGAATAAAGTAGAATAAAAAAAAACAACAGCAACAGCAGCAAACAGCGACTGGTAATAACACTAAAAAAATAAAAGATAAGAAGCAAATGAAAGAAAGAATGAAAAAAAAACAAAAACAGAATTATAGCAGCTTCAGCGATAATAATGACTAGAAACAGGTAGAACGAATTAAGTTGTTCAACATGGAGCATCTTCCGGGGTGCAAGATTGCTCTTTGAAGCGACAGTTAATGACAAAACGCCAACACGTTGATTTTGTTTTTTTTTTTTTTTGATAAAAAATTTCCCTACGAAACGTACGATTAGTGTGAGAGATCAAGTCAAAGAAAGCAGGCAAATTAATATTGCAAACACTGCTTTGGTATTTCGGAAACTTTCGAAGACTCACTCGAAAATAAATGCAATCAAAGAAACGACAAAATTAATAAAGACGTAGAAAAATTGCCGCCGTCTGTGATTAAAAAATCAAAACTAAAAAACTTAAATTTGTAATAAAATTGTCTAACTTTTCCTCACCACTTCCTTGCAATTATTTACTTTTCACTTCATCTTCATTATCGTGTTCATCAGCTCACTGTATTTTTGTCGTCATATGCGCTTACATACATTTCATCTTACTAGCGTTTTTCAATTTCTCAATTTTTTTTTCTTATTAATTTTTTTCTATCTATCCCCTACCCGCCGCGTGACATTGGTACGCAATGTCAAAACATTCGTCCTGCTAATCGCGTAAAACATAACACCATTACCGCCATAAAATAAATTTTCTGCCATGATATCTGTCCACAGCCAAGAATGGACATCTGATGTATGCGAGCAAAAACGGCATCTGTAGGCGAAAGTGAAGAATCCAAAGCAATGAAAATACACTGAAAGCAATGCAGCAATACACCGTAGGCAATGAAATGTGCTGTATTGAAAAAAATATTATAGAAAAAACTATGCTCCGAATATTCAAGTAATTCGTAACCTTCCAAGTGTGCGTTATTCACATAGGGATCATAAAGAGAATAGAGATGTCAGACGAAAAAACTCGGAAAAACAGTTTCCTTTCCTTGACCAACGCAAATTTGGAATGCCAGAAATTCCAGATGCAAAAGTACAAAAAATCGATTTTCAATTGAAATGAAAAAATCAACCTCACCATTATATTAATTCACATCTTGAAGCAAATTAGGCTCAACAGACGCAAGCGGCTTCTCCAGTGGCACGCGGCCAACGGCCATGAAAGTATTCTTTTTACAGATGAGAAAATTTTCACTATTAAAGAAGGTTCACTTCGTTGAAAAAGGGATTAAAACAGGGGTAAAAGTGTACCAGCTGGATATTTTTGTAGGCTTGGTAAAGCAGTTAAGCAATACTCTCTTCGATGTAGATCATTTGATCTTCCAGCAAGTAAGGCAAAAACCACCCAGCAGTGGCTTAAAAGCAATATTCCTGGTTTCATAGCTACAGACGACCGGCCGTCTGGAAGTGCAGATTGGAATCCATTGTACTACAGTTAGTGATCAGTGCTGGAGAACATGGCGTGCCAAATACGCCAGATAAATTTAGAGAGTCTCAAGAAATCTTTAGTTCGAGCAGCGTCGTCAATACCTATAGAAACTGTACGTGCTGCTATTGATCAATGGCCGAATCGTTTGAGGGATTGTGTGAGAGCTATAGGTGACTATTTCGAATAAAATTTTGTACATCGCTCTTTTAATATATACATTACTAAAAGCTGTAGTATAGTTTAATTTTTATAACGGGCTGAACTTGTGACAGAACTTATGGCAGGACTTAGTGCAATGGCCTACACATACAAATATTTCGGAGCGGGAGTGGGGTTTTCTATTTCCAAAGATATATTATATCACCAAAAAATACCAAAAATACGCTGCAAATAATACCTGCTTTTAAATTTATATAGGTATTAACATATTTAAATAAGCTTTTGCAAGTACATATGGGACATACTGCGCGAAATCGGATACCATTCGCCTTTTGCATTTCCGATTTTTTTTTTTAAATTTGATTAAGTTAAACTACAAATTGCGAGATGCCAGCTGATTTTTTGAAATTATTTTTGTTCAGCCATTTTTGAAATTTCGAGAACAACGTTCCTTTTTTTAACGTTCATAATTTTACAAAAAAATTACCGATTTGAATGATTTTATTTTTAATAGTTCTTGTTTTCAGAATACTTGTTGAATCTAAAATTTAAAAACTATGACACCTGTATTTGTAAAAGATTAAAGAATTGATTTTTTTATATTTCGATTTTTGGGCAGATTCCAGTAACAAATACTCCGTTAAATGGGAATTTGCAAAAAAGGAGGTACAAAAAAGTTGTCGTTTACAACGTTATTTGAGGTGATCCTTCAATTATTAACACAAAAGGTGGATTGCCAAAAATACGTGCTGATCAATTTTCTTGCAATTTCTTTCTAAAAATCTACCTTTCATCCACAACTTCTGAACCTAATTCGATAATCAGATAGCAATGGAATCTATTTTCTTCGAATCCTTGAAATAGCATGTGGGAAAATGTTTCGCAAAATTATGAGGATTTAAAAATGTGGAACATAGTCTTTCAAAATCGATATCTCGAAAACGTATAAACTAAAAAATTGAAAAAAAGACATGAGAGATTATGAAAAAATTCGGTAATGCGAAATCTCGCGGTTCCAAAGTAGTATAAGAAAAATTGTTTAACTAGCGTTTTATTAAAAGAGAAACTAAATTAATTTGAATATTTCGGCGGTATGGAGGGGCAAAATAAGCCGAGCTATTTTTTACAATACTTAGAGCTCTAGTTTGTAAATAATAAATAAAAAACATAGTTGATTATAAAAAACTTTATAACCAAAAGTGTGAATTCTCATTAAATATGACATTATAAATGAAAATAAATTGATGCCGAAATTTTAATTTTACGTTGTTAAAAAAATACGAACTTTCAATTATTAGAAACGATGTACTCGTATGAACCTCATAGAAATTGCAAAATCGCGATAATATCGATTCTAAGGCCTCCGATTAATCGACTTTCGACTTAAGATCTTATGATCTGATTTGAAGTATATGACTGCATGAGTCAGTATGAAGATTAGTGAGTTCAAACAGACAGACAAACAAACAGACATAGATTCTAAAAATGTATTGTACATTTAACGGCTTGCCTCGACGAGGAGAAGGTTCAAAATGTTTTGGAGAGGGATACCACCTGTTTGAAATGTAAGTTTTTATTAAACGCAAGTATATAAAATATATTTAATTGTGAGTATCAAACGGTTGGTTTCGATGAGGAGAAATTCTAGCTATATTTTGAAGAAGGTTGCCACCTGTTTGAAAACGCGATTTTAATTTAATTATACACGACCTAAGTGAAAAACTAAAATATTGATGCTAAACGGTTCGATTCGCTTATAACATATAAAGGGTTGCCACCTGTTTGAAAACCCGAATTTATTTAAATTACGCACAAGCTAAATGAAATATGAAAATATGGGTGGCATGCGGTTCGTTTTGCTGAAAATAACGCTTATGGCTAGCTATATTTTAAAGAAGGTTGCCACCTGCACGAAAAGTTAAATTTAATTAAATTATACACAAGTTATGTGATCTAATAAAATATGTGTGCGAAAGCCTTTGTTTTGCTAGAAGAAAGTTTATAGATATACTATTTTGAAGATCGTTGCCACCTTTTTTGAATTAATATTTTGTTAACTTTACACAAGGATATCAAATATTAAAAGTGTCAAACTATTCATCTCAAGAATAAGGTATGTATGTATGTATGTGCATACCTATATATTTGAGAGGGTTGCCACCTGTTGAATAGAACAAAAAACCGAAATAGGTTTCCTGGGTACGTATTCAAAGTCCAATTAATATAAAAATATAGGCAGGACACAGTTGCCGTGTACTTCCACTATCTTTATTATCATCATTTATAATTTGTAAGATTGATCTTATGAAATGCAAAGAAATATTTTTGAAAATATATTTTGAAAAAAATGCACGTTTGAAAAAATTGTGAAAGTTTTATTTTTTATTCAATTATTTCTAATTTAGTTGTCTTAATTTAAAGGATTTATTTTTAAGATTATTTTTTATTTATTTGTTTTTAAAATAAAACTTATTAAAACACATTTTAAATACAAACAGAAGTTTTTGTTTCACGCCACTTCGGGTGTTTTAGATATAAACCATTTTGAAAATATTTACAAAAATATTCTACTTTATAATATTACAGTAAAGACTCAACGAGGTCACTCTAAAAATTTCGAATTTTCATGTATAGATTTTCCAGATTTGTACTACTCTCTTCTACAACTAAAAAAAACTGAAATTACCATCTTCGAGCTTAATAAAAAAAAATAGCAGCACATTTTGAAAATATCAAAAAAAAATTTTCGCAGTGTAATCAGCACACTGATAAGCGATTAATAAAAGCAGCATGAGAAAAAAAATACAAGCTGTTGTGCTTACTGATTTGATTTATTCCGGCCAACAGGCAATGCAAGCTAATATCAGGTTCTACATACAAATATACATAAGCTTACAAAAACATATTTATAAGCAGCTATAAAGATCGGTTCTGTGCACTTTAACAATACATATATGTATAGATATATCTACCTACATATTTTTGTAGCAGGAAATAAAGTAAAGTAAAAACCCCGATAAAAGTAATGCAGCGGGACGAAACAATGTTCATTGGAATTGGCAAAAATGAACAAACAAAAAAACAAACAAAATACATTGCAAAATACTACAACAACAAATCCATATAGTCACAAAGCCCATCGAAAAGAAGAGCACTCCGATTGCCTTCGGAAAAACATAAACATCCAGAGATATTCTGTCCGTATCCCCAACCTGCAACCGCAGTCATTCAACGGCTAGCCATCCTGCTGGACGCTGACGCTGAGCAGAAAAACACGCCGATCACAACTGAAGTTCCAAATCTAATGTGCAGCAAATGAAGCTACGTTCTTGCTTGCAATAATCGCGCGCGCGCAAAAGAAAGTTTTTCTGTCACAGCTACTGCCATGTTGTTGCCACTGTTGAACGCATAAAAAGTACAACTGTATGTTGTGGCAATGTTGCTCATTGATATTTCGATCGCGACCGTATAAAAATATTCTGTTGTCGATATATGTATGTTTTGCGCGATTCATGCGGCTCTGCGGATGCGGCGTCGGCAAGCCGCGCTTTGGTGAGGCACAGCTTGATACGGCACGGTTGTGCACAGAGTCCAGTCACAACTTGGTACAGCATAGCGCAAAAGAGTAATAGCAAAAAGTGTGATACTGCATTGAATATGCTTGCTTTGTAAGCATGTGTGTGTGTGCGCGCAAAGCGTGTTGAACCAAAAGTGTCGCCTGGCTGCAGAGACGTCGCTATCGCAGATTGTGAAGATTCACACTGCCATGGCAGGCAGCAGGCAATAGTGACACCAAAGGATCAAAAGTAGCAACAGCAAAAAAAAAAACAAAATTAACTAAAACAACATCTACACAAATATTAAATCGGCATTTGCTTTTCAGTAAGTTTTTGTGCGCCTGCGCGTAAAATATCCGCGACACTGTGTTGCGCGATCGCATCACTCAACAAATCAGTGGGCTCGGTGGATCGGTGGCGCAGATCAGCATTGAAGCGATGCGGTTCGCATCGTTCCATGTACACGCGTTTGTCGTTGCGATCGCTCCCTGTCAGTCATGGAATTTTGTTTTCGCAACGCATCATAACGCGTCGGATTGCGAATTGCAACGGATGCGTTGCATTCCCAACGCGCGATCGAAGTGGTTGGCTTGGCTTGGCTCGGCTCACCACTCAACACTCACACTCATTGAATCAGTTCAGTTGAGCGATGGGTGAATGTTGGACATTGATGATGGTGAACTTTGATGCGCTTGTTTTAGCAGCTTGGCAGTTGCGGGCGCTGTCAGTTCATCTACAGACGAGACGCATATAATGCATTTATGGGCGAAGTAAAGGGCGGAGGGGAGTGCGCAATTGAGTTGCTGCCGAAGTTTATGAACTACGCACAGGACGCGCATGCGTCACAGGTACGTAGCGTCACAAGCTAAATCAACGGTAAGGGAGAATGAACCCAGTAAAGAGATTCGCGAAAGGTTTTAACATTTACTCGCAAATGAAATTGGTACGTTGTGTCGCGGAAATTTAAAAGTCTGCTTAGTAGTGCTGCTCTTTTAGCGACTAATAAGTGAGATCCTTCCTGATATTTTATTAACAAATAATAATTCATTACTAATTATATGCCCTTTCGATTTTCTACAACACTACTAATCATTTAAGCGATTATCTGAGCATTGTGTCTAATTGAAATCTCCATCAGGCCGTAGAGCAAAATTTCCCTCAGTTTTTTAGGTGTAACCAGACAAACCTGATGTATATATTTGTATACGTTCGAGATTTTGCATCTTCCTTTAACACATTTATATGGCATATCTTCTGTCCTTATTTGATCTATGTACATTTCATTCTACCTAGATGTTAATAATAATCAGTGAAACCTGATAACAATATTATATTAAATAAAAAAAAAACTAGTACTTAAGTGGGAGAAATCCCGATAGGATGTACTAAAACATCCGGGGCTATCGTGAAATCTGCGAAAATGTGAACACTGAATCTAATTTTCTATGAACGAACTATCAGTTCGCAGTTTCTTAAAAGTCCCTGCTGTATTTTTGATTTTTTTTTTACCATCCAGTGGTAGCACTGCTCGACAGCCATCTTAACACGTTTTTCTTATTCATGGCTGTCTTGAAGTTGGAAAACAAGTTTTAAGCTGCGAACGGACGACGGCTATGTTAGCGCATGAGCTGGCGATTTTACTGCATATTCATCGTCTGTGTTGCAAAGTATTTATCTTTAAAATACCCACATCAGCGGAAAAGTTTAATGAACACCTTGAACTGGTGTTTTTAATTGAGTATTTGAAAAAAGGAAGCGCACATTGTTGTCATTTGTGGTCACCATTACACTCAGTGCTTCTAAGATTTTCATTAAATGCTTCCAAATATTTGCTAACAATCTATTTAACTTATCAGTTTCTGCAATTCTTCGCCATTTGCTAACGGAAGCTGAAACGAATACGGCTAATAATAATTGTGCGCTAACAATATACAGCTCGAGATATTTGACCGAACTTATCCTACCCAAATTGAGAGAATTACAGTTTTACGCGGACTCCAAACGGCAGATAATTTTTTGGTAGAAATATGCTAGGAGGTTAGACATTGGGCGGTGTGACCGCTACTATGACTCCTTTGATTTTTTTTACGTTACTTACTCCGTCCGTGAAGTGGTCCACGGAGTGTGGACTCGCTATTAATTCTTGAAAAACCGAGCTCGTCTTGCTTACCAGAAGATAGACAGTGCCTGATGTCCGATCTCCTCAATCGGCGGCGTCTCTCTTGTACTTTGGACCGGGTCAGGTGTTTGAGCCTAATTTTGGACAGAAAGCTGTCATGGGGGCCAAATATTGAGAAAAGAATGAAAAGCGTTTGAAGCGAGGGGCGGGTGAATTTCTTCATGGACGAGCCGTAGCTGGACGGCGAGGTCAGAGAAGGTGTCTTCTGCAAAGAACTCTCCATCCGCCAGAAGTTTAGGCTTCCGGACTATTGCAGTGTGTTTCAGACGAAAGTAGTCGCAATCAAGGAGGCAGTCGATTTTTTGCTCACTAGCGTATTGTCCTGTAGACGGGCCAACATCTTTTCTGGTAGTCAGACTGCAATCAGGGACTTATGGCCTCTAATAGTCAGATCGAAACTGACTTCTCTCTCAGTCGCCTTCTGAATACTTTGATAAGGGACTGATTTGGGTGCCGGACCATAGCAGCATTACAGCAAACTGCATGACTGATGAGCTCGCTCGGCAGGGATTTTAATATCGATAATCGAACATCAAAGTTGTTCCGGGAATGGTGAAATAAGCTATGATCTTCTATTAGAGGAACGGTGAGAGTATTGGAATTTCTTTGTTTTCGACGTTCTTTGGTTGTATATATGGAGAATATGACTTGAACTTCAGGTTAATAGAGTATTTTGATGTTGCATTGCATACTTCGGAAATTTGTTGTTAGTGTAGGATAAGGGGAAAGGGTATTTATCTAGCGGCAGGGTCATCACCAGTGTTGCAGTAGAAAATGTATAGTGGTGGCCAGATTTCTTATTAAAAGTGGCCAAAAGATGTCATATTTTTTTACTTAAAAAAAAAAGAGGAAAACTAATTTTAGTTAAATGATTTTATAATTTTAATTAAATTAATTTTTTCTGCAAATTTATGCACCAGTACAAAAAGCTCATATCTGGATAAATTAAAAATTTTCTTTGTTTTGAAGTGTTTAATTTTTAGTTTAAATCAAATCAAATGAAATTGCGATTGATTTATTGAAAGAAAAGCAAGATGATACCGGAAAAAAATTTCCCATGCCATCGACTGCTGTGAGAAGTGCTACAAATTGCCTGAAGAAAATATTGAACAACAAATCAATATACGAGTTTTGTATTGAACCAGTCTATACCAAGAAGCACTCGATACCAAAATTTTTCGCATTCAAAATCATGAAATTTTCTAGCTTTGGTTTTCGTTTACTAAAGTTTTCCTTTATACTTCAAACATTGGAATTTTAATTTTAATTTCTGATATAACGCATTTCCAGTTTAATGCACGGTCCCATTATATCATTCGTTTTACTAGAGCACCGCTTCTTTTTTTATATTTTCAAAATTATTGTTTAGATGGCTGTGACAGTAGTCGCTTTCAAACGACATCTAGATTAATCCACACGTAGTGTGTTTACTGAATTTATTTGGTTCACATAAAGCACCAAGAAAAAAAGAAAAATAAATCTACAAAACACTCCCAGCTTGCCTCAGAATGTTTACTGGGTTAAATCAACGAACATAAATATTTCGCTTTTTTGCTCTACACTCACTGTTGTCTTGCACGTGATACAATTATAACAAGTTTTTGTTAATTTTGAATTATTTAAAAAAGAAGCCGTTGCTAACCATTAATGCTACTGTGTTCGCTTTGGCTTTTTGTTTTTTTGCTTTTTGCTTGCCACAAGCAACATAAAAATGCAACATCCGTGCAACGCTTTGTGTCTTTAGCTGTAGCTGCGAAATATACGAGTTTCGAATATTTAACACGATCACGTCGAATTTGTTAAAAGCGCTCCAGACGCAGTAAGTGTTTTGTTTTTTTTTTTCAGAAAAAAAAAATCAAAAATAAAAAACAAATATAACGAAACAAAAAATACGTACATACTTTTCGTTCATTGCGCTAATTTTTGGTTTGCCGTTGATCAGCAATGCCTTGCATGCCGCTATGCCGTTTTATTTAGCTTTGTTACCATTTTTTTCCATTTCATGAATCAAGTCTCTTTTATTAAAAAAAAAAAATATCCGCTACACACAAAACCAAGTTAAATTCGCGCTCAGTTCGCCAATAAGACGGTTTGCGCTCGACGGTCAACTAACACGCTGCTTGGCGGCAATCATTGATCAGTCCATTGATCAGTCCATTGATCGCTCGCTGTTGCTCGGCTGGATTTTCTGCTGTTGTACGCTTTTGGCAAGCAAATATTTACTCATGTTTACACTTGGCTGATTGCAATTAAATATCAACGATTTTGCCACCAACATCATTACCGTTGCCAGCACTTGCCTCGCGTTATGTACAATTATCGCCATAACTCCCCAGTGACGCATTTGTGTGTTGCGCTCACGTTGCTGTTCCTTATCAGTTACTTGCCACAAATGGTTGGCAACAATCTGCGGCAACTACATACAAACATTTGTTTGTTGTATTTTGTACTAGCATGGCTTTAAATTGTAGGTGGTCGAGTAGTTGGCTAGCCAAATTTTTGCGGTAGAAATGGACGTGGTTTTAATCAATTGTAGTTCTATAGCGTGGGAAATCTAGTTTAAATCACATAAATATATGCTCATATGTGTGTGTGTGACTGTGACGGAGAAAAGGGTACAGTCGACTAAAATAACTTTTCTAGAAAAAGTTTTGTTGACTCGAATACAGATTAGATTTTTTGAAACTTTCAAATTCAAAAACTTCAGATAAATGCCCCTTCCTACTGTCATAAGCAAATCTGAAAAAAATCTGAAATAAATTATTTCTTTATATTCTTGATATCTGGAGAGCTGTCTGCGCTTTAGAAAGTGATAAAAATACAATAATTGCTAAATAATTTTTGACTTATACATATCATATCCGAAGGTTTAGTTCACATTTTATTTGAGATTATGAAAAAAAACTTATGTTATTCCTATTTCCAATAATTTATAAGGTTTTTTTTAAGTTTAAACAAAACCGCCAAACCCCATTTTTTTTTAAATTATTAATATTTCCATAAAAAAAAATTTCGAAATAAAAAATATCTTCCTCAAAAATTTGAAAAATATGTCTTCCATTCGGCATTAATCATATTGCATTTTGAGCCCTTAAATTATATGAAAGTTTCTTTAACCAAAATTAAATTTATTAGCTGATAACATTTTTTTTTTATCAGATGCGAGGCATCCTTGTAGGTCATTG
Organism: Anomoia purmunda; assembly: GCA_951828415.1. NCBI lineage: Eukaryota > Metazoa > Arthropoda > Insecta > Diptera > Tephritidae > Anomoia > Anomoia purmunda. The sequence goes on along the minus strand of OX639997.1, from coordinate 47,819,743 downwards.
GACTTTTTGAAAGGAACACTTCACTTAGCGTTGTTGCAAGTTATAATACAAAATGAAGCATTTGAAGTTTTTATTGCAAAGCATTTCCGATTTGGTCATTCTTACTTTCGTATTTTTAATTTTTTCTTAAATTTTTGTAAATATCCAGACTCGATTTATTCACTGACATCTTTTTAAGGGGGTTCTAGCGATATCCTTGATATATTTATACGATATTAAAACCTCTAAATCATATAAATCAAAAAATGTAGTATACCAAGTCGTTTTCGAATCTCTAATAAATCAGTTTGAGATTGTACACTGTCTTAAAATGAGAAGAACAAAATATTATACTCTATAATTTTGGAATACGTTACCGTTCTTCGTTCGTAACTATAAAATATATCCACTATTCAGTCGCCAATACTCTTTTCGCTCACTGTAGCTAAGAAGGAAATTATATCCCATATCGAAAAATTATAATGGAATAAGTGAAGTTTTTGAAATGACGGTGAAAATATGAAAAGAAAAATACAAAACTGCGGAAGATCTTTTTTTATTCCTTTACAACTTTCAATGGCTGTCGAGATTTATTTTAAAAGATATAAGTCTCTTTTTCCAGTAGCAAATTAAAATTAAATTCTATGATAACTGTGCCTATTTAACTTTTACAAAGCGCAATATTCAAAATTTCATAAGATTAAAATTATTTTAAGAAACTGCTAAATCTAATCGCGTTAAATATAAAATTAAATATATGAATAATAGATTTAAGTGATAGACAAAAAAAGCAATAAATTCACAGATTTGCATAAACTAATACAAATTTTCATATATTTTAGACCAAAATAGAGAAAAGGGTCAAAAACTGAACTAAAAATAAATGTTTTTTGCCATTTTATATCTAATTTCTTTTGAAGTAATTCCCATACGTATATGAATGGAAAGAGAAGCAAAACCGTTAAGTCTTCATTCGTCGATTGTGTTGCTCAAAGAAGTTATGCAACTCACAGTTTTAACGGTATTTGCTAAAAGAATACATAACACTTTGATTAGAAAATATAAATTAAGGAAAACAGCGGAATCATATTACTAAATATGTATTAAATATGAGCAAAAAATTATATTTAAAAAACCAAGTAATATCAAAAATTAAAAAAAAAAAATTTTTTTTATAGCAGTCGCTCCTCGATAGGGAATAGCAAACCTCCGAATGTGTTGTCGAGATTTTTCGAGAACAATTATTTTCATCGATAAAACTTGTTTCCACCTCTGTGAGTATTTTCTTCGATAACAAAAAACCGAATATACTGAGCTAATTCTTAAGTCATATGCTATACAAATGCCTCCTAATTTTTATTTAGAAGATCTTTTCCTTTAAATCTTTGCATAATCATTATATCGTGTCTTTTATTTTTTCGATCAGAAATAATCGTTATTCATGTATTTCACATTTGATGGATATTTTGCGTTTTTTATTTTTCGATCATAAAAAATAACTCAAACAACTTTTTTACTCAAAGTACAAAAATTATTTTTCATCGAAAAAATATGAATAATAACAATAATTCTATCGAATATGATCGTAAAATTATGAACTTCAAAGTAACGATTGAATTCGATTGAACAATTTTGTAACCAGTTATAACGATTAAATCGCGATTTAAAAAAAAGAAAACAAATAAATAAATCCGTTATATTCCCTGTTTATTTCTCGCAATGGCGAATTGTCCCCTTGCCGTCTTTCTCTGGGATTGCATTAAATGCTGCGATGTAATAAAAGACCGGAGGAAAATATTGTTGTAGAAGAAAGTTATCAATGTCGCTTTGGTCCAAGGGCTTTCTGGACAAGAATCTTGAAATTTTTTATTTTTAAACTTTGAAAAGTTCAATAATAACCGAAAAATCTGGACTTTTATATTTTTAGTCCAGTAATAACAGCTAAACTTGATCGAATATTTTTGAAATCCGAAATAGAAGTCTTTTCTTAATAATAAACAAACTGCTTATCCAAACTAAACAAATTTGGTATCAAATAAAAGACGACTGAAATATTTAAACGAGCAATGCCCCCAATTAAAATAACTTTTCTTCTAACGACTTTAATTTTTTAATCAACAACTTTAGATTAAAATTGCACGAGGAAAAAAAAATTTGGAGGTCGAAACTTTTGACGCAGTTTATTTCTATTTTATATGTCGAAAAGGGGTAGACGTTTTCATGCTCTAAAAATGTTATAACAAAAATTTTTTGTGCCACGCGAAAGTTACGACTGGAAACGCGCTAAACATAGCGATGTAATTGAAGTACCGCATGTGTTGGGATATTTGCCCCTTCCATTCAACAGAAATTATTGAAAAATAAGAAACCTTAAATATGAGAAATGGGGGCAGGTTGTGGTACTATATGAAGACGGAGATCATCTCCTATCAAAACATTCTACCACTTCTGACGTAAGCGCTTTAGTTGCTTTAGTTTTTAAATAAGTTTTTTTTTCGAAATTTTTCAAAAAAACTAAAATGTAAACATCACAAACCTGTTCACCGATCAAAGCTAATTCTGTGGCTCGCACACTACTTTTTCAATTCATTACTCATTCGCCCAGCACACTGCCCAATCTAGAGTTGTCAAAGTGCAAATTGACTGCAACGCTTCACTATTTTTTTCACATCAACACCAAATACCTGCACACTTATATAGATTTACTTTACGAAATCTATTTAGACGCGGAGCAAGTGCATTTCAACTATATACCATATACTCTATACTCTGCGAACTGAATGAGCAAAGCCAAATGTGAAAAGCGTCCACTGAGCGGTCACTACTAAATATTTCCTTCACAGATTCACCTGCCAACTGCGACCACCTTCAGCAATACAGAGAGCAGCAGTAACTCTAAAGCCCGCCATGGTTGGCCGCCTGGGAAAATTAAGTTTTTGCTAGCTAACAAAAGCCATAAGTAGCGATATTTCTAAATGCATATGTATGTCTGTTTGGATGTGTGCTAGCGTACAGAGCGACTTCAGTTACAGGCGTCAGGAATTCAACAACATTTCACGAGTATTTCGCACCTTCGTTGACAGCTCGCATGAAAATCAATGATATAAGAAAATGACGAGCGATGCGTGGTATGTAACGAGTATGCATGGTGGTGGTGAGAAGTTTAATGCAAGAGGACGACGGACGACGGACGACGGACGACGGACTGCAGTGAATTCAATGGAGTGCGAAGTGTGTTCGATTGCATCGATGATGCGTTGAGACATTTGCGCCTGCGCGAGGTAGTGTCTTTATCGATTATGAATTCCACACACGCGTTCGTGGTCGTCTGCAAAACTTAGCCATGGCATTAACAACAACAACAACAAACACAGGTGCAACCACTTCAATTTCCTACCCGTCTGCTGCCCGGGTGTCAATGTGGCTCCCCAACTCGTCAATGCCGCTCGGTTGTTGCCATTGCGGCTGTTGTGGCTAGCTCGGCGTGTAAATTATGTGAGTTGTGCTGCTTTTTTTTTGTTGTTGTTATAGTTGCGTTTATTAATATTACTGCGTGTTTTTTGTAAGTCTTCCTTTGTTTGTTGTTTATATGGTTTGTTATTGTAATTCAACACGAGAAGCAAAAGCGATGTGGTCAGTAGCACTTTTTTCTTCCACCATAGTTGTTGCTATAAATGCAGTGGCAATTGCAGTTGCTGTGTTGGTGGTTGGTAGTTGTTGTTGTTGTTGTTGTTGTTGTTGTTGTTGTTGTTGTTGTTGTTGTTGTTGTTGTTGTTGTTGTTGTTCTTTTTATTGTTATTGCTATTGTAGTCGTCATTACAGTTGTCGTCGTCGTCGTTGGCACTTTCTGTTGACACTTCATTGGCGCGCGAGTTAATTAAACGGCACTGCTGATTGGAACGTTTTCATGGCGTGCGCACGCTGACTGCCACAGCGTCGGCGCACATTCGCGCCCCCAAACCGCTGCCCTCATTCGCTCATCACTTTGCTGTTTCACTGTTCGTTGGTTAGTTGGTTGGTTGCTTATTTATTCAGTGTGGCAACTACTGGTGTGAGACCACCAGCCGTGCGCCAGCTTCTTTTATTCAGCAGCAGCAGCACCACCAGCAGCAAAAAATGGTTGCCCCTTGCCTTATGCGCAGCCATATGTATGTAGGTACATCTAAAGGCGTATAGCAGTTGTACGTGTATGTGCGTGTGTGTATTTTATAGTTGGTTGTACCTCTTCTTGCTTAGCTGTGAAATAAGTTGTGCAGCAAAGTGTTGAATGTAATGCATTTTTTTCATTTGCTTCATTTTTTTTTTGTCGACTTTACACCAGATTTGCACAATTCTCAGGCATTTTAATGATTCGTGTCACTTCTATGGAAAACAAATGAATTCTGGTGAACACACACAATCACAACTATATACGCCTTACATACAAGTGTAAAATGGGTGTGGCAGTAGAGTGGTGTGAATAGTTTCACAGTCTTATTTCAAGGTAAAATTTTAAAGTCATATTTATGAATTTTTCTGCTTGTAAAGAATTCAACGACGCATGTGTTGTACGGGAGGGAGCTGCATTGAGTGGACAAAGCGACGAGGAAAGAAGTTGGCGATACGAAGGATAGATGATAACGGAACTTGCTACGAACTGATAATAGACTGTAATAGAGCTTAGTGCTCAAACAATCCCCGACGAATTTTTTGATGGCTGTACTGGGGCGATTGGTATTCAATCAGTAGAGGGCTTAGTTCTAGTTCAAGTCTCACTGTGGCGGTTTTTTGAGGGTCTGGCTTTCAATGCGTCCTCCGCATAAAAATGGGGGATTTTTTTAGGTGAAAGCTAATGGTTAAAAAAGTTCCACGATAATATTTCGCGGATATTTTATTGTATTCATATCGAGTGCTAACCACGTAAACAATGTAAGCCCAATTTTTTCAACAATTTAATTTGGAAGTACAGATATATCTTGATCATTTCTGAATAAAAAGAATTATTTGGCGCTTACTTTTTTCGAGGTTAGAGCTCGATATCCGCTTATATGTATGCAATAAAATATCGAGGGAAATTTTTTCCAAAATTTTAGATGCTCTAGAATCATTTCTGCATCAAAAATAAAATTTTGAAAAAATGGTCGTTTAGGTTTTTTTCGCGGTAAAATTCTATACGTCTTAAGCTTTCGGCATATCTTTTAAGCATTTTTGCAACTTCTTTGCACTTTGGACCGAAAAAACCTTAATTAACTCTAAGAAAAATGCAAGCTAACTTTTAAAAACCCTGGTAGGGGGGTTACTCTGGGGAGGGTGTACTTTTTAAAAATACTATGCTATTCGGTCCCTTTTAAGCCTGTCGCACAATGCTATCTACTTACTGAACTTCTTTACTAGCACAGCGAGCGCGGCAGAAGGGTTGCAGTTAATTCGCGAAAAACATGGAAAAAACCCCCGTTCCAAATATTTACCAAATGACAGATTGGAACAGCATTAATTTAAAACAGTGATGAGCAAAACCAAGTCAAATTCATTTAAGATGTCAGCAATAGTCAGTTGCGTTGTTCTGTTTTCTGATTGATCTGAATTTCGGTGAGTAACTTCGCTATGACATCACACCAGATTTATCAGTGGAGAGAAATGAGAGGTAACACGTTCGTTTATATGCTAGAAAGAATTTACTCTAAAATTGTTAAATACGTTGGAAAGAATACACATGATTGCGAGTACACATACATACACGGTTTTCGCAAACTTAATCTCTTGTGACGTAGAAATTCTGTCAAAATCTCTGCTACTTTTTGTATTCTCTTCACAATGCAAAATACATGGGTTTCTTCATGCCACCACTTTGTATGAATTCGCCTTCGGGCAAAATGTGCTCGCGAGCAACATCGGCGTTGGCAATGCTCGTACGTATACCAAAACTAAGAATGATACGCTCTGAGATCAACTGATAGTGACGTAATAATAGCTAGAGAAGGAGAGAGCAAAGAAAAAATTCTAAAAAAGGAAAGGTAGAAGTGCAGATGAAGCGAGCAAACGACAGAACGATTGAAAAGTTTTGTTAGCATTGTTTGTGTAAAATGCTTTTATTTCGTCACCGAATGAGTGGATGCTGTCTAATCGACAAAGCGACGACTCTAACTGTCCGAAGAAGGCCCATTCTATCATTCTTGTGCCAAAACGACACAGCGAATTCTGATTCAGACTGTATTCAAATTTGCTGAAAGCAACATCGACTGAAGGTCCGTGGTCGGATGGTGGCAAAGTTTTACATCTTTCGCGCACGCCAGTCATCTTTTATGCAGGAAATTTACAAAAAAATACCCAAAAAACATAATGTTGAGTTTTCTTTTTCACTTGGCATTCAGATTTGTCTTTGCTAAAATTCAAATACAAACCCAGAATGAGAACTACAATACCCAATGTCTATGTGGTGTGTGGCAATGTAATTGCGTTAATGGGTTTTTAATATACGGGTGCATTAATTGCAATACTATGCGAAATTTGTATAAAGTGAAGGCGTAATTTAAAAAAAAAATAATTAAATTACTTTCAAACTGAAATCGTCTTTTTAATCAGTTTTAAAAGCGCAAAAGTGAATCAATAGTTATTCTGGTAAAATAAACATATTTCAAGTAATCTATAACCATTATTCAAAGACTTATATTATAAAAGTCTTTTCATTTCAGCGAGATGCATATTTTTAAGGCTTCAAATATTTTTATTTGGGACTTATGTTATAAAAGTTTTCTCATAATAATTATGAGTGAGAAAAATTTTTTTAGAGCCATACGTCTCAAAATATTAGTTATACTTGATTAAAAAAATATTCTCACTCATAATTATTATGGAAAGTCATTTATAACAAAAGTTTAAAAATAATAAATATTTCTTACTTAAAAATTTGTCTGACTCATAATTCTTATCAAAATACTTGTATAATTAAGTCAACGTATTGGCATTTTTCTATAAAGTCACTGATTCTAAATTTATTCCTTGTCAAAGTTAAGATCCCTATTAAAAGTAAAATCATAAATTTTATTTAAGTGGAAATCAGTGGTCAGATTTTGAGTAAACAGAACAAAAATTTGTTGTATTCAGGGCCACTTTCGGGTCAGTTAAAAATGCTGTTAACTTTTGCGGATTATTGTATATTAGTTCGTTCAAAGTAAAAACCATCAACGAGAAATAGTAAACAACTGCCATCAAATTTTTTTAGGAACTATGCACTCGTTTTTGTTTTCAAGGGTTAATTTGGAAAATGGGCCTTTCAAAACTTAATTTTTTGTATAAATAAAACACAAATATCTAGTTAGTTCGTGGCACTAAAAAAATAAAACTCAGACAATAAACTCGAATTACAAATTGACAAATTAAACACTTCAATTTAGTGTTAATTTAATTTAAATTTATTTGGGTATGCATTCACAAAGTTAAGCACAAACAAAGCTCGAACTACATAACTACTTATACTAAATAATGATTTTTCAATACTATCTCAAAGATACACAATTGCATTCAATTACACATTTATAATAATTTAATTAATTACATATTTTCTTAAACATTTAAAAAATTCAAGTTCAGTTTCAATATATACTTTTTCAACTACTCCCTCTATTCCATTTCCAGCTCAGTTTACAACTTCCACATTATCGTTACAATCGTCAGCGGGCAGCGTTTCTGTATGTTGGCTGCGCGTTTCATCACAGCTGTCATCGCAACAGCTGCTGTGACTGCTTCCACTCGAACTGATACTACTGCCACTCGATTCATCTTCCTTACGCGGACTGCCGGCATGCAAGCGCAAACGTTTTTCCGGTTTCTTCAGCAACTCCTCAATAGAATATGGATTGCGTTTGCGGCAATTGGTAACTTTGCTGCCGCACATTAGCTCCCTGCCGCTCAGCGAACCCGCAGAAGGCGCTGCATTCAATGAAGTCGCCGGTGATGATTTGCCGGAATCACAGTCACTAAGAGCATCGCTGGCGCTATGCCTAACCAAATCGATGGTGTGCTCCGTGCTCAGTATGCCAGCAATGCCACTATTGCTGCAGCTACTACCGCCGCCATGAAAATACGGCGGACACTGAGCTTGCGCGTAGGGTAAAAACTGGCTGGCGGCTTGCGCTTGCTGCGTTGTGTAGTAAAGCAGCGAGGGATGCCAGAGCCAATGTTTGGGTAACGCACTATAGCTGAGATCTGGTGCGCTGAGATGGCCCGATACCGCCGATGAGACGGTAGCTGAGAGTTGCGCGAGTGCTGAACTGTTGCCACCAGCGGCGGTCAATGCAGCCATATGCGCTGCGGCAGGATGCTTCGGCGCGGGTTTAATGGGCATATCGCTGATGCTGCCCGCTGCGCTGGCACTCGGCAAGAGCCGCGCTTCATGCGATGCAATTGCAGCATTCACCTTGACATTCTCGTTGGCCGCCACAGCTGCAGCGGCGGCGGCGGCGGCAGCTGCGGCAGAACTATAACGAAACTGTGCAGATAAACTTAGCGCATGCGGTGCGCCAACATGAGGATTGGCGGCGCCGAGGTGAGAGGAAGCGTGTGGATGATGTGCTGATCCAAGTGGTGGCAAAATTGTGCGATGCGCCAGCGTGGTTGGAGGTGCTACAGCGCCATCTGTATTGGATGGACAAACGGCAGCGTTACTGCTGCCAGCAGCAGCGGCGGCGGCGGCGGCGGCGCTGTTTGCATAAAGGTGGGCTTGTGTGGCATAGGCGGCAGAGGACATTTGTTGCGCAGCTGCAGCAGCAGCGGCGGCATTTTGTTGACTTGACGTCATCTCATCGGTCCAAAGGCCACTATTGCGAAGGATGCGATTAATGGAGCTGATCGAGGGTACGGAAGATGGATCGCAGATGCGTTGCTGTTGTAAATGTTCACGAATTTCCCAAGCGAACATGCCGCTATTTTCTTCTTTCAGTCGAATGATCTTCTTGACAACAGTGGGTGTGGCTACTTGCTGCAAAGAGATGAGATAAAAAAGAGTCATAGTTTAGCTGAGATGTAGTGATATAACTTAGAAAAAAATTGAAATGACCCCTGCAGTAGGCTATGCAAAAAATGTTCGATTAAATACCGTGAAATTTAATTGTTTCTGGTAACACATGCAACGTGCTAAATACAGGTGCAACACGCAATGCGCTGCATGCAATCCACGCCAACTTGCCACCGATGCCTTTTGAAACCTGCCGCTCTGGCAGGATTTCCGTATCGAGTGCGCAACAAAAGTCAAGCACCATTCGGCCACGCCTCAAACGAGTCGATGATGAATGGCAGCGGAAGTGGCGAAAATATTTTGCAAATCTACATACGCATTGTGGGGCTTGTCAAAATTCGTACGATAAAGAATGCAACGCTGCAATTTCCCCTTTCTGCTACTCAAAGACCCACTCACTCTGCCTGCCCATAACGTGTCGCTGAGCAATTCATTAAAAATTCATAAACCTGCTTACCTAATAACAACTCAACGCTACGACATCATCACAAAACCTCAACCGCCCCTAACCACATCCTGACGTTTATAGCCAGGCCACCGCCACTACCACCATTACCACCAAATACCCGGCAGCGCTGACTGGCACAGTTCCCCACCCCACTAAAATTATAGCCCTGCATTGCGCGACGTTGGCGATGCTTATCAGCTCTGGAACACGCTAGTCGAATGTCGCCCTTTTTCAGGCGTTAGCTATGCCCGCGTGTGTTTGCTTGTACTATTATTCAATACAATGCAACGACGACAATGCTACCTGCCATCAACATTCAATTGAGGTGTTAAATGCGCATTTTGTTCGACTATTGTCTCGCGAGTGGTGGAGGTGGCGCGGTGCAAAGCAAATAAGAAATCAGTGGGTAAATATTGAATGTGCTGCTACTGTGGTGCGGTGCTGACTTGTACACAAATTTTCATTGTATAGATAAATAGCTATGTTTGTATCTATTTGTAAATAGAGCAGCGATTCGATGTACGAAAGATAAACTTAGCGAAGTATTTTCTTTATTGAATTCTAATAGCTTTGCGTGAATCCCAGGTGTACTTCGAAACACTCCAGAATACGTGAAAAATATTTTCGTTGCGCTATTAATTAAGTCGGGTTGCAGACATATTTTATGATTGATTTTGTTTAGAAAAGTACAAATTATCTAGATTTGTGATTCTTAGTTGTAGTGTGAGATATCGTCATTTAGGCAAATCAAGATTTTATATATTTTATTGTATTATGCTTTTTTTATTTTCTTCTAAAAATCCTACAGTGGATAGTCAGCGCCGATCGGACATTATTGAAACCAAAATCGTTTTATAGAAAAAAACGGTAAAAAATTATATAACTTTATTGAATTACAATATTTTTTAAATTGTTTTCCATTACATTACAATAGTGGTGACAAACTATCGATGACAATACCGATATTATCGATGGTGCTGACTGTCGATTTATGTATGTAACGTTTGCTCGAAAAGCCCGGACACACTAAAACATAAATTACTTATTTTCAATTTAAAATCACTTCGCATAAATCAAGTGCGTCCACATTTGTCAGTCCTAATTTATCTTGACAGCTCTGTAGCCACAGGGTTGCTTAGTTTTTTGTTCAAAGCAAAAAATGTGACAGATTGTGTAAATTTGTAATATATTTAAATTTTATTGTTATTATCGAAAACATGTTATTATCATATAATAAGAACATATAATAAATAAATACGGTCCGCCACATAGGTCACAAAGAATATGTATATTCTTCTTGGTTGTTATTTTCAGACTCTGTAGTATTAGTTGCCTGATCGGTTTTCGTTTTTAGAAAAAAACTCCTAACTTTATGAATTTCCAAAAGACGTAGATGAATGAACACTCTTTCTCTTTGCAGTTAACTGAACTTTGAAAATATTTATACATTATAATTTATTATTTGTGGGTAGTGGCCGAGAAATTGCATTGAATTTGAAAAACGAAAAAAAAAATAGAAAACGTTTTTTGTTCTGGGCGAAAAATCCTCTTTAATTTTTGATACACATGTATAACAATTCATATATTATAACAGCGCAATCATTGACCTTTCCAAAGCCGTTTGAAGTAGTAGATCAGTTCGAAAGATGTCAAATTAAAAATTTCTAAATGTTCGAAAACACGAAAACTCATTTGGTTTTTAACAATAAATCAAACATTTTTGGGTGTACGAAGTTTTTCAAACACCGTCTTGTGATGTACTCTACCAGACCAACTATGTCATTTGAAAAGTGTAGAATCAATATACAATAAATTTTGAAGCGCCTTTTTCATTTAGGTTTTGATGCCAATTAATTTTTTGTTATCGAAATAAATTGTATTGAATTTATATATTTTGTGCTAAATATTTTATTTATATACTGAAAATTACAAGCTAAAATATTTATATATTTGAGATTTTTCACGTAGAAGAAATTTTGATTCATGTAGTTGTTAAAAAAAAAAGCGATATTTACATACACAGTGACAAAAGCCAGCCACACTATCAGAACTATCAATGGCACTATCGACATAATTGATACAATACCTCTATTGCTCCTATTGATTGTGCTCACTATCGGTCGTGATGGAATATTGTCACTATCGATGGTAAGAAAACAACTATAGTTAACTATCGATGGTATCTATTATCGATAGTTTGCCACTACTACATTACACCCATTTGTGAACTAAAATATTTGTTTTAATTTTTTATGGAATTTTATTTTACTTTAGAGGCACTTCTTATCAAAATTTCATTACTTTCAGTATCACTGAATTTTAATTTCTTGCCTTTATATCAACATCTATAGGTATTGGGGCACGTTTTCACATTCTACATTTTTCATAGAATAAAACGACAGTTTCAAAATATCTGGGAATGCAAAAATTCTTTCAGTAATTTTCCGCAATTACTTAAATCTCTCTCCGAAAGTGTTGATACTAAAAGCCACCTATTTAAATTTTGCTTAATTTTTTCATTTATATGTTAAAATATTTTTTTTGCGACAGGCTTCAACAACTAATAGCAGCTTTAATTTGTGTTTCCTCTTCATCCGCCGTTAAGATTTTATTGTGAATAAATTAAGCCAGTGTGTCTAACCATTTTCATATTCGAATGCAATTTCCCCAAGTTAATTGGGCAAACTGCAAAAATATTGACAGTAAAATAAACCGATTAAAAATTGCTTTGTACACTGTTAGCGGTTATCAGTCAGGTTCTTAACTCGTTCGTGAATTATTAACCACCCCATCTACTTTGGAAGCTCACTTCGTGGGGGATTAAGGGCCTTACAACTTTTTGTGTTTTTTCAAGAGCTACACAGAAAACTATTTTGGTGGGGGTTTTTGCGATATGTAATTATAGTATATAGTACATGTCTATGGTATTTGCAAACATTATTTACTCGTATGGGAGACGATCGTGTCTAGTCATCATCGCTCTGCTTAAGATTTCAGCGTCTCATAAGTAATTCTATATACAAAAAAAAACAGGAAAATCGGAGGACATCTGCTATGTTATATCGGGCGTTAAAAAGGAAGCTGCGAGATTGTAACTCCGTGAGTATTTCTGCCGTGAAAAAAAAACGACTCACAAAAAAACATTCGCCGTCCGGAGGAGTCGGCGTAAAACTGTAGGTCCCTCAATTTGTGTTACAACATCAAGACGCACACCACAAATTCGGCGAAAATCCCTTAAGCGGTTATAGCTCCAATTAAAGTAAGTAAGGTAAGATGAATTCTTAGTTGGTGAGTATCTTTGTGAGACATCAGGGCCGACATACATATATCCTAAGGTGGTGTAATCTATAATTAAACAAACCAAAAACGCCCTTTTCGCTTTAAAATTCTATTATTGATGGAAATGGAAACACAAGCCGACTTGTTTGATGACAGGGTATAATTTGTCTTGCTTGCCTGCACTTAAAGACCCATTCGTATCTCTTTTTTATTCAGTATAGCAAGTGCAAACAAGTCGATGCGTAAACTTCGTATGTAAAATTTATAAGAGGTGATGTTTTAACAAAATTGTGGCGTAAATGGCTCGGAGAACCTTTTAAATTGTGAAGTTGATTTAATATTTTTCGGTTAGCAAGTAAATGCTGAAAGCAAGTCACACTGGGAACTATAAGCTCTTGAAATCGAATACCAGTTGGTATTATTGGTATTTTTGGATTACGATCATCGCGTCAATTAAACTTTTTTTTAGCTTGTTTAGGATCAAACAGAGAAAGATATTGGTCTCTTAGTTTTGACGGATGAATATGACTTTGGATTTCTATCCATAATGTGGGAAAACCCATTATTCTGTTTACAAAGTTAATCGATTTCGTTCAAAAATAGTTTTCTGTTGAGTATATTTTATTTTAATTTTGAATTTTGGGTAGAATTCTACCCAAAGGTCAACGAATAGTTCAATTTTAGGTTAAGATTTAAAATATAAAACCAAAAATAAGTGACGTTATGCCAAAATTATCGAATTTTTCCCCATTGTGCTAGTGATAGTTAGTGCCAGAGAGTTGAAGTAAAATACCATTTATATGTATATATTTTTTTGCCGATAGCAGCATACGCTACGCCCCAAGCATTTATATGTATCAACCACGCAGTTACATACATATACATATGTGTAATTTTGCGTATACCAAAAAAATCCGCGCCTCATAATCAGCTAATAATTCCTATGCATCGAATTAACCAACAAACAATAAATAAATATGACAAATTTACACCGCCAGCTCTGGCATACTGCTACATTGTCATTAGTGCAAAACGCCACAACGTTGCTGCTGCTATACTCCCAGTGGCTTCTGGCGTTGCCAAGTGTATATAATTATTAGTTTATCACAGCAATGTCAGATTACAGGTAGCAAAATTTGTAATAGCTAAGTGCGCCTGACACGATCATAAATGGTGCGCTTCGTGGAGATTACGCCTGTCATAATTTACTACACTAACCGAGCAAAGCTATAGCAATATTTACATGTGTGTGTGTGTGTGTGTGTGTGTGTGTGTGTGTGTTTGTTAATTTTTTACTGTTGTTTGAACCGCATAAACGCTCTTGAAGCGGGCGTGTGAACTGAAACGCTCAAACGCAGCTGGTGAACAGGATTCGCTTGCTAATTGCAGCACGTTATCGCGTTTAATAAACGAGATTGATTTGTAACAGCTATAGAGCATATAAAAACCACAACAACAACAACAACAACAACAAACAAAACTAAAGTGCCAAATTGGCTGGTGGCGATTGAGGTTGCTGACGTTGTTGTCGCCAGGATGGATGAATGGATGGATGGATGGAGGGGTGTGTGTGTAACGCGACAGCTAGAGCTCTTGAAAGTATACCGTGTGTAGGATAATTTTTTTTCCTATTGTTTCAACTACGTAAATTTACGCGCGTGTGTGTGTGTGTGTGTGTGTCTGTGTATCTCACTAGATATGTGTTAGGTTGTCATGTAGTCAAAATATACAAATGTAAATAAACATGAAATAGTTTGCATATTAACGTGGCCGTGGAGTGATTTGTAAGCGTTGTCATCATAGTCGGCTAACAACAATTCATCAGCACTCGACGGCGGGCAGCCATTAAAATTACGAATCAATATTTGTGTCGAGCTTATGAAAATACAGGTGAGTCAAATATGTCAAATATGCGCTCACGCAGGTAGATAGGTAACGATTGAGTGTACGTTTCAACGTGTAGGGGTGCGTGCGTTTAATTTTTTATAAACATATGTAGTACATACATATGTATATTACGTAAATGGTAATATCAGTGTTCTAACTGTGTGTTTTTTTTTGTGCATTGCAAATGATGACGCGCATCGCCAGAATTTATTCATCAAAAATTGTGCAATTGAGGATTACCTTGGTTTTGCTGCCACCAATCGATCCCGGTCGTATAGAGCCAGTTTCATAGAAGCGCGTCAATATCTTCGAAACACAACCTGTTTGATGAAAGTAAACAAAAAAAAAAACAAATGAACGAAAATTTAAAATTGTAAGAGTGAAGAAAAAATTAATTAGCGCATAAAAAATATATTATATAACCTTATACATATATAGAAATATAATAATCTTATATATAAAAGTCACGTGTCACGATGTTTGTGGTCGAAACGGGTGGGAGGTATGAGATTAGGTCGTTAAATATGTTTTATGCTTTGGAAAGGGTTTCCACCTATTTGAAGAGACAAATTTAATTAAAATCTATTTAATTTATATGAAATATTGTAATATAGATATTAAGCGGTTCGTCTGGGAAAGAAGATTTATAACTAACTTTTATGAGGGTTCCCATCTGTTCGAAAAGTCGAATTTTATTAAATTATATACAAGAAATATCAAAATATGGGTGTCAAACGGTTCGTCTCAGCGAGGAGAAAGCTCATACATATATCTACATATATATTTTAGAGGGTGATGCCACCTATTTGTAACGTAAAATTCTATTAAATTATACACAAGCACATATATAACATATTAAAAAAAGTTGAGTACCAAACGATTTGCTTCGCCATGCAAAAAGTTTAAAGCTAGCTATATTTTGAAAAGGGTTGTCACCTGCATTTGAAGTTGATTTAATTAAATTATACTTGAGATATATAAAATATTTAAGTATGGGGTCAAACGGTTCATCTCAGCAAGAACTATCTTTAAGAGGTTTGCCACCTATTTGGAAAGTCGAATGAAACTAAATTATAGCCAAGTTTTATGAAATATTAAAATATCTGTGCCAAACCATTCGATTCACTAAGGAGAAGGCTTATAGCATATTGATCGTTGCCATCCGCTTGAAAATTCGAATTAATTTAAATTATACGCAAGTTACTTGAAGTATGTAGTAAAATATGGATGTCGAACTATTTGTATCCCGCGGAGAAATTTTAAAGATATACTTTGAAGAGCCAGTTTTTTCTAGTAAATTTTTAAAACACTAAAAGGCAATCAAAAAAGTTTTGTGGGCGTGGTTTTGAAATGTTTTTATTAAGCTATCTTAAATTTATTTCTACTCATGCCAATGCTTTTTTTGGTTTTTGTTAATTTTTTATAATTAAACTGCGGTGTTTTTTTTAATATTAAATAAATAAATATTTCTATTTCTAAAAAGCTCCATTAATGGAGGTATTCCCAAATCGGTCCAGCTTACGTAAATTTTAATATTTTTCAGAAATAGTTGGTTTAATGTCTTCAAATATTAAGAATGGTATAATTCAGATGGAGATATAGGACCAACTCTCTTTTGAGGCGAGAGTAATGCATCCTAGTCTAAATATATTATATGATTTGAACTACACAACATTCAATGTTTCTGAATTATTTATTTATTTTCTATAGCTAAAAAAAATTGCGTTGGGTAGCATACCTTTCCTTTTTGGTATATCTAGAAGATGAAAATTAGTATGTCTAGGTTACTTTCTACAGTAAATCTATACTTCTCTACCTACCAAATAAAACTGTTTAATGGAGAATGTTTGTAACTTAAAGTACTGAAGCGATTTTAATAATTCGGTTTTTTTTTTTCAAAATACAACATTGTTGTGTTCTTTTTTTTTTAAATATAAACATTAGTGTGCATCGCTCTCGGCAAAAAAACAATCGGAACTGTTTTTCATCGGAATTATAAAATGCATTATATTTCATCACATCGGTCAATATGGTTCACAATAATAATAAGATTTAAATGAGCTGCATTAATTTGAAATTACCTCCATTTCTTGGTTTTTTTTTATCAAAATAATTTTTTTTAAATTTTTTTTAAATTTTTGTTCCTCAAAATAACCTCAGATTATAAAAAAGTGAAGCGTAAAAGTTCTGCATACAAATTTTTAAAAATGTGTTTAAGAAAATCTTAATATGGAACTTTTGGATGTTGAATTTGTTTTACCTTTTTCGGAAGATTGGTTTAAGAAAAGCATGAATAACTCAGAAAAACTTTAAAGATTTAGTTTAAGAGGATATCAAGAGAAAGGTACTTTTTTATCTCCCTTTCACGTCCCAAATTTCCCAAATATCATTATTATGATTCTATTGAACAACTTAATTTAAACATACCTTTAAAATTACTATACTTTTTCATGCCAAATGCTTTTTTTTTTAATAATTAATGGTATTATTTTTATTTATAAAAAACTCCATTTTTGCAGAAATTTTCAACAGGAATATTTTGGCGCAACTCTTTAAAATAATACATTTTTATTATTATTTTAGTGGAAAACACCTCAATATACATATGTAGAATTTTTCAAGTTCAACCCAATTTGAATAAATTCTTTTAGTACACAAATATATGAAATTTAATACGTTATATTTTTTGAGGCCGAGTATTTGCTAGTTTTAAACAAAGTAAATTATGTACATCGATTGTGACAGTCCACCCTTCTATCTTTTATATTCGTCTCAAAATAAATGAAGTCTTCTATTCTTGAAAGAAGTAGCAACCTACTGGCAAAACTCTTTCGATTAAGTAAAGCTTGATATATACAATATTTGCGCTAAAATCAAAATATTTTCTTTTTTTTTAACTTACCATGTGAGACCAACAACTGCCGCGATATATCGCACGGACGTACACCACAAATAGCCAACTCGACAATGCGACGGCGCACACAATCGGGCAGTGGCCTGCCATTGACGAAAACGCCGCCCAATTGATTAACACCAGCCTGCCCTGCAAAGAAAAATTAAAGAAAAAGCGGAAGGAAATAAATGTTAGCAAGAATTTATGAAATTAGAAAATAACAACAAATACTAAACAACAATTTTGTTTTAATTTGTCAGCTGAATATGACAATTTCTCATGAAGGCAAATGAGGCTTGCCCCGGAAGTGAAAGTAAAAGTTGGTATGCTGCTTGAATTCTGGTAACTTTTTTACATAAAAATAAATCAAAACGGTATTATGGTAGATTTTTTGGTACTTAACTTCTGAACAACAAAAATTACTTTCGTATGCTTTCAAAGTTTCGAAATGTAATTTTATTTTACATGCGAGTTTTATTTTGTGTTTCCGCTGTGACGCTTTTAATAGGGTTAATTGATTATAGGTAATTCTTCAGCGACTCCCCACGAGCGCACGGCATGTCAGCGATAGCTAAGTTTTTCATGGACGATTTAAGAAGAGATTGTGCACGCGATAAGAAGCAGACAAACAAATTGTGAACATTAGTATATAATTTTTACATACATATATTAAATAGCGGTGGCGTTTCTTGTCCATAACTGAAAATTAAATTGTTTAAATGCCAACTATTTTTTGAGTTAGTTGCCAGCTGATTTAGAAATTGATAAGTCTATTAGAGTAGCTGTCAACTTGACAACGGCACTATGTATTTAGATTGTCTGCTGCTGCTTGTTTTGTTAGTGGAGTGCTTCGATTCCTCGAATACTAATCTTTTTTTTTAGCTTACACAAAACCTTTTTTTAAATTAATTTTAAATAGTATGTTAATAGTTTTAAGTGTGTTGCGATAAAACCGTGACATTCCAACTACGAAGTAGCAACGCCAGCGGTCCACAGCAAGCTGTTAATTGCGACTAATTGTAGACGATTTGGGTATCGTGTCATATGTCATGTCATTCTTATCTGCGAGTTATAACTTATTTATTATTACTGTATTCGTTTTAATAGTCGAAACTTTCCACCTTGAATTATGGTTGGCTACATTTTTCAAATTAACTGAATTTTCAGGTTTTTAGCGCACACCTATTTTTTTTTTAAATTAAATTGAATATCTAGCGCGCAAAAGATCAATTTAGGTTTGCTTAAATTTAGCTTATATAAAAGAAACAACTTCAAACTCATTTTTGAATAAAGCAATTTCTGTCAAAATGTTACCCCGTGCGGAAGCGCAGGTTCCAAACACTCAAATCGGGTTTTCAGGAAACTTTGTTTAATGGGTATGGTTTACGAACGAATTTTAGATTGTTTTGAAACAAAATAAATAATATTTCAATATATATGCGAAAACAAAAGATAATAATTGTGGAGCTCTTCGTGTAGCTTAAATTGGCATGGCCGTATATTTCCTGGTATTTTTTTCAGACTTCCCTCAGGGGGCTTCTGTTCCCCGTGGCACCAGAATAAAGTATCCGGTCAGACTTCGTAACCGAAACCACTTCAAATTGAGCTCCCATTCCGCACCCGTACTGGTAGGCGTTTGTCCAGATTAGTCCAGCAGCCTTACCGCCGGCAGCGATCCCTACCCCAAGGCCCCACAAGAGATCAACTCAGCAGAAGCGGAGAACAGGAGCCTAAAAGTGTACAACTTTTTGTTGAAGCGAACTCTTCTCGGAACTCACTGTCACTGCAGCATCAGATTAATTCTCAGTCAGACCTCGCGGTCGAAACAACCACCAGCTAAGCTCCCACACTAGCCCTTCTTGCGTTCAACTCTTTCATAAACCAATTCATCAAAAGTATGCAACTTCTTGTAAAAACTCTTGCCTAATACATCTTCTGAAATCTCTACGTGTTGCTATTTCTGACATATCTCTTTTTAAATACGACGGCAACGCGGACAAAACTCTTAATCAGAAATTTCCATCCTCGGCCAGAGCCCACTTCCCAGACAATCACCATCGATAATCACTCCATTCTTCCACCACTGAAGCAAATCTAGTAACAGCCCCAACACGGCACATGGCATCAAAGGAACGGAAAATCACATAGTGGGGGCGGTCTACGTGCTCCAAACTGTCATAAAGTACCAGCCACAAGCAAACACGGTAGCAGCCCCAACAAAGCAGTTACTGGGAGCTCACCATCTCAAAAGCACAATCCCGTGCAAAAACAAAATACATGTACATAGGTAAATAAAAAAAATCAAATAGAGCTGTTCTCAAAACCGAGATGCAGTTACGCGAAACGCGATACAGAATTTCATCAAAACGTTAAAAACACTTTGCAGATATTGCTTTTCATGATTAAATTCAAATTTTCTAACTAATATTTTTTAATATTACTTTTAATTTTAAGTGTGTTCAACAGTTCTCAATAGGGTTTAGATCAAGAGATTTACCTACCCAAGGAAGAATATTTTGTTGCGACAAAAAAATTGCAAATTTTTCTACAGCGTGGCAAGATGCACCATCTTGCATAAAGGTATAGTATGATAAATCCGGATCCAGATTTTGTAAATATGGCAGTAAAACCTCTTCAAGTACATGAATATATTGGTTCCCATTAATCGTTCTGTTTGCGAAATAAATATATCCCCTGGCCCCTCGATTTCCGACACAGTCATCGTTAAATCGTTCTCTTGGGCGGCGTCGCCCAAACCGGACACTTTCAGCAACCGCTTCTACCCGAGTTTAATCGCTAAACGCAACATATTATTTTTAAGTAATCCAAAAATGTCTAATTTTAGGACAAAGGAATGACCTTAGGCAATCATTTACTTTATTCGGTTAATTTTGGTGCAAGGAAATTTCGTGCCCAAAACTCTACAATTCTTTTACAAGATCTCTTACCGGTTTTTTTTTTTGATTTCCCATTGCCATAACCGTAGCCATAAGCGGAAGCAAAAGCCAATTTTGAGAACAAAAATAACTTGCCTTAATACTCTAAATAATAAATACTAAAGCATGTCAGTTGGTAATATTTGCAACACTGTTACGTCTACAGAGAAAGTGAAGCAACCCCCTTCACATGCCGCTGAGTTGCCGAAGAGTCGCCGCCGTGAAAGGTTGTAATCTAACAATAATAATTTTTGATATATTTAATTTTTTCCCAATTTAATGTACAGAACTTCGTAAATATACTTACATAATTTTATTTTGCTGATGTTGGTGAATAGTTTGAAATTAATAAAAATTAAAGCGACTGATCTAAACGAAAAGTTGTGTTAAATTATTTTAACTACGAAGAAAATATTCCAAGCCATTGTGCGACGGGCTTGGTGATAGTACACAGAGCTAAAAAGTTCACCTATAATTAAAGAGTTCGATATCTATAAAAGCCTGATGGCCAAAGAGTGTGAGAGGGGACAAAATCGAGGAAAATTCTTAATACTCAAATTTATTGTAAATTAGATAATTTCTTATTTATCAATTTTTATGAAACTTTATTCAAAAATATGCAATTGGGAGAAAAAATCTCATTGTTGTTATGTTAAAAATAACTTAGGTAAATTAATAAGGAGATCCTCTAATTATTACTAGAATCGTATTGAATTTATTAATAAGGAAAACTTTTTATTTTTAAAACAGCCCTTTTTAATTCAAATTTTGCTTTTAACGTCTTAACAACGTTGTGAACAAACTACTTTATATTGTTTTTAGTTCAATATTATGAATATTGTGCTTTGGTTTTTATTCCAGAAGTATTGTTCCAGAAGTTTTGAATGAGTAAAGTTTAAAAAATTTTCGAGAATAAAATTTGATTTCAGAAATAAAATTTGATTTATTAATACATGTGTATTTTCAAAACTAAATATCAGTTATTATAAATATTTATTTTAATAGTTCCTATATTTTCTAAACAAATACATATGTAAAACTTTTTATAATAATACCTTGTTAGTACTTAAAATGATTATAATTATCTACGTTTGTAAGATCTTCGGCTTATTAAAATTAAGAGGAGATGAACACCAAGATTCCCTACATGTTTTCATCTTAATTCAATGGGTCACCTTCGTTTTTTGTTCTGATTTATAGGGCATTTTAGATGGTATTTTCGCTTTGTGTTTATTTAGGATGAAATAATTACAAATTTTTTATAGATCAAATTTAATTTTCTCGAGAAATATTTATAATTTGACAGCAGTTCCGCACCACTCTGACAATTGCCACGAAGTAATTTGGTAATGTCCAATTAACGTGTGCTTATTCAGAAGTTACGCTACAGTAAAATTTAACTATTCATGGTCTAATTAACTCTTATTATATATTTAACTTGAATTTGTTAAGAAAATACCACAATCAAAAATATCAACGTAACACTTGACAGATACAAAGGTGGAAAAGTCTAATATTTTACCGCGTTTCTAATTTTTTGGCGCCGTATAATACTATACCATAATTCCTAATCTACTGAATATTTAACCTGAAGTAAGTACAACCACTTTGCTACGGCACTATTTAATCTTTCAAAAGGTGCATTCGTAATTTTTCAATACATTTTTACGATTGGCACACCTGCACTGACCCCACCGCTGGTGATTGCGTCAATTTCGCATATATGTATATATATATACATATACTCAAATTTATAACCCACAACCTCATGGCAAAGTCGAATACTTCTCATACAGTAGCGTTGCAAAAACCGTTCAACCCCCCCAAAGCGTCAGGTTGTAATAGCGAAACGTTTTATGTTCGAATGTCTTGAACACCTTCGGGGTTAATGCGTCTGTGTTCGTAAAGCCCCAATAATAAGTCGCTTATGAAGCGGAGAGCTAGTAGATGAAGTGAGTCACAGGGGGTAGTAGTCGAAGTGAGCATAAGGGGTGTGGCTGCTTGGTGTGAAGCAACTTAAATACTTCCTGTCGCAATTGGAGGTTTTACGGTAATATTTGCTTTTTTTAATTTAATTTTGCGTTTTATTTAGGTTTTTCCACTCTTCAGTTTTCAGCGTCATGCATTTTGGTTTTTTTTTCTTCAAAACATCATTTATTTTTATCATAAAATTTTTGCGCTCGCCCTAGTAGTTTTTAAGGCTTCCTCGCTAGCTGCAGTTCGCCCGGTTATTGTAACATTATTTTTGTGTATTTCGCTAAATGAAAAGATATTCGTGAGTGATCGTAAAACGAAGTGAAACAAGAAAAACAAAACTTTAGCAGTTACGCAGGATCTCCTTGCCGCTTACTGCGCACACTCAGCACACCTTTTGAGTTTCGTGCGATTTTTATTACACCAGTGAGCTATTACTGCCTGCTCACTGACTGTCGATTTTACACTCGACACAATGGTATTCAGTTCGTTCATTTTTTATTTTTATTTTTTTTGGTTGTTGTATTCCTGCTGAAGGTGAGTTTTATTAGTCGCAACAGCTCATAACCAACAACCAGCCAGCTTAACCTATGATCGCACTTCGTTGCCTGCCGCTGTAAAATGAACGACTAAAGACTTTTCGTGACAACAACAAGCGTTGTATAAAAAAAATATATTTGAAAAAAAAAAACATATCCTAACTTCGAGGCAAACAACAATAGTCGTAAACTTCAATTGGCGCAGTAGTGACATGAAGAATGCGCTTCGCATCAATAAAACTAATAACCGTGAAAGCAAATTTTAAGGGAGTTTTGATGCAGAAAGCGTCTTCCGTTTGATCTTAAATGGCAAAAAACCTTAAATGCGAATATTGCAAACGCAGTGGAAATATTAAATTAACACCTTGCCGTAATCCGAAGTGGGTGCGTTTGAAGGGAATGAAGTAACCGGTGAACCGGTGCGTCAAAAAACGCGGCACAAATATATTATAGGCGAATATCTATAGCAATGTATTTGAGTATAAATATTTAATTTTTTTTTATCTTTTGCACCTACCTATATAAAGCTGGTCAATTCTGCAGAAAAATATGATTTAATTATTCAACTAAAATACTATGAAAACCCGAAATGTATTTGGTGGGTTTGAAATTGCGGAAATTTAGTTTACTGGACAAGGGAGGTACTTTTTGTCGAGATTCCTTGAAATGGCGGGGCGACCGCTATTAGAAAAAAGCCTTTTCTATAATTTTGTATATAATTTGTCCCAGTCGAGATTCGAACCCGGAATTAAATGACACACTAACAATTAAGCGATGCTGAGCTTGGTCAGAAACATGCTTAACATATTTGTACAACGCGGAATTTTTGACAAGATTCGACTTGACACTTTGAAGTAAGTCTTTATTTATTTTTCAAAAAACTTAATGAAAAAGCTGAATTGCAGCTTTAAATTCATTTGTGTTCTGTTTCTGACCAAGACCAGCATCGCCCGACTGTTATTGTGTCATTCCATTTCGGGTTCGAATCTCGACCGGGGCAAATTATATAAAAAATTATAGAAAATGCTTTTTTCTAATAGCGGTCGCCCCTCGCTATTGGTTTATTTCTGCCATAAAAAAAAACTTTCATTCAAAAATTTGAAAAGTTTTGCCTTTGGCGTGACAAGTTGGCGTGCAAAGTAATTGGCAAACTAAACCTAAATATATATATTTTTTGTTATTAAAATTTCAAATTAATGCATTATTATTATTATTCAATAATTCAATTCAAATTATTGTTCGTATTCAATTAGTTTGATAAATCTCTATTAAAAAAAGTATATCAAAAAACCACTTAGATAAACACAGGGGAAATAGTCCAATCGAAAATGGCCTGGATCCTGGGCAAAGTGTTAAAAAAATTGATAAGTGCAGGGTGAAAAGTTGATAAAAATTTTTGTGAAATAGAGCCCTGCTCTTGATTTCGCTTCAGCGCAAGTTCTATATTCATCAAATACAAATATTTCCATTTATGACAAATAATATTCGAAATTAAACTTTCATGTTTGTGGCATTTATTATTCGTTTTATATTCATTCGAAACATAGTGAATGTTTTTTTAGACGTGTGGCAATACTTTTTTCCGAAGTCGGTCTTCTTGACAGTTTTT
Source organism: Anomoia purmunda (assembly GCA_951828415.1). Classification (NCBI taxonomy): domain Eukaryota; kingdom Metazoa; phylum Arthropoda; class Insecta; order Diptera; family Tephritidae; genus Anomoia; species Anomoia purmunda. The sequence continues at coordinate 47,795,207 of OX639997.1, read as the reverse complement.
AATTGATCTATACTCAGTTTGGTTTGACATTTCGTAATGAACAGACCTACTTCAGAACAAAAAGTAATGGTTCGGTTCGCGCGACACCTTTCGACCTGCGTCCAATATTCGGTCGACATAATCGCCCAGCAGAGTTGGCAATTCGAACGATCATGGATCGGTTTCGCACCATGTTTACTCTAGTCGATAATGCGCATCCTCAGAGACAGAGCCGTACAGTGCGCTACGAAGACGCTATTGGTGCTGTGTAGCAGAGTATCGAAGAGAAGGTATAAAGTGCCTTCGGTGACTCCACCGGTACTAAACGGTACCCGGTTAAGTCTTTCTACAAGTGCCAAATTCCTAGGCGTTATTTTAGATAGGAAGTTGAGCTGGAAGGAGAATCTAGTTCAACGTTATGAGAAGGCTTCCGTAGCCCTCTACACATGTAAGAGAGCCATAGGCAAGAAATGGGGTGTTAATCCCCGGATCTGTCGATGGATTTTCACAGCGGTCGTCAGACCAATACTCCCATATGGGGTGATCGTGTGGTGGCCTGCATTAGAAAAAGAGGTTAACCTTAGACTACTCACCAAGGTGCAAAGATCTACGCAGATAAGTCCGAGACGATTGACACCATAGAAGAGAATATACGGCGCATTTTTGCTGGTATACGGCCCCGACATGCTGGAAAAGGAAATCGAAAATTGGACCTCTCGACTGAAATTTTTTCAGCCAGCGGCAGCGGTCATTTTCCCGAAGTCATTGTTAAAACATAATATCGCATCATTATCTTTATAATGAAGCTAAAATCTTGCTCATAAGATTTAATTATATGCCTTTTGTTTTTTTCGTGAAAACCACATGTCCAAAAAAACATCCTTTGTTAGTCGTACATCTGTTGGCGGCATATATGGGTATTATAGCGAAAGATCTATTACTTGAGGAAGTTAAATATAACAGAAAATCAAACAACTATACTAACTTAAGAACAGCGGCATCCGAAAACAACTGCAATAAGAAATGAGATAGTTATTTGTAGTCTTGTGCGTTCTATTTTTAAACTATTGTTTTTCCAATACGCAATCGATCAGTCAGTTCATTATTCAATATTTAAACTCAATTTTAATTAACTTATATCTTCCCGAAAGTGGTATCTAATCAACTGGTACTTGAATATCAAACAACGCTGGTGGCCTCGACAACTCAACACCATGGTTAAGATAAAACCAAAATCCTAATCCCAGTTCATTGCATACCAGAAAAATTAAAGATCAGAAAACCAAAAAAAAAAAAAAAAAAAAACAGAAACCAAGCAAACGTGCTTAATTTTTAATTTAGTCGATTTTAATTGTCATTAAATCAAATAGAAAACGTCGCAAGTTTCAAATTTCAATACTATTTTGTGCGCCTCACGAAATCCAATCTAGTCAACAACAAAACAAAACAGTTAACATGCAACAATAATAGAAGATGGCATAAAATACAACACGTTTTGTATTTCATGCTTATTTGTGTGCTTTTTTTCTCTCTCTCTCTCAAATAAAATAGATTAATGAAGCAACAAAGGCAATGATCGTCGTTGAATTCGTGAGGCGTTCATAGTGGACAACGAAGCGTAGCAAATGAAAGAGTTAAGATACAAACTTGCTATGTCAAAATTAATTATTTGTTGTAATGCGATTTTGCATGGTGGATTTGACTTACAAAATATCTGATAAATTGACGTTTTTTTTTAATTGAAATTTAAATGATTTTCGTAAAAGTTAATTGAATGACCAAATTTAGCCAATTAATTGGTTTTGGAAATCAGGGAACACAATGTAAGTTGTAGATTGGTATTCGGCATTTATTATTATTATTAAAAGTTTTGTAACAATTTGGTTAGCTGAATGTTAATTTGAAATAAGCAGCACTCGCAAGCTCCTAAGTTGAGGAATTTCTATTTTTTTTTTTTTTTTGGCTACTCATGGTTAGCATTTTTTTTTAACAAAGGATATTCGCATTTACCTGTGTGCGGCATGTTTCGCGTGTTTATCCCCAACGGTATCTCGGTCCAGCGACTTAAATTTCTGCTTCCACCCGCAACACCCACACCACTTGCAGCTGCAGCGCCACCTCCACCTCCACCACCCCGTCCCCGTCTTTGTACTGTCGCTTGCGTCAATGCGTCGGTGCTGCTGATGGACAGCAACGTTTCCAGCGTTCGAATTATTGACTCACCCTAAGCGTAGCCTCTAACCAATATTGCTTTATGTCGCGCTCTGGGTCTTCTTTATTTCGGGTAGTTGTTATGCTTTTAATGACTGCTTATCGCTATACTTCAATCGAGCGTGCAGTAAAATTAGAGCCGAGATGTTTTCTTATTTTTTTATCACCGCCTTTTTCACCTTTGTGCATTCTTTTCGTAAAATTCTTAGTCTTTATTACGGTATGGCGTCGCTGGTAAATCTCATAGCTCTAGTAAAAGTAAATTCAAAACTGTTGAGTATTGAAGCTAAACGGTAAGCATAAGTTGTTGTAACTAGAAAACTATCTATGAGTGAAGTGGCTCTTATCAGTTAATTTGCTCACTAGCTCTTTACTCTCTGCTGTTACTGTAATTTTCTGTCTCCCGAATCCTGCTCATAATTCCAGCAAGCGTAATTTATTTATTTTTTTTTCGTTTTGTGGCCGTTAACACTTTTTACGCGTTCCACGAATTGGTTTAATGAGCTGTAATTAGGAATTAGAGCGTTAGTTGAGGCATTTGTGAGATTATGAGATACTATATTCTTGTAATATGGTTTAAAATAATACTTAGTGTGCATTAACGCAGGTTTTTAACAAATGCTTCCCTAGCTTTTATTTTGTTTGTTTTGACTTTTCCAGCGCATATATAAAATGTCTTTGTGGTGATTAGTCATAAATACGAATATTAGGTATCATTTCTTGTTATATATCTGCGATATTATCAAAACTATTGCACGATCCTGTTATTGATATTATTCTACATTACAATCAAAAATTTAAATTTAATTTATTGCTTGTGATTTGAGGGCTATATTTCTTAATTCTGATGCACCCACGTATTGACAAGTTTTGACTATTTACTTTTCTTTATTTAACATCAATTTTTTGAAGTAAAACTTCTTTAGCGACATGGATTTTATAAATCGCGTAACGAGAGTCACGTCTGAGTATCGTATACCCAAATTTGCGTCAGAATATCGCATAACGATAGTCGCGTCTGACGCGTATAAAGAAAGTAGCATCCGAATTGCTTTAGTAATTTCTATAACTACTTTTACTCATTTCTACCAGTATTTTCTATTGATGCTACTACTTATTACTGCGACGTTTTTAAAAATTACTATGCGTACTAATTTCTCCCTTTTTTTGATTAATGTTCCTATCAGTTTCTACCACTATTTTTACTACTTCCTCCAGTAATTTTTTTTACTAACTTCTTCTATTATATTTACTAATTTCTACCACTGTTTTTAACAATTCCTCCCATTATTTTTATTAAACCTCCTACTTATTTCTACCACCATTTCTCCTTCTTTCACTTACTATTTTTTTTTTTACTAATTTTTACCACTAGTTTTACAAGCAATTTCTACCACTATTCTAAAGGTACTAACCATTTCAATCCTTATTTTTACTAATGCGGCCAGTAATTACTACACCTATTTTTTTCACTTCTATTACTACAAGGAGTTTTACTATACATATTTTACTCACCATTTCAAATATTTTATTCGACTTCTTGTCGCACCCACATTGTATGTTCCTAATTTCACCAAAATCGAATTAGAAAAAGAGTATTTCCTATTGCATCAAAACTACACTTTTCGGCAATCATTATAATCGGGCGACAAATATGGATGTTCTGAATAATTCGATTCTAGCGTGACCTAGCGGAAAGTTTTTTCATAAAGCAAGTATTTCTGGTCACACTCCCTTTACACGTTTCTAATTTTTGTTAAAATCTGATCATAAATACAGATGTTCTGAATAACTCGCCTCTAGCGCCACCTAGCGCATTTATTTTTCAATATTTTTTTATAGCACCAGCATCATACCTCTCTAATATCATCAAGCGAACCATAAATACGGATTTTCTGATTATTTCGAATCAGGCGACCCCTAACGGATAAAAATATACCCCATGCCCGCGTCTAAGGAATATACTTCCCAAATTTGCTTGAAATCCGTTCATCGGCTATTGAGCCAAGTTGTAACAAAGAAAATGGCTACATTTTATATATTGATCTTTAGATTACTTTTTGTGGGAATATTTGAAATCATTAGTGGTAATCTTCATTATCTTCTGTTTACCGGACCACTTTAGCATTTTTAGGCGAAACTGGTGGCAATTGACTGACAGAGCCGTGGAACTGGTTAAATGTGATATGACATCTAAGATTGATATCTACATTTGATAGCCAAGCGACAGTAAAATCACTCAAAAACATTCGGCAATCTCTCAAAGAGATGGCTGAGCCATTTCACTCAAAAGTGGTATGGGTTCCAGGCCATTGCGACATAGAGGGTAACTGTAAGTCCCATGAACTCGCCCGACACGGCACTAAACTTCTTGCAGAGGATATAATTGATAATTGCTTCCGACAGGCTTCTTAAGGTGGCAAATTACAAATGACGGCACGAGATCACTTGTAGAATTGCCGGTACTTAGGGCCAAACGCATGGGCATACTACATATTGAAGCTAAATAAAAACAACGTCAACAAGATTATATCTGTCATAATAGGGCACTGTCTGATAGATAAACACACCTATTGATTAGGTGTACGGTTGCATGATTTCTGTAGAAGTTTTCAGGACGAAGAAGAGGAGGAAACGATTTTGAATCTTCTGTGCCGAAGCCAAGCTCTGTTCAGACAATGGAAGACAATTCTTTGATAGCTTGGAACACCTTAGATGCGATTAAATCATAGATGTTCTAAACTTTTTGCAATGTTCAAAATGGCTTTAGGGGGAATTGGGAATTGTTGATCCCCTAGCGTTATCACAACGGACATTGAGCGTAAGTGTGCCTCAGACGACATCCACCATAACCCAACCTCACCTATGTTGTGTTTCCAAAATTTAATGACATACGGATTGCTCCCATGTCCAAAGCTTATCTGAATTAAACAATGTTCCAAATTTGAACCTGCCCCTGTCTTCTGAAACTTTCCCATAGCTTAATATTAATTAGTTTGTTAGAATTTGCATTCCTAGAGATCTATAATGCTAAATGATAGACTGGGCTCAATTCAGATTTCTATAACAAGCGGTTTCTAACGGTACAACTTCAAAAACCTTAACTTGCTAGATTTATCACATGTACATATATTGTCGATAGTAGAAGCGGCATATATTAAAAGTCGAAGAGAGTTTGGGAAATAGAATAGAGAAATAGAGGTTGAGAAATCAGTCTCATGCATACGAAAACATAAATGGTTAAATTAAAAATTAAGCTTGGTGTTTCAACAAAATCATTATAGCCTTTAACTAATTTCTCGAAATCTGACAACGCAATCAACATCAGCAATAACTACTCCGTTTCGAAAGTTCTTCGGCAGGGGATTGTAAGTAAATTGATTTGTCATTTCTTCTTCATGCTACGAATATCTACAATACACACGCACCTGAGGAAAAAGATCTTTTAATGAAGATGTACAGAAATTCGGGGTCAATTGACCCTAAACAAAAAAATAAATAAAAAGCAAAAAAAAAAAAAAACACAACAACGAAAACGCAGGTTCTCGTACAAAAGTGATTCTTTAATTGGTTGTTGTTGGTTGTATTTCGGTTTTTATGAATGAATAATATCTGTATAATAAGTAGTGTGTAATTTTATTCCGCTTTGCTTTGGTGTATTGCGTTTCATACACCACGCTTAGCCTGCCAACGCTCTCTAGGTTTCAAAGCTTATTACCGTAACGAAGCTACCGGCAAGTCCGGCGCCTTATGTTTTTAGTCACACATAAACAAATACAGTCGCGCATGCAAACAAATTAACAACTCTTTAGTTATTATAATTTAGATTAAAAGTAAATTTTTAACTGTGCACTACTTGGGAAGCGGCCATTTATTATCAGAACAGCAGCACACATAGAACAACAACAAAAATTCTATATGATGATCGTTTTTTTCGTGCTTGCGTGAGACGCTGTACACAGTGCTAGATTTAGAGTGGACGCTCAGGCACAGGGCGGCAGATTTTGGTGGGCGCAAAATGTAAAATATAGAATAAGAATTTTTTTAACGTCTCAGTAAGTTATTCAAACGCGTGAAAAAGGTGTGACAAGAAATCTCAAACTCATTTTTGTCCTATGTATATACCGTGCTAGACAATAAAATCGGAACACGACATTTTTACAAGTTTTGACTATTTTTATTTTGTTTGTTTACTGTCTATTATCTAATTTAATTTTTTTATAAAAGTATAGCTTATTTCATAACCAGTACCGTGCATATCCATTTTTCAAACTTTGTAGAAAAAATACGAAAATTCAGCAAAGTTTCATAAAATTTTCATACGTTGTGATTTGAATTTTCATAAAAAATTCTAAGTATGCAGTTTTATTACCCAATAAATTTAAATCTCTCCGATCCCTGGAGCTTTATTTATTTTCTTCTGCAGCTCTTTAAATTTAACATTTCCATTTACATTTTCTCGATAATAATTTAAAGTAATTCGGAAATTGTCATTAGCGAATGTTACCAACATAGTCATATCTTCGTCGACATGCCGAACTCAAGTTTGAATCACGTGCCACAGTATGCAAGGAACACTGGTTGCACCGCCCCATAATTGCCCCAGCTCCTAACGGCTATGATCCACGCTGGAGTAGAGTTCGTGATAATCGCCTAGTCGACTGATAGGTTAATCGATTAGCAAAAATTGTCGACTTCACATAATCGACTACCCGTTTCCATTCGATTCTTTGCGACTAACCGACCAAAAGTAACTAGTCGACCAACCTTTCTTTTTCGATTTTTCGACTAGTTGTTTTCTTTCAATAAATTATTGTTTTTTATATATGCGTGATTAATTATACTTAGGGGTCGTGCACATATTACGTAATGCGTAAGGGGGAGGGGGAGGGATTTTGCGATTTGTGACGAATTATGAATTTATTGTGGGTAACTCTCATTATTCGAATAATTTCTGTTAATCGATTTTCAGACTACCCGATGGTTACCAATTAGTCGAAAGTGAACGTTTAGTCGAATACTTACTAGTCGATAATCAAATAAGTCTCTAATCGGATAGTCGATTTAGAGCAAAAGCTCTACGCTTGAGATAATTGTGTAAATATTTTGAAGATATGAGTTATCACTGAATTTGTCGATCTGAATTCCATTTTGAACATTTGACCTTTTGAGGGAAATCTATAACTCAAACCTCGAACTTTTATTGGATGATGAATTGGTTCACCTTCATGCCTACTGCTATGAGAAAAAGTTAGAACGTAATGGGCAATCGTACCTTTTGAAACTGCAAAGGGCCAACCGAGTTATATCGTTTCCATATCATTAGCGAGGCATTTTCTTCAACTTTTCCGCAACAAGCAAGCACAGTTTTTATCCTATAACGCCTCCCGTCTAACGGTCATGCCAATCGGTTAACGTCTAGGTCATCTCCGATTTAAGGTTACGCCAGATGTTTTATTGCACAGCGGCTTGTTGTGAGGAAGATTGTAACTTATTAAATTTTTCCTATAACTTCAACTTAATGGTGTTTGTTATATGAGTTCCTAGAGGGAGGGATATCATATCGAATATTTGTCATATCAGCTGTGACGAATTGCAGAGCAGAAAGTTCATTTTTATGTTGGAAAAGTGCCAACAACTATTTACGTTCAACTATGAGTGGAAATCGGCTACATAGCCAGTAATTTTGTGCATTGAGTCAGATTTAGTTAAATGCTTTGATTAAACAGTTCGCGGAAAAGTCAGATGTTTGTATGTGCAATTATATTGTTTGTTCACTGAAGTTTTCTGATATAGATATTAATGTTACTTTGGCGAATGATTTTATATATTCTTCGATCATTGGACTTGTTGTATTATGAAGTTATGCGAAGGGGTCTACTAAATTTCACTCTCCTTAAAAGATTGCCATTTTTGCCAACTTAAAATTTTGTTTTACACAAAAAAATGAAAATAGGTTATATGTGATTATTTTTTTGTAATTAAACCACATGTTTTACATTTATTTCAGCTGCAAAATATATACTTAACTATTTTCTTTTCACTGATACATACAAAGTCTCGAGAGGGCGGCGCATTTTGCAGTACCCAGGGTGACATTTCAAATAAATCCGGCCCTGGCTGTACGAGATTGTCGTGGTAGCGTGCGATTTAGAGAAAATTGAGGTATACGACTTACCCACAGTCGCTGTGCTCTGAACACTGTAATTAAATACAACGCTCTACGCATACATTCAGACATTCACATGTGCATACTGTCTGGGATGCGGCAAGTGTTGCCAGGTTAAACGATTTTTAGCACTCTTGACAATTTGACGATTTCACAGGCCAAGTAAAGATTGTTGTCCAGTCGGCAAAATGGCTTGAATTTTCTCTGTGAAAGTTGACCTTTTTTACTATCAATTGAATTAGCAGCACTATTATATATATACTGATAATATTAGCTATCATACCCACTGCGGACTGTCAAATTATTGGCGGCTTAAATAACTGTTTTCTGGCTGTACAGGATTTACAGTTGGAACACACTTTGCATTTAAATTTAGTAAGCATAATTTCGAAGATTGCAGAAATTGGAGAAATGCCACGTCCACCTCTCATATAACGGTAATTTACAACAAACACTATTTATTTGAAATTAAAGTTCGTCAATTTTTTCAACGCTGGAAGCTTTCATCTCCATGTACTGAGGCATCCTCGAATATCACTTTTAAAGCGTGTAAACATAATTTTAATTTTTTCCCTTGTTGCCATTTAACTTTATCAAAAGGCATAGAATTAAGGTATCTAAAGGTCACATTAAAAAAAATATTATTATTTTGCAAAGAAATTCCGCTTTTCCCAAAAAGTTTTTGCATTATATGTAGGTGAGACTTTGGACTTTAATATTATTAGGTTTATTCATTAGTCGGCGATGCTAAACTACCAAAACCAAAACCAACGAAAGCTGGACGTTTTGCCTGCTTTTTAGAAATAAATTTTGAAATAACGTATGTAAAGCCATCACTTAGAAACTAATGCACCGGACCAAATTTGAATACCCGTGGCACCGACATCGGCTCTATTTAATTAGTTTGGTACAACGGATTTAAGAAAATTTGTATTTATGTTTTGATTTTGATAAAATCATAAGCGACAAATGGGGTGTGACGAGAACTGGTTTTGCAAAAAAAAGTATACGCTAGGTGACGCTAGACTCGAGCTATTTAAAATATCCATATTTATGGACCGATATTGATGATAGAAATAGTTTTGTTGCCCGATTTACTTAAAATGTCTACTCTATATGTATACTATACGGGACTAGGCCTCATAAATGCTGTACAAATTTGGTTAAGGCTTTTCATCCTATCGTTAAGCTTCACTCATGCAACGTAACAAAACACAACCTATTTAAATCACTCAGAAATATTTTGTGAGCAGAAACTTTATTCTCATAGCTAACGCAAATAAAACAATTGAATAGAAGATCAAAAGGGAAACAAGCGAAATACAAAGTTAGCGCTCACAGCACAAAACACAACCAAGGCGAATTCATTTTGATATTACGTTAATCAAGCGAATTCAATCATCAGCTTGATTAAGTTCACCAAAGCGAATCCATATCAGGTGGTGTTTGTTATAAGTACAAAAACAAAAAAATTACACTAATAAAATATACTCACAGTGACGGTTTGATTTCCAGCAAACACATCATTTTGACTTAACGTTAACCAAGCGAATTCAATCAGCTTCTTGATCAACTTTACCTTATATGAGTTCGGCCTGAACTTCACTTTATGAATTCGCCTTGAACAAAAGCTTTCACTTAATAATCAAGTTATATAATAAATTTTAAATTTTCCACAGAATGATTCGTTTTTTTTAGTACGTCGCGCTTTGTTTAGAGTTTGCTAATGATGAATGTTTTTACAATAAACCAAACTAAGCAAGTATTCATCTACTATTGAAACGTTTTGTGTATTATTACTGCTCGGGAGCAGTATGACCAAAAGAGAAGCAAGCTTTTCGTACTTGTGGGTAGTAGTATTTTTGGGCTTTTCGCGTTCTCTGCTTTTCATACGTAATTTTAGACTTTATTTATATACATATATAGGAGGTGCCTAATAAGACCTGAGTAAATTTTTCTAATCTACATTTTTAGCAGCAAGTATGTGGAAAAACATCGCGGGTATCAGAAATTCAGAAATTATGAAATTATGAAAACATAAAAAACATACTTTATTTTTCTATCAAAAATATAAGCTGGCAACACTGGGTATTTTTTAATACTCTGGTTTATGTGTGTATACATTTGTTCGCTAAACTTTTCAATATCCACATATGTATGTAAATCTTTCACTTCATAATCGTGCATACATTTTTAAATACCGAATAAATTGGATATTCAAAAATATATAAAAATAAAAAACTAGACGTTCAAATTAATACATTATTCAAATCAGCAATTAGTTTACTGAGTGATGGTTGAAATTAATTATAGCCTTTCAATAGATATTACTATCATTTTCGACAGTTTCGTGTTTTTTCATACATATTTGTTTTGCGATATATCATGAATTGCAAATTCGTGAATATATAAATAGTCAAAAACTGAAGATAGACATAGTCAGTTAGAAAAAATAATTAAGCGTAAAAAATAACTGCAGAGAGCAAATATTTTAATTAAGAGTGTCTATTTTTTCTTAAAACTTATAAAATAGTGAATTTTTCAGAAGTAAATGTTTTTCGTTTTTACTATATGTTGTGTGTTTCTCAAACAATATTTTTTGATAGAAATGGAAGGTCGTTTTATTAGTCTGACATGTTTAACAATCATTCATAGAAATATCTTTGTATGTTGCTGGCTATGTACGGACTCTGCAAGTTATCTTGCGAAACGAAGCCTGTGAAGAAGTTAAATTAAAATGGCGAAATAGACAGGAAAAGTATAGAAAAAGCATTAAACAAAATTTTAGTTTATTACACGCCAGTCGTCAGCTCTATAAACCCTTTTCGCAATGGTTGCAGTCAAGAATGAGGCATCCCATCCTCAAAAATTTGCGTAATACTCGTAAACAAAGTTTATGCCGAATCCAAATGGCAGATCATTTTTTTGAGAAGATTTTTTCATGACAGAAATACCATCAGAAATTTATTATTGTCTGCCCAGAAAAAAGCGAGTTTCTATAATTTTTGTTGTTACTTGCCCGGCAAAGATATAATCTCGGATCCACCGAACGAATCGGCCACAAGCTAAACACTCGAATGTGGCGAGCGCCGTCGGAAAAAATCAGAATACCGAGTACAGATAACTAGCGTTTGATTTCGAAACAGTGAAGATTTATTAATGATTAAAATAGATGCCCAAATATTTCACTTAGTAGTACCGCGATCAAACAACGACCCAAATATTTTATATCTACACTCATAAGAAAAATTGTCTGTAATTTAAGAAAAACCGCTATAAAACTAAAGAAAAATGGGAATGAGCTGCCGCTTAAGAAATATGTATTACTTTTATAGAAAACAGGTTTCATATTATTTAAATAGGTTTTTAGTAATTGTAAAGAAACCTAGGCTCTTTTGTTCTTTCAGTGTAGTGCGGAAGGCATTGTATTTTCTTTGTTTGTAAATGTGCGGGGTGAAACAATTTTTTTTTTTAGAAAAATCCAATTATCAAATTCTAATACCAGGATATAGTTCAAGGTCATCCGCATGCGAAAAAAATTTTAAGGTTTGAAAGCAAAAACTGATATCATTGATAAATATAATAAAAAATCAAGCACCCAATATGCTGAATTGGGGAAGTCCGAAATCGCCGCAAAGGGATATGAAAAAACATTTTCAACCCCTATAACATAATACAGAGACCGAAAACAATTGTTATTTTGATTTTTTCGGATGAAAAAAAAACATTCAAAACAAAACTCGAATATATCGATCTAATCCTTATTTCATGTGCTATAAAATCTGACCTTATTTTTATTTAGAAGATTATACATTTTAAATAATTGCTTAATCGTTGTTTTCAGATTTTTATTTTTTTAATCAAAAACAATGATTAGTCTTTGGGTTTTCATTTTTTCCGATCACATTTGATCGACATTTTTTCATTTTTACTTTTGCGACCAAAAATTAGTATAATTCTGGAATTTAAATTTTTTCGATCATATTTGATCGATATTTGCAATTTTTAGGTTTTCGATAGACAGTAATTGTTATTTTTGGATTTGTCGCCGATGACAATTGCGTGCTTTATGATCGAAAATATCGATAAAATATGATTGAAAATTGCAAACCCATGAATAATGATAATTTTTAATCGAAAAAGTAAAGATCACACAATAGATATTAAATAATTCCTTACAGAATGTCTATTTACGAAGTAATATAAAATCCGAGCAAAAAGAATAAAGTGAAAGCCTATAACTGACTACTTACAAAGCAAAACCTTATGGGAAAATTTTGGAAGGCTTTGGAAAATTCAGTACAAAGTACAACAATCTGAAGTTCTTTCTGAAATGCTGCAAAATAGGCCTCAGTAAAAACACCAAGTTTGAGAGTATTGGCCGGTCACTGGCAAAGCCATGTAAAATTGTTCAAATCGATCTACTGACCTAGAATGACAATTTTTTTTTTTCATAATGATCTAGCAAATTTTGAAAGCTGTAGATAATTTCGACATTGGTCAATAGTTGGCGATGTTATTCGTATCACTTTTGAGAATTGGGGTAATATGCGCTTTTTCCAATCATCAATTAACTCACCATAAGGTTGTGGTTTATTTAAAGGCAGTCTTAAGGCCTCTGCATATAACTGATGAACTCTTATTCAAAATCATAGCGGAAACGCAATCCACTAGGTTGGGGAACTTCAAAGCCTGGCCCCATATTTCAACGTTGATATCAGAAAAGTAAATCGACCCAAAGGAAAGTGTAGACTCAGGTCCATAACTGCGAACGGGTGCTAATATTCTATATCAGACTTACAATTTTAGCAAAAATACTGATCGAAAATATCTAAGTATATCTATACAATAATCAAACTATAGAAAAGTCGAGTCAGTGCATTGAAAATTTCTTTAAGTCTATTTGTTCATCCAGGCCCGTGCGCAGGGGACTGACACTGGGGGGGGTTTTGAACTTTTGGATGCTCAGAGAATATTATGATTTTTGATAACGAATTCTTTTGGTGTACGCAGAATAGAAACTGAAGATGAACATTGATTGTATAAAGCATTCTTTATCGAAAAGTCTTGCTTTGTGAATACAATTTATGATATTTGCCTATTAAAATTATAATAGTAACGGAAAACAAATAATGAAAGACTTTCAATAGTGAAAAATTGCATATTTATTAACCGTTGAGTCAAAAGAAAAATAGCTAATAATCCATAGTTAATGGCTTTCAGTCAACAAACGGACTCTTCGAGGTACCGAAAAAAATTCATCCAACACCCTTTGAACATCAATCTTGACATCCCGATGTATATTCAGGGAAGCTACGAGTAAACCGTTTAGTCGATATTCAGTCATATTTGATCGAAGATACGTCTCCAGACGACGTAACGTTGAAAAGGAGCGTTCATTCGTCGCCATAGTTACGGGCAAACTGCCATTATTCGAAGAATTTGATAAACATTTGGAAAAGCCTCTGTATTGTAAATGTCAAGTGCTTCCAGGGAATGATTGATTTCCTCCCTAGCAATGCGTCGTCGCCAAAGTTGAACTTCAGCAATCCAAATTTCACTGGAATTGTCGTGTAGAATCGCAGAGTATGATTTGAAAAATTCAACACATGAGTTTTTATCAAACATTTTCATCTTGTTTGGGAATAGGCAGCCGAAATTCGATAAAATATTCCGATGATTCAAAAATCACTCTTGTAAATGTGTGATAAAAGTATCGAGCTAAGGTATGTAAAGGGTGATTCGATAGTATTCTTCGACTGAATCAGCTGGTGCGTTGGAGCGCAGAGTTTGTTTCGAAGCAAGTCTTGGCTTCCGCAACTCAAAGTCATGTTCTTCGCTAAGTTTTTTCACATTTTCAAAGATTTCTCTGAATCTCTCAACAGCACATTCTCTCCTTTTGATCAATTCCCTTTTTGCTGCATCGGCTAATTTGATGGCCTCTGCAAGGTCCTGATTTTTTGTTTGTATAACTCAACTGAGAGACAACGTTAAGGAATGTACTGAGCTAAGGACTGCCATGCATATCTGCAATGCAGCATATATTTTGCCGTATAAAGTGCTTTGTCGATATTTTTTCTTTCATTTAGACTTTTGAGAATTAGAGCCTAATAACTCTAATCTTGTTTGAAAAATACGAGTCTTCGCTCAGAAAAATCATCCGCTAAAATTCAGAGGACGATCATCTGAACTTGAATATACTAAAAGTCAGAAAATATTTTTTTAATTCAGAGGATTATTCTCAAATTCGTAATAAATGCCTTCACTGCCAGCCACGCAATAGCAGTCCGATAACAATATTTCGATTTGAAAGCAATCTTTGCGTCCGGAAACATGCTATTCCTCGAAAGAGCATCATGCTGTATATCAACAACGTTTGGCGGCACGATAGTATTATCGATTAGGCTGCAACTGTACACAAATTTTACATCCAAGCGCTTATTGTCCCATTGGTAATTACGCTGGGCTTCGTTTTGCCTAGCCACTCGTGTACACTTTCCATTCGCAGCATCATTATAAAACATAAACTTTGCGGTGCCTATCTCGCCTATGTTGGAAATTCAAAAAGTAACTCCAATTTCAACCATATCGAATAAGCTCCGCCTCCAGGTAGAATCACAATTTCGGAGTAATTCTTTTGATCTGTATTAACAGATGAAAATCAGCTGAATTTAAAAGGATTTTTCTCTGAGTCTACGAAAATTGCGCTTATCGCACTTATTAAAAACTGGAAAAAAATTTACCTAATTTACACGATTCTGCGAGGTCCGAGAGGAAAATGACTATATGTCGTCTGTAGCAGAGTCTTGAAAACCACGCAGGTACACTTTCAGTCTTAAGCGCTGTCGAGGAGAGAATGATGCAAGTCGCAGCCTGTGGCTGGCTGCTTATGCCGGAGTGGAAGTGTAATTGCATTATTCTACTTTAGGCCCCTTCCACATTTCGCAAATTTTACGCACGCACACTTTAAAGCGAGTATACAAAATATTAAAACCCGAAAACCAGTTCTTATAGAAAATTCAGTCGGTAAAATCCCTTTGGGGGGGTTTTGAACGTCGGTCTCTTTAATTATAGGTGAATTTTTTAGTTCTATGTATGCATCTTAAATTAATTTGCAAATTTGCAATTATTTTTAATGTTTTTTTTTTTGAAATCTTACCATTAACTTGTTGGAAAAATTTTTGGTTTTGTTTGTGTAAAATTTATCTTTTCAAAAAACTCCAAATACACACACATTCATAACGACAAAATTTTCAGCTATCAGATTAAGAATTTTTAACACTCAACTCAGAAGCTAACTGTACCATCTAGGTACATAAAACCGAATGTATATTTTTATTAGGCTCAGAATATTTAGTCACAGCTAAAAATCAAATAACCGCCTACCTTAAGTAATCAAATTTACGACAATAAAACGCTTAACAATTAACAACAGAAAATAAACTTATATGCATACATTTTTATAAAATAATAGAAGAATAGTCCAATAAAAGTAAAGTAATCGAAACGACTTGTTGACGACAATAAAACCATAATAAGCATAAGAAGTTTTCGAAACTTCCACAACCGAATTCGAATGTCGCTTCCCAACACGAATGATTGAATTTCATTTGCATATGTATGTATATTGTATAGAAATAAAAATAAAAGTTGATGAAAGAGAGAGAGTATCGGCTATCGAAAATTTCTTTACCATACCATGAAATTTGAAATCTTCATTATTGCTACTTCTGCTATTGTGGATTGATTTGGCTTTGCAGCGCAGAGTCTAAAGATGTTATTACTTAGCATAAATTAAACGCTGTCGCATTTTAACGTTAAATGAACGATGTATGGATTGGAAATGACCAGCGCACCAGGGCATAGCGGATGAATCTAATATATTGCTGTAAATCGAAAAGAAGCCAGCGCAGTGGGATCGCACGGTCGTTCGATCGATCGATCGACCAAGCTCGTGTTCGTGGGAAAATGTTGACACAACACGCCAAGCGACAGGTTGAAAAGCCCCCAGCTGGTTGGTGGTTTTGTGCTAACGCAGCTACCGTGGCCTGTTTTGAGCGATAAGCAGTTGTTCGATATTCTAAAATTATTACAAACGATTTAGTGAATGGCCGAGTTTCGGTGACAAAAAGCAGCGGGGAGTAGCAGCGAAAAAAAAGACTTGTGGATAAATATTTGTTGTTGCGGTTCATTGTATCTAGTGGTTTTTGGTAGTAAAGAAAGTGGTTAATTAATTAGCGATTCTCTATTCATGAAAACTTTTATATTAGTATTGCGTTTACTCTCTGCTCATGGTTCTTCATTATGTTTAGTTTTTTCGATATTGAATGGACCATTGAATTGCTAATGTTTTTTGTTGGTTTTTTTTTATTATTTTAAACTCATTATTAATAATGAAAACTAATCGTATTCGGTAGCCAAGACAAATAAATAGTAATAAATAATATTGCGGTAGCAACAAAAATGATAGCGGAATTGGAAAACAAAATCTAATTGTTCAGATTTATGATAGTTCCAGCGAATTAGCTGCAAGGTAAGTATGGCATTTTGCTTAAGGGTTTTAACTCAAATTATTCCAAAATTTAGTTCAATGCATATGTTTGGTCATTTACTAGAATATTTTCAAGATCCAAAAACCAAGCACTCGAGAAAAATGGCTTTGATGTTTAATATTTTTACGCAACTTAAAAGAAGAGCCAACGGCCTTTTCTGCGGACTCGATTTTGATTTTTTTTTTTTGGCTATGACAGTTTTCTAGTAAATGAGCAACAGACAAATGACACATTTCTTTTAGTTTGATATCTCGTATTATTCTTTAGCGGCCCAAAAGTGAATTTTTACATCGCGTAACGTAAGTCGTCGCGATATCGCGTAACGAAATCTCCATACGACGCTTATATGATAAAAATAAACAAACAGACATACTGAGGTAGCAACATATCAATTTGTATGCATTTATGTCCAGGATTATTTATGGACAAGTGCTGGGCTCTTTTGGCCCTATTTTCGGACTAGATATTTTGCTACATCTAATTACCACTACTATTTTTACCTATACTACTACTAACTACTACTATTATTTTTACTCATTATATTTTTTACTAATGCTATTAATAATTACCACTATTTTGAATATTGATATTACAAATTTCCACTACTATTTTTACTATTTTTAATAATTTCTACTAATATTTTTACTAAATTCTACTACTAATTTTACTAATTTCTACTACTAATTCCACTAATGCTATTACTAATTACTAACACGCTTTTTACTAATTTCTGCTACTATTTTTCCTAATGCTAGTACTAATTTCTACTGCTATTTTTACTAATATTACTACTTAATAGTACTTCCATTTTTACTAATTTCTGCCACTATTTTTACTAATGATAATACTATTTATTGCTACTATTTCGACTTACTAGTACTACTGTTTTTACTACATTCTATTACAAGTTTTTACCAATGCTATTACTAATTACTATCACTATTTTATCTAATTTTTGGTAATATTTTTACTACTTTCTACTACTACTATTTTTTCTAATTCCTACTATTATTTATACTAATGGTGCTATTAATTTCTACCATGATTTATACTACTGCTACAATTAATTGCACTACCATTTTTACTAACTACTTCAACTATTTCTAAAAGTGCTCGGCGAAGAACTTTTACTTCTGGCTCGCGCTTTTGGTGGACGGGTTTTTTTCTTAAATATAAGTACATTTCAAGAATATGTTCCATATTGATTGAAACCTTATTTCCCTTTTTTCACAGTTTCATTACAATTTTTTTTAGCTTTTTCTACTATCTTGTACATAATTAAGTCTTATCAAGGCCATAATTGGCTTGAACTATGCCACTTTCTTGTTTAACCTTTCGTCAGTCGCGCAGTTCAGAGGGTGTTTACTTTTTTAGTTTGAGCGCTTTCTCCCAGGCATGCATTAATGCATATAGCTATGAATATATTTATTTGCCAATATGTGCCGTTAGTTTTAAGGTTTCATTCTCTTTACCCACCCCCTCTCTGCACAGGTACAACTTAATTTGCGGTCTGTCGCAACCAATTCATAAAACTGTTTCCGTGTTCACATTTCCATTTCTTTTATGAGCCTTAAACCTATTTAGTGGATTTGGTTTATTCACTTAAACATTTCGTTCACAAATATGTAATCTGTTTTAGTACACGGGAAAAAAGTAAATTGTGATATTTTAATTTTTTATTGAACTAATTTTAAAATATTCGCAAAGATTGCCTATCGACTCCTAAATTTCAATATGTAATTTAATTATTTGTGGGGCCATTGCAAAGCAGAGAACGCCTTAGCATAACACAAATGGAATTACATACGGACATCTCCGAATAGGAGATATGTAGCTTTTGGGACAAACTTTTTTCGAATAGCAAACATTCTAACTAACTAACAAACTAAATATTTATTATTAGGAAAAGTATTAAAAGTGCTTAAATATTTCAAATGCTGGACTTCAAACCTTAACCCCAACGAATGCTATGTAGCAAAATATAAGTCTATTTGGCATTGGCGACAAATTTTCAGAACTATCGACTTCCTACAATACGATTTTTTTGCGATGAAACCCAAAGTACTTCCCACCAGGTGTGTAACATTTTTGACCGCTCTCCTACTTGTAGAACGTAAACGGTATTGATGTCCCTTTTCAAACTACACATATGTATATACTTAAGATAAATAATATCATATAGCTCGATGTTTGACCGAACTGTCTCTAAATTAAGTTGTCTTAAGACCTTCCCTCCTAGCGAATTTTTGTTTACATAGATTGGAAGCGAAGGATTAGATTATTCCTAGAGAAGAAAGTAACGTACATAGCTATTTGATGTGACTTCACTGATCTGATTTTTACGGCAGCTGAATCTATAGTATGTTGGTTCATGAAACGAGGTTTGAAGCTGTTACGATCTTTAAATTGGCACATTAAATATACATATGTTCCTCGAAAAAGAGTGTTTCTTGCACATTGTTTTAGAATGCAATTTTTGAATCTTTTTTAACAAGCTCAATAAGTATTTTTGATCTACTTTTAGTTATTTTCTAAATTACGTCTATGGGTTTGAATACTTCATACATTACTTGTAGACAAGTATTAATAACATTATGTCTGAATGAAGAACTACACGAAATGGACTGACTATGGACTACTTAAAAATGCAACCCTAATAACTTGATATAACTACATACACCGAACTTGACGAAATGAACGAAGCATCGGTTTGACTAGAGACGAACGGGTTCTGTTTTATTTCTCAATAAAGAAACATCTATTTGGATTAAAATACTTTATTTAGATTATTTATTTAAAACTTTCAGAATTATGTAGCTCTATAATAGAGATCCATTCAGTTAGGGCTAGTCTCGTGCCGTACCACCGTTTTGAAGCCGTAAAAGTTGACAAAGCTGTCTAAAAATGTAAACCTCAGTTCATAATAATAAAAAAAAAGTTTTTCATTCTTTTATTTTATATTCTAAAAATGGCTGTATATATTAGCATGCAATATTTTTCGATTTCACTGCAGAAGCATACTTTCAAAGATCTCAATCAAAAAAATGTTGTCCTCAAAGCTTCTGTGATAGGCAAACTAGGATTCCTTCAAATACACAGAGCGAAAATACCACCTAAAATGTTCCATGAATCAAAACACAATTTAGCGGACTTTTCCATGCTTTTTTTCCAATAAAAAACCGTATTACGACTGGATATGTATTTTAAATAAAATCACGAAGATACAACCGAGATAAAAACTTTTCAATAAGATATAAGAACATTTAAAATTACGCATAGTATGGCAGAAGCTATTTTTTGAAATTAATACAAGCTTGAAAACATTCATTAAAATCTTATTTTATTTTTGAAATTTTTGAAACTTTATACATGGAAAATTTTTGGAACAATAAATAAGTAAATCAATACAAATTTCGAAGGTCAATATTTTTAATATTAAACTAAAAGCAATATAAAGTAGCTTATTCACAAAGTACATTTGTATGCTAAGACGTTAAAAGCAAAATTTGAATTAAAAAATCCTCTTTTAAAAAATAAATTTAATAAAATTCAATAAGATTTTAGTAGAATTTATAGTATCTCCTTATTAATTTACTTTAAATGACTTTTGGCGTATAAAACGTAGGAAATTTCTGCATAGTATTGAATAATTTTGGACAAAATTAAATTTTAATTTAATAAAAATGAATAAGCATAAAGTTATCTCCTTGTTTTTAAATGTTTTGCTATTCAATAAATTTTAGAACAAAATTCAAAATAAAACTAAGAAGATTTTCTAGCAAAAATTTCTTCAATCTTTTCCCCTCTCGCTCTCTTTAGCCTGCAAGCTTTTTTAGACATCGCTATCTTTAATTATAGTTGAACTTTTTAGTACTTTTTAGTTCTGTAGATGCATAAAGATCGCCAGCTGGAGCTATTTACCCGGCCCATAAGCTTTCGTTAGAGCCAAATGAATGATCTGGTATTACAAACGACCAGCTAGCGTGCGCACCATATGATTTGAAAAGCGAAAAAGAGCTATGAAATCCTTTTTTGTATAGCCTAAGTTAATCAGCCAAGTTAGCGCGAAGCTAAGTAATTTTTCTCAGTATATGCTCTCCAAAACTAATATAAACCCCCGCACTTGATGTACATATGTAAGTATGTACCTTGTTTATGAAAAGCATTTAAAAACATACTTAAGTAATCTAATTATAGACGCCACAAGCCCAATGTGGTTCCATGTCCCTAATTACGTAGAATGCTTAGTCTTAAATTAGGATTTAATTTATACGGTTCGGGTTTTTTCATGCCTACTGACAGCCGATTTAGCACCGTTGGTCACTAGCTATGCCAGCTATTTATGCCAACACACACACACACATGTGTGTGTACTTATATACATATTTCACTTATTAGGTTTTGATGCCAAACGGAACCGTCAACACATTTCAGTGTTTCAATGTGGCAGGAAGTGGTACCACCAAATGTCCTACCAAGGACTCTACTTTTAGTTCTCTGTGATATGAAATGTGCGTCGGTGTGTTACATATTCGAATTTGCATATTTTTGACGTGCAGAACAATTCTTTTGTCAGCATTTGATTTAAGTCAAAATAAACGATTGGCCAATTCGTTTAATTGCCTCCACGGGCTGAGCACTCACTGAGCTTTTGTGTTAGTTAAAAATGTAATGCATTTGTACCACCACATTCCATTCTGCCGGACACACCACCGACTTTACTGGGACCTCTTTTTATTTTTGTTTATTTATTTTTATTTTTTTATTGTCCTTTTATGCGATAAGCGATCGCAGTGGCTCATTGGCATTTGCATATTTACCGGCGCGTTGGCGGCAAAATTTTTCACTTGTCGAAAATTATTTTTCACCGACATGCAACTGAAAGAGTTGCACGATATTTAAGTTAGCACACGGGTGGGTGTGTGTGTGTATCGGAAAATGATAGTGTGTGTGCGCTCATATGTTTTGAAGGCATTACAAGTAGCTTACATTATTATATAACGCTTGGCAATTTAGTTTTAGACAATCTGTCAAAGAGTTAAGGTGTAATCTGGGCTGGTTAGCCATTGTGGTCTTTGTGTTTGTATTTTAGGAGTACACGCAACATCAATCGTAAAGCTTATGAATTCCATTCAGATAAGTACCGGCAAAACAACCAAGTCATAGCACTTGACAAGCGCGCAATAATTTTCTTCGCGTTTTTTTAAGGATACTTAAATGAAAAATTCCTTAGCTTAATAAAGTTGTTACGAATGCAGGCATGCGTACACTACAGGAATACATAAGGTTGACATTTCTGTGTTTTGTTTTTTCACTATTACTTTCGGTAATTATTCAAATATATCAGACGGTATTTATAAATTTACAAGTCCAATAAAAACTACTTGAATGACCCACTTTCATTATTACAATCACTTATAGAAGAAATTAATAGCCGCTAAGAGTTATGACCTACTGTTTATGTTTTATATTGACTGATAACTGTTATATAGGAGAAATATTATTTCCGTTGCTAATAAGAGTTGTTTTGGAATGTTCATTTTTTACATTGGACCCTGGGTGATATTTCTTTGTTCACATAATGGTTGTTTTTAACAGCAAAAATTAGCCGAAATAGATATAAAAATATATCTTATATACAAAAAGAAGTTATCTTTTGATTGACACTTTATAACTCAAGAACCACCAACTCGATTTTGATAAAAATTTAACAGTTTATTAGGGCACAAATGAAGAGGGTTTTAGAATACATCTTTTTTCTGGGCCGATAAAATTGCAAAAAATCGTATTTATGGTTTGACTCGCTTGATATTTGGAACGAGGGTCGCTTTTTGCCTAGGATAACATGCGGAGAGTTTTTTTTACCGGGAAGTGGACCAGGGACAGATCTATTTGAAAAAATGTTATTCATGGTTCGAGGTGTTTGAAATTGGTTACTTAGGTAGCTTTTTGCCTAGACTAACACACAGAACGCTTTTTTTTTAAGTGGGTCAGGGTTATCGTATTTATGATTCGATATCCTAGAAATTTGGTACGTAGTTAGCTTATGGCCTGTATTAACTTATATGATACCATTCTCCGGTAATTAATATTTAGTATTTATAGTCCGATTTGCTTCAAATTGACTCCCTGATAGCCTATTGCCTGGATTAACATCTAGGATACTTTTTCCGGTAAGTGGACCAGGGGCCGATCTATTCGAAAAAAATTGTTATGTATCAAGTTTGATTGAAATGTGGTCTCCGTATGACTGTTTTACCATGGAATCCGCCTGTCTGATTACCCTGACTTAAAGCGATGCAAAGTGCTGATTCGCCTGAACCGACCTTCTCTCAGACTAATGGTTGGGGTAATAACCGGACACTGCCTTATGGGCACACACCGGAAGAAGTTTGTCTAACCAACGATTTCTGGCGAGGCTGCAGGGACGAAGAGGAAGTGGAGAGCATCGAACACTATCCCTACCACTGTGCCGCCCTGTCCAAAACTCGAAACCAATTCCTAAATGGGTATTTTCTAAACTGTTTGGCCGACCTGAGCTTAGCAAGCATTCCCGATTTTCTGTGCTACGTAAAGCGCACTCGGTGGTTCACCTTCTAAAGGAGGGAAGAACAAAACGTAATGGCCCCCGCCAGCGGTATCACATTGGACTTTGTCAGCCTACATGCGCATACGATGGTTGCAGCCGCTGTAACCTAATCTAACCTAAATTATTACGGTACGAAAGGTTTTTTAAGGAGCCCAAAAGCAAGCGTGTATTAGCTATCTATCTTCATTTGTAGATTTCGTTTGGGTTTTATTTCGATTTTCATTGAAAGGGATAATTTCTTTTGAAATAAAACAAATTTGTTTCCTCCATTAATTTTAGTCACCATTTCGAGTGAAATTTAATTTGCTCGCTGACCGCTTGATTTATCGTATCCACATTCAGGATTGAATTTTTCGCATATACGTACGGTTTTTTCCTTAAATTGAAGTAAAAGTGCGTACTTGGATTGGAATTTAATTTTTTTTTTGCACACAAATTTCGTGATTTCAATCGTATCCCATCGATCGGATCAATTATATTGCCTGCTTGCAAACCATTCGATCGTGAACTGAAAAACGGCGTTTATTCAAATGTGTTGAATTGAGAATAGATTTTTTCTTATTTTCAGATAAAATAAATTTTCCAGATGAAGAAAAATTCAAAAACGGATGTATTTTTTATCTTATAATTTCAATTAAAAAATATTACAATATGCGTAGCGAAGCACGCTGGCTCAGTTAGTATAAGTACATAACAAACTTTTCAAAAAGAGAAGAGAAATCGATTAAGCCATGTCTGTCTGTCCTTCCGTGCATCGGAGCACTACATTCGATATTGAAAAACGAAACCAGATGCACGATTTGTCATTGACGGAAACCAATAGAAGGCAATAGTAACTATAAGAGATATTTTTACATTTTAATTTAATATATGCAAAATAAAAATAAATGATTATTTGCCAATAAAAGGAGCACTGGCTGCTAAAATACACGGATGTTATAAAAGTAAATTTGCTCAAATTTGACATACGGAATCGGATTAGGAAAGGAAGAGGAAAATGAAAAGGAATACGTGGATAGGTTTTTTTTTTTTGGAGTGGTAGAGCAAATACATATATGTATATACATAACTCCGAAGGTACTTAATCAAACACTATAAAATTTAGTCCACTTTATACGTTTTAACTCAGCGAAACCAGTTTTGAAAATATAGAAACCGGTCAAAAACCGTGCCACCCCTCATATAACGGTAATTTAAAAACAAACAAAAATATATTGCTGTAGCTATTAAAAGTAATTTGCGCAAATTTTATACATAGGTTTGAATGGGAAACGGAAATACGAAGGTGACAAAAATTGTAAAAAATGGGCGTGGCATCGCCCACTTTGAAGCAAATAAGTTCATCTTCGAAACTACTTCGTCAAACTATACCAATTATATTATAGATTTTAGCCCAATTAGCAAAATTTCATAAATTTATCTTATACAACGGTATTTACAAAAAATTAAAATATTTAATGTTTTACTAAATAAACGTGGTAGACACCTTAAAGTCATAAGAATTTACTTATGTTTTTATTTTAAGAAATAAATGGCTCTTCATTTTCGAAATTAACTGATTTTATAGCAATATTTATTTCAAATAAAAACTTGCGCTGGGCATTAAAATTTCGTTAGCACCCGAACTAAGACTTTTCTTTACTTCCTAGATTTTTTTGTTTGCAATTATTGTTCTGCTCAATCAAATTTGGACAATATATTTCTAGAACTCGTGGTACGGACATAGGCTATATTTTAATACGTTAGGTGGCGCTACCGGAGAGTTATAAAGAAAACCAATATTTATAATCCGATTTTGATAAAATTTGAAATCTATAACGGTAGTGCGACGAGAAATATTTGATCCACTAGGTGACGCCAGAAGCGATTTTTTCAGAAAATCCATATTTATGGTTCCATATTGAAGATTTTAAAAATACTTTTATAGTCCGACTTAGATGGCATTGGAAACATGCTGTTAATGTATATTATATTTGCAAAAAAAGTATAATAATAAAAAATTCATTGCATGGCTCTGTAGGCGAGATTTCCTGAAACTCCATAGTTATATGTAGGTCGACTTATCCATAGTCGAGGTAAAGGTGACCATTAAGTTAGTTGGAGCTATTTTTGGCAAATATCAAATTGAAAATTATGTCGAAAAATTGCTACTTACTTTAGAGTCATCTTAATCTTGACTGTGACTACGAAACGTTGTACTTAAATTCATCGTAGCTGAATTTCATGCTATAAAAAATCTTTTGTAAGTACCACGACAGATTTGTTTGGGAAAAATCAGTATTCGATAGTTGCATTTACGGTTCTATTCTGCATGTTACCGTGGAAACGCTGCCCACTGTTGCTTGAGTAAAAATGCCGATTATGGCATATTTCATGGCGCTATGTTGCCAATTTTACGTGCAAAATCAACAGTAAATAAGATTGAATTTGTGTTTTTAAAACTATACTGAACTATTTTTTGATCTTCGCAAAGTCAAAATGCAATAAAAAAATAATTTAAAAAACAGTTTGCGAAATTTCCTATTAAACCAACAAAAATAACAGGTGAGTAAAAGATTTGATTAAAAATTTGTTTTGTATGAGATTAAAAAAATTGTGTTATATTTACTAAAAAATTGGTAACAAAAGGATTTAACAATCGAAAAGAACTGCAAAACTTGATGTCTCGAAGGCTTCCTTGGTAAACGTTGCAGAAAAGTGTAGACATAACGAGTCAAGGCCTTTGGTTTGTCAAACTAATAGGACAAACTGCATCGAGGTTCGCATGAAAATACCCGAAACCGACTGTTGAAGTCTGTAGAAAGCTTTAGAGAGTCGAAATGCCCCATCCAGAGTCATTTTAAAAGTTCTAAATGATTCTGGTATTCCGCGGAGTTTATATGAAAATTGACTGAAATGCAGGCGCCTAACAAAAAGCAAAGTTGACTTTAAAAATACGTCAAAAGCGATTATATTGAGCACGGTTGCGCAAAAAATCCAGACAACTAATCGAGCAAGGTGATCCTCTTACTGTTTTTTTTTATAATATATAAGCATAGAAACCCCACGGTAGCAGTTTTGAAGGAAAATATAAAAGATATTTGGAACAATGACGCCCAATTGAAGTCAATTATTGCCAATTGCATTTCCAGTATGTCCCAACGTATAGGGGCAATTATGAAATCAAGAGGTGGGAAAACAAAGTACTATGCGATTAACATTTTTTTTTTTAAATAAAATATTGTACCAAATATTTCAATGAGTAAATTGGTACTTCACTTATCATTAGTTTTTGTTCTATGGACGGTCAAAATTACAATGTATAAATTTACACATCGGTCATAATTCAACGCGTAGGTACTGTATAGTATTCATGCAAAATTTTATTGGTCTATCACTTTTTTGTTTTCTGAGATCTTAATTATAAAACGTTAAATTTTCAAAATGCATAACTCATATAGCATTCATAAATCGTATATAAAAGGAATAAAAGAACGCATCTAAATGTGTATATAATAATATGACAATGTACTACTTTTGTTGCATTACTTTATTTCTGTTTGGAAATATTTTTTTTTTGTTTTCAACAGAACATAAATTTTGTATAAAATCGGTCTATTTATATACAAGGTGGCGCAAAAGTAATCCTCCTATCAGAAAATGCTATAAATTTTGCGATTGGCCCCTAATGTCAGTTCTGTTTTGACATTTGTGTAGTAAACACATGCGAAATACACGTTAATAAACAATGTTACGCTACACTGCTCCAGAACGCGGAATATTGCTGACTATTTATTTGACCAATAATCGGTCGGTGACTTTGGCACAACGTGAATTTCGTCGCAGATTTCCTGGCCGTCCAACGCCTACTGGTGAAACACTGCGACGTTAAGCCACTCGCCTCGAAGAGACTGGCACAACACGAGATGCTGCCAGGCGTGGCAGACCCCGGAGTAGCCGTTCTGCAGAGAATATTGCTGCTGTAGCCGAGGATGTCATGGAAGCGCCGTCGACATCGACCAGACGACGTGCCACGCAAATGGGTATCAGTCGACGGTCTTTACAGCGAATTTTGGTACAAGACCGCCGCTGACCGCCAATCGATATACGCTCAAGCCATCCTTAATCACCACCAAGAGGAAGATGATTTTTCATCAAAAATAATCATGAGTGATGAGGGCCATTTCCATCTTAGCGGGTACGTAAATAAGCAAAATTTACGCTTCTGGGGCACTGAAAATCCGCGTGTAACCCACGAAGAGCCATTACACCCGCTCAAAGTCACTGTATGGTGTGCTGTTTTCGCTGGAGGAGTCATCGGACCTTTTTTCTTCGAAGACGTCGCGGGCCAAACGGTTACTGTGAATGGTGAGCGCTATAGAGCAATGATCAACGAGTTCTTTTTGCCGCAACTTGATGAATTGGGATTGAAAAACATGTGGTTCCAACAGGACGGTGCAACGGCACACACTGCACGTGCCACAACCGATATGCTGAAGGATGCATTTTCCGGGCGCTTAATCTCCCGTTTTGGCGATTTGCACTGGCCAGCAAGATCACCTGATTTGACCGCCCCAGACTTCCTTTTGTGGGGCTTTTTGAAATCGCGGGTTTATATCAACAAGCCTCAGACTCTTGCAGCTCTTAAAGAGAATATCCGTCAAGAATGTGAGGACCTATCGCCGGAAGTTTTAGCCAAAGTGATGGAAAATGCCATAAAAAGGGCTCAAATGACAATCAACTGTGGCGGCGGCCATTTACATGACATCATATTCTCGACTTGATGTAAAAAAAACTAAAAGACCAAATAAAAATAATCCACGAGAAGAATTAAAGTTTTTCATTTTTTTTTTTAAATTACAGCCAAAAAACATCGGATGTTTACTTTTGCGCCACCTTGTATATTTCAATAAAAGGACGAATATATTGTTGAATATTAGCTTGCAAATTTTCCTCTAATTAAAAGATCTTATCGAACGTAACCTTTGGTTTAATTATAACACAGTGCCTCATACAACAAGATTTATAAAATTTCTATATACATACTTCGAAGAAAGTAACCCCTTATCTATGTACATATATAAAAATTTGGAAAGTAAATTCCTTTCACGTTTGGAATGAACATAGGACTTATTCAGAAACTCCATATTTATGGTCCAATATTGATATTATTAGAAAGGTCTAATGTTGGTGTAATAAAAAATACTTCTAGGAAAAATAAATGCGCTAGGTGGCGCTAGAGACGAGTTATTCCGAAAATCTGTATTTCGATTCCGTATTTTTCAAGAAATTGAGCGAATAGTTAAATTAGATGATTTCTGACCAAAACTCTATATGTATATGAACTGATTAATACATTATATTGATTTTCGAAATCGTATGCAAATTCAATTCAGATGTGATGAACTGATGAGAGCAAAAAACGTCGTATTTGACTTATTCTTTAAAAACATTGAAGTAGTAAGTAGAAATATAGTTGATGGAATTGATGTAGTATACGAAACTTTTGTGTAGAAAGGGTGACCCACCTTCTTACCCCTGTGCCCGGATTTCCTCTCGGCGGCCCTGCATATACGTTTACTACATTTTCCAAAAATATGTTGAAAATATGTATAGAACCCCATTAGATAGCTCTGTACTCGAGATTTTCGCAAAATTCTTATACCATCTTCATACTGTACGGTAGCGTCATTACAAATACAAGAACTTAATGTATTTGTTTCTGCGTTTGGGTGGAGCGAATGGAAAGTCAAATAAAAGAAAGAAATCATGCATTTCCCAATAAGAACATAAGTAGAAAATGATAAAAAAACAAAACAAACAATTTTGACATTTTCCCTGCGCAGGGCGAATATAGAACAAGAATTCATAGAACGCCACCACCTTATATGAATTCGCCTTCACTGCAGCTTGACTGCAGCTTTTTACAAACAGATTGCGCAAATCAGGGCTGCACAGAGAATTAAATGTGTATTACATAAGTCCTGATCTTCTCAGTGACGAGATTTTAAAGACACATTTTGGTTCGTAAAAATTTTGCCAAATCAAGTCGACTGGCGAGATAATGACGATAAATGCGATAACTACAAGATTAAGTTTTGGTCTGGACGTGGTGTTATTTATAGTTCAAGGTAGCTGAAATCTTGCAAGCTTTGTGCAGAAGTTGTTTAGATTTTGAAAACCGCTATAAGTATTTGTAGAAGTAGTAAGCGCCGCAGACGCTGTCTCGGGTATCAATTATTTTTCTATAAGCTCAGTGCCTCGAATTACATTTTTTCACTTTACACGCATTTTCCGGAACGTTTCTACCATGAACTGTTGACACACTGTAAATAGTGTTTGCTATTATTTTTATCGCTTCGAAACAATAAATTTTCCAATTACTTAAATAAACGAATATACTTTAAGTTTGCAGATTCGCAGCTCTTTACACTGACATCAATTAAATCTAACAAAGTAGAGCAAATTAAGGCAGAAAAAGCTTACATTTGGTCAGCACATTTAATCCAAAAATTGCTGGACACCATTAGTTTGAATTTCATTATTTCAAGTATATGGCGGCAAAATATGACACAAAATGCCAACATGTTGCCATTTTATAATTTTCCTTTGACGTCAAATCGACGTATATGTATGTATATGTACAAATTTTGGCTGTTTTCATTTGACACCAAACTTGACGTAAAGCAAACCAAGCATTAATAGCGTTTTCTGTGAATGACTTTAGCCGATTAATTAAAATAAATAGCCGTCGGAAATGCTTGATAATTGTTTATTTATTATTTGCAAAAGTTTTATTCTCAATTATTATACGTAACAAAAATGAATGTCTTACCAGCTGTTGCCGAAAATCCATATGAAATTGCTAATGACATAAGTATGTATGTATGTATGTAATTTACAGTTAATATGTTTTTTTTTTGTTTTAAAATTTTAACGTTACAATAACACTCAAACACTTCACTAATTGGCGCTTTTAATTCAATTTTAGTCCAAATTCCAATAAATTACAAAATTCAGTTAGACTGCAAGTTGCAGCGGCAATTTTGAAAACCTTTTTTTTTTTGGCTCAAAATAATGTCACGCACAAAGGATCGTTGAAATAAATAAATTTTCTAAGCGTAGTAGGGATTTAATACAATAATTAAGCACTATGAGATCGGCGCGAAAAGCACAAAAAAAAACTGTTGCCGTTCCGAAGCGCACCCTGTCACTCGACCGTCAAAATTTCAACTAATGACTCCGCATCGCTCATTCAGCCAAACAGCGCCACCAACCACTAGCACACCATCAACGGCCAACAGCGAAACGTTAAACCAAAACAAAAAATATACCTATAAAAAAAATCTTCCACGCGCTCTACCTTGCTGTGACAACAACAAACCACCACACACACACACGCACACACACATACAGATGCACTACGGCCAACACCACCAATACCACAGTTTATCGTGCCTTTTGTGGAGCTCGAAACCACCGTCACCCAACAGCACCAACCACACCGCACACAAACACATACACACACGTCCCCTTTGGTGCGGATGGCAGTATGAGAGTGTATGTGTGTATGTGTGTGTGTGTTGAAGCGTCCGCGCGAGTGTAACCGCCGACCGTTGCGAATGCCAAGCAACGTAAAATGCCGTAACGGCAAGTAAAAGAAGAAGCAATAGCAACCCTGCAAAAATCGTTGGACCATGTGGTCCATTTGTGCTGTATTGGAGTACTTACAAATATGCTCCTCCGTTATGCAGTAGCGGACCAATTCAAGTCTCTACACCAGCTTATTGTTACCCGATCACTGCTCGTGTTTTAACGATCGTTATCTCTACACGATCTTGATTGGGCTGTGTTGCCAAGAGTGAACAATGAAGATTTAATTAAGTACTAAAAATAAATAAATTGACAATCAAAGCGAACTTGTAGCCGAATATATATTTTTGAGAACTAGTAAAATGATCGAAGATAAATTTTGGTTATTTATACTTCAGTTGCATCTATATAAAGTGTCAGTTCCGTATGCGTAAACTCGTAACATTTTGCAACATACAGATGGTATCTATTATGGCAACCCTTGCATGATACAACTGCGCAACTGGTTTTAAGTATACAGAATTTTTGAAAGTGAAATTGAGTTGCAAAGAGTGAGTTTTATTGGTTAATAAATTAAATTGAAATAATTATTATAAATTATTAAATAAAAAACAATATGCAGTGCAGTGCGCGTCACAGAAGACGAGTTATAAAATTGGAAAGGCTAAATTTTGCATTAAGATTGCAAAACGCAAATAACGTAACTGCGCAAATTGAATGCACCGATGAAGCAGCAGGATTCGAAAATGTTGAATCGGTTGGCTTCTTTAGTCATATACCGTCAGATGGAGAAATCTCGCGATTCTTTTCTTTGCTAAAAGTTTACTATTATAGTCAGCTAAAAGAGAAATATGTATAACATTTGTATGTGAAAATTCTATCATGTCAAATTTGCCTTCAATATAGTTATCAAATTAGCACCCCTATTGCGAATTTCTATTGTCGAACATCGACAGTTTTTGAAGTGCCGATTTCTCTTTGAATTTTCTGCCGTGACTTTGTTTTAATAGCTTAAAATGTTTATTATCGTAGCTGTGGAAGGGTGGTAGAGTAAGAATTATTATGACTGAGAAATCGACTATCAAAAAATTGTCAATAATCGACAATCGACACCCGCAATAGGGGTGTAAATTAAAAGTATTAAAATTTTGGTTTATGTTTCCAATATACGTGCATATAAGTATGTCAACATTTGTATTAGCATGAATAAAGGAAATTGAGTTTTCAATATAAATTCTATATTTTAAATTAGTTTTCCTTAAGCGGCA
This sequence comes from Anomoia purmunda, assembly GCA_951828415.1. Lineage (NCBI taxonomy): Eukaryota > Metazoa > Arthropoda > Insecta > Diptera > Tephritidae > Anomoia > Anomoia purmunda. Next base: position 47,762,867 of record OX639997.1, on the reverse strand, counting down.
AAATAGGTAGTATCGAGACTGTTCCTCTGTAGATGCTCCATGGATTAATTACCTCAGAGTAGTTTCGAAAGTACTTGCCCGTAGGTACTCCTTGGAGTAATTACCTCAGAGTAGTTTCGAAAGTACTTGCCCGTAGGTACTCCTTGGAGTAATTACCTCAGAGTAGTTTCGAAAGTACTTGCCCGTAGGTACTCCTTGGAGTAATTATCTCAGAGTAGTTTCGCAAGTACTCTCCCGTACTTACTCCTTGGAGTAACCTCTTGGAGTAGTTTTGTGCTACTCTGATGTCATGCAGAGCTGGAGTATATGGTCCTGCCCTAGGACATCGCAATGTTAATTGGACCACATTTTTTATATGCAATGCGGTTAGTTTTGGAGTACTCTGTGGCCCTAAAGGAGTACTCTTTACATGCATACAGGGAGTACTCGCAGTTTTTGCAGGGAATACCACGATCACTACCACACATCAACACACACACACCCGCACACACACATGCATGCATATGCATATCAATACACGCGCACAAGGAGGAGGCGTAACAATACCGCAACGAAAAGGCTACGCTATGAGTCAAGTCAAGGCGGTGCAGTCCAACTCGGCCGACCGGTTCCACAAGTTTGCCGCACGTCCAGGTAACATTTCGAAGCGTGTTTGCGACCAACCAGCAATGCTTAGATCACGGCACCCCATCATTTGTCATACCACCAAGTATTGAGCTGCGCGCTGATTGGCCACAACGACAGACCGATGGGCGTAGCAATGCAGCGCTTCGTTATGGCGGTGGTGTGCTCGAAACTCGCTATAGCGGAAAACTGTGAGTGTAACGAGCACACACAATCATACACACTATTTGAAGTACGCTAGCTGGCACAAATGCGGAGAGTGTGTTAGATACATACAGCAACAAATGCAAAGAAGACTTTTGTAGTGGTGTGGAGTGGTGCTGTATTTCGGCATTTTGTGCTGAGTACGGGTTGGCACAGTGGAATTAATTTTTGTTCTCATTTAACAAATACAGTAGAGAACTGCCTAGCTTGACCAAAAAAGTTCGGCTCATTTAAAAATTGTATAAGGATTTACTTTTATTTTGCTTATCTTTGGGAAAAAAATTAAAGCAGCGTTTCAGATTTATATAAAAAAATGAAAACAACATTTCAGATTTAAATGATAGCGATATGATTTACAGTATTAATACCCAAAAAAAATTAGTCATAACATAAAGAAATGAAAACTTTCTCAATCCACATCTGCTGCCAGAAAAGTCTGTCATTGTTGTATATTTTCTGTTGAAAAAAATTGGATAAAAATATCTGCTTGCTACTCCAACGGGGATGCCTAGTGAGCAATTGTTCTGTGAGGCAGGCCAGGTTTATGCCAGTAAGTATAATCTATTGCATGGGGAAAATGTTAATAGGCTACTATTTTTACTTCACAGATAAAATTTCGAGCATTAAAAATTAAACAACTGGTTCCAATAAAATTGTTAGTTGGAATTTAAGTAAAATTTAATTTTAATTTTCATTTAAATTTTTTATACTTCCAAACAAAATTCTAGTTCCAATTTGAATATTTTTAAATTTCGAATATTACAAATTAAACAGACAGTTCCACCATATTTTTTAAGTGAAATTTAAGTCAAATTAAATTTTAATTATTTTAATTCAGTTTGCCGGGAAAAATGTAAATTTTTTAAGTGAATCAAATAATAAAGCATATTTTCCCTTAAACGATAAATAAATAGTTTGTTAAACCTGTCAAATTAGTTAACAGAAATCTCAACTCAAAGCTGGTAGAATTTAATAAAAATTTAAATAGGCTAAGATAGATATTTAAATAACATTAAAAACTAAAATAGAATAATTAAATTGCTTCGTGATACCAGCTATAAGTTTCTTATTGTTATTTCTTCAAAAATATGTAGGTTGTCATGAACTGAAATGGATGTCATTTAAACTAATGAACCTTTTTTAACAGCAATATTAAAAATTTCGAATTTTGAAAAATTCATTGATTATTTATTATTTTAGACCTTGAAAAAGTTCGGTCGTTTTCCAAAAATTAATATTGAGAAAATCCCCTTTTTGGATTTTGGTATTTTCAAACATTTCCTTCGTCTATATTGTTACCCCGAAAATTTGCTGTCATGAAGTTTAAAACTTTAACTACTCCTCTTCCCTAACAGTTTCGACTTCTTACAAACTTTATTAATTGTCAAAAGTATTCCTCCACTATAAGAATTATAAAGCAATGTAAAGAAAGTAATATAAAGTAAACATTTTCGAAAATAGTTTGTATAAATTATAAATACCCAACAATTTTACCAATTCCTGTCCTTGGGTAGAGGCGATTAATTCGATTCGAGTTCCTTTTTTATTTTGTTGCGTTAAGCCATTGAAATATCAATAAAAACTCCCACGTGACTAAGCAAACTTCATTTAATTGAAAGTATGTTGATATTTCAATAGTTTTAATTAAGAAAGTGTATATTGTATAAGCACTTCAATATCTATCCACAATTCAGTATCTGCTGGCTTTGTTTAGAAAAAATTTAGGTCACGCTTGGGCGATAACGCTTTGGTTTTATTAAAGTAACAGTCAATAAACATAAAAACAGTATTCGATATCAATAGGTAGTTTTCTTATATACTTTAAATTCTTAAAATTCTGTAAGGCGCTTTTTTTCGGACACCGCCCGTAAATTTAAATAACTTGATTGCAATTTTTTTCTTCCATTAATGATTTTAACTAAAAAATATATATACCTAGGTATGTACCTTAGAATTAAACACATTTAATATCGATCTCAAGCAGTGACTTAAAATAAAAATTTTGTTTACCATATTTAATACCTAATTTTGTAGAATTTAGAGTTTGTTTGTCTTGTTTATGTCTTTTTTGTATAGGCTGAATCTTGAAATTTCTTGCTTACCAGAAGAGAACACGAATATCCCGGGATCAGTAAACAAGGATCACTATAGACAAGAAAACAAAAACAAACTTTAAATGGTTTGCGAAATCAAAGTATACATTAATTATATTAATAATTGAAATGAAAACTGCATACAATTATCTACAATTTCTTGCCAACTGATTTGTGTAGCTATCTAAGTAATAGATCTGGAAACTTAGCATATGGTTATACTTAACTTTTGATTACCACATTTTTGGCCGTTTTATATGTAGATGTTTACCCATATTATGCTGCCAAGAAATTCATTAAATTTTCTTTATTGCTTTAAATAAAAATTTAGTAGGAGTCCCAGTTGTAATACTATTTATTTTGCTACAAAACCTGACATATGAGTTCAAACTTTATTTACTGGAACATGATATGCTATTCCTCATATTCTTTTTTTTTTGGTTTTTTTTAGTTTATTATTTAGTTATTGGCTTTTCCTGAGAAACAATCTATACATTAGCATGAATATTAAGACATTTAATTATTGACGTATTTACCTTAGATCTGCAATCTATTGCCCACAAAAAGCGATGCAGGACCAGCAGATTTCTTATTACTTTAAGTTGTGGTGTTGGAATGGATTGTGTTTTTTATATAGAGTGTGAGTAAAAATAAATTGACAAAGTCCACAAAAAGTTGTATATAAGATCACACAAATAAGGAAAATTATTTGGCTAAACCGCAAACCTGAAAATTTTCAGTACTGATGGTATTTTGAGCGCAACACTGACTCAGTAGGAAGCATGAGAGTGAGCAGTAGAGCTATATGCTTGTGTATGCGGTAAAATTGATGTGCTAGAGTGAAATGTAAGATCACATTTCTTGACATCGGTTTTTGCATTGCGGCCTTAATGAACTGAAAGCTACTGTCAATTATACTATCAATTGACTGACACTATTCTTGCAGGGAAATTTCAATAATTTTAATTAAATTCATATTAAAATTGTTTTTTTGTTTTGTTATATAAATTACGCATTTTGTTCCACTGTATACATACCACTACAATACTTTTGAATAGAACATAATCAATATTGTGTCGTGCCAGTTCTCACAAAGAAAAACAACAAAAGTAAATATGTACACTCGGAAAGAGTGGAATGAGCAGAGAGGTCAACAATTCCGAAGTAGGCGGTTATGTTGAGTAGTTAGGGTAAAACGGCAATGCGTTACTCCAGCATAACTTCTTGCGTAACTGTTTCACCCACGTTACGGCCAATCGGCAAAGCCAGAACAGAATAGAACGATGCTACACAACTACATACATACATAGTACATACATGCGAGTCATATCGCGTCAGAGTCGAAGCCATGGAATGCTATGCCACGCCACGCCACGCCACGGCAAGGCCACAAGCCGTGGCATGAAACGCTCCTCTAACTACTCGCTGCGCTCCCTTCTCCTCACAATATTCTACACTTTGTTGATGGTATAAGTGACATTGCGCCATTTTGTTGCGCGCTTACAGGAAAATCGAAAACCTGCTGGTGTGAGTGCGTGTGGGATGCGGCAGTGGGCGTAGAGTGAAAACGCTTTACGGAACAAACTGTAGCCGCGGCTCAACACAAAACGTTAATTGAAAATGACACAATTGTTCCTCGCTTCTTGCATTTTGTATATATTTTTCAACTTGTATATGTACAAATGTGTGTTTGTATTTGCTTTTTTTTGTGTAGATTTACAATGGCGAAAGTCAAATGAAAGAACACTGCAAGTGCCGCTGCCAGATAAAAGGCAGTATGAGCTCGGGCTAATACTCTTGGGGATTTTGGTGGAGACAGAGAAGTTGGTAGATTCAACTATATTAATTGAATGTTGAAATCGTTTAATCGTGATAAGCGAATGCTCGACGGATTTGTGTGCGCTGTGATGAAAGGACTTAATTTCAGTAGGGAAGGTTTTTTTTATTTTTTATTTAATACAAATCGATTCAATAAGGTGAATGTTGATCTACTGAATTGTGTACCTATTGCGTTAGCTGGAGTCTTAGAAGGGAAACGAAAGAAACATGTCTACCACCCCACGAAAATTATGGGAGGTTGGTTAATTTTATAGATTTCAATAAAAAAATTTTGGCCCAAGAGTAAATAAGTGGGTACCAAGGAAACTTTATGATATTATATATATTTTATAGGGGTTTTTTATGTCTCATTCTCAATTTTAAAAAAATCGGTTGGAATGTAGAACCAAAACAGACAAAACAGCCCGTGGAATTTTTCAATGAAATCCAAACTGATCGCACTATCTCTTAAGACCAATTGTACGCTGTATCAACGATTCAAAGCTGAAGATTTTTTTGTGCAGGAAGCCCCGAGAAGAATAGTCAAACTCTTCGGCCGGTGAGATGGATGTGACTCAGGTAAATGTAAAAGTTGACTAAGATCCACGAATGATACAAAAAATGACAACTAGAAATTGGGGCTTGATGGGGCCATGGTAATGCCGTGCAGATTGCCTAGTAATCCATAGTACAGAAAGAAATATGCTCAATGGGTCTTACTAATTTTGAGTGAGAATCAGAACGAAGCTCGAATAAGTTTTGCTCAATATTTCTACAGAAAGTTCGAAAATGAAGGGTCTAGCAATTTTACTATATACGCAACAGATAATGAAACTTGGTTCTATAACTATGACTCGGAAAATAAACAGAATTCAATGCCATTAAGTCGACAGAAGGCAAACGCACCTGTTAAAGCAAAGCGCTTACAATGGGCAACGAAAGTGATAATCTCGGTTTAATGCACCCGACCAAAAATTGTAACTATTAATTTCGAAGACACTGACCAGACCGTAATTACTCAACCCAAACCAAGCCCAAATGATTATGGCGTAGCCAGATCGGATCAATCGGAAAATTAAACCTCTAAAAACCACATCGCCTAAATTATAACTAACCGCTTCTTCGCTTATTGCCAGTATCATTGATTTTACAAATTTTTTTTTGCTCTTGATCATAATATTTACATATGGAATAAAAAAAATTGTTTCAGATGCCACTTTTATCCCGGCCCTGATTATGTGCAAATATTTACGAAGACTATGACGACGGGTAACAGGAGGTTTCAGTAGGCAAAAGGTTTGGAGTTCACACTCCTCTTAAAATCTTAAAACTGTTCTAGCATCGTGAAATTACTACGAGTGTTTTTCAGTCAGAGGTTTTTGCTATTTGGAAGGCTTGCAGAACCCTTCTTCGTTCGAGTGACGTGGGTTTCTTATCGTTTTTTTTTTTAGACAACCAGGCAGCAATCCAGACTCTCAGCGTCGGATTGGTAACATCTAGCCTGAACTTAACGCGTCGTCACAGCGCTAATCTGATGTGGGTGCCAGGCCACCGAAATATTCCAGGCAACGAAAAACCGAACGAGCTAGTCCAGAACGGTTCCGCCCTAGATACCTCAGAGGCCGTAGAAGTTATCGTGCCTTTGGCGGGTATGCAGAAGCCTGTTGCCTTCATTCAATGTCAAAATTCATTATACTCTCATTAAAATGATTCGGATGGACGTCTCTATGCTAACCACTGTTTTTACCGGTCACTGGGTCCCGCGTACTCATGCTGTCCGAATGGGAGCGGAACACATATGCCTACTGACGCAGCTGTAGCTCACCATGTGCGGAAAAGACGATGGTACATCTCATCAGCAGCTGTTCAAGTCTTTGCGGAACTAAAATGAGATTTATGAGCAAATCCTTTTTTGAAATCCTTGAAGAGTTGGGTAACATGAACGAATGAATGATTTGCTTAGGTTCTTAAAGTCCACGGGCTGAATCTAAGACGACGCAAGGAGTTTTCCTCTCTTTTCTCTTCCCTTTTTAATTAACTGTTCTTTCTGATTCGACGGCGAGTACGTGGTATTAAAACGACAATAATTGGAATTCTTTACTCGCCACTGCAACCAACCAACCATCATGAAATTTATACACTTTTTCTTAAACTAAATTATCGAAAATATTGTATAATTTCCACTTTTTCGTGCACAGCTTTTTGACTCCAAATTGGATTTAAGTTGCTGCGAATATTTAATGCTGGCTATTATTCAAAAAGTTTTAAACCGATCTGAAACCAAACTATAACAAAAAAAAAAAAGATTTCATACTTTTCTGGTTGAGCGATTTCAAACTGATTCAGCTGGATTTGTATGTCTCTTTAATATAATTTTTGTAAAATATATCGTACTAATATATTAACCCATTAACTATGTGCTAGCGATAACTAGAAGATTAACCGTTCGTTGGTCTTTAGGTAGAATTCTACCCAAAATTTAAAAGTAAATAAAATATACCCAATAAAGAAGCAGCAATCGAATTAAAACTCAATGAATTCGTTACGAAACTTTTTGTGAACAAAATCTATTATTTTTGAGTGCTATCTAATAAATGTCGTTATTTGTATGGATAATTATTTGTTTCCCACTATCTACTAAATTCAAAGTCATCCTCGTGCTCCTCATTACTTTTAAAATTAAGAGACCGATATCTTTCTCTGAATGAGCCACAACCAGCTAAACGTTCAAAAGTAAAAGTGCCAAATAATCAAAAAGAACGTGAACGATGTGAAGGTTTTAACAGTCAGAACATAAACAAGTACAAAAAGAACAAACAGGGCTTATATGTTGCTTTTGTAAAATACCGGCCTGGAGAAGAATGTAAATTGTGGTTTCATAATAAATAAAAATACAAACGATTCACTGCTTTGAAATTTTTTTGTACCAAATATATCAAATCTCAGTAAGGGTAGAAATCGATTTTTAAGGTGAACGTAAGGATAACTCATAGGTTTTCATAAAATATGAATGGCAACAATATCAATGGTCTCAGTCAACGGTAATTTAGTTTAAAACTACACTCGAACATTAGGAAATTAAAGTGGCCTAATAAAAGAGTTATGCTTAAGGTGTACCTAAATAACCGGTACTATACCTAAATTTTTGGTTCAGTACCGTGTACCGAAATGAAGCTTTGGGTACAAGCAAATGTACCGAAATATTCAGATGTATGAAAATTTTTAGGAAACAAAAAAACAAATTTGTTTTAATTTTACATTTAATTGTTATTAAGAATTTTTACAACACTGGCTTTTCAAGAACTTGGTAGCACTATTTGTAACGTTAAATTTTGAAAGCTTTGTTTCTTTATTTTATCGAAAATATCGATGACTTCCCCATCACTAGCTCAAATGAAAAAGTGCAACATGTCAAGAAAGCGTGGAGTGAATGTTTTCAACGAAAACTTAAAAGAAAAATATTTATTTATTAAAAAAACAATAGGTGATAGTGATGTGCGATGCGATGTGTGTACAAAATACTTCAATATTGCTCACGGTGGCAAATCAGATATTGAATCGCATATAAAGCCAATGCATCACCAAAATGCATTAAAATTAGCATCGGCCTCTCATTCAATGACGGAATACTTTAAAAGTGCTACATTGGCTAAGTCTGATTTAGAAATTGCAGCTTGTGAAGGCGTCTGGGCATACCACGTAATACAATCTAATCTCAGTTTTCGTTCCACCGATTGTTCGTCCAAAATTATTCGGAGCTGTTTTCTATGGTAAAGTTTCATTGCGCTCGCACCAAATGTGAGAGCATCGTTACTAATGTGATTGCACCGTATGTTTGCCAAGAATTACAAAACGACTTGCCGGATATCAATTTCGACACTTTAATTACAGACGCGTCTAATCATGGTAACATTAAAATGTTTCCCGTTCTTATCCGATATTTTTCGGTAAATAAAGGAGTGGAAATTAAAATTATCGAATTGTCATCTGAAGGCGGTGAAAGTTCAGATATTATAGTAAATATGTTGAATAATGCAATCGAAAAGTTCAATCTAAAAAGCAAAATTGCTGCTTTCTGTGCAGATAACGCACCAAATAATTTTGGAAATCGTCAGCGCAGTGGATCTGATAACGCATTTTACAAATTGAATGTGCTCTACCCTGGAATAATTGGCTTTGGGTGTTGTGCACATATAGTACACAATGCTTTAAAAAAAGCTTGCGATAAAATGCCGATTGACGTAGAATGCATTATTGTAAAAATATACTCACATTTTTATTTGTTCACTGTGAGAGTTTCGAAACTTAAAGCATTTTGCGATTCCGTCGATGTTGAGTACCAAACAATTTTGGGCTACTCTAAAACTCGATTTTTGGGCCTACTGTCAGCTATAGATGGAATTTTGAGAGTTTTTGACGGTTTAAAAGAATATTTTCTTCAAGAAGAGTGTAGCGCAAACATTTTGAAAACGTTTTTTAAAGATCCGATGGCCAAAATTTGGCTTCTTTTTTTGCGGGATCAGGTAGATTTAACTTGTTTCATATCACTTTTATATATTATATACATTTTTACACAATTTATTTAGGCAGCACTCTTTAATCGAACGGCTAAACTAATTGAATCCGATTCCGTCTCAGCCATGGAAGTTGCACAAACCCTTACAACGCTCGTAGAATCGCTTGAATCACGAAAAGACAATGATTTTTTGTCTACTGTCGTTCAAAATGAAATTGATAAAGCAGTCGTCGAAGAAAACATTACAAAAGAACTAGTTTTGATGACGACCCGTCCGTTTTATGGTTTTTATAATCCATCTATTTTCTAATGGCAATTGTTTATTTTATTTTTATTTTTAGCGGAATGTATTGACTACATCCAAAAGTGGACCGTTCACTTTGAACACTTAAAGATATTCGCTTGGTCTGCACTTGAGAGGATTCCAGATTGGGAGTCTATTCAAACTTCTGCCAAATTCATTGCATCAAAACATCGTTTCAATATTGAATCGAACGACACTGAATTATTTGATCAAATCACTTTTCTAAAAAGATACGTTATTGCAGAAAAGATCCAGTCTTGGAAAGAAAACAAAACTGCAACCGACCAACGTTGGGTGGAAATCTTTCAATATTTTGCAAAAAATCATATAACTCACCAGCACATACTAACTATTGTTTCCTATATTCTCTGTTTGCCTGGCACATCAGCTACGGTCGAGAGAATTTTTTCTTTGATCAAAGATATCTGGTCCGATGATAAGTCACAATTACAAATTGAAACATTGAAATGCATTTTGTACGTAAGGTACAATATTAAAATGACATGTCTGGAATTCTATAACTTTCTCAAAAATCAACCACAAATGCTACAAGCGATAGGCTCTAACGCAAAATATACATTTAAAAAATGCAAATAATAAAAAAATACGTAGCACTTGATTTTCCGCATTATTTTACTTTTATAATTTGCTAAAAATAAAATTTGTAATGGATTTTATAATAATAACCGCATATATGAAAAAAAAATCAAAATGAACAAAATTATTTTTAATGTACCGGATTTTACAAAAATAAAGGTGGTCACCTTAGTTATGCTCTAAGTAATTTAACATAAAACATATTCGAAAAAACCAAAAAAAAAAACAAACAGGTTCAGTCATTCAATTAATTTCGACTTGAAAGATTTCGGCCAACAAACAATAACAATTAAATTTACATTCAAATTTAACATGCGAACAAAGCAACAACTTCGCATATGTTATAATTTTTGTTACACATATTATTTTACGATACGACGTTAAATCTGAATATACAGATATTTTAATACCTTTCCAACTTTTACTATAAAATTCAGTACAAATTCATTCGTACCAAGTTGATGTACCTTAGAGGTTATGAGAATGTCTAATATTTACATACGTTCGAAATAATTTACCTAAATGTGAGCCCTTGGTTGTTTGATGCCTTCTCGTGCATATGAATGATAGTTTGATGAAGACTCGCCTACCGTTAGCCTTTAATTTGTTCATCATATTCAAGTATTTACCTGAACGTATAGGAGTTCTTTACTCTAATCGGTCACAAATTACAATCCAAAGTTTTCTGTAATTTTTATCATCTACTAGATTTGTGGTAATACGCAAATCTACTACATGCGTCACATATTTATTCATGTAAAAACATATCCGGTTTATCGCGTATTGTTATGCAAAAATTTTCGCGATACTTTACGTGTCCTTTAAACCAAAACATTTGCCAAACATAAAAATTACCATCAAAGTATATACAAAAACATAACCCTCATCATGATACTCATATGTACATATGTGTGTATGTATGAACATAAAACATATACAGCCACACAAATATGCAAACACGATTGTGTTGCAATAAGGAGTTGATGAAAAAAAAAGGAAATACTAAAAAAAGCTGTACAGAGAACAAAATATTTCGATGCTTATGATTATTTCAAATTAACAAAAAGGCTCAGACTAAAAATTGTGGTAGTTTTCTTACAAAATAATTGGTAGGCAAATGTTATACTTTGATATTGATAACACTGCGGAACAAAATTTTGCGGTCGGAGATTTTTAAGTCGACTTAGGGTAATTTGGGGGCGCTGATTACGAAAATAATATCAGTTTTGTCGAATTGGCTCTAGTCTTTCAGATAAAGACTTTTAAATATTTCACCAAAAAACCTAATTAAAAATACCAATATGGATTTAAATTATATTTTTATTACGCGCCTGTATATAAATAATACAAAAATAAAAAAAAATATTCTTTTCATTAATTAATTTTAAAAAAATTACAAAAAACTTTTTGTGTAGGACCTCCCATGACGTCGTTGCTCAGGACAATCACGTATTAAGTTCCAGCAGTAGTCTGCCATCATGTGGTCGTCCCATCGACCATGGTATTTTTCTTCCATTATTTTTATGTCCTGGTGGAACCGTTCACCTTGTTCCTCACTGTAATCGCCTAGGTTGTCCGGGAATTTGTCCAAATGACTATGTAAATAATGTAATTTAATGCTCATTTTAGCTCCTAGTTTGCGAAAATTGAGAAGCATATCCGCAACTAGTTTTGTATAGTCTGGTGATTTATGATTTCCCAAAAAATTGCTGAGTACATTAACAAAGCTTAGCCAGGTTTCAGATTCAATTTGTGACATATGGTTTAAGAATTCCGTGTCTTTTAGAAGGGTATGTGAAGTGGTGGAAGAATGATTTTTTCTCGGCTTATCAGTTGGTCATGAACCACATTTGTTGTTCCTACCTCCATATTTTCTCTCACCGGCCAGTCCTTTCTAATCCAATGTTCATTTCTTGCACGACTGTCCCATAAACATATAAAACAGGGTTATTTAGTATACCCACTTCGTTGGCCCAATAAAAAATTGAGGAATAATTAAATTAATACAACTGGAACTGGGTCATATAATTTTTTTTCATTAATTTCTTAAGTTTCGTTTATCTCGAGAACTAGAGCCAATCCAAAAAAAAAGTAAAAACACAGTTCATAAGCCTGCTACTAATGTTAATAAAAACTATTAACAAAATCATGACCGCAGGTTTTTTTTTTTAATTTTTGTTACGCAGTGTAATAATTGAATGTTGTAACTAGAAATCCTATTTTCGTGTATCCCTCTTACTTTTTTCAAAAAATTTTTGCATTCTTCCTTGTAACAACCTTCACATCGTCCACGTCCTTTTCGATTAACTGACACTTCCACTTAGAACATTCAGCTGATAGTGGGGAATCGGAGAAAGAAACAGACAACTCTTCTTATAAAATCGCCTGTCCATTACATAGCACTCAAAAGTGATAGATTCCGTTCAAAAATAGTTAGACGACCAGCTCATTGAGTTGCAGTTGGATTCAAGCTTAGTTTATTGTGTATATTATATTTTAATGTTCAATTTTGGGTAGAATTCTACCCAAAGGTCAACGAACGATTAGAGCGTGTTTAGTGAAGCTGGAAAATATCGAGGCATTGCCCAATTCACTATCAGAAAAGTGTTGATAGACCCTCGAAACCTCCATTTTTTTGCGAAAGAAAATAAAACCCCGTGATTGTCGTATTCGATGCAATATTCCATTGAAAATTCGACTAGTTTTAAACCGATTTTAAAAATTTCAAAAGTTCTGAAAACAGTTATGAATTACCGTTAAAATTAAAAAATAAAAAGCTAATAAGCAGTTATTTTCGTACCGGATGCAATATTCCATTGAAAGCTCGACTAGTTTGAAAAAAAGCATTGTTATGCCCCTTTAAAATTATATATGTACATATATAAATCTATTATGAAATTGAGATTTTTAGAAGTTTTCATATGCCAAACCTTAAAAAAAATATTTTGCTTCATTTTTTCATCATCGACCATCGCTTACTGTAAATACTTCTATGATATATGTAACATTTTTTATAAGAAACTAAAATTCAAATTTACGCTGACTAAAACGATACCTATATGAAATAGGACTAAAAATGTCAAAGTAAAGAAATTTTTAAAAGTGTGCGTAATGAATTGTTCACTCCTTACTACTTAAAATGTCAGTTTAGCAAAAAGTGTATTTTTGTAAAATTTTTGGAAAATGTCCGTAACACCGCCAATTTGTATCGTAGAAGCACATTTTGATGAAAATAATGGGTGTAATCGTTGGACACGATTCGATTGAAAAATTTATCGATATCGATTTGAAGTGATTACGAACTTGATGAATTGTCATCCGGACATAAATAGCTAAAGACTATTCCCCAAACAGCACCAGCCTACCTAAATTCGTTTTGCGCTTACGACGAAGGTTAACACAACTTTCATCCTCATTACCACTTCAGAAAGGAATGATTGCATCCATTTTAAATCTTTATCTACATCTATATATAAAAATTAATCGTGGTTTGTTCGGCTGCTTAAAACTTGAAACAAACTGGACTAAAATGGATACTTCTTTCTGCGAGTTTATTAGCAATTGCTCCGCGAAAGTCTAATTTACTTAAATTGTACACAAGTCGAGGGCCTTGCAATAGGGACGCTACAAAAGTAAACCGATCGTGACAGCAAACGACGCCATATTTTTTCCCGCTCTTTTGACATTTCTCTGCAGTAAGGTTTGCCATTTCATCATGGAAAGATATACGATCTAACAACGAGCCGAAATTATTAAAATTTACTACCGACATTCGGAGTCAATGGCCTCAACTTTAAGAGCGCTACGTCCAATTTATGGCCGTCGTCATTTCTGGCTGAATGGCTTCGTCAATAAGCAAAATGTGCGTTATTGGGCAGGCAGTAATCCACACGTACTCCATGAGTCAACATTGCATCTCGAAAAAAATTACGGTTTGCTGCGGTTCATGGGCCAGCGGCGTCATTGGGCCGTACTACTTCCGTGATGAGCAAGACCGGCACGTTACTGTGAATGGGAATCGCTACCGCTCAATGAGAACCGTATATTTTTGGCCCGAATTGGATGATATGGGATTGGACAATATGTGGTTCCAACAGGACGGTGCCACAAGCCACACAGCGAATGTCACAATCGAGTTATTGAAAACCAAGTTTGGTGAACGTGCTATCTCACGAAATGGCCCAGTCAATTGGCCGTCTCGATGGTGCGATTTGACGCCGTTAGACTTTTTCCTGTGGGGCTACGTCAAGTCTATGGTCTATGCCAAGAAGCCAGCGTCTGGACTTCTGCAAGCGTACTCGTGGTGTCCATGCAAAAGAAATCGAGTTCCATACATAATGGCATCGAATGCACTTTCACAGGAATAAAGAATTTAATTCATATCCCAAACCGCGTTTGTTTTATTTAAAAAAACTTTTGTAGCGTTTCTATTGCAATACCCGATATATAAAATATTAAAATATGAGTTGCAAATGGTTCGTTCATTATATATTTTAGAGAGGATTGGCACCTTTTTGAAAAGTCAACATTTTTTTTTAATTCTACACAAGTTATACGTGAGAGAAAGCGAAATGCGTTTTTTGAATACGTATGCAAAGTGCAATTAATAAATACATAAATATAAGCCGAACAACGACTCTGGCGGTGGAGTCGAATATTTTTAAAAACCGTATTTACAGTTAGATTTTAAATTTTGCAACATATGTATGTAAATATAAATTTAAGATATCTATGAAAACCTTATTTATAGTCCGATTGGATTCATATATTAGCCAAATAAATAAAATAAATTAAATTTGAAAGTTAGAGCAATAAGGTGCGGTGTAGTCGCGAATTTTCAAATAGCCGTATTTACAGCCCGATTTCATTTCAATTCAAAACATTTTATATTAAAATTGGAGTCGATAGGTGGCTCCCGACCCGAGATATAATATATGTACCTAAACATATAAAATCATTATCCAATTATCTCAACTTGGGATCAGCTAGTTATTTCATAAATAAAACTATACGACACAACAGTTTTACTTTGTGGGTAAAGCAGTAAATCGACGGTAACAATGAACCCATGAAATTTTTCGAGAGTTTCTTCCTTATTAATATACCCAATGTATTTAGCTTCATAAACTGCACTCTGGAAACATTTAAAATCGAACAAAAACTAAACCCATATTTCATATAGCGATACTTTAAAAAAATGCAAACAATTTATATTTCAGTTATTGGTGAAACGAACTTAATTTAAATTAAGTATAATGCACATATGTTCTCTAAGTGTATTAACAAAAAATTGAAGCGCTATAGCAAACCTGCCCCACTACTGTTCTCTGTAAAAATGCTGTGCAACCTTCAGTCGGGCATAGGATGTAAGAGGACGCAAGGATCTGCAGCTGAGCTGATAACATTCGAAACACAATACCAAATGCCGTGTGCTATAATCACGCCTTCAGCACTCATCCTTGTCAATTTCTCACATATTCTCACACACAAACACATAAGGCCTAAGTTATATAGTGCATATGGATATGTATTGCACCCGCCCACTTAAACACCCGAGTGTTTTGCCATCACTTCAGCGACGCTTGATGCTAACCAGAACTTTTCCCATTCAACGAAGCGCAACATAATAAGATCAACGCCTGTCACTGTCATCTGTCTGTGGCGACCTCCATTCGCATTCCCATTCGCATTCGTTGTCGGCCGCTTCTCGGTAGCTGTCCGCCCACTTTGTCAGCGCGCCCACTGTCGGTACTCGGCGAAGCTTGACTGTCAGCGAACGTGCGGATTTGTGTGGGTATCACACTGGCTATCACCGACAACAACGGCAACATGTTAAGCTACTTTGACTTTGGCGTTGCTGGTTGACTTCTCAGCCCCGCAACCAACCGCTGAAAGTCCCTTCAAAATGCTACATGGTGTTTCAAATGTGTCTTGCATTTCTCTGCTAATTCAGCTTTCACATTGCTCCCTTTACGCCACCCTACTCAGAAGCATTGACGTTAAGGAAACATTTGCCACTAAAGCGTCGCAGGATAATCATCACCCAATGCGTCCGCCGCTTAACAAGCAATTACCGCATAAATCTGTGTGGGAAGTCCTTTTGACGAGCGATCTCGATATGCATGGAGAAGTTTTTTTTTTGCTGAGTGGCCTAACCGGTAGAGTTGCTTATTGTTAACACTAACTCTACAAACGGCTTGGTGGCTGGTAATCCGCTGTTGTAATCAGCGCATTAACTTTGTATGACTCTTCTTCCCAATCGTTGTTTATTATTAACTAGTTTTTTTTTATGGATATTTCAACAAATCAAATCAAACACTCAACTCGACGACTGGATAGTGGTGGGAAATCAATTTCGTTTAGTTTGAGGGTTGCTCTTTTTGTCACTTGACGATTTTTTAGGTTTCACTTCGCATACTTTTGAGTGGCCGCGTGCCGCTGGTGCTTGACTTTATCCCGTATTGTTACGTCCCTCCTCAGCCATGCGTTTGTTATCGCGATTAATTTTACAATTGAATTATTTTGCTATTTAATTTAATTTATAATTCCGTTTAGCGATATTTTCGTTGTCATTTTTTGTGGCTCATTTTCTTTTCACACAATGTTGATGAATTTTGTGCATATGGGCAGTAATCAGATTAAGTTAATTCATAGCCGCAGTTATGAGCGTGTTTGTATACAAAATTTTGCAAGCGTCGATTTCTGGATCTGAATTATTGTATATTGTAAAGTTTCCATATATTATCATCAGAGCAGTAGGGAGCTCTTTTGGCGCCCTAAGTCTGCTGCCGTCAAAATCCTGAAAAAGTGTATTTCTTCTAACACATGCACTGTGTGCTCAAAAGTAATCCAAGAGGGCTTGATAGATTCTACTGTGGCAGTGCAACGGGTTTTTGATAAATTTTCAATTGCAATAGCGTTTTCAAGAACCTTTAACGCGCTTAGCGAGTAGGTATAAAATGAAAATGCCGACTGTGAAAAATCTTGGATCTCCCCATATATTTAAAGCTGAGCACAGTGATATCACGGGGAATTGTGAAGCAGATTAGTTATCCAGTCAAGGTACAGTGGAAAACGACTCTTTAAGCAAGGAGCTTATCGGACCACCTACCGGCTACTTCCGAATGAATGGGCTTGCGATCAGCTTAGTGAGTGCCCGACAGCTAATAGAACAAGTAGGGTCGCGAGTATCTATTTGGCCACATCAGTAGACTGAATGAGGCCACGGAAGCTTCTATAGTTATCCAAGATGCAATGTCCTGGTAGAGCACTGCCCAAAGGGAACCATGAATATCGTATAGATCAGGTATAGCAGTCGCGTTTGACTAAAACAATCCACCAATTATCCCTTAGGCTAATCGCTCACACACTTCTCGTTCGGGACGAATCAATTAGAACTTTCTCTCAGTTTCTAGTTCACCTTGCTCTCTCACTGATGATAAACACAGGACGAAAAGAAAAAATGCATTATATATCCAAAATAAAGAACGTATATTACAAAGCAGCTGCATGTCGGCTCAGTTCCTGTGCCAAGAAATGTTGTCTTATTTCACCACACCAGAAACCAATTGGCTCCAATCAAATCCCTATATTAATCAGCAATAGTCAAGTTAGTGCTGGCATGGTGAAATGAAACAAAGTTTTCTGTTAGACAAATGGAGGTTGGTGATGCAAATTCTTTGCCCAAAAGCGCTGGAATAAAATACTTGTTCTTTATTGTCGGAATTAACTTAGAGTTTCCATGTTTCACATGCCATCTTCTAGTTACTCATAACATATCTATCCAATTATCTAGCGCCAAAGTAGCTTTTCATTGCAAGGGGCTTACCCAACTAGAACATAGTTTGACACTACCTAAAAAGTCTATCCTAACTCAGGATATAAGCAGGGCCTAGTCAAGAAAATTTTCAGTTCGGAATTTTTTTCAATGACCGAAAATAATTGTTGTTTGCATTTGTTTCAGATTAAAAAAAACTTTGGGAAGAACTCGTTCAAACCTAAATTCGAATATATCGATCTAACCCTTATATTATGTATAGGTATAGCATAACAAATCTGATCTGATTTTTATTTGGGAGATTTTTTGCTTTAAATTGTTCAATTCATCAATATTTTCGTTATTTTTTAACCTTTATTTTTTCCTTAAAATTTGATCGACATGTTGCGGTTTTCATATTTTCGATTAAAAATAATCCTTATTTTAAGATTCAAAATTTTCGGATCATATTTGAAAGGTATTTTGAGATTTTTGTTTTTTCGAACGTAAAACATAAATTAGTGTTGTTGTTGTTATTACCATCGCCGATACATTGGTTTGCGTTTATTGTGATAGCATTTTTTTAATTATACCGATTATTTTTTATCGAAATTGAAAAACACGCGTGCACCTAAGTGCGTGAGGCAATGGTAAAACCTCTTTGTAGTAGTAGAAATTAGTAGAAGTAGTCGTAGTAATTAGTAGTAGCGAAGAAGTAAAAACAGTGGGAGAATGTAAGAAAAATAGTGGTAGAAATTAGTAGTGGCATCAATAAAAATAGTTTTAGAAATAGTGATAGAAACTACTAAAAATAATGGCAGAAATTAGCAGTGGCATTTAAAAAAAAATAGTAGTATAAATTAGTAGAAATATTGGTAGCCAATTATAGTAGCATCAGTGAAAATAGTGGTAGAAATTAGTAAAAAATAATGGTAAAAATTAGTAAAAATAGTCATAGAAAGTAGCCAAATTAGTGGTAGTAATTAGTAGGAGCATTGGTAACAATAGCCGACGACAGACAGTAAAATTAGTGGTAGAAATTTGTAAAGCGATTCTGGCGATACTTTCGTTACACGATTCTGATGCGGCATTCGTTATGCGATGTAAAAAATCATTCCCGCTAAAGAAGTTTTACTTCAAAAATCAAAACAACAAAATATCGATCAAATATGATCGTAAAAATTTAAATAAAAAAATAACGATTATTTTTGATTAAAAAATCACAATATAACGAATAAAATTTGACTTTTTATAAAAAAATATAACAGTTACGAGCCCTAGTTTTTCCATGCAGTTTTCTTTAATATCTTTTCTAGTTAATAGAATAAAAAAATATTATCATAGTTCATACTGCCTTTCCGTGGGTCACTTTGCAGTCTCCAATTTCCTCGCCCGTCATTTTTTTTTAACAAACTTCACTCAATAACCCCTTACTAATTGGCCATCAACGACGGACACCAATGCATGCAACTGCATAATGATATGTGGACATTGAAGTGCAACTGATTTGCATAAAATTGAAATTGCAGAAGGATGAACAAATTATAGAGTGGCTTACAACTTTTTTATGAGTTACTCTCAGTTTCGAAACCTAATTAAAAACCCACGAAGTGCCGCGGGCATTTAAGAATCATGCGTGATTTTTGGCAATTACCGTGAAGCTGTAGGACGCTGGAGGGTGAGAGGAAAAAAGTTGGTTAGCTACCACCAGAGGCGTTGCGTGCTCGAGAAGAAGTCAGAAGTGTGGAGGAGCAAGCGCTGGTAAAGTGTGCCTCCGTGTAGACGGCGTTGACGCTGATGATGGTTGGGTCGCGTGGTAATGACCACAGCGTCAATCAGCTCCTGAGTGGCAGGGCAAAAAAAGTAACGCTACTGGCTGTGCATGTCTGCGAATTTGGTCCTCAGGCTAAAAACTGCAAAATTTCATGGTCATTAACTAAATTTTGCCAACAAAAAGCGATGTTTAGCGGCATTGCGAGGAATTGGCTTTAGCTGACCTGCGGTTGTTTAAAAGAAGCACCTCCGCATTGCCATGGCATTAAAATCGATTGGTGCGGCTACTGTGGACGCGCCCTTGGCGAGCAAATCGATAGCATGGAATGCGTAAATTATGAGATATTTCTCGCTGAAATCAGAGTTTCTTAACCTTTGATTTGCGAGGGTGCTATATAACAATGCGTCGGCGGCATATTTTATTCTGTTTCGAACACGCATCAAAATGATTGTTTTGAATTTTAGAAAATTAAGCACAAAAAAAACGGTAATTTGGTAGGAATTTCATTGCATTACTAAGAAATTGCCTACCACCAATTTGACTAATAAAAAACAAATACAAGCGCATGTGGTTTTTTGCATTCGATACAGGAGAGCGAGGCATAATTGAAGGGGCGGGCTAATTACAGGTTCGACGTTGACGTGCACGCTAGGCAGATGCAAGTGCAACACTGCGCTGCGCCGCCAAAGAAATTTGTTACGTCTTTGGCTGTTTTTTGTGTTCGTTTGATTGACTGATGCATTGACAAAGTGACTGGAATTGAGAGAGCGTTGAAGCGCGTTCAAAAAAAAAAGAAAAAACAAAAAAAAAAAGAAAAAACACAAAACAGAAAACGTTGAAAATTGGCGCGCGTTGGCAGCGAATCGAGACCCAAAAAAATATATTGCCGAAATACATATGTACATACATACATATAAATAGCCGAAGATGTTGTGCATTGCACTGACTGCCACGCGAGCGCAGGATCACTGCAACTGCCACAAACCAACAACACAATTTGTTGTTGTATTCAGCAGCAGGTATTGTAAAAATTTTCGTTACAAACTGAAAAAAAGAGCGGTGTGGCAGTGATGACACAGATAGCCTCGTGGGTATTCGAAAAGGTAGGTGTCTGTCCGGCGAGAATAACAAAGCAAAATTATGAAGAATAAAAACAAAAATTGAGAAAATTGCCTGAAAAATCAGCTGCAAACATTGTTACACCTTGTCACCTGTTTGCCGAACGCGCGCCAATGTTGCAACACTCAATGGGAGTTACTCCTGTTATCTGTCATTTACGTAATCGCGATTGCACGCAATAAAAAAATGCACACGAACACTGGAATGCAGAAACTTTGTGAAGGAGACAATTGAGTTAGATAACTAAATAAATATTTTGCTATTTATTTGCCGATATATTTACAGTTGCGAGAATTGGAATGCTAGTGCAAAGTGTTGACTAGTTTTGGCAATGCTTTTTTTTTATTTGTTTACAATTTTTTACTAGTTTTTAGCTTATCCTACACTGAAAACTATATAAATCAATGTTTCAAATTTTGCAGAAAATTTTGATAAATTCCAAAAAAAAAAAGAACTTCAACTAAATCTCAAATTGTTTTTATCAGAATTTTAAGAAATTTTTTGAGTAAGAATTTTTTTAGTCCATTTAATATTAGTTTAATATAGTGGATGTCTCAAGTAATACAAAATTTGCCCTGATTTTTGTAAATTTTTTTCATTAACAGTTTTAGGCGTTGCCGTTCCCATAAAAAAAAAATTGGGTATTCTCTAAATGAAGCACACCACAACTCTGCCAACTAAAAATTATGAAAAATTAACATTAGTTTGAAAAATGTTTAGAAATTCGAATTTAAAAATTTGAAATTTAGGTGACACTTTGTTGATTTTTCAAAATTCTCTGCAAAATTTTTAGTTTTTATTTACATATATAGGTACATGTATTCATATATTTTTCTTTTGTAGTAAAAACTATTTATAAATCTAGTAAAATTTAGTATAATGACAACATATAATGTCAAACGTTGCACTACTATTTCAGTGCTCGCAACTGTAAGCGCATATCCATGTACTTTTTCAGGCAGTGGAGACTGTTGGAGAATTTTGATTCTTTCGCCGCATCCTTTACATTCACGAAAATCTTAAAAACCCTTAAATCCAAGATGAATGTTTCCATATAAAATTCAGTAAAAGCCCATTAGTAAGTGGACGATATAAATACAAAGTTTTGTACATCGATTTTCTTTTGTTGTATTTTGAAGGTTTCAATATTTTCGAGGCATTGATATTTTAAAACTCCATTCATCGTTTACATTAAGGATTTTAAAATTTTTTTATTCGGTGAAAACAAAACTACAAATATCTTTGTCTAAATACTTTGTGTGAAGAGTGAAGGCTCAGCAAGCATTTTAGATATATTGTCGTTAAATCGAGTCGTGTGATTAGCCTCCGAAAGCACCGATATTCTGGTTATGCCTTGAATATTGCAACTTACTATATGAGTGTGAACCAATTGTTCCAAACACAGAAAAAAATGTGACAACAAAATCATCAATCTCAGCTAACCGAATGGCGGAATCGATTGAACTGCAAAAGAATGTGAATTTTTTTTATACAGAGCGTTCAAAAATAAATATTGGATTTTTAAATCTTTATTGCTTTAAAAATGAATTTTTACTAAAAATTAATATCTTTGGCATTAAAAAAATATTTTAATGTGTACGCACAAATCAAATGGATACGAGGAACTTTATCTTAAGTTTTTTTTCAGTAAATTGCGACAAACGTTTCGACCTGCAAATTCTTTTAATTTTCTTGCTAATTTAATTTAAAGCTACTGGTCTATAGCTTGGGCTTCTTGAAACATAAAACAAAATAATAAGCCATTCTTTATATATGTACGTACAAAGTGAAATCTACAGATGAAAATAAATATCGTGTAAAACCATTTTCATCAGTTTTTCTCAATTTATTTGCCACTACTAGACTATTCGTTTGTGTTTGTGGGAAGCTTACCTGTGGAATCGCAGAAACTTTTCATTGGAATATCTTCATTCATGTATATAACAAGTACAAAACAGAAAATTATTGACTTGCTATTTTGCGTAGATATACAAAGGCCTTTCCTTCATTGTCTGTATGAACAGGATTATAAATCTTGCATAGAATAGATCCTTAGAAATACTCTAGAACCTTCTCGTCTCTGATCGATACCGCCCACACTTCTGGCATGATGAAGGATTGATCTTCAGGCTGACGTTGTTGGTGTCGTTTTGGCTGGAAACTTAGTGTACAAAGTCTTTCTTGACAAAAAAATCATCCCATGTGAGAGATGAAAGTATAACCAAATTCAGTAAATTATTTGCAAATATACTTGTTAGTTTTTAAAACATTTCTTAATGAATAATTTTTATGCTAATAACAAAGGTATCGAGTTCTCAGCAAACTTTTTAAAAATTTGTTCCTGAATTATCTCGCGGTTTCCGTTAACGAGTTTTCTATGGGTGCTCTTGTTGTGCTTCTCAGCCAAATTTTTACTTTATGAAGTGTAGTAAACCATCGCTCCAACGTCGCTGTTGTGCATGGAAAATCATTTAAAATTTAAATACCTTCCTTTACCATAGGTGGTAGTTCTTCTATAATTTGCGGTAAAGAATTACTTCACTACCCATACATACGTAGCGGGCAACTACCCACTCCCCTGCTCCTAACAGGCTACGCCCATATTTTCAAAAATTAGCTGCATTCCAGATATAGAAGATATATAGAGCTAACAGGCATTTTTCTCTTTAGGCGACTAAGAATTTAAAAAACAATCCTTTTAGTCCTGCATATCTGGAATGAAATAAAAACAAAAAAAAAATTTGACGGTGGCTAGAGCGCTTAAATTTTCTTGAGAATCAATTGCCGAACAATTTCACTGGAGGTACTTTCAGTCGACTGCTGTGTGCGATTAAATTATAATTTTACTTAAAATAAAATACCATTAAGTTTCTACAAAAATTAGATAAAAGCTCTGTTAACTTCTAATGTTAATTTTAATAAAGGAAAGCACAAATAAATGTTGGATAACGACCGATACAGAAAGTTCTTCAAATTTTAAACTCACTGCAAAATGTTTATCAATGCCATAGTAGATTTTTAAATTTGTATTCAATTACATTTTTTAAACTAAATTAGTTTTTGCAGTCAAGGCCTTAACAACAACAAAAAAAATTTATGAATGGAAAGCTCCGCATATTTATTAACCGTTGAGTCAAAAGAAAAATAGCTAATAATCCATAGTTATTGGCTTTTAGTCAACAAACGGACTCTTCGAGGTACCGAAAAAAATTCATCCAACACCCTTTGAACATCAATCTTGACATCCCGATGTATATTCAGGGAAGCTAAACCGTTTAGTCGATATTCAGTCATATTTGATCGAAGATACGTCTCCAGACGACGTAACGTTGAAAAGGAGCGTTCATTCGTCGCCATAGTTACGGGCAAACTGCCATTATTCGAAGAATTTGATAAACATTTGGAAAAGCCTCTGTATTGTAAATGTCAAGTGCGTCAAGGGAATGGTTGATTTCCTCGCTAGCAATGGGTCGTCGCCAAAGTTGAACTTCAGCAATCCATATTTCACTGGAATTGTCGAGTAGAATCGCAGAGTATGATTTGAAAAATTCAACACATGAGTTTTCATCAAAAATTTTGATCTTTTTTGAAAATAGACAGCCGAAATTCGATAAAATATTCCGATGATTCAAAAATCGATCTTGTAAATGTGTGATAAAAGTATCGAGGTAAGGTATGTAAAGGGTGATTCGATAGTATTCTTCGACTGAATCAGCTGGTGCGTTGGAGCGCTGAGATTGTTTCGAAGCAAGTCTTGGCTTCCGCAACTCAAAGTCATGTTCTTCTTTAATTTTTCTCACATTTTCAAAGATTTCTCTAAATTTCTCTACAGCACATTCTCTTCTTTTGATCAATTCCCTTTTTAGCAGCATCGGCTAATTTGATGGCCTCTGCAAGGTCCTGATTTTTTGTTTGTATAACTTGACTGAGAACAACGTTAAGGAATGTAAGGACTGCCATGCATATCTGAAAATTGATCTCTACGTTTTAATATGATTCTCAAAGCGCCAATTTTGATAATTGCTACAGAACAGCAACCCAGGTGAAAAAAGTAGATCAACATAAAACTGTCACGCTGACAGCTTTAAGATAAACACGTCAACATTTTGCCCAAAGAAAACCAATATTATTTATATACTATTGTAGATCTACGGATCACTTCAAATCTACATGAATTTCGTGCAGATCTTCGTAGAACTCTAGTAGAACTCTGTAGATCACATATATCTACGAAGATTCGTGGAAGACCTATGTAGATTTAGTAATAATAATCTTTCAGGAACTACAAATTACCTGCAGATCAACGTAGATCTTGTATTATTGTTAATCTGAAGAGATCTCGTTTAGATCTAAAAAGATCTTGAAAATTTTTCATGTAGATCGTATTTTTTCACCTGATAAGTTAAAACATGGGTCTTAATTTTTTTAAAATTCACCTGAAAATTTGAATTTTTAATAGCCGACAGTAGTTGAAAGGCTCCAGATGCAGTTATAGGATCTTTCCAGGTTGTTGAAATCAATTCAAGGGCACGGATTACTGCTGGTTGCAGGTGTAAGTAATTTTGGACAGATTCGTGTTGCTCGACCCATCTCGTTTCACGAACCTTTTCAATTTCTTTATTCTATCTTGTTTCAGCTTTTCGTCATAGCATCCTGTAGAGCGTTTTGGCGTTTTGGATAAACAAAGAACGTGTGAATACTTTTGAGTGTTCCCAGACAATTTTTGATCACAATTATATTGTAAGCAGCGCAGACAGCTATATTGTAGGCATGTGCAGCACAATGTGAGTAAATAGCAAGTTCATATACCGCACTGAAATTCTCCACTAACAGATTTTGATCCATCATAACCTTGCCCAAAAAAAAAAAATAAACAATCAAGTCCTGATGATTTCAAAAAATCTAGAAAAACAGTCGCAATGCCTTTTCCAGTGCACTGTTTGATCGGAAGAAAAAAAAATGAAATCTTCGCGTACAATATACTTTTCATCTTGTCTGTCTGAATATCTGATGCAAATTGAAGCTTGTTTAATTCCTCCAATGTCAGGCGTTTCATCTCCTAGTAAAGAAAAGCCCTGTGATCGATTTATCAGATCAATTTTTTGATTGTAGATAATATTTTGGCAAATAGATATCAGCTCATTTTGGATGCGATTGCTTATATACATGGCATTTTTTGGGAAATTTTTCAAACGCTCTCGCAGAAGTTCATCGATATTTGCTTGCAATCTCAATAGGGCCTGAAAATTTCTGTCATTAACAACAGGATCCTCTTCAAAAATTGTGGTTTGAACTCCCAAGCCCCCACCCCCCCTGTGTGCACGGGTCTGTTGGCGGGTAACCACCGGGTTACTGCTTGCAGTCTGAAGAAGACATTTCTGAATCGGCAAAGAACATCCAGATAGAAAAGATTGAGATAAAATTAATTAATTGGGCAAGCCGTTTGTGAATGTGGGCATAAATGCACCGCTTTCTTCCCTATGGCAGCCATCAACACTGAAATTTACGTGAAGGAGTGTCTTTAAAAACGTTTTCGACCCTTCCTACGTCATCGTAATCAAATATATTTTGGCCGGTTTTGGCTCCAGCTCGCTACGCTAATGTCACCCAAAAGTGGGTCGAAGTTAATAATGTGCATTACGTAAGTAAAGACTTGAATCCTCCTAATCTGCCAGAGTTGCGACCGATTGAGCGATATTGGGTTGTGTAGAAGGCCAGACTTTTGGAACCAGAACAATTACAGAAATAAAAAGAATATGGCGGACAGCGTCGCTGAAAGTGAACAAAACCGTTGTACAATACTTGATGACGGTCCTCAAAGAATAAATAGAAATAATT
The DNA here is from genome assembly GCA_951828415.1 of Anomoia purmunda. Lineage (NCBI taxonomy): Eukaryota > Metazoa > Arthropoda > Insecta > Diptera > Tephritidae > Anomoia > Anomoia purmunda. Next base: position 47,736,224 of record OX639997.1, on the reverse strand, counting down.
TCTAATAACTTTAACATCATCACTACAAATATGTATTTCTATATTAATAAAAAAAAATAAAAACAAATCAATTGGATATAATTTCCAATCTGAACGCAAAAAACTAACGTTGCCAATTCTCTCCCATCGATTTCAATGCATATTAAATGTCTGAGCATCTTCAATAAAACCAAACACTGAAATCATCGGACCTGCTTATTGTAGAAGCTCTTGGTCCATGCACTTCACCACTGAAATGAGCGAAGTTGCATCTTTTTGCACTACTTTCTATATATTATTTTTTCATATTTTTGTTAAATCATACCTGCATTTAATTAATAATTTACAAATATTTTCATTCGTCACGAAAACGATGCATGAGCTTAGGTAAAAATATAAAATTAATAAAATGCACTAAAAAAAATGTTCGTGCAAATAACACACTTCCCATCAATCGGCCCAATGATTTCAACAAATAAAAGAAATTCGATAAGTTTCGGCAGTTCCGTATTTATGACAATAAAAGAAGAGCATACCTCATGCGTCGCTTTCGACGCAAAGCGCAGATGAGGGTTAAGAAGAAAAATCGTACACGACTTACAACTAACAGATAAGTAAGTGTCATAAAATAATTGTATCTTGATTTAAGTGACCTTTATTAATTGACATATGTATAGAAATTTATCAGCCGCCTCTAGAAAACAAAATAATCGGGAATTGAAATTAATTTGTGTTAAATAAATTTTTCTTATGTATTTCGCCGAATATAAAACATAAAAGTGAACACTTTACACAATTTACACTACACTCATTACAACCTGCCCAACTATAAATGGTACTTTTTCTGTGAATGCCACGACGAGCGATTGGCGTTTGACGCGTGTTTGCGACACATAAAAAACAAACTGAGTGCACACGCACCCAAAGTACTTACATATACAAAAAGGTACTAAATATGACCTAATTAATAAGTGCAATTAAGTAAAGGAAAAAAATTTAGTATGCCATAGCGTTTGTAGTGAACCGGGAACACTTGTTATATTTACGAACTGCCCAAATTGCAGAACGGTACCGTAATGAACGCATTGCCCGCCTGGCGCACGCCAACCAAAAAAAACCGACCAACAAGTGGCACAAGCAGTGAGTGGCAATGACAGCGGCAGCGCGGCGAACACCTGCAACTAAGCAGGCGGGTATTGACCAAAGGAATATGGGACACATTGCACAGGAGGAGACATCGAGCAGATCGCAAGATGCGCATCAAGATAATGTCGGGCAATTACATTATAAAGTAACATTTTCTCACATTTCACACACACACACACATGCAGATATACGAAAATGTTTGTGTGTAGATGTAAGTTTGGTAGTACGCAGGATTCGCAGGACGCGAACGCCAATCGAGCGCTACAATCTGGCAGCGGGCAATGGGCGACAGAAAAAAAAAGAGAAGAGAATTGAAGAGTAGCCGAAAATGGTTGAATGCCAACAATATTGTCGTCTACATGGCGTTAGCTAACATCAAGTCCGGCGCAGTGGTAACGGACGACACAGAAAGCAAATAAAAGTTTGCGTGCATTCGAATTGCAGCGTTGGCAGCGGTGGCAGCCGGCCGGCGAGTAGAGGGTTTCTTTCTTGCGAAAGCGATAAATTAAATGACTGACATAATTATTAGGAAATTGAAATAAACACAAGCTATCGTGTTAACACACATCCACACACACGCTCACCCAAACACCAATACACCAATGCAGTACAGAGGAATAAAAAAAAAAAACAGAAAAAAAATCGTAAAGGACGAAGCTGACGGAAAGTTGAATTGGCCGCAACGGCAACAATAAGACATTTATTGAATGCGATAAAACCGAAAATTATTTGAACAAACATAATAAAGTTGATAATGGTGGTGATGTGACAGCGGTAAGGATTTCAGGACAACAATGATGAGCAATGCAAACACACACGCACGATATATATTTAGTATACGATTATTATGAATTAATGTGAACCCGAAGAAGCGATAAACTTAGGTGACTCTGGACAAAGGTATAAAGAGCTATTATTTTTTTTTTTTTGCTGCGGCAGAAGGCATTGCAGCGGATTCACTCGTACAACAAATATATAAGCGACATTGTATTGTGCGCTTTCAAATTAAATAAAAGAGAAACATTGCCTCCAATTTTCATACGAAGGTGGAACCGTTGACAACATAATAACCGACCAAGCGTTAATTTGTGTACGATTAAAAAGCTTCTGGTTGATAGGAATTAGAGGTTGATTATTGCCGAAAATTACTGGCTTTGCTGCTTCCGAAGAGTGTGGCTTATATACCCAGTTATGGGTCGTTAAAGCTCACCGGGTGGACTTCACACGCAGGCCTTAACGTTAACGTTAGACTAACCGCAAAACCTAGTTACTGTTGATTACAACCAGGAATAAGTAACATGCCCCAGGGCCAAAAATCCTAATCATTATGAGATCTATTAAAAAAATAATGGTATTTAAACAATATTTTCAGATTTTTAACTTTGCCCTCAATAATAATAATACATTTTATTTTATTGAACAAACATAAACTTCGCCTCTCGAGAGTTATTTTTTAGTTATTATTTCATTAATTTTTTTAAATTTTAATCTGATTAGTAAGAAAAATTTACAGGTTATATTTGTTGCATATTGGCGAGGTCATATCGAAAAAATGTGTCATTAGAAAGGCGCGGAGGCAATGTGAGTTTTCCAAAAAAATTGAATCTGAAAATATATAACGCTCAAGAACTTAGTTGAACGTTTGTTCATAAAAATATTAATCAAAAAATAATGAGTATCAATTTCTAAAAAAATAAAACCCAAAAAAAAACAGTAATAATTATTACAAATATGTTAACAAAGAAACTACAATTAAAACTAAAAATATTATTTCCGAGCGACTAAAAAAAAAACATTAGAGAAATTAGTTTCATTTTAAATGAAAAAATATAACTTTTATAAAAAAAAATTATGATTTAATTTTTTTTATTTTTATTTTTTTTTTTTCGATCAAATGTGATAAATTTTTCTGTTTTCGATAAAAATTCGATCGATCAATTTCTATTTTTCGATAAAAAATAATCGATAGATTTAAAATCTTTCGATCATATTTCATCAAATGTGATCAATTTTTGTGTTTTCGATAAAAATTCGATCGATCAATTTCTATTTTTCGATAAAATATAATCGTTAGATTTAAAATCTTTCGATCATATTTCATCGATATTTTGTGATACTTTTTCTATTATAACACATATTATTGTTATCGCCGACAAACATTTTTGTTTTTATTAAATATGATCGAAAAACTGTAAATACAAAAATAACAATTACTTTTGATCGGAATAAAACAAATTACCAAGCACCTTCAAATATTATTGGAAAATTTAAATCCAAGGATAACGATTATGTTTGATTGAACAAATAAAAAAAGAAAAACATCCATCAAATGTGATCGGAAAAGTAACTATTATTTTTTATCGCAAAAATTAAAATCCAAAAATAATTTTTGATCGAAAAAATAATAATCCAAAATAACTATTATCCAATGACTTAAAACAAAAACTTTTCTAAAAGAAAAAAAGGTCAGATTTTTATACCGTGTGGCATAATATATCTGTGTATTGGAGTTTTGTTTTGAACGAATTCTTACCATTAAATTTTTCATCCAAAAAAAATCAAACAGCGATTATTTTCCTTATTATTGTCTAACTTCGGCACGGTTAATAAAAATTGAAAAGTAATAATTAATTATAATTTTTAAAGTTATCGCTCGAAAAATTTTAAATATTAACAGATTCATACAGGACATAAATAAATATAAATGCATTCAAACTGGTCACCAGTATTTGAATCATTGCTTTCGGCCCCTACATAGAAGGAAAGACAATCCAATGCGAAATATATGAGAGCCACCCTAAAAACTAAACCGAATTGGAAATTTTTAGTCTAGAAACGAAAATAAAAGACTTAGATCGCTTACTACACTTGTAAAAAAATCGTCAACAGGAACTGGGCTTTAAAATCGAAACTTGTATACGACAACTGATGGCCAGCCTCAAACGAGCAATCAACTGTCAGTAGGCGGAGTGGCTTAGAAAGAGTAGCATATTCGGAGATAACTGGGAGACTGATATATTATTTCAGTTCCGAATGCCGAGATATAGCTTCCGTAATAGATAGATTCTTCGGAAAACACTTAATTGATGTTGATTGTTGGGTGAATTCCGAAGCTCGGAGACTGCGTGCGTGCGCCTAATACGAGTATCAAGCTACTGCCGTCGAAAATTGGGTACAGCATCAAGAGCAAGTTTTTTTTTTAATTTTTTGTGTTAGCTATTTTCTTTCATTTAAGACCTGTAAGTCAAAAGGACCAGCAAAGATCACAGCACTTCAACGTTTAGAGATGTTAAAATTTACAGCATAAAATATTCGAATCAATTTAACGGTCGTTCATCTTTATGCACCAAATGTGCAAGCTAGCAACTAGTAGAAAGAGCAAAAGAAAAAAAATGTTTACGAGATAAACACAAACATATACGGGTATGTCTTAAGTGAGCAAAGGCAGTAAAAATCAATCTTCCAGTGTGGATTGTGGCAAGATGAGGTGCTTTTTCTGTTGTGCAAGTCTTTTGTGCGCCGATGGATTGATGTGAACTCTTGCTAATTTCAAATACACTTTTTACGAATGATAGGGGTGTGTAGGTTAGGTTAGGTTAATGTGGTGGTAGGTGGTTGTTCCCGCAGTAGGAATTCACTTAGACATAGTAGAGGAGTCCATTGTGATGCCACCTGTTTTATGAACGGTAAGGTAAATCGGAAAAATCGGGAAAGATTAACTTGAGAAACGTTGCGTACCCCGAATTAAGTCACGCAAATTACCACTTTTCACCCCAGAGAGCTCCTCTGGAGTCCTAAAGAAGTACGAGCCTAGGTACTTGAACCTCAGACTCGCAAAGGCACTGCAGCTAAGCAAAAAATTAAAAGATGAATCCACCTCATCATTCTCCATACAGCTGCCGCAGAAAGGGTCAGATATTATATTCAGCCTAACCGCATGAATACCCAACCGACAATGTCCAGTCAAAATACCTACGAGCGTCGAGAGTTGCCACTTAGTAAGCGACCTCAGCTCAGCTCCTTTGAGCGCTCTCGATCCACTCTTGGCCAGAGGGTCCTTGCAATTCTGCATGCCGTGACAGTTCCCCAGCGCTCGCTGAGACAACAGAGAGCCCATCTGTCCAAGAGAAGTCCGTAGGCAGCCAAAGGAGCCCCCACCCTCTCCCTGAATGGAAAATGACTTCCAGGGTACCCTGCCGAGCGAGCTCATCAGCCATGCAGTTCCCTGCAATGTCACTATGGCCCGGTACCCAAATTAGTCTAACGTCGAGATACTCTGAGGCGGCTAAGAGATAAGTCAGACACTCCCTGACAAGTTTTGATCTCACCATTAGCGATGTTAAGGCCTTAATAGCGGCCGGACTATCCGCATAAATGTTAGCCCGTCTAGTGGGCATTACATTGGTTAGTAGCCAATCGGCTGTGTGCTTCATTGCGGCCACCTCTGGGTGTAAGAGTTAAATAAATTTTTCTTGGTACTCATTTCCTTTAGTCATCGATTTCAAATGCTCTTCAAAAAATGCATGCAGTTCGTCTAGTAGAGTGAAACACAGTGTACTTCCTACACACATATCTAAATTTTCAAATAAATATAAACGCACAAATAAAGCCAACTAATATACAGTTTTAACCACTGACCTGACCGCTGCTAAATTGAAAAAATATCCAGATCCTCAAAAGTGATTTTATGAGCTTCGCTTTCGCATTCAACCGTCTTTCGCACCGTCACAACACAACACCGATGCATTGTGTGAATGAATGCCTGCCTTTAGCTACATTTATGCGTTTAACATCATTGCGAAACCTTTTTGGGCAAAGGATCATTTTCGTATATATTTACAACACTCTATCTATTCACATACTTATGTACAAGCATGCATTTAGAAAAGCATTTTCCATTGAAATAACGTAAATACGAAGGTATCGTTTATAGACTCCATTATTGAATGTTTTGGCATAGCTGCCAGCGGAAAAGAATTTATTTTCCGAGTTATTTATGGCAAAAGTTGGCAGTTAACGAGATTTAATAGACCAGCTAAATACAGTAGCTCTACTAATTGAAAAAAATTACTATTGGACTCGGACTTGGACGATTACTACAGCGGCGCAGCAGACTGCCATCGGCCGGCCACTCCTAGCTAAAAAAAAATGTTCCAAAGTCCGATGCGCTTTTTAATCTGCGCAGTTGGTTGCTAGGCAAAAGTTGATAGTTGTTGTTGCCCATTTGCCTCCGGTTGAGAAGATACATATGTAGCACTAAGACAGTAGCAGTTGTTGTGCATCGATTGCAATTGTCGGTAGCACATTCCACATTTGTGGCACATAAATCTTCCGGTTATGCATTTGACGCTCAAATTAGTCGACGTACCAATTGGGCGATGTATGTATGTATTCGGCCAATATAGCGAATGGTAATGTTGAATGGCTAATAATCGAAAATTGATAAATTTAACTCGCTCAAAGAGTGTTAGATGGAAAATAAATTTTATAGAAAGCAAATGAAATAAAATATTTTTTATACATCCAGTCACTGGGCGGTGCCAATGAAAGGAGGCGAATGAACGGCGAATGCTGAGTGGGGAAATAACAACTAAAGTGGCAGACAAATACAAAAATTTCGAACTAATTTTAAGTTCGAAATGTTAGATTTATTACAAACTTTACGAGTAAATTAACACGAATAATATAGTATACTTATTCAAAACTTTTATTTTTATTATTTTTTTTTATATTTGTTATAGTTCGTTGTAATTAAAAAAGTTAAAATTTCAATTGATCATTTAAAAATGCCTTGTTTATTTTGTAATGCTTGCAAGTCGCAAGCAAGCTTGTATAATATTCTATTAATTTATTTTGCTAATATGTTTAACATGGATTTAATGGAAAATATATATACTCAGAGATCAGTTGTTGCGTACCGTCTTCTGTTTGCAAAGTTTTGAATGGAAGCAATAATTTTATTTCAAAAGAAGAGGGTAATCGTATATGTCTTCAGTTATGGATACTAATTCCAATTTCGGTTTGACCAATAATAGGCTAGGTTTTCCTCATTGTCATCTTTGGACCGCAGCTCGAGATCTGCGACAGCTCTTCACTAGTTATACTCATAAAATCTGCGTTTTCGTTATTTTCTTATTTCTGATTGCTTGCAAATGTAAGTAGCAAGAGGTGGATCCGTTGAAAAGGTGGATTAAAAGATTTATGGAGTTTTTCTATATGGTTTGTAGCTAAATCGATTCACCATTGAAATTCGTTATAGGGAAATTGTACTGAATATTTTGGTAAACACGTATGGTTAGTTCTAACAACTTTGAAGAAAAATCATTCATCTAAACTGAAAGTATATAAAAATATTTCGAAAAAATTTAATTATTGTTTGTAGGTTCGTAAATATATACCTATAAAATGATATGACTAGCACTAATCGAGAAGTTTTGGTTCATAAAACGATTTAATCGTTGCGAGTTCCTTGTTTTGCTCGATCAAAACATTAAACATAACGAAATAACCATTGAACTACGCAAAATTTTCACTGTATCTTGTTTGAAAATGTATCGAATTAATCAGTCTTCTATTAAGTCAAATAACTTCTTACAGTCACACCACTGATAACAACGTAAATTCGCAAATTTATTACGCCCGTTTGACTAAATGGCCTTCTTGCGAAAATAAATATTGAAGTATTTTTCTTAAATTGAAAATACCGACTTTATTAAAGCAATTTGAGCAGCACTCGTGAGCAATGGAACACTAATTTTTAATACTGTCTGAGGTATGGAATGACCGAAGCAGACGAAAGTGAATGTGCAAGCGAAACATCAAAAGAAATCTTTGGAAAACGATTTCGATTTATGGATCATTCGTAAATCATTCGGTTATAATAAACTTCGAGTGATAAATTATGATTTCGCACGGACCACTATTGAGGGATAGGGAACAATGAAGGTGGTTTATTCTAAACTTTACTTGCATTCCACTTTATTGATATATCGGTATCCGCGTAAGCTCCGTTTTCTAAAGCGGATGTAATAGCTTCGAAAAGCCATAGCAAATTAATAACCAAAAGCTTTCACATTTAGTTTTTTCTAACTCGTTCAAATCATTAAGCGTCATTAAAGAATTAGCTGTCCTGATTCTCACAAGTTTTTTTTATATTTGAAATGCCAATAGTACAACTTGTTTCTAGTTCAGATGTTGTAGTTAAAAACAACTTGGTTTTGCGACTTTTTTTAAACTTTTTTTTGAATTTCGATTCCTAAAATAGTGATGGAAAAAATTTAGGAAAAGAGAAAAAGTCTAACTAGGTTGGGACAAATACATGAAAATCTTTCAACTGTCAAAATCTGGATGCTAACGCGAATCCATATAAAATATGAAACAATAGCTTTTGAGATACGAAATTGCCTATTAAGACAAAAGTAAAAGTCGAAGCGTAATAGCAAAGGAAACTTGGGAAAGTAATTTTTATTTATGAACCATTCATAAATCTTCTTTTATAAAAAAGTCGAAAGATTAATGAATATGAAAGTGATGCATTCTAAACTTTACTTGCATTCTCAAAAATATTTCCACTTTATTGGTACAGCTGCGTTCGCGGAAGATCTTTTTTTCTAAAGCCGGGGCAATATGACCGTATTTTCCAAATAAATCTAAAAAAAAATTATATTTTAATAACTGCGAAATGTCCACAGGAATGAAAAGATCACAAGAAAATCCTGCTCTCTTTCCGCTAAATTTCTCAAGCCATCGCTTTGAGAATCGCTCTGTGCACATTTGTTTTTCTTTCGAAAGTTTGATGAACCGAAATTAAGTTTAAACATTTAAATGATGTAAAATAAAGAAATCAAAATGAAAATAATAGTGCAGTGGCGTTTGCGGAAAAGTTGTAGTCATATTATAATTAAAGAGGTTATTTAACATTTGAGTCAAATAAAGATTAAATTGTAAAGCAAAATGGTGGATAATCGAAAAAAGGTGATCGCTTAAGGATTTAGAATATCATTTCGCATGAGTGATCGATGAGTGAAAATCGATTAAACTAAGTAACCTTAGTTAACAATATACACAGTTATAGGAAAAAATAATTCGGACAAGTATGAAATTGTATCGATTTTTTAGCCATCTTTGATATAAGTAAGTAACATCAAATGATCTTTATGGCTGTTGCACCGTAAAATGAAAGGTTGTTGGGAGATTTTGAATTGAAAAATTAATGTAACAAAAATTTGAGTTTGCCGAGTTTATGTAATAACTTACTTACTGCTCTTACGTTCCACAATTTCAAAATGAAATTATCTTTCAATAAAACTTTTTAATTATTTTTATTATAAATTTATCTACTAAAAAGAGTGAATGAAATTGAACAAATTTCGAAAAATCTCGAAAATAGCTTTATTTTTTGCATTTATGTAGACACCAGTAACTCAAAAAATGCTATTCCGATTTATACAAGAGATATATCAGAGTAAAGAAGCTGAACTTACCTTTAAAATAATAGCCATACAAGTTTATTTGCTATTTTGTAGTTCTTTGCTAATAACTGGAAAAGGATCTCGAAAACCCGATTTTTGCCTATTTCTCGAAAACTTAACTTTAGAAAAGTTAATGAAACTCTTTTCGTGTTCAGCGACACAAAATTAGTCTAAAAAAGGTTTTGTTTAACGAGGTACCGCTCATTTATCAAATATTTGTAAACTAATGTAATTTTTGAGTTTTGTTCCGAAAGCAAACTCTTAACCTTATTTCTTATTTTACTTTAACACGGAGTTTTTCCTTTAAACTGGAAGTTTTTTTTTAGAGCCTCTGCATGCAAATTAACTCGCAACTGAAATGTAGCACATGGATGAAAGTCGCGTTTTTTGTTTTATTCATAGTAGTGTAAGAAATATTATTTTTCCGCCCTGACTACGTTTCGCCTAGTACTGAAAATGTAAGAATATTATTAGTTTCCTTAAATCGGCCTTTAAACGCCCCTTTCTCGCCATTTTCCGAAATACAAACTTGCGCTTTGGGGGCACCAAATAGAGCTCTCACACCGTACGCCAATTTTTGTTATTGCACTTGATTGAAAATTTGAAAACGTTTTATAAACAGTTTGACAATCTGTCATAAAATTACTCTCTGAAAAGTTACATAGACCTAGGCAAGTAAAGTCTGTATCACACATTTTTTAGTTTTGTGCTACTAAATCACTTATTTATTTATTTTTTATTTTTTATTTTTTATTTTTTTGGTGTTTTTATGTAGTTTATTTCATACGAAATAGGCGTAACACGCACGCGCACGCGCATCCTTAAAGTGTGAGTTCACTTACATGAGAACCAAACCAACAATCAGTTCCATCCGGCGGCAACTGTCGACTACAGTAACTAATCGCAGGCATAATGAATGGTTTGTTGTGTGGGCAATCTCTGCCTACTTACTACTCGTTCACCTGCCCGTCAGCAACTGCCACGCTATAATGTACTCGGTTGCACATGCATCCTGTAATCGATTGGCAATCAAAACCGTCAATTTCCAAAAAACGCAACCAACACCTTCGCCGATTTGCGCTTCATTCGATCGATCCATAAATCGATCGGCATCACCACCACCACTTCACAGCACATGCCCTTCACCATCCATCCATCTTAACGTGACGATGTGTAATTAGTCCGCCGATATTTGCATTACGCCACAACCCCGAAATTGCGTGCGTCCAATGAAACACAAGTGGCATGCTTCGTGCAATGATCGCGTTGCCTGCGCATTAACTGATCGCAATCTTTGGTGCAAAGCGTTGAAATGTCGATAGGGAGGTGGAGGAGAAGGAATGGTAGGTAATGAGCAAAAACGTTGGAAAAAGGGTTATAATGTTGAGAATTATATTTGCTGTTGTTGCATTATTGTTGGCGGTGCCAAGGTGTGTAATCAACTTTTTGCGATCGGTTAATGTTTACCTTAACATGTGAAGAAGGGTGGTTGTAAATGTTGATCGTGTTTCGTATATATTTACCTTTTCAGCCACTGGGCAGTGATGATCTGCTCGGCGAATGGGTTACAAGTTGCTGGTTGCGTGGCACGCGACCACTTGTTGTACCCTCTTTCTTTTTTTTTTGCTCTCATTACTTCAGTTTAATGATGTAATAATTACGATTACAAGGAGCTTAAATATATTAACAAATTTGTTGAAATTTTAACATTACAAATTGATGATAGAGCCGCTAAATAAATACGTACGCAAGTTGCTTATGGAATTTTAAGTAAATTTTATTAAAGTATGCTGAAAGCATTGGGAAGGGTACGGAGTGGAGTGAAAACCATATGCGTTATTATATATTTGAGATAAATATGAGGCTTATGAGTAGACTTACTTTTTAATTGACACTACAACCGCATTAGTGATTTTGGCCGAGTTCAACAAATTGCGCCTGTCACTCCTTCTTCCTGCTAACTGGCGCCAATTGGAAATGTCAAATGACGTCAATTCCTTTCCACTTGGTCTTTCCAACGCACAGGAGGACGTCCACTTCCTCCACTGCCACCAGCTGATACCGCGTTGAATACTTTTGTGAATAGTTGGTCGATGGCAATCTTTCCAGGTCTACAGCCACATTGATAAGGCCCAATCAGTTCGCTCACGGCGGGCTCCAGTCGTTCACGTAATACGCTCGACAGAACTTTATATGTATGCTATGATAAGAAGGCTGATCCCTTGGTAGTTGGCGCATATTGCAGGATTGCCCTTCTTGTGAATTGGGCAGAGTATACTTAAATTCCAATCAGCTGGCATGCGTTCGTCCGACTTTATTTTGCAACTGCGCTGGGGCAGCACCAGCGGCATTATTGTTTTTTAACCGCGCTATTGCTGTTCGAGGTTCGTCCAGGTAGGGTAACGGTACTTTGACTCCGTTTTCATTGAATGGAAGTTTGGATTCGTCATCTTCGATGTTTTCCGCACCACTACCATTAAGCAGAGTGAAGAAATGCTCCCCCGTCGGGTTGAGATTGCTCTGGATGTTGGTCGGTCTTGAAACCTTCTGTAAGCCGTCGTACCTTGTGATACAATTTTCAGGTTTTTTTCCTATCGGCTAGCATTTCAAGCTCCTCGCACTCACTTTGCTTCCTTCTTCAACTCCCGATATCTCTCCCGCACAGTTCGCATTGCACTCGATGGCGGCATTCCTTATCGTACCAGTCGTTTTTTCGGGCTCGCTGTAATCCAATGATCTCTTCAGCGGCGATACGTATTGAGCGAGAAATGTGGTCTCATTGCGCTCAGATATCCGCTTGCAAGTCGAGTGGCGAAACGGTTTGCATCTTTTGGACGGTGAGCTGTCCTTGTGTCACTGACAAGATGATGATCCGAGTCGACGTTAGCTTCTCGAATAGTGCGCACTTCTAAGACACTGGAAGCATGCCTTCCGTCCACTACAACATAATCAATTAGATTTCGTATTTTTCGGTTAGGAGATAGCCATGTAGGTTGATGTATCTTTTTATGCTTGAACCTGGTACTACATACTACCACATTTCGGGCCCCGGCGAAGCCAATTAGCCTCAGTCCGTTAACGGATGTTTCGTCGTGTTGGCTGAGTTTAGTTCGATTAGCGGACGAAAGATACCTTCCCTTCCCACTTTGGGGTTTTATATCTTATCGAGCTTTAACATTGCCGTAGCCGTCATTAGAATACGGGAATCTCATCCGAGGGTTTTTGTTGAAATTTTTCATTGGAAGCTGTTTTTACGTAGCGGGTACCAAGCCCAGCGCACAACCAGCATTTTTTTTAATTTAGGGCACATTTATATAGCGAGCCGCTTTCTTGATGAACAGACGTTGCCAAACCCTGCTGAGCCTTAAACCGAAAACATCGAAGTGGCTCCACCAGCTTTGCCTTCTATAATATATAATAATAACACATTTTGTAAAAAACCTAGTTCATTACACTGCGTAACAAAAATTTAAAAAAAAACTGCGGTCATGGTTTTGTTAATAGTTTTTATTAACATTAGTAGCAGGCTTACGAACTGTGTTTTTACTTTTTTTGGATTGGCTCTAATTCTTGAGATAAACGAAACTTAAGAAATTAATGAAAAGAATATAATGACCCAGTTCTAAATATAATCCCGAACATTGGAGGCTTTTTATAGATAGCTCAAAAAGAAGTCTGAAATGTGTGTTGCTACACAATGAAAATAAATCTGCTTCGGTTCCAATCGGTCATAGTACCAAACTAAAAGAAGAAAACGAAACTGTAAAAATTGTTTGAGAAAAGATTTTGTATGCACAGCATAAGTGGTCAGTATGCGTGGACTTGAAGATGGTGAATTTTTTATTGGGCCCACAAAGTGGGTATACTAAATACCACTGTTTTATATGTTTATTGGACAGTCGTGCAAGAAATGAACATTGGATTAGAAAGGACTGACCGGTGAGAGAAAATATGGAGGTAGGAACAGCAAATGTGGTTTATGACCAACTGATAAGCCGAGAAAAAATCATTCTTCCACCACTTCACATCAAGCTTGGGCTAATGAAACAGTTCATCAAAGCCCTTGATAAGACAGGTGACTGTTTCGAATATGTGTGCAAAAAATTTCCAGTCCTTAGTATGGAAAAATTAAAAGCAGGAGTCTTCGATGGTCCCCTAACTCGTACCCTTCTAAAAGACACTGAATTCTTAAACCATATGTCCCAAATTGAATCTGAAACCTGGCTAAGCTTTGTTAATGTAGTCAACAATTTTTTGGGAAATCATTAATCACCAGACTATACAAAACTAGTTGCTGATATGCTTCTCAATTTTCGCAAACTAGGAGCTAAAATGAGCATTAAATTACATTATTTACATAGTCATTTGGACAAATTCCCGGAGAACCTAGGCGTTTACAGTGAGGAACAAGGTGAACGGTTCCACCAGGACATAAAAATAATGGAAGAAAGATACCAAGGTCGATGGGATGCCCACATGATGGCAGACTACTGTTGGAACTTAATACGGGATTGTCCTGAGCAACGACATCATAGGAGGTCCTACAGAAAAAGTTTTTTGTCATTTTTTTTAAATTAATTAATGAAAAGAATATATTTTTTTTATTTTTATATTATTTTTATACAGGCGCGCAATAAAAATATAATTTAAGTCCATATTGGTATTTTTAATTAGGTTTTTTCGTGAAATATTTAAAAGTTACCCTAAATCGCCTTAAAAATCTCCGACCGCAAAATTTTGTTCCGCAGTGTTATTCAACAAACACTATGCGAACTTTATAAAAATTACGAAAATTCAAAAAAATTTCATTAAATTTTCAAACTTTTTAATTACTTAGAATTGCAAGTTATAAGCAGGCTAAACCATCCGTCGACTTTTAATATTTCCACACAATAGTTGAACGCAATTTTTATGGAAGGAAGTGCGTGACACAGTCCGTAAAAAAAAAATTATTAAAAAATTATAATATGGACTGAGTAGAAGGAAAGATGATGGTAAAAGGTGCGGCTTATTACCAAAAATGTAGGAACTTCGCAAGAAGCGATATGTGTATGTACATATATTATATGATTTCCAATATTATGAAGCATTTTTGTGATAATTATAATTCTATTCTATTCAAAAATCAACTGTAATTTTAAGCACTTTAATTTTTTTTAATTTTTCATAGTGTTTTTTTAATCATATCCTAATAAATAAATGGCAATAATATTTGGTATAAGCTTATACAAAATATTATTGATAGTTCTCTATTCAAAAATAAATGGTAAATTCAAACTTGCTGAAATTGAATGGGCTACAAATCTGCATACGAAAAGAGTTGTTAAAAACTCGGTTTTAAAATTTCGAAATTTTGCTGAAGTTTGTTTTGCGTGCAGGCGACGTCGGTCTGAGTTAATGAGGGAATGGAGTAGACAGTAGCTTTCTAGAAACTCAAATGGGTAATATTTGAAAAAAAAAACAAAATATTGTATGTAAAA
Source organism: Anomoia purmunda (assembly GCA_951828415.1). NCBI lineage: Eukaryota > Metazoa > Arthropoda > Insecta > Diptera > Tephritidae > Anomoia > Anomoia purmunda. The sequence continues at coordinate 47,721,148 of OX639997.1, read as the reverse complement.
ATCGCGTCGTTACTACGGATTTTCCAAATATCTGATTGAAGTAAGGCTTTTATTCTAACGCAAAAGTTCTACTCACACATTTAGGAGATGCTCTTTTCTTTGGCGCCAATATGAGATATACTAAAATGTCATATTAAGTAATTTATCCTTGCATGGACTTCAAATGTCACACATGCATTTGCAACTGAATTTAGCGACCGAAGCATGCATCTGTATCTATTACATGCACGAAAAAAAAAAACAAATGTACATGTGGCAACATTATTAATATTTCATTGTTTCGTTTGTACCGCTTCTCATTCCATAAACTCTGTCACGTCTATAGAATTGTTGGTTGTCAGTGTTGCATAACTTACTCTCTGTTGTTGGCATATATTCAGTGAGTTCTAACGTGATTTGTTGTGGTATGTGGTGTTGTTGTTGTTATTCTTGTTGTTGGGTTGCATGCGAATCTTTTTGAATCAACTTCAAGTGGCACATATTTCACATTCTAGCTGTGACAAAAGATTGTAAGATGAAACACACAAATAAACAGGAAAATATTGTGCAGCAAAACATAATCAAATTGTCATCAACAAAAGTGCAAACAAAACGATTGCAATAGGAAAACAATCAAAACAACCACAAACGGAGCGAAAACAATTAACTACCAAAGTGTCTGACTGCTGCGTTCTTGCACCACACGCGGTTACAACAACTCTATCTACTTTCTGGTGCTTGGTGTGTCCTTGTTTTTTTTCTCCTTTTTTTTTTTTGCCTTACTGCATTGCTCGACCTTCCCTCCCCACTGCGATACGCTGGCATTCAAAGTCATCATTAACGCATATGCCACACCGCGACCGCATCATAAATTATCACTGCAACATTTGTGTGCCACAATATGTGGCAATGTTAGACAATAAGTATTCGACAATATTCCACTGTTTACTGAATGAATATAGCAAGGGGGGAGAAAGGGCAGCGTGTGTGTGTCCTTTAGCAGCATAGCTAATCAATTTTTTTCTGGTATTTATGCGACCCTCTTCCCAATTCGGAAAAATATGGCATCTACTACGGTAGATATGTCTGCGCCATTGATCATCCTTGTGGCACTTCCGCTAAACGCAGATGAGTGATGAATAAATTCACGAGTGTATTTTGTAATAACAATTCAATGAGGTGTAAATTTTCACACTGGCTATAATCGGAACAGGTGTCGTTAAAATAAACATGCCACATTATTCCCGCAAGATGATATAACTAGCGGTAGAACAAAATAAACAAAAACAAAAAATGCGACAAATTAACAAATCTGTTGCGAATTTGTAAAATATTTATGAGACACCTCGGTCATCAACCGTACGCGCCATGCGAAACATGACAAAGGAACCCATCGACAATTTGCCAACAAAATTTTGATAGTTCGTTCAACCTCTGTACTATACGCAGTCCTGTCCAAAAGTGAAGCGCCGTTTTGCCAAAAAAAAAAGAACAATATTCAGCTGCAAGTGCCACAGCGCATCATAGAGCGTTGCTCGATGCAACCGGCGGCATTTTCACATGTCCATGGTGTCCAGCACTCAATAAATAAAGACGTACATATATTTACTTGCGTTTAAAGATTAAGTTGCCTCAAGCTTCATACAAAAAATTAAAATTTTGTTTAAAAATTCTATCAAAATATGTTAGCTCAAAATTTAGTTGGATGTATTCTGGATTACACTACGAACCGAAATTAATCGTTATTTTGGTTATTTTTTTTGTTAATTAAAAAAATCAAGGAGAGAATTTCTTTCAAGATAGAACAGAATTAACTAATCCTTTTGGTAGACACTAACTGCTTAATTTAGAGGCTTTGATAAATTAAGGAAATTTTCATTCCAAAAAATAGGGACCTTGAGGTTTTTTAGCATTTTAATAAAGTAATCAATCTTAATTCAATTAACAATTCAGATGGGTTCTTAAATTATAGACATTTCAGATCTTCGAGGCTTATGCCTGTATTCTGTAAACAGTCCCTAGTCAATAATTGAGACTTTTCGATATTCAGTAAGCCGTCTCAAGTCTCTAGTCTCCAAATAAAGTCACTAATTTGTCAGCTGCTCTTGAGCAGGTCATAAAACAAAGAAATTGCGGATAGTATTGAACAAACGCAAGAATAAAATAGCACACGATCTGCCCCTTGATCGTTCGCTATATTTTTGTTAGAATGTGTTTAAAAATAACACTTAATTTTCAAAACGCATAATAAGAAACAAAACTATTTGTTTTATATTATTATATATATTCTTCTGTCATTTTGATCGAATGTGCAGATGAATGAGAAGCTGCATTTATCGATTGTTAATAGTTCTAATTTTTACACATATTTTAAATAATTGGTGCACATAAAATGCAGTAATAAGAATTTGGTTTGAGATTGATTGTGCATCTCTAGCCGAACATATCAGCAGCTGATTGTTTCTACTGCTTTTCACCACAGTCTATGGTGAACTTTTTTGAGACCGTTGCTATCAAGTCACAAAAAGGTTTCTAATTGAAAGTCTCAAATTTAGTGACTTGAGATGAGACTGAGTGACAGAATACCAGCATTAATCTAATTGGATGAGATTGTCACATCGCTCATCTTCATCGTCGACAGTAACTAAATCCGATATTCTTTTTGTATCTAAGATTTTTTATATTAAATTTTTGCGTACTGATTATTTCATGTTTTTTATTACTTGGATCATATTCGATCCAAATTCTGTAATTTTTTTTTTCAAGCTGGATAGTTACATATTTTTTTTTATTTTTTGGATTTACATTTTGCGGTTCACATTTGGTCGATTCTTTAACCATTCTTCACACACCTGTCTGTCTGGAGGCCGTGCGATCATAAATATGTTTCCTACTCGAAAACAAATAACGGGAACTCTCTCATTCTTTCAGTAGCCTAGTAACGATGTGTGAGACTGGGATTCTCCTCGGCTGGCAATGGCAGCCCTCCGAGAGAATTTCTGTCATGAAAAAACTTCTCACAAAAATTATCCGTCATTCGGAGTTGGAGTAAATTGGACTACAAATTCCCTTCTCTTAAATTCTCCTTACACCATCAAGACGCACACAACAAATTGTAGGAGAATTCCAACCAAATATCAAGCTATGGTGTAAGCGCCAAATTATTATATTATTATTATTATTAAGTAACTACTGAAAAAATTCAACGAAGCCGATAAAATATTTAGATCTATTTCGTTTCATTATTTAAAGTGCAAATAAAATAAAACAAAAGATATACATTTTTTTAATAGACTTAGTATTTTGTTGGTGCTAATATGCAGAATAACGAGTTGTAAGCAACAAAATCAAAGAAATGCGAAAAAACGGCCATTATTTTTATTTAATTCATTACCAGATTACGAGTTATAAAGCACTTTTGCAAAACCAACAGCAAAGGGTAACGGTTAAAACGATTAATGGTTGATAATCGGCTAGCAAGTATTCGGCTAACCGTTCACTTTCGACTAATCGCTCACCATCGAGTAGTCTGAAAATCGACTTGTTTAAGGTCGGTTAATCGAAAAAGTCGAAAGGAAACAAATTTTACTAACCGTTTAACCGGTTAGTCGGTTAGTCGATTAACAAGAGCTCTATTGTGAGTATAGGTGAATGAAATAATACCGAATGAAAATATTCAAGTACTCGTACATCATTCACGAGTTTCCTTATTCAATTCACCCAATCGCGATATGTGCGCTTATTGATAGTCATGGAATAGGACTCATCGGAAAATTATTTACAGGAAGTGTCAGTTGATAATTATTGTTGTTCATTAATTTGCTGGTTTTTTTTTTTTTTGATATCTGAATATTCGAACATTACCCTTAACTATCTAATTAACATGAATATGCGGATAGTCCCTACTTTAATTGTCAACAGTACATAGTTAAAGCGGTAGACATTTTATGTGGTATTTCAGAGATCAAAATATCTTCTCATCAGATTTATTTCTAGACTCTGCGTGGGCTTGAACCAAACAACTCATGCTTGCCGGACAATTCGCTCTCTTCTATGCGGTGCTCAGTATCGAAACGCTTCCCATGTGCTATAGAAGAAGCTTTGCTCGATATCATGTAGTCTGACAAGTACGCCAAATTATTATCTAATATTATTGGTAGGCCCGTTTTTTTGTGCCCGACTTGGAAAAGAACTCCCCGACTCCGATAAAATTTCCTTGAGTTACAAAAGCAACCTTGCTAGCATCTTTTTTTATATTTCCTTAAGGCTGATTCACAAAACTGCAGTTTTTTCACTTCCCAACACTACATCTAAGGTCGGATATGAGTTTACCAAGTTGGCTCAACTCGCATATTTTTTCGAGTTTGTGTTGTTGCTATACAAGAAATTCTTTATCCTGCCTAGTGTTCTTTGTTTGTTCGGTTTCAGAGAAACAGGCATAGTTTTATTATAATTATCATAAATCACTTCTGTGAGGACTGCACTCGGCAATGCCTGACGGGGGCGAGCGCTATTAAAAATAAGAATTTTTCTATATTTTTTTCTTCTTACTCGCCGAGACTGTGATTTGGACACTTAATCTCATATGTATTATTATCATCAGTTTAGAAAAAAAATGTTTATAAGAATATTTGGAGCAAATAAAGTTACTTTGAAATGAAAAAAATTGATATACAATTTTTTACTTAAACGCTACATACTTCGGCCGGCCGAACGTCGTACTCAAGAAGCTTTAATTGTATTGGTGTACAGTAGGGTTTTCTCTATCTCAAAAGTAAACCGTTGGTATACAAAAATATTTTGCTGGTAGTCATGAAATTTGCCAAATTTTTGGATTCCTATGCGAAAACACGAACTTTTTTTCGTCGATACATCTTAGTAAATATATGTACGTCTATGTATGTATATATATAAATGTATGTATATAAATTCCACCTGTAATCACTGTCATACCACGACGCATTTTAGCGCCTCAACGAATGTAATCACAACAAACACCGCTACGGCAACGCACTTACCATGAAACAACGTCTGAATTTTATGCAGCGATAAGCACAGCGTCATCATATCGTTCTCTTTGCTGCGAACGCTAATAACAGTTATTAATTATATTGGTCATGTTGAGGCCTCCCAAAATTGCTGCACCGCTTTACTACGCCAGTCGCCCATCGCCAGCCGCCTGCCATCAACATCTCCTTGCTCCGACCAAGTGCTCTGTTCGCACTGTGGAGTTGCGTCTCTCCGCCTTCTTATGTACATCACATATTAAGCCATAAAATTGAATTCTCATGGACTGCCATTAAAAGTTTCGTTAAAATTCTCTAAGTGATCATTGTCATCCGTCGGCCATCTACAACGCCTCGAGCGCCAGTGAATCAGAATCATGCGCTTCCTCGCACGCCTTGTTTCCGTGTTGCATGCAATGGTGGAGAGGTGGAAAGGGGTGGGGGGATATATAACTGTTTACCAATGGCCCAAAACGGCTCTCCATGCTACATGCAGTTTTATTATCCAAAATCACTGGTTAACAAATATCACATTTGTGTACATGTTTTGATTAATTTTCTTGTAATCGCTCTGGCTCCCAGATAACAGATCTAATTATGGGCGACTAATTATCGAGCATTTAGTGCGGATCGTGTGGCAAATGAATGATGTGGTGGAACGATAATATGTAAATAATAAGGTGAGTTTTAAAATGTATATATGTATATGTAGCATTTGTATTCCCTATGGGGAAGTGTTTTTATGGGTACATTCAATATATTTTCTGAACCGCACAGCGCAGATCAGTATAGCGTACCATATACACACTATATAATTTCTGAAATTAATCGAGTATTTGCTATTTGAATATCAATCGTCAGTCGTCAAGTAGCTAATCGAATATTCGAATAGATGGGAAGGTGGATTCCTAGCAAGAGATTTTCTCTATACCGCTTACGAAATAAGTGATATTTAGCTTGTTTTTTACTTTTTCCTTCAAAACTAATTGTATGCTTTGGGTTGTTTTTACCTCCTAGTATTTAGTCTTAGGGTAATTTTAATATCTTTTTTGGTATCGAAAAAGTTATTTTCCAAATATTCCATTTATTTTTGATCGATGAAAATAGTATAGAGAATAATAAAACATTACAATAAAATATTAAAAAATCTACCAATACCAAATTGGCCTAAGCTCAAAAGTTATTGTTGATATAATCCAATCAGTCCAAAAAAATTGATGTGTCGGTAGTATATATATATACATATATATATATATATATATCGTACGTGCTCTAAATTTTGATCTTTTTGCGTAGTTCTGTTATATAACTGATCCATACTTTGCCTGTAAATATCAACGCTATCATTATAGTACATCGAATGTAAATAACAGCTAATTTTAAATGAATAATAAATAGTAGTAATTTTAGAAGAAAAAAGTAAGCAATCATCAACAGCAGTTCAAATGCCAGTTTTGGATCACAGGCTGCGTATTTGCACGGAAAGTTGGAGGTTGCAAATTCAAATCCGGGCAGAGCGTAGAGAGAAATCTCCGAAATAGCAGTTATAATTTCTACCGCTTTGATTGCTGGTCAATTTTTTTCAAATAGGTTTTTAATAAGCACTGGCCTTAAATAATGGCGTTGAGGTGTACACTTCGGCCTTGCAATCCATTGTGCCCTCCGTCCTTTATAGTACCTCATCTAATCCCAACGCTCTTAATAAGTCTAAGATGATGGTTGGTGGCATCGAGTGTACAAGTTCCTGATCGGGGATATATGAGCCCAGATACCTCTGCAGTCTTCTCGGGACGGCTTCACATTCGAAGAGCAGGTGCAACGGGGCCACAGAAGCGACACAACTCGTTCGACCATATTGCGAGCCTGTGTAGATGGCTACGCAGTCTGCAATGACCTGTAAGTGTCCTCAAGTGTATTTTTGAGAGTTTAATAAACTGTTTAGATCGTTTACTGTTATACCCTTCCAATAGACATTTCGCCTGGCGTAACCCTGCCATCAGGTGCCAGTGTCTTTCCTCTAAAGTATTTTTCTCTACCCAGAGCACATCCCTTATGGTATGTCGACCTATCGGCAGGAAGGGCTCGGGTCCTATCTCTGGTTTTTCCGCCGCACCTCTAGCCAATCTATCGGCCCTCTTTTTACCCTCAATGTCTTTGTGGCCCACAACCCAGAGGAGCTGGATGTGATTATGGGTTGCTATAGAGTTGAGTCTTTCTACACACTCAAACACCAAAAAGGAGATAATAGGGCCTTGAGTACTGCCTGGCTGTCGCTTGCAATGACTATCCGCTCATTGCGATAGTTCCTATTTAAGTTAAGCTCTGCACACAGGAGGATGGCGTACACCTCCGTTTGGTCCATACACCCTTCGGAGTCTTTGATCCATCCGTATACCAGCGCAGAGTGCTGGCTCGGAGATATCCCTCCAGCGAGGACGCACTCCATGAAGCTTTGTTCCTTAGTTCAATTTTGAATATTTTCTCCAATTTAATTACTTTAATGATCTCATCTCTTGGAAGCTGAGCAAGTGGGAGCTGGGTGCTTAGCTTAGCCAAGCACTGGCCTTGAGCTCAAAAAGTATTTTTGATATGAAAAATATAATTGAAAAAAAAAATTGCTGATTTAATAAATGTGACGAATTAGGGAGCAATGAGCTTCTCAAATCAAATTCACACAAATTCTCGTTGTGAGAATCTGACAAAAACAGAATAGTTTGTATAGATCAAATGGGCAGCTACTGAGCGTTAACAAAATTAACGGTATATATAAATCGGCAAGGCGAAATAAAAAAATGTGATGGGTGTGCCTCACAAATCAGTTGCGGCCGAGGATGTGTAAAGTATGGTGCACATGCTCATTTTCGTATGTATTTATTATTAAAAAAAAAAAATTCTAATGTCTGTTCGAAACTACCACATCTGGGCTCAAACTGAGAAACTAGTGTCTTTCAGTGATTGGAGGTGTTGCTTCCGAAATGATATGGTGTTCGGTGTCATGGTTTGCCAATTAATGCAGTTACCATAGTTTTAAGGGAATTTATCAAATGGTCTTTGCAATTACGACTACGATTTTCAACTACTAAAGAGAGGTAGTACGTTATCCTCCCTAGTACCGCAATCTCAAATAAATAGATAATAGAGCTAATATTTTGTTGGTCATGTATTTTAGTACTTGCCAAATATAAAGTAGATTCCCAACTATGGAATTTTGAATCGTTTGCGCTGCGTTACTTTCATTACTTGTAATTGCGTTTACTGTATTTAGTCCGCAAATTCTGTTTTAACGAAATACACACATTTTCCGCATTGTAAGTTTCAAAGCTCTTTAAATTTCAGGAAACCCAGGATGATGCCATTCAAAGCTTTTGAACAGAACTTTTCAAGGAACAACAAGGAAGTCTTGACTAAGTTATATTTAACAGTTAGGACAAAGAACGTAGATTGCTAAAAAGTTGCATACTTTCACCGAATATGCCAACAGATATGGGCAGAGCGTTGAGGCCAGCAACATTATATTCCCGTAATACCTGTCAAAAATTTCCATTACAATGTATTTACTTTGCTACCGTTTGGCACAGGCCCTTATAATACAACTTTACAGCTTTGCTGCGAAAGGATATGAAAGGTAGGTGTAGCCATAAAAAAAATTTAGTACCCATCTGAAATTATGTATGTATGCACATAAGTACATATATTCACCACTTCGGGTAAATATTAATTTACCCACCACAACTGAAGCTAAATCGAATTGTGAAAAATGACCACAAATTTTTTAATTGTCATTTTATTACACTACATAATACTCATAATTTGATGCACCGAAATAAAATCATCAACTTTTCTTTATGAAAGAAGTGTTGCAAAAAATGTATTTAAATGTGAGAATGAAGTATAAACCAAAAAGAAATATGTTCTCTTAATCATAGAATACATTCCCACTTATAATGTTAAATTTTTTAAAATTATTTTTGCAATTCATACGTTTATTTTATTAACAGTAATATTCTCTCTTTTTGTTTATTATTTTTTTGTCTGCTGAAATTTACCCTCAAACAACTTTAGTGTTTTCTAAAAATTATATATATTTTAAGTATTGAAATTTTTACTGATGCAACTACTATTGCTGTTGAGAAGTTCAATCTTTAATGCATTGCACCTGAGTCCACGGTTCATCGCACGGTAATAATACGTTTTTTTTTAATGAATCAATAAATTATACATTGACTTCCTAAATGCGATAATTTTGCGGATAAAGCCGATATATATCTTTCGTTCTCTATACAGACAAGTAAAAATGCAACTATTGGAAAATAAAAAGAACTCATTGCATCAAATTTTTTGCTCTGGATACCTTAGAAATACCCTGTGGATACTAACATCGTACGAATTCTTTTATTATCAAAGGAATTTCCATTTACATAAATATTCGTATCAAAATATCATGGCAATAGAGTAAGTTGCAAAATATTCTATTTAATAATCTTACAAAAAAGAGTAGATGGATCGATTCTTTTTCATCCTGTCCATCCAAAGTTCCACTAGACATTTCCTACAAGTTCTGTGGTCCAACGTGCTGCCATTTGGATCCCATTTGCTGCAACATTATTTCTATTCATTTTCCAGTTTTGTAAACATTTAGCCTAGTTGCAAACCAATAATTTCCACATTAAATTTGTTTCGTACTGTTAGTGGAATGTATTGTAACTAACACGAGATGTCACACACATTTGTGGTGGAAATATAGAATACCAAGCATCCAGTTCCGTTTTTGTTTTGTTTTGTATTGCTCGTTCAAAATTCAAAACGCTTATGGCGTTTTCCGGATTTTGTGTAATGAAATTCTTTTCAAGAAAACATTTTTAAGTTTTTTTTTATAAATTACAATTGCCCACTAAAAAGAGTGAATAAAAATGTCCAATTTTCGAAAAAGCTCAAAAAGCTACAGTGAAAGCAATTTAGAAGGGAGTTGCCACCTGTTTATATGCTTAAATTAAAACAACGAATGAAATCAAATTCTGCAATATGGGTATCGAATGAAAGAAGCTTAGTACAGCTTACTTTGCCAAAATGTTTTGAGCGAAGGTTGCCACCTGTTTGAATGCAATCTAAGTTAAATGAAAAAAATAAATTGCATTTTACAATATGAGTGTCGAACTAAAAGTTGGAGGAAACTTTAATTTCAAAAATATTCTTAAAGAGAGTTGCCACCTTTTTAAAAAATTAATTACATTTACAATAATTTAAGCATGGGTTTAAAATAAAGGAGTTCTACGAAAGCTTTATGACAAAAACGGTTATGGAGAGAGTTGCCACCTGCTTAAAAGTGTAAATTAAATTAAATGATTAAGATAAAGCAAGTATCACGAAAGTATATGTAAAGTGTGTTTAAAATTATTATTTTAGTATGAACAAAAATGCAGATTTTTTCAAATATAATCCCATGCAAATAATTTTATTTGAAGTAATACGCTTTGATTTTTGAAAGAGATAAATGTGAAAAATAATAATAAAAGGTTTTTGATGGTTATTTTTTTCCTAAGTGACAACACATAAAACTACTTGTGAAAAGAGGTCTCTTCGAAGCGTTAGTGCAATTTCATATAAAATAGTTTAAAATAGATTATTAAAAAATTATTATATTTTAATTAAGCTTTTTTTTTTGGTGTCAAATATGAATAACGTTTGGAAAAAAAAATTAAAAAAAAAAATATTATAATTAATTTTTTAATTATGAGGAATAAGTGCTTCCAAAATATTGAAATAATTTTATTTTTTGTAATGAGTTTTTTTTTTGTTTTGGAAGAGATACGTGAAAACCAAATTTGCGTATATTTTTAAGATTTCGGTTGCCTATTTTTTTCCAAGTGGCAACACATAAAAACTAACTACTCTCGTAAGCGTCAATGAAAGTAGGTCCACATCATAAAAAAATAATGCAGATGATCAGGTAGATCTCTACAGAGACGAGGTGATGTAATTATTTCTTGGTTTTTGTTTGGTACTTTCGACAGGAATGAATTTTTTTCAACCTGGTTTCGGTGTTGTGTCGGCGTACTCGTGATAGTTTTTGAATATTTATACAATTTAACAATTTTGGGTTAGTCCTTTATTGTTCATTCTCTTTTAACTTCCGCGCTTCATGCCCCTTAGCCATCTCGCACTGTGAACTACAGAAACCAGGGGCCATTTCCACTACAATTCGCGATTGATGACTACCTCTCGGCGTATTTATCGCACATCGTCCCGTGCGATAGGAATTCTCAATTTCCAACAAGGTACGACCCTTCGTCTCCGGCATAACGAAAGCGATGAAAACCAAACCGATTAGTATAATGAGTCCAAAACCGAAAAAGCTATTGGGTGTACCGATCATCATCTCCACAGAAGGATATAATTTCACAGCACTAAAGCCGAATGTAAGCCCAATAAATAGTGAAATTCCATTTGCTGTGCCACGTATACGCTGCGGAAATACCTCGGAGATCATCAACACTGGCAGCGTCAGTAGACCCAGCGATGAAAATATAATATGCAAAACAATACAAATGACGGGTAGCAGTGGAAAAAAATCACCAATAGTGGGCCACCAACCGTTGGCCGCTAACAAAAACATGCAGATTGCCATGCCAGTAGCCGAAAGCATACCGGCCGGACGACGACCCCAGCGCTCCAAAACTGTGCTCATAAAGAAAGTTGTGATGATGCGGGCGATACCAACGAAAATAGCTACCAGCATGGGATCGATGTGTACGCCAGCGCTTTCGGCGATTTGAGCAGCATATACGATTATAATCATAATACCAGAGAATTGTTGGAAGAAGAACAAACCGATAGTCATGATGAGCGGCTTGTAAACCTCGGGCGATTTAATTGCTTGCATTAGCGATTCATTCGCAGCGTCTGTACGACTTTTGTCAGATGTCAGTTTCATAAGCGCCAATTCCCTTTCAAACTCTTCGTAGGTGGTGTTGTCTAGAGAAGAGGACAGTATGATTTTTGTTTTTTTTTTTTGTAGAAAGCAAATAAAAGATAAACAAACTTTGTAGCCTACCATTCTCGGAGAGACCACGAAAATACTTGAGAGCTTTGCGTGCTTTTTTCGCATAGCCATTTTGTAGTAACCAACTAGGTGACTCCGGCATGGGTAAAACGCAGCATAACGAAACGCACTGATACAGAGCCGAGATAAGGCAGATAAGTTGAAATTGATCCTACAAAAAATTCAAAATATAGTAGAATGAATAATTATTAGAAAAAGTAAGTAAAGTAAAAAAAGTAAAAGTAAAATAACTCAGTTTAGTAGTAGATACCAACCCTTATAATGAAACCCAATATATACATTAATAAAATCCCAAAGGCTATGGAAATGGGCGTGTATAAAACTAGACGTCCACGTATACGCGGCAAACTGATTTCCGCCGAATATGAGCCAATAGGCGCCAAGGCAGCGCCCATCATGAGACCTGTGGATAGCGTTGTTAATATTTATAACATTTATGTACATTTTAGTTTTCATTTCCACATCAACGTGCCTGATATGAAGCGACCGAGCGACATTTGAATTAAAATGACATTTCTGGAATTTTGATACGGTGCCGTGGTCAGCAGTATCCAACCGAGTAGACCAACGCAATTATTTAAAACCATTGTGTTTTTGCGCCCAAAACGATCCATGAAATAGCCAATAATTAGGCTACCTATGGGAGCGGTCATGGTGTTTAAGGATGCTGAAAATAAAAAATAAAAAATAAAAATGATACTTTTATTAGTTAGATTCTGACTTATATTTGATTCGCAGTTCCACGCTTGAAGTTAGTAGGCAATTTTTGAAAGCGCAAGCCTAGAGTTGATACACATTGTGCGAGAAATAAGAGGAAGTTAAAAGGAAAAATTCTTGTAGGCATATTTGGCAAGAAACTCCAAATTAAACTAAATTAGTGGGGGTTTCAAGTACTACATGAATTTTCAATAAATATCACTGCTTTACAGCTAGAAATACTAAGAATAGGCTAGAATTAGTATGGACTTTATGAACTCAAACACACATTTTCAAATTTTTTCTTATAAGTTAAAGGTTCGGTATTTTTTATTCAATCTAATATTTGTAAAGTATTTTTTTTTTGATCTTCTGTTTTTCCGACAGGGTGAAATGATGATATTGGAATGATTTTCCCTCATCCCTTGTCATGTTTTGTTTGGAGACAAACCCGTTTCGGTTTGTGCCATTTTCGTTCTCGGAACGACGGTAAACCGTTCCAATATACACCATTTGTTAAGTAGTACTGGAGCTGGGGTAGAATACCGCAGTTCTGAATTAGTAAGCATTTTGAATATTGGTGGTTAAGAGTTGATTAACCCTTATCTTACATTAAACTCATTTAGTCGCCTTTTAAATTAAATGTTTACATATTTTCTAAACTGAAAATAATTACACAAAACAACCCTGTCATATCCTGCGCAATGCAAATCTAAATTTTAAAATTGAAAAAAAAAATCCGTTTGTTTTCAGTTTTAATTACGCTAATTAAAAAAAGCAGTCGTCCCCTTAACAACGCGAGTCGGAAATAAAATTTCTTTGCCAACTTCATAAAGAGATTAAGAATTAAATATGGGAGTAGTAGTGGTAGTAATCGTTAATTAATTTATAGTAGCATGTGAAAAAATAGTAGTAGAAATTAGTAAAAATAGTAGTAGTAATTCTTAGTGGCATTAGTAAAAGTAATAGTAGAAATTTGAAGAAATAAAAAATACTAGTAGTATTTAGTTAGCAGCAGTATTGGTAAAAATAAGCGTCATGTACGTAACTTCGTGACGCGGTATCGACGCGATGCAAAAATCAATGTCATGCTTCAAAAATTTAAATAATTAGCTTAGAGCGTTTTCTTTTGTCGAAAAAATGTTACATTCCTACATTGCAACATTTGCTTTGGGAAAGCTGTCGTCCTGCAAGGTCGTTATGTTTGTAGGAAATGTGATATTTCGCTTGACCAGAAAAAAAGAGCATTATTAGAAAAGAGAAATCGCCATTAAATAACTGAAATGTATTATTGCTGTTTTTTTTTATAGAAAATTTGTAATGTTTTCATGTTATTTTTTCGTTCATTTTTACAAAACTTTGGTTCGTATTATAATAAATAATATGACTCAGAATTTCCAACTATGCATGAAATTTATATAAATTTAAAAAAATATTTCTCATAGTTTCAAATTAGAATGTTAGCATAACAATGTACAAGTCTCAATTGACTAAAAATTTTGTTGACTTTTTAAACAATTTTTGATAACATGGCTTGTTAACTTCCACGTGCAGTACATATGTCAAAAAGTAGCTATCACAAAAATATTCATATTAAAAATAAATGGGAGTTTATATAAAATCCATTTGTTCTAAAAAGAAAACTGCGTAAAACCGAAATTATAAAAAAAAAAAAACAAAAATCAATCGGAACTTTTCGCCACTGTAGACTTGCTCATCAGCGTGCTGGGGCTGTATGAACTTCAAAACCCAAAAAACCAAATTTGCAGGAAATTGTTTGGAATTTTAATACATTTCGTATATATGTAGTTTAACACAAGTTTTAATTTGCGAATATTATTAAAAAAAAAAATTAACAAGTAGTCAGTTGTTTGAGTCACTGTATATATTAACACAGTCTCGGTACTTTCCTATAAAAAATATAAAAAATCTCATTTCGTGACCTTAATGTATTGAGTGGAAGTTTTTCTCAGAGGCGCAGAAGAGCTAAAGGAACTGCTCAGGCTAACAAAACCTCAACTGCACTTCTTCAATGCTTGGGAAATTGTCCCAGCTATGCTAGCAGTCTAGGGAATGTCAGTAACATACTACACTTTTATTTTGTCGGTTTTAAAACATAATATTTAAATTGAATCTTATCAAAATTTTTTAGTTCAAATTTTGATCCTGGGTCTGAAGCATTAATGGTTGACACTTGTAACGTCAACTCTGCTATTAATTTTGGGTCTTTATCGCTTGTCATTGATGATGTTTGTGAAGGCATTCAGAAAATCAAAAGCTCCTGGCTAGTTGATGTTGATGGGTTTTCATCTCATCTTGTCAAGAAATGTTCGGCCTTGGCCTATCCACTTTTGCTAATTTTTAATAAATCCTTAGGTTGCGGTGAATTCATAGACGCCTGGAAGGTTACAAGTATCACACCTGTATTTAAAAGTGGTAATAAATGTGATATTTCTAATTATAGGCCTATTTCGCAACTTTCTACAACATCAAAATTATTTGAATATATCATCAAACAGAAATTATATTTCGCAGTAAAGCGCTGTATTTCTAATAACCAGCATGGCTTCATGGCTGGTAGATCAACCGTCACCAATCTTGCTGTTTTTTCTGAATATTGTACGTCTGCCTTCAATAATAGACTTCAAGTAGATACTGTGTATACGGATTTTTCCATGGCGTTTGATAGAGTTAGTCACTCGATTTTAGTTTCTAAACTGTTTAGTTTTGGGTTTCACTCCATTTTCTTAAAATGGGTTAAGTCGTATCTCTCTCGTCGTAAATGTGTAGTTGTTGTCGACGACAACTCTTCGCATTCTTTTATAGCTACTTCCGGTGTTCCTCAGGGGAGTATTTTGGGCCCATTGCTATTTATAATTTTTATTAATGATATTTCTGAATGTTTTCACTTCTCTAACTTCCTCCTGTATGCAGATGAATTGAAAATATTTAACACAATCTCAAGCCTTTCGGATTCTTTCAAGCTCCAGCTGGATCTTAATAATGTTGTGGCGTGGTGTGATCGGAATCGACTTCATTTAAACATTAAGAAATGCTCTCATCTGTCGTTTTCAAAGTCTAGGGAAGTTATTTCTACCTCGTATTTTGTTAACAATTCCCGACTCACTACTTTGAGTGAGGTCTCGGACTTAGGAGTAATTTTTGATTCGAAATTTACGTTTCTCAATCACTTAAATTTAATCATCGCCAAGTCTTATTCTACCTTTGCTTTCATTCGTCGTTTTGGTGCTGATTTTACTTGCCCATACACTTTAAGGGTACTATTTACTTCGCCTGTGCGATCTAAGTTAGAATATGCAGTATTTATATGGAGGCCATATCACCGTTGTCACATTAATAGACTAGAAACCATTCAGAAGAAGTTTCTGCGTTTTGCTCTTAGATCATTATTCTTCTCTGATCCGATTCCATCGTATAGTTCAAGATGTGCATTGATAAACTTAAAATCTTTAGAAAGTAGGAGCAGTATACTTTCAATCTGCTTTGTTTTTGATGTTGTAAGTGGAGTAATCGACTCTCCAGCTCTTCTAGAGCGTATTTACTTCCATATTCCTCAAATAAACTTGAGGAGTAATGATTTGTTCTTCTTGGAGCGTGCCAGGACTGTTTATGCTTCTTATGCACCTTTTCTTAGAACTTTGAAAGAATTTAATCAAGTCTCAAATTCTCTCGCTTTTGATTTTTCGTTAACTAAGCAAAATTTCAAGCTATTATTAAATGAATTAATTAGATAAACCTTATTTTGCAAAACTATTTGTATTCCCATAGTCTTGTATAGTCTGTAAGAAATCCTGTATTTTTTAGACTGAATAAATAAATAAATTAATAAATAAAATAGTTTCTGCCCTTTCATAATTTCTTAACTTCTTGATTGTTCTTTGCAATTCCATGCGCTTTATATAACAGAATATCATTATACACTTAATCACAAACATAATTAACATAATTATTACAGAAAATCTTTTTTTCTTCTTACCAAACCAACTGACTTCGTCGGTATTGAGTTGGTATATATCGTCTGGACTTGTCATTTGGGACAATGAAACGGAAGGCAGTGCCAGCGACATGCCAAACGCCACCACACATGAATTCCCAAATAGTACCATCAGTTCCTATAGAATAAAAATTTGAATAAATATACACACTGTTAGTTAAAAAAATGTCCCTTTAACTATGCAACGAGTGACCAGCTAGCAATGTTAGTTTTTGAAATTGTTATGTTTTAGCAACTTTCACGTCTACTACTGATATCCAGCTGTCGAAATATACAGCGTGGCGACAAATAACTTTTACACAATTTTTTGTTGAAAAATAGCTAGGGATTTTGAAAGGAAAATATATTATTCTTATTTTGTCTCTCATTTTTTATTATTCTCAATCAATAATTTCATCCTTGCTCTCTTTTGTCAGTTCCAAACGTTTCGGAAAAGCAACACATGCACACACGGAAGGATTCGCTCGATATTTTATCACTCATCTTCTGTTAGCGTTATTTAAATTGGGCTATAAAGCAATGTTAATCGATTTTCTGTGGGGAGCGCGACAACACCAATAAGTCCGAGCTCTGTGATTCCAATAAGAGGCAACCCTCAAAGTTGTGAATGAAAAATTCAGCGACAGAGTCATTTCACATGATGCGACTTCACAACCCTCCATATTTTTTTCTGCGGCTACATCAAGTCCTTAGCCTACGATAACAAGCGAAGCATTTTGGCTGAAATCGAGATCACAAGTTGGACCGTCCACTTAATGGCACGAATATGGTGCCTCACATCGTAGTTGCTCAAAGTACAGGGTGGGCCACAGGAACCAAGGGGTGTAAGAGTTTAATAACTTTTTTGTTTATTAATTTTTTTTTTATTTTTTCTTTCAGATTATATAGACAACACTTGGAGAATTTATAATTTTCTAATCTAAATTTTGCAGTTAAATTTCAAGAGTTGGCCAGAAATGAAATCAACTTTATTAAAATTTTGATTATGAGTGATGAAGCTCATTTTCATTTGAATGGCTTTGTTAATAAGCAGAACTGTAGGTTCTGGGGTTCTGCCTTTATTTTTTTATTAATTGTCCTTGGCATGTGAACTAGAAAACACATTTCGGTTTGTGTCACATGTTACAGGTGACAACCCTCTCAAAAATATAATAACAACACTTTAACACAAATTTTTTAATATTTAATGTCCTTGAGAATAATTTAATTCGATTTGACTTTTAAAAAAGGTGACAACGCTACAAAAATCTGCTCAGCAAAACGAACCATCTGGCGCACAAATTTTTTTATTTTATTAAATTCGGTGGGATACCCCTCCAAAATATATTTATAAGCGTTTTCCTCGCTGAGACGAATCGTTAGACATACATATTTTGATATTTGTGGTAAATAATTTAATTAAATTTGACAGCTGGCAACCCTCATAAAGGTTAGCTAGGAATCTTCTCTCCGAGACGAACCGTTTTATTAATATGTATATATTTTTTTTAAATGTCATGTAACTTGTGCATATTATAATTAAATTTGATTTCAACCCTTACCCAACCATAAAATGTACTTTGCGTCTTATTCTTATACCCACCAATACATACTTAATTTCATAAAAATTGGTCGAGCCGTTTCGGAGGAGTTCACTCACAAACACCGTGATAAGAGGTTTTTATATATAAGTTATTATGAAAAAGCAATAGTTTTTCAAAATGATGGAGGTGATAGAGGTCACCACATCTCCTCGCAGACTTTGTTCTTTCTAGACTTTATCAGTACTCGAACCTTGGTACACGGGATTGCTAGCCCAGCATTCAACGGTTGCGCCACGCTAATATGGTAAAAATTGTGGGTTTCTCATTACCCCTATCTTCAACCATATTTATTTTCCCATCATTTTTATCTGGCCACTCTATACACACTATGTAATATAGAAACGCAATTTACCTGTCGTCGTACCGCTTTTTTGCGTTCTCCGAGTGGCTTTGTTGGCTTTGTTGGCGTTTCTTCCAATTCTTTAGTGATGAGTGGTGAGAGCACGACATTATTATCTTGTATCTTCGTAGAGTCTGGATGCATTTCACACTACATTCGAATACTTAACAAAGCTAATAATTTAAGTTCTTTACAATGTGTAAAACAGCTGTGCGACAACTGAAACAAAAAACAATAATTATATTAAAAAACAAAAAAAAAATAGCAATAATTTCTTCGTTAATTAAAATAGTAATACTAATAAATATTTCAAGCATTGTGACTATCGCCATTGGATTCCAAAAGTGTTGCATGTCTGTCTGTTCACCCCGCTGCCCGCCTGCCCGCCTGTGCATTGAAGAACTCGAGTAAATACTGAAATATCTAGATGAAATTCAGGTACATTGGAAAATCGGACGAAATCAGATTATTATTTTTGATAGAACGGTGTTTTGAGTAAATAAAAAAATGCAGAAAGTCTGGGTTATTAAAAATGCTGGAAAACCCATCGCCTCAAAGATTGTAACTCGGTGTGTATTTTTTTGTTATCCACTGCATTGCATTCAGTAGATTGTTACCGTATATTAAAAGTACAAGATACAACTTTTAGCATAAAGAGAACAAATTAATCATCTAGCTATAAATGTACACAGCTGTGTTTATACAAACATTATTATTAAAAAAGAATTGAAAAATTTACACGGGTACACTAGAGTGGGTAAGGAAATCGACAAGGGAATAGTTTCTGCTAATGTGATATTCTATACTAAGTTCAATATTTCACTAATGAAATACGACTTACGAAATAATTAATATCTGACAAAAATATAGCAATCGTCTTGAGCTTTACCACAATTTATCGTTTTATTCAAATCGCACATGAAATGCCGAAATTTAAACGAAAAAAATTTAATTTTTTGATTATAACTTTGGTGTTCGAGATTTTAAAAATTAATTGGTTGTATTACTTTACTTTCATTGCTTTCAGATTTTTTTCTTAGAAGACCTCTAGTTCACTATTTTTTAGTCGGCCTACTCTCAGAGCTCGGTGTTCTCTATTAGAAAGATTTATAAATTGCAAAAGAGAGCCGAGCTGAAATCCAGCGAAAACTATGAATTAATCAATTTTTAAATCAGTTTGTTGATTCGCGAAAAGGGTTGAAACCGTTGACGATATTGACTATAGAACTATTCTTGAATGATGGCCAAGCATTTTAAAAATGGCATATGACGATACTCCCAAATTTTTGTGTCAAAGGTCGAGGAATCGTTTTTTTTAATCTTTTTTTTTTATTTTGGAGCATATTTTCATGCTTTTTAAATACTTGAACAACGATATTAAGTACTTTTAATTATTGTTTTTGTAGTAAAAATTAAAATTAAAATTATTAAGTTAGTTTAAGCGGCAGTCACCGGTGAGACACATTTATGACGGCATTCTGTAACTCAGTCTCATTTCAGTCACTAAAATTGAGATTTCCAATTGGAGACATTTTTTGTGATTTGAGACGATTTCGGTATTCAGTAAGTAATCGTCTCAAGAAAATTCACCATAGACAGTGGTGAAAAGCAGTCGAGACAATCAGCTGATCATATGTCCAGCATGAAATGCACAGTCAACCTCACAAATGAAAATCTGTTTATCGATAGCACACAATATACTTTTTCAATTCAATGGCAACAGCATTACTGCTATTTAAAAATTAAACCAATATGTTTATCGTAAAGTTAACATTGCAAATATCTGTACAAAATTCATATTACTGCATTTAATGTAAACAGATTATTTTAAATATGTGTAAAAATTACAACTATAAATGAAGCTTCTCATTCATTTGCACATTCGATCAAAATGGCAGAACAAAATATATAACGAAATATAAAATATAAAAATGTAGCAAACGACCAAGAGGCAGATCGCTTCTTCATTCTCGCGTTTGTTCAGTACTGAGACGGCTTACTGAATTCCAAATAGTCTAAAAATCAATCTCACCACCGTAAAGTCTCAATTAGTGACTAGAGATGGCTTACAGAATACCGGCATTAGTGATATGCTACTTTGTGATACCGAATCGGCGCAGGTAAGTAATACCTTTTCCCCTAAACCCATTGCTGCGACGTTTTTATAAAAACTCTAGTATTAAATATTCCGATGTATGAGATATGGTTAAGTTTATATTTTTTGAGATCTGGATATTTTTGAAGATCTGGAAAATGATAAGTTACTTAACTGTTATTATCTCGGAAATGATTGCAATTTTTTTTTTGTTTATGCAAACCTAATGAAATTTCGTATAATTTGTGTAAACAACATTTTCCTACCGGATTATGGAATTCGGAGCTATTCAGAGGTTAATCGACAATTTTGCATAATTTTTACTAAAGAAAAAATTTTAGTTTCGATGTCAATATCAATATTAAGGAATACGTTTGATTCCAGTTTTCTTTTGAACAGTAGAGAACAAATCAAACAAACCCCTGCTTTTCAAAATTCAAGCATCAATATAGAAGTTATAAAAATTTCAGTCATTTCAGGCAAAAATCATATCGTTTTCCATGAGTTGTGAAACAGTTAGTGTTTGAATAACAGTTAGTTCTTGATTAACTCATATTTTATTGAATTTTAGTGAATTGTAATTTGTCAGAAGTAAATGAAGAATTATGCACACAAAAATTAAGATATTTCTTACTCACTTTTTCTTCAATATTAAATAAGTAAATAATAAATAGTTCTTGTTTATATATATATTTATATATATATATATATATTGAATATAATATCGCGGTATTACTTGTACAGATATGTCGTTTTCGCTTTTTTTTAACATTCGTAATTCAAAAACACTTCAAAAATTAAAAATGTCCAACCGGTGCACAATTCACTTCAGCCAAAGATCGATGAGTTTTACTTCAGAATTTTTGTCGAATTCTGTTCATTTTTGTTTTACACCAGCTCAGATATTTGAATTGCCATTCAGAATTTATTTAAGTTTTACTGAAATTGCTAATTAAATTTGGTTGTTGTAAAATATACTATGTATTACTCTGCCATCACTTCCAAGTCATTGTTTTATAACAAATGTTTACACTTTTTTTCAACACTAAGTATGGCCGGATATTTGTAAGGCACGTCTGAACAGGTGGCCGCCAGATATTAGTTTAATGAAATTGCATTCGTTCGGTAGAGAATGAAGGCAAATTTGCACGCTTATTGATTCATTAGTAGAAATAAAAATTGCAATACGATACGGTAATTCCATATCGATATTTTTATACCCTAGCACACTAATACCCAGGTTATTATAACATTGTGCTCATAGCGGTTTTGGCAACAACTTAAATAAGTCGATCTTGAAATAGACTTATATATTTAAATATTCCAAAATGTTCAAAGCAAAAACAAAATCTGTTCGTCCGCCCATGAAATGAATAACTTGAGGAAATACTGAGAATCTTAACATATACTGTCATCGATCAAATAATAATACTTACGCCCATATAACGGCTTTTTTCAAAACCTTAAATTATGTGAAATTTCTGTAACCATAAAAGAAAATTGTTCATATTTATTATACAGGATTGGTTTGGAGAAAAAAATAGCGAATACAATTGTTTTTATAAATGTTTTTATAAAGTGGGTGTGACACCTCGCTCATTAAATCAAATATATAATTCCATTCTCGAAACCTCTTTATCGAATTCTACAAAATTTGGTACACACTTTGAATTTTAACTCAGTAAACACATTTGCAAAAATTACGGTAATATAAAAAATACGATATTTTAATCATAATACGACAACTTCGCTCAAATTTGAAACGAAAAATTGAATAAAATTATAGCATTGAATATCGGACAAAAGTTATACCCACTCTCACATGTGAGATCATGGTAATTGATAAAAAATCAAAATATTCAAAGAAGGAAGCAAAATACGCAGATATGATAACTTTGCAAAATGGGCATCACGTTGAAATCTTAATAATTTTTTTTTTTTTGATTATATTTAAACTAGTTGATATTTGGGACTTCGAATGAATTTAAAAACAATGTCCCGTAGACAGAGTAAAGATGAAGTCGCTTCTAAAACTAATAACACTTTTTTACCTTGATTTTCAATAGCATATCTGTCAAAAATATCTGTATCTTCCCGACGAGTCAACTTTATCTCAACTATGACTAAGGCGAACCATAAATAAGGATTTTCTGGAAATACCCACCACATAGCGTTCTAATAATTTTCTAATATATATTTTTTACAGTGTACAGTATAGATAATTATGAATGTTTTCAATCTCATCTCAGTCGGAAAATACGGTTTCTTTTATTCCAGCGCCATCTAGTGGATATATTTTTCGCAAACATATTTCTCTTCGCATCCCTATTATCAGTTTCTAATTTCATCAAAATCGGATCAAAAATAAATATTTAATTGCTCGCCTCTAGCGCCATCTATCGCAATAATTTTTCACAAAAGTATTTTTTATTGCACCAGCACCATACCTTTCAACACATTTTTGTACATGGGTCGTGCGTATATTTTTTTTATTGCTTTTGCACCCAGAAATAAGAATATGAACATAAAAAAGTTTTTGATTTGGTTTTGCTCGAAAAAAATGAGAAAAACGAAAAACATGAAAATTCATCAAAATTTGACATAGATTTGATTTATTCCAGTATAGTAAAAATCAATTTAAGATTTATTCATATAAATTTAGTTTTA
Organism: Anomoia purmunda; assembly: GCA_951828415.1. Classification (NCBI taxonomy): domain Eukaryota; kingdom Metazoa; phylum Arthropoda; class Insecta; order Diptera; family Tephritidae; genus Anomoia; species Anomoia purmunda. Next base: position 47,697,707 of record OX639997.1, on the reverse strand, counting down.
GAATACAGTTTAAATGTTTAAAAATGCTTTTTCCTGCTTTTCCTGCCATATTCGGTAACATTTTCTCTTATTAACGTCCAAATATAGTCCCCCATCATGCTTTCCGTATACTGGCCTTGGTAGCGTTTCTCAAACTCCATTATATCTTGATGGAATCGCTCCCCGTGTTCTTCTGAATAAGCTCCCATATTATCTTTGAATTTATGCAGATGTGAATGTAACATGTGCATCTTTAGCGACATTCTACATCCGATGGCGGAAAAATTCGTAATCATGCCAGTTATCAGCTCATCATAATTTTCATCCCAATGACTTCCAAGAAAGCCATGAACTACTGCCTTAAAACTGTTCCACGCTAGTTTCTCCTCATTGCTAAGTAGGTCCGGGAAAATATCGCAGTTCATAATTTTTTTTATTTGAGGGCCAACAAAGACTCCAGCTTTGATTTTCGCCTCTGACAGCTTTGGAAAAAAAGTCTGCAAATATTTGAAAGCTTTAGACTCAATATTAAGAGCCTTCACAAATTGTTTAATAAGGCCCAATTTAATATGCAATGGCGGCATCAATATGTTTTTAGGATCGACAATTGCTTCATGTTTAATATTAAATCTTCCCACTCCATACTCAGTACGTTCAGGCCAATGTTTTTGGCGTTAGTGGGCGGCATCATTTCTGCTATCCCATAGGCAAAGATAACAGCAGTGTTTGGTATATCCACCTTGCATTCCAGTAAAAAAAACAAACCATCTTGAAGTCTCCAATAACTTCCCACTTGTATTCCGTATATTTGATTGTAGTTAATAGCATTTTAATACTGTCATAATTTTCTTTGAGATGTATGGAATGAGCCAGTGGAATAGATGGAAATTTGTTCCCATTGTGTTGTAGAACTGCTTTTAGACATTTTGTTGAGCTGTCGATAAAGAGGCGCCATTCATTTGTATTACAAGGAATACCAATTGCTTCAAATAAACCTTTCACGTCATAGCAAAAACAGGGTCCATCTTCCTTACTGTAGAAACAAGAAAATTCTTCATGACGCTTTCTTTGCCGAGATATTCGAACATCAGAAGTAAGTAAATTTCGTTGTTTAAGCCGCGATGCTAATAACTCTGCTTTGTCTTTTGATAGATTTAAGTCTCTTATTAAGTTCATTGAGATCTTCAGAGTTGATGAGATGTGGTATTCCTGGTTCAATTTGAGGAACAAATTCGGAATGTACGGATGCAGATGAACTCGGTGTTTGAAACCTGCCTTGAGGGAATAGTTGCTTTTCCAACACAGGTGGATCAGGTACAGGATTTTGTTCCGAATGTGGTACTGGAGCGGATGTCGATGGTAGTTCCGGATATATTGTTTTCCTTAAACGTTTCCCTTTCAGTGGTTTCACTACACAAAAATAGCAATCAGTGTCATGATTACTCGGTTCCCTCCAAATCCTCGGCACTGCGAACTTCATGTCTCTTTTCTCACCCTGGTACCAAACTATAATAAAACGTAAAGCATTTCAAAACAATTTCAGTTATTATGCAATTATATATAGATATATGTATATATATATATATGAAACAGTTAGTACAATAAAAAAGAGAAAATAAACTTACGCTCCAGAATGCTTCTGCAAGAGTTACATGAAACATGTGGAGCCCATTTTTTGTCCTGGTTTTTAACAGGTAGACCGAAGTATGCTAGGTAGGTCTCGTGTTTTTAGTTAAATCAAACTTTTTTTGTCTTCTTTTAATACATTCGCCACATATATAGCAAAACGAATTAGCCGCTCGTTTACAACTTCTCGAAGACATCATTCCTCTGTGATATGCAAAAACATAGTGTCGCCCACAACGAGTGACCCAAGAAACTACAGCTTCTTAAAAAAAATGTTACTTACAAAAACGCTATCAGGTAGCTGGCATGCTTTATTGCTAGGCCTGCCAATCCGTCAGTAAAAGTTTCGATGAGTTTCTTAATATGTACTTAACGAATTGCCAAATCTACCTAAAATCATGTGTATCTGGGACCTTTTATCTTCTTTTTACTGTTTCTCAGCCACATTTTTTTGGTTTTTTTTTTAAGATGAGTATGTTGGGCTTTAAGTAGATCTTTTTTCGATGCATCGCTGCATCAGGTAGCTACCCGCCGCCCTCTATCGACCGAAATAGCGCGAAAGGACCTACATTAGCCTGGTGCAAAAATGCAAAATTTTCAAATCGCTATAACTTCTACAAAACCAAATATTTTTGATTCGTAATTGCATTTTTTTTTATAGAATTGAACATAGAATCCGAATATATAGGGCAAATCCCATGTAAAAAAAATTTTTTTTGTTGCTCTGTTATCAAACTTTAGTCAATGTTCGTGCCATGGGTCACTGTCCAAATTTGATTAAAATCTATTTAACAGTTTTGGAGCCAAGTTGCAACAAAGAAAACGTTTTAATTTTTTTTTATAATAATATAATATATAAATGAACAGTTATATATTAACTGGTTTATTCCATATAGCAAGACCATTTATTTGAAATAAAAACATGCGCCAGGTATTTAAATTACGAATTCGCTCGAAGTTACAATTTTCTTAATTTGTTTACTCCATAGTTGTGAAACGACAGTTTTCGTACTTAAGTACTTGAAATCTTTTACTCGTTTACTAGATATTTCGATTTTTATAAAATGGTACATAACTTTGTTTGTTCGTCGCAATACATTCTATGCGAGTTTGAGAAGTGATTATGCTAGGAGGCGCTGTTACGAAATATTTCTTTAATTGCATTCGTTTCGCTATCCGTTAACGAGTGGCGAATCGATGAACCATTTGGTATAAATTAGAATCAACAACATTTTTCTTTTTGTTTCCAATATTATGTTCGCACATCACAAACGACGAATATGTACCAAAAGTGCGAGCACATCCGAGCACATGATCGTCGTTTATGCGTAGCTGAAAACAGGTCTAATATCTGCAGCATTGAATGTAGTGAGTTCGACCAGTTGAATGAGGTATCACCGTACTCGCTAGCTATCGTTGTTGTTGCTTGTACACACAAATTTGTTCGAATGCGAGCAGAGCACAGATCTTGCGAGCAAAGAAGTGACGACTCGAATACAACTATTGTTATAATAAAAATATTGTTTCTGTATCGCTTATAAAAATAATAAACGAAAGTATAACGATAAATGTAAATCTTATAAAATTTGTCACAACGACATAGTAAAGGTATCACAACGTTCAACTTATTTGGGCGTTCTGTATTTAAAAGTTTTAAGAAATCTAAAAAAAAATGTATCGAAAAGATGGTTTTGGCCGATCACCATTTGCCATCACCAAAATAAATGTTATGTTAACATTTCTAAATTTAGTTACTCAGCAGTGGGCAATTATCTGAGAGGATTCATATTATACCGTAATGAAATTGATTAATAATAAATATCTGCATACATTTAAATTTTACGACACATCTGGAAGCGGAAGTATATGACGTACCAAAATTTATTGTTTGCCATTTGTTGCGGTCGATTGCTATTTGAGCAACTAGAGGCCTGTTTTGAAAAACCGAATCGAGTATTATTTATTGATTCCTCAAAAAAAAAATTTGTAAGCAGATTTACTGTGTAATGAAAATAAGTCTCCATCTGTGCCGCTCGCTTTAAAGAAAGTTAGATATGTAATGAAATTTGGATATGAACAAATTAAATACGATCAACAAAAATTACTTATTTCTGCAGAACAAAAAATAGTTTCTTTGCTAACTGGCTTACAGTCAGGCTAAACAAAGTATTGCTGATTTTTTAGGTAGCATTTTATTATTTCTGTTCTCGTAGTGGAACAGAAAAACATGAAAATTAAAGGTTTGGTTGGCATAACACTGACTTTTACAATTCGAAAATGTATAAGAATGTAAAGGTTTTTGAATTACGATTCGTAAAACGGTGTTGGCAAATATTGAGAAAAAGTCAACCTATGTCTGGGCAAATCTATGGAAAAATGTCAACAACCTGTGTCTCAAAATCTAGACGTCTCGGAAAAATGTGGGTAATATTTTTATTTCCGATTTACCTCTACCATACTCAGCGATCTCTTCAGGTCTGGGATGAAGAATTGCAACATTAGCACTAGCCGAATACAACCTAAATAAAGGCCCAGGGTTAACGCTGTAAGACTCGTAGCAGTTCTAACAGGGCAGTGATCTATCGAAATCTACACCAGAAAACTGGAGATGAAAATAAACTAGAGACAGTTGTGCACCTGCTGATGTCCAGCTCTAATGAGGAAACGAAAAGCCACTTTGTGTGCGTTTGGTTAGATTTATCTGCTAGACTTGACCAACATAGTCTCTATGTTTCTCGAATCATCCGTGATTAATGGGATCAATGTATTAAAGAATTGTGGAGTTTCTGCGCCACCATTTCAACTTTACCTTGCATCCCTGGTACTAAATAATTTTTACAATTCCTTAAACGAACTAAACTTATCAATTTATTTAATAGATCTAATGTGTTCTGCACCGACATTACCTTGGGTAAACTCCAACATTTGGTTGGCATAACCATCACAGAAGCTATCTGTACCTGCCCAACTTATGTTCTTGGTGTCATTACGTTCCACTCTCAATTAAAATTGAGAAGGATACCTGTTAAGTGATCCGATAATAAAATGCTCAAATATTATGCTACCCAAAACTATCACTCTATTCACCTTATAAGGAGACATAGTTCCTGAATGGAACCGCCATGGAGATAATACCTCGCATCTCCGAAGGACCCCAAGTTAACTACACGCATGGAACTAAACTGGAGGCAGGAATATGTGAACCAAAGTTTCAGGGTAATGTACACCTATTGAACCATCTTTCAATCGGAGGACTATGCAACCCAATTCTTCGAAAAAGAATAAATGGAGACAGAATTCAAATCATGTTGTATAGTCAGGCTGCTTTAAATGTTTTGGATGTTTATAAAATGAAATCTATATTTATGTATGACTGCAAAAAGCTCTTCTGAACCAGAGTATCTTTGTAGAGGGTTGCGAGGGGTTTGAAGGCAACTTCGGGTCCAACGTTGTCTCCTTGTTTCAGAACTTTTGTGGAACATCCACTGCAGAACTAATAAGATGATGGAAGCAGACAAAGGGTAAAAAACGATTTAGACGACTCATATCTCCGATTCGGAAAATCATTGAACGACTTCTAAATCTCAAATGAGAAGTCAAATAACTTTTAATATTATAAAATATTTGTAACATTGGACTAGCTAAAGAAACGAACTGTAGGTTGGTGGACGAAATACCGGAGCACTGGTCGCATCAATAGTTGCGTCGAAGAATAGTCATTTTAGATTCATACTTGGAAATGTAGCACATTGCCCAATCTTTCACGCTAGAATGCGAAATGCACTACTCTTCGACGTAAATAGTGTCACGTGGAGGTCAGCTTCATCCTTAATATGGAATATATCATCTTCCAAATTGTCAAACTTTATAAATAGCTTATGGTCGGAGCGACTTTCTAAGAAATAAAAACAAATCTTGACCGACACGACCCAAAGGGCTAATTTCTGAGCCTAAAGATCTGAATAAATTTAAGGGCCAGGGGAAGTATATATTATTTAATAATAATAACAAAATAGATAGCGATCAAGAGACTCATGTCTATTGAATCATAGATTACTATCATTAAAACTTTTTTTTTAATGTTTTCGCCAAGCCGTTTACACTGAGGAAGTAACAAAAACCGAAAATATCACAATAAGTTCAACGTAAAAAAAAATCTATGCCAAACGAGCCAGCAATGCAAAATAAAATAAATAGGAAAATCAGAACAATTCACATCTACATTGGACTTAGGACAAGTGGTAGTTGTAAGCTTTATGAAGCATCACAGTTTTGTTTCATTTATTTAAGTACTCTTATTTCTATTAAATTCCATATAATAATGTCATTTCAACACTCATCATCATTCTCCCCACAATCTTCATGCATTTTAGCCAATCGCATAATTACTTCGTCCAATTCCAATTGCGAACTGTACACACCCGCAGCGACCTCTATTGCAATTTGTGACTGCCGACGCGCCACCTGCGCATTTGTTACGCGCCTTCCCGTCTTAAAATAATTCTCTATCTCCAACAAAGTGCGACCCTTCGTTTCGGGCACTATAAATATGATGAATATCAAACCAAAAAGTGTAAATATCCCAAAGCCGAAAAAGCTATTCGCTGTGCCAATCAACGCTTCGACGGTGGGATACAATTTTACAACAGTGAATGAGAAAGCAAGTCCAAAAAACAGCGTCACTCCATTTCCACTGCCACGCACACGCTGTGGAAATACTTCGGCCATCATCAGGAAGGGCAATGTCAGCAAACCGATTGTCGAGAAGATGATATGCAACACAATGCAACCGATTGGCAGTAACGGTACATATTCACCGATAACGGGCCACCAACCGTTGGCCGCTAACAAAAACATGCAGGTTGCCATGCCAGTAGCCGAAAGCATACCGGCCGGCCGGCGACCCCAACGCTCGAAAGCTGTGCTCATAAAGAAAGTTGTGATGATGCGAGCGATACCAACGAAGATAGCTACCAGCATAGGATCGGCGGATACGCCAGCGCTGGCAGCAATTTGTGCAGCAAAAACGATTACTATGACAATGCCAGAGAATTGTTGAAAGAAGAAGAAACCGATCAACATGACGAGCGGTTTGTATACTTCTCGCGCTTTAATGGTCTCCAGTAATGATTCATTTTCAGAATCTGCGCGGCTCTGTTCGGATGTCTTCTTAATAAGCGCCAATTCCTTTTCGAACTCATCGTAGGTGGTATTGTCTAGAGGAGTAGTAGAAAAAGGGGATTCAAAATAAAGTAAAATCAAAATATAAATAACTCAAAGATATATTACCATGCTCGGAGAGACCACGGAAATACTTGAGCACCTTACGTGCCTGATCCTCGTAGCCCTCTTGTAGTAACCAGCTAGGCGACTCTGGCATTGGTAGAATACAACAGAATGCAAAGCATTGATAGACAGCGGATATGAGGCAAACTACTTGAAATTGATTCTGTGAAATAGATGAAAAAGAAAATATTGCATATATTAGTAAGTGAAAATTTATTGGAAAATCAACCAACTAACCCGTATAAAAAAACCCAGCACATACATCAGTAAAATGCCAGTAGCTAAAGCAATCGACGAACCCAAAATCAATCGGCCACGTATACGTGACAAACTGATTTCCGCCGAATACGAGCCAATTGGCGATAAGGCAGCGCCCATCATGAGACCTATGGATAGGGTTTATTGATTTAATATTTAAGTACTTTTGACTTCAGTTCCATAACAGCGCATACCTGATATGAAACGTCCAAGCAGTATTTGCATATAAATCGCATCCTTCGTACTATGATATGGCGCTGTGAATAGTAGTGACCATCCAATGATACCAACCAAATTGGTTAGAAGCATTGTTTTCTTCCGTCCAAGGCGATCCATGAGATAACCAACGATTAAACTGCCAATAGGGCAGGCCATGCTGTTAATTGATGCTAAAAGAAATAAACAGTATAAAATACGTGATTTTAAAAATTATGGGGTTGAGAATTGTTTATAGATGGATATTGTTTTTCCCATTAACTATTAAGGGAATATTTTACCTTCAGGGTAGAAAATATTGGAAGTTTTGAAGTAAAACTTATTTAGCGGCAATGAGTTTTTACATCGCGTAACGAAAGTCGCGTCAGAATCGCTTTCCTACTTTCTAACACTATATTTAGTACTTCCAACCTCTATTTGTACTAATGCTACTACAAGTTACCACCCCTAATTTTACTGTTGTTGCTACCACTATTTTTATTAATTTCTGCTAATATTTTTCTTAATGCTAATACTAATCCCTTCCACTATTTTTACTTATTTCTACCACTATTTTTAATACTTTGTACCACTATTTTTACTACTTTCTACCACTATTTTTACTAATGCTACTAGTAATTACTACCACTATTTTTATTTATTTCTACCACGATTTTTACTAATTTCTACCACTCTTTTTTTTACTAATTTATACCACTATTTTTATTACTCGCTACCACTATTTTTACTACTATCTACCGCTATTTTTACTTATGCTCCTAGTAATTATTACCACTATTTCTACCTATTTCTACCACTATTTTTAATACTTTTTACCAGTATTTTTACTAATGCTACTAGTAATTACTACCATTATTTTTACCACTGTTTTCAGTTCTACAGACACTATGTGACATTATGCAAAAGAAGGAACAAAGTAAGAGGTGGACCAAAGAAAATAGTCTAGGGGTTAACCCTACTAAAACGGACCTTATACTCTTCACAAGAAGATATAAGATCCCACCGCTTAAAACAATAACGATAGCAAATGCGATACTCAAGCTTAGTGAATCAGCGAAGTATATTGAAATAACCGTAGACAACAGACTGAATTGGAAACAAAATGCGCAGCAAGGATTGAGGAAAGCTACTGTTACCCTATACAGCTCGAGGAAGGCAATAGGCCAAAAGTGGGGCATGCCCTCTAAGTTGGTACACTGGCTGAACACGACTGTGGTCAGACCTACGAGTACACTCCTCTATGAAGTGCTGGTATGGTGGCCGTTCCCAGAAAAGAATTCAGCAAGCCTCATACCCTGCAGCCAACGCCCACTGAGGCTATGAATATGATGCTAAGCGTATTACCCATGGACATGATGGTTGGTTGCTGCTACACCGCTCTATGGCTACAACATCTTAAAAGCTGGAAAGCAAATAGTAGTAGCAAACTGACTATTCTGAAAACGCACGAACTGCCGAGTATAACGGACTACTGTGTGCCTAGGATAACTTTCAGCAAAGAATATCGTAATGTGCAGATAGAGTCCCAGGATCTGAATACTCCGTACTATTATATACAGATGGATATAAGCTGAATATCAGAGTTGGTGGGGGTGTTTACTCTGAACAATTAGGGACAAGAACGCCATTTCGCCTTCCGGACCACTGTAGTGTCTTCCAAGCTGAAGTAGCGGCAATACATGAAGCAGTACGAATTTAAGAATCTGCTACCCTAAAACTCCTTGACTCGGCCACGACAAATTCGGAGACAGTAGCGAACTGCTGCAGATCACATAATGTGATGGCAGAGCAGTTCGATTTTCATCTGGTGGGGATACCGGGATATTATAACATACCTGGTACCGAGAACGTAGGGGAATTCGTAAGAAGGGGTATTTCCATACCTCTTTCGCAGGCCTGGAAGACTTTGAGCATGCCGCTCGCATCCTGCAAGCTCAGCGGGCATATTTCTAAAGGGAGATACGCCGAATGAGTAGGAGGTGATGAGGAAGACCTAGGAACCATAAGGCATCTTAATTTGCCTAGATGCGGTTGCAGAAGTGAAAACAAATGGTATCACAACGCGCAAATACTTGCTTAAATGAGCTGGCCGACTCCCAGCTGCTACCTCAACCTAACCTTACCTAACCTTGGGATTTTTGTAGTGTTAGTAATAAGAGTTGTGTGTTTTTCATACTTACCCTTTATTTTTACCCTGTCCGAGAAAACGATATACTAAAATTCTTTTGTAGATCTGTCCATACCGCCCTGGTTTTGCAGCATGATCTTACGGAAATATATAGTCTCATTGATCTAATGCTAGCTAAAACATAGTATAATTTGATCTCCGGGTCTAAAAAATCTAGTCCTGTGTAACTAAATAGTTTAATGAGATGACTACAAGTAAAAATTGGACGAAGAACAAGTTTTTAGAATATTTGAATGCTCTAACGACTTTTGAAATTGTTCTTTTGATTTGTTTCGTAGAGTAAGAGTCGAAACGACACTTTTTGGGACATAATGTTTTACCAAAATATTTTCCATGAATGACTCAACTTTTCTTTTCACTCAGACATATATACGAATACTTTAATTATTTTTCAACAACTTAGGTCGGGGCATGAAACCCCCAATAAGTAAAGAAAAACGCTCGAGGTAACTTTTACGAATCCATCGCGGGTTTTGTTAATGAATTGGTAAGCTTTCTGAAAATATTAATACAACCCGGGCCATAGTTCCCATTACGCTGCCAATTCTTTTCCCTTATAAACGTTTGCTGATACGATACACTAAGGTATTATATAAGAAAACATACCAAGCTTCCATCATTATATAGATTGCGAACTTTCTGTAAGATATTGAAACCCCTGCCGAGCAACATGACAAGCGGTAGTTTCTCTCTCTTATATTTTTGTAAGATACAGAATCATTGTATAAGTAAGGCCTTTGAAAATGTTGAACGATAAAAAAAAAATTTTTTTCATTGAATTATCTTACCCAGCGAAGGAAAAATAATGAAAAAAGAAACATTGGGCTCATTCACATATTAAAAACTAGCTCACCCGGCGTGCTTCGCTACGTATACTGAATTTTTTTTAATGGAATTATAAATTGAAAAATAGATTTTTTTAAATTTTTCTTCATTTGGAAATCTCGCTTTATTTGCAAAAAAAAAAACAATTGCCAGTTCAACACATTTGGATAAACAATGTTTTTCGGTATTTCATTTGGAGCATGAGTTTCAAGCAAATCGGCATATATGACGGTTTTTTCGAATAGATCGGGTGCCAGATTTGAACCAAATCGAACCATAAGTAACACTTTTTCAAATAAATCGGTCCCTGGCCCATTTCCCGGGCAAAACATCCTCCAACTATTTTTGTTTTCGTATTACTGTAAATCGTTTGGGTGATTCACAAGGTGCCATAATGTGTCATAAGCCATAAAGTCATAAAATTAAAAAAAAAATACAAAATTGCTTAGTTTTAATTTTTGACATCAAAATTTTTATGAATTTATGATTTATGACACATTGTGACACCTTGGGAATCACCCAGTTGTTATTGAGACACGCTTGATTGTAATAATTTATATGGTAAATTAAACTCGAACAATGCAAACCGATGTTTTCTTTCGAGCTTAACGAAATTTTACTCAAGAAAAAATATATCTCCTTATTCGTGATTTTTGTAGTGCTATAAATAAATTGTATTTTTTTTTATAAGTACTTACCAAACCAACTGGCTTGCTCCGTATTTAATTGATAAATATCATCCGGATTTTTCAATTGTGACAGTGAGACAGAAGGCAGCGCTACCGCCATGCCACTAGCCACCGCACAGGCATTCCCGAGCATTACCATAAATTCCTGTAAAAATGTGCAATTTTATTTTAGGCAAATTCTTTTAAATTATTCACTATGTACTTTGTGCAATTTACCTGTCGTCGTACAGCTTTCTTGCGCTCTCCAAGTGGTTTCGCCGGCCTATGTTTCAGTGCCTTGGTGATGAGTGGTGAGAGCGCAATATTGCTGCTTTGTAATTTAGATAATTCTGGATTCATTTTGTTGCTAGATTTTACTACTTATTCTAAAGAGCAGATAGTTTATACGACGTTTTATTCACGAGGTGATGAATTTTCTGAAAATAAATAAAATATAAAAAAAAAGAAATATTAATACAATTCTGAATAACAGTTTTTTTTTCAAAATTAAAAGTCGAAAAAGTATTTGATAAACTACAATAAAATCGGCAAATAGAAGGCATAGTGAATGGATGCATCGGTATTGCTCACCGGCCTACGTAGGGTAGAGCTCCTGAGGTTTAAAGGAATTTGCTTGGTTTTTTTGAAAACTGTGTCGCTGTAGTTCAAAATATTTGATATTAATGGTACCCAGGTCGTGAGTAACGTGAATTGTGTCGAATAGGGGTGGAACAATTGTGGGATTGTCGAACTGGCAAAGTTTAAAATTTTTTGTGTTCGTTTTATCGTCGAAGTTTAAAATATCTTCGCATAAAGATTTCTTAAACCTTTTACTTGTTGAATTTTTTTCTGAAAGTATACCTGCATATATATGTTTTTATGCCCCGGCCTGTTGTTTTCAAAGAGGGCATTAGCTACCGTCTAAAAATAACTTTTCTAGCATTTGCTTAAAGAAATAACTCGAAAATCCAATTTGCGAAACCGTTAGATGGTTATAATGTTCCAGATGCTTATCTGCTGGAAAATTCAACTAGAAGTTTGCTCAGACAAAATCTTTATACAGAGAACGTAAAAATCCGCAGAAGATAAAAACAAAATTTGACCAACATTATTTTAAGCTCTCCTTCATTAACATAACATTGCAAGCTAACAGAGCTGTTATCTAAATTTAATGTACCTAAAACTATTTGACATTACATTTTATGTACATATAATTCAACTTTAATCACAAAAAGATTTCGGTGAAATATTCCAGCGAATAATTCTCTGGAGCATTATAACACTCCACCATTTTTCCAATTGATTTTTGTGGGGTTTCTTGAAAAAAGGGGCAAAACGACACTTCTACGTGGAAGCCAATGGAAGATATTTATTTACTATTTGGAAATCAAAAAATCATAAATCATGAAAAAAAGTTCGAACTAACTTTTACAAGTTCTTAAGAGTACTTTAAATCTTACTGTCATGAAATATTAACAAAGTCAGAGGGGTTGGGGGTTTTCTAAAATCGTAGTACAGTGTTATAATAATAAAGTGCAAATAATGCATGAAAAAAAATTTATTTTTATATGGAAGAAAACAACACCGCCACCAAAAAAAAAAAAACTATCAAAAATCAACGAAGCTACTTTATTACACTGATATTGACATTCTAATTAATAAACGCGAAAATTGTGTGCAAAATTTTGCTGCACTTTTGTGATTTTTGTATAAAGTTTCAGATCTTGATTTACATAATTTAGGTTCAATAATGGGCAAATTTTTATAAAAAATTAATAACAAAAATTAACTTGAAAAATATTGGGGATATTTCTAAACAACCCACTGTGCCTTTTCTCTTATGTATGTAAGTAGGATGCAATGTTTATTCTTTACAATATATAATATGTATTTATTGTCTGAGATTTGAGTTATGATAATGTAGTCATAGCTAAATTTATTAAAAGCATTCCTTATCTGTAAATCTTATCAATTTGCTTCGCGGTTACTGTGGTTGCGAGTTTTGATGAATCCCGGCTATTTTGTGTAATCAAACAAATATAAATCTGTTTTCTAATGAAAATGTTTACTTTAGCAGCGACAAGCGTGACAAAACACGAATGATTTCTTCGCATTTCGTATATTTTGATTATTTATTTGGCTGGTGTTTTTTTTTTTATCTATAAGTACAGGTAAATTGATAAGTCATGTAACTTAAATTAAATTCGTGTGGAATAATTAACTGGTTAAATTAAAAAAAAATACCCAAAAAACTCGTGTGCGGTAAACGACTCATTTTCAAATATGTACATATGTATGTATATAACTATGTAAAATATCTCGAACCTACAGATCAGAACTACATTATGTCAGACTTCGCATCCACAGCAAATGTAACTTTACAGCAAACCCGCTTACAAATCTACTATATGTACATATGTATGTAGTCATTGAAACACAAAAAAGTCTCCGCTCTTATCAGCAAAAATTCTTGAGAATACATGCGGCAATATAGTAGATTTGACCTCGGATTGCTGAAGTTCACTTCAGTTAATCTATTAATTTTTAAAAGTGTCTTTTCACATTTATGTGGACATCTATAGTAGTAGTAAATATACATACAAAAATACGTGATTTTGGAATAAAGTGCAAAATGTGACCAAAAAGTATACACCGCTTGGAAGACCAATATTTGTTAAATAAATGGTTTTGGAAGAAATAATAATATAAATATTTTTATTTAAAAGAAATTCAGGAATATCTCTCTCATAAAAACTATTGACCTACAAGTGCCAATTCTTGCGATTTTAAGTAATCAAGTACTCGTCAAATTTATCGAATGGCCAAGATAAATTATCAAACCTATGTTCTTGAAACTGTTAAATTTATGTATGTAAATCATTAATTTTGAAATATTTATTTCCGACTTTCGAAAAAATCAGTGCTGAAAATTTTTTTAGACTTATTAAAATCTCAAGAATGGATACTTGTGCGCGGAATATTTTCGTTTTCCTTAATACAAAAATTTTTTTATTGCTTTTTTCCCTAACCCCTTTCTTTATTAACTTTTTCTTTTCTTGAAATAGATGTAACCTCTTTCTCTTGCATTTGTAGTCAAAATTGAGACTTTTGAAAAAATATTTTGTACGTGCCAAGGCGAAATCACAAAAGAGGTGGTGTTAGTAAATAATTAATTAATATAAATTTGAAAGAAAATCAGTACTCAAACAGGATGCCACGTTTATTTTTTTAGATGTAGGTCACCAAATACGAATACATACACACAATGCCGGTACAATTATTTCTGGTTATCGTCAAGGCGAATTCATCATATAAGGTGATGGAAAGGCGAATTCATAACGCATACACACGCACTTCGCAATTTTAGGATGTCGCGAGAAAAAATAATAGAAGATCAACTGACGTTAGCTTTCGATTTCAGGATGTCATGGGTAAAGGAAAAATACAAATAAAATGGAAGAAGAAGATATCAGCTGCTTTTATTAACTGCACCTTATATGAATTCGCCTTTTTTCTTCTTCGAATCAGCTTAAGGATTGTCAAACTGAAACATTTTCTTTACATTCTGTTTGTTTTCGTTGTCATGGGAAATCGGTACGCACAAACCGAAAACAAAATACATGCAAATTTTGTTTTCGCTCTAATAATATCATCTTATATGGATTCGCTTTGGTACGAACAGGCAAACTACACAATTAAAATCATTCCATTGTCATTGGAACGGCAAAGTTCAGAATGAACCCCTAGTTTTAGGCGAATTCATTTAAGGTGGTGGTATAGTGACAGTCAACCACTGAATTCGATGGCGTATAGACAGGCCCTGAACAGCATTAACCAAGAGTTGATGACCACCTTCACGAACTCTCGCCCTGTGAATGCTGTGTGTTGGAGTCAAACCACCACCCATAGTAGACGAAAAGCTTCAGCTGCCTCGAGAATCCCGCGTGACTCTGGCTCAATTAAGATCTGGATATTGTAGTAGGCTCAATTCCACCTATTCGCGCACTCCAACAATCCCACTCTTCTAACCCCCCTCTTCCTATGGTCCAACTCTATCGAAACAGCACGAAGATAACGACCATGGGTAAGCTGATCTAGTCATAGAACAACAACAACAGCTAAGTAGAGCGCATATTTCGCTTTTGATTGATGCTCGGTGAACATGCAGCAATTTCGGGTGAAAACCTTGTATATAGTTTCACTAACACATCCTTGCATGCAGTTCAAATGTGACTGAAATGAATTTCCGGCGTAATGTCTTCGTAATAAAAAAAAAATATATTACACAAAATTCATATCAAACTTTGCGTTGCCAAGGAAAAATATAATTAGAGTTTCTTATCTTTATTATTAAAGCTAAGTGCCAAGCTCCCAAAAAAATCACATGAAATATTTTTCATTATTTCTGTTGCTTGAAAAAGTAGCGGCAAGGTACTTTTTTCAATGAAATAAACAAGCGATACGATAGTTATTTATTAAGTGCTGTAAACTGATTTAAGAAATATTGGTTGAAGAAAATTTCTGTTTCATTTCTTGAGCGTATTTTTATAAAAAAAAAAAATCGTTTTTCTTAAGATCTGAATACTTAGCTAAAACGTGCAATAAATTTTCAATTAAATCTTAAGATGTTTAGTACATTTTAGGAAAAAAGTAAACTAAATCTTGAAACATTATTTAAGCAGTGGCGGATCCAGAAACGATTCTTAAGGGGGAGTAAGTGTTATTCGGAATGATAGTGGGTGTGAAGTTCAATCGATTAGCAGAAAAGTTGATACCTAATTGATAAAATGACTGACAGAAAAACAAAACATTGTTCATCGAAGAGACAAAATTCATAATTTTTATTGCATCAAATAAAACTTAAGTCAATACACGTTATAAAGAAAATATTTTATATAGCAAAACGGCATTTTAGTGATATTTCTGAATTCGATTTATCTCAAATACAATATTTTTTTACGGTATACAAGTAATCTATCAGACTTCGATCTCTTGGATCCCTGCTGGATCTGCCCTTGCTTTAAGTGACACTTATAGTGTTCGAATTTATAATGGAATTTGTATAATCATTTGTTGGCTTGTGATCTTTCCAATACTTCAGTTCACTTTGATTTATGACGCAAATAATAATTAGAAGATTTCAAGTGTCGGCCACAACACTTCATACATCATTTTAAAATACAACATTTAATATTTTTTCGGCTTTATGCCTCTTGAAAACAAACGCAAATCATGGTTGTCATATGATCGCGGCTCTCAGATTTTTCATGTTATGTACTATGTATATTAAATTTTTTTCCAGAGATAATGTCAAGATTAGTATTTTGGTGACATGAAAGCTTTTCGCTGTCGGAATATTCGATGATATATTTATACATATAGACCTAAGTATGTACGGGCACATCAAGGCTGTTTTTAAAAGATCCGTATTAGGGGGGAGGGATTCAATTGGTACTTTTTTTTGGTAATATACATTATTTAAAAGGTTATAAACAAACAAATATTTATTTATAAAATTCATGGAATAATGCTTTCTCAGAAAATGGTAAGCGAATATTGATTTCCGAGATTTTTTTTCCGCGAAATAATTGTATGTTTCTATATAAAATATCGATTTTTATTCATCAAAATTAACTTGTTTAAGAAGAGCTTTTAATCCCAATCTTAGGTCACTAAACACAAAAGTGAAAGGGAAATTTTTATGAGACAGTACCCAAAAACGTAAATTTTGGACCCTTTTGCAACTGGGGTCTTTGATCTCAAAAAATATGACCGGAAATAACATTAAAGGAAAACAAAAAAAAAACATTTCAGAGAATTTTTTTGCAAAAAATTTTATTTTAAAAATTGGTGAAAGTGTTGGTGTTAGACTTAGATTTAGTTGCTTATTAATTTTACAATATTTTTGTTGTAGAAATTGTCAGAGAAAAACGTTATATTAAAAAAAAAAGTCCCTCAAAAAGTCAAAGTTTTCAAAAGTATCTTCCAATCATCGCGAAAACACTTTGTTTGAAAAAAAAAAATTGGAACTAATTTTGGTTCTAAATTACCTCAAAATTAGATAACTCATCTTTATAAGAATATTTGCCTTAGTAATACGAAAATTAAAATGGATTTTTTCATTAAAATGCAACGAAACCCCGCCTACACTTATTTTAACGTAAGTAAAGCAAACAATTATAAAATTAGTACTAAAATTTGTGACAAGAATTGGTTACATTTGTAAAAAATTTTGTTTTTATCCATAGAAAAAGTTAGTTAAATTAATTTAATACAATTCAGCCCATTTCTTTGTAACCTAGTTGCAAAAAAACACTACGTATGCTAACAAAATGCAAGTAAAGTAACAACACTAACTCGGAAATATATGCGAGTTGAGCCAACTCGGTTAAATGATATCCGAACTGAGATGTAGTGTTGGGAAGTGAAAAAACTGCGCTATTGTGAATAAGCCATAAGGAAATACATGGGAAATTTTATTTTAACTCTTAATCCGTTTCTATTTGCATAGTATTTTTTAAATACATAAATACGTCAAGTTAAAATTTGCTAACACAACTATTTTCCGTTCCTTTATATCACTAAACAAATCGCATCCTTCATGAAAGAACAGGAACAGGGTTGCTTTTGCGACTAAAGGGAATTTTAGCCGAGTTGGCGCGTTCTTTGCAAGTCGGGTACAATAAATAACTTAATAATGCCGTTTTGCCGGAAATTTCACCGATCGGAAATATTTTTTTTTGTACAAGTTTTCTCAATTTTTATTTTTTCTAACTTTAACTTTTTAAAATTTTAAAATTTCACTTAAATTTTTAAAACGATTAAAACTTGATTTTCATAAAATGAATATCTCTTTGCCTAAAGACTCACCGCATATAAATTAGTTCTCATTGATATGACCTGATTTATAGTAGATTTCGGGTAAAAGTATGTGATTCGATTTTATTTTTACTTAATTTTTTTATTTGCATAATAGTTTTTATACGATTTCAGATATAATGAGATAAATTTGTATGTCGTTAAAAAAAAAAATGCTCAACATTAATTTTTACGAATGGCCTAGTTTGTTTGAAAATTTATTAAAAAACTAATATATGTATAAAAAAAATTTGTTTTAACTAAACTTTTCTTACTATCTGAAATAAATTGTTGCTTTGTTTTACTTTGGAATGCAAACAAATTTTTGTTTCGAATGTATAATGTTTTTTTTATTTGAAAATGCAAAATTTCGATTTTTTTCGAAAAAAAATGCTGTTTATCCAGAAGAATCAGCGAAGTGAAATTATTTTATTCTCACATTTTAAATACTTTTGAAATTTGTATTTCTTTAGTAAAACCTATATTTACTCGTACTAAGTATGTATATTTTTAAAATTCAAGTTTCACAAAAATTTTTTGGAAATTTTAAAACTTTCTTTAGAGCTTAAGAGTTTCCTACTAAGTGAAATGATCAAAAATCAATGGAAACTTCGTAATAAAAAAATTGAATGTGCTATAAAACTGCTAAATTTGAATTTTTATAAAAACTGCCGTTAAGAAGTTTGAAAATTTGACCAAGTTATGTTTATTTTTCTTATTTTTTCTACAAAATTTGAAATATGTATTTGACGCGGGCTAGACTTTTATAAAAAAAATTATAAACAAACAAAAGAAGACTAACCAAAACTGCTCAAAAAATCGTGCTCCGATTTTTTTCCACATAACTGCAAATTATAATGGTCCCTGGACACTAGTGCGCTCGAGTATAAAAAGTTCTCAAGTTTTACAACTAAAGTCAATTCCGATTGGGCACCCTAGGTAGCGTGCACAACACGAGTGACACAATTTATATCAATACCAGCATATCTCCCGATTAATATCTCCTATATTGTGGCGGTAGTACTGATTATGAAGTTGGTAACTGCGAGTATACATATATTCCTTCCGTGTGATAAATATATTATTAATTTTACATTTTCAAGGTGCAATATTTTATCGCAAGTATTTATCAATAACTGTAATCTAATAAATTGCGTAGAGCTTTGAGTTAGCATATATTGTATTTCGATTATGAAGTAACTCGAACCTAAGAGATAAAACTATCATAATCAAAAACATATAAACACACATAATTTCACATAGACATAATGAATGTACAAGTGAAATTGTTTTATTTTTCACGATTAAGTTTAGAATAGTAAGTAACCTAATAATAGTCATGAACCAATTATTACAGATCACATAATAAGCCAGCCGTGTATTTGTAATCGAATTTGAGAGAAAAGTTAATGACGAAGCGCTTTTGAAGTTTTCCGTTTTGTTTACACTACCATTTTTTGTTTACATATTCGTTGTGATTTGTTAGCAACTCGACGCACTTAAAAAACTTTTTAATCCGAAAACCATATTCCATAAAATTTTGCTAATTTCCAATAAATTTTACTTAATAAATCATGGCATAGGTGAAATTATTCACTACGCTCAATCACAGCCCCTTTTCAGCGGTTTCGTTTTATTCTCCTCTTTATTACATTTTGCTTCAATTCTCCGCAAACAAAAATGGCATCTAAAAGCGCTACGTCACTTTTTTCTCTCGTTCCATATTACCAGATCTGGCATTAAATTAGTGGACGAGTATCTAACTATTTTTCATGATAGTTGTGACGATATGATCCATATATTTTCAAATAGCATGAGTCAAATTTGTTTGGACGTCAGCAAAAAAAATGGTGTGAAAAATGTTGAAAATCGCCAACTTCTTAGCTATAATTTTTCTTTAAAATTAAAAATACGCATTTTTATAGTTCCAAGCAAGGCGAATTTATAGAAGGTGATGGCATAAGAGCAGCTGATTTGACCTTTTTCATCCACCTACATGTATTTTGTTTTTGCTATTGCGTATGGGCTTTCAAAAACCCGTAAAAGCAAAAACAAA
Organism: Anomoia purmunda; assembly: GCA_951828415.1. Taxonomy (NCBI): domain Eukaryota; kingdom Metazoa; phylum Arthropoda; class Insecta; order Diptera; family Tephritidae; genus Anomoia; species Anomoia purmunda. Next base: position 47,677,747 of record OX639997.1, on the reverse strand, counting down.
ATGTATTTAAATTTTGACAACTCTTACGCAGAAACAAAAACAAAATACATAGGAATTTGGTAGTTGTATTTGTAACACCACCTTGTATGAATTCGTCTTGGCTCCAAGTAGTTAAACTTTTTTTTACTGACAGCGTCAAGGTAACAAAGAACGTTCGACAATTTTTTTGAATGTGGGAGAAAATTAGTGAACACGTCGGTAAAAAAAAAAAATTATGAAAAATCACTCGTTGTTATGCTAAAAGTTAATAGTTTGGAAACCCGCATACTTATAATTCATATGAAAAAGATGAAAAACTTTATGAAATTTTGTTACTTTTCCAATTTTTTCTGCAAGTTCTGGCGCGAGCCAGAAATAAAACTTCTGCGCCGATTCTACATAGAGATATAGAGGTAAATATGGGAAAGAGTTTTATAAAACATCCTTTTTAGATTTTTTTAGTTTTAGCACGAGCGAAAACAGTAATAGAAATTAGTAAAAATTGTAGTAGCATTAATAAAAATAATTGTAGAAATTTGTGAAAACAATAATAGAAATTAGTAAAAAGTAGTAGTAATCAGCAGTCGGAATAGTAAAAATAGTAGTAGAAATTAGTGAAAACAGTAGAAAAAATTGGTTAAAAAGTAGTAGAAATTAGTAAAAAAATAGTAGTAGTTGGACTGGTAAAAATGGCAGCAGAAATTAGTGAAGTAGCTGTAGTAATAAGAATATGTAAAAATAGTAGTAAAAAGGTAGTAGTAATTAGTAGTAGCATTAGTAAAAATAGTAGTAGAAGTGAGTGAAAACAGTAGTAAAAATTATAAAAAAAAAGTATTGGCAGTAGCATTAGTAAAGATAGTAGTAGAAATTAGTAAAAATAGCTGTAATTAGTAATGTGTAATTAGCATATGTAAAAATAGTAATAGAAGTTAGTAAAAAAGTAGAAAATTGGTAAAAATAGGATTAGGAATTGGTGAAAACAGTACTAGAAATACGTAAAAAAGTAGTAGTAATTAGTAGAAGTATTAGAAAAATAATAGTAAAAACTAGAGAAAAGAGTGATAGAAATTAGTATAAAAAAGTAGTAGATTAGTAGAAGATTAGTAGTAGATTAGTAGAAGCAGTATTTAAAGTAGTAGTAGAAATTGGTAAAAATAATATCAGTAATTAGTATAAGCATTAGTAAAAATAGTAGTAGTTGCAGCGGAGATCCAGTCCCGAATTACTGAAACGTACGGAATGGCCCCGAAATAGCTAGACCAAAAATAACGCTAAAACGGTTCACTCAAAAACATTCACACCGCAACCTTTATGTAGCAGTATTTTCTATCACCGCAAAACTGTGAGGAACCCAAATGTTTATATGTAAGAATAAACACGCCCGAAGTTAAAAAAAACTGATAATTTTCAAAAAAGTTACGTTTCAATCAACGCAAAGGAAAATAAAAACTGTATTCCTTAAGAAAGAATGCAAAATCTAATGTGTGTGACAAAAACAAAAATTAAGTTCATGGCTAAAGATTTTTGCATGCATAATATGTGTGCACTTTCAATTAGTTTGCCTATAAAAAAATCTCACTTCAGCAATGTTTGTTTCTACCAAGCATTTTAATGGCACTCGAGATACAAGGCCATTATTAAAAACAAAATTAAATCAAGGTTGATAGAATCAGATAAGATTTTGGTGTTTATATAACAAAGTACTACAATATTGATGTAAAAAAAAAAATGCCACGATAAAATATTATCAGTAGATATTGATATGATTAAGTAGTTGATAATTGGTTAATATTTGTTTTTAAAATAAGGAGATTTTACTGCAATTTATATTAATTATTTTATACAAATACTCGTACACCCAATTGAAGAAGAGTTTTGAAATCGACCTAAATAGTTAAAAAAAATAAATTAATTGCGTTAAGAAACGTTTGAAAATATATCCATATGAGTCAATTACTAAACCGCAATGAAAGGGAAAACCAATGCCTAGCATTACTAACCTGCTTAATTTTTCGCAATGTCAAACCCTTTATCTATACGAAGTAAAAAACAAAATGTGCATTTTATTGGTATTTACAAATCATAAAAGAAGTATTCTTATCTCCAACGTTAGTATTAGCAGTTCAAATTTACCGATAATAAAAATATCTTTCCCATCGCTATTATCAAAACTTTTTATATTCGAGATATCAGAAAAAAGTTGGTGTCTGCCAACAAGTGTTAATAAATAAATGGCTAGTTACTTTTGGTCAAAGCACGTGCGCGTTGTCAACTTAAGCTTTTCAAGGACATATTCGTGCGAAAGTCTGCTTCGAGGATTGATTTGTTTTTAAAGAATGGCAGTTGTATCGTTGACTAATTTGTAGAAAAGTTGATCATCTTCGCGGCAATGTATGACTATTACCCATCGATTAATATTATGTGAATCATATTTTTGCCAATTATTTTTAGACCACAAGGAAACACTTTCAGAATTTACTATTACAAACAATTGTGTTACGTTTTTATAATCGCTTCGGTTTGGAAGCACCATTTTCATAAGATTCTGTTAGAAAATAATAAATTGAAAAAATCTGATTCTATTTACATATGTATATCAATAATTATTTCTTAGCCTAAGGAAAGTATTGCAAAAATGCAACAACATAAAAGCTACCGACGTGTAAACTTTTATTGCTTTACAACTTTCTATTTCCAATTCCAACAATTCAAAATTCGGAAGTCTGCCGCTATGACAATCAGTGTGTGGTTATGGCGGAGTTGCTGTACTTTAGTTGTCAAACAAGCTTCTTTCCTTGCTGTAGAAAAGCAACAAAAGTTTACACTGCTTAGCCTGGTACTGGCGGGAACGTACTTACTTACCTTGGTCGCCAAAGATGGCTGCTCAGGTCTAAAAACAAGAAATCTGATGAACCGATGAGATGATCGCCGAAATAGCAGCTATAGCTTCTACTATTTTAGCGGTATTTATTTTTCCAAATATCCAAAAAATAAAATAGGCATGCCAACGTTCGTAAAAATATTGTTGATAAAAATAATAAGGCAAAAAAAAAAATTAAATAATACATATGTGTATTAATGGCCAGACTTTAATTATTTCAAACTAAAATATGGTAAAATTGAAAAAATTAAATACCTAAGAAAAAACTGTACGTTTTCCTGAAAAATCAAGAATCAAGAAGGAAATGCACATAGCCTGTGTTACTGGATTTATTTGATGCAAGACAATGTCTGGGTTATGAAATTACAAATTTAACTCTGCGTTACTTATCTTTTTAATTATAAATTTAATTCGGAGTTTCTCGCAAGTGGGTCTAAGATTATTATTATTTATTATTATTTTTCAATTTTTAGATTTCCATATCCACAAAAAATAGTAAACTTTATCATCAGTATTGGATTTTTCACTCGCAAGTCTGATTTCGATTAAGACAACAAATAAAAGTCACTTGGGGCCAAGTCGAGAGCTGGTATCTAAATTTTGTATGAAACTATTTTTAAATTTTATTTTATATAAAATTCGGTTTTCATCGCGCACAGATTTTGGATATTTTGTGTGAGAGGAGCACGTGTTAAATTTTCTGACGAATAATTCTCTCGAAGAGTTAACCCTCCTAGCGGGTTGTTAAATTTTTGGTTAGAGTTTCAAAATAACATGTTAAAAAATATATTTTACGAAAAGATTTCGCGTGAAATTCGACTCTGCATATACTAACCGTTCAATTTGCCCAGCCATATATTTTAACCATTTTTTCCACTTTATTTCAAATCGCTTAGGCCGGACACTAACTTGAATGACTGAATATAATGAATAGAAATTTACATATTTTTTATTCACAATTATTTGAATGATCAATGAAAATCTATTCTTTATTTAAAATTATTTTAATGATGAAAAATCATTTATTCGTCATTCGAAGCTATTTGAATAATGAGTGACAATTTAGTTTTATTTTTCCCGCATTCAATTATTAGATTTTCTGATAACGCCCAATCGAAGTACTTCCCGAACAAAAACCCTATAAATTAAAATTGAAAATATATTTAGTACTTTCGTCCTGGGTATTTCTTTCACAGCGAGATTTATTAAACGGCTTGTGTAGAAGAAAATACACAATAGCGTTAAAAAAATATATAAAAAATTAATGCACATTTTCAGTTAATACAGTTAGAACTTTTTATGAGTATACTGAAATCAAATGAACTGGAAACTTCGTACCCGAAAGTTTTTTTGTCAATAAATTAGAAATTTTTACGAAAATATGTTGATATTTTTCCCCTCTAAATCTTGTGTAAATTTTAAACATTTAGTTTATATGCTTTTATACAAAAGTTTCAAAAAACTGCGGTTGAAAAACATTAAAATTATTGTGGAAAATCACTGTACCAAAATTGGTTTTGATCTTGTGTTCGTTATACATATGTATATTTCATTACCTGTATTTAAATTTCGATATTTTGTTGCTTTCCGAATATTATTTAAATATATTTTTCGAAACTAATTTAAATCATTACACGATTGCTTTCAGTTAAAGTTGCGTGCACATGGTGTCAATGTTGTGTGTAATTTTTTTCCCAATTTTTATTTGGATATAAATCAGTAAGTAACTTTTAAAACTCTGTACGCAGTTGGAGCACTTTGACTTTTTTGAAAATTTATTTCCTTATATATTTAAAAATTCATTTTTTTTTATAATAGCACAGCACAAAATTTTTATCTCCATACTAATTCCTTTTAAAGGAAATCCGCACAATTTTACCCAATTAAAGGTTGGGACACTTTTTTGCGGCGCGTCCAAACTCACGAACATCAGCTACAGTTTTGAACAAATTTTATTAATTCGTTAGCGCAAGAAGGCAAGCGCGGCGTTTATGCTTGATACTCGTAGTAGTCGATCAGTCAATATGGGTAACGAAGTGGCGCGTGTTTAAATTGGGAAAAAGTAGAGCGACTCTCCAATACGGCGGTTTCCCCATACGGCAGTGCGATTAGCGCAATAGTCATCAGAGCAACGATCAATATACCAATCGTACTTGGTTATTATTTTGGTTAATTTACTCTCTATGTATACATATATATGTATGTAGGTATTTTGAAGTGGTGAGGCTTATCAACTTTGCGATTTCGATTCTTTGTCGACTTGACGTCACTCACCATAATTTCTGTTACTGTCGATCAACTGACGAGCTTAGCGGAGCAGTAAATTTGCCTGTGTAGTCATTATTATCGGGTTGGCACTGGCTGCTGTCAGCTGTCTGCTGTCAGCTGTCTGCTGTCTGCACTGAGCGACGGCAAATGTTGACAAAATGTGTGTTCGCGCGGAAGATAACTTGTACCAAATCGCGTTCGTTCAGTGATGAAGCCCACTTTTGATTGAATGAGTGCGTTAATAAAAATAATTGTCGTATTTGGAGTGTTGATAATCCACAAGCCATTGCGGAGACGCCGTTACATCCTCAAAAAGTCAATGTTTGGAGTGCACTATGGGCAGAGGGAATCATTGGTCGGCCACAATGGTACAGTCAACGGGGAGTGCCAAAGGGCCATGATTAACGACTTTGCGGAATGTGACGTGGACGACCTTTGGTTTTAACAAGAAGGCGCTATATGCCGTACTGCCAACGAAACAATAAATTTGTTGTAGGAAACTTTTGGTGGATGCCTCATCTGGCGTCGTGAGCCTGTGGTGTGGCCTCCAAGATCGTGCGATTTAACACCGCTGGACTATTTTTTGGGGGGGTTATGCCAAGTCGCTTGTCTACGTAGATAAGCCCGAGGCTATTGACGCCTCGGAGGAAAATACTCAGCGCGTTATTGCTAACATACAGCCTCAATTGCTGCGAAAAGTGGTCGAAAATTGGGCCTCTCGGCTCATTCAATCATTTTTAGAACATAATGGCAAGCCTTAACTTTATAATAAAGCTAAATTTTTGGCCAGAACATTAAACTATATGCGTTTTATTTTTTCTTGGAAACCACATGTCTAAACAAAACACCTCTTATTTCGTTCACTGCCGCTTCAAGTGTATTACAGTAATCGAAATTATCTAGCGAACGTTGGAAATGGAAGCCTTCTCGGTATGCAAGTATTATGCAAATGCATAAGTTCTTGTGCAACCGGGGGTTTCCTTGCAAACCTTTACAAATTTCTCTTCGTTTGAAGTTCAGTAACCTTGTTCTCTGAATTATGTTCCTACCTAATTCTTACTGGTTTTACAACCTGAAAACTTTTTATGTCGATCAGGGTCTAATTAAGAAATTCAAATTCTTGGAGCCAGGAATGGTAGGGGTTTCGGTATTCAGAAGATGTAATGTGCAAAACATTTTAATTAAATGCTTAATTAATCTTCGGACGTTGATATTTTTTGATTTTCTGATTCGAAGTAATTTCTTTCTGAATCGACTAGAACTGGCTGTTTCCAAAAGCGGAAATTGAGCTTTTGGTTTTTATTTTTGGATACGACGAAACCGGCTTTGGGTGTATTTAGTAAAATACAGTGTTGTGCATATCAAAAGCACTAAAATTCAATAAAATTCAATTTAGCACTTATGTTTACTAATTTGTTTAAAATAATTCATTCCATAACATAAGCTATATAAATAAAAGTTTTAAACTCTTTAGCAAATGTGTAAAAACTTGACAAATTAAAAAAAATTGTCATCAAAATTTTCAACCTTTTAATCCGTGTTTTTTTTTTAATCTCAAGGTATGCAGTTTTGTAACCCGTTCAATTCAACATCAATTTTCAAGTGACTAAAACTGCGCGTTGATTTTTTATAATTGTTTTTTACTGAAGGTGTCGGGCATTTCCCACCGTCTAAGCACCAAACAAGTTTGCACCGTCAGAAAAAAAATAATCAAAAATCAACGCTCATTTCCAGTCAGTTACGCAACCCTAAAGTTATGTGAAATTTGCAATAAAAAGTTTAGAAATTTTTGGCAATATTTTGAAATTGTATGAATTTTTGTGAGTTTCGTAGAAAGTTTGAAACTTTTATTTATATGGTTTCAATTACAGAATGAGCTAAACTGTAAAAAAAAATTAAAAAAATTAATAAAATTAATAAACATAAGCGGTCAATTGTATGATATTGAATTTTGTTACTAATGATATGTATAACACCGTAAGTAGGTTTGTATTGCCGATGCTGATAATTCGCAAAAAAATTTCGGGTCGATTTTACTTTTGAAGGTGGTGAAGACCACAGCTCAGTGAACAATTGGCACCCACCCTCGTATTAATCATTTGAAAATGACACTATGTTCATAAGCAGTCAATTTTTTATTAGTATTCAGTGATATAAATACGCCAATGAACGCAAAAATTTGCTCACGCCTTAAACTTTGAAATTCTTATAAATAATATGTACATTGTATTACGCCATAGCATGTAAATTCTTTGCACACATAAATTTCGATTTCTTGCCAAAACTTTTATTAATTAATTTATTAGTGTCTGGAATAAGTCAAATTTTGGCTGAGGGGAAAGAGTTTTCGTACTGTGAAATTATGACAGCGAAATGTTAAGAACATTGAAGTTTTTGTCGAGCAAACAACTGCTGTAAATTAACAGTATTACGTTAACAGCGACGTGCACATAATATGTAAAGTATATCACATACATATGTACGTACATACATGCTATAGCAATATTTTTGTTCTTATTTATTTCTATTAAATTTAATTTATTTTAATAACAGCATAGTTGATTATTAAAAAAAGCTGTTTCAAACTTTCAGATTAGACAAAAATATCTTAAAAAATTCAAACTTTTTAAACAGAATTTCTAGAAATGTTTTGCTTATGCAGTTTTGTAGCTCATTTTATTTTAGTAAAAAAAAGTGCCAATTTAAAGTAGCTCGAAAATCGCGTTGATTTTTTTCTAATATTTATTTTTCTTGACGCCTTACGATTTTTCGCGAATTAACGTGTGCTCGATGGTTTTTTTTTGTCATAATTGTTTTACAGTTTTATAGAACAATGGTTTTGTTGAACGGTTTTGTTAAATTTGATTATGTGAATTTATATAACCTCTGTTGTAGTGTGAACTACATTTGTGTAGAAAATTAATTGAAATTTAATAAGAAAAATAATAAAGTGTTGAAACTTTTCAATAGGTCCCTGTTACTATATATTTAGTATTTATGTGATCTGAAATTTCTGCAAGGAAGTATATCGATAACTATAATGATCATTATTATCTATAGAAAGTTGATATTTAGTCTCAAATTTTTTTATTTTATCGGAAGCGCTTGAACTTGCTTGAAGTTAATCTCAAAGGTTGCAATTTTATTTTTTATTTTTTTTTAGATTTTTTAACCCTGCTTGTTACATTCAGGTAAGTTTGTGTCCCTTCGCTATAAAGTTTTCTATATTTTCTTAAAAAATAACTTTGCCATTTCCACTTGAATTCCAATCTAGATTTAAATTTGAAACAAAAAGAAAATTGTTTTCTATTCCAAGAGAAATAATTTGGAAACTTGCGTAAGCTGCATTAAGGTCATCTGAAGATCCACAACAAGCTGAGTTTCCAATTCCGATTTAATGCAATTGCTATTTACTGTTACATTATTATTATTGTATTACATTCTTAAGCTATTTCGCCTATTCGCTCTTTTTGCTGGTAGCAACTCTATTAAAAAACATTACATATACGTTTTTTAATACTAGGTTTAATTATTTAGAAAAATTGCCAACTCATTCAGAAAGTACATATATTTTTCGAACAACTACCGAGTATTTATGACGAACATTACAAAAATAATATGCTGCTAAATTCTGCTAGATTTTCGCGGATAACAACCATATGTAGGAAAACCACTTTTAAGATAAACATTTGCTAACTAAATATGTATATAAAATCAATCAACAGCGAATGATATATATGAGTGTACGTAAATGTAGAACTCTATCGATATAAGTCCAATTAAAGTTATGACTTTAAGAAGAGCAATAAAGATAATGTATATGTTATTTTAGTGATAGCAAATTAAAATGAATAAATCTAGTAACTAAAATATCCATGACCATAGCGATATCAATTATAAAAGTCACATAAACTAATTGCATCAATAATAATATTGATAGCTGTAACGACGCTAATGACGATAGTGAATAGTAACGACTAGATAATTGTGGCAAGTACAATAATTGTTTTTTAAAAGATTTTATACGCATTATAAATAAAAAGAGGTGAATTGAAAGTTTCTGTAACGCTTCAATATAAATTTACATTATGTATGAAATGTTAATTGTTCTTTAAACTTGATATGAGAAAATAAATTTCCAATTACATAGCTGCTTTTTTAGACATGTGGTTTTCAAGAAGAAATAAAATGCATATAGTTTAATGTTATGGCCAAGAATTTACCTTTATTATAAAGATAGGGCATGCCATTATGTTTTAAAAATGATTTCGGGCATGTGACCGCCGTGGCTGGCTCGAATAAATTCCAGCCGAGAGGCCCAATTTTCGACCATTTTTTGCAGCATATTGGGGCAGTATGTCAGTAATAACGCGCTGAATATTCTCTTCCAAGACTTATCTGCGTAGACTGCGTAGCAACTTCGCATACCGCCACAAAAAATAGTCCAGCGGTGTTAAATCGCCCGATCTTGAAGGTCACGCCACAGGCCCACAACGCGAGTTAATGCGTCCAGCAAAAGTTTCCTTCAATAAATTTATTGTTTACTTTACTGTATGGCATATAGCGCCGTATGGTTGAAACCAAAGGTCGTCCACATCAACATCCTCCATTACAGGCACGAAAAATTCATTAATCATGGCCCTTTGGCATTCCCCGTTGACTGTAACATTATGGCCGACTTGATTTTTGAAGAAATATAAACCAAGAATTCCCTCTGCACATAGATCACACCAAACAGAGACTTTTGAGGATGTAATGGCATCTCAACAATAGCTTGTGGATTATCAACACAAAAAATGCAACAATTTTATTTATTACCGCACCAATTCAATTAAAAGTGAGCTTCATTCGAACTGACCGAATATTGGACGCAGCGCCTGATGTGTCGCGAACCGAACCATTATTTTGGTAATAAATTTGCACGATTTAAAAACGTTGTTCCGGATTAGGTCTATTCATTATGAAATGGCAAACCAACTTGAGTATAAATCAAGTAAGATTTGTCGAAAAGATCAACTCCGAAAAAAGGATTGCCTCATTGAAAACCACATGTCTAAATAAAAACACTTTTTATGTGATCAAGCTCAACTTATTAACCATAATGTTGAAAAAAAAATGGTGCCTGGTATATTTCTTGCATTTAGTACTCTAATGAAAAAGTAGAATGTCTTATTAAACTTAACTTGAATTAAATAGCTTTGTGGGTAGATTTCTACCCAGATTTGATTTCCGGGGAATGGAGCATATAAAATGCAAGTACATTCAAGCCATATATTTTTTGTTTTGTAACTATAGTTCATTGAAATCGTAAGTGTCGAAAATCAGCGCCTACTTATGCAACCTTTTACAAAGTTCAAAATTTGTGAACAATATCGGCCTTTTTTTGTTTTTTTTTTTTATTAAACCCAGTTTAATGGCAGGGCTATTGAACCCACTGAGCCAGGGTATCTCTCTTTTGTTGCGTTATCGGATGTGATTGTAGCGATGTGTATTGATTGATGTGTGACGCTGTTCAGTAACAGGCTATTCTTCTCCAGTAAAGGATCGCTTTTGTGTTTCGACCATGTGATGTGGAAATTTTTTCGTATGCTGATTTATCTTTTAGTCGAGACCAGCTGAGACTTCTGCGAATGCCTTAATTACAGTAATACTGTATTTGTCGTTTAATATATATATTTAACAAGGCAATTGGCATATTTAGGTGTCAAAGATTTAAATTCCATTTCGTGCAATGAGCAAAAAAAGAAAAAACAAAAAAAAACGGTAAACAAATAAAACCAAAATAAACAAAAAAACAAAAAGTGGCAAATCTGCGGTCGGCCTCCTCTGAGGTTTTTGGTTTTTACATACAAATATGTCCTATTAACCCTGCTGTTAGGTTAAGACCATTTGGTCCAATTTTTTGTTTGTTTTCTTTGTAACTTTGGAACGGTGATATATACTGTCTAAATTTTTCAGCTCAGGTAGTCTTTTTATAAAACAATATTATGTGCGAAAATTTAATTCTCTGACTTAAAACTGGACTAAGATAAATTGAAAATTACGAATCTTAGGTTAAGGGACCATTTGGTCCATAGTATGTTTTCTTTGATTTTCTTTACATTAATTTTCCAAAAATAAGTATTTATTAGTTTGTTCGATATTTTTTGGCACTACATGATGAGCAAAAAAATGTTTTTCGGTTGGTTTTGCAAATAAACGCACTGCAAATGGAGCATTTTACATCAGACTTAGACTTGCAGCAACTACAAATTCCTCGCTTTCGAGCTCCTGAACTAGAAGCATTTTTAGAGCAGGCCACTGGTGCTGGGTTTTACCAGAGTTGAGTAAATAATAAAATAATAATATTTAGCAAGTATTGAACCAAACTAAATATAAAGACTAAGATTAAATTGTTATTTTGTATGAAAACTGCAGTATGGACCAAATGGTCCTCTAACCTAAGATTCGTAAGTTTTTTTAACCTAACAGCAGGGTTAAGTTATCTTAGAGTTATATTTGAGCTTCATTTATATAATTAAACAGTTCTTTAAGAGCTGCAGTGTCATTTTTCTTAAAAATACTTTTAAAGTCTTTGTGGTTTTTCACTGCATCATACTTCAGTCTTATGGTTGAGTGTTTATCACAAGCAAAGATCGCATGAGTGTAATTATCTGTAGCTTGACATACCTCACACTAATTTGAATTAACAACTCGAATTCTTTGTAGGTATTCCCTATCATATGTTATATCAAACTTATTTTGGTTTGCATAGAAATCAATGTTGTTGGCGTTTTTTTTTCAAAAACTGCCAATTATATTGTAAGACTTTCATCTTGACTTGCCAGTTCCTCCTCTTCCATTCTATCAGTTTCTTTTTTGTCTAATCTTAAAAAGTGTTGTTTCAGTCTATCATTAAAGTGTACAAATGCGTTTACTCCTGCTGGGAAATTCACTTTTCTGAAAGCGTCCCTAGCAAACTTTGTCATTTCTGTCGTTATTTTTTCTATTTCAGTTACAACGTGCAGATTTTGTTGGCTAAATGCCACGCCATAATTCGTCGCCTTTGGTTGGGGCCTTACTCTTACTTGCCTTTTTTCCGGCTTGTTTTTATTTAAGTTTTGTTTATTTATTTTGAAAGTATTTGCGTACGAGTGGGTGTTAGAATCTTGTTATTTTCCTATTGTTTGTTTTTAATTAAGTTTTGTTCTATATCATGAGATGGAAACTGTTCCTCGCTTAATAATTCAAATCTGTTTGTTGATTCTGTTTTGTTTTCCCTTAAAACTTCCCTCCGCGTCTGTTTGGTGAGAGTCATAATTTTAATTACTTGAGTTTCCTTGACCCATACTGGAAATTTGGTTCTATTCAACCCGTTATGTGTTTCATCCCCACATAGGATGCATTTTGACTCCTCACAATTGCTCAGACATTCTCTTCTACCACATCTAAGGCATCGTTTTTCTGATTTGCAGGCTTTTTGCGTATGTCCTAATCGTCCACACTTAAAGCATTGTCTTAAAATTGGGAACAAGTTCTCTACCTCTAAAATTGTGTGATTGAGTACTATTTCTTTAGGGATATTGTCCCCTTCGAACCCAATCTTCACTGATAACGTCGGAATTCTTCTTTCAGACTCTCTACTTTCTCTTCGCGTAAATCTCTGGATCGAGGTAACCTTAATTGCAGAGATTATGCCCTCCCTTATTTCCGTCTCCGAATACTCTAGGGGGATATCCCTTATTACTCCATATGCTTCTATGAAGCTTTTAGGTATAAATTTTTTTATGTTCGTGTGTTTTACTATTTCACTTCTAATGCATTTATTTGCATATGCCGCGTTTTCAAAAATAACTTTATACAACGTAATTCCAACCGTTTTGATTGTGTAAATGCCCTCAATATTTAACGTTTTGATTTTGTTCCATAGGTATAGGCCATTTCGCACCCTTTTGTTTTGTACGCTTTCCGCTAAAGATGTATCAAATAGAACATTTGCCCTCCCTTTATGGTTTGCTGGGTAGTACAAAGTTTCTCTTATACCTCCTCTATTTCTCTCCCTATTCCCTTCTAACTCTGATGCTGGGTTATAGTTTTCATTTTCTTTTCTTGCACTTTTCACTTCTATTTGACCCTGACTTGTTTTTCCCGCGTTTTTACATTCCTTTTCAACCGTTGTATTTTTCTCTTCTTGCAAACAATTTTGCTCTAAACTCATTTCTTCCTCCATGCTTATTTTCCCTTATTTTCTGTTCGCTTTTCTCAAAATCTATATAACAGATTTATTAATAATCGCTTTTTATTTGTTCCACACGCTGTTCAGAGATTTGCCGTCCGCTTTCTTTGCTAGCTAACATGGAATTGGTGAAAATATTTATAATCTGTCGATTTGACAAAATCAAAAACGATCAAAACGATTTTTGCAAGCTCAATGATGAGGATTTTTTGTGATACGAGTACGCCACAATAAGGAAATTATATTTAAAAATTTGTCTGCCAAGGAAAAACAGATTTTCATAAACGTGTTTTAAATTAAAAATATATTTTAAAAAGGAAAAGATATATTGAAAATTTTGTATGTTAATTTCGCGTTTGTAAACAAATTATTATTTTTTAATTGTTTCAGCAACTATGTTTTACATAAATAAAAGGAAAACGAAATTCCCATGTTTACCTGAAGTAATTATTGAAATGCCGCTGGACCGACCATTTGTAACCATTGTGCATCGCAGTGTTGTGCCATAAGTGGTGGGATTTACAGTTTCTGTTATCGCGATACCAAAAAAGAAAGATGATTTGAATGAAAAGCTTTCTCAACCTTGAAATGTATGAAGAAATTTACCATTGTGTTTTTCGGCACGATCGCCTTTTGATAAACTCTTTTCACGCTCCGCCCGGTACTCGAACAGGTGCACTACGGCTGATTAGAGGTACACGCTTCATAGTCGACTGAGTCACCGCGCTTTTACTTATATAGGGTGACGCAATTAGAGGTAAACAAATTACTCCGCTTTTTTGCGACAAACAGCATTCAACGACGAATGTGTTTCGTCAACTTTGGTCAAAATAACCAACCACGAGAATGCGCAAAACGCTACATATATCTTCGAAAATATTGAGATTCAATTATCATTATTAGCCAAACGCAACTAAGTAAATAGACTACATCCAGCACCTAGTAGACAAAAAGATACCGATAGTTGCTGAGAACGTACGTGATCAGGTCGGCCGGAATGTAAAAGTAAATGAACTATTTGCAACCCGATATTGAAACCCGAGTGTACATAGTGAACTGAAGTTATGGTCAACATTTGAAAGAGGTGATCTTATAAAAATAAGTGAAAAAAATTCTTGAAAATTATTACAGTTGAAAAAAGTAGCTCTGAATGAATCACCCATTAGTAACAAACTTAGTACGTTGTATAGTTTATATATTTCTTCACTGAACGAGTTGCTTAGTTAATTTTAAAACACTTTCAAAACATTTAACTGACCAAATACATAATACACGCATTAGGGAGGTCAAATGTCGGTAAAATCTTCCGACTTCAATCAACTAATACCTGCAATTTTGAGATATGACAATATCTTTACGCTTTATGTTAAATTTTAGCACGGATTTGTGATCAAATAAAATATTCGGTTGGAATACTCAACTGTTTGCAAATATTTACTGATATATACATATGTGCGTAGTTTGGTGCCATACATTTCTTTGTGAAATTGATCAAATATTTACTATGTGTCTAACAATTTCGTTCAGGCAGGTGTTTGCCTATGCTTTGTGTTTTGAAAAAATATTGTATCGCACTTAAGTTAAAAAGTAAGTTATTCCCTAACTTTTTTTTATATGGAACCTTGTCTTTAAGTTTGTTCAATTAATTGGCCCGATAGCCGTTTGGAAGCTTGACGAGTAGCATCCCAAAAGTGTTAAAAAAATATAGTACAAACATTTTATAATATTTTCATGTTCAGGCAAATGAAAGGTAGTCTCAACGTTTATATAATAATTAATAAAACATATACATATATTTGTATTATCTATTGGCTTAATTGCTATAATATGTAGTAATTAGAAAAATATAAAAATTTAAAACAGTAGCAGTTAATATTTGGAAGATTACCCCATGCCCTCGTCAGACTTTTTTCTAGACTCAGTGTCGTAAACGTTAATTATTAATAAGATCTCGGTATTTTTTGACACTAGATTTCTCGGAATTTCAACTAGAGAAAATATTGACCACCCTACATTCTTGCATTTCATTATCATTGCCGATTTCAGGCGCGTTTCGCACATAAATCATTTATGTAACCGTTATCGCAAACGAGCTTGTATCAGTATTTGATTTTTTAAATTTTAACTTTATGACTGCTATAAACAAAAAAACTAATTTGAAGGTAATAAAAACAACTATTAGATTATGATTAGATTGAAGGAGAAAATCAAAATCACAAAATAACTATCCAACTTCATCGAAAAAATAAAACTTGAAAAATAACGACCAAACTTGATCGAAGGAATAGATATCCACGAATAACGATTTTTATTTTTAGCAAAAAAGTAACAATTATTTTGCAATAATTTAAAACAGAAAAATTTCTAAATAATAATATTATCAGATTTATATAGAGTATGACGTTCGAATATTTGAGCGAATTCTTCACAATGATTTTTGATTAAAAAAAAATCTAAATAACGGTTATTTTCGGCCCCTGGTTAAAAGTAATATTTTTCTATCAATTTTTATATTTAACGTGCGAATCATTAGAATCTACAGTACACAATTGGATGAAATTAATTTGGAACTAACGAGAATTCAACAAGGTAGCGGGATTTTTTTACGCCATCAACTGAATCCTTTGAAATCAGGTATTCAAAAGCTATTCATGTCTTGCCGACGTCTCAGAACATTTCTCATTCTTTGTTAAAAATTTTGGACGAGATTAAAGATCTTGGCGGAAATAGTTCCAAATTTTTAAAACCAAACACTCTTAACCCTGCTGTTAGGTTAAAAAAATACTTACGAATCTTAGGTTAGAGGACCATTTGGTCCATACTGCAGTTTTCATACAAAATAACAATTTAATCTTAGTCTTTATATTTAGTTTGGTTCAATACTTGCTAAATATTATTATTTTATTATTTACTCAACTCTGGTAAAACCCAGCACCAGTGGCCTGCTCTAAAAATGCTTCTAGTTCAGGAGCTCGAAAGCGAGGAATTTGTAGTTGCTGCAAGTCTAAGTCTGATATAAAATGCTCCATTTGCAGTGCGTTTATTTGCAAAACCAACCGAAAAATATTTTTTTTCTCATCATGTAGTGCCAAAAAATATCGAACAAACTAATAAATACTTATTTTTGGAAAATTAATGTAAAGAAAATCAAAGAAAATATACTATGGACCAAATGGTCCCTTAACCTAAGATTCGTAATTTTCAATTTATCTTAGTCCAGTTTTAAGTCAGAGAATTAAATTTTCGCACATAATATTGTTTTATAAAAAGACTACCTGAGCTGAAAAATTTAGACAGTATATATCACCGTTCCAAAGTTACAAAGAAAACAAAAAAAAAATTGGACCAAATGGTCTTAACCTAACAGCAGGGTTAAGTTATTATATACGGCATTTGTTCGTCCCTCTTTGGAATACGCTTGTTTCATCTGGAGGTCAAGCCATCAAAATTATATAAAAAGGATAGAACGCGTCCAAACAAATTTTCTAAAAAATGCTTTACGGTCGTTGAGGTTTGATGAGCCGATTTCCCCATATAAATCTCGTTAGCTTTTGATAAACCTAAAGTCTATGGAAGCAAGAAGATCAGCTTTTTCGCTTTCTGTTGCTTTTAATATCATCGGTGGTGATATTGACTGCTCCTTTCTTTTGGAAAAAATTAATTTCAACATACCACAGCGTAATTTTCTTATTTTTTTTTTACTTTTCTATAGGGATAATTGTGAAACATTATATTCGCGTAATGCTCACCTTGTTCGGGCCTGAAATAAATTTAATTTTATATCGAGTTCTATCCAACTTGTTTTCATATGTTTATGTTTTCACAAATTAAAATAAATAAATAAATAAATAAATAAATAAATACATAAATAAATAAGTGCAACTATTAGCTCTCATCCCAGAATTTTTGATCCAACACCTTTAAATGATCCTTAATGAAGATATTTGAAGTCATAATAACAAAATCGAGTTCATAATAGGAAAATAATTATGCACTTATAATTACACCCGGTTCAAACTAGTCCCCATATAATCTTATAAATTATAATAAATGTGTATCCTTTATAGGCGTCCAGAGTACTCAATCGATCCTTATGAAAGTTTTATCAAAGGTTCGTTTAGGGCTCAATATATCAACGCTCCCATGGAAGAGCAAATTTGAATTCGTTTTACATTTCGTTTATATATTTGGGTGCATATGTCCAAATTGATATTAACAGCTTAGTTGATTGGTGCAACATAAATTATATGCCACTTAATCTTAAAAAATGTAAATTTATGAGTTTTTCACGAAGAACTATTCAGCCAGCTTCTTACACAATAAATAACTATACTCTGGATCAAGTGTTTGACTTTGTTGACTAGGGAGTTACAATGGATTCCAAACATAATTTAAATAGTCATGTTAATGCTATAGCTAATAAGGCTAGAGGGATATTTGCCTTTATAAAACGATGGTCAAAAGAATTCAAGGACCCATATGTAACAAAGGTCCTTTTTACCACGTTAGTAAGACTATGCTAGAATACGGTTCGATAGTTTGGAACCCACGTTATCAAGTTCACATTGATCGGCTGGAATCAATTCAAAAACAGTTCTTACTTTTTGCCCTAAGAGACTTTAGATGGGATTCTCGGCTTAATCTTCCTCATTATACTGATCGTTTGAAGCTAATAAATCTTCCTACTCTTTCCAGCCGTAGAGAAATGCTAGGCAAAATATCCATTACTAAACTACTCACAGGGTCTATCGCAAGCACATTTCTTATTGCCGAAGTTAAACTTAATGTTCCCTCTCGGATTTCAAGACACTTTAAACCTCTTTATTTAAAACAGTGTAAAACCAATTATGAATTAAATGAACCTTTCCGATGTTTATGTCAAGATTTCAACTGTCTTTCCAGCACTTTTGATATTTCGGACTCATTTTTCACCATAAAAAGAGGTGTACTGTCCTTTCTCAATAAATGATTAACGGCGGTATAGTATATATTTGATTCAGCTGATGAAGTTTTTTTTGTAGCTGAGCAGTTTTGGATCTCGACGCTTGACAAACTTTTTCCTTTTAACAACTCAGCACAAAAAAAAATTATAAAAAAAAAAAAAAAAAAAAGATCCGTACGTCATGCGGACTGTGCCCCTCGTGTCGGTTGGGCGGGAAAGAGGGTAACCGTTGGGCTTATTATTATATCGTAACATTTCATTTAACTTATTAATTTATCTTTAAATACCTTTAACCTTTTTAGAAATGAAACTTTATCAGATTTCCTTCACTTGATACCCATATTGCATTATTTGATTTCACTCATTTTTTCAATTGATTTTAACTTTTTAACGAACGCCAGTAATCCATGGCCTCAATCTAACTAGAAACGCATCAGGTGTGAATAACTGAATTTCGCTATAGGGAAATAACTGTAGATTATTGGATTTTTTGTTTGTTTCTATAAGTGCGAATGTTTTTGTTGTTAAATCGTGGTCAATTAGAGCGTTACGATTCCATTAGTGCTAGAAACAATTACATTAAAAAGCATCAAACTGGCATTACAGCCATCACACACACACACAAACACACTCCCGTATGCCTATATACATATGTACATACACACAAGTCTCCACACAAATATGTATGTACGTGCATTCCCTAGTGTAATGGCTTTTTAAGCTTAATGCAGTTGTTGCGTGGCTGAAATCACATTTACTGTTGTTAGCCACTGATGGTGGGCTAACATGTTTCGCGTTTTTGAAGCACTCCATTTTACTTTTCGCCTCGTTGGCATTTCACGTGGTCAAAAAGTTGGCACATTTTGGAATTTAAACTATCCCATATCTGTAGTTTTTGTGGATAAGAATGAATTCGCGGCGGTTACTGAAAAGCTGGCTTTTTTTATTGCTTTTCATAGAGTTGAAATTATACTATAACTTTGGTTCACAGCTATCCACACATAACAAAAATGATTAGGACCACAAGCTGCTTCCATTTAGCTAAGACCGCTTGTCTTTTTTAATGCATTCTAGTGTCTCAGTTTTTGAGATAGTATATGACTGAAATAATTTGGTAGATAGATATATTTCTATAGTATATTAATAATTTGTCAGAACCGACCGGATCGGTCCTTATTTTGTTGCTATGCAACTGATGGTTCTGATATGCGGTTTTTCCATTAGAACTCCTCTCAACAAAGTGGCTAAGAATATCAAATTTGGCACTCCATTAACTTATTACAAATAGATAGTGTTCAATGAGTATTATCAATATCGGGTCGCTATGACTTATAGCTTCCATATAACTGATAGTTCATATATGAGATTTTACTTTAAAGCTACTATATTTTGGCTGTAAAATCCTTGAAATTGTGTGGGCTATTTAATTATTTTTCATACCAGGTATACTAAAAAAATTAACAGGAATAAGCTTTGCCTCGAGACTTTAACATTTATAGCCTTCTCTGGAATCCGATTGAGGTAACTTGGACTACAGTTTTTGTTTTTAAATAAAAAATAAAATATCTTTATAATAGTTTATTTTATTCTATATACGAAAAGTAAATAGTATTTTAAATGGATATTTTTGCGCTAACAGTATATTAATTTAAATTAACTTTTCTTGTATTCGTAAAATGTTTTGAAGGATCTTATAGAGGCAAACGTATTCCACATGTCCGCTTGTCTTCGTTAATAATGTAATACTGCTAAGTTTTATTCTCCTTGTTACAAAAGCCACCTTTTTGTGCAATTATGGAGCGCTTTGAAGACAAATATTCTGGATTGGATGAGAGAGGTGTGGGGAGTTTGTAAAATTTGATTACATATCGCCGAGTTTTCCAGACAATTTGGCGAATATAATTTCAATATTCCTGAAGCGAACAAATCAGAAAGGTTCGCGAATCAGATTGAAGTTAATGGGAAAATAAGTTTAAAAATTACTGAATTTAGTCTTGCTTTTTTAAAAGATAATGTTTTTTTTTTAATTTTGGAACTCTATTTGGATTAGCACCAATAATGAACTTTACACCTGACACTTGACAATTTAAGTATAATAAATAATCAATTGACGGGTACACAGAGGATTTTTTTTTTATCGAAGGTAGCTATTAAAAGAATATGGGAGAATCTCAAAAATCATAATAATCTTCTTCTTCCTGCGCTGCTGTCTTTCCAGATGAAAACGGTGAAAGTGTTAGCGTACGAGCTGCTAAATTAAAGCTATTGGAAGCTTTTGGAATAGGGTCGCTGGTATCAACATTTTACAGAGAAAAATTTACCGAATATTCTATGGTCTGACGCGACACAAGTGAGGCGGCAATTTCATTCATTTTATTCAGATTGCGTGATCTCCATTGGTAAACGGGGAGAGTGGAGAAGAGGTGAGGCAGCGTGAGGCTGCTGATGGAGTCAGTGCAATGCACTCTTTAAAAGCCCACGAAATTAGGGCCCCTTTGGTGAACGGTGGCCATGTAGATCCAGTGAACTATCTTTTTTTTTTATTAAAATACAGTACATTTTCCTATATAAAAACTGCTTAAATTCAATCTCAAATTCAATCAAACTTTGTACAAACTCTAATGAAATTTCAAAAATTGCATCATAATTGTAAGCCTTTTGATGAGCATTTTGATTGCATTTTGAAATTTTGATGGAATTTTGTTGAATTTTTGTAAAATTAGTAAATTACAAATAAAGGGTCGGAACTTGTCAAAAATTCTCTGGGGTTCACTTCATGCTATTTTTTTTTTTTAATTTACCAGTCATTATTTTACGATCTGCTTTCTTTTGTTTTAATTGTTTATTCTCTACATATAAGACAAAAATTAGCTATGATTTTAAAAGGGTGTTCTTGTGTAGCGGCCACTTTTCGAACCCTATTTTGGGGAATTAATTGTAGGAAAACTACTGAAGATTTTTCAAATTGGTTTTTTCATTTTAATTAACTTTACAATTATGACAGGATTTTCTTTGGGTTTCAAAATTGTTTCACGTTTTAGTAACATATGTGAGCTTGGCTCTGCCCTTGTCAAAAATTAAGAGGAAGTGAATGGTTGTAGGAGTTCGGATAATCTGAAACAAAAACATGAGCTAAATCATCATTTCTAATCCCTTTCTCTACGCCGTTACACACATTTTTTTCCAGAATTTAAAAAAAATTTCGAAATTGTAGGATTTTGACGAAAAAACATTTTCCTATAACTCCTAAGTAAAGGCAGAAAAGACTTTAATTTTTTTACAGCGTATTTTTAACATCATTTTTTTTGAAACCGCAGCACTAGAACACCAAATTTTATTATATAATACAATACAATAACATTTTGGGAAATCTATCAAATAGCTGGATTAAGGGTAGCCATTGAAAACAAAGCGTAATGAGTGAAATATGGATGCTGCATGTTGTGGTTTAAAATATCATTTTATATTCTAGTCAGCCTCTGTCATTTACACATTTAAATAATAAAATAAAACAAGCAAAAATTATAAATTCACTTTTTTATTTGCATGAAACGGAATATTCGGTTTTGTTTTCAAATACCTGTCACAAACATTATTTAAAATAAACAAAACAAAAAACTTCCATAAAACCCTTAATTAAATTAAACGCCTGCCACAATAGCATTTCAAATTCCAAATAAATACTCGTACAATTTGAATCCCCAAAGCAAGAAATTTAATTTCATTGTGACATTTGATTGCGTTTGTTGTTTGAAAATAAAATGTATAATACTATACGCTCGGATATTAACACTGAGCAAATTATGAATGTGATATTGTAGTACAAATTTCTAGGTATAGCAAAATAAATGTGAAATAGTGAAAATGCTGCGTGAAATTTATTTGCGCAAAAACCAAAGCAATAATTGCTATCAACCAATAACAATAAATTAATAAATATGTATGGTTGAAATTGCTAGGCATTCAATAGGACTATACGCTATATAGAGTTTACTTCAAATGGCATAAAAAAATATAATATATGTATGTATGTATGTACATACTCGAATGTATGTTGTGCGTAATAATTTATTAAAATAACTATTTTAATTAAGAGCAGTGGCATGCAGTATATCATAAAATATAATTCAAATACAGACGGGGCGGTTTTTTTTTTAATATTGTTTAAATTTCCCACATAATACAAATTCGAACGAATTTGTTTGTTGCTTTCTTATTGTACGCACAATTCTTGGATATTTATACGAATTTATAGGTACATACATATATAACTATTTGGTTATGTAGCTGTTGGTGTTACAAAACATGTTGGGCTTTTGTTATTTCAAACTAACAATAATTGATAGGTCAATGGTAGTAGCACATAGAGTTTAAATGTCTAATTAATCTTAAAAATATTTTCATACCAAGCGTTGAAGTCTAAAATTCCAAAAATATGCCACAGCTCGCAAGATTTATAGTAAGCGGCGAGTATGTAGCGTGTGCGCGCTTCATGCGGTGTGTCCCAAGTTCAAGGCCGGGAAAGTAGCATCAAAATTAAAGAATAGTTTTAGACAGGCAATGGCCTACCTCCGAGTGCATTTCTGCCATGAAAAAACTTCTAACAAAAATCATTTATCTTTCGGAGTCGGTTTAAAACTATTGCTGGTTCCCCAATTTGTATTACAACATCGGCGTGCATACCAAAAACTGTGGGCGAAGTTTGATCAAATAGCAAGCTATAATGTAAGTGCCATTATTTGATTTAACTGATTAAAATTTTGATTGGTCTTTTAAACCCTCTCAAAAAAGTGTTTGAAATTTAGTGATCTTTTATTTTTCTAGTTTGTAGACATATTTTTAATAATATTAATATTTTACAATTAGTTTATTTCACTAAATTAAGATTTAAGCATGTGGCAATCTTCTCAATCAAATCATTTCGAATCATCATTTCGAAAACGAAGCGTTATTAAACTCTTTTCGTTTTATACCCTTATTGCAATAAGTGATTTGGGTTTACGCACGTGGCAACACTACTTAAATATAATTTCATAATCAATCTATTTTAAGCCTACTTCCTTTGAATTCCGTTACGTGATACTACCTATAACTTAATGACTCAATTTAATTTTCTATTTTAAGCAGTGGGCAAGTCTCTCTTAAGGTATTTTCAAGATTAAATTTTTTTAAAACTCTTTAGTTTGATACCCATATATCTTTATATGATTCTACTGATTATAATTTCAATTAATTTTTTAAACAGGTGGCAATCCTCTCCAAACGTATTTTTGAAATTTAATTTTCTAACAACTTTTAGTTTCGCAGTCATATTATAAAATGACAATTGTTTTTTTTTTAATTAACCTTCAACCTGGCAATCTTCTTTCAAAATATTTGGGCAATGAAACTTTATTAAGGCTCTTTCATTTGATAGCCATACTGCAATATTTGATTTCATTCATAGCTTTAATTGCATTTAACCTTTTAATCAGGTGGCAATTCCTTTAAAATATTCAATTTTATAGTAGTCCGCATAACGGACTATAGTGCCAATAATTGGTTTTACTTAATACATGTTTACAAATACATACATACATATGTGAACCCTTTTCACTCTGAATATATTCAAAATTAGTACTTTTAAAATGTTTGAGGCAAACCCTTGAATTAAATAATCATTCGCGAAACGTGCTCCGAAGTTCTACATATTTCATCATCATGGTTGAAAAGTTTGAGAAAATATAAGTAGAAACCCAATACCGAATACTAAAAACAAAAGATTATTTGTCGTACATACAAAATACCGCTCACACGTAAAAGTCGATCAAATTAGATGGAAGAATCGTGACCCAAATTACAAGAATATAAATACTAAATCTGCGGTAGCTAAAACACATCCGAATTTGTTGCTTTCGCACCATTACTTACTGCAAGTCTCTTCTATCTAGTTTCATATTTTTTAAAGAAAATATTTATCACCAAACTCACATAAAGTCTCATAGATCATCACAAGTGAATATACTATGTGATTTTTGAATGTTCTAAATATAATGGTTTTGATTATTTCGGTTTTGGTTATTTCGAGAGTTTTACGATATATTTCTTCTTCTCCTTGTAGTTCGAAGTGTCGATTTACTTGCAAATGCAATAATGCCCATCGTTCTATGATCCATGCAATCGACGCCGGGCTACCGGATTTTGAAAGTGGTATGGGATAGGAAACGGATTCAACAAATATACCGATATGTTTTGAGTTGAAAAAATTCTAAGGCAGTCAACTTAATAAAAAAATAACAATTACACCTTATTTCCCTGAAATTAAAAAATATACTATTTTCGAACAATACCACTCAAAGTTTCCCACTTTACGTTTCTTTGGGGTTACTATAGCCACATGACCAAAAAGTAGATGTACATTTGATTCGAAATTATTTGAACGCGAACACCTTTTGTAGGGGTCAGATGACTTTGCAAGACCAAGACAGTGCACTGCTTTTTAGTTTCCGTTGTTTATGCATCTGGAGGCAAGCAAATCGATGCTTTCTCACAAAAGTATTCTATTTTTTCTCTGAGGCACGTTTTGTATGTCACAGCAAATAATTTCGATAACCTTCGTACCATTAAACGTTTTGAGTGTGATGAATTCGTACAACTCCATGTTGCCAGAGTAGCTGAGATTTTCGCCTTGGTGGCTCTGAGTATCAAATAGAAATATTTGTTGTAAATTCTTTGCACTTCTTACTGTCATTGTGTGTATAATTTGTTACTATGTTACCTAAATTGGCTCGTCAAGCGTTTCGTTTTCTAAAGCCAACGAGTGCCAGCGCGCGATATACTTACGTTATACCCAAATAACCGCGTAAACATTTTTATCTTAATTTGGCTTTTGTGCTGCTGCTACCACCTTGTATGAATTAGCCTTGGTTATGAGTAAAAAAAAAAACTTATAAATTTTCAAACAGTTGGATGAAGTTTTTAAGTCGCAAGATTTGCGTAAGAACGCTGGTACTAAGTACATATTTGTCCTGTATCCATTTTATTGTTGTTGCATTGTTTGTATCTTGTATACTTGAAATCCCCGAATTCAGAGTATGGTTATTCTTCTCGTCTCTTTCATTTGTTATTATTTGATTGTATTAGCGAAGATACAATAATGTAAGTGCGTTGCATGTCCTATTTTAATGCAGTCATATGGACTGTCTCAAACTCTGTCACACAATTTCCAATACGTGTGCACAACTATTTTTGTTTTGTATGCAAATATGCGAAATCATCCAAAGAAATTGGAGCGGAACATGTTTGTGAATTCAATTGGCAATTGAGAATCAATCGAAGTGAGTGGATGTGCAGTCAAATGCTATTTATTGCACAATTCAGTAGTTCGGGAAATAAGGTGAAAGAACGAAATAAGGTGAGAGCAGCAAAAAGCAATCCAATGAATGAAAACCTTTGAATTTTCAAATAATCCGCAGAAAAAAGTGAAAGAAATTTTTGATTTCGGACATGTACGATTTAAGAATTTTCGTACCAATTTTGTTTTGGATTCGGGACTAGCGTCAATGTGTTTTCGAAGTCACTTTTTAAATCTGCTCTGAGAATGTTTGACTTTAAATAAAATAAATGTTATTGCCTAATATTTGAATTACAATGAGGTATAACTCACCATTTTAAATAACTGAACAAGAAGCAACATGATTTGTTTTCTACACAAAGGATTGGACTCTAGATCTGATGTATGGTAAGATAATGCTGGAAAGGTTTCGGATATTGCAGCAGCGTCTTCCGCACTGATACGAATTGCGAATTTCAAACTCCGCGACTGTCAAAACTGTATGCAATGGGGGGCTGGGCAATTTGTATCAGTAGATTTAATTCGATATAAACAAAGTTCTTGTTTGTATTACCCAAATACAACCAATATTCGGAATGCCTTAGGCAAGGCGGACTCATATAAAGTGGTGTTACTAGAACAGCTGATTTGATTGTTTAAAAATGTCAAATTAAAATTTTTATTTATATGCTGCTTGTTCAAAGTCGAAGCCGCAAAGGTAAAAACAATATACATGTACATATATTTTTGTTTTTGTACTACTACTATTACCTACTGCTATTTCCTACGTAAGGTGGTGGCAGTATTACCAGCGACTTCATTAACAAAACTTATAAGTACATGCATTTTGTTTTTGGCTTTTGGCATATGAATTCGCCTTGGTTTTTGGTGTGCCAATTGTCAAAGTCAGTCCAATGCAAATGATGGTGACGTTTTTACAATATTAGCAACTTAACGAGTTGTCATCAAAGTTTTAAAATTTTGTAGAAGAGTTTTTAGACAATTTGTCGTATCTGCAGTTTTAGTATAAAAAGTTTCCAAAGCCAAAATTAAAAAACAAAGCTATCAACGGTAATTTCTAGCCACTTATTCTTGCATTTTACATCACTAATATTAAATAAGCTACAAGTTAGCACACACAAAAAGTTTCTGAACACTCTTCTAAAAAATTGAAAAAATTTTATGAAAACTTGTTGAGTTTTTATTAATGGTATATAAGTAAAGTTTGAAAAAGTTCCGATTTTTGTTTTTAATTTTATTTTAACAAATAGGTCTGATCTAAATAATGGGTCGGCTTCGAAGTAGCAAGCATTGTATGTTTTAGCCAAACTAAGTAGAATCTTTTAATGAAATTCTTATAAAATGTGTAAGAACTCATCCTTTTAACTCTGTTTTTAAAATCTCTTGTTATTCTCCAATAATCGTAAACACACAATTGCTGAAAGATGTCCGCCATACGTCATTACTGGTGATGCCAGATCCTTCAAAATTTAAATACTCTTTTTTTTTAATCAAAAACATGTTGGTAGGCGTAATTAAATCCAATTCTTTATTTTTCGGACATTCATTTATAAGAAATTACGATTGGAATATGTACTTTTTTGTAAAAAATATAGAAGGTTGTTCTGTACAAAAATACTGTGGATAGCGTAGCCGGAGTTTGACTGACCAGGGTTATGTTTTATAAGCGCGGCCGAGGACTGCCAATGCAGAAGGAATTATTTGTTCTTGTTTTCATAAATTTGTTTTCAACTTTTTTTCGTATTGTGTGGCAGCACTGAATTTCAGTTCAGTTCAACAACATAGAAAAAAGTGAGGTTAAATTCGACAATTTTTGCATTTTTAAAAATGAATAACTTCCGGAGGCAAGGACTTTCAGTTCTATAATCAGGGCGCCCACTCTACCCCCCTTATAAGTCTCTTTTTTCAAAGCGTGCTTCCTTATTGGAAAATAATTATTGCGAATAAAACTAAATTGCATTTATAAACATTTATAGCATCTTCGGCATTCACATGGTTTTTGTTATAGTATGATATGTAATTGATATAAAATTAACGGTCACCAATATACCGGTTTTGTTCGCTAGTGTAGTTTTGACAATCGCTACACAAAGGCAAGGTGAGTATAAATGAAAAAAAATCAAATCAGCCAAGGGTGAAGTTGATCCAGCAGCTGATTGAATTCGCTTGGTAAACGTTAAGTCGAAATGATGTGTTTGTTGTATATTTTTGGTTACGTACGTATAACAAGCCCTGATATAAATTCGCTTTGAAATCAGCTGTTCTTTTGGCACCACGTTCTATAAATTCGCCTTGGTTGAATGTATTAAAAAGTTGCACTCAAGGCGAATTCATACGAGGTGATAGTATCCCATGAGCTGAATGCTTGTTCTTCTCTCCGAATTCGCTAGGATGTTTTGTATACACAAACAAAATACATAAGCAAACTGGGCGAATTCTGCTTTTGACATTTCACGCGCAAAATTACACAAACAAAATACACAGCGGATTCGTTTTGTTTATCTTGCCATCACCTTCTATGGATACACCTTGGTTGCACTCAATGTCTAGGAAAAAATGTTGTACTCTCAGCCGCTTTTCTCTTTACGTTACTTGTTAATAAAAAGTTACCTGGAAAACATTTAATTTTTCCAATTAGTGTTAGACTTTTGTAAAAAAACAAAAAACAAAAAAAGAACCGATACAAAAATTTAGCCACAAATCATTAAACGCCACAAGTTACGTCGGCAACAAATACAAATCGCAAGAATTAACCTCAGCTTCGCGCAGCACAGCTCAGCTCAATCGATATTTAAATATTTCTCAATAAATGGGGCTCTTCGCTTTCGCTCATCTAACACAAAAATCCTTCAATCCAAATGTCTTAGTGGGAAATTGGTTTGAAGAGCGTTGTGATCGCATGGTCGATAAAAGAGCCATCGTCCCTGGAGTCTATGGGCATTCCGAGTGCCCGGCTGAGCGCAGTATTTACGGTGAAACTTATCAACGACCAACAATGGAGAAGCAGGAATTTGAAGAGTTTAAGAGGCAAGGCTTTGTGAACAGACTCAACAGCAATGAGACTCATTTCAGAACAAAAGACTCCGAAGAGTTTTTGAAGAATATGACAACAACAACAGATGTTATGTACAATATAAGACCGGCAAAAGCGCGAGCTGAAGCTGAAAGCGGACAGAAGTTAATAGAGAAAAGTGAAGATTTATTACGTACCTACAGCCATTCGACGAAGACTGGCAAGCTACGTTCTTTGCAAAATGAACGCCTCCACAAGGATGCTTTACGGGATAAAACTACGTATAGTGATGATTTTCAAGAAAGGCGGCGAGGTCCGCGAGAGAAGAATTTGCATGAAATTTGCCAAAAATGTAAACAACCGTCACCATTAATCGCAGCCGAGTATTTGTGAGAATGGATGGAATATGCTGGGTGATTGTGGAGTAAACAGAATATAATAAATATTTGTGAAATTAGAAAAAAAAATGCAATGCCTTTTAGAGTTTTAAAAACATGAAAAACCGCAAATGTGTCAAAAGAAATTAAAATACCGTAAATAAATTTATACACATGTATGTAGGTGAACATATATCTGCTAAAGAAAACTCCATTTGGATTGTTCTAAAATTAACTTAAAAATATGCATGTGGAGAATATCAATAATTTATTAATTTAGCTTTAGGCCAGTTTTTTTTTATTTGGAAAAATTACTCTTGTTGCTTTTTCAAATACTTTCCAAGTAAAAACAAAACTGGCCTTAAGGTAAAAGGTAAATTGTTGTTGATATTAAAATAATCGGCCAAAAAAATTAAAATAAGTATGTGATGGATGATAATTGAATCATGATGGATGAGAACATTGTTAACATATTTCTTTCTTTCGATGTACCGCACCTGAAGAAGACATTGGATTCAGCGGCTCCGAGAAAAAGAATCGTACGATAAGAGATGCCGCACCGTTGTGGAAAGAAAAGTTCCTGCCTACTCGTACAGAGCTACGTTGCGATCAGGCTCAACGCTCACTATATGGAACGCTACCGCGAGTTCAGAAAGAAAGAGAGACATATTATACTCCGAAAGAAAAGAGAAGCAAAAATTCGTGAGCGTGAAGATCGTGAGATACTAAATAGGCGAAAGGAAACTCTACCAAAAGATGTGGTAACTTTCAGAAGTTTTTAAGACTGCTGTAGCCGAATCAAAAATGACAAGCTTAGGTCCTTTAATTTGCGATGCAACATCAAGGTGCAAACCACAAATTCTAGGAGAAACTCGAAAAAACATTGAGCTATATGAGGTAGCCCATTCCAATTCCTATTTGCAATTTGCTAAACATTTTAATTGATTTTTGATAAATATTTTTACTGACGGTTTTTTCCATTTAAAAAATAGGCGAGCATTCCTTATGTGGAGAAAATGAAAAAAATTGGCAGCAAATAAAATTTTCGAAAATCTACGCAATTGTTTAGCTTTGATACTTTGTTACACTAAAATTTATTAAAATATAAAATTGTGTATGAAAAATTTCTAAACATTTTTTTTTAAACTTGAAATTCCCATATTGAGTTTTATCAAAATTTATGTATATAATGCCGCCGATACACTTCAATTACGATGGAACTGCATGCAAGGCTGATTTAGTGAAACTATGTATGCGTGTGTGACACACACAAGGATTTCTCCCGAAATTGTCGAATTTTCGCCGAGCTTCAATCAAGAGCGAAACATCTACTCAAATTTGATATTTTGCTTTGATTGACGTAGCGGTACAAGTCTGATATCCGTCTGAGGTTTAATCAAGGCGAATTCAAGGTGAAGTTGATCAAGCAGCTGATTGAATTCGCTTGGTGAAAGTTATGTCAAAATGATGTGTTTGTTGCAAATCATACTGTCATTGTGCATTTAATTTGTTAGTGTAAATTTTTGTTTTTATACCTATAATACCACCTGATATGAATTCGCCTTTGGGCATTCCATGTTAATGAGAAATACAACATAAATTATAAAACTTAATTTTTTACGCAGACTCCGAACGGGGCATGATTTTTGGGAGACTTTTTTTTGGCAGAACTGCACTCGAAGGTTTGTCATTGCCTGCCGAGGGGCGATAACTATTAGAAAACACGTTTTTTTTTAACTTTTGATGTTACTTGCCCCGGCCAGGATTTGAACCTACGACCTACCGAATGAAGCGCGCACACTCTACACACTCTTATACAGTACATTAGTTATATATTCATCTATGTTAAAGAATTGTTGCATAAGCTCCTATGGCATAGTTGTCATTCTAAGTTGGAAAAATTCTGGAGTCAAATGCAAAATAGTCACATTTGGAGGAAAGGGAATTTAAGTTATTATATTATTATTATTAAAAGCAGCTCTTATGTATTTGAATTATGTATGGCACTGCGCTGTATTTCGTACACTCTGAGTGGGTCTCATGTGCGTTTCAAGTTGTAATTACATTATAAATACAAACCGCTGCATTTGTGGAGCATTCATTTGTGTCACCATAAATTTCGGCTAATAGAAGCTAAATCAGAAGCTTGCGATATTTTACAAAATACGGGTGCAAAACAGCCGTTTACTTGGCCAATGCCTATATACATAAATAAATGTATGCACAGTTAAATAATTGTAAATTTTATTTTATATGTGTGTGCAGTATATACGGCATGTCAACAAGGAGAAAATTTGTCTTGAGAGAGAGAAAACTCAAATTGTGTGCCGCACAAAATGTACGCGAAGACAAAATGTTTACATAAAGTTTGTTACATTCGCAATTTTTTCGCAGGCAAAAGCTAGTTTTGAGGGCGTCGTTTTATTCTTTCACCAGCTACCTTTGCTGGCACAACTATTTTTAGAACTTGACATATGCCGGTGATTTACTTCTGAAGCTCCACTAACTTTTCTATGCATTACTGCTAGTTTGACGAATTTGATATTAAAATATACAGAAAATAAAAAAATTTATTTATTTATTTAAAAGAGGAACAATTATAAATAATTATTACACTTGTGGAATAAGCACTGGCTGCCAGGGCCTTCGGCTTAAAAAAATATTTTCTTCTTAATTTGCTCGCGAGAAGTCACGTTTCAATTCTAATTTTGCTCATGCATCAAACTTTCACTCTCGGGTCGGCTTGTTAATACCGGAGTCGTAATATTCTCTGCTATTTTCCTCGGTGTAATACATTAAGAAAGATGCTCCATATTCTTAAACTATCAATGTTTGATTAGTTGGTTTCTATTCGATTGCACGTACTGTAAAACCCCGATGTAGAAAATCATTCGAGCGTTGAAATGTTCTGGAAAAAATTTTATTGAAAGATTTTTCTAAAATTCTAAAACTTTTCTAAAAGTGTTATTGAAAAATTTTTTCTAAACTGATAACAGTTGATAAAATACATTCATATCTACTCTACATGAAATAATAGTACATACATATGTGTAAAAAAAATATTGGGGCATTCATCGTATGGAGAAAATGCGCAACAGCTTTGACATAAATAAATTTAAAAAAAATTAATATGATTTTTGAGCTAATTTAAACTTGCACTTTGTTGTACTAAAATCAAATGGGCTATAAAACTGTATATCCAAACATTCCGATTGAAAAATTTGAAAGTTTGGTTCAAATTTATGTTCTATACCGTAAACTATATTTCTATAAAAATATTTATAAAAAGTTAATAAAAAACAAATAATGTGGGGACAAAGTCCCTGTAGATATTTTGGTTATAAATGATGAGTTTCAGTAGTTTTTTCCGCTTTTTTTGAAATCAAAATAATTAAAGCTTGCAATAAAAAAGTTTACAATAAAAAAGCTTAATATACATATAGTAATATCACCCTAATTTGCAATATTACAGCGGCGTTTAAATTGGTTTGCGGTATACTCAATATGGAGGTACCTGATGTTAAAGGCTATTGCCTATTGAAATGCTATAAATTTTATATTTCAAACACTCATTGAAAAGTTCGGCAGATCGTTGTTTGTGAAAGAATGGAGTATACATAGTATATAATTCACATATTTACAAGACTTATCACCGAATATTCACATGTTATAAATATTTTATTTATTTTTGATTTCTCTCCACGGAAAATCAAAGAGAGATAGCTAGCTTTGAGTAATCTGAAGTCAAAACAGAATTTACTTACCCCAAACTAAAGATATTTATCACATTTTCCATCGCTCAGTTAATTTGCTTGAAGATAATCAGATATTGTATGCAAAGTCACGTCTGTTTTATCAAATAAACTGGCTTTCAATTTGGTAGCATAAAGAACATAAAAATGATAAATAAAGTTGGTTAAATTTTCATTTCTTTATATATATAAGTATATAAGTATAGTATATTAAAAAATTGTGATTTACTTCTTGTTTCTAGCACAAAAATTTCACAATTTTTGTCATGTTTTAAAAGCTTGTATAAAAAAAATCTCGTGTCACGGTGTGTGTGGTCGAAACCCTCCGAAACCGCTTGATCGATGTTATTGAAATTTTTTATTTATATTTATGCTTAGACATTTAAGAGGGTTGCCACCTGTTTGGAAAGTCAAGTTTATTTAAAATACACACAAGTTAAATGAAATATTAAATTATGTAAGTGAAGCGGTTCGTCTCGGAAAGAAGGAACATAGCTAACTTTCATGAGGGTTGCCACTTGTTTAAAAAGTCGAATGAAATTAAATTATTCACAAGATATGTGAAATATTCAAATATGTGTGTCAATTGTGTCGTCTCGAAGATTATTAAATTATACACAAGGATATTAAATACTCAAATATGAGCATCAAGCGATTTGTTTGGCTGAGAAAAGTTTTTATTTTGAAGAGGGTTACCACCTGCTGGAATAGTCGAATTTGATTAAATCTTACGCAAAATACATGAAATAGTAAACTATGGAAGTAAAGCAATTTGTTTCATTGGGAAAATTGGGAGAAAGTTTATGGTCTACTTTGGAGAAAAATGCCACCTTTTTTAAAAATCAAATGTAATTTAATTACACGAAAGAATATAAAAAACTATATAAAATATGGCTGTCAAAATGTTCGTCTCAGCGAGACAATGTATTTTTGAGAGGGTTGCCACCCTTTATACATATGTAACAGGAACCGAACTGCGTTTTTTTGGTGTTACATATGCAAAGGGCAATGAATAAATAAATATAGGCGGGACAACGTCTGCCGGATTTTTCTAGTTATGTATAAAGTTTATGTTAATCACTTTGTTGGGTTATGCGCGAATAGCAACAAAAACACTTTACATGTCCAACTGACGTTTGGTACATTTTCAAACAATGTTGGGGTATTATTGCAGCAAGTATATGAATATATTTCTACAGTTCCACCTGCCAAAATTTAGCTTGCATATAAACTCTGTATTTAAATCGCCATGAACCAAAATCGAAGAAAATATTTGAGTACCAAAAACCAAAAAATACCTAATACTTCTACTACAACATCTCTCTTCCGCTTACTATGATTTTGAGCATTTTTCTCGCTTTATTCAAGCAGATATTTTTCCATGCCAGTGTTGAGAAAAACCCATCACACCTTATCGGCACATGTGCATCCCATTTTCCGCACGTATATTAAATCATAGATAAAAGTAATAATCGTAAATATATTTTTTTATGACCGCGCCATATGAACGGACACAAAAAGCTATAGTTTGGGTATATCCTGCAGGCTAACGTCTGTGCATTAAATAAGTAGACGAGTTTTTATAACAAGCATACTTAGTGGTTATTGCTGTTTTTTGTGGCGCATTGCTTATCAACTGACATCTTTGGTATTAACGTGCACAGCTAGTCTCTTATTTTTTTTTTTTGAGTCACCTGCCAAACCCAAAAAGATTCAACTATTTATTTAGCGTGCACCTAGCGGAGATGTTACTTAATTTGTTGTTCTGCCTTTGTATTTTGGATTTTCCCTTTTGAATTATCGGTGCGTGTGTAACAGGATTTTTTTGCCACATTCTAAACGCATTGCGCTTGATAATAGCTCCATTTGACTTTTTTACTTTGCATAATATGACGCCTATTTTTTGGTTGAAATGGGGAAATAATTTCATTATCTTACATAGCCTCTAGTTTGCGAAAAATTCTTGCTAGTGTAAATCAGTCACAATTTAATTTTTTATCAATAAACCAGATTACACTTTTCTCATAATTTTAGATAAGCTGAAGATAAATATTACCGAAAAATTTCTATAAAGTATAAGTATTCTACTATTTTCAAAACTGTTGAGTTTTTTTTTCACTGAGCTTATGGTTAGATATAATGCAATTGTATTGGCTGTTAAACTGTGCCAATGTGGGTGCCAAACTATAGAGATTTAAGATAGCCTAATTTCAGATAATATTTTCAAAGAGTGTTTGCCGTATGTTGGAAAAGCCAAATTATTTTAAAGTAAGTAAGTTAAACTAAATATTTCGGCATGATTATCAAACGAAAACATTAAGTAAAATATGTTTTTCATATAAAATATTGATATAAAATAAAACAGACTCAAGAATTATTATCAGATTCAAATATATTTTTGAGAGGGTTGCCACATTTTTGAAAAATTTAATTAACAATATAAATAAAATATTAGAATATGGATGCCAAAAGAAAAAGGTTTATGCAAGCTTAGTTCATAAAATATTTTTGAAAAGGGTTGCCACCTTTTCAAAAAAATAAGTACTAATTAATTAGTAAATTATATCAAAACGGAATATTGTTTAGCGTGAAATGTAGTATATATTTGGTTTTTTTTACATATGTCGAAATATGGCGCAGAAGACATTTTTTCTTCAATTTGTTATAAATAAATATATAAACAATTGACTCAGATTCAATTTTTTTATTCGGAAAAAAGCACACGTAATCTATATTAAATGACGATTAAAATAGCGGTCGAATCATCTAAATCGGTCCGATAGATATGTAGTTCGTAATTGATCTTTGAAAAAAATTACGAAAAGCATTTATTAACAATATCTTAAACAAAATTATTTTTTTTAGAAAATCCAACTGGGTTTTTGTTTGCATCATTAATGCCTACAGAAAAAATAAAAAAACGAGCAAAAATAATTTTTCACCGTATTCAGGTGATCCATTTGAGAAATTCTGACCCTATACCAATGTAAAATGAAAGAGAAGAAATAAATATCTTCGAAGAGGGTTCTGAACTAGTTTAAGTATTAAGTAAAAATAATAAATTTGTTTTTTTTTTTTTTTAATTGTTGTGTGTTTAAATTGATAAAGTGTACGACGACATCGGATCACTGTGACCCGAGTATGTTAGGAGTCTAAGAATTTAAATGAACTGTCTAATTTGAATGAATGCTTATTAGAGTTCAGTGTTTGTATAATGTGATAAAATAATAAAACCGAAGATGGATTACGTAATTAAGCTTGTGGTTATCATTTTTTTATAACATTTATATTAATCAATCAAAATGATACAACTTTGATAACACTTGGCGCTTGTGCATCTCGCTGCGCACTGAGTGGAAGTATGTAATATTATAGGTCTAGAAAGATATCTAAACGCCCAATGCGTAATATTCGAAAAACCATAGCATTGTCTTTAAAAATTTCGCCGGGTCATTGTGACCCAGCGTCATCGGCGCCGGGTTAATGAGAACACCATTTTGCTATTTTGCAAAATGCCAAAAAGTTGGCGGTATTGAAAATGGTCGAAATCAGATAATAAGCACGCCATAATACGGTATTTTAAAAACTTAAAAACTTGTTATGCAATATTGGATGGGAGAATGGAATATGTGGGTTCAGAAAAATTTTGGAATGTGGGATTGGTATCGCCCTGTTTATAACAAATAGTTATAACTCCGAAACCAAATACTACCAAATTTTGTATTTGAACTTAATAAGCATAATTTTCACAATTATTGAAATCGGAGAAAACCAACGCCCACCTCTCATATAACAGAAATTTACGAAAATAATATGTATATTTGAATGCACATAAAAGGTAACTAGAGAAGGGATACATGGGATAGAAAAATTTGGAAAATGGGTATGCTTTAGATCAATGAAAACGCATAGCGGTATATGTTTTTTTAATATGTGGAGCAGTGTTATACAACAACATCTCAGAACTTTCACATCTAAGAATACACAAAAGAGCCTTATTGTATCTTCTGCATCCAATTATTTAAACGGTTCAATAAGAGCTCACCAAATCGGAGTTTGATTGCAATAATTAGCTTTAGGAGAAGAAAAATTAAACGGAGGGACAAACCGAAATTCAGGGCCTTTAAAGCCGCTATACTAAAATAATTCCCAGGCAATCAATAAAGCCAGCAATGAAATCGTAAACAAAAATAAAGGAGAAAGAAAATTTAAATCAATAAGCATGCACCGAGCCGTATAAGGCGGAAGAATGTCAGAGAAACGAATCGACTGAATGGCAAATCGAATAAATTCCCACTGGATGCGGTCAATACGAAATGAATGACAACTATAAATAGGAATCCAGATAACGGAGGCATATTCTAGCTTTGAAAGAAGAATTTACAGAGGGTTTCCGTAGTATAGAGATCTTTAAAACACGTCACGTGCCTCCTATTTATCTTCGAAAGCATAGAGGATATGTAATTAACAATGGTTAATCCTGTTCAAAAAAAAAAAAAAATCATTAACATGAGCGAGTTTGTTGTTCAGTTGAAATGTTATAGTTTCCTGTAAAAGTTTAAAATCTTTTAGCGAGGGTCATATGAAAGCAAGTTCTTATTTTGAGGGATAACAAATTTGTTTGGCACCATACTACAAGATTATACAGATCTATTGAAGATGTTGAATTATTTATTAAGAATCTTTGGATATGTAACGTGAAAACGCATTTCGGTTTCTATTGCATACAACAAACAGTTTAATACTCAATTTTAATATTTAATACCCTTGTGTAGAATATAATTAAATTTAGTTTAAAAAAAAAGGTGGCAACACTCTTCGAAATATACCTATAAATTTTATTCAAGCGAATCAAATGATTTCACACCCATATTCTACTATTTCGTATAACTTGTATCTTTTGGCATTAAATTAATCTTTACAAGAAGGTGGCAACCTTTTATATGCTGTGAGCCTTCTCATCAGTGAAACGGAAGAGTTTTCACATTTCATCTAATTGTGTGCAATTTAATTAGATTTTTCAAACATTTGACAACCCATACAAAGTTAGCTTTAAACTATATTGCGGAGACGATCCGTTTAACACCCATACATATATTGATACGAGTATTTTATGTAAATTGTATAATTTGATTCAATACGGCTTTTCAAGCAGTTAAGCAAGTTAAATGAACGATGTGATACTCTTATTTTGATATTATCCAAACAGGTGGCATCTCTCTAAAAAAATATATGTATAAGCCTTCTTCTCGCCGAGAGGAACCGTTTGAAACCAATATTTTAATATCTCATAAATTATGTGTATAATTTAATTAAATTCTACTTTTAAAACAGGTGGTAACCCTTCCCCTAGCATAAAACATACTACTACACTAATTACGACTCAAACCCATCCTACCAAATATACATACATACAAAATTTCAGACAAGACGCGTTCCAAAGGAGTTCGACCACAAACACAGTGACACGAGATTTTCATATATAAGATATTTTACCAACAACTTGTTGAAGCTCAAAGTGGTGAGAGAGTGGTGCCAGTGATTTTCTTCTAACGTTATCTATTCTGCAGAATACACTACTATTTATTTCATGAGGTTCTTACTAAGCTGATACGGAAACCAGGAAATGACATTTTCTAACATTACAGAATGTCATCGTATTTATTTGAAAACACTCGCTGTCCCCTTGCGACTACATTCGCAAACAACTTTATTGTTTTACTGCCTAACTGCCGTGACGTCGTTTGCTGCAGCATTGGCGAAACGATTACGAGATGTCCTTTTTATCGCATCATTGCCTAGCTTAGTGTTCTTTTGCAACACTATTGCTTTTTCTTTATATGTTTGTGTATGTAAATGAATGAATTCGTTTTGTGTTATTATTTTTTTTTTTGTATGACTTTTGGCCGTCTCGCTGTTTTGTCATCATTGCTGCTGCTCATCGAAAATGCGATTACCATAAGTTGTTTGTGATTCGGTCATGAATTTTTTACGTTTACGCTTCATCAATTTTATTGTAGATTCTTTCGTCCTTTGACGACTTCTCATACTTACTCAGCGATATGCCTCTTTGGGTCATTGTTAAATGCCACACAACTTCTACTCGCCACAAATGTATTGTATGTACTGGTATATTGTCTGCATATCTTGCCTCGCCGGTTACTATCAAATAAAGCTCTGCCATTTAATGCAATTCAGCTGAATTTGGTGATAATATTTCGTTGAATTGCGACGGTCTGTGGGCAGGCCACACAAATATTTATATTTATATTTATATTTATAGCTGTAAATATTTCATTAGAATGCTTGCCGTCACAACAATGACAACAGCTGGCTGGAATGACTTTGGATGATGTAAGTTTTTGTTATAGATTTTCAGTAGAATATTGAATTTTATTTGAGTAGAGTGGAGGCAATGGAGTTTATTATAATTAAAGCGGCGGAAGTTTACTTGAGTCTATTTTTGGTGACCTGCTTCGATTTTTATCTAAGTGGATAAATTAATTTTTTAGCGGCTATATACTTATTTAAATTTTAATTTCTGAATTGGTTAGCACATGAAATTTTTAAATTTGAACTAGTTTCGAAACCTACCATAAAAAAAGAAGCTTGTCCTTTAAAGGGCAAAAAGGCACTTAAAACTGTGTTAAATTTTTAGCTACTAAAAATACCAATATTAAGGAAGTTAAACAAATACAGTTTAATTAATTTTTAATTTAGATAAATAGCCCAGCACAGCGTGTACAAATGATCTAGCTGAAGCTTGAAGTTAATCCACAGCTTTATTTTTCAAAATATTGTTAAAATCAAGTATCAAATATCAAGTTTTCCGAATTTGGGTTGAAGAAAAATTAAGAAAAGTCGAAGAGCTGTCACCATTTCCAGAAAAACGTTGGCTGAGATGCAATAGTAGCTGAATTGCCGAATTACAAAGCAGGAAGTTGTCAGTACGAAATTTGGCGATCGGGCGGTTCAGAATCCTATCCATTTCGACTGCCTCAGTGGCGTTTTTTTTAACCAACGGCCGGGCTAATTTTTGCCCAAAATGCAAAAAAGGCAGAATTTCCTAAGGAAAATTAAACAAAATTACCAATACAAAGAACAGATGTTGATGCAACTTTCTACGGACGGTTTGAGGATTGTAACGAACGTTGAGCTTAGTGCTCTCGGTGGGGTGGATTTACCATTAAAGCAATAGAGGCAGCTGCCCAGGGCGGCTAATTTTCAGCGGATGCAAATTTCAAACAAAGCTTAAAATTAACCTTTGCTTTTTTTTTTTTTTGCTTTTTCCTGCTCCCATCCACCTGATTACCGATCGTAATATTAATAATTTGGCGCTTACAGCAAAACGGTTGATGTTTGGACAAATTTCTGAGGCTGCAACACAAATTGAGAGGCCTACAGTTTTCGCCGACTCCGAACGTCAGTTGTACTTTGTGAGATATTTTTCATGGCAGAAATGCACT
This sequence comes from Anomoia purmunda, assembly GCA_951828415.1. Lineage (NCBI taxonomy): Eukaryota > Metazoa > Arthropoda > Insecta > Diptera > Tephritidae > Anomoia > Anomoia purmunda. Next base: position 47,637,521 of record OX639997.1, on the reverse strand, counting down.
TGGAGGTTTGACATTGCCTGTCGAGGGGCGACCGCTCTTATTTTATGCGAAATGTGTTTTTAGAGTCAATCAAAAAAAAAAAAGGGAAAAAACAGGGCCGACAGATTTTTGAGATTTAAAAGGGCGGTAATTTAGGTAAATCCGACCCTGCCCTACGAAATAATCGACGTTAGTATCAGTAGTAGGTTTAATTCTGTTCAGGTCACACACTGACGATTTTGGTGTTCGGTCTAGTAGTAGGTAAGATGCCAACAAAAAATTACACATGAAAGTTTTAAAGTTACATTTAACTCCTTTGCGCTCATACATATATCTCTTGTGGAAATCGGGATAGTACAGATATTTTTTGCTTACTCTCGGTTACAAGAAACTTGGCATCGTATGCATCTTCGTTTTTAACCAAAACGCCTTAAAATGGCATGACATTGTGTGTCAAGTAACCCGCTTCTAATTGAAGAAGTATACACTCCTTGCTCCAATAAACTCACTACACAGAGCTAAAAAGTTCACCTGCTCGTGTAAAGAGATCGAGAGAGAAATCGACGTCTAAAATGGCTTGCTGGCCAAGAACTAAGAGAGGGAACAAAATCGAAGAAAATTTTCACTAGAAAATCTTCTTAATATTAGTTTGAATTTCTTCATAAATTTATTGAAAAAAAGAAAACGCCTGGAAATAAGGAAATAACTTCATGTTTATTAATTTTTATGGAATTTTGTTCAAGTTTTCAGATGACATCTCCTAATTTTTGTATAAAGGGAACTAATAAGAACATCCTCTCATTTTATCACAATCTTATTGAATTTATTAATAAGGAAAACTTTTTATTTCTTAAAGAGCCCTTTTTAATTCCAATTTTCCTTAAGAATATTGTTCTTTGGATTTTTGTATTTTCAAAATAAAAATTTTTGATTTACTTATTTATTGTTCCAGAAGTTTTCAATGAATAGATTTAAAAAAAAATTTAAAATAAAATATGGTTTGTGAATTAGTGTTTTCAAAAATAAGTACCTTTATCCGTCTAAACTTGTATTAATGTTCAAGAAATGCCATACTACTTATACGCATAATTTGGAAACACTATTTATTATAAATACTTGTTTAATTGTTTTCATATCTTATAAACAAAAATGTAACAACTATTATAATATCAAATAAGTAATTAAAATTATTAAAATTATATATACTATCAAAAAAAAACTTAGGTGACAATTATTTTAAATTAATAAGATCTTCGGCTTATTAATAGTAAGAACAGATTATAATAAAAACCAAGCTTCCCTTCATACTTTTATTGAAAAGGTATTCACCTTAATTCAACGTATCACCTTCTTTATTACATTGAAAATTTTCATCTTAGTCTTGCAGATTATCTTATTGATTTTATGAAACAGATATACCCAGTCATAATAAGAAAAAAATTCCTAATGGGAAAAAAAACTTTGAGAAATTCGCTAAATTTTGTTCTGCTTTATAGGGCATTTTAGGTGGTATTTTTGCTCTGTGTACGTGAGATTTGATTAACGAAATCAATGGCGAATTCTAAAAATAAAATTAACCACTGAATACTATAACTTTCCACATTATTTAATAGTACGTTTTGACGTTATACCCAGTCCGATAAAATGGATAGATTTAACCGTCCAAGATATCTTTCTTTGGGAGTTTTCCGAAAAAAAATGTATGGGGAAAAGTCTCAGACCTTGGAAGCGCTTAAAGAGCATAGCCAGCAATATATCCTGAACGCAAGCAACTGTGGAAAATGCGATTAAACGAACTCATAGGGTGATTCAATAGCGACGCACAATGGGGCAGCAGACCAGAAAAGTTGGCAAAAACTATTTTTTTTTTAAATAGCCGGTAGCACTTTTCGTTTATTGCTTTGGATTTATGAATATACTAGCAACAATAAACCAACTGTTTTTAAATGCCATTTTCACCACCTCTCTATTCACAGCCTTACAAACACAGAGCTTATTTTCGCAATAAGCGCAGTTTGATTTTTGTGCATTTTCTATTCACAGTTTGAATATATATTTTCCAGTTGCTAGGTATAATTTAAAAACTTTAATTATGAAACCGTCAACATCGGGTATTTATAAAGATTCATTTACATACATTCACTTTGTGCGTAATTGTGACTTTCACATTTTGGTTGATTTTTTTCGGACAAGTTTAATTCCCCACAGATTTAGTTTATAAATTGGAAAAGTTAGTGAGCCCGGCATGATCGGCCGGAATTTTTTTAATTATCCTATAATAAATTAAGGGAATCGTAAAGGGAAAGTAATGCGATAACCCAGACGACATCCACTCAAAATGGCTACATTTGTAGTGCAACATCAAAAGGTTTTAAAAATATTGACGAAATGGTGAAACGAGAAATACAAAGAGATAACGTAAGTTTTAGACTATCAATATTGCACGGATGGATAAGATTCTTTGAGAGTCTTTTGCATCTATCTTATAAACTGCCAGTAGAAAAATGGCAAGTTCGAAATGACTTAGAAAAAAATATTGTTGCTGAAAATAAAAAACGAATACAAAACGAATTTAAAAAACGCTGCGGTTTGATTGTTGATATTCCTAAGCCAGGGTTTGGAAATTTTAATGATGGCAACACTGCGCGATGATTCATTAGGGAGGCAGAAGTTTCGGCCGAAATTACAAAATTGGATTTAGCGTTGATTAAAAGATTGTACAATATATTAATAACTGTAGCCAGAAAAGTTCAGGAAGTATTCCCATGTCACTGCTACGTAGTTTGTGGATAAATACCCTTGGTACCGTATGCCTCCAACAATGCATAAGTTTTTAATACATGACCCTGAAATAATTTCTCACGCTTTACTATCAATCGGCCAATTATCGGAAGAAGCACAAGAGGCTTGCAACAAGGATTTCAAAAGATATCGCGAACACCATTCAAGAAAATGCGGCCGTGTGGAAACTAATATTGACATATTCAATTCATTTATGCTAAGGTCTGATCCGGTAATAAGTTCAAAGAGAAAATTTAAAAAAAAACTAATAACCAAAAGTTGCCAACTGAAGTGTTGGAATTATTGATATGTCCACTTATTCCTAATAACGATGAAGAATATGATAATATTTACAATGATGACGGTCAACAAAATGAAAATTTGTCTAGTGATGAAAGAAGAAATAGCAACTAAACACTTCCTTAGTTACTTTCAAATAATTTGTTTATTTTGATCAAATAATTTATTTTGTATTATTTAAAATATTTTTATAGTTTAATTTTTATTATTGAAATAAAATAAAAGAAAAAAACCAGTCGCCACCAATCACTATATGAACGATACAGGTAAATCTTATAAAGTCTAATAACTTCCGTTGTAAGCGCAAAATTCTGAAATTTGGTACTTTAGCAAGAGGAATCCGTGTACCAATTTTCAACTTCCTAGCTTAAGCCGTTTAGTTGATGCCAACTTTTTGGCCATTCTGCCCCACTGTGCGACGTCCACTTACCTGATATAATTTTCTCGACTTAATGTAAAACAATTCAAAAAATTGCAGTGATACTTTAAAATTACTTTGATACCCATATTAGCTTTCAAATCTTTCAAAGTAAGTGATATTGTTTGATTGAATTATATTTTCTTTAGAGAAACCAATCCAGTCCCCGAAATGTATGGATTGGTGCTTTACTCTTTACGAGAAAATTTAGATACACCAAATATCGTAACTAAAACACTCTTGACACATAAAATACAAAATAGATGCGCTCGCCTATTTAAAGACTGGCTGCATATTTTTCCATCACCATTAAACATCTCTGCCATACATGGCGTTACTGACTTCTTAGGTTTCTACTAACTTTCCGAGAAGCTTCCTTAAGGTATTTAACGGAATAATTTATGTATGTACATCTGATTTGTACTTTCCTTGAAAAAGAAAGCATTTAAATATGCGAACCTAAGTATGTCTGAATAAGACATCCTCATTAAATCTGTACCGTGATTGCGGGATGGTGAGAGCACACCTACATTCATATTGCATATAATTATATAGGTGTCATATATATGCAGCAATAATTAGACTTGGATTGTATTACTAGGTAAGTGGCAGTTTAAGTGGACTTTACCTCACCACCAACCAAGTCAAAGCTTTGTGAGTATTGTAGCTAATTGCGGTAACTACCCGGTGGCAATTAATCTTCGCCACATTCTCAGAAATTTGCTGGGGTGAAATGCGTAGTTACAGAGTTTTCCTTTGGAGAGTTTATTGCAGACATTACAGACAATAAATTAGTGAATAAAGTCTATTTAATATTCACAAATTTTCTATTTATGTACAACGGGAAATTGTTGAACGTTGCGCGCCCTCTATTCTAGTTATTAAAGTTCAGATATATAAATGAAATTTTTTTGTTGGAAAATTTATGTAAAATTGTGAAGCAGAAGACAGACTCGAATGTAAATTTCAAGAGTTTATGTGGTCTGTGATTATATTGATACTCTGAAGTGGTCGCCTCATTGATGCAAGTAGACAAACTTAATACCGATTGTTTGAATTTTAAGCATTTAGTGTGAACAGATACGCCTGTAAAAAAACATAGGTGCAAACAATTCACAGATAAACCAATCAGTTGTTAAATTATATTGTAATTTATTTTGAGTTCATACAAATTCATTTTTAAATGACATTATACACGTAGAGCTTGAATTTCTTTTCAGAAATCGAAAATTTGCAAACACTTTCAAATTCTGAACTTATTCATACAAATCGATCTCGTCTACAAAACAAACTTTATTTCTTTCATTTCTTTTCTGGGCAATTAAAGGTTGTAATATATGTATATCTTTGGAAATAAGAATGTTGGCACTTTTTAGAACCAATAATGACTCTTCACCAAATATTTGAGTCTGTGGAAAATTTGCAATCAATCTGAAATTTACACAATTAATATTTATATTTAAGACATCGTCTGTTAAAAAAGTATAATTTCTAGAAAAATAAAGTATCACAGTTCAGTATAAAGTAAAGGGTTATGAAATTATGGCATTTAGTTCAAAGAGAGAAAATAAAAAAAATCTTAATTGCAATGAAAACTCTGGGCTTCATTGACAGCTTTGAAACCAAAAACTGATAATATTTATTTAAAATGTAAGAATGCCTCGCTGTTTTTGGTCTAGTCGTTTGACGAATTGATTGAAATAACAAAGCTTGAGGTGTAAAGGGGACAAATTATTTTTTCAGACTACACTAATGGGGCGTTGTTAAAATTTTTTTTTGGCCCATTGGCGACTTCGTCGAAGGCCACCTATTACATTTATGTACTAATTTCTTTCTAAACATAAAACGTTCTTGAAATAAAATGTCTTAAATTTAAATGGTTTTTGCAAAATTGTAGAAAAAAAGCTACCGATGTTGAAAAGAAAAAAAAAAAATAGAATCTGTAAATTTCAGATCGACTGCTAATGTTTTTCACAGACTTAAATTGAAAGGTCAATACCGATCTCTAAGTTGTAAGTATTTTGATTAGCATCTCTTAGAAAAGAAAACTATTATTTGAGCTTTGTTTTTTTTTTTTTGACTCAAAGTACTACAATACCTTTCTAATAAATTTTTGGGGGGTAAATATTTTCCGCTATGACCTCATCATCACACACTCGAAAATTACGAGGCATGTGTATATTTATGTTCTTATATACTTATTTTTATTAATAGTTAGAACTATTCAACACACAATTTTTAAATAAAATTTCTGTTAATTTTTAGTTCATATTTTAATTAGTTTACCGAAAAAACTGCCTTTTACTTTTCTCTTGATATTGTCTGCAACTGTCGTTCTATCCAGTCGCCAGGGTTGTACAGTGCTGTACGAATTTCAGTTTACATTTCCCGTATGGGGGTCATACTTGACAGATTCCACAAATCAATTTAGTTTCTCTAATTTTATACAAACTAATTACACAAATATTTGAATATAAGTATCTGATTTTTTTCCTTAGTTTTAAGTTTCGTTCAGTTGTTAGAGCCGTAACTTAAAGATCAAAATATACTTGAATTAAATTTAGACTATGAAGTATAGTAATTTTTTTTTCGAGTTATGATAATCATCACGCTTATGCTTAATACTTAGAAAAGGTATTCTGCGTTTAAAAAATTAACTTAGAGGAAATAATTTGTTAAAGTCTTCATCATAATAAAGATAATAAAAATCTGGGCAGCTGCTAGCTATCATCACAGTTTCTATTAGCAATTCAATTATATTTGACTAAAATTTTTTTGCAGCTTTCTCCCATCAAAAAGTGAAAATAAATAAATAACTGCAATGTTAAAGTTGATACGCTTTAGTAAATATCAAAAGGCAATAATCCTCAAAAAAATATACTTTTTTACTTTAATGTGACATGCCGCATAAAACTCCAAATCCACACCACATCGCAAAAGCAGTCACGGCCCTTATAGCCATCACCAAAGTCACTTTCACATCAAACCGACCACTTTATCTTTTACGCTTAATACTCGTACCCGCGTACGACAATGCGATACAATCCGCTTAAAGACTTTATTGTTTTTTGCGTTCGATCCAGCGCCTACGTTAACTTACACAAAATCTGGTTGGTGTAAAGTCATTAGAAGAAAGCCGAACGTGTAAAATTTAATTTCTTTAGCCAAAATGTTGGGCAAAGGCAAAGCCCTGCCTTCTTTAGTTACCAAGGGAGTGTCTCGGTAGCGCCGAATGTTCTATGCTGCTAATTAATACTCGTAGGCGGGTTTCATTCATTCGCTTACTTTCTTTTCCGCTTCGCAGATTAAATTCAAAAGTCGGTATGTGTTTGTACCCGCATTTGCATGTAAATATGTATACATTTGTATTATTTTTTTTTTGGCATAACGTATTTCTTAGCGCTTTTTCAGGGATTGCTTAAGGGGATTAATTTTTACTAATTTTTTATTTTTGCTCTTTTCTGCTGATATCTTACCTAATATACTAATTACTACAACTATTTTTGCTAATTTCTGCTACTATTTTTACTAATACTACTACTACTTACGGCTACTACTATTTTTATTAATTTCTACGACTATTATTACAAATGTTATTACTAATTCCTAGAACTAGTTTTACTCATTACTACTACTATTTTTAATAATGATGCTACTAATAAGTACTACTATTAAAGCTAACTTCTACTTCTGGTTTAAATAATTCCTACCACAATTTTCACTATTACTACTACTATTTTTATTAATTTCTACTACTATTTTAACTAATGCTGCAACCCATTACTACTACTATCTTAATTAGTTTCTACTACTATTTTTACTAATGCTGCTACGAATTCCTAGAACTAGTTTTACTAATTTCTACTACAATTTTTTCTACTGCTACTACTTATTACTACTACTAGTTTTACTAATTTCTACTACTATTTTTAATAATGAAACTATTAATTACTGCTACTATCTTTATTAGTTTCTACTACTATTTTTAATAATGATACTTCTAATAACTACTACTATTATTGCTAATTTCTACTACTCTTTTAAATTCATTTGAGACTATCGAAATAAAAGTAGTCTGCAACAACAAAAACTTAGCATGCACATTTCACGCTATATATAGGCCACCACAAAATAATGTTCGGACATTTGTTAATGAGCTTGAGAGTATACTGAAAAAACCAAACAAAGAAGAATGTGTAATAGTAATTGGTGACATGAACATTAATATAGTTGACGCTAATAATGACAATGCAAATCTGTACCTAGACATGCTGTCGTCATACGGAATGCAAAGAGTAATAAATGAATATACTCGAGTTGATATAAAGAGAGGTACACATACATACGTGTATTGATCACATATTTATTAGGAGTAGGTCCGCTGACATATCAGCTGGAGTTATACAAACAAACATAACAGACCATTACTCTTTAATATGTAGCATTGCTTTCAATGAGCATAGCGAATGTACGAATGACGAACAACTATTTATGACTAAAATAAGCAACACAAAGTTTTTTGAACAGATAGCTCAAGTAAACTGGAATGACGTTCTCCAGTCAACTGATGTAGATGAGATGTGCGATAAGTTGCAACTCGCTTTTAAGTGTGCGTACGAAAACTCAGCTGTTACCCATAATAATAGTACACAGAGAAAAACGAACAAGTGGATGACAAATGAACTAAAAACTTTATGTGATAGTAGGGATAAATTATATATAAAATGGAAAGCAAGACCAAAGGACAAACAAATAGAAACAGATTATAAGAAATTCAGAAATTATGTAAACAAAGAAGTACAGAGAACAAGAAATAATTACTAACAATCCAAATTTTCCGAACACAAGAACGATATAAGAAAAACTTGGCAATTAATAAATGAGATTGTTGGTCGTAGGAAAATCAGTCCAGATGAACACATAGTCCAAAGCTTTCAAAATGAAAGCATAAAAACTGTATGTGATAATTTTGCAACAACATTTAGCAAGGAAATAAAAAGTGTAATTCATAACTGCGATATTACGTCCATAAACATATCAGAATGTAAGATACCCAACTCAATATATATTACGGAAACCAGTGACACCGAGATATTGACAATCATACAAAGCCTTGACGAAAGTAAGGGTCCTGGATTTGACGGAATTCGACCAAAAGATCTTAGAATAATAGCGCCTGTTATAGCACCTGTAACAGCAAATCTTGTCAACCTTAGTCTTACTCAGTGTACAGTACCTAAGTCATTAAAATTATCAGTCATAAAACCTATTTTCAAAACCGGAATCAAATCTGACCCACGGAATTATCGTCCGATATCTATCCTCCCGGTTATTGAAAAAATTATGGAGGAAGTTATTGTCAGTCGGTTAACTAAATTTATAACAAAATATAAAATAATTGATCAAAGGCAATATGGATTTCAAAAATATAAGAACATCAAGCAACTGCTGGGTAGATTCGCTGGCAAAATTAATGAAAACTTGGGGAAGAATTACCATACTTTAGCTCCGTTTATTGACTTTAGTAAAGCATTTGACACACTATCGCACACAAAATTGCTGCAAGCGTTAGATAATGCCGGGATAAGAGGAGATTGTCTTAAATGGTTTGCAAGCTACCTAGAATTAAGGCAATTTAGAGTTAAAATACGAAATGAATATAGTAATCACACAACAATGTTTTACGGAGTTCCTCAAGGGTCTAAATTAGGTCCACTTTTGTATATTATATATGCAAATAGTATGCTTAACCCTTCGGAGGTGTGGTGGGGTATGTCATACCCCAGCACATGTATTTCCTTAAATATATATATGTTTTTGTTTAAGGAATACGTTATCGCTCCCAATAGCTTTCATTAACATTCAAATACAGGAGATCTGCCACGTTTTACATACCCCAGATATTTCTGTTCCATGGGACAGCCTTTCAAAGTGGGCTGGGGTATCATATTCGATCGCCATAACTTTTTATGTAATTAATGCATTACAGTGAATTTTCTTTCCTTTAAATAAATGTTATTTTTACTTTTGAAATGTAAAAACAGTTTTGAAATTGTTTAAATACAAAAAAAATTATGTTTCAGAAAACTGGAACCTCACTTTTTGGAATAATTTATATTGTCTTTTTTTTATGGCTATAATATTGAATACGAAGGAAAAATTGTTATGTTTTCAAATTAACACTTTTTAAAAATTAGTTAAAGAATAATAAATCACCACAAAATATTGCTATTATTGGAATTTGGTATTTATTTGAAATTGATAGGCATGGGGTATGTCATACCCCACCACACCACTCAAGGAACATTTAGTCACCACACCAACGAAGGGTTAAAGCACTTAATAAATGTGAAGTATTTGCTTAAGCCGATGATACAGCAATTGTGGTGCCACACAGAGACCTCCACACCGCAATAAATATAATGCAAAGAAAATTGGATTTAATAACCAAATGGTCGCACGATAATGGACTAGCAATAAATGCAACAAAGACGAAATTAATGCACATAAGACCACCGCATATTCACCGCTCTAAAATAAAACTACTATTTCATAATTACGATTGCCTTCATAAAAACCTGACACCCTGTGACTGTACCAAGGAAATAGAACGAATAGAATGACGAAAACTTTAAGTGGAATGCGCACATATCCCATCTTCAAAATAAACTTCAATCTACATCTTACTTTTTAAAACACCTGAGTTATTGTAGCAATTTTGATGTATTGTATCAAGCCTATTTAGCACTAACAGAGTCGTATCTAAGACATGGGATCACGGGATGGGGTTCTTCGATACACTGTAGGAAACTACAACAAAGCCAAAATTATATTTTAAAAATACTAGCAAAGAAAAGAAATATATACACTCCGAATCTTCAGCTAAATAGGGCATTGAAGGTGCTTGACGTTAAGTCGATTTTTAAAATAACGGTTCTAAATGAGTTTTACGATGAAAATACTTTCAAGATACCGATTGCTCATAAACATGAAACATGAAGATGTCTAGAGAATAGACTAAGCCAAAGTTTTTAAACAACTACACCAAAAATTCACTTTCAGTTTTGCTCCCAACACATTTTAATGAACTGCCAATAAATTTAACGAATCTACCAAACACATCCAAAAGAAAATATTTAATTAAAAATCATATCAAAAGCTTATTGTAATAAATTTCTAAACAATTAACAATTAAAGTTATGTAATATGTAAGAAATCATTTAAAATTATTTAGAATTCAAAATTAATTTAAATTGAAATTAAATCGAAAAAATTGTACTAATCTTCACATATAGATATATAAGAATAAATGTTAATGTCAAATAATTATAAACCTGCAGATAAGCATTGTTGCTTCGCGGGTTGCATTTTAGTATTTTAAGTCTTATTGTAAATGAATAACGAATAATAAATAATAATAAATAATAATAATAATAATAATAAATACTATTTTTAATAATGATACTTCTAATAACTACTACTATAATTGCTAATTTCTACTACTCTTTTAACTAATTCCTACCATAATTTTTACAAAGGTTACTATTTATTACTACTACTATTTTTAATAATTTCTACTACTATTTATACAAATTTTACGACCCATTACTACTACTATTATTATTAGTTTCCCTACTATTTTTATAAATGCTATTACTAATTACTAGAACCAGTTTTACTAAATTCTACTACTATTTTTTCTAGTACTCCTACTAACTACTATTACTGTTTCTGCTGCTTTTGTTACTATTAGTACCTACTACTATTTTTACTACCTTCTAATTTATTAGTATTGTGTGAGCTCTATTAAAAAATCTCTTAGCTTTACTTATTACTTGTACAATAATAGCTCTTTTTAAGCTTTGTCTTTTGATCGTTCTTTGTATTTTTATTTCTTGCTTGGAAATGTAAATGGTGTATAAAATTTGATAGTGTTTGATAGAGTAGTTTCCGAGACAACCCAATTTCATCTTGTGTGTAACCACGCCCATATCAAAAAATGTCTAACCCACGTTATGCTTTCCCCAATTCCAATTATGTGTACAAAATTTAAGTAAATTATTTTTTCTAGTTACTGAAACCGCGCATTTGTTTGATTTTTGTAAACTTTTGGGTTAAGTTTTCGGAGCGCTTAAAATTTCCAAACATTGAAAAGCCAAAATTAACAACGGATTGCCCAATTTACGAAATATTCGAAAAATTGTTGGGTATTTAGTAGAACTCTTATTAAAAATAGACTAACGGATTACTCGACCAGTCGACTAGTCGGCTAGCAACTTTTTTGATGGTTGATAGTCGAATATAAACTGTTCACTTTCGACTAACCGCTCACGCTCGAGTAGTCTGAAATTCGACTAACTGCAATTATTCGAGCAGTGACATCTACTCACAATAAATTGATAAAAACTTTAACACATAAAAGTCAAATATGTTTTGAAAAAAAACAACTAGTCGAAAAATCAAAAACGAACAGTTAGTCGGTTAAGGGAAGTCGACTATTTATTAAAACAACTTTTGTTAATGGATTAATCGATTAGTCGACTAGTTTATTAATAAGATTACCTTAGGTTTAATATAAAATACACCTCTGTTTCAATGAAATGCAATTGCATTAAATAACTAACGTTTTTAAATCCATCTAATAAATTTTTGATATATGCGACCACCCATTGGAGTATTCGGTAGCGTTTTGAGTGATTCCACTGCATAGCTATGTCTACATCTATGTATCTCGGTTGTTTTATGTTGTTACAAACAACCGTTATGTGAAAAAAGTTATAATGCCCTGGCGCTCGAATATAAAAGTAACATAATTTTTCTACCATAACATGAAATTCAAAAAAAAATTTTTCTAGTTCCTGAGCAAAAAAAATAAAACTTTAAAACTAACCTAACAATTTTGAGCAATAAATCTTAAAAAGCAAATATGTATAAAAAGTAATTTTTTAAATAAAACTTATAACCGTTCGTTTCTCGAATAAGACGTTGACCATTAATCGAAAACCAAAAAAATTATATTTGCAATAGGTGATATGGGATATTTAAAAGCAGACCACTCACTCAACGCCACAAATAGTCATTTAATAAATACCTTAATTATTCATAATTCCTATTCAAATAAAAAAAAATTGGTTAGAAATTCACATTTGGTCTCACTTGACTTCAATTAGCTCGCAAAAAAGTTATTATAGGCGCACTTACGTTGATCTGCCGTTTTTTTTTTAACATTAGATATACTCGTGTGCTAAGCCAAATAGTCCCACTCTTGCAAACTAAAATATCTCAAACTACGAAACACCCACACCTCTATCATTTATATGCTCTTGCCCCTATTCGGCTAGCATTTTTATCTCCTTAAAAACTCAAAAAAAAAAAATATATATATATATGTATATATGTACAAAAAGTTGTATTTTAAAGTCAAAAAATATGCCACTGAAAGTAGACCAAAGGCTGTTGTAATTTTTACTTTACACCAGAAAGTCACACAGAGAAAAGAAGCAAAAATGAAAGTTGTGAAAAATGTGAAATGAGCATAGAGAAGACAGAAGCAAAGAAAAGTATTACTTAAAGCACGTGGCGAAACTTTAAATACTGAAAAAGAGTGACAAGAAAAAGAAAGATTGTTGAATGAATCTCACATAATAAGCTTACTACTTTACGCTGTTTAATGACGTCTGAGATTTAACGCACTGTCTGTTCTGGTATTTTTTTTCACTGCCTTTTTTATTCTTATTTCTTTTGCATAACATTTTTCGCAACACATGTTTGGTTTTATCACTTTTTGGCTGCCTGTGTGATACAAGCGGTTTTTTTTTACTTTGCCGTAGCAGCAAAGAATTTTAAATGCATGGTACGTAAAAAATAAGTATCAGACAGTGTGTGGAGATTATCCTATTGCAGATAATTTTTAAGAAAAGATATATATTTGAATAGCAACCTAATTCACACTTATTATGAAAGATTTATATTAAAAATAATAGGTTGTTTTACAGATGCAATCAAATGTTTTATTTTCAACTATTTGAAATTTCGTTTAACGAACTATTTTCCAATTAATATAATAGAAATATAATTTTTAAATCAAATTTTAATAAAACGACTTTCCAAGATTTTAAGTTATATACCATTACCATATTAATTCATTCATTTATTGATGATCAATTCTTGCTATACGCAGATAGGTATTTATAAAATACACTTCAACTTCAAGAATTGCTTCCGTTTTCATTTTATTTTTATTTGTGGTAAAAAAATCGTTGCTCTTTTATTTACAATCTTTCGATCATAATAAATTGAAACAAATTTGACAGTGATGACAATACACTCTTTACATTTTAGTGACCCGATTCCGTCTTATAGTGCTAGATGTTAGCTCATCAACTTAAAATCTCTAAACTCTAGAAGAACAATACTCTCCCTCACCTTTGTATTTGACGTGGCTCGATTGACTGCCCATTCTTACTAGAACGCATTCACTTTAATATCCCTACAAGAAGTCTTCGAACCCATGATACTTTTTTCCTAGAACGAGCTAGAATTCTGTATGCCGCCAATTCTCCTGTTCAAAGAACTTTAAATGAATATAATAAAATCTTGAATTCCACTGCACTTGATTTAGATTTACCAAAAGCTAAATTAAAGGTATTATTAAATGAAATAATTAAGTAATTATAACTGTCTTAGCTTACTCACAATAATCTGTAAGAAATTTTTATATTTTCCAGATTATTTTTTTGTAATAATAAATAAATAAATAAATAAATAAATAAATAAATTATTGAAATTTGGAAATACTACGTTTCATGATCGAAAAAGGATTCCAAAATATCGAAAAAATTTAAATCCATGAATAACGATTATATTTGGTCGAAAAAAATTATCAGGAAAAAAAATCCCAGAATAACGGTTAAATAAAAATTAAAAAACAACGATCAAACTTGATCGAAAAATTAAAATTCAAGAATAACTAATAATTTTTATCGAAAAAATAAAAATCACAAAATAACGATTAAATAAAAATTTTAAACCTTACGGTCCCTGCTATTAATGTTACTTGTAAACTTAAATTAGTACACTACTAAAATTTGTTGTTTTCATACATAGCTAAAATTACATACTATACTATTCATAATTTTGACCCCCATGGCCCCCCCCCCCCTCCTAAATTCGACTACTATTCCAGTATATATGTACATATTTTTGTCTTTATTATTACTATAAGAAAAGTTAAATGTTGCAAGTTTTAATAAAATAAAAAAAATATTTGCTATATTTGGCCCTTCAGAGTAACTATGCTCTCACAAATATATTTAGGTATTAAATATGATTTGTAATTTTTGATAATTGTGTATCCAATTGTATATTGGTAAAATCAACCAAGTGCTCCAAAGTAAGTGAGTGCAAGCGAAGCTGGGAAGGATTTTCCTAGCAGATTTACCTGCGAAAAGCAATGCCATCGTGGAGTCAATGCTATGCAAAATAAGTGAGCTATTTATTTATTCAAATGCTTTAGGCAAGAGATTTTACTCGTGCAACACAATTTATACGAATTATGCTATCTACTAAATACATACAAATAATGACGTCTAAATATTACTGAGAAACATTTTGCTTTTGCGCGCACAATTTCCAACTTTTCAAGAGCAATTACAGAAAAAGCTGTAGCAAGAAAAAAATTGTTTGCGTAGAGCTACATATGTAGATAAGTATGGATATATGTATGTATTGGTATATGTACGAGTATGTGAGTTTGTTTGAAAGACATGTGAATGTAGATTAGAGTCGGACGAAAAGAAAGTTCGAAAGCAGCGACCGTAAAGGTTATAATTTAAAAAAAAAAATCTTCATAGTTTAATCGTTTTTTTTTTGTGATTTTAATATTTCCTATCACGTTGGATTGAAATTTTGTGATTTCTATTTTTTCGATCAAAAGTAATCGTTATTCTTTTATTTTCATTTTCCGATCATATTTCATCGATATGTTTAGACTTTCATTTTTTCAATAAAAAACAATCGTATTATTGGATCTAAAACTTTTCGATCATAAGAAACGCAATGACAATAATAGCGATGATAATACTAGCAACAACAACAATTCGATTTATGTTTTATGATCGCAAAAGTAAAAATCACAAATTGTCGATCAAATATGATCGGAAAAATTTCTATGCAAGAATAAGGATTATTTTTGAGCGAAAAAGTAAAAAAGTGACAACCAAACTGGATGAAAAAGGTTCAAATTTTGTTGGCAACACAAATGCAGGTGACTGATGAACTTAGCGCCCAATTTAAAAAAAGGATATTATTTTATATAGTACGTGTAAAATTATTTTATTTTTTCCAAAGTTGTTAACAATTTCTGAGATCCTATTTAATTAGTGAATTCACTAAATGTTGAAGAAATATGACAGCAAATCTGAGCACATTGAAAACTTTACGATTCAAATACGACCTTGTTGCTAATAATATTTAATTTTCAGGTGAAAAATCTAGCAATAGTTGAAATTTTGATTACAGTATTTGGTTTATAAAAATCGGGAAGAAAATGTCAAAGTGTTGACATACAATTTAATTTTTCGATTTAAGGGTGATACAAAATATGTGTTTTCCTCTTCGTCATACTTTCCACATAAGCTTTGGTTTTATATATATGGCGACCGAGCCGGCCTAATAATCATACAACTATGTGTTAAGAAAACTTCTTGGAGTGCTTCCTCTTTTAGCATGTGAACGGAAAGTTGTAGCATTTTTACAGAATTTGCAACAGGAGTTGTTGAAGGCGTTGCAAATATTTCCAGATATGTGAAGTTTACTAGAGAAGTTGCAATATGTTAAGGTGGCAAAAAGATTTTTTCAGGATTTGTGAACTTATACTTAGAGCATATAATTTTACTCTTTTCTTGCGCACATAATTGGATAGTTGCAAAAAAAAAACATATGAATGGAATAACATGCGAGCGCATTACTGCGATAAGGAAACAACGCAGAATATTAAGATAATTTACATAAAATGTGATGATTGTGAAACGCAATGAAATTTTTTTTGGCAGCTGCTTAAAGTAATGATTGCCTTTGCAAATTGTTTGAAAATCCTTTTTGATAAATGATAAATGAAGCTAGTAAAGGAAAGTCTAAATGCCACACTTAAAAATATTTAGCGATTACTTACACCAAATCTCCCGTTAAAGAAAATTAGATAAAACGCACTCTCGGAGTCAATTAGTGATTTGTTAGCGCTGCTATATTTACTAAAATTCAAGTATATGAAAACTTTTACTTAAATTTTTAAACCTCCTTTTTTTGCCATTTTTTTTTGTTTGGTGTTGAATTTATTGACTATTTTGGAAGCCACAGGGTTGTTTGTTCACGAAGTTGTCTATGAGATCATCCTGTTCCCGTTACCAAATACTCGATTCAAGAGCTATATGCCTGATATAAATTTAGTACTCACTTTGACATAATTTGGCGCTGTTAGATAAAAGATATTCTAGGTTATTTTTTTTTTATGTTTCTCACCCGCCCGAGATTTGAACCCATGACACTTTAATTGAAGACGGCAAATGCTAAACTATTGTGAAAAAAAATATTTGAGATATTTGATTTTCCATTGACTTTTATAAGTAAGTGATGCTATACAAAAAGATCCCTGGATGGCGGGGTCCTGTTTAACTATTTATTGACAAATAAGCCCATAAATTGTGACTCTGAGAGGAAGCTGTCACTACTGAGTTTAGCGAGAATTTGTTAAGTGTTCAATAGAATAAATTTAATGAAAGTTTCTGAGTGCGCCAGTAAACCGAACTCAGGTAGCTCGTGTAATCTTTAAGCCTGTATGCAATTTTAAATTTTACTTTTATATTGGTAGGTTCTAGCAACTTTAAGATTCTTCGCAACTTGTTGCTATCAACGACCCGTAGGTGAGCAATGGGAAATATTCCATTAGCCAGTCATCCGTAAGCCGGCATTTATAAGGTAACGGATGCAATCAGTGATTCATTGTCTCACCAGAAAGTGAGGTTTCCTATGACCCAAGTGGGACGCCAAGCTGCTAAAGAAATTTCAGAGAGGTCTCCCTTTGTCTGAGGCATTATTGGGACCGTCGATTGCACGCATCATATCAATCAATATCAATTTTGCCACCAAAGAATCATGAGGAGGTTTATGCCAACCACCATACATATCTACCATTCAATTAATGTGCAAATGGTAAAATCAAGCTTTCAGAACAACAAAAACAGAAATAAAGTTTAGTTTAAATATATAAATAAATGATTCTAATTGAAAAATTTAAATACATGTATGTAAATCCTAAATACGCTATTTGCAGCTGATTCTGGATATTCCTTAAAGTCGAGTTGATGACTATTCTACCAAATCACTCAGAGGAGGATCCGAAATTCTGCTACAATGAACCATTACAATATATAAAAATAATTATATACGTTTGTAGTTTGAAATGAACTAATATCTTATTTCACTTTAATGAAATATAACAAAAACGCTAAAATTTATATTTGGCAGCAGGCATACGTTTGTTTTTTCTCTGTTCCTTTTTGTGCTTTTCGCTTAGTTTGACAGAGGTGCCACTCTGTATCACTTTGAATAAATACAACGAAACAGCTGTTAAGTGTCGTTAAGAATAAATTAGTGAATCGCACAATCGTTAGTGCAAACGGCAAATATTGCCGTCAAAAATAACAATTGTCGCACCGTTTAAAGTCAGTGAATCGCACTACTGCTAATATAATGCGACTGATTTTCGTTTCGAGAATTTAATCGACTTTTATTTATGTAAATGAGAACGAAAAGAAATTCACCATAACTATTTTTAACGAATTTGCTACACAATTTTGTTAATTACCGTTATATGAAGGGTAAGTGTGGTTTTTGTCTGATTTATATTATTTTCGAAATTAAAACTTATTTAGGGGTATAAGAGTGATGTTTTACATCGCGTAGTAAAGGACCTGCCGATATCGGGTACGGACGGTCGCCAGATGAGTTTTATATGAGAAAAAACAAGCATACAAACTGACATTTTTACAAGCGTCTATTCATGTATATACTACAATTATTTTTACTTATTTACGTACTACTATTTTTACTAACTACTAATTATCACTACTATTTTTATAAATTTTTACCCGTTAGTTTTACTAATGCTACTACAAATTACCTCTACTATTTTTACACAATTCTACTACTATTTTCACTAATGCTAATTCTAATTACTAATACTATTTATGCTTTTGCTACTAATGTTTTAAGAAATTTCTACCAAAATTTTTACTAATGCTACTACAAATTACTACTACTATTTTTACTAATGCTTATTGTTATTGCTGCTGCTTTTTTACTAGTTTCTGATACTACTTTTAGTTTTGCTACTACTAATTACTGCTACTATTTTTAAAAATTTCTACACATATTTTTTATTCATACTACTATCTATAATAACAGAGTTTTCAAACTAACCTCTACTCCAATTTTTACTAATGCTACTACTAATTACTACTACTATTTTCACTAATGCTGCTACTACTTAAGTACTAGGAGCTACTATTACTAGTACCACTAGCAACTATTACTACTACTACTATAACCACAATTATTACTACTCTCATATTTAACTCTATATTTCAGTGTAGAATCGGCACAGAAGTTTTACTTCTGGGCCCGCGCACTGAGGTGAACGCGTGGTTTTTTACTTAAAATCTATAGTGTGTATCAAATTTGGTAGAGTTGGATTTTTTGAGATAGACCCATTTCAATGCTAAACATTAAATTACTTATTATAATGACTTAAATGTTGATTTTTTTAATCTATGATCCATACAAAAAAGATGAATTTTGGTAATTTCGTCAGACTAGCTTTGCATTAAGTCGAACAAATTTGTCGTAAGCTCGAAGAGCATTTCTAGATAGGCATCAATCAACTATACTCTTTAGAGGCCTTAGAAAGAGAGTTTTAGCATATCGCCAAATTTGAGTGCGTATGAGGACGAGCGTTTTTCATTGTAAGACAACAAAATAGATACCAGAAGTTTTGTGCTTGGTATCAATTTAAAATTCTCCTGTACAATCAACTCCTGTGCGCATACCTAGCGAAATTTCTTCTGAAATCAATTCCAATTGAAAAATAAATAGAAATCTTCACTAGCATCTTTGCAAAGCCATTCCTCTCTTAAAGAGCAAAAAAATAGCGACTAGTACGTGATTGTAAGTATTTCAATTCCTGCTTGATAATTTAAAAGCGCTAAGGCATTTCTGTGATTGCTTGGAAAATATTAATTGCATTTTAATTGCACACCAGTACGCAATTCTCCACATCATTCACTGCTTTAGCCTAATATATCGCTATAGAAAAGCAAATGGATTGAAGCTAAGCTGGCTTATTTCAGGCATTATGAAATTAAAACCACTGAATTGGCTTGGCTAAGCAGAATATCGTGCACGTTAATTCAGTCAACTATGGCAACAATTTACCCAACGAGAATCTCTGCTATTTGTAGATAACCGCATTAAAGTAATTTCCCTCAACACACCTACATATGTACTTCAACGATAGCTAATTTTCAAAGCCATTCATGAGTAGATCCGCTTAGTTTTTCAAGTGACGATGCCGACGTGCAATGCGAATTCACAAGCACACACACAGTGAGAGAGAGAGAGAGAGAGAGAGAGAGAGTGTGTGGTCTAGGAAAATCACAGTGCAACAAGTGGAAAATAATGAGAAAATTTAATGGGCTTTATATGCAAATAATTGTATGTATTTTACTTTCGCGCCGACCCCACCTCATCCTCGTTTAAATTTAGACGCACTTGTGTCATTACCAAGTAGAGTGATACTAAGTGGATAGGTGCTGATGAGTACCAGAGAGTAGCTTGCATAAGGCGTCATTTAGAGCAGGCTAAATCCATTAAACTAATGACTAGGTGGCAGCTAACGAGCAAAGTTAATTTGTGGAAATGATAATTGGACGCACTTAAATTGTGATTTTTTACTGTAGTAGTATGGTCTTTTTGAAACATAAATTACGAATAAGTTTCTTGCGTCTAATTATTTCCGTATACATCGTACTCCTTTGTTAAGTGCGCACTAGGTGTACTCGAATTGTGCATGACTGCATTCTACATTTCTACATTTTTGTGCATTTTCGTTTGCAATAGATAAGTTATTTTCGTATTTGTGTGTACTCGTATAACTAAGGAGAAGGAAATATATTGCATAGAGCAGGTTGTGCATGCAGTTTCAATAATTGCATTGTAATTCCTTTAAACACTTATACATTGCAAACATTCACATTCATTATACGCCACGTAGACCTCGTGTAAATTTTATTTATTACAATGTCGTAGGCAGTGTCTTAAAATAAACAAATTTACAATTTTAAAAAAATGCCAATCAATGCAATCGGGCATGTTCTGCAATTCACTTTCACTCGGAAATTTCCACTTCATATGGTAGTTTCAGATGCGCATAAAACGCGAATTCACTCGGAAGTGAATTGCAGAACATGCCCGAATATTTGTTGTAAGGAAAGTGCTTTAAAAAAGTTTTGAATGCGTGCTGGTCCTACTACGTCAAATAAGACCAAGAAATTTCAGCCAATTTCTGGAATTAAACGATTGAAGGTGAAAAACATTCGTTACACTAATTTTAAAAAAATTGATTCGACAGAGTTTTCACAATTTCGATTTTTTCTATTTGTTTTCGGTAACCGAAAGTTTGTCGCATTTTTTCTTAAAAAAATTAATAGAAACAAATTTTTATTTGGGATTTTTCATGTGTTCTCGTTGATATATATTTAATTGCTCCATCGCTACGACAACACATGACAAATTAAATTTTTTTATAAAAATTTTTAAATAAATAATGAAATTTGCAAAATATACTTCATTAATTTTATTGGTAGCGAAGAATTAAAATTTATGAGTACTTTCTCTAAAAAAATAAATTTTACAAGAGCTGTTCGCAATAAATTGATTAGTTTGTAAAATTCATTTTTTTTTTTTTGGAAAAAGGGCATACATTTTCTTTTACCAAAAACAAAGAGAAAAGATAATTGTTTTTTGAATCTTTTTTGAAATGTTTGTGTTTTTCTAAATATTTTTCACCATCAGTTGCTTAATTTCAGAAATTAACTGAAATTTATTGGTCACAGTTGACGTGGAATGACTCAGTTGTTTTTGAGGAGCAAAGTAACTACTTGTATCCAGAATTTAAATAAATTAAATTAGTGGGGCTAAAAACTGTTCAAATCAAATTAAACGGTAAGTGTTACAAAATTAGTTATCAAGTATTTTTAAATATTATTCTCATAAAAGCAGTCCAAATTTTAGAATTTGCTTTTAGGGTAGAGCGCTATGTAATTTGAAATTCAGAATTTGATTTTAATTGAGAAACCTAGTTGCTGCCCTCTCTCTCTGCCATATTCTAGCATAATTGCTAATTGGTATTTTTGTTAAAAAAAAAATTAAATCAAACATATTTAAAATATCCTCACCGTAATAGAATTAATTATTAGCCTTCTCCATCTTTTTCTCCTGAACTTGGAAATTAATCGGTCCCAGGTGTTGGTAGGGACGGTATCCGTATCTAATTCGAAAAACTTTCATTGAGCCCACGTCTACATATATCCACCACCAGAAAAGAGCCCTCTTCACTGCCTGACGTTGCATTTTTGCTGCTAAAGAAGTACATATCTGCATTTTCTCAGGATAGTATATTCTGTACCATTTTGCTCAGCCAATCTCCAGAATGCACAGCACTGTATCTTAATGAAATCGCCTCTACGCGCATACCCTCGAAGTGTGGTTTGAGGTTGACGATTGTATTTCATCCGACGTTCGGGATCCTTCGGCGACATCCTGTGCAGGAGGTATCTGACGTTAAGACTGTTGGCTTGAGCATGCAGGCACGCCCAATTCAGAATCGAAGACCTTAATTTGCAGAACAATTGAGCCATCATCTGATCTGGTACGTCCTTTGTCGTTATGGTCCTTCGCAACCAAATCTAACTCAGCACTTAAAATAAGAAAAAGTGCACATACAAAAACTATATATGTATATATACATATATAAAAACATGTAATCATCTAAATTAAAACTAAAAATACATAGGCGTTCGCAAAAAAAACAAACTAAAAAGGAAACAGTGATAAAAAACCAAGTGACTTCGTGGAAAGGGCACACACATATATACATAGATACATAAAGACAAGAATAAAATGGTTTATAAAAAAAAACAGCTACAAAACCACAACATATATAAATAAATAAGCAAAAACCAAAAAAAAAAAAATGTGAAAATCAACACATTAGAAAAAAACAAATTTTGAAAACAAAAATTAAAGAAAAAAAAAATGAGTTGCGAAGACAATGCAAAGGGGAGATATTTATGTGCTTTCTCCAAGCCAATTGCTTTGCGGCCAACTCTCCACTCGCCTTGGTTACACTTGTACAGAACGGCTCCCGACCGGCACTCTCCCGATTTGCACCAAGTTTGCACGTTGTCAATTCGGCCAATACTACTGACACTGCGCTAGGATGAATGTTAGCCCTTCTCCACATTCAAGAGTAGGCTCTCCACTAATATCCCGGAGGCCAGTCTCGGTAGCAGGTGATGGTTTTGGGCCTGCACACCAACGAATCGGCGGGAGTATTCCCAGCTTGCTGAAGGGAAAGGATGTAACACCTTTTCATGACAAGGTGTGAGCCTTTGAATGGGTATTTTACCCATCATCTTTCATATTTCCCGAGACGCATTAAATACCATGGGTATTTTAAAAAATGTCTGATTATGTACCATTGCTAATTGACGTCAAACTCTGGTACGTATTGTTGGTCTATATATTATAGTCAGAAATATTTCAATACAACTTATAAAAATATTGAACCTGGAGACCTTTTATTGTAAGACACTCATCTAATTTACACCTTCTTGCCTCTCTATATACAATTAAAATACTTGAATATTTTTTTCCAAGGATTTTATTTTAATTGCAGGACATTATTTTAATTTTAAGATATTATAACAGAGTTTTCAAATCTCTATTAGAGCGAAAACTTTCGTAGCTGACTACACACAAGCATACAATCGTCGCAAAGTTTGCAGGCGGCTAATTCCTCACAATGTAACCGTTTTAAAAAAAAAATTCACACAAATACGCAGCATACGTTGCATTCACTTTTCTCTCCCCCAACAATATTCGCTTGACAGCGTCACATTGTTACACTTTTATTTATGTGCACACAAAAAACACAAAACAAAAAACATGTCGCTTTCGTTTGCATTCAAATGGGTGATTTTCCATTCATCACATTTTTCGATTTCTTCTAGCGTGCTCTTGCGTGAGTTATGTTATATTTAAATGCAAGTTTGCATTCACGGGTGAATTCATATAAATAAATACTTATGTACATACATATATCGCAATTTGCTTGCTATCGCATATTATTTCAAAATAAATTAAATTTTCGATATTTTTTCAAGCGTTAAGACTTTATTTTAGTTGTAAGAATTAATGAATCGACTGGAGGCCTACGATTTTATATTCCATTTGTTAATACCGAGTTGCAGTTGTATTTATCAATTCAAATGAAAAGATTTTTGCATTTGAAAAATATATATAAATATCATTCTTAGTAGATACCCCAATTAATTCGATTGAGTAAAAAATGCTATATGAGATGATAAATTCTACTGAACTGAAGGAAACGTAGACTCAAAAACTTGTCAATCGATCGAATACAAAAATTCTCTTAATAATGTAGAAATTCAACTAAAAAATCGTATACGTTGGGTATTAAAACTTGAATTGGTATAATAAATTTCATAGAAAATTTAATGTGGTCCTAAGTATTTTGTTTTAATTTTTTTTTTGTAAACAAAAATCAACGAGTCACAAATTTATTCTGCTTAAACAAGGGCACGTAAAACCTTTTCAACAAAACACTCAATATTATTATTCTAATATTAATATGTACAAAATATTTTTATTTATTCCATATTTACCTCGTTTATTTAAATATTACCTAAATTATAAACAGTTAATACTACAGTTGGATTTTGCTGCTAGTAAAGTATTTTGACCATCTTTTATGAATTTTCGATAATCCAGGTATTATTTGTCAATAATATGTAAAGAAATAGAATACCTTTTGTGTCCTGTTTCAAAAAAACAAAACCAAATGCTAAGATAAATGAATAAACAAAAGGATTCTCTTTTATCAAAATATCAAATTTTCCTAGACTAGAAACTATAAAACTTGGTAGAGTTAATTGAATTAATTAATTTAATTAATTTAAGCGACCTAAACGCAGTGGTGTTAACTATTTTTGCAGTTTAGGCCATGTACGTAGAGAACGACCGATCTTCGGCTTCAGCTTCGGCTTCGGCCGTGTTTGGTCATAGTTGAGTTCGGCTGGGGCTAAACAAAGCCGAATTTTGGTCGAACATATTTATTTTTTTATTAATACAATATGAAAATTTTATAACATTTTTCTTTTAATATGTTTCACGTTGAGAGAAAGATAAACTAGCATTTCGAATTTATATTACACTAGTTTACAAATATTTGTTTAATGCATAGTACCTCGAAAAAAAAATATATTTTAGTGTAATTTATTTTTCCAAAGAAGTGTTTTCGAGATGTAGGCAAAAACTTTATTTTTCTTGGTTCTTTTGTAGTTACTGCCAAACACTCTAAAATACCAAGTAAACCAAACCAAAATACACATTCACTGGCGTCTAAATGCAAAAAATGAGAATATTTCCGAGCCTTTCCCACAATTGTTCGTTTTTATTTATTATTTGAAGTAAATAAACTTTTTAAGAAAGTAATAAAAATCTCTGGTCAAACGAGAATTTCATTTTTTATAAATGTGAAGCATTCAAGCGCTTTAAACGGACAGAAAATGTGAAAGTTATTACAAATTAAATAAAAAAGGTCAATATAAATTTTGGTACATTCAGAATATCAGTTGAATAACTGCGGAAACTTTTTCTTTCACGGCGCAACACCCAGAATGTTCATTTGATGTAATAACACATTTTATATGGATTTCGGTCCGCTAATTCTAAAAATGAGACTTGAATTTATCCATCATATCTGAATTTTGAGATACGGGGTGTTGAAGTTTTTGTATAGATTTGCCCCAACATTGATTGATATTTTCTGAAAGTTTTTCCAACACTCTTACACGAATCGCAATTCTAAAAACCAATCTGAGTTTAGCATAAAATTATGCAAATCCAAAACGTTTAAACTTTTTTTAAACTTTCTATCTGTTAAAATCAGTTAGATTGATGCCAAGCAATGGGTAAAAAATCTAAAAAAATTTCGTTCATTTTCGAACCAAAAAACTATAAAATATTTACTTTATTCATACAAACAAGTATTATATATGATTCGCAGCAGAATCGCACTGCTCCGAAATCGCCCGATCGATTTTTATGAAATTTTGTATGTAAATATATTTAGCAGGTATGAGAATAGGTCGTAAAGCATACTTTATGCTTGGGAGTGGGGCTTGCCACCTGTTGTGATAAGTCAGATTTAATAAAAATCTACACAAGTTGTATGAAATGTTAAAATCTTGGGGTCAAGCAAGAAAGGGCAGAAAGTTCTTAGCTAATTTTAATGAGGGTTGCCACCTGTTTGAAAAATCGAATTAAACTAAATCATACACAAGTTATATGAAATATTCAAAGATAGTTATCAAATGGTTCGTCTTGGCGAAAAAAAGTTTCATACTTATATTTTTATGACGGATGCCACCTGTTTGCAATGTCAAATTTTACTTCATTATACCTAACAATAAGATATTAAAATATGCGTGTCTAACCGTTCCTTTTGCTGAGTAGAAGTTTTATACCTACACATACATATGTATATGTTTTGAAAAGTGTTGCCATCTGCTTGAAAAGTTGAATTAAATTAAGTTATGCACAAATTATATGAAATTATGAAATATGGGTGTTAAACCATTCGCTTCGGTTGTAGAAAGTTTACAGCCACATTTTGAAGAGAGTTGCCACCTATTTGAAAATTTCAATTTAATTGAAAACCCTGAGCGTCTACTGGTATATAGTTTCTACGCTCGAAAACTACTAAATCAATTGAGCTCAAATTTTTAGGAATTATATAAGAGATGTTTTTTTTTTGATATTTTAAACTCCTTATGCTATTTTTGGAGTATTAAATTAACTAAATTCACAAAAAATTATTGGACATGCATCATTTTCGTTGCATAAATGAATTGTAAACTATATTGGCAAATTTAAAATATACTTTTCGATTTAGTCGAAAAAAGGAAGTTTTGCATTACACGTCAACAAGTTACGCATACGCCCCGTTAGACGGTTTCACCAAACAACAGCAAGGTAAAAAAAATTGTGCTGCAAAAAAAAAAAAACTGAAAGCTATTCTAGGTGATTTGTTGGAATCTCGACAACTTCACAACCTCGCTTATTTATAAAGATTTACGATTTCTAAAGGTATCGGTGTTCTGTGTCAAAAATAAAAAGCTCTATTCTTTATAAATTATCAAGATGTCTGAACAAATAAAATATTTGTTTTCCAGTTTTTTTTTTTAATTTTTGAACATTCGTACTAAAAACTTAAGTTTTATCAAGATTTATACAGAAAACCCAAAAGCTGTGTGCATGATGAAAATTATGATAAATCATAAATATTTTGTTTATTTATAAAGTGAGGGGAATAAGGGAGTTCAGTTTCATAACTTTAAATATTCCGCGCAAGCTTTTATTTCAAATAAACAGTACTCCTTGTATGCAGTAACAAAATTTAATGTAATAGGTACTCTTCATTTTGAAAACCGTCCCGATATTTATTTATTTAAAAATATAAATAAAAATAACCGCGTTCCCGTTTTCCAAAATTTAATTTTTAGGCACCTCTCTATCTTCTCAACTTTTTCGTACCAAAATTGAGTATCGAGCATTTTGGGTTTTTGTAATATGAGATATGCGCGTATTCCTTTTATAACTCTATAATTTTTGTAATTGTTCAAAAATAGATGTAAATTTCGAAACTTCCAAACGGGTAGAAGATACAGGACGAACAAATTTGCGACATTCTTCATCAAATCTAGTTTGCGTACATGAAATTTTACTATAGACCGTTTTTGCGTAGCCCTTATAAAAAGGGGCTGCTTCACCCAGCGATCTCTGAGTTTTATGAAAATACTGTGGTTAGAAAGTAGTCCAACTCTCGCTCCCACTGCTCCCTCACGCATTTACAATACATTTATGTTTTATAAATTTTAAAATTTCATCAAATGCTACTAAGTTTTGTATTTTTTCTGCTTATTTGTTTTACTACTTCTTTTCACCCCAATGCGTTTTTAAAGTGGAGTTCAGGGCCGTCGAGAGGATTTCCGGGTCCGGTGGGAGAGTTATCTACGGGCCCTCCCCCAACCCCCCCCCTAAAATCCTTTACTTTTTTTTTACTTTTTTCCCAAATTTTGTGATTTGGACTGAAATCCGGGCCCCCCTAGAAACTCCGGGCCCGGTGGAAATCCCACCCTTACCACCCCCCTCTCGGCGGGCCTGATGGAGTTCATTAAACTTTCACTCTCAACTTTTGTAGATGAAGGCCGTACATGTACAAATTTAGGCAAACGTAAGTGTTAAAAACGTATTGAAAAAAGTGTCACTTCAAAGTTGCCAACAATCTAGTTTGTTGCAGATCAAGTTTTCTCTTTATTTGCCATTAAAATGGTTTATGGTTATGGTATTTTGCTCTTCAAGAGCGACTTACTTTTACTTTGTAATACAATATTAAGAAAATATTTGAAAAAGTATCAGACTAATATAGCTGCGAGCGTAGCAGAAAGAAGAGTGTATTCTGAAAATTAAATTTGTAAAGTTTTCTAGTTTATAATGGCAAATGAGTATGTGTACTCTCTAAGCTGTCGCATGATTATTTTACATACATATTTTACAATGATTAAGTATATTTTAGATGATGAGATTTGGATGTGTTGTTACTTTATGTAGATTATTCAATCTCTTTTGATTTATTTCAGCAAAACATCTACATTTAACACTGTTAACTAAGTGTAGGGCTCCTAATAATCCAACAGTGGAAAAGTCAGGCTAAGTCACACTGATAATGTTGCGAAAAGGATTTGAGTACCTGACTTTAGGTATTCGATTTGACAGTTTTTTGATCCCACATCTGGAAAATTCTACAGACAAGTTTGCTTTAATTCGGGAAATATTTGATAAATTCTCCGGACTTGTGGCTGATTATTTCAATCCCTTTAATTGTTTTACAATTTATTAGTAATTACCGGGTTTTCGGAGAGAATGTAAGTTTTACGAATACATTCGTTCGAAACCTGTCAGTTATGGTACTAAATTAACGGTACTAGTTCACTTTGAAACATGCTATGTTTGAAGAATTCAAGAGTGCTTAGGAAAACAAAGTTATGATATAACAGAAAAAAATCAAAGTGAAGGTGTGGTTCTTGATTTGAAATATGGTTACGAAAGTCAAATTTTTATCGTCTTAAAAGAGGAGTCAAAATTTGTCATCTCAAGGTCTGACAATTGTGGATAAAATGCAAAAAATGGAGCATTCAATTGAAACTTCTGCATTGGATAAAGACCCCTTAGTTTAAATTAATATTTTAATTCACCGAAAATACAACCCTTATTCATACTTCGGCAAAAGAGACGAATGTGCAGAGTACGTGAAAACTCCGCCGAATTTGGTTCAATCGGATGAAAAAAATGGCAGAAATTATTTAGTGTTATAACAAGACAAATAATCATGGTCCACGTAATTCAGACAATAGATGACCGCTAGCGCTTTATTCTCAAAAAGGATCGACACTTAAGTTTCGAAAGTGTTCATTATACTCGAAGATATAGATCCCAATTAGCAAACAAGTAACAAAGAAGAAAAGCTTTGAATATCTTCCCCAGCACCTTACAAGAGGTCTCCACTATCATTCAAAACTACTCGAAAAAGTTGTAAAATCGCTCCACAGACTATTAATATAATAGCAATAACAACAAATAAACAATGGAGAGTCCACCATTCTAGTTTTTTTGCTTATTCACTTGAAATAAAAACTATTATTAATTCGGTCGTTTTTGAAATTTAGACCTAATTTAAAGAGCTTATTTAAGTCTAGTAAAAATAAATCCATTATTTTTCTAATAGATGGCTTAAGCAAACTGTATCTCGCGTTAAATAATTCTAATCAGGTGACTTATGCATGGCCTTAAAAAAATAGGGTTTCATACTAAAAGAACTTCTCAGATAGTTTTGTGATATTCATTGACTCAATATTGTTTGAGCATCAGCAAAAAGAAAATATGCCACATCTAACTTTCCTTCTTCGATTAAGTGAAAATGTGAAAAAGTTTATGGTACTGACACTATAATACATAATCATGGTAATTTTCGAATCAAAGATGCATCACGACCTATAAGGTCAATTGTCGAAAATTTGATAAAATAATGAAAATCGTCGAGTCCGACCGTCATGTAAGGATTGTTTCGATTGCCTCAGGAGCTTTACATTGCGCAAAATAATCGTTTGAAACTATATACATTGATAAATAAGGCTGGGTACCGGCCAGCTTTAGCCAATAGGAGGAGAATTTTCTTCCTTCAGAACAATGCCTGGCCCCACATATCGCCAGGGACTCGCCAGAAGCTACGGCAGCTTGGTTGGGAGATTCTTATACATCCAAGTTATATCTTGGATCTGACAGTAAATGATTACTATTACTATTCCTATCAATTGAGAAAAGAAATGCTTGTGAAAATCGACTCTCCCAGCTTTTTTTTGGCGAAAAGAGTCCACGGGGTCTATGAGTGTGGCCTTATCACATTACTTTCAAAATGGCAACAAATTATCAAAGAAAGCGGTGACTGAAATCGGGTCATGGTAATAAAACCTTCAATATAATTAAAAAATAATGGATTTCTTTTTACTAGACGCAATATAATTTGAAAAGGATATTTTCCAATTACGTTTTTAAATTGCAATCGTAGGTTTCTGTGTTTTATCTATCGTTTATTTTACTTGTATTTGGACCTATCACTGCCCGCCTCGTAACCCCTGTCTGTCAATTTGTTTGTTAATTAATTTGTTGTATATAATTGCATTGTACAAACTGAAATTCACTAAGTTATGCATTTGTTTAAATTGTTATTGAACTGTAAATCAAACAATTTTGGGCTCATACTAAGTGGGTGAATCCCACAAACGGCCGACCTACATTTTTCCACCGCCTTCGAATCTCAATTAAGTTTTCTCAGAAAATTTCGTATAGCATTAGTTTACTCGCCTACCGAATGGCGATAACTTTGTATTAGAAAAACTGTTGTATAGTTGATAGCGACCAATAGAAGCACAAACATATCACATTGCTGCCAATCTTCAAGTTTGCAAAAATAAATCAGAAAGGCATGGCACATTTTTATTTAGCTTTACATCTTCTTATAGCTGTTATTTAGATTTACAACATTTCTTAAGGAAATTAGTTGCAAAGTACGCGCTGATACTTACAGTTACGTAAGTATATATCGGGTCTTGCAATAGGAACGCTACAAAAGTTTTTTTTAAATAAAACAAAAACGGTTTGGGATATGAATTAAATTCATTATTCCTGTGAAAGTACACTCGATGCCATTATGTATGGAACTCGATTTCTTTTGCATGGGCACAACGGGCACGCTTGCAAAGGTCCAGACGCTGAATCCAATTTTCGACAGTTTTCAAGCATAAATCGGCCGATACTGCTGCAATTTCACGTTCGATATTTGTACCAATTTCATCAATCGTCGCTGGCTTATTGGCATAGACCATAGACTTGACGTAGCCCCACAGGAAATAGTCTAACGGCGTCAAATTGCACGACGGAGGCGGCCAATTGACTGGGCCATTTCGTGAGATAACACGCTCACCAAACTTGGCTTTCAATAAATCGATTGTGACATTCGCTGTGTGGCTTGTGGCGCCGTCCTGTTGGAACCACATATTGTCCAAGTCCATATCATCCAATTCGGGCCAAACATATTCGGTTATCATTGAGCGTTAGCGACTCCCATTCACAGTAACGTGCCGGTTTTGATCATCACGGAAGAAGTACGACCCAATGACGCCGCCGGCCCGAAATGACGACGACCATAAATTGGACGTAGCGCTCTTAAAGTTGAGGCCATTGACTCCGAATTTCGGTAGTAAATTTTAGTAATGGCGAACCTTACTGAAGAGAAATGTCAAAAGAGCGGAGAAAAATATGGCGTCGTTTGCTCTC
Source organism: Anomoia purmunda (assembly GCA_951828415.1). NCBI lineage: Eukaryota > Metazoa > Arthropoda > Insecta > Diptera > Tephritidae > Anomoia > Anomoia purmunda. The sequence continues at coordinate 47,605,732 of OX639997.1, read as the reverse complement.
ACTATCGGTCTACTTTTGTAGCGTCCCTATTGAAAGACCCTTTATTATTATCAATAACAGCTATTCTTGACTTCAAAAGCAAAATATTATGCCACGCGCCATTACTATACCAAATATTTGTACCAACGCCGCACTCGCGCCAACGAAACATTTAAGTGTAACATGAAAGTAAATATATAATAGAAAATATCTCACATTTCAAGCATCCAAAACTGCAACATTTAAATTGAATTTACCGAGAAAATCGCCCGAAAACCATTTTATGCTCAAGTGGCAGTAGTGTTGAAATGTAGCGTAATGTCAAAAGAAGACGATAACTTAAACGACCAGCTGTTGCAACGGATACTTTTGGTCTAACAAAATACCAAAGAGATAAGAGAAGAAGAGTAGGAAATCAACAAAATTTTCCAACTGGCGATTTGAAATGGAGGAGTAGAAATAATTTTTATTTCACTTTAATGGTGGTCGTAAATACTTTGATTTTATTGCGACCACTTTTTATTGCTTGCCGCAATTGTGGACATTGTAGCAATCGCAGTTATTTGATTATGTGTGGTGAGCAAAAAACCAGCATTCCAAAGGCAACAAACAGTTATTTAAGTAGTCGAACATGGGATGGTAAATATTTCGAAGGGATTATTTTGCAGAAGAGCATTTTGTCAAGTACAGAAGTTATGGCAGATTATTGCTGTAATTGAATGAGTGCTAATAGTTGAGTCGAGAAAATTTGGATTGAGGCTTTCTTTTAATAAGAAATAAAAATAAGAAGAGAGAAAATATTCATGGGATATTTGAGTTAACTTTTAAAAAGGGATCAAAATATGTAGTTAGTTAGCTTCAAAATTGTTGCTTTTATTTAGTGCAAACTTGCCACAAAATTTGGCATTGTCACAACTATGAAATTTCCATAAAGTGTTTCCCTAATCGGAAACTCGACAGAAAATATTATATGACAAAGCAAATTATACGATTTTAATTATATTTTCCCTTACAAGATGACTTTTCGGCGGTAATTAAATTTATAAAAACTTTTATTTGTCTCCCCCTTTTTCCAAGGAAAACTGTTAGCAGAAAAAAACGAGTTTTATTTTTTTTTCAACGGTAATTAAATTTATATATGCTTTTATTTTAGGGCAGAAAATTTAAAGTCCAAGTATAACTGTTAGCAGAAATGAAATCTATCGTTAAAAGACTAATTTCAGGTGCAAAAAATAAAAGTCATAAAGTAACACATTTGTTTGAATTTAATTTTATGCGGTAAAAATAAATTTATACCTTTTTGGTCAAAAGTTTAAATCATAGTTAATTTGAAAAAAGCTGAAAAAATAATAGTTTCGGTTTTTGCAACTACGACTTTACTAAATAGTGGCAACCCGCTTCAAAAAATACCTACAAAACTTTGTCCTAGCGAAACAAATGATTTGGCACCCACATTTTACTATTTCATATAACTTGTGCTTGACTGAAATAAATTTGACTTTTAAATCAGGTGGCAACCTGCTTGAAAAATTTATAGCCAGCTATAAATCTTTCGCTTAGCAAAATAAACCATTTGAACCTCCTATTTTCTATTTCACATAACTTCAGTATAATTTTATTACATTCAACTTTTCAAACAGGTGGCAACCCTCTGTTATAACCCCTCTCCACATCGAATTGGTCAAGCTGGCATTGATATTTTCCTATTTTATATGACTTTTGTACATTTTCATCAAACTTGACTCTTCAAACAGGTGGCACCTCTCTTCAAAATATATGTATATATAAACCTTCTCCTTGCCTAGATGAACCGGTTCACATCCTTATTATCATATTTCATATTATTTGTGTAAAATTTCATTAAATTCCACTTTTCAAATAGGTGGCACCTCTCCTCAAAAAACCTTTTGCTCGGCGAAGTAAGCCGTTTGGTACTCATAATTTAATATCGTATATATCTGCGTATATTTTAATTAAATTTGACTTTTCAAACAGGTGGCAACTCTCTCCCAAGCATAAAATTTACTTTACGATTTATTCTCATACTCACCACACTAATACTTATACATACAACCAAAACTTCATAAAAAATATTCGAGTCGTTTCCGAAAAGTTCGACCACAAACACCGTGACACGAGGTTTTTATATACAAATAAGATAAATAAATTAAACAATTCTGGTCAAAATCTCATATTCTTCATTCCGAATTTTGAGACATATTTTCAGTATGCAGTTTATAGCTCAAGCAATTTTAGTGTATTTAGTAGTGCATTTGTGAATAGCTGAAGATTTGTGCAGAGTTTTTTAATGTTTCGTTTGGAAATTTTCTTTTTTTTTACAAAAAAAATTTTTTTATTCTTGTGTAATGTATTTTTGAAGAACGCATGCAGTAAAGTTATTTAATTAAAAACATATTTAGGCTGTGAATGAATGTAGTATGTGCTATATAAAGCCTTTTGATTTTTTTTGACCTACCAGTGCAGTTGAATTTTATATTCATTTAAATGCAAAGTATGCATACAGCTATTTACTTAAATCAAATAAAAATCACTCAGCAATGACAAGCTCCTGCGGTGGTATGTGTGCAGAAGAGATTGGGCGGACGCTAGTAACAAAAGGCATTTTGTTTGACTACTTTTTTTTTATATATTATTTATATAAATGTATGTTTTTTATTTTGCAGTAGTTATTCTTATTTGACGGATCATTTAAGCCGTTTGTCTTTTTGTTTTTGCTGGCAAGCTTTGTTTTCATTATATAACGATTTTAAATATTCCATTCAACTGCGCTTTTTATGTTTTTGGAGTTTTTATTTTTGCAGTATTTTTATCTACAAAAATATTTCTCATTTAGTTGAGTGCTGGCATTTTAACTGTGATTTTCAAATGAAATATTTACGACGAATTGCCATTGGCGGATAAAAGAGTTTTTTTTTTTAACAGCACAACGAATTCCGTTATCATACGAATAGTGGGCTCATATGTGTGATGAAAATACGAGCGAAGATAGTTCTTATATCTTTTGTTACGGCCGCTTAACTGCATTTGATTAAAATAATTATCATTTGTACTGTTTACGTAATTTGTATATCATATTCCGATACGGGACTTTTTATTATTCACATTTTTTTTTGCAAGTTTTTCGAGACTGACATATATTATTTTTTTTGCCCGTTTTCAAATTGGTGTGTAAATGCTGTTGATGGATTAAACTATTATTGGTTTAAAAATTGATATTGGTACATTACTTGGCTCATTTTACTTTTGCACAAAATAATGCAGTTTTTCATAGGCGAGGTTTTTATGTGATTATTGTCAAATATCCGTAATCTTATCAGGGTGGTTCTTTAGCTATTTTCTTTTTGACAAAACTGGTTTTGACAGCTCACGCACATTGCATGTCTTGTGTCACTGTCAAGCATTTTCAGTTTGGTCTAAATTTTAACCATAACTCGTCTTATAATAAGCGAACAACGTTTGCAAATGACTGAGCTCTTTATTATCAAAATGCGTACTCTGTAAAAAATGTTCATCTCGCGCGTCTTCCATTTTTATGGGCAGGTTAACCAACCTACTGAAATTTCATTTAGGATATCTAAGAACTTCTTTTGGGCTGTTTTCAAGTTAGATAATTTTGAGAAAAGCAAAACATTTTCCACGTAAATAAAACGATATTATATATTATATTTTCGATATTATGTGGGTTATTTCTTCAAAAGCAATTGTGAATAGAGTCACCGAAAGTTGCGATCCTTATGGTATACCATTTGCTAAAAAAGGACAGCTAGCAAAACGTTATGTATTTTTGTTTTGAATTTTCGGTTGGTAAGGAGCTATTTGGTAAAATGATATAGTTTTTTTCCAAATCTCAATTTTGCTAATTGACGAAAAACAATGTGTACGCCGGCACGGTCGATAGCTTTTTCCAACTGAAATGAAATTTTCAAAGTGCAAAAGGGCGTCAGAGGTTCCAGGGCCTTCTTTGAAGGCGACGCAAAGTGAGCCGACTAGGCGATGTTTGGAGATATAGCACATGATACGTTTGAAAATATATGTTTTTCTAAAACCTTGCTCATGCAACAATTGAGGGAAGTCTTTATTCTAGCACCTCGGATGAATAATTGTTTGGCTTCGGAAAAGGTACGATTACTGCATGCTTTTAGTTTTGAAGGTAAATGACCGGCCGTAAGTAAAATTCGATTATATAGCTTAATCAGCCTATGTTTTACGGCAACATGCAAATATTTGAGTAGCGCGTAAGAGATTCTATGGAGTTTTTCCCTGCATTTCCGAGATTGTAGATTCATACTCAACGACCATGATGCCATTTTCAATTATGTTCATGATTTTGAGTTAAACTCATCACAAAAATTAGAATCGTTTGAATAGCTTGCCCATGTTGATGCAAAATCTTCGGATATTTGTTTGGAGTAAAAAAATAGGAAATTTTGACTTTTAGCGAAATTAATGCCAGTTTGGTTGCGAGAACCTGAAAACACTCTTATGTCCGACCAGACGTTTTTAGGATTCGTAAGGATTGAAAATTTCCTTGCTTTTTCTATGGAAAATTGCGATCGATTTCTTGTATAAAATTAAATTAGCTTCTATTCTCCTTTTTTATATTTTTTTCAAATTTGTTGCTTTTTTACAGGGTATGTAAGAAGATTGTGATAAGGATAAATGTGCGGTAAATTTTACTATTTTATATATATTTTAGTAATATTAGCCGCCTCTTTATGTTATGTTACTTGAGGTTAGAAACTTTGCAGCAAATATTGCTGAAATTTAACAAAACCGCACCGATCCGCTTTCTCTATTTGGAATTTTGGCTTGGAAAAACATTTACCTTTCTGAAGTAGATGTGGCTAAATATAATTATTTTTCTTATTAATATGGGTTTTACTCGCAGTCAGATACAGGTTCACTAATTTGCAGATACCTTGACATCTCTCATAGCTCATATCGTTTATCAAAAATGAGGCGATGAAATGTGTTTATGATATGAAGTTCGAAACATAGTTTTTTTTTTAAATAACCAACTTTTAAGTTGTAATTTTTTTGCAGTTTTTTTTTTTAATTTTGTCCCAAAATATCACACGTAGTCAATTCGAAAACTTAACTTATACAGCGTATTAAGCAATCTTGAAAACATATTATAGGTTGATAGAATATCTATATTTCTTAAGGGATTTAATGTGCGCACAAACGAAAGGATGTTAGAGGTGGAGACCTAAAACGTAAACACGAGACCTGTTAATATTTTTAAACAAATTTTGAGGGAATGGATTTTACACTCAATAGAAGCAAAAAAGTCATGAGGCTTGTTTTTGGCCAGCCTTATCTACATGTATACAATCACTGATTATTACTATACTAGAAACTCATGCTTAATTTTTTCCCAGTAATGTCTCTACAGCTAAGCATAAGTGTATTTCTTATTCTAGAGCGGTAATGCAACTCGACTTGAATAACTTCCGAATTAAATATTTGTGCCATTCAAAAACTCCTACGCACATATACCGATTTACTTATTAGCCCGCTTCTGATATTTTATCTCTTAAAACATTCTGTACACAATTAAGCTAAAAAGCTGCATGGGGTTGTGCCTTTTCTGAAATTTCAGCAAAAAAAAAATCCTACACGCTCGCTACCAACTTCCCACTGACGCATGCGAATAATCCGAATCACCTGAACCATAGCCTAATGTGTACATTTCCGCTTCTGTTGCAATAATTTCGTGTTCATTGTAGCTTGCTATATAACGTCTAGTGTTTTCTTGTTCTCTACTTCTGTTATTTCAGCGCTTGATTTTACGCGCTTAGTTAAGCATTCAGTTTTGAGATGTACTATATAAATACAAATATTGTATTTTTTATAAACAACGTCGCGGTACACGTGTCTCATTATTTTTTTATTTTTTTATTTTTTTATTTTTTGCTTGTGGGATTTTGTTTGCGTAACGGATACGAGAAGAGTAATACAATTCGAAAGGAAAGATTTTTAACTGGAACAAAGCAACAACAAACTTGCAACTTGTTGCTAGATTATTGTGAGCAAAATATAGCAGCTCATATACCTTAAGTTTATTGCTCCTGCTACCTGGCGGCAAAGTACTTTAAGTATCTTTAATGTTGTGTGCTTTGCTTGATTTAAACTAGAAAATTTCAGAAATGCTTAGTAAAAATATAAAATAGCTTAGCATGGGAGTATAGAGAACAGTTAACTTGCTGTTACTTTAAACAATACAATGTTGAAAGTTCTTTAGGGTAAAATTTCCTTAAGTACTTTATATAATAATGGGTAATTTAAGTTGTGTATTAAAAAATTTCAGCATAAATCTTTGTTAACTGCCATTAACCTCCATTGTTAAAAAAAGCCTTAAAATAATAAAAAAAAAAAAAATCTCCAATTAACCTCTACAAACTCAATGCAATCTTTAGATATTTTGAAAGCCCTTCAAGCTTATCTTCGAATGTAGCAAACATACAACTATGCTATCTAATTTCACTACCACCAGAAGCATTTAAAAATAGCTCCGTATTTATTTACGTCTCCATGCCAGCAAAGTTTTTTATTCGCTGCCGACCAGCGGCATATGATGTTGGTTCCGCTTTAAAAAGGAGCAAATTTATTTGTTACAGATTTATGTATTTCTTAAAACCAGCAGTTCATTGTTAAATATTACTACGCCGCAAAGACACAGCCCTGATTTTGTTAACATCCTGAACACGCACTTTGCTGTCTGTTACGCACACACACATAGATATAAAACTACAAAAATAAACTTAACACTCGAGAAACACTCGGGAAAACATTCGCAACAATAAAAAGAGGACGTTCAAACTTATTCACATTTAGGCTACGCACGACATTTAAATTATATGAAACTAAAGTAGGCTATATGTATGAAGTTTGTTGCTAATGCTTGCTTGTGCGTTTTTCAAATATTGTACATATATTATTCATTTGCCATATGCTAGCTTTCAATGTCCGCTCATCCGAGAATTGCTTAGTAAAGTGTTGAGTTATGTATCTGTGGAAAGAACTTCGCTCATTTCATATTAATATAAATCGAATATGATTGCATTGGTATCGCAATTTCAAATGATCTATGTGATAGCACTAGCTTAAAAATTAAAAACCAAATCCAATTAGTTTTTACTAATCATTGCGATCTTTAGTTTAAAAATAACTATTGCGATTTTTTTTTTCTTGGGAGTAGGAGCGAAAGTTTCATTTTTTTTATTGGATTTCTCCATAAAAAACTATACATATGTATGTACGAAAATTGGGTTTCTAATACAATACGAAGTTGCCTTTTATATTTTGCGCCTAATAATGAAAACACAGTCAAATATTAAGGAAAATAGTTTTATTGTTTTTCAAAATATTCTCCATTCAAGTCAATACACTTCTGCATTCGCTTGAACTAATTTTCAAAGCACTTTTGCCACTCGGAAGAGGATACCTCTAAAACGAGCTGTTTGAAGGCTTCTACAGTTCCTTCAGGCGTTGAAAAACGTTGACCTCGCTTTTTTTTTGATGTTCGGCAATACAAAGAAATCATTAGGTGCCAAAGCAGGGCTGTAAGGCGTATGACCCATCAATTTGACCTTTTGAGTCCTCAAAAACTCTCTTGTGTGAATCGATACGTGAGAGTTCGCATTGTCTTGGTGAAGAATGATTTGTCTTCGGCGTTTGGTTGGTTTTCCTTAATTCTCCAAAAACTTTTGGCACACAAATGGTTGTATACCACTCAGAATTGGCCGTTTTAAGTTTATCTAGTGGAACAGTTGCGACATGACCAGATTTTCCGAAAAACAGGCGACCATTTCCTTTGAGGTGCTTCTTGCGCGAACAACTTTTGTTGGATTAGGCTCGCCTTGGAACACCCATACAGTCGATTACTGCTTTGTTTTCGGCTCATATGCATAGATCCAAGACTCGTCACCTGTTACAATGTCATAGACGTGCTTTGATCTACCGCGGCTAAATTTCTTCAACATTTCTTTACACCAATCGACACGAGTCCTTTTTTGGGCAATTGTCAAATTATGCGGTATCCAACGAGAACAAATCTTCTTTACGACCAAATGTTCATGCAATATTGAATGTATGCTGGTCCCACATATGACGATCTTGTATTATCAATTGACGCACAGCATCGACTGTTTCTGGCACAATCACCGTTTTTGGACGACCTTCACGAAATTCATCCTGCAAAGATTGGCGGCCACGTAGGAACTCGTTGTACCATCGTTTCACAGTGACTAAGTATGGTGATTCAACACCAAAAGTAGAAGTAAGTTGATTTATGCACTCCTGTCCCGATAATCCACGTCGAAAATCGTAGTAAATCATTACACGAAAATGTTTACGGGTTAATTCCATTTTTAGGCAATATGAATTTTTAAACTCACTATAAATAAACACAAATAAAACTCGTAAGTGAAAACGTTATATACAAGTTTATGCCAAAAAATACCAAACTTTAAGATAAAAATATCCAATTATAGCTAAATACATTTAGTGTTGCGAAGGCGCAAAATATAAAAGGCAACCCTCGTAGAATAGAAAAACACTTTGCCCTTTACGAACAGTTCGTCACTCATATTTTAATTAAATATATTATTGTGTATAATTTAATTAAACTCGACTTTTCTCCTCAGCGAATCGAACAATTTGGCACCCATATTTTCATATGCCATATAATTTGTGTTTAATTCAATAAAATCCGATTTTTCAATCAGGTGACAACCTTCATGAAGTGAACCAATTGTCACCCATATTTCATATAACTTGCTTATAATTTAATAAAATTATACTTTTCAAACAGTTGGCAACCCTCTCCAAAATATCAGCATGAACCTTCGACGAGACGAACCATTTGCAATCGTATTTTCATGTTTCTTGGAACTCGTGCATAACTTAATTAAATTCAACTTCTCAACCAGGTGGCAACTCTCTTCTTCAACCAGGTGGCAACTTCTCTTCTCAGTGAAATGAACTATTTGATAATCATATTTTAATATTTCATATAACTTTACATTAAATAAGATCCGAATTTTCATACAGGTGGCAGCTCTTTGCCAGTCGAAAAATATACTTTACAACCTATTCTCATATCTACCTAACATGCATACTACATAGATACAAAATTTCAAAAAAATTGTCTAATAGTCACTTTAAAGAAGTTCGAACACAAACACTGTGACACGAGATTTTTACATATAAGATTTATCGACTTACTAGCGCTAATTACACTCTGCTTTTTAATAATTCAGGCAATACTTATTTGAGTGTGCTGAATTCAGGATGCCAATAATTCCATGCTGTACCTTGTTGGTTAGTTTATCCAATATAAAATTTATTCTCCAGTAAAATTTTGTTTATATTAAGTTAACTTATTTCCCTCAAAATTTATTTGGCGAATGGAAATCATATCAACACAAAAACTGTCCACAAGTTACTCATACGCCCTGCTAAGCAGCTTTCTTATATGTAAATTACCAGCAAATGTTGGGGTGTTGGAGTAACTTGTGGACATGTAATGAAGGAATGGTATATGTCCAAATGTTGTGTGGATTAACATTATTGGTAATCCTTGTATTTGTTTTATGCTTCAAGATTAAGAGTAAAAAATTGTAGTGCGCTTGGGAAAAAATTCGGTACCTAACTCCACATTTGCTCAATCAGCGACTAGATTGTTTACATTCTTAGAGCCAAGCATACAAAACAATATCGATGTCTGATACAAATTTCTGAATATGCCGCCTCCAAATAAGGCAACCAAAGACTTGTATTATTGAAAATATTTTAATTATCCATTTGAATATTTTAGAGCTGCAAACTGGTCGCAAAATTTTAATAATACTGAAAAAGTTGTAGGGTATTAAATTTCAATACAATAAATGGAGGTTCCAAGAGGCGATTTTCAATTATTTTGTTTGTCGACAGTATTGCACATTTCTCCATATAACGAATGAAACTTCTTTTACATGAAAGAAAACTATCAACATTATTAGCAAAAAAAAAAAGTTATTGAAAATCAATAGAAATTTTCCGCGAATTGAAACTTGAACTTCATTGCATTAAAATTGAGTGAACTGTAAAACTGCATACCTAAACTTTTTCTAAAAACCGAGTTTAAAAAGTTAAAAAATTTGATGAAAATTAGTTAAAAAGTTGCACAAAGTTCGAAAGTTGAACTCATATGGGGTTTCTTCTAGAACTAAGTGTGGTTTTATAAATGGATTAATGAAAAATTAGTGAGCAACAACTAAAGTGCAAATATTAGTTTCTGTAACGCAGTTATGATATGCGCTGTAAAAAAGCCTCGTTTAATTTCTTAAAACTTTTAAACTTTTATTGTTTTCAAATCTATCGTATGCAGTACTATTAAAAAAACTCTGACGCGAGGGTGCTGGCAGCTAAAAAATTCCAAAAGTCTGTAAAACTAGACAAAAAAAATCAATTACAAAAAACGACGCCATTATGAAAAATTCCCAACCTGCGGATATTTTCTGAATGCCAAATTGATATCTTTTATTCGATAAAAAACTGAGCTGCCATTGTCTGTAGCAAAAGCTATAAATGTGAGAATGTAAGATTTAAGAGCGGTAACTGTCTGCAAAAATATTGTCCCGTCGATTACTTACTGAAATCGTTTATCGAAAACTAAAAGAAGGAAAATTTATACCGGCAGGTAGTTCATTAATAGCTCGCACACGAACTGATAGTCTCTACAATTGAAAATGCCATACATTAGATTGGTGAACATAAGTTTGCAGCGTTGCGGCCAATGTCTAGAAAAGTAACATATTGCGGACGGCAACAACATGACAAAGGCAAGAGAAAGTTGATAAATATAGCGAAGTATAGATGTACTGACTCTATTTTATTACAATCTGAGTTCTTGTTAGAAATAAGCAGAGCACAAGAGAAGCACTAGACAATGTCATTGCCCTACTTTTTCTTTTTTCCTTAAATGGTGCGCGCTAAAAGTAATCGAAGTAATCGTCGAAATTAGGTTTTAAATATTTGTGGATAAAAAGGAGCAGATTTCAAGAGTCACTGGCAGGTATTTGGATTGCTTGGCTGATTTTAAAGAATTGGTATATTTTCAAAAGAAAAAAATTAAAAACTGATTAAATATACAAGTTTTTTATTGTGACCAAAACCACTTTTGTGACATCAAAACTATTTCTTAATCTTCGAAATCTCACACAAATTGTAAATAAAATTACAGATGTTTTCTAGTTGAAAATTTAATTATTATATTGTAATTAACAAGTATATGGGATGCAAATCGCTATCTAGAAAAATATATTGCGTGGATCGACTTCCAAACTTATTCAAATAGAAAAACAGGTTTGGTAATTTTTTTATAACCAAATATAAATAATCCAAATATTCGCCCCTTGGAAAAAATTTGCTTGCACATAATTTAGAATGTTGCTGAAATTGTACATTAGAGCCAAAGTCAAATGCTTATATTAATAGTAGAAATGTAAAAGCTTGTGTGTGTGTGAGTATGTTACCATTTTAGGCCCAAGGGGCTTAAAAAAAATTGTACAAAATTTGGAACATAAATAGCAAGTAGCTTATGTTAGCATATCAGCTATATTTTGTGAAGTGTTTCCACATCTCAAAAAAAGTGAAAAATTTTTAATGGAGTTGCCACCTGTCTAAAAGTTTAAATTAAATTAACACAATTATTGAGCAATATTGAAATATGCAATACAAAAAAAAAAAGCGTAACAAAGTTCCATTCCCAAAATGTTTGTAAAGAAGGTTGCCACTTGTTTAAATGCAAATAAGGTTATATTAAAAAAATAAATGACATTTTAAAATACGAGTGCCACACCAAAAATTCTGAAAAATAAAATTCAAAAATATGCAGTTTGGACGGGGTTGCCATTTATTTAAAAATTTAATTTAAATTTAGCTAAATGCGTTAAATCAAATGTTGAAATATGGGTATCAAACAAAAGAGTTTTAATAAAGCTATATTTTGAAAACATCGAGAAGAGAATTGCCACCTGCTTAAAAGAGTAATTTAAATAGCTTAATTGCGAAAATATGTTTAAAGAGTGTTGCCACATATTTAAAAAAAAATTTATTGTTATTTGTATGCTTACTGAAATATAAGAGTGCTACTCTGAAACGAAAGAATTTATTTGATGAGAGTTGCCACCTCATCAAGGCCGTTGATTCAATTTAATTGGTTACAGAAATTCACCTATATCTTCTGCTATGAAACGAGAAACGCTTAATGTAGCTCTTTTAGTGAAATATATTCGTAGAGTAGAAAATTTAAATTCAACTAAATTTATAAGATAAATGAAGCTTAAAAGTACTGATTTGAACTGAGAGAGTTTGACGATAACTTAGTCTCGCAAAATGTTTAGATGTTGCCTAATGTTTAAAAATTAATTACAAATTAGGATATTTCAAGTATACGTACGACATACATATATTTGCAAAAACTTTTTCGAGAGCTTTTCATAAAAGTGTTGCCACGTTTCCAAAATTAAAGAAATTTTTGTTAAGAAAAATTCTACTAATATGAACAGTATAACAATAACATAACAGTTAAAAAAAAGAGTTTGAAAGAAGGTTGCCATATCTTAAAGCACAATTTAGTAAAATTGACTGATATTTTACAATAGAAGTGTCAAACTAAAAATATGTAAGAGCACTAAATTTCACCTTTTTTTTTGGAGAAGGTTTAAAAAATAATCTTATGTCAAATAAAATTACAATAAGTTAATTACATATGGAAATATATAAATCTTTTACAAAGGAGTTTTAAGGCAGCTTTATTTAGAAAATACCTTGAAAAGGTTTACCACCTACTGAAAAAAGTAAATAAAATTAGATTATTATATAGATAAAAGAAATATGTGGCATGGGATTTAAAGGGAATAGGCTTAAGACAACTTAATCGTGAAAATTAGACTTCTAAATCTCACCATCCTTTAATTACGTTGTGCATTTCTAACAATAAATTCGGTTTCGCTAAACCCGAATGGCATACTGCGCAGTAGACAATGACAAACAAATTTGACTAACCAATCGTAATCAGTTATAATGAAGTAGAGGCAGATGTTTTTTTTTTTTTTTTTTAAATAAAAAATAAATATATTAATTTTTCGGCCCATTTATTTTCATCAAACAATAATTTTTGTGAGGAGTTTGAGTACGAATTTGCCGTGGAGGTCATCAGTTCAATCCCCGGAAGAAGCGTGATGAAGAGATGTGGTGATCACTAAAATATTTAGCCATAACTCCTACTATTGTTGTTTTTGCTATCCTTTTTCCTATAAAAAATTTACGTGAGCTCATAAAAGTTATGGTTGGATATAATGAAAAATTAAAAACCAAAACTAAAAATGAATTGAAAGTTATTACCTTTAGATAAATCATTTAAGTCCTTTTTGTATTTCATTTGAATCCACAGCAATAAGCCGAATGTAACGGTGCAAATTTTAAGTATCGCACAAGTGTAAGACATAATCCAATTGAACACGTTACAATTGTTAGTGGAGTTATCACACACACACACACACACACACACAAAAGCATATATCAAAAGTAATGCTGGCGCTAAAACCTAGTACATATATTACATTAATTCATGATAGGATACTCATAATCGTCAACCAAATCGTTTATTACGCCATATTTTTTTTTGTTTCAGTTGTTGTTAACAAAATGTCACATTCGGCAGTTTCACTCGATGTTGTTATTGTGTTGGTATGCACGTGCGCATTTTTGAATTACATAAATTTGCAAAATCAACATAACAATAAAACAATAAAAACAAGCCACAATGATAAATGAGTTGAACAACATAAATAAAATTAAACCTGGCCAGCTGGTTGTAAGCGCGACGAAAGGTCATTGAGGATATTAAGTAGAATGGATGGCAAAAGACGTGAAAGCTGTGTGTGTAATAAAATGCAAATATTTATTTTTGGAATGGCAAACACAATCGCCTTAAACTGATTTATCGCTAACATTTGGCAAAACAGCAAATTTGTTGAGTTTTGTTATTGAGTTTGACAACCAGTATTTATAACTATGTTATCTAAACGAGCGTACTAGATCACCAGAATATTATAAAGCGTGGTTTTTTTAGATATGTGTTTTTCAATGAGGCAACACCGTTTTTCGGAGTTAGTCTTTTTGATAGCCGCTATATTTACACTCATCTTGGTTTGCCATTTCATTTATAAACAGCCTTACTCCGACACAACGTTGCCAAATTGTGCAAATTCATTACTAAAATAATGGTTAACAAATAAAATTGTCGCATTTGGAGTGTTGGTAATCCGCAAGGCATTGTTGAGACGCTGTTACATCCTCAAAAGGTCCCTGTTTGATGTGTTCTATGGGCAGAGGGAATTATCGGTTCAAATTTCTTCAAAAATTAAGCCAGTCATAATATTACAGTCAATGGTTAATGCTGTGGAGCCTTGATTAACGAATTTTTCGTGCCTGAATTGGAGGATATTGATATGGACGACCTTTGGTTCCAACAAGAGGTCGCTACATGTCATACAGCCAACGAAACAATAAATTTATTGAAGGAAAAACAATTTTGGTTAGCTCATTATTTATTTTTTGTGGGCACATGTGAAGTCGCTAGTCTACACTGATAAGCTCGAGGCTGCAAAAAGTGGTCGAAAATTGGGCCCCTCGGCTGGAATTTATTAAAGCCGGCCGCGGCGGTTACTTACCCGAAATCATGGCAAACCCTTATCTATATAATTAAGCTAAATTCTTGGCCATAACATTAAACCATATGAGTTTTATTTCTTCTTAAAACCCATATATCGTATAAAACACCCCTTATAATGTCTAGCAAAAAGAAATCCTTTACTTTTCCAATAGATGAGTTTAGCAATCTGTATCTCACGTTTCATAAGGGCGATCGGGCTACGGTATATAGCGCTAGAAAGATAAGAATTATTGGTAAAAAACTTGTCATACAGCGGAACTCACCACAGTTTGCTTGGCTTAATGGACACCACCGCCAAAGAAAACACATGTCACGTTGTACAGTTTTTTTTTTGATAAAGAGGAAACGCAAGCCAGGCGGCTGAAAATGTGAATAGTGTTTATGGTTCTGATACTGTAACAGCCGATTACGCGTAATTTTGGTTTCGTCGATTGCACGATGCACCACGCTATGGAAGGTCAACTGTTTAAAATGTCAATCAAATAATGAAATTCGTCGAATCCGACTGTCATGTAAGTATTTACTACAATATTTCAATTGTGGAGCTACACATTGCATAAAAAAGCCTTTTGGAACTATTTGAATATGGCTGAATACAAAAAGAAGCTCTCAGTGCTAGATCCCAACAGAATCTATCTTTTTCTAAAGCAGATGGTTACTGGTGATGACAAGTGGCCCGTTTACGACAACATCAAGCAAACCCCGTCGTGGTCGAACTGCGGCGAGCCAACGCAAATGGTCAAGAATGTTTTGCTATGTTTTTGGAAAGATTAACGGGCAATCATCTACTATAAGCTACTCCGCTACCGCCAAACTCCTAATTCGGACCTGTACTGTTAACAATTGGACCGCCTGAAGGAAGTAATCGCTCTCAAAGCTGTGCCTGCGGTTAACATAGTTCAATCTTAAGTTTCAATTCTCGATACCCCCTTGCAGCATTGCCATCGATGCATCAGTCCAAAGCGTAAAATAAACTGTGCACCAAATAGTTCACGCAATAAATCATAGCAAATTATTGTTTTAGTGGAACATTTTTCAGTTGTCCTTCCAATCAGGTACGGCAATTTGGCTAACTAACGTAACCATTAGAAAATTAGCCTCGTCTCCGAACAAAGTTTTATTCGAAAACAATGAATATTGTTCATTACTTTTTATGCATTCTTGCCGTATTATGTTTGCTGCGCGTTTTGGTCCGGCAGCAATTGCAAGTGAAAATTTAATAAATGTTTAGTTTAAAATTTTCATTTATAAATGCAGTTTTTTTTTGGCTCATTAATTTCAGTAAGAAATCATTCACGATACAGACATATTGTACATCTGATATGACTAACAATAAACGATCAACATATCCAACTGACATTAGCAGCATTTGCTTTGATATAGTGTAGCTAAAAAAAAAAAAATCGAGCAGCCAATTGCTTCCTTGCAACCAATTGACAGTGAAACTCACCACATTCACCGCAACAGTTACACTTTGCAATAAAATGTTAATTCCAAGCGTCGTTAAAACTGGCAGCATTTTAGTGCTCAGAGCATGTGACTTTATCGGCTACATTGTAATTTGCTGCAGTTTGGTGCAGCTGTTAGCTCTTGCTGGCAGTTAAATCTACTTATAACCTAGACGCACACTTGCTGCGGTGCACGCCATTCATACATCCCCAACTTATTCGACCGCAAAGTCGGTGCTTTACTGCAAGTTGCAACAGATGTTTCCGCCTGCATTAAAACTACACTAATGACAACTAGAGTAGCACTTTGCCACAGATATTGCTTTACAAGTTTCACTAAAGCCAACCAAAGACGCAGATATGATACAATACATAAACTCATACATACGAGGGTGGCTTTTTACTGAGGAGTCCCCAAAAATTATTAGTTTTTAACATATATTTTCCATGCAGGCTAAGGCCTTTTTTGCATGCGTTCAAATCAATTTTCGAAACACTTTATCTGCTATTGTTGATGTAGCTTTTAACTATGTGATTTGAGAGCAGGAATCGCTAATTAGACCATCAACAAAAGGAAACCTTCCATTTTATTAAGGCAAACTTTTTTTTTTGTAACTGACAGCGTAACGCAAGTCGTGTCGATATCGCGTAATGAAGGTCGAATCAATATAGCGTAAAGATAGTAATTACAAGTACTACTAATACTAATAATACTACTACTACACCTACGAATTACAAAATCGTACTACTAATATAGTATGCTACTACTCTTTCTGCTAGTGCTACTACCGTTTTTGGCTAATGTACTACTACTATTTTTACTAATTTTTAGTACTATTTCTACTAAGACTATTTGTAGTTACAACTACTATTTAAATTAATTTCTACCACTATTTTTACTAACTACTACTACTTTTTTTACTAATTTTTACTACTGCTTTACCTAATTTACTACTACTATTTTTACTAATTTTTGGTACTATTTCTACTAAGACTATTTGTAGTTACTACTACTATTTAAATTAATTTCTACCACTATTTTTACTAACTACTACTACTTTTTTTTACTAATTTTTACTACTGTTTTACCTAATTTACTACTACTATTTTTACTAATTTTTAGTACTATTTCTACTAAGACTATTTGTAGTTACTACTACTATTTAAATTAATTTCTACCACTATTTTTACTAACTACTACTACTTTTTTTTACCAATTTTTACTACTGTTTTACCTAATTTACTACTACTATTTTTTACTAATTTCTACTACTTTTTCTACTAATGCTACTACTAATTACTATTTCAATTTTGTTAATTTCTACTCCTATTTTTACTTGTGCTACTACTAAATACTACTACTTTTTACAAATTTCTACTACTATTTTTTTATTTTATACTACTATTTTTACTAATGCTACTACTATAATTGTTACTGGTACATTTAAGTACTACTAACTACTATTGCTACTAAGTACTAAATACTAACCACTATTACTAACACTACTACTACTACTACTACCAAAAATATTACTACTACTTTTTACTACTAACGACTACTACCACTACTGCTACCACGTTTAACTCTACATATATCTCTTTGTAGAGTCGGCACATAAGTTTGACTTCTCTTTGTGCACGGGTATTGTTTTTTTATGTTCGGGAACAAGAAATCAGTAGGTGTCAAAGCGAATAAGGCGAATGACCTTTTAATACGATATTTTGACTAAGCGGATGCGTGGTCATTTTTCCGTGAACACGTTTTTTTGATTAAGCCTCACACTCTCGACTGCGTTTCTGTTTCGACTCATATGTATAGATCCAAGAATCGTCATCTGTTCACGGAGAGAATTTTTTGTTAAACTAAAAGCAGAAGAAAGAAATACGAGGTTTGTTTTTGAACTTGGAAAATATTTTAAAATTAAAAAAAATATAAATTATTTTAACTTTCAATAATCAAGTAGCTTTTGTCTTGGTTAAGGCTCGAATAAAACTAAAGTAAATAAGAATAAATTTAAATTAGTAAAGACGTTTTCTTAAATTTAGTAAATCTAAAAAAAAAATATTAGATCTACGTTACTTAATTTACACATTTTTTTATGGCATTCATTTTTCAATCGACAAGAGTCCTATTTTTTTGCAATTGTCAAATTGTGAAGTATCTAACTAGAATAAATCTTACTAATTCCCAACTTTTCATGCAGTACTGAATTTATGCTGTTCCTACGAGTGCCCGTGATTGTCTCTATCTAGCGAAATGTCTCATGATGAAATTTCGTTATCAATCGACGCACAGTATTCTGACAAAACAACCGTTTTTGGATGGCCTTCATGAAATTCAAACTGAAAAGATCAACGGCCACGTTGTAACTCAAAAATATTATATGTAAGTTTATGTTAACAAGTTCCAAACTTTTCTGTAAAAATATCGAATTACAGCGTATTTCAAGTAGTGTGACAAAGGTTTTACAAATAAAAGGCTACCCTCGTATATCTAACTATGCAGATAGTGGCTTGGGAATTGGCGGGAAAAAAATTCTATCATATCAACTTCCTTACAAAATTATTTTTAAAGCAGTTCAGTAATGTTTGTACTTATATACATAAGTGCATTTTAGCGAAATAGGTTTCGTATGTTTTCACTCAACATTGAGCAAGTTAAAAACCTAACAAATAAATTTAAAAAATGCAATTAAAGAACTTTCTCTATTATACCCTTTATCCGTTTCATTGTGGGCGTAAAACAAAGTTAGAATGTAAGATATGCTAAAATATAAATCTTTCGCTTATTCAGTAACTTTGTATTATATGTACATATTTCACTTCAACCTTTTCTTTCTGCCAACTGCGCCATTAGCATTGTGGTTTATGCTGTTATCCAGATTTTCGCATTCTTAAAAATGTTAAATTTAGCGTGAAAATCCGAAAGTAAATTTAAAATTTCGTTAGCCTTGTTGGCAAAACTATTCATCATAACCCAAGTGAAAAAGGTTCAAATGATTTATTAGGCATGCGGTTCCTTACAACTCGTTGATTATGCTGTTCACATAAAAGTTTTAGAATTTCAGCCTGTTCGCTTTGAGCTTAAACAATTAAATTAAATTATAGTATCCGGAGAAATATTGATAGTTTTCTTATTTCAATTTGTTGTTCATATTTAGAAATATCTTACCTTTTTAATATATTTTTACAGAAACTAAATACTCTATTCCGAAGGATATCATAAGTTCAAATTATTCCGAGGAAAATTTCCATCAATTATAACATTACGACCTCTTCTGAATCACCCAAATGTCGAATAAAATCATGGTGTTGTTGTTGTTGTTGTAGCGGCTAGTCACGCCCTGTAAAGAGTGGATTCACCCATGGTCGTTGTCGTCAAACTCATCTAGGGCAGGAGCAGGAAACGTGCTGTTTCGACAGGGTTGGACTAGAGCTTCCTAGGGGGGTTAGATGAGTTTGTTTGCGAGGGCATGTGAATAGGTGATTGTTATAGTGCGGAGAACGAATAAAATCATAATATAGCTTGCATACAAAAATGTAATTTTTATGAGAAAATTTACGTACCAATTAAATTTTTTGTTCAATTTCATTATTAAAGTTATTCAAGAAAATGTTGCGCAGAAAAATACTCAAAAAAAAAAAAATTTGCTCAAATTGTACCAGGTTCAAGACTTTATTTAATTTTCAGTGATTTGAACTTTTGAATAGAGAAAAATTTCTTAATTCAGTTAGGGCTTTAAAATAGTTGCCATAGTAAGTGTAAGAATATGCAGAGAATTTATTTCTTTCATGCCTGTTAAGTCATGAGTACTACTCGTGCTAAGTAGCAATTTAAGTACTTTGGCTTTCCAGAGAAGAACCTACTCAATACTTTTCAAGTACATTACATTTGTATCAATTACTACTCGAGTACAATTACTTGTAACTGATAAATATTTGGAAATACCATCAAGTACTGAAAGTACTCGAAAATACTCGCTAAACGAATTGCAATTCTTTTCCAAGTACTTTCAATTATTTTGAATTACTTGTTAAAATTTTCATATATTTCATAGATTTTTCAAATTTATTCATATAAACTAACACTATTTATTTCCGAGTACTTTCAGTACTTGATGGTATTTCCAAATATTTTCCAATTACAAGCACATACTTCTACTCGAGTCCCAATTTCAATTCAGCTAGAAAACAATTA
This sequence comes from Anomoia purmunda, assembly GCA_951828415.1. Taxonomy (NCBI): domain Eukaryota; kingdom Metazoa; phylum Arthropoda; class Insecta; order Diptera; family Tephritidae; genus Anomoia; species Anomoia purmunda. Next base: position 47,585,361 of record OX639997.1, on the reverse strand, counting down.
CGTATTCATTATAAGTACTTTAAAAAGTATTTGTATTGAGTACTAATTGTACTTGAAATTTAACAGGTCTGATTTCTTTTAAAGTGAAAATATGTTGATTTAAAATTTGTAAATTAAGAAAAAAGATTATTGAAATTAGTTAAGAAAAATTGGTAGTCAAAACTTTTTAATATGCGGTGCTAGTCATGATAAAAAGTGCTACACAATATGTGCGTATATATACATAGGTGCTTATAAAATATGAAGGCATCGAATAATGCTTTTTTAGTATTTTATTCGCATAGGTCTTCCTAATTTTTTTTGCAAGATTTACAAAAAAAAAAAATTTGCACTGTTAGAAAAACGACACAGAAAAGTTTTAAAACTTTGAATAAAACTTACAAAATTTCCAAATTTTCATTAAATTTCAAATACCTTAGTTGAAATTTTTAATACCTAAATTGGTATGCAGTGTATAGGTTTGTTTGTAGTGCATATTAGAAAATGCTGATTGCTCCCGTTAATTGTTAATAATTTATTTGCTGTTTCTAAACATTCTCTTCCATATAAATCAAGGTCTAAATAAGACTTTGCACGATCTTAATTAGTCAGTATATAATGAATGGAACAAGCAGCTTAATATCAAAATTTTAAATTAAATTATTTAGTCCTACTGTTTCTCAATTTGTATTAATACCTTCACTCGCATTTATCCCAGATGAATTCTTGATCAACGAAAAACAGGTCGGCCAAGCGCATATTTCCTTTGTCCCATGGTTTGACCCGCCACATCTATCAGCCAATAGTCACGATAAAATAAAATTCAAACATAAACCAACATATTGTACTTACATAAATTTTACTCCGTGCATGCATTTAGCATTTCCCCAAATCATTTATTGAAACAGATGAGTTTAACATATGAATTCAAATATATATGAGAAATTATCATAGTCGTATTTACAGTAAGATTTTACAATGATGGATCGGGAGGGACGTATTGCTTTCTAGTGAAGAGCCTAAATTCGTGTTAAGGTATTCATCTAAATTTTATGAAATAATTACGTGAAATACACAAATGTACATACATATTCTTTGCCTAGTTTTGCTGTTTTCTATTGCCTACCAAAAGACAAATCATTGAAATGATTTTTGAGCATTTTTGTAGCCAATTTCTTTAACAATATTTTGTTTAATACTTAAATTCCGAAAATGAAAGCTATAGAAGTAAAATTTAAGTTGCTATGGTAGTTTAAAAATTTGCGCAGAAATAGGTCAATATTTGACGTCATCAACAATTTACGAAACGCATCCCAAGATAAATTTGAAATGTTTGGCTTAAAATGCCATATTTCCAAAAAACAAAAAGAAAACCTTAGTTATTTGAGGTCCAATAAGTGCCTTTGTACAGTTCTAGAATTACAACTAACAAAATCTGAGAATGAAATTCATGCGGCAGAGAACACGTAAAAAACCCATAACCAACTTAAAATAAGCAATTCAAAAATCCAGTATTTTAAAATACAACCACCGTTTTTAGCCCAATCATCGATTGTATTTATTTTTCTTAAAACTGGCATAAGGAAAATCCGGTTGAACAATTTCTCTAACTACCTGCGTTTTGTGCATAAACATATGATTTTTCTAAAAGCGCCAAACTTCTCATTATAACAATCGGATAAACTCTTTTTAGAGTTCGTAACATTAATAAATAAAATGAGTTTATTACAATATAATAACACATTTTGAGTTAAAAAGTTATATGCATATACCAAAAATTTTTGAATTTTATATCTAAAAAAAAGTTGTCCAGCTCAGAGGTCATCAAATAGCAATCTTTGTATATTACATACGTTATAGACTAGGCCGCGAGAGAGATTGCAATTAAATTTGGATATTACTTACTTATTTACTTAATTGGCCCTATAACCGCTCAAGCGATTTTGGCCGAACTTCCCCTACAATTTGTGATGTCTATCTTGATATCGTAACACAAATTGAGGGGCCTACAGTTTTACGCCGACCCCGAGCGGCGAATAGTTTTTTGTGAGAAATTTTGTTCATGGTAGAAATGCGCTCGGCGGTTTGCCATTGCCTGCCAGGGGCGACCACTATTAGAAAAAACTTTTCTATAATTTTAGATGTTACTTGCCCCGGCCAGAATTTGAACCCAGGACTCACTGAATGAAACGCGCACATGCTACACACTCGGCCACGGCGGTGACCATTTGGTTATTTGGGTTGTTGTTGCGAGAATTTATGTATATGACTTCAAAAATCTACTCTAAGGAAACTCTCGAGCTATGGATATAATTAAAAACTTTTTTTTGGATGGTAGCCGGGCCGGTGTTGCAATAACGGCTGAATTTTTAAGTACTTGTTTCACTTGCAAAATTTACTAATGTAATGAAATATACATAAAAAACCAAACATATTTAATTATTATTTATTATTGAAATGCTATCTCGAACTCAAAGTAAATAATTTAGTGATTTCAGTGCCTTTGCGACGTTGATTGCGTTGTGGAGCAATTAATTCAAATTTGATTTTATTTAAAACCATTGAGATTTTAATTAAAATCAAGATGACGCTGTAGTACCACGCGCCAATGCCACTCAACTATACATAATTACTGGCGGTTATTTATTTTAAAGCAACAAAGTTTCGATTTCTTACCAACTGAAAATACATTGACACAGTGATTCCTGTCGATGGAAATTATGCCTACTTGTGATGAGTGGCAAATGTAACGCATATTATATAGATACAAAAGTATCACAACTCAAAAATATTAACCAGAAAAAGAACTGCTTGCAGCTGGCGCAGAACTGCATTGATAGCTGGTATACCGTTAATTTTCTAATTAAGAAATTTATTCGGATGGAAATTAGTTTTTGGTTTAAGTAGAGATTTTTATATAAAAAAAATTCAATATCAAAACTTTTGAGTTACGACTCTTTTCTACTGAATCCTGCACTATATACATAGCTATCTGTAAACAATAAACAATAGCAAAATTGATTACTTTCGCAAAACAACACACAACCGTATCAATAAAATTGAAACGAATGAGCATAAAATAGGAATAAATCAGCAGTGGGCTGAACATAAATTACGCATACGCCATGGTGTACTGTGTGTTATTAAAATGGCAGGCGTGTTAAATTTAATTTATGCACGATATTATTGTAACCGGGAAAAGTGTTTTATAATATTATGGAAAACTGGGACTTAAATGTCAATTGCCGTTTTTTCAACCACAAAAATTTTTAACTTTAAAAATAAGCTTTAATAATATTTTTTTTTAATATAGAGGTGCAGGCTGAACTTTCAAATTGGTACTAACGGTAACTAAACGAAGCTTTTGTCAATGACAAATAACCTTTCGCAAATCGAAAGTTGCAAAACATTTACAAATTTTACTTTTTTAAGTTTTCGGTCTATCGATATTTATGTATCTCTTTTACTTATACGTTAGACTAGCGAGTACGAAGAACTCTAATCTAGACAAAGTAATAATACCTTTGCGAAAAAATCAATGTCAGACTTTTTGGAGCGGCAAACATGTCCTTGAGCTTGCGTAGACTTTTGAAGGACACAGGAAAGAGTTCAAACAAATTAATGAATACAAAGTGGAGACAGTAAGAGCGGTAACACATAAATCTAATTAAATCACTTGAATACGCAAATGAAACTCATCATCCAATCAACATCAAATTCAAAGAGACAGACATAACAACTTTTCAAAGTATTGAGTATATTAAAAAGATAGATAGTAGATGCAGAATACCATACATTCAAATTTTTCATTATTTTTAAATATTTCAAAAAACTAAAGGAATTTAAGAATGTAGGTACTACTACTTGTACCAATTTTCACTATTATTTTTACTAATGGTACTAGTAGTAATTCCTCCTAAGATTTTTACTACTTTCTACTACTATTTTTTTGGGGCTACTACTAATTACTATTATTTTTTTTTACTAATTTCTACTACAATTTTTTAAAAATACTACTACTCACTACTAATTACTATTTTTACTAATTGCTACTACTATTTTTACTAATTCTATTAGTAATTACTTGTACTATTTTAACTTAATTGCTTATTTTTGTTACTGCTGCTACTAATTACTAATATCTACTACAATTTTTTATCAATGCTACTACTAATTTTACTAATTTGTACTACTATTCTAATAATAATTACTCCTACTATTTTTACTGTTTTCTACCACTATTTTTGTTACTGCTGCTACTAATTACTAATATTTTCCTTACTTATTTCTAGTACTGTTTTTATTAATTTCTTATTATGACTACTGTTTTTATTAATGCTCATGTTAAAACAACAGAAATTCAAAAAGAATGTTATTTCTCTCCCCCCTATTTAGTTCTATATTTATTTCGCGCAATTAGGTTTTTTTTTTATATTTGGCATTAAGACCTGAAGTAAGATTTGCTGTGTCCTGTGCTTGCTGGAAATAGCTGCTAAAAGTGATATTTTTTTATATTCTCAGCTAGGTTGCTGGAGTTCCACAGGATGTTCGTTTAAAATTGTTTAGAAAAAATTGCATGGAACAATCAAAAGGGATAGCCACGAAAACCAAAATATATGCATTCACTGCCTCTCTGTGAAAGGAGTTAAACTGCAAATTAATGTCGCATCTGGGTGTACGAAATTCATGGAAATTTTTTATACTAGTTACAAATTAGTGAAAATGATAGTAGTAATTAGTGGTAGCACTAATACGAGTACAAATTGTGGCAAAAATTAGTGAAAAATACAATAGTAATAGTAATTAGTGCTAGAAGAAGTTGAAATAGTAATAGAAATTTGTATAAATGGCTGTAGAACACTGGCAAAATAGTAGTAGAATTTGTTAAAAAGAGTAATAGTAACTAGTTTTAGCATTAGTGAAAATAGTAGTAGAAAATATTAGTACCATTATTTTGAAGACTAGTGTAGAAACTAAATAGCGGTAAAGCCGCAATACTAGTAAACTTTCGTGCATGTGTAATTGCTTTAAGTTGAACTCAAGTGAAAACTACAAAACTACTACAAGTCATTCTTCTTCCATAATACTCGCATAAAAACCAACTCTTATTCGCTTGCACACACACGCTACTCCGTATTTTATGTTGGGAATTTGTTAGCTCCACAATCGTCAAGCATTCAACAGTTATCTGCAGACACGTTTTCGTGGCAAGTACTCATAACCAAAAAACAAAGCAGTCTTTTATAAAAAAAAAAACGTGCATATGCAAAATACTTATGCATGTCATATTTGTTTGCTCGTGTGTGCTGATGTTGTGCCTGAAAGGTCTTTTTTATGCTGAACTAAAGAAATTGTGGGGAGAAGGAAGGAGGAATGAAGTGCTCAAAGGGTTGAATGAGGCAGCGAGCAGAGAAAATATTTGCTACAGTAACGCAGTAGCACAACTGCACGTGAATGTGTGAATGTGCCAATTTATGTTAGTCCTGATTTTAAAGGACTTTTCCTGCGGCATGCGCATGAATTGCATCTGCGTCTTTGTGGGTTTTATGTTAAAAGTGGATTTTACGTAAATAACCTCCACCCACACTTTATGCATATAAATGTGAACTTAAGGACATACACACCTTTTACACATACAAGTTGATAGCCAAGTAATTACACGATGTATGCCGGAAGCAATGCTTTCTTTCTTTATACCCTCAAAGTTTTACGTAATTATAAAGCTCATAAAGTGTTCGCTTTAATTGAGCTATTAAAATTTATTTATTTAAGCTGATATTCGCAATATAAGATATGTTTATGATAGCAAATATTTTCTGCTTCATTGGTTTTATCTCAAGTATGTTTAATTGTTTGATTGCACTAGTAATCACGATAAGTGCGTGTATTGAGAAAAGAGTAATTAGAAAGATAGCAACAATAATAATAATTTTGCGCGCTTATCACGTAAGTATGTAGGTCAATGTTTGAATATTAATGTAATAGAACTTAGTCTAATAAAACAAATTGTTTTCAGACTCTTTGGAGTCGCGCGACCTCACCGTACTGCTAAGAGTTCTTTAAAATAATCAAGATTTTTGATTATATACAACATTCATAAAAGCAATATGAATAAAAACAATAATAATGATAATGGAAAAGGATCAATTACAATTTTTCCTTTTTCAAAATCGATGTTTATATAAGTATCGTTAACAATATCGATATACCGATAACGGTAATTTTGGAAATTATGATCGACAACGTTCACGATAATGATGACAATATTTCTAAAAAAGAAAGGAAGAGTCCGGGACATTTCAGATCTACCTTACAGTTGTATTTTCTATTGCAAAATCTTACGAAAATTATGCAGAGGAAACCATTTGACAATTTTCCGTCATGCCTAGTTAAATGATACTGAAGACGTCACAACGAATTGCTCCAAGAAAACGTTTTTTAAAAAACGAAAACAAAGAAATATGGAGGGAACGAAAAATGGCACGGAAGATGGCACAACGCCGAAACCAGCCGAAACTCTAAACCAAACTTGACAAGGGGCAACGGAAAAATATCAAACGTTTTTAGCTATGCAAAAAGTATCATAGATGTATTTTCACACTTGATAAAAAACTATTGTTTTTTAATTGATCAGGCGTCATGCTAAATACTAAATATTTGTCTATACAAATTTAGATCGAATTGGCATGAAGGAAAAATAACCCGGTCGGAGGTTTTACGCACAGATTCTTGATTCATAGTTTTGCCCTTCAATTCGTAATGCGCTATATTTAATATTAGGTTTATTGAGTTTTTCGACAATCTTTTTGAGCGATGCGCAGGTCACGACTAGGAATGCGATAAAAAAGCTTGGTAAGAAAAGCGTCGAAAAAATCTAGCACAACTTTCATTTCATCGATATACTTATATTTAGCGCTTAGCCAGTTGCGACCTATGGTTCCCAAATGATCCCGAACAGGTGTCATAATGATTTCAAACTTTTCCCTAAATATACCTGAAGTAGTTCCCAACTGGTTCTAAACATGTACCAAACTGATTCCGAAATTACTTCGTATTTTAAGACTTAAAAATGTTTGTCTCACTCAAAATTATTATGGAAAGACTTTAATAAAACAAGTAGTAATGGGCCCGATTTCATGTAACTTAGTTGCAAAAGAACACTCCAACTCGGATAAAATTTCCTTTTAGTTTCTTCACAACACTGGCAAAATCTGTCATTAAATATATGATTTGTTTAGTGAAATTCTAAAGAAGCAAAACAAAATGAGCAATTCTGAGGATTCTGTGGTAAGTTATTAAGTTTATTTAAAAACATTAAATAAATGCATTAAATAACCTTTTACATTTGTAGATGATGTCTTTGTACACGGGTGAGCATTGCGAATCACGTCGCAATAGAGAGATGCAAGAAATACTAGAAGTATTGGAAACGATATATGCCAGTTCTTCTAAAGACTCGGATAGTGAAAATAAGGCACATGAAAAGTGATCCAATTTTGAAGGTACACTCGATGCAATGAGTGAGGCAGATTTCAAAATGCGCATGAGGCTAAGACGCCAAACGGTGGAATATCTAACAAGTAGTAACAAAATGTGTGTAAAAGGAATGCATAAACTTAATGCTATTTTATTTATTTATTTATTTATTTATTAGATGTGGAATAACAATACAATTGGTATTACACTAAGAAAAGGAGCACTGGCTGCCAGGGCCTTCGGCTCGCTGGTAATAATATGTGATTTAAAAATATAAGAATATAAAATTATAAAAGCTAGTTAAAGTTTACATTTGTTCAGCTAACAATACTATATTATTTTTTTGGTGTCCGTTAAAGTAAGGTATTTTACGATTTTCTCAATATTAGCTGAAGAAGTAGTTTTCAACAGTTCCGTAGGGTTGGTATGGTTGAATATTTTGCGCCTTATTGATGAAAAATGAGGACATTCGCTGAGTAAGTGTGTGGAGGTTAATGGTGTTGCTAAACAGTGTTGACAGCTTGGTGCACTGTGCCCGGTGAGTCTGTACGAATGTGTGGCTATGGTATGTCCTAAGCGGAGTCGAACGAAAGCTTTGATGTCGTTGCATCGACTTGACGGTGGGTACTTTGGCTTGCTTTTGTCGACATTAAATTGTGTGTAGTGGTGTTGAATGGTTTTCCAGTCAGTTATTTGCTTGTGTCTCTGTTGTGTTGAGAAAAACTTATGTAAATCACTTTTGTCGAGAACTTGATAGGTGATTAGTGGCTCTCTTCCGGCTAACTTAGCGCGCTGATCCGCAAGTTCGTTACCTCTTATTCCACTATGTCCAGGAACCCACATTATTTTTATTGTATCTGTGTTTCCAATTAATTTGTTACGAATGTAGGATATTGTATAGTTTCTGTTCGAAGGATTTAGTATAGATGTTATGGTTGTCATGCTGTCTGTACAAATTATTGTTTTATGAGAAGAACTTTCAGCGAATTTAATTGCCTTCAAGATCGCTGTCGCTTCAGCTGTGTAGACAGATGCAAAGTTAGGTAACTGACCAGCAGTTACAGTATCACCGGAGGAATTGACTACTGCAAATGAGGTACTGTTTTCAGTCTTGGAACCGTCGGTGTAAATAGTATGCCAAACTGGAAGAAATGAAGATAAAGCTTCTGCGAATAACCGTTGGTAAACCATTGGATTGGTATTGCTTCTCGCATATTTGTTAAGCTGCAGGATAAAGGATGACTTTTTCAACATCCATGGTGGAAATTTGTCTTCCTGGTTTAGAGTCGGAGTATTGATTACGAGCTCTCTCGCGTAATCAATGCATTTAGATACAACTGAACTTCGTTTAAGAGGACGACTGCGATTAATTTCAGCGATGACCGTTTGGTATAGTGTGATGTTATTACATATAAATAGTTTCGATACTAGTTTTTTGGTGTTCAGCTCCAATCTCTCTTCGAGCGTTGGCAATCCAGCTTCAGCAAGAATGAATCTCGTCGGCGACTTTGGAAACGCTCTGATGCTACGACAGACGGCACTATGATATGGCGCATATAGAAGTTTTATGTTGCTCTTTGCAGAGTTACCGTATATTGGGAGACCGTAGTCTATCTTTGACAGAATAAACGATTTTGTTACATTAACTAAGGTGGAAACGTTAACTAAACAGTGTTTTGAAGTTAAATATTTAATGACATTCAACCTGGCAGCCAGCTGCTTTCTAAGGTACAAACAGTGCCCTTTAAAGGTGTATCTCATATCAAAGATAATACCCAAAAACTTAAGACTATTTGAATTCTCAATAGATACATTATTATAATTCAGACTTATATTACTACATTTGTGCTTACGGCAAATGTGGAGTGTTTTACTTTTGTTTACATTGATATTGGTGCCTGAATTTCTAGACCAATTTGAGATGCTAGAAAGAATGTGATAAAAATCTCTTTTGGCTGCATTTAAATCATTTACTTTTGTAAAGAGCAGGATGTCATCTGCGTAACCAATATGGGATATATTTTTATTTTTAATTATTATGTTGTTTATTTCATTGAAAGCAATACTAAACAAAACTACTGACAGCGGAGAGCCTTGCGGTATGCCGTTTTTCAGTAAAGTATTCGGAGTCTTAACTGCGTACCTGCCACATCTGGTGATGGTAGAACGCATATATTACCACAAAAAAGTCCGTGTATATATTTACATTTGGTATGTATGCAATACAGTGGCATTTAGGCAACTAGCAAATTTGTGCGATATCAACGATGTGAGTGATGAAAATACGTTTGCACTTGATGAAGGATTTGAAAAATGAAACTTAGACGCAGCCCTTGAACGAAGGCAAACCCTCTTTAATTATTTAAGACAACTGCATATACATATATATTTATATCTTTAAATTCACTAATAAAAATATTTACAAGAATACATTGCACTTCATTCAACTTAAAATCTGTAAAACTAAAACAAATCCACAAAGTGTGTGACATATAAAATTCAATTCAGATCACTTCTTATTCTAATTACAAATAAAATAACAAACCAAAAGCAAATTTAAAAAAAATCCAGTTTCAGTGAAAACATTTTAGTGAAGTTTTTGCAATGTTTTTGATGTAAATTCTTCGTGCTCGCTTTTATAAAACCCTTGTACATTGTACAGCAAAATTTGAAAAATTGTTAAGTTGATGCTCTTCCGCATGTACACGGGCTTTCAAAAAAACGAGCACAAAGAATTTACATCAAAAACATTGCAACAAATTCACTGCAAGGTTTTCACTGAAACTCACTGTTTCGTTTTAAAAAGCTGTTGCTAGACAGAGTAATTTCTGTTAGCTATTTTTTCCAGACAGCACATTTGCCGAAAGTGTTTCAAACGGTCTGTAACCCACATGAACCCCTCCATATAGGGGGCAAAGCACGGGCTGGCGTCAGTTCTGCTGTTGTTGTCCAAGCACAGCGGCATTCTTTCAAAGTCCTGGAAGTGGATTAATAAATATAATTTGTTCAAACATATACTTATTTCTTGAACCTACCGTGATCGCCATTGACACCATGTCTTCTAACACGTTTTCGTAGGCCAACCTCTTTCTTTTTGGGTGCTCCAACTCCGGTTTCCGGGCGAGGTAGCATCTCGAATACTCAATTGTCTTCTGACATGACCATCTCTTGCGCCTTTTTTCTTGCATTCTGAAATAACAAACATGTTTTTGTTCATAATTTTATGTGAAATATACGAAAAGCAATTTTACTTTCCCTTGCTCCATTTTTATTTGTTTTGTTTATGTATCCATAAAACAAACAAGATTTGACAGTTGATTGAAATTTCCTAAGAATTTTTCCAGAGTCCATTCACAAAAGAGCGGTTTTTTTTGCTTCACAACACTACATCTCAGGTCGGATATCATATAATCGAGTTGGCTCAACTCGCATATTTTTCCGAGTTAGTGTTGTTGTTTCACATGCTATTTCTTATCCTACCTAGTGTTTTTTTTTTGCAACTAGGATACATTAAAACGGGCCCAATATAATAAATAGTTACCGATAACACAAACATTTTTATTGGCTTTGGTTCTAAAATATCAACATATTTCTACCTAAAACTGTTGTTCATCCACGATGCAACATTTCTACAATATTGCACCAAACCTTGTACAAATTTATGCTTTTGACGTTTTCTTTTTGTCAAAACAAAATGTCAAATTAACACATACACATTAGTAGTAACTGTCTATCCTTGTCGAACACTTAAATTTCATAATAGATTAGATCATTGTGAAAAAACACAAGTGAAAAATCTTAGCCAATAGAGGTAAACAATCGGCACAGCTACCCAATGTAGCAAGACTTTCCCCCCATCCTTGTGCCATTCACAGAGAGAATTTCTATGTCTGACAGTTAATAGATAATGACCATTTGCCATATTTAATAACAATATACAAGACTTATCACTTGTATTCATTCACAATGGACTCGATTTAAGCTATTAGCTGATTTTCGGATCAACCGTATCCCCTGACAAAACTTCGCAGGGCAGAAAATTAACATTTTCTGCATTATTTGAGTGTCACGTTTTAGGAAACGAACACATAATTTTTTTTTACCTCTTTGAATTTATTTTAGAACCGAATACGAAAAAAGAAGAGGGCAGTAAATGTGCGAAATATTTCGATAGAAACGAAATCACCATAAGTGTTAAACTTATTGATGGTTATTTTCGTTTCCAACATTTCTAGGTATTTTGCGAATCCAAAACAATTACCTTATGCATATAATGAGATAATTTTTTACCTCAATTTAGGACACGGCTTTAAGAAAAATAAAATCTATTTTTTTTTTGTACCAACAGTTCGCACATAAAAATAATTTTTGAACTAAACCGATACAAATCAATATTTCTCATTTTGCACAAAAGTTTTAAAAATTCTACTAATTTCCATCTAAATTTCAAACCTTTTAAACATAATTTTAGGACATTTTTAGCGTTTTAAATAGCTAAAAATTTCTTGCTGATTTATCATCTTTTTTTTTTTTTGCTTGCGATTTCGTCCATTTCTGCCATACAAAAATTCAACCATTCGCTATGGAGTGTCACCATCAGTAAAAACAAAATAAATACAAAACCAATAAAAATTTGTAGCTACTTAAACTTTATATTTTCTTACACTAGAATTTAATGAACTCCAAAACCACATACTCAAAAAATGTTTTAAACTTCTGATTAAAAGTTTCAATTTTTGATGGAAATTTTTGGAAATGTGAAACATAGATTTGTGTGGGGTTCGCTAAAAAAGTAACTTTAGTAAAAAAAGGTAACGAAAAAATGTACTATGAAAAACATTTTAAATGTAAAAAACCCCAAAGCAAAATATATTTTGGAGTAACTGTACATAAAATATTCCTCCTAAATATGAGACTCCTCTTTTATTTCGTTGCGAGTTTTACTCCAGTTTTGCAGTGCAGTCCCCATTAACTTATATGTTTTTTATTTCGTTCCATGACTACTTGGCGTTTTTCCACTTCACTTCGAAGCTTTGCTTATCTATTTCAATATTTTGTGCATTAGGTATTATATAATTTTTTTTCTTGCTTTCTTCATTGTGGTAGCTGACCGCTTAATGTTTACCCCCAACTTTGTGTGTGCTTTTTTTCGGTTATATCAAATTGTTATGTTTTTGTACACTATCTTACGTACATCGATAAACACATGTGCTACAAGTCGGAATAATTCAAAGGGAACAAATATTATTGTAACTATGTAATAAAAATTTGTATGACAATAAACCGTATTTTTTGTCATATCCACTCAAAATAAAGTCGTAGCAAAAATTCATAAGCAACCATGCCGTTTTTCTTCAATTGACAATTTAATAGAAAAATGTGCAATAAAAATAATAAAAGCACCCCCTGGATTACCCGCTTCAAATTCCGGAAGCCAATATAACGCAGCATGCCAATGAATTTTCACTGTAGTGTTAATATCCTGTATGACAGGCAAATAAAAAATGGTCGTAAAGTATTTTGAACCACGGCATTATGAAGCATGGGGTAGTGGAAATTCTCTCAACCCATACAAAAATACGTAAATGAATGGGTGGTACATTCATTCATTGATACCAAGGTGGGAAAGGTGGGTGGGTTGGATAACCATAAAACAACCATACATCCGTGTCAGGTTTCCCAACTGGAGTCTGTCGATTGAACTGGGCCAAGCGGCAGGCTGTGCTCCGAAACATAAAATGTTACAAGCAATATTAATAGCTATGAATGTGCAATACGAGTATATATGTACATATCCATGACAGTAGCGACAACAGAATCATATAAATAATATTTATTTTATTGTTTATTTGAATATTGTTTGCTTTTGATCAACTTTATAGCCAAACATGCCACCAATTATGCAAAGCAGTGACGCAGAGCGGCAGATGTCTAGAAAGTGTATACAATGGAAGGCTTGAACAAAGAGGCAAAGATGTGATGAGGAAAACATGTGTTCTGGCAAAAGCAAGAATCAAACTGTAGTAGAAAATCATTACCACAAAGGCAGTTGCGGCGTTGTGAGTGCTTTCAAATTTACGCTCGTGCCTGATGATATTCAAATATTTTCGATTTTCTGTTATTGATTTCCAGTGAATTCTTCGTCAAATTAATTTGCATAGGAACGACAATATGTGTATGTAAATATGTATGTATATATTATATATTCAATAAAATCAGCAGTTATTGTTGGTTTCCAAAAAAGTATATTGTATATTTCGGATTTTTCAAAGGCTTTAATAACAAACAAAACAACAATTTCGCTCTAAATGTAATAAAATTTTGTACAATATACATACAATTCACCTAGCTAACTACAAGAAAAAATGTAATTTAAATTGTATAACTCTAATGTGACAAAAAAAAATATTTCAAATTACTTCAGGAAAATAATAATTTCTTTAACGGTATTTTCGTTGTTAAAATAAATAAATAACTGAACTTGCAACAGTTTATGGCTTTTGACTTAAATATTGGTATATTTTCTTCTACAATGTGCGGTGTATTTGGTGATATTTGTTATACAAATTGAGGGGCCTACACTTTTTTCCCGACTCCAAATGGCAGAAGATTTTTGTGAGAAGTTTTTTCATTACAAAAATATGTACACGCTGAGGTTTACCAATGACTGCCTAGGGGTGACCGCTATTAGAAGAAAGTACAGGTCTCCCTCGTATAACGCGTTTTCGATATTACGCGATTTAAAAAAGCAACAGTTTCAGTACAACCCGAAGTTTCGACTTGTATAACGCGAAATTGAAAATATGTATTAGCAACACTAATTTGTGAATTCATTCGCGTTCAATTTGCCATGCATTATTTCTGGGAATTATCCGTTTTTGCTTTCAAACTATCATTACAGTGAGAACACTCGTGGTGAGTACTTGTTTAATTGGTGAAATATTATTATTATTATTATTGTTTAACGGTGATATGAATATCAAAGCTAAATGCTTGTATGAGCATTGGCTGCCGGGGCCATCAGCTTGGTGAAATAATTTGTCTTGTTATAATTAAAAAGCCAAAAGTTGAATATATCAGTTTTTAACAAGGTAAATATATTATTTTATTGTTCAATTATCAGCATAAAAAGCTTTATAAGACAATTATCTTTCGTTAATAACTTACGAAATCTTATTTTACAATTAGTTCTTACTAATAATTCTTAAAAATTCTTTTAGCCATGAATAGCAAAACTTCAACTCACAAAATATGGTACGTTTAAGCGAAAATTCATTGCCTTAGATGATAAAATAAGATTTTGGATAGATTGAGCAGTGGTGAAAAAGCAGGAAAGAAGGCATAAACTCTCGGTTTAAACGAATCCACAATACGCACCATTAAACTAAATGTAAGTAAAATAAGAAATTCTGTAACTGCTGGGTCATCAATAAGTGCAAAACGAGTTGCACGTGTACGAAACGTTTTAATAGAAAAAATGGAGAAAGCTTTAATTTTGTGGATAGAAGTAGAAGCATCATCTATTAAAGAATTGAAACAGTCCACGATAAACGGATCTTGGAAAAAGCTATGGCCGGAGGGTGTTTTAAAAGATAGTGTGGTACCACCATTGAATCTGGAAATTAGGCGGATATTAAATGTGGGTCACCGTTTTAGTGGAGAAAGTTTTGATGATATGCCCGAAAAATATATTAATGAAATAATATATCAAACTGAAGATTTTCTTGAAAAAGAGTTGATTCTATTAGCAACTGGATCTCAAACTGCTTCAAATATCGCACATGAAAATGAAGACATCGATTCTGAGGAAGATATCTGTTAATCAATTCCAGATTTCACCCTAAAGCGCATACGAGAGGGCTTAAATTTGGCTGAGAGAATTAAATCTTTTTTTTTTTTCAGATAATGATCCGTCAATGGAGAGATCGAGCAACTTCCAGAGGCAAATAGAGATGAATCTAGCGCCTTATTACGAAACCGAAAAACAGCTAGAAAAAAAGCCAACAAAGCCTGATAACTGATTTCACAATCGCACAACCACTGGCAGAACGTCCAACAATTTGTTTCTTAGCAAATGACGAAAACTTTGCCGAGGAAATTTTTTCTGATGAAGTTATACGCCCAAAGCGCTCACTATTTCGACTAAGTCAGTGACACAGACTAGCGAAAGCACAAAAATGAAGTTTGCTAACGAATAATTTTTATGTTTTCCGATTGTTTTTTTTTCATTATGTTTTTTAATTTTTTAAATAAAGTATGAATTTTGATTTTGAGTTGTAAACGTACATACATCTTTAATTTAGTATATTTTTTATTTTGGAAAAAGCTTATTGGAACATAAGCCTCAAATTTATATGAAAGCTAAGTCTTCTATAACGCGAATCACATAACGCGGAATTTTCCTGGAACGCTACCACCGCGTTATACGAGGGGCACCTGTATTTCAATAATATTTTTTTTGTATTACTTAACCCGGCCGGGATTTATACTCAGCGCATTTCGGGTGAAGCTACCCACTCGGCTATGGGAATTTTTGACATGGCATGTGAATTCGAGGTATACATTGCATAAACGGGATTGAAATAATTACGGCAGAAGAACTGAACACGAAGCTGCAGATTCCATTAGTTCAATCAAAGATGTGGAATATAATATGGACATGAAAATTTTGCCAGCTACATAATTTCACAAATGGATTTTACGAAACTAGGTATCAGAACTTATGAAGAAGGTGATCAAAATTGTACTTAAGTTAATTGTTTTTTGAAAAGCGGTCTTAATAAGCCGAATTCAAATTTTTTGCATATACTGGAAATTTCACATTCAAAATTTATTAAACGTTACGATGATATGCTAACCATTTAATTTCTTGCAAAATCATTTGAGAAATTTAAAAGTAAATTTATACCAAAATATTGTCAAACTATTTTTCTTTTTCCAAGGAAGAACATATTTTGGAATGAGATTTTTAAGTCACATGATTGAGGAAACCAGAACAGTTTATGAAAATACGAAAATAAAAATTAAAATAATAAAATCAACATAATTGCTCGTGGTTTGCGCAGAAGTATCTTTTTGCACTTTTTATTTTAAATGTTTTTCTTAAAACAGGTGCAAATCATGCAAATATAAAAGAATCAAACACTGAGTGATTTTTGATTTGAAATATATAACATTGGTATAAATATGGAAACGAAAGTACTAGAAAATAATGGTTTAATAGTAATAAAGTAGCAAGTTTGTTATTGGTAGAACTCATAATTTATGAAACTTGAAAAAATTCTATTATCCGTCAAAGCTTTCTTTTTGTATCATGTTGTATACATTCAAAAGATTTCTTACCGCTTCTTGTGGTAACGTCCTGACATCAGAAGCGAAAGTAGAATATAAATAATTTGCTAAGCTTTTCCTCCATTGTTCCAAAACGGCATTACATTAACATAGACGAGTCCATGACGGTAATGACTAGTAGGCGACTTTACATTCACCGTGATGGGTGAAAGCAGCATAAGATAAATTAAAAATGTGACATTGCAATTCCCGTATTTACATTCTAAACTAATGTCTTTGTAGTTTGTCTTTCGCTTAATTAACTGCAAAGTCGTCTGCTAGTCATTACCGCCAATCACATGACCTTGTTAAAATAATTTCTTCTAGAAGCGAAAGACGAAGACCATACCAATTTCTATACGATTCTACTTTCGTTTTTGAAGTAATCGTGAATTTTGCTGGGTATAAATATTCAAATATATGTTTATGTGAATAACGAGAGGAAAAAGTGTATTATATTCAAAAAAAAAAAATCACTCAAAAAATGTATGTATGTATGTTTATATCAAGCAAACAACCTCAACGCGACAAGGAAATATGTCTGCAAACAGTCAAATCATGTCACTGCACAGCATACCTACATTAACCAACCTAGTGGTTAGAGTGAGCCACAGCATGTAAATAAAATAGGAAAGTATTCACACCCTCATGCATTCATTCACTTTATGGAAAATGTGGTCAAGCGCTTGGCATGTTGTCTGGGCAGAGTTATCTTCGTAAATCGATGTTGTCGGTTGGCTGTTGGTCGTCTGATCCTTTGCAGTATATTTACTTGTACGCATCTACAATGAAGACACAATGAAGGTATAGCATGGGAAGTAGTAGTAAAATAAAAATAAAATTTAATGGGAACATGTGTATTGCATATATAGAATATATAATATGTATGTACGTAGAATTAAGGCATGCATATATTTCTGTAGGTATGTGTGGAAGCATCCAAATATAAATACATATGTACTTAACCCTGAATGGGTTGTATTATTATTTTTTTTTTGTTTTCAAATAATGACGCACACTACTCTTCGTAACTAGACGAGCTTAGTTGGATCCCAAAAATAAACCAAAATTTTCATGAGAAGCTATTCGCCATTTTTATTTCTCAAAGAGACTATCGAGAAAATTATATTTGAAATGATAAGTTCAAGAAACAAAATTATACATTTACGGTAACGAGAAGACCGACGAATTGGCCAGAGTCGGAGCTTGTTTTGATGTATCTATGACCGAAGCAATAAGCTTCCCGCTAAGGGTAATCAAAAGAAAACTGCACTTAAAGTTCTCGAGAAGGGCAGAAATAAGATGGAACTGATTTACCCCACTTGCAGAATTGTGAAGGAAATCTAACCCACTCATCAGCACAAATCAAGAACGATAGACCTACTAAATAGGTCAAAGAAAGATATATTCAGACCGGCAGCCACGATAACGGGGCACTGCACAATTGGCGAACATGCCGCCAAGATGACCATCCCATTCAAAACTCGATGTCGGAGCTGCACTCGCGAGCACAGTAGATAAAGAGCTTCTCACTAGCTCTGTGGGCGTACGTCCCTGGCCCCTAATAACAGAAGATACTAGGATTCTCTGTGGTTAGCGACCTAAAGAATTTTCCTTGCTATTCAAGAACAACATCAGTTGATTCATCCACAAATCCAAATGGTTTAAAGATTAAAGATTTCTATAGTAGGAATAACAGGTCCTTGGAGAATCACAATATCAAATTGGCTCTCTAAGCACTAATTGGTGTCAAGGTTTTTCTTAAGCAACACTATAACCAACTACTGCAATTCTTCCCATATTTTGTCAACAAAAATATGATGGCACTTTGTATGCACATGTCAAGTCCTAACCGCGTCAAAGATAATTTTTTTTAAATTTTATTATGCAGAAATATCCCTGAAATATGTAAGAAGAAAACCTTTTCTTCTTAGTTTTCATAATGGCGCAGTTATGCATACTTAGCTTAGCTTTACTTGGTTTGAGAAGTGCCACATAACGACTTTGTCCGTAAGTGATTAGCCACCACGCACTTCAACATAACTTTATTGGGAAATGTGTGGAAATAAGTCAAGCCTAAGTGCGAAAAGATTCGTCAAACAATGATATTGCCATATAATTTTTTTGGGTGTATGAATTAGCCCCCACTGAATTAACCTCCACCGGGAAAAATGACTTAAGCCCCACCAATTTTACAACAAAATTAAAAATGGCGGAAAGTGGGGCTAAAGTCATTTTCGTGGGGATTAATTCATTTTTTTTTAGTGGGGATTCTGTCATGTAAGAACCCCCACGTTTGGTGGGGTTTAATTCATTTTAATTCCGTGATCTTTTATAAAAATAAAACAAACAGTTAGCAACGTAAAAATATAATACTTTTCAAATTTTATTTAATTTCTTTGCTTTCTTTCTCCATATTTTCGTAATGCTCCGTTACAAAAAACTATTTGATTAAGTATAACATTATAGCTATAGTACTTGTGAGCGTTTGGAGAATTTTCAAGCCATAAGAGTAAATCTGATATTTTTTTGTAGTGAGTTTTTGTGAACGGTATCCATCGTATTAGTTGAAAGAGTTGCGACTCGCTGATTCCATTAACGAAAGCAAAAACACAAACTATTAATTGCGCCTTATAACTTGTTTTCCAAAAAAAAGAATCAATTATAAATCCAGGAACATGAGAAAAGTTTATAGTATCGCTTTTATTTAGTAAGATCTTCCTTGCGTTTATACGATTACTCTCTATTTGTTTCAATTTTTCCATATTCATTTTTATGCAGAATACGCAGAACTGTTTTTAATAATCACTCTATTAAGATTGAATTGTCAAAGATTTTTCCTTTTACGAAAGGTTAAAATCACTAATAGTGCACATTTCGTAAAAGGAGAAACCATAATTTTGTAAATAATCATATAATAAAAATCCATCGGGTGTATGAATTAGCCCCCACTGAATTAACCCCCACCGGGCAAAATGACTTAAGCTCCACCAATTTTACAACAAAATTAAAAATGGCGGAAAGTGGGGCTAAAGTCATTTTCGTGGGGATTAATTCCTTTTTTTTTACGTGGGGATTCTGTCATGTAAGAACACCCACGATTGGTGGGGCTTAATTCATTTCGATTGGTGGGGATAAAATCATTTTCGTGGGGTTTAATGCATTTTTTTTCGTGGGGATTCCGTCATTTTTGCTGGGGAAAGATTCACTGAGAAATTGGTGGGGCTTAAGTCATTTTGCCCGGTGGGGGTTAATTTAGTGGGGGCTAGTTCATACACCCAGTTTTTTTATCTATTGTAGTTGAAATAAAATTCCTCCAAATATGCTAAAAAAAAATTGACATTTTTGTATAAATGCAATTCGTTTATAACCTACGGTGTCAGTCAAGTAAAGTGTAAGCTTTGCATAAGTATGCACAACGGGGCTATAAGAATCGATCAGCCAAGCTCCGCAGAAAACCCAACGAAATCTTTCAGAAACGAATTTATTTGAAAATTTAACGAAAATACAACTAAAAATTAATAAAATATATAATTATATTTGTACATATATACGGTAGCTGTAATTATAAAATGTATGATTTTGTATTTTTTTTTTCATATCAAAATTTCCTTGATTTCCAAGTAATCTAAAACATTCGAAGATAAATATTTTCCCGAAATATAAAAACTATACTTCGAACAAATTTCTGGAAACATTTTTGTATCTTTATGCGAAGAATTCATAATAAAATTTTAAAAAGTGTGTTCTTGCTGTAAAGTGAGTTAACATGGAACTGCCCAGAGAATTTACAAATGTATTCTTAATAAATTTAACAGCAGCATTCGCAGAATATCAGGCACGTCAAACGGTTAAAAGTTATTAATAACAATATAAAAATAATTTTGTGGTATGTCTTGATCTTGTAACACAAATTGAGGGACCTATAGTTTTACGCCAATTCCGAACAGCGGATGATTTTTATGAGAAGTTTTTTCATGGTAGAAATACTCGCGGAGATTTGTCTTTGTCTGCGAGGCCTGGATTCGAACCCTGGACCCACCGAATGAAGCGAGCACACGCTACACACTCGACTACAGCGGCCGCCATGATGTAAATAAAAATCGATAGTTATTTAAAATAACTTGCTTCAAAATTATTAAAATAGGTGTATTTGCCAACGCTGTATCCGAGTATGTAGTGCACGTGTGTTATGGCTTGGGGTAATCTATAAATCAAAAACTCGTATAAAATAGTTTTCCAGTAAACGGCGATATTAAGGAAAGTCCAGTTAAATATCGACATAAACTTGCGATAATAGTTAAATTTCTCTAAAAAGTTGAATCCTAATTCATTAAAGGAATGCGCTTAAAATATAGGAATATAGAAATTACTCTTAAAGAAGAAAAAAAGAAACAAATGGAAATATAAATACCCATAACAGCCATGCCAATAGTGATAAGAATACCAAAATATTTTATTATTAGTATGAGTGTCAATTCTATGGAAAAAACTGTTTACTTGAAAAAATGGAAAATAATTATAATTACGGGTACTATTAATATATTTAAATTTAGTCTATTCCTCAATATCTGTTCCTCTCAATCAATTCTGATTCACATTCATCGATATCAAATCACTAAATAGCAAACAAATACTTAGTATATTAGAAAAAATTTAATGGATGAGATAGTGGAATCATACGACAGAAATTTGTATTACTTTCGCGCCAATCTACCGTAATGAGCACTTATAAATTTTCAGCATACCTTAATAGTTTTTGATAAGTACAAGTTATGTGGATAGGTTTGATAACCATGCGCAATAGCGTACGTAGAACTTCTAGAGGGGCAAACTAATTTAGACACAAAAATAGCAGAGTTATACATTTATCTACCATATTAAGTGTAAAAATAAGTCGACGAGAATTTTCAGAAGATACTTCCAAACATTTTTTCGTAATTTTTTTCTTCATTTTCGGATGTGATTTTTCTATAAACACCTGGCACAACGCAATAGTGTAAAAAAATTTTTTTATAAAAGCCTAACTCATTCTATAATAGAAGCCATCTAAATGTAAATCTCAAAGATTATACGAATTTCACAAACCATTAAGGATTTTAAAAAAATGTACAACAAACTATCACAAAATTTAATTTGAATTGTTAGAAAAAGTTTGGGAATGCAGTTTTGTGATCAATTCAGTTTCGATGTAGTAAGTTGGCTGTTTCAACCCATTGAAAATTCGCATTGATTTTTGATAATATTTTGGAAATTTTTGTCCATATAATGAATGCTCAAAATGATCATCTGCCGGCCGCCTTCCCCAGCCTATGACCATGAGCATGCGTTGTTACTTCAAGTATTTTGTTATAAAGTAAATTCGTTTAATTTTCAACGTCCATAAGTTAAAACTAAACAACTAAATGTTGCTGTCGTAAACGTTGATAGAGCCCAAGACAACTTTTCCCCCTCTGATAAATTTTCCCACTAAGCCTCTTGTTCTTCTGTTCGCAAACATTGTTCGTTTAGCAACTCCAAAGGGATGAGAGTCTTCAGAAATTCATATCGGGAAGTGGCTTTTTGGAGAAAATCTACTGGTTCCTTCCGGGGATTTAGTATGGATGCCATCGGGTGTCCCATTCACGTGGTCCAATTTAAGCGCCTTCTGTAGGCGATAGAATTCTGACAGTGACGAAATGCTATCCCAATTCTCACGCTATGTATCCCTTTTTGGACATTCTATGCTTCCAATCATAGGCTACTACGGTAGACTTGTTGGCGGTCCTATCGCCTCTTTGCTTCGCCTTCTATCTTTACGCTTAAGTTTTTCGAGAACGCAGAACCACCACGAAAAGTCGCCTTGTAATCTTTTGACTCTGCTTAGGTAGCTCTGGTCAAAATCAGTTTTGACAATATCATAAAGAGTTGATATTTCAAGTTCAGTTATATTTGAGTTCTTCTCTATGTCGCGGTATTCCTGGGATTCCTTTAAAATTTGTTAGTTCCAACTTGAACCTCAATATCATATCAAATTTGTACATCATTTGAATAATGCCAATTAGAGATAAAACTCACCGTGATTGATGAGCAAATAAAGAGGTATAATACCTCGGTCTCTACGTTATGAGATACGTAGGTTTTTTTTAGATATGTACGAATTTTTTTATGTACATGAATACTTTCTGCTCTGCATTTTAATGTCAAAAAAGAAAAATTTCAAATACAAAGTGTAATTTAAGGTAACACAACTTAAAGCACATGCTATACTAGCACCGCAGACAAAAGTTAGATGTTTTTCAATATGCCGAAACAAATACGTTGCACGTACGAATACAATGAAAATTTTAAAATTCGTATTTTTGCGAATTTTTTGTTTACTATAAACCATGAGACTTTCTGCTTGATGCGCTAAAATCAAACAAAAACATCGCACTAAACCACCGGCCGGCGGAGCGTAAATAACACCCACGGCGAATGCAACACACGAAGAGCATACATTGAAGAGTATTGCCTCGTCAACGTCGGTATCGAAAACAAAGCAGCGAATTGCTTCGAAACGAATATGGCGAATTCAATAGAGCGTCTCTGTTTAAAGCATATGAGAAGCAAAGAGCACATTGTATGACGCTTTGTCTCTTCAAAAGTACAGTTACTTAAGAGAGTCGAAGTGAAATTTTATTATAAGAGAATGCGGCGAATTAATGAGAGTAAGTAAGATTTTTGAGTATACTTATCACAGAGAAAGAGCGCAATTCGAAGGTATTTGCTCTTAAATATTTTAAGGATAAATCACAGTGCATGAAGAGGCAGTTTTTTTTTTAAAGCGAATGCGGCGAATTTGTAAAATGAACGGAATTTGAAGCTATATTAGTAGCCCTTGCGGCACAAGTTGAGTTAGTAATAGAACGATAATGAATTGTAAATATTGTGCCAAATAGCACCAGCGCGTGAGTGGCAAACAATAATTACTGAGCTTAAAAATTCGGCTACAAACGAGTATGCTTTAAAAATTTTAAAGACAAACATAAAATAAAAAAAACAAAACTTCAAAAAAATGTGTCTATATTTTGGCGCCATGGAACACCTACTTGACATTGTGGCTTATTGTGTTTGTCGAGTTATCGAAGTATCATTTATGGCATTCGTAATGATGTGTGGTAGCAAAGCGAAATTCTTATCTGCTGTTTGCAGTGACATCACGGGGGGCAAAATATGCAGATGCAGCAACATGGCGGATACGTAACGATATTTAATAAGCATATCGGGAATAAGAACATTTAATATTCATGCAAAAAAACATTTTGTTTTGCAAGTGAACTCGATAAGATTACAAAGTGTAATTTTTTTCTATAGCTTTTATAATTATATTAATTAAATACAACATTTATATGAAAACAAAAATGTATGGAATATTAACAATTATTTAGTTAATAAAATTTAGAGAAAAATAAAACTAAATTAAAAGCAGAAAACTGTTTAAATAGCTTTTTCATTTTTTGTACTCAAGGAGTTTTTATATTTAAAAAAAACTCTCCTGAATTGTAAAAATGCATTGCCTCAATTCTACAAAACACTTGCTGTTATTTAGTAAATATCTTACACGCGAGGATTATACTAATAAATAATGCAATCTCAATTTCTAAAAAATGTGAGTGCATTGGGCTGCTGCTTTTATAAATATATCAACTGCTCGGCTTATTACTTTAAATTTAGGCAAAACATTGTCGTTGATAAATCAACTAATTTTGCAAATATATAGACATAGATGTGATTTTAAAAAGCAGGAAAGGTACACTTTTAGAGAAGTTGTACAAAATTACATAACTTGGTAACAAGATAGAAGTTATTCTAACTAAAGTATTAAACTATTATTCAAATGTCAGTTAAATATTCTTACTGTGTGGACATCAAAATAAGATATATTAGATTTTCAGTCATACGCAGGGCTGGCGATTGTTTAAATTGGTATACGTATATAACTTATAATAAAAAAAGATGTGCCCAGGTTGTTGCATTATTTTTAACCTCTTGTGGCGGGTTTTGGCTAATTTAATGTATAAAATGTCTGAAAAAATTGTCATTATAAGGAAACATAATAACGAAAGACAAGTCTAGTATTTCTAATACGGAGACAAGCTAAGACTGGAAAAATGCATACAAAATGATTCTATCGATAAACCTCGGAAGGTCGCCCATAATCAGCTCCTCGGCTAGAAAATATCGATGCTGTAAGTGAGCTGAAAACGCAGTACCGATACGTGGCATGCAGTGCGATTCAGACATCCCTATGAATTGCATGCGCAAGATATTGCGTGGTTATTTTGCCGTTAGAAAATTGACAATTGACAAAATTCTAAGTTTTTAGGGATTCACCAACGTCATAAAATTATTTGATTATGGTTTTCAATTTGTCGGTAGAGATAATTTCAAATCTGTAAACAAAAGTGTATATATTATTGATACACCTGATCAGTAGAAAAAAAATTGTCCACTTACTTTATATCAAAATTTTGCGAACAAAAAAAGTGTAGTTCAGAACTTTTGACCGAAGAATATAACGGTTTTAAATTTTATTAAAAAACCCCATAATTCAATCGTTAATTTGTGATTTGTTTTGAACAAGCTTGATTGTTTTTTTTAGTTTTTATCTTTTCGATCAAAACTCAACACCTGGAATCGGGAAATGACACTGAAAATGGCACAACGCCGAAACCGGTTTGCCTTCAAACCAAACTTGCCTAGGCAAATGACAGAAAATTGTTCCATTATACATCAATATTTGTCAAAAAAAAAAGAAGGTTAAAACGAAATGACTTTATTCTTATTAAATTTTTTTCAACCAGCATAAACAAGCCGAGATAGATACGGACATATTTATACAAATTGTTCAGAATGAATAGCGAAATCACTTGATCAATAACTTTTTGTAAGTCTGTCCGTCCTTGCATTAAATATCGCGGGCAAATATTAAGGCATCTCAACGAAACTTGGTACACACAGTGTCCTTGACTCAAGAAAGTTATATTGCGAAAATTAAACAAAAAAATATAATATTACAATAGCTATATATAAAAATTTTATCAATTTTGATACAAACGAAAAATATTCGAAAATAACTTTTTAATGCATATTTTGTGTGGCACCACTTATTTTGGAGTAAATACGTATACATAACTTCAAAACCATTAGACTAAACTCAACTAAACACTTTACATTATTTACATTATCATTATTACTATTATGTAAAATTATAAATATCACAAAGCGATTGTTTACAAAAATTAAAAAAAAATGCGATATTTAAATAACCATTAGAGATAATTTGGTCAAGGTTAATATACAGGAGGGGATTAAATAAGACATACACGCATCTCTGGAAATAGAGTATACCCAGAAAAATGGAGAATGATCAAGTTTGAGTGGTAGTCTATGATTTTTTTGCCAAATAATTAAAACCCTCAAAAGAGAAGTTGCTCGTTTGACTGTAAAAACATTAATCAATATTCGTAATATTAAACTAGAAACAATATAAAGAATTATTGAATTAAAAAGGTCTGTTTTAAAAATAAAAAGTTTTCCTTTTTAATGAATTCAATAAAACGCAAACGAAGGGATCTCTCTTTACTTTGTATGATATTTAACATAAAACCAAGAAGATTTTTTCCTACAATGGCCTATTTCTGAACAGAATTCCATAAAAATGAACAACCAAGAAGTTAGCTCCTTGTTTTTAGCGGTTTCTCTTTTCAATAAACTAGAGAAGAAATTCAAATTAAGAAGATTTTCTAGAAAGAAATTACTTCAATATTGTCCCCTCTCGCTCTTCGTAACCAAGCTTTTCGGCACGTCGAGCTCTTTAATTATAGCTGAAATATTTAGCTCTGTCTACGAAACTTTTAATGGGAACTAATGTCGCACAATTTGTAATTATTTCTTATTCATTTAATCAAGACTCACAAAAACTATTAGTCCGCAAAAGTAATTTTTGAAGAAAAGTATTCCGGGAATCCCGATTGTTAGACAACGTAAGAAAATATGGGGATTAACACAAGGCTTAAGCTGTCACTGGGTGTATACTTAAAAATCAGGGTAGTTTTCATGCGATTCTGAGTGTGAACGAAACCCGTTTAAATTTCATAGACGATAGGGAAGCTACTAATTGGTTGTGGTGGAACTTTTTTTGTTTTCAACTTTTTCATGAAATCTGGTTTCAAGCCGACCACTTGAAGCTTAAAAGGAATAAAAGTTAAAATATTTACGCTTATGTAGACTAAATATTTTTTATGGATTAAGCTATAGGTGAGCTAAAATTGCATATCTAACAAATTTATGTATTGCGTATATTAAAAAAATTCCATAAAAACCCTACATTGAGGCTAAAATTAAAAACGAAAATTTGACTTTTCTGCGTAGTGCCACCCTGTTTGAATTTACTCTACCGACATTTCCAGTTGTACAGAATGACTTGCGACTGGAAAGATTCAAATTTGTATAGTTTGACTAGAGTCCGTCATTCACCTAAAAATAAATTTTGAACTCCAATTTCCTTACCCATTTTATTCTCAAAAATAAATTTCGCAGCTGTGCGACACCCCTCATACATATACATATAAATATGTGCATATGAGAATTCTGGTTTCATTCAACATGCTGTTAAATAATAATTTAATCTCGTTAGAGATTATTCTAATTTCTTTAAACCTCCACCAATTTTTGGTTGTGTATCATCAATAAGCGCACAGCACAAAACGACGGTCGCTTTGGGACAATCACATTAAATCACAAAAAAAAGCTTACAGCCGCCGAAAATAAATACAATAAACGAATTGAAGAAATAAATCTTTAGTGTTTGTCTTCTGCGGCGAAGTGACAGAAAATTGTAGACTCAAAGACACTTACTTTATTCATACTGCATGCAAATAGGTGCACGCACACACACCCACTTCCCCTGTAATTCATTTTATTAAAATGTTGAAAATGTGTTTTCATTCCCATGTTCATGACTCATGTTTGTTTTTTTTTTTTTGATTATTTACATCAAGCTTTAGCGTTTTTTGTGTTCTTTTGCATTTGATGGCTGTTGCTATTCACCTTTTTATAGAAATCCGCATTTTGTAGCTTATTTCCATTATATTATTTCTGTCATTTCCCTTAGTTACTTTTGTTTGAAATGTTATTGCCATTTACTTTTGTATGTACAGTATAAGTTGTTAGCTACAAATATTTAGCGTTTCTCGCTGTGCGGTTCGTAACATGCCTTTCATCATTATAAATATATATTATAATATTTTATCATAGCATGAATTTTTTTTTTGTTGTTCTACCACTGAAACATGAGCCAAAAAAATCGACAATAAACGCTTGTAAAAAAATTAAAGACATGCGACAGTTAAGAAATTTATCATATGCAATGCATTTATCTAGGAGATCTCAAACACTCAACATTTCACGCATTAGCGATATGCAAATTTTGCACAAAGGGTACGCATTATTCTTTTATAAGGTCCAATTGACTCTGGGCAAGTCGAAATGGGTAACAATTTTGGTCGAAAATTGTTTTTTTCTAATTAAACACATTTCTATCTCGGTGGATACGTTAATAAGCAAAACTTCGGCATCTGAGAATCGGAAACCCGCACTTGTTCGTTGAAAAGCCGAAGCATTATTAGATACTGCAAATTTGGTGCGAATTTCGGAGTGGTGGCACCAGTAGCGCATTTTTCTTTGAAAATTTCGAAATATGATATGATTAATGATTTTTATTTCAGTAGGATGACGGATCATTTCACAAAGCCTATGCTACAATCGATAGTTTGAGGGTCAAGTGCGGTTATCGTGTTATCATCCATATCGATCTATATCAGTTGGCTACCTCGGAGCCGAAATTTGACGACGTTAGAACTTCAGAAAGGATCGATATTATGGTGATAACCCAATAAGGGTTCAAATTTAGAAACCGTCAACAAGGTCTGGGAAAGCTAGGTTAATAGAACATTGCGCTACTACTAGTCTGCCGAGGCAGCCATGTAACTGGAATCGTGCTTCATAAATAATGGGGATGTTTGCTGATGAATTACGCTTTACAGTTTACTTAATTTTTATTCACAAAACTATACAGAGTTTAGTTTTTATCGGGAATTATTTGGCAGAACCGAACGCTTATTAACATTTTTTGGAAGAAATATTCAAACAATGAATCACTAATTATATTATTCTGAACCAAGAGAAAGGCAGTTTCATGGCAAGCCTTGCGTATATTTCTTGTTATTTTTTTCTATTATGACATAAATCATATTAATAAGCAACCATTGTATTCCATTTGAATGTCACATTTTTGTATCCATGCAATATAGAGTAAAACGTATTAAATAGTATGTATTCGTGTACCGAAACAATTTATTAA
Organism: Anomoia purmunda; assembly: GCA_951828415.1. NCBI lineage: Eukaryota > Metazoa > Arthropoda > Insecta > Diptera > Tephritidae > Anomoia > Anomoia purmunda. Next base: position 47,556,191 of record OX639997.1, on the reverse strand, counting down.
AAAAAAACAAAACTTAAAAAATAAATGTATGCATTGGGGCCATAGCAAACATAAATTGAGATTTTCTATCGGAGTTGTAAAACTTATAATCTTTGCAGACTTCCTCTTCAATATTTCGAAAAATTCTTAAGATTATCGTGAGTTAGACCGATTTAAAAAATTTCCTGAAACTGCGTCTTTTATAAATAAGATAGGTTAGGTTAATGTGGTACTCCCCGCAGGAGGGAGTCATTTAGACAAAGTAATACCATCTATGATTTGAACGGTAGCGTAAATCGGAATCAAGAAAGGTTAACCGGAGGAAAGTTGCGTACCCCAAATGAAGTCACGCAAATTACCAATTTCCAACCAAGAGAGCTCTTTTGGGGTGCTAAAGAAGTAGGAGCCTAGGTAATTGAACCTCAGTCTTGCATAGCAGGGCAGCTGAGCAGAAAATGAAAATGACCAGTCAGGTCTCCTACGAGGATCGAGAGTTGCCACTTTGTTAGCGACCGCAGTTCATTCGAACACCACGGCCCACTCTCGGCTAAAAAGTGTTCTTGCGATTCTGCATATCGTAGTAGTTTTCCAGCGCTCACTGAGTCGACAGAGAGCCCATCTATCCAAAATAAGTCCGTAGGCAGTCAAAGAAGCCCCCACCCTCTTACTGCATGGAGTGATAAGTTTCAGGGTAACCCGCCGAGCGAGCTCATCAACAATGCTGTCTCCTGCAATGCCGCTATGGGCCGGAACCCAAATTAGTGCAATGTCGAGGTATCGCGAGGCAGCTTAGAGAGAAGTCAGGCATTCCCCGACAAGTTTTGACCTCACCATTAGCGATCCTAAGGCTTTAATAGCGGCCTGATAATCAGAATATATGTTTGCCCATCTAGATGGCATTCCATTGGTGAGTAGCCAATCGGGTGGCTCTTTGATTGCGTCCACTTCCGCCTGAAGCACACTGCAGTAGTCGGAAAGCCTAAATTACCGCTCCTCGCAACCTTTCCGTCCAGCCGTCCGAGCCGTCCGTGAAAAAAGTCACCAGCCTCCCGCTCCACACGCTACTGCGTCTTTTATAAATAAAAACTAATAGTTTCTTTTTAAAGAGCACCGAAATTCTATATAAAACTATTTAATATAATAAATTAAAATGGTGAGAAAATACCTTTTAAATGATATATTACTAGTCTAAATTGACCAAATTGTGACTGAGTTATTCAAGTTTTTGTTAAAGCAACCTTGCAAAAGAGGTCAAAAACAGCAACCCAGATTCCATTATTATGATTCCGCTGAACTATATTTTAAACTGGTTTATGCAGAACCTTTTAGCTTAAAGAGTATAATGATCTGAAGAGGTTCTTTTATGAAATATGTATTAAAAAAAAAACAAAAAAAAAAGCAGATATTTTAAAAGTGGTCCAATTTATTTAAATTTCAGTGTCATTGCAAAATATTTTGGTTGATGGCTTAAAATATAATGAATTTTATAATTACAATGGAAACACAGTACTCATTATTTATGGGTAATTATGCAACCTAGTGTATGTACATATTCTTCAAGCAATTAAAAAAAAAGCATTCAAATTTCATTAAAATAAGAAAAAACCATCGAAATCATTTCACTAGGATGGAAACGCATTGCGGAAGAAACATCCACGTAGACTACACCTTTCCTGTACGCCTGCAAATTGGTTAGTGGTAAAAAGGTATATTTTACGGAACAGAATAGTCACAGAATGGTGGACGTCGATATAACACTCTATAATTAAGGGCAAATTTGCCAAGGTACAAAAAGCGGCGAGTGTGCTAGACATAGGAACATTACCCTCAGCGACCAATAGAAACCTTACTAAATATTTTGTCTGCAGATCTGTATGGAAAACTACAGGCTAACTGCAATGCAAGATTTGGTCACTTTAAAATTCTGGACGAATACCAAGTAAATTTTATACGAACTGATCACGTCACTCCGGTTTATCGCCCAAGCCAACCATTTCACTACACAAATTCCTCCGACGAGTCACTGGGAGGAGGACGTAGTGGTCTGGGTACCAAATTGCATCTAAATTAATTGGCAGAGTTCCAAGTGGGATTTATTGTCAGCACCTCTAGCTCAAACTCAGCTTTTGGCTGTCTGATCAAGACTCGGGAATATCCTTGTCCTTTGTCGTCTCTGGTGGAAGACCAATGTTCTCGATCTGGCAAACGCAAGATGGCCCAAAGAATTTACGTGAGGAACAGCTCGTCAGCTCCAGCCCAGAGCAAACAAAGATAGATCTTTGATTTAATCAATATGGTATGCATTATAGGTTTTCCCGCAAACCATTACTGCCGCAGCTGTCTAAACGAACAAGAGGTGAAAAGCATCGAACACTACCACTCCTATTACTCTCCTTTAGCGAGTGTAAGAAGGAAATGCCTCGGAAGAAACTTCTTTGACTCTCTGCCCGATCTGGGATCAGTGCATATCAATGATCTACCGCATTTCATAAAGCAAATAAATTGTATTCTGCTTTAAGGGATAAGCCCCTACTGCCCTACTGGTATCAAAATGGCCTTGAAGGGGCCTAAGTTTGCCCGCATTCTATGCAGCCATTAAAATATAAATTGAAGACGCCAAGCTTTAGTCGTACACGCATTTTTCTCCACTAACTTCGAAATTTTGATTTTAAATTTTTCTCGAAGTATTTAATAAGTATATCGCTTGACACCCCACATTTATTCAGCAATGTTCTCACGATAAATGCAAATAATTAATAATCCATTTGTTATTTAATTTTATGAATTTATGAATTTTATGAGCAAGACGAAAAGGTTAACGTACCTAAATGAACTGCCGCGTATGCTATCATTAAAGCAATCTAATTTTGATTGGATTTAATTCAATATTATTGAAAGCACACTTAACCTGCAATTTTTGTAACACTTTTTTACGCACAATTAAAGCATTAATTAACCTCGAAGGGAAAAGTATACGTCATCGTTAAAACGTAAAATAAATGCGGTCAAAGTTTTTCCGTCTTCAATTTTGTATGTATTAAGAAAAATATTGATTGCGAGTGCTAAATTTATGTACAGGGTGTTTTGTGCAGCTCACGCACACTAAAAATCAAAACCACTTTTTTTATAAAAGATGTTGTTAAACATCATTGCTGTTGCGTCTCCTTAATAAATGCTACGTGCTTAATAAATGAGGTGCAAATAAAAATTAACTGAATTTCCAACAAAACGAAAATATTATGCAATGAGGTCACACCGGAAAATAATATGAAAACAATATGGACACCATCATGAGCTTTGCTTTAGGGCATAGAAAGTCATTACTAAAAAAATTATTTTAATGGCGCCCACTTAAGGCTAAAATAGCTTAAATATTCATTGACTCCACGGTGTCTGCTAATTAACGAAATATAGCGTAGAAAATTATGCAAAATATAAAAGGACACGGCTCACACATACAAGAATGCATGTGTGTGTGTATAGCCGAAGCTTTTTCTTTTCATTTTGCCTGAAAAACATAACCAGAAAACAAAATATATTTTCAACAATAACTTATGTAGCCAAAAAAAAAAAAACAAAGCACAAAAGCAGCAAATGAGAGAATTACATAGAGCGCGGGCACACACAATAAATTGTAGACAATAACAATTGTTAGGATAAGTGTGAGCTTTAGTGGGACTTATTTTAGCTGTTGTTCTATTCAGCTATTCATAAAGTGGAAGCAATGGAGGGTGGGGTCAAATGAATTATGAAGTCCGGTGCTTGATATATAGAAATGTGCCAGGTAAAATATTTAAGAACGAGAAAACTTTATTAATTCAGTTATTTAAATAAACTGGCATGAGAAAATTAGCATAATATCATTTTCAAATTTATATCGCTATTAAAAAATACCGCTGTTTATGAAATTATGACTTCAAATATTTCTTCACTGGCGGTGTGGCATATTGTCAATTATGGATACCTTGGTGAATGGCTATCCCCATTAGAATAAATTATCATAACTCGCCTCCGAATGTTAAAACTGTAGTGATATCTTGGAATTGATTTACATTTTTCAATTAAATAAAAAAAGTTTTAAGTAAAACTTCTTTAGCGGCTGTGATTTTTTACATAACGTAACGAAAGTCGGGTCAGAATCGCTTTATTAATTTCTATAACTATATTTACTAATTTTAACAACTGTTGTTTCTAATGCTACTACTAATTTCTACCTTTATTTTTACTCATTTCTACCACTACTTATACATACATGCATACCTTTACTATTACTACCACTAATTTTATTATTTCTACCACTATTTTTACTACCTTCTTCCACTGCTTTTACTAATTTCTACCACTATTTTTATTGCTTCTACCGCTATTTTTACTAATTTATACCACCATTTTTACTAATGGTACTAATAATATCTACTACTTACTTATTTCTACCACTATTTTTACTACCTTCTTCCACTGCTTTTACTAATTTCTACCACTATTTTTATTGCTTCTACCGCTATTTTTACTAATTTATACCACCACTGTTACAAATGGTACGAATAATATCTACTACTTACTTATTTCTACCACTATTTTTACTACCTTCTTCCACTGCTTTTACTAATTTCTACCACTATTTTTACTAATGGTACTAAAAACTTCTACCACTATGGTACTACTATTTACTACGACTACTTTTATTAATTTCTACTACAACAAAACAGTTTTGCTTCCGGGTAGCGCACTTATAGGTGCATGCGTATTTTTTACGCTCTTCCATACAAAATACGTTAATTTACATAGGTTAAGAAAATTTAAATAAAAGAAAGACTAAAATTGTAAGTTTCTACACACATATTAAAAACATACAATTTTTTTTTTATGGAATATAAGGTGTAATTTTAACCCAAGGTCGCTATAATTTTTTTCTTAAACTTTTTGGTTCACTGAATCAATTGACTTAACTTAAAGTTATGAAAATAAATAGAAAGACATAACTTTCTACGAATATAAGTTTTATCGAATTCGTTGAAAACTGTCCAAATTACAACCAGTATTTTGATCCACAGTGAACGAAATGGCCATCGGATAATAATAGTTTACGAACTCATTGTATGTACGATAATTTAATATTGTTATGAGGTACGTTTATTCTCAGTGGGTGAAATAGATTTCAAAACAATAGTAATAGAAATTTTGACAAGTAAATGCCATTTCAATGTTTGCACCCAAATAGTTATAATACATTTTAGATAACATGAATGCCGAGCTATTATCTTATTTGGAGAGTTCTGCTGAGGAAAGAAATGAAAATAACCAACGAATTATTGAGATTATTGTTTCGGTTTCGCCTAAATAAAGAAGCATTCGAGTATGTACTCAGAAATTTTAATTTTCAATCCCGCTCTTCAACAGCAGCGCCACCAGCCCCATCCAACTGGCAGCAACGCTATCATATTTAGAAAGTGGCGGTTTCCAGCATTCAATATTCAAATATGTTTTTTCTTTATATTTCGTCACTTTTTATTTATTTACATATTTTCTCCTTGGTTTTTATGATGTGTTTAGTTTATTTTGTCTGTATATGGAAGTTAAAATTTTTCACACATAGTACATATGTATATGTATGTACAATATTAACACTTATTTTTAATATTAAATTAACCAAATTTTTGCTACTAATTCATAGCAGCAAGTAAAAATTTTTGGAATACGAATGGCGTCTTGCTATCGTATGAAAATTTTTAATATGAAGATTTAAGTGACGAGTAGCTCGTTCACTGAACACGTAATCAGATCCCTGTGCTACTACCTCTACTACATGGCGTAAAAAGTAAATGCAACATTTTTTTGTAGAGCCATGCTATTATTATTATTATTATTTTTAATAAAATTATTACTTACATTACTATGGTGTTTCCCCATTTTCCAAAAACCTATTTGGATTCTCACTGTTGTGTAGTTGAGTCAGAATAAATAACAAGGCGCTGACAACGGAAGATGGTAGAAGGGAAGAGCGCTATAAATGCAATATTATTAATTATTTTATAGCTGAAACTTCGTAGAAATTTCAATTGTTTATTGAAGTAGTCAATATAAAAGGCTTCGTTTCAATTTCTTGCCATCATGCTTTTGCTTCCATCTGTGCTTACTTCGATCTTCGATTCGTCACTAAATATAATTGAATCCCACTATCGCGCTATCCATAACTCCTTATACTTTCTAAATTTTTTTTTGCGCCTGGGAAATTCAAATTAAATGCACTGATACACTGCTAACGAAAACTGTCCTTTTAAAAATCATATCTTGATTTGTGCAAATTGTTTTGAGTACATTCCCGGCTTACGTTTCTTTCGAAATTCTGCGACTACAAATTCGCTTTGTTTTCCACTAAACTCAGTTTATTTTCTTTTAATATGGCTTCCATTGTAAAAATTTTCCGTTCAACTACTTTTGGTTTCTTTTCTCCAGCTTGCTGGCCTGGATCAATTGAGGGAGTGCTTACATAATTCTTGATCACATATTGGACATATCGCCATAACTTTTCTTTATAAAAAAATTTTTATTAACTACTTCCAAGCCGCTTTGTCATATGACATAGTTAAAAATAATTCAAATAAAGCTACTGACAAAAAGTAGGCCAAAGGGTGACCGGACACCTCTCGAAACATTCTAATTTTGAGTACCTAGAATTGAAAAAAAAAAAATGATTTATTCAGTTATCTTTATGCACGTTCGATTTTTAAAGATCGTGCAAACTAAATGTTGTCAGTTGTTGGATTACATTTTGTGGTTGTGTTGATTAATGTCGCTATTACTTAACTTACTTAGTTGGCGCTTTAACCGCTTAAGCGTTTTCGGCCGAACTTCTCCTACAATTTGTGGTGTGGATCTTGATTTTGTAACACAAATTGAGGGACCTACAGTTTTGTGCCGATTCCGAACGGCGAATATTTTCTTTTGTGAAAAGTATTTTCAGGGTAGATATACACTCGGTGGTTTGTCATTGCCTGCCGAGGGGCGACCTCTATTAGAAAAAACTGTTCTATAATTTTTTGATGTTACCTGGATTTAAACCCGAGACCCATCGAATGAAGCGCGCACACGCTACATACTCGGCTACGGTGCTATTTTCGCTATTTACTAGCCTGGCTATTTGCCTTGTTATGTTTGTAATTAGAATTTTTTTGCTATTGATTCTAAAAAACGACATTTCCAGCTTTAAGAAGACACCAAACCTTACCTCATAAATATCGATATCTTAATCAAACTAAATATATGCAGGCGAATGAACTGATTGTTTTCAGTGTAGTACTTATTTTCTTTCCTTTCAGTAAGCCTGTTCTATTGGGCCATCTAGTAAAATTAAAGAGCATATAAGTTGTTATTGTTTTTTGACGACAAAACACCAACTCAATGGATATTGGAAAAAAGAAAAACCTGCAACAAAAGTTACGAAAAATACTGATTTTGAAATTCTATTTCAATCACCCTAGTACATAATAACAATGTACCGTCCAACTCCTGTTGGTCACCCACGTTTCGAACGAGAGTACAACCTTGCCATTCAACGACGTCAGTACTTACGTGTTGTCAGTTGTTGCAAGTAAGTGTTGTAAGAAATTACTTATGCGACGCTACCAGTGGCACTGAGTGGTCGTCGACTTTCCAAAGTTGAAAAGTTTACTCTGGTCGCCTTAGTGCAATCTGCACATTCTTACTAGTGCACTTTGCCGCTACTTACTGAAAAGACACACTCATACGAATGTTGCGCCGCAATAGCACGCCTGTGACCTTAAAACGCCATTTCCTTAAGCGACAAAAAAAAAGAGGCGACAATGCATTGTAAAACTATGACCTTAAACAACGTGACAACAATCAAAACAATAAGAGCTGCAAGTGACGTAAAACCATGACACAGCGTTGTATAAAGCCTACAACATGCTGTCCTTTTCAGTGCCTACTCCTTCTTTTTGCTACAATAGTTTAGTGTATCGAAATTGAATTGTTTGTAACAAAATAGTGACATAAATTCTTGACGCTTCAACTGGAGGGAGCTCATTGGTATTCCTTTTTCTATAGAATTAGTTTTATATTTTTACATCTGAGCATGCGAATTATTTGTGTAATTTGTTTATCATGTAAGCGTTTCATTCGGTCTGCACCGAGCTCGAATGCCGGCCTTGGTAAGCAACAAAAAAAGTTATAGAAAAACTTTTTTCCTGGCAAGCCTCGGAATGTGTTTCTGTCATAAAAAAACTTCTCACAAAAATTTTATGCCGTCCAGATTTGAAAACAAGAGATTTATTTTCTTATTTCCTCGCCTAAAGTCCGTGAATTAAAACTCAGCACTCACATATAATTTCTCACAAAAATATTAGAAAGCCGAAATGAAAGCGAAGGTGCTACAAAATACGATTTACTCTTAAGACATTCGTATATGAATCATCAAAATCGTTTCCAGATATTTCATTGCACCGAAATGCGACTTTGTTTAGTGTCTGCTCACAAATTTCAAAGTGAAAAGGTTAGAGCTTCTTAAACACAAAACTTTTAAACTGTTCTGCTTTCTATTGAAAATGACTTCATAATGACGTCAGTTATTGATTATTTTTTTTTTATAGTAATCGCAATTTTTTAGTGATCAATTTTTGTTTCTTAACTTTTTATCAAACTTGAGTTTGTAATATACCAAAAATCAAATGAATCAGTTCGAAATTTTATAAAGAATGTAATAAACTATCATAAAAAGTTTCAAAAAATGTATTCAAATTTACGGAAAACTTTTGATCATGCGGATTTGCGTCCCATTTAATCTTAGAATAAAAATCTACAAGTCTGAAATGACCACAAATTTCGATTGATTTTGAATCTCTTTGGAAAATTTGGTTTTTCATGCGCTTTTTCCATATAACGTATGGATTTTGAATTAACTCTAGTTGAGTTATAATAAAACTGACGATCTTGCAAATTTTTGCCACATAAAATGCATGCGTTAAATGAAAACAACTTGAGGGCCAATATTAAAAAAAAAAAAACGATAGGAGTCTTAGCCCGACTTGCCCTTTTTTCCAAAATGGAATGACCTGAAAACTGCATACTCCAAAGTTGACTAAAATTGTAATTAAAAGGTTTGAAATTTTTTATAAATTGTTCTCAAAGTTTAAAATTTTAATTTATATGCTTTAGTTATATTAGGAATTAAAGTTTAAAAAAAAGTTACGAAAAAATTGGCATGAAAAATATTGCGAATATTATAAAGAAAACCACTATGGGCTCACTCTTTTTAAGCCACTGTATATTAATTACAAGCACAATAAATAGTGATTACAAGTTCTTTCCTTTCAAACTATGGTAAAAACCTTTATATTAGTTTTCAGCAACTTAATGCAATTTTTTATATGTTAGCTATCAATATCTTTCGCTGTTCAGCCTCTTAAAATATTATCTACAAAATATTCCACTGTTGGAAGTAAGCAAGCACTTTCAAACTTAAAAAGCCGGGCATTCCATCGAAATCAGTTAAACTGGATTCATCAGAAAGAACAAAGTTTTTTCCAACGTCCACTTAGATTCATCAGACAGTACTACTATTTTATAATCCTCTATTTCCCTATTATTTTACTGCATATACAAATCAATCGGAACCAGTCAATGGTTTTACAACTTATTTTGATACAATAGAAACTCCACAAATGTAACAAATCGACTTCGGAGACAAATGCGTTCCAAGAACCGATCTTCCCTCTATAGTGTAACTCTAAGTTCTCCACTTCCTTTTTTCTATCAGTGGGACTTGTTGCGCCGAACTTTTTAAATAAATTAGGCATTGCACTTCAATGATATCCAGGTTGTTGCTGGTTTTAGTGGCCAGTGCCTATGATGCTTTAAAAAATACAATAACAACACAATTGTGCAGAACACAATTTAATTGGCTACAGAATTTATAGAATATATAAAAAATAGGGATTTCAAGAAATTCTTCCTGTGACGCTTAAGATTACGAAATAGGCAGTATATATTGATGTTGCGCTTTTATTTGGTGCAAAGTGAGTTTCTTATATTTTTTCAAGTAGTGTTATGCAAAAAAATTACAAACTATACACATTTTTTCGTGTCATACTAGCAAAATGTATGTGTTGTGGCTTTCGCCGAAGAACGAAGCTACGATTGCCGGGCTGCGATCAAAATATATAAATATATAAATAAATATTTTTTTAATCTACTTTCATTCAATTGAGTTAAAAACAGTTCACACCTTTCTCTTCAAAGTAACTCTGCAAAATATATAATTAGAAAAAAATGTATAATCCAAATGTGTTGCTAGCATCGAGTAGATAAACTATTACTAAGCACTTTAGGTGCGGGAATTGACTGCCGCCCTTCCTAAACTTACAAATTATTATGATTATAATAAAAATTTGGACAAAAACGAAGATGAAAAATTACACGATATTTTCGGCTGCTGGATAATGCCAAGATATCGGGATTAATTTTAATTACAATTGGAATAAAAAATCGCTTCTAAAAAATGTCATGTTAGTGGAGTTTTAGAATATTTTTTTGTTGATAAAGGAATTATTTGTATAAATCTCCATTTTGGGTGAACACTGGATATTTCATTAGATAAATTAAATTTAATAATAAAATTAAAGATATCTTATAAACCCTAGATAACGCAAGTCAAATGACGTGCTCATTTTTTCTTTACGCTCTTAGTCTCACATTTACTTAGTCGATGGTTGTAGCTTTTTGGTGGCGATTTGTTTGAGTTGATTTGGTTTTCTTCTAGATTACGATCATAACGTATGTTATCTTTTGTATTAAATTTTGGTTCCCGAGTTGCAAATGGTATATATTTTTTATTAGCCCCCTTTTTGTGTTGGGATTATATTACTAGCTTTAAATTGTTGTTTGGGGATTCAAAAATAACTATACGAAATATTTAGCTTGCCTTGCATAACATTGTCGACTAGCAGAGGCATTCATTTGAATTCCGGGAGCCGGCCGCAATGAATTCAACAATGATCATGAAGGGATAGGAGATTTACTGAATTCTAAAGAGATAAAATATTTACTATAGATTCTGCCTGTTGAAAACTAAAGAACATCGATCTCAATTTTGCAATGAGTGCATTTAAACTTCTCCGACTAAATTTTTTTGTTTCGAAGTCTTATTTAATAAACTTTTGTGTTAATAAAGTCAATTCAATTTCGCTAGTTTAGATTAAAGAACCCAAGTTGTGACCATATGAATGTGAAAACTGCTTAATTCTTCACACTTTTTGTGATAAAATATTTTTTTATTAGTTTTATATTAACTGTAATTTTACGACCATATATGAAAGATATTTTCATGACATTTAATATTCAAAAACGATTTCTGGCATATGACCGCCATGACTAGCTTTAGTGAATCGGATGCGATCAGTCCAATTTTGAACCACTTGTTGTGGATGGACAAAGTCCAACTTGTTGAGCACGGCGGCGAATAGACAAATGCGGATCTGCTCCAACACCAACACTTACAGCACCAATATTTTCTTCTGTGCGTACAGTTCTTTGTCTTGTTGTTGGTTTTTCAACGAGTAGAGTAAATGTTGTTCGAAATTTATCAACAGTTCGAGGAATAAGCTGCTCTGATGCTCGATTATGTGGACCATAAAATTCACGAAGTCTAGAAAATCACCCGATACTATACTTGACTTAAAATCAATGATTCCAATGAAAGAAATAGCTATATTAAATTTTTTGATATACCTTAATAACACAACAAAAAAAAAAAAGATCCACCATTTAGACGTTATATTTTCAGGGAAAGAAAATAGCGTTATCTCACTAGGGTCACACCATTCCTCTTTTTTCAAATGTAATTCGACTTGCTCACAAATTGACTATGATTTTTAAAGCGAAATGGAAAAGATATCAGGGTGAGATCTAGTAACTTACTGATTTTCCAAAATAAGGAAACCCCTAATATCGCGCATAACTACAAATATAAAACAATGTAACACCTTAGCTTATTGCGTGTAATACACGGAAATTTAATGCTGAGTTCATATTAATTACATATACAAAGTAAACTCATTGCTGCAAGGGCAATATACCCAGTAAGTCCAGCCATTATTCACATGTTTCGCGCCAAAGCTTGCGTCTTAAATTAATCCAACGCTTAGCAGTTTCTGCTTCGGCAGTTAGTAAATAATGCAATAATTTAATCAACAAGACCCATGGGTGCTTAGGTATTTATGCGGTGCACGTGAGTCTTAAGTCCCACATTTGGTTGCTTTCTGCTAAATTCGAACAACACCAACGTGTTTCAAAAGCCAGCATGAAATCCGCTTAAGAAGCAGAACGTCTGTAAGTCAATAATTAATGAATTTCCTTCGGGGATATGGAGAATTACATGGAGTTCCATCACACGTATGTGTTTACATCTCCATATCAGCGTAATAAAATATGTATGAAAATTCGTGTGCAATAATAAATTTGTGTGCATGTGTGTGTGTGTGTGTGTGAGGTCAACGTTAATAAAGTCAATACTTTCGGCGGTTGTCATTGGTAACTAATTTAATGGATTTATGGTGAGGTGAAACCTAAACCAAGTACATTTGTGGGCATATAATTATTTTTAATTTATGGTTTTCTTTTTTCTGTTTTTTAATGAAACAATAACAGTACAATGTAGGGAATGTTTGACTGAACATCGAACAGCAAGATGTGTCTGCCAAATTACCATTATTTTTTTTTCGTTTTTATTTAAAACAAGGTTTTTGTTCTCAACCGGATATATCTATGAATTCCTCTATACTTTTGTAGAACAACAAACGAGATAGCAACAGCAATTGGTTACGATCTTACAGCAAACTCTGGTTTAATATTAATTCATATTCCGGGAGGAGTGAAGAAAACATTACAGATGGATTTTTTTTTTTTTAATTCAGTTTTTTATACAATTTTACGACCAGCGGTTCTTTGATTTGCTAGTTGTAAAGATGAATTTCAGATTTTTATGAAATTTGACTTTACGATAAATCAGCGGAGATAAATATGGAAACACATATACCAAAAGGTTCGGAATTAACCAATGTTGAGATATCTGTCTATAGAGCTTGGTATGCATATTGGCAGGTTTGAATGTAAAATTGGCGAAATCGGATAATAAAATACACTTTATATTTTTGCAAGTATAGAAATTGGACCGAAACCACGGCCACCTCTCAAATCGCGATATAATTTGCACAAATTAAATATGTGCGTAGGATGAAGTTTGACAAGGAAATTCACATAATCGAAAAAATTAAATATCGTTAGTTTACATAAATTAAAAACAAAAATTGATATTTCTGTAACTATAAAAGGTAACTTGCTCATATTTCATATACACATTTGAGTTGAAGAAAAATCATGGCACCTCCCAACTCACCACAGATACGTATCATACTAAAACTCCATGTTATCTAGAAGATTGCTGACTGTGGGGGAAAGATGGTATTTGTATCGTGACAGAGGTTGGGAGAGAATGTCCACAGGACGGTGTGCTCTCCCACCTCTACTGTGGTTTTTGGCAGTGCTACGAGAATACAAGACTTCTCCATATCGAAGCTTACGCGTATGATGTTCGTGTATGAGCGTCAAGAAGATCTCTCCGGGAGTTCTGTGGAAACTTGCAGAGAGCCCTTGATAATTTGATGTCTGTCGTCCGGTACTTAGGTGCGTAAATATGTGAGACTTTCCCAGGAAGCGAAATGATAGAAATGATTGATAGAAAAACTGCTAGGAAAGCTCATGTCGAATAGAATGTAAATCGATCATTGAAAGTTTCTGGGAATCTTCGGAGAACCTTAAGTAAAGCTTGAGAGCTGAGATCAGCTATAGTATGTTTGGTTTATACATAGCCCTATTCAGTTCAATCTTCACGTATTCTGCTGTACTCGTAGTTTGGCGGCCTAGATCTATGGTTTTTGATTTTTGCGTTAAACAGACTACAGAGGTGAGTATGTATAGACATAAAGAGCGTCATGAGCTCGACCTCAATACTTTATTGGACTTCCTACTGATGGGCCTAACGATCCTGTGTATGGTTTACATTATTTTTGCTTGTGACGCGACGATGCGAACTCCGGGCACAGAAAGTGGTTTGGAACGCTGTCAAAGAAATAGCCATTATTTTTGCCCCCAAATGACAAACGGATAGCGAGAATATCTTTTAGTAGAAAGTATAAAAGTGAACAATGGAGAGATACATGTACTCCTTTGAGAGGCTGAGACAGAAAATGGAACTGGAGCTGGTTGGCACCTGAATGGCGATTTTAGATGCTTTTTTGCCTTAGCTACAGTGACAATGGTTTACTAATCGGAGATATTCGCTATACACAAGGTAGCGGACTGGATAATTTGTGAAAGATGGAGTGGAAGCCTAATCAAAGTCTGCAGATACAGCTAATCTACACTGGGTATTAAAGAACGGCGAATTGTCTAATAGCGGGTTATTTGTAGACTCCATTGGACCGCAGTCAATTATAGGGTAATGTATAGCAAGGACGGCCAGGTGCATCAAGGATGTCATGTACATGACGCATTAGGACTGTTGGTGCACTACCGATACCAGCAAAATAACCAACTGCTCCTGAAAAGAACGGACAGGGTGGTGGCGAAACTCCCTCCTTTTTACACAGGACAAGGAAGAAGTTACGAGCCCTAGTTGGGTTGATAGCAGGACAAACTCCTCAGAGATAACACATGGTCACTATTGGTATCATCGATGACCTGATGTGGATATCTTGCCCCGAGAATGAGGATAGAACATTACCTCTGGACTGATAAGCTTTTGCTTGGCTGAAATGGAGCACAGTTGTGTCAAATATATTGAGAATGGAAATCGTTTGTCGTTTATTTATTTATCGAGAAGCTTCTTTGATTCATAAAAGAGGCAGGAGGGTTTGTCAATAAATTCACATTCTCATCTCTCTCCATATTTTTCCCCCTATCCTTTATTCTTTTCATCCCTCCCAGTCCTTAAGCGCAACTACGACTGAGTGCTTGAAACCATTCATTTCTTTTTTTAATTATGTCTACTTATATAAAGCAATATGTGTGCAAAGATGTTATATACATTCCACAATTTTCCTTTAATTATTACCCCCCCCCCCCCCCCAATAGTCTCTTATATTCTCATTAACTTTTGCTTCATCGGCAAATGACAGCTACAGATTATCCATATGTCCGAAGTTATGAATTAAAGTTTGAATGGCACTCAAAAATACATGCAAACATACATATGTATGTATGTATACTTAAATATTGGACATCCGCACTTTTCTACTTACTTTCTTAATTTCATTTTGTTTTTTTTTTTGTTTTTGGTTTCGATATTCACTGTTGGACTTGTGGTTTTCATATGAACACTTACATATGTATTTACAAATATGTATGTATGAGTATGTACATGTGTATGTATATAAATACTTGCTTGGCTTCGTTTTTGTCTGCTTCTGGTAACAGCTTGTGAATTTTTTGATATTTCAGAAATTCTCTGAAAACATTGAGCCCCTGCCAATCGCACTGCCAGCTGCTGTTACTTCATCAGAGTCTCACCACAGCATAACCGCTTCGGTCTATTGAGTTCGAATTTCGAAAGTATGAATTCGTTCTGCAAGTACTTTGGAAATGATAACATTGCGGCTTGCGGCAAAGGCAAGATTTAAGGGTGAGGGATAGCAGCTCGAATGCAAAATGTAAATATACTGGCGGTATTGAAGGATTATTGACAGAAGCTTGATGTCAATGGAAAACGTTAACGAATTTATGTTTTAAGAGAAAAATCTACACATATATTTGTGCATACAAATCCAAGAACTCTCTCTCGTCAAGTGCATTATAATGAACACATATGTACATATATATGTAACAGTTACTTGTTCAAATTTGGTACAACCTAATTGGTTTAATCGAAAGAAAAAAATGGAGTATTTCTAATTTCACTTTTGCAAGCAATATGCAAATGTTACTCATACGACCCATCATCATTCAATGCCTCCTCAATAGTTGTAAGTAGAGAAGTAGGGCCAAACGCAATTTGGACTAATTTTGGCCAAACGTTTTCAAGGCTTAAAACAGGGAATAATTAATTAAATTTTAAAAACACACATACTTTATTTTAATGTTTAAATTTAAAGAATTGTATATTTTCATGCAAAAATAACAGCCAATCGGCTTTTCACCTTCCAACCGATTCCGTGCATTGGCCTAAAGTTGGCATGCAGCGCGGAATAATTTTTCGCCAGACGATCAAGGTAGGGGCAAGAGATTAACTTAAAAACATTTTGTTCAACACAAAACATTTGGAAAATATCGAAATTTCTTAGCAGCAGATTTTAATTGAGAAAAGTGTCAAATTCGTTATGTAATGAATAATTGATTTCATTATTATTACTGCAAATTATATCCTTATCATATAAATTCGAAAGGCTGATTTGGCTAAAGGCGCCTTTAATTTTGCTTCACGAGATGATGGCCTTGGCAGCCAATGCTCAAAAACTTTTAGTACTGATATTAATACCAGTATCTAAATAATAATAATAATAATAATATTTTGCTTCAGCTGAAACTAAACCGAAACGTTCTTTGGTGGCCAAACATGGAGAAGCCGAAGCTGTTTCGCCGTTCTGCAGTTATAAATAAAGCGGCATAAACGAGGTTTTGAAATTTTCATTTGTTAACTACGCTGTTTTAACCTTGAAACCTTGAAACCTTGCTGAAACTTGAAAAAAATAAGGCTTAAGATATGCCTAGATACAGCTATGTCTATGGACATTTTTTATAAATTTATATAGAATATCTATCATTACTTATCCAAGCAAACATAAAAATGAACGAGTTCGTATTTTATTTTATATTCATCTATTAATATATTTACTAATTAGTTTGAAACCCAAATTTTAATTTATTTTATATTAGTTTATTTTCAACTCTAATTCCTATCACCAGTGGTGAGGGGTGAAAATTTTTTTTAAATATTTGAAATTTCAGAGACAGTAATCAGCCGAAATATGGCAGAATATTTTGATGTCTACTTCTCCCCACCAGTGGTAAGGGATAGAGATTTCTAAAATATTTACGTTTCACATTTGAAGCAATATCATCTATTACCCCCACTGGAGGTAAGGAATAAATAGACAAATCTGCTGCAACATTCTGAGAAAGTAAGTAGAATTAGTAGAGTCTATCTCCATTTTTATTCACTGTTTTGGCTCTCTATTAGGATATAAGAAAAAGGTACCCAAAAAATTGTTAAACGGAAAATCTATCCGCAATTTTCAATACCAGTTGAAAAACTCGAAAATTACCCCTTTGTAGTTACTATCGCATTATTTTGTAGATTACTAATATATGAGAAGTGCGCGTGGATTTTGACCGATTTTCAAAAACTATGCTTTTCGAGTTGCAATGTAATGTGGTTTGGTCTGATTGTTTCGAATACATATACATTTGCTCTAAAGTAAACAGTACTATAGCCACTTTCCAAGAACTCACATCTCCCATTATCCAACCCAGAATTGAGGAAATTTTTTTATACATACTTACCAAAATATAATTTTTTTGATATTCGTAAATCACCATTATGTAGGTGGTTATTATACGATTTTGTAGAAGCAGAGAAGATAGCCATTAGCCGTCCATTAAGTGATATATTTATTTTGCCAGATTGTGAGGGAATCTTGACTCCTAACCATTTCAATAACGTGCGAATCCGAAGAGAAATTTTTTTGCGGAAATAATGGAGAAATACGCAGAATATGAAAGACTAGCTTTTGGAAAAGTTAAATTAAGGAGTATCTGGCTCATATGCTAACGTATCCAAAATAATTAATGGGGCCACAGTCGTGAATGTCCGCGCAATTAGTGGTTGTGTGTGACACAAGTATTTCAAAGAATAGCAAGCAAGTCGGAAAATCGAAGTTTTAATGCCAGAAATCGACAAAAAAAGAAGTGTGAACATACAAGCGAGCGGTGAGTTATGAATTGCCGAACATCAACTGGATCCACCGGGGCATGTGATGATAATTTTTTAACAATTGAACATCTTAAAAATACAACGCTGCTGTATAGTCTCAACAATGCCATAGAACGATAACCTTACCTTTGAACTTAATTTAAGTTGAGGTGAATGACTGATGACGCCGACTAGTTAACTTACATGACTGTGCTTTCCGATAAACTAATTTTATAAAATATTCATATATAGTAAGTAAGTTATTATTTTGGCTACGAAGGTTTTAAGTTTAAATCTGTTTTTCTTTTCAATTTATTTCGTCGTCGATTGGCTGAGAAATTGTATTTGTACTGTTTTTAAAACTGAGCAACTAGTTTTAGAAAGTAAAATTTCATTGTCAAACTAATATTAGTATTGTTAGAATAGATAGCATCGTCATAAACAAAAATGTTTCTGGTAAATATTCTATGAGAAAGATAGCACAAGTTTTAGGTAAACATCAGCTTGAAAAACGATAGCCTTGACTCGAACATCGGTAAGAGAGTATAACTTTCTTATTTGATCGAATTTCTCTCGGTTTTTTCCTGTTTATGGGATATCCTCAAAATCACAATCACAGATATAAGCCTATATTTTGGATTACAATATTATTAGAAGTTTTCTAGATCAGCATTTTCTTTATATAACACAAATTTAGTAGATACAAAGCATTGAATATAATTATAAAGTAGGTGTATTTGTATCCAGAAAATTTGCCAACCACTCCTTTAGCACATTGCAACCACAATCTCTTTTCGCTCGCATACTTATTTTCGCAATTTACAAAATTACTAGAGGCAAGCTAAATCTGACATTTATTTATATAAAAATGCCGTGTATAATTTATGGTCCTCGAAAGCAATTTATTCTAGATCACACGAAAATAACTTGTACTTTTGTAAACAATCTACTAAAGAGATAGTTGTTCATTCATATTATATGTATATAGGGTCTTGCAATAGGGACGCACAAAAGTAAACCGATAGTGACAGCAAACGACGCCATATTTTTTCCCGCTCTTTTGACATTTCTCTTCAGTAAGGTTTGCCATTTCATTATGGAAAGATAAACGATCCAACAACGAGTCGAAATTATTAAAATTTACTACCGAAATTCGGAGTCAATGGCCTCAACTTAAAGCGCTAGTTCCAATTTATGGTCGTCGTCATTTCTGGCTGAATGGCTTCGTCAATAAGCAAAATATGCTATATTGGACAGGCAGCAATCCACACGTACTCCATGAGTCAACATTGTATCCCGAAAAAAATTACGGTTTGGTGCGGTTTATGGGCCGGCGGCGTCATTGGGCCATACTTCTTCCGTGATGATCAAGACCGGCACGTTACTGTGAATGGGAATCGCTAACGCTCAATGATAACCAAATATTTTTGGCCTGAATTGGATGATATGGACTTGTACAATATGTGGTTCCAACAGGACGGCGCCACAAGCCACACAGCGAATGTCACAATCGATTTATTGAAAACCAAGTTTGGTTAACGTGTTATCTCACGAAATGGCCCAGACAATTGGCCGCCTCGGTCGTGCGATTTAACGCCGTTAGACTATTTCCTGTGTGGCTATGTCAAGTCTATGGTCTATGCCAACAAGCCAGCGACGACTTATGATTTATGCTTGAAAACCGTCGAAAATTGGGTTCAGCGTCTGGACTTCTGCAAGCGTGCCCGTGGTGCGCATGCAAAAGAAATCGAGTTCCATCTATAATGGCATCGAATGTACTTCCACAGGAATAAAGAATTTAATTCATATCCCAAACCGGTTTTTGTTTTATTTAAAAAAAAACTTTTGAAGCGTTCCTATTGCAGGACCCGATACATATACTTAATACTAGAAAAAACCGCCATAAATTTTCAAGCCTTTATTTATTTATTGGTACTCCTTTGCATATCTAACCTGAAAACGTGTTTCGGTTTTTGTCAGGTGGCAACACTCTCACAAATATAAGTATACAACTTGTCCTCGCTGATGCAAATCGACTTTTCAAGCAGGTGGCAACCATCAATACCGTGTAAGCTTTCTCCTCAGCGAATTAAATAGTTTGACAAACATATTTTAATATTTTAAATAGCTCGAGTATAATTTATGTAATCAAATCAACTTTCCACGTAGGTGACAACTCTTTTGAAAATATAGCTAGTTTTAGCCTTTTTCTCGGCGAAGCCAACCGTTTGTTACTGCTATTTTGATATTTTGCGTACCTCTGAACAATTTAATAAAATTTGACATTTCAAACAGGTGGCATTCTTATCCAAAATATATGTAAGAGCCTGCTGCTCACTGAGGTGTACCATTTGACACCCATGTTTTGGATATCTTTTATATAATTTAACTAAATTTGACTTTTCACAAATGTCTTGAATGTCAGTTATGACTTTTCTTTCCGCTACGCACCGCCTAACATATTTATTTTAATATTTCATGTAACTTATGTATATTATATTTAAACTTTACTTTTCAAAATAGGTGACACCCCTTTCCTCATCATAAAATAACTCCGTTAAAAAATCGTAATAATTGATGAAATCTGGTGTGGTGTGCTGTAAATTAAGCATTGCAACCTTTTTTTTTGTACTTTTGAAAGCGATATTCAATCTGCACGGCAATGAGACCTTCGAATCTGCCATTCAAGGAGAAGGGTTTATTTAAAAACTCATTATGAAACGCTTCAATTTGCCGACTGAGAATTCATGTAGCTGAATATTATTTTGTAAAATGCAATGATTATTCTTCGCTTGACTAAACTACCGCAGCTTCGGAGTTTAAATAAATATATAATAAATGGCACAGCTTGATGAGTTCATTGGCTGAAAATTTAAAATAAGTCCTGCATTATTTATGAGGAAGGATTTTAAAAATTTTCACACTGTCTGCAGCATTGCATTAGCAAAGTGTAAAATCATTTTATAAGCGGAAAACTTTCCTAATATTTTAGTTGTATTTATCATAACAAAAGTGTTTAGTTTAGCTTTTTAAACAATTATTTATTTATTAGTTTTATAATACTCGTAATTGTCTAGCTCCATTCAGTCGTTTTCCATTGTTATTTTTGTTTTCTAAATACCATGCAACAAATTGTCACAATCCCCATTATTTATTGTGCGACAAACAACACGACAACATTGCCAGTGTCAGAGTTTGCACGTATCAACTTTTAAAATTGTAAATAAAATTTAACTCATATCTACAGCTCGTAAATTTTGCTAACACAAAATATTACCCCACATATGCATTACAACAAAAAAAAAAATGAAAACATAAATATTTGAAACAGCTTGCATATGTTATGTGTTGTCAAAATATGACATAGATTTAATTGCTTTATTTATTTTTATTAAAGTGTTGGTAAAATCTGTCGGTGAAATAGAAGAGAAAAAAACAGAAAATGTGTACAAGACAAATAAATTAGTCATGCGCACAAATATTTATGAAAAATTAATAACAACAACAATTTTGTAAACAATGTGTGTGAGAACACTGTTGCACACTGGGGTATAAAAAATTGCTATCCTTAAATCAAGTTTCTGTGCGAAAGCGTCGAGAGTATTTTCTTTTTTATTTATGTTGACTTATACAAATTAAATTTAACTTGCGTCTGAATGGCGTTTAGATTTTCAAAATGGAATGCATTTAAATTTGCACAAGTGAAGAGTTCCAATGACAATAAATCACACTATAAAATATTCATTACCCAATTATTGCGTACTTTTAAAGGCATCGAGAGTACAAATTTTGTATTTGCAAAATGCAAATTTTATCCAAAAGAAATACATAATTTCAAGAAATATGTAAAAAGATTTATTTCACAAATATATAATTACATCATTCTGCACTGCTAATCTTCAAATATGTATATGACGTTGTATAGTAGACGCGGTTATATAGATTTTGTTACTGTAACTTTGATCCTTGTGGATGTTATTGTCTTCAGCGATAATGGTGTTGACTTTATCATTGGTAGTATTCGTATAACCATCACTAGCGCAAATATTAATAAATATCATTTTTAAACATGTAGATTTTTATTTACCGCCATGCAAAATAAAAATTTCTTTTTAGTTATTTTAACTATAATTTTATTAAAGCTTAAGTTTATCTTTCTCTTATGTTTCAAAGGTCCACTCGTTCACTCAGTAATGCCCATTTCTAACAAAAATCGTTAAGCGTGCAGAGATGTATTTGCATTGTAGTTGAAAAGTCAAGCCCTCCTCTGGTAGTCCATTACTAGTTTGTCATTCCCACGTCCACGTTCCACTTGTTCGTCTTTTCCATATATGTATGTATGTGGAATAATTTTGTAAGCAAAAGCTAACGAATGTTATAGTTAAAAGCTTCTGCTGCATATAAATCCCCAACACTGTAAAAGCTAAAGATAATAAAGAATTAATATTTATTAATAACATTTAAAGTTATTTATTTTAAATAAATTAGTATGATGAATTAACTTATTCGAATTCCACTAGTACTAAAAATATTCGTCTTCGCTACGGTTCGAAAAAAACAGGTTTTTATCGAATGTCCATTCTACTAATAAAATAACTTTCAACAGATATGCGTAAACAAAAACCGGCCAAAGTAGCACGTCTTTGCAATAGAGATTTCGTGGCTCGTATTGTTGTTGAATTTAACTCTGGTAACGAAGTCACGACATGACGCTTATATGAGAAAAAAAAAACATATTTAGGTACTTATATATAATGCGATAGCGACATGTAACAATGTGTATGCATGTATGTAGTTACATGCACTATTTTCTGACTAAATATTTCTTGATCACCTTTCAGTAGTTCCGAACTGGTCCTCCAATACAACTGCTCTACCACTATTACTGCTACTACTACTCGTGCCAGTTACGAGTACTACCACTGCACCTCCTAATTACTAGTAATACTACTATTCCAACAACTTCTACTACTGCTGCTAATTACCCCCACTACTACTGCAACTAGTAACTACTACTACCACTATCATTACGACTGCTACTGCTACTACTATTTTTTCTAATACTACTATTAATTACTACCACTATTTTTACTCATTTCTATTTCTTATTTCTACTAGTATTTTTAGTAATACTAGGCACTACTAATTACTTCTATTATTTTTAATAATTCCTACTGCTATTTTTACTATTGCTACTAGTTATTAATACTACAATTTTTACTCATTTATATTACTATTTTTCTTTCAACTACTATTTTTATTAATGCTACTACTAATTACCATTACTAATTTCTACCGGTATTTTTACTAAATTCTGCTAGAGCTTTTATTAATTTCTACTACTCTTTTTTATAATGCTACTATTAATTACTACTACAATTATCATTAATGTTTGGTGTTATTTCTGGCTTGCGCACTCGTGCTTTTTTTTTTTTTATATGAGAGAAGGTCGAAGGTCGAAGTCGACAAAGACGTGATCTGTGTCGATTATCTTCTCTCATGGATTTAGCAATGGTAGACTTGCCAGATCTTAAGCCACACTGAAAAGTTTCAAATGGTTTCTTCACGAATTCCCTCGAGAGCACCTCATGTATATGCAATTTTGGTATTAATTGCCTCTTATTTGACGACAAATTTTGTCAATTGAGTGGAGTGCAAAGTTCAAAACCATAACAGCAGTAGCTTGGCAATTCGAGTCTTTATTATGTTTACAATTTCATGGAGGCTTTTTATTTCGAATCAAACAAACAAACTTTGAAAAAGAAATTCGATTCGAACTTGCTCAGAATGCCAATAGTTATCAGCCAGCGGGATACTAACACAATTTGCATTTTGCATTTCGTGCTCTATACTTCTTTATAATTCTTCTTGTTCTTCTGTTTGATCTTGATATCAAACATAACACTTAGCCTCAAATGTATAAAATTCAACTTTCAACTTAACTGAAGCTCTGTACGAAAGCAACCGGGTATCGTGTCTATTTTGATCGAGTGCTAGAAATTTACTGGCGCGAGAAGTGGCTAGCATGCTGGTTAAGTAAAAAGAACAGTAAATTTGTATAATGTGATATCGCCGAAATCCTTACAAAAACCATAAAAAAAAGTATTCAAACTGATAGTGTTTCATCTAGTAAGTGTTTAGTGATATATTAATTAATTTAAACCCAATTTTGGTGACCATGCGGAGGTAAGCTGATCTGTTGGGTCCAAAAATTTGGCATACAAGGGAAGAACTCTAAACTCCATCATTCCTTAGCTCGGGCATTACTAGTCTTTTCCAGCATCATTGCATTTTTACCTGACCTGCAAAAATCAATCTGACGTTCAATTCAACAGCGTTTGCAAATTTAATATATTTGAAGCTATATTATTGTAAATTTAAAATCAAATCAAACACTATTTAGTGTCTTAGATTTTTAATAGAAATATTACCGTAAATCCTAATTTAAAAATTATTGAAGTTTCTATGTAAAAGCGAAAGTTTACAGAAGTACTAGATAAGATTTTGTGGTTGTGCCCAACTAATTCATATTTTCGATTCATTTATTGCTTTCTTTTTTCATCCTTCCAGTTCATTTAACTTAATTGTCGAATTAGAATTTTAATGTCGTAATTGCAATATTATAAATCGTACAATTGTTTTCCACTACGCGATGATTTGATTGCTAACCCTCATACTTTACAATCACTGGAGGCGTCTTTAATTTTCTTACCAGATAGCAGTCATTTCTAAAGCTGATACACTTAAAAATAATCACAAGAAAACAGTAATCACCCTCTATTTTTTACTTTAAAAGCAAATCACTAACAGTATTTTACAATGCGCTCCATGACGTATAAGTAATTTTTTTTTTACAAAAAAAAACAACAATTGAACACCTTTGGCGCTTCCTTAACGGAAAATAAATTTGTCATCAAAAGCATTTTGTAAAAATACCCATCAGCCTTACATACATATTAAAATACACAATGTAAAAATACATGTTTACATATTTGAACTCAAAAAGGCAGCATTCGCAGATCGAATATGCGCCACATACGTAGATATCAACCTGACGGAGCGCTCAATAAGGTGTGGAAAGCGAAATAAAATTAAATAGATTTGTAGAAATCACTGACTATCCGATTCAGCACCATCACCAATGCAAATAATATACATGAACGTACGCATGCCAAACCTTTCCTTTACTCGCAAGACAAACGGCAGAAAGGCAAATGGAAAAGAAAAAAAAATTGTCAGGACGACAGGCAGACGAAGCTCTAATCAAACAAGCAAAAAAAAAAGTATGCTATTGCTATTTGTCAATATGCAGCACCAAATATTTCCTTATATAATTCGCAAAACATATGTATGTTTATATAAGTATATATATATATATATATATTCCATCTGACAGCAGTGACTTAGCTTGAAAGGGCGACCCACTGAATTGCACAGCATAGATATGGTTGTATGAAAAACGCAAACATTAAGTAAATAAAAAAACGAGCTGATTGACGAACTTCTACTTTTAAGCGTGTACACAATATCGTAACTCAGTATTTTTCTCGACTTACTTTGGTAATGCTATTTCAACTGACAGCTATTTGACAGAGAAATACTTGGGTGGTTGGGGCCCAAAAAAAATGTATTCAAACAAAAAGAATTTTATATATTTGTAGATATATAGAAGGATGTCTTCATTATTATTTTTTATTCAATACAATCTAGATAGGGAGAACATTTATATATGTTTTATCTTTAATGCATTCCCCAAGCTTTAATTATTCCCAACAAGCCATAGTGAGTGCGAAAATTAAACTTTTGAAGGAATCGATAATTTAATCATGTTTTAATTTTTGACCAAAAGTATCCCAATATATTTTAATAGTTAAATACTTTCATAACAAACTCATTTACATTCCGTTGCAGAACAAATTGTTTGAAAGACTTATGTATAAATTTGCAAGTTCTTCTTGAAAGAGAAATTTAAAAAAGCGTCAACCTTACGTCATACAAATGTAGGAAAAGGCGCTTTGTTTGTCAATTTATAGTCACATTTATGCTAAAGCGTAGCTCCAAATTTGCAATTGTTTGATTGGTACTTTTTACTCTGTTTGTTCGTAGTTCTAATATGTACAGAAATCTCTTATTTTAAAGAAAAATGTATTAAAATATTAAGTTATCTAATTTATGTTGATTTTTTTAATTTTAAATATATTAGTTTTGAGCAAAATGAGATGTTAGAATCAAAGATGATGGAAATTTAAATTTTTAGAGAACGCATATATTCCTGCAACGTTCTCCCGCTATATACTCATACTCTAAATTTAAAAAAAAATATGACGGATCCGGAAAACTTGTATTTTACATTCATTCAACAATTGTATTTTTAATCACATTCAAAGTCATGCCTACGGGCTTATTTTATAGTTCGCTTTTTCAATTTTTACATTATGTTTTGTTAAACTAAATTAAAATAATTTAAATTTTTCTGATAATTATGAACAAGTTTCCTCACATAGGTATGACCAATATGACTAATAATGAAGTATGTAAATCGCTTTCTAGTAGCAATGACTTTCCATTCGATAGTTTTGACAAAGAGGAGGGTGATCTGTTAGAAAGTTGTTTGTCTCAATTAAGAAATGGTAAGAATAATATCCTTAATAAAAAAGAAGATTTAGTAGATATAGTAGAAGCTTCAGTCCAGGATTAATTTAAAAGAATAAAATTAATTTGAATGAAGTAAACGATAGCTGTGAGCAGGTGCAGTTTAAAGATATATATTTTTAAATCTAATTCATCCGGTAATGAAAGGGTTTTGTGAATAAAAGTGTTTAAGTTGAAAATAATTTAGTTTTACCATTGTGAAGGATAAAGCGATGTCAAGGTTTATTTATACATTCATTATGTACTGAAAAACAATTTTGTTCCCGCAACCGAAAAATGTCATATTTTTAAATAAGATTTGCTCGCTATTCTTCAAAATTTTGTATTCAGTTTTCCATAGTTCGTCTATACATTCTCATAAAAAAAAATCAAGTCAATCCGTTAAATAGTTTTGTAGCTACCACATCCGCCAATTTGAAAAATGCAGTTTCGAGAACAACGCTATTGAAGTTAATTGATTAAACGATTTCACGAGACTACTTTAGAGGTTCAACACTAACAATAAATTAATGAAAGAAAAATCGATTTTTCACCCGCTAAATCAGACGCCTCCCTTAATGAACAACTGAATGTAAAATTTAGAGGCGACAGCAGCAAGGTGGCAGCTTTGGAGACACTATATATAGTATGATTTTAGTTATTTTCAGAATGTTTAGAGACGTGTTGGACTTATGAAAATTCATTGGAACATTGAGTAGTACTTCGTTTCAATTATAAAAGTAAGCAGCTCTCACGTAACGATCTGTTTCACGATAGATTATATCTAATTCGAACCATAATTGATACACTTAACAAGATTTTCGGAAGTATATCTAAAGAACAAGCATTGTGCGTAGATGAGAAAATGCGATCTACTCAAATTTGTAGCTTAATGAAATAATATTTACCCAACAAACGCAGAAAATTGTAATTAAAATCTTTATTTCATGCGATACTACTACTTTTGCCCTTCAATATACTATTCGCTGGTTTCGAAACAAAATACGATTTTTAAACTTTGATAAAGACCGAATTTGTAAATAAATATATTTTATTAACAAGCTATAGTAAAGAAAATTTACTATAGTGGAAATGGATATAGAATTCAAAGTATGCAAAACTCAAAAAATTTCTTAATTAAAACACCATATGAACTCTTTCTTCGAATATATTTTTTAACGCTTTTTATGGTTCGCCTTTGAGCATCCGATTTACCTGCATGCGACTGACCTCTAATGGTATTCGTCAAAATCAAGAACCATAATTGATATTTCATTCATATTTTTAATATTTGAAGGATTTAAAATGTTAGCTCAATTTTGATAAAAAGAAATATAAAAACGTACGTCGAGTTATTTTTTTTTTTTTTTTTTTTTTTGATCACAAATAATAAAACTCGTTTTCAATTCATATTATTTCGCTTTGATAATGGTTGCTTATTTTTTGTATTGCTACATTTTGATTCAAAATAACCATCGATTATCAAAAAAAAATCACTGCATGTATACATATATATGTATATATATATATATATATATATATCTCATATCATATATCCTATATTTCAAATTTACGATTAAAAAAATTCGCATACTATTAGTGTGTTATTATTTGGTTCTGTAGAAAAAAAATTAACAAAAACAAAGCTCAAAAGTAAATTTTTATTTCTGAGCGATAAAACAACGCTCACGAAAATAAAACTCAAAAATTATAAAACCATTGTTTTGTGTGACTAATGAAATTATAGGAATAAAATTACCATTATTTTTTGGAAAAAAAAATATTAACAGAAATATTCAAAAATAAAATTTGAAAAATTAGTCTTATCATCGAAAAACAAACTCGTCATATGATTTTTTTTCTGAGCGAAATCGAAGTTTATTCTTAGTTAAAATTTTTAGATATATCGACAGCGAAGAGAGATATTCACATATATATATATATTCAAAACTGCTTTCCGATAATTGGAACCTTTTGAATTATTTCTTTGAAATTACAAAAAAAAAATAATCATTATTTGCGGACCCTGCTCAAAATCACCGTCATAATTCAGTTAAAATTTTAAAATATGCACCAACCCATATTAGGTATCCAAACCAACTCACACAATAACGAAAATTATATGTAAATCTCTTTCTAGTTTGATTCGATTCAAACAGTGAACCTCACACTAACTAACACCAACGAACCACACCACGAACACCACCAATATGAACGAAATCAGCAAAATTTCCAAAAACTATCAATGAACCGTTCGCAAATAAATAGTTGCCAAATCACATGCTCCTGGCAGTTTCAAACTCGACTGGCCAATTTGAATTGATTCTATTTGCTAAATTGGAATATTTCCGAAGGCTAAATACGGACCCAATTCGTTAGCTCCCTTAGTTTGATTGCATACAGTTACTGCCTATTTTTATTGAATCGATGTGCATATACATACATAAATATTTGCACAAATCTATCTACCTGCTCTTATGAAATTGATTGTTTAGAGGTTTTCGCTTTTGAAATATTTCATTGCAGCAGATAAATAGAATGTGTAAATATATTCTGTATTGTACAATTCAATACAACGAAGTAGAGACCAGCTGTTTGCGAATGATTCTGTACACAAAAGTGGTTGCCGCTATTATTATATTTTGAGTAGAGTGAGCGACAGGGATTGAAATATGGTAAGAGCTTAGTGTAAATATAATTTCAAGGTAAATGCACAGGCACTATATTAGCATATGGACATCACTGCAGGGGCCAATAAAGCGTGCCAAATGTAATCAACAAAGACATTGTATTTTGTATTTTGAAAAAATAAGGTGAAGCAAGCTTGCACAGCTATAAGCCAATGCTAGTAACAATTACATATCAACATATGTATATATGGTCCTATATTGTATTAGAAAAGTATAAATAAATGCGCTAGGTGGCGCTAGAGGCGATTTATGCAGCAAATCTCTATTTATGATCCGATTTTGATGAAATTAAGAATGTATGTGATGAAAAATATTTGTATGCAAAATATATCCGCTTGATGGCGCTAGAATCGAGTTATTCCGAAAATCAGTATTTCGATATTGATTATATTAGAAAGGAATAAATAGATGCGCAAGGTCTCGCTATAGGCGAATTGTTCTGCAAACCCTTTGTTCTTGATCCGAATTTTATGAAACTAAGAATGTATGTGACGAGAAATATTTGTATGCAAAATATATCCGCTGGATGGCACTACAATCGAATTATTTAGAGTATCAGTATTTATGGTCCGATATTAATTATATTAAAAAATTATAAATAAATGCGATTGGTGGCGCTAGAGGCCAGTTATTCAGCAAATCTCTATGTATGATCCGATTTTGATTGAATTTAGAATGTACATATGTGACGAAAAATATGTGTATACCAAATTCTAAGAAGATATAAGGCTGGTGCAATAAATATATTTTTAAAAAATATT
The DNA here is from genome assembly GCA_951828415.1 of Anomoia purmunda. Lineage (NCBI taxonomy): Eukaryota > Metazoa > Arthropoda > Insecta > Diptera > Tephritidae > Anomoia > Anomoia purmunda. The sequence goes on along the minus strand of OX639997.1, from coordinate 47,526,150 downwards.
GATATGATAGATGGCGCTAGAGGTGAGTTATGCCGCAACCCGTATGTTTTTGATCTGATTTTGATGAAATTAGAAACGGATATTTGGGGTGCGAAGGGAAGTGATAATAATAATGTAATAATTTCGGGATTACCCGATTTCTCTGGATATTTGGCTGAACTTTTCCTACAACTTGCGGTAAGCGTCTTGATATTGTAACACAAATTGAGGGGCCTATAGTTTTATGCCGGTTCCGAATGGAAGTGATTTTTGAGGCACGTTTTTGGCATAGCAGAAATATACTCGGAGGTTTGCAGGTTCCTGCCTATTAAAAAAAAAAAATTTCTATAATTGTGGATGTTACTTTTATTTGAAGTCGGGACCCACCGAATGAAGCGTGTACACGCTAAGCACTCGGCTATAGCGTCGACCGACAAGAAGTACTTTTACGAAAGCTGAAAACGCTAGATGGCGCTAAAATAGAAAATTCGTACTTATGGCCCGATATTGACGATATTAGAAAAATATGCTGCGGGTGAGATTAAAAATGCGTTTATAGTCCGACTTAGACTTATTTCAAATGTGATAAACTTTGTGTGGCTAAAAATAATATCATTTAGTCACAGTTGAGATAAAGATAGGCCTTAAGTTAGTTGCTGATACTTTTGGCTGACATCCCATAAAAAATTATGTCAAAAATGTGCTACTAACTTTAGAATCGGCTTCATCTTTACTGTGACTATGGGATATTTTTATTGTTAATTCTTTGAAGCTGCATTTTAGCCATAAAAATTGTCTGCAATTATATCGAAACGTAGTAAGCAACGCAGACAGAGGGGCGAATATTTAACCGCGGCTAAAAAAATTCATGTATATCATAAAGAGCAGCAAAGTTTAATTAACTCTATTTAAGTTCTTCTTTCAAATGTGCACACATACGAAGCATCTACAAACCACCTATTTTGAAAGGAAACTAAAAGAGAGCACATAACATGCACACCCTGCCTTATCTTTCGCACATCGCTATCTCATTTAACCCTAGAAAGATAACGTACGTCGAAACGACGTACACATTTTTTTTTTTACGCTCTCACACTTTTATTTGTTTACTGAGTAACTTCTTGCGCTCATTTATCTCAGTCGGAAGCAGCAGCTTATTGGTGGTGGTTGATTTTTTGCGGTGAGTATTTTCTTATCTGAGTTATGATCAAATCGTACGTCGAAAAGACGTATCGTTATCTTTAGTGTGACTTTTTGGTTTTTCAATCGCATGTATGTTTTATTTGCTTTTTTGTGTTCGGCTTACTCGATTAGTGATTGGTTCTTGGTTTTTAGATTTAATTTGCTAAAATATATAATGGCATCTTCAAATTCACTTGATGGCTCACAAATAGCTGCTCTTTTGGAAGAGTTAGATAATGAATCGATTTCATCTGATCAAGGAAGTGAAACGGAGGATGTAGTACTAGAAGACAATGTTCAAAGTGATTTTGAAGATCAGTTCGTTGACAGTCCAAATGAGATTATGACGGGATCTGAAACACCTGATACATGACAATTACTTCTGATGGACGCATTATAACAGATTCCGTACCAACGCTAAGGAGTAAAAGTGGACACTGTTGGAGTACAACGAAAGGAACTAGTTCTTCCCGATACGCAATGATAAACATAGTTCGAGCTGCAAGAGGACCTACTCGGCAGAACAAATCGTTTTATGAACCTCTGGAGTGCTTCAACATATTTTTTACGGATGAGATTATTTTAGAAGTGGTTCGCTGGACAAACACTGAAATTATACAAAATCGTCGTGACGATATGACTTCTGCCACATTTAAAGAAACAAACGTCGATCAGATACGTGCTTTAATTGGAATACTAACACTGACCGCCGTTTTAAAAGACAATCACCTTACTACTGAAGAATTGTTCAATGCATCATACTGTGGGACAAGGTATACGGCTGCTATGAGCAGAGACAGGTTCGACTATCTGATCAGGCATCTAAGAATGGAAGACGAAGCATTACGCCCATCACTTCGACCAAACGATGCATTTACTCCTATCAGAAATATATGGAATATTTTTGTGTGTGGCATACAGCCAACAAATATTTTTATAAAACAGTGCCAATCTAGCTACATCCCTGGCTCACACACAACAATCGACGAACAGCTTTTGGGATTCCGTGGACTGTGCCCTTTTAAAATGTTTATTCCTAATAAACCGAAAAAGTATGGAATCAAAATACCTATGATATGCGACAGTTCTACAAAATATATGTTTAATGCAATTCCGTATCTTGCAAAAACAACCACAACCAGCAATCTTCCTTTAGGTGAGTACTATGTAAAAGAACTTTCACGTCCTATACATGGTACATGCAGATGCATTACCTGCGATAATTGGTTCACATCGATCCCACTTGCTAAATATTTGTTAAGCGAGCCCTACAAATTGACTCTTGTCGGCACCGTTAGATCAAACAAACGTGAAATACCCGAAGAAATGAAAAATTCACGAGCCCGACCTGTTGGAACTTCGAAGTTTTGCTATGATGGCCCTTTAACCCTAGTTTCATACAAGCCAAAGCCATCGAAAATGGTATACTTGCTGTCATCTAATAATGAAAATGGTACTATTGATAACACAAGTGGAAAACCAGATATGATATTGTACTACAACCAAACGAAAGGGGGGGTAGACACTCTGGATCAAATGTGTTCCGTAATGTCGTGTTCGCGAAAAACTAATAGGTGGCCGATGGCAGTTTTTTATGGCATGCTAAATATAGCATTCGTTAACTCATATGTAATATATTGCCATAACATGATAAGTATTAACCAGAAACCTTTAACACGTAAAGATTATATGAAAAAACTCTCTGCTTCGCTAATAAATCCATGGATGAAAAAAAGACTTGAACTACCCACATTGTCAAGAACTTTGCGCAACACTATTGAAGTCGCTTTAGAAAATTCCGGCGACGGAGTCAGTGCTACCCAACAAGAAGACCCAATTGATATTGGGAATGATCCCGAAGGTAGTAGCAATCCGAAAAAAAGAAAATACTGCGGTTTTTGTCCTTCCAAAATAAGACGCATGTCGAAAAAAGAATGTGTTAAGTGCAAAAAGCCCGTGTGTGGGGAGCACCAGAATCAAGTTTGCAACGCGTGCATATAATATTGCTTGACTTTATTTTTTTTTGTTCTAAAACAATATACAAAGAGTTATTTTGTAAACAAAATAAAAAAAATTTGTTAACCTAGATTTAAGAACGAAAATTGTACCTTTTTCTGAAGACTGCCTTATTTTTGCTACTTTTTATGAACAAAAATGAATTGCTTTATAAAATTTGTATTATCTTTAATTTTATGATTACATGTTTCAAAATGGACTGAAAATGAACGAAATAAATGATCTCAGTTAAAAAACAAACAATTTTTATATTTTTAGGAAGCTTAAAATCCATTAAAAGGAGATACGTCATTATGTCGTATCGTTATCTTTCCAGGGGTAAAAAATAACGTTATCTTTCTAGGGTTAAAGAAAGTTTTCTTCATCCGCTTTTATTTTTACAAGGGAATTGCGCGCCATTTTCCTTCACACATATATATTATGAAATTAACTGACTTGTTGATTGCACTTCCTTTCAAATACTGAAGAGCACATAAAATTATACTTCACTCCTTTTGTACAATTCCCTTTGACCCACTCAGTTGCTCGGTAACATCACAATAGCTCAGCTCTTACTTTGCCTTCGAATGCTCAATATGATGGGATACTAAGAAAGGGAATGCTACACAACGAAAGCTAAAAATTATAGCACTTGCTTTATTTTTGAAAGACGATTCAAATTTGCTCACTTTTATGAGCTCGAGTAAAAGGTACAAACTTAGAAAACTGACCGCAGCGATAAGTCAAATATAGTGTTGCAAAATAAACAAAAACAAACGAAACTAAGCAAATATTTCTTTAACCTTACATATATTTTTCGTGCGTAAATAATAACAAAAACCACACGCATATGTACATTATATAAGTATGTATATATAAAACTATTTTGCCTACAATATTTTTCGTATACTTAGAGTGGTCTATCAGAATATTATCACTTAAGTGGTCACCGTTTTTAAACTATAAATTGAAAGTGTTTGCCACATAAATAATCGGTAAACACCAAAGTGTGAAATGCAGACCGACTTGTCATATGTGCAATAATGTTGCAAAGTCATTCGGTGCACTTTCATTATTTACTAAGCAAACAAGTTTTGAGTTTGGTTAGAAGAATTATGCAAAATGTTGTATTGCAAGTGCAATATATTACACATTTACAAAGGCACCCCCACATATATTCACGGTATCCATTGCTGTAAATATCTGCAGAGGCAACTTATCGCTGGAATTATTACAACTGTGCTAGACTTATTTAATATTTAAATCAATTTTAACTTCGTAGAGTAAATTCTTGCACTCAAATTGAAACAAATAAATTGTACTATGCATAGTGCATTGCAATTTATATTAGCACAATTTCTAACTACGCTAAACTGCGTGTGATTGATTTCGACTCGCTTTTTTAAGTAAAACTTCTTTAATCGCATGATAGGGATTTTTTATATCGCGTAACATACTACTAACTGCTACTTATAACTCGTACTATTTTACTAGTGCAACTGCTAATAATAAGTAACACTTTTTTACTAATGATACTACTAACTTTACTTATGCTACTACTAAATGCTACTAACTACTATTTGTTCTAATCTCTACTTCTAATTTTACGCATTTCTACTTCTATTTTCACTAATGGTACTACTAAATACTACTACTATTTTTACTAATTTCTAATATTGTTTTAACTAATACTACTACTAAGTACTACTAACAACCAGTGGCGTAACAATAGGGTGGCATGGCTGGCAAAATGCCACGGGCCCCCGACCTAAGAGGGCCCCGGCCCAAGAGGCCGCGAGCGCAAAAATAATTTTTTACATTGTACCTGAGTATTTTATTTTATTTGAAAAGTATATTTTTATAAGTTCTGCTTAAAATCCAAAGTGAGACAACTAAAGTCCATAATACAATTTCAAGTTAATCGTTAAGCATTTCAACCAACCTAAACAAAAAGATGTTGATTCATTTTTAGAGATGTACACGTTACCCGTGACGAGTAATTTTACGTACTTATGACCGTCAAAAAACTGTCAATCAAAATACCGGTAATTACACATCTCTATTCATTTTAGAACGCATCCATTGATTTCTACATATTCTGTCGCGGTACGTTGGCAACGCGGGTGAGTATTGACGATCAGGGAGTTCCCCTTTTTGCTTTCATTTTTTTCGTGGCGCTGCTGCTAGGACGAGCTAGCAACACTATGTTAGGGGAATTCCGGATTTGATATTTTTTTATGAGGGCTCTACTGAGTGCGTATTCTTTGTGTGATTATTTTTGTTAATTGGTGATTTGTATCTTTGATTTTTGTGGCAAGTAAAGTTGATTATGAAAGTTAGATATTAAAATGTCTAGTTCCAGAAAATATTTAAGTGGGAGTGAAAAACGAAAGAGAAAGAGGGAGACTGAAGAAAAAAATAAAAAGCTACCTAAAATTAGTCAGTACTTGAAAAATGATAACTTAAATAATGAAAAGTCGAGTGAACAGTGCTCCAAAAGTGAAGAATTCGACCTTACTAAAAGTATACCAGAATTATCAGACACAGCACCCAACACCAGTGACTATCCAGACCCAGAACAACCACAACAGGGTACTAGCAAAAATCAAAGAGAATTATATTTTAGCATGAACAATATTGTATCTTCGCCATATGTTACTGATAAGGGTAATTTTAAAGAGCTAACTGATCAAGTGAAGAGGTTCGTGATTGAAAACGGACATTGTATACCTAAGGGCCCTTTCTTAAAAGATAGCGACAATAGATCTTTTCTAGAAAAACATTACTATATTGTTTCCAAGTCTGGCGTGGAACTTGAACGTACATGGCTATCCTATTCTTTAATACTTCAGAAGGCGTATTGTGAACCGTGTTGGTTATTCGCAAATCGGGCATCTAAGAAAATACAAAATGTTTGGATTGAGGGCTATGACGACTGGAAACATATTGTAGATGACATACAAAGACACGAGGCATCAAAAATTCATCTGGATTCCTGTCTTACGTATCAACAGTGGCGGCTACATGGAACACTCGATGAAGAGCAAGAGTCTATGATCAAAAAAGAAAAATTTTTTTGGCGCCAAGTACTTTCTAGGCTCCTTGATGTTACTCTGACACTTTCAACGTGTAATTTAGCCTTTCGTGGCCACAGAGAAAACGCAGATAGTAGTGATCCAAGCTCCAAAGGAAACTTTTTGAGTATTGTTGAGTTATTAGGAAAATACGACCCGATTTTACGAGAATTGTTAAGTAAACCAAAGGGCCAGATAAAATACTTAAGTCCAAAAATACAAAATGAGTTAATTTCTGTCCTGGCTCTAAAAGTAGAAAATGCACTCATAAATGAAATAAATGCTGCACCATATTCTACTCTATCATATTCGATACAACTCAAGATATTTCAAAAATTGATCAAATGTGTGAACTTTACCGTTATTGTATGATCGAAAAAGATGATAATGGGATCCCAAAGGCACTTGTCATTAAAGAAACATTTTTAGGATTTCATGAAGTTAAGGATCAAACTGCCTTAGCAATGTCCAAGCAAATTATTAAATCCATAAATGACAAAAATATTCCTCTAAATAAGTGTCGACGACAAGGATATGATGGTGCTAACACAATGAAAGGGACTTATGGTGGAGTTCAAAAACTCATAAAAGATGTCGAGCCAAATGCCGTATATGTTCACTGTGCTGCTCATAATTTAAATCTAGTACTCAATGATGCAGTGAGAGAGGTTATTGATATGCAAAATTTTTTTGAAACAGTTCAACAAATTTATAATTTTTTTGGGCATAGTATCAGAAGATGGAATATTTTATCAAGTTTTATATCTAATAAAGAAAGTGAGTCTTCAACTTCAATAACATTAAACACTACTAGATGGGCAGGACGTTATGATGCCGTTTTTGCTTTAAAAGTTCCAGTCCAATGGCCATCAGTGGGGCATATACAACGTGTAATTGAGTCCGCTGAAAACCTCGAAGTTTATTAAAATTAAACTGGGTACAACGTGACGATTTTTACTGATAGGGCCCCGTCAAAAGAATTTGCCACGGACCCCAGATGGTATAGTTACGCCACTGCTAATAACTATTACTACTACCATAGTTATTAGTACTACTTACTACTATCGACTACTACCGCTACTACTCCTATATGTAACTCTCTATCTACTTACGAAGTCAGCAAAGAAGTGTTACTTTTGACTCGTGCTTTCAGGTGCACGAGTTTTTTTTATGTATTTCCTTTAAATTTGTTGATTTATCTATATATATCCGAAACTCCTCATAATGGTCAGCTCTTATAACCGGACAAATTTCGTGCACACAGAGTTTTCATAAATTTTTCCATACAAATATCATCCTAGTAACAGGGCATTCTAATAGCCGGTGGGCACTTTATTTCAAACCATTTTGATTAAACGCATTTCTCATTTCTCGAGTTTTGAAAATTCGAAAGCGCATATAGGATGAAACTGTGCACAATTTTTTTGGTTTTTGAAGGTTCAATATTGGCAAAATACAACTGTATCACTCTATAAAATAAAGAAATAATTCGTTCTAAATATTTAGGAGTATGGATGTAATGTTGATGAAAAGTGATATTTCTTATTAATTTATAGATACATCATTTTTGTATCCCCCTCCGCTATAAGCGCACCTCTCCCTTAACCAGACAAAAACACTGCGACGGTGAGTGTCTGTTTACGAGGAATTTCACTGTAGTGGGTTTCAAATTAGTGGATTGCATTTTTTAAGTTGTATTATCTGGTTTTTGTATCTATCTATAAATAAGGCAAATTATTTTAACCATCGGATATGTGCGGTAACATCCTTAACAACCTGGGCGCTTAAATGCCTAGCGCCCTATTTTGCCAAGAAATTATGATTTGTATAAATATTTTTGTTAAAGCCCTAACCTTTTAATGACTTCGTGAAACATTATAAACGTGTTTAAACTATTTATTTCATTCACAATTATTTTATATTAAATATGTATTTAACAATATTAGACATTACAAATTTATATGCAATTTTGTTCGCAAAAAATAATGGACAAATGTATTGGCATTTTATGTAATACAAACGTAAATTTTACTCATCCTTTATATGAAAGGAAAATTCCAATACCACCAGCAAACTAAACTATTGCAGTTATTCACAACACAGTTATATGCACTTGTATAAAATGATAGCCTTTCGAATTTTCGGTGATTTTTTTCTAACATATCCAGTTCTATTATATGCTATTTGAAAAATAGCACATAGGTGGCTTAAGTCAAGTTATTTAAAAATTCTATGTGTGAATAAATTCGATTAATTGTGAGTGCTATTAAATAATCAGGGCGATTTGTAAGAAGAATTATGTTTTACCAACTTATGAATAGAACTCTATAAAATCCAAAATCGCCCTCGCCCCCCTCATTAATTTCAAAACTAAGAGACATTGGTCGATTGATGGACGAATTTAAGAAAATAATATAAAACCAAATAAGTACGAAAAATATGACTCACTATAAATGTGAAAGATTGTGTGTGTGTTTACTATTTCAGACCCAACGGCTATAGGGAATTGTTCAAAATTTAGCACACAAATAGCCCATGAGCACATGAGTTATATTTGTTTTAACCCTTAACAACCCACAAGTGTCTGGCGGACACACTTTTAACTTTATTTTCATATAAAAGCTAAAGTATTTATTTTCGGCCAAAAGTAATTTTATCTATTTTATCCGCAAGGTTTTAAGAACCGAAACGTCTAATGAAAACAGGTTTCACATGAATAGTTTAAAATTGATAAACAGTATACCAAAATTGTAGCATATCAACCCATATGTGTCTAATGGACACAGTAAGATTTCGAATGATTTGAGAATGAAGGAGGGTTCTCCATGCATATCTATTTTGCACCATATGGTAGCTTGGAGGCAAATACAACTCTGATTTGAATTGGAAAGATAATCGCAGCAATAATAGAACCAAAGGAAACCGACGGAAAACCAACGAATAGCGAATAAGATAAAATAAATGGGGATTCCCCTTTTTAGATTTATTTTTCACAAACAAAATAATAGCTCAATTATCGATAGCAACAAAAAAAAGGTATTGCAAACTTTGATTCTAAATTCTGGAAATTTTAATAACTGATGGTTTTAATTTGTGAGCGCTAACTGCAGTGCATTTTATTACTAGTTGGTTTCGTGCGTTGATTTGATACGTTCTTGTCTAAGTAATGGCTAAGAAACTTACATCGGGCGAAATTCAACTTGCTCTTGAAGAAAGTGACGATGAGAATTTGTTCGGTGAGGAATTCGACAGCGAAGATGAGAATTTTGCAGCTGACAGTTGTTCTGAAAGTGAAAGTAATGCAACAGAGTCAGCATCTGAATGTGAAGATGAACAATTATGGAGTGAGAGTGATGACATACCACTGCAGGAGTTCGTCGCAGTTTCTACTTATCAAGGCAAAGATGGAAGAATTTGGAAATCTGAACCTGAAAAACAAAGTCGCACTCCCCGGCACAACATAATGGCAGGTGCTCTTCATAAGGTGATTCTTCCTCCCGGGCGCAATATAATAGATCCAAAAGACAGCTTTAATCTCTTTATCAACGATACTGTATTAGAAATTATAGTGAAACACACCAATGCTGAGGCGGACAGAGTTTCACAAAAACAATGGAAAAGAACTGACAAAATTGAAATGCAAGCATTTATAGGACTACTATTGACTATAGGTGTTAATAAACAGGGTGGTGTGGATTTTAGAGAAAACTGGGACCCTATATTTGGAAGTCCCATATTTCGTGCTACAATGGGAAAAAACAGATTTGCTTCTTTGCTCCGATTCCTAAGGTTTGATGATGAAAATACTAGGTCACTTCGAAAGTCAAGAGATAAACTCGCTCCAATTAGAGAATTATGGGAGTGTGCGAATCAAAACTTAAAAAAAAAATGTATTTACCAGGAGAAAATTTTACAATTGATGAGCAGCTCGTACCTTTTCGAGGACGAGTTTCATTCAAACAATATCTGCCCAGTAAACCTGACAAATATGGAATGAAAATTTGGTGGATTTGCGACAGTAAAACTAGTTACCCTCTATTTGGCATACCATACCTGGGAAAGGAAGGACAAAATAGGGCGGACAATTTGGCGTTCAACGTAGTCAATCAGCTATGTGAACCATACTTCCGAACTAACAGAAGCGTTACTTTTGATAATTATTTTACAAGCCTCAATGCTGCAACATGCTTGGGTCAAAATGGTCTCACAGTAGTTGGAACAATAAGAAAAAATAAGCGTTGTATACCTCCAGCTTTTCAACCCAATAGAAGCCGTGACGTCGAATCTAATCTGTTTGGTTTCTCTAAAAATATGACATTGGTATCTTACGTACCTAAAAAGAACCGTGCTGTTATTCTCTTGTCTACGATGCATCATAGTAAACAAATAGATTCGCGTAATAAAAACAAATCTGAAATAAATTTGTACTACAATTCCACCAAGGGAGGTGTTGATACACTTGACCTGATGGTTCATGAATATACAGTTCGACGTAAAACAAACAGATGGCCGGTTGCCTTTTTTCAAAATGTTATAGATGTTGTTGGCATCGCATCGCTTATTATATGGAAAAATTTATACCCTAATTGGAACGAGCAGAAAAAGAATATACAAAGGAAACTTTTTTTACGAGAAATCGTAACTGAATTAGTGACCTCTCAGATACGGAGACGGCACAAGAAAGGATTGTCAAGTTATCATTTAGCAGCCATTAAAGACGTGGTACGATCAGATCAAGGATCATCATCTAAGCAATCATTTGAACCTGTCGCAAAAAGAAAGAAGCGTTGTCACATTTGCCCTTCGAAAATATCCAGAACTTCTAAACAGTGCTGAGATAAATGTAATCTGAACGTCTGTTCTGAACATTCTATAAAAACAATTCTTTGTAATATGTGTAAAGAAATTAATATGTAATGGAATAAAATATAACAACATAAAAGTTAATAAAGTTAAGTGCATTTTACTGTTTAATAAGTTTTTTGCATTCAAAATGTCTTTGTATTCTTTCAAATGCCTTAGAATTAAATAGTGTGTCCGCTGGACACTACTGGTCAGTTACGTTACAAAGGCATACTGGGTTGTTTAGGGTTAAGAATTAAAACCTGCAAAGAAAATATACAGGCAATTAAATAAATAACTTAAATAAAAAACTTAATAGATCTGCAATATCTTAGCACATACATATGTAGTGCGTGATATCGGTTATTATTAAAACGATATTATAGAGGGAGTTGCCACCTATCGGAAAGATTAATTTCTATTAAAGCACAATGAATGAAATTAGATAATGCAATATGGATATCAAATGAATAAGGCTTTAAAAAGCTTCATTTTCCAAAAGGAGGTCACCATCTGTTTAAAATGCAAATTAAGTTAAATTAAAAAATAAATGTAATTTTACAATATGAGTTGAAAACTAAAAGTTTTAAAAAGTTTAATTTCAAAAATATTTTTAAAAAGCGTTGCCACCTGTTTAGAAATTTATCGAAAACCTGATAACCCAAATCAAATATGATCTCATACGAAAGCTGTTTTAGAAAACTGTATAATATAATATAAAATTCCTATGGAACGAGTTGCCACTTACTTAAAAGAGTAAAATAAATGAAATTAATTAGTTAAAGGAACTACCGCAGCATGGGATTCAATGGAAGTTGGCATAAAACACTTAATCATGAAAATGTACTTGGTAGTGTTGCCACCTGTTTAAAAACTTTAATTAAATTTAAATTTTAAGTTAATGAAATACATCACTTTTATTTTAAAACAAATACGTTTAGAACATTATGCTAAAGAACGTTAATTCGATTTATTTAGTAAGATAATTGAGGGTTGCCACCCATTCAAATTTTCCAAATTCAACAAAATTTATATGTAAGATAAATGCAGAATTACTATACTGGTTTGAAATGTTAGAGCTTTTGGCAAACTCAGTCTCGGAAAAATGTTGAGGACTTCAGCTGTTCGAAAATTTTATATGTATATATTTATTATTGCCGTAGGTGAAATAGGGCAATACAATTTAACTGTACATAATCCATTGCCAATACCCAGGGGAATATAATGTTACACTTAAATTCATAGCCTTAAACCAAATGTCATGCCAGCGAAGGCGCGGGCAAAAGTTAATAATATAAAAAAGGCTCACCAAATTCAATTGAACTGTAGAAAAAGTTGCGCTTTCTATATTTCACGACAAAATATATAAGCATTGAACAGGTGTGCATATTTTTTTAATTAAATTAAAAATATTCTTAGAAATAGTTGCGGTACTGACACTTAAATCATTTGATTATATAAAGTATACTGAAATTCGCATTTATACGAGTACACAAATCATATTCACATATTTATTGACTAACAAACAACCTTTCCGCATTATTCCACTTGACATATTTTGGTTGTCATTCTCGGTGACAACAGTGATCTAACGGCGGAAGAGTAATACTAGTGCAACACATATGAATTGAAAAAAACAAAACAAAAAAACAAACAAAAAGCTTCATTTGTGTGTATTGGAATGCAAAAGGAGCTTGTGCTAGAAAAGGTTCAAAATAAAGAATACATTCTCGACACCCATACATGCGTCTACATTTAGAATATGGTTTGCAGTGGCTGGATTGCTGGATTGCTGGATTTCCATGTTTTATCTCTTCGTTTTTACACATTAACAGCCCGATTCTGTGCACTTGATAAATTCACCATCTTGCTTATTTATCAATATTGATTATTTATCAAGTCTTTGGTATTCTGTGTCAAAAACCAAAAGCTCTTTTCTTGATAAATTATCAAGATGTCAAATGCTCTTGACAAATTAAACAACTGTTTGTGAAAATATTGTGAACACATTTTAATTGCAATTTTGATTGAAATTAAATAAAATAAAATGGAAGAAGACATATTATTATTGTTGCTGTTAGAAGAGGAGGAAAATTTAGAAAATAGAGATCGCGCGCGTTATTTCAGGAGTTTGAGGGATTCTACTGATCCATTTGCCCTCAGTGAAAGTGAGTTCATGAAAAATTTCCGACTGCCGCGTGATATTTGCCGGAGTCTAATAGATGACTTACGGCCTCATGATCAACAAAAGACTTCATTGCCTTTGACTATTAGAGTCCTGGCAACTTTAAATTTCTTTGGTCACGGTTCCTACCAAAAATGTGTCGGTAATAACTGCAACTTGCCAATGAGTCAGTCGTCACTCTCGAGAAGTATGCGGGCCGTGGCCAAACTTATAGTAAAAGTTAAAGTTCTTTAAAATTAACAATTAATAATAATGAATACTTACGTTGTTGAAGAATCCATTTCGCACTAAACAGCTGATTTCTGTTTACATTATTTTGTTCACCACAGTATGGTGAAAAGCGATTCGCACTGAAGCTTTAAGTTTTATCAATATTTGCACAGAATAACAAAAAGCTTTTGGCTTGATAAAAATCTTGATAAATAAACAATATTTTGATAATTTGTCAAGTGCACAGAATCGGTCTGTAAATATATTTGTATATACTTACATATCTACATATCACGTTTGTATATTCGTAAGCTTTGCATTTCAGTGTTCCGCCTTTTTTTCGCTAAGTCACTGCTTTAGCAATTGGAATATCTGCATTCATATGACAAGTGCTTATGAAATTTGCAAATCTTTGGGGTTACATTTAGATAAATGCAGCGCAACATGTTTCGCTCGGTTGCTCATAGCTACCGCCTTCTTTCTGCATGTCGCTATTCAATTTTGGCTATCCGCCTTTTAACCTGTCAGTAAATACAATAGTTTTCATACATGTATATGCGTGTGTGTGTGTGTGAGTATAAACACGTTGGTATACTTACGTCAGAGATGTCAAACGAAACAAATTCAATAGTCTGCGAATCTTACAAAATTCTTAAATTTTCTTCGCTTGTCACCGCTTTATTGAGCTTTATTCGAAGTTGCAAATGTTCCCACTTTACGTTCAAAAATTAAATCAAATGGTAAACACATTTTGATATATACATTTGTATATATAAATACTTTAATGGTTGATAATCGGTTTTCGTGCATCTATACAGTAAAACATTATATCGGTACCCTGAAATCAAATGTATAGCAAATGGTATGCTATATCTTCAGCTGAATATTAAATGAGTTACGTTCATCCACATTTTCTTCTACAGAATGCAGTTTTTTTTTACATAATTGTGAAGTATGGATTTTGGATTCAATATCTTAATAAAAATCACATTTATATCACACATAAAAATGAAATTAACAAATATCCGATATCAGAATATATTACTAACGCAACATTCTTTATACGCCACGATCCCTTAGGAGTACATTCTGAAAGGATCGGGTTTCTCTTCAATAGATTTTGATGAAATTAAGGGCACTCGATAAACCATACATGAAGAATACTTCAGAGTGCGATCGTCTTTCCATGTATAATATAACTGAATTTTTTTTAATTAGAGTTACAAATTAGTTAAGCGCTCGAAGTTATTGCAATTGCAAAACTTGCAAATAGGAGTTTTAATACAATACCTTATTCATAAAGAAATAATATAGATTTTAAGTTCTTTGTAACATGACATTTTCATACAAATTTTCGATTTTCTTTTTTTGTGATAAATTTGCTTATATCAAATACCAAGTGTGTCAAACTTTATCGGTGTTAAAATAAGAAGGTAAAAACAAATTTATTTATTTATTTATTTATTTATTTATTTATTGTAGTCTATTGTTTTACAAAACATTTATTTAAAAACAAATTTATTTATTTATTTATTTATTTATTTATTTATTGTAGTCTATTGTTTTACAAAACATTACAGACTAATAGAGTACAAATCAAACTTAAAACTATCATTAATAATAATTAAAAATATTAAAAAAAAAGAGTTCAAAAGATTTAAAAAAACTGTCCTCGAGACTGAAAAATCTATGGCCATTGGATTATTGATGGTGTTCAATTCTCGAATGGCACGAAAAATCGGGGCGTTGCTGGCGTATTGCGTTCAGACTGTACCACCATAAAAAGGGTGAAAACTTCGGAGAGATCGCCTTGGGATATTAAATTTTATTAAAGCTAACAAATAAGGGCAATCAATTAAACTGTTGATGATGTTGTACATGAAGGATAGGCATAGTACCGATCTACGATTTTCTAGCGACTTAAGGTTTAAGAGCATGAGACGAGAAGAGTATGACGGTATAGGATCCGTGAAGTTCAGAGAACGAAGAGCAAATTTGAGAAAAATTACAATAATTCAAAGCAATCAAATGTTTAGGTAAGTTTTTCTCCAAATTTATTTCATATAACGCATACATATTTATTTCAGAAAACCCAAATTTTATTTCAGTAAACAACAAATTTATTGCAGCAAATTATAAATCTATTTCAGAAAAATTCAAAAATGTTTCAAAAAGGGCATGTTTAATAAACTCAAATTAAATAATGTACATATATACAATATTATAAAAAATGCATTCGCAATTCATATTCAAAGAAGATTAATTCAGATTAGCTGGATCTTTATTTATATATTTTGAAACTGTTTTCATCTGTGTGCAATCCGGCAGGCTCTCAGCCCAAAAACGGAGAGGAGTGTGTGTTGTCGATAGAAAAGAGGACCGGTTCTTTTAAAAAAGAAACAGTCATATGTGTTTTACTAAAACAAATTCATATGTTATCTCTTGCACTTAATATACCGGGAGTGGTCGAAAAAAAGAAGCCATTGTCAATGCAAATAATGTAATGAATGTAATTTTATTTACCCTTTTTGATGTGTTAACATCTATGTCCGGGGTAGCTAAAGTGAATTTCTAAAAACACACAATGAAAGCGTAAGACATACTGAATGAGTGGTTGTTGTACAACAAGGAACTCTGTGTGAGAATGCGTGTCTACCGTTTGAGATGGTGTGAGTGCAGCTCATAGCGTCGCGTGGCCGACCGCAATAGTTTGTTCTGCGCAGACACGATTGGCAATTCAAAATTACGCGAAGCTATTCTTGATCAAAGCAGTCAGTCTCTGCTTGTGTTTTATAGAAATAGAAGTTTGTGCGGTTGTTTGCCATTGTTTTTCCAATTTTCAATTTCTTTCTTCTACCATATGCGGAAGCCGGTTCTAGAGAATTGGAATCCAATTATTATTCAATGCCAATGATTATGGGAGGGAATTTTAATACAAATTTCGTAACAACAAAAGCTGAACCACTTGTCAAATTTTTACAAGACATATTCAATCTAATCATGAGTACTCTCCGAAGATCTCCAACAACTACAAAAGGAACGACCACAGATGCTGTATTCTGGCGTTATTTGAATTCCATAAAATCTCTGATTTACGTATCATATTTCAGCTATCATAGACCTATTGTAACCGTATTAGAAAATTAAAACAGAAATAAGAAAATAATATTGTTATCCTATTTTAATTGTCCTAGAGAATTAAAAAAAATCATATTGACGGCTTTTTGTGCTCTTTCAATTTCCCAGATGCTCGTTTTTTTTACTATATTTTTACTTTATATATCCAAATTTACTTTTTTTTTAAAGAATAACAAATAAAATGTTAACACATCGCCCCTGTGTTCGGATTTTTTTAAACAAACACTGTTTTGCTGCTGGTTATATTTTTCTGAAATACATTTGAGTTTTTCTGAAATAGATTTGTGGTTTTCTAAAAAAACATTTACTTTTCTTTCACATGCAGATGAAAAAGGTGTAATGTTTTTTATTGCAATTTTAATAATTAAATTAGCTTATTCCTTTAAACTATGTGAACATATATTTTTTAAATAAAATATACAAATGGAAACGGCACCATGAAATTTACTGGACGATTTAATGGAAAATATGAAATTTTTCCTTACATCTCATAAGGTTGTTCATACGCTCTGACAAAGATTATTTTTTAGTACTTTCGACTTGCCACCAATTAACTAATTAAATGAAGAGTTCATGCCATTCAAATTGCATTTTTCGTTTTTAATTTAACAGGATGATTCATATGAAATAAACAAGTTAGGTCAGCACCAGGAAGAAATAAAAGTATTTTACTAAGTTCGCCTTGTACCAGCTGATTTTTATTTCCATATTTGGAGATGGAGCGCCAAAACGTATGCAGCGGAATGCATACAGTGATATACCGAACTGGTTTTTGAAAAGTGTTAAATCGTTGAACTGCTTAAATTTTCAACAACAGATTGTATGTGATTTAAATTGTTTACGAACTGATTTTGCCATTTAACAATTTAGTTTGAATACAGTATTAAAGATGCCTTAAAACGCGTCAAGCAATCAACTTATTGAAGGAAACAATTGGTTAACGTGTTTTTTTTTTTACAATGCCAATTAATTGGCATCTGAGATCGTGCAATTTAAAGTTAACTTCAAGTTTTTAATTATCGTAGTTTTTTCTGTTATCAGATAAATATCAACCCAATAAAACTTATCCAACCAAACCTTATTTAGACTTAGTAGGAAATTTAGCATAATGTTTTCTCTCCCACCGGTGTTTTGAACTTTCTTTTCACATATACTATGTATTATATAATATATACTTATCTACCATTCAAACAATGTGAACCAAATACATTATCTGTATTTATAATTTCAACAAACGTATGTGTGTGTGAACATGTACAACAGACGTTCATGCAATTTTCACATAAGGCCATGCAAGGAAATGAGCTTTTCTTCACAAATTTGTTCACGATTGAAAGACAAATTGATTTCTTTTGTCACACAAAATTACTTATACGCCATGCGTGTCTAAATAGATTAAGTAACAATTCTTCACTCAATAATTAAATAAGATTTTTGATAAATCAATTTGCATAATAGAGTCTCTCTTCTGCAGTAGCTCACATTTTCTTGGAATAAAGCAAAAGAAAAGAAAATAAAAAAACGCTTTCACTTCATATCTAGTATTAGTAAAAATGGTAGTGGAAATTAGTAGAAATGGTGTAAGCAATTAGTAGTAGATTCAAAACAAAAATGGTAGAAATTAGTAAAAAAAAACAGGCAGTAATTAGTAGTAGGATTAGCAAAAATAGTAAAAACAGTGGAAATAATTAGCAGTAGCACTATTAAAAATAGTGGTAAATTAAAATTAATTTTAGTGGTATCTATTAGTAAAAATAGTAGTAGTAATTAGTAAAAATTGTGGTAGGAATTAGCAGTTGCATTATTAAAAATTGTGGTAAAAATTAGTAAAAATATTGAAATCTATTGGTGGTAGTATTAGAACAAAATAGGTAGGAAGTGGTGAAGAAATTGTGGTAGCAATTAGTTTTAGCATTAGTAAAAATAGTGATAGAAATTACTTCAGTAAGTATGCGTCATGTAGTGACTTCGTTACGCGCCACTAAAGAAGTTATATTACAAGAATACAAGCGTTTATCCTTTCAGAAGCAATGCTTAACTTTAATTCGATTTAGTAAGCCTGTGAAAATATAGGAACTTCTACACTAATCTTCAATGCCTACTTATGTCTGTATATACTTGCTTCAATTGCACTCCTAAATTTAAAATAAACTCGAATTAATTTCAGCGCGAATCATACATGCAACAATAATTATATACATATACATATATATGGGCAATAAGCTCAATTGAGTCCTGGAAAAATTTTGTAAACAAAAACTTAAAATAAGCATAAATAAATAAGTACTCTCCACAGATAGACAGACAGCGAGCCGCTATACCAAAAAATAGCACCAGCTATGGCACAGGTATTATAAACAAATTAAATCACAAATTATATTTAAACAGTTATATAAAAACAAAAACTCTAATGCTGTGAGACCATTCGATTTTGCTATTTATTTTTGCGGTTCAAATTAGCAATGCAATGCCCAATCGAATGTCTACACTTCCATGCGCACAAAGCAATGTAAATAGGCATAGTTGCAATGTAATTGAGGCAAAATAGTTAATCACACTGTAATAGTTTATTTTGATTTGATTTTTATTTAGTGTGTACTTACACAATTGTGCAATTATCTATATATAAATATAAATGTAACTCATACGCCCTGTTGTCACTTAAATCATTTGTGATATTCACAGCGATTGCATATACAAGTGCATTTGTGGAAATGTGTATACAAATTTTGAATACAAATTAAATCCATATTATTTAGTCATTGTTGGATTTTAGTGAAAATATAGCATGTTAAAAAGTGTATCGCTTATAGCCAGGTAAGCGCCCTGCCTTAATAGCTCTCTGTATTTATATCAAGCTTTTGCCAGATCTGCTCTAAGTTTCAAATTCATTTTTCGATTTGACATTTGCGGACATTTCCTTAAATATTTTATACATTATATATAAGCTCGGTTACTCACCTGAACTTAGTAGGGGTCTTGCTAGCCATCTTTTCATAACCTATGAACCCATAAGGGTGCAGACTGACTTCTTTTCGATTTCCATACTATTTAGATAACCCTTTAATATTAGAACTGAATTACCTTAGAGTCTAGAACAAATCATTTATTTTACTGTTAATGAGTATGCGAATGCTAATAGATTTGTCATATTTTTCTATCTCTAGAAATATTTATAAAATTAAAATCTCTATGAGTGCAATATATGGCGAAAATCTTACTAGATGTTTTGTTAGTTTCCTTTGCAAATTACATATATTTATTGTACATCAAGCGAATGGTGCGAAAATTGGTTCGAATGTAATGCAACACGGTAAGAGAAAAATAAATACGAACCCCTTAACTTATCGATCAGCTGCATGCTGAACTTATGCACACTACCAGCCGAGATAATGCCAGGAAATCTATCCATTTCAATATTATCAGCACCAACGTGAGACGCCCTAAATAAGTTATAAGAATTATCCTCCATACTGAGTTATGGAGTTTCAAAACTCTTGACAGGTTTCCAAGGTTCCGCCGCACAATCGGGAGTAATCTGGACCTGGTATGGCATTACTGAAGAGACCAAAGGAGAATTAAAACAAATTTATAGCTAATGATTTTAATAAAACAAGCGGAAACTTATTTAATATTTCGTTTTAAAAGCTGAGCGCTATGATAGCCGATTGAAAAGGATATCATGTTATTAACTGGATTATTCGGATTCAGACACTAGTAGACTGATGAATTATAAAATGTTAGGCAGCTTTTAAAAATAATATTTTTTTTTGTATTCAGAAAGTATTGAAAGAAAGTAATTAGCTATTAAAGCTGAAAAAGTGGCAGGGCCTGAGAGGATGTTCCATCTTATTTCTGGTATGGAGAATCCTACTGCATCATTTAATTTGTAAGTTTGCTGCTCGCCGAAAGCTCTACGAAATTAACAAAAAACTTAAGTTCACAAACCATGGTTGTTCAAATTCAAAGCAGCCAAACTCATAAAACTTGTGTAAAAAAGTAAGAGTTTTCAAAAGTCATTTTATTTAATAAATATTGCCAACCCGGTATAAGGTCAGACAATGTGCAGGTGTTTTTACATAGTAGCTTGAAACTCTTTTCAAAAGATTCGCATTATTCCAAACTGGTGAATATAATGCAGTAAGTAGAAATGTGATGAAATTCTTTAGCAAATTGCCTTTCGAGCACTTTTCGTGGAATGGGGAAAGTGTTCACTTTAATTGAACATTTGAACTCTTAAATATTTCTCCCGCCTGCAGAATTTCTAGAAAACTGTCTACGAAATATCTAAATTGTTCTTCTGTTACAAATAAGAACAGCTCCAAATGGTTACTTCCCTTCCGCAATATAAGTACATTTCGCTATAATGATAAAGTATTGGTTTTGAAGAGAGTTTTTAGTGTAAGCAAATTTCAAATGGAGTTTGAAGGAAATATTTAAAAGTAAGCATTAAAACCGCATTATGATATCCAATAATTCCCTTAAGCTATAAGTTCTTCACACACGTTTTTTTTTGTAGTGCAATTTTATTTTTTTATGAGTTATTCTGCAACTTGAGGAATCCTTATGATTGGTCTTCGATAGAATTTTTAGCTTGTACAATGTACATACATTTGGAATATATTGAATATTTGAAAATTATTGAAAACTAGTTATTTCTTAACCAAAAAAATTGCATAGTAGTCATATGAAAACTTTTGTAAATTTAAATGGCATACCATATTTAAAGTGCATATTTGGTTTATTCCCAAGGTGTCATAATGTGTCATAAATCATAAAGTCATAGCATTTCAAAAAATACATTGCTTAGCTTTAATTATTTGTTTCAATGTAACACAACTTTCGAAATCAAAAATGTTAGGACTTAATAACTTACGACACATTTTGAGACCTTATAAACTCACCAATTATATATACGTATCACAGAATCGAACAGTGTCTATATTTTTACTAGCCCCACATAAGGTTACTTTTTGTGCGTGACAAACCTCTCGAAGGTGTTCGAAAGCCAGCTGCAGTGCCGGAAAATGGTATGGGGCACGTGAACCGATACGAGTAATGCAAAGTGAAACGGTTACATACCGTAAGGTTTAGATTGATGTCAGAATGGGCGACATAAAAGATTTTAAACGTGAAGGAGAATAGTTCAAGAGAGCAGGATTGGTTTTAGAAAAAAAAATTTTCCACAAAAAATATCTTATTATGAACGTCAAATTCAATCATTATTATTTATCAATTATAAAATTGGTTTAATAAATGGATCATAAGTGTCAATGCTGCAAAATCTGTACATATCACGTTTACACTCAGAAGAGGTGATTGCCCACACGTCATTTTAAATGGCACTCCCATACCCGTGCAAAATTCAGTCTAACATGGTAAAAACAATTGAAACTCAGAAGTAGAAAACTCTATTGGTTAATCAACCGGAAATCGCAGTTAAGTCTTAATAACAAAGTTAAAATTTATAAAAGCATTTTGAAACCCGTGTGGACCTACGGCATTCAGCTGTGTGGCACCGCCAGTCACTCAAATATTGAAAATACTGCAACGATATCAAAATACTACCCTTAGACTTATTGTTGGTGCACCCTGGTGTATTAAAAATGAATGTATACACAAAGATTTAAAAATAAGTTATGCAAAAGAAGTCATTAAATCATATAGTACTAAATACTTAGCAATATTAAGCGATCATTGTAATATAACTGCTATTACTCGTACTTTATTGGATGAATCTGAAGAAATGATGTCATATTCTAGACCTACATACCATTAAGAAATTAATATAATTAATTGAATAATGTATAAATAAATATTAGCCCCATTTCTTTGTTTTTATACTTTATGTTATTTAGTTTAGTGTTGTCCATTCCGCTTATTATCTTTAGTAACTTTTGTACTATTTTCGCTTTTTCGGAGTCGCTGAAAGCTGTTTTACTCTCACTCTGCCAGAGTTTGCGAAACCCCATAGGAATACACACCCAGAGGTTTTTAGCTAGAAGTAGTGCCATCATATGTCTCGCTGCTTATAGCCATCACGCTGGAATCAACCTTAGGTATACTGGCAATTTAAAAAAAAAATTGTTTCAATTGTTTTAATTGGTGCGAATCAAGAAGCTATCCAAATGGGCCGGAAAATGAGCTGCTACCAACTGTGTGGGTTATTCAGAAAAAACCTAAATTCAATCTCTTCATAAAAATGTTTGCAATATTTTTTAAATTTTATATTTACAACTAAAACTGGAGCTAAACGTATCGGTAGTTAATTTATGATTGCATTCACAATGTTACGAAGTTCAAATAGGAAATGGGGAAATTGTACATTATCGCTTGAAATCAATATCGAAATTTCCTAAATATTCTAATTCAAATATTTAGCAATTGTCACCAATAAATATTATTCAGGGAAACTATTTGCATAAATGCGAGATATGAGATATTGCATTACATCGACCAAATAGACAACAAACTACTCGATGTGAGTTAAATTTAAATTGAACTAATTTATGCAGGTAAATAGTCAAATATTAATATTTGTATACCATCGAAATCATAATACTACAAATATGTTTCACACACAAGTCTTTAATATGTTGCTCTAATAAGCTTACTTGCATACATTTGCAAAATTGTGATATCGAAAATGTTTATAAATAATTCGACAGCTTAGATATTTGAGTTTGCATTCTAGTACGCGTATCTATATGATACTTGTATATATTATGTATTATGTAAACGATAGCAACTGTTTGTTAATAAATTCGTACGGACTCTACTTAATATTTTATATTTATATTTTTTAGAGTGGCGTACAACTTTTGTTTCAAAAATTCAGATTTTATCGAAATACTGTAAAATTTAGTTCCGGTTTTTTTTTTTGTTTAAAGCATTGATATTGATGTGTTGTTTCGGCAAACGAGGCTCCGTCGATTGGAGTGTCCGAAAAGACATTAAGATATTTGATTACGAAGGGGGAAAAGTTGGTGGGAAGAATGATATTGGTGGTCTCGGCCGCGGAGTCTTGCATAGCATCCATGGTTGGTTTTGTGGTAAAGGCTGTTGCGGTGTAGGTTTCAGAAAAATGCAATATAATGATCGAATATGAAGAGGAAAGAATGAGGGGTGTTGGTCTCGACTGGCCAGGGATATAAAATAGGGGTATCTGATTGGAGTTCATGGTCCCTATTGCTGCCAGTTGAGGGAGAATAAGAGATGTCCGGAAATTGGGAGTTGGAGTGGGAAAAGTTTTTAAGGCAATAGAATCGGCGATCGGCTAGTGGTAGTTTCGGCCATCAGGCCTTGCACTAAGATGGGCAGTGAGTCTCGGGGTGCGATCCAACCAAGGGGTTGGATACTTCGGGGCTCCTGTTCCCTGCGTTTGCTTGGTTGGTCTCTTGTTGGGCTTTGTGGTTGGGCCGCTGCCGGTTGAGCTCCCACATTATTCTGAGCCAACGGCTACTAGTCCGGATGCAGAATGGGAGCTCAAATGGAGGGGATATCGGTCAAGAAGTTTGGCGGATGACTTTATTCTGGTTTCACGTGGAACGGAATGCACTGAGTACGATTTTTCACCTGGTGAACACCTGGCCTATTCATTGGGTATGGTTCCATATGGGAAGTACAGTGGTGGCTGTGGTTTAATAACTAAATTCTGTGCAAACTTAATTTGCCAAGCTCAATGTGGAGTTACAATGTAACCGGATGCCGGGCTCTAGGACGGCAGAGGGTTTAAATTGTCTTGGGTGCCTACCAAGGTAGTAGTGTGCCCATTCCACATTTTTGTTGATATCTAGTATTTTGCAAGCAGACTAGGCCTTAATAATCCAAATATAGATGGTGGTGATTTTTTTGTAACAAACGTAGTTTATATTCAAAAAACGTGCAGAACCATCAGCACAAAAAATTATTAAAAATCAACGGAAATTTATATAAAAACCAACCGTTTTATAGGAAAAATTATGTGAGATCAAAGTTTCAAAAATTATTAAAATCTATACGGAGTGTTTGGTAAATTTAAACTTAAACATGCTATTATTAAATGTGTTACAAAACTCTATACCCAAAAGTTTTACAAATATGCCAATTTGAAATTTTGGTGAACATTTTCAGAATTTTTTTTAAAGAAATTTATAAAGTTAAAAATTCTGGTTTATATGATTTTTGTTATATATGTAGTTATCGGAAAGGATTGTTATACGATATATTGCGAATATAACAAAAAAAATCAACATGTGGTTAATTATATGAGTCACTGTATGTAGTAATTTCAGACAGGTCTCTCATTGGTTGGCAATGCCATTTCAATTTTCCAAAGTTTTCAGTTTTGTATATATATATATATATATATGTATTTAAAACATCTAGTGTTTTTTGCAATTTTTGCGAATTACTGACAAAGGGTGTTTTTCTAAGACTGATAGAACTTTAAATAGAAATAAAACACAGAAAAAATTAAGTATGATGCCAATTTTTTTTTTTTATTTGAAAGATATTTTCATGACATTTAATATTTGGAAATGATTTCTGGCTTATGTCCGCCCCGACTAGCTTTGGTGAATCGGATGCGAACAGTCCAATTTTCTTTGCGCAAAATTTTCCATGTTGTGGATGGACAAAGTCCAACTTGTTGAGCACGGCGCGAATAGACAAATTCGTATCTTCTCCAACACTATCACTTTCAGCACCAATATTTTCTTCCATACGTACAGTTCATTGTCTTGTTGTTGTTTTCTCATCAAGTTGAAATGTCAAAACGAAATGCCATTTACCAGCTGACAAGTGACTGCTATCCCTATCGAAAGTTCTATCAGTCTAAAAAACACACCCGATATATGAGAGGTTCGCGTATTTTCTCCAGATTTCTATCATTTTCAAAATTGTACTTATAAGGTGCAAAGTGTGTACCAAATTTGTTGCTCTAAGCTGTAAAGTGTCATCCCCATTTCCAAAAAAAATTCAAAGCACCTATACCTTTCTCCAAGCCAATCTTAATTCATTTTTATGTATTTACAGAATATTGGATTTTTTGATTTTTGCCCAACGCCGTTATGTGGGTGTGGATATTAACCGATATCGCTAAAATTTGCAACCTCGTGCTGTGAAAGCAACGTTACATGCAGAATGATACTAGGCAATTTCGAAAAGAGGATTTCAGAAAATAGCTACTCCAACGCCAATGGTTGCTACGCCACAACCTAAAATATAAAACATAAAAACTAAAATATAAAATACAAAATATGCAACTGAATATAATAAATCTTAACTTTTCCAATTCTCAAAGTACCTACATATGTACCCATATTCGTATAAACACAGTTCTGGTAATATGAAAATAGCAAATTTTGCATTTTTCTATAAAAATAAATGCGCGATTTATCAAAATGTTCGATTTTCACTATTCCAGAAATTGTGTCACAAATAAAGTATACGATTGTATGAAAATTTATAAATATTCCCAAATTTTTCCACCATTTCCTTGTGTGTGAAAACCTGAAAAGTAAATCTGTAATTGACGCTTCATGACAGTAACGAAATTGTTGTGTTGCTTTAAGTGCAGCATTACCTGTCACTAGTTTTAAAAAATTGTATACACTTTAATATATTGATACTCACTTTAAATCAAACTGGTGGCTACTGCTTCCAAGGTGAATGTGATACTGTAGCCAAATGGGGTTAAAAAAAAAAAAAAAAACGCAGTGTTAATAATGGCAGCTCACTTTTTATACAATAAATGCGAGAGCTTTTCACAGCAACCACGGTGTTATAATAAGAAAACTGCAGCTGAAAAAGAAATACATTGAAATGAAAGAAGTATACTGCTCCTGCCTTCGTATTCGCATCGTCGCTTTCTGCAGGAATCTTTATACTTATGGCCGTTGCATTTTCCATACTTTTTCTGTTTCTACTCATCTTCTCTAGCGCGCTGTTATCGCCTGACTGGTTTCAATTTTATAATTAGTTAACATTATTTATGCTTCTTTTGGATTTTGTGATTGACACCAGAAATATTGTAGAACATTGCGAGTTGTGAATGCGTTGGTCATAGATATTTTACTAAATAGTTTTCTAATCAATTTTTAAAATATTAGACCGATGATAAATTGTTAAAATAAGTAAAGAGTAACTAGAATGTTATAGATCTGGGAATTCAGAGGTGTTTACATTATAAGTATATTACAATATTTATCCTCATTATAAATATAAATAAAATATGAAATTGTTTATATGGAACATTTCCAACGTTTTGGCTCTCAACTATTGAGCTATCTCAACGAAACTTGGTATACAGATTGCCCTAGAGCCACACCTAAGTACAGGTATTGCAAATGGGAGAAAACGGATAATAACCACGCTCACATACCGGTGTTTTGTGAAAATCAAAATAATGCCATATCTCAGAAATCATTTCAGATAATTTGCTCTTATCTGATACATAGAATTGGGTTGCGGAAAGAAATAGTTGTAAATTTTTTTTTTGAAAATTCTGCGTGGTCCCGTCCACTTTATAAGGAAATTTTATATGCCTAAAATTAATTGACCAAACTTTACCAAATTGAGTACGCATTTTGCTTTTCAACTTAGTAATCAAAATTTAGACAGTTTTTACAATAGGAAAAAATCCACCCGCACCTGTTTATACAATGGTAACTTAAAAGAAACGCGATATTTAAGTCAGCATTGAAGACAGTTCGCTCAAATTGAATATGGGGAATGGAGTAGCACAAGCAAATAAACGGGATTATAAAGTTCATTGGGTCTAATCATTGAACTCGTATCGATCGAAAAATTTATAATTATCGGTCTTATTAAATTTAATTTAAATATTGTGTACAAATTTATGATACTTATTGATAACACTTACATATAAGATACAAAAAAAATAAAACAGCACACAAACACAGTTAGTGTAGCTTTTTTAAAAAATACAAATTTTGTTAAGTTTTTTTTCTAATGGTTAGTTTGCTCAGAACGTTGTCTTTGCTTAAGTTTCTTACTATTACAAGATGTCACTTAATATATAAGTATCAAAGGGTAAATTAAAATATTGACGAAACGTGAGGGAAAAAACATTAAAAAAAATGGATTAAATTTCAGTTTTTTCGACATATTGTCTATAAGGACACAAAAAACATTGATTTTGGGGTTTACAGTCATCTAAGAACTTAAAGACGGACTTATTCTGAGAAGCTTTGCCAAAGAAAGTTTACCAAAAAAGTCAACATTAAAAAAGTTAGAGACCGAAGAAAAATGTGCCTTTCTCTTACAATGGGCCACTTTGATGAAAAACTTCAACAAAAATTTTTGTATGAAACCATGATTGTAACTCAAAAAATTAATGATGCAGTTCGATTCGTAGGACCCGAAATAGGGGGAAACCGTCGAGTTTGGTCTTGTCTTTTTTTTTTTTTTTGAAAAAAGCTATCACAGTGTAATTATCCATTTCCAACACGTCTTTTGAAGTATTTCTTAAGTTTCTGCGCTCACGTCGAATGTTCCTACAACGTTTATCTTCACTATCACTCGAAAAAAGAGCGATTGTATCCATTTTAAATTATTTAATTTAAATTATTTCAGAAAGAAAACAAGCCAATTTCATTTGTCAAATTTGTCGACTCAGCAGTTTTACTTTGTGGGTAAAGCAGCTTATCGACGGTATCAATGATCCCATGAAATGTTTCGACCGAGAATTCTTTCCGTACCGATATCGATGTCGATGCGGAATGAATGATTAGACCCACTATATTCTAGAACATTAACTCGAATATTTCGAAACAATATTAATCTCAATTTTCGGGTTTGTTATAAATAATAATGGTTTTTTTTTAAAAAAAACTTTTTCAACGAAATCACTTCAGTTCATAAAACACTACAAAAAATATTAAAACAAAACTTTCAGCAGAATCACAATAATGGCTTTTTTGGATTGATTTAGGAAAAAAATTTTAATAACTCAGCCAAAACTTGACCGTTATGGACCAATTTTTTCCCCAAATCTCATTACTGTGATTCTATTGAACATTTTAAACATTTTTAACTAGATCTTGTAAGCCTCAAAGTGGTTGGTTTTCAAAACAAATTTAAAAAAAATGTATTTTTCTTAGAAAACTACATTTTTGGAAACATTTGAAAATTAATCCATTAACAAAACAATAATATTTTTCGAAAATTTTTTTAGAAGTCTTAAAACGTAATAAATTGTATAATTCCGTTAGAAAAAACCGCAACTTTTTTTAATGATCCATTATACGTAAAAATAAGCCTGATATTTGCTAGTATACTATTTAGAGTATATACATTACTGAAGAAAATCTTTCATCAAACAGTAATCTAAGTTTTTTTCCCTACTAAACCACTTCTAAACCTTAATCGATATGCTGGTCTTCTTGGTTGCAAAAGAACGCGAACATCGTCTCTCCAGTTTCCTCCAAATTTCAAACGTACTCTGCCTGAACCAAACTCGTTCTTGAAACAGTTGAATTTATGCTTATTTTCCCATAGAATTTTCGGGGGTCATTTCCATTATAGCTACTCACGCCTCTATACAAATCCTATCTTCATCTACTCCCGGCGCAGTAATTGGGTGCATGAGTGAAGGAAGTCATACGCCTGAAAAAGAAATTCCTGAATTACAATATTTAAAATTGGAATTTAACGAATGTAAACGAATGTAAGCCACTAAATACGAATACAGTACTCACTCGGTAACCGGAACTAATAAAAACCGAGGTAGTTGCTTTTATAGGGTTATTGCACTTACCGAGGTCGAATAAAATGTTCTAAATATTGCATATCTAATAGAAAAATATATTTGGAAACAAAGTTTTTTTTAATAAATCTTATATGTAGGCGTAGAAAATGCATGCAAATTATTGCTTTTTAAATATTTCATTTATAAATGTTTGTTTTTTTTTTTTGACAAATCAGAATTTTTAACACAGCCTTCTCTCTTAACTCTTTAAGAACAAAAATATTTTCAATAGGAATATTATTTTCCTCAGTCCACTGAATACATTTGTTCATGGATTCTAGAAAGTCTGCAGTTTTGATCTTAGGTGGCGGAAATGTTTCTTCCACTTCAGCTTCATTTCATAAATATATTAGCTCGTAACACGTTAAGGGGATTTCGTCCTTATCATCCCATTCAGTACTTGGCTTCATTAAAACATTCCAAGACTTACGTATTGAGTCTACTGAAACTTTTTTCCATGACTTAGCCAGAAGACAAATAGCGTCTTTTAAGTTGAATTCCTTAATTTTTTGATCAAGCTCGCAATATTTGCTTGATACTAAATGTGTCAAAAGACTCTTTTTATAAAAGCGTTTGGTTAAGTTAATGATGTTTTGATCCATTGGCTGTAGAATGCCAGTACAATTCGCTGGTAAACACATAACAGTAATCATACCATCATCACTCTGCATTTCATTGTTTTTTGGGTGACATGGGGCGTTGTCGATAAGTAATAAAGCTTTTTTTGGCAACTGCTTTGATTCGAGAAAGTCGCGAACCTTTAAATAAATGCGAACAAATAAAAGTTACATTACAATTACAAATCAACAAGAATATGAATGTTTATTATACTGAATTTAATAATTCTCACCTCTGGAACAAATGATTGATGAAACCAGTTTTCAAAAAGGGAATACATCATCCATCCGTTTTTAATAGCCTTGTATACTACTGGCTTTTTTGTGAAATTTTTGAACGATCTCGGATTTTGTGCTTTGCCAATTACGAAAAGTTGAACTTTGCGTGTCGAGGGTTGCGGTTACCGAGTGAGTACTGTATATGCATGCATATAGAGTTCGTACGTATTGATAGTTTATTTATGGTATCGTTTTGAATCCTCACATATGTATATGCAAAACTTCGACATCCATTAAAACAAATATCCGTTAACTCTGTGAAATCTGTGAGTATGTAGTATGTTCCGTTACATTTGCCAGTTCATTGATAGCTTCTGGGTTTAGTGGTTATTTGTGATATCTTGATACGTCGTTAGTGCTGTGGTGAAAAGTAGAAAATGCTTAAATTAAGTACAAATTTAGTTGTAACATCTACATTTTGTATTATCACTAAGAATGACTTTCTCCACCATATCTGTAGCTCTCAAACTGCATAGTACATTTAAAAACCTACAAGGTTAAACAATAATATAAAAAATTATCTGTCTTATGATTACAGTGCTATTCAAAGCTCAACCTGAAAGTTTAACAGTTATGCTGTTTGAAACAGGAAAGTGGTTTTCAAACTATAGAGCTTCTAAAAAACTGGTGTATAACTTCTCGGCTGAGTCAAAGAACGTAGATGTATAAGAAGGGACAACACACTGAAGTGTACATATGTACATTTGGTTAATTGTAAAAAATCTTGCACATATTATTTATTGAAACTTCCTTTTTATTAATTGATGATCAAAAATGAATGACTGTTAATATTATATGTATTTCATATGCCATTGAATTAAAAAACCAAAAAAAAACATAAAATGAAAGGCACGGGATGGGGATCGAACTCGTGTACAAGCTCAATTGTGCAATATGTTAATGTGCCCCGCAGTTATACTACCGAAGCCCCAATAGACGTTTTCGGCACCCGCTTAAATGGCTATTTATGAAAGTCATCTTATTGTAGGCGAAAAGAAGAACAGTTACAAAATCAAAACAAAAATGAAAGAAGAAAAAAGAGTAAACCATAAAAAAAAACCTGTTTTTTGATTGGAAGGGGCAACTTGAGACGGCAGAGGAGTTATACAACAAGTATACATATGAGGGAAGTGTGGAAAGGATCGGGGAGGGTAGAAAAAAAAACACTGAAATATTTTTAGCTACATACAAACAAAATATTCATTCATAAATATTCCTGAAAATCGGCAACATAGGCTAATTGTCGAATTTTGGTTGAAAATTTATAAAACTCTTGAATTTATATTTGAATTTGGTTGTGAACGGAAGGGACGCTTGCGACGACAAAAGGGGGCTGATATGAGTATAGACAAAAAGAGCGCAAGAAGGGAAAGGAAAATTACATGCGCAATTCAAAAAAATTTTAGTTTTTCGATTCAAATACGCGCGCATGCTTACTGATATTTTTGGTGCCTTGGTACTTCGTATAATATGTTTGCACGAATACATAGATACAAATGTACATACATATATGTTGGTATATTACATATTTTGGCGCTTGCTTCTGCCTTTTAAAGAAAAATTGTTTGAAATTGATTTTTTTGATTTTGATATTTTTTGTTCATACATAAATACATACATACATACGTGCATATATTGTGGGTTGGCAAACCATACATATGTATATACTTATGTGTGTATGAGAATATGAAAACATTAGTGTGTATTATCAATTTTAACGGATGCGTTGAAATGATTATTTATTAAAAAATGTTCATGCTTTTTTCTCCGTACGAACCGAGACACAGAGCGTATGGGGAGTTCCTATTGGAAAAATTTTTCGTACGATATTAAATTTCCCACACAATTTTCAAACTAACGTGTTGTCCCTTCTTATACATCTACGTTCTTTGATATTACCCATAATAAAACAAATACGTATGCAAGAAACATATCCGCTAGATGGCGCGTGAGACGATATCATCGCAAAAAATCGAATTTAGAGTCCGATTTGATTACAACTCAAAACAAATATTACTTATAGCAAAAAAAAAGCTATGCCACTGGGTTTACTCAGTTTTAATTCCGGTATTGGCGAGTGTAATTTTTTTACAGCAGTTGTAACTAGTAAAATTTGTATCAGTCCGACTATAAAAACGTTTATAATCGCACCTGCAGCATACTTTTCTAATATCCACCCACATCAACGACGTTTCCAATTTCATCAAAATCAGATTTAAAAAAAAAACAAAGGTTTTCTAATTAACTTACCTCTGGCGCCACCTATGGCATACATTTTAGTATTGCTGCATTTTTATTGCGCCAACACCACACATTTCTGAACTAAATAACTAATTTCTAGCGCCATCTAGACGATTCGTTTATTATTAAATTATTTCCCTTCACACTCCAAATATGTTATTCTAATTTTATCAAAATTATATCAGAAATAAAGATATTCTGAATAAGTCGCCTCTAAGGCGACCTAGCGTATTTATTTTTCGAAAAAGTATTTTTAATAGCATTAGCACTAAGCTTTTCTAATATTACCACTATCGATCCATAAATACGGACTTTCAGAATTTATCGACTCATGCGCCACCTAACGGATTTAAATATAGCCTATATCCGTGACATGAGTCCAACGAATATACTATCCAAAGTTGGTTGAAATACCAATCATCGGTTTTTGAGCCAATTTGTAACAAAGAAATCGGCTAGGTTAGGTTAGGTCAAAGAGCTGCTCCTAGGAACTCGCATATACCCTGTGGTTTCCATTGTGATACCACAATGCAAACAGAACCGCAATTATTTGCCTTAATTTGTAAATCGCTGCTAGCTTACATTGAAGGAACGGAACTGGCGAATCTCGACTCCCGATATGTCCGCCGGAGAGTGGATAACGTGATATCCGAGATACTTAAGTCTTAGTCTCGCGAAGGCAGGGCAGCTGAGTAAAAAGTGTTGGGATAATTTCACCTCCTCATCCTCCAAACAGCTACCGCAGTATGGGTTAGTGCTGATATTGAGGCGCATCGCATGGATTACCATTGGACCGTGTCCTGTCAGCACTCCCACAACCAATGAGATCTGCGGTTTAGATAAACTTAGAAGCTCCCGTGAGCTCCTCCGGTCTACTTCTGGCCAAAAGTATCTCGCAGCCGACAAATGGCCAGAGGAACTCCGAAAAGTTCCCAGGTAAGAAATTGGCTACATAAACGGTGTAGTACGTAATATTTATAAATACATACATACATACGAGTATAAGTAAATCGTGTTATGATTTTAAGGTCAATATTGTGTTTAAAATAGAGACTGCTCATTTTTTAAAAAAGAATTTTAATTTCGGGACGGTCCTAGGATTCCGAGATTACATAATCCTATCCCAAAAATTCCGGTATCAGTAAAAATCCCAAAATTTACATGCCTAATATTGGTGTACACACTATTTCCCCAATTCTGTACAAATTTAAAAAAAAAGTGTACTGTATCATAATTTTCATCAATCAAAAAACTTTTGGTTATTCTGTGCAAACCTTGATAAAATTTAATTGTTCAGTATGCAGGGTTTCCCCAATTTTAAACAAACAGTAAAATCGGTATTTTTTTGTCAAGGGCATTTGGAATTTTTTTTTAATTCATAAAGAAAATTAAATTTTATTTTAGACACTGATTCAAACAAAGCGAACTCATGTAAAGTGGCGCTGAGAAAGCTGCTGAGTGAAGTCGCTCGCTGGACTGAATGTCAAAACTATGTGTTTGTTGGAATTCTCACCGATCTCCACTGGCATTGTGCATGCAATTTGTTAGTGTACATTTTTTGTTGTTGTATGCTTTACACCACCTGGTATGAATTCAACTTGGATTCAAAGCTTTACCCCATCGGATATTTTTAGGAGAGAGTAATTTTCAATCGTAATGGGCATTATTTATTAAATGGAGGGCTTCATATAATTCGAGAACTTATCAATGGAAAAACTTTCTTTTAAAAATTAACTCAAATAAGTTTCATAAAACTTTCAAGAGGTTAGACGAAGATGATCAGAGTGAGAAATTTATGAATGTTTTGCCGACTCTTCTGTGTTTTTTGTATTAAAATTTAAAAATTAACCAATTCTTCTTTCTTTGTGATAATAATAATGAAAACTGAACTACTTTTGATTCGATCCGTTATGCTGTAATTTTTTTGAAGATCATTTCGTGACCTTTCCAATTTTGTTATGTTTATTTTGTTATTATAGCACCTAATCTAAAAATATAATTAGGATACGCGGTTAATTGACCCTAATTTATATTCAAAAAAAAAAAAACAAAACCAGCCTAGCCCAGTCACATTTCCCGAATATGAATAACAGGGAATTGAAAGAACCTTTTCATATACGCTTGGTATTTAGACAGTTATAAAACAATTAATTAATTTCAAACAAAAGAAAGAAACACAAAAAAATATTTTTTTTCGACTACAAATGGTAGCAGGATTGACATAATCTGTTTAATTGTCAAGCAGTTAATATAGCATCCGAAAAGTGGAATTACTTCCTTTATTATATCATACGTCTCAAGCAAGCACTATGCCATTGTGACATGATTCAAGAGTCACACCTATTGTGACTTAATTTTCCAAATTAATTTTCAATATTCTATTTCAAATTATCACTTTCTCGCTTTTGTTGAACTCAGATGACGGTTGTCAGGAAAAAGTCAGTGCTCAAAAAAATATATATAAACAAATCAGTTGCGAAATTTAAAATAAAAAATTTAAATGCATCTTTGTATAAAGCGCATTCAATTCTAAATCACAATCCATAAAAGTTTCGGATATCAATGTGTATGTATTATAATTATTAGTGATTTCATCATTCACTTTTGGCTCATCTTATTTCTCTTTCATCCTTGTTGCAGTTCAAAATCTTGGTGTTCGACATTTGCAAACCTTTTTGCTTTTCGGCACAATGTCCGTTGTGTATGCATTGCGAGTGAATTTGTCGGTGGCGATTGTCGTAATGACAGATAAACAATCAAATCCAGATTTTGAGGTAATATTCATACAAAATTTTCATTTGATTTTAATCGTTCTCTATCTTTGTCTCCTCCGCTTCTCGTAGGAGTACGCATGGAGTGAATATATTAAAGGTCTATTACTGAGTTCCTTCTTCATCGGCTATGTGACGTCACAAATACCATCCGGCTATTTGTCGCGTAAATGCGGTGGCAAACTACTTTTACTCATCTGTCTCGTCAGTTGTTCACTGTTGGCCATTCTAACTCCGTTATGTGCCGCTGTTGGCAGTTGGCAGTTGGTTTTGACCTCGCGTATACTACAAGGTATCTTTCAGGGTGTCGTATTTCCCTCGGTACATACCATACTCTCGAAGTGGTCACCGGTAGCAGAACGCGGCCTAATGAGTTCGTGCACCTATTCGGGTTGTCAATTCGGCACTTTCGTTATGTTGGCTAGCAGTGGTGTCCTTGCAGCGTCGCGTCTCGGTTGGCCTGGCATTTTCTACATTTCGGGCAGCATTGGTCTATTATGGGCAGCAATTTTTAAGTTTTTCGGCTGTAGTTCACCAAAAGAATGCCGGCGACTGTCAGAGCGAGAACGAGAACTCATCTTTTCGCACTGGGGTAATTCGGAATTGCAGGTGCGTCGAAATTCAATGCATCCACCTTGGTCATCTTTCCTGAAATCCTGTCCCTTTTGGGCTCTCACCATCGTACATTGTACCAATAATTGGGGTCTCTGGACGCTGTTGACCTACATGCCAGTCTATGTTAAGAATATCTTACATATGGATATTGAAAAGAATGCACTCTCTTCGGCGCTACCTTACTTTGCAATGTGGATATTGAGTTTCATATTCATAGCATTGTCGATGTGGTTTATAAAACGTAATTGGTTCACTTTAAAAACAAGCCGAAAACTCTTCAACACCATTGGCCATGGTACACCGGCAGTAACGCTCATCGCCCTCGGCTACGTAGATGCGGATCATGTGGTAGCTGCGGTTGCTCTGCTAACCATAACTGTTGGTATTAGCTCGGCTTCGTATTTGGGCTATCAGATTAACCATATCGACTTATCGCCGAACTTTGCCGGAGTCTTAATGGGCATCTCAAATTGTTTGGCCAATATAACGGGCATTGTAGCGCCGTTGACCGTGGCACTGATCGTAACTAATGAGGTAAATATTTAGTTAAATATTCAAAAACATTGAAGCTATGGTGGGTTCATTCTAACAATACAAAGATAAAATACATGTGCATATTAGAGTTCGGGCTATTCGATTAATCGTTTAAAATTTTTAAAAGCGTAGTTTTGCTGCCTTTGTAAAAGATAATTTTTTAATGTGTCAAAAAGAAACTGGAAGCAACTATGCTCCTTAATGTTGATATTGGCATCATAACTCATAAATTTTTTTTTCAAAATTTTTCGTATCGTTATCTTCGGGTTTTCCGATAGGGTGAAAATTTGCTGTATATTGAAACGTTTTTACATCATCCCTGGTCAAATTTGGTTTGGAGACAAACTGGTTACGGCGTTGTGCCATCTTAGCGTCATTTTTCATCTCATTTGAAGATTGCAGAACGTAGAAACCGGTTTGTCTCCAAACCGAACTTGGCAAAGGATGATGGAAAATCGTTCCAATATGCATCGCCAAAATGCTCCTAAATCAATAATCCGATTAGAAATTTTCGTTCATAAAATTATAGTACATTGAATATGAAATCGCTCAAATATGTTCAGAGATAAATAAAATGAAGTGACTCATCTTTTAGGTAAATACGTACATATATCTCAAAAACTGTTCCATTTTTTTATATTCATATTCGGATTCAGAAGAAAATTTTACATTTGAAACGATGATCTGATGCCATAGGTCAGATTTATTGGCCGCTAGTGTAATTAAAACCATCGTGTTATTATGGTTGTCTCTAAATTCAATTTGCAAAGTACCTAAATTTGCGAAGTATCTAGTACCTAAAAAACACGCAGCTTATTTTATATACACTATTATTCTATTAGATATTTTTGTTCATTATTTAGCAGATTTCCTATTTTTCCCCCGCAGAAATCGGTGGAACAGTGGCGTATAATTTTTTTCTTGGCATCCTTTTTATATCTGCTGGGAAATGCAGTGTTCCTGACTTTTGGCGAATTTGAAGTTCAACCATGGAATGATCCCACGGATTAACTGTAAATTGAATTACTTATGAAATTATATTTATGTATATTCGCATATGCAGGCTCTCTTTGCACAATTTTATGTACATACATATGTATTTAAATATATCGTAAGCATTTAAATTAGGTAGAAATAATCGTAGCAGATTATTTTTTGTTGTCGTTGAAGTAATAAACGGGAAAATGTTTCTACAACTTTTCACTATCATTTATTACAATAATTTATATTTACATATGTACATAGTAAGTCAAGTAGCAAGCAAATAATAATAAATGGCTTCCTACACTGCTGTTGAACTGTCGACAATGATGACTCGAATAAAATTTTATAACAAAAAGTTCACATCTATACAATGCTTACATAAAATCCATCGCAGAAAACATCAATAACTTTGAAATTTGAAAAAAACGACGTGTAGTGTACAATTTTTTCGAGTTAACTATACGCTTTCAAAATTATTGTATAAATAAATAAAAAGTAAACCACTCCGGTATCTTCCTAGATGCCAAAATTGTCACACATGAAATCGAAAATAACAATTGGAATCGATCGATTTGCTGTCAAGTCTGGTGGATATCTGAAATATTTTCAGAAAAATGTCTAATGCGCATCTGATTTCATTCACTTCAATTTTATCTCATTTTCGATTTCTAACAATTTAGTTTGAAATTTTATTTTATATTAAATCCCTTCCTTATTTGAGTTCTGTTATATTTTTCGGCACCAAAAAAAGTCCCAGAAATCATCTAGCAAATCCTTTGAAAATTTTTGTGTATTTCAGGAAAGAATTTCCCCAAATGTATTTTAATTTAATCGAATGATTAATTTATCTGAAACTTTTTGTTCATTTTTATTATTTGCAAAGCTCAAGTATTTTTTTTTGACAATAAATGCTTTCCTTGAGTTTTATTTTTTGCGTGGTAAATAGAAGTTATTTTTCGAGTATTAGTTTTTGTTTAAAAAAAAATGATTAGTTTATAAAACGACGAGTTATTATTTTAGTTTTAGTTTTAGTTTTTGGAAAATTTAAGTTATTTTTTGACAATAGATGTTATTTTTCGCTCAGATAACAGAAGTTATTTTGTGAGTTTTACTTGTTTGCTTAGAAAACAAAACATTTTTATTCAATTGTATTTTTTGCTTCGAAAGATAGCTTTTGATTGAAAAACGACTAATTTTTGTAGTTTCATTTTTAGCACAGAAACCAAAAACAACTTTTTTTGTTATATTTTTTGCTTAAATAAAATTGGTTTCGGTTATTTTTTGAGCTTAGTTTTTTTTTGATGAACAAATAAATAATTTTTTGAGTTGTTTTCTTTTTGAGTCATATTTTTTTTATTGTATTTTTTGCTAAAAAAGGTAAGTTCTGTTTGAAAGCCAAAATATTTTTGTAGCTTAATTTTTCGCTTTGAGACTAAAACTAAATCTTTAAGTTCTTTTTTTGTATATTTCGTTTTCTTTTTGCTTTGAAAACAAAACATATATTTTTAATTGTAGTTTTTGCTTAGAAGGAAAATTTCTCTTTATTGTTTATAGTTTTATTTTTTGCTTGGAAACTAAAAACGAATTTTCTAAATTATATTTTTTGCTTAATATAATTGTTGCTGTAGTTTTTTTAATTTTTTTTTTCTTAAAAAAAACAAGCTATTTTGAGCCTTTTTTGTAAATAAAATTTATGTTTAACTTTTGCTTTTTCCAAATACTTGGTAACCCTCTTTGAAAATAATACTGAAATTAAGTGTTTTGCGTGAATAAAGTAGTTTTAGGTCATTTTTTAGGAAATTTTTTTTTGGCAAATAAATAATTTTTTGAGTTTTACTTTTGCGTCATATTTTTAATTGTATTTTTTGTTTAAGAAGGTAAGTTTTGTTTGAAAAACAACTTAGTTTTGTAGCTTTATTTTTTGCTTATGGACTTAAGTTTTTAGTTTCTGCTTTTTGTTTTTTTTTGTTGCTTCGAAAACAAACCAAATTTTTTAATTTTAGTTCTTGCTTAGAAAGGCAATTTTTTTTATTTCTGTTATTCGATTATTATTTTGTAAGCTTTAGTTGTTTGCTTTGCAAACAAAACATTTTTATTCAATTGTATTTTTTGCTTAGAAATATTGCTTTTGATTGAAAAACACCTAATTTTTGCAGTTTTATTATTTGTATTACAATTTTTGCTTAAATAAAGTTGCTTTCGGTTTTTTTTTTTTATCTTGAAAAATAAGTTATTTTTTAAGTTTTATTTTTTTTTTTTTAGAGAAGAAGATTTATATGCTATTTTTGTTTAAAAACATTTTTTTATTACATTTTGCCTTGAACAGAATATAATGAAATGTTGGTTAACTTTTTTAATAACTAATTTAAATCTCCTCAATATTCGATAGCGAACTTTGAAAATATTACCGAAATTACCTTTTTCGCTTCAATTATTAAATTTTATTTACTTTTTTTTAAACAGGCGTAAGGCGCTTTGAAAATGTTTTCATTTCCGCTTTTGGTTTTACAGCCATATTGTAATATATGATTTAATTTATTAAGTAGTTTACTTTAATTTAATTTTTAAAAAGACGCTAATTGTCTCCGAAAAGTATTTTTGATGCTTATCCATATTATGGCCTAGCTATCTACATATGCATGTGTCATGACATGAATATAAATATTTATTCAAATGCGTTTAGTCGCTTCGTTATGAAAATGTAAAAAATTTACACCACCATGGCATTTAACATTTAACGCAACCGTCTCTGACTACCAACGAGAAGTTTCACTTAAAAAAAAAACAGCACCACGCCGACCTAATATCCTTATTACTTATTTGTTAATAAATTTAAACATTTTATTTGCGGTTTTAACTTGTTCATAAACTGATTTATTATAAGTAATTTCTACTGCGTCAAAGCACTCTGTGATATCCGAGAGATAATGTAATGTACTAAGATGCATTTAGTTCAGAGCAAACTTTCTAGGAGGTAGCATTAGAAAAACTGCATTATGGTGCGGAAAAGTCGATCAACAGCGGAGCTAAAAATTGAAAGCAAGTGAATAAGCGAACAAATATCTCTAAACACTAATACAAATTCTATGTACCTTCACTCTCTTTAACAGAATCAACTTTTGGTGTGCGGCATCTACAAAGTATGCTGATATTTTTCGGTCTCTGTGTAGTTTTCATGATGCGTGTCAATCTCTCCGTTGCTATTGTAGCAATGATGGATCGAAATGCCACAAATCCCAATTTTCCGGTGAGTTGCAGTTTGTTCGCTTTCAGGGTTACCACTTTCTTTACACAATTTCAATACAGCATCAATATGCATATAATTTTTTTTCATTTGCTCATATTTTTCGCTACAGGAATACGCCTGGTCGGAACAAACGAAATCACTGCTACTCAGCAGTTTCTTCTGGGGCTACTTTCTAACACAGATCCCCGGCGGTCAGCTATCGCAACGCTTTGGCGGCAAGGTGATGCTGCTTTTCAGTGTTGGCACCTCCGGCTTTCTCGCCTTGTTCACACCACTCAGCGCTCGTTTGGGCGATTGGCAACTGATGTGCGCCTTGCGTTTTTTGCAGGGTTTTTTTCAAGGTGTTATTTACCCCTCGACGCATACGCTGCTGGCGAAATGGGCGCCACCCTCTGAACGTGGCGTGCTCGCTACACTCTGCTTCTCCGGCTCACAATTTGGCACGATTATCATGTTGGGTGTTAGCGGCACGCTGGCTGCTTCGGCGTACGGCTGGCCAAGTATATTTTATCTATCCGGTTGCTGTGGTGTGCTCTGGGCTTTCGTTTGGCTAGTGTGGGGTGCTGATTCGCCACGTCAATCCAATTTGATTACCACAATTGAGAGAGATTATATTGAAGCTGCATTAGCAGCGATTTCGAAAAGGAAACAGAGTGATGCGGTTATGTCAAAATTACCAACACCTTGGTTGAGTATTTTCACATCGGTGCCATTTTGGATGCTACTCATCGCATGTTGCGCCTATAATTGGGGCTATTGGACTTTGATGACACAAATTCCATCCTATATGAAGAGCGTACTCGGCAAGGATATCAAAAGTAATGCTCTACTCTCCGCTTTACCCTACACCGCTAATCTACTGCTCGGCTTGGGTTTTTGTGCCTTGGCCCAGGTGCTCATATCGGCGCGAGTGTTGAGCACCAATGCTAGTCGTAAAATTTTCAACACGATCGGCATGTGGATACCGATGGCGGCGACCATTGGGCTGGGTTTCGTCGACGCAAATCAAGCAGATTTGGCTGTAGTTCTACTAACCGTGGCCATTGGTGCAAACTCTGCCACGTTTTTAGGTTCCTTTGTGAATCACATTGACTTGTCACCAAATTTCGCTGGTACATTGATGGGCATCACAAATTGTGCAGCCAATGTGATGAGCGTTATCGCACCGCTAGTTGTTGGTGTCATTGTGACTGATACGGTGAGTACGTAAATTAAAAAAAAAAACAGAACAAAGTATTTATTTATTTAAAGAGACTCCACTTTATTTACATGTCTATTTTTAAATTTCAGACCGAAGCAACTCAGTGGCGTTTAGTTTTTATTATTATGGCTTTATACTATTTTCTTGGCAATTTACTTTTTACAACACTTGGTAGTACGAAATTGCAGGCCTGGAATGAGCCGCAACAGCGACGTGAGATGCATGAACATATCAAATTTCAAGCAGTGACAGGTGGTGCAGAACACTATAGATAATCTAGACATTTATCTCTGTTGATAGCAGGAGGTTTGATACAAAATCATTCATACCGTAGTATAGGTAAAATGTGAAGAGACATTAGTTAATATTTGTACAAAATTATAAATTTTATAATAATTAATTTTAAAAATTATTGTATTATACTTAGTACAAATAAAGCACAACTTTTTACAACTTTTTCCATATATTCACTCTTACAAAATTCGTCATGAATCAAGCATGATTTATACCCGACTTACTAGTAACTATTATGGTGTTATAACTCTGTTCAAATAACGGTTATTCGTCACATCGTTACGCAACGGACATAGATACAGACATCTGTAGTAGCACGAAAATTTACAGTGTCGCAAGGTTTGGCAGGGTTTGACGATTTTTCTTGTCCTTGTTTAATTTTAGTTCATTTTTTTTACAAACGTATAGCTAATTTTCTAAGGGAAGCTAACCTAAAACGAAATCCAAATTTAAAATTTTGCGCTGGCATTAGTGAAATTTTGCAAAGCTTCATTTAAATTGCAAACTTTTTGTGTCAGAATTATGGTACGCAGTTTTATAGCCTATTCAATTTTGGCATACTGCAAGTGTGATGTTGCTAAAAAACGCCGACTTTTGATTCTTTTTTTGCCAGACAGTGTTACGCATTTATTTTCATACAACAAAAATTTGCAATCAAAATAAAATTTTTGCAGAACTTTCAGTATTTATGTATTTAAAACGATAAACATAAAAGATGAAAAAATTAATAAACATAAAACAAAATTAAGAATAACGGTCAAAGCTTGTCAAAATATATTAACCTATTAATTTCTCCGACACTGTATATACCGCCCAACCGTGCATAGGATAACTGGTATAAATACTGAAATATTGGAAATCCCATATAACAGTACTTCG
Organism: Anomoia purmunda; assembly: GCA_951828415.1. NCBI lineage: Eukaryota > Metazoa > Arthropoda > Insecta > Diptera > Tephritidae > Anomoia > Anomoia purmunda. Next base: position 47,483,132 of record OX639997.1, on the reverse strand, counting down.
CAAAAATAAAACAAGTTCGGCATTTCTCGAACTATAAAAGGTAATTTAAAGGATGGTTCCAGCTTATTTGCAGAATATGGTCGGACGAATGCATACCCCCTGATTGGAATTTCAGTGTCCTCCCCCAATCCAATCTATAAGCGCCCACTACCGGGATCAGGGTTCTTAGCATATCGTATAAGGTTCTGTCCAGCGCATTGCGTGAACGACAGAAACCCACCGTTAACGAACTGATTGGACCTTATCACTGTGGCTTTAGACCTTTAGACCAAATATTCACGATAAAGCACGGAGTGAACCCGCGAGAAGAGGATCGGCACACACCATCTAATTGTCGACTTTAAATCGGTTTTCGACAATGTGAGAAGAAGTTTCCTATATGCCGCGATATCTGAATTTGGTATCGCTACAAAACTTATACGGCTATGTAAAATGACACTGAGTAACACCACCAGAAATGGGAAGGATCTCTCCGAGCCGTTTGATACCACTCGAGGTTTCAGACATAGCGACTCTCTGTCGTGTGATTTCTGCATGAGCTGCATAATTAACCCGCGAGAAGAGGATCGGCACACACCATCTAATTGTCGACTTTAAATCGGTTTTCGACAATGTGAGAAGAAGTTTCCTATATGCCGCGATATCTGAATTTGGTATCGCTACAAAACTTATACGGCTATGTAAAATGACACTGAGTAACACCACCAGAAATGGGAAGGATCTCTCCGAGCCGTTTGATACCACTCGAGGTTTCAGACATAGCGACTCTCTGTCGTGTGATTTCTGCATGAGCTGCATAATTAAACCAGTCAGACACCATTTTTTATAAAAGTGTACAACTAACAACCGTGTCTGTAGTTCTGCCTTTTCCAAACTGGATGAAGAAGCGAAACGTATGAGTCTGGAGGTGAACGAGGACAAAACAAAGTATCTCCTGTCATCAAATAAACAATCACGCATTCACGTCTAGACTCCCGCATCACTGTTGGCGGTTATAATTTCGAAAAAGTGGAGGACTTTGTTTATCTTGGAACCAACAATGTCAGCATCGAAATTCAACGAAGAATTTATCTTGCCAACAAGTGCTACTTTGGACTGAGTAGGCAACTACGCAGTAAAGCCCTTTCTCGATGAACCAAAACCACATTCTATAAGTCTCTCATCATGCCAGTGCTCTTGTAAGGCGCAGAAGCATTGGCATTGTTAGCATCGGATGAAACGGCCCTCGAGAGAAAGGGTCTCCGAAAGATTTATGGTCCTTGCGACAGCGAATACCGGAGACAATAGAACGAGGAGCTGTATGAGCTTCATCGCGACTTGGACATACGAGGGCAATTTGAAAAATCCGTAAAAAATTGATCAGGCGTTTCCACTAAAAAAAATTGGTACTACCGTTTTAGAGTAACGACCTTCAAACTATTACATTCGAAGTTTCAAGAAGATCAGTTAATTAGTTATTTTTTGCAGCCATTCGAAGCAAGCGACTTTGGAGTCAAGCCAAATTCATGTAAAGTGAAGTTACTATAGCAGCCGATTTGATTTTTTTATTCACCTACATGTATTTTGTTTTTGCGTATGAGCTTTCAAAAGCCGTAAAAGCAAAAACAAAATGTATGTACATTTTGGCAACTCTTACGCAAAAGCAAAAACAAAATACATGGTAATTTTGTAGTTGTACTCATGATTCAATAATGAATGGTTTGATGCATAAACAGCTCCCTTAACTAAAACAGTGTTACTTCTTTGAAAATTTATGTATAAATCTTATCAAATATTTGTAAAGGGTAATAAAATTCAAAACAAGAAAAAAAGTTTTAATTCGCTGACATTTTTCGTAAAAAATGTGACAATTTGAGTAAGTATTTTATAAAAATGTAAATATTTTATATAATGCAAATATGTGGCTTTATTTGCAATTCATTAGGTAATTTGTGCATCTAAATCCTGATTGGTATACTGAGTGACCGTTTTCCAGCTTCTTAGCCCGTTAAGTTCCGTGCCCTAGTTAAGTTTTATCTACACTCGTGTGCCAGCGCGAGTTAGCAAGACCTTTGCTGTTTCCTATCTTTTTTATAGGATTTCTTTTCAAAACCCATTGCTCGTTGTGATCGTATTCCTACTCTTCTTCACCTCCACCCCAGTGCCATGGCTTCCTTGGCAAAGGAGGTGGGCATTCCGAATTTAGGGAATTTAAATTAAAATTAAAAACATGAAATATTCTAAATAAAAGCTAGTATATATCTTTAATTAGGACCTTAGAGTGTGTATGCCATTAGAATAGAGGATGAGCATTTCTACCCAAGTGAAATATTAGTGTAAATATTAGTTGTTTCTTAGTGGGTTGCTAATAACTTGTGTTCCCGAACTTCACTGTTGCCGTTTTGGAATGGTTTTCTGCCCAATTCTATGTAAATTGTTGAAAAGTAATCCTGTGATTAGATGGTTATTTATGGTTATGTACTTTTTGTTTAAAACCACCAATAACCTTGTTTTTCTAATCAAGTGGAAGGCTAAAATCAAACATATAAGAGAAGTCAGGGACGTGGTGAGTTTTTGTGAGTTTTCGTGAATGAATGAACAATGTGTAATATTGGCGTTCAGAGGGATTCATGTTGCTTGGCTTTTATAAGAACAAAGAACTATATCACATGTTTTTTTCATTGTGAACTACAAAAATTTGATTTTACCAACCATTTCATATATTTACCACTAAATGTAGAAAACTAAATTTTATTTACTTATAATAATGATATTTGTTAATTAAAATAAATGCATAAAGCATAACGAAAGAGTTTCGAATCGGAAGAATGCATCAAATATTTCGTAGACTACGAAACATATTTGGATTTTATGGAACTTAAATTCTACAACCAGTTACATATTTTGCGTACTTGTTAAACATTTTTTTGCAAAAAGGGATTACATTCTCCCCCCCTTTTCTACTTCCTTCGCAAATGCAACCTTTTGTACGGGAGAGCTTGAAATTAGCTGTCATTTTGTAACAAACCTTTAATAATTGAATTATGGTTGTACCTACAACACCACCTTATATGGATTCGCCTTGTTTGGAGTTTCATGAAAAATGGAAAAAAGTGAATTTCGTCTTATCATCAAATATTTTTTTACGCAAGAAAACGCCTGCAGAAATAAAAGCGAAGCTTAATTAAAATATCTCGGACTCTTCACCATCAATTAGAAGGATTTTCAAGTGGATGGCAGATTTTCGTTGTGGTCGTACCAGCACCAATAATGCTGGACGTTCTGGAAGGCAAAAAGATGCCCTCACTGAAGAAACGATAGAAAAAAATCAACGATATCGTTTTGAACGATCAAAGAGTGAGAGTGAGCGTGATAGCTGACATAGTGAAGATCTCAACAGAACGTGTGCATAACGCCTTGCACGAAAAATTGGGTATGAAGAAGCTATCCGCAAGATGGGTGCCGCGTTTGCTCACAATGGACCAAAATGCACCGGCTCACACTTTAATAAAAGCAATGGCAAAACTGAATGACTTATGTTACGAATTGCTACCTCATCCATCGTATTCTCCAGATTGGGCTCCCTGCGACTTTTATCGGTTTTTAAACTTAAAGAAATAGCTCGGTGGTAAGAGATTTTTATCAAATGAGGAAGTTGAATTGCAAGCTGTGGCCTATTTTCGAGATTTTGACGCAGCCTATTTTTTGACAGGCATACAAAAGTTGCAACATCGTTGGACTAAGTGTATCGAACTACATGGAGAGAAAATTAAATTTGCCCGAAAAATTTTTGTTTTCACTATTTTTGCACAGACTTTTCAAATTGCCCTCGTAGTACAGCGAATTAAAATACAGCGGCTACGATTCATTGATAAGTTTGCTAGGTCAGGTTGTACGTATGGAAGAAAAAGCTCCAGCTCTGAAAGTATTTAACGCGGTACCCGCTAGTGAGGCCTCCTCTGCGTTGGAAAGGCCAGGTGGAGAAGGACTTGGCTTCACTTGGTGTCTCCACTTGGCGCCAGTTAGTGAAATAAAGAAGCGACTGGTGAGGTTTATTAGAAACGGCCAAAATCTAGGCAGCTGTAGGTACACTTATTGATTGATTTATAGATAAAATAAAATTTGCTCAAAAGAATACTTGCAGAAAGGAATATATAGGTTATTCTACTTTTTTTTTGGAAAATGGGCTTGACATTTATTATTTTTTTAAAGAAATTTCTAAAAAATGTAAACCACTTTCAGCTTTAATATAAAAAATTATATTTCTCCATACCACAAAAAAAAATCTCGTTTACAGATTTAAGGATTGGTCACTAAAAAAACAGCTGACACAAAGTCACATTTTTTATGCTACGATTCAATTCACACAAATATATGGAAATTTTACAATATGTGCACAGTTCACGTGCCATGTTTTCGCCAGGCATAGAGAACTCCCCTATTTATTCATAAAATACAACTGGCGGGTGACTCGCAAATTAAGATACATCATGCGCCACGTTTGTCTAATCTCAAAAATTTTCCAACAAGCCATAAAAATGAGAAATTTTGGCTGAATTAAGATAGCACAAAATGCGTTACGTTTGCAAAATGCTAAAATTAGCACAGTGCTTAAATAGCACTTATGAATAAACATCAACTAAATGAAACCAGTTTATTCTAATTAGCTGTAGTAGTATTTAAATCCAAATTTAAGCTACTGGCGAAAAATAAACCATTTATCTGAACGTAACTAAGTAGTTGAAGTATTCATAGGAATTTGCGGAATTTATGAAAACAAGAACAAAGTAACTACTAACTACTAACAATATGTACCACGTGTTTAGAAATAAAAATAAAACTTTATGTGGGGGACTTGTACTATGCGTAGTACCTAAAGTCACTCAATAGGAAAGGGTAATTTTGGAATGGCGTAATTTAAAATTAATTAAAAAATTGAATTAAAATTATATCTGGATTTAATAATTATTTGTTTATATTGTATTTCGGCGATACTTGGATATCACGCGGAGTAGCCTGGGGTCAAATCTCAACCCCGGTACTTGTCATCAAGATAACAATGTAGGTAGGATAATTATGTTGTACTTTTTTTTATTATTTTATTACTCCAGAAAACCCAATACTCGTACAATTGTAAATAAAAGGCATGGAAAAATACAATACGGAAAATAAATATGAATATTAAGAAGATCATGATAACGGATTCCGATTTTGATTACGATAGATAATTAATATTCGCTGTGGTGAAAGTATGAAATTGAGAATACCCACATTTTTACAACAATCAAAATCGCATGTTAAGAAACCCGGTTCAATATTTAAATGCAGGCAATCGCATGTACAGTGGCGGAAAAAACAAATGCAAGCATCATGTAGAAAATAGCACTTTTTCAATTAAAATTATTTACACAAGCATTTGTACGAATTTTCTTTACTCTTTTGTTGTAAATGTGCAAAAAACTGTAATACAAGTTTTTAAGATACATAATGCCTTTAAACAAATATTTATTTTATATTCCAGTTTTATACCCATTGCAGTGAGAACTGAGGTTTCGATTTCTGTGTAAGTACCTTTCGACATTTTCATAATTCGATTTTTTTTTTTTGTTTTAATCAATAGGTAGATCTCCTTGGAGTATCGTGTCAAAAATTCAACTGCTAATTCTCGAAATTGTGGAAGAGATGCTTCTCGAAAATAGCTGGCGCCGAGCGCGCTGAGCTCTTGACTACTAACTTTAAACGGGGTTTTTTCGAAATCATTTTTCCCCTAAATTGTGTAAGTGACAATAAGAAAAGATTTAGTGAACCAATTTCATAATCTTACATTAATTTAAAAAAAAAAAAACATTAAAAAAATTGTTCTATATATCTTACAGTTACAACAAATAATTTTTAGACCCTTTTTGACTGCAAATTCAACGAAATTTGTTTTTCAAAATCGTAATTTTTTTTTTGGAAGCCTTTTCTAAAGGAATAATTTTTGAATATCGCAAATATTTTAGTCTGTCTACGATAAAAAAAATCCCCTCTTGTACAAGAAAATATGTGGTTTCATTTTTTTTTTTTTTTTTTTTTTGATATGTTTACGTGATGATTCTTAATATATTATAGCCGCGTGACGTGTATGGCAATTTTGGTATCGGCCAACTTTACAGATTATATTTTAACATAATGCCTAAATATTTTTTACATTTTAACTATTTGTATTAACACGATATCGTTTCTCGAATAGCTCCAGATGCTACCTCTTTTCCCAAAGCTATGACAACTTTCGATTTGGCGATATTAGCTATTAAAAAAACATACAACCAAAAAGTTAAAAATCCGAAACCGATTGCAAAACAAAGTTTAATATTCCTATCTGAACGATATACATAACTACCTAGATAATGATAATATTACATAGTAACAGAAATGCGCACCTCATTTACGACCGCAATAAGGAGTTCTTTATCTGCATACATCCCTTCATGGAAGGGTTACGAAAAAACTTGACTTAAAAGATAACTAGATTGTTAAATTGTGATCTCCTCAGATTAAATTGTTACACGATGTAATAAATTTATCTTTTCTAGAATAATATTTAGACATAAATTGAAATTACATTATATTTTTATCAGGAACCGTAACGATTATAACTTTCATTAAAAAACCTACTTTTTAATCGTTATTTCTTGAATTTTATACTTATCTTCTGCAAAAACTCCTAAAAATTTAATTTTATTCTCTGAGCAAAAAATAAGAGTGAAGAAATAAATAGAAAATAAAATAAATAAAAATGAATGTCACAAAAGGTGGCGTCCTTGTATTAATACGCAGCATTTCTCTTTCCGCATAATTTTTTGAGTTGAAATTTGGAGAATAATCCTTAATTGCGATCCTTATATTTTATTATTTATATATGTATATAAAAACTAAGTTTAAAGTGCAAGTTAAGTTAACCAAGTATCGCGTAAATAAAAGGCCCCTTCTTTCGAATGCCATCCTTTACTTCCACTTTGCTACTTTGCTTACTCTGGCTGGTAGTTTCAAGATCGTTCGTTCTCGTTCCCACAGATATGCCACTAAATTGTATACATTATAATTTTTCTTAGATCAATACTTTGTGATTGAGTTGTAACGCGTCATGACGCGAATGACAAAAACACATTTCTTTGTTTTTTTTTTGTTAATTTAAAAAAATACAAACTTACAGCCGGTTTCCACAAATAAAATTTATTTGAAGCTTATGCGAAATTTAATTTTCATTTCTATTTTGATTTATCTTTTTATTTAAGTGTTTTCGGTTTCACAAAATCTTGAATTTGGCCATGGCGGAATTATACAGATGTCTTTGTTAGAACAACAGATTTTGCGACGCGGTATACGAACATTAATTAGATCTGTTTTCTGATCGGCTTCATTTTGTTTGGTAAACTTTTGTCAAAACAATGTACGTTATTTACATTTGTTGACAAATTGTTAACAAATTAATTACACCTGATCTTCGTTTTGCGCGATCTTTTTGTATCCAATTTAAATAATTTTTACGCAGCGTTTTTAAATATCTCTAAGTCAGTTTTGTATGGGGACTTACTTTTTTGCGCCAGCTTTTCTTATATTTGTTACTTATTCAGTGGTTTTTTAATATTTATTTACATATTTATATAGAGGTCATATCCTGGGAAACGATCTGAAAAAACCCAATCAATCGTTGGCAGGAAGTTCCACACAAAAAGCGCTGTTCCCAATTGTGCTTTCTCCTTCGATTTAGGTACTTTAAAAAAGTTCTTTTCCCCTTTTCCCTTACTCTTCTTGCACAAACATCATTTCCCCATTTCCGATTAAAATTAAAATTTAACAACCAAAACACACAGATTGTAAAGTTTAAGTTTGCCATAGAAATGAAAAGTTATGGCTAACTTCGAATGAAATAAATCAAAAATGCAACCCGGGTTTTATGTTTATGTAATTACTAAATAAATGCCTATTATAATTCGCCTGATCTGATATTGACAAAAGCGAATTTATTTCCTTCTCCATGATTTTGACAAAGTTATATCAAAAGCAATAACAAAATATATTAAATTTTCACTAACATGCGCTCGGCGCCGCCTTATATTAATTCGCCTTGAAATAAATATTTTGTTAAACTCAAGGCGAATTCATATAAGGTGGTGTTGAGTAAGCAGCTGATTGAGTTCGCTTACTGGACTGAATGTCAAACCTATGTGTTTGTTGTAATTCTCACTATCATTGCGTGCACAATTTGTTAGTGTACATTTTTGTTGTTGTACGCTCAACACCACTTGGTGTGAATTCGCCACGGTTAAATTTGTCAAATCAGTTTACAGAAAACTAAAAATAAAATAAAAATTACTATCACAAGATGGGTCTACTGAAAACCCTTTTTAAAATTTTTAAAGGGCTTCATGTTTGAACAGTCAGTTAAGCGACGTGGGTTTGCCCGTTACTGTATTTTGTACTATATGCATACTTTTCTCAACTTCCTAGTCAAAAAAATTAAAAAAAAAAACCCCCAGCGATGTGAATAGGCTTTCGCTGAGGGGATTGAAAATTCAACATTACTATATGTGCATATGTATTTCAATTTAATTACGTTGCCACCTCCAGCATCGCTATCGCATTTTTTTTATTCAAATACATAGACTACGCATTTCAACAATCCCTCCCAGACTAGTCAGTGTTGCCAAAATTCCAAAACTTATACAGAACAATGAAAATAAAAGGTCAATAAAAGCCCAAATAAAATACTTAACGCTAGAAAAAACAAACTTCAAGTTTAAAACATAAATTCAAATTAGTTTGACCAAAAACTTGAGAAGGGAGGGCTTAAATTTGATTTTAAAAGGATCAGAAAACTTGAATATTTGAGATAAATCTGAAAAAAAGTTATATTATAGAGCTAACATTATTTAAAATGATTAATTTCTTATAGCATATAAATTTTATTTTTACTGCACTTTTTAAAAGAATATAAAGGCATTAAAAACCGAGAACGCATGAAAATAACAGAAATTAGATCTACCTTTAAAAAGACTAGCCTGGCAATACTGCTCACGATAAATTTACGAGTACACACCCACATACTTAAACACAACCGGGTAATGCAATGTATAACAAGTTAATGCCATAAATAATCATAAGTATAAGTTAATCTTAAACTCAAATTAAAGTTATTTGTTTTAAAGTACAAGTAAATTCAAATAAATGCCTGGTCGTGTTTGTGCGTTTACTTAGTTCGTTTTCCGCCAGATCGTAATAACTCAGAATCATGTGTTTTTTAACTAGATAATAGAGGAATACCTATAAGCTCACATTTCACATATCACACAGAATAAATAATTCCTACAGTGTGTATGTACTAGGTCGGGTCGATAATGTTGAGATTTTTTTTTTGTGCACACAGATCTACAAAATTTCGAATAAATAAGTAAATGGAAATTTACCCATAATTAAAATGAATGCTTTACGTAATTTTGAAAGCTATAATAAAATTTATTTTACACAATTTTCTAGCAAATTCTGGGGACTATAAGAACAACTCGCTATCTAATTAATTTTTCATAATTTACAGTTTTTAAACGGAATCATTATTATCACTTTCACAATTTTCAAAATTAAAATAATTTCATTAATGCTTCAATCCGGATTAATAAATTTATCTGAAGCTTTCAAGCTTTCTTTTACATATTTTAATCATTTTTTTTTCGCTTCTAACGAAATGCCATTGAAGCAAGCAAAACAAATATCGACCCTGCCTAATGGACACTATATAAATATATCTTTCGCTTCAAGCTGAAAACTTTAGTGTGTAACCATTTAAACTTTGCATCAAAGTAATTTTGATAGAAGCTTGCCACTCTTCAAAGTATTCACACGCATCAAATTGGCATACCGCAAATGTTTAAGATAAATTATTTAATTGAAAGTTGAAGTTGAAAATTTGAATTAAAAATGGAGAAAAATCCTAAAGTGGAAAGTGAACGAAAAGGTCAGCGAAGTGTCACAATAAAATAAGAGTGTTTTGGATGAGTGCAAACATATAGAATACGGATACTTAATAAAAAAAAAAGCAATAACACAAAATTAAAGCATGTGAAAGGGTAAATTGGTAAATTTGCAAGTTTTTCAATACTTTTTGAAGGAAGCAAAATAAATGTTTGTTACTCTGCTCTTGCAAGAGAAAGGAGAAAAGAGCACATTTGGTTTGTGTGACTAAATTTTTTGTTTTTTCAAAAACAGTTTCACTTCAATGCCCTTTTTAATGAATGAGAAGAACAAAGTTTTACACAGTAGACACTTTATAATAAATCGTGGAAGGCATACCTCCAGAAGTGTCAAAAAAAATCACAATGCAGCCCGGATTTGCAACAAAAATGATTGTTTCATTTATTCTGTTTCATTTTCAAAATACCAAAAGTCAAAATTTCTATGATGGTATTTTTTTTTTTTTTGAATCTAAAAAATTCGCTTTTTTTACTGCAGAGATTTAGCGTACAAATTTTAAATTTTAATAAATTATTTATTTTTTCTCATCTATGCTAATTATGAATATATTGAAAATTCCTTTAAAATAATGACCAATGATAATTCATTTGCACCATTCTCGTATAACTGACGGCATATTTTATCAAAACGTTAAATACAATACCCCGTCGCGCGAGAAATCGTCCCATTAATGAACGTAGATTACAAAGAAGTTGCGTCACTTCCACCACAGCACACCAGAACTAATTTGACTGTTTGATATTAGGGCCAATTGGTTACTATGTAGTGTGGTGAAATCGGACGAGAGTTCTTGCCACAGGAAACAAAACGCGATGCAATCTACGTACTTTGGTCCCATTTAGCAAATCTCCATTTGGGCTTTCTACTCGTTTTGATACCATTTCATTTCGTTTTGTTTCGTTTTGAATTCCTCTCGTTTCATTGTCAAGCAGAGAATGTAAAATACAAAAAGTTGCATGCCGTTGCGTTCCCTGTGCCAAGAACTAGAGACCAATTGTATCTAGTCAGATTATAATATCAATTAGAAAAAGTATAATTAGTTGTGTTTTCTGCTAGAGAAACGGTAAGAGGTAAATTCCTTGTAATCTACGTTCCTTACGTACCAAGGCAGTCGCCATTTGGAAATAGAGTGAAATGAAATACAGAAAAAGTTAAGTTTTTTCACATTTTTGAAAAATTTTTATAAAAATCCATCCGATGGTCATTGGTCTAAAACCTAGGAAAAGTTAAATTACGTCGTCCAAATATAAAACATTACTGTTCTACATTTCGATTCGGTTTAAAAAGTAAATTTAATGCAATTCCGACTCGTTTTGGTGGGGATGTTCTTGATTCCGACTGAGTTAAAATAAATTTCGAAACGCTTTCGGATCATTTTCATACCGAGTTTATATGTAGTCAATTTGAACAGATGTTGTCAGTTATTTATGTTTCTTCACAAATTTAAAAATTAGGTAATGAAGTTTGTTTACAAATAAAATCAGCTGCTCTCAAAGATACTATCGGAGGGGTTGCTAAAAGTCACAGATTCTGTACAAATACTATGATTCAAATAATTTAAAACCATTAATAAATTTTTTAATATTTTTCAAAGCTTGAACGAATAATAAATGCCACAAACATTAACGTTTAAGTTCGAATATTATTTCTGAAGCATGGCAATATGGAGCTTTTCGAAGAGTATTGCGCATGCGCTGAAGTGAAATCAAGAAGGCTGGTTACATGCTGGTCGTTCTTCCTGTTTTTATCTCAGTAGTTTTTAAATAGAAATGTTCTAAAGCAGATTTATCAAACTAATTGAATACAGATTAGAGCAGAAAGACTTATAAATCTTCCTATAATTATGAATTTTCAAATATATAAGATTTGGGTGACAAACCAAATATATATTTGGGTTTAAATTACCAATTACTTTTCATTTCGATTACTCAAAGGCAAAACTTTTTACAATGATAAAATTTTGTTGGAATCGAAATCTAGAGCCGTTTTTATAAACTACCTTTTTTGTGTTCTTTGTTCTTCTTTTAATATTTCTGAGCGCACGATTTCAACAAAACTTATATCACTGATACATAATAGCTCAATGTATAACTGATTGAGTTGGTGGGAGCTATAGAATTTGTATTGCCCTTCTATTGATTCATAATTTTCATTGTTGTGTAAGTTCGAACACAGAAACAGACATCCACATATCGTTTCTCCTCATATACCGCTTTGGTTGTATCATAAGTACCAAAGCTCTATATATTATTTTTAGCCATTGCTGTTTAAGAACTTATTTTTAGTAATATTTTATTAAAATAGAGTTTAAAATTGTAAACAAAATTTACAAAAATTCCAGGCGAGGAGTAATGTGTGCATCCTTGAGTGAGAGTTGAAGAGAGCAGACGACGAATTTTTTTTTATCAATACATTCATCAAAACAATAATACATATATTGGATGTTTAAGAATCTCAAATTACTATTACTGTCATTAATTTATTTGGTCCGAGCTTCTTCGATAACTCAATGGCAGAAATTGATTGGTACTACATATAAAATTGAGGAATAAATTTTTCTCAAAATAAGATATGGAAATCATTTAGACGTTTGTTTTACATCTCACCGTTTTTTTTTATTAAACTCATGAATGATCATGACCTCTGTAGTAAATACTAAAATAGAGCACATCAACCAAAATAATAAAAAATAAAACTCTCAAATAAAGCTGCGGGTGTCAATGTTTATCACGTCAGTTTAAGTGCGTCAGACTTTCTTATCTGGTTTTTAAAAAGTGGATATATTGTCTTTTTCGCCAATGGAAAATCAGAGGCTTGTTTTCTTACAGTTATATCATAAGATACCCAAGTGATAAGTAGATTATCCGATAAGTTAAGTGGTAAGTAAATATTCGCTTTGTTGTCGCGCATTTGTAAACACTCTGCATATTCGCTGCTGTAAGTTATGTCTTATTCACACCTAACGAGTGGTGTGGATAACTCGCCCGAGTGCTCCTTTTGTATGAACGGTTTGGCGAGTAGCCGACCGGTTGTTTACCAGGTCGCATATTAAACAACTTCCTCGACACAGTGTTATCTTACTGTTTCGCCAATCAACTGGTTAAATTTGATTAAGATAATAGCAGTGTGCGAAATCTACTTATCCAGTAAGAAAGTTAATTAAATGAAATTTTAAATCATGTTAAAGAACATTGGTTGCATTTTTTTCATTATTTTTGAAAGGGTAAAAAAATTTTGGGGCCCAACGTGCACTCACTTTAATCATGATTTATCACCGGCCAATTAAATTAGAATATTTTTTGAAGTGCAAAGTGCGAAATTAACCAAAATAATTTTGATGATAATCAACAATAATTTTTGAGTATGTAGCCAGTGATCCACAGCTTGATTGTTGTCTAATTTTGGTTTTCCCCTCTTTCCATATATCCTACCAACATAATTCAAGTACGACAGTGCGCCGCTATTACATTTGAACTGACCTTGAGCTCAAAAGTTATTGTTAATTTAAATAAATTAGGCTAAAAAATTAATACATATAAATTTTATTGATGCTATACCTTGATACACACAAAATAAATGGTTTGCTGAGCTCTACTTATCTTATTTTACTTAATATTTAGTTGTTCTTTAGCTGGAACATCAAATGTAATTATCACATTGCGGTGCATTACAGTGGTCGCGGATATTAACATGACATTGAGGGATTTCGTTTAAAGCAAGCAATACTCCATCTTTCTTACCATTTTAATCGCAAAGAAAATCTAATTTTTCTGAAATAAAAAAATAGTGGCAGAAACTTTCAAAACGCAATTCTAGTTTCTCATTCGTATTTGTATTTTATTACTATACATGGCAAAAAGCTAGTTTCATTCGTGTTTGTTTGGGTTATGTGCATATGAAATAAAAAATTTTAGTACCTGCATATGTGTTTTTATACTATTTTATAAGAATGAAATGGTATTTTAATTTTGATCTAAACTTTGTTAGTATTTGAAGAAAAAGAAGAAGAGGTATGACCATACCCAAGTGTATCAAAAAGTCGAGGATGACGAGCTGAATCGATTTTGCTGCAACCGACTCTCTGTCCGTCTGTCTGCATATTCTTCTTCTTATTTGGCATTAAAACCGTTTGTGGAAACCAAACACATTCGCCAGTCGCCTCTCAATTTTTCTCTCCGCAGCACTGGAAGAAGTTGGATCATTCTGCACTTAGTCCAGCCAGTGTGTTTGTGGGCGCCCTTGCTTTCGTTGTTCCACCATGTGTGTCGAGTCGAAGATTATTTTGCTAATGTACGTAATGTCCATGCCCATGTAATGACAGTTTATAAGTTTATCTCTTACAGCTCGCTATTCCAATTTCTTTGGAACCTGCCGCCCTCGCTGACAGCACCATAGATCTTACATAGAATAGTTCAGCCCAAATAGAGCCCCCAAAGTCACGAGAGGGTTTGCTCAGCATCGAATTAAAGAAGTCAAGCGAGAGTAAGCTCAGTGAGTAAGCGCAATCTGAACAAACGTAAAAGATCCCAAATTTAACCGCAGCATTGGAAAGGGGGTAATTTCATTTTGGAAGGGAATGACGAGGCAGGACGAAGCTGGACGGAAACGTGGGTGGGGTGTCTTCTGCTATTAAGCCCTTAGGGTATCTTATGGTCGGGTCGGTACTAGTCGGGGAGTGCCTGTATTCTCTCTCAGTTGCCTCTGAATACTATAATATCGGGCTGATTTGGGCTTCTACTCAGCTGCCCTGCCTTTGGTAGGCTGAGTTTCAGTAGCCTAGGCTCCTACTTCTTAAGCTGCCCAGAAGAACTTTCTGGGGTGGAAATTAGTAGACTGCGAGACTTCAATAGTTTAATTTGGTATCACAATGGGCTGTTTGATATGTCTAAGTGAGTTCCCTCTGCGGGGAGACTACCACATCAACCTAACCTGCTGTTCACTCTTCAACAAAAACCGTATAAATTCAATCTGAAAATTGTATGCAAATTTTATTACTTTATTTTCTACGAATTGCTTACAGTTTTTGCTTATATATCAAAAATTAACGCGAATTTTGAGCCACTTGCGATTTTCTATACTAAAACTAAGATCATAACTTACTTACAAATAAAAAAAATCTTTATTTATATATATTTTCTTGCTCTGTTTTCTTATTTTTCCATTACAGGATTTTTTGGTGCGCGCCACGCACAATGCTTCATGGTTTTCCTTGGCCTAACCGTTGCTTTCACACAGCGAGTCAATTTTTCGATGGCAATTGTGGCAATGATGGACCGTAACGCAACAAATCCGGATTTCGAGGTAAACTCTTTCATATATGTAGATACCAATTTAAAAGCTACTTCCAAATATTAAAAAAAAATAAATTATTTATTTTCCTAGGAATACAATTGGTCAGAGCAAACCAAGTCTCTTCTACTCAGCGGCTTCTTTTGGGGTTATTTCGTAACTCAAGTACCTGGAGGTCAGCTAGCTCACAGATATGGCGGCAAAATTATGTTACTTGTTAGCGTTTCGCTTAGCAGTATTCTAGCTATACTTACACCGCTTAGCGCGCGTATTGGCGATTGGAAGTTACTATTTGCATTGCGTGTCGGCCAAGGTCTCATACAGGGTTGCATTTTCCCCTCAACACACACGATACTCTCAAAATGGGTGCCACCCGAAGAACGCGGTTCAATTGGCACATTCTGCTATACGGGCGTACAATTCGGCAGTGTTCTAATGATGGGTATAAGTGGTGCTATAGCCTCATCCTCATTAGGGTGGCATGGTATTTTCTACGTATCCGGAATTGCCAGCTTACTGTGGGCATTATTGTGGTACTTTGTTGGTGCTAGCTCACCAAGTGAATACAAATGGATATCGGAAGAAGAACGATTATATATCGAATCGTCATTGGTGACATCTACAAAACCGGAGGAAGAGCATTTGCCCACAAGAACACCATGGGTTAAGATATTGACATCGGTGCCATTCTTGGTTATTCTGGTGGCTCAAAGTACATTTGCATGGGGCTTTTGGACGTTGCTCATACAAATTCCATCGTATATGAAGAATATTCTCGGACAGGATATCAAGAGTAATGCGCTAATGTCGGCATTGCCATATCTAGCCAATATGTTTCTGACATTCTTCTTTTGCGGTATTAATGATTTTCTAATCAAACGCGATTATATAACCATTAGCGCAAGTCGCAAAATATTCAATACAATTGGCTTTTGGGTGCCAGTAGTGCCACTTATTTTGCTAGGTTATATGCGTGAAGATCAAAGTGGTTTGGCGCTGGGCTTGCTCGTCATCACTATTGGTGTTAATTCGGCAGCGTACTTGGGTTTCCTGACAAATCACATTGATTTGTCACCCAACTTTGCTGGTATCTTAATGGGCGTGGCTAACTGTATGGCGAATTTGATGGGCGTAATAGCGCCATTACTTGTGGGATTCATCGTCACCGATACGGTAAATATACGAGATGAGATAGGTTGAGTGAATTAGGTGAACCAAAAGTGATCAATGTGATAGTTATTAGTAGAAGAATTTAAATAGTAGTGCAACGCAATGAAAAATTTCTATTAAAAATATAAATTTCAAACTTTTTAATAAGAATTTTTATGCAGTTTTGTAGTGCATACAATTTTTTTTTATAATCAAGTATATGCCTCAAGCGAATGTTGATTTCTAAAAAAAAATTCGTTATATGGAGGAAAATGCCTTAAAATAAATAACTTTTTTTTTGCCTCACTTGATAAATATACTTTGCTAAAACTGAATCGACTGCAAACCCGGATACTAGACAAATTTTGGAAAATTCTGTATAAAAAGTTTGGAATTTAGGTGTGGAATTTTTTTCAAAATTTGAAACTTTAATTTATGTAGAATAGAAGCTATATTTTTAGAAAAAAATATGTTGTCAAAATTTGGCTAATGTTGTGCTACTATTTCATTACTCGCGGCTGTATAAAAAGTTATTTTTGAAATTTAATTTGAGAAGAAAGTTTTAAGAAAAATTTAAAAAATTATCGTCATAAAATTTTTCAAATAGTTTGAAAAAATGCCATAAAATTTTCATAAAAAATGGAATAACAAAGCCGTGGCTTTCTCAATTTTTGTTCCTAGAATGTTGGGTAAAAGGCAGGGTACAGATTCCCTAGTAATATTTAGTAATATGTAGTAATTATTTTGAGTTTGAAATTATAAAAGTCTTTTCATAGTAATGATGAGTGTGAAAAGCTTTTATGTTTTTCTTTTTTGATGTTTAGATTATAAAAGTCCGTCTATAATATTTATAAGTTTGACAAAAAATTTTAAAGATTTTATTTTGAGACTTATTTTTTAAAAGTTTTTTCGTAATAATTATCAGAGAGATACATTTTTTAGGTCATCGATAACTATTACCTTCAGATTGAAATTATATAAGTCTTTTGATAATAATTACCCTTGAGTCTGTAATTTAGATACTGAGATTATAAATGCTCGTCCATAATAATTTTAGGTGTGACAATTTTTTTAAAGTTGTAAAAAATGTTTTTTTTTTTTTGAGATTTATATTAAAAAACTATTTCCAAGTTTATAATGAGTGAGCAAAAAATGTGTAACGCCCTGAAATATGGGACTATCTTCGCACCATTTCGAGACGATTTGATGACTAATGCAGGACCCTTTCAGGACTGGTTCGCAATTGTTGCTGAACAAGTGACAAAACTTTTCTCGAAAAAGAAAGGAATGATTGCGAAATAGTTTCGTATTTCAGCACTTAAAAAATTTTGTTTCACTCATACTACTTATACTCATACTACTCATACTCATACTCATGCTAGTGTAATAACTACTGATTGACTTTTATTATTTTTTCTTATAAAATTTATGTATGTATATTTTTAAAGAAGAAATTCCCATTATGCCTTCAGTTATTTTATTTTCATTGAAGGAATTTTTGAGATTGAATCTAAATATAATAACTTAATTTGAATCCATCAATTTAGTCAAGTAATTTGCATGAGAAAATGTTATGTCAGAAATATACAAAAATGAATTAATCTGATGTGCCTTGTTGCCTCAAAATTATGCCGAGATGCAGAATAATAACCATTTGACGGTTGAGTTTTAAAATAAGTCATCCTAATTTTGATAAGAATTAAACCAGTATTTTTATAATAATACTGAGACCGATAAATATTTTTAATTTATTGATATGATTTTGAGACATATATTATAAAAGTTGTTTTATAATAATTATCAGTGAGATAAATTTATTTTGGTGTGTCACAGACTTTTATTTAGGACTTTTTTAATGTCTTTGAATAATAATTATGAAAAGGATAACTTTTTTTAAGTCTTGAAATACGGAACTATTTCGGGACACAAAAAAAAAACCGAACTACTGTAGAGTGATCCCGAACTGGTCCGAAAATATTTCGAAGTAGGGACCCAAAATAGTATCAAACTAGTCCAGAGGTGATCGCAAAATAGTCCCGAATCAGTCCCTTGCTAATCCGAAAACGGTCCTAAAAAAAGTTCCGTTTTTTTCCAAACATAAAATTTGTTTTACTCATAATTATGAATATTATTTAAATCTCAAAATAAAAGTCTTTGTAGACTCAAAAAAATGTATCTCGCTGATAAATTTATGTAAGGCCTTTTAAAGTATAAGTTTTTGAATTATAGTTTTAGATTACTCGAAAAATTTGTATCTTACTATAATAATTATTAATTAATTTTAACTTTTTCTTCATATAATAGCTATGCCTCTGATATTATCTATACCTAAGGAACAGAAATCTGGTCGTGCATAGCCGAATTGTTAAAAATTTTATGAGAACTAACTAAATTAACTCTCAAAGATGTCCGAAAAGTTATATGAACAGCTCTTTATTTTGAATAACATGAAGCATAGAAAACCTTCTTCTGCAAACAACCGAAATCACGATCATTTTTAATAGACTCAGCTCACACACCATCCTAAATTTAGATAAAATATTTATTAATTGTGTTAAACTGTAGTAAATCTTATCATTTTCTCTACTTTTAGAAAAATGTTAACCAATGGCGTACCATATTTTATGTAACCGCTGGATTTTATTTCATCGGCAATCTCTTATTCATTGTATTTGGTCAAACGAAAATCCAAAAATGGAACTATCCCAAAGAAGAACAAGATCAAAGGGATCACATCAAATTTGAGCCTGTGAATGAAGAGAAAGCCATATATTGAAAGCCGTATGCAGAAAAAGAGCCAAACGCCCACCAATGACTATAAGTAGAATAAAATTATTTACAAATGTGTAATTATAAGCCTACAGTATGTGCATATATTGTATATTACATATTTACTTAAGTGCGCTTCAATTTGTATTTTGTTTTGCCATTTTGAATTTTACTAAATAGCATAAGTTAAATATTGTAAAATGTTTTTTTGTAAACGTAAACGACGAAGTTTTAAATAATACTAAACACCCACGATGGAATTTGTGAAGCAATCAGTGTATATTGGTTCGATGGTGTCTATTTAACATAAATTAAAAATGTCTGGTTATAACAAATGTAGATATTCAAGTATTTGTAAATATAAATGTAAAAGAGTATTGTTATTTATTATAAACCAATCGAAAATAAATAAATAATGAAACAATGACTTCGGCTACTGACTTTCCGATTTATATAACAAATATTTTGGCGCTGATATTGCAAGACAACGTGTATTATTGGATTTTTCAGTTGATGGACTGAATATTAAAATCAGCTGACTTAAGAAAAAATTCCGCTTGATAAAAAAAGTATTTTTTCTGCTAAGGTAAATTTGTATCAAAATATTACTGATTCAAGTAAAAACAACATCTAAATTTACCGTCATGTGTATACTGAAGACATTCCGTCAGACGCTTCATTGCAAACACTTATTCTCCTTCTTAATTAGCGCTATAACCGCCTAGGCGATTTTCGCCGATTTCAACGTGGCGCACCAGTCCTTCCTCTGCTTTGCTAACGGGCGCCAGCTCGAAATCACAAGTGTAGCCAAGTCCTTCCCCACCTGGTATTTCCACTGTAGAGTTGGATTTCCCCTTCTTCGCCATACAATAGCACGGGCATGATGAGGGACTTATAGAGTGTGTAGGTTTTCGTTCGTCTTCTTCTTTTGCCTACTAAGCCCAAAGTAGCACTTGTTGGTGAGAGAGATGTTACGTTGGATTTTGGGGTTTCGCTTCTTTATCCAGCTTGGAAAATGCAGAACAAACGGCACGGTTGCTGAGGCCTCTGATGTCGATGTTATCGGCATTCGCCAGTAGTTGCCCACAATTATAAAAGATGGTGTCTGATCGGTTTAATTCTGCAGTTCGAATTATCTTTTCTAACATATGTAAAGTCAAAGGTGAAATAGAGTCACCCTGTCTGAAACCTCGTTTGGCATCGAACAATTCAGAGAGGTACTTTCCAATTTTGACTGAGCTGGAGGTATTGGTCAGTGTCATTATATCTGGTCTGTGGAAGATTTACCAAGTCTAAAGCCAAACTGAGAAGGTCCAATCAGTTCGTTGATGGCTGGCTTCCATCATTCACCCGTCTTATGAATTGGGCAGATCACACTTAAACTTCACACTAAAACTCAATGACCACTTGTCCGACCATATTGAACTGGCCGCGTCAGCCGCATTATTGCTATCCGAACTTCATCGAAGTCGAGTGACGGGATGTTAATGCCATCATCAGCAATTTGCGGCTCGGGTTCTTCTTCTTCTCCAGCGACGCTTTCGCTGTCATTATTTAGCAGAGTGGAGAAGTGTTCCCTGTATAGTGTTTGTGTTTTGAACATCAGTGACCAGGCCGCAGTTCCTGTTCACACAGTAATTTGCCCCGGTCTTAAAAACTTCCGCACACTTTGGTAAACCTTCAATCACGAAGTTCGACCTATCTCTTCTTTCTGCAAACAATACGCCTCTTTTCTTTTCTCCGCTCCCGGTAGCGTTCCCATACAGCTCGATTTGCGCCCGATCGCAGCGTGGCTCTGTAGGCAGCATCTTTAAT
Source organism: Anomoia purmunda (assembly GCA_951828415.1). Taxonomy (NCBI): domain Eukaryota; kingdom Metazoa; phylum Arthropoda; class Insecta; order Diptera; family Tephritidae; genus Anomoia; species Anomoia purmunda. The sequence continues at coordinate 47,462,120 of OX639997.1, read as the reverse complement.
TTTCGTAGCGGCGCGGCAAACCTCATCATACCAAGTGTTTTTCCGGAATCACTGAAAACCGAAAACTTCTTTAGCGGCGGTACTTAGTGATAGAGAAATGTGTTTCCGCTGCTCGCAAATTTCGGTTTGTTTCGAAGTGCTTTTAGTGAGCAGGTGTAAAGTAGCGAAGTTAATAGCTGTCTTTTGCGATTGCAGCTTTGTAATGTCGAGCTTTGCTTGTTTTTTTGCTGCCCAGAAGCGTATGCGCATCTTAGCTGCTACAAGATATAAGTTACGATCGGGAGACAGCCACGTAGCCTGGTGAATCTTCGGCAAAATCAATCAGTCTCAGTCCGGTGGTGGCGGAGATCTCTTCATAGAGGCTGAATTTTTTGACAGTGTGACCAAATATCCCTGCCTTACCTGGCATTCAAGTCGCCAAGCACTATTTCTATATCTCATAAATACGTTGTAGGAGTTCAGTTAGCTATTTTTGGAAGGATCTCTCTTTGACGTTCGTCCACTGGAGTGACCGACAGGACTTAGCGACGAAGTCTCTCCCCCAATATAAATCCGACACCGACTCTGGGCTTCGTCAATTTCATTTATTGGTCCCATATTTAAATAATCGGCTGATTGGGAGGTGAGTTATAATAATATACATTTTCAATTCACTACAAGCGGCAAGAGTACCTTTGACATAGCTGCTTTAATATAGAAGTTATTGTATATTGGAAAACCCCATATCTGAATCATTTTTTGTATTACAGCTAGATATATCTCGTTCGATATTGTCGGTTCCGACAAATGATAAATACGCAGTAAAAATACATCCGTCTACCAAATTTCAGGCAGATATCTCTAAAACTAAAGAATTAGCTTGCATTCAAACAGACACACAAACAAACGGGCATGGCTAAATCGGATTAGTTGTCATTCTGATAATTTTGATACACTTGTGTAAGGGTATATTTATTCTGCTTCTTATGCTTACCAACTTCGAACTAATAGCATTCACCTTCAGCTCTAAAAAAAAGATAACAAATTATCACACAGGCTTCCAAATTTATTTTTCTTTGTTTTTAACTATTTAGTTAGTCATGCTTTTTGTCTTTTATATGCACAGATATACAATAGTGATAAGAATTTAGATACGTCATATATAAACGAAAAATCCGTAACTATTTCAAAATGCATACCCGAGCCATATGAAAAGCAAAGTATTTGTTGTGGTGTATAAATATTTTTGCAGTCATTTAAACTAAGTACTACACGATACACATACATATTTACATGGTACTTAGATTTTTAAAATCGAAATTACCTTAAAGTGTAGAGAACGCTATTTTTTTATATACGTATGTGGAGGGTATGCGATTTTCAAACTCACTGACTGCTGGGCGAATTTTCTTCATCAGTGAATATTGAATGTCACAAAAAACAACAAAGTTAGTGGCTAGTGGAAACATAGAAAAAATGTTATCATAACCATTCAATTCTGTCGGCTTCCCAACTAAATGCTAACATATTTTTTTTTTCACTTTAATCATTTATATTATTTTTGGCGCTTGCTAATCTTATTTCGATAGGTCAGGTAGTCGTCACTTTTCAGCAATTTCAGTTGGAAATCAGCAAGGCACATTAAACGGATAGCTAAATTGATTTCATTTATTTTAAGAAGCCGCTGAAATTACTGTAAAAGTAGATTTGTATTTTTCCTTGATTTTTTCTTGAAGCGGCTTAATTAGCTGTGATCGAGTTTTTATTGAAATTAGAGCGTCTTAAGGAAAACCCAAAATGAATACGATTATTGTATTTGCTCGACGGGGGTATGCAGTGTGACCGTTTATCTAATATTACTCATTCTAGTTTCCTGTCTAGAAGAACTCCAAGGCACTTGAACTCGGTTAAGAGAGTGAGTTCAACACCGGTTAATGACGGGGGAACGCTAATTTCACTTGCATACAGTAGTAGCTCATTCACATGTTTACCGGCAAATAGCGTCCCTTAGGTTCCAAAGTAGGGCATCAACAGTTATATTTCAAAATAGAGGAGAGAGAACGCCCCCTTGGGTTGTGCCTCTGGTCACATGTTTAGTTATGGACCCATCCCCTAGCCTACCACGCCCTACTACATTCTAAGGAGGAACTTGGTCACTGGTTCAGCGATTACAGTTACATGATTTGTATGCTACTAATAAATTAGATGGAAAAAGTTATACTTTTTGTAATACGCTATATGAATATTTACGATGTCAATAAGAAATAATAGATATTTGCACAGATTTGTTTCAATGAGTTAGGAAAAACAATTTTAATTTGAAAAACTCTTGAAATATTTAATACTGCAAATAATTTGCTCATTACTTTCTTTGGCTTTCTTTGCAGTTTCGTAAACAACCTGTTTTGATGTGACACCCTCGTGTCATATCCCACTCACGACCTGATTCAGCTCACATAAACTTATAGGACTCTTTTTAGAGCGTGAATCTCTTGATATGCGAGGCATTTGCGTGTCGTGTTCTATTAGTAAATATTCGAGGGCGGAGCAGGATGACAAAAGGAGCACAAACTTTTCGAGCTTGCTTTGGAAATGGGTTGTGGCATTACACAATAAAGAAGGAAATTCCATTGTCCCTTTTTGGATGACATATTAACTACCTAACAATTAAACAGATTATAACATTTCGTGCTAACATCCGTAGTCGCGGAAAAATTGTATATTATGTTTCTTTTGTTTGAAATGCTGGAAATATTACAAATTTTACGTAGCAAATTTCCTTTCGGAAATCAGATAAACCAAAATCTGAGTTTTTAAGTTTTTTTTTGGAACAGGTCCAAATTAATTGGGATTAAACACAAGCCTTAGTTTAGATGTGAGAATTGTAAAACGGTATTTTGGGTAGGATTTTTCCAGATAAGAAACAATAATAATAAGATAAATATAACAAAATTAGAAAAGTCACGAAATATTTTATTTTAATTCACAGCATAATAGGTCGAATGAAAGGAACTTAAGTTTTAACTAGTATTATCTCTGTAGTTGTTTATGTTGTAGTTTAAATTATCTAAAAAAAACATTTAATTTGAAAAATTTATAGCTAAATAAAATTGTAACTAACGAAATTATTAAATTAACCTTAAAACATAAAAAACTCAGAAAAGCCAGCAAAACAATTTTTAATTTCTTTCTTTGAACATCTTTGGGATCCTTTTAAAAGTTTTATGAAATATCTTTAATTAATTTTTAAACAATGTTTTTCATTGATAAGTTTTCGAATAATAATATATATGTGAAACCCATATCATTTTGTAAAAGAAAAGAAAAGAAAAAATATATATAAGAATATCCGATGTTTACATCTGGGAAAATGTCAATAATCTGTTTTTGAATAAAAAAAGAATCGAAATGGAACTACATTCTTTCTTGCATCATGGATAGTAATATGTTCAGTTCCGTTCCCTGTTTAGAATTTTTCTGGTAACACTGCATCGAATGTATATATATATGTAAGTTAGTGCTGATATATATTGAGGTAAATACCCACCCACATTGTGTGCACAAAACTTCATTGTAGAAGTGAGTTTGGATTTAACGAATAAATTTATACAAATCTTATCCAACTTTTGCCTTAACATGATAACAACCTAAACGATGAGCTATATAACTGCATACCACTTGAGAGCCATAGTGCAGATGCTCAGCAGGCATTAAATTTGTAGCATTTAGTTCCCAATTCACCAATTGCCGCGTCAGTCAGTGAGTGAATTCAGATATGGTGTCAAATCATAGCTTCACAGAAACAAAACGTGAGTTACACACAAACTATTCCTATACCGAAAATATTTAATGGTGTTCTTCAAAACATTTTATAAATTTAGTACCAATATTTGGTCAGCGCCATGTACAGTGCTTGCTGTTGTTTTGCGGCCTTTTCGTCGTTTATGGAATGCGTGTCAATTTTTCGGTAGCAATTGTGCCGATGATGGATAAAAATGCAGCAAATTCGAATTTTCCAGTGAGTATGGTGTGGAAAAAGTGAAAATTTTTGGCTGAACTTTTCTTATAATTCATGGTGTGCTTCTTGAATTGAGGAAGCTACAGTTTTACGTCAACTCCGAACGGGAATACAAGTCGGGAAATAGTGGCCCACATAAGAATATTTTTAAGGAACAGTTGTTCCGAAAAAGAAATGCAAACTTAAATATCATTTATTCCGGGGACTATAAAAATTACGGAATTTTGTGAAAAATTCATCCGAAACCAGAAAACTGCCATTCAAAGCTTCCGTTTTCGCCACATTGATTTTATAATGGCAAGCGACTGGAGTTGTAAATCTTTACCCATCTTGACAAAAAAAAAAAGAAGATCTACGGCCATGTTCTGAAAATCGAACAATTTGAAATTGTACGATTTGGCAAATATTTTTAATCATAATTTCTGAAATGAGTGAATATTTTATATGAAAACTGTAAAATTAGTCCCAGTCCTGTGTAAGTAATATGTATAGCTTAAGTGTCAAATTTTTGGCTAAAAATCTTGAAAAAAAATTTCCAATTCGAAACGATTTCAAACGAGCTTTCCTTTTTTTCGAACTTAGTTAATGGATCGTATTTGGAAAACTAAGTCATGTCAAAAAAGGGGGCAAAAAAGAGAAAAGTAAAATATATACTAGCTGGGGAGTTTTTTTATGATTTAGAAAAGCAATAATACATAAAAAAAATAACTGATTATGATATAAAAGAATAAAGGCATATATCATAATTCCTTCTTTTATTGTCTCATGGGCGCATTTTTATTTTAACAGAAATGGGTTTAGAGATTTTCATTTGTTAGAAAGCATACAATATTTTGTTAATAGAAAACTTGCATTGTTCCCAAAATTATTAATTGTGGTTTATTACAATACACTCTACGGGCTAAATTTTATTATTTAAGCAGCAAATCTGGCTTACATAAATTCAGACTTTGAAAGTCACTTTTTTTTAAATCAAGCTTGGCGATTTTGCAATTGCCCATATACTAATTATAGCTTTGAAATTTTAAAATGTTAATAAATGTGGGGTATATAAATAGGAGATATTTTAATATAAAAACCAGCACATTTTATCAGTGTTTAACTTGCATTTTTTGACAGTCTCTAAATTGAACTTTCTTTGAAGCCTCACATTGATTAAATAATAAAGAAAAATATTATTCATAATTAAGCCAATTATTTTTTATTTATTTCTTGTGTAATTAGTTACAAAGCGCATGCTGCTATCTCTCTATTTATCTCCGCTAAAATATAAATTTTTTTTTTTAAATATCAGAAAGCATTAAAAAATATGCAATAAAAAATTATAAAATATTTATCTTATCTGGTAGGAATTTATATTAGGTGGCGCTAAGCGTATGGAAGCAAACATTACCATGACAAATTACACGCACAATTGCAGTTAGTGTTACAACAAATGTAAACAACAAATATGTACATCAATTTGTTATATGTATGCCGTACCAAGGAGAGAATTATCACCTACTTACTGCCATAACTTTTTTAAATTCCTTCGACTCTGCTTTGCTCAAAAATTATTATTTCTTTGCTGTAGTGTAGCGGTAAAAAAAGTTCTCTAATTTTTGTTATTTTCTTTTTTGTTACGGTAGTAGTGACAAATCGGAAAAATATTGTTCGAAAACATTTTCACTAAAGTACTTTTGTTGTTGTCTAGACACAAGACAGGGTGTAATTTGATATGCGGCGCTAGAGTTCATAAAACAAATTTGTAAGCTCCGAATTGGTTAAAAAGCGAAAAGCGTATTATTCTAATTATTGAATAAGAAATATTTTGGTAAAAGTAGCAAACAAGCTGGCGCTAAACTTTACAGAGGAATCGTAAGAATGTTTTTACTAGTTGATTCTCGAGACGACGTCTGCGTTGATTACTAGCTTTCCATGTACTTGCAGTAGACTTTTGAAACTAAAAACGTGGATTTTCTGAATAAAAAAAAAACAATATATCAAACAAAAGATAAAGTTGTCTTTACATTAATAGCATTTCTTTGTTTGTAACTTTTGTATAAGTATTTCTAATCGAACCTGCATCATGGCTTTTAAATAGAATCAAAATTGAATTATAAATATGTATTTTCGGAGTAATTCGACGCTACTGTCATATAACGGATCATTTTGGAACTATTTTTCATCATACCTGCAGTGTACGTTCTAAATTTCAGTAGCTTCGCTCATGCGCCACCTTGCGAAATATATCCAAGTCATGGCCGATCTGTGTACAAAATTCTACTCCCTTCAGTATTTTTTGCGTAATTCTCCGTCAAACAACCAGTGGTAAATTTTTTTTTGTTCCGGTTTAAAATATGTAACAACTACAAAGCAAACTATGCCAGATAGATATAATAAAAATATATGTAAAACTTAAAATATAATAGGAATCGGGAAGTTGGGTAACGATAAGTCATTTAAAACTTCGTGCGATATAAAAAAATGTACACTGTCTACGATTTGTATAAAAACAAGAATATGTTCTGGTTAACTGGGGTTGTGGTATTTGGAGCAAGCGAATTTATAGATCTTACAATTAATATGTGTATAATGCAGACATAGTAACGGTTATACGTAACGGTAAAAATTACGATTAAAATGTTGTCATTCTATTAAAAGTTTTATGTTCAAAATTAATTGTTATATTATGATTTTTGACTTTTGATCAGGTTTGGTAGTTATATTTACATTTAGTTTACGATCTTACGGCCGAGTTGAATAAAGCAACAGTTTAGCTATTCAAGAGTTCTTGAAGATGGCCTCAAAACTATAAGCTCAAAAAGTAAAACATACATCTATCTGGAGTTCAAACCACATTTTTACAATTTTGTACATTTGATGAATATTTTGACATTTTTATTATTTTGATAAAAAATCGATAACTTTTTATTTAAATTGTTTCGATCACATTTGATTATTGTATTTAGACTTAAATTTTTTTCAGTCGGTTTATCACCCAATAAGCTTGTAAACAACGACAACTCGATTTATATTTGTCAATTTGGGAATTATTCAAAAACAAAAATTACAAAAAGTCGAGTTTGACAAAATAAAATGATTTTGACATTTTTATTATTTTGATAAAAAATCGATAACTTTTTATTTAAATTGTTTCGATCACATTTGATTATTGTATTTAGACTTAAATTTTTTTCAGTCGGTTTATCACCCAATAAGCTTGTAAACAACGACAACTCGATTTATATTTGTCAATTTGGGAATTATTCAAAAACAAAAATTACAAAAAGTCGAGTTTGACAAAATAAAATGATTTTGACATTTTTATTATTTTGATAAAAAATCGATAACTTTTTATTTAAATTGTTTCGATCACATTTGATTATTGTATTTAGACTTAAATTTTTTTCAGTCGGTTTATCACCCAATAAGCTTGTAAACAACGACAACTCGATTTATATTTGTCAATTTGGGAATTATTCAAAAACAAAAATTACAAAAAGTCGAGTTTGACAAAATAAAATGATTTTGACATTTTTATTATTTTGATAAAAAATCGATAACTTTTTATTTAAATTGTTTCGATCACATTTGATTATTGTATTTAGACTTAAATTTTTTTCAGTCGGTTTATCACCCAATAAGCTTGTAAACAACGACAACTCGATTTATATTTGTCAATTTGGGAATTATTCAAAAACAAAAATTACAAAAAGTCGAGTTTGACAAAATAAAATGATAAAAATAACAATCAAAATTGATCGAAGAAATAAGAGTCGCAACATATCGATTAGATGCAATAAAACAAATTGTAAAATGATGATTGCGCAATATTTCAATGAAATAAATAAAAATTAGATCAAATATCGTTCGTATGTGCCAAAAGGACTAAACTGCTATATGTATGTAGTTGAATTTTATTTTTTACGAAATATCGATCATTTTGGTTCGGTGATATAATGGAGATTTGAATGAGAATCGGTAAAGCTGCATTATTTTCCGTATTATAAACTTATAAAAACAGAAGCCGTAACGGTTATAACTTTTATTTAAAAAAAAACTACCTTTTAGTAATTATTTGTTGAGTTCATTTACCGCTCACACAATAATCGTTCTTGTTTGTGTCTTTTTTATTTGCTCAGAAAATAATCGTTATTTCTTGAGCTTTGCTTTATTTTTATTTTTTTCTCAAAACGTAATCTCTATTTTTTGAGTTTTTGTGGCGCAGAAAAAGTAAATTATTTTGAATTTATGTGCATTTGCTTTGAAAACACCCTGCAGATTAAGTTCCGTTTTCTTAGCGATAAATAGAACTCCAGAAATAATGAATTAGTGCATGCACAGGTTAACTTAGCCTAGAACACCTCCAACACTAACGCCAAGCCCTCCACCATAATGCGCTGCGTCGCCATCGCCAAACGGCTCTCCATCATTGCAACGCCAGCATTGGTCGAAATATCGATACTTCCGTCCTGCTCAGTCGTTAACACATTGCTTATCGATATCTTAGAGCAACACCAATACTACTATACTAGCAACAACGAATACCAACAACTACATATATAATCCAGCACCGAAGGTTGGGAGTTCGTATATACAGACGGTTCTAAATCAAATACCAGTAAGACATTTGCTGTGACAAATAAACTAGGTGCCACCATTGCCGTCTACTCCTTGCCATCGTACGAGTACAGCTCAGTATTCACAGCTGAAGCAGCAGCCTTGCTTGAAGCGTTACTTTTCGCCTCCCAAAATATAAAGAAACCCGTAATAAGTTGCGATAGAAAATCCGCCATTGAAGCTGTACTCAACCAAATTAATGATACGTCTATAATAACAAAGATACGCAACATCCTATACCAATGCATAAGTCATATCAAAATTATGTGGGTATGTGCGCAGGACATAGGAATACAGGGCAACGAAATTGCAGACCGAAAGGCTTAGGCAGCCTGTAGACAACCATTACACATGTATGACTTTTTTACAAAGAAGGATATTTGTATATATAATTACAAAAACAAAAAATGCATTAACGACTTGTCTTTAAGAGAATAGAGCAATTACAATCACCATTATTAAATTTCCAATCTCAATGGGACGAGAGCATATTATTCTGCGTGCTCTCATTGTAATAATATAACAACCTTTGGGCGGCTTAGAATTCGGCATACTTTTGCGGCACACATACACTTGCTAAATGGCACAAGTAAACCAAAATGTTATTTCTGCGGATCTATTGACTTTAATGTAATCTACATTCTTGACAACTGTCCGGAATTACAGCAAACTCGATCTGCGATCTATTTGGGAATGGTAAACATCGGATCAACTCAAACTCACCGATGTCAGTAACATTAATCTAATTGCTGAATATGTTTCACTATCTAAACTAAAAATATGATTCCGCACTTTTTTATATATACAGCTGTATGTTCTTTAATGAACTATAAAATACCAACCATATGACACCCAGTTCCTTAGTACTTACAAAATTTTCTTTCCCCTTTTTATATATCAATCCCAGATGTGTTATTCTAGACATTAGTTTTTTAATGCATGCCAAAGGCCCCTGGCAGTCAGTGCTTTATTATATAAGTGATTTAATTTACTTATTTTATTACTTTTCTTTAAAATAAATAAATAAATAAAAATTAAAAAAAAAGTAACTAAACAAGTAATGATTATTTTCTGAGCAAAAAATAAAACTAAAAAAATAGCGATTATTTTTAAAGCGAAAAGTAAAACTCAAGAAATGACTTAATTTTTTTTTAAATAACTCTCCTTGTGCACGTAGCATTTCTCTTTCCCCATGATTTCTTGAGTTGAAATTTGAACAATAATCATTACTTGCGATACCTAGTCACAAAATATTATTATTTTTAGATTTAAGCTCCGCATAAACTTTAAATTTGTTTTATTTTTCTACATTAAATTTCAATATGCTCCCTCATTGATTTCTTCTATTTTTTTCTCCATTCACAGGAATACAAATGGTCGGAGCAAACAAAATCCAAAATACTCAGCAGTTTCTTTTGCGGCTATATATGTACACAAATTCCTGGTGGCGCCTGGGCGCGTCGTTTTGGTGGCAAAGTAATGCTGATGTTTACGGTCACTAGCAGCAGTATCTTGGCCATATTGCCGCCGCTTGGTGTGAGCATCGGCAATTGGCAGCTGCTCTGCGCTCTACGTTTTCTACAAGGTTTCGGGCAGGGCGCCACCATACCATCTATGACGACAATATTGGCCAAGTGGGCACCAGTTGAGGAACGTAGCTCTTTAGTAACATATTTTTATTCTGGTGCAGAATTTGGTACCGTTGTAATGTTGGCTTTTAGCGGCGTATTTGCCTCTTCCAATTTGGGTTTAGGATTACTCTGGGCGCTTATTTGGCTATTCTTAGGCGCCAACGCACCCAACGATTGTAAATTAATTTCAGATGCGGAACGTTCATATATTGAGACATCGTTGAGTAGACGAGCGAAAAGTGATAATAGCGAAATGCCTACTAAAGTGCCATGGTGCAAGATATTCACTTCGCTACCATTTCTGGCATTACTGATAACTCACTGTGGCTTTACGTGGAGCTTCTGGACAATGCTCACCCAAATACCATCGTACATGAATAGCGTACTGGGCAATGATATTAAAAGCAATGCGCTGTTCTCCGCGCTACCATATCTTTTAATGGTCATTTTAGGTTTCGTTTGTTGTCCCTTCGTTAACGCATTGGAAAAATCGAAGCGTATCAGTCCAACGGCTAGTAGAAAAGTCTTTAATTCAATCGGCCAGTGGGTACCAGTGATAACATTTATTTGGTTGGGCTATGTGAATGCTGAGCAAGCGGATTTGGCTGTTATCCTGCTAACCATAACTATAACAATATCATCGGTTACACACTTTGGTTGGCAGGTGAATCATATCGATCTATCACCGCACTTTGCCGGCACTCTGGTGAGACTGACCAGTTGTGCCGCCAATGTAATGAGCATCTTTGCACCACTTGTGGTTGGCTATATCGTAACGGAACCGGTTAGTTATTTCATTTGAAACAAAAAAAAAACTACAACCATGTGAATCAAATAATTTCTTACCAGCTATTATTCTTGCTTTTTTTATCCCTAGACGAATTCGGCGCAATGGCGCATAGTATTTTTTATTGCTGGCGGTTTCAGTTTCTTTGCCAATCTACTTTTTGTCTTTTTTGGCAAAGCCGAGGTGCAACCCTGGCATGACGAGGAGGTCAAGCTTCACGAGTTGAAGCCACTGAAAGGAAATTTTGTGATAGAGTCGACAAAGACGCATGAAGAAAACAAAGAAACGGAAGAAGCAAATACAAAAGGGCAATCGGCGTGAAGCTTAAGTTAATTGCTATTAGGTGGATAATAAAAATGGCTAATTTTAATGCCGATAAATATCTGGGATACGCACAAAAAACTGAAGTATGGGGATTCTTCTCGATTTTTTCAGAGAGAAAATTTTGTATAGAAAAATTTAAAAATAATAATGCGTCCCTATATTTTTGTAGACATGCATATATTGTTAAAACTGAGTAAAATATGACGATCGAAAATAATTTATGTGTCACTAATTTAAAGTCAAAGAACTCTACGAAGCACTTACGAATGTTGATTTGTTTTCTATCGAATATAAAAGAACACAGGAGAGATTTAACTGTATGTGTATATATTTTTGGGGAACTAAATTTTGTATGCATAGGACAAGTTGATGATTTGACAGGAATCAAAAAACAAAATTTGCATGTTTACTGTTTTTGTTTTTTTTTTTTGTGTACCGATTGGCAAAGTCAATTGACTACTTCTATCAGAGAGCATGAAAAATGAGTTCCGATGACAACGAAATCAACCAAAATGTAAAAAGGGTATTTCAATTTAATAATCTATACCACGGCGAATTCCCATAAGGTGTTGTTGAGCCAGAAGCTAAGTGAGCTCACTTGCTAACCTGAATGTCAAAATTATTAGTTTTCACCGATTCTCACTCTCATTGTGCATATAATTCGTTAGTGTACATATATTTTTGTTTTTGCACGCTCAACACCACCTGGTATGAATGGGCCGTGATCAGCTCGAATAAAAAAAAAAATTAAATGAGTTGTTATAGTATCACTATTTTATATAAATTCGTTAAGACATCGGCCAAATTCTTATTTAACTAAACTTTATTATAACTAAATTCATTTAAAGTTCCTATCAACTCGTATTCAGTAAGGTAGTGGTAATACTAACAGCAAATGCATTCGCCAAACTAACATGTATTTAGTTCTTGATGTGACAAATGTCAAAATCAGACTAAGGCGAGTTTATTGGGCGGATTGGGAATATAGAACACAAACAAACATAGATTGGCAAGCAAAAGCGAACGAATGGTGACCTTTTTACAATATTGGCAAGGTTGTTCATGATAGATTTTTTTTCTTAATATACAATGCATATGGTTCAAGCTGTTATAAATTAATTTTTCAAATTTCATAAAAGAATTATAAAAATTTAAAAACTTTAAAAAAAATTTAAATTTTGTTTAAAGAGTTTTCAAAAACATTTCGAGTATGTAGTCTTATGGTTCATACAAATTTCCATTGTTTTATTTAAGGAGTTTTTAAAAACATTTCGAGTATGTAGTCTTATAGTTCATACACATTCCCATTGTTTTCTAATAATTTTATATGTTGGCTGTATTCTGCATTTTCTACCACATAAAATATGTTCCGTTATATATGCGAAACAAGGCCAATATTTAAAACAACTATAAAAACTATACGGTAGTTTCTAGCCAATACAAGTGTGCACTTTATTATATTAAAATTAAATAGGCTACAAAACTGCATACCAAAAAAGTGTTTGAGCAACCTTCTAAAAAATTTTTTGATATAAATTTTTTTAGTTTTTATGAAAAAGGTTTTTTTTTTATTGTATGAACTGTAGTTTTAAGTAAAATTAACGAAAAAAAGATATTAAGAAAAACCTTGCTACTATTTAAAAAAAAAATCAATTCAGACTGTGGTTAAAAAATCTGTTCAAAATAAAACTGAGTATGAACATTTGATCAATTTTTTAATAAAAGTGTAGAATACACCAAAGAAAAGCTACCAACGTTTAGATGCTGCATACGGTCGCTCTTGCTCTTTGTATTTGCTCCTGGATTTGAAAGATCGCAATACACCAATATGGCAAATATGGCCTGCGCGTGAAAAATCCAACACCAATGACGCAGCGAAGGCTAATGTTTAAAAAAAAAAAAACATCCTAGGACATTCGAGGAGTCCAATTCAATAAACAGAAAAAAACGCTGCTGACTTGTTGGCTGTGTTGCAAGCTCTTGCCCTTTGCCACTGAAGGATAAAAAGGAGCGTTGTTACATTTATTACTAGTTCTAGCATTTCTGAATTTGGCATTATTGACACCAAATGAATATTATATATTCAGTGGTTAAAAAATGTGAAAAAAGGAATGGCACCGTCCACTATAAACCAAATAAGTATACCAAGAAAAACACCTGGGCCCGGTTTATGAAATAATTTCGAAATTATTATTATTATACGACAATTTACACGAATAAAAAAAATTTGATATTTCAACAACTGTAAATGATAATTTCCTACAATTTTATACTTATAAACAAAACTTGGATGGAAGGAGAAAGAAAATACTGGGGTTAAAAAGATTGGTCACCTTAGAGCAAATACGTATATCTCCGAAACTTTTTTTGTTAAATCCATCCACCAAATAAGGTAAAGGTAAAGCTAATTTACAAGAAGTTTAATTTTCGATACTATACTAGATCACATCGCATTCATTCAAATTTCGTTCGAAGATTTTAACTAGACAGAGCAATAATTAAAATTCAAAACTTTATAAAATGGGTGGTATACGTTAAAATTATACTGATTTAAAATTTTCGATCATATATGATCGATATTTTGTGATTTTTTTTATTTTTTTTCAATCATAAAACATATCGTTGTCATCGCCGACAAATTTGTTTGCGTTTGTTATGATCGAAAAATTTTAACTTCCAGAATAACGATTATTTTTTATCGAAAGAATAAAAATCTGAAAAATAACGATTTTGCAATGATTCAAAACAAAAAATCTCTAAATTAAAATAAGCTCAATTTTCTATTTCATATGGTATATCAATATATTTGAGTTTTGTTTTCAACGACTTCTTGCCAATGATTTTTGATCTGAAAAAGTCAATATGACGATTATGTTCAGTCCCTGTGGAAATCAAATGGCATATCGTCTCCACATGATTTAGCATTGAGCATGATCGCTTTGATGATATTTTCGATCCCTTATTTAACAGCAGGGCTAGCTGCATTGCTTAATCGAGGTGGATTTTTCTTCCGGAGAAGAATAATAAGAGCACTAGCTTTAAGAGAAAATATACTTTTTTACAGAATCCGGAGGCCACATGAACCCACTGCAAAAATTGCATTAAGAACGGTTTATTACTTGGGACGGCTATAAGGGATACTCATTTATTTTTTTAAATAAAATATTTACTTTTTTCGCTGAAGAAAAACAAGTACTACTTATTTGAAATAAACACTTGCTCCGGGCATTAAATGTTCGGTTTCAACTGAACTTAGATACTTCTTTATTTGTAAATTTTTAGAGTTTCACCACCGAAAGCTAAAAGTCTTCAACCCAAACCAAATTTGTGTGAAACAATTTCGTAGTGGAGGAATATCGCACATGTGTATTAATTTAAAATTGTTTCATAAAAGCTTTTAATTTTGTAACGGGGCTTTTTTAAGAGAATTACGAAACTCCGTAGCATGTTATGAATTCATTAAAAAGTTTTACAGCAGCGTAAAATATGTGTTTGTTTTTTATGTCGCTGAATTATAGAACTAACGAAAATGGAGTGACATAATTTTTGAAGTAAAACCTACTTAGCGGCTGTGATTTGCATAAAACTAGAAGTAAATTTATTTGCTATACAATAACAATGGTTGCAGTTCAACTAAATTTGTAAAAGTTCTTTAACAGTTCGTGTTAAATAGCACAAAAAAAATTATTATTTCTAATTTTGCTGTACCTATTGTATTTCACACAAGCTCCAGATACAGAAATCAATCAATTAATTAATTTTCAATGACAACTTATTTTCTATGTCTCTAAGTTATATATTTTGAATTCTTTCTTTTTTAATATATGTACAATATTCATTGCAGATAGATCGACAAAAATGTAATTACCACGCACTACACGCGTCACTATACGCCCCGTCGCACATTGGGGTAAAATGTGTCGATTTTGGAGATTAATTCAAAAATCAAATTTCAAGGTACAAGTAAACTTTCGGTATCAAACGAAAGGTGATAAAACTCTCTATCACTAAGTGAACAAATATTTGGCAAACAAATTTCAGTTTTCTTGTAATATTCTCTGAAAATTGCAAGTTTATTTTTTTTTGTGTGTGCACAGTGATATACGTGATTTTTTTCATTTTTCGAAATTGTTTATTTTTTTTAACTGGGAAAATCTAGAGAAAATTGTAATGGAGCCTTCTTGTTCAGGTGATTTAGTTAATACAAAGTGTTTCCATTTGTGTGTTTACGTGTCCCTAAGTATTTAAATTTTTTTTTTGCGCGAAAGTCTTAAAATATGGGGATTTCGACCTTATATGCAGACATATAGTTGTGAGTTAAGCGGGGTAAAGCTAATCTTGTTTTATTTCTATAATCTATGGCTACTGTAGTTTCTTTTTGTAAAAAAAAAAGTTGCGCCAATACTGCGCACTTTCTCAGTATATGCATTTCTTTATGCGAACTGCCAGGGCAAATATACACGAATTTCTCAAGCAGAAGAAGAAAAAATACAGCAATCCCAAAAACAAAAGGGTTGTTATTGCTTTTGTTGTTCAATGGATGCCTGTTTGCTTTGTTTACACCCTACGTTACGATAAGCGACAGTTTAAATGCATAACTATTGACTACATTTAAAGAGGTTAAAAATATTATTATCTTCCTTATAGGAACCAATTCTAATGTAATTTGGGCTACTCGTGATAAATTTAATGAAAAATTTGTATTTTTAAAAGAGCAATTGAAAGAGCGTATTGAGCCATCTGATGAATTTATAAAAGAGTTTGATGACAGGATAAAAACGTTTATTAGTAAATTTAAAATTCGTTGGAGCAGAGCCAATAGGCATGTAGAGCGTTTCCTTAGAGTAAACCAAAGTTGGCTGGCTTCTTCGATAGGTTTCACCCATTCGCAAGGAATGAAACGTGGCCGCAAAGAACTTTCATTTGAAGAATCCAATGAGAAAACGAAGAAAAAAAAGTAAATTTTTAAGAGATAGTGTGCCTTTGCCTTTATTAGCTTATGCTGCACAATTGAGTTTTAGAGCTTCAGGGCAAGTGGAAGCGTCAAAGAGAGCGAAAAAATATCATAAGAGTATTGCCAAATAGTCACTATCAAAGCAAATGTCCAAAGAAAACGCTTTATTTGTTTTGGTGGAAGCAAAGTTATCTCGACAACAGTACAATGTTATAAGGCAATCTGCTCCAGATAGGTTTCCTTGCTATTCATATGTCCAATCAGTAAAAAAAGATTGTTATCCTAGACGTGAGAGCATGCATTTTTGCGAGACTTCAGCACAAGTAAGCTTGCAAGCCTTTTTAGATCATACCACTAAGCGTATAACTTTAGCCCAAAATAACGTAATTGAAACATTGAACTATGAGGAAATGACGAATTTATGCCTGCACACTAAGTGGGGCTTCGATGGAAGCTTTGGACACAGCTCATATAAGCAAGCATACCATAATCCAGACGCAAATGATTCATCAGTTTTCATCACCTGCATTGTTCCAATCAGGTTGATTTGTGGAAGCAAAATTATATGGCAAAATCCGCGCCCAGCTTCTACCAGGTTCTGCAGGCCTTTAAAAGTTGAATTTGTAAAAGAGTCCACAGCTGTTTCTAGAACTGAAAACGAAAGAGTTGGTATAAAAATACGAAATCTCGTTAATTCGGTTCTACCTTATGGAAATAAATATTTGGAAGTTAAACACACTTTAATTTTATCTATGGTTGATGGAAAAGTATGCAACGCATTAACAGAAACAATATCTACACTAAAATGTTATTTATGTGTAGCTAGCTCGAAAGATTTTAATAAAATTGATGAAATGGTGAAGAAAGTTGTAAAACAGAAAATTTAAAATTTGGTCTTTCAATACTTCACGGGTCTGAATGTCTGCTCCACTTGTCGTATAAATTGTCTATAAAAAAGTGACAAGCTCGAACAGAAAGCGAGAAACTATTAGTTTCGGAAAATAAAGCACGCATTCAAAAAGAGTTCAAAGATAAAATTGGTCTGATTGTTGACCAACCGAAACCTGGCTTTGGGAATTCTAACGATGGCAACACTGCTAGGCATTTCTTTCAAAACCCCGAGATGCCAGCAGCAATTACTAAAGTTGACATAAATTTGATTAAAAAAATGCATACAATTGGCGTAGTTGTGTCTAGTGGGCACGATATTGAGGTACAGAAGTTTCGTGACTACGCTTTAAATACAGGAAAATATTTCGTTGAATGTTATCCTTGGTATAACACTTTGCAAATATTTTATCCAAGGACCAGAGATAATATCCCACGCTCTATTGTCAATCGGACAATAATCAGAAGAAGCTCAGGAAGCTCGAAACAAAGATTTTAAGAGTTTTGGAAAACATTTTTCTCGCAAATGCAGCAGAAAAAAAGCAAATGAAGACATGTTTAATAGACTTTTAATCAGTTCTGACCCCGTTATATCAACCACAAGAAAATTATCATTATCATGAATATGATTATAGTGGTGAAGAAACAGTTTATATATTTTAAATAAAATTTGAAGCTTAAATAAATAAAAAATTTAGAAAACCAATGTTCACCATATTTTGTTTTTTTATGATATAAAAAAAAAAAAACAATCAAAAAACTCGAAATGCATTATTTTTTTACTTCTTTATGATTAATTAACTAAAAAAAAAACTTTTCCATAGCTAGAAGGCTTGTGGGAATTAATCTCCATTTTGAGCACCATTTACCCCACTGTGCGTCGGCCACTGGAAAATTTTCAGACTACACTTTAAAATAATATTCGCATCATCTCTTAATTTTGTTTTAACTGTGCAGACCTTGATAGGTTAACGAACGCTTCAGTTCATTAGCATTTCCTTTTGTATAATCTAATATTATCATTGCTGGATTCCTTATTCTATATTTGTTTGGTTAAATTAGAGTTTGGAATAAAACGATTCATTTTTAGAAGCTCATTGCCAACAGTTCATAACAAAACAATTTAAGTAAATATTTATCTAAAAAATTATATTCAACAAAAGCGCAATAGGTTTTGACTAAATGCTGCCGGAATTTATGCAGCTGTTATCAGTCGCGGACAGTGTTCTACAAAATTGAGCATGCGATAAGTAAAGTAAAGTAAAAAATATCAATTTGCAATTTTTAAATTTCACTTCAGAGAGGGATTGCATGCTGATTTAATCAAAAAATTTATTTATTTATTTATGTATTTCAATTCAATCAAAAGAACAGAATCCTTACTGACTAGTAACAAAAAGTGATTAATGATATTAAATATATATATATATATCTATATTTATATAATACACCTTTATATAGTACACCTTGGAAGGGATGGATCAAGGTCAGTTATAAGATTAATTTCCGAAATAGTTCGCATCAGAGGAGCATTTTTGGCATAATTAGAACTAGAAAATCCAATTTAAAACATAGAAAACTGCCTCAAATCGCGAAAAGGGATATCAAAAGTTAAACTTGCCAAGAGGTCACAATAGCATATTGACACGGTTAAGATATTTGCAATGAAAGAGCAGGCGAGAAAGGCATTTCGCCTATTTAAAATCATGAAGTTTGAGAACAGACAGCGACATTCATAAGGGTGCATAAATTTTAACGAGCGTAGAGCGAATTTAATAAAAACTTTTTGCATGTGTTCTATACGAGTGATATGCGAGACTTGATGAGGCCTCCAGATGAAAGAAGGATAATCTAGCCTAGAGCTCACAAAAATTGTAAACAGAAGTTTAAGTGTATATGAATCAGAACAAGCTATGCTATTACGTCGGATAAGAGCAAGCATGGTATAAGATTTGGCACAATATAATTAATATGCGAAAAGAAACTCAGTTTTGTATCAAAGTAAATACCTAAGTCCTTAACTTCCGGCACGTATTTCAATCGTGTGCCAGAGATGAAATAACTCGTAGAAATTTGGTAATGCTTTCTAGTAAAAGTGCAGTGAGAAAATGTATTAATGTTCAAAGATAGGCGATTTTGTGAACACCAGACAGAAAACTTTTATCTAAGTCCGATTGGACCGCATGACAGTCATAGTCAAAGCTGTTTATTGACGAATAAATCTTAAGGTCATCTGCATATAAAAGAAATTTAGCTGCAGAAAAACATGTATCAATGTCATTGATAAACAGAGTGAAAAAGCAGGGGTCCCAAAATGCTACCCTGAAGAACACCCGAAGCCGCAATGAAAGGACGCGAAGAAACATCCCAAACAAGTTAATTTTATAATTAATATCTTGTATGAAACTGTATCAAAAACCTTCAAAAAATCATTTTGAAAGAACGAAAAAACGGTCTTCGGTAAACACAGCGAGGTTTGTAACTGTGGATATGTCTTTACATAGTTTAAAAATAGGCCGATAATAGCGAACTTCGTTTTTGTTACCACTTTTAAAAATGGAGGTAAATGAGGTTTTTTCCAGTCAGCAATAAAATCACCAGGAGATAGAGACTTATTAAAGATTATCGAAAGAAGTACAATAAAAACAGGACACATTTTAAAAAGTACAACCGACATCCCGTCAACATCCATGAAGTTAGACGGTTTTAAACAGGATATAACTCTTAAGACATCATCCTCCGTTATCTTAACAGACCCAAAGGAAAGCGAGAAATTGGAGGCAAAACTATCCCCAACCACATTTTCAGTTTCTGGGTCGAAATTAGCACTAAAAAATTTTGCAAAAAAGTTGGACGCATCTTCAGCCGAGTTAGCGTGCTTCTCTTTAAAAACAAAACCGAAAAAGGAATATTAGAGCCTGATTTCCTGAATTCCAAGTAACTCCAAAAGATTATAGGTGATGTTAAAAATTGAGAGTAAAACTGAAACTCGGAACATGCGCAATGGTTTTTTTTTCTTGTAACGTATATAAATATTTGTGGAATTGGTATACATTCTAAAAATACTTGCATTGTTTCTATCGAAAAGTAGCGCTAGCATAATAATTGACATACTCCCAGGTAATCAGCAATATCTACTGTTAATTTATAGACACACTGTGCCAGTGTTTAGCTCGGTTTATTTGCTATGCATCTGTGCAATCAAAACAAAAATTAAGACCAAGAATAGCCTGATGTTGGCCAAGGCAGTAGCACAATCATATTTATGATTAGACTTAGATGCAAGAAAGCGTTTTAAGCATTTCATATTTCTATGAATAAAGGAAAATGTTTGCATATTTACATGTGGTTTTTGTTTTTTTTTTTAATCAGCTTGATATGCCGGCTTGCCGACCTGCACTTGCAGTAAAAAACGTCTCATCACTGGGCGGGCAAGTGCAAGCATTGAAATACATTTGGCATCAAGCGTCACTGGACTACGACAACTCTTATAAAGCACAGTTAATAGCATTCGGAACATCACTCATAATTCACAGGTCAGTCTGGAATGGTTGCAATTACATATATTAACAATAACAATTGATAAATTCACCTTCGCTCATAATGACAAAGCGGCGATTCTCAATGGAAATGAATGAAAAAATCAATCTACCGATTTTTGGTGTACGCCATCTACAGTGTCTACTAATTTTCTGTGGGCTATGCTTAATTTACGCAATGCGCGTCAATCTTTCGATCGCCATAGTTGCAATGATGGACAATGAAGCAGCAAATCCAGATTTTCTGGTAAGTAACAATTTCATTTTCTATTATTTATTTGTGTAGTACATCATATCGATACTAATTTCGCTGCAGGATTACGCTTGGACGGAACAAACAAAATCGCATATACTTAGTAGCTTCTTTTTTGGCTACATATTATCGCAAATACCAGCTGGTAATTGGGCGCGTCGTTTTGGTGGGCATTTGCTTTTGTTCAGCAGTGTAATCGTGGGCAGCATTCTAGCGCTACTAACGCCACTCAGCGTCAGTGTAGGCAATTGGCCAATGCTCTGTGTGGTGCGCTGCTGTCAAGGCTTAATTCAAGGTGCAACTTATCCGGCAATTGTGACAATAATGGCCAAATGGGCGCCCACTGAAGAGCGCAGTGCAATGTTAACTTATTGCTATACCGGCGTGGAATTGGGCATTGTGATAATGTTGGCCGCTAGCGGTGTTCTTTGTTCATCTAGTTGGGGTTGGCCAAGCACTTTCTATCTACCCGGCGGTTTGGGTTTACTCTGGGCTGGCCTATGGTTTGTGTTTGGTGCGAGCACACCAAATGATTGTAAATATATCTCATTATCAGAACGTGCACTAATTACCGATTCTTTGAGACGTAATGCAAAAAGTGTGGAATTTAGTGAAATTACTGCTGTGCCGTGGAAAGAAATATTCACATCCAGACCATTTTTGGTGCTAGTACTTAGCCAGTGTGCGTGCAGTTGGTGCTTCTGGACTCTGCTCACACAAATACCATCCTACATTAGCAGCGTACTCGGCAAGGATATACAGAGCAATGCATACTACTCGGCGCTGCCTTATATTGCTGTGCTTGGCATTTCGCTATCACTCTGCCCGCTGGCTAGCTATTTGGAGAAGTCTAAGCGTTTGAATGCGACTGTGAGTCGAAAAATTTTCAATACAATCGGCCAATGGGTGCCAGCAATTACATTTGTTTACTTGGGTTTTTTACGCACCGATCAAAGTGGCTTGGCGATCATTTTACTAACGCTAACTGTCGCAATTAACGGTGCAACACATTTCGGCTATCAAGTAAATCATCTCGACTTATCGCCCAATTTTGCCGGTACCCTAACAGGTTTGGGAAATTCAGCGGCAAATGTGATGAGTATAATAGCACCGTTGATCGTCGGTTACATCGTGACAGATGCGGTGAGTGAGCTTAGAAATTATTTTTCTTCAACTTAAATTTATTTTATTCTACAAATTTAATTTACTTACAGCGAAATTTACATCAATGGCGTATAATTTTTTCCTTAGCGGGGGCTATTAGCTTCATTGGGAATTTGATGTTTATATTTTTCGGTACTGCTAAAGTGCAGCCGTGGAACGATGGGCCGCAGATTGTTAAAAATATTAAACAAATTGACATAGTACCCACTATAGATAAAAAACAGATGCACGTTTGTGAAGGGGCAAATGCTGATAATATTGGCAGTTCAAGGGAAACGTTGAATTTAGTTTAATTTAAGTAGGTTAATTAAAATAGTTTTTATATTATAAGCAGTTTATTTATAAAATAAATTTAATAACATCTATATAAGATCTATATAAAATCTGTTCATTGGAAATTTCTTCAAAAAAATTACCAAGGTAAATACTATTTTTAAAATTTTTGTCTGTCAATGCAAACATATGGTACGCAATAATCTCCGTCAATACTGGCGGATTTTAATTTCATGGCTCTTTAGCTAATGGCTCGACCATTACATAATTTGTGATGGTAAGCCTCTATATTTAATAAGTCCGCTCCTTAGCGAATCGAACAGTTTAGCACACATATTTCTATATTTCATATGACTCGTGTATAATTTAATTAAATTTGACTATTTATGCACGTGGCAACCCTATTCAAAATAAAGCTACTCATAACCCTTCTCCTCATCGTAACGCACCGCTTTCGATACTTCTGTATAACTTAATAAAATTTGACGTTTCAAACAGGTGGCAACCTTCTTCAAAACAAAATATGAACCTTCTTCTTGTCGAGGCGACCCGTTTGATGCCCATATATTGATAATTCATATAACTTGTTTAAAATTCAATTAAATTCTACTTTTCAAGAAGGTGGCAACCTTCATAAAAGTTAGCTATGAACCTGCTTTCCGAGATCGCCCATATTTTAATGTTTCATATAACTGCTGTACATTTTAAAATAATTTGACTTTTCAAACATGTGGCAACCCTCTGCCAGGCGTAAAATATACTTTACGACCTATACTCATATTACCCAAAAAACATACAAAATTGGGAGGAGTTGGACCACAAACACGAGATTTTTGTGTTTGTACAAAAAAAAAAACAATTTAACAGAAATGGTTTAGAATCATTTTCGTTGAAATTTTTTTTTAGCGACATCAACGTAGCCGTGGATTATTTTTTTTTTTGCTGAAAATTTCCACCTGAAATAAAAATGTATGGCAATCGTCACTTTTGGAAAAAATCATAAGTCATAAGAATGCCGGTAGAAATAAATTGATTTAAATTGTTTTTTTCTTTTTGTGCAGCAATTGGCATTATGAGAATGCTCATATTAAAAGTTTATTATATTAATTAAGCTGATATTTCACTTGTGAGTTTCAAGCCAAAATCTCAACGTTCTTAGGCAACAGGTACAGCATAATTTTGACAGTCAAATAAAAAGAGCAGTTCTGTTTTTACTTTTCATTGTGTTTTCGAAGTAAGATCACCACAAATTCGCGGCATTCTACAAAATTAAAATTTCTATCAAATATTTATTGGAAAATACCTTAAATACACAATGAATTCTTCAATTAAATGCATAGAATATTGAAATATTTTTTATATAATACAAAAAATTAAAAGAGAAGTTTTTAGCTAACTGCGAAAAAGAGCAAGAGCGTATGTTGCACATACATATGTACATAGGTACACGATTTCGGCCATCATTCTCTCGCTCGCTCTAAAATAATCGAATACCTATAAGTATCACATTTCAAAAATTCGATACCCAAAATATCGCTACTAAATTAAAAATGAAGTTAAGACTCAATTTTTTTTAAATCGTAGTATGTTTGTCAGTTAGAAAATGTTGGCAAAAGTGCCAATCAGGTCTTCAACCCGATATGCCGAAAATGAAAAACTGGTACGCTTTCTGGTACATCGTTATATTTTACCAATAAGGCACTTGGAATTTGCGCAAAGTTGACAGCAGAGGAGTAGCTCATATCGCGGTCTTGATACGGTACTTATGTATATTCCTAAAAATTTTTTTCTGCTTGGTTGTCATACCAAATATCTGAACCCTAATCGCTGAAAAATATTGCCGACATATTTTTCAAATTTTTCTAGATACTCAAGGAGCATTTATGGTCATTCAGATGGGCGATAAACTGTGTGTAATTTAATATGTGGTGTTTTATTCCTTTATTTTATTTTATTTTATTTTATTTTTCTGTTCCTGTCGTTCATGTGATTAAAAATTGCATACTCCCTGATGAAGACACGAAAGACGTCAAAACGCGTAGGAGAATAAAATAAACATTTTGTTTGCTTTTAAACCAGCAGCGACCGAAAAGCTTCTAAGGCATCTCAATAGAAAATCGAATATTGTTCCTTAAAACATTTCAATAAAAAGCATTTGGCATATGTTTTTTTCGCGGTTAGCGCTCATATCGCCTTGTAAATAATTTTTAAAATTCGCAAATTCGTTTCGATGTTGGGATTCAAATACTCGATTCAAAAAAAAAAATAATCGGTTGAAAAGTATCGGGAATATAGTATCGTTATCGAATGGCAGAACTATCGGTATTCATAACACAAAATCTAAGCGTGCTGGAAAAAATCGGCCAAATGGACTAGATTTAGAGCATACCAATTGTGATGTTTACTGTACAAATTTTTTGAAACAGAACATTGTGACAGACCTCTATAATCGAAAAGTAGTAGAGACCGTTAATAGAACTCTTAAGATATTCGGAAGAATCAAATAAATATGCAGGTGTGTTACTTTCCTTTTTTATTTGGAGATTCCCGGTAGATACTCCCAGTTACACGAGCGGATAAGATAAGAGCATGCTTGAAGGGTTTCAATTTGTGGAAGCACATTTTACGGTGAACTGGTTACAAATTTTTACCGATAAAATTTATTTTATTACGTTGTAAAAGTAACCCTGTTAGCATCTTTCATGAAACGTTTGAAAATCAATCTGTATACAGATATTTGAAAAAGAAATTCTAATCGGCATTTTTAATAGAGTTTTTCAAATAAATTCCATCATTTCTTTTTTTTTTTTTAATTAATCACTATTATTATCGCTCAAAAGTAAATAAACCTCATTTTTAATATTTAAGTGTGAATCTTAGCAGAAAAAAAACATGCACTCTCTTTTTCCATCCAATCTCTGGTAGCCTGCCTTAATGCTTATCAACTTTTCATCTCACCATAATTCGGTTTTGTTTGCCATTCTAAACCACAAGATCATGAGACGCCATTTCTTATCTTATCACCTTTGCCAATATTTCGTTAAACAAAAATTACTCTCACAAATCCTCTCTGTCGGGCGCAATCTTGTATTCTGTAATTCTTGCAGCGGAACTTACCCGAGGGCAATGCTGTAAATTTTGATATACCCCAGATTTGATGAAAGAATCACAGCTTTGGATTTGTTTCTTGGTAGAATTTTTGAGCAAGCTTGGCACTTTTTGTGTAATAAAAAAAAAACAAAACACAAAAGGTGCAATAAAAAATAAAAAGTTCGGAGGTCTTATTTACTTTGCTTTTTGATATATGTATATTTTCATGCATTTGCTGCAATTCAAATACAAAATCCATCACTTTGAATATGAATTATAATTTCGTCAATAAGAGATATTGTGCCTTTTTGCGGCAATCGATTTTTAACCTTTGTCCAAGCGATTAGGTTCAATTGTAAGTTTTGCGTTTTTAAATTGCAATAAATTTTTTGCCAGATAACTTAAAAGGCTGAATCTCCATGATATCTCAACATTTTTGCTATGCACTGAGTTCGCATATTCTCGAGATATCCACCAAGTTAAATTTACACCCATGTCACGGAGCATAAGTACAATTAATAGATATTATCTGGTATGAAGAAAGATTCCCATTGGTCTGTTTTTAAATTACCGATATCTGAGAAGTGCGTGCGGTTTTTGACCGATTTTGGAATTTTGCTTTCTGACTTCAAAAGCGATATGTGTAATAAATTTCGTAACATAGTTTCGGAGATATACCTTTTTGGTCTAATATGTCCCTGCCACGCCCATTTTCAAAATTTTTGTGGAATCCCGTTCTCCACATTAAACTTAAAAAAATTGTTTTCAGTAGTTACTTACTTAAATGGGATGTAAATGCATGATCGCCTCCTCGTGGTGCATCCTGGGTAACGCTAAATGATCGTGCGGCCTTGACGGCCTTAACCTGAACGGTAACGACCCCTGTTTTGTCCATGGACTATTCTTTGTTTTATCTTCGCGATTCTGTTTGCTTTGGGCTGGTGGTCGTGGTATTCTGTCACCTTAGTATGCTGGGGTGAAACTCAGCAGAAATGGCTGGTGGGCTAATGCCACCTCCGCCTTCGTCCCGTTAAAATCTGGCAAGTCTCAGAGTACGTTCCAATTCCCGTCGTCATTAGGTTGGTGGTGTAGGTGCGGTTGAGAGGACTCCCGTTTTTACGTCTGGTCTGGCTCTGAATGTTCACCTCATAAGGGTGTGCGTCAACCCTCGCATGGCCTCCCTGCTTCGGCATAGATAACCATGGGACCTTTTTTCTCATCAGGACGACTACACTTTCGGGTTTTGGATAGCGGCTCTGAGTTGGGACCCAGTGAAACTAAAAATGAACTCAAAAAAAATTATAAATAGTAAAGTTTCGAGCGGTAGAGGGGCGTCGAAGCCGATCCCCAAAACTGGCTCATCGCTGCGGGTGGCAGCTACTGCTGGCGTAGGGAGGGCGAAACCGCCTCCCTCAGTTGGCTCTGTACGGGGGATGGCTGCTGTAGCCAAAACTAAGGGTGGTGAGGGATCGTCGGAACCGACATCCAAAGACATGATTAGACCGGGGGGTACAGTCACTGCCACTCGCGCTGTGGGAGGGGGAGAGTCGAAGCCGACCTCCGCATCCTCTAGGTTAGTTGGGGGCGTTGTTCCGGATGGTCGCGCAGGTGGGTCGCAGGGGAGATCGCCCGCGGCCTCTGGAGGAGTGGCCCTGGACGATATCGCCAGTACCAGCAAGGGTTTATCCTGCAGCGCACCGGTGCGGGCGAAGGAGACCCAAAGTCAGCCCGCCGAGGGATCTAAGCGGCGTTTGGGCACGGGTAGAAGGGCCCACTCCGATCGTCGAATGGCCTCCAAGATTCTGGAGCGCTATGGCGACCAAACGGGATCTCAGTTATCTGAGAGACATGTGAAGTCGCTCGAGTGGGCCAAAGGGGTGCTGAGGGAGAGCGCGAATGCGCCTTCGAAGAGCTCAGCCCCTAAGAGACAGCGGTCGCAGGAGGGGGAGACCTCTTCAGTCAAACGGCCCAGGACTGGGGTTGCGCCAAAAACGTTCAGCGAGGTCGCGAAACAGGCGGGCTCCATTATCCTGGGTGTCGTGGACCGCAGCAAGGAGGACGGTGCCATCTCTAAGATGGACTGGAGGCGTGTGGCGGCAGCGATCTCTGCCGTCTTTATGAAGGTGATCAGGGATAATCCTGGTCCACCTCCTCGCTGTGAGAGTGCGGGTTGGCACTCTGGCCTCTTCAAGAGGATATCGTGCGCTGACGAGCGGTCGGCCACGCTTTATAAGGCGGCGGTTGCCCTGGTGGGGGAGGTCTGGAAGGGCGCCAGACTCGAGGCCGTGGATAAGAAGGATTTGCCTTTGCGTCCGAGGGCTCGGGTTTGGTTCCCTGCTGAGCCCTCCGCACCGGGTGACATTGAGGAAATCCTCCGCTACTGTAACCCGAACCTTCCGGCGCACAATTGGAAGGTTGTTCGGTTTGAGGGGTCCGAGGAACCATATCGGCAAGCGCTGATTCTGCTCAACGCGGAGTCCCTCGGCCCTCTCGCCGAGCAGCAGGGAGTCATTTCCTATGGCTTCGAGAAGGTAGCCCTCAAAATCTACCAATCTGATGCCAGGGGTAGTGACGCCATCCTTCCGGTTGAACCAGAGCTGGTGCCGGAGGTCTGCGGACCTGACGCGGAGGAAGCGGTGGAGGTTATGGAGGCCTTCATGAGCATGGAGGTTGACTCCGTTAGGTCGGACGCCGAGAGCGCTGGGGGAGTCTCCTCGGTAGCGGGGTCCGTCCTAAGCCTAAACAGGCTGTTCGATGGGGTGGAGGAGGAGAGGCTACTTGCCTCGGATGGTGAGGACGCGGCCGCCGGGGGGCTGGAGGAGATTACTGAGGATGATTATCCTGCAGATCAATCTCCAGCACTCTAAGGCCGCGTCCGCCAATTTGATGCTCCACCTTGAGCAAGGTGGGGCAGATATAGTCCTGATTCAGGAACCGTGGCTGAGCAGTAACGGTGTTTCTGGTATCGGGACGAAGAAATACAAGCTTCTGGTGTCCAGGGACGCAGGTAAACCTAGAGCTTGTATGCTCGTCAGGCGTGAAATAAATACTTATTTTCTGTCTAATTTCAGCAACGGAGACGTAGTAACGGTGAGACTCGAGGACGGGGCCGAAGAACTTTGGCTCATGTCCGCGTATATGGCTCACGAGGATGAGGTGGAACCACCTCCAGTTCTGCTGAGGAACGCTCTGGCGGAAGCGAGGCGCAGGAAGGCCGGCGTCGTTGTGGGCTGTGATGCCAATTCGAGGCACTCCTGCTGGGGTAGCTCGGACATCAACGCAAGAGGTGAGTCTCTCTTTGATTTTATACTTAGCGAAAACTTGTCTATATGTAATAGGGGGAGCGACCCTACGTTTGTAACTTCGGTAAGGGAGGAGGTCCTGGACCTTACCCTGGTTTCGTCTGAATTGGTATCCCGTATCTCGAATTGGAGAGTTCTTAACGATCACTCCTTCTCTGATCATAGGTATATTCAATTCTCCTTGGGCGATACGCGTCCCATTGGTGCTTTCTGACCGGGTCAAGTATCTTGGTTTGATCCTGGATAGGAAACTCTCCTGGGGGCCAAATATTGAGGAAAGGGTGAAAAAGGCTTCGGTTGCGGTGTACTGTTGTCGGGGTGCAATTGGGAAGAGATGGGGCCTTTCTCCCAAGGTAAACTATTGGCTTTATGAGACGATAATAAGGCCTATAATGTTTTATGGAGTGGTGGTCTGGTGGAACTCACTAGACAAGGCATCTAAGGTTAAGCAGCTAGAGCGGGTGCAGCGGTCCGCGCTCATTGGGATCAGTGGGGCGCTAAGGACTACACCCACTCTCGCGCTCAATGTTATGCTTAACGTGCTACCTGTGGACATTGCAGGCAGGGTTGCGGCAGCCCATGCCGCAGCCCGGCTTGAGTGCAATGGTTACAGATTCAGCTCGGCATTTGGGCATTCTAGGATTCTTGCCAGTTTCGACTTTCTCCCTCCGGAAGCAGATTACTGTCTGCCGACTCCAGCTCAGAGTCGCTCCTTCTCCACTTACATCCCGCGTAGGGAGGAGTGGAAGGAGGGTGGCCTGTGGGGCGGTGGGACTGTGAACTTCTTCACGGATGGCTCGAAGCTGGATGGTAAGGTTGGGGGAGGGGTATTCTGCGATGAGTTTTCCCTCAGCCGTAAATTTAGGCTTCCGGACTATTGCAGTGTATTTCAAGCAGAGGTGGCCGCAATAAAGGAGGCAGCCGATTGGCTACTTACCAATGTAATGCCCTCTAGACGGGCCAACATTTATTCGGATAGTCAGGCCGCTATTAAGGCCTTAGGATCGCTAATGGTGAAATCAAAATTGGTCAGGGAATGCCTGACTTCTCTCGCAGCCGCCTCGGAATATCTCGACGTTAGACTAATTTGGGTACCGGGCCATAGCGACATTGCAGGGAACTGCATGGCTGATGAGCTTGCTCGGCAAGGTACCCTGGAAGTCATTTCTCCTTGCAGAGAGGGGGTTGGGGCTCCTTTGACTGCCTACGGGCTTCTCCTGGACAGATGGGCTTTATGTCGTCTCAGCGAGCGCTGGGAAATTGCCACGACATGCAGAATTGCAAGGTCCTTCTGGCCGAGAGTGGATCGTGGGCGCTCAAGGGAGCTGATGTCGCTTACTAAGTGGCAACTCTCGACCCTGGTTGGTGTTTTGACTGGGCATTGTCCGTTAGGTATTCACGCGGTTAGGCTGAAAATAGTCTCTGACCCTTTCTGCCGCAGCTGTATGGAGGAGGATGAGGTGGATTCATCTTGTCATTTTCTGCTCAGCTGCCCTGCATTTGCGAGACTGAGGTTCAAGTACCGTGGCTCGTACTTCTTTAGCTCTCCAGAAGACCTTTCTGGAGTGGAGATTGGTAGTTTGCGTGACTTCATTCGGGGCACGCAACGTTTCTCAGGTTAATCGTTCCTGACTTTCCGATTCACGTTACCGTTCATAAATTAGGTGGTATCACAACGGACTCCTACTATGTCTAAGTGAGTTCCCTTTGGGGAACTACCACAGTAACCTAACCTAACCTAACCTACTTAAATGTCGCATTTTTTTCTTTTTGTAAATTGCCGTTATACGATAGGTGGGTGTGGTTTTACCCCGATTTCCTTGATATACATTGTGTGTATAAAATTTGGCAGAGTTTAACATTTGCTCTTAAATAGGCGATGCCATGCCCATTCTCCAAAAAAAAGCATACCAACATATTCTCCTTCCAGCCAAATCCTGTGTATCGAATTTATGCAAATTATATTTAATAGGTACTGAAATATCGCATTATTTTGATATTCACCCTACACCGTCATCTAGGTTCGGTTTAGCTTTTCATTCAGAAAAATATTTTATATATATTTGTCTATATCTATATGATGCGATTTACCTACGAACATGTACAAAAAAATAACCAAGAATGATAGAAAACAAGATTGCGCCTTCCCCACTGAGAGCAACCGATAGTGACGTAATAATAGCTAGAAAAGGAGAAAGCAAACATCAAACTCTAAAAAAGAAGGGGAAGAAGTGCAGAAGAAGCTGAAAAACGGCAGAATGATTGAAAAGTTTTCTTAACATTGTTTGTGTAAAATGCTTTTATTTCGTCAGGGAATGGATTGATGCTGTCTCATCGACAAAGAAAGGACTAGCGATCCGCGGTGGGTGCAATTCTATATTCCTATCTATCTGCTCAATTAATAACATTATCAACAGTTATACATATGCACAAATCAACTTTAATGTTATTAAAGATAAAAATCTGTTAAGTCAAATCAACAAAAAGTAGCTGTTAAAAGTGAAAACAAAATTTATGAATCGCTTAAAAGATAACGAAAGTGTGATAAAAAAAATACTCTAGCATATCAAGCAATAACAAGCGCTAAATATTTACATAAAAAATACAGCCTCGCTCATTTTGCATATACTGGGAAAACCTGCGCTGTCAGATAAACAAAATCAGTTCAGTCTACGTATAGCGAACAAGAAAGTCGTGCTACGTACATTTTTATTTATTTTTACAGTTTTTGAGAACCTGTGCACTATTTTTCTGTTGTCTTCTGCTTCAAGATTTCACTGAGGCCAATGGTGCATACGTTGAACCTCTGCACTTTACCGCCCCGTACTTGAAAAGCGCTGCTGGCAGTCCACCAGCACCAGTGGCCTTATTGTTCTATTTCCGTTCCAGTTTCGTCCAAGTCGGGTTGAAGTGCTCCCTTCACAGTTTGAGTGTACTCTGGATGTCGGTCATTAGGTCGCCGTTTTCAGTCTTACAAGAAATTGCCCTAGTCTTGGAACCCCCTGTAAGCCGCCGTACCATCTGAAAGAGTATACGGGCATTTTTCCTGCCGAGTAGCATCTCAAGCTCCTTGCACTTGCGCATTTCGGCCTCTCTCTCTTTTTTCGAAAGATGCGAGTCGCTCCCTTCTTCAACTCCCTACCTCAATCTTGCGTTGCGAACCCATCGTTTTTTCGGACTCGCTGAAAACCAATGACTTATTCAGCGGCGGTACGTAATGAGCGAGAAATATTGTCCCATTGCGCGCAGATATCTTTTTGTTGAGCATTGCTCTCAGAGAGCTGGAGTGCCAGTCGAGTAGCGAAACGGTCGGCTATCTATTGAGTCATGTACGAGTCTTGGCTGCAACAAGACGATGATCCGAGTCTATGTTAACTCCTCGCATAGTGCCCACGTCTAAGACACTGGAAGCATGCCTTCCATCGACCACAACATATCAATTTGATTTCGTGTTTTTCCATCAGGAGATAGCTATGTAGTTTGATGTATTTTTTTACGCTTGGACCACGTACTACATACTACCATATTTTGAGCCGAATAGCCTCAGTTCGTTAGCGGATATTTCCTCGTGTAGACTGAATTTACGTACTGTGGGACCAAAGATCCCTTCCCTTCCCACCTTGGCGTTAAAATAACCTAGCATGAATTTTATATCGTGACGGGGCAGTGTTCATATTCGGTCTCACGGTGCTCATAAAAGTGATCTTTGGTCCAGGTGCATGCCCTTAAATCATAGTCATTTAAACGTTTGCCGTGGTCGTCATCAGAATAGGGGATCTCATGAGGCTTTTTGTTGAGAT
This sequence comes from Anomoia purmunda, assembly GCA_951828415.1. Classification (NCBI taxonomy): domain Eukaryota; kingdom Metazoa; phylum Arthropoda; class Insecta; order Diptera; family Tephritidae; genus Anomoia; species Anomoia purmunda. The sequence goes on along the minus strand of OX639997.1, from coordinate 47,429,516 downwards.
TTAACATTGAAAGCTGTTTTTACGTTGCTGATACCACAATCAGATTTTGGGCATTCAAATTAAAATGGATTTTCATTCGGAAGCTACCCAGAGTGCACTTCGTTAAAATCACTCTGAAGTTATGAGCTCATTGAACCGCATGCGGTAGAATTTTTCTGGGCACTCCCAGGTGAATGGCAATCACAAACTTACACGTAGACTTTCCCCACTTAAATCCCTTTAAAAAAAATCAATTGTGCAGTTTTTTATAGCCATTAAATTTTGCTATAATACACTGCAAATTTTAAGTTGCCAAAAATCTTCTTAATTTTTTTGCGTGCCTGTGTAATTTTTGAGAACGAACCCCAGTATTTTTTTGGTAAGTATTGGAGAGACAAAAATTTAAAAAAACTAGATTTGGTGTAACCAACAACAACTGTATAGAATACAGTATATATTTTTTTTCACTCGATACTGTTGTTGGTGGTAATATCTAACGATAGTTTCACAGAGATCAATCAACCCATTCAATACCAAAATGAGAGATGGACAATTAAAAAGGAGACTTATTTGGCGTACAGCTTTCGCCATATACCACACGTAAACCAAAAAACCATTGGTACTGGTAATTTTCCATTTAATTAAAATTTAATTTTTATCCAAGAAACTTTGCTCACTAGCCGTTGCTGTTACAAAAAGTGAAAAAAATGGTATACGACTATTTAGCAACACCCTACGAAGCTTATAAACTGTCATTAAAAAATTTGTAAAAATATTTCATTGCTATTTCTCATCCCAAAGCGTTATTACGTTCGTTATTTGATGATAATGCAGAAACCAAACAGCTCTTAAAATGATTTCCAAATTTAGCTGTCAGTTTTGTTTAGCAACATACAACTTACCGGAAAAAAACCTTTATAACCCTACAATAACTTTGCGCACAAAAACCATAGCAAAACGCAATCTTCATAGCAATGAACCTTATATTTATGTATCTCAAATATGATTATTTACACTAACATTACAAATTTTGTTTATTTGTACAAAATATTTTTATCAACACAACTGCATAAAAATTATGCACACAGTAGAAGGTGTTCTTATAAATTCGAGGATTTTGAGAGAAGGCTGTCGCGCGACTGTCGTACGAGTAGCTGCTACTAATTAGCAATAATCGGCACTTCAAAACTTATCCGATTCATATTGTTATTAGAGTACATAAGTAGATATTTTTGCAACATGCCAACAATACGTCGATTTTCACTTGAAGCAGGTGAAATCAATTTCAGCGGTAAAACGATAGGTTCTCGACATGTGCAATGTTTGCTGATTTTTTTGGGATTTGGCCTGCTTTTTGCAATGCGTGTTAATCTCTCGGTTGCCATTGTGGCAATGATGGATAACGAAGGTGCGAATCCAAATTTTCCAGTAAGTACTTCAAGTATCTAATCTCTATATATAGATGTAATATTTTATTTTAATTTTTCTCCATCCTCCATCTTACGCAGGACTACGCTTGGTCACAGAAAACCAAGTCCTACATACTCAGCAGTTTCTTCTGCGGCTACATACTCGTACAAATCCCGGCCGGAGGCTTGGCGCGTCGCTTCGGTGGTCGACTATTGCTACTATTTTGTGTCACTATGAGCAGCATTTTTGCCCTATTCACACCGCTTAGTGTCCGTTTAGGCGATTGGAAGTTACTTTGCGCGCTACGCTTCAGTCAAGGTTTATTTCAGGGTGTAGTTCTACCAACTATAGCCACGTTGATGTCCAAGTGGGCGCCGATCGAGGAACGTAGCACCATGCAAACAATTAGCTATGCAGGTGCAAATTTAGGCATTATTGTTATGTTGGCTACTAGCGGTATGCTTTGTTCTTCAAGCTGGGGTTGGCCAAGCACCTTCTATATACCTGGCATATTGGGATTGTTTTGGATTATACCTTGGTTTTTATTTGGTGCGGGTACACCTCGTGAATGCAAACACATTTCGGCGGCTGAACGTGCAATGATTGAGAAGTCATTGGGTCACGATAAAAACGAAGGCGAAGTTGGGTCATCATTGCATGCCGTGCCTTGGAGGAAAATACTCACATCAAAGCCATTTTTGGTACTCCTATGCAATTATTGTACAACCAATTGGTGCTTTTGGACGCTACTCACCCAAATCCCATCCTATATTAGTAGCGTACTCGAAAAGGATATACGAAGCAATGCATTGCTATCATCGCTACCCTATATTGTGATGTTGGCCTTATCATTAACACTTTGCCCGCTGGCAACATGGATTGAGAAATCACGTTTGCTAAGTGTCACTGTGAATAGAAAAATCTTCAATACAATCGGTCATTGGATACCGGTCATATCGCTCGTGTCTTTGGGTTATCTACAACCAAATCAAGCCGATCTGGCGGTAGCTTTGCTAACGGTAGCTGTTGCTGTGAATACATTGGGGCATTTTGGCTATGCTGTAAATCACTTGGACTTATCCCCCAACTTTGCTGGTACTCTGATGGGAATTCTGAACTCCTCGGCTAGTCTGATGAGCATTGTGGCACCACTTTTTGTTGGACGCATCGTCACTGATACGGTTGGTTTGAACTAAAAAATTGTGTATAAGTATATTTAATTAAATTTACGTTTTTATATTTCTTCCATTTGACAACATTCAGTCTAATGTCTACCAATGGCGTATAATCTTCTCAGTAGCTGGTGGCTTAAGTTTTACAGGCAGTCTTTTGTTTTTACTATTCGGTACAGCTAAGGTTCAAGATTGGAATGAACCACCACGTTCTAGGCGCGAAGCAGAACCGCTAAAGGTAGTGACTAATGAAAAGAAAGAGGACGATGTTGAGGCTGGGGAAAGCGTGGCTCAATTTTAAATGCTGTGCAATTAAAACGGATGATTCGAATAAAGTTTGATTAGATCGGAAAATGAAATGACAAGCAGATGCTTAAAAATTATTAGCAATGTTAAGGTAGTTGATTTTCGAAATGAATGCACTCAGGTTAAGTCAATATTCTTTATATTCAACTGAACAATTACTTCTAAATTCTTTTTGAAAATAATATATCTATCGACAATATTTTTGAGAATAAATAGAAGACGCGTCTATATTTAATACTTGGGTTCAAATCATGGTTGCCACTGTTGGTTGTTTCCAAAGAAACTAAGTTATTAATTTGGTTTGATTTTTTTTTTTTTTTTATTTCGATTTTTTTTAAAGTAGAAGTGGGTTATTTTTTTTTTTTTTAACAATATTACAATAATACACATGGATATCAAATCTATTAGGATAAAATCTAAATTTGTCTGTATCCAATGTATTACCATAATATGGCAACCATATGCGCATTGCAAAATATTTTCATGGTTTCTCTTTCACATTTGCATTCATATCCGTTTTTTATTGAAACATCATTTCTTGAAAACCAAAAGTACTGAATCTTTGTTCATCTCATTAAATATTTATTATTTTTTTTCTTTTTCCCTCGGGGGGAAAAGGAAATATATTTTGGAACAATTTTCCGTTATCCCTTGTCAAGTTTGATTTGAAGAAACCCCAGTTTCGGCATTGTGCCATCTTGAGTGTAATTTTTTTTTATTTATTGTTTTTTTAAATTTTGGGTTGATGATTTTTTACAGCGTCAACCATGGTTTAAACGCAAATTAAATTCTACGATTTCTAAATTTTAAAGTATGAGGTAGGTTTAAAAGTTGTAATAAAATTGAATTTAAAAAAATTGTAGCGGGTTACCACCTATAAAAAAAAAATACAATTATGTTAATTAAATGCAATATTGCCATGCATATAGGTATAAAACGAAAGGGGTTTAATAAGGAATTATTTGGAAACAAATTTTGGAGAGGGTTACCACCTGCTCCAAAAAAATAAACGAAATTCAATTATTAATTTAAACAGAAGATCGAAACGAAATATACAAGGGAGTTGCCAATTGTTTAAAAAGATGAATTCAACTCAGTTATGAAATTAACTGAGTTATTACAATATTGGTGTGAAGTTAGGGTTTGATACCAAAGTAACTAAAAAAGTTGTATGAAAGCGGCATTTCGAAAATATTTTTCAAACATGTCTGTCATTTGTTTAAAAGAGTAGCTTAAGTTAAAAAATTATATGAAGTATTAAATTGTATGCGAAAGAGTTAAAAAAAACTTTTTTCAACATCATTGTTTTTAGAGGCTTGCCACCCGTTCAAAATATTAAATTAAATTAAATTTACAAGTGAAATAAAAGCTTCGCCGCTAGAGGTTTAGAAAGACTCAGTGTCGAAAATTTTTTAGGGGTTTCTCAAAGAGTAAATAGCACATAAATTAATTAATGAAATTAAATGAAATCAAAATCTGCACTTTCGTCATTTCATGTGAACAACTGCTACCATAAGCAAAGCTTAAACGAAATGGAAACATTTTTCATATATATTTTTAAAAAATTATTGTGAAAGTTGCCATATTTCCAAAATTAAAAACCAGCATCCTGTATTAGTTAAATAATGTATAACAATATTAAATTATTTTAGTGTATGCTTTTACTAAGCCACATTTTTGAAAAGCGTTGCCACCTATAAAATAATTCAAACATTGTCCATATTCTGAAATAGAATTTCCCAGAATTTTTTTAGCACTGAAAGACTGGCTTAATTTCTTTAGCCATTCGATTAGGCGCATCAGGATTTTCATCCTTATCCTTAAGCTTACCGAATATAATAATTTGTAATATATAATTTAGCTTAACTCAACTTTTCAAATAGGTGGCAACCATCGTAAAAGCTAGCCAGTGATCTATCGCAGTGATGCGCCATTTGGCGCCCATATTTTAATATTTCATGTAGTAACTTGGGTATATTCGAATTAAAATTGGGTTTTCAATCAGGTGGCAACCCTCTGCAAAGTACAGTTAGTAGCCTTATTCTCACCAAAACGAACCGTTTGAGAACTATATTTTAAATATTTTATATTACTTGCGTATTTTTTAATTAAATTTGTATTTTCAAGCAGGTGGCAACTTTCTTCAAAATAAATTATGAACCTTCTCTTTGCCAAGGCGAGTCGCTTGACACGTGTTTTAATACTTTATTTAACTTTTGTATAACTTAATTGAATTCCACTTTGCCAACAGGTGGCAACTCTCTCCACACAAAACCATGCCTAAAACCACCGCGGTATAGAAACCAATAACTGCGCAAATTTTCAGATAATTTCGTGAAGTGGACAAACAGTTATAGGGGCACAAACAAACAGATATTGGAATTTACATACATACATATCTATATAGATAGGTAAAATAACTAAAAACTGAAACTGAATTTAAATAATATTTATTACATTTGATGAAATTATTTATTTCCATTTACATTTTCGAACTATGTGGAGAATTAGAACTATAGGGTGCCTCGTTTCTAAAAATTATGCTAGCAAAGGATTAGAATATTATTTGGAATTCACTAATTTAATAGTCATCATTTGCTTTCGCTTGTCATTTGTATACAAATATGATAAGCTCAAATTCGTCTTTGGATTAGCAAAGCATTCAAAACCGCTCTTCGCTTTCCTCCGCCTCAACATCGCGCACCGTTTCTTCATTATTCACAACGTTTAGCGGTTCTGCTTCACGCACAGAACGTGGTGTTTCATTCCAAGCTTGCTTTTTAGCTGTACCGAATATTAGAAACATAAGATTGCCGAAAAAGCTCATACCACCAGCTACTGAGAAAATTATGCGCCATTGGTAGATATTCGACTGTAAGCAGTGAAATATGAAAATAGTATAGTAGAAATTTGTATGTAATTATTAAAGATCCAACTAACCGTATCTGTGACGATGAAGCCCACAAAAAGTGGCGCTAAGATGCTAATCACATTTGCAGAACAATTGGCAACACCCATTAAACTGCCAGCGAAGTTGGGTGACAAATCCAGATGATTCACAGCATAGCCAAATTGGGTCAATGTGGTCGTGGCGACAGCCACTGTTAGCACAGTGATAGCCAGATTTGCTTGATCTGGCCGCAGATAGCCCAACGATATGAGCGCTACGACCGGTATCCATTGGCCCAACGTATTAAAGATTTTTCTACTCACCGTAGTATTTATTAACCTCGATTTCTCTAACCAGCTCGCGAAAGGGCAGCATATCAACAATAAAGTCAACAAGGTGACGTAGGGCAACGAAGAGAGTAATGCATTGCTCTTAATATCCTTACCTAGCACACTTTTTATATAGGATGGTATCTGGGTGAGTAGCGTCCAAAAGCACCAATTGTTTGTGCTGTGATTGCAAATGAGCACCAAAACGGGTTTGGATGTGAATATTTTCTTCCACGGCACTGCATGTAATGGTGCAACTTCGTTCTGCTTCTTCTCATGACCCAGTGACAACTCAATCATGGTACGTTCCTCCGCTGAGATATGCCTGCAGTCACGTGGCGTACTAGCACCAAATGCAAACCAAAATAGAGACCACAATAAACCGACCACACCCGGTATATAGAATGTGCTTGGCCAACCCCAGCTCGACGAACAAAGTACACCGCTGGTAGCCAACATAACAATTATACCCAAATGTGGACCTGAATAACAATACGCTTGCATTGCACCACGTTCCTCGATTGGTGCCCATTTGGACATTAATGTCGCAATAGTCGGCAATGTTACACTTTGAAATAGACCTTGACAGAAGCGAAGCGCACATAGCAACATCCAACCGCCCAAACTGACACTGAATGGCGATAGCAGGGCACAAACGCTGCTCATTGTGACACTAAATAGGAGCAGCACACGGCCGCCAAAACGACGCGCCCAACCACCAGCAGGAATTTGTATGAGTATGTAGCCGCAAAAGAAACTGCTAAGTATATAGGATTTGACTTTCTGTGACCAAGCGTACTCCTGCATAGAAAATACGATTGATTAAATTTAAAACCAAAAAAAAAACCGAAAAAACAAGGAGTTGTTTCTTATGCAACTCTGTGCTGTCAGTACTTACAGGAAAATTTGGATTCGCACCTTCATTATCCATCATAGCCACAATGGAAACCGAAAGATTGACACGCATAGCGAAAAGCAGGCCAAATCCCAGACAAATCAGAAAACATTGCAGATGTCGATATCCTACGGTTTTACCACGGAAATCAACTTGCTCTGCTTCATGTGAAGATCGACGACGCAGCGTCGCCATAGCTAACTAAATGCGAATATATTTGTTTAGGTATTAAATTATTTATCTTCCGATCGCTGATGTGGCGCTGGTTTTAGCGGGTAGCAAGTCATACGATAATCGCGCGTTAGTCTTTGCTCAATATAATCTGATTTATAAGAAGAACTGCTACGTGTGCAAATTAGTAGAATTTCAATTTAAATACTAAACTAGACTGATCAAAATATATCGTAATCACTACTGTACAAAAACTACTTTTGAACACTCCAGATATATCCTCGACCGCACTTAGCTTTCTTTTCATTGTTTGCAGCAATTTATTTTTGAAAAATGACAGTGATGTCTTCGTACCGCAAACGTTCTCCAAACAATACTACCTGGGATCGTTTCATCGCATCATTTTAAGCAGTTAGCAGTTTGTTATCAAAAAAAAGAGCAGGCGTTTATATGTAAATTTACTTTTATCTTTATTTGGAGCACTTTTGTATTTAACAAGTCAAGTTATTTCTCCGTAGGAGGGTCAAAGTCAAGATAAATCCATTTAAGTATTATTTTTTACGCTTGTATGCTTTGGGGTAACTTTGGGTATTGTGGTATTTGTGTTTTTTATTATGAAATTCGAGGCCAAAATTAAAGTCTAATTATAACCAGCCAGAGCTCAATTTGACGAATCAAATGTTACCTTTGCGAAGAAATATTTATATTAGTTAGTAGAGAAAATATATCACAAAATGCGTAAAAATCGAAAAACTGACCTTCTTGAATATTGTAGTGTAATCCGCATAAATCACGCTAACTTCGGAGTCTCTGGCTAAGTCCTCAGTTTTTATTTTACGAACGTGATACAGTGGATGTTTCAAAGTTTTTTTTTCACCTTTTTAACTATAGCCTTTTCTTGTTTTTTGTGTCTGTACAATACTTTCTTCAAACTGATTTATATACGGAGATTTGGTCAACACTGTTTCTATTGATTTTCTTCCTCCACCAGCAGAAATCGGTTTTCAAATTTTTGGCTGCGGTGAGATTTCCTGATTGAAGGCACATTTTCCGCGAAATTGTGGTGGCAAAGTCGGAGCCCTCGATGTGGCGGACAATATAACTTTTGATGTTGTTGCGGGCGCTAAAATTACCTCTCTAATTTGCTCAGAATCTTGTGAGACTTCGTAGATAGTTTCCGCTGCAACAAAGTTTGCGTCTGTAAAGACATTGTGGTCGAAGGGCAAAATGTATGCACTCCTGAATCCGTTCACTGCAATATGAAAATACTAATCTTTATAATATTCTTTGGAAAGTAAAGCAACCAAATTCTCTAGTGAATCGTTTAACTTCTTCATCATAATAAGTTTTAAGTGTGCTCATAAAAGCCCTTCAAGTGGTTTCAACCCATGGTGAAAAGAATACAGAAGGTGGCGCAGATGGTAGTGCCGCTAACCCTCCTCTCTTGTGAGGCCACAGTATCGAGAATCTATACCAAGCAAATCGCTCACGAGTTATACGGAATATGGAAAGTATTCTACGCGGCTTTTAAAAAATTCGATGAAGTAGTCATTAGCTATCAGCGCGCTTGCAATATTTTGGGCTTTTAATTGAATTCTGCTGGGTTCTTATTCCCTTTTTACGCGGTTAGCGGGAAGTAGGAATTTATTTTAGGTACTAAACATTCAAAGTTTTTAATAGATGATGTATTTATTTAGATAATATATACTTTAATTTAATAGAAGGTACTTTTACTCCAACTATTAAGCCATTTTCATTTTCGTACAAGACGGCGTGTTTGATACCCACGCACTTTATACACTTGCTACGCGATTAAGGGTGTATGACGAACTAAATGAGTTCCGGCAGCATAACGACAAAGTCGAGTAAAAGAACTCGGCCATCTTTATTGTGTAAGCATTATTAAGTTGTTTCAATCGCTGTGGTATAATATACCCCACCTCTTGCACGGAGGGTTAACGAGATCAACAATTGTTTTGAATCGTAAATGAATCTCCCACACATGTGAATTTCTTAAGCTGCAATTATTGTTGTGAAAATATATGAAAAATACTGATAAAAAGTACATACCATGCATTTTTATTTCAGTAGCGATTTCTACAGTTTCTTCTTTGGCTCAATTACACAGTGCTACAAAAAAGAATGAAGTCGAAATACCTGGGATGTGATGTTATTTTCTTTGTAGGTCTTATCGAGTAGAACGAGAATCCAATTTTGGAATTTGTCAAACACCCCCAAAATCTCGACTCAACCTTAAAAAACCGATTTTTCGTCCTTTGGCGTACTTCTTAGCCCATATCTTAGCTAATTAACAACCGATTTTCATTCTACGTCTTAATAAAGCTGAAGAAATTTACTTGTTTTTGCACAACAAACTTAAATTTTGCTACCCTTTTTCTTCTTTTTTTGACTTTGGCGATATTTTCACACACTATTTTATAAAAACACAAAATGAGTTTTGATTAGATTCAAAGAGTACGTTTAATACCGAGTTCAACGAATGTTTCTTTTGAAAAAATCGGCCAAAAAGTGACTGAGTTATTTTACTTTTTATAAGAACGAAATTTTTGCAAAAATTTACAACGAACTTAATTTACTAATATGTAAATATTATTAAATGAAAATATATAGATCAAAAGTGCTTTTTAGACCGTTTTTTCTTAGGTCAGCATCGTCAGTTTCGCGTTGTACTGACCAGCAATATTCTGCCATCATATTTATTTTGTTTTTTCCTTCGAAAGGTTTTTCGATCGTAGCCATTTCTTGGTCTAAGTTTCTTCTTTCTTAAACCGTTCTTAGAATGAAAAGCGGTTGTTAATTAGTTAAGATATGGGCTAAGAAGTGCGCAAAAGCACGAAAAATCGGTTTTTTAAAGTTAAGTCGAGATTTTTGGGGGTGTTTGACAAATTCCAAAATTGGATTCTCGTTCTACTCGATAAGACCTACAAGAAAAATAACATCACTTCCCAGGTATTTTTGAGTGTCACACTGTGTTATGCTACATTAACCTACTGATTCCTGTGTTCAATGTTTTAGTTGTTTCGGTTATTTGTTGCTGTAATTAAAGCTTACTTTTATTTATTATGGCTGTTGATTAGATGTAGTGTTGATTTTAGCCTCCACCGAGTTTGCTATTCCCTTGGGGGTAGACGAGGACATTCTATCTACTCGGTGTGATTGGTTTATATTTACTTGCCCATTTTTGGCTAACTTGGTAGTTTGAGTAATTTTTGATTTAATATTATTTATTTTAATCTACTGAAGAAAACGATTAAAATGCTTAAACAACGCTTAATAATAATAATAATTTGGCGCCTATACCATAGCTTGATGTTTGGCCGAACTTGTCCAGCAATTTTCGGTGTATGTTCAGAGATTGTAACATAAATCGAGGAACCCATAGTTTTACGCGACTCCGAATGGCAAATGATTTTTGTGAGACGGTTTTTCATGGCAGAAATTCACTTGGAGGTTTGCCATTGCCTTCCGAGGAGAGGCGACCGCTATTAGAAAAAACTTTGTTTTCTATAATTTTTGATGTTACTTGCCCCGGTCAGGATTCGAACCTGGGACCCACCGAATTATTCACTACACACTCGGATACGGCATCCAACGCTTACAGATATTATTAATATGAACTCGAAATCTAATTTGTATTATTTTGCGAATGACTGACATTACACCAGATTTAAAGTACAGTGACATCTTGATAACGCGGAATCCGAAGATTAAAAGCAAGTTAAATGAGTTATCGCGATTTCAAACTTATGAAGATAACGAGCCCATGGTAAAGTAATAAAACCTAAGACTTATAAGGCTTATTATGCTAATGGTACATAAATGGCCAACAACAAAAGTCTATCTATCTATGAAATATAATTTTCGAGCTGTGCACCAATTACGAGTTTTAAAATATCTCTTGGAGTTGTAGTGCATTTTCGGCACTTATTTTATTTAAAAAAAAACATACTTGTTGTATGCAATAAAACCACTTAATATACAATAATAATCTTTTTTTAGAAAACCAAAACTACTTTTATTCATTTAAATAAAAACAAAAGGCAATTAGTATGATTTTAAATTACCATGCCCAGTTTACACAGTTTTATTTTTTACAAGATTTCTCTCCCAAATTAAATTCTTCATACCCACTGAGCAAATTTGCTAAGTAATGTGTGTGGTGCGCGTGGTATAAAATCTCTACCAAATTTTATTTAATTTTTGGATAGATAGTTTCGGAAATATAATAATTTGCTTTAATATGAACAAATTAAATTAACCCATGTAGACAGGGGGGGATTTGCCATATGGGGGGCATCAGAGCAAGTGCTCAGGGCGGCAAATTTTCAGGGGCGGCAAATTTCAAAATTTAGGGTCACGTAATTTAGGGATGGCCCCGCAGAAAACATTGTCGGAAGTAAGAAAAAAATGGGCGGCAATTTAGACAACTCCGACTGCGCACGCGATCATTTTTCTAAGCTAATCCTGTATATCAAATTTTATAATTACTAAACTATCGCAGAGCACAATTATGTGGGTGTGATTATTATCCCATTTTGCGCATTTTCTATACAAAACGACATTTATTTAGATGTCTACCAAGTTTCGTTCAGATATCTCAATATTTACTCGAGTTATGCCATGCATAACGAACAAAAAGTTATGGTTTGGTGTTTTTCGTTTTTGAATTCAAAGATCTGTCTCGCTCTCGATTTCAACTTTATTTTGAATTTCAATGGGTAAGCAAGTGAGGCCAAATAAAGTTAATTCACTTTAGCCATGACTGCACTTTTTTGCAAGCCTTCTATGATGAACAAAATTTTCTTCGTTCGGTACTCAGATGAATGAGCTACTTTTAATTTAATTTTAAATCACTTTTATTATTTGTGGCTCCCAATATGTCCGTGACTTGGCTAAATTATCGCGTTAATTATTTTTCCTTGCAAGCCACATTTTGACATAGTTATATAATAACATAAGAATATTTAGAATCGCAAAATATTGTAGCTATCATCTTTTTCTGAGATTGAAGCACCTAAGCTTTTTTTTCGTCGTGGTCAACCCAGACACCGCCACTCCATCGATTCTCTTATGTCAGAGGATGATAGAAAGAGGACAAGGTTTCATCGCTAGCAGTAATTGAATTTAAAACTTCCTCTGACGGCCTTCACAACGAGATCAAAACTGAGAATACCATTAGTTCTTGTAATTAAGATAAGTGCTATCTTTTTATACCTTTCATGAGAATGAAATGGTATATTAAGTTTGGTCCGATGTTTGTAAGTGCCAGAAGGAGAAGAGATAGACCCATCAAAAAGTATACCTAAATGATCAGGACGATGAGCTGAGTCGATTTAGCCATGTCCGTCTGTCTGTCCGTCTGTCCGTCTGTCCGTCTGTCCGTCTGTCCGTCTGTCCGTCTGTTTGAACGCAAACTAGTCCCTCAATTTTAGAGCTATTTTGATGAAATTTGGTGAGCAGGTGTCGTTGTACAAATGATTAAACATTTGTCGGAATCGGCCAGATCGGGTGACTATAACATATAATACAACCGATTATTCAGATATTGAATTTTGCGCCATAACTCCTCCATTTAAACAGCTAAAGGCTTGAAATTTTGCAGAAATATCAGCCATTATTAGCTACGTATCAGTATTGAAAATCATGAAGATCGGAGAAATATAACATATAGCTCCCATACAACCGATTGTTCAGATATTGCATTTTGCACCATAACTCCTCCATTTAAAAAGCTAAAGGCTTGAAATTTTGCAGAAATATCAGACATTATTAGCTACGTATCAGTATTGAAAATCATGAAGATCGGAGAAATATAACATATAGCTCCCATACAACCGATTGTTCAGATATTGCATTTTGCACCATAACTCCTCCATTTAAACAGCTAAAGGCTTGAAATTTTGCAGAAATATCAGCCATTATTAGCTACGTATCAGTATTGAAAATCATGAAGATCGGAGAAATATAACATATAGCTCCCATACAACCGATTGTTCAGATATTGCATTTTGCACCATAACTCCTCCATTTAAAAAGCTAAAGGCTTGAAATTTTGCAGAAATATCAGCCATTATTAGCTACGTATCAGTATTGAAAATCATGAAGATCGGAGAAATATAACATATAGCTCCCATACAACCGATTGTTCAGATATTGCATTTTGCACCATAACTCGATACGATATTAAAAATATTCAAAAACCATTCCCTTCTTAAAACATAGTTATTTTTAATTACATAAGGAAAAGCATTAAATAATTTATAACAATGCCTTTACTAGAATTATTTTTATTGATTTGAAGGAAATTTTCGCTTTTAACTATAGGTAATACGAAATTGTAATACAATAACACGTTTTTTACTATTCTTCCATTCATGAAAGGTATGAAGCCTTCGGCATAGCCGAAGACAGCGCTGTTTTTACTTGTTTTATTTCATTTGAGAGCTTTAGTATTACAATAGATAAAGTACAAACAATTTTATTGGGGCATCACTTTCATGCATAGATGTAGATTTCTGCAACCATTATAAAGGGTGTTTTTTTAGACGTGTGATTTTCAATGAGGCAATACTTCTTTCGGACTTGATTTTTTTGACACTTGTTATCTGATTTGTACTCAGTTTGGTTCGCCATTTCATAATGAACAGAACGCTCGGCATAATTCGAGTAACCATGGATCGGTTTCACACCACGTTTACCCTAGTGGATAATGCGAGTCTTCAGAGATGCCGTACAGTGCGCACCGAAGACGCTATTGCTGCTGTGGAGTAGAGTATCGACCACCGATCCAGATTTTCACAAGAAAATTTTGTTCAGCGATTAAGCTCACTTTTGATTAAATGATTACGTTAATTAACAAAATTGTCGCATTTGGATTGTTGATAATCAGCAATAAATTTTTTAAAGAAAACTTTTGGTAAGCGCATTATCTCGCGTCGCGGACTTGGGGTGTGGCCTCCACGCCGATTTAACACCGCTGGATTCTTTTTTTTTTTTGGGGTTATGTGAAGTCGCTTGGCTACGCAGATAAGCCCGAGATGATTGACGCCTTAGAAGAGAATATTCGGTGCGTTGTTGCTGCAAAACGTGATCGAAAATTGAGCCTCTCGGTTGGAATTTAGTCGAGCCAGTTGCGGTGGTCACGTTCCAGAAATAATTTTTAAAACATAATGGCAAACTCTTCTCTTTATAATAATGCTAAAATCTTGACCATAACATTCAGCAATATGAATTTTATGTCTTATGAAAACCACACGTCTAACAAACAAAAAATCTTAAAACATGAAATCTTGCCGTTCGTGCTCTAAATTGCATACAAGACTTAGTTTGCACGTGCATTGGGTATAAAATTCTCATTTCATTTGAATTTATGCTCATTTGCTTTTCGCACAATGATTGCAGTTAAAGTATGCCCTGCTTTGAGTTCATGCGGCCGAAATATGCATTTCAAATTGTACAGCCTCAATCTAGCCTCTTTATCTCGCAATTTTAAGCACTTAGCTAATAAGCGTTTCTTATCAAAGAAACTGGGATTTATTTATAAATTTACTTATACATCTGTCTTGCCATGGCGCGAGATTGTCTCATTCAAATTGTAAACAGTAACAGTTTTATTTGTATAAAATTGCAGGTAGCACTTGCAATTTTCAAGCAATTTAAGTGCGTGTGCGCTAAATCTAAGAAAAAGCTTAGTATATTTGTGTTTTGTCCGCAGACATCAGAAGTTGTTAAGACTAAGTGGAATAATTATGGATACCACTGGACGATATTCCCTTGAATCACGCAGTATATTCAAAGGACGGGTCGTTGGTTATCGGCATTTGCAATGTCTGTTGCTTTTATTTGGGTTCTGTTTGGTTTTCGCGACACGCGTTAATCTCTCAATTGCTATCGTGGCTATGATGGATAGCAAAGCAGCAAATCCAGATTTTCCTGTAAGCAAGATAACTTAAAAACTGTGGAAAAAAAAAATACTATCGTCATTCATTTCAGGAATTCGCCTGGTCAGAACAAACAAAATCGCATATATTGAGCAGTTTCTTCTGTGGCTATGTTTTGCTGCAAATTCCCGCTGGTGGCTGGGCAAGACGCTTTGGTGGTCGCATATTGTTGTTATTGAGCATCAGCCTCAATAGCCTGCTGACACTACTTACCCCGCTCAGCGTGAATTTTGGCGGTTGGCCTACGTTATGTGCGCTACGCTTTTGTCAAGGACTCTTGCAGAGTATTTTACTGCCTACCGTTGCAACGATAATGTCAAAATGGGCGCCTGTCGAGGAGCGTAGTGCTATGCAAACTTTTACCTATTCTGGCTGTCAACTGGGCATTGTTCTGATGTTGGGCGCTAGCGGTAAGCTTTGCTCTTCGCAATGGGGTTGGCCCAGTACTTTCTATCTACCCGGTGCGCTTGGTTTGTGCTGGTCTCTATTTTGGTTTGCTTTTGGTGCTAGTACGCCACGTGACTGCAGGTATATCTCAGCGGAGGAACGTGCTATGATTGAACAATCCTTGGGTTACGATAAGCGGGATGAGACAAAAAACGAAAGAGCGCATGCGGTACCTTGGAAAAATATTTTTACATCAAAACGTTTTTTGGTTGTTTTGTTAAATCATTGTGCCAACGATTGGTGCTTTTGGACACTGCTCACTCAAATACCTTCGTACATCAAAAGTGTGCTCGGCAAGGATATCAATAGCAATGCGCTAATTTCCGCCCTACCATACCTCTCCATGTTCAGTTTATCGCTTGTGCTCTGTCCCTTAGTGAGTTGGTTGGAAAAGTCTAAACGTTTGAATGCAACAGTTAGTCGAAAATTATTCAATACGATTGGTTTTTGGATACCAGCCATAACACTAGTGTCTTTGGGATATTTACGTAGTGATCAAGGTGATCTCGCGATTGCTTTGCTAACAGCCACTGTTGCTATTAACACAAATGTGCATTTTGGTTATGCGGTAAATCATTTGGATTTATCACCAAATCTCGCTGGCACTCTGCTGGGCATCGCCAATTGTGGTGCGAATTTGATGGGCGTCATAGCGCCACTGGTGGTGGGCTACATTGTAACCGATACGGTAAGTAAGCAAAATAAATATTATTTATTTTTTTTAAAGCGTTTTGTTTTTCTAAATCTTATCGATAGGAAAACATTCATCAATGGCGCATAATATTCTTTCTAGCAGGTGGTATCAGTTTTACTGGGAATCTATTTTTTCTATTACTTGGCACAGCGAAGGTGCAGTGGTGGAACGAGCGACCACGTCTGCAACAAGAGGCTGAACAACTTGAGGAGTTGGTTGGTATGGCTGGCAAGCCCCGTACTCGTACTTATACTGACGAAAACGGTGTAGATACTGCGAAACGTGAAGGTGTAGAAGAGAATGGTGTTTAATTAGTAGTCTAGAACAAACCGATATGAATAAAAACTTACTCACCAAAGATCATCATCGCAGACTTTTCGGAACAAAGGTACGAGGGTTGGGTGAAAATCTGGAGAGTCTTAGAAGTATATTGTTTGTCTAGATATTGACACGAGTTTTTACTGTTTTGAGAATATTCTGGATGCTTTCTTCAGACCGAAAGGCATTCGGCAGAGCTAGTATTTTCTATTTTTGAAACTAAAGGCTTTTTTGACAAATGTAGCTTGGGATATGTGCAGGATAATTTCAAGACAAGTTCTGAACCATTTCGGCACTATTTTCCGACTAGATATTTCGGAACCATTCCAGGACATTTCAGTTGTTCGGGACTGGTTCGCCACAGCAACTACTACTAATAACTACTACTACTACTACATTTACTTCTAATTTCTACTACTCCTACAACTTCTACTACTACTGCTAGCTACCGCTACTATTAATACAACTCCTTCTATTACAACTGATACTACTACTATTGCTACTACTACTACTGCTACTACTACTACTCTCTACTACTTCTACTATATACTCCTACTACTATTACTACTATCTACTGCTACTAATTACTAAATTAATTACCACTACTATTTTTACTAATGCTACTACTAATTACTACTACTATTTTTACTAATTTCTACGACTATATTAACTAAGGCTACTACAAGGTACTACTTACCACCATTTCACTACTACTACTGCCACAACAATTACTACTATTAGTTACTACTAACGACTACTACCTCTACTACTCCCCGATTTTGTAGAATGGGTACAGGAGTTTTACTTCTGAGTCGCGCACTTAAGTACACCCTTTTTCCCCATTTTCTTCGTATATGAGTATTAAGTGAAATTCTGGCTTAACCCTTTAGCGGCCGAAATCAATCTTAACTATATTAAGTAATTTTGTCATAATGCTAAAGAAGCAGAAGTATTTTTTTTTTTTAATTTTTTGCGATCCCCTTATTTTAAAGTTGAAAGTAAAAAAAGAGCGTATGTAAGGGGTATTACTTGTTAAAAAAATTGTCACAGAGACACGTATACCGAATTTGAAAAATTAGTTCAATTATTATAAATACAATTTCTGCAGGTGTAGGTCTAAGCTCAAACTACATTTAATGAAATAAATCTGTGTATCGAACTTTTTGCAAAATTTACATCCTCTTTTTTAATTTTTCTCTCTGATGGCAGGATTTTCTACGGTCTTTGAAATTTCAAGAATAGAAAGAAAGCTTTGTCCTTTAATATCCCTGAAAATTTCGAATGCGAATTTCATCCTTCAAACTTTATTAGCTTATTATAACTAAACTGACCGTATGATTTATTGTATACCGTATGATATATATGGTGAACAGTTGAATCAATGCTGCCTGGGTCTTAAAATATATTTCCTAGAGAACTAGCTCGAATTTATGCTCGGAAACTTAGGCGAATTTAGTCATGAGCACGGAGCGCGTCCACCAAGACATCATGTTATGGAAAATCGCTTTCGGAGAAAAGTTATGTATCACCCCATGTATGTACCAGTTTTGCAAATATTACCAATCGCTCTGCTGCGACATCTATCAAAGCAACAATCATCAAAGTAAGCGCATACGTTTTTCGCAAAGAATCTTAAATTAATAAAGTGAATTTTAAATGGCAAAGGTGGAGTTAAATAGGTGGAATCCCTCACAAATATATATACATATGTATATATATTTTCTCCTCGCCGAGACGAACTCTTTGACACCCATATTTTAATATTTCATATAGGTTCTGTATAATTTAAATAAATTCGACTTTTCAAACAGGTGACAACCTTCTTGAAAACTTTATGAGCTATTCCCATACCTACCAAATATACATATGAAATTTCATAAAGTACGGTCGAGCCGTTTCGAAGAAGTTCGACCATAAACACCGTGACACGATATTTTTATACATATATAAGGTTATGAAAAAGTAAAAATATTTCAAAGTGGTTGAAGTGATAGCTGCTATTTCGAAAATCATCACATCTCCTGATAAGACTTTTTTCCTTCTAGACTTTGCCAAGGCTCGAACTATGGTACGCGCGATCGCTAAGCCAGCCTACCACGGCTGGGTCACGCTAATCGTGTGGAAATTGTTTGCTCTCTAATTATTCCTATCTCCAACCATACCGCTATCTGGACGTCGCCCCAATGTGCTTAACAGTGTGGTTGGTGTTGTTGTTAACAAATCTTTAAGTACATTTTGTGTTCTAATTATAGTTCGCTTTTCGACATGCTCATCCTTTTTGCAATTGTAAAAACTGGCCTCGAGCTCAATAAGCTATTCAAGTTTCTACAATATAAGGTCGAAAAAAAATATAAAAGCTATTTTTGTGGATAAATTCGACATTAAATTGGTTAATATTAGTTTTAGCGCAGAAAATGAATTATCTTATTTCGACTTGCATTACAGACATACTATGCCAAGCTGTAACCCGTCTATATAAAGCTGAATGCATCTTTTTTTTCTTCCAATAATTCATTATATACTCATTGAAGCAATGGGCTCCGGATAGTTTTCTATTAGAAAAATAATGCTCAAAAAATATCTTTAATTTTCTAACCAGAAAAATAATACAAACTTTAAAATAATCATTATTTTCGAAGAAAAAATAAAATTAAAAAACTAGCTCTTAATTTCAGAGCATAAAATAAAATGAAAAAATATAAAATATACAATTTTTAAATAAAACTTATAACCCTGTTTTAAACCAATTAGTTATCGCTATATTAATTGAGTTCCTTGTGAGCCTATCTAATACTTGGCTTGAGACCACCGTTTTTACTGCCATTTTTACTTAGCCCACAACAGGTCTAAGATAACCCTAATGTTTATATAGTTAGTTATAGTTATATATAAATATTTTATTATAATTTCACTTTCCAAATGGTTTTATGTGTTCAGAATGTAAACAAATTCAGAGTTGCACGCAAAAAGTTGAATAGTTAAAAGATAGCTGGCGACCAATTTTGCTCAACGACCGATTACACCTGGCGATAGTTGATTTTAACTAAAAGCTTCCTCTAAAAGTCTAAAAGCCTCTGGTGTAAACAACTTCTGGAAGCAGAACTGCAGTAGCAGCTTTATTTTTTCAGATATTATCATGTATAGTGTGTAGCTAATCTGGCGCCCCAGTTTGTATTATTATTAACCCTTTCAGTACAAAAAATCAACCGTTGACGATAAAAATCAGAAAATTTTAGGTCGCTGATTTCAATAAATTTGTTTATAAAATACTTAGCTTGTAAAAGAAGAAGATATATTATACCCATACCCCAGTATACCAAAATGATTAGAACCACGAACTGATTCGATTTAGCAATGTCCCTCTGCTTGTCCGTCTGCCTATTCAAACGCAAACTTATCCCTCAGTTTTTCAGAAATGAGACGGAAACTTGGTAGAGAGATGTATTTTTTTTTTTAATTTTAATTATTTGTCGCAACCTTCCAAATCAGGCATTATATAGCAACTATACCTGTCTGATTTTTTCTGATATAACTTCCACACCAAAGTAGCTAAAAACATTTGGCACTCCGTAACTTATTTTGAGTAGAAAGTATCCAATAAAAATTATCCAGTTTGGGTCACTATAACCTACGACCAAATTTTCAGACAAAGTGTATTCGGACTTTTTCTCTCTCTCTGCGTACGATTGTCCAATAAATGGAACATGAAAAAGTCGTAAACTGCAATTTTTTTTTACATTTTTTTCTTTCACGAGACATATTTCAAAACTATGAATGATACATACTTAAAATTTTTTTAGAGACTCAATTCCAATGACAAAACGACACTTTGTTTCAGTAGATTAAATGGGTGACTATCAACTTTTTTGCACTTTTTAATTTAAGAAAAAGTCAACTAAATCCAGAAATTAAAAAAAAAGAAAAGGAAACGCGGTCGAACAGAATCGTATAATTTGCGCAAACCAAATTGTTCTTTTAACAAACAAAAAAAACTATAATATACCTGGAAAAGAGCTTAAAAAAAAAAAAACAAATGTCCAATATATTGAACGCCGTTACTGAAAGGGTTAACATATCCAACATTAGGGGTTATCACCGGTTACGACTAGTTTAATTATTTATTATGTAAGACCCACCGAGTGAGTCGCTACGAAACCAAATCAAATAGTTTTAGTGTAAGTTGAGCTGTCAGTGTAACAAAATTTACTCTCCCTTGTAATCGGTGTGAGTCCGCATGGCAGTTACAAATTTTTGTTGACCTTTCATGTTGGCAATTTACGAGGTAGTTTTTATTTACAAAACGTCATATGCAGTACACGTAGTATTTTAATAAAACACTCACACATATGTACATACTATGTATACCCTCAATGATAAGGAGAAGTTTTTTGTTTACATACCTTGTTGATTGTATACGAAAGGCTTAACATACGTTCGTATTCATTTGAGTTATCTCTTTTCAGTGGCGTCATGTAGTTTATTGTTGCAAATGCTACTAGTCTTTAAACAAATTGCTGTGGTGAAATTATTGAAAGGTGCTAGGTAGCAGTTGAGAAATAGTCAAATTGATGGAAGTCTAAGTACATCGAGATCTAAGTTAGTATATCTACTTCATGAACTCCTGCTTGCATTTGAGCCTCAGAATTTTCGGTATTTGTCGTGGAGCTGCGGTAAATTTTATAAAAATTGTGTAGTGAAGAATCAACCAAGCGAAATTGCAGCGCTTGGAATGGATATTGTGAGTTTTTGCATCAAATCAAAGTATTGAGCGACAATGTCAAACTTGTCGTAGACGTGCGCTCTAATAAACAAACTAAACTTTGACATGGTGACCTTTCTTTTGAGCTTCTCTAATTGACCTTCAGATTTCACACCTCCATATATTTGTTACTAGCTTCTCCCCCGCGGCTTCGCTCCCATGGTATTCGCCTTAACGTCATGAATTCGAATGTAATAGAAAAGGAAATAAATAGTCTCACTAAAGGTAACAACTTTTAATTAATTTTGAGTCTGGTTTTTTTTTTTTTAACTTTTTATTGTCTAAAAAAAATCTACTCCTACTTCATAATTACCAATTACGGGTGGTTGCGTAAACTTTTTTGTCATTGTCAACTGCGCAGTATGCCGTTCAAATTTAGTCAAACCTAATTTATTGTTAGAAATACCCAACGTAATCAGACGATGCTGAAATTAAGAAAGCTTATTTCCATGATTAAGTGTTTCAAGCCAACTTCCTTTGATTCTCATGCTGTATATTTCCTCTAACTTAATGAGCTAATTTTATTTACTTTTTTAAGTAGATGGCAACCCTACCCAAGGTATTTTCAAAATAAATCTTTCTTAATTCTCCCTCCCAGAAGTCGCGTATTTCAGTATTTGATTCAATTTATTTTAATTTTAATTGATTTTTTAAACCTTTAGTGCTTTCAAATTTTTTAATATAACTGAATTGACCTTTAAACAGATGACAACCTTCTTTCATAATATAATGGATAATGTAATACGCATTTTGCCATATTTAGCTTCATTCTTTTGCTTAAATGAATTTAAACTGTGCAATAGGTGGCAACTCCTTAAAAAAAAGTTGGTTCTATTCTAACAAATATAACGTGTATGTTTGCGCCAAAAATTACCCTATTCTGTCCAGCCGACATCGATATATGTTTTTAACAAATATTTAACTTTTGAGAAAAAATACATCCTAAATTTTAAAGTTTTTAATCACGTGGCAACTCTCTCCATAAATATTTTGAAAATAAAGTTTTCTTCAAAGGCTTTCATTTGAGACCCATACTTAAATATTTGGTGTAACTTATTATAATTTGATTAACTTTTTTAATAGGTGGCAACCCTCTGAAAAATTATTTTTGAAATTACATATTCTTAAAATGTGTAGTTTTGCGCACTCATATTGTAAAATGTCATTTATTTTTTATTTAAATTAATTCGCATATAAATAGGTGGCAGCCTACTGTATTTGGAAATTAAAGCTTTATTTATATGGCTATAATAAAATAAAAGCTTTCTTCAAAGTCTTTCATTTGAGACCCATACTTAAATATTTGGTGTAACTTATTATAATTTGATTAACTTTTTTAATAGGTGGCAACCCTCTGAAAAATTATTTTTGAAATTACATATTCTTAAAATGTGTAGTTTTGCGCACTCATATTGTAAAATGTCATTTATTTTTTATTTAAATTAATTCGCATATAAATAGGTGGCAGCCTACTGTATTTGGAAATTAAAGCTTTATTTATATGGCGCGTTATGCTGAAGGAAAGGAAAGGTCTGCTGATTTTAATGGTATACAATTTTGTTGGTGTGAATATTGAATTTTTAATATTTTTAAATTTCGAGAAAACCAAAAACCCGTAATTCTGTTAACTATTTTTTTTTTATATAAATGTATGATTTATAATTAGCTTTAAGCAATGCGAAAATATATAAGGTGGTGTTACAAGCATAACTACAAAATTTCCAAGTATATTTTGTTTTGGCTTTTTCGATTTTTGCAAGCTCAAACGCAAAACCAAAACCAAAATAAATGTAAGATGAATAAAACAAAAAAACAAATCGGTTGCCATAGAAACAACACCTTGGGTTTAAGTATGGTGAGATATTTTGAGAATTCACCATACTGAGGGGTATGATCCTGACTGTCCGAAGATCTTGAGTTGGATCGGAAAGTGTTAGTTTTTTGTAATGCCGCCAAAGTCCGTCTATCAATAAAGGAGTAAAAATACTGTGGACGGCGCGGCTGACTAAATGAGAGGTATTATTATGCTCTTTACAAAAAAAATTAATTTAGATTTGTATTAAATAAATACACCGTTTTTTTGTGTTTCTTAAAGGACATTTCAATTATATATACATCTGTATAAATAAATATAAATATCAGGTAAAAGGCATTTATATACCCCATTAAAATCAGTGAAGAGATTGGAATACCATTACATCTTAATGTAAGGTACAAAATCCAGACCAAATATTAAATATGCTAAGTGAAATTTCTAAAATTATAGGAACTGAAACTATATACATACATATAAACAGAGGCTCACATATATATGTGCTATCTTAGTAGTATATTATCAAAAAAAACGTCAGATAAACAAATACACGTAATTCCAAATATATCCAAGTGAGCATGACACCTTCAATTTCATTTCAATTTGCATATCTCTTAAACCTAAGACCTTATCAGGACTTGGTACATGCATTACTCCAGCGTCTCTACATAGGTCTTATTCGCAAAGTGATTTGCATCGAGAAAAAACTGCGTTCATCGGGTTACATAAAACCGATGCTTATCTGTGTGTATTCGTGTTTGCCTTTCTTTTCGCCTTTTCAATTGTTTGTATTTAACTTCGATTCCATCATCTGCTACTGATAAAATTTCTAGATTAGTTATACCACTTATTTTTCAATGGCATGGAAAGTTTCTATCTTACTTTTTTTGCAAAGATCTAAAAAGCGCTAATTTAAAAATCTCATACAAATGCATCTACATATTTGCATACAAATGTGCAATACCCGCTTCAACTATATGGATTTATCTAAGGATTTAATATGATTAACATGCTTATTAAACATTCATCACTAGATAAGCGATAACTGGATTGCTGTTATCAGTTGGCACCTTGAATTTAATGCAGAGAGTTTCAATTACAATTCAGATGTTTGAAGAACGCAGAGCCGTTCGGAAGTGCCAACTTGCGTGACTTAGGGATACGCGTTTGTGCTCATTCAAAAAATAAGATATTTCCCTTTAAGTGATTCAAAATTTCAACTCCTTTTTTGGTTCATTTAAATACAAAATGGTGACAAGCAGAAGGTCCTCTAGTATTGCAAAATGTAAGTTAGCTAATTAACATCACTTAAGCTCTAGCGATCGCACGCTAATGAAAATCATTCCAAACATTTTTCTGCAGTGATCCCACCAACTTTTGGTAGGCGACACTTTCAATGCCTGCTGATGTTTTTGGGATTCTCTACAGCATTTGCCATGCGCGTCAACCTCTCCGTGGCAATTGTGGCTATGATGGACAGTAAAGCAGCAAATCAAGATTTTCCAGTAAGTTTGATGCATTAATTATAAATACATCATTTCCATGTCCTCCTGTTTGATTTCCCTTTCAGGAATACCATTGGTCGGAACAAATAAAGTCGCGTATCCTCAGCAGTTTCTTCTGTGGCTATGTCTGTACACAAATTCCTGGCGGTATTCTGGCGCGCCGTTTCGGTGGCAAGGTGATGTTACTCAGCAGTGTTTCCATAAGCAGCATAATGGCTTTACTCTCTCCGTTCGGAGTTAGCTTAGGTGGCTGGAAATTGCTATGTTTTATGCGTTTCCTACAAGGCATTGGACAAGGCGTGACAGTTCCTTCAATGCATACTTTGATCGCCAAATGGGCGCCCGTAAATGAACGTGGCTCACTGGCTACTTACAGTTATTCCGGCTCGCAATGTGGTACAGTTGCTATGTTGGCTACAAGCGGTTTGCTTGCGTCCTCATCTCTCGGGTGGCCTAGTATTTTTTATATACCTGGCGGCGTTGGTCTCTTGTGGTCGGTTGCGTGGATAATTTGGGGTGCAAACTCACCTAGCGAATGTACCAAGATTGGAGCGGCAGAACGGGCTCTAATTGAGACATCTCTGCAAGATAGCGTCTCACAGAATGAACGCAAATCCAACCTACCAGTGCCATGGAAGAAAATATTTGTATCGCGCCCATTCTTGGTACTGTTAGTGGCTCATTGTGCTTCGACTTGGTGTTTCTGGACTTTGCTCACACAAATACCGACCTATATGAAAAGTGTCCTCGGCAAGGATATCAAAAGTAATGCATTACTATCGGCACTTCCTTACCTTACAATGTTGATTTTGGGGCTGGCTTGTGGCCCATTGAGCGATTTTCTGGAGAAGGGTAATCGGCTGAGTGCGACGACAAGTCGAAAGATTTTTAACTCCATTGGTCAATGGGTGCCGGCGGTAACTCTTATCGGTTTGGCTTATATGACCCGCGAACAAGCTGATTTGGCTGTTGTTTTATTGACGTGCACAGTTGGTATTAGTACTACATTGCATCTGGGCTTCCAAATTAATCACATCGATTTGGCTCCAAACTTTGCCGGTACTCTGGTTAGTCTCACCAACTGCGCCGCCCACGTGGCCAGTGTTATAGCACCCTTAGTGGTAGGCTACATCGTCACAGACCCGGTAAGTTTTCGATTACAGTGACAATTTGTCTAGACCATATGTTTTATGTTCATCATTATTATTTTGTTTGTTTATTTTTCCCGTTTTTAGAGTAATCCCTTCCAATGGCGTATCATCTTCTTCATTGCAAGTGGTATTAGCTTCATTGGTAATTTAATGTTTGTTTTATTCGGCACTGCTAAGATGCAACCATGGAACGATGAACAAGATGCAAAGGTCCACGAAATGAAACCACTTAACGAGAAAACGGATGAAACTCCAATCTCTAAGGCGGAATCTCAGTTGGCTGTTTAAATGGGTTAAACGAATTTAAGTTAAAAAATTAACAGAAGAGTCTATAAAATTTAGTATTCTTAAATATTCTATAACTTCTATAAGTTAATGATTAAGTTATTTTAATAGGAAATGCAGCTGTGGTTTTTAAGTTTTAGTTGAGGTGAAGATACTTTTGATATGATTGAGCATAAAATATGTACATATATATTAGTTTGGTGAGAGATAGTATTATTAAAAAATTATGAGACTTGCATTTTGTTAAATACGATTAAAAGAAAATGTAACTTATAGCTTTGATAGTGCTTCCGATTGAGTGAATGATAAAATGCAAAAAAAATCTTGCAAAACATGAAGTCCGCATGACGTTGTAAAATTTACTTTGGTATACTAAAAAGTATAACTATATACAGATTACCTGAAGGAACCAAGGGTGGTTTGCATTGCAAAATCTTGTAGAAGAGGAACGGAAGTAGCCAAGGAATTCAGGCCGATAAGTCTTACATTATTTGTTCTAAAAGTTCTTGAGAGAATTTTGAAGAAACAGTTGAATATCCACTCTCTACGGCGCAACTTGCGTATTCAAAGGGTTAGTATATCGTATTGTGCAAAAATCCTTTCTGCAGAGGCGGATGTGTTGCTCTTACAATTAGTCTTGTCTTTCAGTACCAAGTATTTGGAGTCACCTATCGACTGTAATTTAAATTGGAAAATGTGTATTGAAGAACGAGTACAGAAAGCGTGGGTTGCTTTCTACGCTTACAAATCGATATTCGGCTCGCAATAGGAGCTCAAGCCGAATATGGTATTTTGGATGTACCAAGCGGAGGTGCAACCGGTGCTGAGCTATGGCTTTGTGTCTGGTGGGAAGCTCTCCGAAAGAGCTACAATAGTTCAGTGTGTTCCAGGTGGATGTTTTCGCGATCTGACCGGTCGGAACGGGTAAGATAACCGTTTTTTCTGACAGCCAGGCAACAATAAAGACGCTAGCATCAAAATTTGACTCAAAGTTAGACAGTGATTGTATATGACTGGCTGGTTCTTTAACCACAAATTAGGAAATATCTATCATCTGGGTTCGCGGGCATAAAGCAATCGAAGGTTACGAGAAAGCGATGAGCTGGCAGGCTAGGTGCGGCTAGGTGTTCTCTTGCAGGAAAATTTACGGTATACTTTTTACCAAAAGAGACTCTCGGTATCATTTTGTCATTTGGGGCCAAAAAGAAAAGTTATTGCTCTGACAAGGTTACAAAGAACTTTCTGCGTCCGGAGTTCTCATAGAACACTTACTAGGTATATTCTTTTGTAACCGACTAGCATAAGAACTCTCCAACACGTACAATGAATCCTTTTCATTGCAAAAGCAAACCTGTTTACCATATTTTATGAAACTTGCAATTTAGGAACGGAAAATAGTTTTTTGACAAAATTTTGATTGATTTGGTTATACATTTAAAATACAAATAAAAACGGATTTGGTGTTAAACTGAAATTTCCCTGGACTCATTCACAATAACGCAGTTTTTAATAACAAGTTGATTCAAATCGTATATTTTACACAGTTTGTGTTGTTGCTTTACCAGCAATTTGTTGTCGTCCTAAGTATTCTTGAACGGCATTGGCAAGTATTTTTTTTTTATTTATTTATTAAACGAAAAATAACAATACAATTATTATTATACAATTTGAAAGGAAAGGAGCACTAGCTGCTAGGACTTACGGTTTCGTTGGTAAATAATGCAAAGTTAGGCCATGGTATAATTTATAGTCAATATCTTGATGGATATTAACATGAAATATGCAATGGTGTAATCTTTTTTTTTTTATTTTTTTTTTTTTAGTTAGTTATTTGTTACAACCTTATTGTTTAAGAGATAATAATATATACAATATACTACAAAATATTATAAAATTTATACTTTTACAGCATTAATATAAAACAAGTTTCAAACATTAACTTTAGACTGTATATGAGCATTGTGATGTTAGATAATTCGATTCACATTCTGTACTTGTATTACCGAGGCTGTCTGAAAGGACGAGATTCCGATCCACTCAGCCCTTGGGTTTCGGCTGCGCATCATATTAGAATGACGCGCTTCACTCCCACGGATGCAGCAGACTTCCGCTAGGGAGATCGTAGATGCATTTTGGGGTCAACTACAAACTGGAGATCATCGTCAACCAAGGTTGGGAGGAAAGATGGTCGGCGGCCAAACAACACAAACACCGGCAGCGACCTGCGCATGGGGTTGAGGCATCGGGCAGTTGGCGGGTATGAGAGGGAAATGACGAGATAGCAGTGTTGCGTCACTCTTCAACAAAAAAGAAATGCGGTTTTTTGTGTATGCTGCGGAAGAGGATCCCACAAATCCACGGTGCAGCGAGCCAGCTTGTGCTCAGAAGCAAGCGTACTCAACGCAACAGCCTAATGTTAATTTTGATAAAAGGTCTCCCATTACTATTCCCATACAATATCCAATTGACTTGGCAATTCAAGGCACATGACCATCCGCTCCGATTTCGCTTCTCACGTTGAGCCTTAGAGCGGTTCGAAATGGACAAATATTTTGCTCGCAAAATTATATTTTCTGACGACACTTTTTTTCCGTGGCTAGGATAGTGGCAAAAATGCCGCATCTGGATATCAAAAAACCGACATGTGTTTGTCATAAGCCAATGCATACTCAGTGAGTGTTAGTTTGGTGCGGTTTTTGGGGTGGTGGCATCATTGGCAAACAAAAATGCGCAACAGAGACATGATTATTATTAGCAGTCTCGACGAAGTAACTTGGTCACCTCGGAGCTGCGATTGGATGCCATCAGATTTTTTTTTTTAGGGGTGCCTTTAAATGCAATTGCTATAAAAGCAATTCACTAAGGATTCAGGCTTTCAAGACGAATATTGAGCAAGCCATTCGTGAGCAGCCGAGGCAGCTACACGACTGAAAAGTTTTCAAATGAAACAATCATTTTTATTAAAAAACCACTATATAGGCCACACTTTACATTTATGTTGTTTATGTTCATTCTTATGTATGTTGACTCAGACTTTAGTATAGAAATTTGGCGGAATAAAAAAGTTTCTTACTGAGCTTTTCAAATGTCCAAAAAATGCGATTTCATTAACTACATAACGTATAGTCCAAAATGTCAGAAGATTGGAGGAAGTTGGGACCTTTCTACTTATAAAAGGTGAAGTGTAATTAAAATATTGAATAAAATTAAATATTCCAACAAGGGTATCAAATGAAAGAGGCTTAATGGAGCTTCATTTTCCACATGGTTTAAAATATTGCCATATTTTTAAATGCTAATTAAAATGAAAGAATTAATGACATTTTACAATATGAGTGTCAAACCAAAAGTTTTACGAAAGTTTAATTTCAAAAATATTTTTATAGAGGGTTGCCACCTGTTTAGAAAAGAATTATGGATATTATACTTTACATAAGTCATGTCAAATTTTGACATATGGGTCTCAAACGTGGGAGGTTTTAGAAAAATGTTTATTTAAAATTGCATTGAAGGGGGTTGCCACTTAAAGAGTAAAATAAATAAAATTAATAAGTTAAAGCAAGTATCCCGACATGGGGTTCAAAGAGAAGAAGTAGGCATAAAAAAGCTTAATCATGACAATGTGTTTAAACAGTGTTGCCACCTGTTTAAAAATGTTAATTTAATTTAATTTATCAACTTACTGGAATATGTCAGTTTTGTTGTAAAACGAATGTGTTAATTCGACAACATTTATGAAGAGGGTTGCCACCTGCCAAAGAACGTCAATTAAATTTAAATGGTGAGGTAAGTAAATTTCTACTATGCTGAAGTTAAGCGAAAAAGGTTAAGGGAATGTGTAGTCAAGAAATATATTTGGAGAGGGTTGTCACATGTTTAAATTATTCAAATTCAACTTAATTTATAAATAAAAAAATAAGTATTACTACACTGGTTTGAACTGATAGGGATTTAGGAAAGCTTAGTCTCGGAAAAATATTGAGCGTGAAAATGGAAAATAGACACATTTTTGAATAGAGTGATTCTTCAAGACACGTCTTCAATATCCTGGAATATCACGTTTGACACTTCCTTAACTTTGAAAGAGTTGCTTGATTTATATAAGCACCTGAATGAGTAGCAGCAAATACCTGTAGCATTATGTGCATACTTATATCAGATTTAGTTTCAGCTTTCCAACACTGGAACGCGATAATAAGACTACCAAATGGCACTATCGTTTGATCGCATTATGGCTTTCTACGTCAGATAAACAAATACACGTCATTCAAAATATAAATATTAAAGTGAGCATGACACTTTCAATTTGCATATCTCTGAAACCACACAGACCTTATCAAGGCATGTACCATATATATTACCTTGACCCTTCTACATAAGTAGGTCTTATTCGTAAAATGATTTACATACATCGAGCAAAACTGCGTTATTCGGAATAAATAAAACCGATGCTTATCTGTTTAGAAAATAAAAAACTAAGCGCCGGATATATAAAGTTCGTGTTTACCTTTCTTTACCTGTCTGAATTTAACTTCAATTCCAGCACCTGCTACAGATAAAATTTCTATTTTTATTTAATTGCGCCATTTCGTCTTCAATGGAATGGAAAATTTCAATTGTTTTTTTCTTTCAAATATTTAAAAAGTGCTAATTTAAGAAACTCATAAATATCCATCTATGTATATATTTAAAATGTCTGATGCCCACTTCCACCATATGGAATTATCTAAGGATTTAATATGATTAACATTTTCATTAAGCATTCATCACTAGATAAGTGTTTATATAGCAGACATAAGTGGATAGCTGTTATCAGTTTATACCTTGAATTTAACGCCGAAAGTTTCAATTACCATTCAGAAGGTTAACAAACGCAGATCCGTTCGGAAGTGCCAATTAGCGTGATTTAGCGAAACGCTTTCCTTTTCATTCAAAAAATTAAATATATCGTTTAAGTGGTTAAATTTGTGTACTGCTTTCTTGGTTCATTCGAATACAATATGGTGACAAGCAGACGTTCCTCTAGTTTTGCAAAATGTAAGTTAGCTAATTAACATCACTTAAGCTCTAGCGATCGCACGCTAATGAAAATCATTCCACACATTTTTCTACAGTGATCCCACCAACTTTTGGTAGGCGACACTTCCAATGCCTGCTGATGTTTTTGGGATTCTCTACAGCATTTGCCATGCGCGTCAACCTCTCCGTGGCAATTGTGGCTATGATGGACAGTAAAGCAGCAAATCCAGATTTTCGAGTAAGTTGGGATTAACGAAATCATTAAATATGATTTAGTATATAAAGCTATATCTACGAGTATAAACCGGTTGATTTCCCTTTCAGGAATACCATTGGTCGGAACAAATAAAGTCGCGTATCCTCAGCAGTTTCTTTTGTGGCTATGTCTGTACACAAATTCCTGGCGGTATTTTGGCGCGCCGTTTTGGAGGCAAAGTAATGTTACTTAGCAGCGTCTTCATAAGCAGCATAATGGCTTTACTCACTCCATTCGGAGTTGGTTTAGGTGGCTGGAAATTACTGTGTTTTATGCGTTTCCTGCAAGGCATCGGACAAGGTGTGACAGTTCCTTCAATGCATACTTTGCTCGCCAAATGGGCGCCCGTAAATGAACGTGGCTCACTTGCTACTTACAGTTATTCCGGCTCGCAATGTGGTACAGTTATTATGTTGGCTACAAGCGGTGTGCTTGCGTCCTCATCCCTAGGGTGGCCTAGTATTTTCTATATACCTGGCGGCGTTGGCCTCTTGTGGTCCTTTGCGTGGCTAATTTGGGGTGCGAACTCACCTAGTGAATGTACAAAGATTTGTGCCGCAGAACGGGCCCTAATTGAGACATCTCTACAAGATGGCGTCTCACAGAATGAACGCAAAGCTAATCTACCTGTGCCATGGAAGAAAATATTAGTATCGCGCCCATTCTTGGTTCTATTAGCGGCGCATTGTGCCTCGACTTGGTGTTTCTGGACTTTGCTCACACAAATACCGACCTACATGAAAAGTGTCCTCGGCAAGGATATCAAGAGTAATGCAGTATTATCGGCACTTCCTTACTTTACAATGTTGATTTTGGGTTTGGCATGTTGTCCATTGAGTGATTTCTTGGAGAAGGGCAATCGTTTGAGTGCGACAACAAGTCGGAAACTTTTCAACTCCATTGGTCAATGGGTGCCGGCGGTAACTCTTATCGGTTTGGCTTATATGACCCGCGAACAAGCTGATTTGGCTGTTGTTTTATTGACGTGCACAGTTGGTATTAGTACTACATTGCATCTGGGCTTCCAAATTAATCACATCGATTTGGCTCCAAACTTTGCCGGTACTCTGGTTAGTCTCACCAACTGCGCCGCCCACGTGGCCAGTGTTATAGCACCCTTAGTGGTAGGCTACATCGTCACAGACCCGGTAAGTTTTCGATTACAGTGACAATTTGTCTAGACCATATGTTTTATGTTCATCATTATTATTTTGTTTGTTTATTTTTCCCGTTTTTAGAGTAATCCCTTCCAATGGCGTATCATCTTCTTCATTGCAAGTGGTATTAGCTTCATTGGTAATTTAATGTTTGTTTTATTCGGCACTGCTAAGATGCAACCATGGAACGATGAACAAGATGCAAAGGTCCACGAAATGAAACCACTTAACGAGAAAACGGATGAAACTCCAATCTCTAAGGCGGAATCTCAGTTGGCTGTTTAAATGGGTTAAACGAATTTAAGTTAAAAAATTAACAGAAGAGTCTATAAAATTTAGTATTCTTAAATATTCTATAACTTCTATAAGTTAATGATTAAGTTATTTTAATAGGAAATGCAGCTGTGGTTTTTAAGTTTTAGTTGAGGTGAAGATACTTTTGATATGATTGAGCATAAAATATGTACATATATATTAGTTTGGTGAGA
The DNA here is from genome assembly GCA_951828415.1 of Anomoia purmunda. Lineage (NCBI taxonomy): Eukaryota > Metazoa > Arthropoda > Insecta > Diptera > Tephritidae > Anomoia > Anomoia purmunda. The sequence goes on along the minus strand of OX639997.1, from coordinate 47,396,511 downwards.
GATAGTATTATTAAAAAATTATGAGACTTGCATTTTGTTAAATACGATTAAAAGAAAATGTAACTTATAGCTTTGATAGTGCTTCCGATTGAGTGAATGATAAAATGCAAAAAAAATCTTGCAAAACATGAAGTCCGCATGACGTTGTAAAATTTACTTTGGTATACTAAAAAGTATAACTATATACAGATTACCTGAAGGAACCAAGGGTGGTTTGCATTGCAAAATCTTGTAGAAGAGGAACGGAAGTAGCCAAGGAATTCAGGCCGATAAGTCTTACATTATTTGTTCTAAAAGTTCTTGAGAGAATTTTGAAGAAACAGTTGAATATCCACTCTCTACGGCGCAACTTGCGTATTCAAAGGGTTAGTATATCGTATTGTGCAAAAATCCTTTCTGCAGAGGCGGATGTGTTGCTCTTACAATTAGTCTTGTCTTTCAGTACCAAGTATTTGGAGTCACCTATCGACTGTAATTTAAATTGGAAAATGTGTATTGAAGAACGAGTACAGAAAGCGTGGGTTGCTTTCTACGCTTACAAATCGATATTCGGCTCGCAATAGGAGCTCAAGCCGAATATGGTATTTTGGATGTACCAAGCGGAGGTGCAACCGGTGCTGAGCTATGGCTTTGTGTCTGGTGGGAAGCTCTCCGAAAGAGCTACAATAGTTCAGTGTGTTCCAGGTGGATGTTTTCGCGATCTGACCGGTCGGAACGGGTAAGATAACCGTTTTTTCTGACAGCCAGGCAACAATAAAGACGCTAGCATCAAAATTTGACTCAAAGTTAGACAGTGATTGTATATGACTGGCTGGTTCTTTAACCACAAATTAGGAAATATCTATCATCTGGGTTCGCGGGCATAAAGCAATCGAAGGTTACGAGAAAGCGATGAGCTGGCAGGCTAGGTGCGGCTAGGTGTTCTCTTGCAGGAAAATTTACGGTATACTTTTTACCAAAAGAGACTCTCGGTATCATTTTGTCATTTGGGGCCAAAAAGAAAAGTTATTGCTCTGACAAGGTTACAAAGAACTTTCTGCGTCCGGAGTTCTCATAGAACACTTACTAGGTATATTCTTTTGTAACCGACTAGCATAAGAACTCTCCAACACGTACAATGAATCCTTTTCATTGCAAAAGCAAACCTGTTTACCATATTTTATGAAACTTGCAATTTAGGAACGGAAAATAGTTTTTTGACAAAATTTTGATTGATTTGGTTATACATTTAAAATACAAATAAAAACGGATTTGGTGTTAAACTGAAATTTCCCTGGACTCATTCACAATAACGCAGTTTTTAATAACAAGTTGATTCAAATCGTATATTTTACACAGTTTGTGTTGTTGCTTTACCAGCAATTTGTTGTCGGCCTAAGTATTCTTGAACGGCATTGGCAAGTATTTTTTTTTTATTTATTTATTAAACGAAAAATAACAATACAATTATTATTATACAATTTGAAAGGAAAGGAGCACTAGCTGCTAGGACTTACGGTTTCGTTGGTAAATAATGCAAAGTTAGGCCATGGTATAATTTATAGTCAATATCTTGATGGATATTAACATGAAATATGCAATGGTGTAATCTTTCTTTTTTTTATTTTTTTTTTTTAGTTAGTTATTTGTTACAACCTTATTGTTTAAGAGATAATAATATATACAATATACTACAAAATATTATAAAATTTATACTTTTACAGCATTAATATAAAACAAGTTTCAAACATTAACTTTAGACTGTATATGAGCATTGTGATGTTAGATAATTCGATTCACATTCTGTACTTGTATTACCGAGGCTGTCTGAAAGGACGAGATTCCGATCCACTCAGCCCTTGGGTTTCGGCTGCGCATCATATTAGAATGACGCGCTTCACTCCCACGGATGCAGCAGACTTCCGCTAGGGAGATCGTAGATGCATTTTGGGGTCAACTACAAACTGGAGATCATCGTCAACCAAGGTTGGGAGGAAAGATGGTCGGCGGCCAAACAACACAAACACCGGCAGCGACCTGCGCATGGGGTTGAGGCATCGGGCAGTTGGCGGGTATGAGAGGGAAATGACGAGATAGCAGTGTTGCGTCACTCTTCAACAAAAAAGAAATGCGGTTTTTTGTGTATGCTGCGGAAGAGGATCCCACAAATCCACGGTGCAGCGAGCCAGCTTGTGCTCAGAAGCAAGCGTACTCAACGCAACAGCCTAATGTTAATTTTGATAAAAGGTCTCCCATTACTATTCCCATACAATATCCAATTGACTTGGCAATTCAAGGCACATGACCATCCGCTCCGATTTCGCTTCTCACGTTGAGCCTTAGAGCGGTTCGAAATGGACAAATATTTTGCTCGCAAAATTATATTTTCTGACGACACTTTTTTTCCGTGGCTAGGATAGTGGCAAAAATGCCGCATCTGGATATCAAAAAACCGACATGTGTTTGTCATAAGCCAATGCATACTCAGTGAGTGTTAGTTTGGTGCGGTTTTTGGGGTGGTGGCATCATTGGCAAACAAAAATGCGCAACAGAGACATGATTATTATTAGCAGTCTCGACGAAGTAACTTGGTCACCTCGGAGCTGCGATTGGATGCCATCAGATTTTTTTTTTTAGGGGTGCCTTTAAATGCAATTGCTATAAAAGCAATTCACTAAGGATTCAGGCTTTCAAGACGAATATTGAGCAAGCCATTCGTGAGCAGCCGAGGCAGCTACACGACTGAAAAGTTTTCAAATGAAACAATCATTTTTATTAAAAAACCACTATATAGGCCACACTTTACATTTATGTTGTTTATGTTCATTCTTATGTATGTTGACTCAGACTTTAGTATAGAAATTTGGCGGAATAAAAAAGTTTCTTACTGAGCTTTTCAAATGTCCAAAAAATGCGATTTCATTAACTACATAACGTATAGTCCAAAATGTCAGAAGATTGGAGGAAGTTGGGACCTTTCTACTTATAAAAGGTGAAGTGTAATTAAAATATTGAATAAAATTAAATATTCCAACAAGGGTATCAAATGAAAGAGGCTTAATGGAGCTTCATTTTCCACATGGTTTAAAATATTGCCATATTTTTAAATGCTAATTAAAATGAAAGAATTAATGACATTTTACAATATGAGTGTCAAACCAAAAGTTTTACGAAAGTTTAATTTCAAAAATATTTTTATAGAGGGTTGCCACCTGTTTAGAAAAGAATTATGGATATTATACTTTACATAAGTCATGTCAAATTTTGACATATGGGTCTCAAACGTGGGAGGTTTTAGAAAAATGTTTATTTAAAATTGCATTGAAGGGGGTTGCCACTTAAAGAGTAAAATAAATAAAATTAATAAGTTAAAGCAAGTATCCCGACATGGGGTTCAAAGAGAAGAAGTAGGCATAAAAAAGCTTAATCATGACAATGTGTTTAAACAGTGTTGCCACCTGTTTAAAAATGTTAATTTAATTTAATTTATCAACTTACTGGAATATGTCAGTTTTGTTGTAAAACGAATGTGTTAATTCGACAACATTTATGAAGAGGGTTGCCACCTGCCAAAGAACGTCAATTAAATTTAAATGGTGAGGTAAGTAAATTTCTACTATGCTGAAGTTAAGCGAAAAAGGTTAAGGGAATGTGTAGTCAAGAAATATATTTGGAGAGGGTTGTCACATGTTTAAATTATTCAAATTCAACTTAATTTATAAATAAAAAAATAAGTATTACTACACTGGTTTGAACTGATAGGGATTTAGGAAAGCTTAGTCTCGGAAAAATATTGAGCGTGAAAATGGAAAATAGACACATTTTTGAATAGAGTGATTCTTCAAGACACGTCTTCAATATCCTGGAATATCACGTTTGACACTTCCTTAACTTTGAAAGAGTTGCTTGATTTATATAAGCACCTGAATGAGTAGCAGCAAATACCTGTAGCATTATGTGCATACTTATATCAGATTTAGTTTCAGCTTTCCAACACTGGAACGCGATAATAAGACTACCAAATGGCACTATCGTTTGATCGCATTATGGCTTTCTACGTCAGATAAACAAATACACGTCATTCAAAATATAAATATTAAAGTGAGCATGACACTTTCAATTTGCATATCTCTGAAACCACACAGACCTTATCAAGGCATGTACCATATATATTACCTTGACCCTTCTACATAAGTAGGTCTTATTCGTAAAATGATTTACATACATCGAGCAAAACTGCGTTATTCGGAATAAATAAAACCGATGCTTATCTGTTTAGAAAATAAAAAACTAAGCGCCGGATATATAAAGTTCGTGTTTACCTTTCTTTACCTGTCTGAATTTAACTTCAATTCCAGCACCTGCTACAGATAAAATTTCTATTTTTATTTAATTGCGCCATTTCGTCTTCAATGGAATGGAAAATTTCAATTGTTTTTTTCTTTCAAATATTTAAAAAGTGCTAATTTAAGAAACTCATAAATATCCATCTATGTATATATTTAAAATGTCTGATGCCCACTTCCACCATATGGAATTATCTAAGGATTTAATATGATTAACATTTTCATTAAGCATTCATCACTAGATAAGTGTTTATATAGCAGACATAAGTGGATAGCTGTTATCAGTTTATACCTTGAATTTAACGCCGAAAGTTTCAATTACCATTCAGAAGGTTAACAAACGCAGATCCGTTCGGAAGTGCCAATTAGCGTGATTTAGCGAAACGCTTTCCTTTTCATTCAAAAAATTAAATATATCGTTTAAGTGGTTAAATTTGTGTACTGCTTTCTTGGTTCATTCGAATACAATATGGTGACAAGCAGACGTTCCTCTAGTTTTGCAAAATGTAAGTTAGCTAATTAACATCACTTAAGCTCTAGCGATCGCACGCTAATGAAAATCATTCCACACATTTTTCTACAGTGATCCCACCAACTTTTGGTAGGCGACACTTCCAATGCCTGCTGATGTTTTTGGGATTCTCTACAGCATTTGCCATGCGCGTCAACCTCTCCGTGGCAATTGTGGCTATGATGGACAGTAAAGCAGCAAATCCAGATTTTCGAGTAAGTTGGGATTAACGAAATCATTAAATATGATTTAGTATATAAAGCTATATCTACGAGTATAAACCGGTTGATTTCCCTTTCAGGAATACCATTGGTCGGAACAAATAAAGTCGCGTATCCTCAGCAGTTTCTTTTGTGGCTATGTCTGTACACAAATTCCTGGCGGTATTTTGGCGCGCCGTTTTGGAGGCAAAGTAATGTTACTTAGCAGCGTCTTCATAAGCAGCATAATGGCTTTACTCACTCCATTCGGAGTTGGTTTAGGTGGCTGGAAATTACTGTGTTTTATGCGTTTCCTGCAAGGCATCGGACAAGGTGTGACAGTTCCTTCAATGCATACTTTGCTCGCCAAATGGGCGCCCGTAAATGAACGTGGCTCACTTGCTACTTACAGTTATTCCGGCTCGCAATGTGGTACAGTTATTATGTTGGCTACAAGCGGTGTGCTTGCGTCCTCATCCCTAGGGTGGCCTAGTATTTTCTATATACCTGGCGGCGTTGGCCTCTTGTGGTCCTTTGCGTGGCTAATTTGGGGTGCGAACTCACCTAGTGAATGTACAAAGATTTGTGCCGCAGAACGGGCCCTAATTGAGACATCTCTACAAGATGGCGTCTCACAGAATGAACGCAAAGCTAATCTACCTGTGCCATGGAAGAAAATATTAGTATCGCGCCCATTCTTGGTTCTATTAGCGGCGCATTGTGCCTCGACTTGGTGTTTCTGGACTTTGCTCACACAAATACCGACCTACATGAAAAGTGTCCTCGGCAAGGATATCAAGAGTAATGCAGTATTATCGGCACTTCCTTACTTTACAATGTTGATTTTGGGTTTGGCATGTTGTCCATTGAGTGATTTCTTGGAGAAGGGCAATCGTTTGAGTGCGACAACAAGTCGGAAACTTTTCAACTCCATTGGTCAATGGGTGCCGGCGGTAACTCTTATCGGTTTGGCTTATATGACCCGCGCACAAGCAGATTTGGCTGTTGTTTTATTGACGTGCACAGTTGGTATTAGTACAACATTGCATTTGGGTTGGCAGATCAATCACATCGATTTGGCTCCAAACTTCGCGGGCACTCTGATTAGTCTAACCAACTGCGCCGCCAATGTGGCCAGTTTTATAGCACCCTTAGTGGTGGGCTGCATCGTCACAGACCCGGTAAGTTATCGACTACAAATACAGTTATTTTTAGATGATATTTTTAATGCTAATTTTTATTATATTTCTTTCAATTTTACATTTTCAGAGTGATCCTTTCCAATGGCGCATTATCTTCTTCATTGCAAGTGCTATTAACTTCCTTGGAAATTTACTGTTTGTTTTATTCGGCAGTGCTAAGATGCAACCATGGAACGATGAACAAGATGCAAAGGTCCACGAAATGAAACCACTTAACGAGAAAATCGTTGAAACTCAAATATCGAAGGTGGAATCTCAGCTGGCGTGTTAAAACTTACATTAAAAAAATTATTATTCTTATACATTTACTTCGATAGGATAATTTATAAGTTATTGTAATAGAAAATGCAATTGTGATTTCTAATAAGTTATTGTATTTACATTTTAGTTAAGATGAAGATACTTTTGATATGATTGCGCATAATATAAGGATGTAAATATGATAGTAATATTTAAAAAAAAGAATAAAAACTATCTTGAACTCAAAAAATTAAAAATTCATGATATTTTCATTTTGTTTAGTACTGTTAAATGCGAAATCACTTTTAGATGAAAATTCCGGACTTAAAACTATTTTCGTTAAAGGCAATTAAAAAAATGTAACTTATAACTCGGATAGCGATACCGATTAAATAAATGATTAAACGCAAAAAACTATTGCAAAACATATCAATAAAATTGTAAAATTTATTTCACGTTACTAAAGGGAAGTCCAAGGTCTTTAATCTCATTAACCGAATTTAAAATGGTAGAACCCACCCTAAAGCAATGTGCTTCTAACGGCTATTTGAAAAGATTTCTTACATACAATTTGTTGTCTTAGCTAATATTGTTTTTCCAGTCGGTTACAAAAACAATGACGTACTAAGAAATGTACGAATTGCATTTTGAAGTTTATAAAAAGCTATTTGATGGCATATCTATCCTATCGAAAACTTTTAAGAAATCCGTATAGAAACTTCGGAGGGGCATTGTTAATGTAGATTGTTCTGTTACAAGACCATCCTGGTTCACGCAAATTATAATGCTTGAATTTAAAAACTTCAAATAAAGTATTGAGATTACATATTTAGGTTCAAACTTAAACTTTCGAATAATATTTAGAAACAATGGGGGGCTTCGTCTCAGCATTGGTTCGCTCAACGTTGTTCTTCTAGGCCTCCACAGTTTCCGATTTCTACAGAAGCGTTAAACCTCGCCACAGAAGGGAACTGTTATACTATCAAATAGAAAATATTTTTAAAAACTTGATTGAAGAAATATATGTATTTACGGTTTCCACAATTTTGAATATAATAAAAAAAATTTTTTGGGGTTTCCACCTAAGTTCAGTAATAAAAATTAAATCGTGGTTTAACTTTGAATATTCAAACCTGAGGTTCTTACGAAAGATATTTAGAACAGAGTTACCATTTTTTTATCAAACCAAATTTTTGCGAATTAGAAACAGAACGTATTTGAAAAAACTTGATTTAAGGAACATTTTTACATTTAACTTGGCTAAAAAAAAAGTTTACTTTTATCGGGGTTGCCACCTGTGTTCAATATCAAAATTTTAATCGAGGTTTAACTTTGAATATTCAAGCCTGAGGTTGTTACGAAAGATATTTAGAATAGAGTTAACACTTTTTTAACAAACAAAATTTTAGCGAATTAGAAATAGTAGATATTTAAAAAAAACTTGACTGAAGAAACATTTTTACGGTTACCATAATTTTTAATATAATAAAATAAATTGGCTAAAAAAAATTACTTGTATCGGGGTTGCCACCTGTGTTCGATACTGGAATGAAATCGTAGTTTAACTTCAAATATTCAAATATGAAATTTCTACGAAAGATATTTAGAACAGAGCTACCAATTTTCCAGCACATCAAATCTTAGCGAATTTGCTACAGGATTTAATGAAATATTGAACATTTTAATTTTTTGTTAATTACCATTATAATTCTAATACCATTATAATTTTCGAAATAATAATAATTTGCCAACACCTTGGCCAGATGTTTGGCCGAACTTCTCCTACAATTTGTGATGTACTTCTTGATTTTGTAACAGAAATTGAAGAACGTACAGTTTGACGACACCTCCGAAAGGCAAATTAAAAGTGTGAAACTTTTCAGATTTAATATTTATTCAATTTATACTGAGCAAAGCATTGCTACGATCATTTTGATAAGCATAACACATCAGCGGGAAGATTGCCATAAGAAAATGAATAACTGCCCCTTTTATTCGGTTTTGTCTCTAGTTTTGCTGTTATTTTCCTATTCTATAATAAAAAACAGTTCGTTTCGTTTTTTTTTCACTATGAACTCATAATTACTACAACTACTACTACCCATACTAATTGCTGCTACTATTTCTACTAATGCTGTTATTAATTGCTATTACTTTTTTTTACCAATTTCTACTACTATTTTTACTAGAGAAACTGCTAATTAATATTAGTGTTTTTACTTATTTTGCATATGCTACTGCTTATTACTACTACTATTTTTACAAATTTCTACAACTATTTTCACTAATGCTACTACTAATTTTTACTACTATTTTCACGAATGCTACATCTACTCTTTTTGCTAATGCAACTACTAAGTAATACTTACCACTATTACTACTACTTTTTACTACTAACGACTACTACTCCCATATTTAACTCTCTATAGCTTTATGGGGTCGGCAAAAAAGTTTTACATCTGGCCCGCGCTTTTAACTGCACGCGACCATTGTTTTAGTTCTGATGGAAATAATCGGCAAACTGCACACGTGTCGCTTAATAAGTTTAACAAGTTTAAATGCGATATTTATCAACAATCTACGAGCACGTTGCCCTGGTTTTTCATATCAGATAAAAAAAACTTTCCACATAAATATTGCGTCAGCACTAGGACTAAATATCAGCCAGTATTTGAACAGATTTACGAAATAAGCAAAAACGCCTTGATTAGTCAGACTTAGCTTAATCAAAAATTGTACTACATACACGGATTTCTTGTTTTCTTTTCTCATACATCACATATATGCGAATAACAATATAAACACAAAGATAGATTTGTATGCGCAACAAGCTTATCATTTGGTAAACTATTTTTATTTTGTTAATTTATTTAGCTTATATTATCGCGGAAGGTAAGCCTTTTTTCTAATTCAGCATTTTTATTCCCCCACCAGAAACATCCCTGATAAGCATTCGAAATGAACTTATCAAATTCATACGGCAAAAATTGCTAATTTTTTATGTAATTTGGATTTAGAACCGTAGCAGTGGTAAAGCAATTAGCAAGTTAAATTTTGTACTACTGGATATAGTCGTTTTTTCTAATTCAAAATGAATGGTCGTTCTTCAAGCGTGCCAGCAAGTAAGTGTTGTATACACAGTACACAGTTAGTTCGGCGTAATGATATAACAAGTTCGAAGGCGATAGAGAAGTTGCTCATACGCAATGGCGCACGACTTATTTATTTATTGGCATTGCGAATTTGGCAAATACTATAAAATAAATCAATGAAGGAAGCTAATAGTTTTGTTTATCGAAAGTGAAACAGTTCAATCATTGGAAACTTCTTGTCAAAAATGTGGCATATATGAATATTTTATATTTTCGATGGATAATTGATATTCTAACGTATGGCCGTTAATCTTGTGTCAAAGAACCAACCGAATGTCTACGTATCAAACATAATTTCTTATATTTTAATGGCACGGACACTGTTACTTGTACGCACACAATAAAAACTTTTACCACACGCGTGGAAAAAGTATTTTTGCTTTTCAGGGACCGAACATAATAACTATTTTGATTTTTTCGGATCAAAAAATTATTGTCGAGAATTCGTTCAAATCAAAACTCGAATATCTCGATTTAATCCTTATGCCATACGTTATACAAATTTCACCTTATTTTTATTAAGAAGATTTTTTGTTTTAACTTATTGCGTAATCGCTATTTTGTGATATTTATGTTTCCGATCAAGTTTGAACGTTATGTTGTGATACTTATTTTTTCGATCAAAAAACAATCCTTGTTCTTGAATTTAAAATTTTTCGATGAGATTTCATCAATATTTTGAGATTTTATTTTTTATTTCAATCATAAAACATATAGTCAATTTGCTGCCAAGAATAGCGATTACTTTTCAAAATAAAAATTTAAAAATAACGACTTTTGTGTCAAAAAAATAAAAAACCTAAAATTACCAAAAAAAAAAACAAGAATAAAAAAATTTCTATCGAAAAAATAAATACCGCAAAATAACAATTAAAAAAAGTAAAAATTAAAAAATAACAATAAAATTTAATCGGAAAATTTAAAATCCAAAAATAACCATTATTTTTTATTAAAAAAATAAAAAAAAAACATGATTATGATTTTTTTAATTAAATGATTAACATTATTGAGCTTTTATTAATTATTTTTTATGTTTTTAATTAAATTATAAACAAAAGTTTTTTTTTTTTATTATGCTCAGTATTTCATTCCTTCTTCCTGTCATATCTGTCAAAAATCATTTCTTACTTGTATACTACAGTACACAAATTTATACGCGTATGGTGAATTTGGTTTCTGTTATTGAATGCCAACTTGTACAAGGGTAACACAGAAAATTTTCGGAAAACATAAAATAATAAATATTTCACTTAAACAAATATTTTATTGTTTTTCAAAATATTCGCTCTTCAGATCTACACACTTTCGTATGCGAAGAAACCAGTTGCCGAAAAGGTGCTTGCTCTCTGAAGAGGGATGCAAAGCAATGTGGTTACAGAATCCACCAACGGTCTCATGAGATGATGAAAAACGCTCATAACGCATTTTGTTCTTAACAAACGAGATCAGAAAATTTTCATTATGTTATAAATCAGGTGAATATAGAGAGTTAGTAATTATTTCGACTTATTTCTCCTTCAACCAACTGTGCCATGTGCTGAATGAGAGCTGGCATTGTCGTGGTGAAGGATTTTGATTTGGTCGATTATTTCGAACAAGCAAACAATATTGGCTGTTATTCGATCCTTCACGTAAAACTTTTTCTGTCAAGCACAGCTTCATCTTTTTGAAAAAATAATTAAAAATTATCAAACAATTCATCAAAACAATATTATTGCAAAAACGCAAATAAATTAAACACTTGAATTCTAGTTGGCTATCACGACCGAATTTAAATTTAAATTTTGAAAACCTCCGACATTTCTTCATATCTTTTTGAAATATTTTAAAAATTTTACAATTTTAAGACTAAAAGAACTCATTAGCTATCTCCCACATATTTAGCTTTTTCATAGGCTTTCATTTTTGAACGAAATTATTTCAATATATTGAAAAGGTAGTTGGAAGTCAACAACAGTTTACCCAATATGGATTTACTCAATACATAGAACAGTTATAACTAAGCCGCTTTTACTTTTTTTCTATTTTTATCGTTTTTCATAATTTTGTATTGTAAACAAAATTTATTCAATCTCGTATAATGATATTAAAAAAAAACATTAAGCATACCCAAATAAATTTAAAAAATTGCATTTTTTTAGGTATATTTTTCCTATATTTTGCTTAAAAGAAACTTTTTTGTGGGGCAACATTTAGAAAATAAATACCACCTTTTTCATCGCCTTTTAAAGTTTTTTCAACTTCAATAGCGGTTAATGCTGAATTAGAAAATATATAGCTAAAGTGTGCGCTCTCCTTTTTTTGTATTTGCTTTAAATATTATTTACAATTCTACAATCCCAGATCAGTCTGGTATTTGTTTTGCAGCTTCTTTCGTTTCGATGTGGTAAAAAATATTGATTTATCCTATTTGTTTGTAATATATTGGAGAATACAAAGTAAAAACGATATGCATTTATAATATTCAATAATAAATATTCACTGACACTTCTAAATAACTCTACATATTCACTTATAGTGCTACAACCCACATTTGGCCGCCGACATTTTCAATGCCTTTTGATGTTCTTGGGATTCGCCACAGCGTTTGCCATGCGCGTCAACCTCTCCGTGGCAATTGTGGCTATGATGGACAGTAAAGCAGCAAATCCAGATTTTCCAGTAAGTTGACATTAAGAAAATCATTAAATATGCTAATATCTTTTTTAAACCGGTTGATTTCCCTCTCAGGAATACCATTGGTCGGAACAAATAAAGTCGCGTACGCTCACCAGCTTCTTTTGTGGCTATGTCTGTACACAAATTCCTGGCGGTATTTTGGCGCGGCGCTTTGGAGGCAAGGTGATGTTACTCAGCAGTGTTTCCATAAGCAGCATAATGGCTTTACTCACTCCGTTCGGAGTTGGCTTAGGTGGCTGGAAATTACTGTGTTTTATGCGTTTTCTGCAAGGCATCGGACAAGGTGTGACAGTTCCTTCAATGCATACTTTGCTCGCCAAATGGGCGCCCGTAAATGAACGTGGCTCACTGGCTACTTACAGTTATTCCGGCTCGCAATGTGGTACAGTTATTATGTTGGCTACAAGCGGTGTGCTTGCGTCCTCATCCCTAGGGTGGCCTAGTATTTTCTATATACCTGGCGGCGTTGGTGTCTTGTGGTCCGTTGCATGGATAATTTGGGGTGCGAGCTCACCTAGTGAATGTACAAAGATTTCTGCCGCAGAACGGGCTCTAATTGAGACATCTCTACAAGAATCTATTACACAGAATGATCCAAAAATTCATCTGTCCGTGCCGTGGAAGAAAATATTTACTTCACGCCCATTTTTGGTACTATTAGCAGCACATGTTACATCGAGTTATTGTTTCTGGACTTTACTCACACAAATGCCGACCTACATGAAAAGTGTCCTCGGCAAGGATATCAAGAGTAATGCATTATTATCGGCACTCCCTTACTTTACAATGTTGATTTTGGGTTTGGCATGTTGTCCATTGAGTGATTTCTTGGAGAAGGGCAATCGGCTGAGTGCGACAACAAGTCGGAAACTTTTCAACTCCATTGGTCAATGGGTGCCGGCGGCAACCCTTATTGGATTAGCTTATATAAACCGGGCACAAGCAGATTTGGCTGTTGTTTTATTGACGTGCACAGTTGGTATTAGCACAACAGTGCATCTGGGTTGGCAGATTAATCACATCGATTTGGCACCAAACTTTGCCGGTACCCTGATTAGTCTCACCAATTCTGGTGCCAGCATAGCTAGCATTATAGCGCCTTTAGTGGTGGGCTACATCGTCACAGACCCGGTAGGTTTACGATTATAAAATCACTTTTTCACTTGCTTATTTCTCGTCGATTTTTTTTATGTTCAGTCTTATCATATTTATTGTTCTTCCTTTTTTCTACAGACAAATCCCTTCCAGTGGCGTGTCATCTTCTTCATTGCAAGTGGTATTACCTTTTTTGGTAATGTAATGTTTATTTTATTCGGCACTGCTAAGACGCAGCCATGGAACGACGAACAAGATGCAAAGAGCCATGAAATGAAACCACTTAACGTGAAAGTAGATGATGTGCCAATTTCCAAAGCGGAAGCCAAATTGGCAATTTAAATGAAAATTAGTTATCGAGAAAGCCTGAAGTATTCCAGTGACCGAATGAAGCGTATTATTGTCAAATATAACATATCTTTAAACTAATGAATTGTAAATTGATTGCCTAGAAATTCTATCTATAATTATCTCTAAATACTGTGATTAAATTTGGAGTTAAGTTTGTGCTTAATATATAACGAAATAAACGTAAGTTTTGCGAAGACAATAAGTATGCTTTCTGAAATTTATTCCTGAATAATGTTGGGGAAGAAGAAAGTGGTAATAGTTTGAAGGGCCCGTAATCTTATCAGATATATATCAAGGTATAGTGCGGAAAGACTCGAAGAGGTCACCTTTCGAGAAATGATTGCAATGTGGTTCTAATTTGAAGTTATTTAAAATAGCCATATTCCAAAAAGTCGCGATTTAAAATTCGTATTAAAAGTTAGAATGCAGATAGCAATTAAAATAAGTGGAGAACTTTTAAATTATTCAGCTCAAAAATGTTTTTTAAAAGGTATGTAAGATTTCAAATATTTTAAATCAAATTAAAATTGTCCACACTAGCAACAATGGCGATTTACAAAACCTTCCTTGAGGAATAAAATTAGCCTTGCTCCACTTTCGAACAATAAAGTTACTAAAAAAAGAAAAGAAATTTTCGATGAAATGGCGTAGAGTAAAAACAGGCATACCAATTTTCAGTTCTTGCCCCTGACACGATTTTTATTAATGTTATTAAATTTGTATTATTGTATAATATTTGTTGTAGTTAGTAATTAGTTAATTAAGTAAATGTTCTTTTTTGTAAAAAAAAATGTTATTTGCTCTGCAGATTATCGCATCTACGTAGATAAGATATCTAAAAAAAACATTTTTCGTCACTAGAAGCTTCCGCATCGGATGAATAGGAAAACTTTCCATTTATCTCATTCTTTGTATGTATAGATAATAAATATTAGCAAATTATAATTCATAGAGAAAAGCAAATAATTGTACGTTTTATGTTACGTATGTCGACACTCGCTGTTCCCAATATATACATACATACAATCATAAATTTCTTTTTATTCTGCCTCATCATTTAACAAACTTTATCTGAAAACGTAACCGGTTTTGCAAATCCCACATTCATAACGCAGCGAAAACGTGTCTGACAAATTTTGTAATTATAATTATCGAATTAAATTGTTTAAAAATCATTACTGCATTTGCATTCTGAATCTTAGCAGCGGAAGAGCTTTAAATAAATATATTTCCGTACGGTATTCTCCATTTGCCAAACTCAAATTTTTAAATAAATCAAAATGGTGTAAAAAGCTTAATCGCAAAAAAAAAGAGACGTACGTTTAAAAAGTAATTTTAAAGTAAAACATTTTCTCGCTATTCGATATCAGCAATATAGCTGCAAAAAAAAATATACAGTGGCTTACAAGAGAATTTTGCATATGAAGAAAATAAAGCAAACGATTTTGTTTTTGCTTTTTTTCAATAACACATCTGCTCCTAACTTCGGCGAGACTTCATTAATACAAAAAAAATAAAAATAATGGTGCACTGGAAAATAATGAAGATAATTCTGAATTTGTAACTCGCAAAAGTATTCTGCATTTGACTAAAAGTGATATTATATATATATAATGTAAAAACTATCTAGTATTTTGTATGATAACCGCTACTTTTAGATATTGCTTCCAAGCATTTTGGCACCGATTTTACCAACTTTCGATAAAATCCAGGTGGTGATTTTTTCCATTCCCTTTGCAAAACCTCCTCGAGACTATTTTTTGATGAAATTTTGTGTTCACGTACTCTATCTTCAAGGTATGCTCGAAGGTTTGCTATTGGGTTTATGTCAGGGCTTTGAGGGGGTGTTGGAAAATGTTTTGCGTTGAAAAGTAGCCACATTTTAACGCCGCGAGCCGTTGCTTCGGGTCATTGCCATGCTGAAACAAACCCCGTTTCTTGGCAAACCCATTTTTTCTGCATATATTTGTTTATTATGCTGTCTATAAAAACCAGGTTTCCAACTTCCTGAGCCGACATACACCCCCACATCATCACCGAACTTCCGCCGTGTTTAACAGTTGCATTGGGGTTTTTTATATGTACAGAGTGGCCCAAATAAGACCAGCTGATGTGAAACACAAATATCTGTTTTATTTTTTAGCATAATTTATTTTTTTCTTTTTGCAGATTATAACTGAACTCTTGGAAATTTAAAATGAATACGTACAGCCCACAACAACGCATTAAAATTATCAGTTTTTATTATTCTTCTCAACGATCAATTGTTCTGACGCAGCGAAATTATCGCCGTTTTTTTAACGTAAGATCAGCGCCCACACCTTCCATGATTACAAGTTTAGTTCGCCGTTTTGAGAAACAGGGTTCAGTTGCCGACCGTCCAGGAAGAGGTGCTCATCGAAATATTTGTACTGAAGACAACGTGGAAGCTGTGCAGCAGAGTGTTGCAAATGATCCATCTGTCTCAACTCGTCGCCGTTCCGGCTAATTGGGTATACCCACAATTAGCCACACAAATTGATTTTTTAAATAATGTTTTGATGACGAATGAAGCGCACTTCCATTTAAGTGGTCATGTGAATAAACAAAACTGTAGGTTGTGGGGCTCCGAAAATCCAAGGGCAATACATCAGCATCAGTCACACCCAATCAGATGCGGGGTCTCCGGGGCTTCTTACAGAACAATGATCGACAACTTTTTGCGGCCAATGGTGGAGCAACATCCTAATTTGTGGTTTCAACGAGATGGAGCCACTGCGCATACTGCTAGGCAAACTATGGACGTGCTGCGTGAAATTTTTGGTGAACTCATAATTTCAAGAAATTCAGATTTCCCTTGACCTCCTCGTTCCCCAGATTTAACTGCGCCGGATTTTTTTTTATGGGGATATTTAAAAGACAAAGTGTATGTTAACAAACCACAGACACTTGGACAGCTCAAGCAGAATATTCGAGACGAAATACGGCGCCTGCAACCAGAAACATTACGCCGTGTAATGCAAAATGCACTAAAAAGAACCAATGCCTGTATCGAGCAAAATGGTGGTAATTTGTCTGATGTCATATTTCACACATAGTCATTTGACATAGTCCATAAAATGTATTTAACATTTAAAAATAAATCATTTAAAAAAACCGTTATTACAAGAGTTACACGTATATAACATCACTGGGTCTCATTTAGGCCACCCTGTAGCTCTTCATTTGGTTTCCGCCAAACTAAACGACGGCCATCCGAACCAAAAACATTCTATTTTCTTTCGTCGCTAAATATTGCAGTTTTCTAAAACTCGAAACTTTTGCTTTTGTGGTTGTTGGTGAATAAATGTCGCTTTTCTTTATTAATATTTGAAATAAGTGGTTTTCTTCGAGCTTCGCGACTATAAATATTATTCGTCTTGAGCACTCTGCGTCGTACTGTCTCATCAGAAACCTGGGTGTGTAGATCTGCTTTAAGCTAGTCGTTAAGCTTTGCTGGGGATTAATGTGGATTTTCTCGGTTGGATTTACTTAAATATTTTGCGTTCCTCTTTCATAGTTTTACTACATTTTCTATCGTTTGACGACATTGGCTAAACATATTGTAAATGTATTTTGTAGATTTTCCTTCATTATCAAGGTGTAAAATTATTTTTTTTTCCCGCTATTGTTATTTCTTTACCTTTTGGCATTTTTGATGCGCGCACTATCACAATTATAAATGAAATGATTCAAATTATGACAATTTCAATAAATAGTAACCATAAATTCAACTGAAATTTGCAACGAGTAAACAAATCTGCAGCAAAAACGGATTTTAAAAAGAAGCAAAATATATTTGTGAGTTACAAATTCTGAATTATTTACAGTTTGTTCCTACACAGCAAACATTTTTGGACGGCTCAGAATTATGAGTCCGAAATGAGTATAAAATATGACGGAAATATGAGGCTCAGAATTATGAGTCCGAAATGAGTGGAAAGAATGTAGAAAATATGAGGCTCAGAGTTATGAGTCATCATCTCTTGCAATTATGTATTGTATTTTGGAAATGCCGTTACTTGTGTTTCCGCGAATTCCACGACCAACGAACACGTGCGTTCATCGATGAACAAAAATTCAGTTGAAGTGCAACTGTTGAAGTGTAAAGAATACTTTTTACTATCAAAAAGATTTACCAGTTTTATTTTTCTAAAAATCAGTGTGGTTAGTGAATAAAAATATAATTTAATATACATTTCTAAAATATAAAGAACATTAAAAGGTTTTTGTCTACTTAATGTCATGAAGAAGAGACCATAAAGAGGCAATAGCGGTGATTAAATCATTAAAAAGAAAGAATGTAGTCGAAAAATGTCTGGCAGATCAAGCAAGGTCAAGTCAATTCATGTGTCTTTTTCAGGAAAATGAAGTCTATGTAATTGGAATGCCAGACCCAGGGAAACTTGTGAGATATATTTGGAAGCGCTTGGTCACCGACGAGTTGGCCCGCGAAATATCATGGATAGATGTTGAAGGCAAAATTTCTCTTCAAAATATGGCCATAACAAGTGCTTTTAAGGGTAATACTTTTGAAGTGCCGTTTAGTGCTCTTAATTGACTTTTTATTATTGTTATAGAAGCGTTTTCTCGAAAATTTGGCAATGAGGTGGAATTTAAGAAAATTACAATAAAGTTGTTTCAAACTACGCCAGACCGTGTTATGTTTATATAGGAATAAGAAACCCCAAAGACAGGAATCTAATTAGTTTTTTAAGTATTTAAAGAAAAAAAGGAAAATTTGTATATAATTTTTGTTTTTTTTTTACCAAAAATGGAATAAAAACTGAATTTTACTTTCTTTATTTAGTATTACATTATTTCTGTTGTTTTACTATAAAAGAAACAGATATATTACAAGGACTCTTATTTTCTCTAAAATATAGTCATATATGACTCCTAAAAGAGGATCATATGGTATATGAATTCGGACTCATATATGACGACCAATGCAAGAAGGGAAACACACTCATATTGGACTCCTATAAGAACTCATAATGAGCGCTCACACTCCGAATTATGAGTCCAATCGGACTCATATCGGACTCCAAATGTTTACTGGGTATGTACAATGATTGTTTATTTGTTAATGAAGTCTCGCGATGTAAAGAGTAGATATGTTATTGAACTGAATACATGATTTATAAATAAAATAGGAACAAATGCAAAAACATTATCGTATTGTTTATTTTCTTCATATGCAAAATAGTTATATATATATATACTATATTAGTTTTAAGATTTATTAGTCAATTATTCAACGTTTTTGACTCTAGATTGCCTTACGGCAAACAGATTACAATATCATTCGATGAAATACATATAAGCTGTAAGCATATTAGCGTATTCTGTAAATGAAAAAAAAAAAACAAAATCAGCCACTTACACTCCTCTGTTCAACACAATAATTTTTAGAAGATTCTCCTATTTCAAAATTTTTTAACAGAATCCAATAAGAAGCATATAAAGCAAAATAAATTAATGAAATAGCACTGCAATATATTAAAAATTCAAGTGTTATTATTTTTATAATAGGACTTTCGATTTATCCTCGCACATTCTCGAGTATTTCGGTCGAGTTCCTTTTCAGTTCCGTTTCCGAAATGCATAAATATTCGGTTGTTTGTTTACATATTTAGATCACTTGCTGATAGCAAGTTTACAAAAGCACCAATGGGATCGTTTGGACTGATATAACTATATAACCTCCAAAATTATTTATACCATCTGTGAACTGAATATGTAACCAAATAAAAAAAAGGTCTATTCAAATAAGTACAAATTCGCTTACATTTTTCCTTCGTCTGAATTTTCCAAATCCTCACGGATTTTTTTAGGGATCGTCATTTCGAAATAATCTTTATATTGGAAAGCTTGGATTTCGACTAGTTTATCGTCAGTGTCTTGCACTTTTGCATCGGATACTCGTATAATTTTTTTTAATAGAAGATCCGAGGACAATTGGACTTAATTGTGACTGCGCTGAATATTTGGAAATTTTTTTCAGCGCCAAAAAGGTGGATCTTTTGTTATGGGATTGGTAGTACGAAAAATTTTAAACATGTTTTCTGTCAGCTAACTACCATAGTGGCAGGGGGAAGAAGGGGTAAGGAGGCGAAGTGGAAATACCTTTCAAACCCGTTTGCGTAAAAAGCGGTACCTTATGATAAAAGCCTATTTTATATTTAACCCTCCCACAACAATTATTTTCATTCTGTTTATATAAATGTACATTGGAAAAGAAATAAAATAAAAAATATATATATTCTTGTACAAGGTAATTTCTACATCTTTTTCAGTTTTAGTTCAGAAAGTTACAATTCAAGTTCAGAAAGTTCCATTTCAAATTCAGAATTTCGATTTCAAATTCAGAATTTTCCATTTCAAATTCAAAATTTTCATATTAAATTCAGAAAGTGGCAATTCAAATTCAGAGTTTTCATTTAAAATTCAGAAAGTCGCAATTCTGATTCGGAATTTCCAATTTAAATTCAGAAAATTGCAATTCAAATTCAGAAAGATACTATTCATATATACATACATACATATGCATATACTGAATTAAAATAAAATAAAAAATTAAAAACTTTGTGATACACATCATAAAATCTCCAAATCGTACAGTGAATTTAAATTAAAAATTTCTGAATTTGAGTTGTAACTTTCCGAATTTGAAATGGAAATTTTTAAATTTGAGATAGAAATTCTGAATTTGAATGGTAACTTTCTGAATTGAAAGTGTAACCTTCTGAATTTAAAATGATAATTTTGAATTGGAATTGCAACTTTCCGAATATGAAATAGAAATTCTGATTTTTAATTGTTATTTTCTGAATTTGAAGAGAAATTTCTGAATATCAAATGGAAATTCTGAAATTGAATTAAAATTTTCTGAACTTAAGTTAGGGCTTTCTGAATTTAAAATGGAAGCTCTGAATTTGAATTGTAATTTTCTGAATATATAGTGGAAATTCGGAACAAATATTGTAATTTTCTGAACTTCAATTGCAATTTTCAGAATTTGAAACGAAAAATCTGAATTTGAATTGCAAGTTTCTGAACTAAAACTGAAACAGGTGTAGTAATTCAAATCAAATTACATTATTTATAAATTTGGTAATATCATAAATTTTTTATTTAGGTAATTAAAAAATTAAATATAGGCATATTTTTTTTTACAGGTGCTCAATATTTTATGGGCGGTGATAAAGAGTTTTCTACATAAGAAAATGTATTAACTATATTCTTTAACTTTGCGTAAGATCTTTCCCGCCTCAACTGGACGGAATGTGCCTGGGAAGATCCGCTGGGCAGATGGAGTGAACGAAAAACAATCGAAGACCTTAACTTCGCTTTTTTTCTTGGCTGATTAATTTTGTTTAGTACTTTTTCTATGATGTCGCAATAAAATGAGAAGCAATATACCAAATAAACACTCCGTATTTTCTAAGACAGCTCATGATGACGGACTACAACGAGAAGCTGAACAATTTTACAGCTATGTATATTTTTTCTAATTTGAGAGTGCTTTATTTTACTTTATCAGTTTTTATTTTGAAAATTCACATTTTACTGGACATTTTTTCTTCTCGATTGTTTCTGTTTCGCTTGTATCTTCTTGCAAAGAGTAAGTCATTTTGTGGTTTTTTTATTGCGCCCTTCAGTTGTGTCTAATTATACGAAGAGCCAAAAACTTATTATGTTTTTAAAAGAGAGATCAAAGACAATAAGCCTCATAAACTAAAAGTATCCCTATGGCTTTGATTATGCAATTACAATAATTCTGAAATGGTGTTTTATTCCGAAAAAAAAATAAATCAAATACCTTGATGGAAGTTACCTCTTTTATGTATTCTCTACTAAGTGAAGCATGAAAATAATGCACTAATTTTATTGACACCCTGAATAATGAATAATTTACGGGGGAGTTCAAATATTTGGCTTAGTTTCCGATCCATGCAAATCCTAAAGCGGCACTGATGTTTATGTGTACATATATATTGTAAATCTTAAAACACCTTACAATTTTTAGAATACGAGTTATAGAGATATAGTTCAAATGGCTGTCCCTTAGTTATGTCTTCTACTGTATTGATAAAATATTATAGGGCGCCTAAAAACAGGCACCACTTTTTAAGACACCACAGTCGCCTCTATACGAAAACATAGGGTTTCTTTTATAAAGATAAATATTTTTATTGGATTTTACTGTGCGTAAATATCTCGATACGTTTCTAACATAGATATGCAGCCTGTATACGTATGCGTGCTATGTTTGGAATTTTTGGCAGATATCCCATTGAAAATGATGTATAAAAATTGATACTAACATAAGAAATAATTTGGTTTTTAGTGTAACTACGAAACGTTTTTTTAAACTCATCGAAGTAAGCAACGCAGACGAAGTCGCAGGTATCAACGGGTTTTTAAAAAAAATATGAATCCAACTGGTAGACTGGCAGATCTTTCTTCGCTTATTCCGGACCAGAGCTGATGGGCTATTCCACAATTGGATTCTTTTGCCACCTCAAGAACATTGGCCTTCCACCTGAACCTGAGAATAAATCCCCCTTCGAACTCTGCCGTCCAATTTAGAGCCGTCAGTGTAAAGCACTGTGGTTTTGGTGTAACACCCGATAACTATGTCATCCACCCAGTCACTCCACGAATGAATTCGAGTGTTGGCGCGGTTTGCCTGCGTGATAACTGGAGTGACGAAATTAGTTCGCATAAAATTTGCAGGGCATCCGTCCAGAATTTTTGAGTGACCACATTTTGTGTCACTCCATTTTGACCATGCGTTTAAATAAACAGCATTACAGCTTGCATTTAGTTTCCTATATAGATCTACTACTACCAAAACTACTATTTACTAAAATTATTATTACAACTACTACTACAAACAACTACTACTAATTAGTACTACTACTACCCACTACTATTTTTAATACAGCTACTACTAATTACTACTACAATTCTTACTAAAGCTTCTGCTAACTGCTACTACTATTTTTATTTATTAATTTCTGCAATTATTTTTACTAATACCACTACTGTTTTTACAAGTATCTGCTACTTTTCTTACTAATGCTACTGCTAATAATTAGTACTATTTTTATTGATGCTGTACCTGTACTAAATATATATATATATACAGTAGTTACTACTATTTTTACTAACTTCTTATTTTTTATTGACGCTACTACTATTTTAATACTTTCTACTACAATATTCGGCACATTAATACTACTAATATTCAATACTATTTTTATTAATTCTATAACTGAACTATATATATATTAATTACTGCTATTTTTGCTAATTTCCTCTTTTTTTATTGACGCTACTATTATTTCAATACTGTCTACTACTATTTTAATAATTTAATACTACTAATATTCAATACTATTTTTATTAATTCTATAACTGTACTATATATATAGTAATTACTGCTATTTTTGCAAATTTCCTCTTTTTTTTTATTGGCGCTACTATTATTTCAATACTGTCTACTACTATTTTAATAATTTAATACTACTAATATTCAATACTATTTTTATTAATTCTATAACTGTACTATATATATAGTAATTACTGCTATTTTTGCAAATTTCCTCTTTTTTTTATTGGCGCTACCATTATTTCAATACTGTCTACTACTATTTTTGCAAATTAATACTACTATTTTCACTAACTTCTTTTTTTTTGAAGCTACTACTATTTTAATACTGTCTACTACTATTTTTGCAAATTAATACTACTCTTTTTACTAATTTCTACTACTATTTTCACAAATTCTACTACTATTTTTACTTGTTTGTACTTCTTTTTTTACTAGTTCTGCTACTATTTTTACTAGTTTCTGCTACTATTTTTACCAATCCTGCTGGTAATTACTACTACAGTTTTAACTAATTTCTGATATTATTTTTTTTAATTCTTCTACTAATTACTACTACTATTTTTACTGATTGCTACTACTATTTACTACTTTTTTTTACTAATGCTGCTACTAAGTACGATTAATTACAATTACTACTAAATCCTACTAACCGTTTTAATACAATCACATCTCGTGCTACCCCTACTGACGGCTACTTCCAATATCGCTTTATAAAGTCGGTACAGAAGTTTGACTTCTGGCTCGCGTCTCTGCTTAGCTGGACGAGTGTTTTTTTTCTAATTTGAATTTTATTATAACCATCGGCGTCCGCTAATGGGAGATTTCACATACTTATCTTAATTCTCGCGACTCCATTTCTAATTAAAACTACATATTCTAAATTGATTTGTAATTATAGTAATTGCTTTTATTGTTATTATACCAGTCACATGCAAATTTATCAATAGCTCCAGCTAAAGAGCAGAGCAGGTGTGAGAGCGAAATACATACATACATACGTATATTCATAGTGATGTGAGTACTCGTTGTCGTCTTGAAGAAATTCACACATTTTTAGGGGGCCAACTGGAGGCTCGCACACACACACAGTAAACAAAAATTAATACATCCGCATACTCACTAATGTATAGATATGCAAAAATGCATAGTTCGGCGTATTGGTAGTCGTTATGACCGGGAGAGGCAAATAGATACCACTACATATACACATAATATCTATGTATGTATGTCTGTATGCAAACAATTCCACGCTAATCATTTGGTTATCACGTGAAGTGAGTAATTAGAACGTGTAGAAAACGTGATCAAAGTTTAAGTGACGAGTCCGAACGAACGCCAGCGAAGTGTTAGAATGAGTAAAAGGCAAGTGAAGACGCCGGTGTGAACGAGCGGAATGGAGTGTATGGTGTAAATGCCGTTGACAGCACCAGCAGCGACAGAGACCATAACAATAAATGAATTAATTTTTTTGTGGATATGTATGGATGGATGTACATACATAGGTATGTAGATGCACACGTGTGGTCATATAAATATACTTGCATATTATGTACTTATATATATATACCCACACATACATATGTACATGTACATACATACATACATTTAATTAGTGGCAATGGCGAGAAAACAAAAACGGTTGATAAGAATAGCATGGAATGCTGCTTGACTCCAATGTGGTGAGAGTTGTGCGAGTGTGGTTTAAACGCGGGCCTGTTGTGGTGCTCAGAATGGACGACAAGCTGTTGATTTGAATACCTTGCAGAGGGGGAGGGGGGGCGGGCGAGGGGATGTACAGTCAAAATTCGTGTGTATGCGGTAATATTTGTATGAATTTGTTTTTTGTTGTATCTTTTTTTTAAACTTATTTTTTTCATTTTATTCATTCGTTAATTTGCCGTTTTATTCAGCATATGTAGGCGTATATTTGAATATGTTACTGATTAAAAATAAATGCATAATAAGAAAAAAAAAAATTTTTTTGTGTGATTATTTTGTGTGTGCGTGTGTGTGTATGTGTACGTTGTGCATCAAGCAGTAAATGATGAATGGCGCATAAAGGTGATTGTGAAATGCAATTACTTATGCAAAATTTAAGGGAATTTGTGATATTTTCGGTAATTTAATGACTGCTCACGAGTTTGTGAATCATGATGGTATTGATGGCAAGTAATGAAATTTATAGTTACTCGCAAATATTATACGTTTGACATTTTCACGCTGCTCGCTTTCTAAATAGATATTTCCATATGAGACAAGCTCACTATTCGCTGTTTTGAATTATATTATTTTCTTGGTAATGATTTGTATACTTTACCTACAATACTAGAAAATCACGGCAGACATTATTCTATCAATACTTATTTATTAATTGCTTTTGCTTATTTACATACATATGTATGTATATAAAATGATGTATTTTCTATCTTTAGCTCCATTTAATCAACCCATTTTTAGAAAGTTTCTCTTAGAAAGTTATCAAAAGTTACTCAGGCAAACAAATATGGGTTTTTCTCACATACATACTATATGTACTTAGCTGGTGTACAACAGAAGAAAAAAAATGCCGCATCAAGTCTTGGGCGGAAATTTGACTTTTGTGAGCTGGGGATTTCCCAAATACTAATAACTTGAATGGAATGCTGCTGAGGGGGGTCTTTTTAGCTATTTTTCTATCCTCTATTAGCATTTCAAAGCTCAGTTCACAAGTTTAATTCATAGAGTACACATCCAGTTAACTGTGGCTCAAAAGGCCGTAATGGTTGAACGAAAAGTGTTTGTTTATTAAATAGCAGCGGCTTACAATTCAATGAAAGTTCAATGCGTCGTTTTTTTTTTTTAAACCATGATACTGGTAAAGATAACAAGGTTATTTCCTCAGTCTTCAAGTTCTTTTTCAAATATATTTTTTTTAAAAAAACTTTCCAATTTTTTCTTAAAGTATCAAAATGGGGTAATAAAACTACACACTTCAAATATGCATATTGTTTAATAAATTAAAAAAATTTGATAATTTTTTTTTATTAATTTTTCCAAGTTTTGAACAAAGTTTAAAATTTTTATTTATATAATTTTTATTATATAATCAATAATATTTTTATAAAAATTTAAGAAAAGATTTGTTATGAACCACATTGCATCGTATAAATTTACGTCAATAACTTTGTAATAGAAAAATTCAACAAAATTTTTATCAAATTTCCAACCTTTTTAATTAGAATTTTTAAATTCAACAAAATTTCATCAAATTTCCAACCTTTCTAATTAGAATTTTTAAAGAAACTCTAGTTATGACATTTTATCATTTTATAGGTCGTTAAATTTCAGTACAATAAAAGCAAATCTAAGTGGCTAAATGTTTCCGTTAATTTTTTTTATTTTCGAAAAAAAAATTTTATATGATAGAAATAGATGGCACTGTCGGGGGGCTATACAAATAAAAATTCTAGTTAAAGTTTGAAAATTTGGTGACATTTTTTCGAATTTTCCAATTTTTTACAAGGTTGGAAATGCGGATTCATCCGTATAATACTATAAAATAAGGGGCAATAGCCAAAACTGATTAAAATGGCGTGCCCCTATGTTTTTGCACATAACTGTACCCTTAGATGTGTGAAATATTTTTATTTATGAGCCTTATTTGCTCGTCAGAAATATGCCCACAATATTAAGGAATTTATTCGTGGATCACTTAAAGAGATATTGATAAAATTTATTTTGGTACATGTGTACGATTTTTTATGTCAATACTTATAAACATATGTATGTAACTCTATGTGAAAACATATTTACACCATAGTTCGTTCCTCTCCGATCAGGCAGGAAAAGATGCACAAACCCAAAAGTAGACCAGGCTATTTTGGGAACAAACCTTCAAAATCGTTTCAAAAATGCTACCGAGCTACAAACAAAGCTGCAGCAGCTCAAGCAATCGCATCCACAGAATATTTCGATCCGAACCGTTCAATACCGGTTGAACGAGATGGGTATATCGGTTAGGAAAGGAAGCCAGCAAGAAATCCACGTTAAATTATTTAAAATATGTGTAAAAAATAAAACTATCAACAATCGATATCAAATATCAAAATGGCGGGGCCAGCAAATAAATGTTAAGAAGTAGTTTTTTCTTATTACTTTTATTTTGGAATGACAATGGGATCTAATTTTTGAGTTTTTGTTTGTAAATCAACCATTTATATTCAAATTTGTTTGATGTTTGAAAAATTTTAAAAAAAGCTAAAGATCGGCAAATTTTCGCAAAATTAGGGCCATTTAAAAAGAGAACGTTGTTTTTCAAAAATCAATATCTCGAAAACGGATAAGCAAACAAAATTTAAAATTTAGAAACACAAGTATTATAAAAAAACAAATGCAAATCGTTAAATTTTTGGAAGAATTATGGGTATTTAAAAAAATAACTTTGGTTTCCAAAAATCGATATCTCGAAATAAAACAAAATCGATATCTCGGATAAACAAAAAAAATTGAATAAAATCGGGGATGCCTTTTTCAGTTAGTATTATAATAAAAAAAATTATAAAAAAATGGAGATGCAAAAGTTAAATGGAGTCCGATTTAGCGTATAGACTTTTTAAAGTTCAATAGCTGGCACTTTGTTGACTTAAAATTAACATTAAAAAAATGTATATACACAGGGTGACCTCAACGTTCAAAAGTAATAGAAAAAACAAATGTTGAGCTAGAATTTTAATAGATGAAAATGTAAATTAATTCGAAGAAAGCATTACAGTTCTTAGATTTTGAGGGTGGGGGTTGTGAGTTTGAACCCGAAAACGCCCCCTTGGCAGCGCGAATGGCTGGGGACCAACGGATCCATGTGACGCATATTGCCTCACAGATTATGGTGTGCACTTTCGGATATACGAAAATATTTAATTAATACCCCAGTTTATGATACTAGGGCCTTCGTAGATACAAATAAGATAACTAATTTCTCACAAACCAAATATTTTATGTTGTGCCACCTCATGCGAATCACTGCATACTAAATCAATATTGAATATCATTTTAGCAAGTTTTTCTTTCACCCACATATACGGGATAATTCACACGCCCATTGTTAGTTTTTTTTTTTCTATTTGCCTACATAAATATATTATATAAGCAGATAGCATCATATCTACATATTAACCAACTGATCGAAACATATTGACTTTGTTTATGAATTATATGAATATGGTACCAATATAAAAAAATTCCACCGAACGGTGACAGTTATAGATTGCCACCAAAATTGTTAATTGTGGACTGGAGTTTTGAATGCTGCGTTGGGCACAGATAATGCGTATCAATTTAATATAAATTTTGCTTTAATTCTCTAACGTAGCTGTCAATTATTTCAACTGTGAATTAAGCTAATTTATTGGATTATTTGCGAAGTCATTAGCGCGGGTATCTGGTAATAGTATTGTACAACATGGTACAAATATCAATCAGATTGATTGCAGTTTGGAAGACTATTATTAAGATATCATATGTGCCCGTAATTATAAATGAGGTTTAAGTTATACTTATTTATTTCTAATGTCAAGATATTAAGCGAATTACACTTGAATAAATTAAAAATAATTTTTAACATCATACGATATTCTAATTTATAATTTTATTAGTCTTGATTAATGAAACTTAATTATGAATATTGAAGTGTTTCTGAATTTCTTACGAACATTTTGTTTTTGAACTTTGAATCTACTTAGGGGTAATTTCATATCAAATCGTCCAGGTAGTTGGTATCTGGTCTATTTTTTTTTTGCATCGATGAGACAGGTATTTTTTTTTTTTGCTTGATTTTGCGCTCTTTCTGTCGTGGGCAATTTTTGACTAAAACTCCGATTCACGCCCCCGAGCATCTTGGTTATATTAATCTTGAGCTCGTCAATGGTATTCGGCTTGCGGGCGTAAACTTTACCTACTCTTTAAACAGCCCTCAAAAAATGAAGTTCGGGGCGGGGTTTAAATCGGGAATCTTGGTGATCACTCAATATCGTTTACCATCGACTGTTGCGCCTTCCTTGCAGAAAAAATGCAGCAATGATGTTTTTTACGCAAATGCTGGCACAAGCGACCACTTTATGATCATGTAATGTTGCTTCAGGAATGAATTAAGTGATCAGTTGATTTCTTTTTTTAATTTTGCCTAAGACCACATTCATAATTATGAGCACATATTTTATCAATATTTTTATATGTATTTAAACGGGCCTATAATAAAATAGTATTAAAAATAAAAGTGATCGTAAGCCATTTGAAACATTTCCTTTTGTCTACATTTAATCTTCTTATATATAAAATTCTCGTGTTTGTGAATAGGTCGTAAAGTGTATTTTATGCTTGTGAGAGGGTTGTCACCTATTTGAAAAGTCGAATTTTATTCAATTATACACAATTATATAAAATATTAAAATATGGGTATCGAATGGTTCGTTTCGCTGTGGAGAAGGTGTAAAGCTAGATATATTTTGAAGAGGGCTGCCATCAGCTTGAAAATTTTAATTCAATTACAATAAGTTACACACGAATTATATAAAATATTAAAATATGGGTGTCAAACGGTTCGTGTGGGTGAGGAGAAGATGTATACCTATATTTTTGATAGTCCTACCACCAGTTTGAAAAACCGAATTTTCTTACATTATACACAAGTTATATGAAATATTATAGCATTGGCGCCAAACGGTTCGTCTCGGCAATAAGGATCATGGCTAAATTTTTGAGAGTTTCCCCCTGTTTGAAACGTCGAATTTAGTTCACTTGTACACAAGTTATATGAAATTTATGGATGCCAAATTGAGAAGGTTACCACCTGCTTGAAAAATCAAATTTAATTAATTTATACACAAGGATATAAACTATTAAAATATCAGTGGCAAACTTTTCGCAAAGGGCAATTAATAAATAAATATAGAAAGGACAACGTCTGTCAGGTTTTTCTAATATTTTTATAAAATATACCCTATATTATGCCCGAACTTACTGTCTAGTTACCAATTAAGTCCCATAGAAATCGGTTCATTAGTTTCGGAGGTTAGTGAGTTCAAAGAGACAAACTGACGAACAGACAAGATTTCTAAAAATGGAGCAAAACTATTATATTACATTCCCCATCTTAAAATCCATAATTGTAAATACACACATAACCTTTCTGCATTTTCTTTTTATAGTAGGTATAGATAAGCTCAAAAATTGTGTTGGTCCACTGTATTTGCCATATTGTGATCTACTAACCTAAATTCATTCAAGGGGAACATTCAATTATTTGTCAATAACCATCCGTTACACATTACAACCGTAAATTTAAAGCACCTGCTGATTAAGCAAACATTTTAAATATTTATGTTGAGCCAAAAATTTTCCTTAGCATAAAAAAAATATACAAATAAAAACATATTCGCTATTCGTTTGCGTATTAATTCAATTCGCTAGTATACACTAACAATGTAAGTCAATAGTATATATTCTGTAAGGATGATAACTGATAAATTAAAGGTGCAATAACCATCCACCCGTTCGCAATTAGACGCAATTCCTATTTCACAACAATTGATAGGCATCATTGGATCGAATCAATTCAATTGAAATTCTATATAGCCAATTTATTATTTATTGTTTGCATTATATGTACTATGTGTAAACCTTAGATAAATCTGTGCGTTGCTAGCATTCTATATTTTTCCCATAGAAGGAATACATACATACACACATATAGATACATTGAGTGCTTATTGTGCCAGCAATAAGCACCTTAGGCGACGTTTGTGACAGTTGTTGACCGCCACCAATTAATTTGATACAAGTATAGTCGGCAAATATTTAAGATAGCAATTTTCAGCTAAATCTGGCTCCATTCAAATAATCAAATATTTCTACACGGGCAATGGCATTGACTTTAGCATACAAAAACATCTGCTATATTTTTGGACTTAGTCTCAAGCAAAAAAAAAAACATATGTTCTAACTAGATTTGATTTTCAATGAGAAAATGTAGCCAGCAAATATTTATTTGATTCATTTAGGTAGTTAGCTTGTTTTGTGCCAGCTTTGAAATGACACTTAGTAGAGAAAAAAATTGTTTACCAACGGCGTATTCAATATGAAAATCTCTCCGCAACTCATCTACGGAGGGCCGGATTAACCACTTCGAGGTCGCTAGGCAAGGCAATTCTCAGAGTTCCTTTTGCCCTTCCTTTTTTCTATCGCAATGCAAGCACTTACGGTGTTCGTCATATCTAAAGCAATAAAACTTCAATGTACAACTCATTGTCACATAAGTTTACTAATTGATTTTTGTTTATAAAAGTTTTGCTCATTCTAAACCATAAAAATAAAAGTTTCAAACTTTTTTCGAAGTTCACAAAAATTTAAAAAAAATCAAATACACTGAATTTTTAGTAACCTTTGAGGTACTTAGTTTTATAGATAATTTAATTTCGGTATAATAAAAACTAAACTTTCAAGAGGCCAAATGATTTTTGATAATTTTTTTGCGCCTTTCTTCCATATAAGGCATAAACAAAATTTATTTTTAAATTTATTTTGATATAAAATTCGTAAAACCGTCAGTAAAAAAAATTATCACAAATCCGTGTAAGTTTCTATCCGATTGAAACTTGCCCTTTATTGTACTTAAATTGAGTGGGCTACAAAACTGCATACCAAAAAAGTTACAAAACATGTTTAATAAAAAGTTTAAAATTTTGATGCATTTTTTTTTATATTGAATTTTTGTAATTTTTTTACAAAATTGTAAACTTTGATTTTTTCAATATACTTATGTTATATAATTAACCATACTTTGAAAAAAAAATTAAACAAACGTGAGTGGCAAACTGTAGTACATTGAATTTTGGCACTAAGAATATGACCACCACTGTACGTAGATTAGACCATATCATAAAAAGATGCTGAAAATATATCACTCGGTTTTGAACATTTATCTACCGTATGAGGATTTCGAAAATAGAAAAAAAAAATTTGCGTCACACTGTAAATTAATTTTTCCCCTATAATTTTTCTATTTGATATTCGATTTTTATGAACTTTATACAGGGTTTTTCAATAGGAACGCTACAAAAGTTTTTTTAAATAAAACAAAAACGGTTTGGGATATGAATTAAATTCTTTATTCCTGTGAAAGTACATTCGATGCCATTATGAATGGAACTCGATTTCTTTTGCATGGGCACCACGGGCACGCTTGCAGAAGTCCAGACGCTGAACCCAATTTTCGACGGTTTTCAAGCATAAATCGGCCTATACTGCTGCAATTTCACGTTCAATATTCGTACGAAGTTCATCAATCGTCGCTGGCTTATTGGCATAGACCATAGACTTGACGTAGCCCCACAGGAAATAGTCTAACGGCGTCAAATCGCACGACCGAAGCGGCCAATTGACTGGGCCATTTCGTGAAATAACACGTTCACCAAACATGGTTTTCAATAAATCGATTGTGACATTCGCTGTGTGGCTTGTGGCGTCGTACTGTTGGAACCACATATTGTCCAAGTGCATATCATCCAATTCGGGCCAAAAATATTCGGTTATCATTGAACGGTAGCGATTCTCATTCACAGTAACGTGCCGGTCTTGATCATCACGGAAGAAGTATGGCCCAATGACGCCGCCGGCCCATAAACCGCACCAAATCGTAACTTTTTCGGGATGCAATGTTGACTCATGGAGCACATGTGGATTGCTGCCTGTCCAATAACGCATATTTTGTTTATTGACGAAGCCATTCAGCCAGAAATGACGACGGCCTTAAATTGGACGTAGCGCTCTTAAAGTTGAGGCCATTGACTCCGAATTTCGGTAGTAAATTTTAATAATTTCGACTCGTTGTTGGATCGTATATCTTTCCATAATGAAATGGCAAACCTTACTGAAGAGAAATGTCAAAAGAGCGGAAAAAAATATGGCGTCGTTCGCTGTCGCTATCGGTCTACTTTTGTGCGTCCCTATTGCAAGACCCTATATATATAAATAGTCGGAATGGCATCTTGTCAAAGTCACTTTTCCTTGCTAGCTTTTTCTAAAAACTACAACCTGTTTTCAAGACACATTATTACAAAAGTAAGCTCCATGAAAATTATACGCATAATATTGATCTAAATGATATTTATAAGCGAAACGTGCCTTTGGTTAATATTAGGCATCGACCGAACTTCAGCTTCGTCTTCGGCCATGTTCGGTCAATAAAGTTCAGTTCGGTTTCGGTTCGGGTTTGTGCAAAAAAAGCCAAACTTTTGCCGAACATTTGTAATTTTTTATCAATATAAAAATTGTATAAAATTTCACTTTTTGATATGTTTCTCTTTGGTAGAAAATCAAATAAACTTTTCGGATTTACATGATAGCGATGTGCTTGCTGGAATAATACCAAAGGAAATTATTCATTCCCAATTGGACACTTTCACATCTGCTGCTAAAAAATTGTGAGATTTTTGAACACTTTTTTAAGTCCATATATTCTGTTTGATAAAACTGCTTTAAAATATCTGTATGCTTCTTCTTCGAGTATACCAAGTCGACAATTATTTAGTGCTGCCGTTCAGGTCAGCTTTATACCAATTTACTGTATGGTTTCAAGGCAACTATTTTGTATGCACTTTTATAACTTTTACTACTTCTATGCTATTTTTTAATATCATTCAGAAAATATAAAATTTTTCAAAATTCATTATTTTTCATTATTTTAGACCCTGAAAATGTTCGGATCGGCTTCAGCCGAAATTGGTTCGGTTCGACCACAAAAATCGATGTTCGGTCGTTCTCTAGTAAATACCTCCATGCCTAAATTCATTCAATAAAGAAATTAAGAAATTTATAGTGCCGAAAAGAAAATATTTCCATTTTTGAAATCCTCACAAGGTAAGTAGGTATTCGTACCCGAGAGGCATTTAAAAATTTCTTACATCGTGATACTTTCAAATGTACACACATATATCAAAATTTCATTATTTATACAAAATTTACGTAATTTATTGTAAGCAATTAAATTTCAGTATAATAGAGTACAAGGCTTGCAATTAATGGAAATAAGTAAGATACAATTTTTTCTCCTCTGAAACAGCGAAGAATTTTTAGGTAAGTTCAAAAATTATAATGTCTTTTCAGGCCTTTCTTCTAGATCAAAAAGTTTACGGCTTTAAAGAGAATTCTTCTTATATTTCGTTATAGCAAAACATCTTAAAACATGTGGCATAAATATAAAATTTGCTACGATCCTTTCGTGGAAATTTGGGTTTTGATTATATTTAGCAGAACCAAAAACACCTACATTTTACAAAACTTTTTGTACACATTGCTTTGCAAACACTTTAATCCATTAATTATACAAATTGTTGTGCGCAAATTTATTTCATATCATATACTTACGATTACGAGTTTATTATTTCTTATTTTTTGTTTGTTTGTTTTCTAGATTACATTACCTTCCCGCTAAAGCTGACTCACCGGCCCACTCTACACCGTTTTGTTTTTCTCTTATACAATATCTGCTGTTAGTTAGTACTACACTAGTACTACACCTTTATCTTATCATAAAATTATAATTTTACTATTTTACTAATGCTTAGTTCTAGTAAAATCGTGGCCCTGCCAAACGCTTGTGGCATATCGAATACAATATTACTGTATTCATTTTCCCCATTTTTGTTTCAAATTGCGCCAGCTATTCTTCTTTATTTTCATTAATCACCCCTTGTAGCGCGCGTTAATCGTTTTGTGAGCTATTTACTTAAAAATCACACAAGGTCTGCTCAACTCTTTCAGGTCTTCTTCAGTTTACCCATTGCAAATGATTTATACCCATTTGTCTGTTTTACATGTGAAGACATTTTGCGATGGAATGGAACAAAAACTGGGAAAAATTTTCGAGGTTCTCCAAAACTGTACTAAAAACGTCATGACACATTATCAACAAGCTTTTTAAATCTAACAAATAAATTTGTGACATTCTTACCGCATTTTATTTAAATTTGTATTTAAATGTAAATAAGTATATGTATATAATGGTTGTTTAAATAATTTTTCTTTTCGCCTACAGCTAACAAACCAAATCTTGTCATTTAATTTAAGAATAATTTATTATTTGTTTTTGTTATTTCAAAATACTTTATATGAGTTTGGAAGGTACCTCTGCGAATGCATACGTACTGGTTCGTAAATAAATCTAAGTATGGTTTTTGTTTATCACTGACAGTACTGCGGATTTCTTCATATAAGGAATGCTTGAAATTTTTGGTATAGAAAAAAAAAACGCCATCAGCAAGGAAAATTATCTTTAAAGGACTAGAAAACTGCACGCCAAAAATTCTTCTAAAAAATCTGTTTAATTTTGATTGGGACGATTTTCCGTCATTCCCTGTCAAATTTGTTGAGTTTTAATTCAATTTTCACATAGCTTAAATATTGAGTTTATGAGATTTTTATTGTAGCATATCCGATTTTTTTAAAAAGAATTCATTAGGAATTACTAAATAAAAATAACCCCTAGAAACTTATGTATAGTTAAGATATCACCGACCTTGTTCAAATTTTAGGATCAAAATTTGTTTCTAGTAAAAATGATTTTCTACTTTATATTCCATTTGTAAAATCGTAGTAACTATGTATATTAAAAAGGTTTTCTGTTTTCTATTTTTAATTCTTACTTTTGTAATTTTATCTACAAATATTTGCCACCAGATTGCGCCATATATGTGCTAATCAAACCAATTTAACACTATCCAATTTCCAAGTACATAAAATATGACAGATGCTGTTGAATATTTTATTGTGCTCTGGGTCTGAGCTAAATTTCAAATTAAAGAGTCTCAACATCGACAAAATAAGTTAAAAATCTAAAGCTTAATGAAAGTTCCCCATAGTCATATCCTGTTATTATTATTTAGGATCGGGGAGGTATCTTCGCTAGATTTCTGAGGATTTAAAAAATTTAAAATCTCTTCTTTTTTTGTCACTCATAGGCAGTCTAATTCAGTTTTTCTTATATTATACGCCCTTGAAACCGAATCACTCGTCATATCAAGTCATTTTGTGAAGTATTCCCTTGTAAATCATATGATAAGTCCAAAATTAAGCAGATGGATTGAATTTTTGTATTTCACTCCCAGCAGCGACTACCAGAGGAGAGCTATTTTCTATTTAAGCAACATACATCATGACTTTCGAAGCAAATGGAGTGTAAACGAATTTTTTTTTAAACAATTTTGCAGGTAATATTTAGAAGACAAGATGAGGCTTTTAGATAGGCATCCTCACCTATTTCGAAAGTTAATTGTAATAGGGAAGTCGATAAGTACTGTTAGCGAACGACCGAACACCGATTTTTAATACCGAGCCGAACCGAGCCGAACTTCTGTGAATTTCGGTCGAAGCCAAATCGAACCTTTTCTAGATAGAAAATGGTGAATAATCAATAAATTTTTAAAAATTCTAGGTTTATTTTTTAATGATATTAAAAAAAGTGCATACATTTGTTTAAATCAAATCTATTTCAGCTCATCGCACAAACTTTACACATTTTTGTAAAAATAACCATTAAAAAATTATATTTGTATTGCCCAAATTTATTCATTTTTTATTGGAATGCAAAAATAATAGCCAATCGCCTAGATCGATGAGAAACGTGTCCGATTCGGAATGAATAATTTTTTTCAGTATTATTACTGCAAATCAAATCACTACCATGTAATTCTGAAAGGCTTTTTTTAAGTTTTTTTTTCAAAGAGAAACATATTAAAATTAAAATTTTATA
The DNA here is from genome assembly GCA_951828415.1 of Anomoia purmunda. NCBI lineage: Eukaryota > Metazoa > Arthropoda > Insecta > Diptera > Tephritidae > Anomoia > Anomoia purmunda. The sequence goes on along the minus strand of OX639997.1, from coordinate 47,359,555 downwards.
CAACTTTTATTGTAATAAAAAATTACAGTAGTTCGGCAAAATTTCGGTTTTTTTAGCCGAAGCCGCATGGAAACCGAACCGAACTTTACTAGCTGAACATGGCCGAAGCCAAAGCCAAAGCCAAAGTTCGGTTGTTCTCTAGAAATTATATTTAAAAACTCTAGGTCACAATTTATGTAATCACATGGTTAAAATACTCTCATTATGAAATTAATATATGACCTGAATTTGAATTAAATCGTACTATGCCGCCTAGCGGAGAAAAATTAGACCCTATATTGACACTCAGACAAGTAGTAGAAATACTTTGTGAGAATGATTGAGATCCATCCTGTAGTTTTTGAACCAATTACTCTGTGCAACAACGCCAAAATGAACAGGGTACAATCAGCCAAGAGTAACTTCCCAGCTGCGTTTGTAAAAGTCGGCTCACATTTTTTCTATTCTACTAATGTTTTCATGTTTCGGCCAAAGATGATTTCGAAAAAGAGTTTAGTTACATTATTTTGGAGATATACCAATTTGCTCTATTGCTCAATTTGACGCCTCTTTTCCTAAAAGTTTGAATTCCATATATTTCCTTCTCCGACCCAATAGTGTATATTAGATTTGAACAAATTGTTTATGGTTTTTGTAAATTGTCGTTATATGAGAAATGGGTGTAGTTTTTGTTCAATTTCTATTTTCCTTTCTTTTTTTTTTTGGAAATTGTGGAAGTGGTTTTGGAAACATATTTATTTGCTCTAAGCTGCACGGTCCTGGATCCCCAAATTCAAACAAAAAAATATATCCAATGTATTACTTTCTCCAACCCAATCATATATATAAAATTTGAGGCAATAATCTTTTAAAGTTACTAAAATATCACCTTTTTCGATTTTCGCAAAATTGGCAATAATTGTCTGTACTAAATTTCGTTAACACAATTATTGGAGTTATCTAAAAAATGTATATTTTCATTCTCCAAATTTTGATTGGTATACTACATACGTCTATAGCTACATCGGTTGCTAAGCTGTTACCAACAATTGTTATGTAAACAAAGTTATAGTACCTGTCGCTCGAGTATAAAAGTACATAGTTCCAAATTACACCTTTGCCAATTTCCTTTTAACTCTAAAGGTTTGGTCACAAATATTGCAGACTAAATGCCCGGACCCACTACAACGTAAATTACCTAGTTTCCTCCGAATTACTTCGTATAAACCAAGTGCGCCCACACTTGTCATTCCTAATTTATCTTGGCAGCTCTGTAGCCACAGGGTTGCTTAGTTTTTTGATCAGTGGAAAAAATGTAAGAGATTGTGTACATTTTTAATATATTTAAATTTTATTTTCATAATAAAAGTATGTTTTTAAATTTACGATCATGAAATAAATCATTTAGAGGTAGCAAAAATATAAGAACAGTTGAGTGAGATTCTAAAGTTTCCAAATGCAAATTTAATTAATTAGAAGCGACAAAGACTTGCTCGTCATTTTGTTCTTGATTTATAAAATAAAATAATATTATTGAAATAACTTATTAAAATAATATTATTAAAATACCTCATTTCATCTTAAGGGGGTACTCCACTCTCAATGCCTGAAATCGGGCGATTTTTTTGGAAATAAATTCCGAAGGATCTATTAAATGGACTAAAAAATATTTTTTTTTTATTTAAAAGGTAAATGTTTTGACTTCAAAATTCTTGTATCGAATACTAAAAAAAAAATAATATTATCGACCTTGAAACGTCATTAACTAAATTGATATTGAAACTGCATGAGTCCCGCTCAAGTAAAATTCTGGCCTGTTGGGTTATCTGTTATCAAAAGTTAAATATTCTTTATAATCACAGTTACGTTGGCTATGTTTTCCCGAAACAGAATTTTTTTTATTTACAATAGTAAATTGTAAAATTTATGCAACTATTTATAAAAATTTTCAATTTTCTCGTTTTTTTTTTGAAATATTAGAGACTCTTAAAATGGAACAAAATAAAATTTCGCAAATCGTACTCGGGAAAACATGGCAATATGTTCAGTGATTAATTCAATATAAAAATATTTGAAATCGGAACAATACTTTTATAAGACGTCTACCTAGGCAGCTTAAAAAAAAACCCCTACTTTCGGGAAAACGCGTTTAAAGATTTGCCGATCTCAGCAAATCACGCTCAGCTTTTCGAAAACGGCCAGAGACGGGTACATTACGAAGCCCAGGAGCATGCAGAGGAATATGATTTCCACAAAATGCTCTCTGTGGCGTATTCTTGGATACATATAGATTGAAATTAAGTAAAAAAAAATCGATTTTTTGAAACCACAAGAGTAGAGGACCCCCTTAATTTATCGACAGATTTTACAAATTGCGAAATTGCTTAATTTCATCGTCATTTGCTCATAAATAAATAAAGAATGAGCTATAAATTACGATAGTGAGACCGGACCAACTCAAGATAGTGTCAAAAATTGCTCAAATTTTGTATTTTGCCAATCAGAGTAATCTAAATATCGGCAATGCCGTTAATAACAGGAATATTACTAATATTTATAAATAATTATTTAAAATTTTCTCTACATACTCTGTTCAACAATTTGTATAATACATATATGTGTATAAGAATACATAGTACATATGTACGTAAAATGATCTACTGCTTTCCATATAATTTTTTTATATATTTCTTTTTGTGATTTTATATCAAACTTCCCGGGCCTTCAATCGCCTTTCCATTAGGACGCCACTTATCTAGTACAGCACCTATACTATGCATATCTACCTACAACATTTTAATTTGACGAATACTAAAAATTTTGATAAGTCGACAAGGAGAAAGGAACGTGTAGATTTACTTAATTTAAAAATATCTAACTCGTGTGCAAAACGTGATATGGCTATACTCGTATCTAAATATTTATGTTTTCTACTTAACGAAATCCAAGATAACGTAATAACAAAAAATGGTTTTATACATTTACGTAACTAAATATGCGAATACGTTTTAGGAATGTCTCATATATATTAGTTATACTCGTAAATAACTAAATATAAGTTTTTTATATAATGGCATGGCGGATAGAATTTTTAAGTACATAGGCTTAGATGTCTACAATATAAAATATACTTGTACGATTGATTTCAAATAGAATAGTTAATAAACCACTTCATGTAAATCTAATCCAAACACTTTCGCATAAATAAGTTTTTTAATTCAAGTGAAAACTATTATCTATTATTGAAATCGTCTCCTTTGTTTCACTCTATCATTTTAGTCGAACAGCGCAACATTGTGTGACATTCTATCTTATCAAATAAGATCAAATCAGTTTCTTTATTCAATAAAATTTAATAATCAACGGTAGAATATTTTGATAGAAAAGCAGAGATTTTATTAAGCACGTTATATTTTGAAATATGTACATACATAAGTAGTAAATTAAAAGTCATTGGTAATTGACGTCAACGCTCACTTCTCCTTGGATGTCTATTTTGGGCTTTGACCGAAGTCTTTGTGAAATTATGTTATCGAAAAATGTTAAGATTCAAATTTACAGCACGTGAGTGGTAATTAAGTTAGTGAAAAAAAAAAAAACAAAACAAATTCAGCACCACTAGTAGATGTGCTCGTAAGTAAGCGAAAACTAATTTTTCATTGTCTTTCTCTCTTCGAGCATTTTATATATAGCGAGAAAAAATAATTCACCCGTATACTCCCTAGTTTAGGGTATTTATAAAAACTTTAAGATAGCATATTTTTCCTCGCCATTTTGCGCTTATCTGTCATATATTTTTAGGACAAAAATTACACAGAGACATATCTATTATAAAAGTAATATATAACCATTATTAGACATATATTATAAAAGTACTTGCATAATAATTATCAGCGTGAGAAATGTTTTTAAGTCTTTAAATACTTCTATTTTGGGCTTTACGTTATAAAAGTCTTCTCACAATAATTATCAACAGGAAAAATTTTTTAAATCTTCTAAGTCTTTTATTTTGAGATTTATATGTTAAAAGTTTTCCCATAAAAATTAAAAGTAAGAAAAAAATGTTTAAGTCTTGAAGGACGCAACTGTTTTAGGGCCTTTTGGGCTTTGTTCAGAATTGTTTCGTGGCTACTTGGAAATAATAGTTCGGGATCATTTCTAAACTAATTCGGTACTATATTTGGGTATCCAAAATAGTGCCGCCTTTCAAGACTTAACAAATTTAGTCCTACTCATAATTTTTATCCAAATACTTTTATATTATAAATCTCAAAATGTAAGCTTTTGAAAGATGTAAAAAATTGTATTTCGCTTACAATTATTGTGGAAAGGTTTTTCTGATTTAAGTTTCAAAATAATAGCTTTCTTAATTTAAAAAATTGTCCCCGCTCATAAGTTTTCTTACCACAATTATGGTGGCCCTTATTAAATCTCAACGGTTAAGTAGTTATTATTCCTAAGGGTTGCCACCTTTTCGAAAAGTAAAATTTAATGAAAATATACCTAAGTTCTATGAAATATTAAAATATGGATGTCAAGCGGATCGTTTTGGAAAGAAGGTTCATAGCTAACTTTTATGAGGGTTGCCAACTGTTTGAAAAGTTAAATTTAATTAAATTGTACATAAGTATATAAAATATTAAAATATTAGTATATTAAATATTAAAATATGAGTATTAAACGGTTCGTTTCGCTAAGGGGAAGGTTTTTAGCTAGCTGTTATTTGAAGGAGGTTGCCACCTGTTTGAAAAGTCGAATTTAATTCAATTTTAGACGTATATAAAATATTAAAATACGGGGTTCCAAACGATCGTCTTGGCATGGAGAAGGTTCATACTTATATTTCGAAGAGGGTTGCCACCTGTTTGAAAAATCAAATTTATTTTATTTATACAAAAGTTATTTTGAAGAGGATTGCCACTTTTTTTAAAAGTGGAATTTAATTAAGTTAACCATAAGAATATACAATATTAAAATATGAGGGTCAAACTGTTCGTCTCGACGTGTACAAGGTATGCGCCTACAACTTTAACAGGGATGCCACCTGTTATCTGTGAAAGAAACCGAAATGCGTTCGCGGGTTTCCTGTGACAAGGCCAATTAATTTTGTAAGTGCAATTGAAAAATTATTATCGACTTTCTATTCCATTTATAAAGACGTGGTATAAAAATAAAGCCCTTTGTTCCTCGCAACTTTGATCAACATTCAAGGAAAATATCTATAAAGTACACTTAAGCCGTATACGAGTATATAGTAAAAAATAAACCTGCATGTTTGATGGATGATCAAACGACGTTAATGATAAATGACATCAATTGTCACAAATACTTTTGCGTAAGCAACCAGCTCACATAACCGCGCTGACAGTCTGTAATCGTAAATTTTTCAGTGCACTAAATATAGAAAATGCAAATATCATTACTTTTACTCAGATACCTACTATTTACAATTAATTTTTTTTTATATGCAGCGCAATATTAATTAGATTGCTTCTCTGAAAGTACTCGTAAAGAGCAGTAAACTTTGAAATCTAATAATTTTAAGATGCAATTACTTTGCATATAATTCCATGCGTTGTCTTGTAATATTTGCTTGTGAAGCTTGTAAATCTTTATAAGCGATTTCAGCAAACATTTGCCCAACGTGCAAGAGAGATCACTACTCCAAAGTTAATCACATGATAAGCGGTGATAAAAAAAAATGAAAAAATCGTATAGTAGTTGCATTGACGTCGTTGGTCTGGCATTACAGAATAACTTTGCTCACAATGTGAAAGAAACTTTGAAGAAGACGAATTGCAAGGCATATGTATATGTAACTGACGTTCGTGTGGCATGTAAATTTGCACAATTGCATAAGCAATGTCTCATCTACCTACCTAGCTACCTACTTATTTATTGTATTTAGTTGAGTAGTGTTGTCCACATCTTAATAGCCGTTTTGTTTGGCAGGAGACAAAGTACATTCATATGAACTATATATTATATACAATATATACACAGAGCGAAAATACTACCCAAAATGGCCTATAAATCAGAACAAAATTTAGAAGATTTCACTATGATTTTTTCCAATAAGAAGCCCTTCTTATTATGACTAGATATGTCTTTATAATAAAATCAAGAAGATAATCTATGACCCGCAGAATTACTCTAAAAACATTTTCAATAGAATCTAGTAAATAACTTGTAAACCTAAAATGAAAGACTCTTCAATTTAATTAAGAAGGGAATCTCGGTTTTCATTAGAGTCTCCTTTTAATTTAAGTGAGCCATTTTAGGAATATTTCGGCTCTAGTTCAAGACCATTTGAGGACAAGTTGCGGGCCATTTTGTCACAATTTTCGAACAAGATATTTTGTGACCATTTCAAGATATTTCCCTAGTTGCGGGACTACAACTACTACTACTACTATTTCTACTACTACAGCTAAGTGTCACTACTAAAAATTACTACTACTACTAACTTCTTTCAACTACTAACTACTACTATCACTGCTATTATTTTCCCTAATGCTACTACTTATTACTACAATTATTTTAACTTATTCTACTACTATTCACTACTACTCTTTTCAATAACTACTACTTTTTTTCCTAATTTCTACTACAATTTTTACTAATTTCAACCACTATTTTTACTTGTGATAGTACTAATTACTACTAAAGTTTTTACTAAGTTTACTACTATTATTACAAACGTTACTACTTATTACTACTACTATCTTTACTTATTTCTACTACTACTTTTATTCATTTCTACTGCCATTTTTATTAATGCTACTACTAATTTCTACTCTTTTTTACTCATTTCTATACCATTTTCACCAAAGCCACTACTACTACCACTACTATTTTCATATACGCAACTACTATTTTCTACTACTATTTCCACTCATGCCGAAACTAAAATCTCTCTCCCATACTTAATCCTTTATCTCTTCATAGAGTCGGCATCTTCTGTGTTACTTCTTTACAAAAATTAAAAAAAAACAATATTCATAATATCTCTAAAGTATATTTATATAAAATTGTAACCGTTTGCTTTGTGGCAACTTGGTTCAAAGACCAATGAATGAATTTCAAACAAGATTGGGCTTTGTATTCCTTAGCCCCGGCTATATTTTAATCCTTTAGGATTTAGTATTTATGTCCGATATTAGAATTATTCAGAAAATCTGTAGCAGGTAATGACATTTTTAGGAAATTTTTTTCGACTAAGTATGAAAAATGATGTCTTTTAAATGACCACCGTTTTCAGCTTCGCACTGATGGTCTCTTTTTAGAGCATTTTGCATAACATTTTTCAAAACTTGTGGCTGTAGCGTTCGAATTTCTGCAACAATGTTTGCCTTGAGTTCAAGGATTGTCTCTGGCTTGTTCACATACACTCGCTCCTTCAAATAACCCCAAAGAAAATAGTCGGGTGCTGTCAAATCTGGCGATCGCGCTGGCCAAATAATTTCCGAATTTCTGGAAATTATTCGCCCTCCAAAAATTTGACTTAAAAATAAGTATTTTTTTTAAATGCGCCGTAGTGACGTACGAGACATTCTTAGCTGAGCAGAGCGCCTTCTGGCAGATGTTTCTGGTGCTTCGTTAACACTTTGCTGTACTCGTTCAATATTTTCTGCGTGGTCTACCGGTTCGAAACAAATCTGTAACGCTGCCATGTTGGTGATGACGATCAACTAAGCAACGAATCATTGCTTCAGAGGGCGAAATTCTGACGTTAAAATGTCGACGATATGCTCTTTGCGTTAAAATAATTGATCTCTGGTTTAAATAATAAAATTCTATTGTTCACGTTCTCTCTTCAGTTGTGAACCTCTCCATTATAAATTCTCCAAGTGTTGTCTATATAATCTGAGAAAGAAAAAATAAAAAAAATTAATAAACGAAAAAGTTATTAAACTTTTACACCGCTTGGTTTATTTTGGCCCACCCTGTATTTGCAAATCCATTGGACGGCTCTGTACTCAAGATTTCCAGAAAGTTGAGACTTAGTTCAAATCTAATAAGCTTTGTGCAAAAACTATGCGATAAAATTGAACCTAAGTTAGTTGCAGCTTTTTTTAGCTTATATTCCACAAAAAATTGCTATTAACTTTATTTTGCTGTGATTACGAAATATTTTTGTTTTTAGATTCATCGAAGCAGTAATTAAAAAAATATCTTTAAGTATTAATTTTTTATTTTTTATTATTATATGGTTAAACTGTAAATAATATAAAGTAGATTATTCGCAAAATGTAAATAACTTTAAATGAAATTTCTCATTTATACTGTATGTATAATTTGAATTAAAAAAGGGTTCTGTAAACATAAAAAGTTTTCTTACTATAAAATCCAATAAGATTTTAGTATATTTAGTGGATCTCCTTACTAATTCACTTTATATGATTTAAAAATAAAAACAAGGCGATTTCTTCTCAAAATTTCATATTTTTGAACAAAATTCCCTATAAATCTATAAACAAAATATTATCACTTTGTTTTCAGCCATTTTCCTTTAAAAAAAAATTTTAAAAGAAATGCAAAATAAAATGAGGAAGATTTTCGACCAAAAATTTCTTTAATCCTTGTCCCACTCGTTCTCCTTTGCCTCCACGGTTTTTTTAGACTTCGATCTTTTTAATTAAAGTATAGGTGAACTTTTTAGCTCTGTGTACAGAGGTGCAACGTGGCGTATACGCGTTGACCAACGCGAACCAACCGCAACCGGTCAAAACAGCTAAGTATGCCTTTGTGTAATTGCATTCAAGACTTCATTGGTTGCTTGATTTTGACGGCATTCTAACCACAATAAATTTCCACATAATAAAAAAAGCGATTGTTTTTTCCTTTCTTTAATTTTTTCTTTCTTCCATCTAGTAAGTATGATTTGTAGTATTATTGTCAATCGTTCAAATGCTCACCACCTCCTTTAGCAAATGCTCATTGCCTCGACGAAGATCGACAAATTTCAAAAAAAAAAAAGCAAAATTAAAACACATATTATTTTCTTTATTTTCAATTTGCCGACAGCTTCATACTTTTGCTAATTTCCCTGTGGAATACTCATAATTATTGGCAATAAAGTGACTTCTGAAAAAGGCAGCAGCAAAAACAATGATCGCTAAATTTCCTAATATCATTATTATTATTATGCTTTATTTTGTTTCAAATTTTATTTTCTTTTACTTTTGTTTGGTTTTACTAGCTGTATCGCAGGTACTTGGCGCGCCGCTAGCAATTGGCATGCACTGTATAAACAAACCTACGTACATAGACATAGGCATATACTATATACATACATAGAAGCATTCTCCCACACTCTGGCAGGCGAGATGTTCATTATGCCCCAAAAAAATTATTGTTTTGGTTGTGTCTCGCTTCTAATAATTTATTTCTTTAGTTTCATTTATTTTTTTTTTCTTTGGCGATATTTAATTTTAGCCACTTGCCTCCCTTTATTGTTTTAGCGAATTTTTTTCATTGCATTATGGTTGTAAATAGTTTCACACGGAAATACGGAATTTTAACTTAATTGTATTGACATAATTAAACTATGAAGGCTGCTTTCGCATTGAAGAATTGCCAAAAAATTAGCGAGATTTTATTTTGCACTTTGTTGAAAGATAGTTGCAATGAATTACAAGGGGTAAAAAAAATAAAATTTTGCAAAAAATATTTGGGTTTCATTCATATTAGATATAATTATGATACCTTCGTTTCGCTTCCGACAAAAATTCCATTCGGTATAGAAAACTATGGAAACTATGGGACAACAGGATTTCGTTTTATCTAAAAAAAAAAAGCTCTGAATTACTGAAAAAGGCAGCCGCGGAAGCTTTAATTTCTTGCCAAACCAAGTTACATATTTAGTAATTAAATTACTAAAGAAATTTTAACCAACACAAAAATGCTCTAGCTTCAGTAAAAATAGTGGTTAAAGTTAGTAAAAAAATGGTAGTAGAAATTAGTAGTATCATTAAAAAAATAGTGGTAGTAATTTGTAGTAGCATTTGTAAAAATAATGGTAGAAATTAGTAGTAGCATTAATAAACATAGTAGTAATTAATAGTAGTATTAGTAAAAATAGCGGTAGAAGTTAGTAAAAAAAATAGTAGTAGAAATTAGTAGTAGCATTAGTAAAAATAATGGTAGAAATTAATAAAAATCAAGGTAGAAAGTAGTGGAAATAGTGGTAGAAGTTAGTAAAAATAGTAGGGAAAATTAGTAAAAAAAAATGGTGGTAGAAATTAGCAAAAGCAGTGGAAGAAATTAGTAAACATAGAAATTAGTAGTAGCATTAATAAAAATAGTGGGAAAATATTTGAAATCAGTTGTAGAAATTAATAGTACCATTAGTAAAAATAGTGGTAGAAATTTGTAAAATAGATAAAGAATAGTGGTAGAAAGTAGTAAAAATAGTGGAAGAAATTAGTAGAAACGTCGTTGCAACTAGTAGTGGCATTAGTAAAAATAGTGCTTGAAATTAAAAAAATAAAGTGGTAGAAATTAGTAAAGCGCTTCTGACGCGACTTTCGTTACGCGATGTAAAAAATCACTGCCGCTAAAAAAGTTTTACTTCAAAAAAATATTGTAACCGAAATCAAAGGCAAAATTTCACATTTTAGCCCATCACCTACCACCTAAAGTTACCGTTTTGAGCCGTACATCAAGAAACCCTCCAAAAACCTGTCTGGAGAGTCACTAAAGGGTTAAAATATTCTATTCTCAGTCAAAACATTTATATAATGAACGTAAAAGCCCACAGAAAAAACAATCAGATGTGTCCCTTCCAAAATGCAACATTTATTTATATTTATTTTAATCTTTTTAATATATATTTTTATATGAAACTACAGTAATCTCCGACTAACAGAATATTTAAAAAAAAACCCAAAGCTTACTCTCCATTAGGTTAAACCGAGAAATTCTTCAATCCGAATACCATTTTATAGAATCCTGTTTACGGTTCTTAAATATTATTCCATTAAAGCAAAAGGGTTATCGGTTTTGGTCGATCTTTTGGTACGCAGTTACAGTTGAGTGGCTATATTCAAACCCTTATACGGGAACTTTAGTGAAGCTATTCGGACTTACTCGGCTTAAGGGTCCCCTAAAATCTGCAGCATCTGTTTACCAGTAGATGTCTGTTATTACAAAAAACGCTCCAGTATCTGGATATGCGCTGAGGTTACGACGCGCCAAGCAAAAAAAAAATAGTTGTGAAAAATTTCCATAACCCTCAGATAAGATCTACCTTTTTGATGCCAGATGCAACTTATTAAGGACTATAATTTGAAGGCATGCACCTGGAATATCCGAACCCTTAATGTAGTAAGTTCCGCTGCCCGACTGGGTGATAATCTCATTAGAATATGGAATGAGATCACCGCCATCTAAGAAATGAGATGGCCGGGACAAGGCAAGAAACTGACATGTCAAGGAGCGCAGGTTCGGTGTTGGATTTGTGATATGAGAGAGACTTCATCACCAAGTACTGTCGTTCACTCCGGTGGACGAGCGAGAGTCTCCAACATATCTCTGATTTGTGCCCACGACCCGCCGGAAAGAGCCGACGATGTGATCAAAGATCAGCGTTGCCTCCGTCATGAAATAATCAAAATCGTAAATCCAATGTTAGAATGGGCAAGGAGGGAATCTTTGATCAAACCGTCGATAATTTAGTCTCCACAACGAAATCTCCGCCAGCGGACTGATACTGATTGAATTTTTCCGGGTTCCGAATATATTAGTCTGTAGTACCAGAAAGAAAGAAACTACGTGGCTGTCTCCAGATCGAAAAACGAGAAACCAATTCGATTATATTGCTGTAGACGGAAGGCGTGTTTCCAATGTATTAGAAGTACATACACTCCGAGGACCGAACATCACTACAAAACTCCTTGCACAGCAGCGGAGTTTCAAATATACAAATCGTAAAATGCTCCACTGTATTTAGCATCTGTTTTTTTTTATTTTGAAGCATATATCTATAAATAAAAATACAAGAGTATTGGTATTTTTGACATAAGTCTGCTCAGGATTTTTTGGGACCAAAATAATAGATGAGTAGAATGGAAACGAATGGGTTTCTCAACATTCCGAAACAAACGTCAAACCTCTGTTAGAAGGCTTACTTTCCCTTCACTTCGAGGTAAATAATTTACTAATTATTGAAATGGCCTTGTCTGATATTCCTTTTTTAATTTTCAAGAAAACGAAACACCGAGTTTAATGTCTTTTTTAAATTGCCCTTTAGTTTTCGGCAATCGACTAGCTAACAACTAGCGATTGCGAATATCGTTAAAAAATGGTTGCTGAGTAGTAAAATCGTTAACATTTCGATTAGGATTAATTACACATGCGTTTAGGTATATTTAAAACACATTAGAAGTCGCAATACAGATACAAATTTTTTTGGGTTTGGTTACCTGCCCTATTCTTAGACGATTCAATCAAAGTGAAAAACTTTAAAGAGTAGTAACTTCATTAGAAACAGAAAGCTAGTAAAGTTTTATTAACTTTGGATGCTATGTAGAATGTAAAATTTTAAAGCTAGAAAATGAAAATATTTTTGTGCCTTCGTGTAGCCCGTTTTAAATTTTGTTCGCACTTTTTTTTACGAATTTTATATAATGAATGCATTAATGCCAATTTATCATTTAGTACTTTCTTTGCTGATTTCCAAAACGAACTTTGGCTTATTTGGCTTGTATGTAGATTACACCAGACCAATAATTTAATAGCGGTTGTTTTAGAACATTTATTTTTATTCCCTCGGCTTTCGATCTTGTAGATTATTTTGGTAACTAAGTAAATAGACAAATCATTAAACATTTGCTTTTATAAAGATGGCATATCAAATCACAACCTTGAATTATTATGTTTTTAAAACGTTCATAATATACCGTTCAATGTCGATAAAATTTTTTTTTGTGAAAATCGATAGATTTGTGTATACACTCACATTTATAAGTAAAGTATATAGCAAGTGACCGTGACCAATTTGGTATATGCTTTTCAAATTTATTTATCTTCTTTAAATTTTCGATAACTTTTTCGGCCTTAAATAATTTGTATTACCAAAGAGGAAGGCCTACGTGCTTAGAATTAAATCTTAAATCGCACTAGCTCACAAGTGTCATAATTATGTTATATCAGTTGTTTAAATATTTCACGTCAACTGATATTTGTAATAAGTAAACATAAACAATTGCCGCACTTTGTTGACTTTTAACGTTATCGTTGCAATTTGGTATGTGTCACATAGTAAATATATACCAAAATATATATACCTAAACTTAGTAATTTTCCAATTGCATTAAATATTAACATTATTTATCACAATGTTAATAGTTTTCACAAGCAATAAGTTATTTATACAAGTTTCGAGAATCGGAAGAATGTAACTTTATAAATTTATTTTATCTATAAACGGAAATCGTCGTGTCATGTCCCCTTTGACGTCCTCTACTGCGAAAATTCAACAATACTGAGTTCCCTGAGTTTGAGTGCTGGCTAAATTCCTGTACCAAGCCCGAGCTTACACACTGTCGATTCTATACGGATGCGTCATGGCCTTTTTCATAGAAAATAGCTAGAGAGACAGAAGTTTACGTTTCTGTAGTCAGAGCCATCTAACTACGTCCAAACGAGTTCAGCAGTGACAGTCTCGATTATACAGGGTGGGCCAAAAGAAACCAAAGGGTGTAAAAGTTTAATAACTTTTTCGTTTATTAATTTTTATTTATTTTTTCTTTCAGATTATATAGACAACAGTTGGAGAATTTATAATGGAGAGGTTCACAACTGAACAGAGAACCAGAACAATAGAATTTTATTATTTAAACCAGAGATCAATTATTTTAACACAAAGAGCATATAGTCGACATTTTAAAGTCAGAATTTCGCCCTCTGAAGCAATGATTCGTTGCTTAGTTGATCGTCATCACCAACATGGCAGCGTAACTGATTTGCTTCGAACCGGTAGACCATGTTTAAGTCGCACTGCTGAAAATTTTGAACGAGTACAGCAAAGCACCAGAAACATCTGCCAGAAGGCGTTCTGCTCAGCTAGGAATGTCTCGTACGTCACTACAGCGCATTTTAAAATAAGATTTACAGTTATACCCATATAAGGTGCTAATGGTGCAATAATTAAAACCCACAAATCATCGGCAACGTCTAAATTGTTCAGTTAAATTTCAAGAGTTGGCCAGAAATGAAATCAACTTTATTAAAAATTTGATTATGAGTGATGAAGCTCATTTTCATTTGAATGGCTTTGTTAATAAGCAGAACTGTAGGCTCTGGGGTTCTCAAAATCCAAGAGCCCTCCATCAACGCCAATTGCACCCCATCAGGTGTACAGTATGGTGTGGGATCACATCTGAAAATGTCATTGGGCCTTACTTCTTCGAGAATGAAGATGGAAGTGCTGTTACCGTAAATGGAGAGCGGTATCGGTTAATGATAGAAAATTTTGTACGTCCTCCTCTTGAAAACAGACCTGGTATGTGGTTGCAGCACGACGGAGCCACTGTCCATACTGCCCGAGACACAATGGCACTTTTAAGTCAAATTTTTGGAGGGCGAATAATTTCCAGAAATTCGGAAATTATTTGGCCAGCGCGATCGCCAGATTTGACAGCACCGGACTATTTTCTTTCAGGTTATTTGAAGGAGCAAATGTATGTGAACTAGCCAGAGACAATCCTTGAACTCAAGGCAAACATTGTTGCAGAAATTCGAACGCTACAGCCACAAGTTTTGAAAGATGTTATGGAAAATGCTCTAAAAAGAGCCCATCAGTGCGAAGCTGAAAACGGTGGTCATTTAAGAGACATAATTTTTCATACTTAGTGTAAAAAAATTTCCCTTTTGTATATTATATAATCTGAAAGAAAAAATTAAAAAAAAATTAATAAACGAAAAAGTTATTAAACTCTTACACCCCTTGGTTTCTTTTGGCCCACCCTGTATTACAAACCATTTGTCTCCTCTGTCTTGAAGAGGATTTGTCGGCTTAAAACATGTTTGCGCCTCTGCTCCGCCTTTGCAAGGATTAGTAAGACTAAAAAGGAAAAGTGCTTGTTGCTCTAGGACAGTTATTATTAGAGAACGATCGATCTTCGGCTTCGGCTTTGGTCATGTGCGACCACCAACAATCGGTTTGACTTCGGTCAAAAGGAAAATTGAACTTTGGACGAACATTTGTTAATTTTTATTTCTTAAAATATTCTATAAAGGTACGTCTATTATGTTGCCCTTTGGACAAAAATCGAATAAGCCTTTCGCATTTGCATGATTGTGATATGATTTGTTGTAATAGTACTGAAAAAATTATTAATTACATAACGAATTGCACACTTGACTCTAGAAATAGCAGCTGGCAATTTGTTGTGCCATTTGTTACTTTTACAAAAATATATATGTAGGTATGTTTATATGATGAACTGAAATGGATGTGATTGAAACTGATGTATGTATGTAGCTGGAATTTAAAAAAAATTCATTAAAAAACACTACATGTGATTAGCTGTAATTAGATATTTATATCGTAAAGTTTGGTATTTTTTGGCATAAACTTGCATGTAACATTTTCACTTACGAGTTTTATTTGTGTTTATTAATAGTGAGTTTAAAAATTCGTATTGCCTAAAAATGGAATTAACCCGTAAACATTTTCGTGTAATGATTTACTACGATTTTCGACGTGGATTAGCGGGACAGGAGTGCATCAATCAACTTACTTCTACTTTTGGTGTTGAATCACCACACTTAGCCACTGTGAAACGATGGTACAACGAGTTCCTACGTGGCCGCCAATCTTTGCAGGACGAATTTCGTGAAGGTCGTCCAAAAACGGTGGTTGTGCCAGAAACAGTCGATGTTGTGCGTCAATTGATAATACAAGATCGTCATATCACATATCGCGAGATAGTGGCATCCTTTGCCATTAGTGGGACCAGCATACATTCAATATTGCATGAACATTTGGTCGTAAAGAAGATTTGTTCTCGTTGGATACCGCATAATTTGACAATTGTCCAAAAAAGGACTCGTGTCGATTGGTGTAAAGAAATGTTGAAGAAATTTAGCCGGAAACAAAGCAGCAATCGACTGTATGGGTGTTCCAAGACGAGCCTAATCCAACAAAAGTTGTACGCGCAAGAAGCACCTCAAAGAGATGGTCGCCTGTTTTTCGGAAAATCTGGTCATGTCGCAACTGTTCCACTAGATAAACTTAAAACGGCCAATTCTGAGTGGTATACAACCATTCGTTTGCCAAAAGTTTTTGCAGAATTAAGGAAAACCAACCAAACGCCGAAGACAAATCATTCTTCACCAAGACAATGCGAACTCTCACGTATCGATTCACACAAGAGAGTTTTTGAGTACTCAAAAGGTCGAATTGATGGGTCATCCGCCTTGCAGCCCTGATTTGGCACCTAATGATTTTTTTTTTACTCCCGAACATCAAAAAAAAAAAAAAAATGCGAGGTCAACGTTTTTCAACGCCTGAAGGAGCTGTAGAAGCCTTCAAACAGCTCGTTTTAGAGGTATCCTCTTCCGAGTGGCTAAAGTGCTTTGAAAATTGGTTCAAGCGAATGCAGAAGAGTATTGACTAGAATGGAGAATATTTTGAAAAACTATAAGACTATTTTCCTTAATATTTCGCTGTGTTTTCATTATTAGGCGCAAAATATAAAAGGCAACCCTCGTACTTATTTAAAATAATAACATGCGCCGAGTATTTAAAGTTCAGTTTCACTTGAATTTATACACTTTCTTTTTTTTATTTAAATTTTAATTTTCTAAAATAAAATTTTTATTTTATTTTTCTTTAAAAATACACAATGAACTGTGTTTAAAAAATGTTTATAGAAAAAATGACACACATTTTCCCCCAATTTTCTAAATTGCATAGTACATTCAGCGCATGTATTTCATGACTTTATTCATCACCAAGAGCCAAACGCATCCTTGGGGGTTCACTTGCTACATAAATGGTGTGCCCACAATGGTGTCTGATCTTAACTGTTGAGTCAATTTATCATAATATGAACTATTTTAGTACCACGCTCTATTCATACGAGTGCTCAGCTAATAGCAGCATTCTTGTCACTTCGGAACGCACTAAATTGATTTGTAAAGTAAAACGCTCAAAATGTTCATAAAAAGACTTACCAACTACGAGCTATGTATGTACATATGTATGTGTTTTTGCATGTATGTATGTATATATATATATATATATATTATATGTTCGAATATATTTGTGTATAGACGCAATAACAACTGCAATTAACGATAACAACAATAATTTCATAGCACTGCGGTTGCCGTTCGAACTGATAATACAAATCACATTTACGCAGACTATAGAAAAAGAAACGAAAATTGAGACCAAATAGTAGACCCTCAAATAGTAAAGTGAGCGCACTTTGATCTCAACTCTCGCATACACCTACACAGGCCTACACGAAGATCACTTAATATGTGCGAGACTCTCTCAGCTTTTGGACTACGTGCTTCCACTTTGTCTCAGCGGATCTGGTCAATAAAAACAATTCTCTATTTTCTACATTTATTTAACAGCAACTCACACATTGCTCTCGCTAACTTCTCAATACGATGGTGGAGTTTGTGTCCCTCTCCACTTCATTTTTAATACTATCTTCATATGTCTGCTTTGTTGTTATTGATCGAAATTCCTTGGCGATCGCCGTCTGCAGCTGAGTTGGCGATAAGCGGGAAGCTGTGGCTTAAAAAGATTGGATTTAGTTTTGGAGGCCAGTCTATTTGACTTAGTGGAATCTGATGATCGTTTTTCCTCCGCATGGGTTTACTCTTGGTATATATGTATTTAGTAGGTATGTCTATAAGTTTTCTCTCCATTTAGAAAAAGGTCAATTCATAGAAAAAGGGGGAGTGTGCTTGTTTTATTGAAGAGAGTGCGCATAATTTGTAGAAGAGGCAAAAGCATAGCAACAAGTGCGCATGCATGAAAAATCAATAAAACCCGATCATTTCTGCTCATAATTCGACGCTACAAAAAAAAAAACTAAACTAAAAATGTCACAGCGCCTACGAGAATATTCCCGTGTGTGTGGATCGAAAAAAAAACTTCACGCAACGGGTACCCAGCGTAAACACGCACTGCCTTGAAAAGTCCAAGTAATCAAAAATAAACATTTTTGTTCAAGCACTGGGGTGGACACAGAAACTAGTTTAGAGGTGGCTAATTTATACCAGTTACAAATTGTCGTCTAGAAACCACGTTATACGCACACTAAAAAAATTCATAGATTTTTTCGGTTATATCATACAGGTCATTGGTTGGTCGAATAATTCCTCAATGTACGGAAACAAAATTAAAAATTGAGTATTCAGCCAGAGCTGTACAGAGGATGAATAACAAACACACTGCAACTCATATTGAGTTTAAAATATTTTGCCTGATTGATTTTAGAATAAAATCGAAATAAGGATTCAAATTCATTTTTGAGCGAATAAATGTGCTTTGTGTACCACTTTATCTCTCTCATGAGAGGGTAATTTTGAAAACTTTTTGTTTAAAAGTCTGATTGAAATGAATTTGGTTTAAAATGTGCCAGAGAACTACTCGTCGAAAAATTTCACTAGGGCTCTTCCCAATCAAAATCTTGATACAAAGGATGCAAAAGTTCACAAAAAATATTTCATTACTGCAAGTTAGCAAAGCTGCTTTCTAAATTGTATATAAAACTATTTGACATTTTATTTTATGTAAAGTTTCACTCACTTCACACAGATTTTTAACTGAACAGAAATTCAAATTCATTTCACTCCAACTTTTTAACTAAAATTAATAAAAGGGGCCCTTCCGTCAGAGAGTTACAAAATTATTTCTCGTGAAAGATTACTAAATATACCCAAATGGGATATTTCACTCAGATGTGAAATAATTTGTAATCATTTTCCCCACTTGTTCCCAAAACTACATTTTATAATATTACATTGGCATCCGACTTATGTCAAAATGTTGGTTGTTTTCATTCAACAGATAACATTTGACGTCAAATTTGACCTAATGAAAATCACGAATTAGGGTTTAGGTCTTTCATTCAGAGAAGGTATTGTTCGCCCCAGAAAATTGAACTAATATTTTTGTTCTCTTTAATTAATTCGCCTTTAATGTTTTCACCGGTCAACTAGTCGGTTTCGTGAGCCAATGAATGAGAACTCACATAATCATGGGAAATAAAGATTTGTAATCTTGTGTTGACCGAAAACTTCTGTCTAGTCTATTCAAAGCGAATTGGTTTTGGCAGCAGCATTAGATAAAATACAACCCTGTCGCGCATTTCGTTATTGCTGGTGCCCCATAGAACGTCATAACGTTATGTGAAATGTGAATTAAGATGGAAATAATTGTCTGAGCTTGTGTCGTTTGACAAATTATGGAGCCATTTCGAACGAAAAAACATCAATAATGTTGCTGCTACCTAAAAACGTTGTCCAAAAGATGCAAAAAAAAGGAAAATTGGTACAAACGTAAAATTCGATGCTGGTATAAAAGATTGATATAACCTTCAGATTTCAGATTCAAAAATTGTATATATGTACATATGTATGTGGGTAAATATGCTTTTAAACAAGTGAAACCTCGTTGTGGACAATGAATCTGTTTTCTATATATGTATTTTTGTAGTTATTACGAAGAAACTTCAAAAAGAGTGAATAAACCTAGCCTAACATTGGAAAGGTGCAATCCGCCTCTTTGTGTAGATATATATATTTTGGTCGTCGTTATTAAATTTGCTGTTATAACTTGCACATTTGCTGCCCGATTTTTGCCTAATAGTTTTCCTATTTTCACAATAAAATTGTCTTTAATTTTAATTAAAGAAACAGTATTCCGATTGAAAATTATGAAAATTTTCCAAATTTTTTTTTCAAGATTCACTTTTTAAATAAATAAATATCGAAATTTTGTAATCGTGTGACACTTTACAGTTCAATTAAGATATTTTAATCTTTAAACAAGAGGGAGTAAGGAAACTTGAAAAGGCAAAAAACAGGAAGCAATAGTTATATTTCTACATCAGAAGTGCGTGACGAGTAAGAAAACCTAATTCACGATAAAGATAAGAAAAGTCTTAGAAACAATTTATAGTTATATATTCATTTCATTTATACAAAAAAGTCAGTTTTGTATCGCACATATATTTGGGGAAATTTGATTCAAAACAGGTGATCAAAGGTATCTTCGGTTACGTGTTAGCTAATCACTTATACATACATAAAGTTCATTAAACTGACTTTTCTCAAGTTAAGTCAAGTTATGTTAAGACCTGACTTCACTTGTAAGTTGTATATATATCTAATGAACAGCGCAATGTACATATGTACATATGTAGCGGTCACTCCTCGGGTAACCCCCGAATATATTTCTGTGTAATAGAAAACTTCTCACAAAAATCATTTACCGTTCCGAGTCGGCGTAAAACTAGAGCTAATTCACAATAGCTCAGTTTTTTCACTTCACAACACTACATCTCAGGTCTGATATCATGTAACCGAGTTGGCTCACCTCGGATATTTTTCCGAGTTAGTGTTGTTGCTTTACATGCAATTTTATCCTACCTAGTGTTCTTTTGCAACTAGGTTACAAAGAAACGGGCCCATTATTATTATTATTATTAATATTATGAAGTAAGTTTTCTAATTGCAAAGAGAGCCGTGAGAGAATGATGCTGCCATATAATTTGTTCACCTATTTTGAATAAAAGTCCTCTAAATATGCTATATAAAACTGATATTTTATATAAATGCAATTCATATGGTAATAGAAATCGTTTCTATATTTCTATGTTAGAATAATCGTTTATAAGTTTCCATGTACATAAGTCAAGTCGAACCTAAGTCTTGCATAACCTCATTACTATTTGCCAACAGATTTCGAATGAATAGCAATATATTCGAATACGGCTTGGATATTCGAATTCTTATACTTACTAAGATGAATTCAACGATCACTCAAACCATTGTTCATTGTGTCTCTTGCTTCGCATCATATGGCGCAGGACTTGTTGAGCTAAGGAATTTTTACACTTCATCGTCAGTCAAAGCTTTAGAGTCAATATCATCAACTTCTTGGTACTGGAACATATATTTATTTCCATTGCAAAATAATTTTGTATATTCACGACAGCATAAATCACAAGATATACATATAAATTTTATCTATTCTCAAAAAAATTAATAAATTCAAGCAAAGAAATATTTGTACATATATTGAAATATCTTTTATAATTTAAATACAAATAAATAATATAATTAATTCAAAAATAAGTACCTGGTCGTCTTTTTTGACTTTACTTTTTATTTCAGTGTTCTGACGCGATTCCGGCAATATCTTACGGCACGTGTCACAAATTCTCTGCTCAAGAGGCTTTCCTCTTACGGGGTTATTTAATGACAATAAATATTCTTTTTGTACTTTTCTGAAAATTTTCGGATAAGGAGATAAACTTTGGTAGTTAAGATGATAGTGTCGGTTGGGACATTTTCTTACATGTAAATTTTCCTAACATGATGTTTCTTACTCACTTTTAGAAATAAAAAAAAAACCCCTTAAAGGATGATGTTTGCTCGTGCTAGGCTAATATTAAATGCCACAAATGGCCACTATTAACTGTCAGACATAGAAATTCACTCAGTGAATGACATAATAATGCTGTGGGTTGCTACATCAGGTGATCTCAGCTGTTCTGAATTTTGACGTATATGGGCTAAGATTATTCACAATGACTGAATGTTCAGACACGCTCCAACACATTTCAACTCGTCGTGCGCTTCCTGCGCAACATTTGCAATTATTTCCTCACTCTTAAACTAGTAACGGTTACATCTTTCTGAAAATGGCTTTTGTACCTAAAAACATTACGAATGCGATAATATGTAATTTTTTCAATCGATTTCGTTATGGCTAACAATATGGTAATATTATTTAAACAACTAAATTGTTATTATTTTATAAGTACTCAAGTTCAAGGTACAACAATCACGTAACGTAAAGTTGGCTAACCTTTAAAATAGGACCTTTTAAATAACAAAACGATTGTAACGTAACATCAGTAGAACCAGTGATAATGAACTTAACATATAACAGAATGAAATAAAGCATTAAAATTTACAATGGACGTATTTCCGAAAAAAATATTTTTGAACGAAAAGCTCGTTTACGTGTCGGTTAATCAAAATCCGTTCGATTTGTAAAAGAATGTCCCATAGGGCTTATTATCTCCCAAATAGTAAGCGAAAGCGACATTGCTTTGCTGCTGCTCCTTAAGTTCACAATTGACATTTTGTAATACCTCGCTAAATTAAAATTCCTAGCTGCTAGTACGGGAAAAAATAGAGACGGCGCGCGCTAGTGGAGTTGAGCAGCAGATTAAGCTGGCAGTAATCTAGTAGTTCAGAACTAGCGTGAAAACTAATGAACGCCATGCGGCGGTTTGCCTAACCAACTGTTTGGTTTTGCTCTGAGTGCATGCAAGTGGAAGTATGGGCGTGTGTATATATATATATATATATATGCTTGTATGTGTACATGTCTGTATGTATTCACCGACTTGCTGTTGACCATTTTTGCTCTTTCTGTTAGCCACCTTTGCTTTGGGAGTAAAACTAGTCATCTGCATTAGCAGCGTTATCAGTCAGTCGCTCGTTCAAATCACCAGTGGTGAGATTGTGTATGTGTGTGTGTTTTTCTGTGAGTCCATATCATTTCGCTTTACGTTCTGCTAACAGCAATTGGGAACTGTTGGCATTGTCGCTGCATTTACACCACTACTTTTATTACTTTTATTTTCATAGTCACAGCTGCTACATATTTACTCTCGAGTGTTGCGTTCGCACGCGTGTGTGTGTGTGTGTTTGTGTCTGTGTGTGCGTGTTTGAGCAGAAATATGCCCGCGCGCAACTTTTCTGATACGATCAGTTTTATTTATATAAAAGCATTGTCAGCACGTTCACTTCAAGCAGTTGATTTTAGAACGCTTCTCAAACGAGAACGCGCTTGTAATTTGCTCGTTTCAAACAAATTTTCACGCATTAAAACGGTACAGATACACAGAAGTGTACTATAAATACAAACATACAACACGACGCGCGCTCATCTAAGAAAATTTCGAAATACACAAAAAAAAACGCAAATAAAAAACAACCTGCCGTGTTCAAAATAAGTTTGAAAAAATTATTTGAAATAAAACTGTGATTTCGGCTAAAAAAAAAAAAAAATAAAATAAATATTACGCGTGTGCGATAACCCGATAACCATCAAGTGCAAACAGCAAGTATAGAAATCAGCTAGCTACCTACCTACTTACTGCAAGTGATCCTATCAAAGTCAAATTGATTGTCGATTTACGTCATCAGCGCCTGTTGATATTTCAGTTTTCGACTTTCCACACGTTTTACTGCTACTCAGTTGAATACTGAAAGCCGATATAAACGTGAGCGTGTGCTATACAAAAAAAAATTGCAGAAAAATTTGCGGCGAAAGTATCGGTTTTTTGTGTGTTAGAATTGGCAGAAGAAACAACAAAAAAATCAGCTTGAATTTATTATATATCTACATAGGTATATGTATGTATAAATGTGTATACATAATTATATATCTGTGCAATAAAAATAGAACTTGAGTGACATTGCGTACATACATATATGCAATATAATAAGTGCGAACGCAACTGAACAAAAACAACCAAAAAATTTTCAAAATTTTGTTAAAGGATAAAAGCAAAACGGCTTCGACAACAGGAACAATGGTGAAAAATAGGCGTTTCGAGAAAGGTAATGATGATAACATTTTATGTAAAATGTGAAAAATACAGTATTTTTAATATTTTTTTTGTTTTTGGTAGAAAAAAACAGCTGTTTCTGTGAACTGCTGATCCAACTTTTTGCTTCAATAAAAAACAAATCCTAATGTTAAAATAATGTAGCTCTATACAATAAGAAACAGAGACGCCATACTTAAGTAGCACTTTTCATTACCTGCAGAAGAATGAAAAGAATATTATCGAGAAAAATTAAAAAAAAAAAAAAAGATTGAAAAATTTCGACTCGGTTTGCAAATTTTTTTTCAAGATTTTGAACAAAAATACTAACAGTTTGGCGTTAAAACTATTTATATTACATGGTAGAGGTTCATTTTATAGTTTTCAGATAAAATATGCAGTAATTTCATCAGAAGTAATAAAAAATATTGGCAAATCGTTTGATTTTCAGTACATGGCCGTTAATTACTGCATAAATTCTTAGCATTGCATTGTGGTTTTTGTCTTTCACACAATAATTTTTTTTTTGATATTTCTAACGCAAATTTTGTCATGTGCCATTAGTCAAAATATTTTTTTAATATGAAATCCGAAAACCCAATTTTACTATACAGCGCCGGGTAGTAGAATTGGCGTAGTAATTTTTTATTATTCACAAAGTTTTTCGTAAATTTTGTAACAAACTATTGCTCAATACACATTGTAATCATCGGAGCTAATCATAACTAAACGACCGGTACTTTTTTGATGCTTTCTTTATTACTTATTATTGTTTTTACAAAAACGATTCTTTCTACAACAAACCTTGTATAAATTCAATCTTCAAATTTTGTGCAAAATTCTATGAAATTCCCAACTAAATTGCAAACTTTTTAATAAGAATTTTAAACAAATCTGTTGGTGTGCAATTTTATAGCCAATTCAGTTTTAATATAATCTACTGCAAGTTTCAAGTTGTTAAAAATTTCCGTTGATTTTTTATATTTTTTTTTTGCTGCAAATTTAAATTTTTAATTAAATCCTTTTATGCAGCACTTTTGCCCCATATACTTAAAAAACAGAATTCGCGTTTTAATTTAATGTCAATAAAAAAAGCCCCTTCAGCATCTTCAGACTTTATGATACTAAAATTGAATGGGCTATAAAACTAAATTTTCATTTAATTTATTAGAAAACATAATATTTTGGTACAATAAATTTAATAGAAGATTTTTTTAGGACAATAGATACGAATGAAACGATGAAAAAATTTCCAACAAAAAATAAAAATTATGATGCGGTTTCTCAACTCATCGTATTCACTATAAAAGTAAAAATTTAAATTCTTTTTTACAAAATTTAACAAATTTAAAAAAATATTTTAAATTTTTTTATCAAAATTTTTTGAAAAATTTTGGCTTTACGCAGTTTTTTAGCTCATTTAATTTCAGTATCTGGAAAAAAGGATTCTCAATTTACTTATTTATTATTACTTATTTAACATTTATTTCCAAAAAAATTAAATTCATGAATTATTCTGCCTGTGGAATTTTTTTCTTTTTATTATTTTATAGTAGTAGTAAAATTTACTTCTTTTTTTGTACTTAGATTTAATTCGAGCATTTTTTGGCATCTAAATCTCAAAAAAAAAATGTATCGTCAAATTCAAAATTTCATACTGCTAAATCTAAATAAATGCACAGTACGTACATATATTCTCTGCTCTTAATAAAATATTTGACATTTTTCTATTAAAAAAACGAACTGTATTAATTATTGTTACTTAACACTTTTACTACAACTTTTTTTCCTTTCCCAACTTAATTTGCGCTCATAAATTATTATCGTTGCTAAACGCAAACGCGCTTTCAAATTCTCTCCTTCGTCGTTCGGTTCGTTCAATAAGATTTAACCAGCTGATAAAATATTTCCAACAACACACGTGACTGAGTATAAAGTATAATTATTTTTGATATTTTTTTACACTTTCTGTTCAAGTCTAAATATGTGAAATACAAACTCAAAAAAATCATCAAAACATAAATCAAATACTGTCAAAAAAATTTAAAATCGTGATGATAACCTTTTCCTCACAATTTTTTTTCAAAAAATGTCTGTCAACTTTTGTTAAAATCAATTCAATTTGTGCAAATTCAAGCACAATAACAAGTATAATTTTCTACAAAAAAAAAACAAAAACAAAAACGAAACAGAAAACAACGCGAAGACGTAGACTCAACGTAAATATGAAACGGCAGCATGTTTGTAATTAACACAAACTGAGAGAGTTTCGAGAACAATGTAAATAAAAGTCAAACAACAAAATGAAATAAATGGAATATTTATTAAAGCAAACTGCACGAACTCAAAAATATGCGAGCTAGACAAAAATGAAAAGAAAATAAAACAGAATGCCGCTCTAGCCGAGCTTAATCTAAGAAACAGTGCTTTGTTTTTGCTGCAGTTTTTTCAATAATAGGAATGTACACATATAATTAGCGGAAGCAAATTGAAGCAGTGTTTTAGGAATAAAAAAATTATGTTTAGTTTTTTTTTTGTGTCCAGCTCTTGAGCTCTTAAGCAAAACAATAAATTCTTATACAATTTTTCACTTAAGAAATGAAAGAGAAGTTTTCTTCTATCAGTACACAGCTGTCAAAAAATAATTGCTCGTATATTTAATTTTTCAAGAAAACTTATAGTAACTTCACTGTACTAAGTATTTCAAGCAACAAAAATAATAAAAAACATTGCATGTAGTTTTTCTTGAGAGTTGGGTACTTTGCTACAATAAAAATTTATTTGAGTAACCGATTGTGCAGTCATTAAACTATTGACTATTAACTAGAATTAACAGACAAGTTTTAAACATTTTTATGCAATTTATAAGTAGAAAAATTTTATCCGAAAAGCAGCTACTTATTTAACTAACTCCTCTCTCCCATTCTGGCGAATTTTTCTCTCTTCTACAAATGTTTTGAATTACAAAATCCTTTACTAGTAAAAATTATAGGTACTTATATATTACGATAACGATTTATAATTATCTGTAAAGAAAAAACTTTCCATTAGCTACATAAATACTGAGGATCAGTTGATTGCATTCTATACACGACTTTACAACAATAAAATGCAATACGGAATACTAACGAGCAGCGAGACAACTTCCATTGTTTGTAGATTATGAAAGTCACATAGAATTTGAGTAAACAGTTTTTCTTATATTACTCTCATATTAACTATTGACCTGTTTGATTTTGGGAGCATCTCTTTTTAGTTCCAGAACTACAAAAAAAATATATATTCAAGTTTTAAGGGAGACTATACTTTAAAACCTCTCATTTAAGTCCTCATTCGTGCGTTTAATTTCAAATATTTGAAAAAGAAAATGATCTTACAAAAACATTATTCTCTGATCATTTTTGAAGTAAAACTTCTTTAACGCAGTGATTTTTTGCATCGCGTAACGGAATTCGCGCCTGAATCAGTTTACTAATTTCTACCACTATATTTACTAATTTCTACTACTATTTCTACTAATTTCCACCACTAGTTTTATTAACGCTACTACCAATTTTTACCACTATGTTTACTACTTTCTACCACCCTTTTTACTACTTTCCCCACTATTTTTTCTACCACTTTTTCTATTAATGCTACTGCTAATTTCTCAAACTATTTTTCCTACTTTCTATCACCCTTTTTACTACTTTCTACCACTATTTTTACGAATTTCTACCACTCTTTCAATGAATGCTACTACTAATTTCTCCCACTATTTTTATAATTTCTGCCATTATTTTTACAGATTTTTAGCACTATTTATACTTCTCCTAATTTCTACCACTATTTTATTCTGCCACTATTTTACTACTAATTTCTCCCACTTTTTTACTACTTTCTACCACAATTTTTACTAATGGTACTAGTAATCTCTTCCACTATTTTTACTAATGCTACTACTTCTTACTGCGACTACATTTATTAATTTCTACTACTACATATGTACATAAAATTATTATTGAACAAAATCTGTGGTATCCGTTAAAAAGAAACTGCAACATCGTTTTTTCCATGAAACTCGAATATGTTGTTTCTGGATCAAAATGTTCAGATACGCTATTTTTTCTTTTGACCGAAAAAAAAAATGTTTCCGATATTTATAATGCACACAACTTCTGCAAAAACTGACCGATTTTGATAATTCGTCTCGCAAAATGTGTGCGGCATTGGTTGATCATTCAAATGCGAAATTCAAAATTGTTTTTCGGAGGAATTAAGAAGGGTACTATTTTTTAATTTATTTTCTGAAAAAGTGATTTTTTATTTTTTCACATTAAAAATAAGACATTTCAAAATGTATTTTGGCCAATCGGCTGTAAGCCAAAACTTGTTGTTTAAGAGATACAGGTGGTTTTTAACTTATAATTAATAATTAAAAACAAAAAAATTGCAGCTCTAATTCGATAGCGTATATTTCAATTTCAAGTAGATACTTTTGTATAGCTCTTTCAGTATTTTTGAAAAACTTTTTTTTTTTTGAAAATCTCTAGTGACGTTTTTCGCAATTGTTGCCATATCACACCTAGTAAATATTTCTGTATTTCAATCGAATTGAGTTCGCGCTATTTTATTTATATTACTCTAGCACGAGTTTAGCGCATCGCGTAACGTACATGCATATTTCACATTATGGGTAATATTAATTACATAATTAAAAAATGGGAATTTATATTTCAATAGCATCTACAATTAATATTTCACACATCTGTGCATTTGTTGTTTATATTTAAAATTCTAATACGCTTTCCATAGTAGTTGTCCATTTTTTTTCATATTACTTAATATTACTATGCAAATTTTATTTAAATATTCTCAATTACTACATATGTACCTACCTATGTACATAGCTCCCACTACCCACTTACATAAATAAAAGCCCCGGCTTAAATGCATTCCCAGTTTTAATGCAAATATTGTTGCTGCTTGTGTGATATTCTCATTAAAAAACAATGAATTTCGAATCATTCCCCAACAGCTACTAATTGCCAACTTATACTCAACATTTTCCGGCCTCAGCGGCCCTTGCGCGTGTGCACTTGAATTGCACTTGAGTTGTCAGTAAATATTATCCTTTTCAAAGTAAAAAATACTAATTTCTATTTTCAAATTGTTTGCTAATTTATAATCAATGACTTTTATACATACATACATATGTACATATATATTTGTCCTCAGTCACTTTCTCTCTGCTTGCACAGATGATGCAGCGCCCACGGCGACGACTCATTTAGAGTCTAAGAGGCATCTATCTAGCAACGCACACACAAGCACACGATTTCATATACAGTGTTATACATACATACATACAGACATGCATACATACATATATTAATCGTCTAAATATGTATGTATATACAATACACTCGTGGGCACGTTGTTAAGATTATTGCACCTATAATATATCCAAGACACATTGAACAGCTGGTTGATTGGTTTAAGTGGATTGTCACCCCGGTGACAAGCAATTAGCAAATTAGCCATTTTGATTTCACAAAACTCGGGCAACCTAAAGCCATCTGTAGGCGGCTTTAACGAATTCCAGTATGTCATATAGAAAGAGGCGGCTCCACTCCGAAAAGTTCTGTAGAAATTGTTAGCCGAGTGTTTTTAGCCTTCTCCTAGCGAGAGGTGGGCACTCACATAGTAAATGTTCGACTGTCTCTCCAGAGCCTGGGTCTTCACAACTGCGACAGAACCTGTTATAGGGTAAGTCAATTCTTTCGGCATGCACTCCTAAGAACCAGTGCTTTGTGCAGACTGCCGTGACTATGTAGTTATTTTCTTTACTCATACCTAAATGACCTCTGATTTTCAGCGGAGCATAGGACACCCAAAATTGCCGGGTAATTCTATACGATCCTGTACGGTTCTACCTTTGCTTAGCTTTTGAGTAGTAAAATTCGGCAATTTGACTGTTGAACTCTCTAAGCGAGGCACCCATGTCCACCGCGTGGAACACGCTCAATGCAGAGCCACATCACGCCTGTTCATCCGATGTTTCATTACCGTAAATGTTCCTATGCCCCGGGACACATATTAGCGTAATCTCAAACGTGTCAGATATCAAGACCAGCTCTCTTCCACACTCACCCATTTTGAAATCCATAGAAACGAAGCTTAGAAGCAAACGCGAGCTGTGTGAGCTAAACAATTGGGTGAGATAGTAAAGTTTAACCACTGGCAGGATATGCCAAACCGACACACAGAAGTAGTCTGTCAAACCTTAATATCTACCAAATACTTAAGTTATATTGCTAAAAATAATCTAAATGTAAAATGAATATGTTGTTTATTCGGATGACTTACATTTTTGATCACGGAATCTTAGGATATAGAAGAAAAATTATATATTTTTCATTATCATAAAATATATGAATATGTATATTTTCGTAATTTTGGTATTTATTTCGATAACAGAAAACGCTATTAATATTACGGAAGATATGTAAGGTCCTCTGTTCATAATTGAAGTTTAATAAATTAATAATTTACGCCGGTATTCAGTAAGCAGTCTCTAGTCACTAATTGCGACTTTTCGGTAGTGAGATTTATTTTGAGGCTATTCGGTATTCAGTAAGCCGTCTCAGCTGATCATGGCAGGTCACAAAACAAAGAAAACAAAAACAAAAATATTTGTTTACATTTACTTATCTATCTGGCTCTGTCGTTTTGCTCGAATGTACATATAGTAGATGGGTAGCTGAGTATTTATTGATTGTTGACAGCTTTAATTTTAAACATATTTTAAATAATCAGTTCACAATAAATTCAAATAGTTTATTGTGTGAAATCGATTAATGCACATTCACTATGCATCTCTAGCTGGAACATACCATCAGCTGATTGGCTCTCTCTTTTCACCACAGTTTTTGGTGGCATTTTTTTGAAACTGTTGCTTACTGAGTACCGAAAGTCACAAAAAATATCGCTAATTGAAAGTCTAAAATTTAGTGACTTGAGATGAGACTAAGTTACAGAATACCGGCATTAGTATTCCATTATATGATGAGTGTCTAAACTTTCTGTTCGCAAGTGTAGACATACATACATACATATATTGAATCTTAATATGTATGAATGCAGGTGGGACAATCTATTCAAAGTCCAATAAAATGCGTGCATCGTCTAGTATTTATTTGTCAAGTCGGTTTTTCGGCTTTTCAACTGCTCTTCTACTCTCCGGTTGCTGAGCTACTTGGCCTAACAGCTCTTTGCTCGTGGTGCGGCTAATCGATAGCCATGCTATGTATGCTATGTATGCTATGTATGCTATGTATGCTATGTATGCAAATGTAAATGTATGTACAGCGATCATAACAGTGAACAGCAGTGCAGCATTTCTAAGTACGTTGCCAGCACGTGCACACATCATGTGCTTAGAAGTTGATTGTTTGTGTATGTGTGAGCGTTTCGAAACATTCATACACTGTAAAATTGATAAAAGGCGAATTCGTAAAACATGTGTTTATCGCCATTTCATGCATGTAGAGATACAGAAGTAAATAAATTTAAAAAAGCGACAGCAGAAAAATGTAGTGGCTAAGTCACCAACATAGTAATTGTATGCAGCCATATGTTTGTATGTATGATTTGTACATGGAATTTTTTTTTAA
Source organism: Anomoia purmunda (assembly GCA_951828415.1). NCBI lineage: Eukaryota > Metazoa > Arthropoda > Insecta > Diptera > Tephritidae > Anomoia > Anomoia purmunda. Next base: position 47,328,096 of record OX639997.1, on the reverse strand, counting down.
AAACGTACGCAACGAGATTTAATCGGAGAAACAGCGAAAAAATACTAAATAACGTATTTATTTAATCGTAAGTGTTATTTGTTGTATGGCTTATCATAGAGAATCATGAATCGTGAGTAAATATTTTGGGAAGGCACAACAATAGATGATAACTGATGTTAGCTGGTAGAGCAGTGCAGAATAGCGCAAAAAGTACTTTTAAACAAATATAAACGGTGCGACAAAATTTTCTGAGAAAAAAAGTTGAAAATACCGGAAATTTCGAAAATTATACATATGTATGTTAAAACGAGTGACATTGTGGACTAGCTAGTAACTACTATAAAACCGGGGATGCAAACGATACATCGATATTTCTACAATATCGTTGTTTATGTCAAACAAAAATATCGATGTTTCGAATCTACAAGCATCGATACATCGACGTATGTATGTAACTCAGAGCGATGTTTTTTCATCGATGTTTTTTATATCGATTTTTCTTCATAAGTTACTCCAAACCTTTAATTCTTCAAATTTTTACTCCAATGATATGAAAAATGTATTTTCGGGGCTGCTTTTACAAAATTCACCGTAATTCATCAAATTTAAAAAAATCCAAAGAAAAAATGTTCAAACTTTTCCATCAGAATTTTAAAAAACTTTCTGAGTATGCAGTTTTGTAGGCGATTTAATTTAACTATATGTAGGTAATAAAGTGCAAGTTCCAAGTGGCTAAAAAATTTGGTTGAATTTTGATAATTTTTTTTTTTTTTGCAAACAAAATAAATTATATACACGCGTTATATGGAAGAAATGGTCAACATCATCAACAAAAAAAATTATCACATTTGGTAAAATTCCAGTGGAAGAAGCACTTGAAACTTGCACTTTATTATGGAAAAATTTAATGGATTACAAAACTGCATACTCAAAAAGTTTTTAAAAATGTTTGAAGTTTTTACGATTTTTTTTTTTTAATTTGATGAATTTTTGTAAATCTTGTAAAAAGTTTGAAGTACCATTTTTAATTGAAATATTTTGCAATACGTGATATTCCAAGTTTATATATTTCAGTCCTCTTTCATTTCATGCCAAATTTGTTTAATTTAAATAAGCGATTTGTTTTTTTATAAGGAAAGGTCTTGAGTTATTTTGGAGCATAAAAAAATTGGGTGAATATTAACTGTTATTAGACTATATATCGGGTGTTTTTTTTACAGGTTTGTTTTTCGAATAGAGATAAAACTGGCATTTTGTGGTCAAATCTGGCAACTCTAATGTCATTTATGTTCAGTTTGGTTTGCCATTTCATCATGAACAGGTTGACAAAAGAACAACGCTTGCAAATCGTGCAAATTTATTTCGAAAATAATGGTTCAGTTCGCGAAGTTTACCGCGAGCTCCGTCAATTTTATGGTCGACATAATCGTCCATCAGAGCAATTAATTCGGTTAACCATGGATCGTTTTCGCACTACGTTTACTCTATGTGATAATACGCATCCGCAGAGACGTCGAACAGTGCGCACCGAAGAAACAATTGCCGCTGTAGTTAGAGCAAAGTGTTGAAGAGGACCCGAATGAATCGATTCGCCACCGTGCACAGCAATTGGAGCTTTGTCCATCAACTTTATGGAAGATTTTGCGCAAAGATCTTGGCTTGCGACCTTACAAGATCCAGCTTGTGCAAGAATTAAAGCCGCGAGACCATGCAATGCGTCGTGATTTTGGTGTATGGGCCGAAAATGAGATTGATCTCGATGCTGATTTTCATCGCAAAATTTTGTTCAGTGATGAGGCTCATTTTTGGTTGAATGGCTACGTCAACAAGCAAAATTGCCGCATTTGGAGTGAAGAGAATCCACATGAGACCCTTGAAACGCCATTACATCCACAAAAACTGACTGTTTGGTGTGCTCTATGGGCTGGTGGAGTCATTGGGCCGTACTTCTTCCGCAATAATGCTGGAGAGGCAGTTACCGTTAATGGAGACCGGTATAGAGCCATGATAACCGACTATTTTGTTCCTGAATTGGATGGCATGAATGTGGATGAGTTGTGGTTCCAACAAGACGGCGCTACATGCCACACAGCGCACGTCACAATCGATTTATTGAAGGAAACATTCGATGAGCGCATAATTTCGCGGAATGGACCTGTAAATTGGCCACCAAGATCGTGTGATTTGACACCATTGGATTATTTTCTTTGGGGATATGTGAAGTCGCTCGTCTACGCCAACAAACCAGAAACGTTAGGGGAATTGGAAGCCAACATTCGTGGCGTTATTGCCGACATACGGCCCCATATGCTCGAAAAAGTGGTTGAAAATTGGACCTGTAGAATTGGCTTTATTCGAGCCAGCCGCGGCGGCCACATGCCCGAAATCATATTTAAACATTAATGGCATAAAATTATCCTTCCAATAAAGCCAAATTGATGGACCTTAAAACGATTTTCTTGTGTTTTATTTCAATTCGAAGTTCTATACCCCTAAAAAAAACACCCGATACATGTCCAGATTTTTCAGTTATAGTTGAACTTTCCCCAAAAAGGTTGAAAAGGACTAAAAGCTAAAGATGCTAAACTTTTACGAATGGTCAGATTTTGGAAAAAGAAATGAAATTTGGAAATTTGGATAAATGAAACAATATGTGATGGCTCTAAACTCCACTTTGATAGTGATTTTTATCAAAATTTCAATATGTTTTTCATTTCATTCATTTATGTATTTTGACTATTAGCATTTAAAAATCTATTATAATAATAAATTTTAGTAATAAGTTATTGTGCATTTTTTTAATAACTAAATTGACTTAATCTACTTAAATTTACGTACATATATTTTATTTTTAAAACTTCTGTATCAAGAACGTAAAGCCAGCGATTAAATTCATTCTTTCTATGCCACTGTTTTAACTTTGTTTTCATCACGTCTAAAGATATTCGAGTGGGGAATATTGAAGGGAATATTTAAATGTAGTAAAATATAATAATAATAATAAGAATAAAATTGCAAGTCCTTTTACTTTATCTTTATATTCGGAAAACCTTTATTCACATATACAGATACAGATACATATACGGATTTCAACCAAATCTGGATAGTATATTTCTTAGACCCGTGGCACGGGCATAGGCTGTATTTTCATTCGTTGAGTGGCGCATAAGTCGAAATATTCAGAAAATACGTATTTATGGCCCGACATAATTACATACATTCGGAAGGTGTAAACAAATGCGCTAGGTGGCGCTAGAGGCGGTTTATTTGAAGAAATATGAATTTATGATCGGATTTCAATGAAATTAAAAATCTATAGTGGCAGTGTGACGAAAACTACATCCGCTTGGTGGCGCTAGATTCGAGTTATTCGAAAAATCACTATTTATGGTCCGATATTGATGATATTAGAAAGTTTTGGCGCTGTTACAATAAAAAATACTTTCATGACACATTGATAGGTGGCGCTAGAAGCGAGTTATTCAGCAATTAGCAGTTTTTGATTCAATCATGATAAAATTGGTAGCATATAATAGTTGTGACGAGAAATATGTACGTTTACGAAAACTCCAATAGGTGATGATGCTAGAGTCGAGCTATTAAAAAAAAAACACGTGTTTTTGGGGAAAGTAGTAAGATGCGGAGACGAAGTCGTGGGTATCTGTTTTTTTTTTTCCTGTAACCGAGAGATCCCCAATTTACTACTTTTGCAGATGCGCGTTATTTACAAAGTACTCATACGCGGGTGGACACTGTCATAGGCGATAACTGCTATACATAAATTTATTGTAAACCATATACATACATATATATATAGATATGTACTTATGTACATATATGAGTACTTCATGCATATGTAATTATTTGTATATATAAGAATATTTTTTATAGTATTTTGCCATTATTGCGTTTTTTGTTTCGAAAGTCATCACTACATTTCTTTTGTCACTTGAGAGATTCTATAATTTAAGTCCATTTATATTTACATAAATACAACAACACATACCATCATCTATTTACTTAGATACTTATGTACACATATGTATGTCAATACTAGGTGCATGCATATAAAAACACGTACTCGAAATTTCTACAGAAAATAACATACATACATACATATATATGAAAACATACATTTATTTACACATTTGCCTGCAATTGTACGTTTGTATTAATATATAAAGTTATTTACATATTTAAAAGCAAAGATTAGTATTTAATATACATACATACATATTTATTCACATATACACAATTTTCTGCATGCATGTAAATAAATACACATTGAGGTGCTCTTTGTAATTGAGAATTGTGCTGAAAAACAGATTTAGTATGATTGAACGAAATTTGCATTTCAAGTGGCAATAAAGAAATATTTATTAGTGAAATTATTTGTTCCAAAAATAAGTAACATACAAATTATTGTACATACAATAGCAGCTGTTAATTACTTTCGGAGCAATAAATTTGCCTTTTATGGTATCCTAATATAATACGATTTGATGTTAAAAAAAAAAACTTTTAGCTAAACAAATGTTTACATATTTTTGTTTGCGAAGCGATTAAATTCAAAGTAAATAAATTATTTTAATAGCCTGCATCAAATTTAAACGAAAAAAAAACAAAAACTAATTAAAAATGAAAAAGTGGGAATTGCAGTTGCGGTTGATTTTGGATTTCTTCCGCTTTGCGGTGTTTTTAAAAAAAGATCTAATCTAATCGCGCCTCTCAATTAAAATATGAAGTATTAAGGAACCAATAATGCATTTTTAAACACACTATTTCTCACAAAAATCACTTGCCGTTCGAAGTTGTCGTAAAATCCTAGGTCCCTCAATTTGCTAGCAGTCTACATATATTGTGTTTTTATTTACAGCCTAAATTTATTGTAACAAAGTCAATTTATATTTAAAAAATATATATATATAATAATAGAACAAAATACAATTAAACACATCAGCAGACAGTTTCGAAAACGTACACATTGTCTAACAAAGATTTACATAAAATAATTTTTAAATAAACCAAAAATTTAATAAATAGCAACAGAGTGAAGAGAATACTACTTGTCAAGTAAATATAACACACACAAAACAAAATTGCTAACAACAAGAAGATGTATTCCAAATTATACGTACATAGCTGTGGAATTTTCATAAAAACAACTTAACTAACTTTAGCATTTTTGTTCTCAGACCATTAAATTTGGACCTTTCACAGAAAAGTTTACGATTTATATTCAACTTTTATCAAGATAGTCCGCTAAGCATTAGCTTGGTTTAAGTAAATGTTGAAATATTCCATCAGAATATAATTTTTTCGCCTTAACAGGAAAGTTGTAATAACACTGAGTTAAGTTGTTCTTTCAAATGTCCACAGATTCATATATGTATACATAAATATATCTTGCTTGTCTATTTCACCTACAATATGTTTATTGTACACTGTATAACAACAACAATTTCAGTATGAGAGCAGCGAACCGCTGCGGAAAGTGATGGTTCATAAAAAATTATATTATGTAAATATTTTTTGTAATTTTATTTTTTTTGCATATTTTTCAATGGCTAATTAGGTTTTAGCGGCTATTGATCGCATAGAGAGAAAGATTCATATTTTTGATATTACTACAAGGTTGCGATGTTCTTTGGCTGTCATTTTTTATGAATGAAAACTTTGCTTTTGCAAATCGGCCGAATTTTTTTTTTTTCAATTAAGTCGAGCAAATTACAAACGTAAAGTAGTAGTCGCTATTTCATCACCATTTTCCATGCGATAAATTCTGGCTCTCTTGGAAGTTGCTCTCCGTTAGATCTTTTACAGAGTGGGGCCTAAAAAATCCCCTATAGAAAGATGGCTGGCACGATCAGGGGGGAATATCGTCGAAATGTAGCGGCAAAAGGCTAATTATTTTTAATCGACAAATTTCAAATATTATAGCTTCTTTTGCTATGGTGAGTACTTTTGGACCACCCTGTACATATCTTTCTATGTACAGTAAATGTAAAAAAGCGAAAACAAAAAATATGTAAAATTTCAGAAAAAATGTACTTTCGACGCCTATATAAACTTAAATTGGTTTACGTCTAGTTTCATCAGAGAATAATCTTTTACAAAGGCCTGATTTTGAAAATTTAAGCATCTATGAAGAAGTTATGAGCAGTTTAGTAAACTTTCTGGACTTAAGTTTTTACTAAATTATATGAAGTGAGATTTGCTAAGTTAAAAAAAAAATAATAAGGGGGCCAGTATTTGGAATCATAAGGTTGTATATAATCGATCTTGCATATTTTACCGCATAGAGATATTCCTTTCAATTTTTATTGACATCGAAGGTGAAATTTTTTCGGAAATTTTAATGAAAATTAGGCAAAGTTGTCGATAAGTCTATGAATAGTTCCTAAATTAATAATTCGATTAGAAAATGTTCTTCACACAAATTATGGGAATTTTATTAGTTTTGCATAGAAATTTGAAATCAGTCAACTAAGTTCAAAGATAATTGCAACAAAGTGACTTATATTTTTTCCAAATTTCAAAAAATTTAAATTTAGCCATATCTAAAAAAAACTCTTATCTTTTTTTTATATTCTGACTTCACATGCGGATTCAGTTGAACATCTTACACAAGCATTAAAAAAAAAACGTCGCAGGCAAGGCACATTAAACAGGTAGAAACATTCGAGAAAATGCAACCCTGATGTGTATTTTGTTGTTGCTGGTGGCCCATTAAATGACAAAAGCCCTGTGTAGAAAGCGACTGAATGTTAATGAAGAAGAAAACAATTCTATTAATGTCAATTAATAAATTATATCCGCATTTCAAGTGAAACAATAAAAAAAATCAACCCTGTTTCTGTTACCTGTTTAATATGCTTTGATCGCAGATCAGGCAATTTTTAAAGTTTTGCAAACTTATATTATCTATTTCAACTTGCAGACACTTAAATAAATTTTTATAGATATTTACTTTGCTCTCGGTGCATCTTTTTTCAGTCTTTGCCAACATTACTTGAAGTTTTTGAATGCTTTAATTTAATTTTATTTTTTTGAAAGTTTTCTAAAGTACCATTATTCAATTAATTTGAAGCAATCAATGAAATCTTTTGAATTTCGAAAATTTACCGAACAAAATTTGCTGAAAGCCATTTTGCGACAAGAAATTAATTTTAACGATAAAAATCACCAGTTTATTCCGCATGCGATTTTCCTAAATAGATTTCAGAAATTAAAACAACAAACTGGTAAATAGAGGATTACTCGTCCTACATATATTCATACAAAAAAATATACGTATGCTCCTATCTTGGTGCTTATCATTTGTCACTTATTAAATATGAAATTAAAAATAAAAATAAATAAAATTTGTACTTAGTCAGTCGAACAGTAAGAATCTATAAAAATGAAATACTCATAGCAAAAATAAAACTATAACCTTATCTTGTTATTACATGAAGCAAAACTCATAGCCATTTATTTCAAATAAGCAAAAGTCTGATGAAATATCAAAAGCAGCTCTAAATAGTATAGTATATTTCATATTATAGCAACCCTTCAAAATACTATACACACATATAGACAAAATTGCCATAGAAAACTTTTTGTTATATAAACTTAAAAAAACTAAAATTGGCAAAAGTCCGGCAGAAGTAAAAATTTGTTCAGTACATTACTGATTTTTCAACTCTGGCAATAATTTGTTTCATTTCTAAAATCAGTTGGCCAATTTGCTTTATTTGCAAAAACCTGTACTCTTTCTTTTTTTTTACATAATCATTGCTTGAATAAAATAAATAAAACTATGTACATATAAACGAAAACAAAATAAATCGATACTTGATATGTTATTTCGTTTAAAAATCGATAAGAATCTCACGCGACTAAACAGTAAAGTTAGGGAAATATTTTCAACGCAAATATCAGATAAGATTGTTTTTCATAAATATACAATGATAATGATAACTTTTTTATATAAGCATCTAAACTGGGATACATACAAATGTACTAGATACGTGTTATATCGGATAAATAAAAAAGTTTGCGTTTATTTTTGTAGCTATAATGAAATATGTACATATATATTGTATAAATACTTTTATTTTTGTAACTGGCTTTATCGATCGACTACTAGTGGAGCGCAATCGCCGCAGTATTTGGAAGGTTATGTAGAGAGTATCAAAAAATCAAGTAATCAATTTGGGCCACCGTAACTTCCGTAACTTTGGCATTTAATAACCGAAGTCATATTTCATCAGTAAAGTATGGACTCAGGGCTTTAGTTCTCATACATGAATTTTCGTAGAGCCTTCGATTTCTCGAGATTACTCGAGAGACCGCTTTCTCACGAGCTACTAGTGTATCGAAGAGCTCGTAAAGCTCGCGAGCGATGCGATAAGATATTTGGACTGCTTGCACTAACTTCGTACCTTATCCTAGCCAACAATATATACAGTCAGCCAAGTTAAATGAATCAATTTTACAGTTTTAGATTTCTCGATATTGATTGAGAGGCAATTTCTCCCCATTACCTCTCTCTCGCGAGCTTCTCGTTTATCGTCAATCTCGTAAGGCTCGCGAGCTTCTCGATACTCAATTTGATTGTATGCTTTTTATTACTGTGGACTTGCGCCTGCTCTCTTATTTTCACTTTGAACCATAAAGTAAACTCGTCTCGATAGATACTCCACATTTCTCGCGAGAATGACGAGTCGCGAGATTATATCGAGAACTCGATTTTTCGGTTTCTCGAGTATGGAAATAATCGGAAATGTTGGAGCAGAAATTGAAATCCCCAAGTTTTTATTTATTTATTATTTTTTTCGAAACGAAATCTTTTTCAAATCATTAAATTCTTGAGAAAATAATAATGCAGAAGAAGAACAATACTTCATTTATTAAAAAAGTAGATACAAAGTGCCACAGATTGATACAAAAAAATTATATTTCGCGTTGTATTTAAGGCCCAAATTTGTTTTGTTATGTTCTGCTTGCATCTTTCAAATAAGTTTTATATACATAATTCATCCACAGAATACATGATCAGCGAGGGAAATTCCCTTAGAATTTAGAACCACACATAGCTCCGATTAATTAACTTTTTCAAGTTCGAAATGTGACCTGATTGCTTAGTCTGAGTTCAACAAACCATGGTAATAGTTTCTACTTTCACGTACTAAGAAACACCTTCTCCGAGTTCCGAATGCAAAATTTCTTTATACCCGATCTTTCCAATACAGAACTTCGTATTCCTCTCCCACCATCATTGGGTATCACATTCGTATCTATTCGCCCGGCGTGACCTAGTCCGCGAAGCCAGCCGATCTAAACTCACTACACAGGCAATGGCTATGTATAGCTCAGGTGAACTCTCATTATTTCGTCCACGATATCCAAGAACGCGAAAACTTTCATCAATGTATGTACAATAATATATTAAATATTTCTACTCCAAAGACCATCTCATTCGATTTTTTTATCGTCTGTGCTTCCGTGCTAGAGGGTGTATGTCAAAAATATTCTCAACGAGTTCAGATACCTGCCTAGACCTTCTTAGACTAAGGTCACTCTGAACTTAGCCCACCTACCGTACGTCGACGCTTCGGAATGATGACTGGGTCAGATGTTCATCTATTTCTAAACGGAAATAGTCGAGCTCGTTATTGGCGTCGAACCGGAAGTTTGTACTAGTTTAGAATGATGTCAGCGTTTTGTTGCCCCTAGTCTTGGGTGAGTATCAAACCCACACACTCTGGCTACAAATTTCAAATTAATATTTTTTCAACATCTATATATTTTTTTCAATACATCATAAAAATGTGGGCGTTAGTGTTTATATCTATTTATATAAATTTATTGCTGGCAAAAGTTAAAAAATTTTAATCAATGTCTTTAATAAATTTTTGTTATTGCGTTTAATTGGGTCTTAAGTCCGCGCATGTCTACTATACTTCAGATAAGAGAAAACGTGAACGTTCTTTTTAGCACACAACTTCCCACTTATCAGTTTATAAAAGTGGCGACGTGAATTTAGTGTAAATATTGTTTTGGAATTTAGAATTTAGTTTTATGCCTGCGGCCAAACAGGCGTGACTAAGACGTACTGTTAAAAATCAACGAGTAGTATGATGGTGGCATATTTCAAGAAGTCGATCGATCAATGATCTCATATTATTTTATTTCATTTAATTTCTGTTATACTTTCTTCTTTTTAATTACCAACAGAGTTTACTTGCATTTCTTGATTAATTTCCACACTTCTCGTTGACCTTGGCGTTATCAGCTACTGTTGGTATATTCTGAATCTCTTTGATTATTATTATTAATAATATTATTTGATTTTGTAAAAATAATTACGCGCTTCACTCTGTTTCTTGGCCATACAGCGTAATTCGCTTTTTCTGGGGTCACTTGCACGGCTGATAGGCTTTTTATTTATAATATTTTTTTTTAATTATAATATTGGGCGATTACAATAATACACAAATATTAATTTGGGTTCAGTTCAGTAATATCGTTAGCAAAACTTCAGAAAGCAAGAGATTTATTTTTGAGGTATTTATTAAATATAATTATAAGGACGCCGAGAAACTCTTCTTCGTAATACAAAAACAAAAAACCTCCTACACCTTTTCACGAACACATATCTCGAACACTATTTTGTTAAGTTCATTTCGAAATGACGAAGGAAAATCTTTCAGCTTTTTAACAGTTTCGAGTATATTTCAATCGCTAAGCCAATAAAAATTTGTTTGTTTTTTTTTTTATAGTTGTTGAAAGGAATATCCTCAGATTGTAAACCAGATTAAGCTTTAGAGGTCTGCAAAACAATATTTAAATTTTTTTTACGGAATCATTATAATGAGAATATTGATGCTATTTTCGATTCGTTCTAGCTCACGTAAATCTTAATGTTTTTCCGTTTTATTTTGAGGAAAGTATTAAGTTCTTAAGTAAAAAGATAGTACCGATTTTTTTTTAATGTGGGGTGATGCATCCTAATGGGCATCCATATACAACACTGCGCAGAACTTGAATGGCTACTCAAACTACCTAAGCTGTGCATTAAAAAAATACTCCATGGATTTGCGAAACTTATCTTGATTTTTTGTATGGCCTTAAATTTGCATGACCCGGCCTAAGTTGGTTTCAACAAAGTGGAAAATTATGGGAAAAGTAAGATATTTGATATATGAGGGGAGTGTAAGATATTTTTAATCTTGACATTAAAGGGCAATATTGATCGTAGAACATTTTGGCACATTAGCTCCCAACTAAAAGTGTTGCCAATTTTACCCTTACTGCAAAAAACCTTAGAGAAAACCAAATTGGCAAGTCGCTAGAGGGTTTAAGTGTTCTATCGAGAACTATTCGCCGCGTATTTTCGGTAGAGGTATTTTCAAACAAAATTTATGTGCGATTAAAGCAGAATTCTACATCAAATAAAATAGCAAATAGTTTCATATAAATAAAATTTAGATAACGACTCTGTTAATTTGCAAACCTAATGTTAAGGACGGAAAACATAAATAAACGTTGTATATTTTTCTTTCACATTGTTTGTCTAACGATTTTGTCTGAGAAGACACCAAGTAAGATTTTGGGCAAAATAATTTCCTCTAACGACTTTTCAAATTTATTTTTTTGCAGTAAACCGAAAAAGACCCTTTTAGGTGGTAGTTAATGGGTTAAAAAGTTCTCCGAAAATACTCCTTGTACAATTTTATAAACCTTCATTTCGCACAAAATTTTAAACATTATTTTAATTTTTTTGAAAAAAAAAACTTAGGCAGCGATATGAAAATTGTAAACAAAAAAATCATGTTAACCTTTTGCAAATCCATCGAGTGTTTTATTACTGCATAGGTATATGTTCGGAAAATATTAACAAAGTCCGGGCTGGTTTCGGTTTTCCGCAGTCTAATCGACGGCACTAACAACTGAGAATGTAAAAGTTACAATATTGCTGAAATCCACCATCATCTAATACCATGTTCACACGGCAATGCAAACTAATTGTTTTCATGAGAGGTTTTCATTATTAAACATGACCATACAGACAACATTCCTTTTTGCTAAATTTCTTTACTTATTTACCCTTTTTACTCCAAGGCAATCCGTACCGAAAACCCAAATTCCCCCAGGAGCTTATTTTGAAGCTCTGTGCACACCAAGCAATGCGGCTTTTTATAAATATTTCCGTTTTTCTCCACCCTGATTTTTTCTTATTATTATTCTTTTTCTAACTTAGTGACGGCAAATCATCGATTTTTGGCAAAAAGTTATCGAACACAGTGTCGCTTATGAAAACACAACGAAAATTTAGATGTGATGTTTTCGAGTTTATCACGATTGGTTCGTAATAAAGTTAGATAGTTTTTGCAGGGCGCAAATATGTCCTTTCAACTTGTTTTCCCAGAATATCACCAATGAGTCATAAACAACTGGGTTTTTGTAGTCGTGTGGACTTGACATAAGGCAAAATGAAGCTATACGTAGACGAAGTACAAGGCGGTAAGAAATGGAACAAATTACTGGACGTAACTATGGCTGGTAGCGGTTGAACAAGAATTTACGCTTAGTAAGATAAGATGAGGATGATTCGAGGCTAATATAACTTTCCAATGTCTGCATCAAAACTAAAATGAAATTTTTGGCATTAACAAGGAAGTGGCTACTCTCAAGGTGGGGGTTGTAAGTTCGGGTTTAAGGGATTTGGCTTTCAATGTTTGCTTTTTGTAAAAAGCTGTATGGCATTGCTTTTAATTAACGTACAAAAACGAGAATAATATCCGTGTCTTTTGTGGCAGCGTGGGAGAGTTTGTAAATTTATTATACCTCAACTGCGTTTAAGACAAGTTTAATTCATTTGAAATTGAGCTTGCATGCAAAACTTCCGGAATAAACGCCTTCTCAGTTGGCCCGGAAGAACTTGGAACTTGACTCTTTTTTTTTTGTTTGCTCATTTCAAATTGCCTTAGGTAGAAAATTTACTAATTTTAGTTGCCAACTGTATATATATAATACTTATATATATTCTTTTTTTTATAATTTGTATGAATTGCGGTGTAAAAAGTTCTGATTACATTTACGCCAATTGTGGCCGTGTAAAACGCAATTTGGAATTTTTTGCGCCAATTAAAATTTCATATAGCATTACGTTATAAAAATAACTAAGTACGCACACATACATGCATACATATATATGTATTAGGGTGGGCGCTGAAAAAAAAAATTCTAAGGATCAACGCGATACTGGTACTATGGATCGTACCAAAAAATTTTGCCCAAGAAACCATACCTCTAAAATTAGTTTCGAGACGCGGAATTGTTTGGCAGTTATTTTCAAACATTTTGTATTCGATAGTTGACCGATTTAGTGAATTTCAATTGCAATAAACAAAAATATTGATTTTATTTTAATTGTATTATTTATTTTATTTATTTGAATTTGTTTTTGCAATTGAAATACATACACTAAACTTTTTCGACCTGAATAAAAACTTGAATAACTCTTATAAGGTATCATTGGAAAAGTTTTTTTCCCACTTTTTTATTTCTTTGCAAATGAACCTAGTCGCGTCCTAATTTTGTTTCGCTAATGTCATTCTGGTGATTCGGTTCTAGAATTTTTTTTAAATATTTTTATGTAGGCCTGTTAATCATAGACTGTTTTAACATATCAGGTATTTTTTTTAAATTTTTTTTAATTTTTATAGGAATTTCAAATCGTTCCAGATTACATAAATCTTAATATTATTTTTAAATATTTTGGAGAAAGTCCTAAAACACTCTAATGTACATATATAAACGCAGGCAGGGGTGGATTTAGCAAAAGGGCAACAGGGATCAGCTGCCTAGGGCGCCAAATTCTCAGGAGCCATTTTGTCTTTTTTTTTTGCGTCGTTTTCTTGCGCGGTTCGCGTGGACACACATCCTGCAAGACTCTTCCGCGAGCGTCTCATGTTCGGTAGTAAGAAAGCGGAAATGTGCATTTGCTCAGGACGGCAGTTTTAGTAAATCCGGCCCCGAATGCAGATCGTGTTTTTTGCACGGCTGACATGTTTTGTATGGCTTGCGTGCGTTTATTTAATTTCGTGTAGAACATCTGCAAAACTCACAAAAACTGGAAATTTTTTTTTAGTAACACTTACAATTATGTATGTTAATCGGGATGCATAAATCGCCATAAAATGAAAAAAGCAATAAAATGCGATATTAACTGAAGCTTAATGTTAAAACAGAATACATGTATGAATACAATGCAATATTTGCGCGGATTTTCCATGCTTCTGTTCCACGCATGAGCTGATTTAATACAAACGACACGCATTTGAATTCAGACAATTATAGAATAATTCGCCAAAGGAGACGATTTTTCATAATATGTACGTGACATTTTTTATTATTATATTCTGCAAAACCAATTGGTAGTTTAAAACAAATACGTGCACATCAAATATTATAAGAAAACAAAACCAATAAAATAGCTATACTATCAACTGACCGGAAAGCTAAAAAACACGCTGAGTAATTCTATTAAACAAAATAAATCAACTGATTTTACCCGAAAGTGTATAACAAAAACTCAAAAGAAAAAAAAAAACAATAGAAAATTCAAAATATTATAAAAATAACCACCGCATTGTTCCAATCTAGCAAAAAAAAAATTGAACACGCTAAGCGTCGACAATCACGTGAGTTTGCGCGTATTAGCTAACCAAAAAAAAAAGAAGAAAAATTTACATAAAAATGAGCTCCATAGCGAAGCAGTGTCGTAGTTCGATTCACCCATGCGACCATGCGCTGAGTGGGGAATAAAATGAGTCGCGGGCCCCAATATAACTCCGTGCCGCCGCTGCCGTTGCCGTTGTCATCACTGCCGTCTCAAGCAACTGGTTAAATAAAGCACGTTTAGCATGTTGACCCATTGTTGTTATTGTTGTAAAAAAATCTAATAATTGTGGCGCTGTGAAACAAATTGTTATTTAAATAGGAGCAGAACCGTCCGCAATCGACTATGGGACAGTGGGCGCTGATCTACACACACACACACACAGACAAACACTAATATCTACAAAAATATATTTAAATATACTACATGTACACAGATGATAGAAAAATAATAAAGCATGCCGACTTTTTAACGGCCAACAAATCCAAATACACAAATTCAGCAAGTGAGCAGAAGAGAGCGATATTGAGATTTTCTAAGTAATTTACTGAGGTTCGTAAAACGATCGCAAGGCGATGGCTAGAGAGCATCGATATCTAGTAATTGCGCATTCGTGTGCAAAGGCAATACACATTAAAAGTTAACAACAACAAAAATGAAAATATATGTAAGTATATGAAAATCGACAACAATGCAGATAGCAAACACACATGATGCGCGTGAGTGGCACATGGCTAAAAATACACGCAATGCAAGTGGCCAAATAGCAGCAGCAGCAGCGACAACTATGACAAAACACCAAAACCAATATAAACCGGCGATGGCGACGACGAAATCGCACGAGACTTTAGCGATCACGTTGGAACTAGTAGGAACAGTGTGGTGTGAAAGAAAAGCAACAATTTTTATAGCACTTTTTAAACCTTGAATACTAACATTCTGCAGAGTAGAGTATTATTACTAATCCTTGGGCAACAGTCGTTATTATAGGAAAGGTAAGGGTCAAATTTACAAAGTTTACTATTCTAGAGATACATATATAGATAGATATAAAAAAATATGTTTATTCAATAGATGTGCATATCCATTAACCCTTAAATGCGTACTGTTACAGAACTGCAACATACCCTTAAATTGAATGTTATAATAAGAATATTGTGCCAATGCTTGATTTTGTAGATAAATCAAAAACTTCAAAGCTTTTTTTTTGATGTTTTGTAGCCCTTTTTTTTTGGTTTAATTTATCATTTTAAATTAAAATATCACACCTTTACTTTAATATTTCGCGGGTGTTAGTGTAATTTTCATTTAATACATATAGATAGATATTTCAACGGCTAGTTAAATACTTTTTTATATGGATTTCGTATTTACTAAACAAATTTCATACTTAAGTGCATGGTTTTGCAGATATGCAAAAGAACATTTTTTTTTAAGTAAAATCTTAAAACAAATTTTTTGTTTTCGTTTTCATTTACGTGAGTTGTGTAATTTTAGCTTCCATGTATGTACATTTTTCTCGAACCGAAAGAAAAAATCATGCTTTTAAGGGTTAATTGCAAAATTTTTAAAAATATGTCATAGGCTACCCCTTCATTTTTCATTTTAGTTTTAGGTATTGAAACCATTTATATGAAAGAATGAAAACTTATAACAAGTTTCTTTCAGTTATTTTTTTCAATAAAAGTAAAACAATATTTATTCAATATATACATTTACATATATGTATGTATGTATGAGATCAGACAAAATCCATTGTAAAGCAAAACATCATATCTGAAGAATTAATGATAGTGAAGCTACCTAGAAAAGCGCAGATTTAGCTAAATAGCTCACAGAATTTCACGGTTCGCATAGAAAGCAAAAAATTGGAAAAATTACATACTTTTTTTGGAATATTCAGGGGTCTTCTGAAATGCAATCGGTATTGAATTCGCATATATTTTAACTCCCGACTTGGAATCGAAAAGGTGTTTGTCAATCAATCCTACGCCTATTCGAACAGCCAAAATTAAATTTTTTTAAAATTTTTTAAATTCGCACTTTTTAATTTGTGAAAGAATAGACTGTTTGTTATTGACAATTTTTATAAAAAGTTAAATAAAATGAGCTACCTGTTCGTGGCTGCAATTTTAGATATTAAAAAATAAATAATAATTGGAGAAATAAAAAGTAAGAGTAAGAGTAAAAACTTTATAAATTAAAAATAATTTATTTTAATCTTTATTTTAGATTATCGGTTTCGAGTATTGATTCCGATGATTCGATCGAATTCATTTCCGATGCCGATAGAAATTGGATTTCATAACACCCCTTATTATAAGAGTTCACCCTCCATCAGAAAAAATATTATTTCTAATATGTATCGAACGGCCCTAAAAATAGAAAAAAAAATTTAAATATTTCGGAGAAAAAAGGCGAAAAGTTCATTCATGATTTGGAAGTATTTTTTCCTTAAGCAGCAAATAAAAACAAAAATTTGGCTTTTTATTCGTTTGAATAGATAATGGCATTCAAAACTTATGCATTTTTGAAAATTTTAAGTTTCATAACCAATAGCACAGAAACCAAAAGTTAAACGGCTATAATATTTGAAATTATCGGATAAGTTTTTCTAATCGAGGTTGCTGAATTGGCATGACACATATGGCATATATTTTTTTTTTCATTAATTCTTCTATTTAGTCAAAACATACAAAATTTTATGAACACCCAGTTGCTTTCGTTTTGCACAACACTGTAAATAGTCATGCTGCGCTTATAACAAACAACCCAGATTTGAGTATAGGCAAAATGTGTGTTGGTAATATATCATCTAGCAATTCGCCACACTCAGCCGATCGCTAGCAAACAAACAAACAAACAAACAAAAAAACTGATAGAAGAATAAGAAGACGATCAACTTCAACAACGTCATCGCACACAGTGAGTCATAAAGTCGGTTCAAAGGCCTACCAGCCGTTTCGTTCAGGCTAGTTAATGGTGGAGGCCGAGAAAAAGGAAACAGGTCTAACAGCTTACATACATACATACTACACACATATGTACATACTCAATTAAATTCGAACGAAGGAAATTCCAAAGAAAAAGTAGAAGAAAAGAACCGCAAGGAATTCATTTGAAATGCACCTGCTTGTGGGTTGATTGCAAGTGCACGAGGCAATCTGAAACTGTAGTGGCTAAAATTAGTTAGTTCGAACTGCTAATAGCCGGTGGTCGCTGTCAGGGTTGCCGTTTAATAATCGTGCGTAATATTGATATGCTGTTAGTTATTAGCGAAGGTCGTTTTCTATTATGTATGGAATTTTTAAATGAACTTATTCAATAAGTCGCTTCATTTGAGTAATTAAGCAGAATTGAGTGCTAAAGTGATATGTTTAGACTTAATATGGTCTTAAAAAGAAACTACAAAATAAAAAAATCGTTTTCTCTTCTCGTCAAGATTGTCACAAGCGCTATGCTATAATGGCCATACAAATTTTTACATACATACATACATATGTGGGGTAGACGGTGAAGTAATGCAACTTACTTTGGCAATGTGATGTAGCTCCCTGAGGATCTCCTTAAAAGGAAGGCGACAATCTAAACTCTTCTCTTCTTTATCAACTACCAGAGAGTGAAGCCTACTATAATATCAGCGGCGGTTCCAGCAGGTGGAAATGGGGGGCATTTCCCCCCCCAAGAGCTCGAAGTCTGATAGATTACTTATATACCGTAAAAGTATTGTATTTGAGATAAATCGAATTCAGAAATTTGCTTTGGAATCATTTTTATCAATTAGGTATCAATTTTTTTGCTAATCGATTGAACTTCACACCGACTGTCATTCCGCATAACACTTACTCCAGATTTGAGGTATAAAATCGTTTCTGGATCTGCCCCTGATAATAGCGAGATCGTAACTGAGCTATAGTTTTTAAAAACTATCGATGTCGATTGTAGTGAAAATTCACAATATCTCTTCTTCCCATCTCCACACAATTTGTGGCTAAATAGAATCGGAAGTTAAAGTAATTTTTTAAATATTTTGCATTGTGATATTTAACATTTTAATACTTGATTTGTCTTTGCTCTTCCTCTTCGATTAAATCTGAATTGGAGTTAAACCAGAACACACTAAGTAGGATTTTGGTAGTTACGATAAGTACTTTCAGAAACATTTGATATCCTCGAAAGTGTTATACTATGTATGTTTTCATACCAGAGACCATAGCGGTGATAACTTTTATTTTAAAAAAATACTTTTTATTTGTTGCGTTTTATCTTTTGCTTAGAAAAAAATTGTTAATTTTGGGGTTTTATTTATTGCTCAAAAAAAATCTTTATTAATTGAGTTCTATTTTTTCCACGTCTGAGCCAAATGGAAGTTTAACACATTTGTATATAATAAAATTTCATAGTAACTCTTTTCATATGACTTTTTTATCTACCTAAAAGTATCGTTAGGACCCTTATTACCTTCAAATAGGAAATTTAGAAAGTTTCTAAAGGATTAAATTGATCCAGGAAATTATTATCAGAAAATTTTTCTAGCGATATTCTTAGACAAAGTCTTTATTTAAAGAACTTATAAGTACGCAGACAAAAATACGTTCTTTAAAATAAGCAACATTTAGCTATGTACTCCTTCATTAACATTAACCTTGCGTGTTAACAGAGATGTTAACAGAGATTTTGTATGAGAAGACTCCTGATGGAACTGCCCGATCAATAGGGGTACGAATTTCGTCACGATACGGTACCATACCGGTACTTTGTGCCATTCGGCACCTACATACATATCTTTTTTACTCGATACTTTTAACATTAGTTTTTTTTTAGAATTGAGTTCTTGAGCCCAAGTATCGTATTGAAAACAATAATTGGATATGACCAACAGACGGAATGAAAATAGCATGAAAGATTCACATGACTGTATGAAGGTCCCTCCCTAAGCCAAACCCTTTTAAATTTTAGGTTGAATGTGGCCTGTGCAGTCTATTTTCCCATATGCGGGACGCAAAAGTAGCCTAATTAATAAAATAAAATGATGCACTGGAATTGGTATCAATTTTTAAAAAGCAGTTTTTGAGCAAATATTTAAAAAAAAAGGCAAGTACTTGTGACGGAACTTCATTTTTAACTTAGTGTCGAAATTTTGGGTATTGGGTATTTTTAATTTGAAATTTAGGATGCCCGATTCCTTCTTAGCGATACTTTGAATGAGTACCATATCGATACTTTCGACACGTTATCGCTATCCGCTAATAATTCTCTAGAATATTTTAACCCGCTAGGCTTTAAAAAAATCAAGCTAACTTTTCTAAATCCCTGGAGAGTTTTATTATTACATAGATAAATACATAGGTACACTTCCAGGAAATATTCACATAATTTGGGGCCCCTTTCAGTTGATCTAAAATCGTCGCATGGTGCAGTTAAAGTGAGGTTAGAGAGAAAATATTACGGTTCGGAAAGATCTACTTGTAACTACGAACTAGCCTTAAAGAAAATATTTCACACTTCTGTTGGAAATTGCAAGTAAATATGTAGGCGAGTAAAATAAAATCACATAATATTGCATACTTCTTGGCGCAATATTTCATAAGCTTTGAAACGCAATACCATTTTTGGTTGAAAAAAATTTTTTTTGCTATTATCTATCATAGCTTGTTTACAACAATCAATCTACCTTCCTGCATTGTATGTACATACCTATACAAATATGCATGTACATATGAATGTATGTAGCTATTTATACCTTGTGTAATTTTTTTAAGTCAACAATCATCCTCTTTAAAGTCAACACTGAGCACTGTTTCGCATTCGATTTTTAGCCGTTTTGTTGTCGTCATACAATTCGTAAACAAGTTCCGTATAATAAATACCTGTGTGGGTTTGTACTTATATTTAGGAGCATATTATAAAAAAATAACAATACCAACAGTGCAGCAATGCGGCAATGCCGAGTCAGCTTAAGAAAACAAAATTAATAGCAGCAACAACTGGAGGATTCCCTTGTGGTTGAGGGAATGCCAAGTTTAGAATTGTGTCTTTTCTGTTTAAGGCTTGTTGCTAAAAATAACCAAATCACATTACACGTTCAAGCCTTATTAGCTTCTTGGAATGACTATTTGCGCAACATAGATGCGAAATCTCCTCTTTAGTTTCAACAAAAACGATTATTACATTTCTTAGAATATACTGAAAACTATGGAAAATCAAGCTTTGTTTCTATTGAAAGTGGGATATGAATGGTGGCAGCTAACATTTAAAGCCAAACTAAAATATAATAATAATAAAAATATAGCCGATATTTGGTCGAACTTCTTTTACAATTTGTAGTGTACACCTTGAATAAATAAAATATATTTTTAATGAATAAAGTTAACAAAAAAAAACTCTCAGTGATACTAAAAATGGTGTTATCATTTTTATATCTGACACCACAGATATTTTCATACAGGGGTGGATTTACCAGGGCGGCAAATTTTCAGAGGCGGAAAATTTCAAACAAAGTTCAAAATTAACCTTTTTCTCATTGCTTTTTTTCATACTTTCTTGCGCTTTTCTTCAGGGCGACTATCCATTATAACCAAGCATTACTTCCACAGTCATTGTTTGTTTTTTTTTTAAGTTGTGCATTCAAATTATTCGCTTCACACTGAACTAAAAACATGGAAAAATAAAGTTTAATCAAATTTTTTGTGCAGGTTGGGTATTTTATGTATGGTCCCGAAGAAAACGGAATAAGAAAGCGAAAATCTGCGTCAATTAACTTCGGTTCTCAAAAAAAAAAAACAAAAAGGTCGACAGATTATTTAGATTGAAAAGGGCGGCAATTTAGATAAATCGGGCCCTGCACAAATTAGTACATACATACATTGTGAATTCCATTATACGAGTAGTTGCTGACGCAGAAGAAGTGGCAGTTATTGGCACCAAAAAGAACAGCAGCAGCATTCCGGCCACGAGGGCAGTAGAGATTCTATTAATATACAAAAATGTGCATTAAGTTGGTATGCATTGAAAGTTAAACCGAATAAGTTAAAGTTATGCACAATTGTGTTTTTTTTTTGTTTGTTTGTTTGTTATAATATTACCAATCTACTTGTTATGGAAAATTCAAAATAACTTCTTTACGCCTTGCACATTCATAAAACATTTAATTGCACTTTTAATGTCAACTTTGAATTTACGATATTGCATTAAAAAAAAAAATGTATCGAATGTATGCATTTCCGTAGTTTTATTTTCGTAACAAAGATGCTGGTTTAATTATTTAATAATGCTGGTGCAATCTCGTTAATAATTTCAACGCAATTTTGAATGGAAAAAGTAATTAAAAAATGTTTCATCAACCAAAGTGGAAACACCCAAAAAATTAAACTTAACTCGTTTGTTCGTGTTATTATTAGGAAAGATTTGAATTATATAAATATATGTGTATGCACTTAGTTGTAAGCGTTGGCGTGTCAGGTTATTGCATCGGAGGGTGTGTGCTTTATAAACAAAATACCTACATATGTACATACTTAATAAACGGAGCGTGTTTTTAACATATATCGGGTATTTTTTAGTGGTATACAATTTCCTAGAGGGATAGCTGTCAGATCAGCTGTTAAAGCAAGCACATTTGTTTGACATTTATGTTCACTATACCGCATCCACTTTTATTAATCGAGGAAATTTACCTTCAAAATTCAAATTTGTGGTACTAATACCCAATGTATCCACCTTAACCTTAAAGTGCATATAAAAAAAAAACTCAGACCTACTGGACTACAAATTTCTGCAGCAAATATACTATTAATGGTGAGGATTTTCAATAAAATACCATGGTTACTCTTTTGCAAAAAAACAACATCTAATTTTGTTGTACTATGTTCATTTTTTTTTTTCTATAAAAAAATTTACCTTCTTCGAAAACTTTTGCTTTTTATGAAACAGAGAAAGTTAAGTAACCTTTAACTTGACATGTCTTTTGTTTTTATTTAAGTATAAAATTTCTCCTGGTATTAGCAAATTTTATGATCGACGTTTTTGATTTTATAAAAAATCTGTATTTGAAGATAAAGTTATGTGAAAAAATGGGGGCATTTCCACAAGTTTTAATCACGATATGTATGTACGTTTGTGTGATCAAAATATTTTTTGTATGGCAGTATATGTGTAACACTGGCAACAAAAACAATTATCAAAAATCAACTGGTTTTTTTACAACTACAAAACTAAATTTTTTTGGATTTAACGGGCTATAAAATTGCGTCCTTAGAAATTTTCTAAAAATATGTTCAACAAAGTTTGTTTCATAAATAAATCTGCAAAATACTAAGAAAAACTGACTCTTTACCCCATATTGTGAAAAAGGCTTGGTTTAGTTGCAGTTGAGAATTGTCAGAATCGGCAAAACCAAAGTAGCGGTACCTCTGAAGGCATCACCTTCGGTATTTAGTACACTGTGTGTTTAATACAAAAATAGTAAAATAAAAAACAAAACAAATAAAAGCAGAATAGCTAAAAATAGTCAAAATGTCGTTTCGGTACTTTTTTCCCATGACGTAAGTATATAGCACTTTCGAGCTCATCGACCGTCTTTATATAGAAATTCGAGATTTGCGACTTGTGATTTTTTTTTAGTTGTAAACTAGTGTAAATTCTTTGACGAATATTACTCAGAAATTACTCAAGAACTTATTCGTTGTCATGGATGTCAGTTAAAACCGTGTTCTAATCTAAACTAAACTGTCTGGGAAGTGTCTATCAAAATAGCGAAATTTTTTGCAAAGCGCGTCATTTTCTAGACGGCCGAAACCTGTACATATGTATGTACTTGCAAATGTGTGTTTAATAGCGAATAGAAATTAGCTCAATTTTATTACGACTTTTAAGGTAAGCAATAAACATTTTTGGGATTTGCAGTAAACGTGATATGCTAAACATTTGCATTAACTTCTACCTGGCTACATTTTTTATTTTTATTTTTTATTTTTTGTGTGTGTGCATATATGTACATATATTTTCGTATTCATATTTTAATACAATGCCATTATTAGATCCGATAATAGACGCCAACTAAGTGAGTAAGATGAGTCAATTTCACCAAATCAGCGGATAATTTTAATGGAGATTTAATTAAGTATGGCCAATCGAAAGGTCCAAACTGCTGATGACGACAAGTGGCAATAGATGAGGTAAATTGAGGTATATAAGAGTTGGTTTTTTCCCCATGACCTAAATAGAATTTACATGTGATATTCGGTCTATCGGCGTTGTACTAAATTTACGATGTTATCTTTGGTATTGGAGTTATTGTACAAATATCCTATCACTGTCTTGGTATTCCAATAGCAAAACAAAAACACTAAAAATTCAAATAAATGGTAAATATCCACAGTGATAACACTTCGTGTATTATCAGTGTCAGTATTTGGCGGCATCAGAAATTGTTAACCCTTTAATGTCTATTAAGTAATATAACTGAAAGAAGTTATGTTATGTCGGCTCAAGGTTGCACCACGGTAACCGTCTTCAGGTCAGCTATTAACAACAACAAAAACATTAAAAAAAACATACCTTCTTATACTTATATATTGAGTAAGTACATATATTTTGGAACATTATTTTTATATTTAGTGGGTTAAGCCTACAATGCCTATGATTATCATCGCGATAAATCGAATAAAGATGCATTTTAAGTAATTGAGATATAATTACGGTGACCATATTTACGTTATTCGAATTTAAGGCAAACCAAATATAGTTTCCTTTTGATTTATTTTCCTAATATTATCAACAAAATAGAAATAATACTTTATAGCTTATATTTAGTAATCGTATATAAAAAAAACTAACTAAATCAAGTTCAGCTTACCAATTTTTCATATCAAAATATCCCCATCTTCATTTAAAAATTGCTTAATTTGTAAACAGTCCTTTTCGAAATTTTATAAATTTTACAATTTTTGGTAATTTAACCAAAAAAGTTCTTCAATTCAACTTTTACCAGAACATTGTTGTTTTAGAATTGACAGGAAAGAAGTGATAACTCGAGTTAAGTTGTTTC
Organism: Anomoia purmunda; assembly: GCA_951828415.1. Lineage (NCBI taxonomy): Eukaryota > Metazoa > Arthropoda > Insecta > Diptera > Tephritidae > Anomoia > Anomoia purmunda. The sequence continues at coordinate 47,303,395 of OX639997.1, read as the reverse complement.
CATAGAGTTTATTCTACTGTGTAAAAATAACAGGGTAATTTTCTAGTATCGGAATGATCCCAAATGTTTAATTCTCCAAAATGAACCTCTAGTGAAATTTTCTGAAGCATAATATATTTTTAAACATTTTATTACTCTAACGACTTTCCTAATTTATTTTTTCATCTGTCTCTTGAATTAAGACTCAAATTTTTAATCCCCCGAAAACGGACCTCTAGAGAAATTTTCTGAATAATAAATTTTTTAAACATTTTATTCCTCTAATAGCTTTCCAAATTAATTTTTTCGGTGGTTTCTTGAAGCACCGTAATATGGGAGCTAGTGGTTGAAATGTTCTAAAATATTTCCCGTGAAATTTCACAATACCTTTCTTAAATTTTCATTTCGGTAAGACATATGTATATTAATAATTTTTCCCATTTTTTTGTAAACACCTTGCGTCGAGACACCACAGCTAAGTTAAACAAAAACAGCTGGGGTCTGACTCTTGGATAGATGTAATTTAAGAAAATACTAATAAAGAAAGCCATCTTCGGTTGACTCAAAATTATCACACAGTGTTATTTAGAAGAAAATTTTTAGTTAAAATCTGGGCCAAATATGTTGTTTAGGCTTGTATGTATAACAGAATTTCGCAAGTAATATTCCTGTAGAACATTGTAACCCATTAGGGCCAAATATGCTACGAAATTTTCCATCTCATTTGTCTCTGAGGTAATTTTCAGACAAAATCTACGTAAAATATGACACCGAGTTCTACAGGAAATAATAATAACAGATAATAGATAAACTCGAAATTTAAATGTTAGCGAAGGAATATAAAAAAATATTTTCTATTCTTAGTTAGTTATTTCATCCCCAATCATTTAATGCAAAATTCATCTGAGCGCATCCATAATGAAAATTTTTGAGGTAATATTTTTTTAGAATACTTTAGAGAGTAACAGTGACAAAGTGATTATTCTACCGAGGCAGTACTTGCACACTGACTTGAAATTATTCCGCACGCAATATAGCTGTTGCATTGTGTTAATAAAATAAATCACTTTTTATGACACTTTGATAACGAAAGTGCACCGCATTAGTCATGATTTAACTCTTTGCGCAGAGACAAGAGCAGCGTCACGTAAAATATGTTCGCTGTCAAAACACTGTCAAAGAATATAAACATTTAAATATGTGCATACGTATTATACATACAAATATATTTTAAGAACACTAAAATAAAAAAACGAAAAAGTAAGATTGTTTGACAGTTTCAAAATATTTTGCTTAGAGAGTTATTTTAAGGGTCATGTACATGTAGAACTAGAGGTTGTGGTAGATAGAAAGCTGGCTTCACTTTACGTGACAGTTTCGCTTTGACAACTAAGATGAATACATGCAATTATACCAAGAATGATAGAATACAAGATTGCGCTGATTGATCTGAAATTCGGGGAGTAACTTGGCCGTGACGTCACACCAGATTTACCACTGGAAAGAACGGAGAGGAAAATCTTTGGTATACATACATACATGTTAGAAAGAATCCACACGATTGCGAGAATGCATGCAAACACTGTTTTTGTAAACAAAATCTCTTGTGACGTAGAAAATCTGCCACAATTTTTAATTTGCGGCACCTTCTGTATTCTTGCTCCTCTTATATTATAGCAGTTGCCGTTTTTTTTTTTGTTTTTTTTTAATTAAAAGTAAACTAACCATTATTTGAAATCATTTTAAAACAATTCAAAATTTGTGTCGATTAAAGGAAAATTATAACAAAACTCCAAACCCAAAAAATGCAAAAATGTTGCCTTATAAAAATATTAAAAATGGTTAATGCAGAAAGAGAAACAGACTTCGCCGTTTTAAAAAATATTGATTTGCAAGAATTCTAAACCCTATATAGTAAAATACATGGAAAACTCTGAATGTCTTAAACGACTTCTTAACAATTTTTGATTTAAAAAAAAGGTGGTAGAGGTATGTTGTGGTTTTTTTTTTAATATAGAACACTCGAGATTTATGTCGAGAAATAAATTTTCTTGTTTTTATAACTCAACTATCGTCACTTGAAATGCAAAAGGCCGTAACTAACTAACAATAAGTTTAGAGTGAGTATTTTAGCTCACCTTTAAATCTAACTAATCAAGTTGTTTTTTTTTTTAATTTTTGTGTATAAACGATTTGGGTGGGGAGTGGGAACTCGTAATTCATTGAAATGCAGCATAATCAAAGAAAAATAGAGTTTTGGGTTTTTTTTGTTAGTTATACGGACTTTCTGCATTTTAACTGACGGTGTGACAAAAACACAAAGGAGTTCTTAGAATTGATTAATTTACTGTTGTTATATTTCACACAATTCAATGAGAAAGACAGAGCTCGAGTGCATTTTTGCATTGTTTTGTTTCTTTTTTCTTTTTTGTTTTGTAATCACGTTAATTGCGAGAAAGGTTCTATTCATGTAGAGGTACGTAAGATAGTTATGGATTTATATGCAACCCTTTGCGTTAAGATTTCGTACTTATGTAGGTACTTAACGGGCATATGTAAGTATGTACTCAGGTAGTTGCTAAAATGCTATAATAATTCTATTGTTTGCCAAAACTTACAGACTGCCTAGACGGCGAACTGCTTGACATCAAGACATGCTGTCCATCTTAGACGCTCACTTAGGGTACTCATAACTCATTTAAGAAGTTTATCTATAGCAAATATGGTTTGTTTTTTTTTTCTTTAGCTAAAGGAAGGGATTCTCGCTAATCACCGACCGGCCAGCGAGTAGGCTTGAGTGACGGCTGCAACAAAAGTTAGAGTTATATAAGTAATTGCATATACTTATAAAATATTGGAGTACACGCTCGTGAGTGTCATTTAAAAAATAAGAGCTACGATGTAGATGCATGCGTTTACATATAAACACACACACATACATACATACAAAGACGGCTGAAGATATACATATATCTATGCATATATGTACATACATATGTACTGTATGTATGTTTGTACAAGAGCTAGATGAAAGTGGAAAGTTTCCTTTAAACAACATCACACACTTCGCATCTAGCCAGTCTTATTTTGTGCACGCTGCTAACGCGACGATATTTCGGCAATACAAATTCAAAAAAAAAATCAATTTAAAAATTACCAGTGCATTTATAGACGATATCTCTGAGTTCAGTGTTAATATGCAGCTAAAAAGTAAGCAACGAAAGAAATTCGAAAAAAAAACAAACGAAAAGTTAAAAAAAGGATATGCAACTACTCGCCTTTAAACGAAATACTTTCCGTTTTTATAAAACCATTTTTCCAAAACAGAAGAAAAAAGTATAAACTATCAGTTCGGTCTATATAGTGACAGTTTTCTTAAATGCGGCATAAATTTAAAAAAAAAATTAAAATAAAAAACTATGACAAAATAATTCAGTCTTAATTGTGTACGAACGAATAAAAAGTTATTGACCAATGCGCAACTACAACTGTTGCGATTCGCATTAAGAAGCTCCATAAATAACTAGACGTATTTTAAGAGAATAGTATTTTGTATCCAAATTAAAAAAAATTAAACTACCCCTCACAGTTCAAATGTTATGCCTAGCAGGAGCAAGCAAATTCTCCAGTAGATTTTTATGAGGAGCGCTGTTCGTTTCTCACTTATTTAGTGATAACAAAGAAGTAACATTTAAACCTTGAAAGATTTCAATACCCTATTTGAACTGCAATTAAGAAAACGAATTACTTTCGCAGCTATATTTCTTAGTTTTCCGTTGTTGTTCCTTCCGGTAGAAATGAACTTCCAGCGCTTGTCACATTTATTTGGCTCGGAGACAAACCGGTTTCGGCATTTTACCATTTTTAGTGTCATGTTTCGTTCTCGCACCAAATTTGACAGGATATGGTGGAAATTTGTTACCAAACACATCGAAAAAAAAATGAAAGAAGCACAGAAGAGCACTGTCGTTATTTTATGCTGGGACCGAAAATAGTCGTTATTTTGATATTTTCGGATAAAAAAAAGTCAATGCGAAGAATTCGTTCCAAAAAAACACTTGAATATGTCGATCTAATTCTTATGCCATATAGATACTGAGCAAATCTGATCTTATTTTTATCTAGAAGATTTTTTGTTTTAAATCATTGCATAATCGATATTCTGTGATTTTTAATTTTTCAATCGATGGAATTTGATCGACATTTGATGATTTTTATTTTTTCGATCATTATTTTGTGTTATTATTTTTTTTATTGACGACCAAACACTTCTAGTTTTTTAACTCGATCAAATTACGATCAATTTTCTTAGTTTAATTTTTTTAATCAAATTTGATCAATATTTTATGCTTTTATTTTATTTTCTTGATCAAAAATAATCGTTGTTCCTGGATTTAAATTTTGCTGATCGTATTTGATCGGTATTTTGTGATTTTTGTTTTTGTTGCTTTTCTTGCAATTTCCGACAAATTTGTTTGCGTTTGTTATCATCGAAAAATGTTGAATCCTCCTTAGATAATGATTATTTTAGATCGAAAAAATAAAAATTTAAAAATAACGATTAAACTTGATCGAAAAATTATAAGCCACAAAATATCGATCAATCGTGATCGAAAAAAAAATCACGAAATATTGATCAGGTTTGATCGAGAAAAAAAGATAAAACGTGATCGAAAAAAAGATTACACAATAACGTCTTACTTAAATCAAGATTTTTTTTTACAAAAATTATAACCGTTACGGTCCGTGGTTTTATGAATTTCTCTGAATAGGGATTTTCACGATTTACAAGAAGTATAAAAAAATACAAAGTAACTTTTAACTGAATTTCACCGTTTTTCATGTTTTTTTTTAATATTGATTGAGGTTCTACAAAAACAGTGTCAGGCGGCAAGCAAGATATGTAGATTTGGATTATCTGCAATAAAAAAAACTATAAGATTTTATAATTGGATAGATAAATCTAGACATTAATCGAAGAGATAGACGAAATTTTAATTTTTCACAAAGTAAGTCCGAAAAGAAAAAGAAAATTCGTTAAATTATTTAAAATAATAAAAATAATTAGCCTAATTCTGAGCTCTTCGATCAATCCCATAATAAAGATATATGTACATATGTATATATATTTGACAATGTTGTATTAAAATTTCCGATCGATCAGTAGAGTCATTTTTTTTTTAGAAATTGTACATCTAACTCCGGATACAACTCTCTAGAATAGATAATGCAGACTAAGCAGCACTTCATTCAAGTTGTGATTTCAGCTATAAGTTCTCTTTACTTTAATTGCACTTGTGAATCAAGTGCGATGGTTTATATACATAAGCAACGATGATTTTTGTAGACAACTACTTTTACATTTTTTTTATATTTTATTTTATTGATAAGCATTTGATTATTGCCATAAGTGGATAGATAATTTCATATATATGTACATACATAAATATTTACGTACATAAACTAACTCCCAATTCTACAGAAACTAATTCTTTTCTCTATTTTTTCACTCTATTTACAGCACCGATTATCGGAACGAGACATATACAATGTTTCCTATGCTTTTGTTGTTTATCAATTAGCTATGCGTTACGGGTGAACCTTAGCGTGGGTATTGTTGCAATGACGGACCGAAATTCTACGAATAGCGATCTAAAGGTGAGTGTGGAATGCATTTCGGTCAAACCTCTTTACTAAATTTGATGTTTGTTTGTATATATGTATATTAGGGTGACCCAAAAATTTATAGACAGAAAAGTAAAGTCGAAATTTTAATGATCTTACCCTTAGGATTGTTCCATATCAAAAGAAACAACAACAATATCCCTATATTATTTTAAATCACTACACATTCAGAGTTCGGCCAAAGCGCTCAAAGTTTCCCATATATTTTATATGGCGAAAAAACAAATCTTCCTAGAAATAGTATAGCGCCCTTGAAAACCTATATTTTCCAAAGGCAAACTATGTTTTAGAAGACTTCAAAAAATAAAAGCTAATCATTGGTTTTTGTATTTTTTGTGGTTTTTGGTAAGCCTATACATTTCATAAAATTTCTAAGTAAAAAGGAGTATTGCTTTTTTTTATTATTTATTTAAAACAATCTTGGAGGGCGAGATATTAAAGATCTAATTTTACTTTTTTGGACCACTCTACTGTTCATATTGACGTTATCACATGAACTGAAAGCCCTCTGGTTACATACGTGGGTTGGCAGTCATCCAAAGAATTAAAATCCCGAGAATTAAAATCCAGAGAACTGCAGGACGACAGGTTTTGGGGTTATGTGGTCTTCCAAATTCTCGAATATCCAATCTTGCGTCTCCAGAGCCTTGTATGCAGGAACAGAGTCCTATTGGAGCACATTTGTTCTCTCGCCACTTACACTATTTATCCAGACTTTATCAACTTCTTCTTTTTAAACTTCGAGAAGCCGCATTTACCCGAAGTCTTTGATGAAAAATACGAGGTGGCATGAAATATTCTTCAATGCTAATAACTCTAAAACCGATAATAGTTTTCGAAAACCACCTATCATTCCTTCGTCCGTTTTTCATAACTAAAACATATCTGGGATATCAGAATGCCCGCATGAATCATTCTAGAGTTTTTGCTGGCAAATGTGTGTAGGTAAACTGCCGGCTTCTCGTCACCCAGGACTTGAATCGGATGTTTGTCTAGACAGCTCAACGAACTGCGGAGTTGAGTTGAAGATCTCTCCAAATACTCCAAATGAACTGTGAAGGGTTTTCATTAATTATTCCTCGGATTTGTTGGATAAACTCTGTGGCTGGAGCACTTAATCAAATTATTTATTTATCCGATTTTCTAAAGGCTTGCACTATATTGTTAAATGAAATTTAAAATATCAAATAGATCAGCAGGAAAGGGCACTGCAACGCTTTTTTCTACTCAAGCATCTTCGAATAATTAGCTTAGCCTGCGCGCTCAGTAGTTCGCTTATGCTCAGACTAGGTTCGGAAGCCAAATTCATAATATTGACGTCAATTCTAAGCAAACTGATGACCAAATATGCATTTGCTGATAGATTCCGCTGATACGTACTATGTATATTACGTTGTATGATTAAATGGTTATGGAAAATTATTTTCAAACTGAAGATAGTTCCATAATCTTGATCTTCTAGTCACCATGTTCTAGTGAAACAACCAGCGTGTACCGTGTTGTATAGTTTCGGTACTGGAGCATTTTCTTCCATGACCTAGCCAACGTAGCTGTTGAATCTTAGTTTGCTAAACTATGTCTAGGTCGCCAAAGCATCCATGCTTCTGCGCCATACAACAGCTCGGACATGATGAGAGACTTGGTTTTAGTTCATCGAGAGAGGCTCTTACTACTCAAACTCTACTCAGCCTACAGTAGCACGTATTGGCAAGAGAAACTCTTCTTTGGATTTCATGGCTGAGAATGTTATACATATGTTTAATGCTGGTTCCCAGATAAAAACATAGAATGAACTGACTCTTTATTTGCTGGCAGGAGGTACTTTGTTTGTACCTAAAGATGTTCCAAGAGTTTTTTAAATTTTTTTGTTTGAACTCCAAATAACTTTAGACACCTTCCACATGATGTTCTTAAATAAACATAGCTTACAAACTATTTTTCTTAACTGCCCTAAATTTTTTCAATTACTTACTCAATATAATTTTTCCTTACAGGTTTACGATTGGAATGAAGGTACTAAATCGTATGTCTTGAGCAGCTTTTTCTGGGGCTACATCATAACACAAATACCGGGTGGACATATTGCACAAAAGTATGGCGCCAAAATGCTTCTCTTGGTCGGCATCGTGCTCTGCTCTGTGTTAACGCTACTCACGCCTTTGGCTGTTGAATTCGGTGGTTGGAAATTGTTATTCGCCGTGCGAGTTGTGCAAGGTCTGCTGCAAGGTTCTGTGCATCCAGCGACGCATGCTATGTTGGCAAAATGGGCGCCTGTCGATGAACGTGGCGCACTTAGCACATTCTGTTATTCTGGCTCACAATTTGGCACTGTCGTCGTATTGGCTATAAGTGGTATAATTGCCGAATCACCACTCGGCTGGCCTGGCATTTTTTACATCTCCGGCAGTTTTGGCATTGTGTGGGGCATTTGTTGGTTCCTTTTCTCAGCGAGCACACCGGCGGAACATAAAACCATCTCACTGGAGGAACGTAAATACATAGAGAACTCTTTGGGACAAGTTGATTCGACACCGTGCACAGTGCCGTCCACACCGTGGCTGAAAATATTCACCTCATTGCCATTCCTCTCGCTAATTATCGTACACTGCACACACATGTGGGGTTTCTGGACGCTACTCACACAGATCCCCAACTACATGAAGAACATATTGGGCGTGGATATGAAGAATAGTGCACTGCTATCGTCGCTACCCTATGCCGTTATGTGCTTGCTGAGCTTCTTCTTCATCTATCTATCCAAGGTTTTGGCGCGTCGTGAGAATGTTTCGCTCTCGTTTAATCGGAAATTCTTCAATTCCATCGGTCATTGGATACCAATGATCTCACTAATCGCGCTTGGTTATGTAACGGAAGAGCATGCCATGCTAGCGGTAGTGCTGCTAACGCTCACTGTCGGCATTAGTGCGGCCACATATTTGGGCTTCCAAGTGAATCACATCGATCTGTCACCAAACTATGCGGGCACACTGATGGGCATCACCAATGGTTCAGCGAATGTGATGAGTGCGCTGGCACCGCTTGCGGTGGGACTTGTCGTTACCGATGTGGTAAGTTGTTAAAAACATAAACATTTTGCAGTTATGAAGAAAAATTTATCAATGAATTTTTTTTTTGTTTTCCTTTGCAGACAAATGTTGTGGAATGGCGTTATGTCTTCTTCATTGCGGCTGGTTTCTACTTCATCGGCAATTTGCTCTTTGTCATTCTGGGTAAAACTGAAGTGCAAAGTTGGAATTCAGCTGAAGATGCGCTGGCGAAGCGCTTAAATGTTGTGGATACTGAAACGCCAGCGCTGCTATTAAATGGCGATACGAAAAAGGGAACAATCATAACAAATGGCACGCAATAGATTAAAACACGCGGATCCTCCTCTGAGGGGTTCCGTTTTGGTTTTTGGGTTTTTTTGTTTTTTTTTTTTTGGTAGTCGTAGTTCATTAAGCGCACAGAAGACCTCTTAGTTGATAGGATTTAGGTTTATGTTAAGGTTCTAATGAATGATTCCTGTTGTGCAGGCAACGCGGCATTTTGTTGTTTTTGTTGCAATTGCATGCGTCCTGCTATAATGTAATTTACATAGATTTTTTAAGATATACTAAGTAAGAAAGTAAGTTTTTATTTTATAATAATAATTATAATAAAAAAAAAAAAAAAAAAACAGTTTGCGTTTGAGTGAGCAACGTTGACGAATGACTCTTTTTCGCCCTTGTTTTGTAAGTGGATGTAGGCAACCCAGTCACGAATGTTAAATGCTGCTTCCGGATTACAGCTTAATTAGTGTAATTTTGTTAAACTTTTTTGTGCGTTTTTTACATATACCTATACATCTACTATGTAAGTCACAGATGAGCTTCCGCCGTTGCCAACGCATGGAGAAAAAAAGGCAAACAAAAAAGTCATAAATATGTAAGCATATAGTACATAAATAAATAAACATACTCTCGATATTATATTTTTAATGCAAAAAAAAAAAACTAGTTAAGGAAAACAAAACATACAATATGTACATATTTTTAATGAAACTAAAATACTTGAAAGTAAATAATTTATAAACAAAAAACAAAATGTAAATTAAACTGTACACAGTATTTAAAAATACACTGAATGTAGTAATTTGAATTTATTTGTGAAAATTCATCGAACAAATTGGCGAATGTTGATGAAAGTGTGGAATGAGAGAGAAAGTTGTTGCTAAGCATAGATAGATGATATGTAGAGATGATAATAATACTGTTTATATATTTACAACTCAAAACTATTTAATGGCAATAATAAAAGCAAAATTACATAACTGAATATGGAAAGAATGCAATTATTGTACAGTTGAATCTAATTATTGATTGATATGTTTTTTTGAAAAGCGAAAAACACGCTACCATTTCTTTTTTTTTTTGCAACACATTCGGCGCCTGTACTCCCCCTGTCTTATGAAAATGAAAATGCGCCAATACAATGCACTTGAAATCGTGAAACATTTCACTTTGTTATTATTAGCAATATTTAGTGTTTTTTTTTTATATATACATATTTATGTGATAAGAACCTTTAATCAAGTGCCACACGTGTGACGTGCGCTTACTATTCGTAAACAACTCACTAGAGTCTCTAGAGATAACCGGGATACTGCCGAGCAAGTGTGCAAGTAGGTGCATGCATGGTGCTAATTTCGGCCAGTTTTAGACTAGACTGTAGCATGCAAAATATATGTACATACATATGTACTATGTAAATTTTTCAATTCGTTTTAGTTTTAATATTAAAAGACGCAATGTTATTTTCTTTTTTATAATTGATATACAAAAAAAAAAATTATACGCAAGTACTTTAAAACAAAAAAAAAAAAAACAAAGAATTTGGCATTATACTATATTAAAAAATTATGAAAATATAAATAAAAAATAATTCAACTGCATTGGCATTAAAACAAAAGCAGAAGTAATAAAACATAAATTAAAGGAAAATAGAAAAACTTGTATTTTTTAATACTTTGGGAAATATTAGAACTACGGCTTCGATTTTTCGTACAAACCATTTTGCATATAAATAAAAAAAAAAAACGGGCTTTGTCGGCCTATTTTAACACCCACCTCCCATATGTACATATATGTACATATACCAAATCTTAAAAATGTCATAAGCCTCGTACCAATTAACATACAATAGGCTCTGAATAATATTAGCACACCAAAATCGTGCACTTTTTTAACCCATTAATTGTCAAAATAAAATTGATACATTTAAATGTGTGAAGAAGAAAAAAACTATGAACAAAAAATTTGCCAGCATTTTAAAGGTACATTGTCCATTTACGGGTGATAATTTTTAAAACACGAGTGCACAGGATTTTCTTGCTTTGGAAGCTTTTCGGGTACGTGGTCGTTGCCATCGGGTTGCAGCCACTTTACAAATACTGTGTACGCCGATTCTATGCAATGAAATAGACTAATCCATATCATCAACTCCACCAACACGGGCTTATTATAATTCTAGAATAATTCTTCTTACAATTCCTACTGGCTGGTAAGAATCCTAATTTGTTGCCATTGTGCAAATGCTGTTGTTGTCCTTCCATCGAACTAGTAATACTTCATTTTTTTATCGAGTCTGCATTCAAACTCACTTCTTGATTTTTTCTTCATCTCCTTAGCATTCACCAATGGATATTTCTTAGAGCGGTTTTCACGAACGGTGTCTGAAGCTCGATATCCTAATTGCCTCATGTCGTCTAGCAAACGAGGAATGCGCTGCGACCTAATTTTTGTACCCCAAACGTACGGGGTTTCCTCTAAAAAGTTGTTTTGCCGAAAGATGAGCGTAAATACTGCACCATGGATTCGTCCATGGAAATATTTTCGTATTACTAGATATAGCGTTTGACACTATATGAACTCTAATATTCTCATCTAATGATCAATACATAGGTTATGTAGGTATTTTATGGAATTTGGAGCACACTTATGTCAAACTGGCGTGTTTGATATTTGTGGTACCCTGGGTTTGATTCGGGCTTGCTTTCTGAATCTGAAAGAACATCAACAACGCGAGCAAATATCTCAATATTTCCAGGAACAATCCGCATTACAGCCCAGTAGTACCAGGGTCGCCGAGAGGAAATCCGGGCCCAGGAGTAAAAAGGTGTGCCCCTTTCTAAATAAAAGTTTCGAATACTTCAACAATTTCATCAATTATCTTTCTATGATTTTTTGCCTATATGTATGTAGATCTGTTTATTTTTTTTTACATATTTAAGTTCGGTGTTTTAGTGCATTTGAGTAAAATTCATTAAAATCGTGTTTTGTAGTGAAATTCTTCTAGAAAGTTGTGGTACATATGTATACACTAGGTGGCGCTCTCGTACATTTTTGCTACTTTTTATGCTTTTTACTTTTCACTGTTTTTAATTCACTTTTGCTATCAATTACAATATATTAAGAAGCTTAATGTAATAAAAACCATTTTATTATATTTGTTATGGAACAGAGCATTATCATGAGAAAAAATGTGTATGCTAAATGTTCTAGAAGTAAATAGCATTGTTAAACGGAAAAATATTTTTTTAAATTAAAATAATAATGTTTTTATTAGGAAATATGGTCAAATTTAAATAAAATTAAAAGCTGCATTTTTGCGGTTTTTTGAACCTGTAAATTTACATCGTCGCTGCTTTTATCGTCACTCAACGTGTGAATACCCATTTACGGTGTACCTAGGATGATAAGGTATGTTCGACTAGAGTACTCCAGTGCAGAAAAAAGTTTTCGTTTAATTTTTTTTTCTTGTACTAAACTATTCTGAACTTCGTTTTTTTTGGGTCTGCGCCAAGTCACTCCAGCTTCTTAACTGGTGTAAGTTAGTTGAGCACAAAAACATGGCTGTTGGCCAGTTGGACTAGGGGAAGTACATGAGAAAAACTAAATAAATGAAAACAAAAAAGAATTTTCTTCGCCGAATGGAATATTTTATTCATCATTGAGTGATATCGATAAACTACATCGTTTTAGTTCTTTGAGGGGTTTACGCTGAGCTGCTTTGAGATCTGTTCGATATTGTTCTGTCCTGCACAATAGAAGAATGAATAACTTCCAATATTTCGGTGTGAAACTTGTTTTAATTATGCAAGTAAATCTATGCTTTCTCTAGTTTTATCGAAAACTTATCAAAGAACAAATTTACATAAACGAAATAATAATTTAAATGGGGCAAATAGATGATTGAATTTAATATACACTTCTCTATATGAAGTAAGATTTTTGGCTCATAATCATGGCGTTGAGATAGCGTGTACTTTTCTTAGAATAGTAGTAAAAAGATGAAGGGGGCTTTTTATGTACATAATAGTTAAAATCTATTATTACTGTCAAACAATAATTTTGCTTGGTGGTTAAAAATGGACAAAGTAAGTAATTTGAATATAAATTATTTAAAACTTGTTCGACCAATGTATATTTTCTGTACTTACTTACGTATGTATGTCGAACAAGAAACGTAAGCAAATTGGAGTACCCGAGAAAAGCACTTTTCCCGTACACAAACATATAATTAAAAGTAAATCTATTTAAAATTTGCATTTAGTTTATCAAAATTTAAAATTATTATCAAAAGAGTAGCATTGTATAGCCTGTTGTCTCTTTTGCCGAAATCGAAAAGTTAAAATTTACGTATAATGTCATCAATATCTTCAAAGTAGGACAAATTCAATCTGCGGTTAATCAAAATCACAACTGAAACGCTCCGAACACATAGTAATAGAAATTTCGTTTAATTTGACAGATTTAGTAACAGTTTCAGTGAAAGATTTTCGTTACTCTAGCTTTAGCGCTAGATCTAAGTAAAAACCCCGAATAGGATAAAGTATACTTTAAAATAAAGCATGCTCTAACTAATTTAGCGCCAGCTCAAATTGACTATGATTATCACCTTTGATTTTAACGTGTATTTTATCCATCATTGGGAACTAACGGTTATACTAGCCGAAAAATTAACTCAAATTATTGGGCAATTTGATGGTTATTTTTGTATGTTCATCGGGCATCAACTGAACACTCTTCTTCTTCGGTTTTTTTGCATTTCTGAAAATTAATGCACATGATTCTTTATTTTCTTGTAATACGCATTCACTTTGTCCGTTGTTGGGCTTCACTGCTAACATTAAACTCAAATGTTCTTTTATGGATTCGTAAGTACGGAAGCATATACAGTATGAATTGCTTTTTTCTCTTCGTTCGCAGGAATGTGTGAATGTACAATCGATATATTATTTTCGATATGGTCAGGCATTTTTTGTAGGGTTCCTACTTCTCGTAGAGCATGATTTATTACAAGGAACATAGAACTACCAGGCCAACTTTGTTCACTAATTCAGTGTAGCTATCGAGCTATCGAAATATCGCTGAATGCTTATTGGGTATTTAGCAAAATGTGGCAACGCTGTACTCATTAACTTGTGTCAGCTGTTTTTCAACTTGCTTGCTTTGACGCCTCCGTATTCTTATCTTATCTTATTTAAAACATTCGCTATGTTTTTAACATTAGTTCTTCGTTGACACATTTGTGAACGTATACAATAATTTAAGACAGTGTGGAGTTGTAGTTGTAGTATTTGAAAAAGTGTAAACGCATCGCTCGTATATCAGCGTACATATGGAAATTTATGTTTGGCTACAAATATATTAAAATTTATCGGCTTTACCATACGCCATATGAATTTGCAGAAACAGCATAAATTAAGTGCTAAAATTTTGGTTGCCCCAGCATCAGGTGGGCGTATGGTATACTAAGTAGTAGGTGTTGTGAATGCGCAAATTCGAAACATTAGAAAAATGGCTTTCTGGTGTGATTGCTTCAATGGTGGTTACCAGCAAATTGATGCGGCTAGGCAAGGTGGGGTTTATCAAAGTTTTATTCGTACCAGCGTGGAAAATTAATATTGAAATTTATATATTTCTTTCAACCTTGTCAACTAGGATCACGCGTTGGCATTCGGCATCTGCAATGTTTCCTAGCTTTTTGCGGTTTAGCTGTAGCTTACGCTTTGCGTGTAAATCTTTCTGTGGCAATTGTGGCAATGACTGATAAAAATGCCACAAATCCTAATTTTGAAGTGAGTATATTTTGAAGCTGTTCTAATTTCTTTGTACACACGTACATATGTATGTATGTGAGCAAGTGTGTTGCAATTGGTAATCTTCGAATAGAGGTGCTAATGGCGTTGCACATCAAACTGCTGAGGCTAAAGTAACACCTACTTTTCAATTATTTTGTTGTTTCTATTTTTCCATAAAACATGCGTCATCGCTGGTCGACCAACGCCAGTAAAATAATGCATATATGTATGTACATACATACATATATTGAATGCAAGTTTTTAGTCAAATTTCTAGTTTTCACTGTATCGACAAACTGTAGAAAATGTATGGTAACATCGATAATAAATTTCTTTCAATAAAATACAATAACCACTTCGCAATGCATTGCACCGTTTACATTTTCATATGTATGTATGTATGTACATCTGTGTGCACCTAAATTCTAGATAAATTACACTATTCAATCACATATTAATTGCCCCCAAAGCGTAAATTCTCGTATCTGTATTTTGTATATATGTATGTATGTATATCTGTATGTATGTATGTACATATTTTCGAAACCACATAACTTATATCTTTATCTTAATTTGCGTTTCTTGTAGGAATACGATTGGGATGAAAGCATAAAGTCTTATCTTCTTAGCAGTTTCTTTTGGGGTTATGTAGTAACTCAAGTGCCTGGAGGCTACCTCGCTCATCACTATGGTGCAAAATATACGTTCTTCTTTGGTGTACTAATTTGTTCATGTCTAGCTATTTTAACACCCCTGTGTGCTGAAATAGGCGGTTGGACTTTAGTATTAGCATTGCGTGCAGCACAAGGCTTATCGCAAGGCGTGATTTTCCCATCGACGCATACATTCCTCTCAAAATGGGCACCTGCTGAGGAGCGCGCACGTCTAGTTAGCTACAGTTATTCTGGCACATCATTTGGCACAGTTATAATGCTTTCCGTAAGTGGTTACATAGCCTCATCGTGGCTTGGTTGGCCTGGCATATTTTATATCTCCGGCATTGTTGGCATTTTATGGTCATTTGTTTGGTTCTACTACAGCGCTAGCACACCAGCTGAATATCCATCGATTAGCATAGCCGAGTTACGTTACATCGAATCGTCAGGACAAACACGTCGTTCATCCGATGATGGACACAGTTCTAGTGAAACGCAAACACAAGCACACAAAGTGCCGTGGTCAAAAATGTTCACTTCCCCACCATTTCTCACACTGATTTTCGTACATTCGGCGAATAATTGGGGTTTCTGGACTTTACTTACCGAAATACCAACGTACATGAAGAATATACTTGGTGTGGATATACGCAACAATGGCCCACTCTCAGCACTACCATACTTAACGATGTGCCTGCTATCATACGTATTCATCTTCTTGGGAGATATACTAAATGCGCGCATTACAATGCGTTTATGGGTATCACGCAAATTCTTCAATACAATCGGTCAGTGGGTGCCAATGGTGGCACTGATTGGTTTAGGTTACATCAATGCTGGTGGCAGTTTTAAATTGGCTGTTGCTTTATTGACTATAGCAGTGGGTGCAAATGCGGCCACTTATCTAGGTTTGCAAGTAAATCACATTGATCTGGCACCAAATTTTGCCGGTACAATGATGGGCATTACGAATTGTGCGGCGACTGTGATGGGCATAATTGCACCGCTCACAGTGGGGCTGATTGTAACAGATGAGGTAAGTCGAAACATATGCATCATAGCTTTATATGATTGAGTGTATATAATATACATATGTATGTACATACATATATAACAATTGTAACTTTTTAGAAAAATCCCGCACAATGGCGTATTGTGTTCTATGTGAGTGCAATTTTCTACTTTGTGGGTAATCTGTTCTTCCTTGTCTTCGGACGTACCAGTCAGCAAAAATGGAATTTACCAGAAACACCCACAACAAATATTCACAGCGGTAGCAATAGAACGGATGATACACAAAATCTAACCGACGACGAGAATGCGCCGCTAAACAGCAGTATTGCACCATAATGCGTTTTTTTTTGCGTTATATTTTTGGATTTCACAAATAATTTTTTTTAGCTAGACAATTAAATATTTAAACTATTTTTTTTTATTTGTGCTGCTTTATTATGATCTGACATAGATTTTAATTGTAATAACTAAAAAAAAGTGCGCACAACATTCGCGATAAGAATATAATTTAAACAATCTACATAGGTGCATACAAAATTATACACTAATATATATATTTTTAAATATATCTGAATATATAAAAGGGTAATAGTTTTGTGTTGTGTTCAGTTAGCAGAAACCCCCACGACAGTCGGGTGAACGCACGGAAACTACCCGGATTTAAGTTCAGCAACATTTCCCAAAAGTTTATAATGAATGTGTTATGCTTCTACAATAACAACAACAACAACCTGCTCGTTTTTTGCGTTGTGTAAATAATTCTGAGCGGTACAATAAACAAATGTTTTACTATACCTATTTTATATATTTTTTAAATAGATTTTAAGCTTAAAATGTGTATTATTTGTCACTCTTGAAATAAACTCTTCACTCTCTAGAGCTGCAAGCTTCCTTCGAAGTCAAGGCAGTGAGTTTTTAAACCTAAATATTTGTATATACCCAAATATTTGTATTTATTTAAGTGTTCCTTGCCTATATTTGTGCGGAGCTATAATTCGAATTGCGTTTGCTTAGCTGTATATTAAATATCAAATATAACACAGTACTATGTATATGTACATATGTATTCAAATACAATGTATGTATGTATGTATATATGTACATAGTAAAGCATGAAAAAACATAAAAAACAATTCTTTATGTCAATGTAATATTGTGTCTTCGGTGATCAATAAATGTTATATACTTGCAATGGAAACAATAACTATATTTAGAACGATGTTTATTTTAATTTGCACACACACAAAAAAAACAGTCACAACAGGTCAGTACAGTTTTGGGCACCAACCAAGGCGAATTCATACTAGGTAATGTTGGGTGCACAACAACAAAAATGTACACTAACAAATTATACACACAATGACAGAGAGAATCAGTGATAATTACAAAAATCACGTATATAGTTTTGACATTCAGCCCAGCAAGCGAATTCACTCAGCAGCTTACTCAACACCACCTTATATGAATTCGCCTTGAGCACCAACAAATATTAAATAAATAATTTGGCTTTAGATTAGACGTCTAATTGCCTCTAGTTTTTGAAAAATTGAAAGTCAAAGTGGATCCATAGAAGATGATAGCAAGATAACCAAGGCGAATACGCTGTGTATTTTGTTTGTGTAATTTTGCGTGTGAAATATCGAAAAGTGAATTCGCCTAGTGTTGCTCATGCAATTTGTTTGTGTAAACAAAACAATCCAGCGAATTTAGAAAGAAGGACAAGCATTCAGCTCATGGGATGCTATAACCTTGCATGGATTCGCCTTGATTGAAGGTGTCAAAAATTTAATTTTTAAATTTTTTCGACGCCTATGTGGCACGGAATAAAACCATAAGCTTTAATATACATACATATATTCGCATTTTAGTCCAATGAGTAAA
This sequence comes from Anomoia purmunda, assembly GCA_951828415.1. NCBI lineage: Eukaryota > Metazoa > Arthropoda > Insecta > Diptera > Tephritidae > Anomoia > Anomoia purmunda. The sequence continues at coordinate 47,285,059 of OX639997.1, read as the reverse complement.
TAATGAGAAAATGAAGTTTTGTTCGAGGCACAGTAATTGCCAAAATATTGCTGGACTGCTATTTTCAGCAATATTTTTCCAGCTACACTGTAGATACTATCACCAAGTAAATAAAAAGAATTTACATATTTATTTTAAGGGAATTCACTATTAAATTCAAATATTCTAACTTGAGCAAAACTGAACCTCGTTTTCCGATTGTTAATTTGTCGCTTTGAAATAATAATTTTTTGAAATTTCTTTTTTTCAGTAAAAAATTATAATTTTTTCATGAGTTTATTTCTCTGATCATGTATTATCAAATGGTTTGTAATTTTTGAAAGCATATAGCATACAGCGAAAAAAAAATTTACCACAAAACAACTGTTAGAAAAGTGGTGTAGAATTTTGAGATTTTCGATCTGCCAACGAAACAAAAAAAAAACGAATTTTTATTTCTGAGAAATAAAATAACGCGCATCAAAAAATATAACTCAAAAAAAAAAAAAGAATGATTATTTTTCAGGGAAAAAATAAAAGTAAAAAATAAAAAGAAATATTTCTGATCGAGAACTCAAAATATACATCATTGGAGAGCGGAAAACTAACAATCGAAAAACATATGTAATTTTCATTTCAGAACAAAAACATAAAACTCATATATCATAAAACCTTAAAACAACAAATTAATGAAATAAAATAATAATTTCGCTTCCTCGTTAGAAGAAATAAATTTTGAAACAGCATTTGCATGGAACGATATTTTTCATTATGAAAACTTAAACGAGCTTTATTTATTTGAAACAAAAAATAAAATAAATTCGGGTGCTCTTTTGCCTTTTTTGCTTTTTACATTTTTTTCCTCTTATTGAATTCTTCGTCTCAATTTTTAGCGGTTTTGCTGCACGATTTAGTAAATTTATAGAGTTCTTTGATTTATTTTTTTATATTAAAGCCGTTATATGAGATCTCCGCGTGTTTTGTTGTTGCATTTCGCTAATCAGAAATATCATGCATAAAACGAGTTCACATATAATTTCTGCACTCAGACTTCTATTGTTAGTAGAATTCAGCGATCATTTCATTTCTAAATGTTTTAACCTTGTAACTCGCTGGAACACATTCGTTACACCTTTACCACAAAGGTCGAAACTATATCAGTTTCTATTTTTTGGATATGATCATAAGTGACTTCTTAGGGAAAAGAAGAAAATGTTGGCATTCTCCTTATTGTATTTTGATCCTTTTTTTCATTCCCACCTTGATTTATTTCAAGATAACCAGGGCGCTGTGTCAAATGAAAATAGCGAGAAGTTTAAAGATGAAATCGCACTAATCGAAAAAGATAGAAGGAAACCCGAACAAAACTTATACCGAGGAAAAATCACAACTATGTACATATCAGCGATGATGTAAATATTCTAGAACTCACTAAAAATATTTTAATTTTATATATAAACTATTTAGATTTAGCTTTTCATTTACAATTTTATTAACATTTTATAACTTCTAATTGAATATCCATTTATTATGTATCGTTTGTATTTGGTATTCATTAATATTTATTAAACATAATTTAGTTAAATAATAAAATACAAATTATATGTGGAACAAAATGAATTGCGTTCCATACAAATCGATACACCCTAGTGTTCATAGGTTTAAGGGTCCGCATCTATCTACATATATGTGAAATGTGTAAATATTCGCTTGAACTAAGCTTTCTTACACGATTATCTTAACTCGTAATTGAAATATTCTTGGAACATTTTAACCCTCAAAACTTCAATATAATTCCTTTGAGAAGTTGTCAAAAATGGTAATTTAAGTAGAAGGTAGAGGGTATAGAAATCTGAGGACAGAAATTTAGTTTGAAGCTGTTTTACCGCTCTATGCTGATACACTGAAAAAGCTCACCAACCTGACAGTAGTCAGGTATACTGCGCCTAAAACTATGTCGCAGAATATAATGTTGGTGTCACGTATGTAGTAGGACATAACAACTACAACGACTTTTGTCATTATTAGAGCCCTGAACTCCATTTTTGTCGTATAGTTTTAGGCGCAGCAAGTCTGACAATTGTCAGGTTGGTGAGTTTCGTCAGCATGTTTTGTCAGACCCCTGGACTAGTACTGTTTGAGATAAAGTTGGTCTGGGGGACCTCTTTCTCTCCTTTCATAATTATTAACATTTTTTCGTGTTGAGCAACATTTTTTGTAAAATGCTTGAGCAGCGCTATTGAACGAAGAGCTGGTGACAAATTTCAGTAAGCGTTTCAAATAAAATAATAATTTATAGGTTATTTATAATAAGTTTATTAGATTTTAAGTATATTACAGACTTATGACTACTTAATTCTGAAATAATTACAATGTACATATTAAAATTTTAAGTGTGGTTTTCAGAAATACATAAAAAATTGTATATAAATCGTTTCGTTTGATTATGAGTATTAGTTATGAAGATGTTCAATTACAGTTGTTAAAATACATATTTTTTTTATTAAATTCAAAACTAATAATAATAATTAAATTAATAGAAACAAAAATATACTGGACGCGTCACAGGTTTTTGTATTCTCAGATTCTTCAACTAAACTAGATTTTCAGTAAAGCTAAGTAATTACATTAAAGTCATACATATGTATATGTATTTATGTATGTATGTGGGTGTGTATGTTTGTATGGTTATAGACAGTGCGCACTATAGGTGAGAAAAAATTCAGAAAAAAATATGTATACTTTCTAAAGAACTACAGAAGATCGTAAGTATAAGTAAATTAAACAGTGGCATTCTGCACACAATAATCACTTGACTATAATGTAGGTATGTAAGTTATATACTTTAATTACAGATTGTGTAGCTATTTAAATGATCAATCAATTCTCCTCTTCTCTCTTCTTTACATTATCACAATCTTCTCTCTTACCATGAACTTGGATAATTGAATATGATTTTATTTATACGAGTATAGTATATGTACTATATCCTCTCAACAATTTCTACGAGTATTCGGAAACCGAATTAATTTCTCCAACTTCGCTGCGCAGTAAATCACGAAATGTACAAATATAAAAATTCTTAAGCTTATACCAATATTAAACCCGTTCCATTAATGCAATTTATGATTCGTTGGCAGATCTTCAGACCGTATACAACGACCTCGATAACAAATTTCCGTTTCGGATGATACCTTCGTTGATGTGGACGTCGCGTACACTACTTGATCCATTAAATTCTTTCGTAATGGTTCCTTAGATTCGGTTTTTCCATCTGTCGCCGATAGCGTCAGCTCCGTAGGCGCTGAGGGCACATCGGCGGCGACATTCATCGCTTGTGTGGTCGTATCCGGTTTTGTTCGCTTGATATTCATGTATTCTTGTCGCCTCTTGCCAACCGCAGCCAAGGCAGCAGTCACTGCATGATCTTCCGACTCATCGATGGCAAATAAATCATGAAGTTGTTTCTTGACTTCAGAGAATATGCTCGGCTGTGATTCGAGATCATCGATAGTTTCGTCCATGCGTCGGGTAGCGCTCTCTGCTGTGGCGCTTTCGGCTTCATTTTCCATTGGCGCGATTGTTGTTTTGTCCACCACATCATCCATAGCTAGTGTCGTGGCATAGGAGGTGACTTCCAGTTGATCCGGTGTTGTCGGCTCATTGTTGGGTGTTGTGCTCAGCGGACTGGCCGTTGTTGTCAGCGTCGTTACTGAGGTTTTGCCAATCGATGCGGGTGTGAGTGGCGTAGTCGTTTTAAGTTCACTTACTATTTCATCTGTAGACTTTTCCTTACCGTATAGCGAATTCAAGAGCTGGGGACCAAGACCTTGCGACTCAGCTGTCTCAAAGCTTTCGTTGTTTTGTGCTGTTGGCAATTTGAGTTTCTTGAATTTGTTGCGTCTGTTGATGCGATTAAATATTTTAGTCTTTTGTGATTCAAAGAATGTGCCATCTGTAGTGCGCATGGTGGTTTCCTCAACTGATTCGAGTGGGTTTTCTTCGGGCGCTTTACCCATGACTTCTTCTAAAAGCTCGGCAAAGGATTTCTCTGGCCTAAAGCAATGACGTTGGAAAAATAATGCAGTAAAATCTTGTAATTCTACAAATATTAAGATTATTATTTACTTACTTCAAATTTGGCGCCTTAAGCGTCGGCTTTGCTTCACTAAAACTTGCAGAGACGTTCACTTCGAAATTATCCTGCATTTTATCCACTTCCGGTCCGATTGTTACAATTTCGGGTTCTTCTTCGAATTTATGCTCAATCTCTTTGGGCTGCTCTTTGGGGTTTGATGGTTTGAAATGTTGATTGGTACCCAACTTCAATGATGGCGACCATTGCGACTCTTGGCCATCCAACTGGAAGGTGGGTCGTTGACGACGTCTTTGTGGTTGAGTAGCCTTTTTAAACCAAAAAAAGTAGGTAATTAAATGATTGTTTTCAACATTTTATAAGTCAAGTCTTACGTCATTTTCGTACAAGTCATGATTAAAGCGATTTATTTTGCGGAAGTTATTCTTTGGTTCTTCAACTTCGGCTTCCTCCTCAGCGATTGGCGTTGATGTGGGAGGAGTTTGAGGGCGACGTGTACGCGCACGTACCTTAATTACCTTACGCGGTGGTACCCGTGGGCGCTGCTGTGAAAGAAATGCAGGTGTAAAAAATACATTTGCTCTTTATTATCTAACTTTTTCCGTCTGAATACTCACAGAAGATTTTGTCTCTGTTTCCGGTGCCGTTGTAGTTGGTGGTTCGGTAGTCGTGGTGCGCAAGCGAGGATAGTTCCTGTGTATGAATGGTGAACGTCTTGTCGTTACTTGTGGTTCTTCAGTTGTGGTTGTTGTGGTGGTAGGTGTAGTGCTTGGTAAAGTGGTGAAGACTGGACTAATCTCATTGCGGATAATCGGCTCTGTTGGCCCCAAATCTTCCTGATTCGGGAAATATCCAGGTCCGAAATTATCCTTTGTATATTGGCTGTATTGCTGAGCAATTTGCATTGGTTCCAACATGCCGGCTGGGAAAGTCTGTTCATTCGTCTCCACGGTGTTACTGGGCGTGACGGTGTAAACTTGTTGTGTCTCGGATGTTGGTGTCTCGGAGCCAGTGTTTGTAGCGTAAGAGCTGGGTATCGCAGTGGGACTTGATGAGGTGCGTGATGACAGTGGTTTAATTATTGGGTAGTTTTGTTTCAACACATCACGTTGGTATTCCAAATCTTCATCTTTTCCGGACTCACCGTACTTCTTACGGTGTTTAGTGCGCAATGACTGGCGTTCCTCTGGTGTCGGTTGGTAGCGGATACGATTGGGATTACGTATAAGTGGATTACGTGCTGCAGACGACGGGCGGCGTGTAGTAGAAGTGGCTTCTTCTTCAGTATCAGGAGCTGCAGTGCTGGCTGTAGCGCGGGACCCAAATGGACGGCGCACGCGTTGTGCAGGACGACGTGTAGATGTTTCCGATTCAGAATAGGATACAGAGGATGTAACCTTCGACACAGCTGGTTTGCGCACACGGTTTATCGGGCGTCGTGTTGGACGTATTGGCGCTTCGTTTTCGAGCTGGCTCGGTGTGGTGGTAGTGAGTTCTCCAATAACGTTTTGCTTATCTTTTTCTTGTAAATTGTTTACAAGCCCAGGCAGATTTGGTGTGAGTGCGGGTAGCTCCGAAGGTACATGATATGGATTAGGGTCATATTCTACGGTACTATCGGGGATCTCATTTTGATTGTATGAAGGCCTATGGTTTGAAGGCTGCTTACGATGAGGTTTCAATTCGGTCAGTATACTCTTATCCTCTTGGAGCTCCGTGAAAGTTGCCTGCTGTCCTCCACTATATGTATCGCCCGGTGCAGTAGTTGCCGCTGGTTGAGTAGGCGAATAGAAAGTTATTCGTTGCTTAGTAGTTGATGTGGTCTTATGGGTCGTTGCTGGTGAGTTAATGTCACGTTCATATTCCAAATCCACAGGCGTATATTGAACCTGTTCGAAGGGAGGATTAGTGGGGTTTACGATTTGTGGTCGATTACGGAAAGCATCTTGTTGACGGTAATATTGTTTCATGCGGTATTCTTCCTCGGCTGTGGTGCTGGTTGGCGGACGAGCAGTGAAACGCGGTACTTGCTCCTCAACTGCTTCTTTTGGTATAGTATCAAAAGAGTAGAGGGGACCGTTAGCATTTTGGAACTCCACCTGTCCATTAGGATTGAATGTGTAGAATGTCTGTGTTGGTGCGGCTGTTGTCGAAGTAGTGCTAGTTGTTGTGGTAGTCGTGCTAGTCGAAGAAGAAGTGAGGGGTGCTGGACGATTTATTTGAATTTTATAGATATCATCGTTAATTATTTGATTTGGCGCTGGTTGAAACTGAGCATATGGATTATTGATGGTTTGCGTAAAAGCAGGTTGCTCGATTGGTTGTTGTTGTACATTTTGTGGACGCTTCTTTTTGGGGCGATCTTGTTTGGTGACCTTTGGCGAGCTCACTTCATGGATGGCATCTTGATTGTAGTAGTAGTTGAACTTGTTGCCGCGTGTAGGTGCCAATGTGGCCCGTTGAGTGGTGACTTCAAACTGATCTCGATTCTTGTGCACAGGCTCATTTAGTGCAACTGCTGGATAGTAGTCTTTTGTAGCAGATGGCTGTTTCACACGCTGCGGACGTACACGCTTTGTGGGCTGCGGTGGCTGATACTGATTGATATCATTCTGACTGTACACAACACTTGGCTTAGCCGGTTGGCTAATAATCTCTTGCGGAGCGCTATTGCCACTCTTACCGAGATTTATTACTATAGATCCAACATGTGGTTCGGGTAATAGAATCTTATTGAAGCCATTTGGCGTGCGGTAACTCAAAGGTGCTACGAAGAACGGCACCTCGCGCAGCTCACGGGTTTGTGAGAGTTGCGATAAATAGGGGAGCTCAAACTTGATATAGCCATCTGGTGTAGACATGCCAGAAGGACCGACAAAAATTTCCGGTATCTTTTTAGTGGGCGCATCAATGACGGATATCGTATTTGAGTGACGTAAAGCAGCTACCACATCCGATTGCGTGGGACGCGCCGAGTTGCGTACCAAAAACATGGCAAGTGGTGGTTGATGCGCCTTTGGTTTAGGGCGTGGTGTGGTAAGTTGTGAGTTGGCGTAGTTTTGGAAGATGGTGGATGGTTTGAGTGTTGTTGTCTTAGGACGGCTTGTGCTAGTACTAGTGCTTGCTTCAAAATAGTTCTGTTGATCAAGTGAGCCGAGTGAATCTTGCGTGTAAAATTGATTAATTTGGAATGGATTGACTGTTGGTAGCCCCGGGTTTACATTATATTTGTTCACTTCAAACCCTGTTGATGGGGGTTTCTGCTGATTATAGAGCGTATCGTATGGCACATAAAGCAACTGAACATCTTGTGGGCTACTACCACCACCGTTGCTCAGAGACCCTGAAGCTGGTGCTGTTGGTGCTGTAGCCGATTGCTGGAAGGGTGCTGTGGGCGCGGTATCAGCCTGATGATAAGGTAATTGCGCATTAAATGATGATGGTTTATTCAAATCGAAAAAGTGATCTACTTGTGGATCTACCGGGAACACTTGAGGTGTGACGCTTTGCAAAGATTGTTGCGTAGGATTTGGTTTCGATTCACGATATACATTCTTGGTGGGGAAACTATCTTCGATGTAGTTCTGCTGAGGCTGTGGTTTTTGCAAAGACTGATGCAATGGCTTGTGCTGCGGTATTGGATGGAATTCGGGTGGGAAGACAGGTTGCTGATTAAACAATGGCGAATTGAAGAGCGTAGCCTGTGCACCGCCACCGAAGGTATGTTGAATTTGGTAGCCAGTTTGCAAAGGACCCGATGCACCACGATTGCCACCCTCCGTACGGAATGGCATTTCAAATTTGAAGAACGATTGCGATGTTGGCTCACCACTTTGCAATGGCTGCAAATGAGCAGCAGTCTTTAGTGGTGGCGGACCAAAAGGTGAACCGACTTGTGAACGTGGTGGTGAATTGGCGAAACGTTGAAATTGATAGGGAAAATCAAACGGTTGCTGCTGAGACACAGGCGGATTATGCGGTTTAGGTATATCACCGAAATGGCCATTTGGTGGGAAAGCTTGCGAGTAGGAGAGTACGCGCGCATTTGCCGAACGATCTTTCGAAGTTGAGCTATCCACGGGTTGTGCCACGGGCACCCAATCGAATGAGTCCGATACGCCGGGGGAGGTCGGTTCTAATTGGCGTGACCATTTATCAGCTGAATGTGCGGACACGAACAAGCAGATACAGATGCAGGCGATCAGGGCGCTGGTTGGGGTAAAAAATTTATTATGCGATTGCCAGTTCATTGTTGGGCCTGTAAAGTGAACAAGAACGTAAAGAAGGCGATTAGTGTTAATTGAGAACAAATTGTTATTTGCAATAATTGAATATGGCATGTTGAACAAGATCGGCGTGATCGTGAGCAAGAATTTTTTAATGACTATGCATAGTATAATTATTCCACGATTGAAATAGAAAACAAGTGTTGCAAATAGCCAACATACTTTTAACTTAATTTAAACCAGGAAGGACAGGCAACTATCATATGAAAATAATACTGTAATCAAATACGAAATCTAAATGCAGCTTTATCTCCAAAGTTGCTGCCCCCACCAATTTGTCAAGGCTCAGTTGCTGCGAAAATGAAATTGAAATTAAATCAAGCCATGCCATACCACCTCACACAATTTTATATTATTCTTCAAAATTGCCAATCGGCTAAGCAGCAATTTCACAAATTATATGCGTGCTCCCCGTCGACCACTAAAAAAAAAAGCTATCATGCCTAACCAGCAATACGCCTGAATTTGTAATTTAATTTGTATGCTCTAATCATAGCAGTCATATAAACAAATTGATATCTGCATTTTGTATTGACAACGTTTCATTTCCTTATGTCTCCTATTTGGTTAATGGTTTTAACACCTGACTGCCGCTTTCCCGAATTGTTATGTGCAATACATAAATTTTTCTGCCCCGTGTAGCCAATAACATTGGCTTTTGTGGTGTTTTTTATTTTTATTTTTAATTTTTTTTATTATTATTTTGTGTTTTTTTTTTTGCATTGGCTCTTGTGGTTTTGGTTCATTTAGTGTTGGTACTTAGCCATTGGTGTTGTGATCAACGGTAATCTATAATGGGGTTTTTTTTTAGTCACTGTTTAACATCCGCATTCCGTGCAAAAAATTAGGAAAAAAATTATAATTGCATAATTTCCTTGACATTCAACTTCAAATCTTGATTGCACCAGTTTGCTGGTAAAGCTATGTTTGGAAAAAATATTTTGATTATGGCATAATTTGCGGTAAAAGGACTTAGCGGAAGTTCAGGTTCAATGTGCGAGTGCAAAAAACGAAAAGTAGATGAGGAGTAAATAGTTTTTGAATATGAATATGCAAAATAAAAAACGTTTGCTAAAAAAGAAGCAGGCTGTGTCAGAGACACGGCCATTAAGTTTAACGTAGAATACGCCATCCGATAAGACAGAAAACATATGTAACAATAAATGATAAATAATACAAGCAAATGAATTTCTTTATTTTTTAACATACTAAATGTCAACTTCCAGCTGTTGTCGAACAGCATCAATCAGCATTGTTATTTTGCAGTCCTTGGCAGCATTTTCTCTTCTTTTACTCTACTTTAACTTTGCGCTTTACAACTTTTCTACCTATAAATGCCAATCCCTTTTCGACTACTTTCCTCTCTGAAATAGTGCTATAGCTGCCGGCTCTAGTTACGTATGCCCTCCATTCTTAGCTTTTCATCTTCATATTCTTCATCTTTTCCGGACTTTTCGTGAGAACATAATTAAGATTCTTGTCAATATATAATTTACGTTGTTTTAATGAGCTCGTTTTTTTCCGGTACAAAATCTACAATGGATTTTCAACCAACTTGCTGACGAGCTCAAAATCAGATGGGAATGCAATATTCAAAAAAATATAGATCGATACAAATAGGTGAGCTCTTTTCCACCATATACTGGCTTTCATTTGCACTTACATAGCATTATCAATTGAAAAAATACGACCAATAGATGACGCTGATGGCAGTTTGGTTTCATGAGGGCTCACGAAATAGATAACAACTTCGTAAATTAGTGTGATGGTGGACGACCTTCGCTGGGACTTACGCGTTCAGGTTTAAATTCTGCAAATCAGTCATAAACAACGATTCTTGATGTGCTTCAATTCCAAAAGCCGTAAGAAGCCGTTCCAAAATTGGGGTTTCGTTAAGCCTCTACTAAAATTTAAAAAAATCATCGTTCGAAAATTTGTATGAGAAATTTCTATTCTGATTTATTTGAAACGCTGTTAATTCAAAACTAGTTGAAAGGATTTCATCTGGCTATGTTAGGTTAGGTAATGCCTTAGCGGCTGCAACCGTCCAAGATCACCGATGTACACGTAGGCTGACAAAGTCCGTTGTGATACCACTGACGAGAGCCATGCGTTTTCTTCCTTCCTTTCCTTTAGAAGGTGAACCACCTAGTGCGCCTTACGTAGCACAGAAAATCGAGAATGCTTGCCAAGATCAGGTCGGCCAAACAATATAGAGCGAAATGCCTATGGTTTTCAATATTCTCCACTTCCTCTTTGTCCCTGCAATCGTTAGTGTAAGAGAAGGGAGCCAAGGAGAATAGAGCGTTGGATCGCTTTACGTCAAGTTTTGTCCAAACTTCCCTGGTAATTCGTGTAAACTGTGTTTGCAGGAGGTTAGAAGCATGCCCACGCCTAGTGCACAATTTATCACCGATAATTCCGTCCTGTTCCTTGTCAACTTGTCTGCTGCGCAGTTGTCAGGAATCTCACTATGACCAGGGACCCATGCAATATTCACGGAACGTTTAGACGCGAGTAGATTGAGAGAACTTCTGCATTTTATGGCAACTATGGATGTTGTTTCGTCAGAATTAAGAGTTTTAATAGCCCCTTGACTGTCGGAGTATATAGTGATTGGGATGTCTGTAGGCAGCGGACACTGTCAGACACCGAGCAGCCTCCATTATGGAATTTCTCTATGCCTGGAAAACGATGCAGTGGTCCGGTAAGCGAAAGTTGAGGTCCAGCGCAAATTCATTGGAGTGAATCCCACTGTCCACTCTTTTGTTAAGTTTGGAACCATCTATAAAGATAGCCCCCGACTCTGGGTTTAGGTCTATGGCAGCTTCCTTTCCATCGTCTTTGGAACCCTTATGGGAAATTTATTGTCCATGCAAAATAGAGAAGTGCTGTAATCTATTTAGCTTTCTTAGAGCATTCGGAAGATTTTCTAGGACGAAGTTTTGCTCATCACTTTTAATTGGAAACATTCTGGTTGAAAAAGCACAGCTTGCCCAGAAAGCAAAACAAAAACTTTAGAAAGACGATTTTTTCCGGATTATTTATTTTCTTTTCCACAACATCGTATTTTTTTTAATATCATAAATATCGGATATCAAGCGACCCTAACAGAAAAAACAAAATTATAGAAAATATTAAAATTTCCAGAAAAATAAAGCACATATCAGTAGTTAGTTAACTCACTTACAAACAAGAATTTAGTTTTCCGACCACATGGTAATTTTTCTTATAATATTTACAGAGCTCTCGACGCAGAGACTTTTTTGCTGATTTTTTATAAAAACAAAAAATTAAAATAATGTAAATTAAAATCACAAACTTTGTACACAATTTAAAAACTTTAACGAATTTTCATCAAAGTTGCGAACTTTTTTATTTGAGCTTTTAAAAAACTTTTGAGAATAGGCAGTTTGTAGTACATTTTACTTTAGTAAATATAAAAATGTGCAAGTCTCAATAAGCTGAAAATTTCGGTTAGCTTTTGATATTTTTTGAAATGTTGGGCTTACTTTGTTTTTCCAAATAAATGGCTTTCATATAAACCTTCGTTGATTTTTACTATTTTTTGTACCTTTTTTGCCTTTAAATAAAAAAGTGAGTTTCCAAGACCAAAATTAAAAAAAAATAAAGAGAATTTGTAGCCTCTTGAGATTTGAATGTTTTAATACTACAATTGAATTGGCTTGCCAAAAATTTTGATGAAAATCTGTTGATTTTTTTTAATGAAATTTTGGTTCATATAATTTTTTGTTATGGAACGAACTAAATTTTTATAAAAAATTAACGACAAAAATTTATCATAAAACATTGCGAATTTGAAAAAAAAAATCAACATCAGATTAACTATTTCAGAAATTGTGTATACAAAGTACTTGGAAATGCAACTATCGAATAATTTTTTCTACAAAAGAAAATCAGTGGTGGCTAAGTTAACATGTCTTTACTTTTTATTCCATTTATAAGAAACTTGGTGCATTAAATTTTTTTTTATTGCAGTCTTTTATTGTTTTCACAACCGTAACGACCAGGATTTATAAAAATACAGCTACAGCCTGACATTTCAGCGAAATTCCCCGAATCATAAATGTTTTACTCTGTTACAATAAAAACAATACTAGTTTCATTTATAATTTTTATATTAATTGCACTACTTTTACTCCACAATGGCAGTGAGCAGTAAAATAAACGTCATGGTAATGTTCCATTATTTACAACAAGTGAATAAACTTTGGCGTAATTAGACATACAAATACAAATATTTCTTTAACTAGTATGAACTTGAAACTAAATACATATTTGCATACTATTAAAATAATTTTCTAATTTAATTTCAATTTAATTAAAATCAAATGAATAAAACTCGTTTGTACTACAAAGAAACAATAGCCAAATACATACACACATAATTGAAAACGGAAAAGTGCAAAAAACTGCTTAGCACTGATGGATTTATGTGCAACCAAGGCTAATAACGCCGATGCTTTCAATATTGTTGCTATTGCTAATTATGTTGATGATGTTGCTGAAGTTGTTGTTGTTAGCGTGTCTAATATGCACGTGATGCTAACTGAGTGGTGAGTTGCGATTGCATGAGGATATTGTGCACACATATACATAGAGTGCCCTGCCGGAAAGAGAACTACTACTTCAAAAGGAATTTAAAAAGTACTTTTATAACAACTACAAGTGGTTGAAATTCTTTATTTTTTCTTGTAAGCAACTAACTTTAATTTAATTGCGATGCGATAGTAGTCAATTATTTGGTTCTGTATTTCATTGTAACTATTTTTTAAATATAATTAGTTTTTTCTAGTGCAATAAAATGTTTTTAAATCCAACTATTTGAAATTTTGTTGTTACAAACTTTTTAAAACTAGTCTTTACTTTACTAACTACATTCAAGCCAGTCCATTTCCAATTATTTAAAAATATTTTCATCCTACTTTGCAGTAACCGTCAATTTTTTACTTTTCGGTTAAATCAAAATAACAAACACACATTTTTAATTCCTTTTTGCATAGGTAGGGTTTTGAGATGACGGCAATTTTGCATTTTTTCTTTTAGGGCATGATGCAACTGTCAAAAACATGTTATAGCTGGCCATAATTGAACTTTCCTGAAATTCGAGTTAAAAGTTTGTTTTTGCAGATTTTTTTTTCGATTTTTTTAATTTTTTATCAGTATGCTAGAAATAATTACTGCAATAAAAAACTTAAAAAAATGGCAATACTTCTAAAACAAAAAAATAATTTTAAAATGACAATTAAAATAAAAAAATTAATTCCGACCAGCATGTTTTAAAATAAATAGAATGCATTTTTTTTTTAATTTGGGTTTAAAGTTTTTTTTAGAATTTTTGCGAATTTTTTATTATTTCTTAACTGTGTGTTAAAAAATAGCGCTTAAATAAAAAACAAACCGAAAATACTTTTAAAATCAAAATTAAAAAAAAATTAAATTGGACCAGTTATAATCCTTTTTTAATTAAGTTTTTTTTCAGAATTTTTGCGAATTATCTTTAGTTTCTTAATTGAGTGTCAAAAAAAAATCAAAATAAATTCCAAAAACAAAAAAATTCTTTTGAAACCAAAATTAAAAAAAAAAATAATAATGACCAGTTATAACTGCATGTTTTATACCAAATAGTATTGAATGAGTCCTTTTCTAATTTAGGTTTTAAATCTTTTTCAGAACTTTTTCGATTTTTTATTTCTTAACTTTATGTTAACAGAGAAATTAAAATAAAAAGCTTAAAAAATGGCAAAAATTATAAAGATATTCTTTTAAAACACAATTAAAAAAAAAGCAATTTTATTTCGACCAGCTATAACTCGGCATGTTTTAAGGGGTTTTCAGAAGTTTTGCGATTGTTTTTGATTTCTTAACTGTATATTAAAAAGAAAATAACTGAAATAAAAAATTAAAAAAAATGGCAAAAATTAAAAAAAAAATGTTTTTGTAAAATCAAAATTTAAAAAAAAAATCAGTTCTATTTTATTGAATTAATTTATTTTTTTTAATTTTGGTTTTGAAGTCGTTTTCAGATTTTTTTATTGTTATTTATTTAAACTTTATGTTAAAATATGACTGAAATTAAAAAAACTTGACAAATGGCAAAACTTCTAACAAATTGTTGTTAAATTCAGAAAAAACAATTTCATTTCGTTCAGCTATAACTCTGCATGTTTTAAACCAAAGCTATACTAGCTATTTGTAGCTATAGTTTATTGAAAATACATTTCACCACAGAATATTGTATGTATAATATTTACTTGGAGCTAGTTAGATCAACACCATGAATTTAACAATAATAAATCAGTGAACTCCAAACACCTTTTAAATTGGTAAATTTTTTAGACTGTCTGCTTTTTTCCGACAGGGTTGTACATAAAATTACTGCATTTTGCTGTTGTTGTTGTTGTTGTTGTTGTTGGTATGGTGCACATAAGAAAGAAAGGCAGGGAAAATAAAAAACATACCTCAACAGTAAATGCATTTTGCTAAGCACCGGTGGTCATTGAATTGTATCGAGACAACTACTTGCAGTAAGTCAACAAAAAAAAAACATGAAGAAAAAAATCAAAAAGAAAAAACAAATAACTTCAATACGATTACTATATGTATAGTCGCCGTGTGCGCAGCTTTAAAATGGTTTGTACGCTGGTTGGCTGGCTGCCCGCTTGACTACTCGACTTGGCCGGCCAACTTGCTGACTGGCTGGCTAAGCTGGTCACTTTCATTTTCACTTTTCCACTGAATTGCTCGTGTGCAATTTCATTTCAATTGTTGTCTGTCGTGAGCTACATGATCGCATACTTTTCATTATAGCGCAAATGCAAGAACAACAACAATAACAATAACAACAACAGCAGCGCCGGTAAACAGCTATTGGAATATCCAGTAAGCGGATATGCTAAGGGGAATGGAGTACGTACACACACACACACACACACACATATATATATGTATATACATATGTATATATATCTTTCTATGTATTGCGAAGTATGCAGTCCGATATGGGTTAAATGAAAGCAAAAGTTGTTGAATTTCTTGAGGTTGATGTTATGATTACTTGAATCATTGCAGTTATTATTTTTACTAAACACAGGTAAAATGCATCTTGAGTTTCCCGAAAACAAAACAACAAAGAGAGAAAATTAATCGCTCAAAAGAAAAAAAGATAGCAGACAAGTGGAAAATAAGATATTATATTAAGTTAGTAAGAGGGATTTTGTCATATATCGCAATTTTTATTACTAGTGCAGTGATATAAAAATATTTTATGTATTAGGGTAAGCCAAATTATAAATAAAGCAGAGTGACCAGATTGACGGGCATTTTCAAAAAAATGAAAGATGATGCCTAAAGAAGGTACATATATTATTAGAATATTATTGGTTATACCAGAGCTCCCTTCTTTTAGTTTACATTTGCAATCAATTTCTATTAAATAGGTTATATTTATTTTATACAAATAGTTCTTGCTTATTTAATTGGAACAGGAAATAAAACTCTTTAGATAGGCTACTCTGGAATTAATTTTTATCAATCTGCAGAAAAAAGTTTGTAGTAGTCTGCAAAAAAGTGTCTTAAAATTAAGAGGTAATCCTTTGACAAGCAAATTTGTTTATCTTTCATGAAGATGAAATGGTATTACTATGGAGTTTTCTTTGAACACCGTTGGGGAATAATGAATCATTTTTTTTCAAAGTTATGTAGTATAGTGAATAACACTTACGGTCCCCGCCGTAGCACTGTGCGAAATTTTTAACAGATTTCATCCAAAAATGCTAGGCAAAATAATTTTTTAGCAATCCGTAAAATTTTTTGTCTAAATACTTGACAGGTATTTTTGAAAAGATTGTTTAATAGAGTTCTTGCTTAAAATCGACTCTCCGACTATTCGACTAGTCGATTAGCAAATTTTTTGATAGCTGATAATCGATTATCAAGTAATCGACTAACCGAAATTATTTGAATAGTTATAGCTACTCAGAATAAATTCATAAAAACTTCATAAGCATTCACACACATGCAAAAAATTAATAATTTATTGAAAGAAAATACCTACTCGAAAAATCGAAAATGAGCAATTAGTCGACTAGTTGTTTCTGGTCGATTAGTCGAAAAAACCGAACGGAAATGGTTAGTTGATTATGTGAAGTCGCGTATTGTTTTAAGCTAATCGATTAAACGATTAGTCGACTAGTCGATTAACAGGAGCTATATTGTTTAAGCCCGAGTTAAAAAAAAAAATATTTTTATCAGTTAGTTTACCATATATCCGGCACATTTTTTTCAAAACACATCATAGTATGTATGAGTAATATTTTTCATGATGGTAAATTTCCGATTTTAAAGACGTCAAAAGCGTTTTCGACGGCCGTTAAACGATTTGGTTGATAGCAATGTGGACCTCAAAATGACCTTACGCATTAGATACGAGTTTCGGATAGTAGCCGCCATATGGGATCCGCCATATTGGATCGGCCATATTGAATTTGGCAATTATATCATAGCAATCATATTCACATCTTCAGAGAGTGATAGTTTGGTGGGAATTTTGGAGCAGTGGCATATTTGGTCCATTTTCCTTTGAAAATGCTGTTGGAGACGCCATTTCGGCAAACGATGAGTGCTATTGCGCCATGATAAATGATTTTTTTGGTGGAGTTGAAGACGTAGGTACGGCAAAGTCGGCCTTTTGTGAGCCAAACCAATTCTTAGATAGAGCCAGAAACCAATCACCATAGCCTTGGAAAACTGGGTTAATAGTTGCGCAACCGCGAAGGCAGCCAAGACAAACACATGGATGGAATCGTATCTCATGAATAATGGGAATCTTTCATATAAAACAAAGATTTTTAGTATTTTTTTTAATTAAAGGAATTAACTACTATGTACCACACTTTATATAAAGAAGAGGGGTAGACCTTTGTATAAAAAAAAGCGATTCACAAAAACGATCCGACAACTGGAATTTTTGTCGACAATATTTGTCGTTTGCAGTAACGTTCGTGCGATTCACTAACACATTCTTAACGACACTTAACGTCCGTCTTATTGTACTTATTCAAAGCACTAAAGAGTGGAATCTTTGTCAAACTAAATGTTAAAATGGGCGAAAAACACAAAAAGGAATAGAAAAAGAAAACAAATAAATGCGTGCTGTCGAATATAAATTTGAGCGCGTTTTTATTATAGTTGATTAAAAGGAAATAAAATACTTGTTTATTTCAAACTACCCAATAATTATAATTGTTGTTTTATAAAATTCTTTAACATTGACTATGATATTTATATTTTTTATTTTTTTACTTGAACTCTGGGTAAACGTTTGCTTTTACCATTTGCGGTAGCCATGGGGGTTATCTAAGCTTCCATGATTAAAAAATGAACAGGATCGAGAGCCCCATAGCGATAGCGAATATCGTTAAAAAAAATTGCAAAGTCGTTAAAAAAGTCGATTAAGCTATACCCGTCGGTCTGTTTGTCTGCCTCTATTTTAATCTTTTATTTCAAGGGTACATTGACATATTTAGCTTTTACTCCAATGTGCACGCAAATTTGATAATTTAGCCGATTTGTCAAGAGGAAGTGAGACTACTGATTACTGAACAAACTTTTAATTATTGAACAATAATATATCTTTGGTAATTGCTAACTTAATTACACCACTGTTGATTGTAGGTTAATAATTTCTATAAAAAATATGTTTAAAAAAATCGGTTTACCTTAACTTACTCATGTATGTATGTACATAATATGTATGTAGTATTAGAAAATTTCATATCAACTTACTGACCGATAAATGTCATTATGATATTAAAAGCGCAATTATAATTACAATTCCTTTCAGCGCATTGTAAAAAGAAAGTTGGTTGAATTTTCGCTTAGCCCTTTCAAAGTTATGATTTAATCTTTTTTCACCTTATGAGCCTTTCGACTTTTGCTCATCGATGTAGATCATTTGAACAAATGGGACTGGTTTTCTTTTCTTTCATTTATCATCCAACAGATGGCCAAGCAGCCGGACAAAGGAAGCGGACAGTAACTACTAGTTTGGTTTTTAGTTGCAATTTTTTTTTAATAATATATACATTTATCTTCAAGTGCATATATGTGTAGGATTGTAAACATAATTACATACAACTGCAAGTGATTTGAATGCAATAAATTAAAAATCGAAATTAAAGAAATTAAAAATTCCAATGGCTGCTTCATCAATTTGCTAACGATAAAGAAATTACAAATTACACTTACACTTCTCTGTGTAAAGAAAATATTTCTACAAAATTGTATGAAAAACCCATAAATTACATTGCTTTGCCGCAAATCTGATTAAACTGTTGTACCACTCATTAGTCGCATAAAATGCTATTAAATAGTATAAAAATAAATAGCTTATAAGTTTTATAGTCTCACTATTTTTTTTTTGCAGATCCGCGCCTTGTACCGACCCCATATAAGAAATTAACAAAAATAAGTAGAAGGATTGCTCGGAATTCATTGCAACTTTACCCCAAAGCATTACAGCACGGTAAATACAACACTGCATTTTTTTGTACCGGTTACCAATTTCGAAAAACCGGGGTTTTCTCCTTTTTTTTTCTATAAAGGTAAAATATGGCATATTTATTATTGACAGACGAAATTATATAAACAATTTGGTTAATAACAGTTTATATTTAGAATCAACGCAGTTTTTATTATATTAAGAATATTAAACGAAAATATAATATAAATCGATCAAAAACTCATTTTGTATTATTTGCCAGTTTCTGAACTTATTATTGATATAATTTCCTTAATGCTGTCACATCGGAACCCTTCATGATTTTTTATCTGCTTTAACTTCCTCCGATATGAAACTAATGAATCTGACGAGTGTTATTTTTGCAATATTGACAACATTTACAATGCTAAATTTTTTAATTTATTTTTTTTATAAAAATATAACTCATTCAATAACATAAAACATATACATACACAAACATTTTATACCTTAAGTTTTACTAAAATTTAAAAAAGTTCTCAAACTTTTAAAAGCATTGTTAAAATCTTAATTTTTTATTCAAAATTTTCAGAATTTTACTGGGTAACGCAGTTGCAGAGCGCATTAAAGTCTAGCAAAATAAAAAGTAAGTTTCAAGTTTCTAGACATTTTCACGAATTGATTTTTATATAGAAGAAAATACGCATACCGTCATAAACAAAAAAAAAAAAAAAATACCAAAAATAAATGAAACTGTTCAGTCATTCGAGATTTGTACTTTATTATACTAGAATTTAATGTACTATGAAACTACAACTTCATACTCGTAAAACTTCTGACAATTCAGAGTAAATTATGACGTCGATTGAAGATGGCCCAAGAATTAAACTGCTCTAGCTAAATTTAACGAACTATGACTATTATAATTACGGAAAAGAATAAACATTAAGTTCACGTCATGCCTGGGATAGTTAAAATAAAGAAGAAGAAGCAAAAATTAATTATAGTAGTTTATCTGTATTTTCTTTTTGTCTTTTCTTGCTCCCTTTACTTCAAATCGTTCATATGATATATCTACATATGAAACGAAACAAGTTCTCATGTAGACATTTTTTCAAAATGAATTATTTTCAGAGGAAAAAAGTGGAGAAAATATAAATTTCTTATAATAAAAGAGATCTCAATTTATAAGGGAATTAAAAAAATATATGTTCGAATTTTTTATTGTCTTCTCAATTAACATATAAAATTTTACGGTTTTAACAATGTACTAATTTTGTCCAACAACTATGTTGTGAAAATATGAATAGTTTGTAGTATTTTATTTTGGCACAAAATACTTTGTTCAATTTACTATAGTTATTTTCGTTTTGTTCTACAAGTACAAACAGGTAGACGGTTTTTTAAATGTAAGGTCCGTTCAATTATTTCTGCAAGCCGTAATCAAATTTTTCACACACGCTGGGGATTCCATTGAATTTATGGTAACATTTATCTCATTCCTCTCGCTTTTGGTCATTAGCATTGTGGACGAAAAATACAAGAGAGAAGTCTTCTAAATTAAAGATGGCGGCGGCTGATATTAAATGCCACAAATAGCCATTATTAACTGTCAGACATAGAAATTCATTCGGTGAATGACATAAGAAGTGGGAGGGTTGCTACATCAGGTGATCTCAGCTATGCTGAATTTTGACTTCTATGGGGTAAGATTTTTCACTTGAATTTTTATTCATATTGGTCAGTAGAATTTGTAAGCCCATTAAATTCCCTTTAAATGATCAATGTAATAGAAAAAGAACGCGTGTGATCGAAATAAATATAAATACACTCTATATCTTAATAAACTCGGGGCTTTATCTGGTACTTTTGCTGACTATCAAAGATTAAAATGTTGTCAAAATTAAACGCGTTTTATTGCTTTTGCTCACAAGCCGGAAGTGGCCTTTCATTCTTTTCTTCCCTCTCATTTTATTTTCAAATTTCCCTTATATCTAGTTAAAATTATTTACGTGGTACAGGGGTGCATATCAATTTATACCAAGTTTACACCATTTTCAGAGTACAGGGTTGGATGTCTTATATCTAGTTCACACCTTCAATATTTATCGCATCATTCGCGATTCTTAATGCAGATATAAATTTTTTTTTTATAATATGGTAATAATAATTTGGTCCATCCATTGGAACATCATCTACATACATAGCTCGAAGTTTGACCGAACTTCTCCTACAATTTGTGGCATGGTGTCCCGCAAATTGACTATACTACAGTGATAAGTTTCGTCCTAACTGTTAGAAAAAATATTTTTTATCTCACGTACCACGGGCTAGATTCGAACCCAGGAAACTCCGGGGGAAGCACGCATACGCCGCATGGTAATAATCCAGTATTGCCATCTAAATATAGTGATAAATAATGAAGGTGCAGCATCCGCGTTGGCAAAATATAAAATTTTAAAAACTTATTGCACAAAAACTTTTCTGAAAATGTCCGCTAGAAAAGTCAAACTAAACATAAATAAATGTAAGCAAGACATACATTACAGGGTTGCATTTGTGATATATAAACTCTCCGTTAGAAACAACAACAGTACTAATACGAGCACAACTATTTTGAATTTATAGCAAATACATACGAGCACAACAAATAGCATCAATACTAAAGAGGCCTCGTGAAATGCCCAACTATCATTTGAAAGTAAATCTAACATTTGTCTTGCTCAGGTTGTCAACCCTTGAGGGTTTTGTAATAGTCACCACATATGAAAACACAGAAGAAAAAATACCAAATGTTTTAAAAATCTTGCAATCCTCTCAACGGATAACAGCTTTGCGTGGCTTTCGTGTTTTCAGTGTGATTGGAGTTCATTTCACTGTATTTAAAAGTCACTTTACACTAAGCATTTAAGACGATTGTGGCAAGCTTATGAAAATAAGAAAAAAATCCATTTGAGAAGCAAGGCTACAAATGTTATGCAGCATTATAATGTAATTGTTGATTGTGAAAATTAAAAAAAAAATAACAATTATGATAATAATATGGCGTGCAAGAACCTGCATATATGGAAGTACAAGTGTACATATATGTATCATTTATTTTTATTTGTGGGCAAACTATAGCAATATTGATTTGAAGCTTGGAAACTGGTCTACTTTGCTCAGAAAAGGTTTATGTTCAAGGCTAATACGATTATGTTACAATTACCATTGAGGAACAGGCTTCTTTAATAAGATTAAAATGAGCTATGGAACATAAAATAATACCACAAGCTAAAAATGTAATCAAAGCTTTAATGAAATGTCAACAACTGAAATTCAGCCAAGGGCTTAAGAAAAATACTTTGTTGAAAAAAAAATAAAAAATCAAATATCATTTTATAAGTATATATGTACATAACTGTATGTATATAAATATTAAGATATTTATTTTTATTTGCTTTTTTAATATTATTTGCTTTTTTATGCCAGAAAAGTGTTTAAATAAAAATATAAACTGGCAATTTAATGCCGTTGATAGAAAATAGATTGAAGCGGATATTCTTAAAAGAATAGATTTTCCGCGTAGGAGCGATGTAATTTCTAAGGCGAATGCTGCCGATCAACGAGTTGTTCGCGGTTAAGCGCGTACACAGATTTTATCTGCTACATTTTTTCGTTCGATTTATTAACTAAGAAATTGAATGCAAAATTATCGCGATTGCCGCAGATACGTCAACTAAAAATGGTGTTCCTAAACTGTAGTTGTGTGTTTGGAAATAAATAATAATTGTAACTCAATAAAAAAATCGATACAACTTAGCTGAGAAATCTACTAGGTAAATCTCATGAAAATAATCTAATAGAATCTAATAATCTAATTAAAAAAATCTATAGAAAATATCTCAATATTCTTATAAAAATATCAGCTATTTCTTTAAAAATATTGTAAAACTATTTGTAAAAATATATTGTTATTGGGCAATTCCATAAGAAACGGAAATAGTGAATCCCAGAATTATCTTCAACTTTTGCAGTTTTCTGGAAGCATTTCTCGCATCAAATAGAAAATTTTGAAAAAAATGTCGCTTATATTTTTTCGCAGCTGGAGTTCGATATGCTGAATGATCATAGCCACCAACAAAACAGTGTAGTGTAGGTAGTTTAGAAATCTTACTTTTCTCCAAAAATTTTACTTTTGTTATTAAAAATGTAAGAGTAATCACTGGAACCACAGCCAAACTATGATATATTCCCTTGTAATTTGTCATTCTGATCGCGATAATAATTAAATGTTTACCTTTACGAGAAAATGATAATGAGATGGCTTGAAACAAATTATGGGTCCGCTACAAATAAAAAAAAAATTGTTAATAACTTGGCATTCATTATGTTAATGACTATAATAGTATAATAATTTCATTAAACTTTTTCGCACCTTAACATGGGGTTGGTGATATAGTGAAGAGATTTTAACGACGTGAAAGTTTACACAGCCCAAATACTTATCTAACCTAAAGCATTTCTTGAATTTTCGAATAATAAATTTGGCTCAATAACGTTTGGTTTTTTTCCATTGGCGTACACCAAAATTAGAAAATAGAAATATGTGAACAATTTAAAGCTTGCAAGCCAAGCACAATAGAGAATTAAAATGTAAACGTACCAAATTTTTGGTAAAAGTAGTAATTTTTTTTAACTTTAAGCAGAAATTACATTTTAAAATTCCGCTATATTTTAAGAAAATTTCAGATATTAAAAATATTTTTTTTTTTTGAAAATCCATATTCCATACTGAGTTCTCCTGTATAATAAAAAAATTTTCTGGAATTGATTTTTTCATATCTATTATAAAAACTAGACATTTCTTCAAAAATTGCATGCAGAAATGACTTTTTCTGGTAGGATTAATAATTTTAAAGATAAAAAATCTTAAAAAGGCATTTGTTTTATATTTTTTTAGCAACGAACATTTGAAAAAAAAAAAATTTGTAATTTTTTTTAGCACAGTTATTTAGCTCTCCAAGTACTACAAAGCTCTAAAGTTTACAAAAATTCCGTGATCCACCATTTCCCATTTCCATTTTTTTTTTTTTCAAATAAGCCTAGAAGTGATTGAGACAAATTTATATTTTTGCTTGCCTGCCATAGATAAAGATGTGTTCATCCTTAAGTTCAACAAGATACGGCTTGACGAAGACATTAAGGTAGTAGCAGCAACCCGTGTTTGTGTGCCAATTAGGGCGAAGAGAAACGAACAAGTCAAATTAGCCGTTCTAGTAACACCAACTTTTATTAATTCGCCTTGAGACTACAGCTCAATTAAGATATGGATATTGTAATAGACTCAAGTCTTATTTATCCAGAATCAACCCCGGCATATCAAACACCATATACTACATATGGAGATTCTCCGCACGATACTAAAACCCTATTCACATGTCCTCTCAAACCAACTCAACTAACACCCCTCTCCCCCAGTCGAAACTGCACGCTTCCTGGGCATTCCCCTAGATGATTTTGACCCCAAAACAACTATGGGTGGTGAATCCGTTCTATACAGGGATTAGCTAGCTGATACAACACAATAACTCACATTCAATAATTAAAAAATTCGATTCAGATACGGCCTTGTAATGAATATTTGGTTTTGTATTAGGGGATGTAATTTATAGTTAAAATTTCATTATACATACAGAAAACGAAACCATATCCAATGCATTCCGAAAACATTAAAACATTTTGTAAATCCTTGAAAGGTCTAAATCATTGGCCCGTAGTCTAAAGGTTTGCAACTTACTACATATACCCTTGATTTCGGTGAAGTTGATTCGATCATGAGTGAATATTTCTTTAAGTTTATTGAATTTTTAATTGCGCTATCAGCTCCAGGCACATTTTTTTTTAAACCTTTTTTGCGGATAAATTATGTTTTATCTCTTATTATTTTGATAATAAACTTATGTCATTACAAAAACAAAAAAATAACAAAAAAAATTAAAATAGTTAAAGTATATTATAGTTTGAGTATATCACAAAAAAAAAAGAAGAAAAATGTAATCAGAACGTAATTCTTTAATTGTAGTATGTAAAAGCTGAATGAGATTTGAGTCAGTTAGGTTGCATTTAGAAATGAATATTTTGGTTGGGTATCAATAAAAGGCCTCCCAAAATTTCAACTATTTATTATATGATACTCTTAAGTATTGCATCATATTAATGCTTTGCCAAAAGACCTAAGCTAGCTATTTGTGTAAAGTATATTAGGCAATCCATTTTGTGTTGCTTTACTCTTTTGATATTCTTATTTATTCGATGTTTGTATTTTACCCAATAAGCGACTTACCATAAACTCAAGTACGTGCTGTCAAATGTTTGAAACCAATTTTATGAAATCTGCAAAAAAAAATTGGAAAAATAATACAAAATTAAAAAAAATGTCAGCTTAAGCTTTATGGAACAAACTAAATAATTAAGTTCATTACAATTTTGTAGTGACATGCACAAAAATAGTTGGGTTTTGATTTTGGTAAATGCAATGTGAGATTGACACATACCAATCTGCTTATATGAACAGATATATGGACATATACTATATAGTATAATGTGAACAAGACAAAAACGAAAAGCAAACTTAAAAAGAATATTGTGTTTATATGTCAGCAGTGGTGATTTTTTATTTTTTTTTTGGATGGAGTAATGCTCATACGAAATTGCAATTAATTTAAAAATTAATTGTGCGTGCTTGTAGACCAACAAATCATTGGCAACAAAACAACCTAACAGACGTATTTATAAAAGAAAAAACAAGAAAAAAAACAACAAAAGTGATGCGAAAACAAAACACGTACTTGTGGTAAGAAAATTAGAGCCAGCAAGTGAGCCAAGGGAGTTTTAGCAAGAGAAGCTATATGAACGAAGGTAACAAAGGAGTGGGGTAGTGTAAAAAATTGCTGCAACATTGTGGCTTTTGTGGTTAACGCCACAAATATAATAATTAACAGATACATAATGTGTCAATAGGCGTGCGAGTGTGAAGAAATCAATGGCTGGCTAGAAAAACTTACAGATACCTACAAATGAGCATGAAATATAAAATAAAATAAAAAAATCTTTTACGCATTTGCGATGATGCTTCTTGCATTTTGCAACATTTTTGCCTACTGACCGCCAACGTTCGTCCATCACTGCCAACACCCACCTGCCAGCGTTAGTTAAGTTACGCTTCGACTGGCATCAAAGAGTGAACTTTGGTATATACGTAGTTCATTTTTCTTATTTTGATGTGGTTGCCTTGGTTTGCAAAATATAAAAATATCTACCAGTTAGTAGATGCTTAATGAATGTTGTTTGTTTGCACTTGTTGCTATTGTTGTTGATGTTGGCTGCTGGCGGCTGTTGCTGTTGCAAATTGCAGTTTGCAGAAATTCTTGATTTATTGCACTTGTACGGCATTTATTAGAGCAGAAAGAAATGGCTGTCTGCGTGAGGCATGCACTGTGATAAGCCTACATAGATACATTTGGAGGAGCTTACTAAAAAAAAAAACACAAACACAAACACAAACACAGACACAATATATACATACCTAGGTACAAAACTATGTACTAATCGCATAGCTATTTATTGAAATATATATATATATATATATAAAGCTATATTCATGGTTTCATTCAAGCGTATTTTCTTGCTGTTGATCACTAAAATATTTCATTTCATCGTAGGCATTGAAGAAAAGAGCGCGAAGCATTAAAAGTTTAGCGCAGAGTAGCCATGACGTGGTAGTGTAAATTGCATTTTTATGCAACAAAAAAAAAATCTATGAAAATAAGCTGACAAAATCAATGTCAACTTGGTGTTATTAAATTCACTATGTGAAGGTTGGAAAACTAGTTGAATTTTTATTGTGATCAGAGGGGAATTGGTAAAAAGTAATGCTTTTAAAAATATTAGTATTCAGCTAAATGAGAGTATGATTGGCGATTAAAAACTATTGCCTATTTCAAAGTTTGAATTGGTTGGGGTTTTCGACAACTTGATATCGAGTGATATTATCAGATATTGTTCTAAATAGGTTTATTAATTAACTGGAAGGTAGAGCAAAGGCGATTACCGCTTATGCAGATGAAATATCGATCATCATGAATGCTTTTGCACAATAAACTCCCTAATGAGCTTAGAATCATAAATAACTGGGCTTTGAAAGGGGGGCTAAGCGTAAATGCAGAGAAGACGGACCTAGTTCTGTTCACTAGGAAACACAGTTTGAGGAAAACCTAAACTGGAAGGGGTGACACTATAATTGAAGCAAAACACTACATACCTGGGGATCGGACTGAATAACAAGCAGCCGTGATGGCTCAATGTAGAAGAGAGAGTGCGGAAAACCTCTGTGACTATATATGCATGCAAAGAGATGCTGGACTGCACATGGGCCCTATCTTCTGCTTTTTTGCATTGCATTTTCACTCTATGCCTTGCCGCAGTTTGATTTCAGAACGTACGGTCGCAGCCGGACTGGACGGATCCATTGCTCGAGCTGTTGAGGCTACAATAGAGGTTGATGAGGTTTGAGGATGACAAGAAGAACGACATAGAAATACAAGGACTGGTCTTAAATGGAAAAGAGAGTTGAGGTAGCGGTCTACTGCCCAGAACCAGAGATCTGTAAATCATACACGCGGATCACTACAATTTTTCCCAAGCAGAAATCCTGGACGTGAAGAAAGCGGCTGAGTTGAGATTTTCAAGCAGTTAGCTGGTGGATTAACATCTTGTATATTGACAGTCAGGCAGTCAACAAGGATTTGCTTTAGCACGGGAACTGTTATAAGACTGTAGTAGAGTATAAGTAGCTTTGAACAGGTTGGCAATGACCAAAACCTTGCATCTTTTCAAAAAGTGTTGCACTATATTCAGTTTTGACTTAAAAGTATGTCCAAATTTTTACAAACTTGATTAAACTGCTTTATACATCGTGGAAGCGGTTCATTTAGACTAAAATTCGTCCTGCGAACATATTGGTGAGTCATAAGGTACGAGGAGGGCAATTAAAAAATATCAGCTGCAGTAAGAAGCGGCATTTGATATGATTCGTCACTATGTCCGTTATAAACATAACTGAGGAACTCTAATTTTATATTTAAGCAAACTACAAGGCCAATGAAGGGAATTAATGGCAAATATAGTGAAATGTTTCTGAACTTTCTCAATTCTCAAAGGGGAACCCATATAGAATGGATCCCAGATGATGCTGCAATACTCGAACTTTGATCTGATAAGAGAAAAATACAAATTCTTTAGCGTAATAACAAGATCCTGGAATTCATTTGAATTTATCACTACGGAGCCGAGCATAGACTTAGACTTCGCAATCATTAAGTCTATATGTTTCGAAAACAAATCCCATAAAATTCTTTTCATACATTTTTGAGAGGGTAGTAGTGCTGGCATTCACATTAAGAGGTAAGGAGTTAGCATCACACCAAGTTTCCAACCTTATTAAATCCTCTTAAAATCTGACGCAGTCAGTTACGTTTTCTATACGACTGTATATTTTCAAATCATCTGCATATATCAGACAACGCGATGTTAAGAAAACATCAGGGATATCATCAATAAATATTTAAAAAAATAATGGCCCAAGATGACTGCCCTAAAGATACACCTGAGGTAATTTTAATGTTATCAGATTTTAGGTATATTGTTAATACGAAAAAAATTGAGTCCTATCAATCAGAAAAGATGCACACTACATAATTAAGCTTGGATGAAGTCCAATTGAGTCCAACTTTTTAAGTAGGATTCCATGGCTGACCCTATCGAACGCTTTCGAAAAGACAGTGAATATGACATCACACTGTTTGCCAGCTGCAAATTGTTTTAAAACAAATTTTGAGAATAAAACTAAGTTCGTAGCAGTAGATTCACCCTAACTATACGGCAATTTCTGAAATTTGGAAGAGAATCAAATCATAAACCAGTTTTTCAGTTTCATAAGAAAAAAAAACCTACAAATTAAGTTTTATTTTCTGAACAATAAATGAAGCTCATGGAATAACGAATATTTTCCACACAAAAAGTAAAACTTAAGAAATAACGACTATTTTCTGAGTAAAGAAATAAATCTGAACACATAAAGATGAAAAAGAAATTTGTGGAATAAAAGTTACAACCAGTAACCTTAAACCATTTATTTTACAGTTATTGGTCTTTAAGGCCATATAACATTTCTATGTATTTTTTTGGACTTTAATTCAAAATTACATGGCTTTTTCTAGTATTGATGCCCAGATTTTTTTCCTAGATCTTATTTTCCATCTGAAAACTATTCAAAAATGCGTGGAGAGCAGAAAAATTTTAAGCCCGTTCATATCCGATGTATATTGGAATAGTTTTCCGTCATCCCTTGTCAAGTTTGGTATGGAGATTATTCAAAATGCACACGCGAGGGAAAATATTTGTACTTCTTAAATTCATTTGAAATTGATTATATTTTCTGTATGAAAATAAAATATAATAATAACAAGTATTAAGGTGTAAAACAACAATAAGTTTTATGAGCTCAAGGCCATTGATTTATTAGGAAGTTATTGAGAAAAACAACATGGTAAAATTTATAGCTGCCTTCTCCAGAGATCACCACATCTCTTCATCTCCTCAAGCATCCAAGTAAGTGGTGTACACTGTTTTTGCTTTTTTATCTCCCAATTTTTGCAAACACAATTTTTCAAGTACGGCAGTTTGCCGCTATTGCATATCATTAATAATAAAAAAAACTAAGCCCAGAGTAAAGATGTAAAACAAAAAAAAAAAATACAATTGTGTACAATTTTTTACACCCCATATCAATTGCGAATACGCCTTTCTATTTCTATCCTTATACTTTGTCTCAAAATTACTTTTCACAATTTAAAATTTATGATTGGCCAAGAGATCGAGTACCTCATACTTAAATGAATAAATATGTAGCTATGTATGTGTGTACCGAAATTTATCTTCGTGACTTTGCTACATGAAAAATGTGTAACATGTTTTGAAAACATAAATACATACATGGAATTACTTCACGCCTGTAATTGATCTCGAAATTTTAATACACTTTTTTGTGTGTTGATTTTTCTAACTTTGGCGTACATAGGACCAACATCACGTAAATTTACCGTAAATAACTATACCGAAATTACTTTAAGGCGATTGTGCAAGCCGCAACAAGTGCTTTTAAAATCGTAAATACTGTATTTAGATCTCGATTTGAGCATTGTAAGTTTAACTAAGTAAGTTGGAATTGCACAAATTTTTGGTGATTGATTTACAAAATTTACGAGATGTATGTTCGCAAAAAAAGTGAATGTATGTACATAGTTTTTTTTTTGTGGGCATTGAATTGAAGGTAGTAAATTGAAGGCCTGCAAAAATTTGAATGTTTCCCAATAGTTCAGACACATGATAAGTTTTGGTGTCCATTGCACAGTCGCACAAAATAAAATACCAATGTAGATAAAATCAGAATATTAAAAATATAAATGTACGTCAATTAACTAAAAAAATCATGTCAATAGCTTTGTGGTGTTTAAAAAATTACCATGTCAAATTTACATAAATGACTGCATTAATCACGACTGACAACTAACAAATGAATTCCAGCCATCACCCGCTACGTAGCATTCTTTGTTTGCGAAATAAACTATGGGCAATATTTGAAGCTGCTTTTTTGAATTGCATATTAGAAAGGAAGTATTTTCCATAAAGTATTAAATCGCAATATAGATAGTTACATAAATAATGCAACTACATTAGTAGAGTACTGAATTACAAACAGCAGTAATCAGAAAATTTTTACTAATCATGTAATTTGATTTGCATTATCAGTATAATGTTTGAAGTGAAATTGAAGTAGGCCGGAAATCTAAAATCGGGTCCCTATTCATCAGGCATGGTTTCTCATGGCAATTAAGGCCTAATAAAGATGAAGGGGATGAGTGATAGGGTAAACGGGCAGGAACGCCGCCGGATGGGGCTTCATTTCCCCCAATTATTCCATTTCAGTAAACATTAAATATTTTCCATTACAGATCAGAATGTAGGCAATAAACCTACATTTGCATCCACTAAAAGACAAGAAGTGATCGAACTGACCGTAGCTAACACAGGTCGAGTGGATCACATCACAGAATGCGGAACCTTGGAGGAGAAACCATTTCTAATCATCAATTTATTGAATTTCGGCTGGGCATTGACACAGGCAAGCACCTGAAATCATCGAAAAGCGGATTGGTACGAGTTTGGGTGGCTACATGAAACGAGATTTCCAAACTTTAAAAATCTCAAAGTTTACAATAAATTGAAGAGGCGACACGCAGTGGCACGACGATGAGAGCTGTGGACATTGAAAGTTATTTGGAAGGTTGTCAGAGCAATATCCTTTTTTGTTCCACATTACAAACTGATACCGATAGTTTCTTGGAGTAGAAAGTATTCCGTAAGCTTTCGTATAAAAGAACAATAAAGATATCCATGCACTCTCTTGAGAGACTCGGTGACAACTTTTAATACTGATGGCTCCAAGACAGAAAATGAAACTGAAGCCGGTTGGAACTTGTATGGCTACTTCAGATGCTTTTGCTTGGATTTGGTACAATGACAACCGTTTTCCAATTGGGGATATTTGCTGTGGCGTGGATACCAGAGTCTGCAGTTAAACCCAAGCTAAGCCTTGGGAACTGCTCGCATCTCTATAAAAATATTCAAATAAGTTGACGCTAAACTCTGATAAAAAACGGAATAAGTTTGCAATCATGTGGATGCTCGGACACTACGGTGTTCAAATTAACAAACTGACTAATGAATTGGCTTATTGCGGTATTTGGCAGAACCCCATTGGACCGCAGCCAGTTACTTAGACAGCAGGGGCAGTCAGATACCTCAGAGAGGGAAGCCATGAAGAAGATGCATGAGAACCGTTGTTGCACTACCGATAACTGAAAAACAACCAAGTACTTCCTGAAAAGCCCGGGCAAGTTGGTGGCGAAACTCCTTCTTAGACAGAGAAGCGAGAAGTTATGAGCCCTGGTCTTAAGACTCGCAGGATGGTTAACATAAAATGGAGTATTGACATAAAAGGATGAGCTGGAAATTGTGGGACAATTGTTTCCGGTGTTTCTGTGCACCAAATAACGTGTGTCTAAACACTCACAGAGAAGCTCGACTTCGGAAAGCTTCAATCGCAGCAGACAGCTATTAACTTCGCCATTCGGCAGGCAAAATGCCCGAAAGTTATATCAGAAGGTAGGGTGGGCGAAGAATAAAAACGAACGGCAATAGTGCGGGTAAAGAACGACAAGACGCTAAGACGAATACATGCCTATTGATTAAAATTTGAGTATTCTCTAGCCAATTCACAAAAAGGGAGATACTGCAATATGCGCCACCGCAGAATTAGTCTTCTTAGTAATGTATATAATATAAAGGTTCGAGAGAAGGCTTTGCCGAAAGATTTTACGTGTTTGCGACGGCGAGTACCTGCGTCGACTAGGTCGTATTGAACACATGAAATGAAATGCTCCTGTCCATAAAGTATTTAACGCGGTAGTAGCAGAGGAAGAGGAAATCCTTTTTTACGTTGAAAAAACCTGCTGGAGTAGGACTTCATTAGGTGTTCGATTACAATTTCCCGACTTTTGCCCACCTAGATTTGTAATTCAGACCACTGTGCGGAGGTTGCTTCCATTGTCTCTAGTTTATTTGCAACAACTCTACTTGTAAAACAGAATACCAGAACAATACTAATAAAAACTGCAGCATTTTTGCTGCAAATTCAATTAAAATTCAGTATTTATGCATTAAACTGAAGGTTTTATTTAGCATAGTTAAAGTTATTCGATCAAATGTGCACCGTGTTGTTTGATTGCATGATGGTATTTTATAAGAGGTTTCATAATGCTACTCTAATTAAAACCATCGTCCATTTTGGCGAAAAAACTGAAACAATCGATTTTCACAAGCTACTCTCCCCGGGAAAAACATTCGCCATAGACAGGAGAAAGTAGTAGGCACTTGATTATAGTCCGGACTATAATGTGGAGCCATAAGATCCTTCCAACCAAGCTCCCGGAGCTTTCAGCGAGTCGTTATTGATGTATGTGGCCTGGTGTTGTCTTGATAGCGCTGAATTCCTCTCCTAATTATCACAGCTGCCCGGTATTCTGCCTTAATTAAGTGGCTCCAAATGATTTTGTCTGCAGTAAGTGCCATCGGAAATGGCAATGACAATTGACCTTCCAGAGCGTGGTGTATCTTTAATATCAAAATTGCTGGAGCGGGCTCAACGAAACCGCATTTTCAGTCGTCTGGCTTGCGTTTTCGCCTTTATCGAAGAACGACTGTAAAATGTGGCATATTTTCGCTTTGATGGTATTCATCCTTGACGCGTGATAAACCAATACTGAGGCACGCAATCACAAAACTATCTGAGAAGCTTTTTTCGGATGAAATCTTATCTTATCATAAAGCACAAGCCGATCGCACTTATACAACGCGAGATACAGATTAAATAGATACTAAAGTCATCTATTGGAAAAATTATGCATTTCTGTTTACTAGACCTAAGACAATACAAAGCTTCTCTATATATTTCCGTTGCTCCAAATAAAGAAATTTTGTTTGTTTCCACAATTTTGTTGGGAATTCGTTCAATATATATGTATATATTTATATTGTATATTTATTTCTTAATGCAATCGAACTAAGACAGCTGTAAAAAAAAAAAATAAGAGGAATTTGAACTTTTACTACCCTGCGAAGTAACGATATAGTATTTGATTGACTTGGAAAAACCACAAGCAATCGATCATGCAGTAAGTAAGCACCAAATAATTGGAAACAGTAATAAAAGATAGAACCAACGATAAGTGAAGAAAATCCATAATACTTTAAGGCCGTACATATAATGCGTGCGCATAATAAGTAAATGACTTAAAAACAGCGCAGCAAATTAAATCAAATTAATCACAATTTGCGGACTGGCATTTTGTTACATACATATATATGTATACATATGTATGTGTGTGCGTGTGATTTTGAGGTGAGTTAGTGGTTTTCATATATCACCCGAAGGCTACTTTGAATTAGGCTTGCGAGGCTTATGTTTAGTAATAATAACACTGACTTGACTTGTAGGCCGCACGAAATATACATACATATATTACAAAATATGAAGGATTTAATGTTCCAATGCATACTTATTTACTAATTCAGTTTTTAATGACTTCTTGATTAAAAAATTCTTGTACGTGTTTGGTACGCTTATGAATGTAATGAAAAATTGCCAATAGTTGCAGTATTTTTAAAAAATTGTTGTGTATACTATTTTTTAAATTTGTTTTTAAGGTATGCATTTTGCTAAATCAACTGTGATAAATCGCAACCAAGTCACAAAAACATTGTGGCAATAAGACATCCTTTCTCTTCTACCATTGGCTGCTGTAGCGAATTTTTCAAGTAATTTTTCACTGGTACCGGCATCTATTTCCGATTGACTGTTACTTTATTATAATTTTTTACTTAGGCGGCAGTTGAATGACCAAGCACTTTGTTGGAAAAATGATTTGCCCAACTGAGTGTAAACGTAAAGCTACACACACATACATACACACATATAAATGTTGGAAGTAAAGCAACATAAACCAATCCTGTTTCGTTGAAGTTTTTCTTAGTGTTGAAAATTTGGCGAATGCTATATTGCAGCCGATCAGCAAAGGGCGTTGGTTTCATCGAGTTCCGGTTTACATAGCTACGACAATAAACAAGAAAGCGGTGGCTTGGTCGAACAACTGATAGCGAATGTTTTTTGGCTGATGCTGGAAAAAAGGCGAACACAAAAAACTCCTTCCGTTAAGCAGCACTTCGAAAGTCTGCGAAAGTCTCTCGTGCAACTTTTTTTTCACTATCACTATTCATTGTAGCCTTGGCAATGGTAGCATTGAACTTGTGTGTGTTTTTTTTATAGGAGCATGCTAATTAAAAATTTCGCGAAAAAACTTGAATTATGTTCTATGTGTAGGTGAATGAAGATAGGCTGGGAAATTTTTTGTTTGTAGAATATTGTGGAATCTCTTATTAAAAAAAATTTCAAACAAATAGTAGAGATGAATTTTGGTTTACGCTAATTAAAATTAAATAAAAAATTACTATAGTTTAAAGATTTTAGGAGAGGGTTACTATCTTCAGACGTCTGCAAATTCAAAAATTGCATGATGCCTGATGAATTTTGGTATGTGAAGTCGTTGGGCGTGGCATTTGCCCAATATTGTTTAAATTACAAAGTAATACAAAGCTCTCTCTTCTAACATTCTTTAAAAAAAAATTCAAATTGATTAATTAGTTTCCATATTACGCAATTCTAAAATTTTGATATATGTTGGGGGCGGGGAGAGTGGGAGAGGACCAGGCGTGGTTGTTAGCCAATTTCGCTGATTTTCAAGTCAACGTCTTGTCAGATTCTCAGAAGAATGTGCACAAGATTTTGGGCGCCTATCTGTATGGGTTGATTGTGTATTGTGAAATTTAAAGAGCTTTGCTAAATTCGAATTGGTGAGGAAATTCAGTTAACGTGCTCTTTATTTTTGTAAGCCACAATAGCACGGGCCTATCATAAGGTCATAAAAAAAATGGAGTCGCTTATTGAAGGTTTTCGCGTCGCCTTTGATAATTTGCTTTTAGTTCAGATTAGTCTATATATACCATTTTATTTGCTAAAATTATATAAGATGGCCTTATGTGCACTTCTATATATGAATACCCGAAATTATGAATTACTTAGTTAGGTTTGATAAAAAATCGGGTACAAAATTTGAAAATAGTATAACCATCTAAATTATGTATTTGAAAAATTCTGTAAAAATAAAAAGATGTAAAGATAATATCCTGGTTAGCAAAACTCTGTATACAGGTTTATTTTGAGCCTTTTTTTTTTTGGATTTTTAGAGCATTGTAAAAACTTCTGTGCTGATTCTGCAAAGAGTGGAATTAGTGAAAATATCAGTAGAAAGTAATTAAAATAGTAGCAGTAGTAATTGGTAAAAATAGTAGTAGAAATTCGTGAAAAAAAGTAATAGAAGATAGCAAAAATAGTAGTAGTAATTAGCAGTAGTAGTAGTTGTAGTGGTGAACCAGTGCCAAACTACTGAAAATCTTTAAAAGCTCCCGAAATATCTAGTCTTAAAACAGTGCCGAAACGGTCTAGAACTTTTCCTCAAATGGTCCTAACCTAGCCCCGAAACTAGTGTCGCTACCTCGGCATGCCATGTGGTGACTTCATGACGCGATACCTTTGCAATCTTTTGTACGCGATATCAACACGACTTACCTTACGCGATGTAAAAAAAAAAAAATCACTCTCATGCTGCTAAAGAAGTTTGACTTCAAAAAATCCGGTTTCCCTTCGCTGTTATTTAACGGTGCAAAATTTTGCGGTACAGAATTTTAAAATAAATTATTTTCTATACGGAGTTTTAAAACCCGAATTTTTTTATACTAAATTTTCAACTCAGAATTTGTAATACAGAATTTTGCCCCATACGAAATTTTTACCTACCTAATTCTATATATGTATGTATATTTAATACAATTTTTGAATGATTAATAAGGAGTTAAATTACATACTATACTGGTCGTGGTTTTCTATCAGTTCAGTTTTTAACTTTTGGTAGAGTTGATCCCTTTGTTCAGTGAAGAACCACCAAAGTTCTTAGAGAAACATTAAATGTAATTACGAAAATTCTAAAATTTGTGCTTACTTCCAAGGTCTTGAACACTCAATTTATATAGTTTAGTAATTAATGTCTATAGTTTTTAAAAATGAAAAAAAAACGGTCATTCGCCATTCCTCGACATGCTTTCCAGAATCGTGAAAGTGTGTGGAAGATTTGTGGAGTAGAAATGAAGTATCATAGACACTTGTTTCCCTATCCGTTCGAGGTCTCAAGTATGTACTTGGAAACCCTGCTCGTTCCTCGACGAGCCACAATTAATAGCATTTTCGTTATGTAAGAAAATAAAAGTATTGTTAAAAACTTGAATCAAAAATGTTAAATTCAGACGCATAAAAAGACCCAAACGAAAGACTTTAGACGCGAACTTTCCTTTCATTTACATGCGCCCATCTATCCACCTATGTCGTTGTTCGTTAATGCGTCATTACTTGCGCAATTTGCGTAACAGCAAACAGAATGTTGATGTGCTATTACCGATATAACGCCGGAATGTCGCAATGCTAATGACGAATGATGACTACGCAGTGCCAGACGCCAGCCGCCAGCCACTCAGCCAATCAGCCACTCAGCCACTCAGCCACTCAGCCAGCGAAGCGTCAAGTGCGACATGGGGCGTTGAAAGCGAAAGTGAAATGGTACAAGTTTTTACTTTTATATTTCATTCGTTTGTACATTTCAGCAAATTAAGCAAGAATAGGCAAAAGAAGCAATGGATTCACAAAAATTTAAGCAAGCACTTCCATTCATATAATTTCATGTCACATCAACAAGTTATCGCCATCTGTTAATTTGTTCACTGCGTTTGCACAGTTAGTAAATATACAATATATAAATAATTTAATTTTTTTTTGGCAGTTCCGTTTACATTGGCTTTTTACGCTAATAAACAGAGTTAACGTTTAGTGTGTGTTATGAAAAATTTGGTTTTTTTTTTGTTTAATGATATATTATTTCTGTTATTTGTTTTTTGCGTAACTTTATCTTCATTTTCTCTTAAGTTTGCAATTTGTGTGGCAAATGGTAAATAGCTTAGCCAATATGACTTGTATTGCTGTGACGTAATGTTACACTTTATTCAAATTATTCATATATATTGGTGTGTTAATTGTTTTTGGCGCCAGTTTTTACTATTTATTTAATTTTTTGCTATAAATCATTACTGCTGCATTTTTGCAGCTCAACATTTTTTAACGTCTATTAAATCTTTTGCTCGCAACTGACTTGTTGTGTTTTATTAATTTTTGTTCAGTTCAGGTAGTGTGAATTAGGTGCAAATATGTTAAAGTTTCCGGCTTCACAACTTTACATAATTAATATACTTTAATTGTAAAAAAAAAAATAACCAGTGGTTTGAAGTAAATGCAACCAGTTAGCTAATGAATGTGTGGGAAACGGAAAATCTACTTTTTCTAGTATTGAGCATTCTGTAAAGTTGACCAAAGTTACTACTTTTTGTCTATATAAAATAATGAAAAAATAAAGGTGTTCTAATTTACTAAATATGCCAACTTTCGAGGTATTTGGTTTTTTTATTTTTCTTGATGGAGGTATGGGAACAAAGAAAGGCGCATCTCCTTCCAAAATACAAAGTGAAGTAGAACTGATCTGTGGTAGATATTTATAAATAATTAGCGTAAATTTACCAGCGAAAGAAAATACAATTGGTGTGCATTTTTGAGTTCGGCTAAAACTACGTATTCGTACATGCAGTTTTGTGGCAAACTTGCTTCTAGTAGAGATGGCGTAAAATAAAATTCGTGTTTCTGAAAATTAACATTTAGTTTTATTGATTTTTTCTAACGAAACTTTCTCAATTTAAATCATAATAAAAAGAAATTACTTAATGGAAAACAATCTGAATGTAAAAAAAATCACTGAACGTAAACTTCTTCCTCTCACTAAATACATTACCATGCTTTAAATATTAAATAAATGTGTTACCCTTGACCCAAGTGTGAAAGTGTAGAAAATAGCTGAAATATATGAAATAAAAATGGATGAAAAATCTGCAACTAAATGTCTCGTCGGCACCACTTTATTCAACTCTCCTCAATTTGGTACACACATTTCACGTAACGAAAAACATGACAATTCAATAATAAATATAATTTCTAGCAATAATTGTTTGAAATAAAGCCATTCCCAAATTTGAAAATTTTTGAAATGGGCGCAGAAAATATTTTAAGATAAATACATTATCACCGCAAATACTTCGTTCAATTTTACCCTTCTTATTATACGCCGTTGAATTTCTCCCTAACTGGCATAATTTTGAAAATGTGAGAAACTGAATACAGACCATTACCAACATCCATAAAATAGTAATCTTCAATATATCAATATAGGAATATTGGAAAACATGTTAAAACAGAGTTTTCAATTTTGATTTGGGAGACAAGGAGGAATGTATGAGTTTGGAGGAGTGAGATGGCACTGCCAATTTTTAACCAACACTTTGTACAGCAATTTCCTGTTATTTTATAAGTATTTTCAAAAAATATTAAATTAAAATAAAGATGATCAATTAAAATATGGTTGCTTTTTGCGAAGTGATTCATTTATTTAGTATATTTAAATTTACTTCACTATGAGTGCCTAGTACAACATCAGCCCCAATGCAGCACAAGTAAAAGAGTAAAATTTCTTATTGGCAGCTTTAACCGTTCGTTAACCTGGGTAGATTTCTACCCATGTTGAGATTTCATATATTTTGTATGAAAAAATTTAAAACCAGTAAATCGTTGCACTTTATTTATTAAACAAATTTTGCATTTCGTTTATTCATTAGCCTTTTAGTTCTCAAAGTAATGAGAAGAACGGGGATCTCTTTTAATTCGGTTGAATTCTATTCATAATGTGGCAACAGCCGTAGTTCTTTTTACATAAAGCAAAGTTCTCAAAAGCATTCGATTTTGTTCAGAAATTATTTAGTGATAAAATCATTAGGTTTCAGGTCGATCAGAACTTCTATATTAATTTCTAGATTTCTTTAACCAAACAGTTATAGCAATCTAGGTAGTTAAAACCTCCTAAATATCAATCATTTGCCAAAATATTTTCAGAACAAAAAACCAACAGAAATCTAGATTTCTCTTGCGAGCGCTAACTAGAAGTAATAAACCATGCCTTATTCGGAAAACAAGTTGATCAAAATCTTATTTTTTTAAGATTAAAATTGATAATTTTTTTCGTTAATAATATTTTTTTTTATTTCTTATTTCTGTACATCATCTTGAAAAATGTTACGCTTGTTGTTTATAAGAAAATTAAATAACCAGGCGAGTTTTAAAGTCTTTGATGATTTAAATGCGATTGACATCAGAACCACTAAATGTTAAATCAGAATTTTTTTATTTGAAATTACGGAAATTATTGTTATTCATGAACCGTGCAAAAAATATGGAACACGAAAACTCGCCGTATATACTTAAAATGTTCTCAATTTGTCGTAATAAAATAACAATTTACATTCTAATGTGCACAATTAGCTATTTAAATTTCTATACTGAAATTGATCTGAAACATTTAGATTATTTAGATTTACCATTTTTTTTATTTAATGCGAAAACATACGTATTAGTTTTTTGACCTGATTGTATTTATTTCAACAATAGCTTAAGTTGAGCTTTTTATTTGAAAGGAATTGGAGAAACCAACAACAGTCAAAGCGGTTAAATTTATAGCTGCTTTTTCGGGGATCAGCAGATATCCTCATCAGACTTCTTTCTAGACTTGATTTTTTATTGATATTTCAGTTGTGGCACTTAAATACAGGAAATAGTAACCATACATTCAATTTTTAATCAGAACGTATACAGATTTTATAATTACTTTCATTATTGAAAACGCATTTAAGCTGTTTTATAGTTAACATTACGGTATCTGATGGTTTCTTTGGTAAGTAGTAAAATACGGTCCGGCTGCCGTGGAAAATATATCGCCTTAATACAAGTAATTCACACAGCGTGTATGACAAATGTTAAAACTATGAAAGGAAAAACAAAGAGTACTTTTCCCCCATGAAAAAGAATATCTATTTGACAAATTTAAAATACAAAAAAAAAAAGATACTGTAAAACTAAAAGACCTTCACTCGAGTGTTTTTTGTATAAACGTCGCTCGCTAAATACCAAGTGTTCAATAGATTTGGTCTAAACAAAAAACTAATTCACTTGTTAAGGCATTTAATGCTGATGAACTAAAGCTGCACGTTTTTTGCTAAATAAACTACATATACTGTAATAATAAAGGTTTTTTTTATAACTACGTATTATTGGCCAGCGTCATGCAACATTAATTTTTAGTTTAACAAAACGCTACAGCTAAATAGATGAATATACCTACTATTTAATATGTAAAAAACGGCAGAAAAAACCCACAGTTCAATTGAGCGTAAAACATTAATTCCTCATACGAGTAAATACTACTTAATTTTTTTTTTTGATTTATATAGTAGCTGAAAAAAAAAGTTTCCCTTCCACGGAACCATAAAATGAAGCAGATTGTACACTTATTTGCAATTAATATTTTCTATATGTAAAAGAAGCTCAAATTCGTATATCGTAAATGTTGTTGTTATGTAAAATCTAAAAAAATTGTTAGGAAGTTTTCCAAAGGGAATTTAAATAAGGTGGTGTTGTTACTACAAATACATGACCGGCATGTATATTGTTTTTAAATTTTGATGTGTCAAATTTCAGCTATTCATCCCTGAAGAAAAGTAAAACGGCAAAGAAAATAATAATCCTCTTACTTTCTCACTCTCTCTCCTTCATTGAAGAATAATCGAATCAAAATTTTTTCTAAACCAAGGGCCATTATACAGACAATAGCGGTAGCCAAAAAATTAAACCCATGCATGGATTTTATTGTTGCCTGACGACCCTGAAATGTCAATTAAGCGACTTTTTGATACGAACAAAATTTAATTAGCTACTCCACAGA
The DNA here is from genome assembly GCA_951828415.1 of Anomoia purmunda. Lineage (NCBI taxonomy): Eukaryota > Metazoa > Arthropoda > Insecta > Diptera > Tephritidae > Anomoia > Anomoia purmunda. The sequence continues at coordinate 47,243,503 of OX639997.1, read as the reverse complement.
TACTACCTGTTAGATGTGCTTTGGTCTAAAGAATTTTCAGGAATAAATTTAGGAAAAAAATAAACGAAAATCAGTAAAAAATTCGTAGCACATCGATAGCCCTGAGAGATATTGGATTCTTTTTCGGCGGCCGCCGTACCCGATTGTGTAGCGCGAATGCGTACATCACAAATTGTAGCAGAAGTTCGACCAAAGTCACAAAGAAATTCTTTTTCAATAAATTTTCCTTCTAACGTGTCGCTCATTGGTTATTTACATATTTACTGTTTTATTTTTTTTTTGAGATGATAAAACAGTTTGAGTTCACCCGGATAGCGTCCTCTCTGACTGTACGAACCCAATACGTGACACCGTGCGTGAACTTCGAAAGTTCTCTTGGGGCTAAAATAGAGGTTTAGGAGTGGCACTCGGGGTATGAGGATGATACGCAGAACGACTAACTCAATATTTTTCATCCTGGCCGTGAAAAAAGTAGGTGAGCTGATATTAGGCTTTCAACCAGGCTTTGCTTTTGCGCAGCACCTCCTTTAAGACCGTAGTAGTAGAATGAGGCCTTGAGCAATTTGGCCATGGCCAAAACCGTGCACCATTATTGGGTCCAGGGACATAAGGGTATAAAAGGAAATGAAAGGGAAGACGACTTTGCCAAACAGGGTGTATATCTGCAAGCAATCAAACAATTGCGAGAACTGTCTTCATATCGACAGGCGGACAGGGCTAAGCTCAGGAGCTTTTTACTTTCTCCGGAAAGAGAGGTCTATAGGCTCATAGTGAGTGGCTGCTAACAGCGCATGCCTCTTAATTGTGTCTGGTAAGGGATAAAATTTGCATGAAACCCAGCTGCGGGATGAAACGTAGGAAAATATTTTATGCGAATATCCAACATAAGACAGACGGCGACGTTTCAAGATACTGAGTGAAGTAGAGCTGCACGATCTACAGTCGGCTGCCGTTAAAGAGCCAAAGAGCCTTCTTCAGGTCACCAAGGGAAGGGAAATGTCGACTGAGGGAATTTTCAACATCGCCCATCAAAATTGCATTGACATTTGATCAACTTTGACGTTGTTTTCTCGTTTTTGACTCAGTTTGAAGACTACATTATGAAGTACATTTACTGGCAGGCTTATCAAACTTATAAATTTAAATGAATGTGTGGTCAGAAGAATTCTTAGCGTTCTTAATGTGCATTCGACTAGCTCAAAACCTCCATTTTGATTGCAGCTGCTGATAGAAAATATCATTGTTACTTTCACACATACACCAATTTCTCATGAGTTAGAAGCATTCCAACAAGCTGTTGTCGGTCTACCGGCTGTTGGCGTTTTTAAAAATACCGGCTAATTTGCACTTTCAATTGGCTATTAACCTACTTTAAATACATTGTTTTTTTTGTCAACTGTTCTGTAACTCCACTTTAGCCGCGATTTAAACTTTGTTTATATTTTTAATTTATTTCTTACCACAAATTAAAATACATACTTACATTCGTGGAAGTTAGGCAGTTGGTTAAGGCACCACCTGCTCGAAACGGACATGCTTTGTTAGCACGTTGTTTGTGTTTGCTTAAACCTTTTTTAATTGTTTTTATTTTTTTTTTGTGCACTATAAAATGCAGACTATGAGTATAGATATTTATGTATGTAAGTCAAGTTTCTGTTTTTTGGTTTTTTTTAATTGAAATACTCAGTTTAGTAACTTGACTGCTCTGTATACTAAATTCGTTACTTGTCACATGAAAAAAATGCATTTAGATTTGCTGTCACGGTTTACTTATGGACGTGTTGAAATTGTGTCGTTTATTGTCGGTCAAATACATATTTCAAGAAGTGCGCGTTACGCTCGCCTGCTTCTATATATATACATATATAAATATATGTATGTACATATTTAGGTATATCAATAAGGGAACTTGCCATGTATGTATGTATGTGAAAAATATTGCTATATAGCTATGAAAAATAAATTCTCCCAATTGAGAGAAAATATTCAAAACTACGAAAAACCAAATGTTTTGTAACGACAGAAGTATTCTTTAAATCCACTAGCTCTAAATGCTTACTTTTAAATTGTACAAACTAGCTTTTACCCGCGGCTTCGCTCGCAACTTAACGTAAATAATTTCACCAAAACTAGTAACTTTTAATTCATTTTTAGTTCAGGTTTTTATTTTTTTTTTACTATTTAAAAGTAAATCTAACCCTACTTCATCATTTCCGATTACGGTTAGTTGCTGAAACTTTTTTCTCATTGACAACTGCGCAGTATGCCATGCCATTCGAGTTTAAAGAAACATAATGTATTCTTAGAAATGCGCAACGTAATCAAACGATAGTAATATTTAGTAGTCTCATTTTCATGATTAATTTATCTTTTTTTTTAAATTTTTTTTTAATAATAATTTTATTTGCAATCTGTCCATTGGACAATAAGCTAATTGCATAACAATTAAAATATAATTAACAGGAATAGGTAATCTCCAGTGAGACTATCTATTATACAAGTAAAACTTAACTTAGGTCTATATACAATGCTTCATTTTTGATGTCTTGTTTAATATCGAGATGGTATATCTAGGACATGACATCTTTTCAATCTTCTTAATGATTTGCTTTTGTCGAGTAGATTAGTTGCAAGTTGAGTTCTTTTCGCTTTAATGTGAAATTTCCACGTAAGTCTGCGGCCTAGGTGGATCCCCAAGTACTTGACAGAATCAGTTTGTGGTATCTCGATTCCATTAAGTAACACTTTTGGGCACGTCACTCTTCTAAGTGCAAATGTGATATGAGTCGATTTTTGGGCATTTACTTTTATTTTCCATTTGTGCAATCAATCTTCCAACAAGTTAAGTTGCTACATTTATGTCTTCTGAAATTGGCATATCTGCTGTGAATAAAGTGTATAGAACTGGACCCAGCACACTTCCCTGCGGAACACCAGCATATATGTCATGAAGGCCAGACGATGAACTTTGTTGCTGCACATAAAAGTATCGATTGCTAAGATAAGATCTAATTATTAAAAAGTGCGGTGCAGGGAGGAGTTTCTTAATTTTATAAAAGATGCCATCGTGTCATACTCTGTCGAACACTTGCTGGATATCTAGGGAAACGGCTGAGCAATACAGTTTTTTCTCAAATGCGTCGGTTATGATATTAACAATTCGGTGGCATTGCTCTGGTGTCCCATGATTTCTTCTAAGCCCAAACTGATGTTTTGGTATAATGGCGAGGTCATCCAGCACCGGTAATATTCTTCTTAAAAGTATTTTTTCAAATACTTTAGAAAAGCTTACCAGCAAGCTAATCGGACGGTATGACGATGTGTTGATTTTCGATTTATTTGGCTTAGGTATCAGTATAACCTCTGCGCATTTCCATTAGGATAGATTGGACTACTATCTTAGCATTGACGTGCATCCGTCAATTTTGTCATACCCAAGCGATTTTTTTATTTTTTATGGATTTTATCTCAGCTTCTACTTCTGCAAGCGTTGTTTGAGGAATATGCATGCTCATTAGGCTGGAAAACTGAGTGGAGGTGGCTAGCAAAAGCTTCAGATTTTTCTTTATCAGATCGAAATCTCTCGCCATTGCTGTTTATAATTACAGCGCTTCTTCTTTTAGGACGCTTGAGATAGTTTGTAGCCTTCCAAAGACTGTATTGATCATCTGCAGAAAAAGGGTCTAGTTGCCATAAGTTATCTTAAGCCTACTTCCTTTGAATTCCATGTCATGTATTTCCTTTAACTTAATAATCTAATTTAATTTATTTTTTGAAGTAGGTGGCAACCCTCTCCAAGGTATTTTCAAATTAAAGCTTTCTTAACACTCCTTCGTATAATACCCATATTTCAATATTTGATTTAACTTATTATAATTTTAACTAATGATTTAAACAGGTCTCCAAAATGTTTTTTTTTTTTTTGAAATCACGCATTTTTAAATTTGCAGTTTGACACTCATATTGTAAAATGTCGTTTATTTTTTTATTTAACTTAATTTGCATATAACTGGTGGCAACCTTCTGTAAAAGTAGCTTTATTGAGCCATGCATATAATATTAAATGGATTTGAGTTAACGTACTTAACTCAAACAGGTGGCAAAATTCTCCAAATTTATTTCAGAAATTAAGTTTTCTTAAAACTTTTTTTAAGGCATTCATATTGTAAAATGCAATTCATTTTTTTAAAATTAATTTAATTTGCATTCCAACAGATGGCAACCTTTTTTTCAAAACATTTCGATATTATTCCCTAATAAAACCAGGCCTCAAGCTCAATAAATCACAGTCGTATCAAACATATGTATAAGCCCGAAAATAATAATAATAATTTCGACGGTGATCCTGTAAAAAGGCCTACGTGAGGACCTTCCCCAGTAATGAAGGAATAACTGTGCAAATTTTCACGCCTTTCCGTGCAGTGATTGCAATGGCTTTAAAATGATTCCGAGCAAAAAAATTTAAAAAAATAAATCTAAATAAACTCAACTGATTCCAATTTCGATATATGTATGCACATTTAAAAAACACAGTGTCAGAATTTTTTCATTGTTCTAACAAACTTAGAATACGAGTATGCATAAAGGCATACACTGAAAAGGAAACCGTTAGAGCTCAAATAAAGGGTATTGCAATAGCGATGCTACAAAAGTAGACCGATAGTGACAGCAAACGACGCCATATTTTTCCCGCTCTTTTGACAACGAGTAGAAATTATTAAAATTTACTACCAAAATTCGGAGTCAATGGCCTCAACTTTAAGAGCGCTACGTCCGATTTATGGTCGTCGTCATTTCTGGCTGAATGGCTTCGTCAATAAGCAAAATGTGCGTTATTGGACAGGCAGCAATCCACACGTACTCCATGAGTCAACATTGCATCCCGAAAAAATTACGGTTTGGTGCGGTTCATGGGCCGGCGGCGTCATTGGGCCGTATTTCTTCCGTGATGATCAAAACCGGCACGTTACTGTGAATGGGCCGAATATTTTTGGCTCGAAAAGGATCATTAAATATCTGTTTTAAAGTTGCTTCTGATATTGGGTGTAATAATAGCTGCATTCCAGCTATAGGTAGTTACTATCTCAGCTATCTGCCCATGTAAAAGCTATGTACTTGTAGCTTAAAATTAAACGTCATTTAGCACGCAGAACACAAGAATCAGTTCATAATAGATATAGGGTCGACTCTTTTACCGATTTAGCAACAACTGAACTGAACGAATGACCTCTGGCGATTTAAACATCTTAAAAATTACCACATTCATTCAGAAATATTTAACTAATAGTTCGTAGAAAACTTGCTTCAAAAGAATTTGAAAAAATATTGATCTCATCAAAGATCAAGCGAAAATTGTAAAATGACGCAGGTTGAGTACAATTTTACAAATTTGAGATAACAAATGCAGTTTAGCTTTGAGATACATTCACCAGGGTATTTAATTGGCTAAACAATAGATTATAGAAATTATTGATATTGCTACTATTTCGCGGATCTGTAATTTTATTGTTTTTTATTTTATATATTAATATAAATACGAGTAATTTTAATATATCTGTTATTTTCTTAGGAGTGCAGACATTCTGCATATCTATTTATATGACTTGCTAATTTTACGTTCATCCACATTGTAGTAATTCATACTGCGATTATAAATGTACATTGCACAATGCAAAGATAACCCATCCATATATTAACAAGCTTTGACAATTTATTATTAATTACTTAATTTTAATTATTTTTTTTTTTACAAAAGTACAGTTTCTTCTTTAACAAATACCGGTCCAAGTTTTACTATGTTAAAAAAAATTAATTAGATTTTTTGGCTTGAAAATTTGATTACCAGTTTTATAGACCATTTCATTGTAGTATAGTAAAGTGGAAGTTTCAAGTGGTTACAAATTGTCGTTCATTTTTGGGATTTTTTTTGTATGTAACTGCTATTCTTTGCTTAATGAACTATATTTTTTATTAAAAAAAAAAGATTGTATAAAGAAGAATAAGTAGTCAAAACTTGTGAATATATTGTTGTACTATATTTATGTCGTGCACTGTAGAATGTAGTGTTTTCCCTTACTAGGAGTAGAGTTATTAAAATTCGAAAGGAATGTTAAACTAAAGAAAAATATATATAAACCTCCACGTTTGCTAATAAAGTCTGCACAGATTATAGTTCAACCTGTGTTTGATTTTTATGTAAACACTGACAATTTCAACACTTTACTTTAAAAGCTACAATTTGGTTTAATATAAGTGGTATAACAACCATATTGCCATAATTTTTTAACAAAGTTATGACATAAGTACCAATTGTCATAAACAACTACTATACATAAATGTATGCACATGTCGAGTTGTATGTTAATATACATACATATGCATGTTTGTATGTATAGTATATATCTAGAGGCATGTATTTGCATATTATCCCCAACTACTACTGTCGCTGACAGAGTGTGGGAAAAAGTTGACGCAACAAAAAACGCGACGCAAAAAGAAATGTGCTGGCAAATTTGTTTACCGTGGTGGTGCTGCGAAAATTAATACAAATGTATCGAGAAAAAAAATTAATACTATATGTACAATATACATACTTACTCGAATAAATTCCAACTGCGCAATTCCAACTCGTTAGTGTAACCACAAACTGTAAAACGGTGAGCGCATACGGCTGGAGAACTTAGATATTTATTTTATTTTAAAAATTTTCTAATTATTTCAGAGACAGGATCCAGTATACTGCTCCGTTCGATTTGAATGTGAGAAGTACAGTACATAGCTATATTCATTTCGAAATCAAAAAATAGGCTCAAAAATCATGCAGCTGGAAACTACGATTCTAGAAAGTAATCCATGAATATATTTAACTGAAGCTTACTGAACTGTATTTTCCAACCAATCCTAAACATTTTTTGGTCTATGTAGCATCAAATAAAATTTAAGGATATTCAATAATATATTATTTTTAGCAATGCTTTTATACTTGAATAGGAAATATATCTTTATTACTATCTAATTGGCTCAAAAACGAATGAAAGGATTTCAACCAAATTTGGGTAGGCACGTGGCACGGATATAGGTTATACTTTAATCCGCTAGGTGGCGCATAAGTCGAGTTATTCAGGAAAACAATATTTTTAATCCGATTTTGATGGATTTAGGAATGTAGTACGAGAAGTACTTTTGAACCCGTTAGGTGGCGCTAGAGTCGAGTTGTTCAAAAATTCTTCTATATAGTATATATATAGGCGGCCGCCATAGCCCTGTGAAGTAACATCAAATATTATAGAAAAAGGGTTTTCTAATAGCGGTCGTCCCTCGGCAGACAATAGCAAATCTCGGCGTAAAACTTTAGACCCCTCAATTTTTGTAACAACATCAAGACGCACACCACAAATCAGCCGAAATCGCTTAAGCGATTATAGTGCCAATTAAGAAAGTAAATAAGTATTTTGTTATTTGATTTCGAAAAGTTATGATGGAATATTTTACGATATACGTATTGTAGAAAATCGCTTTGTTTTTTAACAACAATGGTTTGGGCCAAAGTAATTATTGAATTATATTTGTTTCCATTTATTTTATATGAGTGTATTTCAGTATTTAGAATAAGCGAAAAAGGTAAAGAAGTAGGGCTTAAAATGAAAGGCAGGCAGGCAGACATGGCTCATACCCGAGTTTGAATACTTTAAATACAAATCCAACTTGAGCGAGGGATCAACTTTTTTATGCAGTCATTCCTGATTGCCCATATATACGATATTCCCCGTCCAAAGTTGGACTTTGCATGGGGGCGTGGCACTGCCCATAAGCGTAAAATTTTTCTACGGAATTAAGATGAAAACTTTTTTAATAAAATCTAGTAGCTTACCTTGAAAACTAAGATGGAAACCTCGAAGGGAATCTTGGCTTTCATTTGAATTTCCTTTTAATTTTAATAAGCCGATGATCTGATCAATTTGAAATTGTAGGCACCTAAACTTTTTATAAAGATTATTTTTTTGAAAATAAATATCACACTTTTTTGTAAACAGTTCTTTATTTAATTATACAAGTTTTACTTTTAATTATTGAGCTTATTTTTATAAATCTAAACTGCATGTTTTTCAATATTTGTTGGTCTTTATTGCAAAACTGGCAATTTTATTTCAAATACACAGAAAAGATAACGAGAAAAAAATTTTTATTTAGAAAATACAAAAATCCAAGGAACAACATTCATAATATTAATGTTATGGTTCTGGTAAAAATGACAGGACCATCTTATTAATTGACGTTATATGATTTTTAACATAAAACAAGAAGATTTCTTCTTACAATTGCATTCTTTAAATTAAAAAAAAGAAATTAAAAATAAAATTAATAAGACTTTTTAGTGAACACTTCATCAATATGGCCCCTCTCACTCTTGTTGTCCACCAAGCTTTTCTAGACGCCGATCTTTTGAATTATACGTGCACTTTTTAGCTTTCTGTAAATTTTGCAAAATTATGGTTTGAATAAATTTATATAGAAAACCATGAATTTCAATAAATTCATCGTAATTAGAACAACGAACAAAAATTTTTGATTTAGAAAACAAATTATTAGAGCGGGTTTTTAAATAAAAAAGATACTATTTAGAAAGAAAAATATGCCTTAAAATATTCAACATTCGATTTTCGGCAAGTTTCTATTAAACTTGTATAACTGCCATTCAATTAATTCTAATTAATTCTACGGGTCATATTTTCTTGATTTTATTTTAAAGACATGCTCGGTCGCATTAGAACATCATAGAGAAATCACCTAAATATTGTTCAGATTTATATGGAATTTTAGGTGGTATTTTTGCTCTATGGGCGTGCATGTGCATTTCATAGCTATCTGTGCCAGATCAGTAGGACTATGAATAATTTACATATGTATATCGGTGATTTAAAATCAGGGTGTTTCTGACAATGCTTCATTTCAGAATGTATGCCATGAATTCGATTTTCTACTCAGACACAATTACATACATATGTCCTATTGATGTGGGTATGTGAAAAAATTCTTCGTTTTTAATTTTCATGAAAACAAATGCTACATTAATTTTGCCAGCGCAGACACTTTTCAACGTGTGACAATGAGATTATCTATGTATTAGTTAAATTGCGCAGCAAACTCACGATTGCATACAATGGTTGGAAGTTCATTTAAGCTAGACTAAAACTATTAAATATAATACAATTTGAGATTTTGTTTACGCTCTATTTTCACTTAGGTAACTTTTTCAGCCTAATCTCCTCCCTGGCATTGCCATGCACAGAATATTTCTAGTTTTATATTACTGAAATACACAACTTGCTTAATTTTATTATACACTTAGAAATCTAAGCTGAAACTCTATGTATGTGAGTCATTTCAGTGTTTCAAGATTTTTTTAGCTTGTAAATTTTGCCAATTTCAAACCACTGTACGTTGCCTCCTATTTTGTCTTTGGCAGTTAGCGGCGGTGTTGCTGCAATTATGCATTGCAAAAATCATAACACGACTAGACACTGGTGCACGTCATCACGGCTAGCGAATCACAACAACAGCGGCAACTCTAGCAGAAGAATCGCCTGTTTAAATTTTGCCTGACTGCCGCTGAGTTGTTGTCGAAATAAGTTGCACTAAAACGTTCAGTTATTTGAGCTGCATAAAGTTTTGTCGTGCATTGCAGTGCAGTTAGAGTTTTAAGCTATTTTCCCTCTTCAAGTAGCCGCGCAACTCGCAGGCTTTTAATGTTGAAATAAATGAACAGCTGTGGTAAATAGATGTACAGGTACATAGTCGGCTATATAAAAAATGACCGTAAATTGTAAATCGCAACTACAGCAGCTTCGTAATGCAGCCAAATGGCATTGAAGTGTAACTGAGTATTGAATTAGTTTGCAAAATAAAATACATAGATATTACTCATGGTCGGGCTTGATATGGTACCTATGCTTAGTATTAGCCATAGCGTTTGAGATGCAAGGTATTTGCCGCGTACAACATTTAATTACACCACCTCCCAGAATGCCACTATTTAATTTGGATGCAAAAATTACTGTATCAAATTTGGGGTAACCAAATTTACTAACTTTACACTTCACGTTAATAAATACATCAATTTGAGAGTTGTGTACAAACATTTCCAGATAAATCTGTTTTTAAGATTTTTAACCAAAGTACTTCAACTATGGCATTAAAAATAATATGGAAAATGCTTATTTTATAGTTTTGTTATAAAATATTCAGCCTTTTCAACATACATATATATGATTAGAAATATTTGGCACAACGTACGATTCGAAATAATTCGTTTTTTAGACCATGAAAAATATTTTTTAAAGTATATGAAAATTTCTTTTAAACTTCGCTACATTACTGAGCTATCTACACAGCAACTGATAGTGACTTGTTTGAAATATGATAATTAAAAACTATTAAGTTTTCATAGGTTAATGGTTAAACACTTTCATATCGCGCTTTTATAATTTATCAATATACTCACAATTTTACGAAAAAAATTATTATTAGTGAATTTTTCTGAGTCCGTAAAAAACAAAATTCCCATATTGAGAGCTCCAAAAAACCATAAGAAATAAACGAACTTCATGAAAAACGAGTTGCAGTTTGCTGTGCTATTTGTTTTTTTTTTTTGCTAACGGTGGTGTCATTTGACCGTATTTTTATTTTTAAATGAAACTATTACGGATTTCGCTGTCTGGCTACGCTAAATTACATTTTTTCGCCTGAAGTTGATTATATGGATGTGATTTACGCTTATTTCCAGCAGGATTGCGCAATATGCCGTTGAAAACTTCATTAAATATAAATTTTACAAACAAAAAAAAAATAAAAACTTACACGTGTTAAAAAATTCCAACATAGCCGAGATAGACATTTGGCAAAGCTTGCACTTAGTCTTTCGGTAATCAAATTTGAGTGGTTTTTAATTTTGATATGAAAAAAGGGAAATTAGGTTCAGGATCTTATTTTAACAAAACTTGAATTGCTACAGCAGTGATACAAAACGTAGGCATTTGATAATTAAAGGCATGTGAGGATTTATACCCCCATAATAAAATCATGAAAGGAGTTTCATTCAATATATCTGGTTTTATGCTATGCATTCCTAAAGTTTGTGATTTTCAGCAAAGCCTATATACAGCCAAAATTTTGTAAATTTCCAAAAATTTTGGTATATTACGGTTATTGAAGTCGAGGAATTTATTTTTGATATTTGTTAGATAATTTTTATAGAGTTTCATTGAAAAAATAGCATTTGTACTTTTTTTTTAAAGCATTTAAATCCATTTTTGGACCTTTGGTCCGCAATATATAAGAAATCATTCGGAGAGTGACGATGCAAGCAATTGTGATGCAATTTGCAGGTTCAAGTAGCGCCAGATATGAAGTTCTTAAACTTCGATTCTTTGACATTTGCTGGCTCTTTCATAAAACGAATGTTTTTTTAAGATAAATAAGAACCACATTATAAAATTTAAAATAGTTTTTGTTTCATAAAAAAGTAACTTTTCTTATATATATTTTCGTATTTTCCTCATAACATAATTGGCTGAGCATCGTGGTATTATTTATAAGGAAAAGAATGAAATGATTTTTGTTACATCCATGACAACGAAATATACATTAAATATGGGGTTCTTGGTAAAATACTATTTTTATTGTACAATAAAAATCTTTAAAGACATCCAAATTTATACCAGGGCACTACTTAGCGTAAGTTTTATTTAAAAATAATTATTAGGCATTAAATCCATAAAACTCAAAGTTACCATAGCTTTTCAAACAAAAAAATTCAGAAAAAAAAAATAATTTAATATAGTTTGCTTCCATTTTCCTGTCAAAAATCCATTCCTCTGAAAATCCAACGGTTTTAAATGCGTATAAAAAAAATAATCAGGTCTGAAGGCTAAAACTCTTTTTGAGATTTTGTTACGGGATACCCTTTGTATTTAATTTTTTTTAATTTTTTTGTTGTTTTATTAAATACCTAGACACTAAAGTGCCAAATTTGTACAATAAGCAACTGCAAATATTTGTTGCGATACTTTTTTTTTAGTATCTGCTCGAAGGAAAAGTATTAAAAGGAATAAATGCGATAAAAATTCTACGTACATCGAAAACTTCAATACTGCTATCACAAAAATAAAAGTCAATATTTTGATTGCTAGTTTTATTTAAATAAATTTTTATATATAAGCTGCTTAAAGTTTTTTAGTTGGTGAATAAAGGCTAGTCTTGTACGCTGCATAGTCGAAAATAAATCTTTTTCGTTATGGAGATTGGAAGCATTAAGGCTTGAAAAAACTGTGGCAAAATAAATAAGTTTGGCTGAAGTATATGCTGCAACAAAAAAACCACTAATAATGACAATTTAAAAACAGTGTATTTTTTTATAAAAAAAGCAACAAAAAAGTGAATGAGTATTGCTTCTTTTTAATTATAAGCGGATGTGTCCATTTTATTGAATATAAATCAAAAGACTATCCATTCTGAATATAGCCAAAATTAAATCAGTGCCAATCATTACATTTCCTTCATAACAGTTTCAGTGTAGGCGTACTGATTATCTGATTGGTTGTTTTCAAAGAATTGTGAAAACCAATTTGATCGCCGTAGCTATTTATGTTTAATTCTATGGATCTACTATGTCAGTTAATTAAATTTCGGGGACTTAATTTACTCGGAACTTATAAGCAGGAACTGAAGGAGTGTAGCAAATAATCGACATTTTGGACCAAAATGAGCTACAAAGTGATCAAATAATTTCGTTTTAAAACTTCTGATCTTATGACAATACCTAAAGCTGCTTTTAATTTATTCTTTGCTAAATATTTGCTTGTTTTTTTTCAGCTTCACCTTGCCGCTCAATTTCTATATATGTGCTATACAATTACATAAATTGCTATGCTTCCAATTAGATTTTTCAATTTTTATTTTGTCTGTACACCTACTCAGTGTCTGTTCTGTGAAGCAACCTTCTCAGCCAGCTAAATTCAATCAGCTAGTTCGTGCCTTAAATCTTTTGTTTGCTAATGTGCTTTGCAACTGACTGACAAACATCAGACGTACATCTGTAGATATGTATGTGGAGTGTGCAAATAAATAAAATAAATATTGAATTATGTGGTTGTGAATGACTTTGCAAATGAATTTTTAACTTTTTTTCAATTATACTAGAAAAATGAGGCGTACAAATCTCTCAAACAGCCGGATGTTGGTGTGACATAACAAATACCCTCTTTTTTGAAATTACAAAAAAAAATATGAAAATATGTAATACTGCAGTTATGAGTAAAAAGTACTTAAAATATCAATGCACTTATAAATAAACGCCTGGCAGACATGTAGAAGAAATTACGGCATACAAATATTCAAAATTCAAATCAAACGCAAACGAAAGTGAATCTTTATGTGGATGTGTGTGTGTAATCGAAGATACGAGAAAGCACGCGCACTAATTTAAAAATTTCTTTTTTGTATTATTTTCCTTTTTCAGCCCATAACAATTTTTGTTTACCCTAAAAGTTACTTTTTTGAGTGTTTAGTTCGTTTTCACTTTCATTGGTAATCATGTTGAGCACGTACGATACTTTGACAGTTTGCAGCAAGTTGGGGAGTGTTTGCATACATACATACAATATATATATATATATCTATATATGTATTGCAGTAAAAAGCTACGCTCAACAATTTTTTTTTAGCGATAAAGTGAGGCGTGCATTTATGTTGAACTAAAAGCACGAGCCACAGCTAAGCGATAGGAAGAAATTAAGCTATGCAATGCTGTTTGGGAATGTAATAGGAAAGTTGAGTTGTTTGTTTTTTGTATGTGTTAAACGTTTAATTACAAAAACTCACATTTTCTGGTACTCTTTCTTTCTGATTTTTCTGATTAGCAAATATCACTTTCCTAGTTTATTTCTTTATATGCATATGTATATAAATATTTTTGTACACAACAGTGATATTTTTTACTTTGCAAAATACTAAAATTCCAGCAATTAAGAAGGATTAATTGTTTGTCAAATGATATAGGTATATATGTCGTTCAAAAATCCCTCTATTTTGGTAATTAATATTTTCTTCTTTCTATCTTAGAGTTGAATTTTCATTGAATTTAATAAAAAAAGCTATTAGTTTATTTATTCATTTATTGTAGTGAATGAATACAAAGTTTCTTTTTTTATTTAACTTTTTAATAATTTCAATGAAAGCAGTTTTAAAGCTACTACAGAAAGTGAATAATAAATATCAACCATTTGATTGATTTGATTGATTTTCCCAAGAGGGCGTCCATTAGGTGCACTCATAGCATAATTCGACTTTGAGAAATATACGCCACAAATTTATCACAGGAATATTAAGCGGCATTCTCTGCGAAATTTTGGATCTATCAAAAGAGTGGGAAAGAAACTTCCTTCTATCCAAAAGCAATTCCAGCTTTAGAAGTAAGCAATGTGACTTGAAGAAAGTCTTAGAGTCCTTAAAGTTATCTTCAAATGCTCAATTCTGTTTACAGACGTTGTAAGAAAAGGTCACCAAATAATTGAGGTATACCCCAAACGAGGACAAACAAGAGAAACGCAAAGTTTTTTACGGTTTATGGAGCAGAAAAGTCGAGACTATTACGACAAACAAATGCGTGCATGTAGTAGGAGTTTGCAACACTGAAACTAATATGGACAGCAAAAGTGAGCTTAGAGTTAAAATACACTCCTAGATCTTTAACATGATCTGCCAATTTCAAATTAGTACCAGCTATCGATGAGCAAAAAATTAGCTTAATTTATTCAGCTTTCTAGGAAAAACCATATGAAAATATTGATCAACAATGGAGGAGTTTCACACCAAAAGAGTTCTAAATCAGATTGAAATGTCACAGAACATCCTTGTTGCTATTTAAAATCTAATCCAATTTGAGATCATCAGCATACAAAACTAACTTTCGAGAATAAAAAGCACGAGCGTATGACATTTATAAAGATTATAAGTAAAATTTGTCTAAGTATGCTACCCTGAGGAGCTTCTCTTTAACTCTTTGGACAGGATTTACCAGTCCAGGAACGTAGAGTGAAAGCACTTCGCTTGTAATTAGTTATGTAAGAATTTATGGCACTTACTATCAAACTACCGAATCGCAGCTTTGAGGCTTCTAGTGGTATGGGCTGTGTGAAACCAAGAATCGACCAAGTTCATGTTTTTAAATTCCAGCTACAAAAAATCATTTATTCTGCCTCTGTATTTATATTTCTAGGACCATTTTCAAACAAAAATTTAGCCAATGACACCAGCACTTTAAATTTCTTACTAAACTGCCACTTTCTGAAGATGTATTGGCGAGTGCGGACTTCCAGATAAACTCAACATAGCTGCGAGATGAGAATGCGTTTCGTCAGAAAAAATTATCTTGATCACGTGAGGCGATTCATTTTGTTATGCGAATGTGGGACATTTACTTTCTGTGAGAATTTCCAATCGGAAAGGGTTGGCTTTGTCAAAATAACATATGATTTAAGGCACACTAAATATGTAACGCCATTTGAGAAGACGAAACCCCAACGTGTACTTTGTTGTTGCTAGATGGGTATATTGGCTAGAAAGTCTGTAAAATAACGGCTTTAAGCCACAGAAATGAAAGAGCAGCTGTTAATGTTAGCAGATGGTAAAAATAAAAAACGGAGTTCTCAATTACAATAGAGGGTATAGTAAATACCAAAAAGCATGAACCTATTGTACTCAATGGGGTTGCACCCAGCTTGGAGTCCTTAACAGAGAAGTAGCCATATCCAATTTATCAAGATGATTTAGCGCAATATCATAGGGCACGAACTGTTAGTTTTTTATCCATGCAAACACTTATTACTATTTTAACGTTGGATTGCAAAAATTATGAAATTTTGAGCATAGTACCCCGAGATTAGCCAAAGGATAGTCCGGACCCCAACTTAAGAGAAAACGATTGTTATGGGCGCTAAAATTCGCAAAAACCAGCCTGAATCAATAGGGGAGCTACGAAAAAACAATAGAAAAACTATAGTATGACGGAATTACGCTTGAATATTTAAAAGATTTGTTCAAGTGGGTGCAGAGTAGGGCATTCGCATTCGGCCCGCACATTTCTCGAGTATTCTGATATTTGCAAATTAACAAAAAATGGATGCTGTCTTTTTCAAACTAACCAAAAAAATTTGATTTTTCCAATTTGTCAAAATTTTTCCAAATTTCCAAAGGAGAAAAAAATGGATGCCGTCTTTTTCAAACTTAATCAAAACTTGTGTTTTTCCAATTTGTAAAAATTTTCAATATTTTTTTCAAGTGGTCCCAAGATGCAATGCAACAAAACAAATTAAAAAAATTTAGTTTTCTAAATTGCAAAATTTTTCAATTTTTTTTCAAGTGGTCAAAAGTTGCAAAGGAAGCAAAATTCCATGCTGTGTCTTTTTCAAACCAAACAAAAAGCTAGTCAGAACTATTCTACTCAAATTTGTATGCCCATTTATTAAAGTTAAATTAGAAAACAAATATTCATCAAAAGTTTCACAAATACGTTAAGCACTTTGGACTTTTGAAGCTTAAAACTGCGAATTGTAAAAAAATGTGAAGGCGACAAGAAAAAAACTTGCGCTTGATGTAGCTGCAATTTTCATAAATTTGTCATTACTAATTTCTTGGCACATTTACCACACGTTTCGTAGGGTACTTTAAAAATATCTGCGAGACTTGCGCGCATGTGCGTATATGTGTGTGTGTTCATGTATTTGTAGCGCAATTGACTGCATTTCGTTTAGTCGTTCGTGCCGTTGTTATGGCTAAATTTTTTATTGCAATTAGAAAGTATTTAGCTTATGTATTGTAGATCTTTTAAAAACAAAAATACACACACATACATATATGAAAGCATTCAGTCATGTGTGCGTGCCAGTAGTGACATTTCGCCACCGTAAACACGTAAGTAAATGTAAGTACATAAATATTGTATACTTACGTTTAAGCTATGAAATTATTTCGCTTTTATCTTCATCTACTTTTCATCGTTTTTATTATCGATCAATGTGCGACTCATTATGTACAAAAAAAAAAAAAAAAAAAAAAATATGCTATTGTCTTTGGCTCAAGTGGTAATTGCGCGAATTAAATATTTTATTGCTTACATGTGTTGTTGTACATTGTACATATGTATATACATATTTTCTTATATACTCCTATGCACTTTTTATTGTACGTTCAATATGAAATTAAATTAAATTGTTTACAGCACATAGATTAGGTAAATAATTATATGAAGCTATCAGTTGAAAATGAAAGCAGTTAATAATATATGAAGAGTGCAAATGATGAACGAGAAATTGTAAAAGTTACACTGCGGTTGACATTTTATGTTGAATCGCAGTATGCTAACCAAAACTTTGAGAATCGTGCCTAATAGTTGATTTCGTTTTTTTTATAAATTCCTTTTCTCTGAATTTTGTTGACAATGAAAGTGAAGTGTCATACTTATAACAGTAATATATAAATTGTGTTATACGAAATTTATTTCATGAAAATTAGTATAATTTCTTTTTGTATTACAGGATAGTTCAATTAATTCCTTGTGTTCGAGAAAAGGATCCAGGATACTTCAGTAAAAAAAAACAATCACTACTTGTGCCTTTGAGTTTATATGATAAGTTACTTTTAAGTTGATTTTTTCACAATAAAATGACTACCACAAGCGCACATACGAGTTGAATTCTTTGCATCGATTGAAAATTCAATTCTTCGTAATTTTCTTTCAAGTTTAACCTACCTTTGCAAGTTGTATTTTCGAAATTTGAATTTGGTGCCATTTTTGCCTTAGCAGTAACAACTGTAAGAACCCTTATTCGAAAACCATGGGTTGTGGAAAAATGTTACCTAAATATGAAATATATCGGTTTTATTCTACTTTTCAAAGCTAACTTACAAAAATATTTTTTTATAACTTACCAAAAAAAAATTAAAATTTCTGAAAAAAATTAATTTTTTACCCCAATTTGGTTAAAATCAAAAATCAAAAGGGTTAAAACTTCTGAAAAAATTAGTTTGTCAATTTGAGGAAAATCAAAAATCAAAATGGTCCAAATTGGGGGAAAAGTCATTTTTTTTAGAAGTTTTAACTTTCTTGTTTCAAATTATTAAAATTTTTTTTTGTTATTTAAAAGTAGAGTAGAAACGCTAAATTTTATATTAATTTTCCACAACGCATGCTGCTATGGCAAAAATGTCACTAAATCACACAGTCGCACAACTTGTTTTTCCGGCCAATGGAAAAATATAGGTCGATTTATTTTCGATGAATAACGAAAAAAAAATCATCTTTTGAAATGTGCGACAGCGAGTGTAAATCAGATATGGAATGACCTTTATGTTTTTTTTTTAATCTGTTAGCAAATTTTCTGTGGCACTTTTACCTTGCTTCTCGGGCATTAATTATTAGAGTGTTCTACTTTCTTCTTCACCAGTTTTTTTTCCATTTGCTATAATTTACGTTTTTTCTACGTTTTCGTTACTTTTTCCCTTGTTATAGTTATAAATTATTATTAATTATTACTAATAGTTTATCATATTTGCTTTAACTTTTTTTATAACTACCCTTATCCAAATTTTATTGGTAATGAAAGTGAAGAGGCGTATTTGTATCAGTATAAAATATAAATAGTGCGAAATTTATTTATTTTATGCGAAATTAGTAGGTATAATTTTATTTTCCATACTTCCTGAAGAGAAATGCACATTTGCCCTTCTCAATTTGATGCTCAGTTCAAATAAACCACGTTGAAGTTTGTTAAATTTTTCAATTTTCGGTTGCTAAGCAATTAAAATAGCAGACATGTTTTAAACTTTCGTCGCTTAGTTACGCCCATCAAAATATCTACACAAGCGCCGACCAGAGATTTCTTTATTCGCTCAGTAGGAGCGGCAATAAACCTTGGCATTTACGTTTATCTTCTTCAAGCAGCGTCGAATATTTTATGCATTATGCATATTTATTGTTTTTGTTTTTTAATATACGCACTTATATTTATCATCAGCTATGGTTTTTGTTTTTTTTACACTTTAATCCCTTTTCGTTGCATTAATCTTCACTTTCGCTTTTTAACTGCCGAATAGTAAATATTTTTAATCTGCGTATTTTTTAAGAAAGCGCTAAGTGTCAATACCCTGAATAACTGTTTTTTTGTTTAGTTTAGTTTGCTAATTAGTCAACAACTCATAAAAGCCTGAAAGAGTAATTTTTATTTTAAAAATGTAAACAACTGAAGGTCAAAAGTGTTTGGTAAGCCAAAGCGCCAATTGGAAAAGAAGAAAAATAAATTGTAGGAAAATTTCAATTCAATACAGTGCAAATGTGACATACGAATTTGATAAATCATAATTTGTTGAATATTTAGTTCTTCATTTTAATTTAATTATAGTTCACACGACTCAGTTTGCAACTTGCATTTTATATTTGGGCCACCATATTTTTAGGTAATTTCCTATCTTTTTGATAGGTTTTTTTTTTGCTTTCTGTCTTTTGTTCGAAATTTGCTCAAAATAAAAAGAACAAACTTATGTTTATTCCGTGCCTAAAAACTGAACTCTTATTGTCACATATGCGGAAATCGATACATGTACATAGGCGAATGTCCAAAACTTTTATTTACATAAATATCTTAACGTCTCAGAATGATGGTGTTTAAAAAAAAATCGTGATCGTTAATGTACAATTATACAAGGTATGGGAAAATGGGTTTTAAATGAGAGGAGATAATTCTTAAATTTTTTTCAAAGCTATCCTGTTTTAAAAATTCCAATATGTCCTTAAAAATTTTTATTCTTGAATAACCTTGAAGATTTTGAATTCTTACCTCACAAACTCAAGTTGTACCTCTTAGGATTCATTACCCCAGGACATATAGGATTTTAAGGATATTCCTACAAGTATAAGTGTGCTTTATAATTCGATTTTTTTTTGTGTCACATAAGATATACATATAATCGATATATGCGCAAAACTAAAGGTCTCATATGAGTCATTCCGCACTTTTTCAATTAGTTAAAAACCAAATTTTGCTAAATTGTTGGATATGTTGCATGGTAGGCCGTCAAACATCTATAAACCAAGGACCAAAACAGTTACTGTTTCTATTTTAAAAATTGGTCTTTAACTGTTAATTTATGACTTTTACTTAATAAATCCTTAAATAACAGCCATTTGCAAATTTATGAAATAAAAATCAGAAACAATTGTTATTATTTTTTTTTTATAAAAATAAAAAGGAATCATTTTTAAATTAAATATTATTCATTTTAAATTATTGCGCTTGATTGTATAATATTTTATTCAAAGTGAAGTTTTCAATAACGATTTTCATCAATAACTATTATTTTCGGTGCGTTTTATAAACGCAAAAAACAAAATGAATTATTTTCTTTCATCAAAAATATTTTTTGTCTCGGCTTAAGCCTTGTTTATTATCAGATCATAGCCGGATAAATATTGAGTATATCAGAAATATCAATTGGATATTTTGTGTTGATAAAGAGTGGTAGATGTATACAAAATTTTATACGAAATTTTAAAAAAATGTCTTTCGAAATTTTTATTTTGAGCATTGTTGAAAATTTGCATTCTAATCTTTAAAAAAAAATATATTGTAATAAAAAAATATATAAGATTTGCAAGGACATTTTTGAGGTATTTAATAACAGAATAACTACGAAACAAATCTTTCTTTCAGATTTGTTAAATTTTGCGCCACAGTTTCGCGCACAGATATACCTATCTTCTCATTCGTAACTTGGGCTGATGCACAGTGTAATAGGCGAACTTATTTATCGCTGAAAACAAGTGAAATATAGAAATATATTTACCATTTTACTAACCTACATATATTTTTGCTTTTTTCAAATATAAATTCTGGCTTCACTTACAACGATTATCAGAAAAGGATGTCATGTTTGAATTTCATGAAATCTAAATAGCATAACAACTTGCGTAAGGTTGACGGCAGAGTACACGCTATAAGCGGAGCGAAGATTGAAGCGATAATATTTCTTGCTATAATCAAAGCTATCACATGTCAGAGTGTATGCTAGTAAAAAAAAAAAAAAAAACAAGAAGAATATCAAAAATTCAAGCAAATTCATGCTATAAAGCAGTTCACAACATACTTTGTAGCTTCACGCTTCATTTATAGCATGAATACGCTTTGCTCTTCGCTTACACTTTGACATGCATCAAGCAAACACATAAGAAAATACATGATGCTATTTATAGCACGATATAGCTTTACTGCTTTGCTCCGCTTATAGCGTGTACTCTGTCGTCAACCTAACACAACAGACAATACACCAAAAATAAAAACATTTTATTATGAATATTTTTCAAAACTAATAGATATACATAGTTTCAGAAAAGAACACAAGTTTATTGCACTGAGAAACAATTGCTTTTTTTCTATGTATTGTAGATTTTCGAAAGAAGAATATATAATTGAGCAAATTTAAATAAGTAGGCTATTTAACAAACAATTTAACTTTGAATATCAATTCAGACACCCAAGCAGCCCTGAAAAGGTTTGCCTCTTTTTAAAACGCATCCAAGACCGTAGCAGACTATCGCTGATTTCTTAACGGGAGTCTACTCATAGGTCACATAGCTATCGTGAATTATCCGGGTATTCTGGGGATCCTCCATAAAGATTTCTAGATTTCTGTGGAAGTAGCAGATCTGAGAAGGCGCCGGAAACTCCAAGAGTAGATGCTTTTTATGCGAATGTCGCGCATTGTGCAGAAGGGTAGAGAAATTCATGGATCAGGATTCAACTTTAATCTACGTGACCTAGCTAGATTGAAGAAGTGGTTATATCTAAGTTTTACCTACTTCATGCGATGGTTCAAATAGAATGGAACGGAGTGGTATCATATCACGCCCAAGGTGTGACGGTTAAAACTTTGATATCCACTTCAACCTAATCTAGCCTTATAACGAAAGTTCTAAGGATAAACATAGTAAAAATGATAGGCCTTTAAAAATTATAAATTATAGCGATCTTTGTTGATTATTGTTTTTTTCAACTTATAATATTAATAACAATAATTTGCCAAATAGCTTGATATTGTTTTTTTTTTAATTTTTCTCTACGTATTCCCAACGCTCGTCGCACCTCCCGTCTAACGGACCAGCTGAACTAATCCTACAATGTATGGGGTACATTTCAATATTGTACTACAATTTTGGGAATTTATAAGTTTACCGCGATTGAATCGAATTTTGTGAGAACTTTTTTTTTAGGGCAGAAATACACTAGAAGGTTTAGACAAACTCCTCTTGTATGATTTTGTACGTTAAGTTACTCGGCACAGGCTACACATGTAAAATTGATCTGAGTTTTAATAGAAATTTTTAGCAAAATATTTCGAATGATTTTAAAACAAAAATTCAGTTTTCAGTTTTGTTATTTATTCATAAAAACTCCAAATTAGCATATCTCGTAGCGCCTCAGAAAGTTTTGTATAAAAATTCTATAAAATTTGTTGAAGACTGTCACGTCATAAATTAAAAAAAAAATATTATTTATATCAAGTAAAAGAGAATACCTTTTTTTCCAAAGCTAACATATTTTTAAAATCGATAGGATAACACTTTTTTAAAATTAGTTGAGCTAACTAAATCCACAGGAGAAAATTTTTTCCTGCCTCGTAATTTCTATGCATACTAAAAATCTAAGTGCTCTGCATAAGGTAGATATAAAAAAAAATTATGTAATTTAAGGAACCTTTTTTTTGTTAATATCCATTTTTGATGATTATTTGTAAGATGTTACGCCTATTTGTCTCATAAAACTGGGTCCTATTAGCGCACTAAATATAAAAGTGTTATAATCAAAAGTTATGAGAAGTCGATTTCATAAACCAATGTGCAGTACATTTTTGGGAATGTCGGGTACCTGTTTGCTTCTCTATTGTTTGCATTAAATCTATATCCTTCACTACCAACTATATCTCTAAATTTAACTTTTGGGTTGTGAATATTTTGTATTGAATGCGTGATTTGACCATGTTTATTGATTTGCTAAATAAATATTAGCTTTAGGAATTTGATTTAACAAACATTTTGCGCAATGCTTCGAAATTTTTGGAAAGTGCTACAATTATCCTTTCATAACATTTTACAATCACATACATACATACCTCAATTAAGTTTATCGCCTGAGTGCTTTATGAGCTACAGGATAATTCAATTCTGTATACAGCTATTTCGGTAAAAAAAAATCACTACTCGCGCTTTCGAGTTTTTATGATAAGTTATTTTTAATTTAATTTTTTCACAATCTAATGACTAACACAAACGCACAGAGCAGCTCAATTTTTTGCTTCGATTTTTCGTTGCTTAAAAATCAATTCTTTATAATTTTCTTTTCAGTTTCACCTACTCTTGCAAGTTGTATTTATGTTTTTTTTTCTTTTAACTGCTTGCAAATTTTCTGTGGCGTTTTTTGCTTTCTTTTTCGCGCATTAATTATTAGGTGTGTTCTTCTTGCTTCTTCACCAATTTTTCCGTTTGCTATAGTTTACGTTTGTTTTTTCCTCGTTTCTGTTACTTTTTCTCTTGCTGCTACTATTAATTAATCAACCAAACGCAAGGTAGCCCGTTTTCTATACATTAGTTAGCGAAAAGTTTTTGTTAAACAAAAAAAAATGCAAAATTTATTTAAACGTTAGCTGAGTGAGCTCTAAACGTTGTTGCTCTCTTCGCCTCCGTTGCCAAGAAAACGAGCGAAATGATTTTCACCACCTATAGCAGTCGTTTATTATTGTACTATGCTTTTCACGTATTGCACACACTGCGCCTGAGGCGAAAATTATTGTAAATAAATGCAAGGCGTCAATGGCTTCCAAGCATGCGCGCCAATTGCCAACTGCGGTGGGTGGCTGGAGGTGTCGGTAAAAATACTGGCTCAATTGCAGATTTCTAATCCGCTTGCAGTCAAGCTAACTACTTGGACACACACCACTGACTTTTGGTGAATTGAAGAATCGAAAGCAATTTGTGTTTTTTTTTTGTTTTATTAACTCAAACAATTTTCGTATTTTGTGCAAGCTGTAATCACTTAATTGAATGGCGCACGAGGAAGTCACTTTTACTAGTAGCAGTTTATTTGCAGTTGTTGAGTTATTTGCCACCGTCAAATGCACTTTTTGAATTGTTAAAGAAGCTGTTCAGGCAAAATTTGAAACCAGTCGATTTGTACAAAACCACAATATATAAATATGTTACACTTATTTAGTGGGTTGCTTGTTTGCCGCAGCTACCGTGAAGACGCGTCTGCATCGTTTGCGTTTCGTTAACAAACTGAAGAAATGAAAAGCCTAACGTCGCTACGTAAGTAACCGTTGCGCATTGATGATGGTAGCTGTTGGTAGCTGATGGATCTATTGCAGTTACATTATTTGCTTTGAGCGTTGGCCTGTTCGCTGACTGGTTGGCTGGTTGGCTTCTTGGCTGCTTGGCTGGTAGCAGCGGTTCGATGGTCGTTTGGTTGCTTTGCCGCTTGGTTGCCTAGCCGGTTATTTGCAATGTTTGTTTTCGGTATCGCTGGTGTATAAATCGCCGACAGCTTTGGTGTGTTGCTACCATTTTTGGTTGTGCCTGAATGTTGTCGTCTTTAAAATGTTGCTATGTTTTGATGCCGCAACTATACCAGAGCACTGTCAACATTTGTTGCTAAGCTGTGCGCGTAGTAAAATGGTTTGCGCAGGCTTGTAATGATATTTACAAAAAACGAACAGAGCTGAGTGTTGTGTTGAGTGAAATTGAATTTATGAAAGAGCAAACAGATTACACTGTGTCGTATAATTAAGTAGAATATTAAACAGGGACCGAAAATGACCGCTATTTCGATTTTTTCGGATCAAAAACTCATTGGTAAGAATTCGCTCAAAGCAAAAGTGGAACATAACAATCTAATCCTTATGACATATTGTATGCAAACCTGATCTCATGTTAGTTTAAGGATTTTTGGTTTTAAATCATTGCATGTATCGTTATTCTGTGATTTTTATGTTTTTGATCAAAAAATAATTGTTATTCGTGGATTCTTTATTTTTCGATCAAGTTTGTTCTGTACTTTTTGATTTTCATTATATTATCATATTTCTGCAATATTTTGTGATACTTCTTATTACTGTCATCGCCGAAAATTTTGTTGGCGTATATTATTATGATTTTTACAAAAAAAAAAAAAAAATCACAAAATAGTGATTAAATTATTACGATTAATTATTTCAAAAATCTTTGTAGTACTAGCTGCAGTTTGTTCTTCTTTCAAGCAAGACTGTAACTTAGTTATCTTTATTAATTAATTATTTGGCTTACGTAAGTAGAATTTTACAAATTATTGATAGTTCTCTGGGGTCACACTGGTAATGCTTTTTAGGTGTATCAAATAAACAGAAATTAAAATTTGATGTTATTATTAGTGAACCAATTCTCCAGCTGCTTTAAGCAACAAAAAAATTACCTAAACTTTGGCCTCTTCGCATCACCTGCACAAATAACTCTGGCATTTACTGCAATTTCATAATCTCGTACCAAACATCTAAACAACCAGAAGCCTTAAATTGGTTTGGAGTTTTTCACTCAAATGCACCTTGGTAGCATTTAGAAAATACATGAACTGAATAGAGCTGTTGTGTGGCGCGCTACGAATTCCTAGTGCTATTTATGTCTGTATATACAAACGTACGCACCTGCTTGTCTACACTTTATATATGTACATACATATGTCTGTCATATAAAATGACTGAAAACTGTTGCAACAAAAATACAGTGCATTTTGTTTGATTGACAAAAATTTGGAGCAACTAGCAATATAAAAATGAACATAACTAAATTTGTATAATGTTTTATGGTAAAGTAGCAAATATTTTGTGGAATATTTATGCAATGAGTTATGCAATCGAGTAATATGAACACAATATATGGAAATTTTCTATACGAAACCAAAAGGCACAAAAATATAATAAGTTTTTCCGCGGAAAAATAACACAGGTTTTTTTTCTACATCTAATTAGTTTACATAGACAGTAAGCTTAAGATCAATTTTTTTACCGTCAAATAATTTGTACGAAAATTAGTTCATTTTGTGGCTCTTCGATTCTTCACTTTTGTTAGCAGACAAAGGCGAGTTCGTTGCTTAAGTCTTTTGTTCGAGCGGCATTCAATCAAAATAGCGAGCGCACGTGGCTGATTGTTGCTTGCCGCCAACCACAAAATAGTACATATGTATCTTCACTTGTAAGAGCTATATGATTGGCCTTCCAGCAAATTGGATTCCAAAAAAAAAAAAAAAACACACAAAAAAAAAGATATGTGCTGAACAAATTGTAGTATATTGATTGTATTGGTGTGCATTATCTGCCATGTTTGTGCAATCTAAATTGAGGAATTTTCTAATTTTAATAGTCTTCTTATTTTAATTAGGTAAAGTTTTTGGTAATTAGTTCGAAAATGAATTTGTTTGTTAATTACGACTTGTGCAATTGCTTAATTCTATTATTATTTTCGATGTAATGGCTTTTTTGGTTGAAAATATCGTAAAAGGCAAAGAGACTGCTTCGAATACGAGTTATTTACAATTTTACTACATCTTATTGATTGGCGGTAGGTGATATTACTTGAAGTGTCCTTCTTCGAATTTCTGTATTTCTTGCAACTCTCATTTAGAGTTGACATAAAGCTATGATTTCATTTATAGCACAACATAGATACACAAAGCACAAATGGAAAGAGAATCTCTGTCAAATATGAACTATTGGCGTATTCGTGAAATTATTACTTTTAACAACATTTTATCTATTAACATCGAATAGCTCAATGTTTGGCCGGGCTTTTCCTATAATTTGTGGTGTGTGTTTAGATGTTGCATCAAAAATCTAGGGGCTCGCAGTTTTTCGCCGACTCCGAATGTTAAATGAATTTTGTGAGATTTTTTTTCATAGCTGAAATAAACGCGGAGTTTTGCCATTTTCTGTCGAGGGGTGGCCGCGATTAAAAAAAAAACATTTTTCTGTAATTACGACAATATTAATTTTTTCAGCTCAAGGCCCAGTATTAGGAAAGTATTTTGGAAAAAAGACAACAACAATCGCGAGTGGTAGAAATTATAGCCATTTCGGAGATCACCACATCTCCTTATCAGATTTCTTTTACCGACATTTGAACCCACAACCTATTACTTGCGGTGTTTTTTTCCAAGATACTTTGCTTATACTGGCCCTGAGTTCGAAATTTAATATTGTTTTTTTAATAAAATTAGTTCAGGAAGTAATATATGAATAGTTTTCTGTAAATTTTGATGATATTTCCTTTGGTCAAGTTCTGAACTCGGGGCACACCGAACGAAGCGCACCCACGCCACACACTCGGCGTTGGCGGCGTTAAACGACAATATAAATATAAAATATGTTAATTAATAAGTCGCTAATATGCATGACTAATTTTAGTTACCCTACGTATACAGATAGTATATTTTGTTAATTATTTGTTACAAAACCTGTGTGTGTGTATGCCAACACCCTGAGAGCTCAACCAAAGTAAAATTAAACGATTTGGCAGCTAGGCAAACACTTAACCAAATAAACATTTTCAAATTTTATTTATAATTGATATATTGAGGCTAATCAATTGTTTCCTAAGGCCTAGGATTAGATTATGCAACATGCGCAACTGCTTCACTTTAATTAAAAACTCGGAATTGTATTGACCTAAATTTTTATTGCCCGCCAGTTGGCAGTACGCTAAGAAAAATAAATAATAAATAAAGCTCTGAAAAATTCCAGCAATGCAAAGGTAATAATCAAGGTAAAGTATTTAAAAACTTTGCCAAATTTTTGCATAAATATAATTGCAAGAAAATTGCCTCAATAAAGCCTAAATAAATTGCTATTAAAAATGCAAGCATTTGGTGAATTCCAAAAAATTGCATACCTTTTTGAAAGTTATTAAAAAAATGTGTTTTATGTCCGAAGAGGATTGTTTGTTTTTGGTAAATGCGAGATTAAGCAAGCAGTTGTTTGTGGGTTAATAAATAACTCTATAAAAAAACTATACATTTTTTGCAGAGGGATACTTGTATTTTATTTAACAAAGAAAAATATACATAGCTATTTTATTTGTCTAGCTTACAATACTTAGCATAGTTTCATGAACATTATGCTAATTAATTTTTGATATTAGCTAAAATTCTCAGCTCATACAAATCAAGGGCATTTGGTAATTTTTAGGCTTATTTAAATCTCGAATTTTATTGTTTTAATTATATTTGTATAACGGGTCTGACGCATAGTTTTTCACAGCTTATTTCCAGCATGCTTTTATTTTGCTTCCGTTAATTGCCTCATTTTTAAGAATTTTCGGCTTTATTTATTTAGTTTATGATTGCGTTGCATTTTTTTTTCGCTATTTGTTCTCATTGTGATAGGCAATGTGAAATTTTAATTATGAGTATACAAATCAAAACATGCCAGCTAATGAAATAAAATTATCTTGGATTCTTTGACAAGCGAATAGCGTTTTTTTTTTAAATAAAAACGAACAGAGTAAAATTGTGTTGGGAGAAACTGAACTTCGTATATCTGCTGAATGTTTTTCTTAAAGATAAAGGAAATATTTAACAATGTGTTTGCTTACCACGTCCGCAATTAGATTTAATAAAGCATTTTTTTGTTCTAATTTTTATGCAAAATTGAAAATAACATTTTTTTATTTATCTATGATATAAAATTTATCAATAACAAATATTTTTTTTAAATGAAACATTTGCGTAAAACAATATATGATAGAATATCATGCTGATATTTAAATTTTTTTTAATAATATACACATTAGGGTGCATTACGTACTCCAAATACAAAACAACAATCGATACTCTTTTTTCATCGGAATTATAAAACTCACTAGATTTTTAGATATTGACTATATTAATTTTTGGGCTAAGGGCCAGTGTAAGAAAAATATTTGGAAAAAAGACAACACACAATCTACAACTTTCTGGACCAATACTCCGCCAATGGAACACGGTCGGCATGTTAGCTGCTGCTGCTTTTTACCACTTTTCTTATATCCTGCCGTTGGTATATTTAGTAGTATAATAGTAGTTTCTTTAACGATAGTTTATTTAATAATAGTTTAAATTAAAGCATTTATACACTTTACAAGATGTGCGTATTTCGTGAGCGCCGGGCGTTTATAAAGGTTCGTCACTAACTCCCTCGTCAGCAATCTCGCAAGTTCGTTTATTGTCCAGTTGATTGAGTTCCGTTCATTGTCCGCCTGGGTTCAGTTCGTTCAGTTACATTGTCAGCGTTGCTTAAGTTTCGTCCTGAGTCAGGGTTTGCTTGCAGGGTTGCATTTTGCTATTAGCTCGGTCCTACAAAGATGTATATATGTAATATAATTTCGGTAAATGCGATTTTAGGGTTTTTTGTAAATAGAAATAACTGTTTAAAATATTTTGTCAAAAAATCTCTGTAGATTATAAAACAGTTTAAGCTTAAAAGTTTTGAATATGGATATTTAAAAATTTGTTGAACACCATCATAATAATGAATGTTTTGATAGTGATTTTGAATTTTTGTGAAGTGGTTTAAGAAAAACTCGAATAAGTCAGCCAAATCTTGACCAACATAGATTATTTGAAGTTTTTTTCTGTTAGCAGATCTAATTATTATGATTTTGTAGGACGATTTTTTTAACATATTTCAAGCTTATATTGTTTTACCATTTTAGGTGGGTTTTTTTTGGAAAAATGTTAAAAGAATAAAGAATAAATGTTTTTATTCATTAAAAATTACTAAGTTTTTGAAGAAGTTTTCAAATCGATTCGGCTCATGCAAATGCTAACATTTTTCTTAATATTTTAGCGAAAGTTTTAAAGTATAATATAGTTTATAATTACTGTGAAAAAAACTGCAACTTTTGTGTGCTGGATTCGGATATTATAGATTAGATGAAAAATTGTCATTCTGTTTTAAAACTGAATTCAAAAAATTTCGCAAAGTATAATAACATTAATTTAAGAGAGACTAGAAACTTTGAAGCATGACGCAACTTTTTCCCAAGTCACAATATCTTTTTTGTATTTAAACTGGCGGACTACTTTATCTTCTGTTTGTCTTCAAACGGGTGTAATGCTCTATTTTTTGGTTTGGTTTAAGTTTGTGTATCTTTAAAATTATTATAACCTTTTGAAGACACTACGGTTTTAAAGTTTCTTAATGGGTATTGAAATACAACCCAGTTTTGTTTTTTTTTTTCCAAAATCAAAAGCACAAAAACTCTGAAATAATTGCTACAAAAATTCGATGAATGCTAAAAATTGCTGCATAAAAATATCCATAAATATAAAATCGAAAAAAAACTTTTTTTTTTGTGTAATTGATTGCTTAATCGTTTAAACAACAAATACTTCACTCGTCAACATTTATAGCCTCGCTGTTTGCGATCAATATCTGTGGCATGTGCGGCAGCTGAAGCTAAACATAAAACATATTAGGAAGATTTTCTCCTCAACCAGTTCGACAGCATATGAGGCGGTATAACAAAAAATTAGATTTCATAAAAAAAAACGAAGATAAACAATGATAATGAGTTTTTATTGAATCAAAAACACTTTACTTCTGATGTGCACGGTTGAAGCAGCGATACAAAAACTATAACTTTTTTTTTTGATATTGAAGGTAATGAATGATGCATTTGATGCTTAAAATTACTAAAACGAAAATTTATTTACATCATTGCAGTGTGTGCAGGAAAAAAATAAAAAAAATACGGCAGTCTCGTTTAACGATTGTAATAGAAAATTGAATTACTGAGCGGGTGTGTTCGCAAGGTGAGTTTTTGTAAAAATTAAAAAAAAAAACAATAATAGTAATAATACTCTCTATAATACTCCCATTGGTTCGAAGTGATAGCATTTGACCATCGAATGTGATAAATTACAATATAATTTATTGTGGCAAGTAATTCTTAAGTGCGGCTAAGCAAATACCTTTTTTGTAAATGCTTATATATACAAAAAATAAGGCTGCATCTAGCCAGCTGAATACTCTTAAATGCTGCTATCTTTTTCTGTTCCAAAATATAGCCATATTGCTTTACAAAAATTCATTGAAAATCTAAAGCAATGAAAATATCAATTGCTTAAAGGGCATGACTTGCTGTCTTACTGAAAGCATAATTTGTATCAAGTGACAGTTTGTAGATTTACAGGATATATTAAAGGCATTACTATCATGTCACATTATGTGTTGAAGTATTTGGATTGCGAGAAGTCTGATTATATTTAATATATTGCGTTACTTAACTACAGATATAGCACAACGGTAAAAATATTTATCGTCTCCAGAAAGACCACAATCTGGCAAAGGACGAAGTTATCGGCAGTCTAATTATATATCTTTATATTTATATTCCATAAAGTAGTCTTTAGAGTTAGATATGGAAAATTAATAAATTCAGTAATTCTTTCCTGGTAAAAGGTACACTCGATTTTTCAAAATTTCCATGCAATATAAGGTTTGCCTTTTACGGATTAAATAAAAAAGATAATTTGCGATATTATTATTAAACCTCGGATGTAACTGAACTTTAAATACCCAACGCAAGTTCTTACTTCAAATTAACAGAACTTGTTACATATACAGTTGATACATATAATGATTTTCATTTTGAAAGCTTAAACTGTTTTTATTTGTTCAGATATAAATTTATTTATTCAGATATAAAGAAAACGAAATTATTATACTTTCAACATACTACGCCCATTTCAATTGTTAAATTATGATTTTTAAGCCATTCACCCTTTAATTGAACTCCTCGTACCATATTTTCGGCGAATTCGTTAAATGATTTAATAAAGTATCGAAAATTTCGATTTTTTGATACAACAGTTTCGGAGATAAACATATTTTCTCTAAATTATATGGTGCTTCTTTTGATTCCAAAATTTTGCAACCCATGTATTCCTTTCTTTAAACCAATCCTTAGTGAAAACAAGTAAAAACAGCGCTGTCTTCGGCTATGCCGAAGGCTTCATACCTTTCATGAATGGAAGAATAGTAAAAAACGTGTTATTGTATTACAATTTCGTATTACCTATAGTTAAAAGCGAAAATTTCCTTCAAATCAATAAAAATAATTCTAGTAAAGGCATTGTTATAAATTATTTAATGCTTTTCCTTATGTAATTAAAAAGAACTATGTTTTAAGAAGGGAATGGTTTTTGAATATTTTTAATATCGTATCGACGCTTGATATTCAACATTTAAAAAATACAAATAATTAAGTATTAATATGTAAGACCTACATATGTCGGTCTTTGAAAACAGTTATCAGATCCGTAAATAGTTCCCAAACGTTTAACGCTATGATTCATGTGATATTGCGCTGAGATTATTACTTTTCGCAATAAATATTTGTCCTGAATTTATCTTGCCGATTTACACTGTGAACTCCGATCTTGATGAATACTAATATATAGCTAATAATGGTTGATGTTTGTGCAAAATTTCAAGCCTTTAGCTGTTTAAATGGAGGAGTTATGGTGCAAAATGCAATCTCTGAACAATCGGTTGTATGGGAGCTATATGTTATATTTCTCCGATCTTCATGATTTTCAATACTGATACGTAGCTAATAATGGCTGATATTTCTGCAAAATTTCAAGCCTTTAGCTGTTTAAATGGAGGAGTTATGGTGCAAAATGCAATATCTGAACAATCGGCTGTATGGGAGCTATATGTTATATTTCTCCGATCTTCATGATTTTCAATACTGATACGTAGCTAATAATGGCTGATATTTCTGCAAAATTTCAAGCCTTTAGCTGTTTAAATGGAGGAGTTATGGCGCAAAATTCAATATCTGAATAATCGGTTGTATTATATGTTATAGTCACCCGATCTGGCCGATTCCGACAAATGTTTAATCATTTGTACAACGACACCTGCTCACCAAATTTCATCAAAATAGCTCTAAAATTGAGGGACTAGTTTGCGTTCAAACAGACGGACAGACGGACAGACAGACGGACATGGCTAAATCGACTCAGCTCATCGTCCTGATCATTTAGGTATACTTTTTGATGGGTCTATCTCTTCTCCTTCTGGCACTTACAAACATCGGACCAAACTTAATATACCATTTCATTCTCATGAAAGGTATAAATATAAGCAAATTACCGTTTATAATTACTGAATTTTCTCAGTTATTGTTATATGATAGGTGCCATGATTTTTTGCCCGATTTCTATAATTTTCGAAGCTCAAAATATTGAGTAAAAACCTATAGTTAAATAATTATGTAACAAATTTGGTTTGAATAAGTTCTCGCTTACACCATGTGGCTTTATGTTTGGCCGAATTTCTCCTATAATTTGTGGTGTGCGTCTTGATGTTACAGCATAAATTGAGGGGGGTCTACATTTTTATGGTAGAAATACATTCGGGGGGTTACAAATGCCTGGCGGGGAGCAACCGCTATTAGAAAAAAACTTCTTCTATTGTATAATTTTTGGTGTTATTTTCCCCGGCCAAAATTTAATCGCGGCTCACACGCTACACACTCACTACGGCGTCCGCCAAAAACTACATACCTTTAATACTAACTGGTTTTTGTCCGATTTCTATAGTTTTCGAAATTGAAACTACCGTTAAAATGTAAATCCAAGTTTGGTTAAGTTTAGTGCGGAAATATGTATAACTATTTGGTCTAAACCAAACCCTGTATTTCAAATTTGAGGAAATTATCGTTTATTATTTATTACTGAAAGATCGCATTAGTTTGATTTTTACAAAACACTGTTATGTGTGTGGGAAGGGTTATTATCCGATTTCGTTCCTTGAGAATACTAACCTACCTTGATTCGGGGGCAATATGTTTACTAAGTTTCGTTGAGATATTTCAATATTTACTCAAGTTATCCGATGCACAGGCGGACGGATGATCAGACATTCATAGATTTTTACTCCGAACATTTTGCAAACTTATATACATAACGGGGTTTTCAATAGGGACGCTACAGAAGTAGACCGATAGTCACAGCAAACAACGCCATATTTTTTCCCGTTCTTCTGACATTTCTCTTCAGTAAGGTTTGCCATTTCATCATGGAAAGATATACGATCCAACAACGAGTCGAAATTATTAAAATTTACTACCGAAATTCGGAGTCAATGGCCTCAACTTTAAAAGCGCTACGTCCAATTTATGGTCGTCGTAATTTTTGGCTGAATGGCTTCGCCAATAAGCAAAATGTGCGTTATTGGACAGGCAGTAATCCACACGTACCGCATGAGTCAACATTGCATCCCGAAAAAATTACGGTTTGGTGCGGTTTATGGGCCGGCGGCGTCATTGGGCCGTACTTCTTCCGTGATGATCAAGACCGGCACGTTACTGTGAATGGGAATCGCTACCGCTCAATGATAATCGAATATTTTTGGCCCGAATTGGATGATATGGACTTGGACAATATGTGATTCCAACAGGACGGCGCCACAAGCCACATAGCCACACAGCGAATGTCACAATCGATTTATTGAAAACCAAGTTTGGTGAACGTGTTATCTCACGAAATGGCCCAGTCAATTGGCTGCGTCTGGACTTCTGCAAGCGTGCCCGTGGTGTCCATGCAAAAGAAATCGAGCTCCACACAAAATGGCATCGAACGTACCTTCACAGAAATAAAGAATTTAATTCACATCCCGAACCGTTTTTGTTTTATTTAAAAAAAAACTTTTGTAGCGTTCCTATTGAAAAACCCTGTATATTTCGGTTACGTTATGTTGTTGCAATCAACCGTAAGATGAACAAAGTCATAAAGCCCACACCACTAGTGTTTCGAGTTTAAAAAAATATTTCTTTCGCCGAATAGAAGGTTACCTAAATTTTGAAGATGGTTGTTGTTGCTTGGATATTAGAATTCATTAAAGTTATATATAATTTACATGTGAGAAAAAGTGAAATGCGTTTCCTGGTTACATCTGCAAAATATAACAATAAGTAAATTAATAAGTAAATTTAGGCAGAACACCTATGCAGGGTAGCATCTAGTATAAAATACAAAGCTATTCGTTCAATACACCATTCCATTCCTTAAAAAAAAATCGAATGCATATAGACCTAGAATACCGCCAACTTTTTAGTACTTCAAACAAAATCAACTTAATGCGTTTCATGAATTAACAAATTTTGATCGCTAAAGTCAATTACAGAATATGTGCATGGGATAGTTTTAACTAATAGGTATTAATTTATTACAGGAACTAACCCTTAATTTGTTGAAAGAAATTTACTTAAATGTTCTAACACTGAACTGCTGACAGCCTTAAGTAAAGTTAATTTTTTGATTTGTTTATAATTATCATTTGTTATATTTATTAAAAGTTATAATAAAAGCCTTGAATTTTTAGGCAATTATTCAACGCTTTAAATACCAAAGTTCCTTGGTTATTCTTTTAATTAAAATTAAGCCACTTGCGTGCTAACAATAAATAACTAAATTTCGCCTCGCTTAATTCAAAATATTTAAGACTCATTCATTAGTTATAAAATAATGTGAGAATTCGACGCTTGAGTGGCTTGGAAAAACAATTATTTGGATTGTTAAAAGCTTAGTACTTGAGCTGAATTCTCTTCGTATTCAAATTAAAAAATAGCCACAAATTCTTTTCCAAAGCAACATTTTGTGGGCATATGAGAAATTAGAAAAAGAGAAAAAAAATTCACAGAAAAAATAAAAATTGGTGCAAAGTGTAACATTTTCCGCATTTGTATTATAATGACTTAAATAGATATACTTGAATCTATCTCAAACACCAAATCGTTGTGTGAAAATCGCAAGCTTTGTGGGAAAAATGCAAAGTTCATAAGCAAACAATCAACTGCACTTGGCGGCGGGTGTCTACCTTTTGGTTGCTGTATACCATTTACCATTTGTGACAGCCACAATGCACGCCACACAACACGCCCCATACCCCATACTCCAGCTGCTGCTAAGCGTAAACAACTTCAAACGAACATTACAGTGAAGGTCATTCAATCCAACATTCAAGTTGTGTAGGTTTGTAATAAGCCATCGACGTCACCTTTTGGCGAACTCACGGCTCGTATTCTTTTTTTTTTCAAATAGTTTTTTTCCCCCAGTTTTTACGTTGCCACAAGTTATTTGAAGTGTATGTAAATTTTGTTTTGTTTTGCTTTTATTTTTGTTTTTTTTTGTTTACACTTAAAGTGTGTGGTATAGTAAAAAATCATTGGCGTTCATTTGTTGCCAATGTAGGAGCGTTGACTTAGTTTCCAACTTGCCACAAAAATTAATCAAGCCTAGCTCGGAGCTGGAAAAGACTCTAAACATAAAAAAGCAGGCGTTTTCACTTAAAATAAATAAAGTTGCAATTATTTGTATTAGATTGACTTCAATCGCTTATGCCTTGCGTGGCTATGCTGTGCAGCCTCAGTGGCATTTCTGGTCATTTCTGGTCATTTCTTCCTCTTTCGATATTTTCTTTTGCCCACCGACCACAGCAAATCGATTTACTTTCTTCCATTTATTTCAATACCTTTGGTCTCGTGTTTTTACGAGTATAGCGTTTTTTTTTGTAGCTTTGCTGTTGATCATTTTTTCACTTTGCTTTTGATTTTCGTTTAAAAAACTCTTTGTCGCTTCGGTGCAACCTGTTGCATTCTTTTAAATACAATACACGTAATACCACATTCCAGTATTTACTTTCTACTCTACCCTGTCGACTGAAGTGTGTAGGTGAAAGTGTTTGGGATTTGTTGTTTTTTTTTTCGTTAGCATTGTCTTACGCAATGTCTTATATTTTATGAGGTAATGAAGAAGAAGCGAATACAGAATGTCAAGATGAAATGTGGAAGACGTAGAGCAAGTGAGTGTTGTTTGAAGAAAAAGTAATAAAATCGTATCTGTTACTACTGTGAGTTACTTAAAGACTTATTAAAAGTTTGCCCGCTAAGTAGTTTTTGCATTCGTGCGTCGGATAACTCGTGTAGTTACTGAGATATCTTAACGAAATTTGATTTCTTACATTTAACCTTTGCATCTACCGTTAAAAAAAACTAGCACTATCTACCGTTCGGGTTCATTGGACCCTGCGGTAATGCGTAGATATTTGTTGTTGTTTTTAAATTTATATAGTTTGTATTGTAGACATATTTATTGAACACATTTTCTAGATACAGAAACAGAATGTTAACACATGTTTTGTACATTTATAGCATTTTGCTTTCGTTTTGCGATCTTTCCGGACTTCGCTATCAAATGTTTTGTTTTGTCCAGAGTTTTTTTTAGCGTATTTACGCGTCATTTTCTCTTACTTCTCGAACTTTTCCAGCGTAAATTTCAAACATCGAATCACATGATGAGGTGCTGTCACAAATTGCACAAAACTTGATGCCATAACTTTCTGGTTTTGATCAGATCTACTGCCGAATGGACGTCTTTCACAGAAATCTAATAATTGCTTGTCCCCTATTATAGATACTTCAACCTGGTATGAGTCCGTGTTTTAGGTACCTGTTAAGGATTTTGGAACACTGGCGAATTAGTTTCAGTTTACCAAACGATCTTACTTTCCTTCATGCAACTGCATTATCAAATCGGATAACACTCAGTCTGATTAAAAAGCGGCTTCAAATTTCATTGTACATTTTTCGTTCAATTGATTTCCATTTATTTTCGAAAACACATGCTACATGCTTTAGTTGTCCATTTGATAATAATCTCTAAAAACCGGCCTTCTACAAAAAATTGGCAACGCAGTAGATAGACTACCAACTTATCGGGTTGCGAAACAAAGAGCAAACAAATGATTGCTTGCTATGTATGTATGTCTTGAATTGGTCATCACTTTTATAAGGCCTTGTTTATACAGACACTGATAACAAAATTTTGCAGTCGGAGATTTTTAAGACGATTTAGGGTAATTTGGGGGCACTGATTACGAAAATAGTATCAGTTTTGTCGAATTGGCTCTAGTTTTTCAGATAAAGACTTTTAAATATTTCACGAAAAAACCTAATTAAAAATACCAATATGGATTTAAATTACACTTTTATTGCGCGCCTGTATAAAAATAATATAAAAATAAAAAAAAAAATATATTCTTTTCATTAATTAATTTAAAAAAAATCACAAAAAACTTTTTCTGTATGACCTCCTATGATGTCGTTGCTCAGGACAATCCCATATTAAGTTCCAGCAGTAGTCTTCCATCATGTGGTCGTCCCATCGACCTTGGTATCTTTCTTCCATTATTTTTATGTCCTGGTGGAACCGTTCAACTTGTTCCTCACTGTAATCACCTAGGTTGTCCGGGAATTTGTCCAAATGACTATGTAAATAACGTAATTTAATGCTCATTTTAGCTCCTAGTTTGCGAAAATTGAGAAGCATATCAGCAATTAGTTTTGTATAGTCTGGCGATTTATGATTTCCCAAACAATTTTTTACTACATTAACAAAGCATAGCCAGGCTTCAGATTCAATTTCTGACATATGGTTTAAGAATTCAGTGTCTTTTAGAGGGACACGAATTTGGGGACCATCGAAGACTCCTGCTTTTAATTTTCCCATACGAAGGACTGGAAATTTTTTGCACACATATTCGAAAGAGTCACCTGTCTTATCAAGGGCTTTGATGAACTGTTTCATTAGCCCAAGCTTAATGTGAAGTGGTGGAAGAATGATTTTTTCTCGGCTTATCAGTTGGTCATGAACCAGATTTGCTGTTCCTACCTGCCAGTCCTTTCTAATCCAATGTTCATTTCTTGCACGACTGTCCCATATACATATAAAACAGGGGTATTTAGTATACCCACTTTTTTGCCCTAATAAAAAATTCACCATCTTCAAGTCCACGCATACTGACCACCTATATTGTGCACACAAAATCTTTGCTAAAATAATTTTTACATTTTCTTCTCACCCGACTTAACCGGCTGGCCTTGCTTTCTTGCAAGGGAAATAAAATATTTAAACCAACGAACTACTTGTTTTAATAATTTATATAACAAAACATATTGAGGAATAATTAAATTAATACATACAACTGGAACTGGGTCATATAATTTTTTTTCATTAATTTCTTAAGTTTCGTTTATCTCAAGAACTAGAGCCAATCCAAAAAAAGTAAAAACACAGTTCATAACCCTGCCACTAATGTTAATAAAAACTATTAACAAAATCATGACCGCAGGTTTTTTTTTTAAATTTTTGTTACGCAGTGTAATCATCTCATTTCCAACATAATTTCCCATTTTATTTTGAACATAAATGATAACTAGCTCTGATCGCCATATGGCAGCGAGATTTTTTTTTTTTAGACAATGCGGTTGCTCATATTAAGATGTCACTAATTTATGGGCACATAAAAATTGACAACTTCTCATATAAAGGAAATTTAGAAAAATAGAAAAGAAATAGAATTTGGAAAATATACCTGACACCGCCCTCTTTAAAGCAAATATGTATGTATATCTCCGAAAATACTTTATCAGAGTCTTTCAAATTTGCTAGTTAGTATATTTTCGAAAATTATAGAAATCGAATAAAATCCCGTCTACCGCTTATTTAAGGGCAATTTTGAAAAAATCTAAAATGTATTTCAGTAACTATAAAAGGAAAGGCAAAGATTACATGAACCACTGGTTAAAAAAATTAGACATTCTAATTAAAAATCGATATAATTTAACTCTTGAAGTTCGACTTTTCTTTTGCGCATCAGATTTTAAGACTCCCAAGAATATCTTATTCTCTTTTTCTAATAAAAAAAATTTGCTAATTTATTTAAAAGCCTGTGTCTATTTCAAAAGTATTTTTTATTTTGCAAATTCCTAGTTCGGTGCTTTTTTTTAAACGATGGGAGTTTTTCATATTCATTTAAATTATCAAAGTTTATAATATGATAACCATCAAATGGTATTTGGAATAATGGTTTTTTGTTTTAGTTTACAGGCAATACAAAAGCAAACTATTCATCTTGATAAATTGTTGAAATTGTTTGAACTAATTGCACTTTTGGCTATACAATAATTTCAGTAGTGTATTGATTAACTTTTTAATATTAAATTAATTTCTTTATGAAATTACAAAAATATTAATTCAATTTTAAATTACATTTGCAAGTCATTGAAGGCGTGCCCCCTCTAAGTTCTGTATTTGTATAAGTATATGGAGAAATTAAAAAAAAAAATTGAGTTTTTCATTAATCATTAATAAACTGAATTTGGTGATGATGTGACAGTGAAGTCAAATGTAATGCATTTGTAAGGTTACACAATAAATTTATTTGTAGGTTTAAACTGAAATCACTGCCATAGGTGATAACCGTAAAATAAGGTATAGTAATCTTTTCCGCTCAGCTCCAGCTATAAAAATGGAAAAAATTAGTTCCCACTATTAGCGGAGTTACTACGAGGGTTGCCTTTTATATTTTGCGCCTAATAATTAAAACACAGTCAAATATTAAGGAAAATGATCTTATTGTTTTTCAAAATATTCTCCATTCAAGTCAATACACTTCTGCATTCGCTTGAACTAATTTTCAAAGCACTTTTGCCACTCAGAAGGAGGATACCTCTAAAAGGAGCTGTTTGAAGGCTTCTACAGTTCCTTCAGGCGTGGAAAAACGTTGACCTCGCATTTTTTTTTTTTTTGATTTTCCGGAATAAAAAGAAATCATTAGGTGCCAAATCAGGGCTGTAAGGAGGATGACCCATCAATTCGACCTTTTGAGTCCTCAAAAATTCTCTTGTGTGAATCGATACGTGAGAGCTCGCATTGTATTGGTGAAGAATGATATGTCTTCGGCGTTTGGTTGGTTTTCCTTAATTCTCCAAAAACTTTTGGCAAACAAATGGTTGTTTACCACTCAGAATTGGCTGTTTTAAGTTTATCTAGTGAAACAGTTGCGACATGACCAGATTTTCCGAAAAAACAGGCGACCATTTGCTTTGAGGTGTTTCTTGCGCGAACTACTTTTGTTGGATTAGGCTCGTCTTGGAACACCCATACAGTCGATTGCTGCTTTGTTTCCGGCTCATATGCATAGAGCCAAGATTCGTCACCTGATACGATGTCATAGACGTGCTTTGATTCACCGCGGCTAAATTTCTTCAACATTTCTTTACACCAATCGACAAGATCCAACGAGAACAAATCTTCTTTACGACCAAATGTTCATGCAATATTGAATGTATGCTGGTCACACTAATGGCCAAGGATGCCTCTATCTCGCGATATGTCACATGACGATCTTGTATTATCAATTTACGCACAGCATCGACTGTTTCTGGCACAACCATCGTTTCACAGTGGCTAAGTGTAGTGATTCAACACCAAAAGTAGAAGTAGGTTGATTGATGCACTCCTGTCTCGATAATCCACGTCGAAAATCGTAGTAAATCATCGCACGAAAATGTTTACGGTTTAATTCCATTTTTAGGCAATATGAATTTTTAAACTCACTATAAATAAACACAAATAAAACTCGTAAGTGAAATCGTTATATGCAAGTTTATGAACGAGTTTTCCAAGCTTTGTCGAAACTGGGTTTGGGAAAACTTTCCCATAATATAGCATGCTTTGAAAGAAGGGACTTATAAGGGGGGTAGGGTGAGTCCTCCTGATTATATAACCGTAAGTCCCGGGCTCCGGAGGCTTATGGTCTTTAAGTTATTCCGGGTACAAAAAAATGTCCAACAGTATTTTTGTACAGAACACCTGTCTGCGTTGGCGGCCTTTGGCCGCGCTTATAAAAAATAACCCAGGCCGGTCCAACTCCGGCTACACCATCCACAGTATTTTAGTACAGAACACCTTTCTGTATTTTGAACATTTGTGTGTTTACAATTATAAGGAAATAGCGATAGATTTAGAAAATAGTGTTAAAAGTATTAATTCTTACACATTTTGTACGAAAATATGTGTGAATCCAGTTGCATGCGCATAAAAGGTAAGTAAAAATAAACGTCAATAGTGCAGCGTTTCTATTAAAACTTCGTAAAGTAAATCTATAAACTTTAACAACAAATAACTTTAAAACTATTATAATTTTTGACCGAATAATACATAACAACCCCTGTCAATTTCATTAAAAAATTCCACGTAGTTTGGCTAAAACAGCCAATGCTATATTATTGGAAAGCCGACCCTTTTCTTTATCAACATATTGCAATTGATGTAGAAAGAAAGCATAGTAATTAACTGGCAAACTATTGTGTTGCGATTTTTAAAACTCACAAGACTGTAGCCATATTATTTTTTTGAAATGTGTCGAATTTGCGTTTTTGACCGAGGTGATTTCGCGCGACGCCACCCAATCGATTCTGTTTTTGGCAGAGGATCATAATAAAGAACCATGGCCTCCTCGACACTAATGATTGAATCCAAAACTTTCCTCTGCTGGCCTTCATAAAGTCATACAACTTACTACAGCACTTTACTCGCTCTTATTTTTGGAAAGCAGAAGGAAAAATCTTTTGTTTTTAGCCGTCTATCTTTCAGTACAATCTCCTCCTCGATTTTTTTGATATCATTCGTAGTGACCTCGGATGGGCATCCTGGATGCCGTTCGCAATCAATTGATTATCTTCTCAAACGAAATTTTTTCGCACATTATTTTACTAAGGAATACGAAGGGGAAGAATAGCGCCGATATCTTCCACTCTTTTGTGTAAAAATTAATCACAGATGGATATAAAATTTTATGTGTTTCGAAAAAAAGCTCAGCAATTTAATGGCAATAAATGTATCTCAGACAAATATAATCTGGGTACGGTCGACACTTTTTGACCGCACTGCGTAGAGCAGGGTTTTTAATGTCAGAAAAGCAGGAGTTCAGATCACACCATATACTTAACTTCAATCACTTATAAAATATAAACCGAAGGTATACCAAATATGCTGCCGCACGGCTGAGAGCCATGAAAGCAAGTCCCATTAAAATGCTACCAGAATTGCGTGAATTCCATCAATCCCATATATGCAACGCTAATGTAAAGCCTCTGACATGAAATATTAACCATTTAATATATTTTTGAAGTAAAAATTCTTTAGCGTGGTGAGAGTGATTTCTTATATCGCGTAACGCAAGTCGCGTCGATATCACCATACGAATTCATGCCGTGATGCTTATATGTGAAAAAACCAAACATATGTACTGAGGTAGGGGCATATATAGTCATCAGTACATGTATATGTATATGTATATGTAGTTGGGGACCATTTGGGCACTACTTTAGTACAATCTGAAACAAGTTATAGACCGTTTGACCACTATTCATGACCTTTCGGTAGTTCGGGACTGGTTTACCACTATAGCAACTACTACTACTACTGCTACTAATTACTGCTATAAAAAACTGCTACTACTAGCAAAGAAAAAAAATATATACACTCCGAATCTTCAGGTAAATAGGGTATTGAAGGTGCTTGACGTTAAGTCGATTTTTAAAATAACCTAAATGAGTTTTACGATGAAAATACGTTCAAGACACCGATTGGTCATAAACATGAAACACGAGGATGTCTAGAGAATAGGCTAGTAGTGTCAAAGTTTTTAAACAACTATACCAAAAATTCGCTTTCAGTATTGCTCCCAACACTTTTTAATGAACTGCCAATAAATTTAACGAATCTACCAAACACATCCAAAAGAAAATATTTAATTCAAAATCATAACAAAAGCTTATTGTAATAAATTTCTAAACAATTATATAATCGAATGTTTAAAATTATGTATGAAATTATTTAAAATTATTTAGAATTCAAGATTAATTTAAATTGAAATTAAGTCGGAAAAATTGTACTAATCTTCACA
This sequence comes from Anomoia purmunda, assembly GCA_951828415.1. Lineage (NCBI taxonomy): Eukaryota > Metazoa > Arthropoda > Insecta > Diptera > Tephritidae > Anomoia > Anomoia purmunda. The sequence continues at coordinate 47,199,574 of OX639997.1, read as the reverse complement.
TATAGATATATAAGAATAAATGTTAATGTCAAATAGCTATAAACCTGCAGATAAGCATTGTTGATTCGCGGGTTGCATTTTAGTATTTTAAGTCTTATTGTAAACGAATAACGAATAATAAACGAATAAACGAATAAACATCTACTACTACTACTACTAACTACTACTACTACTACAACTAAATATTAATTACTACTACAAACATTGCGAGAACGATTGCTACTATTACCATCGCTACTACTATTTACTACTGGTACTGTTACTAATTACTATTACTATTTTTACGGAACTACTAATTACTATTACTGTTTTTACCAATTTCTACTAATGCTACTACTAGTTAGTACTCCTAATTTTACTTATGCTGCCACTAATTACCAATACTTTTTTTTAGCAATTTCCACTACAATTTTTCCTAATACTACTACTAATTACTAATACTAAGTTTCTTATGCCACAACTAATACCTGCTACTTTTCCTTATGCTACTACTAATTACTACTCCTATATTTACTAATTTCTACTACTATTTTTCCGAATGCATTTATCAATTACTATTACTGTTTGGTACTACTAACGACTACCACCACTACTATTCCTATATTTAACTCTCTATCGCTTTATAATAATAGGCACAAAAGTTGTACTTCTGGACTCGCGCATTTAGGTGCAGGCGTGCTTTTATATTATAAATATATTATTTTCTGTTAATTTTTTTGTGTAAGTAAGTATCGGATTAAAAGCATACTTCGCGCACAAAAAAAGTTGACAAAGCACCAGTAATTAAATTTGCAAGGTTACTGAGGTGAAGTGCACGATGATCAACAACTTAAAATATTAAAACAAATACGTAAATAATGCCTTCGTTAATATAGCTACATACTATATACAAAATATATAAGCTCTTATTCGGGTACACATGTGGTATTATTAACCTATGCGCGTACGTGTAAATATGAAAAATCGAAAGTGAAATGAAATTACAATAAGTCTCTTTTTGTTTTCACAAATCACTTGCGCTTTAGGGCTCCACCAATTTCCCTCTACATATTTGTCTATGGAATATTTTCCTTTGGTTTGTGTGATTGTGTTGGACGGGTATATGTTATTGTTGCTTGTAAAATGTGCTAGAAATGTGTGTACATATACATAACTCATTAGCAAGCAAGCAATGTGCCACACTGACCGATGGGCAATGCAGTAGACCCAAACGGCTACATAGTGTTTTTGGCGCATGCGTAAAGTTCAATAGAAATCGTATGAATCGAAATCGAAAATAGGTAACCATACATACATACATATGTAGTGATAGTTAAAATTTATATTAGTAAGCACATTAAGGTACGGAGCTGCGTGCCAAAATCTAAAGTGAAATTAATAACTTGAACCGTCTGAAAGTGAAGAGGGAAATCATTAAGTTTCTGCATTCAGAAGCGCGTAGACTTAGGTAATTTACTTGCACGCCGGCGACTATGTAACATTCGCCTAAGTGTAAATAAAATAATACATTATGCTGAGAATAAGCGCCAAACAATAGATAAAGCAGTGAGTTATGAAATAGTAGTTTCACTTTGGTTTAATTAAAAATGGGCATACATTTATGCTAGCAACCATGTAAGAACTTAGTAAATTCATTTTATGGCAATCAGTTACGACTAATTATGAAAATGAATTCAAAGTAAGCGTTTTTTTTTTAAGTACTCATGTACTGAAATGTTTGCATTTAAAAGTCATTGAATTTTCACACACAATGCATAAACAATAAGATGAAAAATCTTTTCATACCAAAAAATTATGAGTTCCCACTTTATTATCCCTATGATAATTTCCCAATAAGCTAGTTAAGTGTTTTTTTCGTATCTGTCTACTTTGACTGCTGCTCTCATAAAATCATATCTCGATTTGGGCCACTAAAACAAGGAAGGAAGCCGTTGTTGCTCTGTTACGAATGTTGCACAAAAACCTGTTGCAATTTCGTTAGCAGCTGCAACTGTGGTACCAACAAAAAAACAGCAACTACTGATTGTTACATACAAGTATTTATTCGATCATTTAAATGCATACTACAAGTACATACAGAGTTGCATATGTAAGAGGGTTGCCAAATGTTTAAATTACGTCTTTTTTTAATTTTGTTCAGTTTTGGCCACCGTGTGAGAGATTTGTAGGTCATGCACAAAAGCTCCGGCACCTTTCTCAATAGATTTGATTTAAATATCTGGTTACCACAAATCGTCTATATCCAAGACTACCTGGATAGTACAAAATTTAAAGTACAATTGATTTTATAAAGCTTTACTCGTAGACTGTGCTGCTATTATAAAGATTTTCTAAGACTCTGAAAGAAAAATCATCCAAAAGGATGTAAGGGTGCAATGGGGTATGGTCGATCTCTCGGGGTATGCAGATATAGTTGACTGGCTCCACTCAATCCCGACTCTTGCGCTCACGTTCGTGCACTCTGAGCAACGCGAACAACCCATGGAGCCTTGAGTCCGGCAGAAAGAGAGGAAGATTTTGTTGGGTCACTCCAACATACTCGGTTAAATGGTCCACTTAAGTCAGTAGTGTCTGCTCACCAGTAGGTGCGGCTGCTAGCGGGCGCTTGTCTTGGAGCAAGCGGCTAACTTTATAAATGTGTCTCGAACACAAACAAAACACCACTATCTGGTTGTGCGCTGGGTTTGGGACCCGCCAAATAAAAAACTAAAAGCAATGAAAAACTTCAACAAACCTCGGACGAGATCTCTCTTCTTTGATGATGACCGCATGCAATGTATTATGGACAATGAGTTGCAGGCATGCTCCTGAAATGTTCGAACTGTTAATGGCGAAGGAGCCGCTGCCAGGCTGCCCGAAGTTCTCGCTAGAGTACAGTCCAACTGCTCCGGCATCCAGAAAATGAAATGGATGGGACAAGGTAAGAAAGCCATTGGAGATTGCGGCGTCTATTACAACTGCCAAGTACAGAGGTGCAAGCAAAGTATCTACGACTTCATCAGTGATGAATCTACAATCGACTAGATATTCACGATATGCCAAATATTGGAAAAGATTCGTGAGAAGAGAGATCTATATGTCGACTTTAAATCAGCTTAAGACAGCATGAGAAAAACTTTCCTATATGCCGCGATCTCTGAATTTGGTGTCCGTGCAAAACTAATAAGGCTATGTAAAATGACACCGAGCAATGGTCAAGACATACTCAGTCAGTCTCTCATCATGTCCGTTCTATTGTATGGCGCAGAAGCATGGACACTGTCAACATCAGATGAGGTGGCCCTTGGAGTGTTCGAGAGAACAATTCTCGGAAAAAATTTTGGACCTTAACGTCTGTGGAACGGTGAAAACTGCAGACAATGGAACGATGAAATGTATGAGGTTTATAACGACAGTGACATAGAACAGGAAATTAAGATTCAGCGGCTATATTGGCTAGGCCATTTAGCCCCAGCTTCGAAACAATTCCACACGGTACCCGCTGGTGATGCCAGAGGAAGAGGAAGGCTTTCTCTACGCTGGAAATACTAGGGGGAGGAGAACTTGGCTACGCTTGGGGTCTCTAGCTGGCGCCAGTTAGCAAAGCAGACGACCGACTGGCACGCTACGTTGAAATTGACCAAAATCTCCGAGGCTGATATTGCGCCAATTAACAAGAAGAAGTTATCTGCAGATTAATTGCTAACAAATCATGTTATGTGTAAAGTTTCAACAAAACTCAACAAATTCAGGATAAATTGAGGCTCAAGCTGTTTTTCAAAATGTATCCGTGTGTGAAGATAACGTAGCACGAAGCCGTAAAAGCATAAAACCATAAAAGGTTTCTGCGTTATCTGTGGTTTTTAACTCAAAAACCAAAAACAAATTTCGTTCCAAAGCTAAATGTCTAATCGACTTTCAAAATTCGCTGGGTTGTTTTGTTTACAGAAACAAAATTTATGAGCAAGACGGGTGCATTTAGATTTGATATTTCACTGACAAAATTACACAAACACTTATCTTGCAATCGCCACCCATCTTTTCTCGTTCATTACAAAAATTAGTATTGTCGTATTGTTTCTGTTGGATCGACAATTAAACCAAAAAGGCATAGTAGTCCTGTCTCTACCAAAGAGATAAATTTGCTGTTCTTTATCTAAAGTAAAATCTATTGTTAGTTGATGAGGTTTTTATGAGTTGAGTTCTTAGAAGGAAAGTGAGATTTTTAACCAACACTCCCTCATTGCTCGCTTGGGGTGTGAAAGGGAGGTTATCTATTACTCGCCCTCAAAGGACAAGCAATACGAAAAGGGAGTACACGCTATAGGTAAAATATACGACGGGAAAGCTAATTATGTTAAAATTTTCAATATGTATGAAGAAGGGTGGTATTTGGTAGCTTAAAATCACAAATATAAAATTCAAATAAGTCGTTTATTAAAGTATTACTTTTCCTATACCTTACGTTCTGAAAAAAAATTTTTTTTGAAGTAAATTACTTTTGCTGTCGAGCCAAAATTTTGTTGGTGTCACCTGAGCAGCGGATAACTTTATTTAGTTTTACACTTGAATTGCAAGAAATATAGTTGAATTTAAAGTCACAGTTAGATGTCATAAACCTGAGTATAAAACTGCTTCTAATACAACTTTCGTGTATCTCTGCCAATCTTACTTTTCAAAAAAAATTAAAGAGATACTTTTTCAGCTCATAATCCTTCTTTCGCAATATTTGGTATCTCTATTTCCTCATATTCAACCAGTCTTCAGCGTTACTGTACCGGCATCTTTTCTCAAAACCATTTAATTGTATTTATTTTTTTTTTTTATTTATTTTTTTTTTTCCTTTTTCATTACAGCCTAACTGGTCACCAGGAAGTGTTTATTGCTACTAGCCACACCACTTTCCTGCTAAGTCGATAAGCTGCAAATTTAATTACGAGTATATTTTTGTATATTCATTGTGTCGCTATGTACATAGTTGCATTTATTTGCACTGCTTAGTAAAATGCTTGAACTGAAATCGCATCAACGTATGTGCGTGTTTCTTTCGAATATATGTATGTAAATGTATGTGTTGTGCATTATATTTATGCTTTTGGCTATAAACGCATACAAATACATTTTCCAAAGTATTTCATGTAATATACATACGTTCTCTAATATTTGTGTGCTTCGCACACTCCTACTCTGGCACTAAGAGATTTGGACTTTGGTAGATGTTTTGGTTATTCGCACTGCGTTATCTCATTATGCAATTTCGTAGTTGCTCTATAAATGCAAATGCATGTAAAGTGATTTTATTGGAAAATGCGGCTAACTAGCATTTGCGGCTATGACTTATACTAACTCGTATCTGCGAAAAACAAGATTTTTCTTTCGCTTGTAATGTGTGAAACTATGCTACTAAATTTGGTTCCAAATTTTAGTGGCCACATAAATATTGTGTGCGAAGTGAAGGAGATAAAGGGTGGAAAAAATAAAAACAAAAACTATCTGAGTCATAGAAACCAAATGTGTTGACTACAAATATAACCCAAGAATGATAGAATACGAGATTGTGCTGACTGATCTGAAATTCGGGAGAGTAACTTGGCTGTGTCGTCTCACCAGATTTACCGGTGGAGAGAATTGAGAGGAAAAACGTTTTTGCTTAGCGGTACCATAATCTGCGCCACCTTCTGTAGGTATTCATTTCACCATGAATATAACACTATTTGGATTCTACTCGTGCAATAGCAGCTAAGATACTGTAAAGGTATTCTTCTAATTATTTTAGCAGCAGGAGCACCGAGTACATGCGGGATTGTGAAATTAACTTTTAGCTAGAAAATAACCTCAGTGTCCGACGTACCATTTAGAGTACTATACCCAGCCAATTAAAAATTTCTCAGTTAATACCGAGAAGTTCGTTATCTTAAAAACTCGGAAATTTTTTTTAACTCGTAAAATATACAAGGTCAGCTTATCGCCTTTTTGCTGTGAGAAATTTTAAGTATATTAACTCCAAAGTCTGGACCAAACAATTTTTTGATTTTTGCTAGACTTTTTTCAACAAGGTTGATGTTATAATTTTGGAGTCGACAAGGTTTATTGCCATCACTTTAATTTATCATTTCATTTTCATTTATTGATAAAAATTATTAGTACAATAAGATTTAAGATGATATTTTATAGTACAACAGTTTTGTAGTAAAAGTAAGGTAACAAAAGTTATTAAAACTAAGTTTAATATATAAAACAATCAGTATTCATATATGACTAGATTACAAGTACATTTGTGCTTAGGTAGCGAAACTCATCATTATGCTATAGATAATTATATTAAATTTAAAGATAGATTAACGAAAATACTCATACAGAACATTTTTAAAGTTGCTTTTGTTTAAACTACTGCGAACAGAAGCTGGAATAGAATTCCAAATACGAGTAGCGTTGACAAAGAATAGCCTTGCAGTAGTTAGGTAGTTATATTTAGGCACTGTAAGGTCAGTTATCCATGCAGACTTTGGGAATTCTAGTTTACTATATAGATAACTAGGTTCTTTAATTCACAAAAGACAAAATAAGAAAATACAATTTCTGGCTTTCAGATAGTCAGAAATTTCACAACCCAAAAGTCGCGACCTCCAGCCAGAAATATGGCGAAATCTCGCTAGTCCAAACACACACCGTGTTAGTACATGGATGAAAACTACGTCAATTTTGTCCGCAGTTTGAAAACTCAATTTACTATAGATTAGTTCTGGATAACAGTTAATTGGTAAAATTAATTGTATGGCCAGCTTTCTCCTAATTTCAAGCGGAGTAAAATTTGCAGACATTCTTAAATTCCGTAAGATATAATACACTTTACTAACGGTGGAGTTTACATGATCGTCACAAGTAGTACTAGAATTGATGATAAACCCAAGATTTGTGACCTAAGGGACAATTTGAAGAATCTTTTCATCAATGTATAGGGGCGGAATACCAGAGAAATCGATACGACTTTTAGATATGTGAGGGACATACGACTTTTCACTATTAAGACAGAGACCGTTTTTAGACGCCCAACGTGAGATGGATAACAAATCAACATTAAACTTAGAGCATAGACTATCAGTTTGTTCAATAGCTCCCTCAGCCTCTCTAAAATTTTAAATTTTAAGCTAGAGAAAAGCAACGAAAAATGATAATGACGAAATCGGTTTGTCTCCAAACTATATTTGCCAAGGTATGAGGGGAAATACTTACAATAAACATCGAATAACAAATACTAGTCATCGTATTGCCTATCTACACGGAAAGCATGCCGAAATGATTGCTCTACTTGTCAAACAAACCCTCTTTGCAGTTGACCACGTACATATAAGCGATGTGCCGAGGTGAGCCGACTCGATTACTTTAGGAATACTCACATACTCGTAGTAAGCAAAATTTACCGTATCGAGTTTTTTGATAAACAAATCGCGGGTTTGCACCGTAAAGTTAGAAATTAGCTTCAATTTGTTATGTATATAGGAGAACAAACTGATATAGCAAATCTCTACAACCGAGCATCGTCAGCAATCCCGACAAAGTATCGGGATTTGGCGAAAAATTTATTAAGCAGTTTTAAATACTTCGATTTCGAACTCAATCATAGTCACTCTTCGCGTTATTTAGTAGGGTAAGTACAGAAGGTGTTATCCAATCAAGTTGAAATGTAATAGAAAACAAACTAATGTAAATTGGTGTGGTTACCCAACTGACGCCCATCTCTCAAAGAAAACTTAAATCGTACAAGCAAATGAAAGATGTTACAGCCCCTGAATGCGAATGAATTTTTGCTACATTTGTATACTTCGGAAACAGGCGGAGCCGGGTTAAAAAAGTACATAATTTTCCTAACTAGTGTAATTTTAAATGATTATATGGTACGTATCATAACTGTACGACCGGGACTTATTAACAAGTATCGACACTTTATTTGTTTGAGTTAGTTGAAAATTCTGTAAACAAAAACTGCTAGTAACTTTAGAGTAGATTTTATCTTAACTGTAAGTATATTAAAAAGTAGAAAGCTGCGTAGGTGTAGTCCCAGGTGTAGGCATCACCTAGTTATAAATAAAATGCAATTGTTTTAAAAAATTGTTTCACGTTTAATTTTTGCTCATATCTGAGTTCTACTTTTTTAAGAAAATGTACGATGATTCCTTCCTCTATTCATAAACATTAATTATTTAATTACTGATTGAATCTAAATCTTAAATTTAAATAAAATCTAATTTTTCATATCCTAACGACCAATATAGGATAAGAGTTTGTTACTTGTCTCCAAAATGGCTCTATTTTTCTTCCCGATTTATCTAAAAGTTCAATTGCTGCTTTTGCCAAGCAAAAGTTTCATTTTATTGGGGCACCGATTTCGCCTTTGTCTCTTCAGAAAAAAGCTTTTCACTTTTTGGCTCGTCAGTGCTCCTCCAAATACTGAACAAGCATAATCCTTTCCACTCTTTCGCCGTTGCTGTATTTAATTTTTTCATATAAATTACCAATGGTTTTTAATTGACTAGTTTAAATAAACAACAAACGAAATAGTACCTACGATTTCTCGACAAATTTTTAATGCAGCAATTTTACAATTTTTTCAACAAAATATATATGTAGATTTTTGACGACCAAAAATGTGCTGGGATCGCAATTTTTACCATATGATCTGTCGAAAACGGTACGCTAACTTTACCCGGTTCATTTTTTTCATCACTAAAATATCCAACAATGAACCAAAAATAGAGATTTTTGGACGTTTGAAGATATGCGTTTTTAAGACTAACATTTATTTAGCATTTTTTGGTGAGTTTAGGCAATTATTTTTACCAATTTTACTTCAAGCAACTTTAATTCAAAACAATTTCTTTTAATTCAAAAACAAATTTTTTGAAACTCAAAAACAAATTTTTTAAAATTCAAAACCCATTTTTTTTTTTTTTTTTGATTTTAATGCACCCCTTTTATTTCAAGCACTTCTAAACCTTTTTCGAAAATAATTTCCAACATAGCCATTCTACCAAAGCGAAATCAGAGCATGTTTGAATTGACTAAAAACTCCCGTCAGTTTGTTTTTATTTATTTTTTCCGCAAAGGGGTTTGCACATTTTCAATTAGATATATTATAACGTGTGAATAAAATTTACTGTGTATGGAAGGAAATGCACAAGACCGCATGCGGAAAAATTATCAAAAACTTAAGGGATTTCTACATTCAATTTCACTGTCAAATTAGATATGAAATTTATTTTTCAATACTTATAAGGAAATTCAAATTAAAAGCGCATGACAACTTGAAATAATGGCAGTCGTCAATCGATCGACCAGTCGTTTGGCATCACAAATGACACATAAACACACAGACACATATCTGACATTCAATCGAAAAGTGAATGACGTGCGAATTATTAGTCGTACCGTGGAAAAAGTAGAGGAAAAGATTGAAGAAAGAAAGACTGGTTGGTGGTGGTCTGCATTCGATTGACGTAAATTGCTAAGCAAAAATATGTAATTCAAATTGGCTGATGCATTCAAAATAAATTATATTTCGATTACGTTCATTAAAAACAAGTTAGACATTTTAGTGTGCAAGTAAAATGACTCAAAACGAAATTTGAGTGCTTTCATTTCAAATTTATTTTACTACATTGCTATACTATGTGGCTAAAAGTTTAGCCATACAAAGTAAATTGGTATGCATATGCGGCGAAATTATTTTGAAATTAAAGTAGCTTTTGAGAAATTAACGTAGGTCTGAAACCTTTTCTCTTGCATTGTGCAAGTACATTCATACAAACATATGTAGATTTGTTCATGAAAATTTAAGTAAAAAGCCTAATAAAAAATATAACTTATGAATCTATAAATAACTCATTTGCTTCATAAGTGCGCTAAGAGTAAAAAAGAGTAAAAAAAATCGAAAGAAAGCGATTATTCATTAGAAATCGATTTTCAAGTACGTAAGTACGTGCGTAGTGCCTTTCAATAGTTTACGTGCTTTTGTTGTTTGAAAAAAAAAGTTACATGTTATTTTAAATTTCATTAAAAATGGACTTTTATTTTTAGTTTATTTATTTTTTCTTAAACTTATCTATTCCAATAGCCATTTCAATGTAGAGTTCGCTACTTGAATCTTTCGTTATACATTAACGGTACTTACTCTGTTTTTTTTCGCTGCTGGCATTTGAACTAATGTGTGAACTTTGCATTTCCGCCTTATCTTTACTCATCCTCATCGATCATCATGCCACTTTCGATTCCATTGTGGCTGTTTTTTCTTTTGATTAAAAAATTTATGTACAACTTCAACGCATCGTCATGACACTCTGACAATATTAAATTATCGTTAACTTTGATTTGTGTGGGAAGCTTACACAGCTTGAGTGCTCAATTTGCATATTCATTATGCGCTCTTTTTTCTTACTTTCTGTGTTTAGTAAGAAATGTTTTTTTTTTGGCCACTATTTTAGCTGTGTGTGTATGATTACGTTAATTTCTTTTCGAGTTGCATAAAAAAATTGCATTTCCATTACATTTATCACACAAAAATTGGCATCTGTTTGAATGCTGCTGAGTTAGCGATTTGTAAAATATTACTGATAATTTACTTCGACTCAGGCCCGTCTGTAGGATTTGTTGTTGGGGAACGGCTTTCATTCATTTTATTATTTCTTTATTAAATGGAAGAAGTTCTTCCAAGAGAACTATTATTCTATGGATGTGAATAAAAATGTATTTACATAATTCATAAAAAGTGATAAGTTAAAGTTACAAAACTTCGAAAAAATTACTCACTTAATAAATTGATGCGTCGGGGAAAGGAAAAACTATCCAATCTAAATCTACATTATACAGCACATTTGTCTAGTAAAATCGAGGAGGATTTTTTAAATGAATGCTTGCAGGCTAGAGTTGGAGTTTTCGATAGAAAAAGACAAATAAAATTTGAATGTATTTTACGTTGCTTTAAAAAACGGCATTCAAAATGAGTAACGACTAAATCCAGTTAAGGTATGTAGGTAGAATTTCGATAATACTCTTAAATATCGCTAGTATCCACCTTGAAACGATGAGTCTGACGAGAAGTTATACTGCGATTCTTCACTATCATTTCGTATTCTTTACAAATCTGGCTGACCTTTTGGAAAATCTTGCTAAAATATTCTTCTAGATTCTCTCTTCAAGTTATTAATCTTTCTTAGCTGCATCGAAATCTTGATTTTCAGTTTGCAGAGCTCGACTCAATGATAAAACCAGAGCATGAATCGAATCGAGAATTTGGAATGAAATGTGAAAATGCAAGGTTTTTATCGCTGCTAGAAGGGTTAACAGCGCAGCAGTTCTTTTTGAATCTGTCCAAGTATTCCAGATGTTTTCCAAGGCGTTTAAAACTGCTGATTGTAAGTGGAGATATATTTTCTTTGGGTCCTGACATTCCACCCATCTCGTTGTACAGAATTGTTTCAGTTTAGTTTTTGAATCATCTTGAAGGTTTTCGTTTTTAAAAATTTGCAGCTTCTAAAGTGCGATCAAACGTTTAGGATAATTGAAAAAAGTATTCACATTTTTAAATGCAGTACTATCCAAAATGATAGCCAAATTGATAGCCGAAAAAAGAACTTACAATCGATCCCTTAAGATTGCAATAAAACTAGGGTGATATAGCCTAGCTATTCCTTAGGTTTCAAAAGTGATTTCAAGGCAATCGATCAAAAACTGCTACTAAAAAAGTTAGTCAATAATATTATATTATAAATCAAAATCAATGGTCAGTAATTCATCAACAAAAAAGGTATACCAGTCAGGCTACCGCATGGCTCTGAGATAGCCCCGACTTTGTTCAATATGCTTATTCTTAGCATCCATGAAATTAAAGGACGGTGAAATAAATTGAGCGATTGGATATTCTTGACTAAGTTTTAATTGAATGTCAATAAAACAAAATGCGTGAATATGTCAATGTGAAATTTTGCGCGCAGTGAGTTAGCAAGTCTAAAAATATATACTAGGTTAGGTTAGGATTAAATTGGCTGCTCCTTGGAGATTACTTAGATCCTTGGGATTCCATTGTGATACCACAGTTTATTTAACAGAACGGAGACTTCTAAATTGTAATCAGCAAAGCGCGTTAATGTTTCCAATGAAGCTATGAAGCTGGCTAATCTCTACTTCCACTATGCCCGTCGGAGAGTGAATATGGTGCGATCCCAGATACCTGAGCCCTAGTCTCGCGAAATCAGAGCAGAAAGTGGATGGAGCAGAAAGTGCAGAAATGCATCCACCTCGTCATCCTCTATGCATAGGACAGTAATTTGACAGCACCCCCGTAATTAATAAAAGATGTGGCTTGGATAACCGCAGGAGTTCTTGTGACCTCTTGCGATATAATTTGAGCTATTTGTTCAGAAGCAGCCAATGGCGGCTATCTCCGCTTGAAATGCGCTGAAGTGATCTGCTAGCCGAAATATGCATCTCAGACAGAGTTATTGGTGGTACACTCCTCCTTCGCTTCGATCTATCCGTAAACATAATCACTAGCGTCGGGTTCCACATATTGGACCCCGCCCAATCCTCTCTAGATGGAATGGCGGTACTTAAATATCCTATAGGAACCATCATAGATGAAGTCGAAATTTTGTAAGATCCTCGAAGTAAAATTATATCCAATATCTTGCAGCCTAACAGCGGCTAGGGCTTCCAATTTTTTCTCGCAGTATCTATTGGAACCAGTGTTGTCAGAATTCTTTGTAAAAAAGGCTAAATTGGTGGAATAAAATACTGAAAAAGCTACATAAACATTTGTTTAATGTCAAATATATAAATCAAGAATTCAAACACTTTTTTCGTATTACGATTTCGTAACAAATTTTATACGGTTTTCGCTTATTATTGTTCGCACTATAGGCTTGAAAAATAATTATTTTTTAGGTGAAAGGGTAATTTGTACATACATTAAATCCATTGATATCAATTTCATTCTAATTCATTTCATCATTTAATCGAGATCTTTTTTCAATTGTGAAATCATAACATTACATTTCTTTCATATTCAATCGATATCTAATACTTAAAACTTCACTGAATATTTTAACATTAATTCTATGTTTTTTTTTTAACAGTAGATTGTAGAATTTTCATTGATATAAGTGTAATAGTTTCCATTGGATTTTGATTTCATTTATTTCTTTAGTATCGAATTCACATTTTTCAAGAGTTAAGTAATCAAAAACATTTCATTTTGCAGCATAATAGGGAAGTCTAAAAAAGCTACATAATTTCAGGAAACAACTAAAGAAAAGACTTGAGGCTAAATTAAAGTTTTCTAGCTAAAAACAAAAATAGCTAGATCAAGCCGGAAAATATTAACGCTGATTGGAATTATTTTAATCATACCTTGTTAATGTGGTCCGAACGGTCTCGCTGATTCGAATAAAAGCCGATATTTGCACTCTTTCCAACTTACTGAGTAAGCTCACAAAAGCTACTCAAAAACCTTCTCCGAACGCCAAGTCATCCTCGAACGCATCACTCGATCGAATCAGTATATAGCCGTTGCCGATGCTTTATCGAAATGTACTTTATCTTCTTATCAATTTATTAGGAGAACGGTGAAATCACTGCGATAGTATGATTGAAAGTCAGCCACCTGGGTTTTCGCTATTAATTAGTGCTCGTTTCAAATAGGTTTTACATTATTTTTAAGTTTATGTTATAACAAAAAAATTGCAAGACTATGTAAGAAATAAGTAAAAAAAAATTCATTTATAAAGGCTGTTTTTTTGGACGTGTGGTTTTAAATGATACAACACCATTTTCGGAGTTGGTCCTTTTGACAGCTGTTAGTTGGTTTCTGCTATTTGATTTGTACTCAGTTTGGTTTGCCCTTTCACAAAGAGCAGACTTAATCTGAAACAACGTCTGCTAATCGAGCAAATTTATTACCAAAATAATGGACCAATATTCGGTAACGCTCTCTTTCGGTTGAATCGGTACGTTAACAAACAAAATTGTCGCATTTGAAGTGTTGATGATCCAGCCTTAAAAAGACACTGTATGGTGTGCTCTATGGATAGAGAGAATGTTGGTCCATATTTTTTCAGAAATCAAGCCGGACATAATGTCAATGGACAACGCTATAGAGCCATGATTAATGACTTTTTCGTGCCTGAACTGGAGGATGTTGATGTGGACGATCTTTGGTTTCAAGAAGACGGCGCTTTATGCCATTCAGCCAACGATACAATAAATTTATTGAAGGAGTCTTTTGGTGAGCGCTTTATCTCGCGTCATGGGTCTGTGGTGTGACCTTCAAGATTGTCCGCTTGAACCTCGCTGGACTCTGTTTCGTGGAATTATGTGAAGTCGATTATCTACGCAGATAAGTTCGAGACGATTGACGCCTTGGGAGAGAATATTCGGCGTGTTATTACAGACATACGGCGCCAATTGCTGTAAAAAGTGATCGTAAATTGGGCCCCTCGGGTGGAATTTATTCGAAACAGCCGCGGCTATCATTTGCCTGAAATCAGTTTTAGAACATAATCGTAAACTGTTATCTTTATAATAAACCTAAATTCTTGGCCATAGCATTAAATTGTATGCGTTTTATTTCTTCTTGAAAAACGCTTATCTAAAAAACACACTTTATAATGAATTTAATAAATTTGTCTTTTTTTCTAAGATCCGGTTTGGAAACGACACTTAGCAGTCTATTTAAAGGCTGAAAAGTATTCTGCAATAATTTGATTTGTAACTAACGCTTCACGGATAGGTTTTCTGAAAACTAAAACACAGGATATGATTAATTGTAAAATGTTTATTCAATCATTTTAAACATTTCACTTGTTTGTTTAATAAACAAACTCCATATGGAATAGGCGAACCTTCGGTCGGCTATTTGGATCCTCTAAACAACTCTGAACGCACATACATACTCGTATATATTAGGTATGATTTAATTAAATTCGATTTTTAAACAGGTGAAAAGCCTGCTATAAACTGCTTTTTCAACGTGGCTCGGCCTTTATAGAATTCTTACAAGCGAACATTATTTTTTAGATATAAAGATATATAGAAGATGACTTTAAGTAAGTTGATATGGATATTTAAAAGTATATACCAGAAAAACACGGCAGATTTTATTTTATATTCTTAATACAAAACACAAAAGAATATAAGTATTAGATGCGATTGTAATTTGATTATCTATATTTGATTAAGCAGTTCCATTCCATAATATTTTAAATAATACATTAAATATCAATTTGATTAGAGAGTAACTACAAATAAAGTTTAAATAATGCTTAGAAATATATAGTAAATGTTTTCCTTAAATTCATTATAAAAATATTGTTAATACTATAACGAAAATCATGTCAACTAAAGTTTGAAGCTTTCTACACCATTTAGAAAAATTCAACGAATTTTCACCAATATTTCCCGCTTTTTAAATAGGATTTTCAAAAAACTTTAGAGCGTGCAGTGTTATATATCGTATGCAATTTTCATGCATTAAAGTGCAAGCCTGTAGTAGCTAACAATTTCCTAATTTTCAAACCTAAATAACCCACCGTTTTGGCTTTTTATACTCAGCTTCGTTTAGCTCTTTAGTTTCATCGAATGATTTTCTACCACCTCAGGCAATAGTCTTTCCGTATTTGTAATATAATTTCCAAACTATTACGATTTTCAAATCTTACCTATTTTTTCAATAACCACACTTTTCTTTTTTTATTTAATTTACGTACTCATACTCTTTTCGCTCACCTAATTTGCTTCAATTTTTTCGCAATTGATACTCCAAATAAGTAAGTCAAAATCATTGCATGATTTTTCTTTCATTTTATTTGCTTTTATTTCTTCTCTATTGTGTCAAAATATTGCAAATACAAGTACAGTTTTGTTTGGCGCGTCAGCTGTTGACCACTATGTCAACATTTTGTCTTCGTTCGAAATACGCTCCACTTGAGTTGAATGGACGATTTGATTCAAATCGTGTTCGTGCATTTATTGTTGCTGGTTTTGTTTCAATGTATGTGTGCATCTTGAGTTAATACGTCATACTAGTGTGTATAGTTTGGCGTTAAAAGTAAAAATAATAGCTATTATCAGATTATAATCTGAGCATCCATTCCTGTCCGCTGTTGCATATAATTCCACTTGGGAATCGATTTATATATTTGTCTCAAAAAAAGGAGTTTCTTGAATGCAAAGCTATGTACAGTTACATTTATGTATTTGTAAATAAATGTAAAAGTTTTGCACTTAACAGCTGGGTGTTTTAATTTGATAATGTTTGATTTTATTGTTGAGCAAAAAAATTCACTGCTTTTCAAGTTGATACCTAAATATATAACTGATATCCAGCTGCATAGGATCTGCAGCCTTTTTAGGGATTAAGAAAAGATTTTAACTCGAATTTGCCATTGAAAAAATTCGCCCTCCTTGCGAAAGTTAACGAAAACATTGTTCCGGATGATAAATATTTTCTATATCGCCGATAAAACTTATTTATTTTTTTTTTATTTTTTACAGTGCCTGATAACTGTTGTAAGAGCTGATTTTTAGTGTTTATTTTTTTTAGCTATTACTAATAGGAGATATTTGTTTCGGTTGTCAATAAAAGTTAATTACTTATTGCCTAAGGCTTATTTACGGGTTCTCTGAAAAGAGTTATTTCATCTTTACTATTTTATGTTTATTTACCTTCTGCACTAGCTTAATTTAATCAACACCTTGACATTTATTTTCATAATTTTTGCGATCCTCTTCATCTCCTCAACAACATAAAAAATAAGGGTTGGGCAATAATTGTTGTCAAGCAATGTAAAACCTCAACTGGAATACAAAAAATAATCGCTGGAAAATAAGTTTATTTAGCAAAAACAAAAAAACATTACTTATTACTTATTTCTCCAGCATAACAGTTATAGGACAACACAAAAAATAAATGTGGAAATAAATTTTGTGTAAAACGGAAGAAAATCTTCTCCTTTATAACAGTTATCAAGCATCGTAAAAAGCGAGCATTGATAAATAATTTAAATTCTTCTAATTGGCAAAGTTACGTTTCTTGCCCTCTTGTGCGACTTTGCAGACCTAAGGTAGTCTCATGTAGTTTTCTATATAAATTTTTTTGTTGTACTTTACATTCACGGTTTTCAGTGGTAAGCCAGAGCGATAATGTTGAAAAAATCCATTGAATACCTCAAACAAGCTTTTCGATTTGACAATGTTTTGAGCTACATCAGGTAGGTTCTACAGACGTATTTGCTCCAATTCGGGAAATATTTGATAATAGGCCCACACTTTTGGCTGATTATTTTAATCCTTCTGATTATGTTTCAATTTATTGGAATTTACTTGGTTTTCGGGGGAAACGTAAGTTTCGCCAATATATGCACTCTAAACCTGATAGACTTAGTATACAATTCGCGCTATTGGTTTCCTTGGACTTTTTCTATGTTTAGAGAATCCAACAGTACTTAGGAAAACCTTGTGGTGGCACAACAGAAAAAAAACAAGGTCAACGTGTGGGTCCTGATTTACGATGGACAATTTTTTCTCGTCGTCTGGCAATCTGGGTGAAAAATTTGCTGTCTCAAGATATAACAACGGTGAGCGCTATTCAAAACAAAAAAAAAAACAAAAGGAGCGTTCCACTAAAACTTCCGCAATGCATAAAGGTCCCTTTGTTCTAATCAACATTTGAATTCACCGAAAACATGACCCTTGTATCATAAGTCGGTAGAAGAGGCAAACGCGTAGTTTTACAAAGTACCATGAAAATTTCGAATGCGATTCAATCGGATCGAAAAAAAATTGCTAAAAATTATTCAGTATTATAATGAAGCAAAGAGCTACGGTTCATGCAATTCCTACACTTTTTTCATTTTGCTGGCATAGTTACATTTGAAGGAAGTCGATGGCCGCTGACTGTGGTCTCTAGATGTCACATATCTTACGTTTCGATATATATTAGTTTCGTTAATATAAATCAAACTATATATATAAAAAATTTGAAATTTTTGACAGAAAAGTGCCAGTGTGTGTGAATATTAGGTTGAATAATGATTCTTTGTTTTGTGTACCGTATTTTGTTTGCATTTTGCTCATGATGAGTATTTGTACAATAAACGAAATTACGCAAGTATGAAAGGCAACAAAAAAATTGCTTGGTTTGAACTCGCCTGCTAATGAAACCTTTCGTCTGTTGGTAGTGCTCGCGAGCAGCACGACAAAAAGTGCACACACTTTTCGTACATGCTGTGGGGATTGGTAGTTATCCGTTCGGTCAGTTTTCATTCTTTGCATAAAACTATTGATTGCTTCTGTCAAAATTATGTTTTTCAGCGTACTCATAACCGTAAAAGTTTGTTATATTTTGTGTAAGGATGCCAAATAAAACCATATTTCAAAGATTATAGAAACAAACTAGAAAAATTCAAATAAAATTTCAAAAATGAGTATTTTTACAATTAACGAAATTAAACTTAAAAGTTAGAGATTTAGAAAAATTATTAGCAGCAGAGTTTTGTGTGGATTTTTTTATAATTTCCAGCTGTGCTATTTACTTGATTTCTCCCATACAAAAAAAAAAAAACAAATTGACGAACATCCTTTTTTTTGGATGAAAATGCGTGACACCGACAGCAATTAAAAATTATCAAAAAGAAAGGAAAATTTTCAGCTAAGCGAGAATCGCAATTTTTTGTACTTGAATTCATTTGTCAAAATTCTAATTAAAAAAATTTGAAAATTTGTTGAAACTTTATTGAATTTTCCAATTTTTCCAACAAAGTTTGAAATAGGGACTTCTTCGGTGCTGGTTATATAAGAAGCTATACTTAAAAAAAATAATAATAAATATTAAACAAACAAAAGAAAAATAATCAAAAATTGTAAAAATGTCGTGTGCCACTTTTATTGTACAATCTTTAGAAATATATTCAACTCAAAATGTTCAGAACTAATAAATCAATTCAGTCATTTCTGTCAAATAAGTATTGAAAGTTTTTCAGAAAGTAACTTTTCTTTAATTTTTGATTTTACTTGCTCCGGCCAGGATATCAGCCCGGGACAGACCGAATGAAGCGCGCATATGGCATTAGATCTATTAAAATAATATAAAATAACTCACGCAGTTATCATTAAACGTCTAATTACTGATTGTCGAAAACAGGGCCAGAGAACTTTATAATCCTTCATAGGTTAGCAACTCTAATGATTTTTAGATATTTTGCAGTTGCGGCATTATTTTTGGTGGTATTAGCTAAGGCAGCAAAAATATCGTAGTAAAGTTTTCCCTAATTTTCACTTGAAACTCGCATATGTATATAATCCCCCAGTTATAAAACTGGCTTGGTAATTTTTCTAAAAAAATAAATCAATAGAAAATTATACAAAAAATTAGACAAGCAAATATTTAGTCACCTCCACTTTTGGAAGTCGCATTCCTTCTGCATAGATTTTGTTAGCGCCACATTTTTGCCGTCTTTACGATACAGCCGCTCCATATCTTATCACATGGCAAGCTCCATGTTATTGTATTTTAATTATAAATATAACAACAAAATAATTGAATTTCGCTGCTACCTCTGCTGCTATTGCAACTTTCGAACCAGATCTACGCAATACTTCTTCACTCAACAAGTCATCATCGTCTGTCGTTTTGCCAATTTTGCAGGTCCTCACACACAATTTTGGAGTGAGCCTGGTTTTTTTTATTTTTGTTACCAAAACAACCGAAATCACTTTAGTTGAAAATCGTTTGCTTGGTGTGTTTGAATATATAGTTTGAAAAGTAAAAAAATGAAATAAAAAAAGCAATTCGTGATTTCTTTTTCAGAGTTTTAGTTATTTTCGCATGCGCGCAATTTTTTATCTCTCTCGTTTGGTAAACTCTTACGCATCTGTTGTGTAATGCTGGGAAATTATTGCAGCATAGTTGATCCACTCACACACTCACACACGGATACACAGAGGAATTGAATTTGCAGGCGTTTTGTGTGTCTACTAATTATACGTGTCGCATATTGTCAGCTTTAGAGCAAATTTTTTTATTGCTTTGTTGAGATTTTGTATTTCTATTTTTTTTTTACTGTCATTGCTTCGTAATTTTAGTGCGTATAAAATGCGTTTGGTAATTCCTGTGTTCTGCTTTTTGGCTATAACATTTTTTATATGTCATAAACAAAAACAAACCGACAGCACAATTTTATTGTAGAGAGAATGGCGGGAATTAATGAACTAATATCTGTGATCGCTTGACAGGAAAAAAAAATATCTCGAGTTAGGTCGTTATTCCTGGCAAGCGTTAAGTGTAAATGATCTGTTAAAATTTTTAGCAACTAATTTTTGAAAGCATACAATTTTCAAAATGTAGTTTTTTTTTTATATAAAAGCATATCTCATTAATCAAATGAGTTAGTTTGATTAAATCTACAATATGTACATATGTAATAATTAGTTAACATTGCAAATATTTTTATAAGGATAGTATATGCGAAAGTCATCAAGGACCGATAATAAAAACAAATTTAAAATTTTTACCGAAAAAAATATTCGTTCCCCACCAATGGGGAAGAATTAACTAGAAAGTGTTGGGGGATGGTGTGGCAAAATCTAAGGGTGTTGAGTAAATTTAGCTATCGACAACGCGAGAAGAAGTTGCCTATACGGCGCGATGTCTGAATTTGGTATTTGGCGAAGCGAATGGGTTTGAAGGAGACCGAGAGCAAAACGAGGGCAAAACGATGTATCTCCAGTTATCAAATAAACAGTCAGCGAACTCGAAACTTGGCTCTCGCGTCACTGTTGACAGTTACAATTTTGACAAAGTAGATAACTTTGTTTATCTTGGAACTAGCATTAATATCTTAAATAATGTCTGCCTAGGGGGCTATAGCGCCTATGAGAAAAAAGAAGATTTGATTTTCGCATAGTACTAATCTGCTTTTCTGTTACTTTGAAAGTATACACCAACAATAAAAGGACGCACTTAAGTAATATTTCAAATCGAACTTTATTTTAATAATTTTCTATTTTCTCTCAAACTTAATTTAGGTATGTATAAATAATGGTTTTTAACTTCTTGTTTACAAATTCAGCAATTTTATTTAATTGTTAATCAATGGCAGAATATTATTTATTATGAAAATGTATTAAATAGTTAATGTTAATTGCCTGAATGTGCGTGAATGAGGCAATGAGTCAATTTTATTAAGAGTAATTAATTTGATATTTAAATTATCAAATCTGTTAGGTAAAATAAATAATTACATTAGTGTAAAAAAATGCAGGCTCAACGATATTAATAACAACACTGTTCGG
This sequence comes from Anomoia purmunda, assembly GCA_951828415.1. Classification (NCBI taxonomy): domain Eukaryota; kingdom Metazoa; phylum Arthropoda; class Insecta; order Diptera; family Tephritidae; genus Anomoia; species Anomoia purmunda. Next base: position 47,178,256 of record OX639997.1, on the reverse strand, counting down.
GGTAAGTGAGTGTTGTTCGTTTTTGAAAATTGTAAATCGACTTTAGGTGTTTTGTACAATTAGTTTTTTTAACGCATTTCTTAGGTTTTTTTAATGTGCATAGTTCGAAAGTTTAATTCTAATTTTAGTATTTATTTTCGTAAATATAACTAACTTTTTACACAGTTACTTTCTTCGAGTTTTACTCAATGTACGACAATAATTTTTTGTTTTTTTATGATATTTGTATAATTTATTTTCTAATATAAAAATTTCGTGTATTTCAAGGAAGGAAGCATGAAGGCAATTAATTTTTGGAATTAGTACATAACTATTTACTAAGTGGTTTTTGTTACATTTGCATTATTTAATTATTTATTTATTGTAATTAATTAATAAAATATTTTAATTAATTGTATTTTCCTTATCTTTTAATCAATGAATTGTAGCAATTATAAAAGCTTATTGAAGCTAAGGTAACTTTAGTGTTTTGTGTAAATTGACGCTGAAAAAAATTTTTGTAAGTATTATTTTACAATTATATTAGTTATTATTTATTAATAAGGTTGTACGTACATATTGAATTGAGGAGATCATATTTTCCTTAAATAACTACAAAGTTTTCCACAAGGCTTTACATAATCCATCAAATTAATGAATGCTTATGAGACAAACATCGTTTGGAGCGTAAAAATATTTGCTTCGCATAATAGAACTTTTTCATAATACGTTTTTGTATATTTTCCAAATCTGAAATTAACTATAATTTTCAATTTTTAATTTAATTACTCAGCAATACAGAGTAATTGCTATTTTTCGGTTCATTTTTTGACGAGACCATACAAAATGTGAAAATGATTTTTATAATAGAATCTAAATATAAAATAAGTAAAGAAGCCTTCATAAGTTTCATGTCTACAAAAAAAAATGTAAGTGAATACTTTACTGCATTTTTAGTTAAGAAAAACTAAATTTTAAAATTGCTGCTTTCGAATTTCATGTACCTGACTGATTTAGTGTAGGAGTTATAACTCCATTGGTACACTCCGAGAGGGGTGTTTTGGGGCTCAAACCCCTACCAAAATCTTAAAACGGTAGTTCTGTCCTGAAATTAATTTCCTTTTTTAAATAAAATTTGCGTAAAACGTACACCAGAGTATTTTTTTGCGTGCGCCACTGTATAATTACTGTCATCTCTAAGTTAGTAACTATTACAAAAGTATTCGAACGCATTAAAAAAATGAATTAATATTAAGCAATTCCTAATCTCTCAATAAAATTTTCAAAGATGTGTGCCAGAATCTCCTGCAATATCTTTGCTTTTTAACTCGTCTATTTGAGATATAATTCTATGTATTCGATATTGTTTAGATGCCACTAATATGGAATAAATAAATGCTAGATGGTAATGGTTGTAAATTCAAAAATAATCAAGTAGTCTTTTAAGTTAAAGCAACAACTATAAAGTGAAGTTTTCCAGCTCTTCGAGGGCAGCTGACTGCATCGAGGTGGGCTTAAAGAGCTGCAATTACGATATTGAAATACCTACTTAATTCAATTTAGTCTCTTTAACTTTTTTTGATTTGAAATTATTTCAATCTCAAAAATATTTTTGATGAATAGCTTTTTAAAATTTTCCAAAACATTTTAGCACGTAAGTTATATTCAGAGAGCATGACCGATTTTTGCTTCGGCAAATAAAGTTCGGTTCGGTTTCGGCCAAAAAAAAAGCCGAGGTTTGGCCGAACAATTAAAAAAAGTTTAACATTTAATTTGTTTCTCTTTAGAACAAGAACGTATAATCTTTTTGATGATAGCGATTTGATTTGCAGTAATTATACTGAACAAAAAAAGTAATTATAACAAACTGGACACTTTTCTCAGTAAACTTCTGCTGCCAAGAAATTTGAATAATTTTTGTAGCGCATTTTTTCTATTAAACAAAATTCCATCAAAATATCCGCCTGTTTGTCCATCGAGTGTATCTAGTCAACAACTTTTTCACAGCTGCAGGTCAGATCAGCTTTATACCGATATAAGGAATCGGTTGCAATGTGAAAATGTCAATCAGCTATTATTTTTAAATTACAATATAGAAGCATTAAATTTAGAGCATTAAAGATATCAGTTTCTTATTGTTATTATTACAAATAGATGTATCTAAGTTAAGGTGAAATGGATATGATTAAAACTAACGTATTTACTTTTTTTAATATTAACAAAAAAAACCTACAGTATTTAAAAAATTCAGTCATTATTAATTTCGGTTGGGCCTTAAAAATTAGTGTTTGGTCGATCTCTACGCCATTTCCAATTGTAAATGAGAATGAATATTAATAAAATTAGTAATTTTAAATTGCGAAAGCCTAAAATGAATATGAGAATCGTCAATTGTAAATTAGAAAGCGGCAACTGAAAATGCGAAATGATCAGCTACTTCAGTATGTGGAAAATACATCGGCCACTAATTACAGGATGACAATGGAAAAGAGGTTTTTAATGCCAGTGGGCACATCCAAAGTTTTATTGTAAATATTTTTCGAAATGTGTAATAAAAATAAGTTTCTGATCCCATTTGAAGCATTCTCCCTTTTTATTTGACATTTTCTGATTTGCAATTGACTATTCTTATATTCATTTGAGTCTTTCTCATTTAATTTAATTGAGGCTTTCTCATTTCCAACAGACCATCAAAAGAAGAAAGATTTTTTTACACCTTTTCCAATTAATAAGAAATTATCAATTGGAATTAAGAATAGACAATTTTAAATGAGAAAGCGTCAAATATAAATGAGAATGCGTCAAATGGGAATGAGTATCTTATTTTTATTATATATTTATTATTGAAATAATAACTATAATAAAAATTTGTATGTGCCCACCGGCGCATTTTCATTGCCACCGCATGGATCGATCAAGTCTGCTGTAAAGCTCTTGCCCATTCTCCTCTCATAATAGTGGAATTTACTTCAACCACGAGCTTTTTTAAATGCTGAAGTCGCTGATTATTTCGCATTTTCATTTGACGATTTCTCATTTTAATTTGACGCTTTCTTATTTACACTTACAAATGGGTAGGAGCTTAAATTTAAGAGATCAAATGAATAAATTAACAGGCAGTAGTAATTCATTTTTTTAGCTAGTCGTATAGTAATTTAAAATTCACATCTAAAAGTTTTCATTTTTCGAAATTATAAGGAATTCCCTTTCGCTAATGAAAATTAAGTGCATTTAGTAATTGGATTAAAGGAACTTTGTTGGACTAAATTGCTTTCATGGACAGTTACGATTTAAACGTTATTTACTAAGTATTACCTTTGGTAATCGAAAATGGATAAAAAATATATTCCTAATATGAAGACCCATTTCTGAAAACTGTAATACCTTACATACCAACCGTTTAATTTTATATTAACGCAAAAATATATTAGGCTCGGGAACTTATAGTAATGAAATAAAAATAAAGTTCCACTTTGAAATTTTACTACAATATATTTTATGAGAATGCCGTCGGTATTTTTTGGATAATATTTAACATAAATAATAGGAAATGAACGAAGAAACCTTTTTTTTTTTAAATTCAGATGACATCACAAAAGTCTTTTAAATCGAGTGTGGGGTACCGAAAAAATTTAATAATAACAAAATCCATTTCTGACGTTATTTGTTCGTGAAGGCGTATGCTGCGTAAATTGGCTTTCATACACAGATATATATGTACATTTGTATGCAATTATTGACACACACACAGGCAAATACATATTAAACTGTCAAGCTTTGATAACAAAAATAAAAGTCTCATTGAGCGCAAGTGAGCAAGAAAAACAAAAATAAAATATATATATATGTATATATATATGTAACTAAAAATAAATTAAATATACATACATACAAACATACGAGTTTATTAAGAGCTTTTAAGCATAATTGAGCGCGACAATAAATATCTAGTCGTTGCGTTTTTGAACAGGCTATTAGCTCTTCGTATGCATAGAGAGCATAGATTCGAGTGTCATATATTACAAACATAAAATATGCAGTCGTCTCACGATAGGCGATGGCGAAGGCGACTACTAAAGGGTTTTTCAATAGGGACGCTACAAAAGTAGACCGATAGTGATAGCAAATGACGCCATATTTTTCCCGTTCTTTTGACATTTCTCTTCGGTAAGGTTTGCCATTTCATCATGGAAAGACATGCGATCCAACAACGAGTCGAAATTATTAAAATTTACTACCGAAATTCGGAGTCAATGGCTTCAACTTAAAGCGCTAGTTCCAATTTATGGTCGCCGTCATTTCTGGCTGAATGGCTTCGTCAATAAGCAAAATATGCGTACTCCATGAGCCAACATTGCATCCCGAAAAAATTACGGTTTGGTGCGGTTTATGGGCCGGCGGCGTCATTGGGCCGTACTTCTTCCGTGATGATCAAGACGGGCTCGTTACTGTGAATCGGAATCGCTACCGCTGAATGATAATCGAATATTTTTGGCCAGAATTGGATCATATGGACTTGGACAATATGTGGTTCGAACAGGATGGGGCCACAAGGCACACAGCCACACAGCGAATGTCACAATCGATTTAAACCATGAAAACCAAGTTTAGTGAACGTGTTATCTCACGAAATGGCCCAGTCAATTGGCCGACTCGGTCGTGCGATTTGACGCCGTTAGACTATTTCCTGTGGGGCTACGTCAAGTCTATGGTCTATGCCAACAAGCCAGCGACGATTGATGAACTTCGTACGAATATCGAACGTGAAATTGCAGCAGTATCGGCCGATTTATGCTTGAAAACCGTCGAAAATTGCGTTCAGCGTCTGGACTTCTGCAAGCGTGCCCGTGGTGGAATAAAGAATTTAATTCATATCCCGAACCGTTTTTGTTTTATTTAAAACAAACTTTTGTGCGTTCGTATTGCAAGACCCGATATTCAAACAACTGGCCCTAACCGCGAAAAAAATGAAGCGACATTTTTTCAAGGTTATGCTCTTAGATCATTTCTCCATAAAAAAATGAAATTTCTGAAAAAATCTCGTTTATGACTTTTTCGCGTATAATATTCGATGTATTAAGAATTACTAGCAAATACCTAACTGCGATCTTCCATGCTCTTAATAAACATGTACATATGTAATATTTATGTACTATAATAAAGCGCTCAAAGGGCAGATAAGACAATTTTTCGTATATGTTAAATTTGTAAATTGTTTTTTTTTCTTGTTAATTAGTCCGCATTGGAGTGCGATTCGTTATCGATTTTGATATTATAATATTTCTTGGTATCGATATCGATATTTTTTGTTCATTTCTTCAATATTGCTATCGATATTTTTTATTATTATCGATATTGATGCTTTTTATTACCTTTCTATTCCTTTTAGAAACGCTTAATTTATTTAAATCATAAAATACATATTTTTACCACTAAAATAATTGTTTAGATAAGTAATAGATCACCAAAAGAAAAATCATAACCGGCTTCCATACTACGATGGTCTACAAAAAGTAAAGTCTGCATTTAGAAAATTTCACCTCCTAAGATTGTGCTATATCGAAAAAAGCAATATCCCTTTGTTATTAAATCAAACAATTTTCGTTTAAGTAATACGCCTGTTTTTTGTTTTTAATCAAAAAATATTTAGATGCCACTCAAGGTGCTCAAAAAAGAATTATTGAAACTCATGATTGCATATTTAACCATTTTTCAAATCAAACTATTTTTTATGGGTCCCAAAAATGCACACATAAAAAATGGTTAAAATAATCTAAATTTTTAAACTGGATGTTTTCGTTGATTAATCCGCATTGGTGCGCGACTCATTATCGACTTCGTTATTAAAGTATTTCTTGTTACCGATATCGATATTATCAGTAACAATAGATATTTCTATCGATATTTTTTATTATTTTCGATGTCGATAATTTTTATAACATACTTTTTTAATACCTTCATATTCTCTTTCTATGAAAATGCTTAATTTTTTTTAAATATTGAAATAAATATTTTTTTACAATTAAGGGAATTCTTTAAATCTAAACTCCTCAGTAACGGCAATATATGCTTATTATATTAAATCAAAAATTGTATGTGAAAATACTAAAATTATTAATTGCTACTTGAGTGAAAATATTAAAAAAAGAACAGAATGTTATCTTCTGATTATTTATTTTTCAATTCCATTTGCTTTGGCAACACTGACATTTGTAAGCTCTGAAAGCTTTAAAAACATTTCAATGCATGGGGAGATACTAGAAATATATATGTATATATATGTATATATACATATATCTATATATATATATATGTATATGTATATAATATATTCAAATATACATATGTAAGTGTGTTGATACTCAGATGAGCTGGTAGCGAGTGTTCGCGCTATTGTTGGATTTGATATGAGTGGTCGATTATGGACTTCTACTTAACAACTAGTTTGACATCTATGTATGTGTGTGTGTGTGTATATGTGTGTTGTTTTTGTTTACTAACTACATTGTTGCTAAACGTGCCCCTACGCTGCAGTGTATGCGAGTGCAAGATCTACCTGATAGCAAGCTGTGTGTTTGCCGGTATTTGCACAGAGATAAAATGTATGTATGTATGTCTATGAAAAATAAATATATAAACTTTTATGACGGCTGCAAACAAACTAATAATATAAAGGTGTAGATCAGCAGAAATTTAAATTTTGAGATATTTTCTTTACAATTTTTAAATAAAAAAACTACGGCGAGTTTTTAATAGTGGAAAATATAGTTTGATTTTAATTAACTTTTTATAGAAGTATAATAATATTTTCAGAGGGTTCTTTATTTTTGAAAAATCTGATGTTCGTCAAAGCAGATTACTAATCAATATTTGTCATATAGCTGGAATTTCTGGATAATTCATTCATAGAGTGCTAATTCAAAAGCGATAGTATTGTGGAGAACGACCGTGCTCAACAAGAGAGTTAATAAACTTGGTTTATTTTCGTATACTCACTCACAAACAAACATATTTATAAATGTACATACATATACTACATACAAATATATATATATATATATAATAAAATAAAGACAAGTAGCTGTGTATTTGCTACTCCAGCTAGTTGTAGATAGCTTTGAGCATTCTAGGCAATTAAGCAACAAAGTGACGTTTGATAATTCAGTGTGCTTCTTGGCATTCAGCTTTGTAGATCGGTTTTTGTGGAAGTTCTCGATTGGTATGTACATACCTACTAGTTAAATAAATAATAAAAGAATTGCGTACGTGCTCGCATTTGTTTCTTTTTGTGGAGATACATTTATACACACACACGTATGATATTTCTTTTGCATTCGTTTGCAGTTTTTTGTATGGACGAATTAAATATTTCATTGCATAATTATTTATAATTGATAGTAGCGCCAAATTTTTTTTATCCAATCTACAATACAATATATTTTACATTTGCAGTTACTTTGTGTTAAAAAAAAAACTAGCCAAAAATGTCCCTACGTATTGTTTTTATGCGGCCCGCGTCCAAAGCTATGGCTCAGACTTTGGGACGTGCTATGTCATCACAGGCTGTTGCCACCAAGAATGTCGGCTTTATCGGGCTCGGCAACATGGGCAGCAATATGGCTAGTAATTTGATGAAGAAAGGTCATAAGTTGCATGTTTACGATGTGTCGAAAGACGCATGCAGTCAATTGGCGGCCAAGGGCGCTACTGTGTACGACAAGACCACCGAATTAGCCAAAAACTCAGACTTCGTATTCACAATGTTGCCAAATAATGATATTGTTTTGGATGCGTACAATAAAATGATCGCCGATGGCATCAATAAGGATACACTTTTCGTCGACTCCTCCACTATTAGTCCGGATTTGGTTAAGCAAATTCAGCAGTTAATTAGTGCCAAGGGCGCTCGCTTTATTGATGCACCCGTCTCGGGTGGTGTACCTGGCGCCGAGCAGGCAACGCTCACTTTTATGGTCGGTGGCACCGCAGACGAATTCAACACTATTAAACCAATTTTGGAGGGCATGGGCAAACGTATCACGCATTGTGGCAACTATGGCATGGGACAGGCGGCCAAATTGTGCAATAATATGTTATTGGGTATTTCGTTGATTGGCACCGCAGAGGCTATGAATTTAGCCATACGCCTGGGTTTGGATCCCAAATTATTTGCTGATATTATTAATTCGTCAACGGGTCGTTGCTGGTCGTCGGAAGTGTATAATCCTGTGCCTGGTGTTGCATCGAATGCGCCTAGCAATAGAGGTTATGCTGGTGGTTTCTCCACCGATTTGATAACCAAGGATTTAGGTTTGGCATCTGGTGTGGCCACCGCAACAAATACACCAATTCCATTGGGTGCTATGTCTCATCAGATTTTTCGCACACTAAAGGCGCACGGATTTGGTGGCAAGGATTGCTCTGTGATCTATGAATTTCTAAAGAACGATGGAAATAATTAAAAAAAGAAAAAAAAAAAAATAAGGAAATAGAAAAGCGGGATGTGTGCAAGGTAGGCGAGTGACACTACTTGACACTGCTGACTGGAAATATTTTTGTACATAGATATGTACACATGTGTAGTAGATATTTAAATAATTTGTGTAAGTATATACATACATATATACCGAATGTACATTTGTAGTTGTTAAGCTTTCCTAAGCTAAGCTTAAAGCGCAAAAAATTTTTATTTTTATTTTTTACCAGACTTGCATTTATTTTTGAATTTTAATTTTAATATTTAATGTAAAGCAATTAATTTAAAACTTAAATAAATATACGTAGAATTCAAAAAACAAAACAAATATTGTGTGCTAAATGTGGTTGTTATTTGAGGCTGAAGAAATTCACAAAGTAGATATATGTTCTTTTTACTAGAAAAATTCGTAAGTACCAGGGACCGCAAATAATGATTAGCGTTCAAATTTTAATACAAAAAATCATGCGGAAAGAGATATACAACGTCATCCTTTTACAAAAGCAAAAATGATCGTTATTTTTTGAGTTTTGTTTTTGCTCAGAAAACAAAACTAAATATTTGGGATTTTTCACTCAAATAAAGTCTCAGTTTCTGAGCAAAAAATAAAACTCCAAAAATAGCGATTATATAAATTAAAAAACAAAAAACTTAGGAAATAACAACTATTTTGTGAGCAATAAAAAAATCTCAAGAAAGAATGATTATTTTGCTGAGATCAAAATAGAAGTCAAAAGGTTTTCACACATTTTAAGTTTTTTTCCGAGCAAAAAATAAACCTCAAAATACATATGTATAACCCAAAAGAACTTAAAAAAAATAACGATTTTTTTCTGAGCAAAAATGAAATTCAATCAATAACAATTAAAAAGTGGTGGTTTTTTTAGTAAAAGTTATAACCGTTACCGCTTCTGGTATAAAATTAAACCCTTAAATAGATATATTTAAAATATATATGGAGAAAAACTAGCCAGCCATTTTAACGCTCCCATACCCTGAGATTGTTTTATGTTGAAAAAAGGACAAAACGCCATTTTTTTCACAAACAAATTTGGAAATTGCTCAACGCGCTCTAAATTCTGCATGAGTTTTATTTGGAAAAACAGTTTTCGTAGAAATGAAACAGAGTCCTTAAAAATTAATATTTTTTAATCCGCAAATTGTTTCGCTTCAGGAGAGTACAAAAATTAATATTAAATTGTTTATTTAATAATTCAGTTAGTATTAGAAAATGATTAGTAACAAAAAAAAGTTAGATAAAACATTTGGAATTATTTTTTGAAGTATCTTGAAGGGAAACTTATTTTACCGATTGCAAAATATCGAATTCCAAGGGTTTTATATTGTTTCTCCCAAAAATTACTTTTCCCAAATAAATTTAATGGGAAACTATAGCCACTTTGTACAACCTTCAAGGGGGTTTCAATTAAAAATCTAATAGAGGTGAAGTGTTTTTTTTTCTCTCGTTATATGTAGTAAAATCCAAAAGGTGGGGCACCCGAAATTCCGAAATGAAAAAAGCTGTTTTATCAGCTGCAGCTTTTCTTATCGGCAAATGAACAGACAAAGTTGGCTGAATAGGTTTGTAGCTGTTTGAATTTCCGACATTGAAACTTGTGCGGGCACAGTGTTGTTTCAATAAGTTTATGGACCGTGAAAATCATTGGTCTATACTTTTGGCAAACGCCGTACAGCGATTATAACCGATTACTTCGCGCCCTAATTGAATGAAAGCAGAGTCATTTCATTGGGAATTTGAGCTAAAAATAGCTCAAAGAAAACCAGACATTCCTGGCAGAAATTAATGCTCGTATTTGCTTTGGAAAATTTATAGTAACTGCTAGATACTTCAAGCAAAAGAAATAATTACAAATATGTCTTGTAAAAACCCAATCCAGCAAAATGTGCATGCTTTTCCTTTTTACTCTTCCGTTAAAAAAATAAAACGTAAAATTAACACCAAAACATTAGTAGTATGTATCTATCCTTGTCTAGCACATGCATTTCATAATGCATTCGTTTTAAGCTATCTCCCCTATTAAAGCTTCGCAGGCCAGATAAATTTTTGTTTTATTCGAGTGTGGCATTTTAAAAAAGGAACACAGTTTTTTCATTTATTTGGATTTATTTTAGAATCGAACACGAAAAAAGCAGAAGGCTGTGAAGATGCGACTTTTTTTTTTGGTAGAAACCAAATCTCAATTATGGTCATTGATTGTATTTATGAAAGCGAATTTGATATAATTTTGTGTGGAAAAGAGCATTACTTAAATCAAGAGTAAGATTGATAAATACCATAGCAACTTTGGGCCCATCAATTTCAGTAAAAATGTTATAACTTGAATTTCCTTGTGATCGGGAAAATAAAAACAATATACCAATATTTAAGATGCTCAATCGTAGTGGGAACTTTCGAAGCAATTACAAAAAATCCACAACAATTTGTTGCCTAATCGAAAAGGCATGAATTTGTACAATCTATAGGCATATCCAATGTTCAGTGAAAAAATAAATAAGTACCTAAAGAAATCACGGACTTAGCGGCATACCCTCATAGAAAAGGCTACGAAAATACTTACGTACGTCATGCTAAATACGCAAAAGTTGTAGAAGGTAAACAAAAGGCACATGTTTACAACGTATGTATAATATATAATTGCCTTTGGCATAACAACTTGTTTTGAATTGTGAATTTGTTTTTTTTTATGCCGTGAAATCTTGGTCTTTCTAGAAAATGTATTGTGTAGTTGTTGAGGGGTGTGTCAAAAACGGCTGATTTGAATTGATTGCATACGAAAAAAGTGAAGATATTGTATTGTTGGGGCAGAAGTTATATCAATAGTCATAAGCTCAGAGCTGTGTATATCCTCAAGATGTAAAATAAACTACTAGTGACCGAGTGGGCAGTGGGCCGCGTTGTCACGTCAATGTATGTAAATATCGGCTAGTATATGAAACAACAGGTAATAGAAAATATGCGATGGAATTTTGTTCAGAATTGCGAATTTAGAAGGTGAAATTCAGTGAGCTAAGTAAAAAAAAAATATGCAGTCTCTGGCCCACCAAGGGCTTTTAAATGTTAAAACCTTCACATAAAAATCGAAGAGTGATAGATTAATACTATGGTTTAAAAAAAGTTTATTTACAAAAAAGCGTGAGCAATAAAATGCCTAAGCAGAAAAATTTCAAAAACATGCAAGGCGAATCCATACAAGGTGGTGTTATAAATAAAACTACAAAATTCGTATGTATTTTGTTTTTGTTTCTGCGTAAGAGCTGTCAAAATTTAAATATATTTTGTTTTTGCTTTTACGGCTTTTGAAAGCTCATACGCAAAAGCAAAAACAAAATACATGTAACTGAATAAAACAAATCAAATCAGCTGCTCTTATGCCATCACCTTCTATAAATTCGCCTTGAAAATATGTATACATTTTTTCTCTCTGTTTATAAAACATCTTAATAACTCATCGAGAATTGGGAAATCGCAATGAATAATAATATAATTTTTTCCTTGTTTTTTTTTTTTTTTTTTTTTTTTAACTCTAGAACTTTAAACTTTCGCACAACACCGGCGAACGGCGAATATTTCCTCGGCAATGTTCGCTGTCAAAAATAGAACACACTGCCGGAACGCGCACAACCGAAGCGTACAGTGAATTTCGCTCGATGACTATTCGCGGGCTAGATTTATTTCTATGGGCGACGCCAGCGGCTACCGCGAAATCAAATTGGGCTCTATATGAATCCTTTTTTTAACTTGCGATCGCTCTAACTTTTATTGCGAATGAATGCGGTACAATCAACTGTTTGTTTGAGTATTTTGTTCGCTGCGGCTCGAATTGTGTCTAAGTGAAATTATGTATATGGGGAACGTTGGAAATCGATGCCGTCGCGTTCGACGAAATTCTCCGTTCGCCAGTATTGTGCGCAAGCTATTTGTCTTCTGACAAATTTATATCTTTGTGAATATGAAATGTTATTCAATAACAATTTATGAGCTCACCGGGTTCAGCGGTTCGCGCTAAATTTTGCACTCCTGAGCGTCAATTCACTTCGCGCGCACATGGCGAGGTATAATAGTGAAGCGAATTGACGTTCATTGGTCGGCGCACGCTCTGGGGCTGAGTTGGCGGACCGTGCATGGGGATCTTTTAAATTCTATAACTCAAAGTCTACTTTTGCATCCATCACAATATTTTAATATGTTTTTCGGAAGACTTTAGAGAATTAAGTTGAGATGTGAAAAAGAAAAATTAATATTTCCCAAATTTGAGAAAAATCAATTTGTTATCAATAAAAAAAAAAATTTGTTAAACAACAACATTGTAAAGTAGAATAACAACTTTTACTTTAAGAAGATTTTTTTCCACGACGTACGGTTATCAAGTAGTTGGAGCTGGAAAACGTCGCTGCCATTGAAAAAAGGTAGTTCATCAAAAATTAAAAAAATTATAATTCTTGGGAAAATTTTTTTTAGCGAAATAAAAATTACGTGTCCATTTATTTTTGATAAAAAGCATAACAAAAATATATCATTGAAATTTGCAATATCGACTGCGAATCTGGTATGGCATCATCCATATATTATAAAATGTGGGAAATCGAAAAAAACGAATTTTTATACTAATAGTCATAAAAAATTAGTGAAAAACAAAACAATGAACCATTTTCTGTCATCAAAATTTGCAAATACTTAGTTAAGAAAACGGAAAGTTTTCATTTATTCGTTTTTCGAACATTTTTGTTTTGATTAAAACTAAAAAAAATTATAATATGAAGCTACATCCAGATGTCTATCCAAAAACTCTTATAAAATCTATTCTTATATAAGAATCTACAATATTTTTTGCGGAGAACTTGAACATACAAAATATTTTATGAATTGAGCAAATGTACAAAACACTCACATTTTAAATATCCCAATCCAAAAGTGTCTACGTGAAGAGCCTTGAATAGAGACCTTCCTATTTGAAAAGTGCTATTAACGTATAACAAAGCATCTAATTAATATTACTATGTTGCTAAATTTGTTTTTGATTAATTTGGGTGGTTTTCGGCTATTTTTTTAATTTTTATTTTTGGTTTATTTAGAAAATTGGTACCTTTTGCATTTTTACCCACAGAAATTATGAAATTAATATATTTATTTTATATATAAAAAAAATAGTTAATCAATAGGAATTTTTTTACATTTTATTACAACAAAGTTTTCGATATACCTACATATGTAGTTGGAAAACTACTTAATAGGAAATAGAAAGATATAGCTTTTCAAATTTTTGTATCAATTTTACACAGGAATTACATGATTAAAATAAGATATGTGCCCTTGAGGAATGTTGGCGTGAATCAATTACAGCTAAGCCAATATATAATTGTACATTGTACATCATAAGCAACAACAAAAAAATTCAATATAATATAGGAGAACACTTATACTTATTAATTTGTTTTACATACCTTTGAACAAATATAGCTGATTTTATAAAACAAAGTTTCGAACTTTTTAGAAAATGTATAAAAATTCTACAAATTAAAAAAAATGGTTATTAAAATTTTCACATTTTACCAAAGATTTTTTTTTAAACTTTGAGGTATGCTGTTTTGTAGCCCATTCAATTTCAGCATAACAAAGGTCAAGTTTTAAGTGACACAAAATTCGCATTTTTTATTCTTTTTTTGCTGACTAGGCATTTTCCTCCATATAACACATCAAAAAAGTTTTGAGCGCTTTGCCATAAAAAGTATTAGGCTTTATTCACAAACTAAAAAGTGTTAATGTTTTTAATATTTATATGTAGGGTTACCGTTTTAGTTTTACTTATAATTAACCTATCATGATCTAAATTAACGTATTTTGTACGGATATTACTCGACCATCGAAATAGGTTGGTACACTTAAAAAATTTAATATCACAAATTAATTTTCTCGAAAGTATGATGATTTACTGCAGAAGTGAATAGTCTGTTGAGCAACATGCTACTAATGAGCCCAGAACGTAATAGAATAGTTAATTTATTTACAACAGAATGATATTTCAAATGTGCCCAAAAATCGAATATTATTTCTATACTCACCAGAGTTTAATTAAAAAATATATCTAAATATAAGAACGTGCGACAACTCCAGTAGTTCGCAGATTTAAAAATACATTTATATATATAACCGTAGTTATCGATAAGCGTGGAAACGGAATGGAGAAGAAAGATTTCCGGTAAGGCTACAATTGGACCTGTACGCAAATCTGTTATAGATAAAAATGCGGAGTATCAAACCCCACACAACACATTGAGTATACATAGCGATAGTATGTCCTATTCTATTCTACGGCATCATAGGATGCTGGATGTCGCTGGAGAAATCTAAACTTATAATTAAGAACACATTTACCAAGGTACAAAGGGGGCGTGTATTTTATTTACAGGAGCAGGCCCTTGGCGCCCACTAGAGCCCTAGAAAGCCTACTAAATCTTCTGTCTGTAGATCAATATGGAAAACAACAGGCAATCTGTAATTCTGTTCGTTTGAACATATCGTTAAGTTTGAGTGACAAAGGTATTTCTGGACAAACGCCCTGCAAACTTTCAGCGAACTGATCCAGTTATCGCGAAGGTAAACCGTTTCACTACTCGAATTCATCCGAGCTGTGACTGGGTGGATGACGTAGAGCCTGGCCATAGCGATACACCAGGTAACTGGGTAGCAGATGAACTGACAAGAACAGAACTGACTGTCGAGTGTAAATACCTTAAATGATGCGGGTATATCGCTGTCTTCTTGTAGGCTCTGGTTGACGGCCAATGCCCTTGAGTTGCCCCAAAGGACCCACTGGTGTGAGGGACCGTCAGCTCTGACGTAGAATAGCCAAAGATAGATCTGTTACAGGTTTACAACTGACCATTGTCTTATGGGAGCGCACAGCTGTCGAGACGAAGAGGAGGTGGGAAGTATTGAACACTATCTGTGCTATTGCCCTGCTTTAGCGAGTGTAAGGAGATGTTCACACCGGTAATTCTTTGACTGCCTGCCGGATCTGTGATCAATGGACGTCAACGATCTTCTACGTTTTATAAGGCAATCTAATTATGATCTTCTTTAGGGGAACAGATAATACATACTGCCCAACTGATATCACAACCTGTCTAAATGGGCCTAAGGGTGCCCTCAGCCTATGCAATGACACGAGGACAGCCGCTAAAACCAATCGGAAAAATTAATATGGTACAAAAAATTCAACTAAATATAAATACTAAGAATGAATTTTTGAATACAAACGGGGCAAAGACTTGTGAATGTAACGGCTCAACGAGAGTATCATGAAGTCCAAGAAGAACTTTTTCTTGGCTAATGCGAGGCAGTTACATATTTTCCCGAGAAAGCATTTATAAAGCTTAATACCAATAGTATAAATATAAATTATAGGCTGAGATAGATTTCCAAATACTGAGCCTCTGCGGGAATAACATTATTCGAATGGAATTATTCAAATTCCAAGTAAACATTTCGTTGCATAGAACTACCACGTATTTCCATTATTATTTACTAATGAGAAATTTCATAAACTAAATGATGAACGTTTTGTCCATGGCAATAGGGAATTTTCACTTGCAGTTTCGCTTATAGAACATCTTGGCCATATTTTCGCTAAACTTGACAGTCGGGAGGGATACAGGGTACTCAAGTCACGCAAGGGCTTCAAATAATTTTTCATAAGTGACAGGGTTACCTGATTATAAAAACACTATAATTATCTTGTTTGAGAATAGAGTGTAATAATTTTTGAAGCAAAGTGCTCATGATTTTAAGAGAGCTTTAGATTTAAAATATACAAATATAAAACTAAGGATAATATTTCCAAAATTAGTGAGGCTACAAATTAAAACGAGTTTGAAGGCCAACATCTTTTATAGGCCAAATACAGCCCGTAGCGAGATCTCTTCGAGTACTTGAGATTTTCAAAAGCGGATCATCAAATAAGAAAGTTATTGCAAAAAACGCAATTACAGCAGCTATAGTTATGAATCTGAGTATAAATAAATTAATAAATTGGTAAAAAATTTCAAGTACACATTCACTACGGCGCTAGTAAATCTACTTCCAAGAAAATATCACAAATTTCTTAAAAACTCTTATTAACCATAAATAAATATTATAATACGCCTACTTTGCTAATGCTATAATATGAACGAGTAGTAGTTAATACTTTTTTGTTTTTGTTCGATACTTAATGCTTAATTTAATATTTTTAATTTTAGTAAAAAAGTACATTTCTAATTTGGAATATCGATGAGTCATTTATCTTAAAACAAAAAAAAAAAATGAAAAATATATGTACGTCTTTTATGTGTATTTACAAATATGCGAACTAAATTTTGATTTGAGTTACATTGGTTCTTAAAAATGCTGGCGTTCGTTTCTTTATGTAAATAGTGAGATTTTTTTTGCAATAAATATTTGTATATGAATGCATTCATGTATAAGTGATTATTTATAAGTAAAAATTTCAATAATGAATTGGTAAACAGTTAGTTGCCTAAGTTTAAGTTTAATTGTGTGAGCTTTGGAACTTGGAAGTGCATTGTTTGTTCATTCTTTAAATTTGCTTAAGTTTATGCAAAACAAAAAAAAAAACCAAAAAAAGAAAACGTCATTAACGTCATTGACCTAAATATGCGCTATAATTATTTAATTAGTTTATCTAATGGCTTGTAGTTTCTAAAAATATTTTGTTTTTTATGCAACTATATTCCTTTAGCCAACTTTTAATTTAATCGAATTGTGCTAATTTAATTTTTTTACACTTTTACCGTAAGCTTTATTCAGCTGTTGCTTTAAATTGTCGCGACTCGCTTTGAACATGTTGCGCATTGAGCGCGTCGACACGTTAACAACATGTTGCGGCAACATGGCAGCACTTGTACCAGCGCCATTGTCCTCAATGTGCTGTGCCAGCGTGGAGTCTTGGAATTGCTGTAGTCTACCACCACCACCACTAGCGCTGGACTATGAGGGTTTGAATTTTTTCTTAGGATTGTTGCGAGATTGATCGGCGGGAGCGGTGGGCGGCAGTTCGCGGTATTGATTCTAAAAAAAAAATAAAAATCGGAATTTAAACGAATAGCTAGCTTCCTATAAAAAAAAAACAAAAGAATAATGCAACACATACGATTTGTTCATCGTCTGGCACGCGTGACAAGAAGTCCAATAGCTCATTGTTGGGTATTGTATTTGGACGTAAAATGCGCCGTGAAAATTTCACAATACCCCAGAAGAGCAGCAGAAAACGTATGGGTATGAAGTGTAAAATGACAATGGCGCCAATTAGCAACACCGCTGCTAGCCACGTCAATTCTGGGACGGAGAAATTGAAAGTGCTGTAAGAAAAAAAGAAAATAAAAAATAAAATATTTGCAAACATTATAGGATTTTAGAAATTTTAGTAGTGCAATTAAGACATCCCCATTAATGCGCATACTTTTTAGCGCTTTCGCATAACGACGCCAAATAGCCAATGGTGTTTTGTACAGTCTGCGATACTTCCTGTACGGTTTGCAAACGCTCCTTAATCGATTTTTTCTCTTCCTTCTCCTTATCATCATCATCATCCTCATCGTAATCGTAATCATAGTAGCCAGCGGCAGGATCGCAACTCGACCCAGTGATCAGGCGCACCAGCCAGTTTCTGCAAAAAAGCAAGTCACGTGTTATAAAGAGTCTTATGAATTCGTAAAGTTTTGTAACGCACTTGATTATTATTAGTAGCAAGACTAGTGGCACAGTCGCCAAATCGCCATAAACGCAGGCCAATATCCAGAGTGTGAAAGCAATGGCGGAGCGCAACGGTGATTCCCATTCGAAGCAGCTTCTGTGAATGCAAAGTGAATTTATTAAAGCAAAAAAAAAAAATAAAACTAAAATTTAGATGCGCTATAAAAACAATTTGTTAGTCTTTCTAAAAAATAAATCAAAACAAAAGAAAAATTAAAATGTAAAACTTTTGCTTACTGCACATAACGTGCCGCATCGAAGATATTCATTATGATCACTTTCAACCGGTTGACGTTACGTAGGAAAAGTTGCCGCTTAAATTTTGCTTCCTGCTGTATGAGCTTCTCCTCTTTCGGCTGCAGTATGCGGCAAATGGCGCGCACATCATTCCAAATTACGGTCATCTCAAGGCAAATCTGTGGAAAATATTTTTTTTTTGAAAAATTTCAAAAAATTTTCTGAGAAAATAAAATATAAATAATTATTGCGCCTATTGCGCTCATTTACATTTTTAATAAATCCCATTTGGTCAGTGAAATTTTGTAATCGCGTACGCATTTTTTCTTTTCCTCTACTTGTATTCTTCGTTAATTCTCAATAACAAACAACAGGGTTGCAATCATAGTACATAATTCTTGACAAATAAAGATACTTCTGTTTTTAGCGCTGTCGAAGGCTACAATCCCTAACTGAGTACAAAAGGTAAAAAAGGGTATCTTGGGTCTATTTATTATTGAAAAAAAAAAACATGAATGCTATGCATTTTTCTCATCTTGGCTCTCAAAATAATGTCCCGATTTTATTTATTTGTTTATAAATATTTTTTTTTTTAATTTTTTGAAGAATATGTACATTAGGGTGCGTCACTCGCCATAAAAACTGGCGGAATTGTGCAATTTTTTATATTCTAAGATGATAGCCAAAATATTTCGCAATAATATCAAGACTTTGGTTAGCAGGAGCAACTTGGAATTACCTCCCTTTTTGGGGGTTTACAAATAAAAAATAGTTTCTTAAAATATTTGTTCAAGAAGATCACCCCAGATCATAAAGCAGCCTAAGCTTCAAAGTTATGTATACAAATTTTTAAAAATTTGTTTCATGATATCGTGGTAAAAAAATTGGTGATGCGGTCTTTTGCCTTTGTTGGAAACTTGGTTTGAAAAATCCTGAATGCCTCAGCCTAAACTTGACTAATTTAGAATTATAATATATCGTTGGAAAACTTGGCTTTGTTTTTAATATCAAATCAAATATTTTGAATATCAAATATTTTGAAATATTTTGCTGACTTTTCTGGATTTTTTTACTTTTAAGATTAATTTCAAAATTCTGTTAGTTACACTTATTTTAAAAAAAGTTATTATTTAAATAACAATGCAACAAAATAACTAAATATCTGAGAAAAAAAAGCACACTGTTTTTCCTTTCGTTCGTTCTGTTGTGCTATAATTAAAAAAGAAATCTTAACCTTCGTTTCCAACTTCAACTAATTTATTATCTTATAATTAAGGCACCTGATTTAAAAAAAGTCCTACCCAAAAATCCCTTTACAGAACTTTCTTATCGAAATTAAGATTTGTGTTGAATAATAAATTGGATCCGCCGTCTATGGACCAAATTAATTTCTACAAACATTTTATAACCTGCTCCCAAAAAACTTAAAAACTCAGATTTTGGT
This sequence comes from Anomoia purmunda, assembly GCA_951828415.1. Taxonomy (NCBI): domain Eukaryota; kingdom Metazoa; phylum Arthropoda; class Insecta; order Diptera; family Tephritidae; genus Anomoia; species Anomoia purmunda. The sequence goes on along the minus strand of OX639997.1, from coordinate 47,158,348 downwards.
TTAGGCAAACAGTTCCCCGTTTTTTCTCTTAAAAAAAAGTAGGGTAATTTTGACATTGCTTTTCCGCCATTCGCAAAATGTGAGCTTGGGCAAGTTACACTCCTTAACACCTCTCGCGAGCAGCGATTCTCTCGAATACTCGTATGTGAAATAAATGAGAATTGAAAGGATAGTTGCATACATGCTTTGTATTTAGTCACTGATAAAATTAACAGCTCTTTTAAAATTTTGTTTAGTTCTATTTTGAATTGCAAACAAAAGAAACAAACATAAAAAATATTTTTTTTTTGATTACGGATGGTAGCACTAAATGTCATATAATCCCTTTAATTATCAGGTAGTTAGCACGCCGTCCAAAATTGACAATTGATGGAATTACCTTCTTTATTGTATCATGAAGTAAAGTATCATAAAATAAATTTGTAATGTGCCCAGTGATAACCTAAACAAAAATTATCGTCTACTCACGATGCCACATATTTATCACTAAGCTTCCTTTTTCTAAAATTTTAATAGAAATTGAAAATATTGAATCCATTAAATTTCCTTACTTGTGGTGATAATCCCTTCGCGCGTGCACAAAGATTTTTATCTTTAAGCGTATACCAACGTTTGACGCCATTTTTTATTCGCAGCAGCGGAATAACTAATTTGCCAAGAAATTCTACGCGATGATCACGATCTTCATCGAACACGGTGATTTCAAGTACTTGTGTGATGTCCTTGACGTTGCTGGAAAATAAATGATGGAGTTAGAGGAAGATGTCAATGAAGTTAATAAATTAATTTTATTTATTAATAAACATATTTCTGTACTGATTATATAATACAATATTGAAAATATTTTCGATGCCGCTTTTTTACTAGGTTTGTTATTTAATCATTAAAAAGTGCTTTCTAAACTAATCTTGCGCTGGTGTACACGAAAATAAATTTTATTTACTTTTCCAAAGAAATGCTGTTTTCGAAGTCCTTTCGCAGTTATTGTATCAAAACTCCAGAACAGCATATACAACTAACCGCTTATTACGTTAGAAATCGAAATACAGTAAAAGTCCGATAATCCGGAACTTATGGGACTGGCTCGGTGCCGGACTACCGAAAATTCCGGTCTATCGAGCGGTAATTATAAGAACAATTAGGTTAATAATTAAACTACAAATACAGTATGGAAATACATACAACAAAGTTTATTTTACATTTTATATAATGAAAACATGGTCACTGTACAGTTAGAATGAAACTCACATTTTTATAAACAGTTTCAAAAGTTACGTTTACTGCGATGTGAAAGGACACAAAACAACAACGCACAAAAAATGGCGAAGACGCTTCGTGATTGATTAACGGAGCTGCACTGCACTTAAATTTGTTGTGACAGCAGAGACTAGCCGGCCGCTAATTGTTTCCGAACAATATCGAGCGCTTCCGGATGATCCCGAACTACCCCGAAAACTTCCGAATAGCTCTCGAGCGTTTTATTTGCTTTAAAGACACACTTCTGGAGAAAACCAAAATTTTTACAATTTTCCGGAGCGATGCCGGACTATCGGGCAAAACGAAATATCACAAAATTTTCGATCTTTTTCGAAATTTGTTAAACGTAGAAAAAAAATATTGAAATCGAAATTCATAGAAAAGAGTGCCAAAAATGGGCAGAAAACGCAAAAGTTATTAGTTCAGTTGAAAATTTGCCAAACACTTTTCGCTGTATTTTATAGGGACTCATGTCCGTTGATTCTAAAAATGTCATCCAAGTTTTCCTATCACATATATATTTTGAGATAAAGTTTTTCAAAAATGTTCTCCAACATGAGTGATTTGTCCCAATGTTTTTCAACACGGTTTTACGAATTGCAGTTCAAAAAATTGATCAGAATTAGTCTTAAAATTATTCAAATTCGGTTATATTAAACGATTACATTGTTATAGATTTTTAACCTATAAGAGGCAGTGTTATGCCAATAAAGGGGAAAGTGCTAAAAATTTGAAAATTTTTATACTTTTTCGAGTTATTTTTGGCTATAACTTCAGAGCGCCAAATTATTATTATTGCTATTAACATGGAATAAATATGTTATTTATAAAAAAGTAAAAAAAAAGCTGTTACTGAAAATATTGGCAGTAATAGTAATAATAATAATTTGGTTCTTACACCTTAGCTTGATGTTTGGCCAAACTTCGCCTATTTAACTTATTATTTCCTTGCCCACTTTAAAAAAAAGTCCAGTCCTAAATAAAATTGGGAATAGCTAGAACTGAAACTCGTATCAAAAACAGTTTTTTTTGTTTGGATAAATGGAATCCCATCATTTGGCTTTCAATTTTTGGTGCAACATCTTAAGATGACTATCATAATGTTGAAAAATTTAAAATTTTAAATTTTAAAATTAAAAATTATTCTTTTTGAGTTTGGAATATGACTTTCCAGTAAGCCAAGTTATTTCTAATTTACTGTGATTATTTTTCTATTTCAGGTCATTGTTCAAAACACTAATTTACTTCAAGTTGTTAATATGCCAATAAAGGAAAATCATTGCAGCAGCTCCTAATAAAAGATCGCGAAGCAAACACAGTACTCTAGTTGTAACTCTAAGTACTTACAATGTAAAAATCTTATTCCATGTCGGCGTCAACGTCTTATATTCCGTTTGGGTTTGCAAACGCGCATTCCCCAATTCGAGCACACAAAATGGATCCGATTTGCCACCAATGTCAGCTGCTGCCAAGCCAGTCGCACCAAATACTTTCACCGTCAAATGACCAACATCACGTAAATTTTGAAAACACCGATGCCAACGATAACGACTACGCATTATTTTTACCTCACGTGGATCCTCTTTGTACGCCTTGAGATCGGTAATGGTTTCCAAAGCGGTGGTGCCGCTTATGGTCAACATAAGTAACACCTCGCCAGAACAGTCTTCGAAATTACGCCAAATGCCATGTGTGGTTTCACGTTGAAAAACACTTAAATCGATATTGGCCTTGCCATAGAGCGCATTGCGATTCCACAGTGAGAGTTCAAGATTTTGATCTTCATCGAAAAGATGCAAATCGAATTGCTCCAACCAACGCTCGGTCCAGGAAGACTTGCTTTTGTACTTTTCGTTGGCGAGTCTGAATGAATGTTGAAAGAAATGAAGAAGATTTTATACAAAAAAAAAAAAAGATTTTAGTTCAAATTGTAATAGCACGAAAAATTTGTTCATTTCCAATTTCGTTTTTAAGATATTTCGAAAATTACTAGCAGATTTATTTATTTTCATTATTGCTATCTTACCTAAATTTAATATGTATATCGGTGAGTTTGCTGCCATCGTCGGCCAATGGCAGATCTTTGGCTTTGACCAACAATATCGTGACGACCGAGCTCCAGATCTGTGATTTCAAACGCTTCGATGACTCGGCCAATTTGGTGTTACGCTGGAAGTGCTGCAAACAAAAAAATGAGGAGGAGTTGCAAAAACTTCATCAGTCAACGAAGTTGTGAAAAATTGTACACGTAATCGTAATTAATGAATCTCCAACTTAACAGAAGAGATCAACAGAGCCGCAAGGTCACCAATAGCCAGAGTTTTTTGTCAACAGTTAACAAATAAACAAATGAGCAAAAAAAAAAATGAATCACCGACGCATTTAACCAATTATTTGTGTTTGAGTTTGAATTAGATTTACTAACCAACTAACTGACTAACCTACTTGCCACAACCCCTCCGCGCATACCCTCTCTCCTACTCCCACATACCTCTCTCATACCTCTTACATACCTCGATAAACTCGCCAAACTCCATTTGGAGTCGATATCGCACAATGGATCGTTTGCGTCGCAGGCGTTTCATCAACAATTCCGGTGTGCATTTAATCAGCGGTTTGTTAATGCCACGACTTTGTTGATTTTGCTTGATTTTGAGCTTGTCTGCTTGCAGTATGGCATGGACTTTTTCGATTTCGATGGTATTCGAACTGCAATGAAAAGCGACGCTCTGTTCCGCGCCACTTTTACTGTTTTCGCTTCTTTCATTGCAAGCCATGGCAGTTCAACAACAAAACAAAAGGTAATATCTACTAAAAAAAAATACCTAAAATAGTATATAAAAAAATGCATCAATTTTTGACAAACCGAAAAAAAACACAAATTTATAAATCCATATAATTCGAATAGCAATTTTTTCCACCCGTTTTCTGTGATATTTTTTCTTTTCTCACAACTTGTACCGTCACCTAAATTGTTTCGCACAAAACTAAATTCAAGTAAAACTCATTTGCTCGCTTAGTCAGCCGCTCAGCCGGTGTAGATAAAGCTTTACAAGCAGCGGCTAATTCATGCTCTGTTGATAGCAAAATACAATTGCCCTATAAGAAGCAGGCAGTGTAGGAAATTTGGCATATACATACATACCTATCGTATGTCGTATATGCGGAAAATATTCAGTGAGTAAAAGGTAAATATTTTGCAATGTGAGCAATATAAGTAGCTTTAACTGCCTCAATAAAGTTGAGAATGGGATAAATACGGTAGTTATGAGAGAACAATAAACTTCTTTACGAAAACTAATAGTATTTTCATCAATTAATCATTTGGGATGAATATTAATAGCTACACAATTAATGAATCAATTTGACTTATTTAGGTTTCTTTTTATATATTCTTATCTTTTAGTTTAGTAGTAATATTTAATAATTTTAAAATATTTCAAAAATTTTAAAATTCAATTTATTTATTAAATTGCTATCCTGGGTGAATTACCATCATTTATTGGATATTTAACAAAATGAATTGCTATTCAAGTACTAGTTCTCATTAGGTGAATCACTTTATTTTTTATTTACGTTAAAGACACTCCCATCATTCACTTAGGGAGTTTAAACCTAGAACAATATTCATATTTCTAGTAGATAAACACTAATTATTAGTCGAATCGAGTAACATATTTTAAATAACAATTTCATCAATATCTGGTAATAAAATTTCAACGAATTTTTTTATATATTATATTTTGCTTCACATTGAGTCTAAATTAAATCATATTTGTAATTTTTTTTACTAAACAAATATTTTATCAACTTATATGTTGTTTACCCTTTTAAAAGAAGCATTGTTTGAGTTGCTAAAGGTAGCAATAAAATAAATAAAAACTCAAAGCAATTTCACAAAATTCATTTTGGGCAATAGAAAATAAATTAAACATAAATACAGTACCAAAAAATATTAATTTAAATTTAATTTGAATTCGCATTTGTTAAACACTACAACCTCATTCGATGTTTCTGATATGGGCAAAATCGGCAAATTTTTATCTTTTTAATAGCTCTTTGTACATTTTGGTTTGATTCGGGTTCATTATTATTCGAAGCTATTAAAATTTGTATTTCATTTGCATCATTTTTTCAGTTTTCCTCTGAGTAGATCAGTTATTCCTTTTATTACTTTGACGCGTAGGCCCAAGTAGCCTGTGAAAAATATCCATAGCGATCGGTCCGCCTGCAGTTTTAGGCTTTTGAGTACTCCATATATGTTGGTTTTTACCACGGATCACTTTTGCATTAAAGCCTATTATTTTTGAATCATCTGTTGAATGAACGGCCTCTAAAACTTTTTCTATTTGTTTTTCGATTTCTGAATTAACCTGCTCATCCCAATCAACAGACACTTTCACTTCTAGTATGTCTTCTTAGTCAATACTTTCAGTTTCTTCTACATCGTCACATTGTTCCAAAAAGTTTTCGTTTTTATAAAAACTGCAGTCAAACCTTTTTGGAATTCATTTCTCATCCTATAATAAATATCAGCCAATTAGCAATACTTTTGATCTACATTATAATCTTTTTCAAAAGCTTACCTAAAATTTACACTACCACTAACTGTTAGCTTATCCGAGGTATAAAAGTTGAATATATCTCAAGTATAACTGTACGCACTGCTGCCTTGCCGCCACTCACGACAAGCGGGCATCGGTTACTGAACATACACAAGAGAGTTTCTCGGGTTCGGTAAAGTGAATAAGAAAATATTTTACAAAATGTAAGTGGTGTCGACCAACATTAGTGTTCTAGGGGTTAATCAGCTGAACCGACGAGAAAGGCAGGAATGAAAAAAAAAATATCAATATCAGCCTCTGAATTCCATAACCGCTTGAGCTGCTTTCTTAACTGTTAAAAATAATGGAGGAGCTGCATGGGCTTCTCTTCTTCAGTTGAGTAAGCTGAATATCAGGTACAGCTGGAAGTAACGTTTGAACTTGATGTGAAGTTAAGATATGATTAAGAATATTTGTTGGTTAAAGTGAAACTGCTTAAAAAGTTTACATTTGTCGCAGAGGTGTTGGAGTAGTATTGAAATAACACAAATAACAGTAATAAGAAATGTAGAGATAGGGCGTTGAATAAAAAAATTATTTTTAGAAAAAAAAGCCCAACAAACATTCACTAGCCAAAAATCATTTAAAAATATTAATCTTTTTCGAAAATACAAAGGTTTAAATCATGGTCCAAAAATTTTTGCTATTTTAAATTTTCTGTATAAAAAAATCATTGAGAAGAATTCCTTCAGACAAAACTCGAATAAATCGATCTAATCCTTGTGCAAATGCCTACTGATTTTATTTTGATTTATAAAACGGTTTTTTAATTTCTTTTGGATTTTTATTCTTACGGTCAACTTTTAACCGTTGTTATTTATTTTTTCGATCAAAACACGTAGTTCGTATTATTGTTGTCGTTGCTATTATTACCATTGCCGACAAATTTAATTTGCGTTTATTATGATCGGAAAATTATAAATTCACGAGTAACGATTATTTTATTATCGAAAGAATAAAAATAACAAATTTTCCACAAATGTCAAATGTGGTCGGAAAAGTGTAAATCCAAAAATAACAATTATTTTACATGAACGAAATCACAAAATATCGATTAAATTTGATTAACAAAAAATAAAAATTAAGAAATAACGATCAAGCTTCATCAAGAAGAAAAAAATCCCTAATATCGATTAAATTTAATCGCGGAAATTGTAATCCAACTACAACAATTAAATCATGATTGTTTTTAAAAATTAACTATAACCGCTCCTGTCACTGGTTATGATAGTGAGAGTCGAAGTAATAGTCGACTTGCACATCTTGCGCGTTGAAATATGACTATTAAGTGACTTATGACTCTTTAAATAAAAAAAATTAAATACAATTTTAGACAATAACAATCATTCATTATTAATAATACAATATTCTGTTGGCATATATCGAAGTAATCTTTCTGGTAGGGCTCTTGACAATCGCCTAGTCGACTAATCGATTAATCGATTAGTAAAAGTGGTTTTAAAGTCGACTTCACCTAATCGACTAACCATTTCCTTTAGACTTTTTCGACTACCCGTTCGTTTTAAATTTTTCGTCTAGTTGTTTTCTTTCAAAACATATTTATGTTTTATATGTGTTTCGGTTAATCGATTTTCAGGCTGCTATTCAAATAGTTGCTACTCGACTACCAACCAACAAAAAAGTTGCTAGTCGACTGGCCAAGTAATGGGTAAGTCGATTTTCAACAAGAGCACTATTTTCTAATAAAGTTTGTTTTTTTTTTACAAGTTCACACATATCATTAACATAAATAATTCTTTTACACATTGATAATTCCATGCTTTTTCAGCCATGTTTGGAATTTAAATGTTACTTTTAATCGAATACTTGTTTTTGTCAATATTTCAATTTTCCCGCAGGGTATTTGATGTGACCCACATACCTATTAACATATGTATATACATACACACATATGTATAGATATATATTGCATGTTTTATTAAGGGTGAGGCCCCTTTGATGTCATATCAATATCTAAATGATTTTCGATAAAATACTTTATTTCAACACATAACTATTCCCCAGTTGTATCTTGCGGAAAATATTCCTAAATATTCTTAAAAAATAAAAAACTTTTAAGAACTAGACTTACGTTGCTATATTTTTCTTATAGGTAATGGTCAAAGACAGTCGGAAATAGAAACATAAAAGTTCTATTTTACAGTTTTTGGAAAACTCGTTGACATTTTTTTTTACAGTAATGAAGCAAATAGTTTTAAATACCTAGTCGATGCTATATCCTGTTAATTATTTATTAATTTCATATATTTCACTTCTTTAATGTTTGAGCTATTTTTACCAAAAATAAAAAACATTTATAATTCTTAACAATGACCCACTGGAGTAAACAATCCCGTTTTTTACAGAGTCACCTTAATGCCCATAAATATGCGACAAAAATGCATGCATACAAACCTACACAGCTCGACATACATATGTACATATGCTTAAAACATTCACACGATATATCCATGGGAGTTACAATAATTAGTCGCTCGCGAGTTGTAAATGAAGTGTCAATGTCTATGGGGTTTTTTCAGTTTCCGTACACTCGTACACACCTTTGAAACTTTCCAATGAAAAATGAGCAATCATACAAATTAGCATAATTTACTTCAGCTGCCATTACAGGTGGACTCTGTACCATCGAATATCTCTTCTCTATTCAAACAATACCGCTCTCCAAAAAAGTAACACTAGGCGTGCTCCGTTAGCATTTGGACTAAGGCGGGTTTTAGGCCCCAAGTATAATTTTATAAAGAAAATATTTTGAAATTTTATAGTCACTTATGATTTTTTACCTTTATTTAACGTATACATTTTTTGTAAAGACTTAAAAATTTATTCTTTTATACGTAATAAAACACCCAAATATACAATAGCCCCATTTCTTTGTACCCGACTTCAAAAAGATCGCTCCAACTCGAATAAAATTTCCTATAGTTGCGAATGCAACCTTGTTCGTATCTTTCATGAAACATGTGATTTATTTGGGGCTATTTAAGATCGGAAAATAATTTTAATGCCAATATTTTTTTGATGCAGTTAAATATTTAAAAAGACTATATAAATGAAAATGGATTAGGAGTTAAACTGAAATTTCCCATGTATTTTTTTAAGTCATTCACAGTAGCGCAGTTTTTTCACTTGCCAACATTGTATCTCATGTCCGATATCATTTTACAGAGTTAGGGTAACTCCCATATTTTTCTGTGTTTTTGTTGTTATTCTACATGCAATTCATTATCCTATCTAGCGTTCGTTTGCAAGTCGGTTACAAAGAATCGGGCCTAATATTATATCTTTCAATACATTACCTGCCGAGGAGCCACCGCTATTAGAAAATGGTTATCTATAATTTTTGCTGTTCATTGTATAGCCCGGGATTCGAACCGCTACACTTTGTGTGAAGCACGCAGGCTCTGCACGCTCGACTGCGGCGGTTACCGATACAATTTCTGCTCTTATCTTATTTAACGATAGAGATATTACAATTGCTATGAACTAGATTGTCATTGAAATTCCTATCATTACAGTCATAATTTTATCATTATAATTCCCATACTGAAATTGTTTTTTTCTCGTTTTTTTACATAAAATCTTGTTAACGCTATTACATACTTTAAATTTTTTTGTATAAAACCAAGCGAGACTATTAGTTAAAATGTATATTTTGCTTTTATTTCGCATAAATTTTTAATTCTGCAGCTTCTAAATTTTTAAAGGGCGTATTAAATGTAATATTTACTGATTAGAAAAAAATTTTACCAGACCGAAGACAAAAACAGTTTACTTACGCTTCGGAACAATATTCAGTATGTATTTTACCGCCCCAACTTTTAAAGTTGCCTACACATATTGTATATTAGGAATGCGCACCTGTCGCTCGCTGTAAGTGTGCAATGCCATTAACTAAGTGTAATTCCACAAATATTGGATGAAATTTAAATATTTTTATTTTCTATTTGTTTTTAGTCATCAGAACTCGAAGCTGATTTCAATTTTATAGGCTAACTATTATCGTTATATTATGCTAAATAAATATGCCTATGTACATTAGGGTGCATCACTAAAAAAGCTGCAGAATTATACAGCTGACTATATTTTAAGTTTTTCGCCAAAATATTTCCAAAAAATATTAAGGTTTATGTGAGATTGGCTGATTTCAAAACATACACAAAAATGGAGTTTTTATAAATAAAAACACTTCTCACAGACGATTCAAAAACACTTCTCGTTTAATGTTTTTTGCAAAAAACCATCAGAGATGATCAAACAGTATTAGTTTTAAAGGTCTGTATGAAATAATAATACAATGCCAAATAAAAACTGGAGCTGGTGAATGCGTGCAAATAAGTAGAGATATTTTATGGTCTTCCTAATGATACCTTATAGGTCTAAATCGATAAAGAGTTGATTGAGTTTTAAGACTTTTTCTTACCAAGCTAAAAAATAGCACTAAAAATCTCATTTATGCAGAACTTTTAAGCTTAAATTGCTTTATGATAAAGAATACTTTTTAGAAACTTTTGTTTAAAAACTAAATTTTGCAATTCGGTCCAGCTTACGTAAATCTTAATATTTTACCAAAACATTTTGGTTAATGTATTAAAATGTAATAAGTTTTATAATTCCGAAGAAACAGCAATACTGGTATTTTTTTTTTTGTTTGTAAATACAGTGATACACCCTAATGCACATAGATATTTGTTTCACCTATTGGCATTTTGTATAAACAATAGGCTTGGCCCTTAATAGTAAGGCTCTTGTTAAAAATCAACTAACCAACTACTCGATTAACCGACTAGCAACTTTTTTGATGATTGATAGTCGAATAGCAACCGTTCACTTTCGACTAATCGCTCACCATTGAGTAGTCTGAAAATCGAGTTACCGAAATTATTCGAATAGTGACATCAACCCACAATAAATTCATAAAAACTTCATTACTCGTATAGTGAATAACGAACTTTGTCAATAAGCAGAAATATTCAAGCACATATAAAAAACAAATATGTTTTGTAAGAAAACTACTAGTCGAAAAATCGAAATCGAACGGGTAGTCGACTAGTTGCTTACGGGCGGTTAGTCAAAAAAGTCGAATGGAAACGGTTAGTCGATTAGGTGAATTCGACTATGTTTGAGAAAAACTTTTGCTAATCGATTAATCGATTAATCGACTAGTCGATTAGCGAAAGCTCTACTAAATAGCGGATCACTCCAATCAAAAATTTTTAGTTTGATATTTCGATGGCAAATATTTCATATTAAAAAATATATAAACATATTGAGAAGTGCATTATGATCAAAAATATTTTATGCTCTTTTCGGGAACGCCGCAAAATTCTGCATTTCATCAAAATACTGGAAGAAATATCAAAAATGTCCAAGCGTTTAAATTCGGTTCGGCTAAACTTCTGTACCTTCAAAATTCTATGAAAACAAAATGATGTAAAGAAAATAAATAATCTGGTTTTAAATTTATGTTAGCCCGAACTTCTGTACTTTTATAGTAATACGGAATTTATGGGCGCTCGGTCATACAGGTTGACAAACCCATTTAATATGCCTTTGTTTATCTTTTATTTATGGAACTAGAGCACAAAGGAGTAACTGAACTTTGATCAGCTATTTTATGTTTGTAAAGGCAAACCGTCACATTGCGCGGGCACGTAGTTTGATCGCATAGAGTAATCGTATAGGGTTGATATTAATAGTTAGATAAAAGGCAAAAACGAAATGCACGCAACGCTGCTGTTATTCGTGCAATGTGTATTGACAATAATGAATTTTTATTGATTTTTGCAATTTACATAGATAGAATTTAAAATATTGGTGCTCTTTACGATAAAAAAAGGCATATCTAAGGTAATATTGTACGAATATGATTTTGCAAAATTTGGGTGGTATGTAGCAGCTATTATTTTTTAGTGTGTGGTAATTGATTTTGAATCATTTGCGAAGTTGGTACTAGTTATTTTAATAATAACCTTATTTATTCAAAATTCTGAAAGCCATGCAGATAATGATAGGAAATGCGCACTGGGAAATTTTGCTTGTGACATAACTGTAGTGCGAAGAAATTTGCAGTATAGAATTTTGAAATGAATTTTTTTGCAAAACCATATTTTCACTTCAAGTTTATAAAGCAGGACTTTAAAAATAAAATTTTGAATGCAGTATTTTAATATCAGAACATTGCTTCAAAGAATTTTCGACCAAACTCTTGGCTTTCGTTCGGTAAGTCAAATTTTTTACGACAAAATATGGCAAGAAATGCCAACATTTCAACGTTTTACGTCAAACTAGTGATGGGAAGTATGCGAATTTTAACTAAAAAATTATAAAACTATAATATGCCGCTGAGCGCAGTACATAATATCAAAGCATATTGTTAATTTCTTTGTCGAATTTATTGAGGTAGTATTGGCTTTTCCACCACTTGCGATATGAAAGGGTCTGCATTATTTCATGTGGTGTCAATTTAGAATTTCCTCGGATTTGAAATTGTACAATTCATGTGCGTGCCGGACATCATCCGCCCATACTTTTTATTTCAATTGAGCTTGATGGAAGTTGTGATTGAAGTTTTTAGTCAAATTCATTAAGTCATATGGGCCCGGGATGACAATAAATTGTGTATAAAATTTAGATATTTTAAAGAGATATTGAATGAAAGTCTTACTTTATTAAAAAGCAAACCTCTTCAGATGCTAAATTATTTTACTGGAATTATTGCGATTGATTTTTAGTTTTCTCAATTTCATTTATAAATATTCTGGTACGGTAATATTTCTGGAAGAGCTGATGCAAATATCATATGGAAAATTAAATAAACTCTTAAAATTCTGAAGGAACTTATTTGCAACTAACGGTTTTCTAAAAAAAAATTTTGCTTTGATAGAATACCTCCTCCACCGGAGTATTGAAAAATCAGTCTTTTGATAAATACCGTATTTTATATGAAAAAATATGGCAAAAACTTGAATTTACATTTAAATTAAATGTTGCACTTCAGGATCAGCTGAAATAAATAAGAGGTTGAACAGCTAATTTATGAAAGAGCAAATTTCTTTCTATTATTTTTTCATATGAAAAATTCAACATTTTCACAAGGCCCATACCCAGATTTTCGTAATGCTGCCATTCAATTGGTGACCTTTTTTCCATGAAAATTGCCAGCTCGCAAACGCAGAAAATATAAATAATTGGATTGTTACCAAAATTACAAAATCAAAAATTAAAGAAACGAAGGGCGTGAAAAACATTTTCCCAACTCAATATCAACATACCAGAAATATTTATATAATAAGTTCAAAAATTCATATAGTGACTTTTCGGAATTATTTGCTCTTTCTCACTTTTCAGTCCTTCCCATGTGCAACCTAGGAGAGTAAAAACTTCTGAAATGGGCGGACCACCCATTTTCCGCGGTCAAGCTTTTTTGTGAAATTACCTATTCTGGTTCACAACGAGAAAAAAGTTGTAAACGTTATTAACACTTTTAAATATTATTTTTATCGAACATTTTTATAAAGTTTTGTTTTAATTTGTTGATTTTTTTAACTTAGAAAGAGAGAGTACGGAATTTTGAATCGCATGTTTTTTTATGCGATTATATTTTTATAGAAAACAATTAAAATTAGATAAGACAAGGCAAAATTATCAAAACTAATCAATAAATTTCGCTATTAGTTTTATGAACACAGGTAAATAAATGTATCTACGATTAATACCCAGCACACTCGGGGCACAAGTTTTGTTTTTGCAAGGTAATGCTAGAAAACACTCTTACTTTTGCGCAGAATAATAATAAACCTGTGTGTTTTTATTCTATCGTCTTATTATTTAGCACATCTGTATATATACAAATATAACTATATACATAGATATCGAAAAATGGGCGTAGTGCAGTAATCTTTGTGTGGGCTGCGGAATTAACTATCACTAAGATAGCGATAGTGGAGCAGGTTTATTTCTATTAGATATGGTCATTTACATTGATAGGAACTAGACGATCGCCTCAGATTTTTTTTTTCCGAATTTTCTATAGCTTTGTTTTTATATCATTAATTTTAATTATATTTTATTTGATGAGGTTTTTGCACATTTGCTCCCTTATAAAATATATAGAAATTTTATTTATGGATTTTTAAAGTTTGTTAAATTTTTGCAGTATTCAAAAATTTGATTCATACGGTTTATGTTATTCAATGAACTACAAATATATATTTTAAAAGTAACACTAGACGATATTTAACTCTGATTCACTACATAAAATTTCGAATTTTCGGTTTTATTAAAGACATATACATATTTATATAATAAATTAAATTATATGCATGTGTAGTTCATTTGAGAACCTAACGAGTTCATATTTTACCAATACATTTTGCTACAAAACTAAGCCATCCGAAATTTCGAACAACTGCAACCATGAAGGGTCGCCTCAAAAAACGTAAGCGACAAATTTTTTATACCACTTTTTTTTTGTGGCAAATTCCCGTTTAAGAGAGCATTTGAAGCTTAAAGATGCCCACAAGAGTGGTATAAAAATTTGTTGCTTACAACGTTATTTGAGGCCACCCTTCCAATAATTAGTATTTCGAAAAATTCCAAGTCCGGTACTATCTATTTAGTATAAAAAAGTACATTCCCTATTTTGAATTAAAGAAGATGGAATATGAATTATGTAGTTACATACTGTGCATATCATTACAAAATTTTATATAATACTTTTTGACACTTACTTTGATTAATTTAATTTCAATCAATTTTTAAAAAATTTTAACATAAACCATATAAATAAAAGTCTCAAACTTTTTAGAAAATGTACAAAAATTATGCAAATCAAAGAAAAATGGTGATAAAACTTTTGACTTTTTAATTCGGCTTTTAAAAATTTCTTTAGATTTTAGTAAAGGATAGGATAAAGTTTCAAGTGACTTAAAATTGCGTTAATTTTTGATAATTGTTTTCCATATAACGCACGAACAAAATTTTCTTTTGTATGGAAAATCAAATGGAAAATGAAAAAAGTTATCAATATTAATGCGAATTTTTTTGTCACTTGTTACTTGCACTTTTTCATATAAAAATTAAGTTGGCTACAAAACTAAGTACCTTAAAATTAAAAAAATGCGGAGTAAAACTTCAAATTTTTGAGGACCACTTAAATTTGTCGAATTTTTATACATTTTCAAAAAACTTTTAAACTTTTATTTATATGGTTTATGCTACAAAATAAGCTGGGCTTTTATAAAAAACTATTAAAAATAAATCAATAAACATATGTGGATAAATAAATTATACATATTGATTTTTTTGTTGCTTATGATATTCGCAACACCTGACATATAAATATATGCAAATATTGATAACAAAGCCACCTGAAATATTTTTTAGCAATATTTTTCATATTTCCGTTAAGCGATTTTTTGTTATTCTTTTTTTTTATTAAACTCTAGTTTGTAGTAGAAGAATAAGAATATAAGTTAAAAATTCAAACTATGTACACAATTTTTTTTTTAAAAACGTTTTTATAAGAGTTAACCAAAAACAAAGCGAATATTACAAAGAAAAATTACATTGTGGTTAGTTGTGTGAGTTACTCTATATATGACTTTTTACGTTTTTGGTCGAAATGAAGCTTCCTATGGAATTGCCCATATTTATCTAATAAATAATCTCATCAAATACATACAAAGGTACATAGTATTTGCGTTTCACTATCATAGTCTAGTGCTTAATTCGTCACTATGTACATATGTATGTGTATTTATTTATTTTGCAAGCTTTTGCTTAGAGCTTTAATGATAGCGTCAAATTTAAATAAGTAATAATATAGGGTGTTGTTACATAGTGGAAGAAAAAAGTTACGCCGATAGTTTGCCATCGAAAGCTTTAGCTATAACTTTACGGCTTTCAAAATAATACAATGATTGTGCAAACACTAATATATATAAATAATACTAATAGCAATTGTAAAACAATATTTTTAGATAAAAACAATGGAAGTGTCTAGTGTAAATTTCTTTTTGGTAAATATCGTAAAAATTCTTAAATTCAAGTTCACAAAGTCTATTTCAAAAAAAATGTATGAAAAAGTGAATTCTCTAGTTTATAGTTGCTTATTTTTTATAAAGAATGAACATGATACCTAAAACTATACTACTGTATATTTTTTAAGCAATATTTTTGGATTATTTGCAACTAAAGTAGACACAGTTTCGGGAAGGTTAGATATTTAATAAGTCTAGTATATAAAAGACGTGAATAATTTTTTAATTATCCTAGATCTGAAGCAGATACCGACACTGCCTCAAGCTACTAACAAATAAATTAATTTTTATTAGTTGTTAATTTTTACGAAATTCTTTTGGTTTCACTAACCAAATAGTTTCACAAATAGGCAAACAAACTGTTACTTTACAACAAAACTTCCATTTTAAATTAATATTAACAAAAACAAACTCACAATTTGGCCAACATGTTTTGCATGCCACGAATCGCCGCACCCTGTATAGTATAGTTTCAAAGCTTTCGCCTATTCCAATTTCTATTTAAATTTTGCGTGCGAAAAAAAATCATTGCTTGAGAATATTTAGTATTTAACTTTACATTGCAGGTTGCGAACGTATTTAATTAACTCATAACTATTTCTTAGAAATCATTTTTATTAGCGCGTGTAGTTTGTGGGTTTGTTTTTTATTTGTCACCGTTTTAGAAAAATATCGCATAATGTTAGCGTCAAAGTTAGCGTCAAAGTTTACGTTTTTCCTTGTTGGTGGCCAGCAAGCCACAAAATATGGGCTGGATCAGCTGTTGGTGCGACAACTTTCGACAAGTTTGGCTCGCTCACAACAAGTAAGTGGAAAACAAAACAAACTAAAAAATAACAAAATACAAGAAGAGGAAGATGGATTTGTTTTCAAAACTCAAAAAGCTTCCATTACATATTTACAATGTGCATATGTATTTAGTGTAATGCGAAAAAAAAAATTTTTTTTGTTTTTTTTTTGGTTTAAGTGCACCTGATGAAGTAAAAGCACTTTAGCGACATAAAAGTGTTTTTTTTACGCCCCGTAACGATCGCGTGTTGATATCGTGTAACGATGGAACGTTTGATATCGCATGACGAAGTCACCACATGACGCTTTTATGAGAAAAAACAAACATACATACCGAGAGAGCGATACATGTATCAATGTGTATGAATGTACATATCTATGTATCTATGTATGTACATCTGTGAGACACACGGAAAAATATTTTGGGGGTATTTTCTGCTGATATCATTTTCAAAACAGCAAATTAATTTCAAGTTAGTACGGCAGTTTTAAGGTTTTGGTAGGGATTTTAGCCCCACACTAGTACTCCTACTAATCCTACAACTTTTCTACTACTTTTGACGACGACTACTACTTGCGACTGATACTACCAGTAACTACTACCAATTACTAATACTTCAACGAGCACTAATACATCAACTTTTAATTACTAAAACTGCTACTACATTTAAAACTTTTATTACTACTACTAACACTACGACTCCTACTGCTGCTACTACTAATTGAAATATATAAATATTTTTACTAATTCGACTACTATTTTTATTAATGCTTCTGTTAATTACTTCCACTCTTCTTACTAAGTTCTACCACTATTTTGACTAATTTCTACTACTGTTTTATTTACTAATACTACTTCTAATTTCTAACATTATTTTAATTAGTGCTTCTGTTAATTACTACCACTATTGTTTGCTAATTTTTAAGACTATTTTTACTAATGCTACTGCAAATCGCTACAACTATTTTTACTAATTTCTGCTCCTAATTACTTCTACTATTCTTACTCACTTCTATTTTATTGTACAAATACTACTACTATTTACTACTACTATTTTTTCTAGTTACTACTAATGCTACTACCAAATATTACTATCTTTAATAATGCTACCACTAATTGTTCCTTTTATTTTTAATTAATTATTTGCTAATTAATTGCTTCTATTATTTTTAGTAAAGCTACTACTAATTACTACTGCTGTTTTTGCTAATGGAACTGCAAATTACTATCACTATATATAACTGATTTCTACTACTATTTTTACGTATTCTCTTTCTAAGTACTACCACTATTTTTACTAATTTCTACTATTTTTTTAATAATGGTACAACTAAATGCTACTACTACTTTTATTACTACTAATTACTACTAATACCAAAACTATTCTACTACTTACTACCAACGACTACTACCACTACTTCTCACATATCTAGCTGTCTATCGCTTTGTAGGTTTGGTACTTATTATTATTGGTCTTATTTCGGGCTCGCACACTTAGGTACACGCGTGTTTTTGTTTTATAATTACATTATTCTCCTAAGCAATTTTCGTAGATTTGGAAAAGTTAATGATCACTCATAAATATATATTTTATAAGTTCAGTCACTTAATAGTAGTTACCGCAAATTTATTGATTTTATTAATTTCTCTTAAAACAATTTTGCCACTTTTTAAAATAAAATTTTTTAAAATATTAGTGAACTGTTTTTATTATCATTGGATATTTCCAAAGGAACAAATCTCCGAGAGTGGTTAAATATTCCAAAAATTAAGGATATTGGCGCTGTATTTTTTCAGAATCAGTTCGTTTGATAGTCGTTACAATCGGTTTTGGTATATTTTCGCTGCATTATTTTTTCTCAATAGGTAGATGGTAGTAGATTTGGAATCAGATCCGATGAGAAAAGCTACCTAATACTTTTAAATTCCTCTGCAGGCAAAACGCCCTGGGAATTTCGGAGAGGTGTGTAATATTTATTGCTGTTAATTTTTTTTTAACATTTCATGATTAACTCTTCAAGCAAACCTTATCTTATACCTCAAATAAAACTTGCAATGTTATTGCGAAAATTATTCTCAATCCACGTCAGTCAAAGCAAAAACTTGAAGCCGAATGTATTACGTGGTTTTAAACGTAGAAAATTATATGGCACCTTAATCAACAGTATTGATGATTTAGATAACAATGGTACCGGGTGTGTATGTAGGTACTCAAGTAATAGAACATTTAATTTGTACTACACTACACTGATGGATTTCGGGTTTGATTTTTATATTTACTTTTCTTAAAATAGTCAACTATTTTTGTTTATATTGTTTAGTAATTTTCAATTAGATATTCGACTGCCCTACTTTCGTTAAGTTATTACTTCATACTTCATGCAAAAGCTTCTAAAGTGCAACAACAGATATACTTCATACTTTTCAGGTGATTTTGGAACACTTCGAAACAACAGACGAGCCACGAGTTGACGCTGAATGGCTAAACGCTAAAGATTATAAAGAAATCCCAGGACCAAGCACATTTCAAATGTTGAAGCAGTTTTTGCCTGGAGGTAGCGCGCATTTCATAAAAAAATATTGCATTTCCTAATCTCGTATGTGTGTTTATTATAGGTAAATTACATAATGTTGATATGATACTTATAGAAAAATATTATCGTGAAAGCTATGGCGATATAGTACGGTTAAATGGTACTTTAGGCAAACCAGATACGATATTCACTTTTAGTCCAGCAGATTTTGAAATAACCTATCGAAATGAAGGCATTTGGCCCATAAGAACTGGGTTAGAGACTTTTTCATATTATCGTACGAAAAAGAGGCCAGACGTATTTCAAGGTGTTGGAGGTTTGGTTACATCGTAAGTTTGAAAATAGTAAACAGTTAATATATATGGAAGTAGTTACATACATTTGCGCTTTATTTTTGAGTGGAAAGTAATTAAGTGAAATTCGAAGTCAAAATATCATCTTGCTAGATGGCGCGTTCAACACAGCGTTGCTCTTTTGTTCTTAGCCGAATTACTTTCAAGTCAGCTGAGTTGTTTTTGTGAAATTTTAAGAGTTATAATTTATTATTTGAATACATTGAATTGCGAACTATTTAGAAAATTATTATTGGTTAATTTAAAGCTAGAACAATTCGACCGCTATCAGGCTTTGAACTTCGCTTTCTACTCTCAAAAATAAAATGCGCAGTTTTGGGATATCCCTTATGTACGTTTACAATTTTGTATAAGGAATATTATATACATACATCCACTTATAAAATATTGAAGTTAAAAAATATTTAATTTCCATAGGCAAGGCAAATCATGGGGAAATATACGCAACAAGGTGAATCCTGTGATGATGAAGGTACAAAATATCAGACAAAATTTACCAGCAACCGATGACATTGCTCAAGAATTTCTAGTTAGGTAAGTTGTATGCGGTTAGCGTCAGCTAAAATGCAGAATAACTGAGATTATAATTGTGACGTGTAAAAAAAAATACTATAGCCAAACAACCATAATAGGGCCAAATAAAAGTAATATTACTTTCGGGGTTTGAAATCTGCCGGTATTATATTTCGCAAAAATGAAAATTTTATTCAGAATTTCTATAGAATACCCAACCGGAAAAAAACTTGTTTGGGAAAATTTTTGCTTAGGGCATGTGCATTGTTAGAGAAGAAAGTTCCAAAAATGGACTGGACAGTTTAAGTTGAGTGCGAGAAATAAAACTACTATAAAACTATTTTTTGAACAAGTTTCGAACCCTTTATTTGTTATCATTAATTTTTTTTTACGTTTTTACAAAAAAAACGTGTTCATTCAATTCCAAATTTAGTAAAATTTTAATAAAATTAAACTAATTTTGATCAAAATATCAAACTTTTTTATCAGAATTTTTAAAAAATTTTTTGTTAGATATTAGATAGATCTGGTCAGTTCCGACTAATGATTAATACATCATAGGAATTAGGGATGTGAAATCGGGATCTCGGCATTTTTTAAGTCCCAGCATTATTCTTTTATTATTTAAATCCCGAGATTGGTATGTATAATTTTTTACATCAGATGCAACAAGTAAAATTTTCATCACAAGATTTTTCCTTTTTGAGGAAAGAAAAGCTGCATTTTTAACATTGATTGAGCAATAAATTTAAGTCAGGAGGATAATACAATGAATACAAACAGTAACAAAAAGTAATTCGATAGTTTGAAGGTTGATTTGAAGATCCGACTCTTGACTAAATAAGTTTTTTTTTTACAAATAAATGGTTTCAATTATTTGTATTCAACACTTGTCCTGCCTATATTTATTAATTAAATGCCTTTTATAAACAGTTTGGAGCTCATAGTTTAATGTGTTATATCCTCGTTTGTAATTTTAAAAAATTTGACTATTAAAAAATGTGGCAACCCCCTTCAAATTATATCTTTAAACTTTTGTCTACGAAATATGTGATTTGGTGCACATATTTTAGTTTTTCATATAAATTATGTATAATTTAAATAAATTCGACTTTTCAACCAGGTGGCAACTCTCATAAAGTTAGCTTTAACCCTGCTTCTCGCCGAGACGAACGGTTTGACATCATATTTTAATATTTCTATAACTCGTGTATAATTATATTGAATGCGAATTTTCGATCAGGTAGCAATCCTCTTCAAAATATATAGTACACATATGTATATAAATATTTTTCATGCAAATATGAACCGCTTGACGCCTCAATTTTAATATTGACATAACTTGCGTATAATTTTTTTAAACTCGACTTTTCAAACAGGTGGCAACCCTTATAAAAGCTAGCTATTTATTATTTCCAAGACGAACCGCTTGACGACCCTATTTTAATATTTCATATAACCTGAATATTTTGAACGGTTTTAACTTTTTAAACAAGTGGCAAACTTCTCCAAACCATAAAACATTCAGTTTGCAAAGTTTTGTTGGGGTTTTTTCTTTATAGAAAATATATTTGTTGTCTCTGATAAAAACTGACTTGATAAAAATAATATTTATTTTTTGATATTCTGGTTTAAAATATCACTTAGCCTAGTACCTTATTCAACTTGTTACATTTTTTTAACAATCAATTTTGCTTTCGGGACAGTATAGGAATCCCGAGATTTATTATATTATGCTAAAATTGGCGTCACTAATATCTAGGTATACACCTGCCCACCATGCTTCAGGCAGATATCTCTAAAATTAAGGGACTATTTAGTGTGCGTTCAAACATAGAGAAGAACGGATGGACGAAAGGGCAAATGATATTTTTTTTTTGCCTTCTTCTTATAACACCATTTCTACAAATGAAAGCTATTTATATTACAAATTATACTTTTCCACTGTTATTTCATGCGCGCCGCTTTAAAAAATTACTTTTGTGTTTTAAATTTAAATCATATTTTTCCCCTTAGATTAGACACACTACTGGACCCTAGAACGGGTATGTTGAATACAAATTTCGCTGGAGAAATTAAAATGTGGGCTTTAGAGTCAGTCGCATTTGTGGCGCTCAATACACGTATGGGTCTCTTGTCGAGACATCAAGCTGATCCAATTGCTCTGAAGCTTGCCGGCAATATGAATATATTTTTTGAAAAAGCTTTTAAATATGACGTCCAACCTTCTTTTTGGCAATATTTCGAGACACGAGATTTCAAAGAACTTATAAAAGCATACGACAATATTACGGACATTACAAAAAATTATATCGAAAAAGCGATGGAAAAGTTTGTGGGAGAGCAAAATGCTGAGGGAAAAAGTGTATTGGAAAAACTCTACCGCATAGACAAGAAGGTGGCAATGGTAATGGCGATGGATATGCTAATGGCGGGAATGGATACGGTAAGTAAATATAAAGAAAAACAAAAAGAGGGCTAATACCAAAATTTTCATTGCATTCCTTCTCCATCTGTTAAATCCACAGACTTCTTCCGTACTGATTTCTATACTATATTTGCTTGCCACAAATCCTGAGAAGCAGGAAACCTTACGCAGGGAATTGCTTACGCTTTTACCCGCACCAAATACGCCGCTCACCGATGAGAATACTAAAAATATGCCTTACTTGCGAAGCTGCATAAAGGAAACGCTACGTTTAAGACCCATTGCAGCTGCCAACTTCCGCATAGCCGGTCGCGATCTTGTACTCTCAGGATATAAGGTGCCCAGAGGTGTGGGTGTGTATATGGCCTCTATGACGCTCTCAAATAGCGATGAGTACTTCGAAAGAAGTAAAGAGTTCGTACCCGAACGTTGGCTTAAGTTAAGCAACACCGGCTGTCCGGTATCGAAGAAGCATAACCCTTTCGCTTATTTGCCATTCGGTTTCGGGCCACGCACCTGTATTGGCAAACGTCTGGCTGAAATGGAGATTGAAACCTTATTATCTAGGCTTTTACGAAATTATCGTGTATCTTGGGAGAGTGAAGAGCCGTTAAAATATGTTAGTAATTTAATTCTCATGCCAAGTGGTGAAATGAAGTTCAAGTTCGAAAAGCTAAAGCTTTAAAAATAGATAATAGAATTTAAAGTTGTTTTGATTGTAAATGTCTTTGTAAATTGTATATATGTAAATTTTATATAAAATATGTTATTTATTTAGTTGCATAGATACATCAGTATTTATACATATAATCTAAATACGTATGAGTTTTTAATTTGAAAAATAAATTAAAAAAAGCAAACAAAACAAAAGCTAAATGCAATTCCACCTTTTCTCTGTCTTTCCAGCTTTTTGAGCCAAGAATTTCTATACCAGCAAAAACTATCAATAATTAATAATTCATCAAATAGAGAAACATATCCCATTAATGTATTTGAAATAAGTGCTATCAGCTAAGGGATAGTTATCAGCGCCATCTGTCATTCAATAGTCGAAATAAAATAATCTATTTATTTACCAACATCCGCACATGATGAGTGCAATTAATGTACGCTTTGTTTAGAGTTTCGGTTCGGTTTAAACATTTCAAAATAAATACGGTTCGATTCGTGGATTTGTTCCAAGCTCGAAAAAAATAGCGGGTCTATCCTAAAACAAGGTTTTCCGTATATTTCTTTTTTATTTAATAGAATCCGATCATCAGCAATACGAAAAGGAGCAATTATATATATTAGCAATTAGTCGAAAACCGACCCCCATTTATTGGCAGCGTAATTTGAAATTGCGCATATTTGAGAGAAAATATGCGATACGAAGTGCTAAAAAATTATTTCGTATGGATTTCGGATAAGTGTATTTAGTAATGGGACAGGCATTTAAGCGTTAATCCTCGAAACGTGATCCGGAGATGCTGCGTCAAGCTGTTGCTGCAATGAAATTGGAACTGCCACTTCGCTTGAGTAAAGAAAAATCAACAGAACAGCAAAAACAATATAATAAAGCAAAAAGAGAAATTGAACACAACCGTTGACGAGCAGCCTTCGGAAAACAGCGCGAGTGAAGACCAATCGCACTTAGCTACTGTGAGAAAAACGACAGCTCAAACCACAGCGATTGAGTACAGTGCCCTTTATTTCATACACTCATTTGGATTTTCTGTAAAGAAGACTCTTGCTTTTTAATAAACATCATAACCATTCCATTTTTTTCTATGTTATCGAATTTTCCTTGCACCTTACAATGAAAATTCAAAACCATCCTTTTGATTGCGATTTCCTGCTAAGAAATAGTGAATCGGTTTCGGACCAATATTTTTAAGTACCTCCAAAAAGTGGACTTTCATTAGCAATCGGAATGAAGGTGGAAGTGGTATTCATTTACCTCTATCAATATATATAATGGTTGCTTGACTACGTCATATATAGAAATATATATACCAAAATATTTAGAATAAAAAGCGAAATCGATCAAGCCATGTCTGTCTGCTCTTCTGTGCGCTCATCCGTACTTCCCTGTATCGGAATCTTCGAGTAAATGTTGAGAAGCATCAATAAGCTTCAGATTATGTGAAAATCAAAAGAATTCGATATTACAATAAGTATATAAAAGCTACCTGAAAATTCGAAACAGGATAGTGACGAAATTTCTTCTTAGACAGAGAAACAAGGAGTTATGAGCTCTGGATGCAATACATGGTCGATACAGAGAATTTCCAGTTTTTGCTATGCTGAGACTCCATATTCGGGTCGGATAAATTGAGAGTGGAAAGCGTTCATTATCTATCCCTCGGCAAGCTTCACATATTCATAGAAGGATCTGGAAGATCTGTCGAGGATAAATGAATTATCGTCCCCACCGTGTTCCTTATCCCTCATGCCCATCCTACTTTCCAAGCCTGAGTGCGGGGAAACCCGATTTCGGATTTCCTCCCTACCTCAATTCCATTCCACTCCAACAATAAAAGAAATATTTTATAACTCTAAAACTCTTATATCAATCTATACTAAATGGAGATTTTGGAAAATGTGCGATGCACTAGCAACTTTCAAAGAAAAGGTTGTACCAAATTGGGTGCATACTTTGAATTTCAACTCTTTAACTATTCTTTCGAAATTTACGCAAAAACCACGCTCTATTCTTATAAAATAATTACTTATAAAAATCTCAGAAATTGATAATTTACTAAATCACTTTTGAAAACTCTTTAAAATCTATTGCGAAAAAATTAATTAGAGAAATAAATACTTGGAAAATAGAATTTTTTAAAACGGACGTTTTTTGTTTGTTTTTATTTAAATATATACAAATTATTACAAAATACACAAACTATCAAAAAATTAAAAAAACTCAATTTATCAATTTTTAGTCAAAAAAAAAAAAACATATCCAAAAATAAACGGAAATTTTTAGCCACTTGAAACTTGCAGTTTATTACAAAAAATTGGAACTGAAAAAGTTTCTACAATTTCTGATTGAAAAGCTTAAAGTTTTGTGTAATTTTTTTTTTCAAATGACTTCTATTTTCTCCCAAAGGAATAAAAATTTCTTCAAAATGAATAACAGCTTACAAAAAATGATGAAACGTTTTTTGCAATTGTAGTAAATATTTTTCAAGCGCCATTTCCTACAATTTTTTCTTTCTTGTGATAGCTAATTTGGCTCAATCCATATATTTTTTTTTGCACACAGATAATTTTTTAATAGCTTCTGGAACTTAATGTTGACTCGGAAGTAAAATTTGTGAAATACCATCCAAAATGCCGACGCGTTTTGTGCTGTTTTGGACTTCGAAACATTTTTTATGCACCGCTTCGAATAGAATGTTCATTTATTGGTTTGCTCTTCATAATTTTCTAAACAAAAATATTAACTAATTGTTATATTGTTTTGGCCTTATATGATCGGAAACCAGTGTAATTTATTGAGCTCGAGTCTAGATTTTATTTAGTGAATAAATGAGAAAACAACGATAGCTGCTATTTCGGAGATCACCAAATCTCCTCATCAGACTTCTTTCTTTCTAGACTTCCGTGTACCATGGTTCAAACCCTGGTAAGTAAATTACACTGGTTTTCAAAAATATAAATATCAAGGCATTGATTAAAAAAAATTACGCTCTTAGCTTTGTGGAAAATATACCGCTACGTCTAAAACAAAATAAATTTAATGTCATACCATCAGAAGCAGTGCCCTAATGGCCAATTGTTTCATTTTCCCAAAATAAAATCACACATTTGCTTGCGTCGAATTCAGTGTCAAGGGAAATGACCGCAAACATGAACAAAACCCATAACATATTTGCTTATATTTATATGTAGTCTGTTAATATAATAAAGAAATCAGCAGGAGAACATAATAAATTAGATGAGAAGCGGGAAAATAAATTATTAAATCAAAATTCAATACTTAATATATGGGCCAACTGCACTTGACCTTGGCATTCAAAAGCGCTGCCTATTTGTGTAAAAATATGTAAAAAACCATAACATGAAATCAAAAGTACGCCCACTACAGCTCATAAAACCACCTCTGACCTTTTACGCTATGCACCAAGCTGCCTATTTTTTTGGCAGCTCTGTTACTTCCTCATTTCATTAAAACGCACCTCTCAAGCTATCAATGTATTTTGGTTTCACACGCATGAAAAAAAAACTACCAAAAGCATTACACAAATGATAAATGTTGACTAAAGTGTGATATATTGTCTGCTTTGCTCTTCATTGGCCTGCTACAGTACTCCCAGCTACTTTTGAAGCGATTACAATTTCACAGAAAATTCCCACCCACGCAAACGTTCGCTTGAATCATTTCCGGCGCAAAATAAAATTCACAGGCGTTTAATTTCATGTATATATATACTATATGCTTTCGATGTACGATTTGATAATTGAATATAACTCACCATTTCCTTATCCTCTTGACTGCGCGGCCAAAGTGTTAGATTTATTAGTATTTCTCCCATTTGACGCTCTGGATGATTTGTGTCATGCAATGGCAGACAAATATCTTCTGCTTTACCCAACTCCAATTGGGTTAAATCGATTTGCGCTGAACCCATGAAATCATCTTGCAGACCCCAATCATAATCGAATACCTAAGAGTGGGGAAATTGAATAGTTAAATAAAAGTAGCGAGCTAAACATTATTATATTTATTGATATATTTATTGATATTTGATGTTTAAATATTTATAGTTTAACAATGAAAGCAATGTATTTAACAAAGTTTATGTAGTTAAAAGCTGGAAAAGTTTTTCCCATTTAACCAGAAGTAATCACACTTCCATTTTATTAAGTCTAGATTATATAAATCTATTTTCAATACATTTCCGCATTTCATCTCATGCAGGTATTTAGAAGCAGTCTATAGTCAGTAATAGCACAAGTATTATAGTTTGTAGACTAATTGACATAAGAAACGGGATTTCCCCGAGGGAAATCTAAAGACAACAAAGGAATCTCTCTCTGCACTGGGCGCCTTCCTCGATGTCGTGGGGTCTTTAATAAAGTGCCTAAGGAATTGAGACTTAAATACCGCTTGTTCGCCGTAAAAACTGTCATTGCGTAAAGGGGCTGTGCCTCTGGTCAGACAAAGGTTAAAAGGGGCTCTGTCGCTGTCTGTTGAGACAAGAGCTGAAAGGCTGCGAATTTATTTCGTACGCGGATAACTCGAAGCGGAAAGTTAATAGAGTGATATAATATAGAAATATCTAGATATAGTTAAAAGTTGATCTCAGAATAGCAGGCATGCTATAAATCCTAAGAAAACCAAGCTCATTCTATTTACTGAGTGGCGCTCAGTTTGGACTTTACTTTAGAGTTTAGTATCCGGGTTTAATTCTGGCTAAGCAGTGATTCTTGCTTTGTACTGTCGCGGGATGGCTATCGGCAAATGTTGGGTATCTCACCTAGAGCTATTAAATGACTATATGCACTAATAATAGCTCCGAAGCTCTTGTATGGTACTGTTACAGGGTAGGGTGCCCTCAATAAGTAGGACTGGATTAATCAGCAAACTTGAAATATCGAGTCTTATTAAAATCTATGGAGTAGTTGGAATCATGTCGACGCACGAATGTCTTTTTAAATATAATTCTAATAGATACTGCTGGGAAAATCCTGTCGGCCGAGCCGCGGTCACCCTTAGGGATGTTGGATATAAAATTAAAGCGGATTATGATAATTCGACAAGTTTGCAATTTTCGTTATCATCCCGACTATAACGTATCATTATGTACCTTTCATGGCACCTAAGTTATATTTTAGCAGGGGCACTTCCTGAATGCGATATGAGAAATCGAGGACTCTTGAATATATCACGGATGGATTGCAGCAACTTTACGGAATCGTTGGAGATGGAGTGTACTGTCTAGAATTTTGTCTGAAACGAAAATTTAGGCCATATCACTGCAGTGCATTTCAGGTAGAGATGGCCGCTTTCCTTCCTGTGTACTAGCTCGACTTCTGTAAAGGAAGTAAACATCTACGCTGATAGGCAAGCGGCAATTCAATGGTCGTTGTGAATTGGCTCATTTCTCTTTCGAGAGTTTCGGAATATTTTCACAGCGATATCAAAGGGAATTTACTTTTAATTAAAGGTGTTGGATTGCGAGGTCGCGGGTCGTGTTTGCTAAAAGTATACCAGAGGAGACCACGTCAGCTTCTTTGATTGCCCAAGCCACTGGAAAGGAGGTTGAATCATCTCAGCGATTTCTAATCAGTTGCCCTGCTTTTACCAGACTAAAGCTAAACTTTCTTGGAACAGATCTTATTCACCATCTGCGGAAATATCATTAGTGGAGATTTTCTAGTTTCGCAGCTTTATTAGAAGTACACGTTTTGTTCCATTTTGTATGTACTGCCGCAAAATTTACGCCAAAGGGTTTATGTGGACGCCTAGGAGCGCAACTAGAGCGTCAATCGAACCTAACCTAAGATAATTTGTAGAAAGTTGATTTATGAAACTAAATGCCACACTGGTTTCCCTGATATTTCGAGTTCTACAGTTGTTTATGAAAGCTTCTTCTAGCGACAACCTCAATCAAAGTCCATAGCTTGCATATTCGAAGCACTTAAAGTTTACGAGTCCGAAAAGAGTCATGCTAGAACTATTGATATCATAAAACCATTGTTTTAAGCTCATTTCGCATACATATGTATGTGATCCAAATTAGGAGCCTGAACTTTGTGAAAATAACAATACATTACAACGTTCCAAATTGCTTCGAAAGTTATTAATTTTGTGCTAAAGTGGTTTTTGTAGGCATAGTGAGTGAGAGCAAAAATTATAGAAAACAAGATTGCGGCTTCCACGCTGAGAGCAACTGATAGTAACGTAATAAAAGGTAGAGAAGGAGAGAGCAACGAAAAAATTCTAAAAAAGCAGAGGAAGAATAATAGAAGAAGCGGACAATTGGTAGAATGATTGAAAAGTTTTCTTAGCATTGTTTGTGTAAAATGATTTTATTTTGCCAGCGAATGAGTGGATGATATCTAATCGACAAAGAGAGGACTAGCGGTCTTGCATTCTATCATTCTTGGAGTGAGAGTTTTCTTGACCGCCAGCTCAATGCGAAAAGCAATTGAAATTGAAATTAACTCCAGTTTGCAACAAAACTGAGTTCTTCATATTTACAACATATATTTGCTACGTAAATAAAATAATTTTGAATACCACTGAGAATCATAAATGAGCATAAAATTAATCCAAAAAAAAATTGTTTACGAAGTCGGTAAGAGTCATAAAACGGTCTAGAGTAAGAGTCCGAAATGGGTCTGAAATGGGGTTCATTTGATATATGATATATGAGTTTAAGGTTATTTGTTTAGGTCGACCTTTGAAGGAAGAATAACACCTCCGTTTTGAACTCTTAAATAAGCTCAAAATGAATGCAAAGACTCCCAAATAGGACTTCTATAATGACACGTTTTTGACCCCAATTGCTTGCTGGGCAATCCATTTGAATTTTTGAAATATTAGATGATTCAATTTAAATAATAAGCATTCTCAAGCTTCATCCAAAAAAAAAAATAATAATTAATAAATAAAATAACCACTCACCTTTAAGTTGATAGGCAGGAATGGATCTTCTACGGGCACAATGAACACTTCATCCCACACCGGATTCAAATCTCGATGAATAGTGCGTGATTTATGGAGTAGACGGCCACCAACTTTGAATTTTACATAAGGATCACTTAGGCCTACGTAAATGATTAAACATAAAAGAGATAGAAAGTAAATGCAGAAAAATGAGTGTAATTAAATTTGTATTTTAATAAAGCATTTAAATCAAGAGCTTGCGCAAATTAATTGTATGTAAATAAATTGGATTATGTGGAACTCGCTGGAATGTATTACGTATGAACTATTTCCATATTACTCACCATTCTTATCCATGGCCACCAAATCGCTGCCGCTCTTCAAATGAACGCGCAACTGAAAGAAGACGTATTGTCGTAATTGTGCTTCCTTTTTGCGGCGCAGCTCTTCTGCCTGGCAAATGAGAAAGTTAATAGTGCATATTTAGAATTGGTAAGCAGACGGTGGCGGAACTAACAAATTTAACTAGTTTAGTTATAGAAGTAACAATCAGACCGAAAGAAAAGACAAGTTTGCGAGTGTCAGTGAAATGCAAAGTAGATTCAATTTAAGTTAGCGCCAGTGGGCGAGATGCATAGTATAATTTTGAATGGATGAATGAATGCTGGAGATAAGCAGAATGAGAAAGGCTATAACGAGCGTAATTTAAAAACAAGTAAAAACAGCGCTGTCTTCGGCTATGCCGAAGGCTTCATACCTTTCATGAATGGAAGAATAGTAAAAAACGTGTTATTGTATTACAATTTCGTATTACCTATAGTTAAAAGCGAAAATTTCCTTCAAATCAATAAAAATAATTCTAGTAAAGGCATTGTTATAAATTATTTAATGCTTTTCCTTATGTAATTAAAAAGAACTATGTTTTAAGAAGGGAATGGTTTTTGAATATTTTTAATATCGTATCGACGCTTGATATTCAACATTTAAAAAATACAAATAATTAAGTATTAATATGTAAGACCTACATATGTCGGTCTTTGAAAACAGTTATCAGATCCGTAAATAGTTCCCAAACGTTTAACGCTATGATTCATGTGATATTGCGCTGAGATTATTACTTTTCGCAATAAATATTTGTCCTGAATTTATCTTGCCGATTTACACTGTGAACTCCGATCTTGATGAATACTAATATATAGCTAATAATGGTTGATGTTTGTGCAAAATTTCAAGCCTTTAGCTGTTTAAATGGAGGAGTTATGGTGCAAAATGCAATCTCTGAACAATCGGTTGTATGGGAGCTATATGTTATATTTCTCCGATCTTCATGATTTTCAATACTGATACGTAGCTAATAATGGCTGATATTTCTGCAAAATTTCAAGCCTTTAGCTGTTTAAATGGAGGAGTTATGGTGCAAAATGCAATATCTGAACAATCGGCTGTATGGGAGCTATATGTTATATTTCTCCGATCTTCATGATTTTCAATACTGATACGTAGCTAATAATGGCTGATATTTCTGCAAAATTTCAAGCCTTTAGCTGTTTAAATGGAGGAGTTATGGCGCAAAATTCAATATCTGAATAATCGGTTGTATTATATGTTATAGTCACCCGATCTGGCCGATTCCGACAAATGTTTAATCATTTGTACAACGACACCTGCTCACCAAATTTCATCAAAATAGCTCTAAAATTGAGGGACTAGTTTGCGTTCAAACAGACGGACAGACGGACAGACGGACAGACAGACGGACATGGCTAAATCGACTCAGCTCATCGTCCTGATCATTTAGGTATACTTTTTGATGGGTCTATCTCTTCTCCTTCTGGCACTTACAAACATCGGACCAAACTTTATATACCATTTCATTCTCATGAAAGGTATAAAAAAAAGTCTGAGATAAAGAGCTCTCGAGGAAATCTGTTAAGGATAAAGCGAAAATAAAGTGTACTACGTACTCGAAGGTCATACTACGCGCAGTTATGACGCCCACAAATGTTCGAAAAAATTGTTTGGGTTAAATGGACAGGCAATCATTTCGAAAATTAAAAATACCTTCCATATTAAGATAGATAGATATTGGTACTGAGGTATGCATTTCGACCTTGCGATCCATTGCGCCCTCCGTTCTTTATAGTACCTAGTACCTCGTACCTAGTACCTCGCAACACCCTTAGGAAGTCTAAGATTATGGTTAGTGGTAGTGAGCGTAGAAGTTCATGATCGGGGATGTATGAGCCCAGATATCTCTGCCATCTTCTGGAGACGGCTTCACATTCGAAGAGCAGGTGCATATTTATCATATTTCCCATATTTACACTCCTCTGTAAATCTTCATGCACGGCAGTCTCATTGGAATTCCCTTTCAGGTAGGTACGTCGAAAGTATGATAAATTGGATGTTTTTTCTCTAATTTAATGATCTAAGGCCTCTCAGCCGCCAATTTGAGTTCCACTCAGCTTATTGGTATGAAAACTTTAGCATTGGAATGCCCACGTTTCCTTGGGATTGGAAAAGAATTAGCTTTACTTCATACACCTCCAGCTCAGCGTAATGAGGCTTAGTATTGATCATTATCTAAAAATTATTGGTAATATTCAGTCTATACCCAGTGGTTTCATGGGTGAGATGCTACTAATTTTATTTAATTGCGAAAAACATAAAACAAATAGTATCAGGACATTTGTCATCCTAATTTTACTTGAACTAAGTTAATGATAAATAAAAAATACCGGGTACCCGGCAGATAGATATTGCTGGATTCCATAGGATTTCTGAATTTTGTTATATACGTGGGCAAATTAAAAAATTCCTCGGAAAATTTATCAAAACGTCTCCCACTAAAAATTTGTGTTACAGCATTAGAGTACCAACATTTAAACCATTAGATACGAATACGTTTCAAGAAGATCTGTCAAATATTTTTCTTTTGCAGCCATTCGAAGCAAATAACTTTTTCCCAAGAAAACGCTTGCAGAAATAAAAGTGAAGCTTGGTAAACATTTCCCCATCAACTAGAACGATTTACATGTGGATCGCAGATTTTCATTGTGGTCGTACGAATACCAATGATGCTGAGCGTTCTGGAAGGTCAAAATACGCTGTCGCTGAAGAAACGATAGAAAAAATCCACGATATCGTTTTGAACGATGAAAGTGTGAGAGTGAGCCGAGATAGCTGGCATAGTGAAGATCTCAACAGAATGTGTGCACAACGCCTTGCACGAAAAATAGGGTATGAAGAAGCTATCCGCGAGATAGGTGCCGTGTTTGCTCATAATGAACCAAAATGCACCGGCTTACACTTCAATGAAAGCCATGGCAAAACTGAATGATTTATGCTACAAATTGCTTCCTCATCTTCCGTATTCTCCATATTTGGCTCCTTGTGACTTTTATTTGTTTCAAACCACCGTAAAGTAATTGCTCGGTGGTAAGAGATTTTTATCAAATGAGGAAGTTAAATTGGAAACTGAGGCCTATTTTCGAGACTTTGATGCAACCTACTTTTTGGAAGGCATCAAAAAGTTGGAACATAGATGGACTAAGTATGTCGAGCTAAAAGGAGACTACGTCATAATAAATATTTTTCCATTGTATTTTTATAACCAAAATTAATAATTTCTGTTAACATTTTCACGTTTGTGAAAAAGGAAAAAAGTGAATGCACTACCACGCAACAGTCTACACCGATTTCAAACATAAAGGCTACTCGATGCCCCACAAATACTCTTTCTGAGTTCGCTGAGTTGCATAAAGTGGCTAATTCGGGAATTAATGCAAATAAGAACCCTCACCTGTCTACCATATAATAATATTCGCATTAATTTTGATCGAGTGCACAGAGCTAAAACGTTCTCATAAAACTGAAAAGATATCGACGTCTAAAAAAGTTGTGTGGCCATAGAGGGCTAGGGGGTCAGGTGGAAGGAATTTAACCTAGGAAATCTTCTTAATTTTAAAGGAATTACCTTGTTTATTAATTTTCATGGAATTCCGGCCTAAATTATGCTTTACAATTGCATATCTAATAATCTCCCCGTTGTTATGTTAAAAAAAAAAATTAAAGAATTAACTTATTGAGGAGATTCTCTATTTTTTATTAGAATCTTATTGGTCCTATTGAATGGATTAATGAGAATAATTTTTTGGTTAAGAACCCCTCTTTAATTCAAATTATACATACATATATACCTACATTGACCTACTGATTTATTGTTTCAGAAGTTTTTAATCAGTAAAGCTATAATTGTGTTTAAAAGTAAATAACTTCACTAGTTTGCGACGCTTTTTTTTACTTAAACTCTTTATAATTATATAAGTAAATAAAATTTGTATAATTAAATAAAAAACAGTTTACAAACCAATGCGATATTTCTTTTCAGAAAATAATATACGCACTTAAAAAAATACAGGTGGCAATAATTTCAAATTGATAAGATCACGGGGCTTATTTAAATTAAATGTATATTCTAATGAAAACAAAGATTTCCTTCTTAATTATGTAGATTGAAAAAGTTTTTTTCTTAGTTTTGTGTGTTATCTTCTAGACTTTATTGAACAAGTTTGATTCTTAATTCCATCTTCTCAATTATGTTGTGAGGCTTTCATCTGAGGTTTATAAGCTATCTAATAAATTTGATTAAAAAGGGTTTCATCTCAATTCGATGGGTCAAATTCTAAATTAGATTGAAAATGTTTATTTTTTGTTTTACAGATTATCTTCTCGATTTTGTTTAAAAGACATACCCAGAAATAATAAGAAGGGTTTCTTATTAACAAAAAATCATAACGCAATCCGCTAAATTTTATTTATTTTTATGTATAGAGCATTTCGAGTGGAATTTGCGCTGGTCATACATTTGCATTTATAAAGTGAAAAGTTGTAGTGCAAGTTGACTACGGAATATCTGTTCGGCTTTTATTTTTTTCACGGTATCCGGATTTGCTTTATCCGGAAAATTTTCTATTCGGTACATTCTTAATACCACTATTTTATTAGGAAGACTTACTGAGGCTTGATAATTCTAGTACATTGAATTTTTATTTACATTTAGAACTCACCTGCAGCGTTTCGATTTGCTTCGGCATCACGTAATTTTCCATAGCCGCACCTCCAATTCCAACTCCAACTCCACCACCAACACCAATACCGCCAGTGCTGCCATTCCCGCTACCATCCTCAGGTTGCTCTTCGATGCGCCCCTCCATGGATCCCCCAAAACGATGTATCATTTGCGCCATTCTCGCCGAAGCGCTGAACTCTTTCGTCAGCGGCGAACCGCCTATCGTTGTGGCGCGATGTCGTGGACTTTGCGTAACCGAACTACTCTCGGAACTGTAATCGGCAGCATAATCTGTACTCTCTTCGAGAAAATCACTCGGCGACTTGCGACCAGTACGATCCTTACTCTTCGTACGATTCCAGCGGTGTTTTAGTGTATTGAAAAAACCATGCGTCTTATGCAGCACACCGCCGGTACCGCTGTGACTCGCTCTTGAGCTTCCGCCGCCGCCACCAGTGTGCGTTGTGGCGGCGCTTTTGGCACGTTTCGGGGATATTCGTGGCGAGTCGTGTTCGCTGTGGCAGTCGTGTCCATTCAATTCAGTTGCAGATTTACTTAGATGACGACCCAGTCGTTGTGTGAGCTGTGGTGAGCCATGCGGTGTGGCACCCTGTGAAGCTTGGCCGCCATTGTTAGCAAAATGATGTGTATTATATTCGCCACTCCCGCTTGCACTGCCAGTGGGCAAATCGTCAATGTAATGGATACGAGCTGAAAGTACGTAGTGGGCAATAAAGAAGAGAAAAAGAGATATAAATAAATAGTTAAAAAGTTAAAGGAATCTATTTTTGCTGAGTTGAAAGGAAGCGCTGAGTTGCTTTTTTCATTTCTGGCGAGATTGAGGAGGGAAAAAACATTAATTCACAAGATTTTTCTTCTGTTATCTTTGAAATCGATTTAGCAAATCTCAGTATAAAAAAGGATAAAAAGGTTGTATAAAAATAGTCAGGTAAGACAGAAGAATGTTGGCGTTTGTTTGAGCTTAAAAAGATACGGTTTTTTAGTATTGGGATGCTTTGGCGCAGCTGCACTACTTTTTTTTATATATATAATTTAAAATACAATTAAATTTTTCATTTAAAACAGAGCTGACTACGGACAAATTATAATTTTGCTCTTAGTTAATTTTTTGCTTCAAGCATACTTTGGATATATTCAATACATGAAAATACATGAAAAAATATATGCAGAATAAATTTGCCCCGTGTTTTTAAAGAGCATGCAGTAAACATTTTTTTCTACAAACGATACGCAATTTATTTACATTTATGATACATAGGTAAGTTTGAAGAAAAATTAAAAAGGAATCAATTTAAAATTGCGAGGTATCGGGATTATTAACTCCTAATTATTGTAGTTGTTTAAGGCAGGGTAAATAGATAGATTTAATAACAAATAGCAGTATTTTTTTTCAAATTATTAGTATAGATGATCAAAACTCTTAACTAGTAATAATTTCAAATTATAAAGCCCATATGTGGTTTTGGTAAAAATCTAATGGAAATATTAACAAATATACAATATTCGGGATTCGTTTAGAAACAAAGTACACGGCGATGTTCTGCTGCGGCTCAGGGAAGAAATAACACAGAGGATATACATTCATAATATTTTTAATTTCACTGTTTTTTTTTTAGACTTTTTATTGGGAAAAAATTACCATTTTTTTTAATTTGTAGTTTAAAAAATGCATCTTGGTTACATGGAATGGGTGAACCCGTAAGATGGTACTGGGCCGAGAGAGTGGAGTACGAGTTCAAACGTTTTTTGTGACGTGTGGTGTGAGTTCAGTTTTAATACAGTGATTAATTAAAATTAACCGCAAGTTTTTACTGCCCTTAATAGAATTATTGTGGAATTTGTTAATAGAAAGAAAAATTATAGTTAATAAAATACCGCATTTTTTGTTTTTTATAAATTACGATCGTCGTTTTATTTGACTTCTATAATAAAAACAATAATCTTTATGAGCTCAAGACCATTTTAAAATAAAAAAATTAAAAAATAAATTTTGTATTAGCTCAGGCCTCAAGGCTCATAAATTTTATTGTTTGATATAAAAATAAATGTAGGCCGAAATATATTAAAATTTCTATAATTTCTAAAATTATAAATATTGAGTCAAAATCTAAAAAATGGATCAAATTTAGTAGTTAAATAATGTAGTTCCGATTTTCCAAAATACTATAAAGAAAAAAAAGCGTTCACCTAATTGCTTTCCATAGAAGTGCCAATTTTATAAAGAAACTGAGAAATGAATGTGAGCTCTCTAGCTTGCCAATTTTTGACTTTGAATTTGGCAACACTGCCGATGAACAATAAATCGAGCCCCAACCGCAAAAAAAAACATAAACGGTTTTTTCAATTTTTTTTTTTTTTTTGGAGACAGAATCACTCTTAAGGCATTTAAATAGATTTCGTCAGCAAAGATGAATATTTTAAAATAGTATTGCTTACTTTTTTAATGTAATGCCTTGACCTATTACAGTGGGGTATAAGGTTGAAGCCACTTATGTAAACTTGTTGACGTTCATCGACTCGACTAGTCTTCGAGTTAAATTGTTTCCTTTTCCTGCTTTTAGAATTAGTTTATCCGACCTAACCCCCGTGCTCTAAGAAATATAGAAACTACAAAATATTTTTCAAATTAATCTTACTTAAACCATTTATGTTTAACAACCGTAATTTTTAGTTTATTTTCATTCAGTTAATTGGTTTCAATTTCTTTAAACAGGGGTAACTATATTTCAAAATATTTTGGAAATCGAACTTTTTTCACCCGCTTGCATTTGGTGCCAATATAAAATGAATTTTAAAATTTTAGCCCCACCATAAGTTGCTGCATATTTGCTTTCCTTAATTTTATTTTAATTAAGAATTTAAGCCCTAGTTCCAAATTTTGTGTGAAATCTAAAAACATTCAATACATTTTAATTATAGTTTGAAATTTAGTAGATTTCAGTTAAGGGGGAAAGTACCTTTAGACATTTCAACTAATTAATTTTTTTATTGTTTTAGTCGATAGGTATATCGCCCTGGAATATCTCCAAAACTCAACAGCTAATTGTTATTAGATGCTTTCGGAAGTAGCTGGCACCGAGCCCGCCGAGCTCGTGACCGCAAACTTTTAACGGGGTTTTCTCGAAGCTATGTTTTTTCAAAAATATGTAAGTGATAAAAAAAAAGAGTGAACCGATTTACATCATATAACATTCGTTTTAAAAAAACATACAAATCTGTTTATATAGACTAAAAATAACGCAAACAAATCATTTTTAGAACCTTTTTGACTGCAAGTACAACGAAATTTTTTTTTTTCAAAATCGCAATGTTTTTTCCAAATCATAATTTTTTTTGAGCTTGCATTGAATATTGCAAACATTTTAGTCTATCTACGATAAATTAACCCCCTTTTGTGTCAGAAAAGGTTTGGTTTGTTGGTTTTAGATAAAAAAATTGCCGTCTGCATCGTTTACGCACTTTTGCAAAAAATTATTTTTTTCAATCTCAGATGTCACTCTTAATATATATTATATGTATTTGAAAAGAACTATCTTCATTTCCTTAAAAATCAACTACAAAGAAGGCATTTTTTTGGCCTCTTAATGTAATTCGCCCTTATCTTATGTCTTGAATTAATTTAGCTCTTTAGAAAAGATGGCAACCCTCTCTCAAAATATGTTGGTGTATGATTTATTCAGCTCATAGAAGTATTGTAATTTTTTATTAATATTATTAATTTAACTGAATTTACTTTTCCAAGAAGCTTGCATCCATCTTTTAAATTGTTTTCGAAGTTAAGCTTTTTTAACGCCAATATTGTCGGATTCGAGTGACTTGTTACAAAAATTACTTTACATTTTTTAAATCTTCGATAACTCTCTTCAAAAATATTTTTAAAATTCGTATGTCGTAAACCTTTTCTGTTTCGCACCAACTTTGTAATACGGCAGTAAACTTAAAATCGTAAAGCAGGTGGCAATTTAATTTTATCCTATGCATTAAAATCCAATACTACTTATATATCGTGCTAAAATATATCTCATTCTGTTCAACCTCGTCAGCGTGGTTAGTCAATAAATTGACTCTTCGATGAAATTAAACGTCTAAGGCAACTGTCTCTGAAGTCCCATAAGAAATTTCACTTCTAACACAAAATTTAAATATTAAAGCAATCACCATTTTTTCGCTTCAGTCTGTTGTACCTTCGAATGCATTTCAATACCTAATCTATATGTGTGAGTGCTTTTGATATTCAAGTGTACTTATTCTTAACTACTGGAAAACGTACACTTAAACAAACATAAAGAATGGTGCTACATCTTTGTCTACAAAAGAATATGTCTTTGTTCGAACTACTACAGAGCAATTCCATTTAGCGCTTAGACAAAATTCAAAGCAGTCGCAGGTCGCTTGCTTTTACGAGAGCACCTACACTGATGTGACTTTTTGTTATGAAAAATTCATGTGCAAAATTTCTTTACATATTCGACATACCCTATTGTTTCTACGCTTGAAAAACAACTGAGGGAACTTGGTGTAAAATTGTGCAGATTTAGATACAAAAATTCAAAAGATAATAAGGGAATGTTCATGCAATCCACTTGTATGGGCAAAAAGATGATATGAATGCAGAATGCCGAAATTTTTATAACACCTTCAGCTATAATTGATGAAACTTTAAACATCTCTAATTGTTCGGTTATACTTTCATATAAACTAAAGAATATAGGTAATTCTATGGTTATTTATAAAAAAATGAAATCAATTTAAATAGCTTTATGAAAAGAAAATTTTCAAAAACGTTTGCGGTTTATAAAGCAGTTAATTTCGTCACTAATTTTCATGAATTTCGGTGCTAAAGTTAAAACCAATTAATACTCTACATTTGGCAAGTGTATATGCCTAGTATATTATTTTTAGGCAAGTAATCGCAAGCATTAAGCGACGAGTGATCGATCAGTATATTTGGAACGTTGGTATGACAATATGGACCTATACATAAAGTTCTGGAAATTAAAAAAGCGTTCATTAAGTGCGAAAATTGCTTTGTTTTTTTTTTTTTTTGTTTTCATTAATAGTATAAAAATAAATATTTGTACTGATCATGGGAAAATAAATTATTTCAATTTATTCTTTGCGATCCGTACGCGCGAAATTTTCTTGAGAGGAACGTCATCAAGTTTTGTATAACGGTTTTATCCACTTTAACGATGCTGTACACCACATTCCTTTTATTTCTGTAATTGCTTTGGTTGGTTTCCCAACTTTCAAAGGTATAACTTTCAACACAGCCCAATATCGCTCAATTGGTCGCAACTCTGGCACAGTAGGAGGATTCAAGTCTTTCCTTACGTAATGCAGATTATTATCTTCGTACCATTTTTGGGTGATATTAGTGTAATGGAATGGAGCCAAATCCAGCCAAAATATAGTTGGCCCATTATGACGGCGTAGAAAGTGCAGGAGACATATTTGAAGATTCTTTGTTCAGGATTTGTGCCCACATTCACAAATGGTTTGGCATATTAGAACTTTTCTGCCAAACTTTTCTACATGGATGGGGTTTTCCGCTTCAGAAATGACTTCTTCAGGTTCCAAGCAGTGAAATTAGTTACCCGGCAAGGTATTTAAGTTAATTTTCTAATAAATTTCGTCGTCCAAAACCACACACAACTTTTCATTTGCCAGTTGTATCTCATACAACTTACGTGAAAGGGAAAATACTTTGATAAGTTTTTTTTTCAATTCGTTTTCGATTTTTTTTCTTTCTATAAGTTTTTATACCATTTGTCTTCTTAATTCACACGCTCAGCCTTTACAAAATAATTTCGCGCAGCCTTTCCTTCATATCCATTTTTTCGCCTTGACTGCAGAAAATAATTAAGTTCCAAAAATGTTATCAAATATCAATTTAAAAACAATCATTTCAAAGCCTTGCTAAAAATTATGCAGCGAGTGTAAAATTTGCAGAACTTTCTTTCAATCAAAAATTTATAAAATAGTTAAATTATAATAGCGATTGAATGGCGAACTTCCGAAAATATTTCTAAAAGGTAAAAACTTCTCAAAAAAGTCATCTGCTTTTTAGAGGTAGGTATAATGTCATAATGTTCACAAAAAATGTTTGAAAAAGTTCTTGCAAAACATCGGCTCCAAATTAATAATATTACGAAGAAATCGATTGTCTCATAGCACACCATCTGGCGAAAATCAAAGATCATCTAAGTCGATCTCTTCAATTTTCGGCCGAAAAATTATATATCATATCTCCGTAGCCCTCAGATTTGACCGAAATTGAGTGTCCAACAGAATTTTCAAAGAAAA
Organism: Anomoia purmunda; assembly: GCA_951828415.1. NCBI lineage: Eukaryota > Metazoa > Arthropoda > Insecta > Diptera > Tephritidae > Anomoia > Anomoia purmunda. The sequence goes on along the minus strand of OX639997.1, from coordinate 47,116,810 downwards.
CTGGTTCAATGATGCCACGGCTCTAAAATCAACACCAAAATGTCCCTATCTGAGAATGCATTTGGTTTTTCATTGCGCAGGCCCTGGGTTTGAATACTGCTTTTTCTACTAGCGGTCACCTCTCGGCAGGCAATGGCAAACCTCCGACTGTACTTCTGCCATAAAAAATTTCTCACAAAAAACATTCGCCGTTCGGAGTCGGCGTAAAACAGTAGGTCCCTCAATTTGAAAGATAATTTCGCGGGCGAAAACGTTGCCAATTTCGAGCTGCCCTTAGGTCGAATCTGAGAATCGATAAATAAAGGGATGGTCGTGTGCCTTCAACTGCTGCAACTAAATCTAAGGTTCTCATCAAGCTGGTCCGTGAGTTAAAAAATGAGAGCTGAATTTGCCGTGATGAGGTTGAAATATTCCACAATATAAAACACATGGGAGATACTAAGCCAGCACTCAAACACCAATCGTACAACTCTAGTTAAATAATGAGGATTTTCAATTTTACTAATAGCGTGAGGGAAACTATATTTAACTAAATTTACTGAAGTGCATTAATGTTAGTTATTGATTGGTGATAAATTTAGCTTCCTACGGTATATTAAATTAATGAGTAGGATAAAATGTTAGCCGAATGTGTTTGAAATCAAAAAATTAACATACTAGAATGGCCTCCGCAAAGCTCTCCAGTTTTTCGAGTTGAAAATTTGTGCGCACGGCATACGCCGCCTCAAAAATTTTATTAGTATGAAAACACCTCCACAACTAAAGTCCGAAAACCTCAGAATGCCTAAAAGTTTGTTTAACTTCCCAGGTATTCCAGACAAATAGTTGTTTCGATCTCGGTTCGAACTTAGTTCTGGCGCGTGTGAATACAGCAACGAACTAATCAATAACTCTTCCAATGGTTTAGGTAAATTAACCATACAATTTACACATAAACAGAGGCTTTTGAGAACATGCTATGATGAGCCCTTGGAGTAGACAATACAATACAATAATTACAAATGATACAAATAAAAAGATGGTTTCTCATTTGACACATATTTTTTTAATCGATAAATTACTTGGCGAAAAAATCTTCGCTATACTTTTGTGTACACTGCTAGGTCTGTTCGATGAATGCACTGAAAGAGTAGAGCAGAGCTGAACAACATCGAACAATGCTCAAAGCAGTTTAGTGCAAGAGCGCAATTTATCTATATATTTGGAAAATGAACAAAATCTTCCATTCGGTGAAGAAAAGTCTATACTTTTTTAATTTACTTCCCTTCGTTTAGTTTTGCTTGTGTATTCCCGTCCAGCCAAGTATTGCATTCATCGAAAAGACCTTTGGAAAATATGAACCATGTGGAGAACTTTCATGCCTGAAAATTTAAACGCTTGTAAAACCAGAACCACTTCGAAAAGCACAACGCCTGAAAAGACTGGTGTGTAGTTCTAGCATAAATATAGAATTAAAAGAAAAAGGTGTTAAAAATAATGCTTTTTCGTTTGTCATCAGATATGTTCCAAAGTGTTTACGGACAGTACGGGAATTAATGCCTAATATTTACTTAGTTTTCATTCATCGAATCTGTAATGCTTTCAACAAACTTGTTTTAATATGTAATTAAAACAGCAGCACGTTTCTGTTTAAAATTAAATGAATTCGATTACATTTTTAAAAAGAAAAACATAACTTGAAATATTTACAGTACACAATATCACGTGTCGTCATTAAAGTGGTTATTTTATTTATGAACTGCATGCAAATATAAGTACATGTAAATATATTTGAAAACATCATTACTACAAAAATGCTTTTCATATCCATTTCCCAACTTGGCACTATGCCAACTCAACCTCTTCTGGCACTTCAAGCATAATGATCATTTTGTCGCCGAAAATAATGAGCACAACTTCATTTGTAAATTTTATAAATGCAACATAAAAAACGTGTATTCTTTCTTAGGTAAATTTTCGAAATTTTCGTCGGGCTTTTTAATACCTAAGGGCATCGCGTGTATTTTTTGATTCATTAGCAATGAAGTTTACACAATGTTTGGAAATTGATAATAGAATAAAATTCTGAAAGTGAACTTCCTAAGCTCTCTGTTTCTTGTGGAATCTGCAGTTTGGATATATCGGTTTTATTTTGGTTTCACCACATGCGCTGTCTTAGAAAACCCATGCGATGTCTTCACTTAATAATTTTGGGGGAGATTTTGTAAATTCGATTACAGTCAGAATTAATACGAGGTTTAAAATCTTTTACTTTCTTTATAAGTTTGTATTCATAAGTGCCGCAATTGTTCGACTTTGGAAAATTTTTCTGACATACAATAAAAGAAGCCTTAGCTGATTTAAATATATTAACTTTATTTTCATTCAAACACCTAAGAGGGGTTAGGATTTCGAGCTTACTTGCTTATATTAAATATTTTAATTAATATTATAAAACATTCTCTACAGTGCACATCAATTTTCTATAATACTTTAAGGTAGACTTTCAAAATATATCCAAAAATATTCTACTTGCAAAATGCAACTCTAGATTGAGAAGCACCCTAAATCAGCAAATATTATTTACATAATGCTTGAATCATATCTTTCAGATTCATCAGAAAATAACTGAGAATATTCCGCGACCTTGAGTTAAGGTTTTCTGCCAACGTTTCTCGTTAATTTTTATACGACGCCGTTCTAAAAGAAACTTCTACACGTTTGAATAGAAAACATTATAGTATATATATTATTTATTGTTTAAATATAATATTAATAAATAATTTCAATTACCAATGGTATTACACTACAAACTTTTTAGCAAAACTTCTCAAACCAAGGAAAACGTTTTGAAGTTATACTATAAAATCTGTTTTTTGCCACTGCGACGCTTGACTTTGAAAAATGCATCATTTAATCGAAAATTCTCAATTTATTTTGCCGCGGCTGGCAAAATGGCCATAGCCCGAGCACTCCAGGGTTAATATAGAAAGGGTGTAATTTGGTAATGTTCAGATGATTATCATATCTGTACTCAAAACACCGTTATTATGAGATATAAGAAAGTTTAGTCTCGAAAATATTTTTGAAAAGGATTGGCACGTCTTTGAAAAATTCAATTTGCTAAAATTAATACTACTAAAGCAAGATAACAACAAGGGAGACAAAAAAAAAGTTTTAAGAAAACTTCATTTGAAAATTTTTTTAATTTTTTTTCCGTATTGTCACTTTTTAAAACAGTTGAATTGCTTTCAATTAATAAGTTAAGAGCTATATTAGTGTCAAACTAAAGAGGGTCTTTTATCAAACAATAGAGGGTTTTTTGTCACTTATTTTAAAGGGGTTGATTAAGTTATTTGAAATCTTACTTGTATGGCGACAAGTTGAAGATGTTTGGAAAAGATTATTGTATGTTTCGAAATTGTTTTAAAGGACTTAAATACAAATTAATGAATGTAACATAGTTTGTAAGCAATTCACACCAACACTCAGGATCTAACAGTATAGCACACGTCGGCCTTGCGTTGTGAGTAGTAAACTACTTCGACTTCGTCTTCGGCTATGTTCGACCAATAAAGTTCGGTTCAGTTTTGGTTCGGCTAAAAAAAAACCCGACCTTAGCCAACTAGCTGTTTGTAATTTTTTATTAAAATAAAAACTGTAAAAAAATTTACTTTTAATACGTGTCTCTTTTGAATGAACTTAAAATAACTTTTCAGATTCATATGATAGTAATAATAATGAAAGAAATTATTCTTTCCGGTTTGGCCCTGAAAATTGGTGCACGGCCGTTTTTAATTACGAGTTAAGGCCTTGGACGAAGATTTTATGCGAGGTTCGCTAACTTGGGCGGAAGTAGATTTAGAATTTAGAATTTTCAAGTACCCTCTATGTGAAAAAGCAGATTCTTAAAATTATCAAATCCGTTGTTAGTAAAGTTCGAGTTTACATTCCAATGTCAGTGTCTACAACACTTATGAAACATCCCTCGTAGAATGAGAACAAACAAATTAAATTGGGAGATTTATTAAGCAAGCAAATCTGTAAAAGCACACGCAGCTTTGTTCAGGCGAAAGGCGAAAAGGAAAAACAAATCAGTTTCTGCTTTTATTATGGCCTTTGTTATGCTTATTTCTATTTCAACTAAAGTCACCAAAAGAGATAAAAAAAAACTTTCAAGGCAAAACATGACTTTGTCATTGCGAGTCAAAAGACCAATAATAATGGCAGTCGATGCGTATGTAGCCATTTGAATGGAAGAAGCAATTAAATTTTTATTTACTCTTTTCAACAACTTAATTTTGATTATTATTGGTTTTTCTACATTTGCTTGATTTGCCAATTTGTGTTCAACTCACACTTCACAATTACCTGGATGTATTTTGTTGGGTCTACAGCAAGCACAAAAAGCAGCGGGACACTTTAATGTTTTGCTAGATTTTTTGGTTAATACGCTGACAGCCATAAACAATAAGCGATGTAAGTAACAAATTTATATGTTTATCTATTTGTTGTTGTCTCTAGCTCCAGCTATTCGATGTAAATTGCGGCGAACTGTAGATGAATCTGAATTTTATTACGCTTGAATAAATTTGTATGTTGAATATTTTTCCAGCAAGCTATTTCATTTCTTTAAAAATTTATTACCACGCAAGACATCTTATTGCCTATTATTTGCAATGTCAAAGTTCCCAAATAAATTTTTGAAAATTTTTAACCAACGAAGTTAACAATTTATTCTCGAATGTATTGTGTCGCTTAACATAAAATTCACTAGTTATTGTTTTATTGCTTGCCTGCCTTTGCGATAATAAATTGCGGTCACTGGCGTAAATTAAAATGCGAAGTTTGTGATTGTATTGTTGCAGATTGTAGAGCTTCATTGGCTTTTGCATATGCGAAATTGTTTTCTATTCTATTTAACTGCACAGTACACTTATGTTATTGCAATTGAATTTGGCATTCACTGCATGTGCTGCAATTATAATTTTCACACTTGAAGTAGACAGATTATCACTCATACGTCATGTTGTACCCGACTGACTATACTCGTACAAATTAATTTATCTATGTGAAATGGTGTTGATGTTGAAATTTAAAAATATCAACTAATTGTTATTCCTTTTATATTTCATATAACCTAATTTTTAGTATGGAAGTATTTCTGGCGCAGAATTTTTGCCCTTAAACTATTTATTTATTTTTTTCAGTTTTTACACCACTGATCTACGTGAAAAAGTTTTATATCTTTATAAAACCTTTGGTCAGTTCAGTCCAGAGGTGTTAGACCACGCATAAATATTAAATGATTCTCGAGTAAGTTATCACAGCTTCTTTGGACAACACGTACCCTCTTTTGTTGAAAATTTTATCTACAATCTAAACAAACATTCAGCACTTTTGAAAATAAAAATTTGTTTGATATTTGGCGTGGTATTTGTTTTTATTCTCTACCTAACATTCTAGAAGTGAAAATTGAGATAATTTCTTCTCGATTTCATAGAAGTAGAAAACTGAAAGTAATCTAGGATGTCAGTTTGTGAAATGAATGACAATTCTAGGTGATATTATGCGGAAACTGGGCTTCATAGAGATGGTATATTAAATTTAGGTTTTAATAAAATGGTTTAATGAAAATTTTTAATATGAACAGATATTTTTTAATTTTTTTATACATTTATTTTGATTTGTAGGTATCACATTTGTCTATATATCTATATATATATATACATTCGTCTAAATTGAAATAAAAATTTTAAAGTTCACACCATCATTTATGTTGATAGAACTTTCGCACCATAATGATCCCTTTAAAAACCGCCGAACTTCTTATATAGCTTGGTTACTTGACATTCAATTTCTGTTGAATCAGGATAACATTTTGAGAAGGTAACCTGGTAAGGATCAAATAAAAATAATGATTCTTGGAGTGGAGCTTATAACAATATTGAAAGTGCCCATCGGCATTCCAAAGAAAAAGTGTTTTAGCGCAACGTTGGGCTAAAAGTGAAATAATTTAGTTTTATTTACACAAATAATTTAGATCAGACAATCCAGTTATCATAAAATTTAAAAAAAAAAAACACAATATTGTTTGTTTTGTGAGATACAATCTAATTGGGACCATTGACTGAATATTAAACAACTATTTAGACGGGCGCCGCCAAAGTTTCATGACCACTACAGGTCAATTGAAATAATCCTTCTGTGTCTTGAAAATTAAGGCAATAGTTTTCCATCTCTTTGATTTCATTATTGAACTTTGCACTAGATCCTTAACAGTACGGAAATGAAATCCATTTCAATGTGTGTTATGTGAAATGAAAGGATACTATTCACATTTCAGGAATCCTTACGAAAATCAATGCTTTAATTTTATATTGAGTATCTGTAGTGACGGCCGCCGTAGCGGAGTGTATAGCGTGTGTGCGCTTAATTCGATCGGTCTCAGGTTAGAAGCCCGGCCGTGGCAAGAAACAAATTATTGGAGAAGTTCGGCCAAAAATTTTTAAGCGGTAATATCGCCAATTAAGTAAGTAATTAAGCATTTGCAGACTCAATGTAGGAGTTGTATTAGTTGTTGCAGCTTAAGCAAATATACTTGTGTATTGTATAAAGTAACTATTTTTGGTGATAATAATGCTTTAATTAAATTTTAATAAAATTAATTTGTGAAAAAAATGGTGTGTTTCAAAAATCACAGGTTTTCAATTTTCATTCATTACTTTGAATAACTTTTGCAATCTCTCAGTTTGTTAATTTGTATTTATTTTATCTATTTTAACTTTACTCAAACATAAATAACTTTTATATGTAGTTGGTGATTTCTTTCCTTTGAACGTGTAGTTTCGAAAAAGGTTCATACCCAATTTTTTTTTAACCTGTTAGTGTAAATTTGTGTTAAACTTGTATTTTTACTGCAAAAAATTATTTAGAATGTAAGCTATGAAATTTGGTACAATTATGGCTATTTATGGGGTATTTATGTAAAAAAGAGAAATCCCACTCAGCTTTAGCATTCTTGCACTAACTATACAAAATATAGCTACAAGGTTTAAGTATCTTGAAAATTTCTCTGAGTACCCTCCACTTAATCAACATCCCCAAATTCCTTTAGTAGCGCTCCCTGATAAAACGCAATTGAAATTTTGGCCAAGTTGTTAAATGCTCAAATTTATCATTGCTTTTATCGATATCAATATTTCAGTATTTTCTAATATGCATTATGAAAAAAAAAACTTTTGTAAAAGAAATAAAGTTTTAATTTGCAAAGTTCTTCTATTTGACAACAGCTGGTTTGCTAAAAATTTATGTAGCTTGCTACTAAAATGGTCGTTTCCGAGTCTACCTCAAAAGAAATCACATAATATTATCTAATGTTTTCTTTGCTCCTATTGGCCTTGCCTTTAAGTTGTGACAATAAAAATGGCGACTTTCACAAATTCATTGGTTATTCTTTTGAAATTTTATGTTTTCGCGTAAATTCTTCGGCAACTACGATTGACATTAGTTTCCTTGTTTTATTTTTTTAAATTCTGTTCCATACGAGTAGCAGTCCTGTAGCCAACAAGTTTTCGGGTGATAACTCCTCTTAAAAATTATTGGATTCCAATAGTACTGATTGTTATTACAGATTCGTTTTGCACACACATCTTTTTTTATATTTTTTATAACTCAGTTACTTGTATGACAGAATTACGCTAATGAATTTTATGTATATTGGAACGATTTTCCGTCATCTTTTGTTAAATTTTGTTTGGAGACAAACCGGTCTCAGCGCTATGCCATCTTCAGTGTATTGTTTCAAGTAGCTTTTAACTATGTAGAACAAATTTTAGTTATAGTTTTAGACTCCTTATTTTTTTATACACAATAAGCAATTACTTTACAAGATTAGCTTTCCATTAAAAATCACTCATACGTAGTGGCCCACTCCACTTGACACACTAGAGACTATCACTCAAAATTTGCAGTACACTATAAGTGCGAACATTTTTTTCCAAATATTTTCACAAGTTATTCATAGAATTTGCTTTTGCAATCTTCGCATCAAATAGCAAATTGTCAAAGGTGGAATTTGCTTTGAGTTAATGTGTGCAAATTAGCACGCTAAAAGCGATATGCCTGCCACAAAGCGCACGCAGCGTCAGATAGCACTATCTGTGAACCGGTTGCTTGCGCAGCGCCTAAAAGACTGCTAGCCGCGTTTACATAAAAGTGACGTGATGGGACGACGACACCAGCGATGACGATGACAATGACGATGCGCACGATGGAATTTGACATTGAGCACCCTCTGCGATTCCCACTAAACGCCTTGTCGCGCTATCTGACAGCTTGAATTTTGTCCGCCTGTTGTATTGCGATGCGTCGAGCAGCTCTCGTTTCTACAATAATTCATAAACATACATATATGTGTTTTTTGTATGTATGAGTGCACATACCACCCTGTCGGGAAAAAGCAGACAATTTAAAAAGTACTTGGAAGTCAACTGTTTTGAAACAAAATGCATTTTAATTTAATTAAGTTGAGCTCACTTGGACTTAGTATAAACGGATGTTGCTATATGTAACGGGTTATTCAATAGGGACGCTACAAAAGTAGACAAATAGTGACAGCAAACTGCGCCATATTTTGCCCCGTTCTTTTGACATTTTTCTTCAGTAAGGTTTGCCATTTCATCATGGAAAGACATGCGATCCAACAACGAGTCGAAACTATTAAAATTTACTACCGAAATTCGGAGTCAATGGCCTCAACTTTAAGAGCGCTACGTCCAATTTATGGTCGTCGTAATTTTTGGCTGAATGGCTTTGCCAATAAGCAAAATGTGCGTTATTGGACAGGCAGCAATCCACACGTACTTCATTAGTCAACATTGCATCCCGAAAAAATTACGGTTTGGTGCGGTTTATAGGCCGGCGGCGTCAGTGGGCCATACTTCTTCCGTGATGATCAAGACAGGCACGTTACTGTGAATGGGAATCGCTACCACTCAATGATAATCGAATATTTTTGGCTCGAATTGGATAATATCGACTTGGACAATATGTGGTTCCAACAGGACGGCGCCGCAAGCCACACAGCGGATGACACAATCGATTTATTGAAAACCAAGTTTGGTGAACGTGTTATCTCACGAAATGGCCCAGTCAATTGGGCGCTTCGATCGTGCGATTTGACGCCGTTAGACTATTTCTTGTGGAGCTACGTCAAGTCTTTGGTCTATGCCAACAAGCCAGCGACGATTGATGAACTCCGTACGAATATCGAACGTGAAATTGCAGCAGTATCGGCCGATTTATGCTTGAAAACCGTGGAAAATTGGGTTCAGCGCCTGGACTTCTGCTAGCGTGCCCGTGGTGCCCATACAAAAGAAATCGAGTTCCATACATAATGACATCGAATGTACTTTCGCAGGAATAAAGAATTTAATTCATATCTCAAACTGTTTTTGTTTTATTTAAAAAAGATTTTGTAGCGTTCCTATTGAAAAACCCTGTATTATGATAATTTTTCTGTTGTAAAATATATATTCAATAAATTATATATAGGGTCGCATTTATATTACGTAACGCGGGTTTGGTTTAGATCATTTTCAGAAAAATTGTTTTCATTAATCGTAGAATAAAATACAAAATTAATTGATATATGTTACATATTAGGCAAAGAGAAATCACATGTCAGGCTTCCTCACAAATCGCCAAACCCCCCTCCCCCTCTAGGGCGTTACGTTATATGTGCACGACCCCTATGTATATGGGATATTCTATATGAAATTTGGAACCAAATTTTTTTTTTTTTATGCAAGCGATTTTAATTCGATAAGCATTTTTGATATCAATTTGTTACGCGAAGTTTTCGAGAAATTTTTTTCCAAATTTCACGCTCGCAAAAAAGTACCACTTTTCAATTGCATTTGCTGCAGCATCTAACGGAGATATGAACATTTTCACGATAAATGAAATTAAGTTCAATGAAGTTTACACAATTATTTAACAGCAAAATTGAAAATAATAAACAAATAACATTTTTTTTATATTTGGACTGGTTTTTGTTTTCTTTCAATTTATTTGGTTTAGAACATGCAGAGTTACAGCTGGTCGAAATTAAAATGTTTTTGTTTTTTAATTGTGATTTTGAAAGCATTTTTTCTAATTTTTGCCATTGTTTTAAACGCTTTATTTTGGTTATTTCTAACATAAAATTAATGAGTTTAGAAACTTGAAAAAATTCTGAAAAAAATCAAAACCAAAATTTCAAAAAAAAATTTAATTTCCGCAGCTATAATCCGGCATGATTATAGCCAATCCCTATAAGTTTTATGTCGTTAACAATTAAGCCATATAAAATTGTTAATGAAGTGATATCCGCAAAAAAAAACGCAAAATTACATTGCCCTATCCATACAAAAAATTTTCAAATGTGTGTTTGACTTCACAAAAATACCTTCCCTATATTTGAAATTGTTGAAATTTTTTGCCTGTAAAGCAGTGCATTTGAACAAGAAGTCGACACGCAAAATATTTTCGAGAATTAATACTCGAAAGAGGGGTGTAATTATTTTTAATTCGTATACTGAATTGAAATTAAAATGTATTTTTGCTCAAATAAAAAATAAAAATATTATAGTTACTTTAAAGTAGGCTGTGGTTTTTTTTAATTAATTGCAAACGGAAAGGTTTAAAAGTAGTTGGTAATTAGACTGCTACTAAAACAGTTCGAAAAACCCCGAATTTCAAACAGTTGGAAATAAAAAAAAAATATTGCACCTTGAAAAAAATCTAATTTTGATGTTTTATCTGTCAAAGATATTTAAAAATAGTGCAAATCACACGCAGAGTCAGGTAATTGACTTGCTCCTAGGACATCGCCAACATTGCTATGTTAATAAAGTTAGTTGGTCACATGAAAAAATAAGGAATTATAACCACTTGTTGTTGTTAAAAAGGTACTTTTTAAATTATTATATTATATTTCCTACAGGGTATTTATACGATTCTATGCAAACACGTCGTTGTAGTTGCTTGTGTTTTGGTTTCGAAGAAATTGTTTCAAGTACTACAAGTACATATTATAAATGCAACTACACACTAGCTCACACGCACACGCACACACCCACACATATGTGCGTATGTGTATGTGTCATGTATTTTCGTATGCATTTGGAGCATCACATTCCACACAAAACCAGCAGCAGCAACAGCAGCAGCAGCAGCAGCGGCCTGTTATGCTCTGCAAGGGTGCAATGTCTTGGGAGGCTGTTGCTGGTTGATGAAATTGTCGCAATGCTTGCTCAAATGTTCGGGTATGGGTGTTATTGTTGTTGGCTCGTGAGTGCAATCACCGTTCCTACTAGATGCACCAATTTCACAAAACTAGTACATGCAATGCCTTTCCACGCAACGCTTCTGCATGTCAATTGTTTATGTTCATGTGTGCCACACCGCTGGCTTCAATGGAAAAATGAACCGGATGTGAGAAATTTGTGTGCCAGCAGCTTTATAATTTCGCTTTTCACATTTAAAAACACCTGGTCTCTGGTCTCATGTATGTTTATTGTTATAATGTGTATTTATGCATTCGAAATGTGTTTATGACGACCAATATATGTACGTACGTAAGTATACATACATATATGTATGTATGTACATTTGTGGGCTTATATGCAAAGCACTATGTGAGATTAAACCCAGTAGGAAATAGTAATTTCTAAGAGCGAATGCTGTGTGAGAATTAAAATACACAGCTGTAAGTATATTTTTAAAACTTTTACATTCCTAGAATATACTTATTATAAAAAAATGATTGTAAGGATAATGTTTGTAAGAATTTGGCTCTCAAGTTACTGAAAAGATTTTAATAATTATTATTTTTACAATTAAAAATTTTTAAAAACCCATAAAGGGGCATAGTTTCATTTAATTTTTTATAGAAAATGGTCACCTCAGATTAAGCAAATTCATTATATTTTAAGACATAACCCAAACTATTTCACAATAATATTAACATATAGGTGAGCTGGACCGATCTCAAGTTACCGTATAAATAAAAATATTTTTTCGAAAAACTCACCTACAATCATAGAAAACAGTTAGAGTGCAAATATTTATTGAACGCAATCGTAATAATGAAATTGTTGATGCTTTCCGTGAGCGGTTTTCGGAATCGTTACTTACACGGTGCTACAAAACGAAAAAAAATGCACAAACTTTCCAAGTGACCTAGTAGAGATCGTAGATCTGGTCGAGTGGTTCACAACAATGTGTTTGAAAATTTCCAAACACCCTCAAATTCACAACTTATTAAAAAAAAACCAATTTGGCATGACTTCGTCTACAAAACAAACTTTATTTCATTTAATTTCTAAGCTTTTTTAGGTTTTGATAAATCTTTAAAAGAAAAAAAATATTGGCACTTTTTAGATCAATAATGACTTTCGCGAAAATAGAATGAATCTGTGAAAAAAATTTGCACTCAATCTAAAATTTACACATTTTTTTTTTAAATTTCAACTTCGGTTTTTCCGTTTTCTGCAATTTTACAAGAATGCATTTACACTTGAGTCATTTTCTGTCAAACTCGTTCAATTCTGAGAAAAATAGGATATCATTGCTCAGAATTAACTAAAGGGTTATTAAATTATTTCATTCACTTCAAATAGGGAAAATAGAAAAAAAACGAAACTGCTATGAAAATTTTCAGTTTCATTAAAAACTTTGAAAAAAACTGAAGGAGATATATATATAAATATATACATGTACAGATTTATAAACGATTACATAAAATGCTTAAAAAATTATTCAGTAAATTGTCAGGTATTTCACAGATGAGGGAACAGCAGTAATTTGCTATCATTATAATCCGATTTTTTTCCTTAAAATCGACTTCCATTGCCTAATCTCTTAATGAAAGTGCTCGCTTTGAATGTAGAGTGTATTTTCACTGTAGCACAGTGTTATTTATGTCATAAACACTACTTCATGCGTAGGTGAATTATAACTTTTCGCGAATATAGAAAACATTTCCCCGTTTAAGGCTAGGTTAAAGAAAGGAGGTTACGACTGAAAGTTGGAGCTCTTACACACAGCTTTCGTACCTCTTTCCTGAAATTGAAGTATTGTGGGATCTTAGTATAACCTAACGTCGAAAGCGGAAGACATTAGCAGAGTTTTAATCTTTCAAACACACAAGACGTATTGTTTTTTTGTTTGTCAGATAGTGCCCAGTTAAAATATTGACTACTGAGCGGATGTAGTAGCGGTCAATATTTATTAATGACCTAGACTTTATAATGTCGATCCAAGGCCAAACTTCTATCCAATCCGTTAAAAGGGTTTTGCATCCCACCGCATGTGCGCGGTCGCAGTGGTTGCAGATCCAAGTTGGTGATTACAGATAATAAGAGATGCACGCCTTCATAGTCGCCTTTACCAATGTTAATTCGGTTCCCTTTTTTAGCAATTTTCGGCGAGGATGCCCCTGTAACCAGAAACCCAGTCAACGCACGCGCCGCATTTCTCCTGCAATTCATATCAACCTTGGAGCTGGTACTAATAGAATTAAGTAATTTAATTTCGTCTTGGTCATCGGAATAGATCGTCATATTTCGCAGCTTCAGCTATTGCTGTCAGTTCCGTCAGTTGTCGGGTAGACGGCAAGTTAAGGCTTAGTGAGAGTTGGCTCGTGTAAATCTCACTACCTACTCTGCCATCCAGCTGTAACCATCCGCAAAAATGGTCATGGAATTTGAGGTTAGGTTTTCGGCTTTTCCCTGTTCAATTCTTTCTAGGATAAGTGTAGAGAGCTTGTTGTCAAAGCAGGGTAGACGAGTGGCGTAGTCCAGCTTCCAGCTCGTCTGGAGCTTCCCATATGTATTATATATCTTCTGGAAGAAAGTTGAGTAGCAGTTCAACGGATTTTGTGGGAATAGAAGAAAAAGCCCCGTGGCTTTCTATTACAATTTTAGTTTATCAAAAAATACAGAACGCCGAAGTAAGCGGATTTATGGGCGCGGTTTAAAGACACATTCAAATATCCAATTTGTATTTACTCCAAGTATTTCCAAGATTGCCGACGGAAGATATTTACTGAAGCTCGTTTTTTCCACCATTACTCTAGCAGAGAAAATTTCATTGAATGAGCTGTGTAGTTTAAGTAATTAAGTATTTTCCGAAACTAATATTTTTTACTGTTACAAAAAACGGTCTCCGTTGATAATATATAATAAAAAATTAGTTGTAAAGTAAAGATACACTTTTATAGCGTCATATCTAAACTTCTTGCAATTTTTAATTAAGAAAGTGAATTTGATTATTTTGAGTTTCTTTTAAATTTATTTTAAGCACATTACCAAACTTTGATATGATGATTACTTTTTAATTTTCGATTTTAAAAATCAAAAGCTTACATTTAATGGGAGAACGGGTTTTAGTTTATATACTTATATATACTATATATTTTTCATATCCCGTTTCAGTCTGTTACTATTGAAATTTTCTTTAAGGATATCTGTAAAAGTTATAATTAATTTTTATTTTAAGTATTTTGTTATTTGCTCTGAATAAATAATAAATAATATACCCTCGGTGGTCGAGTGTTATTTTTTTGCTTTCAAATAATTATTTTCTGTTAATTGTTATTTTGTAATATAATATAAACACTTTTTTTTTAGTTAATTTTTACTTCTGAGAGATAAAATAACACTCAAGTTATAATTTTCGATAAAAAATTAAAACTAAAAAAAATTCTGGTAACTTTCTTACCAAAAAAATAAATAAATAAAAAAATCATTTTTTTTAATCAAAATAGAACAATTCTTAAAATAATCCAACTGCCGTGCAAAAAACAAAAAGTGTTCGAATAACGAATTTTACTTAATTTTTTTCTGAACCAAAAAAAGAATGCACCGAAAAATTTGTTATTATTAATTCGCAAATTTAAATTCTTAAAACATTGATAAAATATTGATCAAATATAATATTTTAGATAGAACTCATAACTATTAAACTATAAATGACTACAGAGGTATAGGTACGAGCGAAACAAAAATGTTGTTTATCGAATCGACTAACCCAGAACGTCCGGGTTTAAAAAATAACGATAACTCTTCCAACGAGAGATACCATAATTTCGTTATTTATTAAAAAGGCCTTTCAAAAAATTACACCTATGGCTTTAAATCAGTATGAAATAAGTGAACTAACGAACATACAAATTTCTTTTCCGGCGGGCATTTAAATTTTTTGCTTTAACACAAACTGATTTACATCAGTTTTCTTTGTATGCCTACATTTGCCAATTACCGCAACCATGCTGAGATTTTCTTCGCTTTGCCAATGGTGTCAACAACATCAAGTGTAGTGTAGTGCCAAAAGCACCGAATATGGCGCAACAACAACGCGACCACATAAAATATGCATCAATTTACATACAAACGCTCGTACCTAATTAAATCGAATATGAATGTAAGTACATGAAAATATATTTATATCTACATACATAATGTACTCTATTAACATTAAAAACTCAACCTTTCGTCCGAAAAATAGAATAGAACAATAATTTACATTTTAAGCAGAAATGTCTTTGATTGATCATTCCAAATGAGGTCAGGTTGAATTTTCGCAGATGTTTGCTGTTTATTATTTAGTCTCGCATAGGTGAGCGAAATTATCTTTCCACCTGTTCTAAAGAGTTGTACATAAACAAGCGTGTACCTATATTTTCATTAGTTTTCCTAGATTCATGTGTTTACACTAGTATTGGGTCTTGCAATAGGAACGCTACAATAAAATAAAACAAAAACCGGTTTGGGATATGAATTAAATTCTTTATTCCTGTGAAAGTACATTCGATGACATTATATATGGAACTCGATTTATTTTGCATGGGCACCACGGGCACGCTTGCAGAAGTCCAGACGCTGAACCCAATTTTCGACGGTTTTCAAGCATATTTGTACGAAGTTCATCAATCAACGCTGGCTTGTTGGCATAGACCATAGACTTGACGTAGCCACACAGGAAATAGTCTAACGGCGTCAAATCGCACGACCGAGACGGCCAATTGACTGGGCCATTTCGTGAGATAACACGTTCACCAAACTTGGTTTTCAATAAATCGATTGTGACATTCGCTGTGTGACTTGTGGCGAAGTCCTGTTGGAACCACATATTGTCGAAGTCCATATCATCCAATTCGGGCCAAAAATATTCGATTATCATTGAGCGTTAGCAATCCCATTCACAGTAACGTGCCGGTCTTGATCATCACGGAAGAAGTACGGCCCAATGACGCCGCTGGCCCATAAACCGCACCAAAGCGTAATTTTTTCGGGATCCAATGTTGACTCATGGAGTACGTCTGGATTGCTGCCTGCCCAATAACGCATATTTTTCTTATTGACGAAGCCATTCACTCGAAAATGACAACGACCATAAATTGGAACTAGCGCTTTAAGTTGAGGTCATTGACTCCAAATTTCCGTAGTAAATTTTAATAATTTCGACTCGTTGTTGGATCGTATATCTTTCCATGATGAAATGGCAAACCTTACTGAAGAGAAATGTCAAAAGAACGGGAAAAAATATGGCGTCGTTTGCTGTCACTATCGGTCTACTTTTGTAGCGTCCCTATTGAAAAACACTTTACAATATGTTTACCGCCTCAGCGTAGTCTTTGTAGTGATGTTTTCGCGGAATGATGCATGATTATGTAGTCTGGCATGTCGAGAGGAGGGTCAAAGGGTTCAACAGCCCCCGCGTTCGGTTCAAAGGAATAAAATTGAAAAAAAGCTCGGATAAATTTACAAAATAATAAAAGGACCCCAACATGTGTCTCACTTCCAATTCTTAAAAATGGAATAAATGCTTGCACGAAGTTCCTCAAATATTAACAGATATATTACAGTACGATTTCAAAAAGTCTTCTTGTTGTTTCATTTGTTCGAATATATTAATATATTTTAATGCTCTCCTCCTAAACTCAGCTTTTTAGTAGTTTTATACATTTCACAAAAACGAAATGGTACGATATAATATCTTTTGTCCAATATTTTTAAGTATAAGAAGAACAAGAGATAAGCCCTCATCAAAATTGTTACAACTAAAATGATCAGAATGAAGCGAAATCGACTAAACCACATCTGTCTGTCTGACTGTCCGTGTGAATAACTCCAGTTAATATTGAGGTATCCTTCGATTAAAGGTAGAGTAGTTTAAAAAAAAAATAACCACGCCCACCTACCTAACAGCGTTTCCTGAAAACTAAAAGGAAAAAGGAAGTATGTGGGTAACTTTTATAGGAAAAGTGGTCGTCGTACCGCAAATATAAATAGTTACATCTCCGAAACCACTTTATCAAATTCTACCACATTTGGTAAACACTTTACAATTTAGTAAATTATATAAATCCGACAAAAACCACACCCATTCTTTATATATTCTTTATATGGGATAAAAAATTATAATCAATAATCAAGTAACAGTATTTTACAAAATTAAAAAAAAATCGGTATTTCAGAAAAATGGTCACTTAATCAGATTACGCATATTGGATTGGGTTGAATAGCAAATAGCGTATGAAAAAAAATTTGGAAAATTGGCTCTACCCACTTCAAAGCACATACATAGGTGTCTCTCCGAAGCAACTCTATCAATATCCGCCAAATTTGGCGCACACATAATAATTAAATTCAGTGCCCAGAAACGAAGCTCTCCTATCATCTAACGGTAATGTATAAAATCAAAAAATTCAATATTTCAGTAATTATAAAACGAAACGCGTAGGAGAAAAAAAGAAAATTTTTGTTTGGTTTTAATATATTACCGGCCGAAAAGCTCCTAAAGCATCCCAATTGGAAATTAAACTTTGGTCTTAAGAAAAATGTAATTTATTCAAATTGAATATATAACATCGAGTTAGAGAAGGAGAGACGAGTGTTTAAAATAAAATATGGAAAATTGGATTGACGCCGCCCTTCTTAAAGAAAATATCTGAACCAGAGGCGGATCCCCTAAGAGGTCGAAATCTGATAGATTACTTGTATACAGTAAAAATATTGTATTTGAGATAAATCGAATACAGAAATTTGCTTTGGAATTATTCAGGAACAAGCCATATGAAAATGTCACTAAAATGCAAATTGTAATTTTAGTTGCATTTTTTAGTGTCATTTAGTACCAAAACTGTTTTGTGAGAAACATGTTTCTGGGAAGTAGGGGAAAAATGGTATTTTTCTGCTTTCGATTGAACTTCACACCGACTATCACTCCGAATAACACTACTCCAGATTTGAGGTAGTATGCTAGATGCATATACATTTTTTTCTTTTATATAAATTAAATAAAAATCGTTAAAGTTTTAAAAGTGATGCGCTTGGTATTTAAATTTCGGTTCGACCCACACTAAGATTATTCTTTCCCTTTTTAGATGAGCAAGTAAATAGTAAATAGTAATTTAGAATTGAATATTTTTGCACAAAAAAATCAGTGATAAATTAAAATAAATATTTTTATATTCATAAAAGTTAAGAATTTTTCATCAGAACCGAAAGCAATACTTTATTATAATTATAGATTTATCTGTTAAATATAAGATAAGCTAAAAATTGGCAGGAACTATTCATAGGTCAACTCCAGCAATGAACAATTTTTTTGAGAATATTTGGGAGCTTCTCCCAAAATACCGAGTACTAGTTCTTCCATTATTTATTATAAATTCAATAATTTAGAGAACCATTCTCTATGACTATCCTTGTTATTGTTTTGTGGAATAAATTTATAATATTTTTGAAGTCACCGTACAATTGAATTTATTTTCACAATTTCTATTTAAAATAAATTGTGTTTAATGTTTGTATGTACGGCCGCCACGTCGGAGCGTCTACGTGCGTTCTATCACCCGAGGGTCTCATAATAATGCAGTTTTTTTATTTGACCTTTCCGTTCAAAAAGATTTCCAAATTATAAAGGTGTTAGACTAATTCTGGCTACTTTGCTCACGTTCCTAAATTTGTTTGCTGTGGTTTACTTTCAAAGCTTCGATGGCCAAATGGTAGCTTTGAATTCTACCAATGCAACGAGATAAGAGTAGGCAAACTGGCATTCTGTTCATAAGAAAAATAAAGAAAATAAACAAAATGATGAGCTCACATGAATTTTCAGAGATCAAATACATATGTATGTATGTATATCTCGCTTTTTTTGGCGTTGACGTAAATGCAGGATGCACCAACTGTTCCTCCGGTATGTAAACATTGAATAACGTCGCCATTTGTCAACCGATTCACTTTTTTAGACACGTTATAGAAATTTCAAATCAATATAATTTTAATCGTGGGCCGCTGAACACCGAAAGAGCGTACCGAGTTAGTTCCTATGTAAATTGAAAATAGTCGTTCAATTGCGCTAACTCAACGTGCATATCATGCAAAATATCGCGGGGAAAAAACAGTGCTAATAAATTAAATTGCCCACTTGGGTGTTTGGAAATCCTCACGCGATTCATAATTTCATTTCATTTAATGATCAAAAAGTGACTGTTGGGGCCGGTGGGCGCGCCAAACCATCATTCGGCCATTTTTCCCCAAGGAAGACGAATAATCGATAGTAAACTATATCGGTGGATGTTGGTACATTTTGCGTGCCATAAAATGCGTGAAAAAGGTGTGAGTTACTTCTGGTTTCCAGAAAACGGGGCACCATGCCACACAGCAGCCCAAGCCGTCCCGTTTTTGCAATAAAAATGTACTAGACTTGTGTTATCGAAAATAGGCGATATTGATGGGTCACCAAGATCCCCAGATTTAACCCTCGGATACTTTTGTGAATTTATTTAAAGAGTAAAATTTATGCCAGAAAGCCGTAGACCACTGATGAGCTCAAGACCAATATTCGTAGCAAAATAGCCATACCGACCAGAATGCTCGAAGAAGTGCTGGAAAATGCCCGAAAAAGAGTGCAATTTATGGTTGTCATTATGGGTGGCCATTAAATCGATGTTGTTTTTAAAAATTAATCAATATAAATTGCCAATATTGAACTAATTCAAAAAATACCATTTCTGCAATATATTGTTGCTGCCAAAATTAATGATGGCGCTACACGGTGCGGTAAATAAATTCGAGACATTGAAGCGCTTACAGCAAATGATGGACAACTTTCGCTTGGCCATTTTTATAAATTTTAATATACCTTTATTAATTTTGACAGTTCTCAAATCAGGAGTGCATTGCGCCTTGATTCCCACTACAGAACACGTGAGGATAGGTTCATTTTCACAAACTCCCAAAAAAAAATGTTGGTCGTCTTAGGGCAAATTAATATCATACATTACTTTTCAAATCCACACTTATTTGCTCAGGAATCAGAGGTCCAGAATAATAGTTATTTGATCGTTGAGTTTTAAAAATGTCAGCCTAATTTTGATAAGCTTTTTTTTACATACAAGCCTTTTGGTAATAATTATGTGCCAGACAAATTTGTTAAGTTATCGACATTTATTATTTTGAAACTTATATTTTAAATGGATTTTCACAATAATTATCAGCGAGATACATTTTTTGTAAGTCTTTCAATGACTTTTACTTTGAGACTTATATTACAAAAGTTTTTGCATAATAATTATGGCAATAAATATATCAAAAACTCAACTGCCATTGCCGACTTGGAACTGAAAAATTATGCATAAATTTCGGCAATGTATGCATGCTCGTGGCTTATGTTTTCGCATGACTTTTTAAAATCATGTAATGTGGCTTACATTTCGTGTAGTGTAACTCTTTATGCGTATACGAAGGTCATTTGGGCTTGGCTGCTTGCCACAGAAAGGAAAGTTTTTCTCATACATAGGTACAACTCATTTTCGCTTGAGTGCAGCAGAATGTTTGTCGAGTGTGCCACCTAAAATGTACTTATCCCTACGTTTCTACATACCGATGCACATAAGTACATAGATATCTGTTTAATGGGAAGGCAGACAGGAAGCACTCTGCTAAATTAACTGCGACAAAATTTTAATTAACTCCATGAAAAATCGTTACATTTTTACACTTTAATTACCATTAGCGAATCATACACGCTATTCAATTGCGTGAACTACTAAAAAATGGACACTAAAGTGATGCATGAGCAATTCATCCTTGAACAGGAATAAAAGATATATACAGTGGCGAGCAAAACTGATCGAACTGTGACCTTTTTGCAATATTAGCAAAAAAAATTGGTTTTTTTTGTTAATTTTATGTAAAAATACAAAGTTCGTACTATACAAAAAATATGTAAATAATTTTTTTTTTCTTTTCTTTATTTACAATCTGTCTAAGGACAATAAGCAAATGATATATCTAAATATCACTTGAGTTGAAGCTCCCCAACGAGAACAACAACTATATACAATTATATACATATATACAATCTTAATCTAAACTAAAAATAACATTTATTTTATCTGAATGGCAGATCGAGAACATGTAAACGCTTTAAACGCGAGATCTCATCACTGTCATCCAGCAGTTCTATGGCAACTGGATTGCTGTGATTGCTTAGCCTTTCTAGGTACCTCATACTGAATCTTTTAATTTCCTCTTTGACCCTTGGTACGCTCAGATCGTTCATTATGGTTTTGTTAGTGACAAACTATGGTGCATTTAATATTTTTCTTAAAACAATACTTTGATATCTTTCTAGTATTTCAACGTTTGAGTTACTTGACGTGCCCCATAGTTGAATACCATATGTCCATATTGGTTTTATTACGACCTTGTATAGCAGTAGCTTATTTTTTGTTCGTAATTCGGATTTTGGTCCTAGTAGCCAATACATTTCTCTGAGCTTATAATTGAGCTGCTTTCTTTTTGCTTGTATGTATATGTGTTTTCCAGGTAAGTCTTCTATCCAAGTGTAAACCTAGATACTTTACGCTGTTTTGAGTGGGTATTTGTGAGCTATTAATGAAGATGCTTGGGCATTCGCCTTTTTTTAAAGTGAAGGTAATGTGAACTGATTTTGTTGTATTTACAACTATACTCCACCTTTTAAGCCAGTTGTCAATTTTATTAATTGCTTTTTGTACCATTTTTGAGGCATCAATTGCTATAGGACTGTATGCGAGTACAGCCGTGTCATCGGCATATGTAGCAGTTAATACGATATTTGTAACTGACATGTCACTAGTGTAGATTGTGTATAAAACTGGGCCCAATACACTTCCTTGTGGAATTCCTGCATCAATTTTATAGATGTTTGATTGTTCATCCCTGACTTTTACATAGAAGTGCCTTTCATGTATGTATGTAGGAACTTAGCAATAAATAGAAAGGAGCTGGTAAAAGTTTTTTTAACTTGTAGAGTAAGCCTATGTGCCACACACGGTCAAAGGCCTGTTGAACATCAAGGAACACAGCTGAGCAGTACTGCTTTGATTCAAGAGTGTTTCTTATGGTTTTTACAATTCGGTGGCACTGTTCTGGTGTTCCATGATTTTGGCGAAAGCCAAACTGATGTTCTGGGATGATGGTATGTTTCTCAAGCACTGGTAGCAGTCGTCCTAGAAGCATTTTTTCAAATACTTTGGAGAGTGTTACCAGCAGGCTAATTGGCCTATAAGATTTCATATCAAAATCAGGTTTGTTTGGCTTTGGTATCATTACTGTGACTTCGGCACATTTCCATTGAAGGGGGAAGTACTGCAAACGTAGTACTGGGTTGAAGACTAGTGTAATATATTTAAATGCCTTTTTTGTTAAAGATTTTAGTATTATTGAGCTAATTTTGTCACAGCCAGGTAATTTGGTATTATTTAGTTGCATAGTTTGGCCTACAATTTCGTTTGTAGTAAAGGCTTTTATGGGCAAATCCATTTGACAAGGACTCGTCATAAATTCGTTTGTTTTATTGATATCCTCATCCGAACAGAGCGCGAAAGGTTGGAAAATATTGGTTAAATGCTTTGGAAATTCTTCAGCTTTAGATAAGTCAGAACGACCCCAGTCACCATTTAGGTCTTTTATAGGCACATTTTTTATTATTGGACGCTTAATGGTTTTAGCGTATGTAAATAAATGTTTCAAACTTTTTACAGCATTTATGAAAACTTTGGAAATTTTTATTAAAATTGAAAAAAAAAATTAAAATAGTGTTTAGTAATTTTTCGAGTATGCAGCCTTATAGTTTAAAGTCAAAGCCCAAGTTTGAAGAGAGAAGAAAATACCGCTGAATTGTTAGAATTTTTTAGAATCTTCGCAAGAATTTTATAAAAATATCTGTTGATTTCTAATAATTTTATGTGCCGCCAGTATTCTGTACTTTCTGCCACATCAAACATATCCATACTTGGATAGGCGAATGTAATTACAACTCATTTGAAATATTTAAATATGACGGATTCACTCGGCAAGAAGGTTCATAGATAACTTTAAGAGTGTTACCACCGATTTGAAAAGTCGAGCTTAATTAAATTATAGACAAGTTATATAAAATAGTAATATAAGGGGGTCGAAGTATTCATTTCATTTATGTGGAAGTTTGTGTGTTTGTGAGTGAGTGAGTGAGAGTGTGAGGCCCAAACAGCTGAACGAAATTGTACAGAATTTATCACACAAATACCCGATATCCTGCATTATAACATAGGCAATATCACATGAAGAGTTGCGATCTGTTAAAAAAATTATAAATAAGTTGAATCACATATTGCATATTCCGGTATAACGACATGATAGACCTGGATAAGATTTGGCACATTTATAGTCCGATGGGTAGGTGATTATAAAATCGTAACATTTTTTGAAGGGAATTGCCGCCTGATTAAAAGGCTACATACAATTAAAACAATTGATGAAATAAAATATTGCAATATGGGTATCACGCAGAAGATACTTAATAAAACTTATTTTCCAAATTACTTTTTACAGTAGGTTGCAGAAGGTTGCCACTTTTTTATATGCAAAATGTGTTAAGTAAAAAAATAAACAGCATTTTACGATATGTGTGTCAAAATAAGAGAGTTAAAAATTAAATTAAAAAAAAAAACTGGAAGGGAGTTGCCACCTGCTAAAATTATTAATTTTAATTTGATAATAAGTTAAATCATATATTAAGATATGAGTCTCAAAATAAGAGTGTTAAAAATTAAATTAAAAAAAAAAACTTGAAGGGAGTTGCCACCTGCTAAAATTATTAATTTTAATTTGATAATAAGTTAAATCAAATATTAAGATATGAGTCTCAAAACAAGGGCTTTCAAGAGAGCTTAATTTTAATACTTTTGGATAGTGTTGCCACCTGCATAAAAGAGTTAGTAAGTAGGCTTATGAAATGTGGATCATGAAAATCAAACTTCTAAATGCCACCGTCCTCTGATTATATTGCGCATTTCTAATAGTAAATTGGTTTGCACTAAACTTGGATGGGACAAAAAAGTTTCAGCAACAAACCGTAATTGGCAATTAAAAAGCAGGGTATATTTTTTTTTTTAGATAATAAAGAATTGAAAATCAAAATTAAAAATAAATCGAAAAGTATTACCTTTGGAGAAATTATTTATTTCATTTTCTATTGCATTCGAAATCGTTAAACCGAAAACCACAAATTCCTATAATTCACAAAAATTTTCCACTTCACTACAAACGCTTGCAGATGGTCGCATTCTATTGAAGATGGCCGCATTCTAAAATAACTTTTATTTATAAAAAACAGAAAATGTATGCAATGCAACCATCTTCCTCCTAGAAGTTTCCCTTCTTCCGCGCGTAAGGATTCCACACACGCAATTTTTATTTTTTTTCTCTTACCTAGAGTATATAGTAATGCTTTCATTTTTAATTTTCAGTTACTTCTTATCTCTCGCATAATGTTAGTCACATTTTTAGTGTCAATTACTAACATAGTCAGAATATAATATTAACACTTTGGGATTAGCGAATGGGCAAAATAGAAATTTGTATGCACAGCTACTGCTTAGTTTATGATACGCGTGTTGTTGTGGCAATGAGTGACACAACTGGACATAGGCGAAATGACATCAGTAGGAGGTATACATACGTCTTTTTACTCCCATAAGGAAGTGCACAATACCATATGCATGTATGTATATGTGTGAGTATTTGCCTTGCAGAGGAGTATGAGTAATATGTAATCCGACGTGTCGTTCGAAACTGAACAGAACCTTAGCAAAATGTTCCTTATTTTGATGTAGTTTTTTTTAATCAAATTGCTATATTATTTTACGATTGAGTAAAGGTTTTTTTCAAAATGAAAAAAAAAATCCACTTAAAATGAAATCTGTTTGGTCCGAAAGTAGTAAATGTTTCTAGGGCGAAATTTCATTCCCATTTCTCTTTCGTTTGATAAATGTTTTTCTTCAATACATATGCCATTTTTGGCTGCGTATTTTCATCATATTTTGGAAATTTCGACTTAACCCTGCTGTTAGGTTAAAAAAAACTTACGAATCTTAGGTTAGAGGACCATTTGGTCCATACTGCAGTTTTCATACAAAATAACAATTTAATCTTAGTCTTTATATTTAGTTTGGTTCAATACTTGCTAAATATTATTATTTTATTATTTACTCAACTCTGGTAAAACCCAGCACCAGTGGCCTGTTCTAGTTCAGGAGCTCGAAAGCGAGGAATTTGTAGTTGCTGCAAGTCTAAGTCTGATGTAAAATGCTCCATTTGCAGTGCGTTTATTTGCAAAACTAACCGAAAAACATTTTTTTGCTCATCATGTAGTGCCAAAAAATATCGAAAAAACTAATAAATACTTATTTTTGGAAAATTAATGTAAAGAAAATCAAAGAAAATATACTATGGACCAAATGGTCCCTTAACCTAAGATTCGTAATTTTCAATTTATCTTAGTCCAGTTTTAAGTCAGAGAATTAAATTTTCGCACATAATATTGTTTTATAAAAAGACCACCTGAGCTGAAAAATTTAGACACTATATATCACCGTTCCAAAGTTACAAAGAAAACAAACAAAAAATTGGACCAAATGGTCTTAACCTAACAGCAGGGCTAAAGGGATTAGGAATTACCGATAGTAAAATAAAATAAAACCCAATAGTGTTGATGGCTTTCATTTGTATTTCATACACTGATTGCAAAAAAAACCAGGTACAGTAACGGTTATAATTTTATTAAATCATTTACTTTTTAATCGTTATTTGTAAAGTTTTATATTTTGTTCAGAAAATAAATCTTAGTTGGTTTGAAAAACGCGTAGAAAATAAGGTTAATTTTCTGAGAGATAAATAAAACTCAAGAAATAATGGCTATTTCATAAGCAAAAAATGAAGCATAAAAAATAACGATTAAACTTATTTTTTTAAATAAAACTATAAATAAAATTTAAAAAAATAAAACATCAGTGTCGTTGAGTCCTTACACAAGAAGCACTTCTCTTTCCGTATGATATTTTGAGTTCGAGTTTGGAAAATAATCGTTATTCGCGATCCCTGAAAAAACAAAAAAAAAAAGCAAAGGTAGGACACAAATAATAAGTATCACCATAGAGCTTGGTCTCTTGAATTTTATTTTTTATTTATTAGGAGTTATTCTCCGCGTTTTTTTTTTTATTTGACAAAATCAAGGATCCACCACCCTTATCCATTTTTAGTAAAATATATGCATCCATTTTAAAATAATAAAAGTTGTTTAAGTCGGCAAGAATATAAATAAAACCAAAATTTAAATGTTTCATATCTGGTTGGAAAAGAGGATTTCTTTAAACTGAGGTAATTTTCATTTTCTTGTGACAAGTTAAAAAAAACTGTGAATTTCCTGAACATTAATAAAAAAATCCTCCTGGCAATTTTATTTTCTTAAGAATAAATAAAATAATAGTGCAAGTTTCAGAAATGTGTTTTCCTCGAACTGGGTCAAATCGTTTACTCATTTCAATGAAATCTTTCTTTAGAATCAATGCATGAAACTTTTAATTGAATCGATAGTACGATCAATATAGTTTAATGTTTGGATATTATTCCATGCAAATGTTGGCTGATTCTGTGCCTCAAATGCTCATTCTAATTTTGACATACTATTTCCAATATTTCGCCTGGTATCTCCCGAATAAATGCTCCAGTGTTGACTTTCAGTGCGTCAATCGAAGCAGGCTTGTCGCTGTAGACAGACATGAGCCTGAACATACCCACACCCCGCTAAAAATAATATAGAGGCGTTCAATCGCACAAATCTACGTGACCAATTGAGGGACCCCAAACGTGAAATAAACCACTTACGGAACTCATCTCTCAATAGGTCCATTGTTTCGCATGCTGTGTGGCATGTGGCACCGTCTCGTTGAAACCACATGCCATTCAAGTCAAGCTCATCAATTTTGGGCAAAAAAAGTTTGTTATCATCGCTCGGTAGCGCTCGTCATTCGCAGTAACGTTGCGATTCGAAGCATCTTTGAAGAAATGCGACCTAAGAATGCCACCAGAACATAATCCACACCAAACAGCCACTTTTGCTGCATGCATTGGAAATTTTGTTTGTTCACGTATCCATTCAACCAGAAATGAGCTTCGTCGCTGAACACAATTTTTCGATAAAAAAAAAGTGGATCTTCGGCCAACTTTTCAAGAGCCCATTCACCAAAAATTTGGCGTTGTAGTCGGTCGTTCGTCTTCAATTCTTGCACCAGCTGTAGTTAGAAAGGCTTCACACCTAAATCCTTTCGCAAAATTTTCCACGTAGTGGAGTAACAGATACCCAATTGCTGCGAACGATGCCAAATCGATAATTCACGGTCATCACTAACACTGGCAGCGATACTTTCCTCAGTTCGCACACTACGTAAGCGAATTGGTGGTTTAATGTCCAAGAATGTAAATTTGGTGCAAAATTTATTCACATTAGGTCGAATTAACGCCTCAGTAGGTCGATTAAACTTACCAGCAAATGAGAGATTTTAAAACGATTAATTGTTAAATTAAAAACCAAACTGAATATGTTTGACAGTGACAAAAGGCATCAAGCGAGCGGGAGCTGTCAAAACCAGTGTTGCCAAAAAGAAAATAGGGGAAAAATCACCCTTTAGATTATACAAAATTAGAATTCATACACCCTTTTTATACCAATTAGCTATACATGTACTTCAAATATTTATAAATTTATTCAAAGTCGTTTGACATGGTGGCGTGTTCAGTTTTGCCCCTAGAAATGCCGTGCTGGTAAGATAATTCGAAATTTCACTTTGCTTGGAAGTGCTACTGCCATTGTAACGGTATTTACTTTCTTCCTGTTAAATATAAGTAAGTCTAAGAAGCTTAATCGTTGGCCTATAAGGAAATCGACTATGTATGAGAAAAAGTACCATAGGGTGGAACTATTTACAAATCAAAAAAATGTTATCAAGATACCGATAAGAACCTTAATTCATCAAAAAAAAAATGTTCGAAAGACAATAATACAATTTTATGTATTATACTATGTAATTATATGTACATATTTTCAATAACCTCCACAAAGCTTGCCATTCCAAAACGGCATGGTTGCACATTCCGATGAACGCAAATACGGAAATGAAAACAGCAACAACAAATCGGAAATTGTCAGTTAATTCAAGACATAGCGGTTCATGTTAAATGAAGTGACAACCAATTTGGCCACAAACACTCACCTGTTGAGGAATTTGGCGTAACGAAATGTTCTGACGATGACATTTTGATGGTAGCGATGGTAGCTGTCTAACTGTAGTGGTTTTAGTGGTGTTGTAGTAACTGTAAAGAAGTGACAGTATCAAGCAATGCCGTTGCTGGAGGGCTCTACTGACTATTCCTATGAAAGCGATATGCCGAGGTGTTACAACGAGTTGCTTGGCGGTTTTTGTATCGTTTGTGTTTCGGCTTTGAATTTTTTCACTTAGCAGCGCTAGACTATTATTGCTAGACTATTTGCTGTAACAGATGTTTTTTTTTTTTGTTTGTTTTTGTTTTGTATTCATAGTTTTTAAATCATAATTTGCATGTTGCATTTACATGGCGTAGTGCCCTTTTAATTTCATGTTATCATTGTAACTTCGAGTTTCAGCATTTTTGGGTAAGTAATATTTTTTTTTTGTTGCCAATATCACTTACGTTTGCGTTTTCTAGCATCTACAGTAGCTCTCTACTTATTAAAGTAGCTAAAGCTAAATTGTCGTACTACTTGTTGCCATATTGTATGCCATCATTAACAATTTT
The DNA here is from genome assembly GCA_951828415.1 of Anomoia purmunda. Taxonomy (NCBI): domain Eukaryota; kingdom Metazoa; phylum Arthropoda; class Insecta; order Diptera; family Tephritidae; genus Anomoia; species Anomoia purmunda. The sequence goes on along the minus strand of OX639997.1, from coordinate 47,087,639 downwards.
GTAAGCCCTTTCAATTCGCAATACACATTTTTCACTTAACCTCAACCACACTCTTCGTGGTCTCCTTTTGCTACACAATACACCGGCACAGCTACTAGTTACTGTTATCACAATTATTATGCTTTTTTGTTTTGATTTTCAGTTTGATGTGTTGTCAACACGCGATAATTGCCACTCATAACGGTATTTCACTTTATGTTCCAGCGGCGTTGTTATTTTTTTCTATTTGCATGCCATTTTTTATCTTTTCCTACTAGCGTGTTCTGAAGTTAAACAATAATTGCATTGCCACCCTCTTCTAGGTATGCACATATTTGCTTTTGATACCATTTATTTAAGTGAGTACGTTTCACTTTTTTCCACCTTTGACTATGCGTTGGTTACATTTTATTACGTACTTAGTATGAGTAAAGCTTTGTGTTGCTGGGCTGGTCGTCCATTCTGCTTTGACTGCTTCGCTTTTGGACTGCTGCAGTGGGGGCGTGTTTTTATCATTACTTTTTTTGAACATAGAAAATATTTTTGTAGACCAGTAGCAAGGTGCTTTAGTTTCCATTTTATTACTGTAAAGAAATGTAAAAGAAAATAACTTCATTGAGCTGTGGGTTTTTCTTTTTCGATATCAAAGTGCACACATAGTTGTATTAAGATATTATAGTTAGCCATTCAATTCAACCAAATATTTTTAAAGGGTTTGATCACCTGATTATTCAAAAAAGGAAATGCCCAGATGATTCAAGCTTGATAAGGTAAATCCCTCTCCTAACTATAAGTAAGCCAAGAAAAGCACGACACGTTCCTTCAACTAAAAAGGCCCACTCTATGCTCAGGATGTGGATCGGTTAACCTAGGTTGATCGGAGTAGGCAGAATGGCGATATATTTGCCGGTGAGTGTAAATGAGTTGGGTCAGCTAACTCTTCGGTATTTATGAAGGTTATGAAAGGTAACCCGCGACTGTGTGAGTATTCAGGGTGGCTCTACGGTTTCCTCAAATGGGTTGCCGTGTGAACGAGCGGTCCTCAAGGCTGTACAAGTAGGCAGTTAGTCTGGCGGGAGGTATGGAAGGGAACCAAGCTGGAAGCCGTGGATAAGAAGGACTTACCCTTCCGTACTTTGGCTCAAGTCTGGCTTCCTTCGGAACCTGCTCTGCCGAAAGAGACGGTGGAAAAAATCCGCTATTGAGACCCCAACCATCCAACGGATAATTGGAAGCCAATCTGGAGTGAGACGTTCAAAAGACATCATTGGAGGAACGCGGAGTCTCTTGGTCCAATCGCTGAGGTAAGTTTTTTTTTATTATCTACTAAGCGAAGCTCTATTTATCTGCGACAAAGGGAATGACTCAACATTTATGATAGCCTTCAGAAAGGAGGTCGTAGATCTTATCCTGCCTTCACCGGAACCGGTACTGCAGATCTCGCACTGAAGGGTTCTTATCGAGCACTCTTTTCGGATCGTCGATAAAAAACTTTTAGGGGTAAAGGAAAGCCTTACTGGTAAAATGGAGATGCAGAACTTTCTGAGCTTAGAGCTTCTTCCCAACAGGACCAGGAGGAGTGGACTACTCTCAAACTGTGCTCTTTTTAAATATTTCTCTATTTCTAACTTTATTTAAAGCTGAGGTCAGAAATGCCTAGCGGGATAGATGGAGGAACTTCTGCGAATAGGTAGAAGGATGCTTTCATACCTCCGAATTCAGGCGAATTCTTTCCAGGAATCCGGTCCCCCTGGGGTACGTGTCATATCCTCGATTCTCTATGAAGTAGGACTCCGACTGAGTGATTATCGCTTTAGCAGTATGCCTATTGCAATGGAAGATCGGTACAATCTGTCATATTGACAAATTTCGGTTATGCTTTTTATTTTTGTTTATTTTGCTTTTATCAAAGCCTAGCGTATCATATAACAAACACCGCATAAAACCATAATTAAACCTTTTCAAAACAAATAGGAAAATCGTAAAAAATTTTAACAGTTTTAAATCTTATAACAACTTTAAAATAGGTAAACATTTTCGTTGACTTTTTTTTATAATTTTTTTTTAATGCTGGTGTCACTAAATTTCTTCCATACAAAGTAGGTTCGGCAATTTTGTTTTTGTATGGAATATGGTGGAAACCCATTTAAAAAGTTAGATTCACATCACCGATCCCACATTATTTTCAGAATTTCTGAAAGCAAAAATTTTACTTAAGTAATGCAAGACCAATGAATTCGTAGTGAAATAAATAACTTTAATACTACAATAGAATTGCAAAAAAAAACGCTTAAATTACTTAACATAAAAAATTAGGAGCATCACTGCATCGACTGCGAGATGCACTGATTGACTTAAATTGGTATATTTCGTTCACAGTATTATTAGAAACAAAGAAACAGCAACATTTCTGCAAAATGGTTTCTAACCCTCGGATGGATGTATGTTTATATTTTTATAAATCAACAAGACCTGCCACATGTGCTATATGGCATTCGCAGTTACTCCGATTATTTGCAAATTTTGTTACGTGGTGTTATTCGATAGAAAAGTCTTACACAGCGTTGTAATTAGTCTTATAATGTCTATGAATATTTTAGTTAGCAGAGGCAAAATCAAATCCTAACTACTAATTTTCTGCATAACACTACACCGGCGCCACCTAGCGGGGGTTTTTCGTAGACTTGTTTCCCATCATGGAAAAGGCACCACCTAGCGAGTTTTCCAAAACCCTATAATAGGGCGGCCGCCGAGCCTGAAGTTCGGCTAAACATCGAGCTATATTTTGTAAGCGCTATAGTATTATTTTTACTATTATTAATAGGACTGCATATGCAAGAAAAAAATAAAATTATTATATTATCAGTTTAAATTGTGGCTAAAATTTTTCCGTATTTAATTATGATACCAGCCACGGTAGACGAGCTGTTTATTTCCTTCATTTAAAAATAACTGAAACCGACTTTCGTACCTTCTACAGGAGACAGTTGGAATCTTTAAAGTAGTTGTGAAGTATGGAAACATTGTGTTGATAGTATTATTTAAACTACGGCGCAAATTCGCAAAGTTCGGTTCAATAATTATTCAAAATTACTATATTTGAAAGTAAAGGTTTCAGAGTTTTTTTTTTTAACTGTGAGATAGTTTACTTATGTGGGAATATATTTAGTTATATTAGATTAAGTAAAAGGAAATCCATTATTTTCCCAACACATGGCTTTGGCAATATGTATCTCGCATTGTATAAGGATTACGCGTTAGAAGATAAGTACTGTTCAATTTCCCAAGAGCAAAATATTGCACAAAGAACCGTTTGGAAAAGAAGCTCGATGCAAAGGTGTTACATAAGTTAACACAGAAAACCTCATAAACTGAGTTTCCATATGCAAATCGCTGCAGAATCGTAACAAAATCGACCGATTTCTGAAGCTTATGGTTACTTACTTACTTATTTGGCGCTATAACCGCTTTTGGCGGAACTTCTCCTACAATTTGTGGTGTGCGTTTTGATGTTGTAACACAAATTGAGGGACCTACGTTTTATGCCGACTCCAAATGTGTTTTGAGAGATTTTTTCTCATGGCAGAAATACACTCGGAGGTTTGCCATGGCCTGCCGAGGGACGACCGCTATTAGAGAAAACTTACTACAATTTTTGATGTTACTTGCCTAGGCCAGGATTCGAACGCGGGACTCAAAGAATGAAGCGCGCACACTCTACACACTCACACACACGGTCGTGATCGAATCGCGGTGAGGCGGTGGCCGAGCTAGTATTGATGTTCAGGAAGGTTGTGTTATGTATATGGTGGAGTGGGTAGGGCATCATCTACTACAGTCACTTAATTCGGACCTGTACTGGCAACAATTGGACCGCCGTTTGAAGGAACCAATCTCCCTGAAGCGGCCTGCTTAGGCCAATAGGAGAGGAATTGTGTTATATGTGACTCGCCAGAAGTTCCAGTTCCGGGAGCTTGGTTGGGAGATTCTTATGCAACCACTTCTTGTGCATCCGGACCTAGCACCAAGTGAATACTATCTGTTCCTGTCCATGTCGAATGGTTTTGCTGATCAAAAGTTTGCCTTAAGAGAAGTTTGTGAAAATAGGCAGTCCCAGGTGTTTACCAATCGTAACGAGGGTGATCTTATAAAATCACCTTCAAAACGGCAACAAGTTACCGATCAAAACGGCGCATATTTCGCCTGAATCTGGAATTCTAACTATGTTAAATAAAACCAGTAATTTAAATTTACATTAGCGTTTTACTTTATCAAGTCTTATTATATATTTTTTCTCTTTTATTAACAAAATATAGCATTGAATTTTCAGTATATCGTTCTATCCATATTTATTATTTTAAGTGCATAAAATTGCATGCCCTAATTATATAAAACGCGTATGCGCTGAACTGCGCTCCAATGTTGACTGTTACGTATATGGTCATTATCTGCACAACGTTAGAAATGCTTTCGGCGGAAATATAAGGATTGTAAGCAGATTTTGGCATTAGCTGCTGGAAACGACGAAACCCTATTTACATTCAATCAAATCATAGAGAGACAATTTCCAATTAAACTTTGTGTCCAGCAGCTTCCGAGTACCAATACGCATTCGAAGTTGACTTGCTGGTTTCTGTAAGGTCAGAAAACGCAAGTGAATACAAACGAACTTTACATGCAAATTCAGTCCATTCTCTAGCTGAAAATGTGCGTATGATGCTCTGTGGAAGCGATTACCGCACTCGACATGGCGTATGAGTTATGTGGAGTGTAATAGAAACCACAGCAAAGGATGCAATTCAACTACAGTAATTGAAATGTAACTCATAGTGATTTCAATGTAAATAGCAAAACGTAAAGAAAACATTCGAATGCAGATACTCTTACGAGAATGTCGAATTGAATGCAAATTATTTACAAGACCATTGGGAAAGCGAAAAGTGATGTTGCGTGATTCCTGCTTTTTTACCACTAACTACACGTACAAATTTAGTTAGATGTTACGTGCCACGACGTGCGACTAACAGCAAAGTGGGAAAACATGTAACAAGTTTGGTATTGAAGAAAAATCAATAATTTGCAACCGATTTCACTTTCTTCCCTAAATGCGCTTTCAGTCAACACTTTGCATTTAATATGTATGAACTGCCTTAAATAGTGGGGAGAATGGGTGACTTTTTTAGCAGCTCCACATTGTGCGTGATTTTCTTCTACATTGCTTGCGTTTTAAATTCAAACTTTCATATTCCAGTGGTTAAGTAGCACAATATTTAAATAAATAATTTCGGTTCAACGCTTTTGATACGCATTTTTGCTTTCACGCTTATCCACTGTGATATGCATGAGCACATTTTTTTGTGCTTATTAAAAAAGAAACAAGCTAAGTAGAGCAAGAAAAAAAAATTAAGCAGTAAAATAAAATACAAAGTATGGTGTGAAAAATTAAATTCTTGGAAACAAGTCATTTTTTTAATGTGCATGTCATGTGCCATTGTTGCGATTTTAAGTAATTACAGTGAAAACTTCACTTTTATTATATGGTCGCCCCTTGATAATATATCAAAAAGCTTATCAAACTCTATTTATATAAATAAAGCAGAATTTGGTATTTAATAAAATTGATTTTGTAAATTCCATTTTTTTTTATTTCTTTTTATTTTCTGAAATGTTAAATATCCTATCTGATAAAAAAGCAAGCTCCATTCGAAGTAAGATTTTAAGGCTTAAATCCTATGGGCCATGTATGAATTTTATTGGCCAAATATGGAATTTTAGTCGACTTCCTTCGAGACTCGTATAAACGAAACTTTACGTAATCGCCAATTGAAATTGCATATAACTCGTTCCCTTAGTTGTAATATTTATTTGAATATCAAATAAAATTCTTTTTACTTAAAATTTATATTGATATTTATGCAGTTGTGAATTTAAAATAAAGGGAGGGAAAATTAATACATAAAATATATATATATATATATACATATATAAAACTTTTGCCGATTTATTTTAATAATTTTTCCCCTTTTTAGATATCATTTAAACTGAGGCGATTTCATATGATTCGCGTAAGAGTGTGTGCAAACTATTTGCGCTTTGACGGCTCTTTCTTTTGAACTGAACCAGGATGCAATTTGGCAATCGGAGATTACCTGCGAAAAGGTAATATTGCTAAAAAAAAACCCCAAACAATGGCAATGCGAATATCATTAGGTAAGCTCAGAACTCTCTGCTTAACATATTTCTGACTTTTTAAATACGGCCAAAGAGCAAGTTTTTAAAAAGCCTTTCCAGAAAGCAAATTCAGGGGAAACAAATGTTGGGTTGAGTGAGAAAAGTTTTTTATGCAAAATTAAATACATATATTTGTACAAAGGACATCTCTTTTCTTATCAATGTCTAATTTATTACATTGCTTTTTTTATTTACTGTGTAAACTAATTAAAAGTTGGCATAAATAAAACTGCTGCGTTTTCCTCTAATGACTTTATACTAATACTTTGTCTAAAAATAATTTCTCTCCAAAAAAAATTTCAAACTCTAGAAGCCGCCTATATCACGTACGTACTTCATAAGTGCGTTAAGTCCAAATATCTTATATTTCAAACAACGCTGAAAACGTATCCCAGAATAATGTCAGTTATATTCCAAAGATAGAGAAATCAATTTTTTTCTTAGCAACTAAAAGCAAACTTTGGAGATTAGCTCTTATTGACAATAAAAAATATATTTCTCCTACTCAACGTTAATCAGAAAATATATCAAATAATTTTTTTAATAATAATAATAATAATAATATGAATAGTAATTTGGCGCTTATATCATATAGCTCGACCTTTGGCCGAACTGCTTCTACAATTTGTATAGTGTGGCTTTATATTTTACCACAAATTAAGGGGCGTCCAGTTTTACCACGACTCCGAATTTCAGTTACTTTTTATTACACGTAGTGAAAGTTAAGCATCCTTTAAAACATTTTCTGTTTTCGCTAGATTGTAGCTTTCAAATATTGAAATTTTTATTAAAACATGTACTTCTTGCGAGTTACATGGCCACATACCTAGATACTACTTATAATTAGTTTTGAAGGTGGCGATTAAAATGCATGAACATAGTCGGAACCTTCCAAAGTGATACTTTTTTTTTTTTAGTTTACCTTAAATTTATTCAGCCATTAATTTAACTACTTTAAGGTTTTGGCAGCCATACAAATTTGTAGAAGGAGACCGCATATGAAAGTTTAAAAACGAAATAACAATATATGTTCAATAAACTACGAACGATAATCCCAACGACAAAACTCTGTTTTTAGATAGCTTATAATAATTTAGAACTGATGGAATATTTCTCAAAGTATTATTGTACTTATGAAGGTTACCATAATTACAATATTTGGATTACTGGTTTGTAAACAATGTTCCGTGGGTAATTAAAAATTGTAGGCGAAAGGTTTTAAGGTTATAAAAGTAACGTGTTTTTAAGTGTAACCGTATCTCTACAGAAAAAATGTAAAATAATTCCTCTTTTTAAGCAAAATCAGTATAAAAATGAAACAGCTCGAATTGATATTATTAACAAAGTTTAAGCTATCCCCACTGTATATTTTCAAAATGGGCAGTTTGTGGTTGTTTTTAATTTGATATCGTTGGTGCAAAATAAAATGATAACAATAGTTCAAATTTCATCCAATTACTAAAAATAGGCGAATACTTAACATACTAGCATATGTATATATTTCATTTAATTCAACAATAGCAACATATTAGTATGGAAACTTTTTTTTTGTCGTTGGGTGTATATATTTTCGAATTTCAATTTGATTATTAAAACGAAAATATGGCGTTCGCAATTAAGTTAAATTTTTGAATGAATTTCGTGTTTTCAAGCCCCGATTGACACTTTGATAAACATCTAATTCTCTCGTTTTCCCATATTTATGTGTTCTTGTAACACATAGTCTTATTTACATTATTCACAGTTTCTGTATTCGGTCTTATAAATTGTAAATTTATAATAATTTGATTGTTAAATTACAATAGTAAAATACCAGCAATTTGAAATACATAAAATTGCAAAATAGTCCAGAGCAAAAACCTAGTGTAGGAGGAGTTGCAAATCTGTATTTTCTTGGTAGCTGTGAAATTCAGGCAACGTGCAGGAGTTGAACAAAATAAATTTCTAAAAATTTTGAATTTCTATTTAGAAATTTCTTCATTATTATTGATTTAAAAGTTATTGTACCTTGTCGCAACCGAAATCACTCAGGATTTTCTGAATATTTTATGAAAGTATACATCGAAGTATTTTCAAAAGTTATCTGGAATTTTTTCATGGCCCACTATAGTTTTCATATCCCGAATAAAATGGCGAAATGAAAAGTTAAGACATATCAATAAAGTTCGCCGTTAAATATTTTCATGGAATAGCTCTCACCTAAAAGTGTCGTTTTGATCCATATCTAAAAAAAATAGCTGAAAAGTAAATTTAGAAAATCGTTACAAGCTGTAACCCCTCTCTAGCCTTGATCCTGGTAAAATTTATAAGAAAGTCTTACTGTGCATATTTCATTGCACAGATACTGTATGCCAATGCTCGTGTATTCGAAAAATAATATTTGCTTAATTGAAAGGAAAGCCTTGTAGCGAAACCTTTTTGCTGCAGGTTTGTTGGTGTCAATAAGGCCGGCAACTTAAAAAAAAACAAACAGGATTGTCCCAACACTTTAAAGCTTTTAATGCACATTACCTGTCCTCTCCGAGAAAACGACGTGACAGTAATACACAAACATTTAACATACTCGTACGGGCATTAATTTACATAAATTAATCACACTTTTTACCACTGCCTTTAGTTACTACAAAGGAGAGTGTAGCATAAAAAAATTTGTATTTGTTTTGTAGCTTTTTTTTAACAACAAAACAATTGCACGTTTACACGTCACAGATGTTCAGAGCGAGAACAAAAAATAATGGCTTTATACATTCATATCAGAGAAGAGAATCATTATAAGGATAACGCGCGAATTAAGGCTTTAATACATTTTACATACATAATTAAGTAATTATTTGGTTCTTTGGCACGTGCTGGTAAAAAATTCAAATTATGGCGAATACTTTCTTGCAACAGCTTACTTTGAAACGGTATACAAAGGTTTTTACTATACGGGAAGCAACTTTTAATTTTTCCATATCAGAGTGAGAGAGAGATACAAAAATCTCAGATTCAATATAAATTTAATACATAGGTATATAGATAGATAGATAGGTATATACTAGGGCACAATAGAAACGAAGAGCCACTGCAACTTGTAGCTTCTTTTGTATTCCTACAGCATGCGAATTCCCAGCACTCTGGATGAGGCCGGCCATGCACAAAAGGTATGCTCCGATGTCTCATGATCCTCAAGGCATTACCGGCGTTCAGCAGACAGACACAGCCGATGCATGTGAAAACGCCAGAGAACCAAATTTGACAAATGATGACGGAAAACGATTTCAATAGACACAAGATTTATATCCTGTCGGTTTAGTTCAGATATCAACGAAAAAGTTAAAAGAATATTTCTAAAGTGAAATAACTAAAGTGAGTGAAATGTCATACGGATTTTGGTGTGTTTATTTAATATTTTTATATTTTATTCTCATAATATTAAAAGCAATTTTTATGCTGATTCTGAATGGCAAATGATTTTTGTGAAAAGCCTAATCTCGGAGTGATAAATGTATGAAAAATGTAGCATATGTTTTTTTATTTTAAATAAACTGTGCTTATTAAAATATCGAACTTTTCGGAGTTTTTTTTTTTAAATAGGCTTGGTTTTTTCCGATTTCTATAATTTACTACAATTACATAATGTCTAATTTTTTTTATATATTTTCTGTGGAATTTAAATGCAAAGTGTGCATCAAATTTGGTAGAGTAAAGAGGGATGTGCCACTCACATTTGGGAAAATGGATTTCACTTCATGTGCTCCTTTCTCCCAACTAATTTCGTTTATCAAATATTTATTTATTTATTTATTTAGTGTAATTATATTATAAATAAATTATAGCATAACTAAGGTTATCATAAGCATTGGGACTATGGCCTTATTGCTTATTTACAGTTTGTTGCATTAGTTTTATTTTGTTTTATTTTACAATATATGCTTATGTGTACGAGTAGTGTGTACTTGTGTATCTGTGTGTGTTTAAAAATTAAGATCATATAGATTACAAGCCTTCAGAAAATTTAAGATTTTTTGGATGCTATCTTTGTTAGTATCATTTAATAAGTCTATTGCCGATTTGTTGGAGAAGTAGAACTACCTATGTTGTCGAAAGGTCGGACATGTATTGAAAATATGGTCGATGTCAATTGACTGCGTCTTACAGAATTTGCACTTTCTGCCAGCGTTTTTATTTAAGAGGTGTTCGTGAGTAATTCTGGTATGTCCTATACGGATTTTTGTTAGCACTATTTGAGATTTTCTTGGAAGGTCGGTATTTTGTATGTGTTTAACAATATTGCTGATATTTGACCTAGTTTTAGTTATTTTCGAATACCAATTAGTCACTCATTGCCTGGAATCTGTACGTGTCCAGGTACCCAGATTAATTTCAGTCTAGGATGTGTTTGTGTGAGTACGTTTCTAATGGTCTTAGCATAGTGTTCATTGTTGTTTAGGTTTCTAATTGATTCAATAGATGCTAATGAAACAGTGCAAATCACATATTTTCTTTTTAGTTTGTATGTATGTATATGTAATTGCTTCAAATACGGCACTGAGTTTTGCGGTATAGTTAGAACTATAAGGTGGTGATAGTGCGGATTTAATGACTTGTTTGTCCTTAGTTACACAAAAGCTGACGTTGCTATCTTTTTTTGAGGCATCGGTGAATGAGAATGTGTAGTTTTTGAAATGTTGTTTTAGTTCATAAAATTTTTGTATGTATATCGTATTTGTAGGGTAGTTGATTTTTTATGCTGTTGTAGTGATGTGTTAATTAAGTTTGGGTTAAAAGTCCGTACTGGATTTTGTTTGTTCTTTGGTTTAGGAGTGATAATTGGGATATTTGATTGGAGGCAGATCGATATAACTTTGTCCAGAATTGATGGAATGTTTCTTTTTGTTTTTTTTTTATATTTTGCTATAGTTCTTGATAGAGGAGAGTTTTCGTTAAAAACAATTGTTGTGGCTAGCTTTGCGGTGGCGAGTTCCATACTATTTTGTAAAGACATAGTTTTAGCTTCTAAGAGCATTGAGTTTATGGAATATGATCAAAAACTACCATCTATAGTTACTAAAATATCGCACTCCATTGCAAATAAAATAAGACTTATAAATTAATATGTATTTCCAAATTAAATTTTAGAAATTCGAAAAGAAAAGTGTCTACCAAAGTTTCGAAAATATGTATACATATTTTTCCTAAAGCGAGCGGTGCCATACCCATTTCGCAATACTTTTTGAACTCAATTATTCCTTTTCACAGCTCAATCCTGTGTATCAAATTTGAGCACATCACCTTTTAAACCTTTTAAATTTTCTGAATACATAATCGAATTTTTTTTCGCAAAATACGCAGGTGGTTATTATTCGATTTCGGTTAGTTTCAATACCAACCTACCTTGACCAAGGGGTAAAACCAATTTCCGTTGAAATATCTCAATATTTACTTGCATTAATTGTGGTATATACCGGCGGATAGACAGTCATAGTTTAATCGGTTTTTCTTTTCACTAGGAACATTTGGGTATATACAGCTCCGATCAACTAATTAGAAACGATGTCCTGATAATCACGACGAAACTATGAGAAGCATAATAGTCAAATTCCCCAACGGCGGAAAATCGTATGGCGAAATCGCGAAAACTCTAAACATTTCAAACAGAATGATTTTCAACGCTGTACACAATTTTAGGAGAAATGCAACCGTCAAAAAAGTTACACGAAAGCAAAGACCCGAATAACGTCGACTAGGGAAGACAAACTCATAGTGCGTGAATCTAAAAAAATTCCCACAGAAAAAAACGCAAATGAATACGCTTCTCCATCGCTAGAAACATCGCTAGAAACGTTTGAGAAAAAAGGTTTATTTGAAATGATTTCTCGGAGGAAACCCTTGCTATAAGTACGAAATCGCAAGAATAAATTGGAGCTCGCTACGAAGCATCGCGATTGGACTATTAGAGAATGGCAAAAAGGAGTTTTTTTCCGATGAAACAAAAATAAATCGACTTTCTTCTGATGGAAAATCTTACGTTCGGCGCCCCCCATTGAAAGCGTATGACCCGAAATATACGCCATGGTGTGTGGTGCCTATTACAAAAATTGAGGGCCGTTTGGATTAGAATCAATATATTTCAATATTGGATGATATTTAGTGTTTCCTTTTTGTGATGAAAGCATGCCCGTTATATTGATTTTTCAACAGAACAACGATCCGAAGCATACGGCACGAGCAACAAAACAGTGGATGGAACAAAATATGATAAAATTGTTAGACTGGCCTTCATGTAGCCCTGATCGAAATCCCATTGAGAATGTCTGGGAGCACTTAACGAAAAAAGTTCGATTACACAAAATAGGAAATTTCGTCTATCCAATGGCAATGGACCTTTGCGGAGTGTGAAGCCATTTCAACCTCTGTGTGCGAGAACTTAATCGAGTCAATGCCGGTAGGTTCGAAATAGTGGTTCGAAATAAGGGGTTAGCCACAAAACATTAATTTCACTAAATAAAAACGAAGCGTTGTTAGCTATATTACCGACAGGTTAGAGCTTCTTTTATATAATTATTACATATTTTAAGTATCTTTAAATATCAAGTTGTATCGTAGAAATATTACTCTCAGCGAATTATTTACTGTGTAATAATTAATAGCCTTGAGGGATGTTTGGAGTTTTTAATAAAACAAATTTCGATATCGGTGCATTGTTAATTAATTGACCGGAGCTGTACATATATGTCTATAGCTATATCTGTTGCAGTAGGTTGCTACAAATGGCCGAAAGGGGAAAGAAGTTATAACACTTTATTCAGAGGACTAAAACTAAACTCTAAAGAATTAGAAAAATTTCACCTTGTCACACGCAGGTAACTCCTTAGGCTGTTTTCGTATAACGTCAACTAGTTATTGAGAAATTTATGAACATTTGGCTAATTGAGCTGAGGGTCCGAGAAGTTTAATTGTTAGTCCACAAATGTATACTCTTGGTAACTCAAACCGTAATCTTTTAAACTTAATATCCAAAGAAAATCAAATCAAAATACGCTCAAGAATTGAAAAAAAATCTTTTCTATTAAAATTTATTAAAACAATTTGTGCATCTCAAGAAATAAATGCTCATATATTTATTAATCCAAAAAAATTTACAACAACGACAAAGTACTTTTTCAAGCAACAGAAAAATTTGTCTGGTAATTTATGCTGAGAGCGGGATACTTAGCTTCAAAATAAACAAGTAATTAATGCCCAAGTAATATGAAAAATTACATGTACTTTTACTTGTACTAAGTTTATGTAGAAACTGCTGCAAATATTTGTGTGTATGTACGCATGAGATATCAGAGTACAAAGAATGAATTGGGAGTTTCTTTTTTGTGTGTCGAAAGTTAGCAAATTAACAGACATGTACACGTTTATATACATACATACATATGTAAACATGTATTTAGATTGAATACCACTGAGCTTGCCATATACATATGTATGTATGTACCTATGTACCTGAGGTCCCAATATGGCATGCTTTGCAACTTGGACACAAAGCAATTAGTCAATAACATGTCTCGGCTATGAAGTTTGTCACTATTTGACACTTTGACATCAGTTTTGCTATTTTATTTTACTATACGACAACTTCTTAAGGATAATTTGCAGCATGAGCTGATGGAGAATTTGCCGTGAATGAGTAGAAAGTTTTTCAATGATACTTGTTGTGAACATATGGATGAAAATTTTTGGACAATCTAAAATTTTCCAACAACCCGTAAATTTATTGAATGCATGATAAGGTAAACATACATATTTACCATTTTTGAAAACTTTTAATTGCAGACGCACAATATATGAGCCGTTTTTTTTTTTTTTTTGTTATGCATCCACTTTTGACAAATTTGGAAATAAGGTTAATTTTCTACAAGATATCCAAACTATGTCTTCCAGTGATGAATCTTTTTGCTGTTAAGAGTAAAATGCGCTATATACGAACAGACTTAATTTTTATTTGTAATCACAGATACTTATTTAGATTTCATCATAGTATACGACGACGGCAATCGTAGTAGAGTCTGCGCGCTGCATTCAGTGTGCGAATTCCGGCCGGCCGTTCGGAGTCGTCGAAAAACTTATCAATTTGTGTTACAATATCAAAACGCGCCATGGTGTTGGCAGTTTCAAAGTCTCTCAGAGAGGGGTATCTTTTTATGAAATCGGCAAAGTAGTTTTAATTCAGGTTCGCGCACTTAGATGCACGCGTGTTTTTTTTTAATCTAATTTATCTTATGCAAAAATAATGATTAATTAATGCTCATATGTAGATATACATATATATAAAATTTATAGGTACATACGGTAAACAATTTATTTATATGCTCACATTAAAATAAATTGCACTCAAATGTTCTTATGAAAACAAAACAAAAACAAAGATATGCATCATATAAATTAGACTAGCATATATGTATATGAATGAATGCAGAAATATGAATAAGAGAGTAGAGAGTAGAGTGTAGAGAGATAATGATATTTTCGCAAATAAAATAAATGAGCTGGCTATTTGTATGCTATGCTGGCGTGCCAAATTTGTCAGTTGGGATGGGGGCATTGGGGTAAACCACTGCAGCAAAGTGATATTTCACTAGGGAATGATTGAATTATTTAGCGGCGAAAATTTAGCTGTACATAACAAATACTTTAGCTAATATGGGGGAGGCAAATTAGGTTAGGAATGAGATATGAGCTAGGAGGATATAGGTCGAAATAACTCTACTTACAATATATATTAAGAGAACTTCTAATATTTCCAATGACTAGCTCGCAAAGATAAATTTATTTGAATAAATTCCACATATATATATAATCGTTATGTTTCAATAGTTAAATGAGATAATTCACTCAAAGTTATTGGATTAGAGCAAGAAATACATGGGTTAAACTTTTGTTGGAAAATGGACGTGAAACCGCCCACTTTAGAGCAACTAGCTATATCTGCGAAACTGTCGAACCATACTCTCTCATCTAAATCTAAACAAACTCTACGATTTAATTTCATAGACATAATTTCGAAAATTATATAATGTGGTGATACCATAGCAGACGATTTGATTTTCGTTATTCACTTTACATATATTTTGAATGAGCTTTTAAAAGCCGTAAAAGCAAAAGCCAAATGCATGGGCATTTTGTAGTTGTAATTTTGACACCACCTAATATGAATTCGCCTAGGTAGCAAGTTTGAGCGAATTTGCTGTATGATTAGTGAAAAAATCAAAATTTCAAAAAAAAAATGAGCGTGATATGTTAAAACATAGGAGGACTTAGTTTCGTATGTAATTAAATAACTAAATTTCATTTAAATTTTCGCTCGAGTTAAAAAATTAATTTTATTGCATACAACAAGTATTATTTAATTGAAATAAAAACATCAGCCTACGTCTTAAGTTAAACGTTTCTTTCTTGTCAAAATTGTAAACTAAAATATGACAAAGATGAGAAGTCATTTGGATTTCAGGCGATGCGAATAAAAAGGGAAACCATGCGCTGAAAAAAAATCACCCATACGTCGCTGCCTACTAAACCAAGGAAAAGTCTTATGGGATCTTGCATGGAAATATAAAGAAGATATTTCTCAAAGGGGACATTTTCCTAGATTCATATAGCAGAAAGAAGAACTTGAGAGCAAAATTTCACTAAGGACCTTCCGGATTCTTAGCGATAATATAAAGTAAAGCATAGTAAGTAGTCGTAGCAATTAGTAGTAGCATAAGTAAAAATTGTGGTAGAAATTATTAGTACAGTTAGTAAAAATAGTGGTAGAAATTAGTAAAATCAGTGGAAGAAATTAGTAGTAGCATTAGCAACAATTGTGGTTGAAATTAGTAAATATACATAGTGATAGAAACTAGTAAAGCCATTCTGACGTGACTTTCGTTACGCGAAGTAAAACATCACTGCCGCTAAAGAGGTTTTACTCTAAAAACAACAAAAAATAAGAAATAGATTAACTACAACAAGGGTCAACAAAAAGTGGCAGCACAAAATGAGCTTAGAATTTTGTTTAATAAAAAGTGGGTATGCGTTCATACTCGTTATTATCAAACTAATTTAATGTGGTTTCCAAATATGTCATACATTCTAGCAACAAAAGTACTGTTATGCGCTTCAGACAACACTAATGTATTTGCTGATACTTAACAATTTAATAGCTTCATTTCAGCCTTCGTCAGTGAAATCATAAATTTATCAAGCATTTAATATTTGATGAAGCATTATTCAAAGCATATACAGTGTCGGGCAGATTAATAGGCTCGCGGTACTTTTGGCAAGTTTTGGACATTTTTCCGTTGTTTGTTTAATGTTTTTTCATTGTTTTATAAAAGTATAGCCCCTTATATATCAAACACCGTAGAAACCACATCTCAAACTTTGTAGCAAAAACGGGAAAGTTCTGGAAAATTTCATCGAATTTTCAAATATTTTAATTCGAGTTTTTTTTTATAGTATGTCCGAAATGTCCTATAATTTTTGGTAATTTATTTGCTGATGGTGTTACTTATTTTTTTCCGTATAAAAAAAAATGATTCCAACGTAAGGTCGCTTCTATAGATTTTTTGCGTTAGCCAAAGAAAAAATTATAAATGCATTCAAGCGTATCTTGGGTGAAGATGGCGACAAGAAGCTGTTACGACTTCAAGTAGCCAGAAAATTGTACAATAAATAAAAATAAAAATATCTGAGCAAATAGCTTTGCGATACAATGAGCAAAACAATTAAGTGACAACAAATGTAAACAAATATACATACACACATGCATCCATAAAAAATTGTGAGTGGAGTTAGCGAACGAATAAACGATTGTATGTTGATGGCCAAGGATAGAATGAATGTCAAGCAGACGTACATAAATACTAAAATGTATAATATATAATACAGACAAACCGAAGGATAGTAATGGCTCGACTGCAGCACATTAAGCGCCACTAGACGGCGACAACAAGGTTATTGGCATTGATGGCATACACATTGAGTGTTTTCATGGGGCTTACCTAAACATATCTATATATACATATATAGATATATACGAGTATACTTATATATACATACATATGCCAAAGGGTACATACATACATATGTAGTACCCCACAAGGCATTGCTGAGCAGTTTAGGTAAAAATTCTAACACACTTACAATTTTTGAGTAAAAGTTATTTAGCGGCAGTGATTTTTTACATCGCGTAACGAAAGTCGCATCAGAATATCACATAACGATACTTGTCAGAATAGCTTTACTAATTTCAACCACTATTGTTGCTAACGCTACTACTAATTTCTATCACTATTTGACCTATTTCTATCACTATTTTTATTAGTGCTACTACAAATTTCTACCACTATTTTTACTAATATCTTCCACCACCTTTACTAGCTTCTACCAATATTTTTACTAATTTCTACCACTATTCTTATTAATTTATACCACTGTTTTTACTGATGCTGCTATCATTACTACCACTATTTCTACTAATTTCTACCCTTCTTTTAATTTATGTTACTACTTAATTTTAACACTATTTGTACTAACTTCTACCACTATTTCTACTTATTTCTACCACTATTTTTAGTAATTCTGCTACTAATTTCTACCACTACTTTTACCTATTTCTACCACTATTTTTATTAGAGTTACTACAAATTTCTACCACTATTTTTATTAACTCTGCTACTAATTTCTACCACTATTTTTACTCATTTCTACTACTGTTTCTACTAATGGTACTAATAATTTCCACCACTATTTTGACTAATTTCTAACACTATTTTTACTAATATCTTCCACCAACTTTACTAGCTTCTACCAATTTTTTTACTAGTTTCTACCACTATTCTTATTAATTAATACCACTGTTTTTACTGATGCTGCTACTATTACTACCACTATTTCTACCAATTTCTACCCTTCTTTTAATTAATGTTGCTACCACTATTTTTACTAATGCTACTGCTAAATACTACCAGTATTTTTACTAATTGTACTATAATTTCTATTACTTTTTTACTAATGCTACAACTTATTACTACGACTACTTTTATTAATTTCCACTAACACAAACAAAATTTTAGTTCGGGATCGCGCAATTATGTGCACGCGTGTTTTGTTTTATTAGTCTTTATTACAAGCGCATTTCCGAAATAATTTTGTTTTTGTTATTTATTAATAATGATACAGTTAAAATATCAGCACTAAGTAAATTATAAGCATCAAAATGATGTGCTGCCTCGATATGTACAGAGGATCGCCCATAGCTTAAACAAAGATGATTACCTTGTTCAGCACTTTTGTTATTACTCATAAAAATGATATGACCATTTATATGATATTCAGCTGTATTGCGGGGTAAGAGAGCATATACATACATACAACATACGTATATCTGGTTAAAGCTTCCAGGCAAACACAAAAGTAAACAAGTAGGTATATTTACAAACATAAGCTCGTGCAAATGCATTCAGCTTCATCGACAGTTTCAATACTTATTTTGTGAATTACCATACACACAAGTATTTCCTGTTTTACCAAATGAAAACTGCTTCATTTCACAAAATTCAGTTAGTTTGAAATCAAAACTACGCCGAAACCCTAATAAAAATGTTATTTTGATCCAAAACTGGTCCTGTAGTTGCAAAGCCACAACCATTACTAAATTTCTTACTCAACAATCTTTTCAAAGTATACACTTTACAACGATTGTTTATACACAAAAGGGACTAATGTTTCCGCTAATCGATCTAGTCTCTGCGAAAATGTTCGATAAAAATGAGAAAGCTTCAAATTAAATTGTAGTATAATCAGCAACTTCAGTATTTGGAAAAGCATACAAAATTTGATTGCAGTTATTATATGAGACATATGTATGTATTTAAAATAAGTTTCTCATTCACATTTGACGTATTCGCATTTTCATTTGACGCTTTCTCATTTAAATTTGATGTTTTCTCATTTAAAATTCACCATTCTTCACATTTATTGGAAATGGTGTGGTTGATACTCTTGTCTTCGTCAGTGTTGCTTATTACTTTTTCAAGATCATACAAAAATTGATGAATTTTAAATCAATGCCCCGTAGTCACAGTAAGTATGAAGTCAAATTTAAATTAGGTTGCAGATTTTTGACATTTTTTTCAATGGGATATTTGCCAAAAATAGTCACAAATATCATAAGGGTCAACATTGGTTTTAATTGTATAAATCTTAATTGGATTTGAACCAAATCGAACCATAAACATAGTGTTTCTGTGGAAATATCGACAATGGATTTTTGTACTTATTTTTTTGTTGCAAATAGAGCCTTTCGATTTCAAGACAAATGCTCCATTGACGTCATGTTTTTCTTTCTCTCTTTTTCTATGAAAGTGGAATATTTTTCTCTTCATTTGGGGATCCCGGGTTCGAATCCTGGTCGTGGCAAGTATCATCAAAAATTACAGAAAAGTTTTTTCTATTAGCGGTCGCCCTTCGGCAGACAATGGCAAACCTCTGTGGGTGTTTCTGCCATGAGAAAGCTGTAAGGAATCTCGGTATGACATATAGAAAGAGGCTACTGCACTCTGTAAAGGGATCTGCAGAAATGGCTTACCGAGTATCTTTAGCCTCATCCTAGCGAGAGCTGTGTACGGTAGGTGTTCGACTGTCTGTCTAAAGCTCGGGTCCTGACATTTGCGGCAGAATCTGTTGTAGAGTAAGTGGATTCTTTCGGCATCCACTTCTAAGGGGCAGTGCTCTGTGTGCAGACTGCCGTGAGTTTGTAGGTATTTTCTTTGCTCATTCCGAAAGAGATCTGATTTTAAGCGGATCATAGGGCATTCAAAACTACCGCGTAATCCTATACGATCCTGTTTCACCTCTGTTTAGCTTTTGAAGTAGTAAAATTTTAAAGTAGTATATTCTAACAATTGGAGTCGGTTCTGTAAACTTTTTCATAGAGAAGTTTTCTTCTTGTGTTTTAAACGACCAATATAATCAGTAGAGGTTCAATTTTTGATAAAAAATAAAAGAAGTTTTCTCTTTGCTTGATACTTCACTTTTAATTCACGCCCGTGGATAGGTCCTTCAAAATTTCGATGTGACTAGTTGTCAAAGTCAATAAGGAAATTTCAATTTTACACTGTACACATAAATTATGTATGTACACATCAGATATGTAATGAATCCTCGCGAAATTACTTGGCCAAAAGTATGAGTTTATCTGCGGTCATGTTCATGGCGTCTTTGTCGACACATAAACCAAATAAATAAACAATTTACATTTATGTATTCGTATAGCATATATCATATTGTATACATATTTGCCAAACCAAAATTTGAGCAGTAGACTGACATGAATGGACATTGTAATTGCAAAATAACATGCACAATATTGTTAAACATATTAGACATGAATTGGTATGCATTTTGAGCACACATATTGGTATTAACAAATACACACATACATATGTACATATGTACATATATTTGCTCGTTACATGACTACCTACTCAAACTTCGACTAACTCAAATTTCATAGGCCCTTGAGGATTTGACTTTTGTTAACTTACTTTGTTGAAAGGACTCAATTAATTGTTGTTGTACATATGACTGGATATGATATAATTAAATACTGTGACGCACACAAGGGGTTGGCTCTTTTAAATCCCACACACACAAGGTTTTTAATATGTCATCAACCTTCCTACCACGTTGTTGAACTTCGATCGAAAGATTTCTTATTCAGCAGAATTAAATGATTAAGTTTAATGAAAGTGAATTTTTTATGAAGTCTACCATGGAAAATTTAAATACCGAATGTTGAAATAAGCTATGTATTTGCTCCTTAATGAGAATTGGTTTACATATTTAACTTATTTGATATAATCAATGAATTGTACTTGCTGTTTGAGTTCAATAAATATTATTACTTATTTGCGTACGCCGAGTGGATATCGAAATTTATGTGCATACACTGGTGCAAAATTTGTCAAGTGTGCCCACTCAAAAAGTTTAGTCCAATGAAAGTTTGTATAAATATTTTATTATTTGTTTACGCGATTTTTGCGAGAAAATTGGAATATACAATACAAATTTACAGGCCCTCACACTTTTGTGCACGTAAAAGTTTGATAACTCATAAGTTTTAGCAATGTTTGCTATTGCTCTTACAGGATCAATATTTTCAGCCTAAACTGGAAGATGTATGTATGTAATATGTCGTTCTTTTTTTTAAACATTTAATCCATTATCAGCATAAATAAAATATTAAATAAAGAGCTTTCATTTTTGATGTTTCTTGAAAATGCATGAACAAAATCGTGTTGTTTAGCAAAAAAATGATTCTTAGCGATGCAGTTCATTTTCTTTTCTGTGGATATGCAACCAAAAAAAAAATACTCATGTCTGGGGTCCGAAAATTAAAGAAGAAGAGCCGAAAGTGATATTTTTAGGTCATCGAGTTTGAAAAATCGAATGATTCAGTTGTAAAGAGAAATGTCTGACTAAGTAAAGCTCAGATGAGAGTACCTTTTTGTGAATTACGTACAAAATATTTGAAAATCTTTACTAAAGCCACAAAAAAAGGTACTTATGATAACAATAATTTGGCGCTAATATCATATATGTACATGGATCAATGTTGCCCGAACTTCTTCTACGAATTGTGCGCTTGTTAATTTTGTACCACGAATTGATAGTCCTAGAGTTTACGCCGACTACGAAAAGAAAATGATTTTTGTGAAAGGTTTCTTTATGGCAGAAATAAACTTGGGAACGCTATTAGGTAAAGCTTTTCAATAATTTTTTGGATGTTACTTGCTCCGGCCGATCATTTGAGATTCTAAATCAATCCGAGGATCAAATTTGAGTGAAATGTGTTTTTGTGTATTACTTATGTAGATACCGCTATTTTAAGCCTATTGAATTAAAATGCAAAGTATGCATCAAATTTCAGACGGTAGTTTCGGAGATATACCAATTTGATCTAGTGTAGGCGGCGCCACGACCATTTTCCAAAATTTGTCTCAAGAAAATTTTCTTTTTATTTTTGCTATTATTAGAAAATTCCTGTAATATTAGGATCACGTTTGTGACTTTGCAGTAATTTTATTCACATTTGCATCCACATATAGCAAATGCAAACGTGAAGGACCTATTTTCTTGCTTCATTCGCTTTTTTGTTCCATATGTATTATATTTTATAAAGAATTTAAATTTTCGTAACATCAATAGGGGTTTACTATACGCTATTTTGGGCATTCACGTAAACTTTGCGAAAAAATCTGAAACTTTACTGTTATACGCTTTTATTCTGGGTATCGTGGAAATCATTGTTATATATTTGTATTATACCTTCTATATAAAGTGGACATTCTAAATGATTACACCTCGTGACACCTCTCGATATTTTTAAGACTTTTTCTTAACCCAGCCAAACAGCGGAGTACGGTAAGCGCACAATTACGGTTCCCTATGCGGCGTACACTGCCCTCTCGGGAGGATTCGAAAAGGGACCCAAAGAAGCATTTCCGCCGGAGAAAAGAGCCTTCCTAATATCTATGAAAAAAGTTTGCCAATAGGGCTCCTTAAATGAGTGATTTCGGTGTCCCAGTAAGTTCAATCAGATAATCGGCAAAGATTCCATTCAAACTCCTCTATTCACCTATGGATTTTTTTAAAGGATCTCTTAAGTCATCCAAAGATAATCCATACGGAATGTTTTAAGATTTTGTTTATATTTATAATTAATAAGCATTACAATTTGGTTTCCATTTTTTATATTTAAAGACAGATAGCACTAAAATAAATTCAGCATACTAAACAAAACAAGGGAGGATAAATAGTAATGTAAATAAAAAATAATTTGTATCCTTTTTGGATATACGTTCCTTTGCAGTTTAGAGCCACTGAATTTCTTGCTCTTCAGGTCACACGTTTCACTCCATATTCAGAGCGCTCCTTCGGGTGTTGCCGTGATAGTCCCCTTTCACCCGTGCTGCGGAGCGCTCCGAATTCGGCTGGCTGTGAAGTCTTTTATCTATTAATCACAAATGGCTGATTGTATGCAAGTTCTACTATAAAAATCCGAATTTTTATTATTTTATTGCTAGGTACGAGTAGTGGTAGTCCGCGACTTCGTCAGCGTTGCCTAATACTTTCCCGACTCACATGCCACTTGTACTAAGAATGTGAGAATGATATTCTTGATTTTAAATTTTTAGTTTACTTTTTTTGCAAGCACACTTTGCTTATGCTTTTCGTATACTTTTTTAATATCAATAATGGACCATAAATACAGGTTTTCTGAGTGACTCGATTCTAGCCTCATCTAGCGTGTTCACTTTCCCTTAAAGTATTTCTCGTCGTACCCCTACATATGCGTCGAATTTTCATTGAAATAGAATCATAAGTACAGATTTTCAGTATAACTCGTCCCTAGCGCCACCAAGCGCATAATTTTTTTTTTTCAAAAAGTATTTATTATTTCACAAGTACCACACCCTTCTAATTTCTTCCAAATCGAATTGTAAATAGATCCGTTTATTGGCTTCTGAGCCAAGTTGGAAACGGCAACACTTATTTATACGGTGCTGTAGATGTAGCAACAAAATTCAGTGTAATACAGTTGTCTCTTTATGTTTACTAATTTAGTTTTAATAATTTTTTATGAAAGTATAACTCATTGTGTTATATAAACAGTATTAATAAAAGTTTCTAAATTTTAACGAGATTTACTAAAATTAATCTAATTTAAAAAAATGTTTATAAAATTTTAAACTTTTCAATCCCGAATTTAAATTTTGAGGTTTGCAGTTTATTAAATTTCAATATAATAAAGTGAAATTTCAAGTGGCTACAAATGCTGGATTATTTTTCGTAATTTTTTTACTAAACTTAAATCAACTACAAAACTGCAATCTTTAAATTTTTTTTTAAATCGTATTAAAAGGTTTAAATTTCGTAAAAAGTTTGAAACTTTTCAGTTTAAACTGCATATAGATAACAATAATATGGATCATTATGCTACTAAAAGAACTGTGCACAAAATTAAAATTGTCGGTTAATATCTTAGGTTCGCTTCAGCTCAATCAAAATTCAAAAAAGTGTAAAAAAAGAAATTTTTTGGCCGAATAATTAGGATTCATATATAATTAGCAATGTGTTCATTATTTTTTTACCAATAAATAATTCGTTTCCTATAAAATGAGCAAAATATTGATAGTTTTTTACTCCATAAATATTTGGGTGATTTACAAGGTGTCTTAATGTGTCATAAGTCATACAGTTATACAATTTAAAATAAATAAAATTTCTTAGTTTTAATTGTTATTTTCAATGCAATCTAAGAACATAACCTTTAAATTCTAAAATTGTACGACTTTATGATTTATGACGCATTATGGCACCTTGTGAATCACCCAATTATATTAATGTTCAAAATTTCCAATTGTGATCACTAAAACTGCATTTATTTTTTAAACTATTAGCACTATACAATTTCGTATTCTGACCTTTTCTTAGAGAATGAAAGTTGTGATCGAGTTAAGCTAATTAAAAAAAAAAATATTTGAATATTGACTGAAAATTTTCGTTATTCGCTCAAATGCTTTTTATAGTATCATGAACAATATTTTTGATATAAGCAAATGCCACTTTGAATCTTCTGCGTAATAAACCGCTATCGCTGAACAATTGAAACAAAAAATTATTTTCTCCCGCTAACTTGTATGAAACGCATGACTGTGCGACCTCCTAAATCAAAGTATGATTTTTACATGCTAAATACATTTTTACATTAAATTTGTGCACATTTTTCTAGTTTTTCGATTTTGTATTTTAACAAAGAAGCCTGCATATCTATGTGTGTATGTATGTTTGTATTTATATGGAAGGATATAGTACATAAAAGAAATTCGCGGTTTGGGCTTTTTGTGATCTTTCTGAAACAGGCATGCTTGTTAAATTACAGCAGCAACAAAAACAGCCACTCAAGTCCGTCCACATATCCAATTATAAAAATATACACACATACCAACATACATGTGGGCATCTACTAACACTATTACAAACATTCAGACCAACATCTGTTCACCGGAACTTACACTTAGTATGTGTACGTGCGTAAACCACTGGCGCCATTGCGCCTTCCGCCCCGTTGCCAGATATTTTTATTGCTGATTGCTGTTTAGGCTCGCACTGCTGAGCACAGATTTTGTGCTTGGTAGATGCTTACTTTTAGCTTCAACTGTTGGCAAACTAAACTTTTATATTATAATTCTTTAAGCCACTTTATTACTTGATTTCCATATGTAAAACAGCACTAAAAAAATAATAACGTAAACTTAACATTGAGATTTGCCATCGTATTCGCACTTCTCACATCCTTTGAGCACACACGCACACACACTGATATACATACATTTATTCTCATTTATGTGCACACACACACACTTTTGCATAAACTTTTACTTGCACTCGCACTCGCACTTGAGTACGTAATTCCGACAATGAGGTAATTGGACCGAAAAGCAAATTTTTGCAACACTTTTATTCATTTATTTACCGACAAATGCTTAAAAACATATTTATTTCTATATTTCTTCACATTTGCACGGCATTGCTGCTACACTGCTCAACTATTTCTAGTTCTTTTATTTATCACAATTTTTTTTGTATTTATTTTTTTGTTTGTCTTCACTTCACTCTGCGTCCTGCGCTAAATTTTGCCGCACTCATCGCGTCCATCGAATTGGAGTATACATACGCAACTGGCATCATGTTCGACTGGCTAGCCAGCCGTACATACTACTCGCACGCTTGCTGGCTGCTTTGGTGGCACCAATCTACGTGCGGTCAAAGCTTTCAACTTCGTTCGCATCGCTCAAAGCGCACAGCTCTATGCGAGTAGAACAACTACTTGCATTACTGTCTTGTGTTCGGCTCTGATTTTTGTCCAAATTACTGTTTTTTTTTCACTTCAATTTGTCAGCTGTGCTGTTGGTGGGGGCCTGAAGGCTTGATCCTACTTGCTAACACTACACATATAAAATAAAAAGAAGAAGAAGAATACTTTTATGAATGACAGTCGTTACCAGCGGGCACACTTTCGCGAATTGAGAACAGTTCGTGCTCACTACACGGGGTTTTTGTATCGGTTGGAAAGGACTTATACTTGCTTCACATAATTTTTATTTCTTTTCCTCCGGTCTTCATTTTTTTTCGAAGAAAATTAAATGGAGTGAAAAAGTGGCTGCTATTTAGACGAGCGCTTGACTTTTATGATTGCTCTTTTCTTATACTGTGGGCTTTCATGGAAGCCAGGTTCAAAAGGTCCAAGTCCAGAAGAGTCCAAGTTCGCATAACATCGAACTTTAAAACCCGGCGCATGTTTTTATTTCAAATTAGCTATGCCAAGCGCGCGCTGCGTAGTTTCGAAGCATAGGTAGATAGATAAACAGGCAAAATCGCTGCGACCTATGTCGCTCAGGTAGCAAAAATACTGCCGTTTTGATGCCATAAACTCGAAAAACCCTACTGAGTAATGGAAGGACGTGCATTACAACCAGCCAGAATTGTTAATTATGGTCTGAACCCTAGATACATGTCCTAGATTATCTAGAAAAGGACTGCTTAAGGATGTCAGACAAATGTCAGCCTGATCCGGACATTTGCACAGGGAATGCTCGACCGCTTCATTCACAACTACGTTTCTTCAGCTTCTGCCGAATTCGTTTTGCGGAATGCCCATTCTTTTTATCCGCATACGTGTCCAAAGTCCAGTGACAAATGTGTACTACAATAAGTTTATGGGCAACGCCCGAAGGTCTACAAAGAAAACTTATTTTCATTATAGTCCGCCCAGGTAGTACCCACCTTGATACTGGTTTATACTTCATCCTCTGTTGAGCCGCACCGTGCTAGCTGATCGGCGAATATTTGATTGACATGGATGGTTTTAAGGATTCGGAGGAGTTGCCGGTTCCAACTACGGAGCACAGCTTGGAACCGTGGTTGAATATTTATATGCCACTATTGGCATGAGCTCACCCTTTTTCTATAAACCTCCTTGGAAAGACATCATTAAGTATATTTTATTTAAGTCTTTGCAAGGCCTGAAATCCGTTCTGGTGTTAACTATACCTGAAGGAAGTTAAATAAGAATATTACTGTGCCCTTGTTGTGCATCTTTCCAGCACCCAGATTCCCTGAGCCTAAGTGCTGTCTGCGAAGATGTGCATAGTATATGTAAGTCAATTGCGACAGGCTTCCGTGGCACCAACACACGCGGTACGTTGAGCTTTCTGCAGACCGGTGACCTTTTAGCTCTTCCAGAGCACCTCCCACCGGAATTCAAAGCCATAGCTCAGTACCGGTCGCACTGCCGCTTGGTGTATTCAGAACGCTGTCTGCGGCTTGGGGCGCCATTCGTTGCCAAAGCAATTTAGCTTGCACTCAATAGTCTGCTCCAAATACTTGGTACTGGAAAGTAAACCTAATTGTCGGCCGTTTAGGCTTGGAATTTTGAGTTCTTCAAACATGCAAACAGAGAAATAGACAGACAAAAATTTTAGAAATGATACAAATGTTTTCTATTGCATTCCCTGCATCACCTTCGATAATTCTTTTAAAAAAGTTTTCAATTTTTTTCAATGTTCAGACGTGTCTGGACTTCTCTAGAGTTTTATTATAGTATAGGTATGCATCTAGATAGGCAGTACTTTTTAGTTTTTCGTTATAAGTATTAGGTTTCGATGTTGTTTTATTTAGAAAAGTTCCAATATCACTTTTGTAGTTAATTTCGTAGAGCTTGTTAAAGAATTTTGGATATACAAATGCCTATTGCCGTAGAGCAGGCGGTGGGAACTATGCCCATTTTCCAAATTTTAATTTGGCTTCAAACGAAAATTACTGCCAAATTTGAGTAAATATGCTGTGGTACATACTTAGAAAAATATCAATTTTTTTATTTTTTGTAAATCACAGCTATAAGAGAGATGGTCGCGGTTCGGGCTTATTGTTTTTCAATGATCCCCGAAATTATGATTTTTTAGTAGAAATTTAAAGTGTTTGCCAAATTCGGTTGATCTTGACAAATTAATTTTCTCTAAAGTGAGTGGTTATACGCTCATTTTGAAGAAAATTTCAACACATCGTATTCCTTTCATTTACACAACCATGCATACCAAATGTTAGCAAAGTTATAGCAAAGTTATTAATGCAAAATTTTTCTATGGCTTTTTTACCGGTCTGAGAGAATTGCTCACCATCGGATTTTAATAATTATAATTATGATTGGCCAAAAATTCCCCAGCTGAAAAAAATAGTTTTTCATAAATATAAACGAAAATGGAAAAGACAATATCTGTTGCGTAAAACTAGTGGAAAATTTTGTATGTACATATGTATTTAACTTAAAGATTTATCTTTAGATATCTATTAGTGTATTCTCAAATAACAATGTATTAATGAAACCCTTAAAGTAAAGTGGTTTGGGTAATCTTAAGCGTAAAACATAAACTAAGTGGATTTGCTAAATTCATGTTGTGAACGGTTTATTCCGGTTCGTTTATTGTAATTCAGCGCTTGAGTACACCAAAAACGCATATTAGAATTGTACTTTTTATTAAAAAAAAACCTCTAGTCTCACTCACAATTATGCAATGAAAAATGTACTTTTGGTGTCAATAGTTTTGCAGCTCTAGAAAAATTCTGTAAAATTAAGCAAACAATTTTTTCTAACGTTAATGTTAAATATTTAAAAATTGTTGCGTTAAGCTTTTAAAGCATAGTTCTGCCGTTCTTGAAGACGAAAAAAAAAACTGCAAAATAAACCAACAAAATTGGGTTTAAAAAAGTCGAAAAAATTAATAAAGAAAAAAATTACAACTCATAAAAGTTTTAAATTTGCAAGATTTCGCAATGTCCAGCATATGTTATTCAGTAGTATTTTTTGGCGCAGAATACCGATTTGAATAATAATAATTTTTTTTTATGAAAGAGTTAACAAAAGAAAAAGAGTTGTGCACATATTTTTTCTCATGTTTTGAATAAAAATTGAAGAATATATGCATTGGGGTAAACTACTCGCTATTATAAAATTATTATACAATTCATTAAATTTAAGACTTCTACTTGTATATTACGCAATAATATTAAGATGTGAGTAAGTTGCACCGATTTGATATTATCTCCATTTTTGGGATATTTTTATAAACAAATAAAGGTTCTTTTAAATATTTTTGGAAGATTAGTTTAAGGAAAACTTGAATAATTCAGACAAAACTTGACCGATTTAGAGTTATAAAATGTAATTGTATACCCCAAATATTGTTGTTATTATGATTGCGTTGAAAGAAATTATAAATATATTAACAGAAGTTTATAAAAATTTTAAGACATATACTGTTATATAATGTGAAATAAAAAATATTAAAAAATATATATTTTTATTTATAAAAAAATTAATTTTTGGAAATATTTTCAAATCGATGCAGCTCGCGGGAGTTTCAGTGTTTTTCGAAACATTTTGGCGGTAGTCTGAAAACATTACATATAAATTTTATAATACCGGCGGTATTATTTATTGAGGCATGCTATTTATTTGGACCCAAGTTTTTTTTTTTAAATAAGTTTTTTCAGTATACAAATAAATATAATTTAATACGTTGTACTTTTCGGGGTATAAGAAATCTATATATGGTATATTTGTAAAACTTGAAATAAACTTATCATATTTATCATACCTAGCACTAATACCTTCCGTCTGAAGTTGTAGTGCGAAATACCCTATTCACTTTGGAAATCTACAGGCTTTATACTCATAGAACATTTTTTTAGCCCAAGAATCTGATAAAATATCAGCTAAATGCATTGTCAGCAACGTAAAGAACGTCACACTCATTTAAACTTAGCAGAATCTTTTCCATTCCCCATGAGGGTTTTCTTTTATTTATTCTCCCTCCTTAGAGAAATTCGCCAGTATTCAGTTCATGAAATATTTGTTACTATACTAGTTATTAAATAACAGTAATGAGAAACAATGAAACGAGATTTTCAAAAATTTATATCACAACATTGCTCCTATGTGGCAACTCATTTGACTTTGTAACAAATAAGCTCTACTCACAAAAATATCCTTAAAGCTTTCACATACGCAGAATGGAAACCCTCTGTACTCAGCTGATTGAGAAAACTTTTATTTCTTGTACTCAAATTTATTACTCACTCACCGAAGCACATACAATATTGCACCGCCATCCTCTGCGCCTTACAATATTTGCTCTTGCTCTCTCTCTCTATTCGCACCATCGGGATTTCTCTCACAAGACGAAGGCATTGGATTTCGTGTTTACATTGCATGAAACGCGATTTGATAGTTGTTGCTTAAATATAAATTAAATTTAGAGTATTAAAATGTCTCGATTCTTTATAAGAACACAATTTTCTTTTATTTCACGTTTTATAAATATTTATGTATGTATGTATGTACCGATGTATGTGTGCCGGTGTGGTGTGTAGTGACTATTATGTACAACTTTTCTTACACAGCAATAAACCAATGTTCGTCTGCTAGATTTATTTTGAGCGTTCCGTTCGATAACGCATACGATTCTTTACATATGTATGCACAAAAACAACAATTTATACTTGATGAGATTATTTATAGGTTAATAAATAAACAAATGTGAGACATCTCTACGTTAACCCGTTAGGGGTAATTGCAAAAATTTTCTTTTGACTATTTAGTTTGCTTAAAAGTTTGATTGATTACGATCCACAATTCTCTGGGTATTCGATGTCACACTATTTAAGTTAGATTTTCAAATATCGTTGCTCATTCGTTTTCTGTTACACGAATAATTTTGTATACATATATGTAAGTGATAATAAAAACAATTCTACGATTTGTAGTGGTCGATGTTATAAAAATGTGACAAAAAACACGGCCGAGTGAAGCTGTGGAAAATAATTCTACCCCCGAAGTCTTCTATGTAATAACTAAGCCAACTGATGCAATTTATGTCAATTAGAAATGTTTGCGAAGTAGGAACAATGCCATTAAATAGAACACTATATTGTGCCTTATAATTTCTGGAAACTCTCACTACTCAAACTACGCAAAAAAGGAATAGTTGCTATCAACTATCAACGCATCAAATACAGAATGCTCCTGGTTTGTTCAAAGAACAAAACTGTCTATAAACATTGACCATTTAAGGGCAGATACCGTCGTTGCATAATTTTTTTTCTCAGGCAAATCACTCACATACTGAGACATAATTATTACAAGAGAAAAGAGTAAAAGTTGATCAGTAATTATATAATATATGTATATATAATTATTATTTAAAGACTTATATTAAAAAAGTCTTTTCATAGTAGTTATCAGTGAGATAAATATTTTCAAGTCTTCAAATACTTTTATTTTGGGACTTACATACATATATAATAAACGTATTCCCGTAATAATTATGAGTCAGACATTTTTTTTAAGTCATGAAGAATGCGAATTTTTAAGTCCATTTGAGCTTTAGTTCAGGACTGCTTCGAGACTGCTCCTAAATAGTTTCTAGACCAGTTTGGGATCACTTCCGGAATAGTTCGCTACTATTTTGGGTCCCGAAACAGTTCCGTCTCTCAAAACATAAAAAGTCTTTGAAAGACGTAAAAAATGTACCTCACTGATAATTATTACGGAAAGACTTTTGTGATATACATATGTACGTCTCAAAATAATAGATATTGCCGAATTAAAAATTGTTTTCACTTATAATTATTATGAAAAACTGTTTATAAGAATATAAGTTTCAAAATAATAAATATCGATAACTTAAAAAATTTGTCTTGATTTATAATTATTATCAAAAATCTTTGGTAATTCTTATCCAAATTTGAACAACTTTTTTCAAACTCAACTCTCAAATAATTCTTATTCTGGATCTCTGCTCACATCAGACAAGTTCTGGATACATAGAAAAATACTACGGAAAATAAAATGTTTGGTATTTTCATGTTTTCACACCCCGAAAATATATTTAGAATTGTCTAATATTTCATGATACCGAAAGAACTTTGAAATCTTTCAGGCATTTTACTTGGAGAAAGTATATTTTTTTCTTCGAAATACTTTTAAATCTTTAAAGTAAATATTTCTTTATCTCTTCAAAAGTCTTCAGTTACTAGTTTTCCACAACAATTTTTACATTTATCTAACGTATCGTAATTTTTCCCGCAACATTTTTATTACTCCCAAGAAATGAAGAATTAACGTCGAGTAAATGCATATTAAGAGTAATACAAATTATTTATATGGAAAATCTACGAATATGCCTTATATTTCTTAACTACACAGCCATTATGGCTGATTACGATCACCACTTTTTAATTTGTGGGGTTATTTATTGGTTAGGAGGAAAAAATCTCCAATTTGTTTTCTGCAAAGGTAGTAAATATTTCTTAAGCTTTCTTTCATTCCAATTTTGATTTCTTTTTAAAGCTGGTTTTCTTCAATTTAGTTTTGTTTTTTGAGTGCATAATTCGTGTAATGCTTAACATCCACTATATTTTATAAAAAAATGTATGTTTTTCGTGTTCAGGTGGTGCTAATCATAAAGGTGCATCCGATTTTTAATTTTTTAAAAAATACTTTTTTATAAATCTGTTTTAAAAGTTTTTTGCGAAGAAAAATTTAAAAACTTTTTTTCTTGCCAAAAAAAAAAATAATAAAGGGGCGATTTCATAGATTTTTCTGTATAAGTATTATATAAGTATATCACTGAATTACTACAATATTTGAGTCAAACGATTTGAGTAAGGTTTGGTTTGCGTATTTAAGTGGGTCCTTAAATAATTTTGGTTTATAATTTTATATAGTACTGCGATCGGGGTGGCGCAAGTGGT
Source organism: Anomoia purmunda (assembly GCA_951828415.1). Classification (NCBI taxonomy): domain Eukaryota; kingdom Metazoa; phylum Arthropoda; class Insecta; order Diptera; family Tephritidae; genus Anomoia; species Anomoia purmunda. The sequence continues at coordinate 47,054,534 of OX639997.1, read as the reverse complement.
AAGATTAATTTTGAAAAAAAGATCTACAATATTAATATCAAATGAATGTAACATTTTAAGTAAAATCCTTATACCATAATGATTATTTGTAACAGCCTAAAACAACTAAGCCATCCATTAGCGAGTGGCGAATCGATAAAGCGCATGGCATAAATTAGTATCAATACAGTTTTTATTTTTGTTTCCAATATAATGTTCGCGTATCACAAACGAGCAGCGTTCAAGCACGGCGATCAGAGAAATGGCGAATCGAATGCACCTATAGTAGGCCCGTTTCATTGTAACCGACTGGCAAAAGAACGCTACAGCTCGGATGAAATTTCCATTTGTTGTAAAGGCAACCCTGCAAGCAATTTTCAATAATTACGCTATTTGTTTAGTGCTATTTAAGAACGGAAAATAATTGTACTGTAAAATTTTTGGTTGATGTACTTATGTCTTTAAAAATGTATGAATGTATCTTAAGGGTCATTCACAAAAGCTACATTTCATATTTCGTATATTTTTCCAAGTTATTGCTGTTGCACTACTTGCAATTCGTTATCCTGCCTAGCGTTGTTTTGCGAGTCGGTTACAAATAACGGTAAGATAAGTCGACCGTACGACCTTACATCAAATAAGCGAAATTTTAATGAAACTCGGTTCACATATGGCTCTCGATCTAAGATAGATTGCTAATAATAATAATGAAAATTAAAATAAATAAAACTACAACGATGTTTTGTCTAAATCAAAAGAATGCAATATTGCAGTAGCTATAACAGATAATTTTCTAAAATGTTGCGTCCCTATTATGGTTCACAACTTAATTCAACTGATAATTAAGTTGTAATTGTCAAATTTGTATTCAGGCTTACAACTCAATTAAACTCAACTTTCAATTAGATTCTACAAAACTTTGTTTACACTTCAACTTGGTTTGCACAATTTCTAAAGTTATAGAAATCGGTCAATAACTTCGCCCACTTCTCATATACATATAGCGGTAATATACAAAAATTACAAAAACTGGATATTTTTGTAATTTTGTTCAGGTTGAGGTTTGACAAGGAAATACAAAGAATGAAAACTTTTTGGAAAAATGCATGACTCTATTTTATAATACATACATCATAACAAATTTAGTACACACCTCTCATTTCAGTTCGGTTTGCATAATTTCGAAAATTGTAGAAATCGGACAAAAACAATGCCCAGCTCTCATATACTCGCAACGGTATTTCACAGTAAACAAAAAATTGCGATATTTCAGTAACTCTTACACATAATTTGTCAAATATTATATGCAAGATTGATTTGAAAAGAATAAACGTAGGTAAAAAAACAAAAAAAAATATGGAAAATGGGTGTGATGCGTTGAAAGCATAATAATTTATTTTTGTTCATATATAGAGTGGACCACCTTAGGAGATATCACGACGCCCAGCTACGCCAACGACTACAGTGGCCTACAATGAGCTCATTATTTAAATTTTGTAAAACATTTTCTTAAGCTGTCAACCACGAATTATCGAAAAACGTTCATTCTATGCACTTTAAAGAAGACAAAATCTTATAATATACAATCCCATTGGATTTTAGATCAAATTAATTGATATCGCAATTGCAAAGTTAAATTGAATAGCTTTGGTTATCATTTGAAGGCACTGTGTGCTCGTAAAGCACAACTGCAAGCACAGATTGGAGTCGTGATTTGATTAGCACGAAGCGGAATACTCAGCTCAGCTCAACTCAACACAACAGACAGGCCACAATAGCACCTGATAATGCAACGAAGAGAGTATGCCGATGTCAATGCCGAACCAGAGAAAGGCGGATTCCAATCTGCCTTTGATCTGACCAAATCGACCAACGAATGCTTTTCGATGTCCATCAACAGTCAGTCGGAAATTGTACGGATGCACAAAGCGTTGCTGTGTTGTTGAGGTAATTGAAGTAGCAGATTGTAGAAGCTTTGTCAACAGATTAAAAAAAAAATTGTAGGACTTATGGCAATGAGAATTTATTGAAAAGCGAAAGTGATAAATAAAAGCGGAAAATAATATACAAAATATTTTACAGAGAAAAAACACCGAAACTAAAGTAATAAAAGCCATACCAGGTAACTAATAAAAAAAAACAACGTTGCTTTATATTCGGCTGTGACAGTTTGTGCAAGTTCAAGAAAATTAATTTGTGTAAAGTCACTGCATATCCAATCGGTAAGTTTAAATCATCATAATGTTTTATTTTTTTTTTTTTCATCAAAGATCGAAATGCTCTTGATCTGCCAAGGTATTGATAGTCTACTATAAAATTTCTTTTGCTACGTATTTGACTTTTCGAAACTTTACTACAGTTATCAGCCGTTCTAAATTTAGCACATATGTATGTACATATATTTACATTATATGTATGTATGTATGTTTGTATGTACATATGTGCATACAAATATGAATACGATCGAAACGTACATACATACATACATCAATATTTAAATTTGCACACCCTATCTGCACTCAAGTGTCCAGTGCACAGGGCTGCGGTTGAAATCAATGCCGAAATAATTTTCGCGGTCATTTTATTTTTTTGGTTTTCCATCACTTGCTTGATACACAAGTACTATTATTATTTGCTAACTGTTAGCACGCACGCTTTTGCTGCACATCGTCATTTATCACTTACATTTTTCATTTCGTTTTTTTTTTTTCATTTACTCTTCAATTTCATCTCCTCTCCAACCGTTGTGTTTTTTTTTTTTTGAGTTATTTTATTATTTGTTAAATAATCTTCGCGACAAAGACACCCAATCAACAACATGGTATGGACGATGCGAGCGACACTTCAGAGCTGCAGATTCAGCGGCTCGCTATCGAAGCCGCCGGTATTGGCACCGAAGAGCGGCAAAAGGGGCCATGCAACGGTCTGTTGACGTCGAAGTGCGTATTTTTTTTTATTTGTTTTTTTTTGTTGCCTCAAAGTGTCATGGAAATGAACGAATATGTACATATATGAGTGATATGTATATAAGTAATAGAGGACTGCCCACAAAACGACTTAATTGAATTCAGCTGGTTTTGGTTATGATCACACAATTTTCTTCTTATAATTCTTATATAAAAAAAAATTAAAATTTCAATCAATTTTTTATGAATATGCCATCTTAAACTATAGTTTTGCATTAGTAATTTCTTAACAATTTTCAACAATCCTCGCCCTTAGATGCTGAATAGGAAAATAGTGCTAAGTCGAGACACGTTGTTTTGCTAAAAATCTACACATACATACGTATGTACATATATATATGTATGTATGTTGGTACAGTTGCAGCTGCATAAACAAGCAATTAATTTTGTTTTAGAAATTTTTGAATGAAATTGAGTTTTTTACGTTTCGATACACTTTGATCTCACTGCCCGATGATAACTTGAAATTTCTTGGATTCTAAGTTTTTTGCCTGTCGTTCTTTGCGTATGTACTTCCGTTGCATTTTTTGTTTATTTCGTTTTTTCTTTCACTATCATATTTTTGGTATGTGATTTGTTATTTTCAGAAGCGATGAAATAAACGCTAAATATAAAATATTTTGAGTGACGACTTTTAGAAAAAAAAAAAAACAAAAACAGTAAATGCGATTATTATTGCTTTTATTTATTATTAATTGTGTATTAATTTTATCTAGAAGGTTCCTATGGCAAATTTCTCTATTCTAAAAATAATTCAAGCAGACTTCTCTTTTCCTTGATTGTTATTAAAAAAAAGGTACACATACATATTTAAAACACAACCACTTCAATTTTTAAAAGTAACAATGAAAAACTTGTATTTTGAATGCCCAAAATTAAATAATAAATTTTTTTTGTAATGTAAATATTTCCAAATTTCACATTAAATGATGGAACATATTTAGTTTAATTTAGCACTAATTTTCGATTGGATTTTCTCAAAAAAAAAAAAAAAATCCATAAAATCAAAACTATCTTAAAAATATAGTGAAATTTTCAATGAGGTGTTTTTATCATTTCTGAGAGTTAAAAAAAAAAACGTGCGCTGCTATATGGAAATTTCTAATTATGATATAAGTTTTTGAATTATTTGATCGATTTAAATATTGTAAATCAATCACCGGTACAAAAAGCTTTCATTATTTCCCATATTAATTGTTACAAGCAAATTCTTAAGTATTTTGAGATAAACAAATTTTTAAACATGCCAGCAACTGGAATACTATCAAGGAAATTTTTTCTTACTCGGACTCAAAAACTATTTATATCATAAATGACAAAAAAAAAACACCTCTTTGAGAATTTTAAAGAATAGTTTTAGGTTTATAGAAATATTTTTTTGGGGGAAATCCATGAGGTTAGTGTTAAAACAAAAATAAAAAATGTCATTAAATTCATTTCTACAAATATAAAAATTAACATATAATATTTTGTTTTCGGGATAAAAATTAGTAAAAGGATTTTTTTTTTTTAATTCATAATTTTCAATCACGTATATCTTGAAAAATAAAATAAAATGCTAAATTGATTGCACACTTATTTAGTACATCAGAACTAAAAAATTAAAATAAAGTATTGGGTATATAACTTAATTCGTGCGGGGGTTTTCCAAAATGTGAACGTTTATTTACGAAAAATATGTACAATAGTATTATTCAAAGTATTGCCCACCTGAAGCTATGGCTTTTCCCCATCTTTCTGGCAACTTGTGGATCCCATCCCAAAAGAACTGCGCCGGCTTGGCAGCCAAGAATGAATCAAGCCAGCTTTTGATATCCTGCTCTGATGTGAACCGTATTCCAGTGAGGGCGTTCTGCATCGATCGGAACAAATGGTAGTCGTCAGAAGGGGCAAGGTCTATAAGGCGGGTGGGGTAAAACTTCCCATCCACTGTTTTCCAAATAGTTCTTAACCGGAGTAGCAACGTGGGGCCGAGCGCTGTCGTGGAAAATTATTGCCTCGTGTCTGGTCGCATATTCCGGGCGTTTTTCGGCTACTGATCTCTTCAAACTGATTAATTGTGTTCGTAATACAGCACACCCTTCTGATCCCATCAAATACAGAGCACTACCTTCGCGCCATGGATATTCGGCTTAGCCGTTGATTTGGCTGGTTGACTGAATTTCACATATGATTTTTTTCGCTTGGGGTTATCGTAATGGATCCATTTTTCATCACCAGTAACAATCCGATGCAAAAATCACTTCCTTTTGTGGCGTTCCAGCAGCATTTCGGACAAGCAAAACCGCCTTTCGACATCTCTCGGCTTGAATTCATGAGGAACCCAATTTCCTTGCTTTTGAATACATCCAGCTGCTTTTAAACGTTTTGAAATGGCTGCTTGAGTGACACCCAAAGATTCTGCGAGCTCTTCCTGCGTTTGGCAATCTTCATCAATCTTCATCAAGTAATGCTTCCAGTTCTTCATCTTCAAACCTTTTTGGCTGTCCGGGACGTTCATCGTCTTCCAAGCCAAAATCACCACTTTTAAATCGTGGAAACCACTTTTGGCACGTTCGCTCAGCTAGAACATGTTCACCCTAAACTTCAACCAAAATACGATGACTTTCGGCAGCAGTTTTCTTCATATTAAAGTAATGAAGAAGAACTCCCCGCAAAAACACTTTTTCAGGCACAAAGTTCGACATATTTGAGTGAAAAAAAAATTATTGTTGTTTACGCTTCAAATGAATGATAGTATGTATATACTGAAAAGACGTACAATAACAGTAGCTTTTCAACGTATGTTCGGAATATATTGGAACGATGGAATGCATACAAGTTACGCCATCTCTTAGCAAACCGCACGAATTAAGTTATAGACCATCATTTTTTTCAAGCTTAAACTTTTTAATCGCGGATATCTGCAAAATCAAAAAAAAAAAAAAAACATTTGCCAAATTGATTGGCACAATAATACAGTACAAGTTTAAATATAAATTTTTTTTTTTCAAATTCAAAATTTTTAATGGCAAATATTTTGAAAAATAAAAAAAATTTGCAAAATTTGTTGGCACAATTTTCAGCACCCTAAGCACTACAAAATTACAAAGAGTATGAAAAATCTATGGAGCTCCAAACAATTGATATTTTCCAAGTATATTTCTGCTATAAACTTTAACATCAATTCAGAAATGTTAAAAACATGGGCAAAACGGCTATTAGTTTTATCTGGGAAATAATGACCAGATTTATTAGCCAACACTTGCAGGTGTCATTTGATGTTTTCTTGTATGCTTTCACTAAATATTTGCTTCTTCCATATAACTTGTTGACCTATTTCCTACTCATAGTACTACACTAAAGGCTGGGTTAGTTGCCAATAAGTAAAATTTAATGTTAACATTTATTCCAGTACTAAAAGCGGTAAAACGCAAAATATTTTATTGAACTATTCTATCGCTGACCCATTGAACCGGCGACTCGACTAACAAACAATTTAAAATTCACAAATCACTACAATTATACAGTTAAATATATACAACTATGAATATGCGAGTGTATTCGAAAATTTACCTTATCACGTGAACCAAATAATACAAAACATTTAACACCGAAATTCACTTCCACCAACTATCAAAATACTTAATTAAAAGCCAACAATAATAAATAAAGTGTGAGATTCTCAAAAATGCTCATCTTTGTATTTATAGTACAGCAGCCAATGCTGATAGTAAAATATGCACCCACAATAACAAGCTGGACTTAATTATAAATAGTTGAATGATTGCCGATAGATAAGGTTCAATAGTTGTGCGAATATATTTTTGCACGGTACGAAGTGCGGTAGATTCTACGACAGCATAACTGCTACTACGTAGACCCTGTAGGAAATAGTTGAAATTCTTACTATTTTCTTAAAGTTGCTTACAACTTTATTTACATGAAGATGCCCTAGGAGCAAGTCAATTATCTGACTCCGCCTTTGATTTCAACTACTTTTAAAAAAGTTTGACAGAGATACCCCAAAAATTGCTTTTCTCCAACTGTAATAAACAGTTTTTATTTCCTACTATTTGAAATTCCGCTTATTTCAAACTATTTTAAAACTAGTCTAATTACCAACTACCTTCAAACGTGTCCATTTTCAATTATTTTAAAATATGCACATTCTATTTTATAGTAACTATAATATTTTTATTTTTCATTTAAACAAAAACAGATTTTAATGTCAATTCAGTAAGAAAATTAAAAACAAAGACACCACTTTTTCGAGCATCAATTCGCGAAAATATTGTGAACACCGATTTTTTGTTCACTTAAACTGCTTTACAGGCAAAAAAATTCAAAAAACCCAAGCTTTTAGCGCCATAAAACTTGTAGGGAATGGTTAAAAATATGCTGATTTATAGCTGGAAAAAATTAAACATATTTTAATTTTGGGTTCAAAGTTTTTGAAATTTCTTAATTTAAATTCTAATAACTTAAAAAAAAATTCTACAAATTCCAAAAAAAATACTTTGAAAATCCAAATTTAAAAAAGAAAAATCATTTCAACCAGCTCTGCATGTTTTAGACAAAATATAGGGCTAGTATTTATTTCGTTTTAACGTTTTTTCCAGCATTTTCGCGGGTTTCTTTTAAATTTATTAGTTCATTGTTAAACAAAAATAACTAAAATAAAAAACTTAAGAAAATAGCAAACAAAACAAAATACTTTTAAAATCAAAAGTGACTACAAAAAAAACAGTTTATTTTCGGCCAGCCTTGTCTCCGCATGTTTTAAATCAAATATATATAGCTAGTATTTATAAATTAAAAAAAAACATTCTTAATTAGAGCTGTTCAAATTTATTTTTTTTTATTTTGGTTTTAAAGTGTTTTTTTTTATCAAAATTTCCGTGGTATTTTTAATTTATTAATTTGATGTTAAAAAAATAACTAAAATAAAAAATCGTAAAACTTTTGAAATCATAACTCAAAAACCAGTTTAATTTCGACCAGCTATAATTCTGCATGTTGTAAACCAAAAATATATAGCTAGTATTTATTAATTAAAAAAAAAAAATTTGAGTTATAGCTGGTTAAAATTAAACTTTTTTAAACTTTGGTTTATCATATTTTTTTACAGTTTTCGCATTTTTTTTTTTAACTTCGTAATTTTAGAACAATTAAAATAAGTTTACAAATTGGGAAAAATCGAAAAAAAAAGAAATATTTTTTAAATCAAAATGCAAAAAACTGTTTCTTTTCGACCAGTTATGAGTCTACAGACAAACTCTATGTACTTCGCTAGTAACTATTAGTTTTTATAAAATCATTCTGCTATAACTCCGACTTTGGTCAAAATTACTTTTTTTCAAGTTTGGTTTTACATTGTTTTTTCAAAATTTTTGCCTTTTCTCTAAATTTATTACTTTTATATACTTATTAGAAAAAAATTCTTTTAAAATCGACAACCAAAAAACAGTTTCATTTCGACCAGCTATATAACTTTAAACCAAATATAAAGCTAGTATTTATGTATCTACAAAATAATGATTAATAACACTAATAACATTTTTATTAAGATATATATGTTTATAATTTATTGAAAATATGTTTTACCAGAGAGAAAGTAAAGTAATACACATATGCTTGGTGCAAGTTAGATCAATTTAATTAGTTTAGCAGACATTTTTTTCAAAGCAGTTCACTTCTAACTACTTTTTAAATCCGTGCATTTTTCCCGACAGGGTTCATACATAGAAATATGTGTGAATTCCTATATGTACATACATATGTATTTATTTATGCATCCACTAGATTACCTCACCCACTTTTTTTAGAAATCGAGTCTTTCCGTCTGCTCTCCCCCTCAAAATGAGTCAAGTTCAACATAAACTTTGTCTCGCTGTTCGTTGTACTCGTAGATGTCCGAACTACTTCTAATCATGTTTTGCATATATGTATATATCATCAACTTACACATACATACATGCATACTAAATAAATATGTAAAATAATAATACATTTTAAATAAATGAAAATCGGCGATAACAGAATAGATGTGTGTAAAGTATATACACCACATATACATATATATATATATATGTATATATGTTCTGTTATGCGCAGAAAAAAGCAAAAGTTTTCTCAAGCTCAGCAATTTTTTTCTTTTTTATATCATTTTTATATTAATTTTTCAGCTCAGCCAAATTCAACAAGTAAATTTACTTTATATAAAATGGTGCTTGAAACAAGCATAGAACCCATTGTAGAACCGCAGCTGTCAAACGCTACTAACACTTGGGATGATGAACCGGAACTTTTAATAGAAACCACCACAAGCGGTAGTGTTCTCTTCGATAAGGTCTACACATTAATGGAGAGTTTCGCATCAACGCAGATTGGTCAATTCGTGTTGGAGCGTGGCGATCGCTTGCTAAACATTTTTGAGGATACCGTCAAGTGGAGTTTGCCTCAAGGTAAAAAAACAAAACAAAATAAACAAAAAAAAAAACATTAGTGGAACTGATGAACAACAAGTTCATAAAATATGCTTGATTTTATTAATTTTTTCAAATCTACTTTAATTTATCGAATTTTGTTATGTGTTTTGTCTCTCTTGCAGATAAAACAGAAGCAAGTTTGGTTCGTCCGCTGCCATGGTTACCATTTCTGGCGCTAATCATTCTGTTACGTCAATTTCGCATCTGGCTTTCATTGTGCGCTCTTTTAATAGGCAATGGCCCAATTACCCCAAATAGTGTCATCTATTTCATACAGACACGTCGTCGCAAGCTACGTTCCATACGTTTGCACGGTCTGAAGACAATCAAACAACGTGAGCATTTACGTAAATTGCAGAATAGTGGACAAATTGGTGGATTGATGGTGAAGTTGGGCCAATTATTAACGATCGCCATATGTCGACCACGTTCTTATTATGAACGCACAGAAAAAATATATGCGGTCCATAGCACTGGATTATCGGAATCGTTTCGTGGGAATAAGCGCCTGCGCGAAGATGACTGTCCTGAAGCGGAAATGAATTGCCATCAGTTGTTGTCACAATATGCCAATGATAACTCTGATGATGACTCTGACTATATGCCGATTGAGGAGGAAGAAGAGACCAATGAATCTACTTTATCCTTTAACACTTCTAATGATACGCAAGGTGAAAATAGCATGGTAAGTGAAATGCCGCTACTCATTTAAGGTTAAATTATAGACACAAAGAATTAGGCAATATTATTTAGATTATTTCTTAAACCTGAGCGTCTTTAAATTTACTTACCATAGAGTACAGTAGAATCTCGAAAAACATAACCGAAATGTTCAATGAGACTTTTCTACGGCGGACAATTGAAAAAAAAAAATACTAAACGAAGATTTTTCGGAAATAACACGCTAAAATAATTTAAATGAGTTAGGGTTAGTCACACTATTTTCGTAACTCTGGCAGTCCGGCAAAAGTGATTTATTGTGAGCGACCTTGTCTGCTTATTTCTGTTAGTTTGGAGAACGGCATTTCTACCAACAAAACTCAAGTGATAGACAACTGATTGCGATTTTGTCTGCTACCGGTCAAACTTCTAACCTAGGCATCGTTACTTCGCGCTTCGGAGCTTTCGTTAGATTTGCAAAAACAAAATATACGTCAAGCCACCTATTACCTTAGATTGCGTTTGTTTTTATTGGCTAGCAAACAGTTGGCTCGAAAAATGAATAAGCTCATGAAAGTTAAATCAAAAGTTAACTTTTTAGATCGATACGTGGATGCTGAAATAAAAATAAATATTTCTTTTTTTACACTTTTTTTTCAAAAAGTCAACAAATATGATAAAAAGGTATGTCTCCCCTGTAAAATGCATGGAAAAGTTCAATACTTTGTCGGATTCATTAAATAGTATAAAATTCCAACTGAATTTCTGGGAAGGGGTGCAAGAATGAAAATTCCAAAAATTAATTGGTTCACCCTAGTACATCCAATAAATGTGCATTTGTATGTGTTGCCAAAATTCATTTGGTCCGAAAACGAAAGTTTTCTAAAATTAAACCAGTTTATTTTTATTCGCTTTTCTGGAGTGTTTTTGACATTAACTGCAAGAAGAGCTAGAAAACAGGTTTTTGCCTACATCTCGAAAGCCAGTCTATGAAAAAATAAATAAACCTCAAAATTAATCTAAAGCAGGGACCAAAACGGCTATAATTTTTATTACAAAATTACGATTTAATCGTTATTTTAAGATTTTTATTTTTTCGATCGTTTCGTTTTTTTTTACTTTTACTTTTTTTTATAAAATTTTTATTGATATTTTGTGGTTTTTATTTTTTCGATCAAAAATAATGGTTACTTCGGATTTCAAATTTTTTTATCACATTTTCTTAATTCTTTGATCATAATAAACGCAAACATATCTGTCAGCGATGATAATAATATGTTTTATGATCGAAAAAAATATTACACAATATCGATCATATATGTATGTATGATCGGATGGATTTGAATTCAAGAGTGATGATTAGAAGTAATGATCGAAAAATTAAAAATCACCAAATAACGATTATGTAGCAGTTTGAAACAAATAATCTTTTAAATAAAAATAAAATCAGACTTGCGAACCATATATCATAAGAATAAGATCGATATCTTTCTCTCGAACACTCCAACGACCATCTCATCGACTCATTCGATGTTGTGAAATTATTCGTTGGACTTAATATTCGTTCCAAAATAAACAAAGTCCCCTACTTTGTCAAAATTGTAACTTACAACAGTGACGCGGGAGCTAAGATGCGAATGCGCTGCCTGTTTATTTGATGACGGGAAAAGCCAGATCTAACGGCACGGTTGTTGAGGCCAATGATGCCGGTTTGTCATTGGCATTCGCCAGCAGGTGCACACTCTTATAAAATATGGTGCTTGACCGGATTAATTCTGCAGCTTCAATTTTCGTTTACAACGTGATATTAAAGAAGTCCCACGACTGGGAGCCACCCTGTCTGAAACCTCGTTTGGTATCAAACGGCTCGGATAGGTCTTTCCCAATTCTGACTGGCCTGCGGCATTTTACATAACCTTATTACTTTTGCTCGTTAGGACCATCATGTATGAAACGTTAAGTAGACTGATCCCACAGTAATTGGCGCATATTGAGAAATGGGCAGAGCACACTGAAGTTCCATGCATTCTGGAAATAAGCTGGTTCGTGCACCTTACCACCTCTTCGTTACCACTCTCGAATAGCTCAGCTGGTACTCTATCTGCGCCCGCGGCTTTGTTGCTCCTTACCTGCTTATTGCTATCAGAACTTCGTCGAGGTCGGGTGACGTGATGTTCTCTGTCACCATTGAGCAAAGTGGAGAAGTGTTCCTTCCACAATTTAAGTGCGTCCTGGACATTAGTCACAAGGTCGCCGTTCTCGTTCTTACATGAATTTGATCCGGTTTTAAAACCTTTCATAAATCGTCGCACTCTTTTCCTTTTTCAACCTCCGGTAGCTTCCTGAAACAGCTCTCGTTGCGTCCGATCGTAGCGTGGCCCTGTAGGTCGTGTATTTCTTTTCTGCGGCGGTGCGACATTCCTCAACGTACGAGTTGTTCTTTCGGGCTCTCTGAAATGCAAGAACTTCCTCAACGGCGGTACGTAGTGACAGAGAAAAGTGATGCCAATGCTCGCGAATGCCGGTTTGCTGAGAAGTACTCTTAGTGAGCAGGTGTGAGAGTCGAGTGGTGAAGTTTGTAACTGTCTAATGCGATTGTAGCTTTTCGACGCCGCGTTTTCTGTGTGTATTTAGTCCCAAGTTCTTTTCTGCACAGAGGCGCACGCTCGTCTAATGAAAGCATGGCTTCCATCGATTGCAATACGATCGATTTGGTTTCGCACCCCGGCAAGTCGATCAGTCCCAGTCTTTCCTTATACTTTAATGAAATAAATCCTAAGAAAATATAACAACGAACTTCAAAAATGTTCTTACTTTTATTAAAACTTGGGACTATTTCCTCTAATCGATCATAATTTCAATGTTATATGTACAATAAAATATTTGTTAGAAAGTAGGAAGTATAGTATAATTTAAGAGTTACAGGTCTAACTGCAGTTCATCATCATTTACTTTCACAAATTTAATAATATTATAAATTAACCACAGTTTGTATTGTTAATATTATTTTATTTTAGGATACCAGCGGTGAAAATGCCAAAGATTTGGACCCAAACAAAAAAGTGGAATCGAAAGGAACAAAGTCGCCTGTGGAAAAGAAGAAACCCACTATTGATATTAACGACATGGCAGCGGTTAAAAGTTCAGATACTAAAAATACCAAATATAATGAACAAAAGCCAGCAGCTTCAGTGAAGAGCGGTAATTCCGTTACAATTTCAGCGAAATTGCCAAATACACCGCAGGAAAATGGATCAAAGAAAGAAAGAGATGAGTTAGGCGGAGCGGCGGCAGTCGGTAATGGGCATTCAATAAATAACTGAAAAGTTTCAATTTACAACATTAGTTACATTACAATATATTAGCGTTAATCTTTTCACACACACACACACACACACACACACACACCTACATTCAAACATAATTGCGTACAGTTACATATGATATGAATAATATATTTACAAATAGAGCAGATGTAAAATGGCATCGAACAAAAGCCACGACAGGTGGATTACTTCTGAAAATGAAAGGATAAGGAGTTTTGTGCTCTTAATTTTTAATCTTTTTTTTTTTATCACAGCAGATTTGAAGTTGATATATTACTAAATTAGATTTGTTTTGTTTATAATTAATGCGTTCAAATATTGAAATATATAAAAATGTGATTTTAATTTTTACCTTCTTATTGGCAATTTTTTCGTACTGCAGAATTAGGATTTTATGTTTTTCCTTAAGTTCAAACTCTGTTCTTCTTGCTTTCAAAATTACTCGATATATGCTTTTCGTTAGCATTTCATTAATTGTTTTGTTTTTGTTTTGTATTGCTCCTTAAAAGATCAGCATGATTTTATCTTTGTGCCACTTTCCCATACAGTACAAACGCATGAGGTTTCGAAATCTCAAAAAGAAAACATTTTTAATCTTTTGAACGGTCACGCCGATGTGGAAAAAAAAGCTACACCGGGACATTCAACGGCCGCTGTGACCAAACCGCATGCAGCGCCACTGCTGTTGAGCAACGCTCTTAACGCAAGTAATTATCAATTTATCTATAACAATTAGAAAATGTATTAGAATTTATTTATCTGCTTGTATATATAAGCGTTTTGTTAATAATATAGTATTTTGTTTTTGTTTTTGCTATTCCCTTTACATGTTCAATCAATCCTGATCCCAAAGCTCCCAATGATGGATTTGTCGTAGATGCTGTAGATGATTGTTTAGCTAAACAAATTGAAATTCCAACAAATGTACCACAATCAATACCACTACAAATACCACTACACCCGGCATTGTCATCATTTTCATCAATCAACCCCGATCCCATAGCTCCCAATGATGGATTTCTCGTAGATGCTGTAGATGATTGTTCTGTTAAACAAATTGAAATTCCAATACCATTACAACCAGCATTGACAACACTTTCGTCTTCATCCTGCTCCACACCATCCTCCACTTCCTCATTAGGCTCGTTTGAGACAAGTAATGATTATAATGATACTGAAGATGATCGTAGTGATCCGCCGACGCCAACGCCTTCTCTCAAAACGGCATCGTCGACGGAGGATATTTTTTTAAGTCCGTTCGGTGTGTGACAAATCCTGTACTAAACGGAATTGCATGCCACATAAATCATTTGGGTTAAAGGAAGAGCTCAAATTGGGAAATGAGGTTTTTGAAAAAATAAAATAAATTTATGTTGTTGCTTTTAACTCTAGAAAGATAAAAAAATGCCGCAAAAGATGGTCGTGCGATGAACATATTGCTTAGCCTTTTTCAATTAGCGTAAGAATTCACTTTTATTTTATAGTTCACTCAGTCGTCGATCTGCCCTGTCGTAGGGCGCTAGTTTCTATGCGCTAAGTACCCCTAGTTCAGGAGCTATAGTGTTGTGCATATCAAAAGCAAAAAAATTATACAAACTGACGTAAAATTATTTTTAAATAAATTTTGATAAAAGTTAACTGCATAAAATTGCAAAAAATTTCAAAAAATTTTCAAATATTTTAAACAAAATTTTCGAAAACTTTTCGGGTATATTGCACATAAAAGCATGGTCTGTGACCACTCTTTTTTATCTAACACAATTTAAAATAAGAAAAAAGCATCCTCGTCACCGGGGAATATTTTTATGAGCACCGCTCATATAATAAAAATTGATATTATCATAAAAATATTTTTTTTTAGTTGTTAAATATTTTTTTTTATCCATACCAAATCGGTAGAAAAGTCGTGGCTGTACATTGAATTTTTTTTTTTTTTAAATAATATCCGAAGGTGATTCAGAGAATGTAAGAGAATACATTTGGAATTTTTAGAATTTTTTTATTTGCTCGAAATTCATTAGGCCACACATTTGACAACCAAATATGACACAAAAAACCAATATTCTGTTATTTTATAAATTTTTTTATGAGCGTCAAATCGAAATATGCCAGAATTTGATCTAATGAAAATCAAGCATTGGCCTGTTTGTTTATTTTGTTAAATATACCGCCTATATTTTTGGTTATATTTTTTCAACAAATTTAAATTGAAAAAGTTTTTCATAGCAATGGTTTCGGATAAATTACTTGTGAAGCAAAATTGTATTTGTTCAACGGCATCAACGTTTCCTGGTGATAATTTTTTGTTGTTGATTTTTTTTTACTGCGTAATAGTGCAAACTGTGTGTGGAGAGTAAACAATAAAAATGGGAGAAAAATTGCATCACCAATTTAAACAAAACTTTAGTAATATATAATATTTTTTGAGCTCAAGGCCAGTATATAGTTAGTAAACTTCGACCAAATTGGAATGGAAATATCGATAAAAAAAATAAGGATGTGTAAACTTAGTTTTGTTTTATTTAAAAAGTTTACAAACCACTCGCCTCGAGCTCAAAACATAAAATATATTACACCTTTGGAGGCCGAAAAACAATTTCAATCACAAAAATTGAATAGCTATAAACTCCAAAATTATTCGGGTTTGGAAAAGTTTTCACTTTTTCACCAGCAAAAGCTTGAACTTCGGAAATAAAATCAAAAATTTTGGCTCGTTTAACAAATAGGAGGTTTTTAGTACCCAAAAATATGTAAGAATCTTTTTGTAAATATAAAAATAAATTCACTTCCAAAAAAATAATTTCTAGCTACTTGCTACCTGCACTTCATTATATCGAAATTGAATAGGCTATAAATCTGTATACTCGAAAAAAAGAAAAGGTTAAAATTTTTAATATTTTTTCTTTAATTTTATTGTTTTTCAATGTATATTTTATGTTATTATTTTTGTTCAAATTTTCAAATTTCATTTAAATGGTTTATATTTACAATACTTTTATAAAAAAATTTCAAAAACGAGTAAATAGACACAAATGGTATTTATACTTAATTCCTTTGCCTATGAAATGTACAACGCTGTATTACCATTGTATAAAAAAAATATACGAGATTTGCCCCTATAAACCGAAGAGTGTCGATATTTGTTAATATTGCATAAGTGGTCTAGTCATTTATATTTACAAGAATTTACAATTCACAAATTTACAAGAAGAATTTTTTTTTAAACTGTTTCCCACTTATAAAGTGATTACATTATTTACCTACATATATGTTAAAAATTAGGGTAAAATAAACGCTTTTAAAGCCCGTTTTTCAGTACTGGTTTACACTCAGTTTAAACTCAGATTACTTAAGCTCGAAGTAAATTTAAACTACAGAACTGTTTTTCAGTGAGAGTTTAAGACCGGCTTAAATTTGTCCATTTTGTAGGGCAACACTTGTTTTTTTCTATATGCAGATCAGTCGTAGGCAAAACCGAACGCACGCACACGAAAATATTTTATGCTTGTATGGGTTGCTGCTGTCAAATTATTGCTTTCGGTGAAATCAAGCAGAGAATTTAGTGCTGCTGTTAAACTTCGCTTATAGGCGGGCTCGCGAGGTTATTAGTTAATCTCAGTTTAACTCTGACAGATCGGAGATTTAAACTGGGTTTCAAGTTGACTGAAAAACTGCACACTGAGTTTAAACTTAATTCAAATGGCAATCAGACTTTAACTCGCAAGCGCTTTCCAAACGTATCGTTTATCTTTGACGAAGGTTGTCATATTATTATCTTTATAGTGTTAAAAATATTTAAATAAAAACCTACAATTGTGCTCTTTCTTCAACACAAATTCGATCATAGCGTTTCCACCCTTATTTTGGTCATAATATAACAAAATCAAATAACTCATATTAATTTTTTGATTGAGTTTCATAAAATCTTAATTTTTCAAACTTCAAAAATCATTAGTTTGGTTTTGTTAAATCATATTCAATACTTTTTTCTTACCCATCCTTTCGTTCATCCTAAATGAAAGCGTGTGTATATGTATTCACAAAAATTTTGTGTAATCATTTTGGGCATCTTCTTCATAATTTTTGCATACTTACATATATATGTGATGAGAAAATATATCATAGTCATAAACCTTACAATAAAAATAACATTTCTCCTTTAAGGCTCACCTCCGAATTTCAATACTTTCCATAATCCATTACCCGCTCAACAAAAGCCCATTGCCACGTTTGGAGCAAAAGAAGGTACACAATTATTTAGTACGAGTATATATACCGTTATATTTACAATTAAATGCGTACAAAATAAACTCAGCAAGTGCAATATTTTTTTTATTTTGCTCAAAAATGTATGCTCGTGTAAAACTTCTATGTACATATATATAAATTAACAAAAATTTACTTACTTATTCCCACTTTTGCAGATCATGCAGTCACCGAAGATGGCATGCCTTTGCAAAACACTAAGCAATTAAAATCACCGCCTGAACTGAAGACAGAACATCAGCATAAACAACAAAAACAATCACAACACCAACGATACCGTAGAAACCGATATTAAATGAAAATGATTTATTTTTATAACTATTGCTGTTAATGTTTATAGTTTAAAATAAAAAAATCTCTTTAAGAAATGTGAATTTTAAAATGTACAATGTTAAAAATTTATGAATATCAATGTAATTTTATTTTTTTAAATTGATATTATTAAATAAAGTCCAAAATTTTAAATGGATTTTAAAAATAGAAAAATGAATTTAATTTTAATAGTTGTATACGGAAATAAAAATATTAAAAATAAACATTTCTATAATAAAATAAACAATAGTAAAGTTGAGATTTTAATTCTACGTTACGCGACTGGGCTTTTTTATGGTCCATTTGGGCAAGCTACTTGAGAAAGGTTAAAAAGTGTCAGGCCTTAACTATGAAACAGTTATTTTTAGGTTTCAATACTCGTACAATCTGAACATTGCCGTCAAAATTACCCAATTACTACCCATAGCTGAATTCACCTCATTATCAGTGTTAAATTCTCTTCCGCGTAAGCCGAATTTTATAAAATGAAATAAAATTAAAAACAGCTATTGATAGAAAATTTATTTTAATAAATAATTGATAAGATATTATTTGTGCTTTTTAGTAGACTTTAAAACAAAAAAATGCAAAACACCTAGACTATCGTACATATTGGATAAAATTCAATACAAAACAGTTTTTTTAATATAATTTATAATTTTTATATATAACAATCTCGCGTCGTGGTCGAAATTATATATGTATGTATGTTTGGTAGGTGTGAAAATCCAATCTCAGTTAATGTAAATTACATGAAATATTAAAATATGGGTGCCAAATGATTCGTCTCGGCCAAAAGTTTCATAGCTAATTTTTTATTAGGGTTGCCACCTGTTTCGATAGTCGATTTTAATTTAATTATTCACGAGTTATGTCAAATATTGGTGTCAAACTGTTCGTCTCGGGAGGAGAGTGTTCAGGCCTATATTTTGGAGAGTGTTGCCACCTGTTTGAAGAGTCGAATTTAATTAAATTATACACCAATATAGCAAAATAGGGGTGTCAACTCATCCATTTTGCTAGAGAAAGTTGTTTGCCATAATTTGAAGAGGGTTGTCATCTTTTTTTGAAACCCCAAGCTCAATTAAATTATAGAAACCGAAATGAGCTTTCTGCTTACATGAGCATAGGACAATTTAAAAAAAAATATAGGAAGGCCAACGTCCGCTGGAGTTTTCTAGTATTTGTATAAAAGTATTTCTTATTTAATAACACAAACCATAGAAATAAAAGTTTCAAACAGAAATCCACACAATTTCAAAAAAATTTTAAGTTTTTAATTCGAGATTTTAGAAAAGTGTTAGGTATAAAATTTTAGTGTACTAAAGCACAAGTCTGAAGTGAAAAAAGTACGCGTGGATTTTTAATTATCTTTTTTTACCGACGGTGTTACGCATTTTTTTCCATACAAACAACAAAAAAAACTTCGAGTATTTGTTATATTGAGGAAACTACCCAGTACCGTTAGCAAAAATAATTATCAAAATCAACGGTAGTCTTCTAAAAATTCCGATTGAAAAGTTTGATGTTAAGTTTTTAAAATTTGTTGAATTTTCGCAAATTTCATACAACGTTTAAAACTTCATATTTATGGTTTCTCTTCTAGAACGAGCTATGCTTTAATAAAAAATTATTATATGTAAATAAATTAATAAACATAAGTGAGTAACTGTATTATATTGAATTTTGTCTAGTCCCAAACTAATTTCAAATTGGTTCCAAAGATGTACCAAACCAGTCCCGAACTAACCCCGAACAACTCCTGAACCTGATATTAAATTAGTCCTGAATGCAATAGACGGCCGTTAGGGGATATTAAATGACGCTTCCATTTGATTTTGTTGTCCTTTTCTAACATTAAACCCGTATGGCAGACCGCACACGTGCCAAATACAAAAAAGTTTCATCAACCAGGCGTCCTCGGCAGTTTTGAAGCTGAGGTAAATGCGAAACGAATTCATATAAGGTGATTTTAATAAAGCAGCTGTTTTTTCCATTGCATTTCCATTTTTCCTTTCCACATGACATCCTGAACCAGAAAGCTATTCGCTTTTATCATTACATCCTTTTGTTTAGAAAAGAAAAGAATTATATACATAAAGTTTGAGTAAATTAATTAAAATTTGTTACATTTATTGAAATTGTTTATTTCCGCTATTCTGTTACATTCGGAAGCTAAATGAGGAACCGAATGCCGACCCCCGGCTAAAACCTGGTAAAAAGATAAATCAAAGAAGCAATCCTCTAAAAAGTAAATATGGTGATTTTGGCGAAGAAAAGAAACGAAATTTGGAATACAAAAATTGACTGCAGTAAAAGAAAATTCTGGTTGGAAATTGCGCTGCAGTTATAGTATAACAAGTGCTCCACATACGCACGGTAGACCAATATGTGCTAAATCATTAAGCAGAGGCGCAATATATATGCACTTATGGATTAAATCAATGAAATTTTCGAAAAATAGGTTAATATGAGGTCTAAAGCAGAAAAACTGTAAAGGTCAAAAAATTGTGCGTGGTATAGTTAGAATATTAATTTTGTATAGCTGACAACCCGAAAGGGCACAGTATCCCAAAAATGAGCATGGGTGTTCGGATATGAATAAATATCTCATATATATGTATGTACGTACGTATATATGTATGTATTTAAGTGAATGACGAGCGTTTGACATTGTTTGAATTGTCACACTTTCTTTATCTTAGGCAGATAGATGGTAATGAATAATTATGATCGGTTTTAAGCAATTCATACATTTTATTATTTTTTCTTTTAATAACCACACTTTGTTGATTAGACTTATCAGATTTTAGCTTCAATATGATTAAAATTTATTTATAAATACTGTGTATGTATGTATGTAAACTAGACTGACAACAAAAAATCAAAGTGGTCCGTTTTCTTTTTACCTTGACTTAAAAATTTTATATTTCTTTTAACTTATCTTTCATCATTTACGATGCTTATAGCCACATCTTTGAGAAACAAAATAAAGTATTACGGAGAATATTACTTTTAATACTTCCCAAGATATCTGTAAGTTACTGAACCTGTATCTGGATGTATGGCTAAAACCTGTTTTCAAAAACCAACCGCTGGTATCGTATAATTTGGCTACGATTACAAACTATATCAACTATAACAAAACTGTACTTTCGGCTATAAATTATAATCTCACATTGTGTGTTTGGAATTTTATAATACTGTAAACAATGAAAACAAAAATTCGTATGTACCTTACGTTTTTCTGCAATTTTTCGGATGTAATGCAATTCATAAATCGAATTTAAATTTTTATAAATATTGTATAAAAAAAGCAGCTTTCGGTGTAGATGTTTTTTACGATAATAAGTAAACTAAATATTCGATTACACTTAACTAAAATTACCATCAGTTTATTTTCGTAATGGGCTAAGCAGCGTTATATAAATTAAATTAAGGCAAAGGAAAAACCTTATAATTTTTATTGGGGAGTTTCAAAATATTGCATTCGCTAAATATTGGTTAGAAGCGTTAGATTTAGGAATAACAGAAAATGTCTCTCTTTTATAAGGTAATTATATTCATTTTTAAACACACCTACTTTAAAAACCAATGGAATCATAAATTTCAAGCGACTTGAAATTATTATAAAACCTTATAATATTTTACTTACGATACGATACGTTTTATTACTAACAAATAAAAAGTGTTCATTAGAAAAAATCGTACGGTGAATTATTCTTATTTTCTTAAAGCAACTATAAACAAAATATGTTTCGTTCTTCAGAGATTCACTTATTTTTAGGTAATCCACTTTTATTGATTTTTATTTCGATTCGAAAGTATAGCAAATTATATTTTTTTAATTTCCGTTTATGTGTACCGTATTTCATAATTATAACGCATTAACCTATTGAGGGTCTCGACTATTTAGTTTTCTTTACTTAATTTGAATAATTTTTATAAAAATGTAGCTCATTGTTTAAGAAGTTATTTAAAGCCAAGTTTAAAATATTGTGGAAATTTAAAATTTTTTTATTAAAATCGCAACTTTTTTAATCAAAATTTAATAAAAAATTAGGTGTGCAGTTTTATAGTTTATATAATTTTAATGTAATAAGTTGCGGGTTTGAAAGGGTGAGAAATTGCCGGCAATGCTTGACAATGTTCTTGGTGACTCCCTTCGGCAATTTATATATGTACATAAAATTATATCCGTTTTTTTGTCTTCGCACTTAATTCCAAAACCACTGAATAGATTTTAGTAAAATTTGCGTAAGTTATTTCTTGCATATTTGATCCTATTATAAATAATTCGAATTCCCACTAAGCTCAGCTGGCTTCGAGTTAGGCAAAAAATCTGTAGTTATGATTCTATTTTATAAAATTAGAAACGTATTCTGCAAGCGTAATGAGAAATACTTTCACGAAAAATGGGCCCGCTAGATGGCGCTAGGGGCGAGTTATTCGGAAAGTCCGTATTTGTTCAAGGAAAGATTGAAAATTATACCAAAAACATATATCAACTTTAGGGCCAACTTCATCTTAACTGTGACACTACGTTACATTGTTTCTATTGGATCAGAGCTGCTTTAAAAATCGGATAGTATATCGAAAAGTAGTAAGCTACGCATACCGAGTTCTGGATATCACTCAGTTCATTCTATATAACTATATTTATAAATTTTATATAGAAAACACTAGCACAGTACCTTCAGAAAAACAAATTTGCAAATATCGAGAAGACGCTAGATATACCTAGGTTCATTCAGCCCTGGGAAGAAGCTCGTTCGCTCGCTAGGATTAGCTAACATCTTAGACTTTCCAAAAACACTGTGGCTAGAAGAGGTACTGGAAGGAGTGCAGAGCACCATGGACCTTATAGGGCAAAGTGCAAACCTCTATAATATATCCATCTATCTATGTGTTTTTCGGCTATTGGAAACTCCATAAAGCTACTTTATGAACTGATGGAAAAAAGAGACTTCAAATTCGGGTGCAGGAGATTACTCTAAAAGAAATTTGTAATTAAGAATGCGAAAATTGTAATTTTGTCATTTATGTACAGCTTATTCAATTTCAAATGTGACATATTATTTCACATATGTACATTTGCACTCGTAATTACATTCTGACTTCGAAAATCTCGCACGACTTCATGCAATGTCAGAAGAAATATCCATCACCGGACGTCGCTATCATATTGTTCGAGTTTACCTATCATCTCTCTTTAATCTTCTTTTACTCTGTAGAGCGAGAGATTGGCTCATTCCAATGTTGCACTTCGGCTTTACCGAATACTAAAAACATAATGCTGCCTATAAAATTCAAGCAACCAGCTACTATGAAAATTATGCGCCATTGGTAGATATTTGTCTGCAAATATGAAGGTAAATGTGAATACATTAATGCAAGTGAAATGAAATTAAATATATATTTATTAGGGTGGGTCAAATTGTATGGCGCTGAAAAAAAGTTCAAAGCATCATTGTGATTCTGGTACTACGAGTATGGATCGTGTCAAGAATGAATTTAGAGTAAACGGAATTTTTTTGACAGTTATTTTCAAAAATACTAAAAAGTTGATCAATTTATTATTTTTTATTATTATTTTATTACCTATTTTTTTGCAATTGAAATGCAATAAATAGATCGAATTTTAAGTATTTTTGAAAATAGCTGTCAAAAAATTCCGCGGACTCGAAATTCATTTTAGACGTATGGTCCCTTGCGCAATAATACTTACGGTCCATAGTAGCAGAATCGCCATGACGCTTTGAACGTAGTTAGCTGACCCACCCTAATACATATGATGTTTTTCTTTCAACTTTATAAAAAAAAAACTATATCAGTTTATAAAAAACGTAATTTTTGCGTTGCACCCTAATCAAATAATTTCAACCCACCGTATCTGTAACGATGAATCCCACAAATAGCGGCGCGATAATATTCATCATACTCCCGGTACAGTTGAGTATTCCCATTAGGGTGCCCGCAAAGTTGGGCGACAAGTCCAGATGATTTACATTATAGCCAAAATTAGTAAATACGGTAGCGCCCACAGCAGCGATGAGGAAAACGACCGCCAGATTAGCTTGAATTTCTTGCAAGAAGCCCAAACACAGAAACGCTGCGACCGGTATCCAATGACCGATGGTATTGAAGATTTTCCTATTCACAGTTACATTTAGTAATTTTGATTTCTCAATACAGGTCGCCACTGGACTCAATACAACCGATAAAGTCAACAATACTATATAGGGTAGGGATGAGAGCAATGCATTGCTTTTGATATCCTTACCAAGCACATTTTTAATATAAGTTGGCATTTGAGTGAGCAATGTGTAAAAGCACCAATTGTTTGTGGCGTGACTGCAAATGAGTACCAAAAAATGCTTGCATGTAAATATTTCCTTCCAAGGTACTGCAGGCAATGTCACAACTTCGTCCGGGCGCTTATCGTGACCCAATGACTTCTCAATCATTGCACATTCAACCGCCGAAATGTGCTTGCACTCACTTGGCGAACTTGCACCAAACAGAAACCAAAATATAGCCCAAATTAAGCCCAGCACACCAGGTATATAAAATGTGCTCGGCCAACCCCAACTCGACGAACAAAGTACACCGCTTGTAGCCAACATAACAACAATACCCAAAGGGGCACCAGCATAACAATAGGTTTGCATTGCACTGCGTTCCTCGATCGGTGCCCACTTGGACATCAATGTGGCAATAGCCGGTAAAGTTAAACCCTGAAATATACCCTGACATAATCGCAGCGCGCAAAGTAACAGCCAACCGCCTAAACTCACGCTAAGTGGCGCAAGTAGTACAAAAACGCTGCTCATTGTGACGCTGAGTAGGAGTAGCACACGCCCACCAAAACGACGCCCCCAACCACCAGCAGGAATTTGCACGAGAATGTAACCGCAAAAGAAACTGCTGAGTACGTATGATTTGGTTTTCTCTGACCAAGCGTATTCCTGCATATTGAATACGATTATTTAAATTTATAAAAACAAAGGAAAAAAAAATATTTGTGATGTTACTTACAGGAAAATCTGGATTTGCGCCTTCGTTATCCAACATCGCCACTATAGCCACTGAGAGATTGACACGCATAGCAAAAAGTAACACTGCACCCAAGAAAATCAGCAGGCATTGCAGATGCCGATATCCTATGGTTTTTCCTTTAAAATTTCCTTTGTTTGGATCGAACGAAATTCGTCGAGTTGTCACCATTTCTATGGCTATCTAAATCAATGAACCAACAGTTGGCACAGCGATAATATTCGCGCTGGTGGTATTTGGCAAAATGATAGCAGCGTGAAAGTTTTCTCTCAAATGTAGCTAATTTATAAGAAACAGACTTCATTGGTAAAAAAGATATTAAAAGAGCTTTCAGTTAGATAAGATATTTTCGTTTATAAATGTTTTATGAGCCTAGACTAATAGAGATTTTTAGACATTTGTAAACAATTTAGTTATGCATGCGGGGAAGTATAAAGTTTCACTTTTACCTTACACCAAGGTCATCTAATATTTCGAAACAAGCTACAGAGTTTGTAATTTAGTAAATATTTACATTATTTTGTTGCAAAGTATTCCGGCAAAATGAAATCTGAATGAAATGTCGCTGCACAGTGCTGCGCCGTCTATTGCCCTATCTACTAATAATATCAATGTAAAATACCGTCAGTCTAAAAGGTTCAATACTCAGAATGATCACTTTGGTTTAATGGCGGAAAAATACGAAACTTTTAATAGACCGGATGACAGCTATTTATATGAGGAACTCCCCATTGGAAATGCGCTCTTAAACGAAAAGTAGCAGAGGCGGCAATTTTGCTGCACAAAAAAATTTGGCATAGCACTATGGTATAAATGCCCATTTTTCTGGTCAAAAATATGCACATTTCTACATGTGTTATGATCACTCTCTCTTGAAGTTATATTACACTGCAAAACATAGGAAAAATAACTTTGTCTTTTTATACACAGACATAAATGGTAAAATTAAAAAAGGTATCAGGACACAATCGTCACAAAATCGCTTAAGTTACTTAAGATTCAATATATTGCGAAGTTCAGTTTCGAAAACGCACTTCAGTAAAAACAAAGCTTCATATGAAGTAACTTCCACACTTTTTTTTCTTATAAAAATTATAAAAAATAATTCCTGTCCGTTAGTGATCACATAATTGGATAAATGATGTTGCCAGATATATAAAATTACAAAACCAAAAATTGTATTTTCAGAAACGTAATAATAGTATTTTACTGAGAACGGGTGAATAAATTTTAAATACAAAAAAAATTTAATTGGGGTTGCCACCTTTCGAAAAAATTACAATAAAAGCTATTTTAATAGAAGATTTCCATACGAGCACAGATACATATGTACATACATATATATAAATTAATTACTATTCGTTAGTGTTCAAACGGTGTTGCCATATATGTAAAATTACAAAAACAAAAATTGTATTTTCAAAAACGTAATAATAATATTTCACTAAGAAATTGTAAACAGAAAAAAATTTATTTATGGTTGACACCTTTCGAAAAAAATACTAAAAAGAGCTAAATAAATAAAATATTTCCATGTGCACTATCTTAGTGCGGATATTAAATTATGAGTTTGAAAGGGCTATATTCCATACTTTATGTTAGGGATGCCATATACTTAGACAAAACTGGAAAATGGTGTGAACATGTCAATATGGTCAGATATCAACAAATTAATTTTAATGAAGCGCAATAAGGACCATTCACTTTGAATATATCAATAAATTTAAAATATACAAAAATTTATAGGGTTACCACATTGCGGAAAAGTTATAAAAAGGCATTTAAATAAAGTACTTACTTATAGAGCATAATAAGCGAGATGGGATTTTGGCAGAGTTTGGCGAATATACAGTTATTTCGAAACATAATAACATAATAAACAAAAACTTAGCATGCCGCTCCCAATTTCCAAAATCTATGATAGGTTATATTTGGTTTCATCAAATTACCATGTTACTTTTGATACTTATGGTTATATGAGTGGTGGAGCGCATTTCGATCTAATCACGCAGATTTTTGACACAAATCATTTCGCGTTTATTATAAGGCTCTAGCTGAAATTTGTACTCAATTGTGTTTAAAAGCTATTTATTATGACCAACATTATTTGCATTTGACCCACAGTGCATAGCAACAATGTATGCAATAAAGAATTAAATCAGCTGATTTTCAGTCCATCATCAGTCCATTTCTCTACTTATACACTCACGCTCGTATTACTCTTATGACGTGAGTCCACACTTTTTGTGCCATGCAAGTTTCAATTTTTTTTCGCTGCGAGCGAAACTTTCGAATTCTCCATTATAAAAACGATAGACATCATTATGGTGGGCATAAGCAATAATCGCTTAAGTCGAGATAAGATTTTGATATTTGTGCTATGGTTGGCACGATTTTTGTTTTTAAATATTTTGTTGCTTCGAAAAAGCGTAAGCGGATTGTTATTATATTTTGTATATGTATCTCTGATTTTAATTCAATAGCTATTTTTCCTCTTCAGCTGTGTATTTAAAACCAACTCAAATCTCAAATGCATATCTCGACTTAAGCGGTTGATGCATTCGACCACAGAATTATTTATCTCATCTTTAAATAGCGCAAGCTGTTTTCAAGATCATGAACTCAAATACTTGCAAATAGACACATATTATTATAAAGATTTGAAATATGTATACAGAACAAACAAAAAATTATTAGCTTTATTTTGCATTTTTATTTAATAAAAATAATCGAATTAAAAAAGAAACATTTTTTTTTAAAAAAGCTATTTGCAGAACCTGTGAAATTAATAATAATAGCAACAGTGCTCGCCACGATTGGCAAACATAAAAATGTGCACTCCTAAAACATCTGTTCTCTAATAAAAATCATTGCCTTTCTTTCACATTTCATTAGTTAAAGACATGCAAAACTTTCCGCTACCAGCCGATCACTGTCACTGCCAAACTTTTATAAATTCAAATAAATCCGTATGACAGTCTTTTTTTAAAAAAAAAGTATAAGAAACCAATTGCTGATTAGCTGATCATGGCTGTATAACTAACCTTGACTCACAAAAATTTGGCTCGTTAATCAGTAATTGTTATTGCTAACAAATAATCTGCTAGTACTGTAGCCGAGTACAAGTATTAAGCATGAGCTTGTTATAACTCGGTGTGCCCCGGCTAAAATGCCGCTCAGTGTACGTGACAATAAAAAATTATACAAAATGTAATTTTTAACAGCAGTATCCCTTTGGAAGACAATGGCAAACCTCCGAGTGTAACGGGTGGTTTTTTTTAGACTGATAGAATTTTCGATAGGGATAGCAGTCACTTGACAGCTGGTAAATGACATTTCGTTTTGACATTTCTGTTCAGTAAGCATTGACAAATCATCGTGGAAAGAATAACGTCGCAACAACGTTTACAAATTGTGGAAATTTACTTTAGAAATCAGTGTTCTGTTCGCCAAACTTATAGAGCACTTCGTGAATTTTATGGTCCACATAATCATCATCTTAAGCATCAGAGCAGCTTATTCGTCGAACTGTTGATAAATTTCGAACAACATTTACTCTACTCAATGAAAAACCAACAACAAGACAAAGAACTGTACGTACTGAAGAAAATATTGGTGCTGTAAGTGTTGGTGTTGAAGAAGATCCGAATTTGTCTATTCGCCGCCGTGCTCAACAAGTTGGACTTTACCCATTGGCTCAAAATTGGACTGATCGCATCCGATTCACCAAAGCTAGTCGTGGCGGACATATGCCGTAAATCGTTGTTATTCAATATTTAAAAACGATTTCCGGCATAAAATATATTTCAGATAAAAAAAATTTAACATCATACAGTCTAAAAAAAAACACCCTTTAGAATGAGCTTGCTATAACTCGGTGCCTCGGTTAAAATGTTAAAACGTGACATCAAAAAAATTATAGAAAAGGGAAGGTGAGTAATTGCAATCGCCTATCGGCAGGCAATGGTAAATCTCCAAGTCTATTTATGCCATGAAAAGGCTTCTCACAAAAATCATCTAGCGAAGTGGTAGTAGAAGCTCGACCAGTCATCGGCCTGTATGGAGTAGGCGCCAATTCATTGTTAGTAATGAAATGGTGTTATAACTTTGATACGATGTTTATAGGTATAAGAAGGAGAAGAGATATCCCCATATAAAAGTTTACCAAAATAATCAGGACTGACTCGGGTTAGACATGCCCGTCGGTCTATCTGTATTTAGATTTGAAAGCAAACTATTCCCTTAGTTTTAGAGATATCTAACTGATTAGGTTTGTTATATAGATGTATTTTTTTTAATAATTTATTACACTTTTGATCGAACCGATAAGATAGAACCGATTGTTTAGCTATGAGGGTTTGCATTATAAGTTCTACACTAACACTGCTAAGAAAATTAAACTTGATAGTCCTTTCATTTTTCAGATATGGTGTTCGTTCTTTCATGCGCGCTTTCATGTAGATAGATAAAACCGTATTTCATTTCTTATGACAAAAACAAATAGTTGGTATTTTAAAATTTCATATGTCTGTGCAAAATGATAATAATTAATAAACTAAATTAAATTTATATAAATTAAAGTACAAGCAGAGGCGAAGACAGCACTTTCCTAGCTTGCTTTATATTTAAATTATAGGCCGTCCCGCTTCATTCAGTTTGTCAAATATATTAACAGTAGTTCACTTACACAATAAAAAAAAAAATTGCATTCAAAGCGTGGACAGAGAGACAACGATATAATAAATTAGTTAACAAGTAAAAAGATATATCTGTGGCTTTTCGTGATATAGAATTTCTTATTCCTATTGAATTTAATTACAACCAAGTAAGGAAGTTCACCTTTAGAGCTTCTTACATCCATCATATATCAAGTTTTCAGGTTTGCGTCCTTTTCAAAACGACAGTTATATATCAAAACCCTAATTTCAAGTCAAATTTTTCTTGTTATACCTTTGAAATTCGAATAACCGTTTAAGATTTTTTTTTTGCTTTCATATGGATCAATGACCTAACTGGAAATTAACTTTCTAACATTCTATCCTGTAAAAGTCTAAGGAGCCCATTTGTATTTTCCTCATATATTTATTTTCACCACAGAAATAAACTTTTATTCTTTTTTAAACAATTAAAATAATACGTGGTTTTAAATTTCGAATAAACAATACGTGTTACAAATAACAGTTACATATATAAGAGCTGCGCGGTATATTTTTTTGTAACATTTCTATAATTTTCGAAATCATGCTCATTGAAATGGAAAGTGTTGATTAGATTAGTAGATTTTGCTTTAAAGTGGGAAGTACCTCGGCCATTTCCGCAAAAATGTTTAGACTGTACGTTTTCTTCCCCAGCTCAATCCTATAAGCTCAGTTTAATCAAGTTACCTTTTAGAATCACAAAATATTGTTTTTTTTTTGTATAATTTTGTTACCTTTATATGAGATACGGGCGCGGTTTTTGTCATATATTTGTAACTTTCGAAATTATGCTTGAAATATAAAGTTTGCCCAAATTCAGTACAATGTGGTGAGATAATTGCGGAGGAATGGGTATTTGATCTAGAGTGAGGTGTGTCCCGCATATTTTCAATAAAAGAATTCACCCACGCATTCCTTTCTCCAACCCAATCCAGCTTGCCAAATTTGAGAAAATCAACTTTTATATGTACAGAAATATCGCATACTTTTAATTTTAATAAAACAGCATTATGTGGGCGTGGTTATTATCTGATTTTGCCCATTTTCAATACCTTGGATTAAGGGCAATACGTGAACCAAGTTTGAAATATCACAATATTTACCCGAGCTACCCGATGCTCGAACGGACGGGCAGTCAGACATGCCTTAATCGATTTCGCTTTTCATTCTGACAATTTTTATATTTATCAATAACAATATTATATCATGGGGACTAGTAGAAACCGACTCCTGATTTACAGTGAAAATTTGAAACTTTAAACTCCTCCTCTGGATAAAAATGATTAACAGACTACGGCGATTATGGTTTTTGGACATAGATTTATACGAGCTCGGTTTTTATTTTGAAAACCAACGACAGCTAAAATGGTAGAAGTTATAACTGCTATTTTACAGATTATCACATCTCCTCATCAGACTACTTTCAAGGCTTAAGCGACGATCGAACTCAGATGCCCACGTCGCAAGGCAAGCACTGCTGTGATAAGCTACCGCCGTTTCTTTACATTTTCCTTTTACAACCAAACTACAATTCTCAAACTTATATAAATATCGTTTCTAACAAATAAAAAAGTCCAACAAATTTAAAAAGTTATATTATTATAAATTAATATCGTACATTGTATTTGTTCATCACAATATGTAGCCCTACTCCACCTCTTCAAATTTAAACTTCATTTCTCCACATGGCGTTAGAATTACATTGCTTTTATATTCCAAATCACGTTCTTCATCAGTCCAGCTGATTTTGTATTTCCGAAATAATCGTGCCAGCAACACTTCGATTTCCATATCCGCCAAACGTTTACCAATACAAGTGCGCGGACCGAAACCGAAAGGCAAATACACGAATGGATTATGAGACTTGCCCTCAAGGTTTGCACCCGACATCGCTTTTGGCCCTTTCAGCCAACGTTCTGGCAAATATTCGCTAGAGCGCATAAAAAATCTATCCGAATTGCACAATTCTATATATCTCATATGCACGCCCGTACCTTTGGGTATTTTATAGCCAGATAAGACAAGGTCACGACCAGCTTGCCGCATATTACCCGTTACAATTGGCGCTATGCGCATCGATTCTTTAATGCAGGCACGTAGGTAAGGTATATTTTTTAAATTCTGTGCAATCAGCGGAGTTTCGGAAGTTGGGAGTACGGTTTGTAATTCTTCACGTAAAATATTCTGTTTATCCGGATTTTTTGCTAGCAAATAAAGAGCTGTTATTACCGTGGAGGAAGTCTGGAAATTAAAGAGTTAAAACTATGTATTTTGTTCTATTTATATTGTTTACCGTATCCAAACCGCCAAACAGCATATCGATTGCCATCACCACAGCTATATTTTTGTCGATACGCAAAAGTTTTTCAAATACACACGAAGCCTCCTTATTACCCTCCGCTTCGATGCGCTCGAGTGCTGCGTCCACAAATTTCCTAGTGATCTCATCTAAATCGTCATGTATGCGCATTAGACGCTTAAAACTAGGCGTTTTCACGTAACGCCATATCGACGGGGCAATATCGTGCTCATAGGTGGCTTGCATGAAATCCTCCATAGTTTTCGACATACGCGTTGCGTCGGCATCCGCTTTGCCGGTAATGAGATTTAGACGCGAATTCAGCACCACATAACATATGGATTCAAAAGACCACATGCGAAACTCGTTGACAAAGTCGGTTGTTAATGTGCCAGTTTTTGGATCACGCACTATGCCAATTCTATTGTGCAAAGCGAATCAAAATGCAATAAAATTTGTTACTTAATAAACAAAAAGTAGCTATAGAAAAAAAATACATTTATTTAACATACTTATCTACCAACTCCTTTGCAATACGATCGATTTCCGGTAATGATTCCCGCATATTCTGCACCTTCAGCATAATTGGATTGACTTTTTGCCGTATATTGTACCAGCGCTCACCTTGTCTGAGGAAAAAATATACGAAAAAGGTATTTTAACTATTATTTTATTACTTTGAAAACTACAGCCATTCTCTTCACTACTCACTCCGAGACCAATCCCAAAATGCCGCCATACGCTTGCGGATTCTCTATCTCTCTGTAGTACTTAATGCTACCTAGGCCCTCGCGTACCGGCCAAATTCCTTCGTTTCGATATATTTTTTCAAAATCAGTTGGATTGTAAGTGCACACCAAATCGGGGCGCCCGAATGAACCGTGCAGAACTAAAATGTCGCCGTATCTTTTGCGTAGAGTTAGATGCATTTGTAAAAAATTAGCGCCATATAATTCTCCTAAAAATAAATATGAATTGAGTGAATTGAGTGATATTTCGCTCATTGAATTTTTATGCATCAATATTAACTTCATACCGCCTGGTAAAAAGTCCATCATCAATCCAATACTGGATGGTCCTGGTATTTCCTTGTACTCCTTTGCGTATGTCCATTCTTCATCTGCGGTTTTTTCTAGCACTTGATGCTGTAAGTATAGAAATTGGAGGATATCATTAGAATTGGGGATTAAGCGCTCATTTAAGCTTTGAGCGGAAGTTAGTTAGGAGTTATACCCCTAAATTTGTCTTGGTCATCTTTCTTCAGTGACTTTACCACTCAGTTATACTTCTTAAATGGCTTCCAAGTCCGATATGAAGTAAAAGCAAGACTAATATCTTTCAACCACCCGTTTCATATACTTGCATCCCTGATTTTTTTTTTTTTGTTTTCAGCTACAAAATTTTGATCTTAAAATTTTTACAATAGTCTACATAGACAAATTAATAAGAGTTAGAGCTAAAAATGTAAACCTGATGTAACAGGCTTGATCTAACATCAAACTAGATATCCGCCAAACCGCGTTTAGAATAGTAGAAAATAACAGTAGACGAATAAAAGAAAAATGAACATAATATACAAATATTTCATAGTATGTAGGCTAAGGTGGTTCTTATTTTTTTATTTTCGAATTTCCAAAATTGGAGCCCAGTTTTGTGTGATTTTAGAATAAATAAAAATTTTACAAACATTTGAAGTTTTTAGAAACCAAATTCGGACCAAATGAAAAGAAAAATGCTCGTAATTACTCAGAAGTCATCCCTAGAAAAGTCAAATGTAGAAACAACCCCCATTATTTTGGTATTTCTAAAACTTTTCTAGAATAAACTTAACCACTGTCGCCGCAAAACCTTCATGGGGTTTCAATACATTTTGAGACTTGAAATTAGAGCAAAATAGATGTAGGCCAAACTGCGATTTTTTCAAAATTCACGAAAGCGATCACTAAAAATGGTAGACGGTAACCACAGAACGTATATTACAAAGAAGTTGCACCACAAACGAATTGGATCCAATCAGATTCTAATATCAATCAGTGAACGTCAAATTAGTTCTGGTATGGTGAAATAAGCTAAGATATTCTGTTGGCATATCCAGTGAAAGTATGCTACTTCTTAGTAATCTACGTTCTTTGCGGTAACAGTAGACGAATGAAAGGAAAGTGGCCATAATATCCAAAGATTTCATATTATAGTTTGTAGACTAACGTCCGGCTACAGGTAATCATTCTATTGAGCGTGTTGTGAGAAAGATTTAACCCACCATCGACCACATATTCACCATACGCCAATTTTTCACAATCTCTTTGTCGACTTTAAATCAGCTTCGACTGCTATGCCTGAACGGCATTCGGATTCATTCAAGAAGGCAGTTCAGGAAATTTGACAGCATTCATCATAAGCACCGAAATTTAGTAGGGATGATTTTAAACAATAACCTAAATCAGAACTTTTGCCAAAAATTGAGTGTTAAAAAAATGTGTATTTACTTGGTTAATGTGGAAGCTATAAACAATACTTCAAATTTAGCGAAAATTGGAAGAAACTAAACATATTTTCATTAAATGTGTGTAGAAATTAAAAGTCGACTTGTTTCCCGGCATATTGGTAAAAAATTATTACGAACTACATTGTTGTTTTTAATTGTGACCTTAAACTTCATGCAAATTTTTTGGGTCTCATTTTGGCAGCGGTTAAATAATATAAATAAAAGAATAAATAAAGAATTAAACACGTCCAGCTAGAGATAAAGGAAAGGTGGGTGATAAAAATGGTGAAATTTTTTTTTTTTTTGGTGAAAATCAATAGCGGGGTGTTAAAGGGGAACAAAGCTGGAATTTGCAATATTTTTTAAATTCTATATTTCGAAATATTTTGAATTGATTACTATGTATGGATATGGTTGGAAAAGTGATTAAAAGATATTTCATTTAGTATGTATGTTTATCAGGATCCGTAACGGTTGAAATTTTTATTAAAAATTTTATTGAAATAATTACTTTTTAATCGCAACTTGTTGATTTTAATTTATTGCTCATAAAATACTCGATATTTCTTGAGTTTAATTTATTGCTCAGAAAATAAAACCTAGTTTGCGTCGAAAACCCCGATAATTTAAATTTTTTTTAAATAAAACCCAAACTCAAAAATCAACGTTTTTTTTAAATAAAATTCAAAAATCAAAAGTGAATGTTGCTGAAGGTAGTTGTAGTATAAATTTCAAGAAAACCCAAAAAAAATGCGAAATTGTAATAATTTTTTGAATAAACAGAAATTTATGTATTTAATTTATTTTTTTATTTATTTAAAATTAACATAAAAATACTTGTAATTTGATATATAATTTTTTTTTGAGTAGATTGATTAAAATGAAGAACAAATTTTATTTTTGAAAATTTTCTGGATATTATATCGAAAATAATTCGTAAAAGAATTGGCTAAATAAAATATTTACATTAAAAAAATGGAAGAGAAAAAATTTGATAAACCAAATCCTCACATTCTTTTATTTTTATGCGCTTACTTTAGATCTTGAATATCCACAAAATCTGTATTTCACTTTTTGAAGACAACACACAACCAATCAATGTCATTAACGTCATTTAAAAATTTAATTCGCAGAAACAAAATTGTGTGCGCTTAATATCATAAAGTTAATTATTGTTGGCAAAAATAGAACCAGAGTAATACAAAGCCAACAAAATACAGATATAAGTTCAACGCACTGTCTGCTCATATCCACATACATATGAATATTTTATACGAGTCTTTCGTGGCTGATAAGATGCACATATTTTGTTTTTTTTTTGTTTTGTTCACTTTTTTCGTATTTTTTTGTTTGTTTGTTTGTTTCGAACAACCATTGAGTGCAGTTGCACTCAACCACTTACCTGCTGCTCCATTGGAGCGCTGCGTAAAGTTAACAGCCTGGCGTGCGCAGCAGGTAAAAGCCACAACCGCGGTACATTACTAGGCGTTCGCACAAAGCGGCATAAAGAATTTAATTTACCAACGAACATTTTTAATATTTTCTTTTATACGTAACTTGTTTTTCTCTTGTTCTTTTCTTTTATCGGGATCACACACTTTGGGTCGATTGTCTGCGGCTTGGAATGAATTTGAGCCAGAGTGCAACGTTCAATTCGACCAACGGTTGCAGTGGCACTGAACTCCTCTGGTGGGCAACGTAAAACTTAAGTAAAAACTTTGTACTACATACATATATATATATATATATGGAGAAAGTAATGTTTGCAGTGACAGAAAAATTCAAAAGAATTCGAGAGCAGTGCTCATTTGGTTCCAATGAATTTATGTAAAGTGATTTGTAAAGATATTTACGGATGAGCACATTTTTATGGCATGAGGAAAACAATCCGTGAAAACAATTTTATTTCCAAAAGATAATGATCGGAAAGCAGGTATGAAAACTACTTGATTAAATTGTTAAACTCTTACCTTGGATTCATTGATTAAACATTGATCGAAAATGTAGGCGTATGTCTCCGTATTTGCTGAAACTAAAAATAAATGCAAGCTTCCAAAGAAGGATTGTCGAGATATAGGCAAAAACCCTGTTTTCGTTGTATTTTTTCAGCTATCGCAAAACAACGCCAGCATAGCAAATAAACCTAACCATTTATGGCTATACGAGTAGTTAAAAAAATATACATTCAAACTCTTTAAACTTACAGCGCTGTCACGCAATTAGCACAACATCACTAAAGTTTACTGTACTGTACAAAACTTCTGCATTTGAAGTTTGTAATTTTTTAATACATTTCTTTTTTAAAGAGGGTGCTATGTCAAAAAAATTAAATAATGTCAAACATATACAGAGTAATAATAAATAATAAAATAGAAAAATAATGTAATGATGAATTGGAAAATGTAAACAGAGTTTGACAGTTCAGCGTATGCTTGAAACTAAAAAACAACAAATTTAATTTATTGTTAATTTATATTAATTTATACCAATTGAATTTACAAAACATATTCCGAAGCGAATTTATACCAGGTGGTGTTGAGCGTAGACTGGCAGAACTTTTTGTCTATCGAGAAGGCAAACGTATCTACATCAAGGCGAATTCATGTAAGGTGGCATTACTAGTCAGCTGACTTGTTATTTTTTCTTTCGCCTTACGGTTATTTGGTTTTTGCTTTCAGTCGCATAGGCCGTCAAAGCCGTCAAAGCCGTAAAAGCAAAACCAATACAGGAAATATTGACAATTATCCCACAAAAATTCAAAATACATTGAACTCAAGGCGAATTTATAGAAGGTGGTGTCAAAATGCTAGCTGATTTGAACATTTTCATTTAAGTTCGCCTTGCCTCTGTGTATTATTATTATTGTTTTTTTTTTTACAATAAAGCTTCCATTTTGTAATAACAAATTATTTAATGGTGGTGAATTTTATACAATATTAGCAGAGTTCCTCATAATCATTTTTTTCGTTAATTTTATTTAATATAGTTCATACTATTTGTTATAGTAAATGTACTATGTAAATTAATCTTTCAAACTTCATACAAAATTAAAAAAAAACTCAACAAATTGTCGCCAAAGTTTTTCAATTTTTGTAGAAGAATGTTTAGAAATTTTTTGGGTATGCAGCTTCATAGCCTATTTAATTTTAGTATAATAAAATCAAAGCTGGAAGTGGTTGGAATTTCCGTTGATATTTTATAAATTGTTTCTTCATTTTGAGGCATGGAAACTCTTTATACTAAAATTAAATAAGCTATTCGAGTATGCCGTCGAAAAGTTTCTAAAAACTCTTCAAAAAAATTTCAAAACTTTGATGAAAACTTGTTGAGTTTTCATAAATTTTTTTATTAAGTTTGAAACATTAATTGAAAGGTTTCTGTTATTGTATGAATTGTATATAACAAAAAAAATTCTCATGAAAAACCTTGACACCATTGTAAAGGGTCACCGGTTTTGCTTACCATTGTGTATTTGTTTGTTTTCAACTTTCTCAATTCGCCTTAAACTGGCTTTAACAATGGCCATCAAGGCGAGGGCATATATGGTGGTGTTGTAAGTACAAAAATACAAATTTCCACTAACAAAATATACTCACAATTACAGTATGCTTTGCAACAAGCACATCATTTTGACTTAACGTTCACCAAGCGAATTCAATCAGCTGGTTGCTCAACTTCACCTTATATCAATACGCCTTGATTGCCATGCCAAAAACCAAACAAAACAAAAACAAAATCAAAATACATATAAGTTGTGTGAATGAATTCGCCGTTGGTATTACCACCACCTTACTGAATTCACCTCGATTGGATTCTAACTGATATCACCTACATATTATGAACTCGCCTTGTATGTTACATATGAATGTATATTCTTTATAGGCTTAAACTGCCCACTACACAACTTTCTTCTTCCAACGGCATAAATCTAAAACTCATAGGTGGCTTCGGTATTAAAATTAGATTACTTATATATTCCATTTCCTCCGGTTTTGTCCAGGTTACTTTATACGATCGCAATAGGCGCGACAACAGCGTTTCCATTTCCATTTCGGCCACACGTTTGCCCACACAGGTACGCGGACCAAACCCAAATGGTGCAAAAATGAATGGATTACTGCTGCGCAACTCTGGACAAGCGCTATCGCCCGCTTTCAACCAACGCTCCGGTATGAATTCCTTATAGCGTGGAAAGTATTTTTCATTGTTACATAATGCCATATTGCCCAAGTGTACGGAGGTGCCGCGTGGTATACGATACCCAGATAGCACCACATCTTTGGGCACCGTTCGCAAATTGCCCGCAGCAATGGGAGTGATGCGTTGCGCTTCCTTAATGCAAGCCCGCAAATATGGCATATTCTTTGTGTTCGCAACAGTTAGTGGAGTTTGTGAATCGGGCATTATGCGCATTAGCTCTTGGCGTAGTGCCGCTTGTTTAGCTGGGTTTCTGGCAAGATGATACAGCACGGTAATGAATGTAGAAACGGTCTAGAAGTAGATGCAAGCGCATTAAAATCAAATATAAAAAAAATAAATAATTTATCTACAAAGCCATACTAACAGTATCCATGCCTGAGGTCAGCATGTCAATGCCCATAACTACAGCATAATGTTTATCGATGCGTAGTAGTTTTTCCAACACACTTTTCGCCTCCTTTTTACCATCCGCTTCGATGCGTATCATGGCTTCGTCAATGTATTTCGAAGTGATATCGGTAATGCTGTCGTAAGCGCGCATTAATTTCTTAAAACCTGGAGATTCAAAATATTTCCACATTGAAGGTCGCATATCGTAGATAAAACTTAAATTGAAAACATCGCTTGAATTCTGAGCTAATGTTAACGCATCTTCGCTACCCTTGCCACTAATCAAATTTAGACGCTTATTCAATGCAATATAAGTGATCGACTCAAATGCCCACATTTTCAATTCATTAACAACATCGTTTTTCAAGTGGCCAGTGATGGGATCCCGTATTGACTCAAATCTGTGGTGGTTGAGAATTTTCAATGCAAACAATGATTAGATTTTGTACAAGTATAGTATGCACTGAAACCATAGAATGCAATAAAATGGCGTACCTTTCTAAAAATTCCTTAGCGATTTTGTCAATTTCTGGCAGATCATTACGTATATTGGCCGTTTTCATCATAACTGTATTCACCTTATTACGCATATCACCCCAATTGCGGCCATATCTAAAAAAAAATTGTGTGATGTTTTTGGCGATAAAAACCCGTATAAAAAAAAAATTCTTACTCGATAGGCAATCCACTGCAACCTTTGAAAAAATCTGCTCGCTTCACTCTACGATAGTAATCGAAAGTCATTAGCGTCAAACGTATAGGCCATATACCTTCGTTGCGGTAGATCGTTTCGAAATCGTCGGCAATGTAAGTGAAAACGGTATCAGGTTGACCGAAAATGCCCTTCAAGAGGAAAATATCACCATATCTTTTGCGTAGTATTTCATTCATGTCGACAAAATTCAAATTGTAAAATTCACCTAAGCATGGGGAAATAGGGAGATTTCAATTAATTTAAAGTTTACGATAAATAGGTTTATCTATGCAGCATGTATTTACTTACCTCCAGGTAAAAACTTAAAAAAAAATCCTAATTTGTTCGGTCCAGGTAATGCCGTGTATTTTTTTGCTTTCAGCCACTCGGAATCTGTCGGTTCTGGTGCATTGTAATCGATGAGATTTTTTAGTTGTTCTTCAGTCTAAAAAAATCAGTTGTTAAATGAATGAAGGACTACTACTAAGAGATATGAGAGATTCGAAATGAATTTTACTGAAATTTAAAACTTACGTTAAATTTCATACCAGCTACATCTATACATAACGGTGTTGAAACTCTACTCAAAAAATAATTACGCCATGGTAATTTCAACACCATTTTTGTAAAGATTACCAATTTCGAAGGAGATTAAATAAGGCATACTTATCGTTGGCAGGCATGTAAAAAAATTTTAACAAAATAGTTTTAATTAAATTAAGAAAACAAAAAAGGAAAATCTAAATTAATCAAGTAACATCAAAAATTAGAGAAAAAAGTTTTTTCTAACAGCAGTCGCCCTCGGCAGGCAATGACAAACATTCGATTGTGTTTCTGCCATGAAAAAACTTCTCAGAAAAAAACATTCGCCGTCCGGAGTCGGCGTAAAACTGTACGTCCCTCAATTTGTGTTACAACGTCAAGACGCACACCAAAAATTGTAGGAGAAGTTCGGCCAAAATCGCTTAAGCGGTTATAGCGCCAATGAAGTAAGTAAGTAAGTTGTTTTTGTGAACTTCGAAAATGTATTTTATATTCGTAAATGGAAAACAAACTAAGGCTTTAAATTCCTTCGAGATGAAACTAATGGAAAATTTGTGTTTGTATGTCCTTGTCCAGTTTTTTGTTAGTATGAGAAAGCCTATGCTTTCTAAAGTATTTTCTGTG
Source organism: Anomoia purmunda (assembly GCA_951828415.1). NCBI lineage: Eukaryota > Metazoa > Arthropoda > Insecta > Diptera > Tephritidae > Anomoia > Anomoia purmunda. The sequence goes on along the minus strand of OX639997.1, from coordinate 47,013,567 downwards.
AAACTTCTAAGTTTTCTTCAGATATATATTCCACAGCGAAATCACTGTACCGACATTTATCTGCAACCAAAGTTTTTTTTGTACTTTTTCCAACCCAACATCAGCTTGGGGATTTATTTTATGTTTAAACTTTTAGTTTCCTATATGTTATATGCTTTCTAAGCATGGACTAAAACGAACCATAATTATGTGGTTTCAAATAATTTAATCCCAGCGAAACGAGCTAGCAAATTCTTTCCACTTATATTTTTTTTTTAATACCATTCATTCTTGCTTGCAAAATTTCTCAACTGCATCGTTACCTATCGGAAGAAATCGTGGCATATTTTGAGACCACTTGTCTAAATGATAAGCTGCGAATGTTTACTTAGAAACCTTTTATTGGCATTTTGGAAATAACTAATTCAAATGCAAAAACGGCTATTATATATTTACGTGCAATTTGGTTCTCCTTAGTTTTTAATTCATATTATCGACATCGATTGTGTGAATTAAAAATTCCGTTATAGTAGGTGTACTACTCAATGTATAGAATATTAAAATCGATTACGATTCATTGCATAAATTATTTTTTGTCTTGCATATTTTAAATTTTGTAATACTCCTACACGTAAAACCATAATCGTACATATATTATGTAAATTACGAATAAAAGCAGGAAGATTGGCAACAACAAATTAAGTGAAAATAAACAAAAAGAGCTACAATAACAATAAATTTGCCAACAGAGTTCAGTACACTCATTAAGATATACGTCCGTATAAATGCGTAGGTATGTACATTAGGGTGTATCACAAAAAAAAAAACATTGCGGATGTTTCACCAGAAATATAAAAATGTTTATATATTGAGACTTCCGTAAAAAATATATAGGAAAAATATTAAGATTTACGTGATTTATAAATAAAAACCGTTTTTTTTAATAATTTTTCAAAAAAATCACTTCAGATGATAAAGAATGTTAAGCTTAAAAAGTCTGAATAAAAATATTTAAAATAATTTTGAAAGCATTATAATATGAGGCGAATCCATACAAGGTGATAGCATCCTATGAACTGAATGCTTGTTCTTCTCTCTGAATTCGCTAGGTTGTTTTGTTGACACAAACAAAATAAATAAGCAAACTGGGCGAATTCAGATTTTGACATTTCACATGCAAAATTACACAAACAAAATACACAGCGGATTCGCCTTGTTTATCTTGCTATCATCTTCTATGGATACACCTTGATTATAATACTGAAATTTTTGTTGCTGTTTTCAAATCGATTAAACTCACGAAAATCTAAAAACGTTTCGAAATATTTTGGCAAAAGTCTTAGAATATAATCCATTTTATAATTTTGTTGGCAAAATGTTAACGTCCTTTTTTGTATGGGCGGTAATGCACCCTAATGTACAAACATATGTATTTAAATGTTTTTCCATTAATATACTTTTGTATTTCCGAGAAATAAAGCAATGATAACAAAGATCGGGGGAACGATTTTTTATATTTTCCATCCTAAATTTTAATAAAGAATATATCTTATTGATTACAAAAAATATCTGCGCTTGCTCAAAACTTATTTTTCATATATATTTTTTTACGCTATATTGAGTATAAAAAATTTCCCAATTTTTTTTTTTTTTTATAAAATGAATTTATCTGTTTTTTTTATCACCCCATTAATCACTCACCGCACTCGAGTAGCCAGTGCGCAGCTGTTGCGCTTCAAACCCGGCATAAGTTAGTTTTGGGAGTCTAGCGATTTTCTGACCGGTCTGCTTTACTGCACTTAAGCTTTTCCACATTTTTTTATTTTATTATAATTTACAGTTATCTTCCTTGTTGTATTCTTTATTGATATTATCCAATTTTTATATATGTATTTAATTATTTGCCGTATGCAAGAAATTCAGCTCACTAAATTTTTAAATGCAAATAGGTCTTAAGTGGCTGAAACTTGCAGCCTTACTGAATAATGAAGTAAATGTGGTGCTTGTATATAAACAACAATAAGACTTTAGCGCTTTTGAATATGTCGAAATATTTTACAAGAATGCAACGGAAAAAGATAAGATATCATGTGCATGTGAGAGTTGCACAGAAAAAAATATAAAATAAAATAAATTTTTTGGCAACAATGATAATAAAATATTTTTGGAAAATAAATTTTAAGACATTAAAAAAATGCAATGAAATCAAATAAAATAGAATCAAATACAATCAAATAAAACAAATGAACAAAAACCAAAACAAAAACAAAATAAAATTTAAAAAATAAAAAAAGTCAATAAAACTAAATTGAACTGAACTAAATGAAAAAAAACACAACAAATTTTTCTAATACCAATACAGATATGTACATATGTATGTATGTACATACATACGTATGGGAAATAAATTTTAGAAAATTTAAATAAAATGCAATGGAATTAGATAAAATGGAATCATATAAAGCAAAGGAAACTAAAATAAAATAAACAAACAAAAAACAAAATAAAGTTTAAAAAATTAAATAAAATTCAATACAACTAAATAAAATTAAATTAACTGAACTAAATAAAATTTTGTTATATAAAATAAAACGAAATAAAATAAAAAAACATAATTGACGGATAATCGTAAAAATACAAAATTAAATTATTGTAAATAAAAAATAAAAATTAAAAAAAATCCATCAAGTCCATAAAATGAGAGTTAAATAAAATAAAGGTTAAAAATTTAAATAAAACAAAATAAAGTGCGTAAAACAAAAACATATAAAATAAAATGAAAGAAACTAATACAAAATAAAAGAAACAAAAAAAAATCAAATATAAAACTACATACATTAAACTAAATTAAAGAAAATAGTGAAATAGAATAAAGTAAAATAAACTAAAATTAAATGAAATAGATAACATAAAACAAAATAAATGTAATAGGGCTCCTAATCTAAACTTTTAAATGTCTCGTAAACCACGTACACCTCGTAAACTTACCAGATTTTAAAAGGGCTGTCAAAATTTACATGACAAGGGTTTTACACAAATTTTTTGCTTTTAATCGAATATTTCAGTGTGTAAGAAGCAACCCTGTTTAATGAGCAGCACTACATATATGTTTTGTTTTACATTTACATATGTATGTATTTAGCGCAATGCAACTTTCAATTTTCAAAAATGTAAATGATAAGGAAACAAATTTAGTTTTATAAATTTATTATTGAGTAAAAAAACAAAATTTATTTTTATTTTCGTTCTCGCTTTTGTTGTCAATAACTACAAAGATGGCTCTTTCCATATGTAACCAGAAAGTTCATTTCGGTTTTCGTAACATATAACAGACGGCAACCCAATGTATAGCAAAAATATAGGTATGCACCTTGTCCTCACTAGACCAACAAATTGACACATATATTTTAATATTTATTATTGTTATTATTATTTATGTATACTACTTTTTTATAATTGAATTAAAATTAAATTAAAATAAATAAATGGTTGGACACCCTTCCATATTCAACTACTTCATGAAACTTGTGTATATTTTAAAAAAATTTGACTTTACAAGCAGGTGGCAACTGTCATAAAGTTAACTATGAATTTTCTTCCCGATACGAGGCAACATACAACCAAATTCCAAATTAACTACTACTAACTAAATAAAAGTAATAATCGAAACTATGTAAAACCAAATAATTCAATATTCGTAAACACATTGTATTACGAGTACAATGAGATATAATGAATAAAATTACATACAAATTTAAACTAAATCTGGGATTTAGGTTGAAGGCGAGTTATTGAAATGAGTTCCGAATATTCACAACTGAAGAACTGAACATGCTGAACGAAAGTAATTTAATGGACGCTCTGAGAACTTTTACGTAAATTATGGTAAAATCAATTCGTTACCGTAATATTTCTTAATTTGTATGTTTCTAAGATCGTTAATCATACATTTACTCACAAAAATAAGTATCCAGTAATTTTTATCACCACTCACCACGTTCCCATGAATTTGTTTTTATTTTATTAATTTTTTATAAAAGCTGAATCCATTGTGTAACACAAACGACATAGATCAAAGTTTCTAACTTTATAAAAAAATTCCCCAAAAATTAACAAAGTTTCATAAAGTTTTATTATCATAATTTAAAAAAAATTCGGCTATACAATTTAATAGCCCTTTTAATTTCACTATAATAAAGTGTAAGTTTCAAGTAGCTTAAGATTTCAGCTGATTTTTCGTTTCTTGTTTTGCTGATTGTGTTGCGCATTTTCTTTCATACAAAAATAAATTTCGTTCATGCGTTATAACAAAGAACGTATGTAGATGTACATACATTATAAGAAGGGGCAGCAGGCTGAAATGTAGCGAGCCAGTGGCTGGATTTTTACATTGGGAATGCCCCACACTTCATTACATCCTCATTCTTCAAAGCTTTTTTTTTAATTGGCTGCGAGTTCGCTCTTCGCCCGGTCAAAGAATGAAAGAAAGTGTAAATGGGATGATAGAAGCAGAAAAATGTCATTGCATGTACGTATATATGTACATACATATGTATGTATGTACATTTGGTTAATTGTAAAAAATCTTGCACATATTATTTATTGAAACTTCCTTTTTATTAATATATGATCAAAAATGAATGACTGTTAATATTATATTTCATATGCCATTGCATTAAAAAAACAAAAAAAAAAACATAAAATTAAGAGGCATGGGATGGGGTCGAACTCGTGTACAAAGCTCAAGTGTGCAATATGTTAATTTGGCCCGGCAGTTATACCACCGAAGCCACAACAGACGTTCTGCAGCCGCCGCTTAAATGATTATTTATGTACATACTATATAAATCATCTTATTGTGGGCGAGAAGAAGAACAGTTACAAAATCAAAACAAAAATGAAAGAAGAAAAAGGAGTAAACCGCAAAAAAAAACCTGTTTTTTGATTTGAAGGGGCAACTTGAGACGGCAGAGGAGTTACACAACAAGTATATGAACATATGAGGGAAGGGTGGAAAGGAAAGGGGTGGGTAGAAACAAAAACACTGAAATATTTTTAGCTATGTACATACACACAAACAAAATATTCATTCATAAATATTCCTGAAAATCGGCAACATAGGCTAATTGTCGAATTTTGGTTGAAAATTTATAAAATTCTTGAATTTATATTCGAATTTGGTTGTGAACGAAAGGGACGCTTGCGACGACAAAAGGGGGCTCATATGAGTATAGACAAAAAGAGTGCAAGAAGGGAAGGGAAAGTTACGTGCGCAATTCAAAAAATTTTAACTTACTGGTTAAACAAATAATATGGTATTTTTTTGCATTTCTTCACGATTTTTCACAATTTTCTTTGAAAATTTTTAATTTTCACAAAAATATTTCGGTAAACACATAAAATTACACTTATTTCTTTGTTTTGATTCCTCAAAACTTGAAGCGAAAATGTTCATGCTCTTTTTCTCCGTACGAACAGGAGACACAAAGCGCATGGGGAGTTCCTATTGGAAAATTTTTTCGTACGATATTAAATTTCTCATACAATTTTCAAACTAACGTGTTGTCCCTTCTAGATATCTACGTTCTTTGGTGTAACAAATATATTTTTATAAATATGTTTCGTACTGTACAGAATGCTTGGAGATTGTCTGCTAGTAGCGCCGCTCACAACCATGAAAATAAGCTTTTAACGCGGTTTTTGTGTTCGCTAACCAGAAAAGACTCACACACTAACACAGGAGGACTCAAATGAAATGTTTCCCAATTTCATATTTTCGTTTTTTTTGCATTTTTTGCTATAATTTTGAAAATATTATAGCACAATTTTTTGGTGCTATATAGCACAATGCAAGAAAAACGAAGCAACTAAAAAATGATCACTTAAAGAGTTATGTATTGTTGCTAATTTACAGTATTGTGTTGTATTTTGCTTATCTTTTGTTTTAAATACTTATCTTTTGTTTAAATGAAAATATAACGGTTTATTTTACGAAGTCTGAAAAGGCTGCGTTATCGTGATATGGATAAATTAGCTTGAGAATCGTTTAAGAGAAAAAAAAAAAAACAAAATACAGTTACACGTTTGTGGGCTATACCCGAAAAGGAAATACTTTTGGAAGGCCAAATGCATTAGATTTCTGTGAAATGAAAATGATATTGCTGAATTGGACTCTCTCATTATCCACTAAATTGTGGAACGGTATGGAGAAATAGAATTCATGATCCTTTTTTGTAGTGTAATCCATGTTCGAAAAAAGGAGAAGCATTAATCTACACAGAAAATTTTTTAGAGACTTAACTAAGAAAAGGAATAGAAAAGCAACAATTGAATATGTGCTGCCGAATAAAAATTTGAGAGTTTTTTATTATATTTATAAATATTATTTTTATTATATTATAATAGTAGTTTATTATTTACAATTCTTTTTATATGCTCCAATGCTTCATGGTAGCGGAATTTCGGGCTCTCCTCGGGTTGGTTTTGTAGAAGGATCATCAACCACAAATCCAGGAAATGTCCCGAATCACTTGAAAATAGTGTTGAAGTTAAATCAAATTATTGCAGTAGATGAATGAAACTTACCAATCAAAGACATGTTATGGTTTGCGTTTTCAAAATTAGCTCCATTACCCTTCGCACAGCGTTTGTTTGTGCCCTTATAACAGTTTATCCACAGGTCGGAATTACCCGTAATTTTGCATAATTATCAGTTTCTATCCCGGTAAGGTTTCAGGCATGATATTGTTTTGGGAGAGTGCCCACTAGTTTGAATAGTCGCATTTAATTAAATTATACACAAGTTATATAAAATATTAAAATATGGATATCAATCGGTTGTCTTGGCGAGGAGAAGGTTCTTAACAATAGAGAATTGACACCTGCTTGAAAAGTCAAATTTAATTAGAATATACCCAAGTTACATGAAATACTTGAGTATGGGTGTCAATCGGTACGTCTCGGCATGAATATTTACAGCTAACTTTAACGATGGTTGCCACCTGTTTTAAAAGTATAACTTTGTTAAATTATATGCAAGTTACACGAAATTGTAAAAATAAGGGTGTCTAACAGTTCGTATCGGCGAGGAGACGGTAGATGCATATATTTTGGATAAGGTTGCCATCTGTTTGAAAAGTCTTATTTAATTGAACTATACTCAGGTTGTATGAAATAGTAAAATATGGGTGCTAAATGGTTCGCTTTGGTAAGGAGAAGGTTTACACATGGCTTGAAAAGTCGAATTGAATTAAATTGTAAACAATTTATATGGGAGAGAAACTGATAGGTGTTTTGTGATTATTTATTTACTATTTTTTTTTTTCAAAGTGCGGCATTGAAATATATTTTTCTTTGTTGTGGTCCATTTTTTCCCTCCCTTTCACCATAACTCACCCGCCAATAGTCGTTCCCCAATAATAGCAACACAGATTTCACATTATTTTAAATTACATTTATTCGCCTTTCGTTAATACTTTCAGAGATTTTTATTCGTATGCGCTTAACTAGCGTTAGACGTCGAAATTTCATTTTACAATACATAGTTAGAAGAATTAATGCAAGAAATATTACATACGGCTAATAGGCATGTACACATGTTTTTATTTTGCTTTAATTTTATTAATGCAAAATTTTTGCTGCACTTTTTTTGGTTTTGTTTTACATATGTAGTTTTGTATATATTTTTTTTTGTATTTTATTTCTGTGCTTCACCTTTCCATGTTCATAGTTGCATAGGTACATTATAGTTTAACTATTTTTTTAAATTTTTTTTTCACATTTAAAAAATAAAAAATGTTGAGAGAAGTATGCAGCTTTTTATCAGAAAATACACGCGCAAAAAGATATAGATATATATTTTATAAAGAGTTTATTTTGTTTTCAAGTTTCGCTACTCTGCAAGTGTTTGTTTAGTTTGACAAGATGATTAAAATTTAAATTTTGAATGGTTTTATGTACATGCGTCGGAATGTAAGAGAAAACAATTTTTTTTGTTTTTTTGTTTTTTACTAACGTTTGCTTTTAGCGCATTTTTTTTTATTTAAAAGTTAAGTTTTAGTCACATTTATAGTAGTTGAGTTTTATTTTCTTTTTAATACTTACAAACACCAAATAGATTGTATATTTATTTACATGAGAACGTTTGAAATTTTGTTATTTACTTTAAGGTAGATAAAATTTACAAATATTGTTATGTTTTTATGACTTTTGTTGAAAATAAAGCTACGCTAATTATATTTTGTTCTGTTTTATAACAAAACGAACCAGCCAAAGGATTTTGTAGAAGCTTAACTTACGAAGAAACGCTGTTATCTAAAGTTTTTTTTTGAAAACAAAATATAGTTATCTAAAGTTTTTGTTTTGGAAAATAAAATATAATTATTTTCTATTTTTTTTTGTTTAAAGTTATGTAAGTTATATTTAATTGTTTTCTACAAAATTATGTCACCTTACTGCTACTTATCTATTTAGGTATAAAAATTATAAAAAAATTAAATTTCGTTGTTTTCTATATGTCACTTAATTAATTGGGTTATTTGAATTTGCCTGCAAATTGGGTTACCTACATTTTTACTGTTAAATACGAATACACAAATTGTATTGGATTAAGAACGCCAGTCTGTACCGAAAAAGATTTAAAGTGAAACTTTTTAGCGATGAAACGTAAAAGCGATTGGTGAAGGTAATGGGATGTACGCGTCCCGAGCGGCAGGGATGGGCGTTTTTGAGTAAATTGTTCTTCAAATAAGAAAGTATTAGGAAATTTTTTATTTTTGAATCAAAAACATATCATTAATCATTATTTAAATAATTTTGTATTACGAATAAATTTTTATGAAGTATTTATTCGTCACACGAATTATTATGTGTGGCGGATGATAAAAATAAATTTGTATAAAGAATAGATTTACATTCAACATTAAAATAATTTATATTCACAAATAAATTTATATTAATCATTTTTTAGTCATTCACATATCACAAATATCTGGCGAAATGATTTGAATGATTCAGTAGTGATGAATACAAATTTACTTGATATTCAATATTAATTGGAAGGTGATTTTATTCTTTTACATTTTATTGGTTATTCAAAATGATTTGAATGATGAATGAAAATCTATTCGTTACTCCATATTATTTGTGTGGTGAATAAAAATTTATTCGCCATTAAAACAGACGTTAAAAACGAATGAAAATGTACGAGTATTGTTATTCTTCCGTTATTCAATTATTCAGTTTTATCATAACGCCCATCCCTGGTGGGATATTTCAAACAGAATGAGGTATTTCAGACACGCAAATTAATGAAAACTTTCGGAGTTGGAAACAAACAGAGACGTGTAACGGGTGTGTTGGAAAACTAAAAGCGATAGAAAGGGCGCAACGAGACCTTGCTGGTTAAATCCACCAATAGTAGAAGAAGCAATTTCACTTCAGTCGCCCATGACATCCACGTAACGGATAAAAGTGAAAAGGAAAAAAAGGAAAAAAAAATCTAGACTATTTACACTCAAAAACACAACTATCTGGATTGAAGAAAAACAGCTAAGAATTGAGAGAAAAATGGAAATGAAATGGCGCTTAAAAATTATGTTTTACTTTTGGAGAAAAGTGATATTATTTATTGGGTTTTACTCATTTTGAACAAAACTTTACTCAGTCGGGAGGAAATAGCGAAATTTTATAAAAAAATTAACTTAAAATTAAATTTTTATTAAAGTATTAACAATTTGTGCAAGTAGACTGTAGGGATATCAAATTTTATTTTGAATAAATTCCTTTTGATCTACTATGCATTTAAGAATGGTTTTACAAAAATATTTAATAGCGGAGTTATATTTTGTTCCTAATCTTTTGTTTTTTTTTTACTTTTATATTTTCGCTTGTGCAATGCTTTCAAATGTTTAAAGAATAAAAAAAAGTCAGCACAATTTGTTTATTACTCTAAACACACTCTTCGATTTAATTTAGGCTGTCTCCAAAAAGTTAAATATACATTATTTATATCTTTGTTTTATACGCTCTAGTTTTTTTTTAAATAATTTTTTTTTTTTATCTTATATTAATGATATGCTTTGTTGCTTAGTTGAATTTCAAAAATTATGCTAAGCCATTTTTTCTATAGATATACTTAAACTTAATTGTACATAGTACGCAATTAATTATATATAGTATATATATGTAAGTATATAGTTTAGTTCTTAGCTATGTATGTATTTATTTGACTAGTTGGTATTCACTGCCATTGGCAATTGATATGTATCGATTTCATGGTTGATATGTTTCGCTTGTCACAAATTGTACACACTCAAATAGAAGCTGAGTATAAATTTATTATATATTTAGATAAGCTAAATTTTACTATACTACTACATGGTAAACATTTTTTATTTATAAAACATATACAGAATATTTTGAATTATTTTTGGTTTGGCTATTTTTTTTTTCGATAGGCTAGAGATTGATGTTTTTTGGAATGGTTGTTTACAGTGCGAGAAGGTAGATTGAATCTAAAAGTTTGTGGTTTATTCAATGATCAGCATCTAAACATATTAGAGAATATGGAAATATAATAAAGAAAAACATCGATCGAGAAAATAATAAACTAACAAATTACCTACACAGCCAACGTTATATGCGAACTAATAAAACAAAACAAATCACTAATTTTTCTGATCTGAAAGAACAATAATTAACGCACCTTGAACTAGAGTATACAGACCGCGAAATGCGATAAATATAAAGACCAAATAGACGCAAGAAACGATTCTGCTCTATAGAATGTGTCTGCTCTACGGGTGGTCCAGAAATGTAAATGCCCTCATTCCCTAGGACTATGTCACATTATAGAAAAGAGTGCCCCAACTTTTTTTTAATCCAAAAATTTTTATAGGTCGCTCAAAGTTCCTTTTGTACTATATCTTGGACATCAATACTTTCAATCGGGAAATTCGGCATCTCTTTAAGCGGCTTCAAAGAATAATTCTCAATTGTTTATTTAACTATTTTATATGGGCTAATTTTTTTTGAATTCTGTACGGTTTTGCAAAAATTTAACTGCTTTGAATGGTCTATTCGCATTTTTGAATTTAAAAAATGAAAAACAATTGGGATAAAATTTTGTTCGATAAAAAACAGTCCTTGGGCATGAGACCATTAAAATTCCAACTTACGTGTCTCCCCATGACTTTTTGGATCACTATCCTCCTAATACTTTACTAATTTAACGGTAGTGAGTTGTACATGGATTTTCGAAATTTTTTAATAAAAAATATAGTTCGTTATATAACGAAAAGCATACGAATCAAAATTTCAAGCTTTCTGGACAATTTATAAAAACACAAAAAATTAGGACATGAATATTTAGAAAGCTTCTGGGTATGAATTTAATTTGCAGTGGCTAAAATTTACTATATAAACTGCAAACGTTAAATGAAAAAATAATCTATGACGAAAATTAAAAAAAAAAAAAAACAATCCAAAAGCAACAAGAATCTGGATCTTTTTAATATTTGCAGATTGTTATTCTGAAATCAAATGGGCTACAAAACTACTACACACATCTAAATTTTTCTCAAAATTCAGTTTAAAAGGTTTCAAATTTTGACGAAAATTTAATGTTATGTAACAAACTATATCTCTTTAACAAAAATCAAGGAAAAATAAATACTGAGTCACTTTAAATGTTAATGAGTTGATATAAATAAACCTCTACCGCCAAAAACAGTTTGCTAAACAATTTTGGAAAATTTATGTAAAAATTCATTCCAAAAAACATCGTATAAAACAATAAAAAACGAAAACAATTTTTCTAAAATATATATTATAAAAACAAACACACTCCTAAACGGAAGTTTGCGAAAAAATTGGGAGAAAAAAATGGTCGTTTACGACGTTATTCGAAGCGTTTCTTCATATAGTCGCTTATAACTCTTGTAAGATCTTAGGCATACATATATCAAAAAAAGATAGCGACTCATCCCCGTAAATTTTTAAGTACAGTGTAGGACCTAAGTCCACGTGCAACGAAAAGTTTTCACATTTTCTAGATATTTTACTTAGATGTCAGGTGTAAAAATTATAATTTCATTTCGCAAAAATGCCACTTCAATTTATTCTGAATAAAAAAAAGTTGTTCTATTAGTCAATTCAGAAATTATAAATTTTCACTATTTGCCAGATTTAGCCCATTGTTAATGAACATCTGAAAGAGGCTTTGCTTTTTTTAACCGATTCGTTGACATCCTAAGGAGTTATTTTTTCGATCTACTCATTAACGTAATATTCATTGGGACAATTTACGATTTGTTGTATTTGATCTTGTAAATTGTAAATATGTAAATTTTGAATTTTTAAATTACATAATCGAAATACAGTGCCGGACAGTAAAGTTGTGACTATTTTTCTTTTGTTTGCTTAATGTTCTTTAATTTTTTGTAAAAATATTGCTCATTATACATAACCAGAACCGTACAAATCCACATTTCAAACTTGATAAAAAAAATAGTAAAATTCCACAAAATGGCATTCAAATTTTAAAACTTTTTAATTCGAAATTTTGTAAAAATTCCTAGTAAGCAGTTTTATTGCTCAATCAATTTTAGTCTAATAAATTGCAAGTTTTAATTAGCTGAAAATTTTCGTTTATTTTATTCCATACAAAGTACGTTCGAGAATTTTTTTGTATGGGTAAAAATTGCTGACACTGGAAATGGCGGGTGGTGGAAATGACGTAATCCAAAAATTTTAGATTCCCTTTTAAACCAAATTGATATAGATATAATATTCGAATTACGTATGAGCGTATCAAACACGCAATCAAACAAAAATTATTCGTTTTGGGCTTAGTTATTCTGATATATTTTGTATGTTTTTGGAATACATACATATATTATTTTAAAACTTATCAATTCTATTACCACACATTATACAAATTAGTGTTTAAAAATCTTTGCAAGGTGATGATCGGCTTCGTTGCCCTGTTAAAAAATTCCACTCTCGCTTTCTTTCATTAAAATACCCGCTAGAATATTTCAAATATGGTTCCGCCATACTTTTGCATCGAAAGTTATCATTATTACCCGGAATAAATTACTCAATTCAGCAATGCCACATACTGCTGGTAGTTTAAGCACTATGCTTATACTTGGATACAATCTCATAGTTTTCTTTCATATTTTACCCCCTATGCCGATGACCTGACAGGACTTATCAGCCTGACAGTTAGTTGTAAGGTTTACTGCGCCTGAAACTATGCGGAAAAAATGATTCAGCCCTCTAGTGATGACAACAGTCATTGTAGTTGTTATCAGCTACTGGTTACGAGACACGCCGTTACATTCTGCGACATAATTTTAGGCGCAGTAAACTTGACAACAGTCAGGTTGATGAGTTACCGTCAGAAATTTTGTAAACTCATCTTCGAAGATTTCATCAACAGTTCGATTACAGCATGGAAGTGTATATAATATAATAGATTTGTCATTTTTTTAACTTTAATTTCAATTAATAAATTTTTTTATGAATGTTTAAAGTTGAGTCATTAATGGTTTGACTAAATTTATATATTATTGAAAAAAAAACACAAATGCCTTTGGTTATATTTAGACTTAGATCCTTCACGATTTTTATAATGATAATATTTTCCTTGCCCTTTGTCGTATTTTTAACAAAAAATTTTCAATTCAGAAAACATTCCTTTTGCTTTCCAAATATATTCTAAACTTAATTTTAACTACATTGTGCTAGGTTAAGTTTGAACGCTATTGGTAAATAGTTTTTTTTTAATATACATATGTATATATATATTTAGATTTGTAACTAGGTAATTTTATAACTATGCACACTTTTTGTTCAGCCTATATTTTATATTTTTGATATGTTTTCGTTTACATAAGTTGTGTGAGCACGTAAAGATTTGAGATTTTTTAGCTGAAAACCGCGCGCCTAAAGTATATTAAACTATTTTCTGAGACGCCACAGAACGTTGTGTAAAACGTAAAGCTCATATTTGTTCAGATTTTGACACAGTCTACTTTTAGGCGGCATACCTCAATTTGGATTTGTTTTTGTGTCACACAAACGTATGCTACTTAAATAGAATTTAAAAAATGTCACACTTTGTTATATTTACTTAATATATGTAAGTATGTTAATATGTATACTTATGAATAATTGCTATTAATTTTTCTATATATCTAAATACAAACATACATATGTATGTGTTCTTTAAGTTGTACGTATTTATATACTAAACTTAATGCATAATATGCTCGCATCTGACCGTAAACTACTGCATAAAATGCCTTTTTGGTCTTAACTGCGTGTTTTCTAGTCAATAAATTGTTTTAATTTTTTTTTTTGTTTTTTTTTTTTTTTGTTATTAAACATACTCACTTACAGGCTAAAAAATCACATTTAGTTGCTTAAAAAGTTCTTCAATCCTCATACAAAAAAACACTTCTAAAACGTGTTCGATTAACAAGAAGAAAAACTATTCACAATTGCTTAATTATTACAAAAGCATTAAACGTTTCCTTACATATATAATTCGCTAGTTAGTAGTTTGTTTTTTATTTTTCTCAGTTTGGCGTGTCAGCAAATAAAAAATATCAAAATATCGGGTCAATTGATTACTTAAAAAATGTTTATGTATATTTGTAATAATATTGCTTTCAATTATACTTTTCAAATTTTACTACTGGGAACATATTATAAACTTTTTTTTTAGGAATCATAACATATAAAATATTTCAGCTTTTGATTAACAATTTCGTATGATTTTACTTTACATTGTTCTAGAGTTTTTAATAGTTGACTCCGTACATTGAATACAACGATTTCTGAACTCAAAAAATTTTCCTTAGCTATAGTATTGCCGGTCAAAGGCCCATAGCTGTTCGAACTATTTTAATGCAACTTTTTTTAGTGAAAAGTTTGGTGTTTTCTAATTCAGGCATTGCTTTCAAAACCAATACTTTATATACATATATACATATATGTTCTCATATTTTACTATTTACTCGAAAAACCAAGTATTTCAAATATTTTTGTAGTGGTCGTTCCTGCATTACAAATATGGGAATAAAATTAACGCATTTACTAACTTCGGAGCGATTATTGACTCGTAACTGTAGAAAGAAATTTTATCTCATTAATTTTGCTTCCAATATTAATTTATTTTCGTAACAAATATAGCCAGAAGATATTTTGTTTAGTATTTGCCTTTTTATGCTAATTTTCATAACAATAATATTTAAAAAATATAGGAATCCTCAACGGAGAGATCAAAATTTGGTTGGATTTTGTCATTTTTGTCTTGGTTAGATTTTTTATTTATTTTTCATATAACAAAGTTCTACTAAAAAATTAAAAGCTATGCAAAATTTAAAGTTCCACCATTTCCCAATCATTCAAGTTTAATTTCATAATATCTCGAACAATTATGTTGTTATAAAATTGGTTCTAGCTTTGTAGATATAAAAGCAAATATAGGTTGAAAAAAAAAATTCGAAAAATAATAAATGTTGACATTTTTAAATTAAAAAAAGCGTAAAAATCAAACTAATCTATATCCGAGCCACCTACATAGGCTACATAAGTTATACTTTTAACCGCTAGGTAGCGCATGAATCGACATATTCAGGAAATTCGTATTTATGGTCCGATATTGATGGCATTAGAAGGGTATGGCGCTGGAGCAATAGAAAATAATTTTATAAAAAATAAATACGCTAGGTGGCGCTAGGTTCTAGTCATTCCGGAAATCTGTTTCTATAATCCGATTTTGATAAAATTAGAAGCATATAATGGGTGTGCGAAGAAAAATACTTTTATGAAAAATTAATTCGCTATGTGGCGCATGAGTCGAGATATTCAGAAAATTCATATTTTTGGTTCGATATTGATGACATTACAAAGGTATGGCGCAGTAGCAATAGAAAATAATTTTATAAAAAATAAATACGCTAGGTGGCGCTAGGTTCTAGTCATTCCGGAAATCTGTTTCTATAATCCGATTTTGATAAAATTAGAAGCATATAATGGGTGTGCGAAGAAAAATACTTTTATGAAAAATTAATCCGCTATGTGGCGCATGAGTCGAGATATTCAGAAAATTCATATTTTTGGTTCCATATTGATGATATAAGAAAGGTATAGTGCTGGCACAATAAAAAGTAATTTTATGAAAAATAGATACGGTAGCACTATAGGCGAGCTATTCAGAAAAACTCTGTTTCAGATCCAATTTCGGTGAAATTTTAAAATTTTAAGCTTTTAATTTATTTTTTTTTTCGAAATTTGTTTCAAATTTTATATCGTTTTATATTCCCAAATATCTACTTTATAACGAAATCATAACTATTTTCGCTGATACAGGTATACAAAAAGTAGATTTGGGGGATTCAGAAAATTATCAAATTTTAAATTTTGCAATCCAATTTGCAAAAACTATTTTATACGATAAGAGAAAAGATCTAACAAAATTTCATCTAAATTAAGAAATGTCGATTTCAACCATCGGTCGATTCGCTATAGATTTAATATCCTTTTTTTTAACTTAATTTATGTATACTGCGTTCGAAAATCTAAGCTTTTCAAAATCCTAAAAGTATGTTTTCCGTGTTTATTATTGTTGGGAATATTTAGAAAGACTCTAAGGGTGCTTTATTCAATTCTAAGTAATTACTCAAGCACTCATTTATTCAAATTAATTTAGGTTAGTTCTATTACAAATTGTGATAAAAATAAAGATTCAAAAAAGGTTAGTTTACTATCAGAAGTTTTTCGACAATACTCGTTTCACGTAAATCTTTTAGTAAACTAAATTATATAAAAATTAAATAATTATCTGCGCTATTTTTGAACCTTTGCCCTGGAAAAATACTATTCGTTTAAATTTCTGATACAATAATCGAAAATACAAATAACGCATGAAGCATCAATAACGAGAACAATACTAACAATATTCTTGTAGAACAACAAAAAAAAATTCGCATTATACATAGAAAAGCAATTTCGAATGGTACATTTTTATCTTACGAGTAAAATATTTTTAATTTTGAGAAGAAAAAGTTCCGTTATCTAAATTTTTACACATAGTTTGAACTGGGTTAAGTATACAGTATTTTTTTTTACAGATTTTATTTAAGGTTAATTTTTAGGGTCACATTATTCGCTTTCAATTTGTTGTTTTTTTTTTTTGTTCAAAATGGGTATATTACTGTTATATACCATCTATCAGTTACTTTTCCTCAATTTTTTTTTAATTCTTTCGAATTTGATATGTTTGCGTTTCTAAAGTCTCAAATGAGTATATTTGCTGATATGCGTTAGTTTCGATTGAAAAATGTTGGTACATAAATTACTCTCTGATATGTTTTATCTTTCTTAAAAGACTCTTTAAAAGTATGCACTATTGTATGTGTGTATATAGTTATGTATGCAACTGTTTATAATCCTAAGAATTTTGCAATGGTTTTGCTTTAAGCAAAGTATAGACGTGATGGTTCTTCATATACCTTACCACATTTGCTTTTGCTTCGTATCCATAACATTTTGTGATTTCGCTTTGACTTGTTAAACTCATTTCTCATTTTAAACAAGCAGTAAAAAAGAATCCGAAAAATAAAATAATATGCATACATACATACATAGATTCTCATTACGTTCAGCGTAACACTTCTCTATATCTGTATATGGATTCTCACACACACACACACACACACTCACACTCAACTCTGTCTGACAGATCACATCCATTTACTATATACATACATCCGTCATTCGAAAATGATGATTGCAAGTTGTTTGCTAGCAATGCTCTTGTAGTGCTGCATCGACTCCTTTTTGTAATGGGATTATGCAAAATTGTATTTCCATACATATACATACATACATATATATATATATGAATATGTAAAATTTAATATGCATGTATTAAGAATTGTAGGGATGTCCTTAAACGAATGGAATACATTTGCATAGAGTTTTGATATCAAATTAAACAGCACTAATACTGAAACTGTGGAAAATTTGTTTTCATTTTCTTGTAACTACACAGTTTGTTTCTATTATGTTAAATTTAATTACATGATTGACTGATTCGAAAATCAATTAAAAAGGCATGCACTAGTGATGCGCGAAATTTGCTTAGCCGCGTTCATAGAACGAAAAAAAAAATTCTCTGTTGGTAAGTTATTCGTTATTTTCGAGTTTTTTTTTAACGAAAATTTTGGACGCTGTGCTTGCTTTTTCTGTGATTTTGCTTGAACAAAAAGTTTTTGAATGCCAATTAAAAAAAAAAAAAACTGGAGTCTTTTGGTCAAAACAAGTTTAGAGGAATTTTCAAAATTAACTATACTGGTATAATATTGGCGTAATACATTTTGCAATTTTATTTGTGTGGTCAAGTTTGACCATTACTTTTTGTTAAGAAAAAATAGATACTTTATAGTCGTAAATTGTTGAGATTTATTTTTTGAATAATAAACAATCGTTATTTCTGGAGCTAAAATTTTTGTTCGGAAAATAATCGTTCATTCTTTGATTTTATATTTTAATTGGAAAATCATCGTTATTTCTTAAGTTTTATATTTTGCTCAGTAAATAAAATTTAGTTTGTGTGGATAACCCCTACAAACTAAATTTTATTTTCCAAGCAACAATTAAAACTAAACGGAAGCGACGATTTTCTGAACAAAAAAATTTGAGTCAAGTAATAACAATTATTATATTAAATTATTTATATTGTGTAATTATTTTTGCATTTTTATTTGTCGCTCAAACGCAATCGATTCAAAAAATTTCCCGATCATATTTTCAGAGTTGCATTTTTCACTCATGCCAACAACAACAAATATTAATCGTTTTTTTGTTTTTATTGCCGTTGTTGCCTTCGTTGAAAAGTTTTTTGCGTTTATTATGATCAGTGAAATTTAAAACAAATTAAAAGAAAAATGTGACCGGATACCAATAAATGCAAGAAAATCGATTTTTTTTAACGAAAAAATTAAAAATCACAAAATAATGTTCAAATATGACCTAGAAAATTATCAAAATAATTGAGATCAGAAAATGTCGATTCAATGTAAGGGAAAAAGTAAAAAAAACAAATAATACGATAATCGAAAAACTGGTAATCAAGTTATAACGATGAGCAGGAAATTTTTGTAAAAATATGTTAATGGCTAAGACTTCATTACATCCAAAAATGGGCTTTGAAAAATAAATTGAAATATAAGGTACTTATTATATTAAAAATTTTTCCGATCATACTTCATCGACATTTTGTGATATTTTTTGTGTCGCCGAAAAATTTTTTGGCATTTGTTATGACCAAAAAATTGTCAATACAAGAATAACGACTTTTTTTAGCGAAAAAAATTTAATTCAAAAATAACGATAAAACTTGATCGAATAAATAAAAATATAAGAATAACGATTATTTAAGTTAGAAAAAATTAATAAAAAACTCATATAAAATAAAAGGAAGAAATAGATTTTTAAAACCGAATTACAACTAAATGAAATTAAGTAATTAACGGCCAGTTTTTAGTCATACAATTTCTGTAAATCTTTTAAACATTTTTCGAAGTGCCTCGATTTTGTGAGATAAGAGATAATAACTTTGAAGTAATAACTTACGAATGGATGCAGTTGGATTTAGTACCATAATTTTAAATTGACTACTTCCAAGTGAGAACTGGAAGACAGCTCATTTTTCGTATTTACCTTTAATTTTTTTTTACTGTAGTACAAAATTCAACACCAACTATTCCACACTGATTGCGTGTTGCAACATTTCGGCGACAGCTATGTATATGCTTGCAATTTTCATTTCCGAACTACACTCACTCAAACACTTCAACCAACACAAAATTCACACACACACACTTCCTCGCATTCAGCTGCATCTTATATGTTTACTATACACAGATATATTTATATATATATAGATATTCGCACGTCGGCACTTCGATACCTTCGCTTTAAATACTTAAATTTTAAACTTAAATGTGCAACATTTTTTGTGCATATCGAACGGTTGAACAACTCTGATAACTCCCGGCATGCACAGAGCTAATATGCAGTTTTTTTCATTTACAATACATATATGCAAAACTTGCCTGCAGAAAAAAAAAAGTCTTAATAAGGAATATTTAACTTAATTTCTGTTATCCCATCAGTCCTTTATTCTCAATTACTGCTACTGTTTGTTGTTGGTCGTCACAGCTTTCTTTCCATCATATACTGCGTAACTTTTCGCACATGTACATATGTGTATGTGTGTATGTGCAACGTATTATTTTAAGCGATTGTCCTGCAATTGCTTTAACCACATCCATCTACACACACTCACACACACACACATACATACATTTGCATTTGCATGTAGAAGCAGCTATGCAGATACAATTTCATCTTTTCCAGCACCTCTCCGCTATTTACTCCTCCGGCCAGCCAAGATCTTCGCCAACCAATTCATAGAATCGTTGATTGTGTTCGGCAAAGAATTTTCGCAATTTCGACACTACCACAGGATCAACATGCGGATGCTTGCGTCCTTTTGTTTCGCGTAAGCAACGGTCGCCACTGTCGTAACGTAAACAGTAGAAGCCCTTTGTCTCGTTGAAATAAAAATGACTATTGGTCACACGATGCTCGATGCCTTTACGATGAGGAACGGTGACGATGGTGGCGCCGGTAGTGACGGCGGCGTTGCGAATCGAGTTGGAATTGAAATATTTCAGTTGACCATCAGACGAAAGTAATTGTAGAGGCCGCAATATGAAATTTTAATGTGTTGCAGTTGACAATTGGCAGAAACCGGAAAAAATGTAACCGATTGGCAAAAATGGAAGGAAGTTGGCAAAGTGTTGGCAATAGTAGCAGTGTAGTAGTCCGCAAAAATTTCATATGCAACGAAAAGGAAGAATATGAAAAGTACAATTAATGAAGATTTAGTGAATTGTTGTAATAATTTGTATATGGTTCTTTGAAAATAAAGGTGTGCTGCAGCGCTTTAGTTATCATACAAATTACAGCTAATTATTTTAGGATGCAGAATGTAAGTGATATTTATTCCAAAAAAGTTGTACACTTCACACGTACACGTACATACTTTTTATAATAAAACAAAAACAATTAAGATCCTAAATACGCTTTCCTGGATATTTTGG
The DNA here is from genome assembly GCA_951828415.1 of Anomoia purmunda. NCBI lineage: Eukaryota > Metazoa > Arthropoda > Insecta > Diptera > Tephritidae > Anomoia > Anomoia purmunda. The sequence continues at coordinate 46,992,403 of OX639997.1, read as the reverse complement.
TAAAGAAAATTTCCGTCATTGTTTTCCATTAGAAATTTACAGCAATTTGTTAACGAGGAGAAAAATGTTCGACTTACGACGAAGATTCCATTCGGCGTATATTTTTCGCTTTTATTTTGCAAATATCTGTATCTTCTAATTTAATAGCATGATGTGGTTTTGTGTTTTTACCACGATTTTAATCAAGGTAGTTTTAAGTGACATCTGAATTTTTATGATTCAAAGTTTTTAAAACACGAGAATTTTCATTGCAGTTAATATATTTTTAGTTTCCCCCTTTGAAGTAAATGCCATAATTGCATAACCCTTTAGTTTATTCCAAACAGTGATACCTTATTTTCCGCAGAATAAAAAAGTCTTAATAGAAAATGTCTTAAATGTAAATGCTTTCTTGTCAAATTGTAACACAAGGAGGTACCAAAGTGGAAAATATAAAAACAAATTTGATTGCAAATTTTTTCCTCCAGATTCAAACTGCTTTCGCAAAGGGCATTATTTATCGAAAAACTGACAACATCGTTCTTTTGAAAGTTACGTTAAGAACTAAAATTGCTCAAAAATTAAATGAAACAAACTTTGTTTTGTAGACGAGGTAAAGCCATATTGGATTTTTATGAGTAAGTTGAGAATTTGAGGGTATTTGGAAACTTTCAAACACATTGCTATGAACCGCGCGAACAGATTAATGACCTGTACGAAGTCACTTGGAAAGTTCGTCCAATTTTTGTTTCGTTTTGTTGTACTGCATTATTAATGCAATTAATGCAAGCAATTTTTCCTGAAAAAAAAATTGCAAAATAGCAGACAAATTTAAAAAAAAAAATGGTTTAGCAATCAATTCACTTCCACTCTAGCGACCCTTTTTTCTATTTTTTTTGAAACGTCTATATCCGAAAAGTATTATCTCTGCCCTACAAACTGTCTGGCGTGTTTTTTTTTTCAAATTGGATTGTGTAACTTCATACCTCGATTTAAGCATCGATATCGCTGGCATTATTTTAGATATTAGCCTAAGCCACTGGGAAAAGGCTCAGGAATCAATGCAATGTATTCGCTATTTTAATTTTTTTCAAATCAAAACGTCAATATCGAATACTCGTCCAAAACAAAACTCAAATATATGGATCCAATACCTATGCCATATGAAATGCAAATCTGAACTTATTTTTATTTAGAAGGTTGTTTTGCTTACTACCATTGACTAATCGTTATTTTATGATTTTTATTTTGTTAATCAAAAATAATTGTTATTATGGGACGTGAATTTTTATGATCATATTTGATCGGTATTTTGTGAACCTTTTTTCGTTAAAAAAAAAATTGTTATAATTTTATTTACAAATTTACGATCCTAATAAAGGCAAACAAATTTGTTGGCGTTGACAATAATAAGTTTGTTGAAAAAAATAACGATTAACTATGATCGGGAAAACAAAAATCCAAAAATATCAATTATTTTTGAACGAAAAAATAAAAATTTATATAAACGATCAAACTTCACCGAAAAAATGAAAATCAACAGATAACGATTATTTTTGATCGAAAAAATAAAAATTACAAAATAAAGGTTAAATCACAATTTTTTTTAAATAAAAATAAAGTTTTTCAGTGTTTTACGTAAACTAGGGGCTGGGAGGCTATGGGGTCACTGTTTTTCCCTACTATTACGATATCCATTTATTTTACCATTTCCGTGAATTTACATTTGAAAGTCATACAATTTCCATACATCTTATCTATAGTCGCTCGGGTGACCAATACTCTAAAGACCGACTAAAACCTTTTCGATAAACGAAGACCTAAGAAATTTCGCCGCATAGTACCTTTGAACCGATATTGTGTACTGACGTGGATTTGATAGAGAAATTGCATCAAGGCATTTATTATATTTCGTAAATGAATATTATTATTATTATGTTGTTCAAACTGCAGAGGAATTGTAGGCTAAAACTTGGCAACGCTAACAGGATTAGAAAAAATGGGATAATAAAAGGATAATAAACGCCGGTTAGAGTTTTCATACAAATTTTCATAAAAAAAAAGATAAATATATAAGAACCCACGCAAAATAATAAGTAATAAGTGGTTTTATGCCTAAAGCCCTAGTCAATTTTACAATACGTCACGAAAGAGTTGGCCGAGCTAAAAGTGCACTCCACGCCGCTCGAGGCAGTACTGCTATCAGACTTAAAGCATCAGCAATTAATTACACTCTCAGAACGTAAGCAATCATCAGATAAAGTAAGTACGACCACGGTGAATTCAGTTTTGCTAATGATGATTTCAACTCATTTATCAATTTTAAATTTCTAATCTGGTATTATTTTATTTGCAATTTATTAATTTATTTATTAAACATGGATTTTTTAGAAAACTGTTCAAAAGGCGAACTACATACATTAAGAAATTTACTAGGAGAATATAAAATTTTTCATTACAAGTCGGCATTTTACTCATACGCCCCTACAAACGGCTGACTGATAAAACTGATATCGCTGCGCCAGAATGGACAAATTGCATTCGCGTTGGAGAGGTATGAAACTGGCATTTTAGTTGAGATAAATATAAATTTTAGATAACTATCAAAACAACAATTTATACTAGCAATATTTGAAAATTTTGACTTCTGTCTTTCAGATTCTGATCCCGTCATCTTTGAACTTATTATTGGAAAAAGAGAAGGCCACTTGGAAATTGGCCATATTATCAACTTATTTGAAATAGAGGAAAGGGGATGTGCAGAAATAGTTCACCAATTTTTGTGGCCATAATACAAGTTTTAATAAATAAAGGGTGGTTAAATTTTAAGGGCCGATGTTGAATGTGAACCACAACCTAAACGTCAAGTTTTTTTCTGCATTTCATGTGATATTTCTCAGTTTCAGACTAACTCAATTTGAACATGGAAAGATACACAATCGAGCAACGTGTTAAAATTATTCAGGCTTATTATGAAAATGGGCGTTCAAATTTCAAAGAAAATCATCTTCAGTGATGAGGCACATTTTCACCTCAGTGGATTCGTCAATAAGCAGAATTGCCGCATTTGGGCGAATGATAATCCAAGAGTGATTGCCAAAAAACGAATGCACCCACAAAGAGTGACCGATTGGTGCGGTTTATGGGCTGGCGGCATCATCGGGCCGCATTTTTTCCAAAATGATGCCTCAGCGTCAATGAAAATTTGGACCATCGGATGGGCGTGTGCCGCCGAGGTCGCGGCGGGCATTTGGCCGATATTTTGTTCCATACATAATTGAACCACACCATATTATCATAATAAAAAGAAATTACAATAATTTCTAAAATATTTTGTGATTTATTCAAAATCAACATCGGTCCTTAAAATTTAACCACCCTTTATTAAACCTTCAACTTTGTTTACGGTTGGTTTTAAAAAGATTTCACTGTAAAAATTGCACTACCATTGAGGGCATTTAATTTCCGCCAGACTAACGTTTACTAGAAGTTGTTATAAATGTATTTTTTTATAAAATTTGCCAGTAATACGTAAAATAGACAAAATTAAAATTAAAATCCCGTTTGGGACATGGACAGGAAAGTGGTATAAATAATAATATTTATCTGGTCTTTATAATTAGCATATTAATAAAATTTCACCTTAGCCATAAGTATGCGATTACTCGTCTTACAAATATCTATGAGAATGCACACACGGTTATATTTATTTCTGTTCAAATCAATAATTCGCATGTATTTAGATAATTTATAATATCGTAAATTCTATATGTATGATTTTCGTATGTGGCAACACTAATTTGTCATTTATCAACCAAATTAATGTGAAATCTGATATGCCAATATTGTATCTATTTGCTCATTAGTTGTGCATAGAAATTTCTAAGTGCTAATCCATCTCCAAAATTCTAATTCACTTTGCATATATCTGGTTATCTAAATGCGAAGATTTAATTGTAATGATGCACATTCGGGCATTCACAAATAAATTGCAATTCTTATGTGAAGATATTTAGATATATTATAAGCATTCATTAGCATTAGGAAATGAGGTAATAGTTTTTAAATCTCTGGCGCTTTTGTGTGTTTAAAGATTATGTTTTGACAGTTTAAGTTTCGAAGGATAATTGTCCTTGATTTTCACAAAACAATTTTACTTAAAACTTGCAGGTAAAGTTTCCTTTTAGACAGCAACGCGCCTATCTATGCCGTTGAGTCCAGAATGAGGTGGGTGTAGGGGTATTCTCAAAGAAGCTGAACATCTCTCTCTCACTGCGGCTATGTAACTGTGTTAGTATCTTCCAAGCGGTGTTGACCAAAAAATAGCGAAACAAGCAGGAAGTTGAAGAGTAGCATCACCAATTACAAATTCCAAGATAGTCAGAGACTATAAGTGGTACGCTAATTAGAGTGTCAACGAATTGACTAGTTGGCCAGAGTCGCAGTCTTATATGACTAATCTAAGGTAGAAAGAATTCCCTGCCCGCTCGACCTACTGAAGAGAAACCACCTAAAATACGCCATAGTTTACAGCATTTCCTCGATAAAGTGAAAATATGAATAGTGTTTATGGTCCTGATGTTGAACAGCAATTCCCGGTCATTTTGATATCAAAGATGCACTACGTTCTGGAAGGCCAATTGTCGAAAAGATCGATAAAATAATGGAAATCCTCGAGTTTGGCCGAAATGTAAGATGTAAGATGATTGCCTTAGAGGTAAACATTGGACAAAAAATCGTTTGGAATCATTTAAATGAGGCTGAATACAAAAAGACGCTGGAGTGCCAAGCGAGTTGATGCAAAATAACCTCATGGAGCGAATTTCCATTTGCGAATCGCTGGTGAGCCGCAACAAAATTGTTCCACTGCTGGAAGGTTCTTATGCATTCACCTTATAGTCCAGACCTGGCACCTGTTCCTGTGTATGGCGCATGATTTTGCTGGTGAAAACTTTGCCTCAAGAGGGGCTTGTGAAAACTGATTGTCCAAGTTTTTTGTCAATATGGACGAGAATTTTGTTGGGAGTATCATTATGTAATTTTCTGCAAAATAGCCACAAGTTATCGCACAAAATGGCGCACATTTGACTTAAATCAGATAATTCTAACTTTGCTGAATTAAACCTTAAATTTAATTAAAATACAAGACCTAATATTCAGGCTAACAGCCATGATCACATGATTTGAGTTTTTATTTTAAAACTATTTTGTGTTTCTTAGCATTTTCACGGTTTTTTTAGTTGTTTTTTATCATAAAGTTAAGAAATAAAGAACACACTAAAACCAAAATTTAAAAAAAAAAGTTTACTTTGACCAACTCTAACTTATTAACCAGCTATATATTAATATATATAATTAGTTTAAAATATGCAGAACTGGTCAAAATGAAATTGTTCTTTTTTGTTTCGATTTTAAAAGTATTTTGTGTTTTTTGGAATTTTTGCGATTTTTGTTTAAAGTTTTTTATTTTTAGTTATTTTTTAACATAAATTTAAGAAATAAAAAAAACGGAAAAATTCTGAAAAAAACTGTAAAACCAAAATTTGATAAAAAGTTTAATTCTGACCAGCTATAACTCAGCATGTTTTCATAAAAATTAATAAATACTGTACGTACATTTGGTTTAAAACATGCAGAGTTAAATTAGTAAAACAATTAATTTGATTTTAAAAGTTCCTTACAGAATTTTCGTCATTTTTTCTTTTAAATCAGAAATTACAAAACCTAAAATATTCTGGAAAAAAATTAAAACCAAAATTAAACAAAAAATTATTTATTTAATTTTAACTGAACTCTACAAATTTTATGTCGTTAAAAGCGAATTGATTGTGTTTAATACCCAAAATAAAACACAAAATTACTACATGATTTTTCAATAGAAGCACTACAAAAGTTTTTTTAAATAAAACAAAAACGGTTTGGGATATGAATAAACTTCTTTACTCCAGTGAAAGTACATTGGAACTCGATTTCTTTTGCATGGGCACCACTGGCACGCTTGCAGAACTCCAGGCGCCAAACCCAATTTCCGACGGTTTTCAAGCATAAATCGGCCGATACTGCTGCAATTTTACGTTCGATATTCGTACGAAGTTCATCAATCGTCGGCGCCCTCCTGTTGAACCCACATATTGTCCAAGTCCATATCATCCAATTCGGGCCAAAAATATTCGGTTATCATTGAGCGGTAGCGATTCCCATTCACAGTAACGTGCCGGTCTTGATCATCACGGAAGAAGTACGCCGCCGCCCCATAAACCGCACCAAACCCATAAACCGCACCAAACCGTAATTTTTTCGGATTGCTGCCTGTCCAATAACACAAATTTTGCTTATTGACGAAGCCATTCAGCCAGAAATGACGACGACCATAAATTGGACGTAGCGCTCTTAAAGTTGAGGCCATTGACTCCGAATTTCGGGAGTAAATTTTAATAATTTCGACTCGTTGTTGGATCGTATATCTTTCCATGATGAAATGGCAAACCTTACTGAAGAGAAATGTCAAAAGAGCGGGAAGAATATGGCGTCGTTTGCTGTCACTATCGGTCTACTTTTGTAGCGTCCCTATTGAAAAACCCGTTATTACCTCGCAATATAAAAAATATTTGTTTGAGCTCAGAAGGTACATATTAACTTCCCCTATACCTGATTTTTTTGAAATTCTTTGCTGTAAAGCAGTGTAATTGGAATCGACACTCACACTTTCGAGAATTGAGCTATAAATAGCGGTGTAGTTATTTTTAATTTATATACTGAATTGATATTCAAATATATTTTTGTTTAAACGAAAAAAATAAAAATTGTGTAGTTACTATCAAGTAGACTTTACATATTTTTGAAATAATTTGAAACGGGCATATTTGATAGTAGTTGGTAATTAGACCAGTTTCAAAAAACTTAAAAAAATAGAACTTCAAATACGTATGTAGTTGCAAACAAAAATATTTTATTGCAGCAGGAAAAAAACTAATTTCGATGTTTCTTCTATCAAGCTTATTTAAAAGTAGTTTAAATCAAATGCAGAGTCATATTAATAAAGTTAGTTGCTAACCAACAAAAGGGAAAGAATTCCAACCACTTGTAGTTGGTAAAAAAGTACTTTTCAAATTGCTTTTAGTTTTCCGACAGGGAACGCATACAAAGCACTTAAATCAAATTGGGACAACACAATTAGCAAAATGTATCAATGAAGAGATAAACGCACATACCCACATTTATATATACTATGTACCATGTACATACATTAATTCAGAAAGCCATGCCGAAAGAAATTATAGAGTAGGTAGATGGATGGTAGGTGTTTGCAATTTACCGCTAACTAACACAACTTACCTAAGAACGTCTCGATGCGCTTCAATTGCGATACGGGGTCCTCAATTAATCGATCACCATTGACAACGAGTAATTGCTCACGCGGGAAGACTTCCAGCCAACGATGCAAATGCAAATGATATAGAGAGATGGTTAGTGGGCGATAGGACTCATTTACCGTGCCATTGGGGAATATGGCTAGCTCCTCGAACGTTCTGTGAATATTAAAATTAGAAAAAGTAAAAATATCAAATCAAATTAGCGCATAAATATGTAACAAAATATATTACATACGAAGAGGTTGAAATAAGTTTATATTGAGTAGATGTAGATATGCAGACGTGAATTTATAATAAAAAATCATGATTTTTTCATGCAAATCATACGAAATTGGAGAATTTTGTGGCTTTCTCTATATGGCATTGTTTAACTTTTGGTTATTCGAAAGTAGATCGGCGTTTAATTTATAATTTCAGTTTTGTTTTCTTTTTATAACACAAACCCGAGCAATACTATTTATCAGTAACTCACCATTTAGAATAAAAAAAATGCTAATTTTGTGTGTTGGAACTATTGAAATTGTAATCCAAATTTTGGTTCGCGTCTTTTTTAAAAAGTAGCTCAGTTACATGTAGTATGTATTTTCACCTCCAGTTTATCATTAAAACTATGCTATGTTCCTATGCATTAAAACTCAAATTGAAATACTTGGGCCCAAATGGTGTAAGATAATATAAAATAAATACTTATGCAGAGCTTTAATTTGAAAACATAAATAAAGAAGGGTCGAACATCGATTTTTAGAGCCTAACGGAACCAAACATTTTCAGAGATTAAAATAATGAATAATCAATGAAGTTTTAAAAATGCAACATTTTTTTGTTGATATATAAAAAGTTACATATGTACATTAGTTTAAATCACATCATCACTGAAACACAAATACTTATTTAAAAAAAAACCAATAAAAAAAACTTATAGATATTTTCATAGCAGATATTAATTGAAAATATTGTATAATTCGGAATAAACAAATCACGTAAATCCGAAAGTCGTATTTAACCTTTTTCCACATAGAAACATTTTACAAGTAAAATGCTATACAATTTTATATTAAAAACTTGAGAAATAGTTGCCCATACTTCGGCTATAGCCGAACCAAACCGAACCGAACTCTGTTGGCCGAACACGGCCGAAGCAGAAACCGAAGTTCGGTCGTTTTCAAAATTTAAGGGACACTTTGTTTTCTGCAATTAATGATCTTATCTTTAATCCAATATCGTAAACTTTTTAATGTAATTGAAAATTTGAATAATTAGTAAATTAGTACAAAAAAAAATAAGTGAGTTGAATTGTTTGTTATTCCAAAAAATCGGTTATTTATATATTAAATGAAATCAAAAGTGTACCCACACATTGTACTCTAACCTACACTATAAGTACAATGGACCAATCAGCGTAACAGTGTCAACGAAAAGCGTGGCCCGTCAGCAGGCTTTGAAACTAACCACCAGAGGGTTAAGGCATGGCTAAGATATAACAATTTTCTTTAGAAGGTTGTTCGAAGATTTTCAACAGATTTTATAAAAAATACATCCCGCACCAATAAAAACGCATGACTAAATTTTACTCCTTGTTTCGTAGTTTCAAGCGATATGAAAAGAAAAATTGCAAGAAATCCTCGTTATTTTTCTTTTATAGAGCGCTACAAATACCAAATTAAGAGAAAAAATAACAACGCTACTTAGGTTTTAAGTAAACCAAATTTTTATTTTCGATAGATTGCCCAACAAATTTTGTGTCATTGCAGTTGCCCGTTAAAAAAAAGTTAGCGTAATAGGTCTTCTTTTAAAAAAATAATTAAGTGAAAGGTCTAAAGTTGCAAAGTATTTAGATGGAAGATCAGATAATTGAATGAATTTTGCCTAAAAAATCGATTTATGGCAGTTTAGACAGTTTAAAATTGCTTAGAAGAGGAATGACATTAAAATCGTATGCTTCGCCCAAAAAGCTACTTCGTTGAAGAAACAAAAGCATATCTGAACAAAAACTGAATTATAGACTTTAGAAGATTGGAAAACAATAGTAAAGTAATTAGACCTGGGTTCGAAAACACGCTCGTTAAACGTTTGAAAGTGCTTGCACAATTCGAACAGTAAAACATTTGCAATATACTATAGTCTGACTCAGCATAATCTTTTGGAATGTTTTACCAACAATTTTTCTTTATGGTTCCATGGATACAGAAAAATACTCTAGAATAACATACAAGGAATGTAAGTCTGAAAGATTTGTGGAAAAGAAATGAAGTCCCTTGTTGCCAATAATTTCAAACTATCCCATATCCCATTTATCATTCCCAGGCCTTACGTGCAGTGGGCAAATATGCATTAGTGCTTGAAAGTCCACCTCAATTCCACCCCATTCAATTCAACCAGCTGATCCTATGAAAAATAATAACTAATCATAATGATTAACAAAATCACCTAACGACTTTACAATCACAATCAATAAGCTTATCTACAACGTTTATCGGACACCATAAAAATATCGTTGGATATAACTCTTATATACGAAACTAGAACTTTGTCTCATCAAATAATTTTTGCGATAAATCTCATAACTGTTATGCCCCTAAAATCTGAAGCCATATCATCATTCTAGTGCGAATCTTAGAGCTTGAATTATGCGATCAGCCTATATAAACTCACATCAACGTCACATAGCAGAGTTTAGATTGGATAAGAAAAAGTAAATCCAATATGGTAGATAAATTCGATATCAATTGCAATAATGTCGGAAAAAATCACTATTATTTGACAAAATGTTCAAAATCCATTCCAGACTCGTTCTCGAATTTTGGCTTTTTAAAAACAACAATTTTTGGGTTTAATCGTATTAGGATATCTAAAATATACGAGAACCTGCAAAGCATGGGCAAAATACATCAAACCAGTTTGGCGCAGAAAGAAAGGAAACAATCTCTATCTCAGTTTACAAAACTACCCAAATTAGATTTGTACACAACTTGAATGTCATTATATTACTGAATGTTTTATTGTGTACCCAGTGTAAAAACTTTTAGTTAATTTTGTTCCAGATATATTTGTATTATAATAAAACTCTAGAAAAGTCGCGTGAAAATTACTTAAAAAAATGGCCGAGGGTGATGCAGAGAACCATTTTTAGTAATTTTGTTTGCCTATCTGAACTCTCCAAACTCCAAAACTACTGAATGTATTTGCATGGGGTTTTAATTGGTGGCTAGGCATCGGACCTATCATAGGGTATATTTTATAAAAATATCAGATGGAGAAAAAACATGTAGTTTTCAACGGCAACAACGTAAGCTGGTTTTTTTTTGATAGGTGTATTATCTTTTAAAGAGCAGCGGTGCACGCTTGGTATAAGCTAGTATTGTAATAGATTCAGATAGTTAATTATAAATTCGAAATGCATAAAATTGTGTTTCAATCTCTGATTAAAGTTTTGTCGAAAAAGGAGAAATTTTAGGAGGAATTCAGGTATTCTTTCTTTTCGTATTTCTACTCTAAGAGAATGGGCGAAACAACTTCCTTTCAAGAGAATGAAATGATGATGAACCGCACCCAAGATTAGCGGTGGAGGAGACATTACTGGCAGACTGCTTTTTCAAAACCAACGGCGCTTGGAATCCTACTTTAACATTTGGGTTTGAATAAGGATAGTGCGCATGTAAGGTGGGTTATAAAACTTATTTTCACTGTTCAGAAAAATGAAGGAGTGAAATAATGTACTTAGTTTTTAGCTCATAGTGAAGAGCGGCAAAAAGAAGTTCTAGATCTAATTGTTACTGGCGATGCCACCATGATTCTTTATTAGAATCCTCTGCGAAAAAAGAAATCGATGTAGTGGCGTAGTCCGTGCTTACCCCCACGGTATTGTTAAGAAGCACACATTCAAAATTTTGAAAAAAAAAATTATTAGAACTTCGCTTTAATGGAAAATAAAAAAAAACTGTATATTATTAATATCGGTAATATTGCAGGGGCATATTCATGGTCAAAGCGTTTTTGACAGATAATCTAACGGTTATAATGTGTAGAAAAAATCATGATTTCATCGTTATTTGTGATTTTTAATTTTTTGTTCAAGGTTGATCGTTATATTTTAATTGTTATTTTTTTTATAAAATTTTATCGATATTTTGTGATTGAAAAAAATATGGTCGAAGAAATAAAACTCTCAAAATAAAGAGTTTGCAATGGCTTAAAACAAAAATGTTCTACATAAAATTAAAGTGAAATTTGCATAGCATTTAGCATAAGGATTAAATCGACACACTCGAGTTTCGTTTGGCATGAATTTTTTCCAATGATTTTTTATCGAAAAAACTAGAAATACAGATTATTTTCAGTCCCTGATAAACACACCCCATAATTGTTAGTTTTCTGCTTTGCGTGGAATGCCCCTACTGTGGGCATTTGATAACGTTACGTACGCCGTTACACCATAATCAACTGTGCAACTTTCGCTTCCACGTCCAAACCAATTCTATATTCATTCACAATACCATTTTTATTTTCGCTCAATTTAAATTGAACGATAACATGCATTTATTTTATTGAGTTAACAAATTCAAATGAATGTCGCGTCTGGCCAAAGCATTGGAGGTGAACTGCCGCGCGGTGTTGTTTTAAAAACTCAACTAACTAACCAGCGTTGGCTGGCTATGGCAAATTTTAAAATTGTCTGCTATTTTACATTTCATTTGTATGCAAAATAGTCAGTATAAGTACACTTCCTTTCCGTTCAGCATGCTGGTAGTATTTTCATTACATATATACAGACGCAACGGCCAGAAAAAATATGCACACACACATACATACATACAGCTTAATCGCTGTCACTTACTTGCTTGCAATTTGAGCTGCTGCTGCTGCTGCTGCTGCTGCCGCCGCCGCCGAACCGGGCGTTGGCACCGTTGTATAGACTTCACCAATATGATTTCGTACAGCGCCTCCACCCTCATCGTCTCCTCCGCCACCGATAGCATTATCATACAATTGCGCCTTTGCATAGGAATTACTCGATTTGCCATACAGCGCGGCATGCTGCGACGCTCTGAGTTGTTGATTCGTTGCCGCGGCGGCATAACCAGACCCACCTGGTCCATAGCCAGAACCAACGATTTCAATAGCCCTCGCTGGTCGTTTTCGATAGTTGTTAGCGAAATGATTTGTTGGTGGCGCTGTTGGCGAAGGTTGAGACATTGCCGGACCATCTGCTAGCGGCAGTGTAGCCGTTGCCGCATGACTTCGCAATTGTGTGTAATCAGAAATGGCCCTTGTTACCGGTTCACGTACAATGAGTAAAAGTTTTATGCTGGCATTCATGGCGCGTACGCGTTCCGGTACCTAAAATCAGGCAAAGAAAAAATATAAATTAGAATTGGCAAAAAAAAAAAAAAAATTGGTTATTATGGTGAGTTAGGTGATCGAATGGGCACAGTTGAGCGCCGGTGTGTAGTGTGAGTGGAATTGAATTTATCCTCGTCGGAATATTTATTGATCCATCCTAATTTTTATATCACTACCATCACAACCTCTGCTGCGGAAGTTTTCTGTCGGCGGGATGCCAAATTAATTTACTGTTTCATTTGTGTGTGTTGTTTTTTTTTTAATATACGTAACTTAAAGCGAGCACTGTCGGTTGCATGGGGGTTCCATTTGCGCCTACAGGATTAGTGATATACTTAGTACGTGTGTATATTAAATGCACAATGCACCTAGTTATCTCTTAATAAAATTAAGATCCAGGCGCAAGTTGCGTGCGGCAGCATTAACATTACGAAAACAAAGTTACTTGTACTGCAAGTAATTAAAGTGCCGCAGGATGTACGTTGCCGTGGCGGGAGTATAAAAAAGAAAAGGATGTTAATTGTATTGCAACGGTTGCTCAAGTTGCAGAGTTGCGAAAGAGGAAGGATGAGGGAGCACAAGTTGTTAAAATTATCTGCTTACAACGCCAGGAATATAAATAATGTAATATATGAAATAAAAGGCTGAACTAATAGTTACGATACGACTACAATTCAGTTCTGAAGTATTACGGCGCTTCGCAAGGCCTACATTCTTTAAAAGAGGGTAGTGTAAGTTTTTCCTTTCAAAACATGGATTTCTTCAAAAACAAAAAACAAATAGAAAAAATGAATACAAACTGTAATTTATATGCCGTAAATTATTTACTTTCGTCAGAATTACTTCGCATAAACCAAGTGCGTTCCAACTTGCCATTCTTACTTTGTATTGACGGCTCTGTAGCCACAGGGTTGCTTAGTCATGTGATCAAACGAAAAAATGTGAGTGACTGTGTGCATTTTTCATATATTTAAATTTTATTGTGCTACTATCCTTCTAAAATTTACGATCATAATAGAAAGCTTCTAAAGGCAGTAAAAATCAAGCAACAATATTTCAAAATGGCACTAATTTGTTTGTTCGTTCATAATTAACGATAAAATACCTCATTTCATCTTAGTTTAATGACAGATTTTACAAAGCGATACTACTTAGTTTCAAAGTAATTTGCTCATATAAATAAACGAAAGAATGAGCCACAAATTACGATAGTGTGTCCGGGATTTTAGAAGCAAAAAAAAAAATAAACTTGGGAAGATTTTCGGAAATTGATTTGAAAACACTGGATCACAATTAATTTTTTTGTTTTTTGAGCATCGGCTGCTACTTTCCTATGCCTATACACAATCGTTCGCTGATTCCGAAAATTAGTAAATTCTTCTAATATGAACACGTTTTCGATTTATTTGAAATTTGGCGGCATTCAGCTCAACAAAAAAAATCTTAATCATAGGTAATACACTTTTTTTTATATTTCTGCAATCTATCTACAAAAACTGAAATAGTACAAAAGATACTAAAGATAATAAGCAGAATGGATAACACTAAACTAAATAACATAAGGTGTAAACCCAAAGAAATGGGGCTAATATTTATTTATACATTATTCAATTAATTATATTAATTTCTAAGTGGTAGAATATGACATCGTTTCAGTCTCTTTATTTCTTCCGATTCATCCAATAAAGTACGAGTAATAGCAGCTATATTACAATGATCGCTTAATATTGCTAAATATTTAGTACCATATGATTTAATGACTTCTTTTGCATAACTTATTTTTAAATCTTTGTGTATACATTCATTTTTAATATACCAGGGTGCACCAGCAATAAGTCTAAGGGTAGTATTTTGATATCGTTGCAGTATTTCAATATTTGAGTGACTGGCAGTGCCCCACAGTTGAAAGCCGTAGGTCCACACAGGTTTCAAAATGTTTTTATAAATTTTGACTTTGTTATCAAGACTTAACTTCGATTTCCGATTGACTAACCAAGTTTTCTGTTTTTTTAATTTTAATTGTTCCCTTTTAACTTTTATACGATTTTTCCATGTTAGTCAACGATCAAGATGTATCCCTAAATACTTGACTGAGTTTCGCACGGGTATGTGAGTGCCATTTAAACCATTTAAAGCATTGACCCTAATGTTCCATTTATTAAACCAATTTTGTAATTGATTAATAGCAATTTGCAGAATCCTGCTGGATTCATTTGGACATTCATCGCTAGCTAAGACCGCAATATCATCTGCATAGGTGGCAATTGTAGTGTAAGTTGTAGTAGGCATATCTGCGGTGTATATGGTATATAAAACTGGCCCAAGAATACGTAATAAATGTAAAAAAATTAATAAGTTCCTAAATAAACCAAAGGTTCATCATTTTTTATTGGTATAAAACTTGCCGAGAATCTGATTATTCATTCTAGATTATTAATTTTCTAAGAATGCACTAAAACGGGCAAAAGTGCCAATTTAAAATACGCAAAATCTTCAAAAAATTCTCAAAATTCATTGTATTCATTAATTTTACAAGTAATACTTCATTAGCATTTCGAAAACGTTTGTCAAAGATTCGCTGTTTCCAGAAAATGTCGTAAAGTATATTTTATTCTGAGAAGAGGACAGCCCTCCACCTGTTTGAAAAGTCAGTTTAATTAAAGTATACACAAGGTGTATGAAATATTAAAAAACTGACGACAAGTGGTTCGTTTCGGATAGAAGGTTCACCGCTAACATTTAAAAAGTCGAATTTAATATATTATACCAAGTTATATGAAATATTCAAATATATATATTTTAAAAAAGGTTGCCACGTGGTGGAAAAGATGAATTTAATTAAATTATACACAGGTCATAAGAAATAGTAAAATAACGATAACAAACTATTTGTTTCGGTAGGAGTAAATTTACAGGTATATTTTAGAGAGGGTTGCCACCTTTTTAAAAAGCAAAATGCAATTTAATTATACACCAGGTTATTAAATATTGAAATATGCATATCAAACGGTCTGCCTCTGTCAAAGTTCGGTTAGTTTCCAAGTTGGCTGTAGCCTAAAAAAAATATTTGACCCAACCCGATGCCAAAGTTAGGTCGTTCTCTGGGTATTATATAAGTACATATTTGAATTTAAGTTCATTAACAGTAAATGAATGGAATAACACGACACTTTGTACATAAAATAGTTTTATTAATATTAAATATTATTCAATAAAGTTAAGTTGTAGTTCGTTTTTCACATTTGGTTATTTTACTGGTAAAATGTAGTGCGGCGCGTGTTGCTTAAATTAGCTCTTCTTACATTCTAATGTTTTCTCTTTTCTTGAGATCATCTTCAACTTCTTTATATTCAATTGTCATTCTATCGAGCTAGGGTTGCATTGTATAGTACGTGTTTCAGTATGTATTTCCCGTACGGATTGCTTTTCCCCATACTGCTCCCACATATGTATATATATATAGATGTTGATAGTATTTGCCATATTTTTATGAAATTTATAACACTTAGTATACAAAAATTTAGCCCTTCGAACCCGTTCTTATGTTAGTAAAAGTTGTTCAAACCCATTCGATTTTTGGAAAGGTTTGCACTACTGGTACAAAAAGCTCATAAGCCCGGGGACAGGGACGTTCATGAGACCGGGTCCCGAATCTTTAATTTAAATTTTCAAATATTACAAAAAAACTCCGTTATTTTAATTAATCTTTATTAGATTTCAGTATTTTAAAACCTGGCGGGAAAAAAATGTTTGTATTTCCAACTATTTCGAATTCGTTCGATGGGTCACGGGTTCAAATACGGACCGGGGCAAGTAACATAAAAAATTATAGAAAAGTTATTTCTAATAGCAATCGCCCCTCGGTAGGCAATGAGAAACCTCCGAGTGCGTTTCTGTCATGAAAAAACTATCCACAAAAATCATTTGCCATTCGGAGTCGGCGCAAAACTGTTCGGCCAAACATCAAGGTATGGTGTAAGCATCAAATTATTATTATTCTTAATTACCAACTACAGATTTGAAGTGTTGTTTCTAATTATTTGAAAACATGTGCATATATCTACTTGATAGTAACTACAAACATCTTATTTTTTTCGTTTAAACAAAACAACGTTTTAATTTCAAGTGTACAAATTAAAAATAATTACACCACCATTTCGAGCATCAATTCTCGAAGGTATTGTGACTCCCGACTTTTTGTTCAATTGCCCTGCTTTACGGCAAAAAAAATTTAAACAAAATGCAGATATAGGGGAGGTTAGTATGTGCCTACTGAGCTCAAACACACATTTTTTATTTATTTTTTTTTTTAAATGAGTAGGGTTTTTAGCTAAGGGCGCTTTTAACGACATAAAACTTGTAGGGATTGTTTAAAAACGTGCTGAGTTATAGCTGCTCAAAATTCAACTTTTTTAAATTTTAGTTTTAAAGCTTTTTTAAAACATTTGCGACTTTTTTAGTTTCTTTATTTTATGTTAAAAAAAGAAAACGAAGATAAAAGCTTAAAAAAATGCAAAAATTCTAAAAAAAAAAAATACTTTTAAAATCAAAAATTTAATTTTGACCAGCCATTACTCTGTATATTTTAAAGCAAATATATGTACATATGTATATAGCTATTGTAAAACTAGTTGAATAATAATAAAACTAATTCTGATTAGGAGATGTGTTGATCTCCGAAATAGCAGCTATCACTTCTACCACTTTGAAAAATCGTTGTTTTCTCATAATATTCCCAAATAAAAACCTGGCCTCAAGCTCAATAAATTACAGTCGTTTCAAATATATACGACCAAAAATAATAATAAAACTAATTACATTTTTATATGAGTGATTCACAAAGTGTTATAATGTGTCATAAATCATAAAGTCATAAAATTTAAGATTTCAAAAGTTACGTTTTTGGATTGCGTTGAAACATATATTTAAAACTAAGCAATTTTGTTTTTTTTTTTAATTTTATGACTTTATGACTTATGACAAATTGTGGCACCTTGTGAATCACCTAATAGTGTATTCAAAAATGTATACATAAAAATTCTAATAGTCACATAGCTACATCCCTATTTAATACCTGCAAGATAGATCAAAGTAATTAATTTAATTTGCATTTGTTTCAAAGCAGTTGACACCGAACTACTTTTTAAAATGGTAAATTTTTTAAACACCCGCTTTTTGCCGGCAGGGAAACTACAATTATTTCGATTGAAATTAATTTTTCATATTGATTCTATGTGCCACCTCTATTTTAATTAGAATCCACGTCGAGGTGAAAAAAAAAATAAAAAAAACTCGTGTCTATAATTATGGCATACGATGTGGCATGCTACATGCTTCTAAGAATATTTGTGGTAAAAATACATGGATGTAACTAAGTAATGGGTGTTTTTTTTAGACATGTGGTTTCCAAGACGAAATACAACGCATATAGTTTAATGTTGCAGCCAAATATTTAGATTTATTATAAAGAAAAGGATTTGCCATTATGTTCCAAAAATGATTTCTGGCAAGTGACAGCCGTGGCTGGCGCGAATAAATTCCAGCCGACAGGCCCAATTTTCGACCACTTTTTGCAACAATTGGCGCCGTATGTCAGCAATAACGCACCGAATATACTCTTCCAAGGAGTCAATCGTATCGGGCTTATCTGCGTAGACAAGCGACAAGCCAAAGGTCGTCCACATCAACGTCCTCCAGTTCAGGCATGACAAAGTTATTAATGATAGCTCTATATCGTTCCCCATTGACTGTGACTTTATGGCCGGCTTGATTTTTGAACAAATATTGACCAATGATTCCTTCTGCCCAAAGAGCACACCAAACAGTGAGTTTTTAAGGATGCCACGGTGTCTCAATAATGGCTTGTGGGATTATCAACACGCCAAATGCGACAATTTTTTTATTAACATGCCCATTCAACCAAAAGTAAGTTTCATCGCTGAATAAAATTTTCTTGTGAATATCAGAATCGGGGACCATCTCGTTTTGGGCACATTCGCCGAAAGTGCGATGCACTTGATGGTTATTAGGCTTCAACTCTTTCCTCAAAATCTTCCATTTGAGTTGATAGGCAGAGCTCCAGTTGTTGCACGCGATGGCGGATGGTCTCATTCAGGTCTTCTTCGATACTCTGCTCCACAACAACAATAGCGTCTTTGGTGCGCACTGTACGGCATCTCTGAAGATGATCATTTACCAACTTAAATTACCAACTCTGCTGGGCGATTATCTCGACGATGCATCGCGCGAACTGAACCACTAATTTGGTAATAAATTTGCTCGATTTGCAAACGTTGTTCCGGAATAAGTAAGTATGTGTATTATGAAATGGTAAGCCAAACTGAGTATAAATCAAGTAACAGCTGTCAAACAAACCATTTCCGAAAAAAGTATTGCCTCATTGAAAATCACAGGTCTAAACAAAAAAAACACCCTTTACATTCAACCTAACCTACTCTTTTAAGACATGCATTAATACTGTGTTAGTCTTGTTGCTATTCGCGATCGCCACTAATCATAACACCTGAACTTTGAAACCACGCCTACGCTTGCTTGCCTGTAATTAAAAAACACTAAAAGGGCACCATAAATTCAATTGCAAATGGCAATGCTTTTTATAAATTGCCACCACGTAAAACAGAGAACACGCAGCTCTGTAACAGCCTAATGGTGTGCTAATGAAAAATGTCTATGTATATTAAATGCCCACCCATGTCCATCATCGGGCTCGAACAGCATTAAAGCATTAAAACATTACATTTCAAGGACAAGCGCTGAATATTTAATTACCACTAACTTTAATTGCTGACCCCAATATCCGCTACAAGCCCACACCCTCCAGCAAAACGTTGTCATAAAGGGGTCAAATTCATAAAATATACTTTCAAGCACAAACCGCCTCCCCCCCTCCCACATTGCATTGTTTTGTGAAGCATTAAAAGCTAACATAAAAAATATTATTCGTCTGTCATATAAATAATTAGGGGCTGACAGTTTGATATGCTCTTTAAGTGGTAACTGAAATGGAGTGGTGTGGTGTCTTCGACTGGCTTATCGTCGATTGCAAGTGTAATAAGTGAAGCGAATAGAAGGCAGAGGAGTAAAAGGAATGCGACCAAGCGAACCAGTACATTGCAGACAAAAGGATTACGCCGCCAACTTAATTAAATAAAATATTTAATAAAAGCCCTATGGCAGCCGGCCGTCTAATGAATATGAAACCTAATCAGAGCTTGGCTGGGTGAGCAGGCAATAGAAAGTAGGAGAAGCTATTGAAAAAAAAAATCATTTTAATACACAAATGCTGTTGCTCTCTCCCCTTCAACCGCTTGGTTGTTATTGGTGGCCAGCCATCGAATGTAATACTACATTGAAGTTTCCAGTGTGTGTGTGTTTGTAAAATGGTTGTAAATTTAATGTCTGGCAACAAGTAAGAAACTTAATTCATTCAATTTGCCACAGTCGGTTAGACAGTCAGTCACTTGGCCATGTAGCTAGTTTTCCAGACATAGACAGTCATTTGTGTAGTCATAAAAGGCAAACACATTGAACATTGCTGCCAAATTGAACTAAATTGAACTCGGCAGTCATGTAAATTAATTGCCAGCCAAAGGTTCTGCCAAAAGTAGGATTTACATACAATACATAAATGCAAAGTGGAGACGATAAAAAGTCCAGTAGCGAGTAGTAGCTGCCTTTTTGGCAGTACAAAGTAAATATTTGAACAAATGCCAGTATTGGAAAAATTTTCCAAATGACGGTTTTTTAAATGTGCATCCAATTAATTCGAATCGTACATATGTATGTGCCTACTTCTATGCTCAGCAATGGCAGGGGGTTGAGGAGGTATCCACTTGTAGAGACTATGGCACCTAAAACTGATGACACTTACATACTGACAACAGTCAAAAACTCCAAGTTGAACTCAAGCTTTTAGAATAATCTAATCGATAGAAAACTTTGAGAGCTCATTATTATATCTTGCTGGAAGATGGGCAATTAAAAAAGCGTACCAAAACTAAAAAGCGACGACAAAATAGTATGGTTTCAAAAATTGTTTGCCAAAAACTAAAGGCAGTGCTACATGGAAAGAAAAATTTGGTATGCTAGTTTAGTTTAAGTTAGTGAAGAACAATTTTAAGAACGGCGGAAATCGATAAATCCCTCAAGGTGTCTCCCAGAAATCTATTCTAAATATTTCTAAATAAATATTTTAGCTTAACCATAAAATAAAAGAATATTTCCTAGCGAAACTCGGCCCAAAAGTTACCCTTATGAAAAGTATGAACGGTATTAAACATTGTTGAAATGTGACAACAACGACGCCTACCGTCCACATAATTATAATTTTCAAAAATCAAATGAATTCGATATAACAGTAACTTTAAAAAGTAACTTAGCTAAATTTGATGCTTTTAAAACTATTGAAGCCGGCGGGGAATCACTCATAGTAAAGGGAGAGGCTAAATATGTACGCCTCATTTTGTGCACGAAACTAAATTGAGTGCCCAATATTGTAAATAAAGCACACCTTCGGCAGATTAATTGAAAAAAGGTGGGGAATGAAATCCAAAATAGTAAAATGGCTCTACACCGGTAGTTAGTTCAACTCTCTACTACGGCTTAGTTCTATGGTGGAATGCCTGAGAAAGGAGTAAATTTCAATAAGATGTATAAAAACCAAAGGCTATATTCATAATGGGAGCGACAATTCGATTAAGCACTATAAACATGTGGTCGAACACCGCAAGATATTTACGGAGTTCTCGGAGCTTCCTAGACGTTTGGACTATGTACTATCGACTTCTACTCACACTACAGCTTTCACGAGCCTCCTATCCTCAAGGGAAAAGTGGAAACGGGATGCTGCAGATGAATACCACTGAGAATCTTCATTAGCTTCCATCTAAAGTGGTTCGTAGCGTTTTTCAGACGGAACTAGCGACAATTGACAGGATCACGAAACTGGAAGAGTGTGATACGATATCCAGGATTGATATCTTCGTTTTCCCTGATAGCCATGCGGCAATTAAATCTCAAAAGAAACAGTCGAGAACCTCTATGGTAGCCAGGAAATGCCGCACATGTCTCAACGAGATAGCTGACTCATTTCATCCAAAAGTGGTATGGGTTCCAGGCCATTGCAACATAGAGGGGAGGCCGATAAACTAGCGTGACTCGCAATGAAACTTCCTGCAGAGGATATACTTGCTCCGGCACTTTTTAAATAGCCAATGACTGATGGCGGATCGAGTTCACTTATATAACTACCAAGCTATTGTGGCCGGTACTTAGTGCCAAATGCACTGACTTACTTTCGAAGGTTAACAAGCATATCTTCAACATGTTTGTATCTGTCATAACAGAACCCGCCTATCGATTAGGCGGGCGATTACATGATTTCTGTAAAAGTTATCAAGACGAAGAAATGTTGCAAATGATTTCGGACCTTCTGTGCTCGTGTCCCTCTCCAGCCAGGCGGAGATTTCCCAATTTTAGGTAGACAATTCTTCGATAGCTTGGAAGACATTAGATTTCTGGAAAAGAGGGTTTTCTAAAATTCAGTTTAAAACGGCTTTGGGGGAATTGGGAATCGTTGATTCGCATGCGGTACCGCAATTGGCCTTGAACCTAAAAGTATCTCTGACGGCAGCCGCCATAACCTAACTTAACATCCACACCTATCTTCTCATATAGCGACTTTTCTCAAAAAAAAAAACAAATAAGATATTACACCAAATAAAAAAGATAAATTGCCTAAATTCAATATTTGGATTAACTTTCGAGCTTCTTCTAAGACTCTGTCAAAGTTATAAAAAAGATGTGTGGCATTAGCACAGTGGTTAGAAAATTTGAATTAAAATAAATTGGTCTCTACAAAGGCATCTTTTATTATCATCGTAAAGAATAACAAATATTCGTATTTACGAATAAATAAGAACGTTCCAAAATATTGAATGATTGTATGCATTCACAAAGTAGCATTTCTTTAACAACATCATCTAGTTTCAAAATTTGTTAACGACGTTGCCATCTTATATTTACTGCTAATGAAAGGATCATACGATAAAACCTCTATATTTAATTGATGAAAATTCTATTGCGCGCTTCTTCAACTTACGCGGAGAGCATTTTCAGTAAAAAAGTTTATACTTCAAAGTAAGTAACATATTCGAAATAAAACTACAGTTCAATTTTCGTAATCTTTGTCAGAAGTTGTGTCAACTAATAAATTTTAATACAAAGTATTTACTTTTACATGAACAATATAATAATAATAATAATAATAACAATTTGACGCTTACATCATAGCTTGAGGCCGAACTTCTTCTGTGCCTCTTTAAATTTTAAAACAAATTGAGGAACCTCCAGCATTACCGCGACTCCGAACGGTAAATAATTTTTTGAGAAGTTTTTCTTTTATAGCATAAATACAGTCGGAGGTTTGGATTGCCTGCCGAGAGGCGACCGCCATCATAAAAAAAATGTTCTTTAATTTTTGATGTTACTTGGCCCGGTCAGGATTTGAACTTGGGGGCCACCGAACGAATCGCAAATTCCTGCACCTTCAGCTACTGCAGCCGCCCAATGTGTACGTATAAGTTTTGAATTTAAACCAGGTACCGTAAAAGTTATATTTTTTATAAAAAAAAGGCATGATTTGGTCGTTGTTTTGTGACTTCTTTTTCGATGAAGTTTGATAGCTAATTTTAAATTTTTATTTTTTCAATCAAATTTGATTGATATGTTGTAGCTTTTGACATATGATTTGAGCTAGGAAAGAAAACTCAATCCCTAGTAGGAGCATTGCAGCTTGCTTCTATTTTCCTTTCCCATAAATTAAAGCGTACAAATCTGACAATTGGCTCGGTAAAGACAGTTTTATCTTCATATTAAATATAGAAAATAATATTTATCTTAAAAACCGCCATGTCGAAGCAACGAAGATTCTTTGTTCAGTACAGGTTTTATCTGTTTTAGTTACAATGGGATGCCAAATTGATTGTCAGAAAAAGTCACTCATACCACAAGTATTCGAGATTACATATTTCTCCCAAAACCCGGCAAGATGAATGAAAACATAAAGTTGGTACTATAAATATTTTAAGAAAGATTGCAATATTAGCTTATATTTAGATTTTATCATACTGCAAAAAATATCAAGGAATCTATATTCTATAATTGCACTTTCTCTATTTTTGCGACTTATAATATCATCATTAGACCAACATCAATATTTATATGTTAAAAATACTTAAATGAAATACATATTTACAACAAAAAAAAAAGCCATCTCCTGGGAGTTTTCATTAAAACCTCAATCTCTCCTGTGTGATTTTGAAAACATATTTTTAATGAATAGCTACAAAATTGCGCACAATAAAATTCATTGATTTACACCATTCTGTGGCATTCAATAAAAATAGTTAAATTGGAACAAGTAAAAATTTGCGTTTTCAGCTTAATTAAACCAACGCTGATTGCCACCAATTACATCGCTTTCACATTTATCAATCAATACATGAATTGTCATTTATTATAGCAACTAGTACATGAATTTAAATAGAGCAGAAAATTGTCATGTGTGTGCTTGTGTAAGTGCACTATAAATCCTGCAGGAAAAATTAAAGGCAGTAAAAAAAGAAATGCCTAATGCGCTGAGTACGAGTAATATAAGAAAATTAATACTAAAAATCATTCCCAAATTGCATTCCACCCTCCCCTTTAGTAGGTATTTAAATACTTTAAAACTTGACCTTTTAAAGTGACAATCAATTTATTTTCAAAGTGATATATAATTGTCAAACATTGCGCGTGTATCAAAATGTAGTGCATATCTCATTTTCTGTACTGAATTCTATCTTTTAAATTTACTAGATACATGAGAGTTCAGTAGTGCTATATTTCTCTACAAGGAATTTACATATATTATATTACACATATTTGCCTACGAAATAACCGAGTTGATTATGCCGCAGTATATGCCAAATAAATCAAGAATATGCCACATTGGGGATTTGCGTTGATTTTAAGTATACAAGCGAGAGCATGGAAAATTTACCAATTACAACTGGCATATATCGTGAATAGTAGAGTATGACCGTATTATAAATTACAGATTTCTAAGTACCATTACATGACAATTAGTTGGCTATACCGGAATTTATTTATATATTGATAAAAGGCTAGAGTTTTCCAAATGATTTGATGCAGTTTGTCTGTCAAGAAACTGAGAATGGAAAGCAAACCTAAATTTTTCAGTGTTCGAAAATTCCGCCCAAAAATTGTTCGCGATTTATTGTTACTTTCATGTAAGTTCAATATTTTTATTTATCCTCTTTACTACAAAAGGGTGTATTATGTAAGCATAAATATATACAAAAAGCTCTTCTTCTTAAACGAAACCAATTAAGATGTGAACAAATTTAACCCTTGTGTTAATACCTGGATACCTGTGTGCCCACAACAGGACATTCCTCCTTATAGGTCGAGTACTACTTGATATTTCTAACTCATTCTACAGATCGTCACTATCATGCTTACTTAATACAATAACTTGGGCAATTGAAAGCATAAAAATTTTCTTACTTATCAAAAAAAAAGTCGATATGAAATAGTGTCTGACGGTACAATATTTTCTAGTTTTTTATATAGTTGTAAATGTAAGGGCAATATAACATATACCAATACCCAAGTATATCAAAATAATCAGGACGAGCTGACTCGATTCAGTCATGTCCGTGTGTCTGTTTAATCGCAAACTAGTCCCCCTGTGTTAGAGATATCTCCCCGAAATTTGGAATGCATGCAACTCATAACTCCGACACTGAAGCAGCTAAGAATGTCCATGGATCAGGAATAGAAAATGTACCGCGAAAATTCTCAAAATCGAGTGACTATTACTTAAAGCTCCCATACAACTTATTGTTAAGATATGATATTTTGAGTTATAACCCTATAAACATGGAACAAATATGATTAAATAATCAATTTATATATAGCAAATATGTATAAAATTGTATGATGTTTGTGGAATGGTCATCACTTGTCGATTGTTTACAGTCGCAGCAGTACTTCCCCTTTTTTCGTCTTTATTTTAATTTTCTGTTTATTGTGAATTGAAAGGTTACTTTCTTTCCACATGGTGCATCTCGTTCAATCAAAAGATTTGGCGTAATATCAACTTAAAGCTTTATGATGCCTTAAATTTGTGCGCACTGCATGCCGTTTTTAATGAAAACAATTTTTTTTTCTGAAACTTTTTTGTTAAAACATTCCATATTAAAAGGGCAAAGATTAAGCTTACTTACTTGCTTCCTTCATACTTCAATATAATCATAGATGCATAATAAATAATAATTTGGACAGCCGGAAAAAGTCTTAAAGAAAACACTTTGACTCTTGTTCACCGCCAGACATCATTTTGTGAAGGAGCTTAAAAAGACTGCACGCAGAGCAGAGCAGTGTAAGTCAATATTTACAAAAATTAAAAATGCTGATATACTGGGAAAAAATACCATTTCATTTGTTACAAAAATAGGTTTTTTTTTACCCTGGAACTACGTATAACCCCTTAAAAATGCTTTTTCCAATGTCATTAATGTTACTTCGGGAGTTCCCCAAGGCAGCCATCTAGGCCCGATTCTGTTTTTGTTATTCATAAATGATATTACTACTGCAATAAGATATTCGAATATACTAATGTATGCTGATGATGTAAAACTTTTTAAATCATACGCTGCGATTGAAGAAAGAAATTTATTACAAATAGATATTAACAGCTTAGTTAATTGGTGCAACATAAATTATATGCCACTTAACCTTAAAAAATGTAAATTTATGTGTTTTTCACGAAGAACTTTCAGCCAGTTTCTTACATAATAAATAACTATACTCTGGATCAAGTGTTTGACTGTGTTGACTTGGGAGTTACAATGGATTCCAAACTTAATTTCAATAGTCATGTTAATGCTATAGCTAATAAGGCTAGAGGGATGTTTGCCTTTATAACACGATGGTCAAAAGAATTCAAGGACCCATATGTAACAAAGGCTCTTTTTACAACTTTAGTAAGACCTATGCTAGAATACGGTTCGATAGTTTGGAACCCACGTTATCAAGTTCACATTGATCGGCTGGAATCAATTCAAAAACAGTTCTTACTTTTTGCCCTAAGAGACTTTAGATGGGATTCTCGGCTTAATCTTCCTCATTATACTGATCGTTTGAAGCTAATAAATCTTCCTACTCTTTCCAGCCGTAGAGAAATGCTAGGCATAATATTCATTACTAAACTACTCACAGGGTCTATCGCAAGCACATTTCTTATTGCCGAAGTTAAACTTAATGTCCCTTCGCGGATTTCAAGACACTTTAAACCTCTTTATTTAAAACAGTGTAAAACCAATTATGAATTAAATGAACCTTTCCGATGTTTATGTCAAGATTTCAACTGTCTTTCCAGCACATTTGATATTTCGGACTCACTTTTCACCATAAAAAGAGCTGTACTGTCCTTTCTCAATAAATGATTAACGGCGGTATAATATATATTTGATTCAGCTGATGAAGTTTTTTTCTGTAGCTGAGCAGTTTTGGATCTCGACGCTTAACAAACTTTTTCCTTTTAACAACTCGGCACAAAAAAAAATTAATTATAAAAAAAAACAAAAAAAAAAAAAAAAAGATCCGTACGTCATGAGGACTGTGCCCCTCGTGTCGGTTGGGCGGGAAAGAGGGTAACCGTTGGGCTTATTATTATTATTATTATTATTATTAAGTATAACTCTGCATTTAGTTTGCCAGCCAATTATTTTCAAATTTGGACGGTATATCAGTTTCTAAAAAAATAGTGTATTCAACAATTACATATATATTAAACGAACATTTCCAGGACCTAGCCTAGAAAAATAACTGCAGGGGAGTGTGGTCCCATACCGAGCCCCATGATTCTCAGTGATACGTTCTAGCCGAAATGTCGGTAATGTCATTAAAAATCTGTTATAACCCAAACATTTTGAGCATTGATAGCCATTTTGACTTCTTCTTTTTCGCTGCGATTTTCAAGTTTATTTTGTTTTAATTCATTTTCGGGCTTTACGTAAGTTAAGCTAAAGGTGTTTTTTCTTCGGAAAAAAAATTGGACAATAAGTTGTTCTGATTGTTCATAGTTCTAGCTTTCGTGCACGCTATTGGAATTACTTCGCTCTTTGCGTCATTAGATAATGGCGAGGAGGCTGCGGTGGTCTGAAATCTACCGCGAAGTGATGGTCCGAAACCGACCCACATTTATAGGCAGCGTAATTTGTCATACTGTGTCTTTGAGGGAAAATATGTAATTTAATGGGCGTTGTTCTGCGTCGAGCAGTTGCAGCTAAGAAATTGGGATTCGGTAATGAAAAGTCAAGTCAAGTCAACAGCAAAAACAATAGCGGAAACGAAAAGACGAATGAAGCCACAGCCATCGACTAGCGACGTCGGAAAAATAACGCGACGGAAGACCATTCGCATTTAGGTACTATGGGAAGTCGTACATAGTTTTTATTTTCTGGAGAGAGCCTTCCAATCAGATCTGATATCGATATGCTTGTTGTTAGCACTTTGTTCTCGTATGGCTTGAAACAATACAATTCCCAACCAAACAGTAATGGCAGGTTCCTTGATCTCGTTTTTGGATCTGATGATCTAAGAATATCTTGCCTGGAGTGTCTATCTCCAATCTTGGTAAACAGTTTCCATCACAATGATTTGGTTGCAAATTTCAAGTTTTATAACTTTGATGTAACCACAGTTGCAAATATTTCTGAATATAATTATTTCAAGGCTGATGCTACTGCGATAAATGATTTTTTCCTCGGCACTGATTGGTCCTTCTTGGACTCCACTAACGGGCCTGAGGCCTCTTATGTAATTTTAAAGCAAAAGCTCTCATTAGCAGTTTCCAATTTTGCTCCGCGAAAACGGAAAACTTTGAATAATAGACCACCATGGTTCAATATTAGACTTAATAGTATTAAAAATAAAAAATGTAAGGCCTTTAAAAAGTATAAAAGGAGCAGGAGTGAATCCGATCGTCTTATCTTTGTTAGGCTTAAATCTACTTTTAACTGTCTTAATAAGTTCTTGTTCAGACAATATATGAATAATCTGGAATCAAAACTGAAGACAAACCCATCTAGTTTCTGGTCAGTTATTAATTCCAAGAGAAAGACTAACGGATTTCCGATGTGCATGGAGTATGACGGTGTATCGTCCAATAATGCGGTAGATATCTGCAACTTATTTGCCAAATTATTCCAGAATGTATACTCTAGTCATACCTCGTTACCTAGTCCGACATTCTACTCGGGTTCTCTTGGTCGAATTTCTTCTTTTGGTATTACCGCCGAAGATGTATCTCTGGCAATTTCAAAATTGAATAATAGTCCGAAGTCAGATAGCGAGGGATTTTCTCCTATATTCTTCAAACTATGTTCGAATACAATTTCAGAACCCCTGGCACTTCTTTTCCAGGGTTGCTTGAGCTATGGGATCTTTTTAGACTCTTGGAAGTTATGCTCCATAAATCCGGTATTCAAGTCTGGTGATCGCAATGATATTCGCAACTACAGACCTATTGTTAAGCAGAGTACTCTGGCAAAACTATTCGACCATATCCTTCAAAGCAAATTGTTTGATTTCATAGAGGAGGCTATTGTTGAGAGTCAGCATGGATTTTTTCCTGGCAGGTCTACCTCTACCAATTTGGCTTTAGTCACTAACCAAATTGTAGATGCCTTTGAAACCCATGCGCAACTAGACGTTATATATACTGACTTCTCGAAAGCATTTGACAAGGTTGATCACTCTACGCTATTGCACAAATTGGAAATGTACGGAGTGAGTGGAAGTTTGCTGAAATTCTTCTCAAGTTTCTTATTGAATAGAAAGCTTTTTGTGTCAATCGGAGCCAACCAGTCTACTGCGCTTATCAATGCTTGGTCGGGAATCCCACAGGGAACCCACTGTGGCCCTCTGTTGTTCCTAATCTTCATTAATGATTTGCCTCAAAAATTCAAATTTGCTAAATGTTTAATGTTCGCAGACGACGTCAAACTCTTTCTAACCGTGCATGATACTTCTGACTGCGTTAACTTGCAATACGATCTCGATTCGTTTAATGAATGGTGTACATGTAATAACTTACTTTTAAATACCAACAAATGTTGCGTTGTTTCCTATTCAAAAAAGGTAACTATCACCTCTTTTAACTACAAACTGAATGCCGGATCTTTAAATCGTTGTCGGGAAATTAAAGACCTGGGTGTAATTTTTGACAACCAGCTCTCTTTTTCTGGTCACATTGACTTTATTGTTTCTAAATCTTTCGCAATGGTTGGGTTTATTAGACGTAATTCCTGTGACTTCAAGGATCCTATGACTCTGAAGGCACTTTTTAAGTCATTGGTAAGAAGTCGCTTGGAATATTGCTCGATTATATGGAGTCCATTCTATGAAGCGAATTCATATAAAATTGAGAGAGTTCAAAGAATTTTCACCAGAATTGCTTTGCGTATGCTTTATTGGCCTGATGGCCTCCCATCGTACATCAGCAGGCGTAAATTGCTCGGCCTTCAGGCTTTGCATTACCGAAGAACTTGTATCTCCCTCATGCTTGCCTATAATGCTTTCAACGGTAATATAAACTGCTCTGATTTATCTAATTTATTCATTCCATACATTCCACCACGCGATTTAAGGAATACCAGACTATTTGTTGAAGTAACTCTTAGAACGAATTATGCGTTGAATGAACCCATATCCAAGTCTATACGCTTAGCAAATCGATATAACGGTCTTCTTAACTTTAATAACAGCATATATAAATTTAAGCTTGAACTTTTCACTATTTTTAACTAGTCTGTAAGAAAGTTTGTACTTTTTTGACTGAAATAAATAAATAAATAAATAAATAAATAAATGTTTTTTACCAAACATCAAAATCATTCCCTTTTATTCCATGTTTTTGAATTTTTCTTGCATCTTATGATGAAAACTCAAAATGATACTTTGAACTTTGAGTAGT
The DNA here is from genome assembly GCA_951828415.1 of Anomoia purmunda. Classification (NCBI taxonomy): domain Eukaryota; kingdom Metazoa; phylum Arthropoda; class Insecta; order Diptera; family Tephritidae; genus Anomoia; species Anomoia purmunda. The sequence continues at coordinate 46,961,647 of OX639997.1, read as the reverse complement.
ATGGGGTTGGTTCGAACCACCATTTTCGAGTGTGTTTAAAAAGCAATTCAAAATACCTACGAACCTTAATAATCGATAAGAAATATTATCAACCGATCCCTCTACAAAGTAAATTTTTGAACTGAACTTAAAATTGATTTTTCTCACCTTTATTGCCTTTACCATTCATAATGACTAATTTTTGATAATTATAATATTTGTTTTTTTTTTGTGTATTCATTTAATTTTAATTGTCTTTTTTATAAAACCAGATTATTCCAAAAAATGGTAAAACTTATAGAAATTAATTTTTAAAACTATACCCAAAAGAAACAAACAAATTTTAATAATACGATTTCTAAGTTTAAGTGGCAATTTAATTAAAGCTTTCACCTTTTCCATTTTTCCTTTAAGCAAATAGTTTTTTCTTGTAAACTAGTGGTATGGCCTAATTAATATAAAAAAAATGTAATAAGAACAGATTTCGAAGGTTAAGATTTTGTCTATTAAATTTAATTTAATTTTTTTTTTGCAGGGAAAGTGTACACTGTGCGGGAAATCTGTTGGTAAGGTTTTAATATGCATAGGTTTCAATATCCCAGAGGATTTTACTGTGAGCATTTGAAATTTATAGGAGGTATGTCCTGTACCCTTTTAAAAAACTGTGTTTCGAGAAAATCGCATTTAAATTTTCTATACATCCTTATGAGTGTTTGGAGTAAAATTTCTGTTTACAACAAAAAAAAAAACACCTTTAACCATCAAAATTGCGCATGATTTTTTTTAGTTTAAAACAAAAGGTTTTTTTTATAAAATCTCACCCCTTAAATAAAACTTAAAAAAATCGGAATTAAAAAACTTGTAACCTATTATTGAGACTATTGGCAGATAGTTGGTAATTTTTGTAAGACCGAGTAATCTATTCAAATTTATATAAACAATGAATAAGATACCTAAACAAAAATCAAAAGATTATACGTCATTAATTTTAATAATATACCGATTATAGAAGACGTGATAATTAAAAATTTAAAATGAGTCCAGGGTTTTCTTTACCCTAATTACTCTGACTATGAATTTTTACCGTTTTTCTTTCTAATTTGTATGTGTAAAATCCTTGAAGTTGATATACAACAAAATGTGTATAAAAATTCAAACTCAGCTAGTCAAAAATCCAACATTGCATGCAAAATGTCTACAACGCAAACAATTCCCAACCTCATCAATCAAGGCGTCAAAATATACCTTTGAGAATTTAATGCACGTATTTAAAAAAAAAATACAACATAATAAAAAGTTAAAAGTTAATAAACTCACAAACGCCCCAAGTCAATACTGAAATTCTTGGTGTCTGTCTGTGTGTGTGTGTGTATTTAGGTATATCTGTAGATATAAACTTGTATGCAATGTTGTTGAAGTTGGTGCAACAGCTTCGACAATAAATATTAATAATCGCATTAATGAAGATTTATGGCATTTCTAAAACTAAACATTGCAATATTGCAGCAATGCAACAGCAGTGTGGCGCCCCATGGCACTTGGCTACTTACACCGAGTGTAGTTTGGTATGGCGTGTTTTTTTTTTTTTTTTTTTTGTTCAACTTCAATGCTGTCACGGCATGTCTGTTGTGCTGCATAAATGCGTAGTTAGTGTGGAGTGGATATAAAATTATATTTATGTATATAAAGTAGATCGTGTAAAAAATTTTGAAAAAATCACCCCTCGATTAGTAAGCTCATCGCTTAAACAGAGTGCATCTCAAGAGAGAAAAAAAGTTTGGACCACCTTAAAAATCACAAAAAAAAATAATTTTAGTCTTAATTTTGTAATATAATGACGAGTTTTAATAAAAAAAAAAGTTTTTTCTTTATCAAGCAAGCTGTCAAATTGGGTGTAGATTTGTATACCCAAGCGCACTATTGCCCAGAGTACTATAACTTTGTTCAGTAACGGTTGTTTGCGACAGTATTAAGCAACCGAGGTTGATAAACAGTACAGATGATTTGTTGAGATTAGATATAAAGGATTAGGTTGTGAAAGGGAATACCTGTGTTAATTTTTTTTTTGGAAAATGACTTTATAAAAAAACTTATATCTCCGAAACTACGCGACCAAATTATACCAACTTTGGCACACATATTCTATTTAAAGTCAGTAAGCAAAATTTTGGAAAAATTTTAAAATCCTGCAAAAACCACGCCTATTTCTCATATGACGGTACTTTTCAAAAATCAAACAAAAAATGCGATATTTAAGTCAGCATTAATTCGCTCAAACTTATTGCTGCGAAGGACGGAGCCGCGCTAATAAATACGCCAAATCAAAAAAAAAAACTGGAAGTGGGCTTGGCAATGCCCAGTTTAGAGCAAATAAAGATATCTCCAAAACCATGTTATCAAAGTCTACCAAATTCCGTTCACACTATACCTTTAAAGTCAGTAAATGAAATTCCAAAAATTTTAAAATTCAGATCAAAAATTATATAACGGTATTTTTCCAAACCCAAAGAAACGAATAAAAAGAAAGAAACAAAAACTTTGGTAATAGGCGTGGCACAGCCCACTTTAGAGCAAATAAGTATAATTCCGAAGCCATGCTACCAAAGTCTAACAAATTTGGTACACACTTTACATAGTAAGCAATATTCCATAAATTGTAAAAATCGGATCAAGGTGAGCGTAGACCTCTCATATAACGGTAAAATATAAAACTCCAAAATTTATTAACTGTACAAGACAATTTGCTCATATTTGATAGACAAGATTGGGTTTGAGAAGGAAATACATGGAATCATAAATATTGGAAATGGTCATGATATCGTCCACCTTAAACCAAATAGGTATATTTCTGAAAGTTCTTTCTCAAATTCTACGACATTACGTATACTTTGCATTTACAATAAGAAAGCACAATTTCGAAAATTATAGAAATCAGACTAAAACTATGATCACCTCTCACATAGCGGTAATTTACTAGAAATTAAAATATTCAGTATTTTAATAAATCACGTCTTGGCATACAAATGTATTTAGAGAGAGAGATATAATTAAAAAATCGAAAGTTGGGAAAATAGGTGTGGTACATTAAAAACGTTCTAATTTCCTTTTGTTGTTATTTAAATCAATAAACGTCGTTGAAGGTTTCAAAATTATGTAATCCTAGCATGCCTAAGTTGCTTTTCCAATAAAGACATATTGTTTTTTTTTAGATATTGAACATTGCTTTTGGTCTTCGAATGTTTTGTATACCTTGATCTAAAGGCAATATGTATATATCGAGTATCATATACATACATATACATATATATGTCAAATAGCTAGAAAGATATGGTGAATAGCATTTTCGTTTTAAGTGGGGCCTTAGTCCGCCTTTTTCTGCAACAAATATTATAGAGCCTCATATATAGGATCTTTATACTAAATATGGTACTTCTCATATTTAATTTTCTCTTCCATGGGGGCGTGGCACCACCCACTTTTCCAAATTTATATATATATACTATGTTGGGCCCGGCGATCACATGCAACTAATTACCGTAAAATTTTCATAAAGATCTCGGTCAAGTACTTTGGACGCCTATAAAGGGCTCACATTTATTTTTATATATAAAATTAACTTGCGCTGGGTAATTAAAGTTCATTTACATTAGACTCTTCCTTACTTGTTCGAAATTGTATTTGATCCACTTTAATGTACACCCTAAGCTCCAGCTAGTCACCGCACTTATAACAACGCCGCAGCACCGACACGCACACCACTAACTAATTTTGAGTGAGTGCAGAGGAAGTGCAGGGGAAGTGATTACCAGTAAGTATTTAGTTAACACATCTGACATTCGCTTCAACCAGGAGCTGATGCTGCTGCTACCTCTTGCAATTCCACAACTTAATATAACCATACCAACTGCCAACAATTTCTAACGAATTCTATCAACATGGAATAACATTTTCCACTTTCCGCTTTGAGCAGCAGTTCATTAAACTGACATTCAACATATATTTGCTTCTAGTCTTCTAGGAAGCAGACTCACTGTCTATCCGTTTGGTTTACTAAATGCTACTTAACTGACGCTAGAACTATATGACACTTTCGTGTATAATAAGTTAAGATTTTGGGGGTAAGTGCTTTGTTGCATTTAGATATGCACGTTATCGAATATGTGTGTGAGTGTGTGTGTGGGTGGGTGTGTGTGCGTGTGTATAGTAAGTTGCGTATAACTAAAAATGCTTTGAAAGAGTTTTTCTAATATCTTCAAACAGTTTCATGTCTTCATTCGATGTGAATTTATGTTCTTAGCTTTCAATTTACCCCTGAGAGATAAAAGTATTTTACATGCTGTCAGAATGAGAAGAAAATTGAGATGCAACATCATCACTCAAAGCCATAATAGTGGCTAGAAATCTTATTTTGGTACAAAGACAGCGGTGGAAAAGAAATAAAGCTCAGTGAATGGTCCGCGGTGTGAGAAATTATATCAAATGAAGTAATAAAGTATGCAAAATGGCTTTCTTGGTCTTATACAATACAATTCAAAGACACAGCCGCTGTCGTAACTTACACGCTATTTGTATTAACCGTAGCCTCTCTGCAGCAAATGAAAAACCACCTATTGTATTTGTGCCATGAAAAACCTTCTCAAAAAACATGTTCCGTTCGGAGTCGCCATAAATCTGCAGGCCCTTCAATTTATAGTACAACATCAAGTATACTGCCAGAGGGCAATCGAACTTCGGCTACGGCTTCGGCCTCGGCTTCTTCGGTCATGTTCGGACAATAAAGTTCAGTTCGCTTTCGGTTCGGCTTCGGCAAAAAAAACAGCACTTTGGCCGAACATTTTTAAATTTTTATAGTATAGTAATTGTATAAAATTTTACTTTTATATATGGTTATCTGTTGAAGAAAGTAAAATAATTCTTTCGGACTAAAATGATATCGATTGATCTGCAGTAATAATATTGAAAGAATTTATTCATTCTGATTTAGACCATTTTCTCAATGGATATCTGCTGGCATGAAATTGCGAAATGTTTTAATACATTTTGAAGCCCATATTTTCTGTTGAATAAACTTTTTTTCAAATGTCTGTCTGCTCCTTCATGGGGTGTATCTAGTAGACAACAATTCAATGAAGTAGATTAGCTTTAGACCGATGTACGGTATCGGTTACATTAACATGCGAGCATTAAAATGTAATTTTTTTAATTGTTATTTATATAAAAATATGTGCGTATGTATATGTTTAAATTAATGTAAACATCTTATATAGTCTTAATAAAAAATCTGAGTTTTTAAAAAATCCTTAATTATTCATTTTTTAAGCCAATAAAATGGTCGTTGCGGCTTCGGGCGAAATTGGCTGAAGGTCGGTTCAGCCCTGAAAATTGATCATTCTCTACACACTACAAATTTTAAAAGAAGCCCGGCCAAACCTCGAATTTTATGCGCCAAGTTATTATTAATATAATTAAACTATTTTTTTCTTCAATGAATTGCATTTATTTGTACACCAAATAATCTTTTTCAAGAATTTTGTGATATATTTTTCCCTGGCTAGTAAAAAAGATATACCATAACAAAAGCAATTGGAGCCAAATCCTCTCATTTTTGGACACTCAATTACAATTTATTAAACTGTCAGTTAATAAAAGTTCTACTTAAATCAGTCTATATATATTATGTTTGTATTTCATATCAAAACTTTGCTAATGCTAAGCGATGCACAAAGCTAAACATCTCTGAACTTTTCTCATGCAGATAAATATTATATGTATATATATATATATATATATATATGGCAACTAGTTTGCCAACAGATGTTGGTATCTATCATGGCATTCAAAAGGTTGTAAAATATTGAAAATTTAAAGTGACCCTAGTACTAAATAAAATTTGTTTTTTGCAATTCTTCAAAATAAATTAATACTCGAATAAATTGTTTGTACATATGTATGTAGTAAGGTCCAAAAGTTTCTGGTCTGTGCTATAATATCAGTGGTAAATCATAAACCACACTTTTCAATTTTCAGTATAATCTCTCTTAATTTCATTACACTTTTCATAGGGCTTTACTAACATGTCTAAACCTTTACTAAACAGTCTGAAACAGCAGAATCCATTTTATTGAAGAGAATAAATAGCAGCACGAAACCGCATATGAAACCACGCCCCCTTACTTTATAGCCACCATACAAATACCCAATATTTGAACCCTACCATTGCCGTAAAGAAATGGCACATGCGGTCATTGCTATTGTGTAGCTGTTTTCAAAATCCATCAGTTAAATCCCTTCAAAATCATACAAGATTGTAACTATAATCGATTTGGTTTTTAAAAAAGCACAGCCAACTGTCCTGCGGAAATTTTTGGTCTCTCGAAAAATTTAAAAAAAAAAGGATACATACAAATCGTATTACGTCATAAGAAGGGGAAAAGTGTAACGTGTGTCTGTTTTATAAATGTTCATGTTGAGAAAAACATTTGGGTGTAAAAACTGTTTGCTTAGGAATGCGCTAAAAACAGCTAAATCCGTTTATCCTATCACTTTTTTATTTGATGTCTGGTTTGTAAATCTTTATTTTGCCGTTTTGATTTGTAATGTCACTAATTTTAGAAAACCTATCGGTAATTTTTTATTTTCATACTAGCAATCTAAAGCTCTTGAATACACTTTGCAAAAAAAATTGTTTGGATTTATTCAAAAACGGAAGAGTTAATATTTTTATGGTGTTTACCGTTTTAGTTTTTCTTTTATTTAACTTTCTATGATCTTAAGTAATGTTTATTTGTATTGAAATAGCCATAGACCATTGAAATATGTTGGTACACTGGGCTGGTTGTTGAAATCGCAAATTTATTATATACTCATCAGAGTTAATTAAAAACCAAACTTAAATTCGAAAATCTATGTATTAACGTAATTATCGAAGAAGATAATATAAATATAAGAAACGAGAAATGGAGTCGGCTATTTCGGATTCTGTATGTATGTAAATTCGAGATTGGTTGGTGGAGAAAATGCAACTGTAACGGCTTAGGGAAAATATCATGAACTTCAAAGAAATTTTGAAACCAGTGCAGTTCGAGGTAGTTACATATTTACATAAACCTTAATTACAATGCCTATACTGAAATAATATATTCTTGAAATATCATTTGCAAGAAGAACTGCGAGAATACACTTATCCCAAACAAATTTTTCAAATTCCAAGTAAGCCTTTCGAGAGAAATTTCATACACTGAAATGATATTTTACGGCATACCCAAAATATTGAGCGTTTTGTACTTGTTGTATGTGAATCTCCATTTATAATTTCAGACACAAAAATCTTGGACATATTTTCGCTAAAATTGACAGCCGGGAGCAGCCAGCGTTCTCGGGGCATGCAAGGGCTTGGAATAATTTTTCAACGAAACACAAAAGTAAGCAGTTGCTAAGTAATGGGGTTGCTGGATTTTTAAAACATTTTACATAACTTGTTTGTTGGTGAATGAAGCCTACACTTTTTTGATGAAGGCCTTATAGTTTTTCAAAAGCTTTAGATATATGGTATAAAAATATAACACTTGGTATTGGATTTTCAAAATTAGCGAAGATACAAATAGAAACGGTTTTTAAGGCTAAAATCTTTTAAATATCACTATAGTCCTGATCGAAAACAAATAATAAAGTTATAGTAAAAAACGCGATTTAGCTACACCCAAAATTTTTTCTCGACATAAGCATTCAAATAAAACTGACACATAATAACCTTTTTTTCGTGATATGCCTTAATGTGAATACACATGTGATAATTTTTATTTATTATTTTTTATATAGTTATATAGTCAATTATCTAAATACTCGATCTGGTTTTTGTCGCAAATTTAATCACAGCTCAATCATATCGAGCTTTTGGTGGATAGTCTGAATTTGTTACACTATATCTTAATTATAAATAACTAAAAACTACAGTAAATAATCATTTTTAAATGTTCTATGTTCGTCTGATCTAAATCCGGTTAGGACAGAAACTTTTAAACTTTACTACGAATATATCTTTGTATATACAGCTACCCACCGAAGCCCACATAAAATAAAGCCTTTATCCTTTAGTGAAGAAGTGCTTTATTTGTATTGATTTCATTTTAGGGTGGCGCATTGAAAAACAACAACAGCAAGCGAGTAGTGAGACAGATGTTTTTATGTACATATATATTTTCTTTTATGTTGCAGCACAACCGCGACAGGAGCACGTTTTGGCCTATCCTAAAGGGGTCTTAAATTCAATTTACAAATAGTGCAGATATTCAAAATGGAAAAGAGAAAATATATTCTACCAGCAAACGCATATCGACTGGATATTGGAAGTTGCGGTGTCTCCTCTCATTGACAGACAAACACAGACATTAGCGCATACTCGCATAATACTCGGATGAGGAGTTTGGTCCAAGGACCTTTTCACCATATGTAAATGCAATAAAAGGCGCCATATGCAAACATATTTAACATATGTACATACGTACATAATATATAAACGAGGAATTTATGTGCACTCTCGCAAAGCCATTCAGCGCATCCATTCATTTTTCCACTTGCCACCGTTTTGTGCTTATTGTTTCGACGCTGTCGGTGTGCTTTTACTATATATATTATGAATATTTGTTACTAAAGGGTGTTCTTTTTTTAGATATTCCATTTTCCGGTAATAACTAACCGACCACCAATTAGTCAGATCCACAAAATATGCCTTTTAAATTATACAATTTTTATTCGACAATCATGGCGCAGTTCTGGAATATTACCATACTATACCGGCCGTTATGGCCAGTTTAGCTGAATTAAATTAATATCTCATCTGTGGCTTAGCCTATCTGCATTTTTGCCAAACGTTTTCTCAAATATATAGTATATAAATAGATCTGATATTTTAATATTTTTGCTTTTTTTCAACACGATTTTGTTTAATATTTTATGCCAGTATCTGTGTCGACTTCTAGTATAATTTGGCTTTAAATTTCTATAGATAATTTTAATATACTAATGATCATAATTAAGAATGAAAATTAGTCCAAAAAAATACTCTGAAAATAAAATACCAACTTAACGGAATTATGTAAATTAATATTTTGGTCGTTTCTTATGGTGCAAACTTTCACGAATTGTTTTTTGAATGCTGTATATTTGGCAATTACTGACGAATCAAAACTATTTAATATAGTCCATTATAACCCTACATAAATATTATTATTCAATAAAACTTTCCTTTTTACTTAATTTTTTTCGTAGGATTTAAATAAAAATTGCTTTTACATGTATATTGTAATTTTTAATTTTTTGGTTTTGTTTTTTATTGTTAAATTTTAATTGCAATCTCAGTAATTAATAATAACAGAAATGTTTGAAATAAATTATTTCTAATCTGAGCTATAAACGAGTTAATTGAGGGTGCATTTTATCAACGGAAATAAGATTTTTAACTTCATTGTCTAGTGCAATATTTGTTGTTTTTTTTTTAACACGAGGCAGATTTAGGCAGTGATGATAGCCATTTTTGAAATATGTTTGTCATCTACTGCAATCTTTTCACTTTTCTACTAGCTTCACAATGAACACTCTTAATTTTGTATCCATTTCATACAGGGACCGCAATTAACTGTAATGGGTGAAAATTTGGTTGAAAAAATCAACATGAAGGAATGGTTGGAAATATATGGTGTAGCATATGAAAACTATCATATTGTAGACGATAATGCAATCATATCAAAAGAAATTTAAATTTTATCATACTTATCTTTTTAATGAAATTTAAGATCTATATATGCAAACATCCAGAATATCAATTATTTCTGAACGATAAATAAAACTTTCCATGAAGTTTTGCAACTCATTTAATATGTGTTACTTAATGAAAGAGAAATAAATCTCAAAATTACAATATTTTACGAGCGAACATAGAACCTGTGAAATAATTCATAAATTTGATGAAAAAGATAAAAATCAAAACATAATAATTAAATACTATTTCTTTCAGTATCGGTAATAAAAGTTGCGGCCCCTTATTTCAAGACATTACTCTTTATTAAATTTATTAAGTTTTATCAATAACATTACTAAATACTAACATGGGTCTATATTGCCTGCCATTTTTTAAATGAACACTTATATCGTACTTATAAAATTGAGTAAACAAAGATCACAATTAGTGGCAGAAGATTGTGACCATTTTATACTCATAATAAGTGGTAGCAACAAAAGAAAGATAAGATTAAGGCCGGATACGTTTGAACATCAAAGGATCTGTTCTACGAAAGTTTACTACATGAAATTCAATGAAAAAATGCCAATTCTGTGCTAGATAAGGTGGAGACGAATCGGCATGTGACATGGGGGGAGATAGAGGAATCCCTGCACGTTGTCAAAATTCAAATACAACCGCAATTCTGAGAATACTCAATCAGAGTGCTTCTGAAAAACGTTCGCTCGTTCCTAACAGACTGACTTTCAGTAACCCTCTCTCTGGGTGTTTCAAATGATTTACACCCAACAAAAGTGGTTCGTTCATTGTGCAGTTCGCAAAATGAGAATCACTTCCTTCTTCCGCAAAAGCTGAATAGTATAATCCAATTGGCATGTTAAAAATCATCGAATACATGAAAAAGTTTGTTATATGTTATATTAAGGAGAAAAAAGTCGAAATAATGACTCACTGTCCTTATTTACCTGATTTCTCACCTAATAACTTCTTCCTGTTCCCGTTTGTTAAGAATAAAGTGCGTGGTGCAGTTTTTCATCATCAAAGTAGAATAAATGATTCGACACCTAGTTTTTTCTCATGCGCAAGTGTATCTATTCCTATGACGAAGATTTTAAAAAACAATAAAACTTATTTTGTTTTAAGTGCTTTTGTCTTAAACTTTTAAATGTTATTCTCGTGGAGCCAATATTCAGCTTGAAATTTCAAAAACTGATTATTTCATTTCAGTTTAAAAAAGCACCCTTTAGCTTTTATCGCCATGCAGCACTCGCTACATATAGGTATGCCCAGCAAGCAAAATATCCGTAAATTGTATGCATACTAAACAACGTTGTTTATAGAATATGGACGCTAAATTCGTTTAATGATTGAATTCCTCGCCCATTTGCTGACGTTCTCGCCGGAATGAGGTTTGTAGTAAGAACGTGTGCATAAAGTAATTATACGCAGATTTTTTTCGGGTACTTTCTATTCTCTGTTAAACAATTTTACGAGTTATTTGCCGATCAGAAAAGTTTAGGATGGAATTTCACCAAATAGAAATAAATTTGTATTCTTTGTTTAATTATTGTAAATTTAGTAATTCACAGAGAAATTTAGTAATTCACAGAGAAATTTTGTTTCAGTTTAATGTTTGTGAATCAAATAATCAATTTGCAAAAATCAATTTTGTTCATATGCGGATATTAGTCCATTGCCAAGGATCTACTGCCTGCTTTTCAATGGTTAAAATTTTGTATGACAAAATATGGCGCGAAATGGAAATTTGTTAACATTTTACAATTTTGCATTGGCGTCACGTCGAAATATGCAAATGGTGTTTTTTTTTAGACGTGTGGTTTTCAAGGGGGCAATACTTTTTTTCAGAATTGACAGCTGTTACTTGATTTATACTCAGTTTGCCCTCTGCAAGAATTGAAGCAGAACGACCATCACACGTATGGGCCCAAAGCAAGATGGTCCCAGATCCCGATGTTTACAAGAAAATTTTGTTCAGCGATGAAGCTCACTTTTGGTGGAATGGCTACGTTAATAAACATCCATCCCATTTGGAGTGTTGATAATCTACAAACCATTGTTGAAACACTTTTACATCCTTAAAAAGTCACTGTTTAGTGTGCTATATGGGCAGAGGGAATCATTGGGTCATATTGATCAAAATCAAGCCGATCATAATGTTACAGGCAATGGAGAAGGCCTTATTGATAACCTTTTGGTGCCTGAAGTGGAGGATGTTGATGTGGATGACCTTTGTCGGCCAACAAGTCGGCGCTACACGCCATACCACCAACGAAACAATAAATTTATTGAAGGAAACTTTTGGTGAGCGCGTCGTGGTACTGTGGCGTGGTCTCCAAGATAGTGCGATTTGACATCATTGAACTATTTTTTGCGCGGATAAGCCCATTTGTATACACGCTAATCTCGAAACGACTGACGCCTTGGAAGAAAATATTCGGCGCGTTATTGCTGACATACGGCCCCAATTTCCTGCAAAATGTGTTCGAAAATTGAGCCTCTCGGCTGGAATTTATTCGATAAGATAAGAATCTTTATAATAAAGCTAAACTCTTGGCCATAACATTAAATTAGATGTGTTTTATTTCTGCTTGAAAACCACATGTCTAAAAAATACCATTACAATAGGGGCCTAGTGCAAACCATTTACAATGCGGTTTCAACCGAACTTTGATTATTTTAACCGGGTTTTTGGAAGTAAAACTTCTTTTGTGATTTTTTGCGTCGCGGGCAATTTGCGAATTTACTAATTAAAAATTTTTTTATTTGAACATTACAGAAAAACTTACATTTATTTTATTTCAACAACTCAGATTATTTACCAACAGCCTCAATACGAAAAAGCACCCTCAGAGCTATAATCCGAATTCAACATTAGATACCATGGACTTTGTGTGCAATTTTGGTGCTACGAAATCCAACCTAAAGGACAGTTTTCTTTACCTTCTCGGATACGCAAAAATTCCCAGTGGCTTTTGGTCACAAAACAAAACATACATTTTCCCGCTGACTGGGTGAATGCACTTAAATGTGTGTGTGTGTGTGTGTGTGTGTTGTATGTTCGTATGAACATTTGAAATTCTCTTTTAACTGCATTTTTGTATATGGTTTAATTTGCTGTAAACGCCCAATCCAACTACCACTTCGCCGCCCATGCTTGAACTCTCACTAACTCACTCACTCACTCACTCACTAGTGGTCAGCCACTCGTCCTCTTTAAAAACTCCTTTTCACACACACGTACACATCTACATTTATTTTTGCCACCCATTTCGGTTTTGTTGTCTAGTTAAGTCAGCAATTTTCGTTTCATTTTTAATGATGCATGCAACAGACACTTTGAGTCTTACAAACCCACCGGCACATGTAAGGCTTTCGCTAAGTGCAATTTATAGCGTGCAATGCAGTGTAAATCCCACATACACTTTGCACGAGTATGAGAATGTGTATGTGGAATTGTACTGATGATTGTGGCAGGTTTAAATACTGTTGGTCAGTGAATTTCAAATGGTGTACTCCCTCACACTCTCTCACGTTTTTTCTCGTTCAGATTTCACAGATTGAGACTACAATTACATGTACAGTTATGCACTCAGCTTGGCTTGCTGCTTATAGTAGAAACAACCAACTCGGCAGAAAATATGTTTAATTATAAACTGAAATATTAAAATTTGAAATTTCAACAGCACAGATTGCGAATGGATTACAAGTGGACGAGCAAACAAAAAAAAAAAAAATGACACTGAGGAGTGGATGGATGGGGGTGGTGTAGGTGTAAAGGTGCATATGTTGTACGAGTATGTATTTCATATCTAATTAACCGTAAATATATAGTAAAAGTTATGAATTCATAAGGTAGCTTGAGAATTAACTTCTTCATGGTAGAAAATACAAATTTAAATTTAATTAAAATTAATTATCTAAGAAGCCCAAAAGGTCAAACGTTTTCTTGCTTATTCCTAGTACGAAGATCACACGCTTTACCTACTCTATTGTACTTTTATTTTGTAATTGGAGGAAAATTATTAATTTAATTGTAACATTTTTAATACATTCGACTAAAACATTGCAGACCAAAATGAATATGCTGAGCTCAATCGTCGATTTAATTTTACCAAGTGGCTATGCAGCTCTCCAAACTAATTTACCAATTGTCTCTTTCTGATTAAAGCCCGATATTTGTACTAAATGCAGAAAATTCTTATCGAGCTGAAATGCTTCTATTGATCCTTTCTTGAATGGAGTTGCGATATCGGCAAAAAACATAAATTTTTTCGACTTCGATATTTAAGGCGAAAACAATCGATGTTAAAAACATCGATAAGTATCGATTATTTGAAATAAGCTAGAAAATTTTAAATATAAATTATTCACGTGTCTGTTCAAGGTGGATCCACAGCAGGCATCGCCTTCCAGATAAATAAGGCGAATCCGTTGTGTTATTTTGCGAGTGAAGTGTCAAATTCAGAATTTGCCCTGTATTGCTCATGTAATGTGTTTGTGTAAAGAAAACAACAACAAGAACAACAACAACAACTTCGAGAGAAAAACAAGCATTCAGCACATGTGATGCTAACACCTTGTATGAATTCCCCATGTATTTGTTCCAAAAATGAAAATGGTTCACAACTAATGTAGGTTCAATCAAGCGCCAAAAATCTGCATAAAATTTAAAATTGACTCTCAATATCAGATTGAAGCATATTTTTCTTTATTATCTTAACCGTAGAAGGTGTAACCAAAAAACAAACACCTCGCAAAAATATAACCGGAACATCCGTGAGTCCGCTTGCTAGTTTTTACGGCTTAACAGTTATAATAACAATTGTTATGGGTAACTCTTTGACAGTTAGGTATGATACAAAACTTTAGTACTAAAAATTGAAGTGAATACATTGAAAAATAGCCTCGCATTATCCGCAAACAACCAATGGGCCTGAAACACTAAGTGAAAAATTTTATATTAACTCTTTCTGACCGGAATAAATCTACACGTACGAAAAATTTCGATATTTTTGTATTTCCTTTAATTTCTAAAACTAATTTATTTTACATTGAAATTCATTCAGTTTTCTAGTAAGATTTTATAATACTTACGAATTAACTTAAAGGGCTACTATAGCTTCAATGAAAGTAAGTAAAATATGAACTAAATTTTAAATATCTGTTTAAATTTAAAATTAACCAAATAAAATGAAATACATATACTTAACTAGTGATGTATGTAAGGATATTAATATAACACTGAAATAATATTTCATTTATACAAATTCGTATGAAATGTAGCTGTTTCGAATATTTCTGAAATAAAAAACTGTTGAAAGAAAGGAAATGGGTCTCCCCTGAATTGTAGCCTTCTTGAGCGGAACTTCACTCGTACGCAAAATGGGTCTGGTTTATATTTTAGCTTCCTCCGTTTGATGTTGTTTTTGTCTGTAATAATGATTCGACCGCTTAAAAAACTTTTTCTCCAAATTTGGAAAAGCTTAGTTCAAGAATGTTTTCTTGCCTAAATTTACGGCTTATAAAAGACTCTACAATAATTTCATCATCAGTATCGATATTTATTTCTGCTAGAACATGATTTTTTCCTCTAAATCAGATAAATGAGCATCTATCATATCCAATATATCAACAATTTCGTTTTGAGATAAACATTTTTTACACGGGCTCATATTGAATACCCTTTTTAGTTGTAAAGTCTACAAATTAAAATGCCCAATTACAATGCGAAAACTAATTTTCCATTTGTATTTCGGTGGACATGATATTTCTATGGGAAAATATACTCCAACATTTATGTACTTCCTAAAATTTGAAATTTCTCGCAAGCAGTATAGCCTACTATGCCGATTGTAATTTAACAACCATTAATGACATTTGGGCACAATATTGATCAGATTCAATTTGTGCAATATATTGTACATTTCAGTTGTGTGCATTTGTACATTATATTGCACAATTTTTTTGGGAGCATAATTTGTTATTTTTTAATGGAAAATTGTTCAAGGGAAACATGTTGTTTTTGAAGAGTGCGACACTTTTATAGGGGAATATTTTCAGTATATATTTAAAATATTCAATGTCCTTGTAGAAATTTATAATTTCCCCTAAGAACATTTTTGCATGGTTACATAAATCCATTAATATTTTGACTGTGTTCATAAGCTTTTATAGTATGAAAAAAAAAGAAAGTTTTAGTTTTCAAAGCATCAACATTTTTGTCTAAAGCTATAATAGTTAAACATTTTCAGCCCAACGAAAGTCAGACTTTTGACCAATTGCAAGGAAATGGTTAATCCACGAACATATTTTCAGGTACATATATTGTGCTCTTAGGCGAATACCAAAGCCAAATCTCTATGGATTTTTAAAATTCATATCATATCATATCATGATTTTATTTCGCCCTTTAACCCATAAAATATTTCAGCTTTGTCTGACGGAAAGTATATTTTCACTGTCACGCAGTGTTATTTAAATTTGAATGGAAATTATTAGTGATACGAGTATTTGTCGCGACAGAAGCGTAAAATTTCGCCCGTTAGTAACTTTTTCTCTTCATCTCTCTTTCAAGATTACTGCATAAGAAATCATAACCCACACTCTTCCTCAAATATTCAATTATAAACCTATAATTGTCAACAAAAAAAATACAAATATGTTCAAAAAAATAACTTGAAATCTACGAAGAGTTTTGTTGCTTACATTTCGCAAAGCAAGTAGCAAAAGGTAAAATTAACAATTAAAAAGTTGAAGAATGAAAAAGTTTCTTCTCGCTTAACGGAAACTTTGTACTAATTAAAATCTTCAATAAGTTTATTTAACGATAAAGTAAAAAAAGTAAGTAAAATAAGAAAGTAAATACAGCCAAAGTTATGGACCAATAAGCAGCAATACCGGAGAAAAAGATATGTAAGTACAACGGCGGCAAAAGTTGTGACAAATGTGTTAATAAAATAAAAACAAAAAAATATGTTTCATGTAAGTATCATGTTTATATAAAAGCTCAAATGTGAAATATAAACGAAAGTCCTTTGGTACATGTGCTTGTCGGTATGTTACTAGGTAAGAATTGAAAATATGTAATCATCAGAATTTTAGGAAATTTTGATTGGAAAAATAATGACTTTGGCTTTATACATATGTACAATGTTTGAACATACGGCAATTTGAACTAAAAAAATAATAACCTCCTGCGCGATGGGTCTCATTTGGCTCAAAAGTTTCGCATTGCTTCATTTCATATCAAACTAACGGCAATCGGATAATAAATTTACAACAATTATATAAAATATTAGCGTAGCAAAAATAGAAAAAAGTAGTCAGCTTCGGTCAATTAAATTCATTTTAAGTTAGCTATATCTTGATAAATTTAGAAAATATGAATATCGTTCGGCAAGTAACGAATCAAACTGTTTGTTGTAATCTTTATAAATTGAAGCAAAAATAGAATGGACCGAAAATGATTGTTAATTTAATTTTTTCGGATAAAACAATCATTGTGAAAAACTCGTTCAAAACAAACCTCGAATATCGAATACTTACGATATATGCTATGCAAATCTTACCTTATTTTTATTTAGAAAATTTTTTGTTTTATATCATTGACTAATCGTTTGGCCATCACATATGGGCAAGTTTGTCTCTCGATCAAGTTAAATATATTGATATTTTATTATTTTAGTTCCTTCGATTAAAAACAATACTTTTGTGATACTTTTTTTCCGATCATATTTATCAAAAAAATAAAAAATCATAATATATCAATCAAATCTGATCGAGAAAACGCATAGCGATTATTTTGATCGAAAAAATAAAAATGACAAAATAACGATTAGATTATGATTTTTTTTTTAATAAAAGCAATAATCGTTACGATCTCTGAAAAATTGTACTTTAATTCAAAACGAAGTACTCACGTTAAACTAATTAACTTCCTTTGCTTTCAAAAATATGTTCCATGCTCTTAAATTTTTTGCACAAAAATGATTGACGAAGCGAAATGCAATTCTAAGCAAACCAGATGATAAAAATGTTTCCAAGCAACTCTCGCATACCCCGATTCCAGGAACATTAAAAGTAGGAAAATGTAATATTACTTTGTTTGCTTTTGGTTGGCAATTTCAAAGGCCGCATCACTGGTCACGATTCCTGGCGACGAAATCTATATTATCATTGCCAGACAGAAGGAAATTTCCACAATATGTATATCATTTGGGTCCGTGGCCATTACGAAACATCTGTGAAGCCACATTTTTTTAAATTTTTATTTCTAACTTTGTTTTTTTTTGATCGGTTTTTGTTTTGAAAATCTAGCATTGCTTTTTTAACGTTAGAGAAATCAACGGTAGAGGTAGATAACAGCCTGCCTTTTTTCTTTATGAACAATATGGTATATTTTGAATGTCAATTACCTTTGGGAACAAATTTTCAAGGAAATTCACCAGGTTATTTTTAATATCTACGTGTAGCTACAATTATTCATAGTTTGTGAGTTTCTCTTAAATTGTACAAAAAGCAATCATTTGTATTTATGAAAAGAAAAAAAATTAAATGCATATTATGTACATAAGTTGAATGAGAAATGGGTAACTTGAAAGAATTTATTTTTCCAATATAGGCGAAATTTTTTATACTTATTTCTAAGCTACTTTTGGTATAACATTAAGCGATGTGCAAATTTTGAGCAAAGTCGAAAACCCTCGCCCAGAAGCTGAATGGAAAATTATAGTCAATTTACGTTCATCTGCTACTTAAAAGAACTAATTTTGTTTACCCTCAAGTCCGTTATAAAAAACCTAACTCAACTCTTTAAATAAAGTTAAAAAAAAATATTTGCATGCAAGAAAACATACCAATCTACACAATGATTTCAGCAATGGAAACTATTTGATTAATTTCGGGCGGTCAGTATTTACATATGACATTTCTGTAAGAGTATAGATTTTGAGTAATTTTCGAAAGAGCGGATGAAGGTTAAATTAACTGCATTGCTCGAATTTGATTGCCTAAAGTGCTGCTTCGTTACCATATGGAGGATAAATACCTTAAGGCCACCATGGGCATGGGGTTTCTGTACACAAATTAATGACTAAAGAACATAAAGTATTAAGAACAGTTCCAGTCACTCGCCTTGCGTGTCAATTAATAGGTCACCCAATACTTCATACTACAATCACTATGCTAAGAGACCAATGCTTAACGAGCAAAGTTTTTTGTGTATGTGTGACTTAATATCACTTTCTATCGATTAGCTTGATTGTTCACTCATATATCAAACAGGTTCCGCTGGGTAGAATTTAAAAATATTAACTAACAGGCCAGATCTGCATTTCGATTCCCACAAAATTTTCTCGGATTGAGAAACGAAAAGTAAATGCTAAATTAAACCCACAATAAATACGATATTTTTCAGCCAAACCTTTTATATTTAGATGTTAATATTATTGGGAAGATTTATAAGTCTTCATATAGGGAAAATAATCAAAATGACTGGCCGATCTGTTCTTGATTTAGATTCAGCGCATGCGCAGTATTCATATAAAGTTTTCATATTGCCATGCATCACAAATAATATTCAAACTTATAATTTTATGTTCATGGGCATTTATTATTCGTTCAACCCTTTGTTAATGTTTTAGAGTCATTATAAAAAACATTAGCGCTGTTAGATTAATACGTTTTTACGGAAATATTTAATTTAAATTACAGGTTTTGCACAGAATCTGCGGCTGTTGGCCACCCCTACGATAATACCATTGAGGCCAGCTGATTATATTTGTAAACAAACTTCATTAAATAATTCGAAGCAAAATGAAGGAAATTAAGAAGACTTTATAATACAAATTTCTTTATATGGGAAAGTCCCTAGGAGTCCAGGTCAGCTAATGACTTTTGTCCTTTTGAACGCCCAAGAACACGCCTCCTAGTCTCA
Source organism: Anomoia purmunda (assembly GCA_951828415.1). NCBI lineage: Eukaryota > Metazoa > Arthropoda > Insecta > Diptera > Tephritidae > Anomoia > Anomoia purmunda. The sequence continues at coordinate 46,941,977 of OX639997.1, read as the reverse complement.
GAGCACCCAAGTAGCATTGTCAAATTTTTTAAGAAATATAAATAATCGACAACAGCTGTTCAAATTGATTAACGATTCGAAAATTATTCGAATTCACTCGAAATCAAGATCACCACCACCAAAACGAGTCGAAATTGCATCAATTTTACTTTTCACACCGAATCGAAATGCAAAACAGACCTTTTTTCCTGTATGCGTCTATTTTCTGTACGTGAACATACCGGAAAGTTTTACAGTTTGTAAAACGTAGAGTTGCATAATCCAGAATTTGAAACCAAATTTCTGGAGATATATCAGAGAAAAATATCAGCCTTACTTATGCCAACTTTCTTCTCAGCTTGACGCGTTTATCAAGTAAATGCAATTAGTGAATTAAGAAAAGTTCTAACTATTTGTTCTCCAAATCTTAACCAGTCTTAGCATTTACTTATTTATGACTATAATTTAAATTATTCAGAACGTGATGTTGCATAGCTAAAACATTTTTGCGGAATACTTTCAATTTACTTTCTTACCTCTGGCGATACGAAGTAACTTGGACTTTTTTCGATCGTTATTTGTCCACGAAATGAATGTGGCATTTTCTTTCGATACCATTCCAGGCCTTTCATATAGTTTTCGTCACGATCGAAAAAATGCACTTCACCACCAGCCTTCTGTATGCGAGGATGCAGATAAAGCATCTCTAAGAGAGCGCGCGTGCCACACTTTCGTACCCCTATAATGAGAGCCTGAAAAGTAAGCAAAAAATATTATATACATATAAAAATAAACTTAAATTAAGCGCCATCGCAAATATTTTAACACTATTTATTCAAAAATGGAATTCGATTTACCTACCTGTGGCAATCGCCGACTTGTCTTTGGAAAATGTACACGATTCGAAGGAAACACCATTGGATGACTAATTTGATTTGAGGATGGTACTGCGGCCAATGCTGCTGCCGCTGCTACAGCTGCCGCAGCTGGCTTGATAAATTCTAGTAAATGGTTGTTGTTGTTATTGGTGTTGCTGTTGCCGCCACTACTAACACCACCAGCGCTGTTCAGCAAACGCAATCGATGATGTTCGGTAATAGCTTGAGCCGCTTGTATATTATAGACGGCGCTATCGTAGAGGACATGGAAGGTGAGGAATAGTGATACCAACATAACCGTTAAAAATACTACAGCTAATTTCGGACGGGATACACCAACAACAAGTATGCAGTCGGTGTGTGAAGCATCAGGCCCCACTGGCCGCATCGCAGATTTTGGTAACCATCTGAAGAAGGGGAAGAGAGAAAGATTTAATGATATAGAGAGGTTTAGTAAATGTAATAAAAGTAGATTTAATATGATATAATATAGTAAAATTTACTTTAATATAAAGTACACAGAGCTTAAAAGTTCACCTATACGTAAGTAAAGAGATCGGCGCCTAAAAAATCTAATTTTATTTTGAATTTTTCCTCAAATTGATTGAAAAGGAAAATGGCTGTAAACAAGAAGTAAACTTCGTGTATATTCAATTTGATGGAATTTTGTTCAAAACTTTTCAGTTGTACAAAGGAATCTCCTTGCTTTTATGTTGAAAATTATATAAGGTTAATTAATAAGGAGATCCTCTCATTTTGACTAGAATTTCATTGAAATTATTAATAAGGAAAACCTTTTATTTTTAAAATAGGGTGTTTTAATTCAAACTATACATACAATATAAATGAGAAATTTTAATTGGGCTCATTTATTTTGTGAATTATCTACTTTATATTATTTTTAGTTTAATATTTTGAATAGATACTGGTTTTGAATGTTTATATTTTCAAAATGTAAATTTTTAAATTACTTATTTACTTATCTTTTCAGCAGTTTTCAATGAATAAAGTTATAATTGTGTTTAAAAATAAATGTATTTACTCTATACTAACGTTCTTTTTTTCTCTCGTTTCCTTTTTTGTGCATTTATATTTAAAATGCCAGTTGGACAATACAGTTAGAGTTAATGTTAAAAGAGGCAAAACATATTGGAAAACAGACGCTTTAGAATTATAAGAATAATAAAAATATGAATTAAAAGTACAAGATTTATAAGAATATGTGTTATAAAAATTACAAAGAAATTAAATAAAAAATAGTCTAAAATGAGTGTGTAATTTTTTTTTTTAAATAATCTACTTAAAAAAATTATGAGGCAATAATTTTAAATTGATGCGATTGTCGGCTTATTAAAATTAAGAGGAGATTCTAATGAAAACCAAGATTCGCTTTTAAATTTTATTGAAGAGGTTTTCATCTTAGTTTTACAGGTTTTCTACTAGATTTTATTGTAAAAGTTTTCATCTTGATTCTGCAGGTTATTTTCTTAATTATATTGAGAGGGTTTCTTCTTAGTTTTGTACGCTATCTATTTGATTTTATTTAAAAGATGTATTTGATTTTACTTAAAATATGTTCACCTTAATTCTACGGGTCACCTTCTTATTTACATTGAAAAGTTTTCACCTTAATTTTAAAGATTATCTTCTTGATTTTATTCAAAAGACATATCCACTCATAATAAGAAGGGCTTCTTATTGGAAAAAAATAATACAGAAATCCGCTAAGTTTTGTTCTGATTTATAGGGAATTTTAGGTGGTATTTTCGCTCAGTGCAATATATTTACAATTAATATTTTATGTATAATAAAATCTGTCAAATAACCAATATATACATACATACGATATTAACTTACACAGTGTGTGTATGTTAAGATGGTCATAATGCTATTAAATTATTCAAACATATTTAATATTTAGTGGGTGCATTTCTTCTTTCCATACAACTTTTTTTTAATACGGTCAATATAATTGCGGTTATTAATGAATACGAAAATAATGGAATGCATATAAATAAGTATGTTTAAATATAATGATGTATAAATCCATTTATATACATAAATGAATTTCTAGTTGTTATATATTTATAAGTATTATATTAATGACAAATTTATCAAACATATCAATGCAATTTTCCAAACATATTTGGTTGTCACTAATCTCATTAAAGAGTAAAGACACGAATGTGGTACGAAATGCCAGACATTAGAGTTTTTTTTTATATATTTTATACATATTTATAAACCTAAAAGTATATGCGACTAATCTCTAGAGAGAGTATTCCGGGACTAGTCTCAATCGGGTGCAATTGGTATGCAAATAGTCACAAGTAGTCTCAAACGGGTTTTATTGAAGAACAATTAGTCTCAACTCATCCCTTATAGGAACGAGTAAAATTTAAGTTATTTTTCTTTCATTTTTGTGTTTAAATATTGTGTGAAAAGGTATGAAAAGTAACTATGGCAGGTGAGTATAAAAGTGGAATAGAATAGAACAGTCCAGTTTGTACAAACGGAAGTGAAGTGGCATTAGTTGCAGGGTCCTTTGCGATGCATCCTGAATCCGTCGCAGTTTTTGTAGGGTTATTTTTCTGTTGTTTAAGTGATTCGCGGATTGGTATGCGTTTATTCGCCTACTTACCAAAAGCATTTATGTACTTCCAAACGGTGAGTAGACACGCCAATAAACTCAAATCCATTTGGCTAATTAATTGGATTTATATGTACGTAGTTGATTAGCATAATTAAGGACGTTTGGGATATTAATGAAATCGACGGTTTAAAAACTCACATTGTACATCGGCACAAACTTATCTAATTAGGCAATTTTTATAGAGCGATGAGTCTGTTGATTTTCTTTAATCTCTCCATACTCCTTTATATAAAAAACGAATTTATACATGTAGATTTATAAAGACAATAACTTTTGAGCTCAAGGCCAGTTTTTTTTTTTTTTTTTTGAATTTTGTTGGAAAGCAGAAACATAAAAATTGGAAAATCAACAGCAGTTCAAATGCCTGCTTTGATTTGTCGGCTGCGTATATGCGCGGCAAGTCGGAGGTTGAGAATTCAAACCGGGGCAGAGTCTAGAAAAAAATCTGATGAGAAGATGTTGTGATCTATAATTTCTATCACTCTGAATGTTGAACGTTTTCCAATACTTTCCTAATAAAAACTGGCTTTTAGCTCAAAAATTATTGTTGATATAAGTAAATTAGGTAAAAACAATTAATTTATGTATATATAGATTTATGTGCGTAAATTCAGTATCTTTATGCTAAAGTACTTTGTACTGTTACAATCGGATTTACTATTCCTTTAAATCGTATATGTGTATTTTTATTAAACATCTGCTTCTTATACTCGTACAAAAAAGGCCGCTGTTGGTATGTAGTTAAAAGACTCACAAACTACTGAACCGTTGAGCTCAAATTGATAGGATATATTTGCAATGGTGAATATTGCCCACAGACTTGATTCAATATAACATAACCGGCTTAACTTCATAAATATAAATATTTTATTTGAAAATTTTGCCGATAGGTGGCGTTGAAGCCGACATATACCAAAACCCCTTATTCACACTTTAATTTGGATCAAGTTGAGAACAGAATTTGGTAGAGTGCAGCGAATCGCGCCGAATCAGCTAGTTACATACTTATATATGGAATTATTTTTATCAATAATTTATACCTTTGATGAAAATGAAATAACATTATGACTTAGGAAATAAGTCTTCTGGCAAGTCCACCAGATAATCATGATACGGCATATCTTGGTAAAGACCCGTGGATAATTTCGCTTCCGACACTGCAATACTAAAAGCAATTGACTATTGAATGTTACAATTTTGAAAAGAAGGATAAATCTCTTTTATATTAATCAGCAATCGTACCAATAATAATATTAGTCGCGATCTCCAACGGATAATCTTTTTTACCAACAAGTGCTGCTTTGGACTCTCTCGACGAACCAACATGACATTCTATAACTCTCTCGTAATGCTCATATCAAAGCAGAAACATCGACGCTGTCAATATGAGATGAGAGTTAGCAGAGTACAAAAAATGTGCACTAAGTAAGCAAACACAATTTTTAGAAATATTCCTACCTCAGAGCTAACTGTTGACGACTCTGCTCCTTCCAAATGTGATGTTAGTTTTAAGCTGCATTACCACACTCCCACTTTTTGGCGAGCAAATATTTATATATACAGAATATGTATGTATATAGTAAATGTTTATTTTTGTTCCTTTGATTATCCACTGGATAAGCACAATGAAGATGCGACCCACTCTATTCTTTGGGCTAACCACAAGAGCCCTGCAGCTTCTAATGATCTTTCTTCCAGTGCGTCTATATATTAAATTCATGGTAAGCTGCCACGCCCTTAGATTGAATGCAATTCACTCCTAGAGAGATCGTAGACCACTCATTTTTTCTGCAGTACTGGAGAAACTTTAACTATTGAAATACACTACTATCCCTCTACTTTGTTTTGACAGCAAGTTCTTCTTCAAGTCCTTCTCTACCCAGACGGTGTGAATGGAAGGAGGCCAAGGGCATAACGCTAGAAAGTGGAATGCACTTCAGCGAACTTTCCCTAAACCTAAGTCAACGTCTATGTGACCACTGTAATTAGTGATGAATGAATTCCTTATTATTATAAAGCCATTAATTAAAAATTCACTCAACGAGTGATTTCTTGATAGTTCTCGAATGAATGAAAATTTTTGAAGTACATTAGTTTGTACGAAAAAAGAACTTCATTAAAAAGTATTTTTAATAGTAAATTTGGGTCGTTGACAAGAAACTCATTGTTTAATTTATTTTTTCCGAAGAAAAAGTTTTCGGGATATAGGAAAAATACAGATTTCACAATTATTCGCATGTACATTTAGCTTCCTCACTTGATATACCCTTTGTGCCAAAAACTTTTCATTTTACGCTTCAACAGTCAGCAGACCTATTTGATTTGTTATCACATATTATATGTCATTGAGTCAGCTGATTCTGAAAATGGCATCCAAGTCTAGATTTTTTCTCTGCATTTAAAATCGCAATTCTAAAAACGGAAATTAAGCCAATTTTCATATTCAAAGGTTTTAGAAGTTCTCGCATTAGCAAAATATCAGGTCCAAGTTTTAGTTCGTCGCAGTTTTTTTTTTTTAACTGAATTTAGGTATTTGTTCTTCTTCAAATAATGTTTGCAGCTAAGCTACTTCGTTTATTTACAAAAAATTCCCCACTACAAATACACCTAGCTACATTTATCTAATACCCATTAATATTCCACAAACGCTTGGCATCAACCGTGTTCATTATATTTTATCCACTCCACCCATCAACTCTCTAATGATTTTAAATTACTTTATAAGAAAATGTTGCAAGTTGTGATGCATAATCCCCTTACACACATTCGTAATATTATACTCTTACCTTAATCATAATTACATAATTTCCGTGGTAAAAACTTTTAACACACACGCACACATACACAATAATTACGTGCCTATGAAGATTTCTACATTTGTGTAAGTATTTACTTCTGTATGTGCATACAACTAAGATGATGTCTGAGAATGTTGTTACTCAGCTCTGGGTAGACGGTGCGGTATTTTTTGTAAGAATACAACTACAACTACTAGGGCGCGAACATTTGACTGATGTCGAAGAACAAAAGTCACTTGCGGCGCTGAGGCAACTGGCAATTAGAAAGGCGACGTGTTGTGCAGGTTCTCGAAACAAATAACTTCGTAGTCTACATACATACATACGTATTTTATATATCTAGACATTCCTAGAAAGAAAGCAGTGAAAGGGAAGAAAAGGTAGCGCGAAGGCAGGAGTACTTAGGACTCTTGAAAGCAACACAAAACTGCAGTGTACCTTCATGGCTGTGGTTCATAACAACACTCTGTATTATATGAATTTTTGCATGCATGTATGTGTGTGTGTGTGTGTGTAAATATAAAAAATTACGCTGACAAGTGCGCTAAGGCGTAGTTGAGGAGGGCAAGTCCTATGAGTCGAGTATGTGTGCTACTGAAAATGAAGTTGTTAGCGCCTGTGTAACCCGGTAAGTATCTGTGTCAGTGTGCGCGCGTGTGTGTGTGTGTGTGTATCACATACTTACATCTAGCCGCGCTTACTATATATGACACTTATCTCGCACACACGTATACCCATACGCACATACACACTTCGCATTACCGTATCACAATTTCGCTTTTCTCTTTTGTGGCCACAAGGAGTTTAGAGAAGTGCACTGTTCCAACAACAACAATAAAAACCTTAATCATAATGGTGGAATGGAGCTAGCTAGGAAAATGAGAATGACAACAAAAGCAAAACAAAAAAAAAACAAATAAAAACAAAATGCGAGGAACCAGTAATATGTCTACACATACAAGTATTGTTGTTTCTACTTATTATGGCTGGCAAGGGATTCCCAAGTAGCGGTATGTTGGGAAAAACGAGATAAAAAGAAAGTAAAAGCATAAAATCATAAAAGAAACACAGGCGTTACAATATGCAACATGCGTATGAATGTGTTCGTATCTACAAGTATCAATATGTATGTATATTATGGTGACTCACAAAAAAAAACAATTATATTTTATCGCGCTTGAACGAAATTTGAGTATACCAAATATATTTAGCTCAGTACTGGGTTTATTATAAGCATTCACGAATTGAGGTATTTATCAAAGAGTTTGTATAAAAACTTGTTTTATTTATTGAAAATCTTGCAAATCATTTATTTTCCCCAAAAAATGTATGACAACATTTCTCTTCTTAGAGGCTCAGTGATGAAAAGATGTAACCCAGCGCTATATGCAGTTTTTCAAAATCGTGCCAATATTTTAAAAATACCGATACTTTCGTTTGTATTGAATCTTGCATTAAAAAATTGGCAGGAACAGCCGCAATATTTATCTCTCTAAGTCGTTTAGCTATTTTGTCTAGTATTACAACTGTTATCGAAAGATATCTATCGAACGCGCGCATTTTTTTGCAACCACTCTAACGCTTAGCTTAATAGTCGTATGGGTATGGGAATTGCTTTTTGAATATGTACGTGCCGAAGTCATTACATTTTTATAAGTTTAAGAAATAAGGATATATATACTCAAAGAAATGCATGCGAGCTGAACCTATATAGGTACATATGTATGTATGTCCTGCTTGTCTGTTTCAACGCAAAGTATGTAGTTCCTCACTTTTGGAGATATTTGATTGAAATTTGGTAGGCACTTACAGCTATCATGAATGGAAAATTTATAGAGAAAGCAATACAATTTAAAATTCCCTTAATACTAGTTTTTCTGATAAGAAGTATTTTTGATTAGTTGGTCACTTAACAATCAAGTGAATTAAGAAACCCACTGATATCGGTGCTTGAACTTTTTTAATATACTGCGCCAAATTATTATTATTATATTATTATGTACCTATCATATATGGTTATTTATTTTAGAATAATAAAATTAATGTTGTCATATTTTATTTTATTATCAGCAAAAAAAACACCGCTATACGTTGATGCCGTTAAAATATCAAAATTTTATTACAAAAAAAAACCAACAATCAATCAACCACTTTTTGATAAAATATTCCCTAAGTTATGACCGTGGGGACTGTCAAGCTGCCCGTTAATGTCTCACGAAATTACCTCAGTAGTTTTGGAGATTAGTGAGCTCAAACAAGCAAACACACAAATAAACATCAAAATATTCTAAAAATGGTCAAAATGTTTTCTGTTATATTCTCTGCATGCCATGTCCTTCGTTCATTTTTTTTTTAATTTTCAATGTACAGGCACCACTTTTCTACAGTTTTATTATAGGATAGAAGAAGATGAGAAAAATAATATAGTATTTCAAAATTACTTATTTTTGCGATATAAAATTAAAGGATGCAGCATAGTCGTTGGTACCATTGTCTCTTGATCAAAATATGAAAGATGAAAAGAAGGATAACATACAAAACACCCAAATATAAGCGAAATCTGTGTACGAAATTTTACAAAAAACAGCATAAAAAATTTCGTTATTATTACGCAGCAGAAATGAACGGTATTATGTGGCAATGCTCGCCTTTAACTTCCAAACACAGTTTAATGACAACACTCATTGAAGAGGAGAATACCAGATGGGACATGGAACAAACCCGTAGGATTACCACCCAAGTTTAGCTAAAGGTTGACGCATAACGGTCCAAATCTCTCATTCACTTCTTTATTGGCATACGAGAGAAGAGATTAAGATGCCTAACAAACGATTTTTGTCGAAGTTACATGGACGAAGAAGAAGTGGAGAGCTTCGAACATTATCTCTGCCACTGTCCCGCTCTAGCTAAGAGTCGAAGCCAATTCTTAAATAGACAATTTTTAGACTGTTTGGCTGTCCTGAGCTCAGATAACATTCTCGATTTTCTCTGCTACGTAGGGCGCACGCGGCGGATCGCCTCCTAAGGGAAGGAAGGCCAGCCTACGTGTGCATCCCTGAACTTGCACGGTTGCCGCCGCTCTAACCTAACCAATTCTAACTTTAAAAGAATTCAATGTTAAGTTTTTTGAAATAAATCTTAGAATATGTAAAATATTGTAATTTTTCACACACAACAGAAAAATCAACAAATACTGAGTTCAGGTTCTCCTAAGTTGAAATTTCTTTTTCATGTTGGGTCGTTTACTAAGTAAATGTTTACGATATAAATTATTCTTTTATAAAAATAAAAAAATTAATTATTCTTCCATAAACCTCAATTTCTAAATGAATTTTTTATATTTCAAATCTTTGAAAACCATTCAGATTTTTCTTAATGGAGCTTGATGTACCTTAGTGCACATGCATACTATATAAAATGTGCATGTATATACATAAAAGGATTACTACATATCTTTTTTTTCCTTTCTGCCACAGCCGTAACAATGAGCCCGCTTTAAGCAAGCAACAATGAGAACACCGCCGCAAGGAAGTTCTCTCGCCGACATTCTCCGCGTCGCACCCCATTGTTGTCGACACTTAGCACCGAATGTAGCTATAAGAAGCTGTTCGCAATAGCAACTCGAGAAGTGTCAGTGCTAGCGTTAGTCGCGGCGTAGTGGGGAGGACAACTAGCAACGTCATTGCACTGTAATGAAGTCACCCAATTTTGTGTTGGGCTACCTAACCATACACACCCAACACACGCACACGCACACATACGTAAATACAAGTATAAAAATATCACAAATTTAACACCTGAAAGCAGTGAAGAAAATCTTTATGTGCCGACTTGGCAACACCACCAGAGTCAGAGTCACCGTTGCCACCCTAAATGTGCTAGTGTTAATGGCGTTACTTTGAGCCCGTTTTAGCCATCAAATTGAGGCTAAGGATACAACATTTATTATAGAATTAATTAAATATTTAAAATGTGTTGCAGCAGGAAGTCACTGGCGGTTATTACTAAAGAAACGAGAGGCACGTCTAACTCAAAATCAGCAGCACCAAAGCCAATAGCATCACAAGTGCCAACCCAACAGTGTGCAAGAATCACTTTCACTTACATTATTGCTGTGAGTTTTAGTTCTCCTTTTCTTCCACTTTTCTTTTTTATGTTTTAATTTTTGCAGATATTTCTTCACATATATGTAAAATGTATGATGATGTATGTGTTTGAGTCTGCCTCTGCGAAGAGATAGCGTGCACGCCTGTACGCTGCGACACATTGACCCAAAAATGTCTACGGTCTACAGTGAGTTGATGTTTAATATTGAAAATGTGTGGGAACTTAAGAAAGCCATTTAAATTTTTGATAAATTTAAGCAAGCAGTAATACTTAAATTTTTCACAGCTTTTGACTGCATCTAAGGAAAAGATGTTATCGACAAAAATCACCTTTTTAATAAAATTGCGTTTGAGGTTTTGCATTAAAGTGACAAAACTTGAAATTTAATAGCTTGCGTATGTGCAGAGAATTATGACTTTTGTTGTAGTTACGTTGCCATACGATATTTGCTTAGTGCCTGTCGCTAAGCATAGGAAGTTTTCTTTATATTCCTTCGCACAGGGATCATTGCTTTACTTTTCTTTTTTCCTCATTATGCATTTTTCTTCTAAATGGTTGGAGATAAGGCTTGTTGGCAAATCCTCTCCAACTACGAAGGACACTCCGTATATTCTTTGAGGGATTACAGCTCTAAAAGCACTGGCTAAGCGGTTTGCGCTCACTTGCAAAAAATGCATACCTGCATAAATTGCAAAATTCAAAGCATCCTCGTGAGCGATCTACTTTCGGAATCATGCCTGAAGATAATTTATTTTCCGGACTTCCAAGTTCAGTGAGGTGTGTCCTGGAAATCATCTTATTTTTCCCTTCTGCTGATCATTATTTTTGGACTAGATAATTTCGGACCATTTCATGGGCTTTCAGTAGTTCGGGGCTGGTTCACAACTACAATTTTACTACTACTACCTACAACCACTGCAACTACTAATTACTAGCACTACTACTACTACTCCCTCAACTTCTACTACTACTACTGCTACTACACTATTTTTACCAATTCCTGCTATTAGTTTTACTAATATTACTATTAATTACTACTACTAATTTTGGTAATTTCTATTACTATTTTTCCTCATGCTACAACTTTTTACTTATACTTTTTTTACTAATTTCTACTAATACTACTATTTTTACTAATGCTACTACTAATTGCTACTACTATTTTTACTCATGCTACAGCTTATTACTTCTACTATGTTTATGATGTATTGTATCAAGCCTATTTAGCACTAACAGAGTCGTATCTAAGACATGGGATCACGGGATGGCGTTCTTCGATACACTGTAGGAAACTACAACAAAGCCAAAATTATATTTTAAAAATATTAGCAAAGAAAAAAAATATACGAGTATACACTCCGAATCTTCAGCTAAATAGGGCATTGAAGGTGCTTGACGTTAAGTCAATTTTTAAAATAATGGTTCTAAATGAGTTTTACGATGAAAATACTTTCAAGATACCGATTGCTCATAAACATGAAACACGAAGATGCCTAGAGAATAGGCTAGTAGTGCCAAAGTTTTTAAACAACTATACCAAAAATTCACTTTCAGTATTGCTCCCAACACTTTTTAATGAACTGCCAATAAATTTAACGAATCTATCAAACACATCCAAAAGAAAATATTTAATTAAAAATCATATCATAAGCTTATTGTAATAAATTTCTAAACAATTATATAATTGAATGTTTAAAATTATGTAATATGTATGAAATTATTCAAAATTATTTAGAAGTCAAGATTAATTTAAATTGAAATTAAGTCGGTAAAATTGTACTAATCTTCAGATATAGATATATAAGAATAAATGTTAATGTCAAATAATTATAAACCTGCAGATAAGCATTGTTGCTTCGCGGGTTGCATTTTAGTATTTTAAGTCTTGTTGTAAACGAATAACGAATAATAATAATAATAATAATAATAATAATAATTACTACTACATCTGTTTTTACTAATTTCTACTACTATTTTCACTAATTTCTACTACTATTATTATACTAATGTTACTACTATTTATTACTTCTACTACTATTTATTACTACTACTATTTTTATTAATGTTACTACTATTTATTACTCCTACTACTATTTATTACTACTACTATTTTTACTAATACTACTATTCATTACTCCGACTACTATTTATTACTACTACTATTTTTACTACTGCTACTACTAATTACTATTTTTACTACTTTCTACTGGTATGAGTGAGGTTAAAATCCCATTCACTTTCAGTGTTTTTACGTGAATTCTGCGTTGGATGAGTAATTAGCATTTCCTTACTTTATTCGTCATAAATTCAGTTTAGAAATAAATAGGGGTCGAAACACTGCCCCAACTACGAGTATATCGGGATTTCAGTCAATAATATGTTTTAATTACATTTTTTATCTAGGGCCCCCAATACGATGGGAAATATTTTCAAAATAAAAATTGGATTTTAGAGAGAATGAATGATAATTTTAACTTAGTGTGGTAGAAATCTAAATTAAATTATGGTGGTCATTTTTTTTTAATTGTTTGTTGGCCGAGCCTTTAACTTTAACCAACTAGATAAACATAAATCAAGGCACATCAAATTTTCTCCAGAATTACCGCAAATAACACGAAACGAAAAGCTCTTTAAATATATTACGAAAATGGTAGCCGCATATAGCACATCACTTTATCCCCTACTTCAATATCTGCAAACAATACAAATAACTAGATAACTGAAACTATACCTAAACTGCATTTTGTCGATGTGCTTTTTTGTGTTTAAAGTATTTAAATAATCTCCCGAATTCCATGCACTTATTAAAGAGCAATTAATTTTTTAAGCAAAAGTCTCAAATGACGTGACAAATGAACATTTATAAATGCCTCCTTGTAAGTGTGTCAAAATATTTTGTATACGTAAGATTATTGCGCGATAAGGCTAAGGGAAATGTAACATTGGAACTGTTTTTTTATGTGTGCATGTGTAAAACTCACTTGAAAAACTTCTACAACATTAATGCTAATACTTACTCCTCCTTTGCGTTCTACTCATTCTCACCAAATTCGCCGTAGAGTCTTAAAGATGTGATACGGCGTCACCTTTCTATGAGAAAATCCATTTCATTAGGGTACCAAAATCACTAATCCAAGTGAAGTGTGTGTTTAAAATTTAATAGTTACTCAGAATACCAGTAATGACTATGCAAAGTGGGCGATAAATATAGCTTTAACTATTTTGCATATGCATATGGGAAGTTAGCTTTATAGTTACATAAAAGTGTACAGTACACAAAAGGGGTGTAGTATAGCAGGTGGCATATTTATTTCAAAGTGTTTTTTACTTGTATGGAGACTTTGCGTAAAATCATAAAGGAACTGATAAGTATTGAATGCAATGTTATGGACTGTCTTTGAACTGGTTCCTGAGGTTCGGAAAGTGGATTAGTTGTGATACGTTGCCCGAACTATGTTAACATTTTCAGAAAGTATGTATGCCAATCCAGTAATAAAACATTCGATGGATTGGCGGAAGTTAGCTTGAATTTGTTTGTATGGCCTACTGCAAGTTTTCATGTCTCAGGCTAAATTGTTTTCAAAAAAGTGGAACAAATAGTTAAAGTATGTATATGACTTTTTCAAGAAATCTATCACAAACATAAATTTCAGAAATTGTTAGAGGATTGAAATGTTCTGAAAAGTTATTTGTTGGAAGATTTTACTCGGGGTCTTCTTTGACAAAATCTTTATACAAGAAAATTAAAAGTTCGCAGAAAACCAAAAACAAATATGAAATATACAATATTTATTTATGTTGTCCTTCACATATATTAACATTACATTTTAACTGAGCTGTTATCTACATTTTATATGAAACGACTTATTTTTGTTTTAATGTAGAATTCGTTTTTAAACGCATATATATTTTGTCTGGGAAGGCCGCTACTGCAACTTCCCGGTGACTGATTGCCAACCTATGGTGCGGTTATTTATTTTAGGCATATGTTCATATTAACCATCTGGTTTTTTTTGCTAAATTAAATCATTGCATATGTCTCTGGTTAGAGTTATGTTAGTCCAACTTCTAATTTTGTTTAAGTTAATGCTAATATTTCACACTCACTAGTTAAATATTCGACGATATTTAATGTCAAAACATATGCCAAATACATTGAAAGCTTGTCATCAACCAACATAAAGTTCTCCAAAGAAATTCGGCACGACTTTGAGAGATAAAATTGTGAAATGACATCAAATGGATATGTTTTGCCTTTACTCCCTGCTGTCTCACAAGCTGAACTAATAAAAGTGCAACCACTTGAGATTTTTAAAGTCAACAAAGGGCAACTAAATTTAAAGAAAGCACTGGGATATAACCTAATAACACCGTAGGCGATCATAGAGCGTCCGCGTCCTGCCATAACGAAGAGAGTAGAGAGTAGTGCGCAGCAATTTTTCTGGATTGTTCGAGCATTTGATCGCGTTGTGCTGAACGGTCCCACAAAGTTCATTAAAGTTATGTTAGCAACCGAGTTTTTTCCATACACCAAATGAGTTCATAACGCCAGAATGCGATATCGGAGCAGGAATTCTGTAAGGAAGCGTTCTTGGAACATTGCTGTATATTCTCTACACAGCAGACATTCTGATGGGCATTTGGTCTCGCTTTATCAACCTGTGCCGATGACACTGCGATTCTTAGCAGATCTCGATGCCCAAACAATGCATCCCGAGTTTTAAAGCAGTATTTACTGCTCGTAGAGGAGTGGTTGGCCAACTGGCGCATAAGGATCAATGAGCAAAAAAAAGTAAAGACGTCATTTTCGTACTAAATAAGAATTATTGTTCGCCATAGTCCCTATATTAATACGATACCGCAGACAAATGAAATTGTGCATCTTCGCGGTCCCCACTAAAACTGGATTACAGAGAATTTCCGTGTACCATGCTGGACGTAAGGACCACAGTTTTGGGGTCCAGTAAGGTGGAAATCATTCAAAGAGCTCAATCAAAAATCCTTAGGGACACTCCATGCTACGTTCGGAATAAGATCATCCATGAAGATCTCAACATCTCATCCGTAGAAAATGAAATGGTGGAAATCAAGGCATCGTATTTATATAAGCTAAATGTGCACTCAAATCAACTAGTACAATCACTTGCCGATCAAGCAACACGAACACAATATAAGGGCCCGTTTAGTAGACATATTCCTCCGATAGGGTGGCAGGTTTTTAGAATTAAATTAAGATTTTAAAACTTATTGTTATCCTCTAACAGAGAAGATTCACTTAACAAATAAAGTTAGAAAAAAACACACATATCTCCAATAATTGTATTAGAACAAACCACACCTCAATATGCTATCGAAGCATTGCTTGTTAGTTTGGAATGTGGGAACGCACCGTTTTTCTCCTGGAAGCCACACAAATTTTCTATACCCCCTAGAATTTACCCCACAAGTACAGCAGTTGAGTGTTTTGTTCTCTTAATATTGCGTGCTGCGTAAAGTCATACGAGTGAAATGCGTGAAAAGCATACAAAGCTTGTATTACGCCACCTCTGCACCATTACATTCGATTCTTTGTCGTTTTGTCGTTGTGGCATTTAAGCTGGTATGGATTTTCTGGTTGCTCGTTTGGTTATTTTGTATTCTTACCAGATGATTTCATTGCGATAAGCAAACGAATACTTAATGGTGTTTTACGCTGCTTAATTGGAAGTCATTTTCGCTATACCCATTAGCACCAGCTACCGTTAAATTCATGAGGTGTTTGTGTTTTGATATGAAATGCGGAAATCACAAAAAGTATACATGAGTGCAAATGCTAGCACTTAAAAAAAATAATAAAAGTTTTTTAAAGCTGTATTACATAGAGAAATATTTGGGTAAAATTCTCTATTAATCAACGGGACAAGTGCAGCTATTTTTGCTTCTTTACTGGTTCTTTCTAACGGCTTGGAACCAAAAATTTCATTATACAATACATAATTTAATTACGCTATACTTAAATTTTACTTTCCTTTCTAAATCCAACTATTTGAATAGCACAACTCGGAAAAATTACTTAGGCACCAAATATCACTCACATCAGCCTATAGATCAATATTATACTGCATCGGCACTCAATATACATAAGTTCAAAAAAGACAGCAAGTGGGGCTTCAATAGGGGTAGAATTTATAACTTCACTAATCTTGCGACTAGCAGAAGAATAAGTGGTATTTTCTCTCAATCTCCCAACAGAATTTCACTATGGCGATATTTTTTTCTGTGCAGTGTCCACATTAAAAACTGGGCTACATTATAAATATAGTATGCAGACGACTATCACACCGATTCTGAATTATTTCTAAGAAATCAACAATAATATCCACGATTATGTCCATTTCAATAAGCTTTTGTGTATAAAAAAATATCAATACGATAATTTTCAAAATTGAAAGCAAAGTTCCCACACTTTTTTGCTACTCTGTGATTTGCGTCCAATTCATCTGCTTCAGTCACAGCCAAAGTTCAATATGTACGATATGTTACGCTATATTTTGCGATTTCCAATCCCAAAAATAAAACGCGATAGAAAACTTCAGCCTATGAAAGGGTCGGTCCAGGTGAATCAACGCTTTAGATTGCTTTACATCAACCTTTGGCCAAACCTGTCTGCTAATCCGACGGGTGAGTTCTAAAGCACACCTGATATTGACTTTCTCGATGAGTTTTGTCTTACAAACTATGTTTTCTGGAGGTTAGAGGTATGCCCGCTTCTAGAGCACCATCTATCATAGGTAATTCCGTCCCTTTCCTTGCCAACTCATCTGCCGCCCAGTTGCTGGGGATGTCAATGTACCAAGGGACCCATATCACAGCCACAGAGCGCTTATACGCGAGCAGATTGAGGGAATTTCTGCATTTTATGGCAGCTATGAACGACTTTTTTTGAGAACTAAGAGCTTTAATAGCCGGTTGACTGTCGGAGTATATAGTGATTGGGATGTCTGTAGGAGAAGAAATACATGTGTAACTAGGCGGAGTTCGCCGGTGCGACCAGAGAACGCAAAAAATTGAATATCTCCGGAACGAAGAAAAAGTACAAAACAGATTATTAAAGGTGAACGTTTTTCTCACAATTCCGCACAAGTTTCATTTTTTTACAGCGTGAAGAAAGCGTTGAAAATTGCAATTTTTTAAAATAAATTATTGCAAAATCAATTATTTATAACAATTTAATGTTTGTTTTCAATGAGAAAAATAGTGCAAACACTTTTCAATAAGCTCTGAGAGTTTCATCTCATTATCTATTTTAGTTTATAAGATATTAATTTTTTAATTTGATCGTGCACAAAACTTTGATTGTTAATAACTTTAACAATAATTCGAATTTTTGCAAAATATTAATGGGACGATGTAAGCATAATATTCGCTTCATAATAAAATAATTGTATCTGGAATCCAAAATTTAGTGAAATTTTCGGGGATCACTTGACGTGGCTTTACTCTGCTACTACTAAGAAGGCGTTGTTTAATGATTTGATCAACTTTTTCACATTTTTTTTTTAATTTTGACAAAAGAAACCAAAAGTTCACTCGCTCACTACTTAAAGCTGTGAAAAATTAAAAATGAAGCTTTTTCTACATTCGAAAATCTCAGTACTCACTTTGGGTCGCAAAAAAAAAGAAACTGCTCAAAGCATAAAATATGCGTCTGTAGAAAACATTTAAAAGAAAATTACTTACTCTAAAGGATGTAAATAAATTGTGGAAAAAATATAGTGCTTCCAATAAAAATAAAAATCCCTTACTTTAATATATTAAATGAAGTACAAAAACATGATATATCCCAGCTTACTTTGAAAGATATTAACACAATGTAAAAAATAGAAGAAGATTATTGGATTGTCTAAAAACCAGATCTCAGTCGGATTTAGTAAGTTAACGTATCTGCTCCTAGAACCTCACATAGACATTTTGGGCTGAAGTAAGTAACAAAAAACAGTATAAAAAAGTTCTTTTTGGTAGTCATCACACAACTGCAGACAAAGACAAACCTCCGAGTATATTCCTGCCATGAACAACTGCAAACCAAAGACGCTCTGCACAAATTTTATTTACTTTCTAAATATTTTTTATTATAATGCCAGAGCCGCTGTAACTAATAAAAATTCAGTCCGAAATTAATTGCTGGATTGAGGTTAATTCAAAAAGCCTTCCCTTTAACACTGTTTGGATGACCGGATTTTTTTTAATTTTTAGTCCTAGGCAAAGTTTTTCTTTCTCTACTAAACTAAATGCATTAAAGTTAGAGTTAACAACTTCTACGGCACACTAGATTGTGGCCAAAAGCGTAAGTAGATTAGTATTTAGCTTAAAGCCATTTACGTTTTTTGCTTTACTTAGTAAGGCACTGGCTCGTACTTTTAATTTAAGTATATTTTGCATGTTAGGCAAATACTCAAGGGGCGCTCCAAGGTATCCTCCTACGTGCTTATAATTAAAAGCGAAGTAAAATTATTTCATAATCAAAATAAAATCGTGCAGTAAGAATGAAGTTTAGTTATTTATACCAACAATTCATTATTGGATGTAGTGGACGAAATATTAACTATATAAAGAAAATAAAAAAATAATATTTAGTTTATTTAAGTTGTTTATTTGAGCCTTTTGAAAATAATTTTTGGGTCCATACATCATGTCATCATCACCAGAATTTGTAATAATAAATGAGAAAGATTCATGCAGAAATCTGAAAATCTATCAGTTGTACCTGCTAAAAAATCTATGAAAACTTAAATTGAAATCAAAAATGCTCCATCGTAAGTAAGACTAATATTTTTAAATTATGGAAGAGTCAATTCAAAATAGGAATAGTAAACTTAAAATGCAGTCACGTTGATTGAAAAGCAGACTTGTTAATCGTATAGAACATTAATCAATCGCAAATAAGAAACAGTAAGGTGAAAATCCGAAAGTGTACATAATTAATGTGAATAATCAATTTCAAATGAGAGTTAGTATGAGTAGAAAATTAATAAAAATTTACTAATCGAAAAACTGAATTTAGATGGCAACAATGAGGTAAATGAATTCAAGTATGCGGAATTCAATACTGAATAGAAGCTATGTATATTAAAGATATATTTTTACTACAAATGCACACATGTTAACAAGTTACTCATACGCCCCGACAAACGATTGACTCAGAAAACCAACGATCCCAAGGAACCTGCCGGACATCACAAACAGTTTCATAAGCGTTTTATAGTGGTTTCCTCGCGGAAACTTTTTGAACATATAATCTACCTTTTTGCTCTACAAAATAATACATATATGCAACTCTGATAAGACTAAAAGGGTTCTATAAGGCGAGGCTTCGCTGTGCAAAATTTTCCTGTATTATTATTTTATTAATTGTGTAAATGGTAGTTTTATTAGGATCTTAAGTATTAGGTATAGTATTAAGACAACAGCTTATAAAATCTGGCATGTGGGCGTCTAAAATGGCGTAGACTGCAGGCCTTCTTGTCTAAATATTCACTGTGGGACGCGTTGTTTTTTTTTTTTTTGTAAATTGAAAAGTGTATTTAATATAATTGTATACCAAAAGATTAATTGAAATGTAAAGCTGTATACAAAAATATCTTTGGAAGAAACAAATATTTCTGAACTGAGATATTTCTGGAAGTGAAATGTCAATTCAATAATAATTTAAGGACTTTTTTCGATATTTCTGGTGAATGTAATTTTATGAACGCTAAGAGAAGAACTTCGCAACCCCTGTAAAAATTTGCACTTACATTAATAAAATACTGTGGAAGATCATACTTTTGCCCAAAAAAAAAAAAACTCACTCATATACTGAAAACGTAAAAAAAAAATTAATATTTTTCTGTCAGCTAAATCCGACAAAATGACTGGCTTATTTTTTTCAAAAAAAAAAAAAACATGTTGCCTTCATATATTGCAGCATTTACGTTTGAATAGTTACCAAAAATTAGTAGAAAATTTTGCACTCTGGTAGGCCAGGGCACAATATTTTGAGAAAGCCACTTGCAGTCGAATGAAAAGGCTGAGAGAATCGAATAGGGAAACATTATTTCGAGAAAAAAGCGATTTAGATATTCAACTTTTTCCCACTAAAAATACACAAAAAATATCAAACTAAAGCTAAATGCCCATCCAAAGGAACTTATAAATTTGTACATCTAAGCCAAAAGTAGTTTACCTTCAACGTCCTAATTCCTTTATGAATTGTGCAAATTTGTGCCAACATACTTGAATAGAAAAAAGTCATATAAAATATTCTCACTGCAAAATTTTTTAGTCTAAAAAAATCAACGAAGAGCCTCGAATTTGCACAGGTATTATCAAAAACTATCTTGTTAGTACTATTTTGTTCCTCTTATCTGCTTACAGAAAAAGTATGAAATTTTATTTTGCCAAACGTCTAGAGTTTTCGAGGTAATATATATTTGAAAATTACGAATATTTGTATATTATTATTTCTGCTAATTTCGCTTTTCATTACGCGATAAAAACAAAAACTTCTGAACCAAAATAATTTCTTCTTCCCTTCGCATTTACGCTGAAAAATGATATTTTGACTGAATCAAAATTGCAATTTGAAAACGAAAAGCACTTTCTTTTTATTTATTAAATTATGAAATACTATTCATAACAAGTATTCATGATCCTATTTTAGAGGAATCCAATTTTGCAAAGCGTAGGGGCAACTTCTTATACAAAATATATATCTTATCTAGCGAAATTCGAAATGGTATGAGTGACGACCGAAATTTTATAGAAAAATATAATTTTGCCTTTGACGTCAAATACAGGGTTTTTCAATAGGAACGCTACA
Organism: Anomoia purmunda; assembly: GCA_951828415.1. Classification (NCBI taxonomy): domain Eukaryota; kingdom Metazoa; phylum Arthropoda; class Insecta; order Diptera; family Tephritidae; genus Anomoia; species Anomoia purmunda. The sequence continues at coordinate 46,920,722 of OX639997.1, read as the reverse complement.
AAAGTTTTTTAAAATAAAACAGAAACGGTTTGGGATATGAATTAAATTCTTCATTTCTGTGAAAGTACATTCGATGCCATTATGTATGGAACTCGATTTCTTTTGCATGGGCACCACGGGCACGGGCAATTTTCGACGGGTTTCAAGCAATAATCGGCCGATACTGCAGCAGTTTCACGTTCGATATTCGTACGAAGTTCATCAATCGTCGCTGACTTGGTTTTCAATAAATCGATTGTGACATTTGCTGTGTGACTTGTGAAACCACGTATTGTCCAAGTCCATATCATCCGATTCGGGCAAAAAATATTCGGTTATCATTGAGCGGTAGCGATTCCCATTCACAGTAACGTGCCGGTATTGATCATCACGGAAGAAGTACGGCCCAATGACGCCACCGGCCCATAAACCGCACCAAACCATAATTTTTCCGGGATGCAATGTTGACTCATGGAGTACGCCTGTCCAAGAATACGTATTTTGCTTATTGACGAAGCCATTCAACCAGAAATGACGACGACCATAAATAGGACGTAGCGCTCTTAAAGTTGAGGCCATTGACTCCGAATTTCGGTAGTAAATTTTAATAATTTCGACTCGTTGTTAGATCGAATATCTTTCCACGATGAAATGGCAAACCTTACTGAAGAGAAATGTCAAAAGAGCGGGGAAAAATATGGTGTCGTTTGCTGTCACTATCGATCTACTTTTATAAGTCCCTATTGAAAACCCCTTTAGTTAAAAAAAATAATTAATGAACAAAATTTATAGAGATTCAAAAGTTAGAATTCGCCTATATTTTGCACCAATCATTTAATGAAAGAAGAAACAATATAAAACAAGAAGCTGACAAAAATATGCAGTGAGGCCTTTTTAAAATAGGTATATTTAATTCAGAGCCTTTTAAGAGCACAGAGCAGAGCCTTATGAAACCTTTACAAAACCAACGGTGCTTCAAAATTTGAGTTTTTTGCTACCTAAGATGAGTGGCCCAAAGTGCGAAACAAAATAGACATATCAAACGTGGCAAATTATATATAGCTATATAAAGGCGGTAGTTCTAAAAAAAAGTGATGAATTCGGTTCATAATGTAATTAGTTGGGATTAGATGATAAAAAAATAGAACATAGATAAGCACATAGGTACGCACATATATCAAATATAAACCGATTAAAATGAAACGACAGTTAAAAATCCCTATGTAGAAAAGTTGGATATTATATATTTGACTAGTTTAATAGCTTAGCAGTATGCTAAAAATGAATGTGCATTAAAGTAAAGAGACTTAGCTATGAAACTAAATTTAAAATTAAGTCGCAAGCAAAAACGATACTAAGCAAAAGTAGTACTGACCGCTTAATACATTTATCAGCTCTTCGTAAGCTTTTTTCGTTCTAGTTTTTTACTTACCTCACAAATATAAATATCATTATAATATCACATTAGTATTAAAGCTGCATTTTTCTAGCTTCATAAACTTTTGAAATAATAGCTGCAATTTCAATACCACATAAAAGCTGCTACAAGCAAAAATAAAAAGATTATTTAAAATGAAAAATTTACCGTGGAATTGTCCATATATAATTTTGCTAGTATGTTTCGCAAGTGCACGCTAAGCTGCTTATTTACCACACCTTTTTCACACAAGCTTTATTTATGCTCATTATTTTCTTTAAGTGTAAATTTGTGCTATGCTAATTTTTGCATTTTTCTACGGTTCACATATTTTCTTTGTTTTCCACTTTATTCATTTATTGCCTCTTAACTGCCGTCTGGCATGTGAATTGCACATGAATTGTGAATTTAAAAGCGATGCTAAAATACATAGCACACGAACAGTAGAACTAACACGTGAACGCACATACAATTTGATTTTTTTTTTTCAAAATGTTTTAATGTATATCGTATACTATGTCTGTGTTCTTATAGTCATATATGTGCATATAAAAAACAAATAAGTAAATACAATTTTAAAATTGTTTAAATTGTGAGTTCCCTTGTACGGCCATCAAGCAGAAATAACTTCATTTGCAATTGAGGTCCTTTTCACCAACTCAGACGGCGGAAATGGTAAATGGCATTAAAAAAAACGTAATGAATTTTATTTTCTCATACTTGCCACAAATTTTATGCACTTACACAGATGTATTAAGGTAAATTTAATATTTAATATTCACGTGTGTTAAAATATGAGTTTGAATACTAAATAATTAATAACTTCTATCTTATAATCTTCTATCAATCTGCATTCAATTAGCATATATAAACCTAGGTCTGCCTTCATCTCCTACTCGATTGAGTCTTCAACATATACAAAATATATAAATCAATGTCTGCCTGCCGGAAATAGAATTACTTTTAAAGCAATTTAAAAAAGTACTTCTTTACCAACTACAAGGCATTGAAATAATTTTCAAGATGTAAGAATCTAATTCTATTAATACACCGATCTCCTGGGTACAAGTCATTTATCGGAATCTGCTTTTGATTTTACCTACTTTTGAATATATTGGACAGAAAAAATATCAATATTTTTATTCCCAACTAATTGAAATTCCGCTTTTTCAAACTGTTTTAAAACTAATTACCATCTACTTTCAAACCAATTATTGTAAAAACTATGAAATTATTATTTTTCATTTAAAAAAATATGCTTTAACTGAATTTAAGTAAAAACAAAAACTAATTACACCCCTATTTCAAGCATAAACTTTAGAAAGTATTGTGAGTGTCGATTTTGTTCAATTACATAACTTTGCAGTAAAAAACAAACTCACAAAATTCAAATATATAGAAGGTTAGTATGTACCTTCTGAGTTCAAGCAGATATTTTTTGTATGGCTAAGGTTTTGAGATGACGATAGTCTTGTGTTTTTTTTTTTTGTTTTTTGTTATAATTTGGGGTATCACGTTATTAACAATTTAGTATTGCTTAACTGTTAAGTGCAATCATTGCGTACCTTATTCGCAAGACAATCAATAACGGCATAAAACTTGTAGCAACTGGTTAAAAACATGGTTTAAATGGAACTTTTTTCTCATTTTCACTTTAAAGTTTGTTTTTCAGATTTTTTGCGATTTTTTTAATATTTTATTATATACTATAATGTTAATTAAAATAAAATAACTACCATAAAAATTAAAAAAAAAACCGCAAAAATTCTACAAAAAAATCTTTTAAAATTAAAATTCATTAAAAAAAACAGTTTCATTTCGGCATGTTAAAAAAAATACAGCTAATACCTATTAATTTTTATAAAAACAAGCTAAGTTAAAGCTGATCAAAATGGACTTTTTTGTTTAAATTTAATTCTCAAGTTTTTTTTCCAGAATTTTAGAGATTTTTTTTAAATTACTTAGCTTTACGTTAACAAAAAATTACTAAAACAAAAAACTTAAAAAAATTGCAAATATTCTAATTTTTTTTTTTGAATTTTGATTTTGGTTTAAAAAAAAAATTTTTTTTCAGAATGTTTGCGATTATTTTTTTATTTTTTTTAATTTTATGTCAAAAAAAATAACTGGTAAAAAAACTTAAAACAAATCGCAAAAATTCTGAAAACAAAAAATAGTTTTAAATCAGAGAACATACTTGGTGTAAGTTAGATAAAAATAATTCATTTAACATGCATTTGCCTCAAATCTGTTTACTTCCAACTATTTTTTTAAATTGGTAAATTTGTTAGACTGCTTACTTTTTCCGACAGGGCCTTTACCCCTATATACGTGCAGACAATTGTGGAGATAGCCATTTAAAAGCCAGACGCGTAAACAGGCACAGCTTGCCGGCGCGACAGCTTTGCAAATTGGGTAATTCGGGCGTAGATTATGCACGTTCTAAACAACAGAATAATATCATAAAAAAATATTAATGTCTCAATGTCTGCACTTCGTATGAGTAACATTTTGCTCACGTATGGACTGCTTGATGACACAACATGGCGTATGAGCATTGGAAAATTACATGCTTGCCTCGTTGTAAAATACGCGATATTTCGCTTGTTTACTTGCCTATTAACGCTGCGCTGTCACCGCAGCTCTCTGGAGTGGAGCGGTGTTTATGCGTTTGGAATTTTTTTGTTTTTTTTTTTTTTTTGAGGGTATGGAATCTGTATATCAAGTTGTGTGGCACGTGTTTGTTTGTTCAATAAGCCGCCACGATTTATATGACACCTAGGCATACTTAACCTGGTGAGACTCAATGAGAATATTAAAAATATTCAAGGGCAATGTTTAATAAAAAATTTTACACTTTCAGATAAAGTCAAACATTCCTTGAAATTGTCTATATTTCTATCAAGAATGGAACTAGTGTTTTCTCGAATATATTTCACGAAACGTTTTTAGAGTATTTATTTTAAATTTTTAGTAAGCTTAAGTAAGCTTAAATTCTTTTTTATAACTAATTTAAATTTTCCATTATTAATATTTATTATTGTTTTATAAAATGAATGATATGATGACGCGTGAATTTGTTGTCAAATATTTCGACCACTTTGACATTACGCAAACAAGTAAGTGAAAATATTTAAAAGGTCCAAATGGTTCTTTGTTTAAAACATTGCTTAGACAGATTTTACGTACATGTATAAGACAATGCTTCACATATTACAAACATCCGTTACATATCGTATACATTACATTGAAAAGTAAAAAGGTAGCAACTAACCCCCTAGTTTTAATGCTTATTTTGCGAAGAATTTAGGGTCTTAAAAATAGTTGTTCTTCGCTTAGATATTTTTAAGTCTTCAAGTACATTTATCCTTATAAAAAATAAAAAAAAAAAGGTACTTATAGTATAAAAGTTTTTCATAATATTTATCAGCGAGATAAATTTTTCTAAGTCTTCAAACACTTTTATTTTGGGAGTTATATTATAAAAGTCTTCTCATACTAATTATCATCGAGATAATTTTTTTTTTTCAAACACTGTTATAATGAGTCTTATATTACAAAAGTGTTCTCATAATAATTATCAAAAAAAATTCTCTAACTCTTGAAGAACAGGGCTTTTATAGAACCATTTTGGAATTAGTTCGGAACTAATTCGGGACCACTTCGAAATAATTTCGGGATCAGGCCGGGTTCGCTCCTGGACTAGTTCAGTACTATTTTGGGTACCAAAATAGTTCCATTTTTCAAGACTTAAAAAATAATCCCAAACTAAAAGTCTTTGAAAGACGTGCAAAAATTTATCTCGCTAATAATTATTATGGGAACATTTTTATAATAAAAGTCTGAAAATAATAATTATTGTTGGTTTCAAAAATTGGTCTCACACATAATTATTATGGAAAACCATTGATAATATAGACTTCAAAATAATAAATATTATAAATATATATAATAAAAAAATTTTGTTTGACTCATAATTATTCTCAAAAGACTTGTAAAATTCTTATCAAAATGAGGATCACTTTTTTAAAACTCAACAGTCAGGCCCTAAAGAACCTCCGATTTTATCAAAAAATGAGTATGTTGTGTATAAATATATTCTAAACAATGCTTGTTTAACTGTTTTGCTAATATTTTTTTTTAAGTTTTTCGGATGGATCCCAATTGTTATTAATAATATATTAAATTATATTGTTGTTAGTGTGGTAGTTTGAATTTCAAATGTCAGTCAAAAATACGCACCAAGAGAAAAATATAATAAAGTTTTATTATTTTTGGCCTTATATGTATGAATCGGCTGTAATTTATTTAGCTTGATACCAGGTTTGTATTAGAGAATAATATGAGAAAGCAACAATAGCCATTTTGTCGGCTCTTTTCTTTCAAATCTGTTTGTTCGAGGCTTTTTTACCAACGGTAAATTATCAATGAATTTAATAATCACAGAGGCAGGATGATAAAATCAATACCTTGCCAATTTTGGACTCGAATTTATATAAGCGACAAATTTGCAAAAATAGGTCTTGGTTCCTACAGGGACCGCCAGGTATTCATTGGTTAAGATCATGTTAAATTTTCTGTACTATTATTACCACACCCAACGGCATACTACATATGTTTTAATTAATCTCGAATCAATTAAATATTGTACTTACAGAATATCCAAAGGTAATTTCACCGAACAATCACGCAATGATGATTGTTGCTGCCGCTGCTGGAGTTGTTGTGGTGGATGATGTGACTGATAGCTTTCCTGCTGATTTTGTGAATGTGTCGTTTGATTTGAATACTGTTGTTGTTGTTGATAATGATACTGGTGATGTTGTTGCTGTTGGTGTTGTAACTGCAATTGTGGCTGCTGCTGATGATACTGATGACGTTGTTGTATGCTGTGATATTGTTGTTGTGGCTGTTGTTGTAAGAGATGTTGCTGTTGTTGGCGATATTCATCCGTAACATTGTTGTAGCTATTATTGTTGCTATTATTATTTATCGCGCCACTGCTTGCGCGTCTTTTAGCGGCGGTCATCAGGGAGGAAAGGTGGTGATGGGCGTAACTTTTTGCGAGGGAAAGGTAAAATATGTAGAGGCGAATAAAAATAGTGGACGAAATTGCAGCAGTGCAACAGCCGTGACAGGTGAAAAGTTTTCGTTCAAAAATTAATTATTAATTTACTGGAGGTGCGGAAAAAGGAGCATAAAAGCGTTTATTCTTTTTTATAGAACTTACAGCGTTAAACGAAGCGGAGTCGATAAATTTTTCTATTTTCACAGCTTCCTATATATGGACTTTCGTTGATATGCGTAGCTTCTTTAAATTTAGCGTATTTTTTGGTAGAATTTAGAACAAGCACTAATTGACTTATCTAGTTATCTCGATTGCAGAAATATTCGCCAATTTTGTAGTATATTATTTCGTTTCTTTATTTTCTAACTGAGTTGTAATTTAATAGATTCGAAGTTTTGTGGCGTTTAGTTACTTAATTTATACTTTCTTGCCGGGCATTTTTTAACTGGCTACTTCATTTCTGTTTATATGGTTTGCACTCGCATTATACTTGATTTCTTTGATCATTAGAATTGCTATTTAATTTTCATAATTTTATGTACTTTTCTTTACCTTATAACTTTTCAAAGGGCTTTTCTCGATTTTCGTGTTCCGAGTGTTTCAAATTTTTGAACAAGCACACGGAATTCCATTTCATGGTCGTTTTTAAAAGCTTACAAAACTTATGCAGCCCAAGATGGTTCTGTTTTTAGGTTAGCATTTAGCATCTGAGTTTTATTATATATTAAATTAGATCGCTTGTTCACTTTTTATCCGCTTTCAAATGCTTTTAGATCTTCGAATTTAATATCTGAGCTTTGTTACATACTAAATCAGCTTTCATGCAAAGCATACTGATCGTAAGCTATAAAGCTCATTTGTGAAAGTTCTTAAGCTCTTCTCAGATACTTGCAGACTTTTGAACTTTGAACTACTATAAGCTTTTATGTATTAAGCATTTTTTCATACGTGTGAAAGCTCTGTTAAGTTTATGATGGCCCGTGTTGTTGGTATTTTTTTAAGCTCCTCTATTATATCAATAGCTTCAAGGCTTTTTTAGAGCTTTTGTTGGTAGAGCTTTTTCTTGTGCTTTTAAGCTTGAGTAGACTCTTTTTTCTACCTTTTCGTTTTTCTTTTCAAATCGTTTTCGAATGAGACTATTCGCAAAAATTACGTTCGAATTTGTTTACCGTTAAAAAGCATTTTTATATAGATCACGGATTTCTCTGAATATGCCAGAGTGATATGGCAACAAATTGTAAGCTGGTTTGCTTTTTTCACCAGTCTAATTTTTCAATTAGCTCGCTCTTAATATAATACATTTCTATTCCGTTAAATGCGAGAATTTCTGTTACACTGAAATTATCGTCTATATTATATTTGGAACAATATTTACAACATCACTAAGCTTTATTGTTATTGTCGTGGCAATTACCATTGAGCGCTGATTCGATTGAATGGCGCCACTGCTATAACGGAATTTAAGCGGTCGTTTAATTTCCGTCAAATATTTCCGCTTTGTAGAAAATTACATTAATGCCATTAAGCAGTTCTTGTGCCACAACCGACAAAGACAATTTGTTGAATAGAATAGCTACTAACGTTTTTCCACATATGCTCCGCTTCACACTACACAATTATGAAATACACACATAGATACATGCACAGCGTTCTGTCTAGCTGACTTCTCTCATAAACGCGTAGACTTATGTGTATGTGTGTGTGTGATTGTGTGTTTGACTGCTGGATGCGCTGAGTGCAGTTGAGCGCGAGATTTTTGCGCTTTGTCTCTACAAATGCCTTTGTTCTACATTCGTAGATATTTGCGATAGCTGATATTTGTTGTTGTTTCTCCGTTTATGCTCTGCACAATTAACTATGCAATATATGTAGTTGTTGCTTGCCACTTGACGGCAATAGCGGCAATTTTGTTTAGTTGTTGTCTCTTTGCCGATATGCTACTCGTCGCATTTTATATTCATGTTGTTTTTGTAGAGTTTGTTATTGAAATCGCTGTAGCGGTTAATTAGATTTAGCGCGCTTCCTTGTTTTCCTTCAATGCGCTGGTCCTACGAGTGGTTTAGCCACTACGCATGCGTGTGTGTGTGTGTATGTTTTTGGCTTTGCAAGGTTTTATGTTCAGTACTCACACTCCCTCACACAAAAATATTTGCTTTCTTTTCTCATCAGCTCTGTGTAGCTGAGTGCGCATTGGAGGCGTATGCGTTGAAAATCTACGTCTGTATGTAGTTCGATCGCTATTCGTTCAGCTAAAGCGGTTGATCTAATTGTTCGATATGCTGTTGTCTATTTGTTGTTGTTGTTGTTATTGTTGTTGTTGTTGTTATGCATTCGTATTCATTATTTCCATTGCCTTTTGCCAATGTAAATGCAACTTCTCGGATCGCTTCTTGCCGCTTGCCTGTTTACGAACTAAGGTCTCCACAACTCTTCCCCTATCATCGACTCTTGCTGTTGTTGTTCGTTATTGCAGTCGCTTTTATTGCTACTGCTATTCAGCTAAGCCATCCAAGCTTCTACTCGTTATTGCTGCCTGCCGTTTTTGTTAATTATGATACGCTTTCTCGCTTTATTTGCTAAACTTCTAGTCGATTTATTGCGGCGTTGCTGCCACGGCTGTTGTTGTTGCTGCTGCTGTTGCTCCTTTCAACTGGTGTCAGCAGTGCTGGCTTTCACTTTATGGTTGATGTTGATGTTGTTGTTCTTGTTGATATCGTTTCCCACTAGTATCCTCTGTTATTGTTGCTTTGCTATAACATTTCCGCTTTCACGCTTTACGTTTGTTTTGTCATGTTACTTTTAGTTTTAATTGTTGCTGTCGCATTTGTTGTTGTAGTTATTGTTTTAGCCATTTTGAAAGCATTTATTGTACCGACGCTGTTATTTTTTTGTTATCCTGCTGCTCTTTCTCTCTCTTGCGCCAGCCGCTCGTTTCGCATCCACTAAATTAGAATTTGTTGGCTTTTTGTTTTCATTGAAATTGTTGTAATCGCGTTTGCTGTTGATATTAATTTTTGTGTCTTCTTTTTGTATTTAATATGCGCTATAGCAGAAGGAATGGCGTTTTATTTTATTATATGCACGTATACACAAGCACATACACACCAACACATATATAGCTAATTATACTGGTAGTGTTTAACTTCGCATAAATGGTTGCTATCGTTGTTTTTGCTTTGCAGTTTTTGTATGTACTTTTGTACTTTGTTGCAAAGTAATATTGTAATTTTTTTAATTATTTTTATTATAATTTCTAAACGTGGTGTTCTCTTCTAACGTTTCTTTTTCTTATATTTATTTAGCTTAGCTATAGATGATATGTATGTGTTATTTAAATCCTCGATTTCATAATGAAAGCTGTTGTTTGGTTTAATTTATTCTTTGTATTTTGCTTTCGTTTTTTGTTTGTTTTTGTTTTCAAGTTTTACTCCTATTAACCTACTTTCCGCTGTTTGTGGCACTGTTGATATGTTTTGTTGTATAATCTTCTCTTGTTTTTCTTCTTATTTTTTCCAACTTATTAGCTGCTTTTCACTTTTCCTTATGCTTTCAATATTCAATTGGTTTTAGTTGATAATTAAACTGAAATTAAAAACAAAAGAAAAAAATATGATTAGCCACTTATTAATACAATTGTAGTTGCTATAAATATTATAATGAGATTTCCTATTCGAGGAATATTGCACGTTTTGTAAAACTAATCATCACTAAACTGCACTGCGAAATCAAGATTATTTGTAGAAATATCCGACTTGAAACATATTTAGACTTAAAACGTAAATTTTGTCACATATTTAGAACAGTATGAAATTAAAGCTGTTATTTCGGTGAAACACCACATCTTCTCACCATATATCTTTCTAGGTTAGGTTAGGTTACTGTGGTAGTTCCCTCAGTGGGAACTGACTTAGATATAGTAGGAGTCCACTGTGATACTACCTGTGTTATGAACGGTAACGTGATCATCCTCCTCCATACAGCTGCGGCAGAAAGGGTCAGAGACTATTTTCAGCCTAACCGCATGAATACCCAACGGACAGTGCCCAGTAAAAACACCTACGAGGGTCGAGAGTTGCCGCTAAGTAAGCGACCTCAGCTCCTTTGAGCACCCACGATCCACTCTCGGCCAGAGGATCCTTGCAACTCTGCATGTCGTAGCAATTTCCCAGCGCTCGCTGGGACGACAGAGAGCCCTTCTGTCCAGGAGAAGTCCGTAGGCAGCCAAAGGAGCTCCCACCCTCCCCCTACAAGGAGAAATGACTTCCAGCATACCCTGCCGTGCGAGCTCATCAGCCATGCAGTTCCCTGCAATGTCACTATGGCCCGGTACCCAAATTAGTCTAACGTCGCGATACTCTGAGGCGGCTGCGAGACAAGTCAGACACTCCCTGACAAGTTTTGATATCTTTCTAGACTCTGTTCGGTTTTGAAATCACAACCTCCGACTTGCCGGGCAAGTACAAAGGTAGTGATCGAAAGCGGGCATGTGTACTGCTGTTGATTTTGCTGTATCCCAATACAATTGAACTACGGCAATCTGTCACTCATACAATGAATGTGTGGTTGTTATTGTTGGTTATAAAAAATCTAATTTATTATTTTTGGAATTTGTTATTGTTGATGTACTCATCTATTATTTAGATATTTTGATTTTTAGGCATAGTTTATTTATATTGACAACTAGTTGATGCCCGCGTATAGAACATTTTTTGTAGCTAAAAATGTCGCTGCCATTAGTTTCAAAAGAATTTTCCGTAATCGCAGTAAATATGAAGTTTGCTCCAAAGCTAGTAGCAATTTTTTGGCATAGTTTTCAAAAGGGTATTTGCAAAGCTTATACGATTTGAACTAAGTTGACCCAAAAATATGGCCATTTAATTGATTTTGAAACAAATTTTTTTTTACGAATACAGTAAATGTAAATATAGATTTTCTATTCTAGCGACATCTAGTGTATGCATTTAGTATTTATTTATCCATTTAGTATGCATTAGATACTTCTCGTCGCACTACGATTATCCGTTTATAATTTTTTCAAAACTAAACAATTTTTTTTATAACTGGCCCTAGCGCAACAATTTTTTTCATAAAAGTATTTCCTGTTGCACCAGCACTAATACTAACACGAATACCATCAATATGGAATCATAAACACGGATTTTCTGGATAACTCGTTTTGAGTGCCACCTATCTTATATATATTTTTCCTACAAATATTTCGCATTGCACCACTATTATAAATACGTTTTTAATTTAATCAAAATCGGCTTAAAAGTAAAGGTTTTATGAATAACTCGCCTCTAGCGCCACCTAGCGCATTTATTTTTCACAAAAACATTTTTTATTTCACCAGCACTATACTTCTCAAAGACCATCACCATAATGCAATAATAAAAAGGTGATATACATAGTGAAAGCTCGTTTTAGAACTGCCTCAGCTCAACGTTGTATTTTAGAAATAGGGGAAAAATGTGAAGAAACTAAGGTCATTTTGGGGAAAAAATTCTAATAAAAATACCCTTATTTTCAGTATAAATAATTTGGTTTCTAGTATATTAAGAATGGAAACATTGCTAGACAGATTGTCCTAAGTTTTCTTATTGAACCCAAACATTACCTAACAGGCCAGTTATGCCTTTTGATTTAGTTTGTAAAGTAAAATTGTTGCAATTCCAAATCAGTTTGTGGTGGGCTGCTTGTTTCCGAATGAGTTCGAATAGTTTTCGAATAATTTCCGAGTTGATAATTAGTTTCAAAAGCTGTTGTTAATTATTTATGTTTCTTGAAAATTTTAACAATGCTATTTGGGTGTGCTGAGACAAGCAAGCCTTTTATTGCGCGTTCAAAGCAAATCAGCAAAGCCTTTTATTGCGCGTTCAAAGCAAATCAGCAAAATCATTAGCTGAGATTACGAGTGGGCATATAACTCAATCAGGACCACAAGCAAGTTTTCCATATAATTTTTCTTGGTTTTGCAACGAAGTAATTAATGAAGCTTGTTTACAAATATAATTCGCTGGTATCAATAGTGCTATCGTAGGGGCTACCACCAGATGCTGATTCTATACAAAAACTTGTTGTGAAATAAATAGACACGTTCTGTCAGTAGATACGAGGGTTGGCTTTTATTTATTTATTCTTGCGGAAGCAGGGTTACCATCTATCGAAGAGAGACTGGAGTTAAATACAAAAAAACTAGTTCCAAAGCTGTTTCTCTGTAAAAACATCCTCCTCCATAAAATGGTTCTCGCGGATTTCAATCACTGTATCGAATTTGCAAAAGGAATTGGAATCAATAAATCTCGCTTACGTTCACAAAGTAGTTTACCACCCTGGTCAGTTCAAAAATAAAGCTTTATTCTGGACCTAGGAAAATACAAGAAAGAAAATACTTGCCAAGGTATCTACCAACAACTCTTCACCCAACATACATCACTTTTTTTGCCTGAGTGAAACCTTATCTTTACTGATGGATCAAAGTCAGAAAATCTTACCGCCTTTGCAGCAGTCCAAACTTCCAGCGATATTGTTACTTCAGGCCTATTACCAACATTTTCGTCCATCTACACAGCTGAGGCCGTTGCGATCTGGGAAGCAATTAAATTCGCTTTAAATAAAACCACCAAAACCATTATCTGCACCGACAGTATGGCGACGATATCATCAGTATTAAACACAAATAACAAAAGTTATATTATAACGTCAATACGTAACAAGTAGATTGAAAATCCTAACCGCCTAAAAATAATGTGGGTACCCGGCCATTGTGGCATACGAGGTAACGAATTAGCAGATCAACGAGCGATGTCCACCGGAAAAGAGCCGTTATTAGCGTTTCAGTACCTGGTTGAGAGAGATTGGTCAAATTTCGTCTCCTCACTCCAAAAAGAAAGAAAGGACATTGAATGGCAGTCCATTAAACACCATTATACTGAAGTCAACACACACAGAACTAAACCCGCTTATCCATCCACTGGTAACTGCAACGACATCAAAGTATTCACGTGACTCCGATTAGGACATTCCATCGCCACACACTCGTGCCGGCTAACGGGCCTCAGCACATCCTCCTGCCAACACTGCAGAGTGTCACCTTTAACAACTACACACATACTAAGAGATTGTCCTTATTTTGCTTCAATTAGACATAAGATATTCAAAAAAAGAAAACTTTACGATAAAAATATCTAATTACAGCTAATCACTTGTAGTGTTGCGAAGGCGCAAAATATAAAAGCCAACCCCCGTAGTAGCAGGAATATACATAAAAACACGAAGAAAAAACTCCAGCCACGTCATGGTGTACTAAATATATTTTTTAATTCTTGCATACAACTAATATTATAAATATGAAATTATAATTCACGATTTTATTCAATCAGAAAAATAAATGCCAGCAAATAAAAGCAAGTTAAACTTTGAATAATAAAGCTGTGTTACCCACTCTGTAAAGAGATATATTGCCCTAATTTTATTGAAATCCGCTTGTAAGTTTCTGAGCCAAGTTGTAGCAAAGGAAATGGCTAAATTTATAATTTATTTATTTATAGATAAAATTATCTATATATATATATAAATAGGTAATTTTAACGAATCTCATTATATGATGAAGGCATCTATGCAACGCCCATTCACATTACTTTACCACTGTTACCATGTGCTTTACGACTTAATATTTTTCCTAGAAATGAAGACTAATCTATCAGATATGATAATGAACAGCCAGATAAGGCAGTAGAAAGATATTATGCGCTAGCGAAAGAAAGCGATGCTAACTGAGTCCGAGAAGGAACCGCATCTGAAGTCTAATGTGTGCAAAAAGCCGTTTGACCGACACAAACTAGAAAAAATATTATCACACTCATTTTCTACATCAAATACCAGCCACAAAAACCACATATTCCTCTTTGCATTACCAAAATAATATGCCTTTAAAAAAATTTAAATGAGGTTACTATATATCCCAATTATATAAGTAAGTAATGTTATCATATTTTTCATGCTTTAATTAGAATTAAATTTAATTCTATTCATTCAATTTTAATTCAATAAAGTGGAAGTTTGAAGTGGCTAAAAATTGCAATTAATTTTTGGCAGATTTTTATGCAAAAGGGATTTCGCGGTTTTTCTCCACACAAAAAAAAATCGAGATGCGTTATATTATCAAGAGTTAAATGCATTTTAATTCCCTCATAGTGCTAAACACAATTTGGTCATGTAAAGGAATAAAACTTGAAAAGAGTAAATCGTGTTAGCCGCTTTCATAGGAGAACGTGCAAAAATATCACGTAAAAATGCCTTACTTTAAACGCCATCGCCATTTTCAACCGGTAATTCCCCCAATCACATATACAGTTACTACAACTGCAACAACAACAACTGCAACTACAAATTTCCTGCAATACAACATATTGACTGAGTTCAAATTGCATTTACTAAACTGGCATTGCAGCTTGTTTGTCTCACTTTCCTTATTGCTTGTTTCGCTAAATTTCCTTCGCTCTTCCCCTTACACATCAACTAGTTTTACAAATATGAGCGCTCGACTAGCACTGAATTCAATTTTATTGTGGCACCGGACTGCTGTTGAAAGCGAGGAGGCGGAGCGGGGGAAGTAAAAGCTGAAGGCGCCACAGACAATGCATTTCCGACATGTCTGTGGCACAACTGTTGGCAAAGGTAGAAGAGCTGGCTATATGTGCTGAGAAACGCCTGCACATGTGCAAGGGTATTAGTGAAATGCTGCTTATGTAAGTAGGTAAGTTTTAGTTCAATAGATGTTGATTTTTTTTTTTTTTGTGTTGTATATTTTGTGGAAAATAGAAAAGGTACTCGTATTGAGGAAAGCCCACTTGTGGCATGCTATCAATGTGTGCGGTGTAATGCCTGTTTGGTTTTTTGGTTTTTTTTTTTTTATACCTTTAGTGGTCGTGGGGATTTGATTTCCTTGCATAGCAAATCTGAGGCATTGAGTAACCTTTTTCGTACTTTGTTTGATGTTTTCAGCACTTGCTTATCCTTTGTTATCCCAGCCGCTAAAGGTAGTATTTTATAGGCATATCAATTGGAATGTTCATATTTGTAGGAATTACACTATGGGCATGCAAAGTGGTGTACGAGTGTATTAAAGCTCTTACTAAAGAAATAAATAAATTAGACCATCTATATTTGAAAATGCTCTACGTTGTTCGCCTCGCTTGTATTTTCGGTTCGCTTTAGAATTCAAACTAATGTACAGATAGCGACAAATTTTTCAAAATTTATTTTACCTCATGGAGCTCAAATTATTCCACTATTTTAAAAGCTAACACCAAATAAACATACGCCACTTTTTAATACATTTTTGGGAAGTAGGCTCTTCGTATAAAGATATCTCTTTGTTTTCCGGGTCCTTTTTTTTGTCCCCGGCCAGGGCCGGATTTAGTTAAATTTCCGCACTGCGCAAATTCTTAAATGCCACCCTTTTCAATCTCAAAAATCGGTCGACCTTCCTTTTTGTGTTTAGTTAGAGACCGAAGATAATTGATTTCACTTCATTTCACTTTCTTACTCCCGACAAGGTTTTCTTCGAGACCATCCATTAAATACGTGACACTACATTTTGGAAAAATGCGTCACAAAATATCTGTTTAGCCTCCCTCCCCCCGTTTTCTCAATTTAATAGAAGATAGAGGATTTTTTCAAAAGTGTGTTCAATGGATACCAAATCACACCGAAACCAACGTTCTAAGTAGCTTTTCTTACCGCTTAGATATATAATTATTTGAATGCACAACTAAAAGTGGCATATGATGACTGTGGAAATAATGATTGATTATAATGAATAGTCGCGCAAGATGGGTGTACTTACGGGCGCGCAAAAAAGTAGGGAAAAGAGCAAAAAAAAGGTTAATTTTAAGCTTACTTCGAAATTTGCCGCCCCTGCAAATTTGCCGCCCTGGGTACCTGCCACTACTGATCATATGGCGATTCAACCCCAGTCCACGGCTGTCCGAAAATGCATAGGTAGGGAACAGAAATTAGTCCAATTGAATTTCATATTTATATTAAAGATAATCTAAATCACTAGTCTACAAATATTTAATAAATGATTAGTACCTCGTTTAAAAAGGACTTTTTAGACTCACTTCGTCCCGCTGAACGTGAAAATTTATTTTTCCAAACAGCGTATTCGAGGTATAGGCATTTTTTTTTTTTTTTTTTGAGGAGACAAAGATCGCTTAAATCAAACAGAAATGTAAGAGTTCTTACAAATTAAATAAAAGTGGCAAATAAGTATAAATTTTTGCTTAATTCACTTTTTTAGTTAAAAATCTTATCATTTCACGGTGCAGCAGTCAAATTGTACATTTGATCTTATATCACAATTTATATTGATTTGCATCCGCTGATTCTGAAAATGACATCGAAAATTTTTCTATCACATCTAGATTTGGAAATAAACGCAAATACAAAACTTCAATTTATGAAAGGCTGACATGAATGGGAAAAATTGAAAACGGCAAAAATTTTTGTTCGATTTGATAATCTTATTGTAGATGCTTGACTTTTAATTGAAATACTTAAGCTACAAGTAAACCGAAACGCCATTGCAGAACACAATCTGATGTTATTTATTTTTTTGTTGAATTAAAAAAAAATTTTTTTTTTTTGGTATTTTTAAGTATTTTATATCTATTCTTCCTTGGTGTAAGCTCCAAATTTTGAAAATATTTTGCTTCTGCTTCAATTTATTCAATATTTTGCAATACCAAAACCCGAAAAATAAAATAAAAACTAATCAAGCGAAAAACCGGTCATCAGTCCACATCACTAAAATAAATTAACTCAGTTGTGGCAAATTTAAATCACCATTTCGCATTTTAAAAACTTACTTGGGGTTCATGATTCAAGAACCCAGAAAATTCTGTTGTATACGGATTATCATTTTAAATTAACTTTCTGGTTTTCTTTTTTAAATCGTTCACATTTTAGATCCGCCGTTTTGAATTTTTCAAACCTACCTTAAGTTTCACCAGCAACTAATTCAAACGTCTTCTTAGTCGCTTAAGAAATTTCATTAACACCGATCAATTTGTGCTTCTTTTGTAATTCAATTTAATTTAATGGTTTCAAGTTTAATTTCTAATATTAAAGATGTTTCATTTTTATCATCGGCCGACAGCTGTGAATTTACATAAATTATACAATTTTGAACGTAGACTAAGAAATCGCTTTAGTCCGCACCCTTTCACCAAAAATAAATCTGTTTTAAATTTTATTCCAATTTGCTACACTTTAAGCTAACATTCTTTCGCCATTTCAAACCCAATACTGTACACATTCTGGAACTTACATTGAATGCAGGCAGACATGTCTTCAGACTTTTTTGAATATTCAACTCAATTTCACAAATACATTTGTACGTAAACATACCTACACATATACATACATATATATATATATACGAGTATACATATGTGACCGTAAATTATCTTACGTAAATCCTACTAAGCTCAATCGAAAAAACACTCAAGTGAAAAATGTATGAAACTTGTCTGCCAGACATCCCGAAATGGTTATTAATAAGTTTTGAAACAAAAAGCATTAACAAGATACCAAACCACAAAAATTAGAAAACTTTTCGAGTTAATGTAGTTGCTTTCAAATATATTATCTACTTATATGCATACTTGCGCATTTAAAAGGTCCTTAATACAAAATAACTACACACATTAAAGTTGAGTCAATGTTGGAAAAAAGACGACAACTTACTACTCCTCCATCTACTCTCGGTCTTTTTATCTACATGCATTCGAGGTTAATTTACTTATCGCAACTCCCCTACAAAAAAAAAAAAAATATTTTCAATCCCAACATTTCGCTGGACATACAACAAATGCGTCTGCCGATTTCCCCAGCAACCTAATCATCTAAGTGCACGCAACTTTTGTAATAACTTCTAAGCACTCCCGTTCAAACCGCGCACCTATTTCATTGACATCAGCGCCATACATTCATTTATACATTTAGACGTATCGGCAACAACAACTAACCCTGCATACTGATGATGATAAACATGGTGACAGTGACTGCCGCTAGTTGCCAGGCGTTAGCGATTATGAAAGGTTTGCGTCGCGTTGCGTATACGCCGTGAATGACCTTTATTGAACAAGACGGGAGCCATCAAAAACAGCAACTTCAAGCCAGCGCGTATACGTAAACAAATCGCTGCAGACCGAAAAAATGACGCACGCATACACTGATATACGAACACAGACGAAAACCGAAAAGTATTTGCTCAAATATTACCCTCTCTGTGAGTCCTCAACTCGAGCAATCCGAGCAATGTTAGCTAGTCATGCTTTTGTGGCGCGCCGCCCGTTTGTCTGCCTCACTGCCTTTGATAGAGTTTATTTGTTTGTTTCATTTTATTTAGTCTGCTTTGTGTCCTTCAAAGTTGCACGTGACAGTTACGGTATGTTATTGATAAAATGTGCGCCCAAATCTATGCCAGTCTCTGCTCGTTTGCTTGTGAGCAAATCCTTTGCCTAAGCGCACAGTGATTCACGCTGGCATGTGTAGCTAACAATAGAAATGACAATCGAACTTTACGAAATTACTTAAAGTTTCTTCCGTAAGAATAAATTATTTATCTGAAAATCTAAAATACAAACTTAGTATATTTTTTTTATTAATAACGTGCCCACAGCAAAACAAATATATTTCATACTTTAGTTAAAGTTAAGACAAAATTTCAACTACTATATCAACAGCCGCCGTAGGCAAGTGTATAGCGTGTGCGCGCTTCATTCGATGGGGTCCGGGTTCAAATCCAGGCCGGGACAAGTAACACCAAAAATCATAGAAAAAGTTTTTTCTAATAGCGGCCGCCCCTCGGCAGCCAATGGCAAACCTTCGAGTGTATTTCTGTCATGAAAAAACTTCTCGCAAAAAATAATTCGCCACTCGGAGTTGGCGTAAAACTGTAGGACTCTCAATTTGTTATACAACATCAAGATGCACACCACAAATTATAGGAGAAGTTCGTAAACGAAAACCGTGAGAAGAGACAGCCACAAAATTCGAAAAGTATTCTGAATATCCGAGGCATTTATTTTTAACCTAAAAATTATTATATAAAAAATATGTTCAAATAATGAATAATCATATTTATTTTTCCTCCTCCTCTCATTTCATACTAATAACTACTCTCCACCTTTTATCTTTCAAACACTCGCAGGTGCAAGATGATTTTTTTGTCTGAATTTGAACTCAGTTGGGTAGCTATTTTTTCAATATTTAATACTCAAACATATCAAGACTATTTAATATTTTATAAACATTTATTGTCAATTTCAAATACGCTGAAGCTACAAATTTTTATTATTTTTACTAACGTGGGTTCCCATTAATGATTTACAAATCCAATGTCTTAACTAGATGAAGGAGAAATTGTCAAGCTTTTTCTTTAAATTTGATGTTTTATTAAGCTTATTTAGAATGATCCAATTAATTAAATTTGAAGATAATTTCAGAACCCCTCAAATAGATACCCTCATCCTTATTAGCAAAAAGCTTGGACAGTCGATTTTCCCATGCTTCTTTTGCGCCGAATTTTTCACCAGCAAAATTATTCGCCATAGACAAGAACAGAGTAATTACTTGGTGCCAGGCCCGAACTCTTAGGTGGATGCATAAGAACCACCCAACCAAGCTCCTGCAGCTTCTGGCGAGTCACTATACATGTGTGTTACCTGGCGTTGTCCTTCAGATGGTCCAATTATTGACAGTACAGGTCTGAATTAGAAATTTGGTCGTAGAGAAGCAGCTCTAAGTAGATGATTCTCTGCCAATCCCACCGATAACATAAACAGTCAAAAATCAATTTTTTAAGAATCTTCGCTTTAGAAACTCAATGGTTGAGGCATTTTTTATGCGTCACTAAATTGATTATCATTAGCCTCAACAGCAAGCGAATTAGTCTGGAAGTGAACCGGGGCAAAACAAGAGATTTTCCTGCAAATAACTGTGAACCAAATATCTTCAGTATAAATATACTGTCACTAGATCAACGCCCTCTATAATTGCTCACAAAAACAATTCAAGTCCGATTTTTCGATGAAAACTTAAATGCATAGACCAGGGTAAAAGTAAGTTACACAAATAAAATAAAAGGGGAAATACCCAAGGTTACAATCACATGACCTTGAGCTTTTATCAAAGTATACGAAGAAAAACAAATATTAATATAAATACACCAAAGTAAAGACTTGGCTACTTAAATATGCATGTATTTATTATTAAATATGGTATTTTTTTCGAAAGGGTGGAAAGTTCGTGCTTCCCAAATGAAAAATGAAAACGACTGATGAAAATAACATCGTGCCGAAATCGATGAGACTCCAAACCAGAGCTTACAAAGGATTTATATATAATTTATTGTATAAACGCATTGTAATTTTAGGACGTACAAATGTAAGTGTAGGATAATAAATTATACACCACTATATAATTATATTGACATTAAGGCAAAATTCGAAGTCAAGCATTAGAATAACAATTTAACAAATACGGCCTACGCTGTAACAATTTGATGGGAATGAATACGTTTTAACTGTGAGGCTCAATAAATATTTTAGATTAAATTTTCCAAAAAAAAATTGAAGGGTTGTAACAAAGTGAATTTCTGCTTCAAGTTTGGGTTAAATTAAAATTTGTTTTAGAGGAAAATGAGTTTGTCAATCCAATTATAGCAACGAGTACGTAGTTTTGTGGTAATAATATTGATGCCAATAGAGCGACAATATCTGATTGACGCTTTACTACAGCTTGTAGTAATTTGGGTTGTTATTTAAATAAATATTACAGTTTTCATTGCTCACATTTCCATTTAAATACATGGCACTTGTTATAATCATAAATTTCGATAGCAAATACCTTATGCAAATGACACGGCAATTTGCCCAAAATATGGGAGTACTCATTAAATGACTAGTTGGGCCTTTTGTAAAGTTGACCGTTTTGAATTCGCTTACATTTCTGTTTGAAATATTCGAATACAACACTATTTAATTATTAAACTGTCCGAACGGCTGTACAGGACCATTTGACGATAAGTTTCGGCACTAATTTCGGACTAGAAATTTCGGGACCATTTCAGGACTTTTCAGTAGTTCGTGACTGGTTCACTGTTACAACTAAATACTACTTTTACTTATACTACTACTAGCTACTAATACTACGAGTATAAGTACTTATACTAAAACTACTACTACAACTACAACTTCTACTACTGCTTTCACTACGATAACTACTTAAAATTACTACTCACAGTCCTACTACTAATTACTAGTACAACTAATTACTACCACCACTACGACAACTACTACTACTACTGCTAATTGCTACTAAAATTTCTACTAATGCCATTACTACTATTTTTAAAAATTTCTTCAACTTTTTTACTACTTCTGCTACTAGTAAGTACTACTACTTTCTACTACTATTTTTACTACTGCTTTTACTATTTTAACTAATTTCTACTACTATCTTTGCTAATTCTGCTACTAATTTGACTAACGCTACTACTAATTTTTACCACTATTTTTACTATTTCTACTACTATTTTTTCAAATTCTGCTACCTATTTTTACAACTAATTTTTGCTACTAATTACCACTTCAATTTTTACTGATTTCGATTACTATATTTACTAACGCTACTACTAATTTCTTGCATTTTTTTACTCATTTCTACTACTATTTTTACTAATTCTGCTACTAATTTCTACTACCATTTTTGCAAATACTACTACTAATTACTACTACTGCTATTTTTACTATCGTTGGTACTAATTGCTACTACTAGTTTTTACTAATTTCCATTAATATTTTTACTAACGCTGCTACTAATTTCTGCCACTATTTTTACAAATTTCTACTAACCACTATTACTACTAAGTACTTCCAACCACAACTACTACTACTACTACCGGAACTATTTCTACTACTTTTTAATACTTATAACAACGACTACTACCACTACCACTCCCATATTTAACTCTCTATTTCTTTATGAAGCCGAAAAAGGAATTTTACTTCTAGCTCTTTGAGGTCTAGTGCATTTAGTGAATTAAAAAAAAAATAGCTTAATATTTTTCGCGGTAAATCAATAAAAATATATTAATGGAAAATATAAATTCGTTACTATAATTATCTAAATCTTTGTAAGCAGTTGAAATTTTCATTTATTCATTAAGTTGAAGATAGTATATACATATACGTATGTATGTTAACGCAAAAGTATTTGATATACAAATGTCGACTTCAGCATTAAGTGCACAATTTCGCTCTCTGTATATTTCGTAACGCTTTCGTACATTTTATTTCTCAGTAAATGATTCAAACTCCAAAAAAAGGTGAAAACTAAATTTCGCTGCTGATTTCAGCAAAGTTAAAGATAAGAAAAATAATTAAATTAATCTCATTTCAATTGTCTCGAAATTGTTCGTACTTTTCTTTGTATATAAACATATACATATGTATACATTTCATTTTTTCTACAAGCTCATACGCATCTGCTGCAAACCACCCAACTACTTTCGCATTCTCCTCCACATCAACTGTTCATCGAAGATTCAACAACTAATACAAGCAAATTGGAATTCAGCTTCAGAAAATGCCACAAACAAAAATAAAAAGTGCTTGCAGCACAGCGGCAATTGCCAGAAAATACAGTAAAGTTTTTGCTAACGAAGTCTAACGCTATTCAGGCTAAAACAGCTGGTTGTAGGCAAGGTGTAACAACGGGAATTCCTTTTATGCAGAAGGCGAGCAGAATGGCTATAGTCCTTGCAAAGATTGTGGCAATAACAAGGTGAGTTTTTACCTATAAAATATTTTACCATCAAAATGCAGTTTTACCGCCGTAAGTCTGCATGGAAACAGCTGTCACAGCACAGCTGCTTTAAAGTTGCCAACAATTCCAATATTTTCTTAATTAAATTATCAAGTTTCGAGTTTGCTGCATAGCCTTAGGTGAATCTTTTAAGTTCGGGTTTTTATGTCACCAAACAAATATGTACGCATGTAACTACCTTTATATTTTTACTTAAATAAATTTAGCATTGCAAAATGTTGAAATGACTTTGATTACTAACACAAAAGAATCCACTATTTTCATGTCAAAACTGTTATTATCGCGCGAAGTGAATAGACGATCGTTGTTCAATAAAATTTTTATAATATGGGATTGTAAAGTTATATAAAACGCCTTACTTTTACTATAAGTAATTTTGTCCACAATGTACGGTTCTCGAGTTATTGGAGCTGCAAAACGGCACTGTAATTGAAAAAACAGGAAATTCATCAACAATTTAAAAAATCATAATTCCGCTCAAAAAGTTGTTAATAAAAAATAATTTATTTTTGATCAAAAGCATAAGAAAATATCTCAATGAAATTTGCAATTTGCATCGACTGCAAATCTGATATGGAATCACCCATATATAAATCTATCCTTTTCTTTTAGATCTAACTACCGCGATATTGCATTTTTATTGCAGATAAATTATTTTTCGCTTTTTCATATAATTGTTAAAAATAAATTGACTAGAATCAAGATACAAAAATCTACCACATTTGTCAATAGCTTTCATGAATGGCAGAGTCAATGAAAAAAAGCCATATATTTGCCTGTAAACATATTGGAAAACAAGTAAAGAATCAAGGCGAATTCATATAAGGTGGTGGTATAAGTACAACTACTAAATTCCTATGTATTTTGTTTTTGCTTCTGCGTAGAAGTTGTCAAAATTTACATACATTTTGTTTTTGCTTTTACAGCTTTTGAGAGCTCATACGCAAAAGCAAAAACAAAATACATGTAGCTGAATAAAAAATAGTCAAACCGGCTGCTATAGTAACTACACCTTGTATGAGTTCGCGTTGTAAAGAATTATTGCCTTTAGCCTTGCGAAAGCCTTCACATCGTTAATCAAAAAATTTAATTGAAATTACTGCACGGTTAGTTTAAAAATATTCTATTTTCTGCACGGAAAATAAAATACAATAAAACAAGGTCAAATATTAATTTATTATATTAGTTTTATAGGAAAAATTAAAAATATAAAATAAGTATATATGTATATTATACAGTCATGTTTCGAAATTCCAAAAAATTTTAATCGACTCAATTTAGGAAATCTTTTTAAGATTTTTAACTAAAAGGCTTAAAGTTTTGCATTAAAACTATTTATTTTCCATGGCAGATATCTATTTTAATATTTTTATATAAAATATTGTTTAACTTCAAAATATATAGTTAACAATATTTTTCAACTCATACGATTTTAAATCGATTTTAAATCGTTTGACTTTCAGAATATGACCTATAGTGTTCCGATCTTGACGATTGTCATTGGAAACTTTCGATTCATAACAAGTGAAATGAAGTTATAATACCACTTTGTTTTCATGAAACGTCTAAAAACAGCAAATTTAAAACCTTCAATCAACTGAGTTGAAATTGAAGTTCGGTTAAGAAAATTGCGTATGCGTTAATATTTAAAATTACGGTAGGTGAGTTAAAATGGAACGTATATATAAAAATTTGTTTAGTGAAATAGTTGAGGCTCATTTTCCAAATTTCTTAATCCCAGACATTTTCTTTCCCAATACCCCAATACGGTCCTCCATTGCCACACCATGGACAATGTAGTTAGTCGCTTTTGCATTATGTTTGTCTTTTTTAACTGTTTCGTGACTTTGTTGCCGCTTATCAGAATTCAACAGCTCAACTGGGAAATTATATTTTTCAATTTGTCTATCGGAAAAGAAAAGCAAATGAGAGAAAAACACAAACGATTGCAGCCAACAATAACGAATAGAGTACATACTCGTACTACGAGTAAGCTCTTGTTGTTCGTTGTGGTGCAGTGACAGCTTGCAACTTCAACACTAGGTGGAGTGGGTGTCTGCTAAGGGAGGCCGACGTAAAGTTCACTTGCACTCCGAGTAGCTCCTGTTGTTTTCGTCCTTTTTGTTATTAATTTTTTTCTTCTCTATTTTGTTTGTTTTCTTTTCAGTTCTTTTTGTTTTTTTTTTGCTCATTTTATTTGCCGGCGTAATTCATTGCTGTCAGTTGTAAGGTTGCATGCCTAAATGTAATTTGTGGTCACAGGCAGTGAACTCTGTCTGCAGAGTTCACCGTTTACCATTTAATAACTCTTTCGGCGGCGTCTCGTCCTATGGTAATTCTATTTTGTTGTTCCTTTTGGTACGTCCTCCTGGTTATTGCCATGACTTTCGCACAACAACTCTGTCAATGCGACTGACTCAGCTAGGTATACTCGTACAGGGTGGCTGAGAAGTTGTGGAAGGGATACGCATACGTCCCGGCCCCCCCCGCCAAGGACAAGGCGAATACCGGAAGTTTAATATTGATGCAATTTCTTTGAAAGTAAATAACAAATACTCTTTATAAATAGTTTTACAATTTAAAACCCGTTCATAGTAGAATTTGTAAATGGGCTCAAAACATCAAAAATTTCAAAATAATTTTACGCCAATGCAGCGGAATTGAAAATTATCCAAAACATGTATTTTAAGCATCGCCAAAGTTATTGTTGTTGTTGCCTGCTTATTTAATTCCTTTGTATCTTCCTTTGTAGTTTATACAGCGTCAAACGCAACTCTCTTAGTTGCCTTCGATTTTTTGTTCTTATTTTTTTCCGTTCCGCCAACTTTGGCATAACTTTGCTTATGAAACCGCAACCATTGAAAGTTCATTGTATCGCGTGATTTTAGCTACTTGCTTTTATTTTTCATTTTCTATATTTTTTGCCATTTTTGTTTCTTCTCTCACAACTACAAAAAGTAATTGTGCTCGCATTCGTTAAATAGAAAACGGATAATGAATAAAAGTCCAAAAATGTAATGTAGGAAAATACGGAAAAATATAACGCAAAATAATGTATTGTCATGGCCATCCTGATTTAAGCGATTTATTTTCTGTAGTGTCATAATGCAAATGACCTCGAAAATATTACGAGAGCTATGATTTTATTTAACAAATCTTTCTTCGCCTGAGTTTGCTGGCGCAGAAATGGTCTTTAAGATTAAATTTTTTAATATTTTTATATTGGTATGGTATTGTAACTTTGATCCAATACTTGTGATTATAAGAAGAAAAAGAGATAATTCCGTAGTCAAGACGACGACTCGATTTAGCCATGTCCGTATGCCTTGCTGTTTGTCTGTTTTAACCCAAACTAGTCCGCTCAATTTTAGGGATTCTAATTAAAAAATGACAGGATCCAACCATTTTTTATCTACGCAAATAACGCATTACAAAGATATCAAAACTGTTATATTTTGATTTTGCATACTTTAAGGCTGAATGCAATAGAACTAACAGTTAGAGCCATATGTGGTGAATTGCAGCCTCAATATATGATAGATAAGTGAAAAAATAGCATTTTAAAATTCAATATTTTTACGCAAATAAGCTGTAATAATTTAAATATAAAGTTTTCATATTCATGAAAGGTATAAAGATTGGATTTTCCTTACTTTATCGAAATTATTTAGAACTTAAAGTATTCGCATTTGAGCTAAGAGAATGATGATGAATGAGACGGCTGTTCCTCCAAAGCGGACGGTGAGTGGGGAAACACTTCCAGAGGGGGAGTAAACAACCAATCGTTTCGACGAAATATTGTGAAAAGAAAATTATAATATCTCTAGGTGCCATGGTGCAATGTAAGAAGCCATAGGACCTTGCGACACCTACAACAGATGGCATGTCAAGGAGCGCGAGTTCGGTGTCGGTTTTGCAGTCGTCACTAAGTAATACCGTTCGCTACGATAGACGACCGTCTCGAAACGGCTGACAGCCGAGACTTTTCAACATCTCACTAATTTTCGCCAACGCTCCTACGGAAGATAATGACGATGTGATCAAAGATGAATTATACGAGCGCTTATAATGTCATTACAAGCGCTGTCTCTGTCGCCATATCAAAACTGTGGCGACTTCCATGTTCGTGTAAAAAGCGAAGCGATCTATGGTCATACTTTCGAAAAATTTGGTCTCCATGACGGAATCTGCGCTAACGGACTGAGACTAATACGTCTTTTCACCAGGCTACGTGAATGTCTCCAGACTTAAAACAGCACAGCAAAATCGATCACATTGCAATAGACCGAAGGCAGTTTAGACGTACGTACACTCAGAGGAATGAATATTGACTCGTGTCATTATCTTGGCTCGGTCAAGCTGCCCTTGCGCAGCAAAAAACGTTTATCTAAATACATAACTTTACTTCTCGACACTCACACCTGCTCACTAAGAGGACTTCGCATTTTACTGGAACTGGAGAATATTGGGAGCACATTTATCGATCATTATGTGCCGCCGATGAAAAAGTTATTGGATTCCAGCGAGCAGAAAATTGCACCTGGTTGTCGAACTGCATGACTCAGCGAATACCCTAGTAAAGCCATGTTGTTCGAATCGAAAATAATGGTATAGCCTGAATGTATTCGATGCGATACGGTCTACTGGTAGCAGAGGAAGAGAAGGTCCTCCTCGCTAGATGGAG
This sequence comes from Anomoia purmunda, assembly GCA_951828415.1. Lineage (NCBI taxonomy): Eukaryota > Metazoa > Arthropoda > Insecta > Diptera > Tephritidae > Anomoia > Anomoia purmunda. The sequence continues at coordinate 46,892,675 of OX639997.1, read as the reverse complement.
AAGGACTTGGTTTCGCTTGCTGTTTGCCAGTTAGCAAGGCAAAATAACCACTGGCGAGCTATGTTAGAATCGGCAAAAATCGTATAGAAAAAGAAGAAGAACAACAACGTCAGCAAATTGAGTATATTTATTTAAAAAATCATAGTTCATTTCAATAATCTTGCTGCATGCTAGAAATTAAACACTTTTTTGCAAAAACAGCCACGTCAATTAGCAAAATCGACACAATGCTAATGAGAAAGCAGTAATTGATGTTGTTTCTACCCATACTTTTCTCTCGATAATTAGTATACGGCTTCCACGTACTCGTAAAATGGTCGATACTTTTGTGACAAAATCTTATTTGATACCTTTGGATTTTATTGTAAGCTCATTAATATCTCAGTGCACGTTATTTTGTACAATATTCTTCTGCTCCTTGATTAGTAAATTTTCTAGAAAACTCAGCACTATTAAATGCAAATTAAATGCATACGATACAATACGATGCAATTAACGTCATTTCAATATATATATTCACCAATATATATATTCGTAAAACCCTCGCATGGCGCTGGTACAAAGGCCAAATGTTAACTTAGTCAAATTTGCAAGGTAAAGCAAAAAGCACCAAAAACACTATTATTATTTGCATGTATAATTTGGATTCAAATTTTGATTACACAAAAAGCAGAGTAAAGAATCCTACATATATACTACATATGGCATTTGTATATGTGTAGCGTGTAGTTTACATGTACAGTTGTGGGCAAAAGCTTGTTTATTTCCTAACGACATTTAAAAGGGAAACCGGAACTGCGGATCCATTGAAAGAGTGAATTAATATCCGATTGAAGTCTAAGAACATCATCTGCGCTTCTTATATCAGAGAACGTTTTCAAGTCATCGGGATACAAGTGATAGATTGCCAAATAAAAACAGCTACTAATGTCATTAATAAATAAAAAAAAAAAACGTAGACGTCCTAAAATACTACCTTGAGGTACACCTCAGGTTGCAATGAAGGGCTCGGACAATGCGCCTTCAATCAAATCGTCTATTACATTAACACAACTTCAACCATTGAAAGGAAGTTGAATAAAAACCGAGCGAAGCAAGTATAACTAATAAGTTTTTCAGAGAACTCTGTCAACGTTTTAGAAAAATAAGCCAATTGTCAATCGTCGATGAAAACCATGGCATATAATGATTTGTTAAAAAGTAGTTTTATAGGGTATACAATGGACGTATAACTTCAGAGAAAAATCGCCAAAAGTCCATCCAAATCCGTCTATGAAGCAACAATTAAACCCAAGATCCCATTTTTGATGTCCTCAGATGAAAGCTTCGAATCTCCAAACTCTACTGACGAAAGTTTATTAGCGTGACACAAAAAAAAAATATTCATTATATGTTCAAATTATCACAAATGAAATTCGATCAGAAGAACTCAACCGACTCAACCACCAAGGAAGCTTATAAGGTCGATTTTTATTTGAGGTATATTTTCCAGGCAGATTCCACGTTCGCTAGTTAGTACCATGTTAAACAATGCTGATAATCAAAGCCTAGCTACTGCGAAATAACTACAGAATATGAATTCAGGAACGTCATTTGATCAAACTTCCCGAAAGATATCAATGGTTTTGTCCAACTCTTCTTCATTAAGCTCTGCGCATTTCTTTTAAACTGCCCTCTTCATGTTCGACTGTCGCCGATAACATCCTTCGACGTTTCCAGTGTAGTTGTCCCGATGTTTTTGACGTCCTCCTCGTCGAGGAACTACCACAGTCCCAATAACTTTTGCACATTGAGTTCCTTTTTCAAAATTTTATTGCAATTGTCGTCAGTTTGGTTATGCATCCCTTTGATTTCTTCGTCAATTTGGCTTACATAGCTAATGCAACGGCTCAAGTTACAATCTTCTTTCTGTAGATATTGACTCAGATCTTTCGTCAAATGAAGATATGTTTCAACATTGTCAATTGAATGGACGCAAGCCAAATAAATTAATTCCAGTATTTCATGAAAAGAATTGCGCAAATGAGGCCAGATATTCGAGGCAACGGGATTCACAAAATTTTAGAAGTCACATCGGCTTAAAACCAGGCTTTGCGGCAAGGATGTGTTCTTCAAAATATATCCAGCCAAACTTGAACTGTGGTTTGGAAAAAAACTACGTAAAGTGCTTCCGGACACGTCATCCCTTTAACAGCGGCACACCCCTTTGATTTACTACTTACTCATGACTTGAGCTTCATAGTAGCCTTGAAAATATGAAAAAAGAAATTCACTTCCATCTTGTTTACACGCCAGAGTATTCCTTTTTTTTTTTTTTGCATTCACCTTGCTCTTTAATCAAACGAATATCCACTACTAGTTTATTAAAAATAGTAAGCAGCATTTTTCCACAACATTTTCTACACGGATGAAATCCAAGAAGTCTTCACGAATTATGTGCTTCTCTTTAACCGTACCACAATCGTAAATTTTTCGATTCTACTTTCAACAGTAGTTTCCTCTGAAGTAACTGAGACAATGCCGCGTAGTGCATATATTGAAAAATTCTTAAAATTCGTTAAAAAATTTTGAGTAACTCTGACATTTCGGGGCGGTCCGGACACATACTAATAAAAGTAGCAGTTCGCAATTGGAGTGACCAAATAAATTTAAACTGCCACTAGTTAATTAATAAATTTAGAAACCTTGGAAAACTACATACGAGGCGAGTGTTATGAAGTAAAAAATAAAAATAAAAAAACCGAAATCCCCAATTTTCACTGATGGATTTACTTTGCTCTCGGGAAAAAATTTAATGTCTCAAAAAGGTCATGATGGTCGAATCGATACAATCCTTCTGGCGTATTTTGGCTTAAACTAAAAAATATCATTTGAATTGTATTGAAAATTATTAAACATGGAAAAAAGCTAAAAAAAAATGCTAAGTATTTAAGTGTTCATCATTAAACTTATATTTTGGCTATGTCATTGCGTTTTACTAAATGTCAGTTCCTACATTATTAATTTATATTATTCTGAGTTTAGGGTACCCTTAGAATAATTAACTTATGACCTCAAAAAATGTAGCTTAATTCATACGGAAAACCTTCATAGACAAAAGTGTAGATACAAGTAGCTATCGGTACTTTAGAACCGATATTTTTCAGGTATCGATATTTTCTTTCCATACGACTTTCAAGTGTACGACGCTATATTCCTTATTTTACCAATCGTTCTTTCGGGGCCACTAAAATTCAATAACCTTTTCAGGAGCAGTACGTAGAAAGCTAGAAATATTCTCTTAATGTGCTCATCCACATTGCGCTGATTTAATTCACATTATTAATAATTTACTGTCAACCTTAAGACAAACATTGTTTTTATTTGGAAGGTGTTAAAAAATAACGTTTTGCTTCTTCCCAATATCTTCAAAAAAAAAACTGGAGTTAAAATAAAAAAAAACCATATTATCTCGTACCCGTTTTGATAAAGAATTCCGTTAGAAATCAGACCAATGGTGCAAAAATTAGAACTAGAAGATCAATGCAATTAACGTAAAAATAGATATAACTGAATTATTAGCAGTTAGCAGAATTATTAGCAGTTAGCAGAATTATTAGCAGTTATGATGGAAGCAATGAAGAAGTGTGCCTAAAATTCATTTATGCAAAAACAAACAATAGCAGAAAAAATAAACAATGTTATTATTCTGCATAAAATTGTATTCTAAATAGAGTATGTATTTGACTGAGGTTATACGACTTAAGGAAGAAACTTATACTTGCGGTAACTTTCGACGCAAATGGCCTTCAGTATCGCTAAACAACATGAAAGCCACTATTGCAAATGTATCCGCAATGCATCCTTGCATGTTCACCTTCAACAAATTGGCACTTAACTTCTTGCAATTGAATTGAACTCGGCAATGATGCAGGAATATTTGTAAAATGTAAGTAAACTCACCCTATAGGAAAAATCTATTTAATACAGATATAAGCCAACTTGATATTTCGAATGCTTAAGTTCACTTAAGTAAACGGTTCCTATTAGTTAGCCCGTATTCTCATAAAATCATGCGCTGAGCATTTATAAAACAAAATAGATTTCCTTACAAGGCATTTTCCTATGAATGCTACCGCATTGAAAGGTCATCATGTAATTATTTGCTTTAACTTTTCGTAGCCATGGAAAATAGATATTACTTGGGGATCCTTGGAGAAGTTTTCTGCCACCGCCACCCGCCCCTAACACCTTTGGCATTTGCATGCACTGTATTGTTAAAATTGCTTGCCAACTTCTATAGCTAGTTAGTGTGTTGCTATTGTTGTAGTTTTAATTTGTTCAAATGCTCGTTGCTATGGATTTAAACAACAGTTTAGTATACAGACGGGTTTAAGTATTGGTATTGGTTTTAATTGCCGATGGGCATTTAATAAGCATTACATTGTTACTTAGTATAATGAATGCATTTGATAATTATGTATTTATTGTAAGTTTCCATAGCCAATCATTTTGAAACAAGGTTGTTGCAGTAAACTTTGTATAGTTTAGGAATATTTAGACTTGGAATATTTAGAAGTTCTATTCATTGTTAAATTATATATAGGTATGTACAGAATGCTATGGATATTTGCTGATCACTACGAGTATAATGCACTTCTTCAGGTATATTATATAAGTTAAGCAACTCTTAAGCAGTCTCAAAAATTATATTCCAGTATGTTTATAACATTTTAAATTAAAACCCGCATTCGCCTACGTTAGTAACAAATTTATTTAAATTTTTCGAACAGCTGGCAACGCCACAATATTTTTCCGACACTAAGCTTCTTTCAGTTCAAACCAGTAAAGAAATACTTCAATTACCTTAAAAAATTAAATTCAGTTTTGATAATCTTAACAGGTGGCAACCCTCTGCAAGCATAATTCTTTTCTGAATATTTCCGTTTAACCCCAATACAGTAGAAATTCAGTTACTTTACAAATTAAATTGTATAAACATTTTTTAACAGGTGGCAACCCTCTTCATAAATGTTTTCGAATAAACGCATTCGTTTCACAAAAAAACTGTTATATTTTAGTAAGCTTAGAAATTAAATTAAATAATATTTGTATACAGGTGGCAACACTATTTAAATACATTTTCATGACTAATCTTTTTTACGCCAACTTCCTTTGCATCCCATGCCGCGATACTTCCTTTAACTTAATAATTTTATTTAGTTTACTCTTTTAAGAAAATGGTAACCCCTCTTCCTAACGTATTTTTAAAATAAAGTTTTCCAAAACTTCCTTCGTGTAAGACCGATATGTCAATATTTGATTTGAGCTTTAATTTTAATTAATTTTTTAACTCTCCCTAAAAGTATTTTAGAAATGAAGCTTTCGTAACATTTTTAAAACCTCCTTCGTTTAAGACCGATATGCCAATATTTGATTCAACCTTTAATTTTGATTAAATTTTAAACTCTCCTCAAAAGTATTTTAGAAATTAAGCTTACTTTATATTTTTAGTTTGGTATTCATATTATAAAATGCCATATATTTTTTTAATTTTCACTTAAACAGGTGGCAACCTACTTTCAAAACATTTGGGAAATTAAGCTTTAGTAAGCCTCTTTCATTTTCTACCCATATTCAATATTTAATTTCCTGCATTGTTTGAACAGAATTTAACCTTTAGATAGGTGGCAACTCCTTTTAAAAAATCTATGTAATTATAACCCATATAACGGACTCTATATGTGCCAAATCGTATTATTTAAATGACCACAACTTAATTAGCAGGTGGCAACTCTCCATCAACCATAGCCTATGTGTTAACGTAGGATATATGATATTTGTGTGTTGAATTTTGTGCACTTCCCACTATCCGTTTGGGCCTGAAATGGTAACAGCATAGTCAGACGAGTTAGAGTCTCACACACGCTCACCCTCCCACACACACACACAAACTTTCGCATTCCATTTACTTTCAAAAAGGAACAACACTTATATTTTAATTAAAAACTGTTATTTTTCTTTTAATTTAATGAGTTTTATTCAATTTATTCCATCATCATCATTTGGACACGGTCGAGTACATAAATACATTGATTACTGTATAACCAATTAATTTAATCAAATTTTTTTTAATGAAGTGCAATTTTTTTTGCGTCCTTTTTTTGCACAATTAAATCATTGTATACATTCCTGTACAAACATGAAAAACAAAATCTACGTGTTAATGAATGCCCCGCCCGGTCGATTTTCAAATCCCATGAACACAATCAATTTCACAAAGTTGCTCATACGCCCTGTTGTCGCAACAAAGCAGTCGAAATTTTCCCAAAATATTAATGCAGTTATTTTATTTTACCATTATAAATTTAAAACAAGTTTTTCCAACGCACTTTATCGAAGCCGTGCATTTACGAGGATTTTGCGTGCCATTGGTATTAAAGCAAACGAAAAACGAAACTCAATTATTTATGCAATGTTAAATGTGCTTTTACAACTGATACGAGTTGATCAACTTATGTAAATATGTACGTACAAATGTTAATGCAAAACACGCTAGGTGTTTTTATGTCGTTTTCAAAAAAACATTGGTTAAAGTTTTTATGACTTCAATTTGTAAAAGAAAATATTATTGTTTAATACGCAATCCCATCGCAAACTTTAATGCAATTAAACCTATGAATATAATGTGCAATTTTAAAAATATATACACAAGAAGACTAGTAAAAGCGGCAATATGTTGGTGTATTTTATAACTATAGCCTTCAAATAGGCAAATATATGTCAAAAGTTACTTTTCTTTTTTAATTTTAATTATTTTTTGATGTAAAAAAAAACCGAGGGCTCAGCTTAAAAAAAAAGTCAAAAACTAATACTTCATATTTCAAAATTTTTTCCACATAACTAGCACAACAATTTCATAAAAACATATTTTTTTAAAGAAAATAAAAACATTTATTTTTAATACCCGAATTTAATAATTTTATATGATAAAATAAAAATAATAGCCTATCCACCTGTCGGTGTGAAGCTGTACAGACAGCTATTTTAAATTTCTTTCAACAGAACATATGGGCTTTAAATTGCTACGGAAATGTGTTAAAAAAAATTGGCAAAAATCAACGGTAATTTGAAGTCCCTTTAATTTTACATATAATTTTTATTGAACACAATCATCGCTTAATCGTTATTTTGTGATTTCAATTTTTTTGCTCACATTTAATCGATATTTTGTGATTTAAGATCAAGTTAGGTCGTTGTTTTTTAATAATTTCTTTGTTCGATTAAATTCGAACGTTATGTTGTAATTTCTGTTTTTTTTTCAATAAAAGAAATCGTTATTTTTATTTAAAGTTTTCCTATAATATTAGATGATATTTCAGGATTTTTATATTTTTTATCAAAAATTATCATAATTCTTGTATTTGAAATGTCTCGATCATAATAAATTTGCCGGTGATTACAATAAAATGTATCGCTCCCCTGCAGGTTAGATTTTGGATTATGCTGCTTGAAAACTTGAAGTCCTTTTTGAAAGAAATCAGTTGGTATCTTTAAGTAGTGATAGCCTGTCGATGATATATAACCAAAAATGATCATTCATTTCCAATTAGTGCCGAAAAAATGACGTGAAAGTCGAAAAAACAGGCAACTTGGGGGGAAAATTCAACTTCTAGCGTAAAAACCACGTCATTCTCTTTCCAAATTAACAAAACACTATATACATATATTTCGAAAGTGTAAACATTCACCTATCCATAACCGTTGATATTTTTAGTTCGATTGAAACAAATTTTTTTAATGAATTTTTTAAGACGAAAACACTAAAAAAAAACGGGTTTTTTACTTTAAAAAAAGATTTTGGGGGTGTTAGAAATCTTTTGAACGTGGTTTCGTGTACTATTCGACCAGATAAACAATTTCTACTAGGTCGCTTCAAAAGTATAAAACCACTGTCGGACAGTGCTATTAAACTATACAACCAAATTTTCCCTACTGTTTCCAAATTTTGAAACATTGAATAAAATTAGATGATTTTTTTAATTCTGGCCCAATGTTTCATAATTGGAATGAAATCGTTTTTAATATAGATGAACTATATTTTTATTAAGAGTAATTAAAATTTAACAAAGAAAAATAAATAGTGAAAACTTGCCAATTTGTAGAGACGCTAGCTCCGCTGCTTTCAACATAATTGGGTGGTTGCTATACGAGTATTAGCTTAACAAATCTATTATTATTTTGATTTTATTTCACATGGTTTTACTTGCTGCGTTTCCCAATAGTTACATATATTTTAGTTTTGATCTGGTTTTATTTATATCAAGAATAATTTCGTATGCCTAAGGTGAGTTTTTTTTATTTGGAAAGTGATGAGTCAACTGGAGGTGGAGGTTTGGGGTTCGTAAGCTGAACAAGTCTAGAAATAAGTATAATAAGAAGATTTTGTGGCTTTTCCAAAATTTGTTCCAATAAAAAACTATCCTTACGCCCATGAGATTATGGTTTATATAAATAAAATCAGACTAAAAAATAAAGTGTCTTTTAAGCGCAAAAATGAAAGAACAGCTATTCAACTTGGCCAAAATAAAGTAAACTGGGCTGAATTTGAATGTGGGCATGTCACGTGTTCTGATGAGCCGAAATTCAACTTGATAGGCCCTGATGGCTAATGCTTGCCCCCTATTGTATCATTGCATAGGGATGCATTTCAAAATACAAATTGGAGTTCGTAATTATAATAGCGGGCATAGCAAATGCCAAGAAGTACGAATCTACTATACTCAATGAGCAAATGCCCAGCTTAGGGACCTTAACAGAAAATGAACTATATCCAATTTTTCAGGACGATTCAACGCAATTTCATCGCACACGAGCTGTAAGTTTTATCATGAACTTTTTACCCATTCAATTACGTATTACTATTTTGCTATCTATTGTTTAACATTAGATTACAAAACTGAATAAAGACTTCGGCCTAATTAATGGTGGACCTACGAGAACCCAAAAAAAAAGTATGGTAAGAGGAAATTACGCTTAAATATTTAAAAGATTTATATGATTTATGCCCAAGAGAGTGCAGAATTTAAAAGATGCACAGGATAGCACAACGAAATATTGAAAATAAAGAAAAAACAAATCGTACAAAATTTAATCACATTAATTATAATTGACAGTGTAAGTATTAACAAAAGCAAAACCAAATTTTTGTTCCTGAAACTTGTAAAATTTTTCAATAAAGGAAAAAAATGGACGATGTATTTTGCAAATCAAACAAACAATTTTGTTTTTCCAATTTATCAAATTTTTCAATATTTTTTTTTTCAAATGGTCAAAAGCTGAAAGGAAAAAATATGTGCTGTCTTTTCAAATTTTTCAACATTCTTTTCAAATAGTCAGAAGCTGCAAAGAACGACAAAACTCAATGCTGTCTTTTTCCAAAATTTCGTTTTCCTGATTTGTGAAATTTTTTAATTTTTTTCAAGTGCTCAAAAGTTGCAAAGGGGGAAAAAAATGTATGCTGTATTTTTTAAACTAAAAAAAAATTATGTTTTTCCAATTTGTCAAATTTTTCAATATTTTTTTTCAAGCGGTCAACTGCTGCAAAGAAAGCAAATATGGATGATGCCTTTTCAAAATGAACAAAAAATTCGGTTTTCCAATTTGTCAAATTTTTCAATCTTTATTTCCGGTCATCAAAATTGTAAACGAAACAAAAATGGATGCTGTATTTTTCAAATTAAACAAAAAATTGTGTTTTTCAATTTGTAAAATTTTTCAATATGTTTTTTTTAACATTCAAAAGCTGGAAAGGAAAAAACAATTGTTTTTCCATTTTTCAAATTTTCCAAAAAAATTTTCAAGTGGTCAAAAGCTGCAAAGGAACAAAAAATGGATGTTGTCTTTTTCACCCTAACCAAAAAATAAAAATTGTTACAACAAATTTTCGACAGATTTTTATATGACTTTATCAATTTTATTTATTTATGAAAAATGTTGTGGCGCTTTCTGCGAAAATTGGGTTAAACCACCACATGTTTTTAGATTTCGGTTCGTAATTTTAACGGTATACTTTTCAGAATTTTGCAAAGCTCTTTCCATATGTGAAAGCTAAAATTCTCCCTTCGATTCCCGCTTTAAATTCACTCAACGTATTCTGAATATTTTTTTTTTCATAATAAAATACTGCAACGGCATCATCGTCAAATTTCAAAGATAAACGTATTCACTTGAAATAACGAAATAACCATGAAAAGCACATCATACAGCTCAATTGTGGCAGACGATACAACAACACCCAACCCCATACAAATAAATTTATATGCGCATAAATATGCCCCTCACCCAGAGCCTGACGGCGATATCGATAACGAATACAACTACACATTTGATTTAGCAGCGTTACAAAGTGCTGATGGCACGATTTGTTATTGCCACAGTATATTGATGATCAAATACTTAGGCAGACCGGGCCTCACCGCTTCTCCACCTCCGTATCGAACGCTCACACAACTCAACCCCCTCCCCAAAAATTAGTTAAACACAAATGCCGACAGCGTGTGAGAAAAACAATAGTGTTACCGTTAACTTGAAAAAGGCCAAACGAGTGGTTAGCCAGCGGCATAATGGGTGGGCAGCAGTATAAGTCAGTACATGCATGTGTGTGTGTGTGTGTGTATGTATATATCACCTCTGGCCAAAAGCTTACCGGTCAATGCCGGACCGAATCGAGAACACAATGAAGCGTAAATAGTGAAGTTATCGGCAAGGCTGAAAACGAAATTGTGCGCAGCGTATTAAAAAGAGCAGAGAGAAAGTAGTGTGGCAGTAATGGATGGAGAGGGTGAAAGAAAAATGGCATACGAACTATACACAATGGCAACAATAAAGCGAGTGCGTGGCTTGATTGCCAACAGTAGTGGATCGGAATACATAAATGCCAAAGGGATAGGGGAGATTTTGGTGATTGAGGGTAATTGTGAATTCAAGTGAATGTGTGTGTGTGCGTGTGCCTATGTGTTTGCCTGCAGGGATTCGATTCATGTTTGGATTTATTTTTAAGTTTTTATTTTTGCTTAATTTTTTCTCTTTTTATTAACGTTTTGCGGTTGAATAGTGGGAAATATATTTTTTGTGGTTTTCTTTTTTCTTTATTATTATGTATTGTATTTTGTGTTTATTGTTATTGAGTGTTTTTACATGCCTTTGTGCAACAAAGTAAAGTGTTTGTGTAGGCTTTTGAAAATTTGTTTTTTAAAGGGTAGCGAAATTTATGAAGAGATTTAATACAGCCATTAAATGCGATTGTTGTACGCAAAGAGTTGAAAGGGAAGTCAAAGCGATGAAAAGAATTTGGATTCAATTATATTTGGTATCAGAGTTTGATAATATTTATGTGCGTATGTGTATGTACATTAGACCAGGTCGCGAAAAAAAAGTTTGTAATTTCCTTCCTCAAGTTTGGCAGCTAAATAATTCTGGGTGCCTTATTATAACGTTTAAATAAAGTAATAAATCAGCTACTAAGCTGCTTAAATTTATGAAGAGCAAAGTTGTTTCACGAAGGGTAAAAATTAAGTGAATTAAACTTAGTTGGAGAAGCCACTCCAGAGTAAAATTAAATATTACACTTTGGAATTGAGTAATGAATACAAAACGTTATGAAGATAATTTGATTTTAGTTATTTTTATTTTCCATCATCAGGATCTAGGCTGGATAACAGAGTGGCGGAGACGTTTACTCTGAACAACTAGTGATGAAAGTGTCATTCCGCTCTCCGTGTCACTGCAGTGTCTTCTCAGCCGGAGTAGCGGCAATGCAAGATGTGGGACACACCTTAAAATCAGCTGTGATTACGACAAACAAAATTTAAATTTACTCAGACATTCAAGCTAAGCCAAAACGCCTTGACTCGGGCACGGCCAATTCGGAGACAGTCGCGAATTGCGCAAGTCACTTAACGTGATGGCAGAGCAGTTCGATTTTCATCTAGTGAGAGTACCGGGACACTGTGACATACCAGGTAACGATAAGGCAGACGACCTCGCTTCCCGCAAGCTTAGAGATAGGTATTTCTTCCTCAAAGAAGCGAATATGTTAAGGAATGGCTTGCAACACATCCAAACTAATGTGGCCTAAATGGGAGATAAGAAAATCCCAAGAAGTTCTTTGCTATGGGAAAACTCACATGGCATATTCTTAAAGGGAGACATGCCGAACAAATAGGAATCCGCCAAAACGATTTGTAGAGAAGACCAGGAAGACCAGGAAGAGCCATGATGAGTGATTGCCTGCAATTGTAGGAAATTCCTGGCTGAGGGGTTCTGAAATAGCCTAGACGCAGTTGCAGAAGTAAAATCATTGCTGCTCAAGTTTGTCGATTCGTCTAACTACTTTAACGAGACTTAGGGGTAAGAATTTGAATCTAAGTGGTATCACAAAGGGCCCAATTTCGTGCTGGTCTAGGTAACGATAAGGTAGACGAGCTCGCAAAAAGGGGTACTTCCATACCTCTTCCACCAGCCTGGAAGAGGCTGGGCATGGCGCTCGTTTCTTGCAAGCTGAGGGTTAGGCAGTTCTTTCTCAAAGAAGCGGGTGTGATGTCGATATGCAGTAGAAGACAATAACATCCCAATAACTTCTCTCGCTAAATAGAAAATAATTATTCCTAGCTATGGGAGTACTCCCAGGGCATATTGCTATAGCGAGACATGCCGAACTAATAGTAGTCCCCATAAAGATTTCTGTAGAAGCTGCTATGACGAGAAAGAGCTAGAAACTATAAGGCAATGAATTTTTGATTTCCCCGCACTTAGTAGGAGGCGACAGAAATTGCAAAGTCAGGGGTTTTTAAATACCATAGTCGCGGTTGCAGAAATGGAAACACGGCAGTTACTCAAGTTTGTCGTTTCGAGAGGCTAAGGAGTAAAATTTTTTAACCAATTTAACGAGACTAAGGAGTAAAAATTTGTAGCCAATAGGAAACTTTTTAATTTCACATGTGGGTCGACCCTGTCCAAAGTACATACATATATTATATGCCTTGGATAATTTTTTCTAGCTAACTCCAATTCCCATAAATATGTTTGCTTGTAAACCCATCATAATTTTACTAGGCTTAATTTTTTGTTATGATTAACACGAGCAATATATCACCTTGGACAATAGACTAAGTTCATATTTCACGTAAACAGATTTATTTCGAAATTGATTGGGAAAAGCATAATCACGTGCACATACGTTCTTGTAAATATTAAAATTTTTTGTTTCACTATTGAGATTAATGTGTTCTGCACGTACACAAACATAATTATTTATGTTTTCGTTTATACAAATAAAAACATGCGTACACAATTAAGATGCCCAAGCATCCAGAAACGTTCCAAAATCCTAAGGTTTCAAAAATTCACAGTACTGTATTTTAATTATTGTAACTTTTCTCTGTAATCCACCAATAAAAAAACAAAGTTTAGTTACTCTTAAATTTTTATGATATTATGACTTAAATATTTTTAAAATCAAATAAATGGAAAACGGCCTGATTTTCCATATTTGCAGGCGATTTCTAAATGTCCACATGAAATGTAAAACTTTTTTCACATCCGAGCTTACCCGAACGATAGTTTTGCACTACAAAAATACAAAGAATTCATTATAAACTTTAAGCAACGATAAAATACTGTCAATCTCTGCAAATCAACCCATGTTTTGTTTATGAGGAAAAGAAAATTGGAAGAACTCTTGCTTCCGGTAATTATACGTATAATTATAGTAAAATTAAATCTTTCCAAGGAACTGAAATATCTGGTTTTAACCCTACATAGCAAACTGACTTGGAAAACTCTCGTCGATCCGAAGATTGATCGAGCATTGAAAGTTTTATTTTCAGACAGCGGCATAGAACCTTTAGTAAGACTTGAGATACGACCGGTGTTTGACCTAGGTTGGCCAGCTGCGGTATACACAACTGTAGTCACACCAATCACAGCTCTAAATAATGAAATATGATGGCCTAAAAAAATAGGTACGTCTACTGTTTCTGCGTTAAAAAGGCTGCTGACATTACGGACGCCAAGAGTACAACATCAGAAGCGGCTTTTCAATACTACGTTGAACTTGCTACCCATGGATTCACAGATAGTTGTTTAAAAAGTTGCCAGAGCAATTCCCTCAAGGGATCCACTAACTGCATTGAAAACCGTTCTTACCTCTTTAAAAATTGTTCAAGAAATAAATCAAAACATAGCACATGCTGTCAGGTACACAAAGAACGACATGAATAAGATTCATGAGGGCTATTGGTGCTTAATTGACAATTGTAAACAATCAATCCCTGGTCAGGCATCCGGGGTAGTGGCCAGATTCATCCATAGGTAGAGAAGGTGGGCTTACAAACCCTGTTGGAATTGATTACAGGACAAATTCCATGAAGGCAAGACAATAGATATCATAGATAACCTGATGTACATATAATGTTTAAAAGAAAGAATATTTTCTTTGTACCTGTCTTGCTTTTGCTACACTGAGAGGGCGCATATTTGGCTGGGATATCATGGGAATGCAAAACGGTCAATATATGTCACGTGGAAAGCTTCTCATATGCATCAAAATGTCTGGAATATTTATGGGGGCAAAGCTAGGTGCCATTTCCACATTTTTCTTTATATTTTTTTACCAGAATCCAGCGTTAATTATATTTTATTTGATCAGTGCTTGGAAATCGATTTTCGATTGCCACCCTCCCTCATAGAAGCCATGTCTGCCGTTTGATGGCATAAGCTCGACTAAGGCTGCTGAGTAATAGGAGGACGTGCTTGACAATCAGCCAGACTGATTAATGAAGTATACTGTATTGGAGGTCTCAATCATAGATACCTGCCCTAGATTATCCAAAAAAGGACTTCTTAAGGAGCTTAGATGAATTCGGGCCGAGCATTTGCACTTGAAATGCTCGAGCGTTTCTTTCGCAGCTACGTCTCTGCTGAATTCCCATTTTTTTCGCATGCAAGGTCCAGTGGGCCGTGATACTGCATTAAGTTTATGAGCAACGGCCCTAGGCCTACAAAGAAGAGCTCTGGTCCTCTTCTCAATATAGTCCGGCCAGATAGTTATTAATATCCCGCAAGTAATGGTAACTTTCCACTTCGGTGGCGCCTTGTTGAGATAGAAGTTACGTATGCTTTCCTTCGCCACGGCAAGGGGTATGCCCACCACGACTACTGGTTTGTACTTCTCCTCTGCTGAGCCGTACCGTGCTAGCTCATCGGCTTTCTCGTTACATTCAATTCCTTAAAGCCCGAGAACTCAGACGACAGATATTTCCAGATTTGTAGGTGGTTAGAGAGGCAATCAATTGTTTAGAAGCACAGCCTAACTTTGAGTCAATATTTGGTGACGCTTGCGCCTTTATTGCTACCTGGTTGCCCGAAAAAATGTTTATCTTATACGTAACTGTCATGTCTTCAAGTGATTTACATGCCTGCCAGATCGCGAAGACTTCCGCCTGGAACACACTGCTGTAAGAGAAAAATTTGATGGAGAATTCCAAGGATTTGGAGGTGATGCCGGCTCCAACTTTAGAGTCCATCTTGAAACCGTCGGTAAATATTTGGTTGCCGCTATCGGCTGGATATATAGCCTTAATTCTATGGTCAAACTCCAGTTTGCGAGTGCTGAGATCCGTCCGGGTGTTAACTATCCTTGAAGGTAGTTGATTAAGGATACTACCTTTTTGTGTAGTCTTCCAGCACCCAGATTTCCTGAGCCCAAGTGCTCTCTGCGAAGATGGGCATAGTGTATAAACATAAGTCAATTGGGAGCAGATACCATCAATTTTATTCCATTATATTCCAAGTGGCCTCATATGCATTGCCCTTTTATCGGAATAATTCACAAGTGCACAAACAAACATTGGGAATTTCAAAATTACTTGAGCTAAATTACGATTTGCCTCCTTCTGTTACAACCCACATTCCGATAATAAGAAACTTTCATTGAATCAAGGCATTAAATTGGAGGCTGAGATTTTTGAGCTCTCCCCCAGACTATCTAAATGGATCTCGTTGTAAAACTGTCTATTTCCAAAACATGACGAACATAATCGAATTGCATAAAATGAAAACCGATTCTTTCTTTAACAACTGGGATATCTCGATGCAATAGATGCAGTAAGCCGTTAGAAAAAACACCGTGATATTTCATGTTCCTTATACCAATGGATATTGCTCTCAACTCTAGTTTCACAATTTAAAATATCAATATTTTATTTAATAAAACTGCCACTAAAATCTGTAACAAAATATAAGAAGTAGGTCGAAGACTCGAAATTCAAGTGTAAAATATCTAATATTTATTTTTACATACTTTCCCCTTTTGCAAATAAACATAACCTATTTGTTACAGTGTACTTATATTATAATTCAGAATATAATAAATTCGATATGAAACTTTACATCGCCACCACAAATATTATAGAAACCCATTCAGCATATATTTAACGATAGTCCTCCCATTTTATCTAACTACGTATTAAATAGGAAGATATATGTACGTGCGTATATTGTAGATGGTCATCGTTAACCTTACAACTTTAACCCTCATGCTCGTTTATTATCTATCTACGTGATTATTACAAAATCCAATTGGCATACCTACCTTCCAAACTATTTAATAAATTAGAGTTTAGCAATATAATGGTGTTAAATGATAATATTAATTGCGATACGGTTTTGCTCCATTTAAAAACTTTAGTAAGGGTATGAATAACTACTGATCAGGTTAATTCCCAAGGAAGGGCAATCAAATGCCAAATGTCGCTCATACGCAGAGGCGCACATAGGTTAATATTTTAGAGGGAGTTTACGCAAAAATTTAGTAAAAAGAAAATAAGTTAATTAATTTCAAAAAAGTATTACAGTTAAGAGATTTCCGGAGTGAAAAGAACCCCAAAACCCATCCCACTGGGTGCGCCAATGCGCATACTATCTGACTTATGTACTCTCAATGTGAGGCCCTCTATATAAGTACATACATACATATCTGGCTTTTCATCGCCCTACGTGCACAGAGTATGTAAATGCTGGTATTCTAACACACAACAAAAATGTGCATTGAAGCAAATTTGTAAAACATTAAAGCCCACAAGTTGTATTAAATAAATATATGCGTGCATATGAACTTTTGCTATATTTGCATATTTACGAGTGTACACAAACAATTTGCAGTTGTTTGTATTTCATTTTTGATTTGGTAAAATATTTGTTAATATGGAAAAGACACGTTTCTATTTTAAATTAAATTTGCCTCTGGTATATTGATGTTTATTCAAATGGTTTATTTTGGTTTTGTATTGATTTTTTTTCACATCACAATTTCACACATCTATGCATTTTCCGACATAAATATTTACACCCTCTTAGTCACAAAGAAATAAAGCATTAGTTTATAAGTAATTAAAAAAATATTAAATTTGAGTCTCGAGATGAATGACACACGTACATTGCGTTATAAAAATGAGACTCAAATCAATTTTTTAACAAAGTAAATTTTATTTAAAAGTGCATATATTAAATGAGAGATGTACAAAACTTAATTCGAAATAGTCACCTTCTATTGGTATGTCATTTGTTGGTCAATTTCTATTGGTATTAACGACGCTGCTCGAATTAAAGATTTTTTGAGACTCTCCAAATTTTTTTGGAATATTCGACAGGTCATGGTTTCCAACTATGACCACAAACTGTAGTTCGATGGATTAAAATCTGGATTTTCAGAAGGTCAATCATCTGGAGCTATAAAACCAGGAATATTGCTTTTAAGGCCCTGCTGCGTGGTTTTGACTTGCGTGCTGGAACAGAATCGTACTGTAAGATCAAATGCCCTGCATCGAAGAGAATATTGTTTAACTCCTTTACCAAGCCTTCCAAAACGTCCTGCTAGTACACTTTAACCCCAGTTCTAACCTCTTTTTCCCCAAACTATTACAGCCTATATGGTGACCACGTTGAACTTTTGGAATAACATTTATTGTGTGTTTGGAAGTTTTTGCGTAGATTTTGTCATTTTGCTTATTAAAAACTTCTACAACAATGAAAATTTTCTCATTTGTAAAAAGAATGCTTCCATCGCCGTTGAAGAAGCCTCTTGCATGTGTTGAGCCTAATTTGCTTCAAGCGCCTTGTCAGAAGGTGGCCAGTTCATCGACTGTAGGCTTTCATGTGGAGATCATCTCGAATGAGTCTTGACATTGATCTGGTCGATATATCCATTTCCCTTAACATAATTTTCGGTTTTCTAAGAGGACTTTGTAGCAGAATTTATGATAAGGCTAAGTATAAGTATACCGCTTATCACAACTGTATGACAAGGAATTAATTAATTACACTAGTCAACAAAACAAAAAATTGTTTGTTTCATGTGATTTTCTTGTTGTTTCTATATCAAATTGACGGGTATTTTTCAAATATAACAAAACATTTTCTCTAACAGCTTTTGTTTTCGAGTTACAACTAACTACCCTTATTTACTATTTTTATTTAAACTTTTTGGACACCGAAATATATTTTGTAGCTGTTTTCGATATGGCTGCGTCAAGAAGATGCTGTGCGCTTAATCCCGATTGTTTTTGCTTTATTTGTGGTGAATATATATTTAGAAAAGAGCGAAAACCCAAATCGGACTTCTTAAAAATTTCATACGATATACATATATTTTAAAATAAAATTTTTTAATCAGGACAAGCCATGGGTTCCTCATATTGTATGCCAACAAATGTGTGCTATGTCTACGGTTACGGCCCAGTGGAAAAGAAATTCAATAATGTTCCTAAAACCCATGACGAGGCGAGAACCTCGAAACCATCATGACGGCTGCTACTTCTGCATTGTGAAAATAAACAATAAACGGAATTAACTTTAAAAATTAAAATAAATGGGCATATTCTAACCTAACTTCTGCTCAACGACCTCAATCAAAATTACGACAGGTAAAACCCTGAATATTTAAATCTTCTGATGATCCAAATTCCTCTGAATCCAAACGAAATACATCAAGTGAAAATTTAACTTTTTGCCGTATGTTTTATTAAACTCGGCATAATGAGAGGCTTTGTGAAGTCGGCGAATGTTACAATTTTCATTCACGCAAGTAGTGGATTAAGTTCAGAAAATTTTAAAGCTGGTATTTTTGGTAGGCCACAAATTAGGCAACTCGCAAAAGATTTTAATTTTGTCAAATCAATGACTATGAGTAATTTGAGTGATTTTCTAGACAAAGAAATCTGAAAAAAATTCAAAGTTTTGAACGTAAGTATACTCTTTTAGCAGCTCCAAGTAACCTCTGAAAATATTGCAATATTTACAAATTTAAATAGTGTTAGGATTGGGTAACAAAATAATATGATTCCGAAAAACTTCAAAAAAAAAAGTTTTGATTTTTTTTTTTGTTGATTTACGAAATTAAACCATTTTCCACTGGTGACTGACCTTAAACTGATCTTAAATCGGAATAAAACATTAATAGTTATAGTTATTTGAAAACTTAAAGCTTGCCATAAGTAAAAATAGCCAAGGTGATTTTGTAGCTAAAACTCCCTAGGAATCATAAAAACTTATTTGAAAAACTGTAAAAATATTGAAATTGAAAATGTTGCACAACTTTTAAAAATATATTGTTTAAATTTAATTTCAATTTGATTTCATTAAAAGATCTTCGGTATAGGATGAGGGGAAACAGCAGACCAAATTTCACTCAAATCAAAAATAGCCGCTTTGACATGGAATTATACATACAATTATGAATTGTTAAAATTTAAAATAACTCCAATCTAATATTTAGTAAAATATGTCACAATTTGTGCGTTGTTCTTCTGCGCAAGTAAACCCATTCGCTTATTCAACCTTTATCTGTTATATGTAGTTATTTAAAAACAAAGTGCTCATGTAAATATAAATACTCGTACATCGTATAGTGCTAACCATCGCAATAAGTTCGATCTCAAACAGAAGCTGCTCATGCAGCATCGCATTCGAATTTCAGCACAGCTGTCGCTTTTTACGACAAGTGCAATGTTGCTATATATTTTTTTTATTATAATTCACTTTCTCCACTACCTTTTCGCCATATTTTATGCATTTATATTATTTTATTGGCGAAATGCAGTAAATTCTGTACTTAATGTGGGGAATGCCACAGCAGCTGCAACCACTACAGCTGTTGCTCTTTCCACGCCGCCCAATGGCACTAAAAGTGCAGGATACGAACTGCTAGCCAAAGCGAATTTGTAGCCCAGTCTAGGGGTCCATGGTCCATCCACTCAAATACCGATGCTCTTTGGAGTACAAACGAATGTAATATACCTAAAATTTATATATAATAGAGACCTAGGCATGTACGAGTATATTTTTGTACGGGCAATATACTTCTGTAGATATATATATATATAAATATGTAGATATATATAATATTACACTTGGTTGGCGATCAACGAGTAGTGGTCGCGTTTTGCAGCAGCATATATCCGACGTGGAGTGAACTTTGTAAACTTTTGACCTCAAAATCCGGTCACACGTTTCAACTGAATAATGTACTCACTCATCTGCTTGTATGTATGTATGTATGTAGGTGTGCACATGTATGTATGTAGGTGTGCATGCACAACAGTGGTTAGTGCGATACAAGCCTTTGACCCAGGGTAGAGTTGGATTGGCTTTCGTAATACATATATATTTGTTTGAAATTGGTAAACTACTCCGGGCGGGATAGTAATAGCCAAAGAATGTACATAGATTGCAAAAAAGTTGCATGGCGTTTCGTTTCTTGTGGCAAGAATTTTCGATCAATTTCACCACCAGAAACCAATTCGATCTAATCACATTCTAATGTTATTAGCAAAAGTCAAACGAGTTCTGATATGGTGAAATTGAACAAGATGTTCTGTAAGAGAAACGATGAGAGTGATGCAAGGTATTTGTTTTCCACGTTCCTTCGTAAAAGCATAGATACGAAAAGAGCTTAAAGTGATGGAGTCAATTCTGCGAAATATACTTCGCGACACAATTTTTGGAAGATAGAAATTTCTTTACAAAAAGGGTGGTCTTGGAGGATAAACTTCTTCTTTATTACATATATTATTTTTCCCCCCCTAATTTATTAAATCGAAAATATTAATTTTTGAGCTCAAGGCCAGTATAAGGAAAATATTTTGTCACTGTACATACTAGCGGCAGACTGTCGTACTTGAATTGTGTTGGTAGAATATAAGGAAAGTGGTAAAAAGCAACAGCAGCTCACAAGCCCGCTATGTTCCATTGGCTACGCACTTGCCCAGCATATCGTAGGTTGTGGGATCGCATACCGGTGGAGACATGAAAGAAATCTGATGGGGAGATGTGGTGATCGCCAAAATAGCTATAATTTCTAACACTTCTGACTGTTGTTGTCTTTTTCCAAAATACTTTCCTTATACTGGACTTGAGTTCAAAAATGAATATTGTCTTCTTCTTTTTTTCAAATTAAGTTTTCATATTTTTCTTGGGAAACATTTTCAGTGTTCGGCGAAAATGTTATATAAATAAATTCCTAGGAGAATTTCACATGGGGTTTCCTAAATAAAAACCATCAAAAAACTTGACCGAAAAAAAGAAAATTAAATTATTGAATTATTAAATATACTAGAAAAAATTAGAAATCTTTCCTTGATTGCAATGGGAAGAAAAGTTCAATAATTTTCGAGTTCAAGCTTTGGTCAACTACAACAACCGTAAAATAAATGCAAGATATATTTCGAATACACATCAACTGTAAAATTGACTATGAGTTTTATATAACGATCACTATTTTTATAAAAAAAAAAATAAGTTTTTGCCAGCGGCTTCGGTCGCACGGCGTTCGGGTTACCTACATATGAATTGGAATGTAACAGAAAATGAAGCAAACATTTTCACCAAATGTAGAAATATCTATATATATTTCATTTTATTTCTTTATTTTCTTTATGTTAGTCGTTTTATACACTCATATATGCAGATTTTTGTTTTTTATTTTTTATAGATAACAATTTTATTCAAAATTTGTTTATACGAAATCAACGTTTTTTTTAACTAATTAATATAGTTTAACTTTTTTAACTTAAACAGAAAAAATGTTATGAATTTTGGAAAGGGAGCAGCTCTTTTAGAAACTGCTTTCAAAAAAGTGTTTTGTAAATCTCTATATCATGATTTCTCCTACCGTATTAATTACTTTATATTTAATTTCACAATGAATTGGCAGCCAATAAAAATTTGTTCGGAGCTTAAGCTTTCTTAAATCTCGTTCGTTTCAAACCTTTCTTAATGCTTCATTTATCTTGTGGTTTTAATTGCATTCAAATTTTCATTTAAATTTCTTTTAAATATGTGGCAACACTCTCGAAAAATAGTTCTCAAGCAAAGGTATCTTAAACCTATTTCCTTCAATACCATTATTGAAGAATTTCAGTTACCTTGTTAATTAAATTAAATCCAGGTTCGGAAAAAGGTGGCAACCCTCTTCAAAAAAATTATATATTTCTTTAAGCTTATAAATCAAATTAAATGAATATTTTAACCCTACTGCCTTTGAATCCCATATCGTTCTTCGTTTGAGACCCATATCGCAATATTTGGTTTAATTGGTTATAATTTTAATAAAGTTTTTAAACAGTTGGAAACCCGCTATAAACATATTTTGAAAATTAAGCTCTCTGAAACCTTTTAGGTTGGCAACCATTTAATTTAATTTAATTGTTTTACTTAATTTATGTTTAAACAGATGGCAACCTTTTTTCAATTTTTTTTTTTTGTTTTAACTGAAACTTTCGCTTGATACCCATACTGCTATATTTAATTTCGTGGATTATTTTAATTGCATTTAAGCTTTAAAAAAGGTGGCAACTCCCTTTAAAAATTATGTGTATAAGAACCCAAACAAATTCGATAAAAAAATACATCCCATTCTTATCCCATTGTCGGACTAGACTGAAAAGTTGCGGAATAAATGACAGGATTTTTCAAAAAAATATCAAGAAAATCGATCAGAACGTGTTTTCTGAAATTAACATTTTATATAAAAAAAAAGTTCAACATTTTAAAGAAGTAGGGCTTTAAATTTGTTTTCCATTTAATACTTCAAAAAAACGAATTTCAAAAACAAAAATTATTTTTATTTTTTTCAAAAATTGATATCTTGAAAATTTTACTTAGTATATAAACAAATTATGAAAAAAAATCGGAGATACAAAAGCGAATTGTATCCAACTTGGCGCAGAATGCCTCATATGTATATGGAATTTACTTTAAAAAAAAAAACCACTAGCAGAAAGATCATCTTCTTCAATATAATTTTTTTGATGGTTATAGGTAACAAATTTGTTACCTGGGTTGTGTGCACACCTACATATACTCGTATACAATATATCTGGTTTTAATATAGTAACAGTATTTTCCGGTAAGAGATGTATTTGATACTATTTGAAATGCGACTGAAATTTGGGGCAAATCTGCGGTCAGTATGTGCATAAAAATATACCAGGTAAATGGGGAGCATGTGACATTGCCGGAGCGTGTCATCCGGAACGTGTTGCAGTTGCCGCATGGTCACATATGTGGCTACATACATATATATATAATTTTATCGTATTTATATATTTATATGCACATATTTATCAGCTGCATTGAATGAGGTTATTTATTTATATACAATATTTTTGTAACTTTGAAATTATTGAATGCACACTGACTGACATTTTTCGAGTAATACGAGTATACACTGCTACAAAGTTGATAAATTGAGTATTTTACTAGAACGTTGTACATTTATGATAAGAAATAAAAATTTGATGAATATTGTATAAAATATGAATGGTGAATATCACGAATAACAGAAACCAAGTAACCAATCAGAAAATGCGCTCAATATCCATTACCGCATACATTACACCAACGGTAGAAAAAGATGTCTTTAAAATATAAACTTGCTTTTAAAAATCGATATTTATCCTTTGAAAATAGGGCACTTAATTGCCGCAAGCTACCCTTATTTACTGGAATTTCCCTAACCAAATCCACGGGGATGTGTGATCAATAATGGTTAAATGGTTTCGTTTCAAGTAAATGTATTTGTGTGTGTGTGTGTATTTGTGTGCGATTGGCTTCAAAAGAGAATATCAAATGAACACTTACGATACATTCACACAATTTCCACCTATTTTTCGAGCTATTCATACGGGTATGCAGAAGAGTTTACTGAAAGCTCAAATGCGCTTCAAAATTATTTTGCTGCTCGTTTATATAAGTACTTGACATATGTGTTGAAAACGTTCGATTTATTGAAGAAAAAAAACAACAAGTAAGTTAGTTGTTACATGCAAATGCGCACAGAGCTCTAATAGTGGAACATTTCGATGGAGTAACATATAGATGTATATAAGCTTAGATCATATATAAATATGGTAATATTTTGGAGTCGCTGATACCTCAATTGATTTATTATTTTATTGAGCATAAAATTTGAAAAGGTGAGTGTATTATATCGGCATAAGTGCACATAAAAACTTAGCGGAGTAAACCCCCACATTCAGTTTACTGAAAAACAAAACCCTCTGCAACGATGTAGCAGGTGCTACAGCAGAAGCGGGTGAGGATTTTGCCAGGAGCTAAGTTAATATATACACACTTAGTATTGGGTAAAAATTCGGCGCCAAACACTGATGATTATGGAATTTGTATTTAATTTTATTTTTGTAATTTATTGCGGCGCCAGCAGATAGAAGCATGTGCATCTGTTTGTTATGGGCAATAATATTAAATGCATAAAGTATTTTCTATAATTTAATTTTCATTAATCCAGGTGAAATCTTCATACTGCAATTTGGCAGAAATCATTTAGCTATAGTAGCAAAAAGTTCGTTTTTGTAGTGAAAAGTATGTGATTTTGGAAAAAAATGAGGAACTTCAAAAATATTACACAAAACATTAACAGCAAATTTAAGAAGCTGTTATGTATTTACTGTGAATCATGCAGTGAATAGTTATTTATTTATTTACAAGGAATATAATTATTTGTAACTATATTGCGAGAGATGGGTATTTTTGCGCAAATTATTATTCCAATGAAAAATAATATTGTATTAGCAAATTCTCTGTTTTAAAATAAAGAATAAATGTTCACATATTACTTGAAAAACCCCGGCAGGCGTTGTCCTGCTCATTTTTATTTATTAATTGGCCCTTGCATATGTAACTAGAAAACGCATTTTGATTTCTGTCGGACATAATCGGTAGCAACCCTTTAAAAAATATAACTATGTACCTTGTCCTCTACGAGACGAACAGTTTGACACTCATATTTTAATGTTTTATATCATTGTGTTTGCTTTACTTAAATTTTGCTTTAAAAAAAAGCTGGCAACCCTCTTCTAAATATACCTTTAAATTTTCTTCTACCAAAACGAATGATTTGACACCCAAACTTTACTATTTTATATAAATTTCATATAATTTAATAAAATTCGACTTTTCAAAAAGGTGGCGATCCCCATAAAAGTTAGCTATGAACCTTCCTTCCATATTTTGATATTCTATACTAATTGTGTATAATTTAATTAAACTCGAATGTTATTCAAACAGGTGCCAACCCTCTCCAAAATATAGGTATAAACTTCCTCCTAGCGTAAAAAACGGTTTAACATCCATATTTTCATAATTCTTTAAAATAAAGCTAGCAATAAACCTTTCACCACTGCGAAATGAAGCGTTTGGCACCGAAATTTTAATATTTCACATAAATTGTGTATAATTTAATTCAATTGGATTTTTCAAACAGGTGGCAACCCTAATAAAATTTAGTTATAAACTTTATTTTCAGGACGAGCCGCTTGGCTCTCATATTTTCACATTTCACAAAACTTGTGTTAATTTTAAATAAGTTTGACTTCTCAAACACGTGGCAACCCTCTGACAAACCTAAAATATACCTTTCGAACTGTTTTCCAAGTGTTTATAAAAAATTCCATAAAAATTTATCGATTCCTTTTCGAAGAGTTTACCGTGACACGAGATTTTTATACATAAGATTTTTCGTACAGCTCTGATTGTAGTTGCCTTTTCAGAAAAAAAAACTGGTATAGAGGCCAAACATTATTTTTGATATGAATAAAACCTCATTCAGCATACTAACAACTTTGAATAACAAATAATTTGGCAATCAACATTTAAATAATTTTTAATTGGAAACTTTTTATGCATCGTTCAAATAACTTTAATAACGAGTAGATTTTCGTTGAATTAATTTTTGTATAACGAATTAATTTTCACCAATCATTTAAATAATTTGAATAACAAACAAATTTGTTTGTGTGTTCAAATATCTTTATTACTAAATAATAAAAATTATTTTCAGTGATGGAAATCTTTGCTTAGGCTTAAAGTAACTAATAAAGTAATAAAAATTATAACTAAAATAAATATAAATAACACTAGTCGATCGATTTCAAATTTCTTGTTATTAATATACAGCAAATGAAAATATTCTAATCGCATTACTGATTTAGGAGCTATTCAAATGTTTATTGACAACTTTGCACTTTGTTTAGTAAAATTTCAGAAAAAATTTTATTTCGACGCCAATATCAACATAAAATAACATCTTTACTTCCAGTTCCTTTTATCACTGAACGATCTTTTACAAATGCAACAACATTGTTAGTTTCAACATAAAGGCATTAGTATAGAAGTTATAAATATTTCAGTAAATTTTTCGGGCTTAAGCTTTTTCGAAAATCGTATGAAAAGGGAATTTCAAAGAAAAAAAAATTTTATTGATTTTATGTGGTTTTGTTGTGCTGCTTGTATCTTTTAGGTTCGTGCTTCAATTTTCAAAAGCAGGATCTTGCTATATTTGTAAGAGTTCATCTTTATAATATTCAAAAAACAAACTGGAATAAAGATATTACTTTATGTCGCTGTCGGCATCAAAATCAAAAATTTTTCTGAAATTTTTAGTAAAAATTTTGTAAATTTGTTGATTACCCCCTGAATAGATGATAAACCAACAATCCGATAACAAGATATTATTCATACAAAATGTTGGCAATTTTATTGGCATTACATAAAAAAAAAAAGAAATTTTAAATCGATGAGCTATGCTAAGAGATAATTACGATTAAGTGGCTTATCGTCTTTTCTCAGATATCAAAAAGTCTTAATATACCGAAATATGTATATCTCAAAAATTGTTATCTTCTTTTATATTCCGAATTCTAATTTGAATTCATAGGAATTTTTTATATGCAAACTTATATAACTAATTACGACGCAGGTTAGAGAACTTTTTAAAGTTTATTAACTTGGGTAATTGTTCAAATAGGGAAAGTAGCAAATTTAGACGTAGAACAAAAATTGACATTTTATATAGATTCAAGAAATATAAACGCAGATATTCGTAGTATCAACTTTGATTTTCTATTAAATTTATTTTTTTTGATTTGAATACAAATATAATTTCTTATTTGCATTTTTTAATATTAACTTCAGTTATGTTCCAAGTTGAACAAATTAGTCGTATTAAATTTCTTTGTAATTATCTCTTACATTTACCTAAGTTGCCTCTTACGAACAAAAAATTTGTATTGAACTGAACATTCATACATCAACTGATTAAATACAGAACTTAGTAAATGCTGTTTAAATACTGAATAGTTTCAGTCAGCATGTGCGGCTCATTACGCGTGCGGCTCAACTAATCTCACCTACACCCTGCGCTAAAACGACCAGGTTCAGATATGTAAATATATACACCTCTATATACATAGAAATAGAAATGTTAATATGTCAATAATCACGCTACTGCTAATTTCTCATTTTACCGTTTATTTAGACCATTTGTTTCCAAATAAATTTTGTACTCACATACATACGCACAAAAACAGGGTGGTCCAATATAAAGGACTCTATTGGAATAACTTTTGGAAATGTAAATGAATTTTAGTTTACTTATGGCATTTCGCGATTTGGTCGGCAATATTCACTTGCCGGCAAGATTAAATTAAAAGGAATAACCGTTAAAAATACGAAATTGATCAGTAGGAGTTTTGCAAAAAAAAAAAACAATAGAAAATTACATAAAATGAGCTCAGAGGGTAAGTAAACTCCGGGGGTCCCTTAACAAATCTTGTCTTGTGACTCTTGTGAAAGTGACTGAGTGTGTAACAGTCCAAACATTTGAAATAAAATATTGTAATATGGGTATCAAATGAAAAAAGCTTAATAAAGCTTCAGTTGCCAGATGTATTAAAAGAAGGTTGCCACCTGTTTAAATGCAAATTGAATACAAGTAAAAAATAAATTAAATTTTACAAATTACCAGTTTTTAGAATGGTTCAAAAATATTTTTAGAGGGGTTTGCCACTTTTTTAGAAAATTTATTGAAATTATACAAAAAAGGGTTGCCACTTGTTTAAATACAAATTATAAAAAATAAATTATATATTACAAATTACCAGTTTTTAGAACGGTTTATTTCAAAAATATTTTTGGAGAGGGTTGCCACCCTTTTAGAAAATTTATTAAAATTATACATAAACCAAACCAAGTAATGGCAAATAGGTATCAAGGAGCTTTAAGAAAACTTTATATTGCAAATAACTTAGAATGAGGTTGCCACTTAAAAGAGCAAACTAAATGAAATTATTAAGTTAAAGGAAATATCGCGTTTGAATGGAAATAGACGTAAACAAGTTTAGTTATGAAAATGTATTTAACGAGTGTTGCTAACTGTATAAAAATAATAATTTAATTCAATTTCTAAGGTTACTAAAATATAACAGTTTATATATAAATTCATTTATTCGACAACAATTATGAAGAGGGTTGCCACCTGTCAAAGAATGTTAATTCAATTTAATTGGTAAGGTAACAGTGTTTTTACTATACTGGGGTTAAACGAAAAAGGTCTAAGAAAATGTTCAGTCAACAAATACGTTTACAAAGAGTTGCCGCCTGTTTAGCTTCTTCAAATCCAACTAAATTTATAAGATAAATGAAGCATTATTATACTAGTTTGACGGGGAATTAAGAGAATTTAGTTTCGGAAAAATATTGAGTGGTTGCCAGTTATTCGAAAATTATATAAATACAAATTTATTATTAACGGAGGTGAATATCAGGTGATAAAATTAAATTGTTATAAAAAACACATTTTTCAATATAGTTCTTCTTCATGCTGGTCAATATCCAGGAATATAATTTCTGAGACTTATTTAACACCGAAAAAGTTGCTTGAATATAACAACTTGGAAAACCTGTAGCTTGCTGTACCTACTTATATCAGATTGAAGTTGTGTTATGAATTTCTAATAATAATGTGGGTTGTACTAAGCCCGAATAATAAACTGTGGAATTGCCGATGATAAACAAATTTCAGCCACCAATCATAATCGGCAATTATGAAGTAGAGTTCGATTTTTTGTTTCAATAAGAAGAAATTAAAAACTAAGTATTAATCGGAATTTATTACCTTTGGTCAAATTATTTATTTACTATTCTGTAACACTTGAATTCCTATCATTAAACTGAATGAAATGCGATCAAAGTCGCGGGGAAAAACTAATTTTTTCCAAATAAATTAATGACCTTGAGCTCATAAAATTATTTTTAGTTCGAAATATTATGTAAAATATACCTACATAAATCCAAAAAAGACTTTAATTAAAAGACCATCGACTTAAATAAAAAGCATGCACGTTCCGTAAACAATTTGAAAGCGATTCCATTTGGAAAATCTTTTTTCAAGATTTTTTCCCAAAATATCGGGTCTTGCAATAGGAACGCTACAAAAGTTTTTTTAAATAAAACAAAACCGGTTTGGGATATGCATTGAATTCTTTATTGCTGTGAAAGTACATTTGATGCCATTATGTATGGAACTCGATTTCTTTTGCATGGGCACCACGGGCACGCTTGCAGAAGTCCAGGCGCTGAACCCAATTTTCGACGGTTTTCAAGCATAAATCGGTCGATACTGCTGCAATTTCACGTTCGATATTCGTACGAAGTTCATCAATCGTCACTGGCTTATTGGCATAGACCATAGACTTGACGCAGCTCACAAGAAATAGTCAAACGGCGTCAAATCGCACGACCGAGGCGGCCAATTGACTGGGCCATTTCGTGAGATAACACGTTCACCAAACATGGTTTTCAATAAATCGATTGTGAAATTCGCTGTGTGGCTTGTGGCGCCGTCCTGTTGGAACCACATATTGTCCAAGTTCATATCATCCAATTCGGGCCAAAAATATTCGGTTATTATTGAGCGGTAGCGCTTCTCATTCACAGTAGCGTGCCGATCTTGATCATCACGGAAGAAGTATGGCCCAATGACGCCACCAGCGCATAAACCGCACCAACCCGTAATTTTTTCGGGATGCAATGTTGACACATGGAGTACGTGTGGATTTTGCTTAATGAGGAAGCCATTCAGACAGAAATGACGACGACCATAAATTGAACGTAGCGCTCTTAAAGTTGAGGCCATTGACTCCGAATTTCGGTAGTAAATTTTAATAATTTCGACTCGTTGTTGGATCCTATATTTTTCCATGATGAAATGACAAACCTTACTGAAGAGAAATGTCAAAAGAGCGGGAAAAAATATGGCGTCCTTTGCTGTCACTATCGGTATACTTTTGTAGCGTTCCTATTGCAAGACCCTTTACTTATAATTTGGCACTAGAGCTATTTATCTTACACGACTGATGCTTCTTTTATAGTTTTCATATAAAATATTCACTTATTTCAATATACATATATAATTAAAAATATTTGCCAAATCCTACGATTTCAAATCGTTCGATTTTAATTTAAAAAATATAGCCAAAGAATATTGAGTTACTTATTTTGGGTCACCCTGTACTTACATCGCAATATAAATATATATATATATATACATATATATCAGCGTTAATATTTAAATACATATGTATTGGGAAATTCTTTTTTTAGCTCCATATTAAATACCTCCAGCCCCCAGTTGTAGTTCCGTTATACAAGCTGCTGTTTCATGTGAAATAAACATTATAAAACGGTTTAACCTTCGCTAAATCCGATTAGCAACAGCAACACACGAGGTAAACCTAATACAATTATACATACATATGTACATATGTGCATATGCATATTTTATGATAAATTTATGATAACCTTTAATTTTGTTTATTTTTCATGATTAATATGCTCCCGACCGCGTGTGTATAATTTCGCATTAAAAATGATAATTCGTAAATATCTGGCAGAGAGTGGCACACGCACATTTCCATCTAAGCATGTGTGGATATTTTTGTATTTTAATTTGTCCTTGTATGTAGATATGTCCTTAATTTGTATAGCTCATTTTCAAATAAACACGCTAACTCACAAAAAAACACATAGTAGGCTGTTAAGCGCTTTGAATCGAATGAATTTTACCATAGTCACTACCATAAATCAAACTTGTATAAAGCTTGGAGAAATTTTCTTCACTATTAGTCATAATATTTGGAAAAATTTAGCGTTATGTCGGTGTCTGTATGCAGCCTCTAGTCACTAATTGAGACTTTTCGGTGGTGAGATTGATTTTGAAACTATTCGGATTGAAACTACATATAAGTCGTCTCAACTCTCTAGTCTCAAACTAAAGTCATTAATTCTTCAGTTGATACCCAGTAGGTCACAAAACAAAGAAATTGAGGAAAGCATTGAACAAACGCAAAAATTATGTACCACTCGATCTGTTTTTTGATCATTCGCGTTTATGTATTGTTGATAGTTTAAATTTTTAGACATATTTTAAATAATCGGTGCACGTGATAACCATATTATTTAACTTTTTAAGGATCAATAATGCTGTCGACAAAGAATTGAGGTTGATTGTGCAACTCTAGTTGAAAATGCCATCAGCTGTTTTTCTCTACTGCTTTTCACCACAGTCCTTGGTGACATTTTTGAGAATGTTGCCTACCGAATACCGAAACCGTCTCAAGTCACAAAAAATGTCTCAAATTGAAGGTCTCAAATTACTGACTTGAGATGAGTCTGAATTACAGAATACCGACATTAGTTTTAAAGCACAATAAAATGCAAGACATTTCGAACAAAGCTTCATACATGGCTTACATTAAAGAGAATGTGCAACCGTCAGCAAAATTATTACAAAATTAATAGTAACTTTAGGTTAATTCAAGGGTCATAAATTGCTATACAATTTTGTATAAAGTTTTAAACTTTATGGTTTACATTTAAGTGTTTTTATTGTAATTGAGCTTATTATTCAAAAATCACTGTTAAAGTTTTTATTTGAGCTACTGGATGCTGGGGCTAAGCTCATTCATTTGAACATACTCGTACTGCTCAAAATAAGGTTAAAAACCAGAGACCGCAAGTAATGGTTATTTTTACATTTTTTATAAAAAAAATTAAAAGCTACCAAATGTCGGAGTCTATTTTGATTATAAATATTTGTATGTATATTTTTTACGCTCCGCAGAAATCTGTACCTATTTAGAAATATTTGAGTGTGATCTAAAAAAAAATTGTTATATCGAGTTATATAAGCTTTTGTGATCAAAAATAATACTCTACTTTTGAGTGTCACTTTATTGCTTTCAAAAATTGATTTGTTGTGCTTTGTTTTTTTTTCTTTTCTTAAAAATATTAACTATTTTACGAGCATTTTTTTATCAAACACTTTCATGAAAATTTTTAGTCTTTTGTTTTTCATTAAAATTAATTTTTACTCTTTTTAGTTATATGTTTTTGATCGAAAGTAAAACTCAGTTCTTGAGCGTGATTAGGTTTTTTATTTTTTTTTTTGCAGATCAAAAAATTAGGAACGCCATAACTGTTTGGTGCTAATTTTTTTTTGCACAAAGAAACTGATTTAAGGAAATATTTTCACTTTTAATTACAGTGTTTCATATGATGTTTTGTAATTGTTTTATAAATTAAAGGCATATTTTCATCAGCTATCGATAATCTATGAATATAAAAATGTAGCCGTTTTCTCTGTTAAAATTTAGCCAAAAAAATAGATGAATGTATTTCAATCACATTTTGACAATATATTATTTCCCCCGTCGCACGAACACAGCCGAGACATTTAGATTCGAGCATAGTGCTGTTGCAATAAAAAAAACTTTAGTGAAAAAAAAATGTGCTAGGTGGCGCTAGGCGAATTAATCATAAAAGCTGTATTATTGATCCGATTGTGATGAAGTGAGAAACGGCTAATGGGAGTGCTACGATATGGTTTTTTTTTTTAATTTGTCCGCTGGATGGCGCTATAATAGAATATCCGTATTTTTGGTCCGATATTGATGATATTAGAATACTATGCTGCAGGAGCGATTGGAAATGCTTTTATAATCCGAACCACTTTGGATAGAAAATATACATACATACGTAAGCATGTAATGTATATTGTATATATTTGCAAAAAAAAAAAGTATTAACGCCCCTAGATGGCGCTGTAATCAATATGTGCAGAAAATCCGTACTTATAGTTCGAGCTAGTTCAAAATAATGTCGCTTAGTCATAGTCGAGATTAAGTTCTCCCTTCAGTTAGTTACAGTTATTTTTGGCCGTTATTCCACTGAAAATTAGATCAAAAATGTTTTATTAACTTTTGAGTCAAATTTATTAGTATTATTATTATTTATTATTCATTATAATTAAAATTACAACAAATCTTAACACTAGCTACTAGGGCTATCAAATTTATTTTTACCGGGACTACGGAGCATTGTTTTAAAATTCGAATCGAAGCTGCTTATTTAGTTTTAAAAATCTTATTTAAGGTGATGGAAAATTAGTAAGCAACATAGACGATAAAGCATGTGCTGAAAATTACACGAATTAAATTCGAAAGATTTTTGATTATTCCTGGGAAAATTACGGACTATTACAGGTTGTTTGCGTTTTTTTCACGGTCAGGGTTCGGTATGATTATTCTTTTTAAATAACAGAATGAGATATTTTACTTTACCCAAATACAAATTCGAATACTTAACGTTTCTAAAATTTCTGCTTCCATATACATATTTCCTTCTCCAATCCAAACATGCTAATAAATTTCAGTAAGCTATATTTTATAGTCAATTCAAATTCGAGGTTTTCATTTTTCGCCACGCGACGTTGGTTGCGGGTGACGAATATCGAAATCTATTCAAATTATTTGAATGATGAATGAAAATCCATTCGTCATTCAAAATTATGTGAATGATTAATAAAAATATATTATTCACCCAAAAAAAAAGAAAATGTGTAAATAGATTTCAATTTTTATTTGAGTACCCTTGTTACAAATAACCATTTTTTGAACAACATTATAATAGCCAGGGCACTAGTGCATTCGGGTATAAAAATAGAGTTGAAGTATAGTTCCATATATAATATTATTTATTGCTTTGCTTGTTTTGTAAAATGTGTTGAAATATTTCGATAATAAGCTTACAGTTGGGGGAGGCAATAGCTCACAAGAAACAAGTTGGTATTAAATGCTTAAATCAAAAGAAAGTTTGGTTCGAATCAGAATATACTGATACAATTAAGCCATGGACTTATGTTGCGCTTGATATCATTTTCTATATGTTAAATCTTTTTGTGGATATTGTAAAAATGTCGAAGTAAAAATATGCAAAACTTTTAGGTGCTATTGACTGTGCATATAATAACATTACTCACTCTATTATTAACAATTTTTAATTATTTACTAGCGTAAAACACGTCAACACTTTTAAATTTACATACCTCTTTGAATATTAGAAAATTTGCATAAAATATTGGCTTTCGTTCATGGATTGTTTTTGCTTGCGACTAGTATTGAAATGTAATTTCAAAGCTGAACATTTTAAAATTATGGCGTGCAAAATAGTGAATTTCAAATATTCTTGATACGAGCAGTGTTCCCATCGAATAGTGGCGTAAGCTATTTTGGGCTATTAGAATAGCTTGCCGTCGAATACAATAAAAATTTTAGAAACTATGAAAGATGAAAAACAATTTTTCCAACAAAAGAAATTATGCTTGTTCTCGCATTTTATAAGCTTTCAGGAAATTAGAGGAAGTTAAAGGAAAAATGTTACCATTCTTCAAAATCTTGTAAATGAGAGAGTTTTTGGAGAGTTGTGTAGTTGTAATGTTTTCTCCAAACTTTTTCTTCTGGTAAAATCATGGAAGGTGTCAATCGATCAGCTGTTGTATCAAATTGATAGAGAAAAATATTAAAGTAACTGTTTAACATTTTGTAACATTTTAACGAAATAAAAATGTAAGGAAATAACGAAATATTTGAAAATGCCAGTAACTCCTCATATATTTCAAGAAAATTATACTACAACACATTATTGCTTTATAAAGATAAAAAAATATTACCGCTTTCGTAATTTAATGTTTCTGGCAAACGATCAACTTTAATTTAAAACCTTTTAATTTTCGCTTTATATTTTTTATTGGAAAGAAAACTATACATCGTTTTTACAGATAATTTTTATTTTGTTTGTTTAGTTACTAGACGCAACACCGATTTGTAGGGCCTAACCGAGCCGAACCCTGGCCAGTTTCGGCCTTTTCGGGAGTTTCGAAATTTTTAAAAATTAAAATTTTGTTTGTAGAAATTGATGAAGCTAAATACCATAGTTAACATCATCTCTATCTTACATCTCCCAGAATTTCCGTTTTCCAAAACCCTAATCCTTATGATATTCTTACTAAACCATGCCGCAAAACCATTGAACTAATTTTGTACTTTTGTAAAAAATACACATAAAAAGCTTATTTAAGAAACAAACATAGTGATTTATTAATTATAATTTTAATTAATTGAAATTAATTTTAATAAATGAATAAATCATATATAATGGGTGGTTTTTTTAGACTGATAGAACTTTCGATAGGGATAGCTGTCACTTGACAGCTGGTAAATGACATTTAGTTTTGATATTTCTGTTCAGTAAGCATTGACAAATCATCATGGAAAGAATGACGCCGCAACAACGTTTACAAATTGTGGAAATTTACTTTAAAAATCAATGTTCTGTTCGCCAAACTTATAGAGCACTTCGTGAATTTTATGGTCCACATAATCATCATCTTAAGCATCAGAGCAGCTTATTTGTCAAACTGTTGATAAATTTCGAACAACATTTACTATACTCGATGAAAAACCAACAACAAGACAAAGAACTGTATGTACAGAAGAAAATATTGGTGCTGTAAGTGATAGTGTTGAAGAAGATCCGAATTTGTCTATTCGCCGCCGTGCTCAACAAGTTGGACTTTGTCCATCCACAACATGGAAAATTTTGGGCAAAGATTTTGGTCTACACCCATATAAGATCCAACTGGTTCAAGAACTGAAGCAGCAAGACCATAACAAGCGTCGTTTGTTTGCAGAATGGTGCCTGAAACAGTTGGAAATTGATTCATTGTTGTATCGAAAAATTGTGTTTAAGACGGTGCCACGCCTCATACTGCCATTCACACCATCGATTTATTGAAAGCGCAATTTGGCGATAACATTATGTCAAAAAATGGTACAGTGAATTGGCCTCCAAGATCATGCGACTTAACCCCATTGAATTATTTGCTTTTTGGTTATGTAAACTCTCTGGTTTACGCTGATAAACCAGCAACAATTGAAGCTTTGGAAGCCAACATAACTCGTGTTATTAACGAAATACGCCCACAGTTGCTCCAAAAAGTGGTTCAAAATTGGACTGATCGCATCCGATTCACCAAAGCTAGTCGTGGCGGACATATGCCAAAAGTCGTTTTTAAATATTAAATGTCATGAAAATATCTTTCAAATAAAAAAAAAGTTTGACATCATACTTAATTTTTTATGTATTTTATTTCAATTTAAAGTTCTATCAGTCTAAAAAAAACACCCCTCATTTTCGAGTTCATCACATAATTATAGAACGAATAGAAAATGGTCAATTAATAATTTTATAACATTTTTTGAATATTTCTTAGCGAAAAGCGAGGAATTAAAAAAGAAATTCTTAAAATTAAGAAAAAATCCGTTTTGAGTTCTTAAATAAAAAAATGTAGGAAACCATTCTCAGTTTCTTTGCAATGGGGTTTCAGTTCTTTGATCAAATTTTTGGGTTTTCCTAGAACCATTTTTCGGGTATCTTGGAAGATTTTAAAATATGTCTTATGTTCTTTTGAATCTGTTTACTTTCGGTACGGATTCTCGGTTCTGTAAGAACCCATTTCAATGCCTTTGGAATGGGTTATCAATTCCTTTATCCAATTTTTCGTTTTTTCTGAAACTATTTTTTCGGGTCTCTTAGAAAAGTGTCAAATTTTTCGTATGTTGTTTTGAAATCATTTTTGCTTCTTTTGGCAACGATTTTCGGTTCTCTATGAACCATTTTTAGTTCTTTTGGAATGGTGTTGCGGCATACTTTTCGCTGTTTCTGAAACCATTTTTCGGGTTTTGTAAAGCCCGAACCGTATCCAAATGAAAAACCAGATATTCTCTGCATAAGCATTATGGAATTCGTTGAACCAGTTAGGAACAGGAACTTATATCTAAGTGAAATAAAATCCTGAATTTTCTAACACTTGCATGCCAATCAGAAGAACCTAGAGTCAACTTCTCGGCTAGAGAAAACTTTTTTATATTTTTAAAGGCTTATTTTTTATTTTTGTAATACCTCGTAAACTATAGTTAGATGACAGTTTAAATATTAAAACAGTTAGACAGCTGACTTTCACTAAAAATGGTTTAAATGTATCACACTATAAGCTAAAAGTCCTTAAACTACTTGAGATAAAATATCAAATGTACGCAAAGAATGGGGCAATTATGTTAACCAGCCATGTTAAATTTAAATAAAATTTTAAATAGTTCGGGATCACCCACAAGCACCTATAATTTACTGATTACTTTGAACGTACACTAAAAATCTTCAAGAATTATTCATTATAATAAATCATGACAACTTTTACTGTTTCGGAACTTTTTTTTTTGTATTGTTGCTCTAAACTCACTACTACTTATCTTTGGAAATATTCCACTCCACGATTAATTTAGCCGCGAGACCAAAAACTGCAAAATTAGTAATTAAATAAATTAAATTCAAAATGTTGCTTTACCAAATATAATGAAATTTGGGTTAGCTCCCTATTTGTTGAAATGCATAAAATAAAATAAAATCGCAACGCAAATGTCACACAAAAAAAGTGTTGTTCCTCAACGAACGGAAACGCAGTTCCTTTTAAGTACGCGAAGGAAGAA
Source organism: Anomoia purmunda (assembly GCA_951828415.1). Taxonomy (NCBI): domain Eukaryota; kingdom Metazoa; phylum Arthropoda; class Insecta; order Diptera; family Tephritidae; genus Anomoia; species Anomoia purmunda. Next base: position 46,854,399 of record OX639997.1, on the reverse strand, counting down.
ACCATTCTAAAAATCGGCATAACAAGCGCTGTTCTTGGAAAAAGTCTGCAAACAACCAAATACAAATTTTATACAAACCTCGAAATCATTAGCCAAGGTCCTTTGGGGCATACTCACGCACACTAACATACATACATACTTACATTCATTCATATCTTTTACGATACAAAAAACAAAATCAAAACAAAAAAGAGCAAAGCGGGCCACACGAAATTCACCTAAACAACCACGCAGTTGGCATTTGTTTAGAGTCCGACAGCCAACAGGATACCAACAATTCTTATACAACTTTTTGTTGCTATACTGTTGTTGAACAGGCAATCGCTGTAGTAAGCTAGCCGCTAACGGTTAAAGGACTTACTACGTTTCGTTACTGAGTTACTGCTATATGCCCAGCGGCGAAAGCATAGCTATATTTGTACTGCTGTTTCGGCACTCACACATTGAGCCAAACTGACCATAATCATCTAAACTGACCAACCACCACCACCCATTTGGGGCCCTTAAATAGCTCCCCACAATAATTTGCACAGACCACGCAGCTATTATTTTCGCCTTTGCTTTAACAATGGCGTTTGCTTTTATTTACGACAGAGTTATTTCATTATCATGCAAGCAGGTGTAGGCGTGTGTGTGTTAGTGTACGCGCGAGTTTACTTATCAAATTTCAGGTTAGGTTTCACCTCTAGTTCGGTTTTCCTTTTTAAATTACATTTATTCACATCCATATACATATGTATGTCTATATATGTCTATATATGAATTTGTGCGTGGGTAAGTATAGTTTTTCCCAGAAGTGCATTCTTATCTTTATTCATAGTGTAAACGCAAAGCAGTGTTGCCACAACTTAATTTTTTTTTTTAATCTAGGTTGAAAAAAATTACTAGAAAACAGCCATATTTTTATTTCGTTTGCTTATAATATAGTAATATCAAGCACGTCGGAGACTGGTTTTTTTCCGAAATTTTGGACTCCTGTGGTTATTATTTATGATTTAATAATTGTAATAAAACTGTTTAGTATTGCGCAGATGGCAACCCGCGTGTTGCATAAAATGAATAAAAGAAAATAAAATGATATTGGTAACCTTGGAGTTGTCAGTTTTTTTTGAGAAACTAGAATAGAAAGGCGTTGTTTATTTTGCGGGTATGAGAGTTTGGATTTTTTCTTGTTTATTGTTCTTTCTTTGCAGATTGTATAATGGGATGGGACTGGCGGAGGAGTACCATCCGAAACAAAACCTATCGAGTTAATATGATAAATATTGGGTATATAACTTAATGCGTGCAGGAGTTTTACAAAATTTGAACGTTTATTTAAGAAAAACATGTACAATAGTGAATCTATGGATTTTGCCCATCTTTCTGGCAATTTGTGGATCCCATCCCAAAAGAACTGCGCTGGCTTGGCAGCCAAGAATGAATCAAGCCAATTTTTGATATCCTGCTGTGATGTGAACCGTATTCCAGTGAGGGCGTTCTGCATCGATCGGAACATATGGTAGTCGTCAGAAGGGGCAAGGTCTATAAGGCGGGTGGGGTAAATTTTCCCATCCACTGTTTTCCAAATAGTTCTTAACCGAAATAGCAACGTGGGGCCGAGCGCTGTCATGGTGGAAAATTATTGCCTCGTGTCTGGTCGCATATTCCCGGCATTTTTCGGCTACTGATCTCTTCAAACTGATTAATTGTGTTCGTAATATAGCACACCCTTCTGATCCCACCAAATACAGAGGATTACCATCGTGCCATGGATATTCGGCTTAGCCGTTGATTTGGCTGGTTGACTGAATTTCACATATGATTTTTTTCGCTTGGGGTTATCGTAATGGATCCATTTTTCATCACCTGTAACAATCCGATGCAAAAATGACTTCCTTTTGTGGCGTTCCAGCAGCATTTCTGACAAGCAAAACCGCCTTTCGCCATCGCTCGGCTTGAATTCATGTGGAACCCAATTTCCTTGCTTTTGAATACATCCAGCTGCTTTTAAACGTTTTGAAATGGCTGCTTGAGTGACACCCAAAGATTCTGCGAGCTCTTCCTGCGTTTGGCAACAATCTTCATCGAGTAATGCTTCCAGTTCTTCATCTTCAAACCTTTTTGGCTGTCCGGGACGTTCATCGTCTTCCAAGCCAAAATCACCACTTTTAAATCGTGCAAACCACTTTTGGCACGTTCGCTCTGCTAGAACATGTTCCCCATAAACTTCCACCAAAATACGATGATTTTCGGCAGCAGTTTTCGTCATATTAAAGTAATGAAGAAGAACTCCCCGCAAAAACACTTTTTCAGGCACAAAGTTCGACATATTTGAGTGCAAAAAAACTTATTGTTGTTTACGCTTCAAACGAATGATATATACTGAAAAGACGTACAATGACAGTAGCTTTCCAACGTATGTTCGGAATATATTGAAACGATGGAATACATACAAGTTACGCCATCTCTTAGCAAACCGCACGAAATAAGCTATAAACCCAATATTTTTGATTTAAATTTTATCCATCATAATAAACGCTAAAAAAAAACTCGGCGACAGTGAAAATAATAGCGACAATAACAACAGAACTATGTGAAAGTCACCTTAATCCGGATTTTATCTTTGTTAACCGGATATCCATACTAAAAAGTCAACAAATTGAAGAAAACAAACACAATGGAATAAGGCAATTATTGAAGTTTATTTGGTGCAGCGAGTTGAAGAATTCTTGGTGCTTCAATATTTTTATCAATACTCAAAAAGATACTAAATTTCGCACGAAATACAGAATTAATTTTGCGTTCCGTATTTCCCATATTTTATTTTGTTACATTTTATTTATTTCTGATATCCGAATATCCCGAAAACCCTCACATCCAGATTGCCGGAAGCTCTAATATCTGAGTATCCGGATTTTTCTTTTTTTTCGGATGGAATTCCCAGCCCTACTCTGCAGATAGCGATGAAATGTTATCTGCAAAATGTAAATCCCAGAATAATGCATGTTTTTGATAAAAATAATATAAATCACAAAATATTAAGTGAGTAAGCATATAAAAATAATGGTCAAACTCTATGGGATAAATAAAAGTCGAAAATCGCTACATAATTTGTATGCAATAATTTAACGCAAAAAATCTTCTCAACAAAAATAAATTAGATCGATATATGTAGTTAAGTTTTCTTTTAAACGAAATCTTCCCCATAATATTTTTATCCCTAAAAATTACAATAATGATGAATTTTCAGTCGCCCGTGTATTATATTTGAAACCTAGAACAGCAAATAGTAGTTATTTATACTGCTTCGGGCAAAACAATCAATTAAAATTTATTATTCAAAATATAACCCATATTTATTGACAATGTAATATGCAATTTTTAAATGATTTTTTCAAATATCTTTAGTTCTCTTTTTTAAAAGATTTTACCAAATTTTATGGGTGTTTTGTGACTTGCATTGCTTTTACTGAAATAAAATCGTTTGTTCGATCATATTTAATTGTTTTGACGGCAACACTGATGGAAACAGAAGTAATCGTTACGCGTTTGCCTTCCTTGTAAATAAATTAAGCTGTTTATTTTACCAACAGTCGCCAGCTTCTCGCCACAAATGTTTGCGCTAATGTTGATTTCACAGATATTCCGCTAATGGGGGTTTTTTAAATATTTTCTCATTTTGTAACAACACCACTATTGCTTAAATTATTTTATTAATTATATAATGCAAGCAACATTATAGGGTATGATTAGCTACACATTTTCTGCGAACCAATCGAGCACAGTTTAATTTTTTTTGGTCATCTAAGCAATATTTCTCATTGATGGGCAGGATACCCGTTTTCTTGAAATTTGCCTACACTATTCTTATGCCAGTTTAAGTAAGTACAAATATTTGATTTAAAAAGCTTCTATCAAATGCAAATTCAATGAGTAATGAATAAAATATTTTTTATTTTATTTTCTTGCTCGCTATAACCCGCGTGCGTGAAATTAATTTTCATTTAAAGCAAATTTTTCTGAGCCCGATTAATTTGCTGCCGATTTGTTATAAAATGTAAGATTAATACATCCACTTAAAAGTGTCCCGAAGTAATTCCGTACTTCATCACTTAAAAAAAAACTACTTTATTAATCTGCGCCTCCACGTTAGATAAAATTTATTTCCGAAACCACTACATCAAACTCTACCAAATTTAGCACAAATCGGACAAAAACCACTCTCACCTCTCATATAAAGCTAATTTTCAAAAGCCAAGAGAATTCGATGGTTTATTCAATATAAAATATAAAGATTGGAAACGGAATATTAGGTTGAGTAACTTTTGAAAATAGGCTTGGCACCACCCAATTCAGAGCAAATAGATATATTCCCAAAAAAACACTTTATTAAATTTGATACTCCCATCGCATTTCAACTCAGCAAGCGCAATTTAAAAATTATTGAATGGGGGGGCGGAGGTTGAAATCACGTGTACCTTTTATGTAACGGTACTTTACAAAAAATCTAAACACTCGATATTTTATTAAAGCATGTGGCAAATTTGCTCAAATTTGTTACGAAACATTTAATTAGAGGGAAAAGTGGAAGAAAATAAAAAAAATTAAAAAGGGACTTGTAACGTGAAAAGCATAATGCCTTTTGTTTATATTTAATGAAATAATAGTCGTTTCGGTTTTCAAAATCGTTTTAGTTTTCAATTATATTATTATATAACCTGGATTCATAACATCCGATAAGTATTGTTTATCTAACTATACTCCTATAAAAAACATAGCAGTTTGTTTGTGACAACTTATTTCAAAAACTGATAAACGGACTTCAACCAAATGTGGACAGCTCGTGTTAAGGGCATAATCCATTAGGTGGCGCATGGGTCTAGATATTCTGAGAATCTGTATTTATGAATCGATTTTCATAAAGTTAGCAATGTAAAAATGTAAAGAGGCGCTAGAGGCGAGTTATTCAGAAAATTTAAATAAAAGTATTTGAAATTAAAAACGTATAATGAGAGTTCGACGAGAAATAATAATAGTAATAATTTGACGCTTCCACCATAAAGCTTGATGTTTAGCCGAACTTCCCCTACAATTTATGGTGTGCGTTTTGATGTTGTAACACAAATTGAGGGGCCGACTCCGAACGTCAAGTGATTTTTTGAGAAATACTTTCGCGCTAAATGTGTCCGGTAGACGGCGCTAGCATCGTATTATTCAAAAAATCCGTATTTATGGTCCGATATTGATGATATTTGAAAAGAGAGTTAGTGTTAATACAGTCATAGTCGAGACAAAGCTGACCCTCAAATTTGTTTCAACTATTTTTTGAAGATATCCCAAAAATAGTTATGTAAAAAAACTGCTACTAACTTTAGACTCAAATATATCTTTACTATTTACGGGGCATTGTTTTTAAATTCATTGAAGCTGCATTTTTTAAATAATAATGGTTGTGGGAATATGATGAAAAATATTTGTTTTAAAATCAAACAGCCGTCTACTGTTAAGAATACAAAAATACAAATGAAACTTTGGCAATGATTCGTACGAAAACAAATACTTGCCAATGCATGAAATGGATTCCGTAAATTTTGTGTGACTAGTTCGGCTTTCCTCGCTCAATAAATTCACTTTTAAAAAGTGTTTTATTTGATTAAATATATTAATCAGATTAAACTGTCGCTTAAAATGCATTTACGTACATAAGCCTCAAATTTAGTATAATATAGTGATATCATTTCAGATTAATAATTTAAATAAAATGAGTCATCACTGTTTATAAAATATACTTTATTAAACACCGTACAAAATAAAATTGTTTAATGCACAGAAGTGTGACTATTTTTATTTACTTAAGACGCAAATGTAGTAAAGTAGGAAACAAAGAAAAAAAAAAAACACAGCCATTTTCTAAGTATGTAGTAATAGTTAAAACCAGACGTTATTTGCGCTGTTGACATTTTTTCTCTCTCATACACAAAACAATGACAGTTATTTGTACAACTGCTTTGCATATAAGATAAGTATTATCTAGAATTTGGTTAACTTATCCAGCAAACTCGTGAGCATGCGATTTTTTATCTAATTAGAATTCCTTACTATTTGCATATTTATATATTGTATATATGAACTCTCTCTCTGTGTCAAGCGAATTGAAACTAGAATTTCGCGATCAGTTTTCAGCAAAGTGCCAACTAATCAACTTGGGAAACCTCAGCACCAACAACAACAACAGCAACAGCAAGATGAAACGTCTAACAGTATTTGCGTTTATTGGATTATTCGCATTCGCAATAGCTAACAATACGCTAAGCCATAATCTTGAGTTGGGTCACCGTATGGCAGGCGATCGTCACTTGATACGTGAAGTGGTCTTTGCTAAATCAGCAGTTATGCAGAGAAAGCGGGGTGACTATACGTTCGAGCCGAGGGTGTGTAATTCCAAAAGAAAATGAAAAAAACAAAACAAAATGATAAAATTATAGCGCAGAGCATCCTCTAAATTTAATATTAAATTTTATTTTAATTTTTTTTTTCAGAATGTGCCATATCCAGCTAGAATAACGTATGTGAAAGTGCAGGACCAATATACAAATGGCAAGGGTGGCGGGCCTGGATTTACTTTCGTGAAGTTGCATTTCACAAGTCAATGGTGGCGCGGTTATAATTTTATTATTGACATTTTTGGAATGTAAATGTCTTTTTTTGGAAAAAAAAAGGGAATTTTGTGAGTTTCTTATGCGAATTTCTAATAGACCATTTCTTGCGCAATAAATTTGGAAAATGTTCAAACGTTACAAATTTGCATATAAAAAGTTTACGTGATATATTTTCCTAGTAAAGGGTTTAATTTTAATTTTGAGCGTTAAAAAAGTATACTTTTTTAATTTAAAATTGGAAAACAATTAAATAACGTAAAATAGCAGTACTTTAGTTTAAACGGAAAAGGACTTAATTAAAATTATGACTCTAACTCACAGTAATCTCACAAGCTTAAATCTTAGTATTGAGATGAAAGTTACATATAAAAATACTTTTATTCAAATTAAACTAAAAAATAAGAAGAATAAATATATTTTCATGATCTAAGAATAAAAAATGTGCCAAATTTAAGTAAGTTAAGTATATAACAACAAACGGTCAATGTTTTTAATCTCCAAATCGGGTCTTACTTCGTTTATTTATATATTTTATTATTTAATTTTAGAATAACCATAATTATAAATTATAAAGAAATCAATTTATTAACTGGGATGCGAATAAATAAACTAAAATGTAACTTGCTGGTCATAAATCAGAAAATTTAAATTAATTATGGTTTAGATAATCAAATGCAGAATACAATTTTAACGATTATGTTATTAATAATTTTATTAAAACAGCGTACTTTGTCAAAAATTAATATGATGCCGTTATCTCACGAAAAGACTTAAGAACATTATTCTATATACAGTAACCGATATGTAAAAATTTGAAAACGTTCACGGTGTCTATAATCTATAATCACATTAAATAATTCAATGGAAATTTGTTATTGGTAGCAATTGAAGCAAATTAATAAAACTATTGCAATAATGTTTACCTTTACAAGGTATTGAATTTAAGTGTGTATTAAAAGCTGTCAATAGAAATTATATGATCCAAAACTAAATTTAATAAACACATTAATATTTTACAAAAATATAGTTGAATCCCAAGTTTTACACAAGATTTATAAAAATTCGCTAATATTACACATTCTCTTCACATTTCAAACTTCTTTCATCATTTTTAAAACTTTTTAAAAAGTTTGTAGAAAATTCCGTGGTATTCAGTTTAGTAATCAATTGAATTTTAGAATTACAATACGCAAGTCTTCGGAAATTTTTATTTTCGAAATTGTATTGCAGTTTATAAGGCAAAAAATGTGCTGGACCATCATCACAAAAAATATTCAAAATCAACCGTTATATGGACAGAAGTACTTACTTACTTACTTACTTACTTACTTACTTACTTACTTACATAATTGGCGCTATAGCCGCTTAAGCGATTTTGGCCGAACTTCTGCTACAATTTGTGGAGTGCGTCTTGGATGTTGTAACACAAATTGAGGGTCCTACAGTTTTACGCCGCCTCCGAACGGCGAATTATTTTTTGCGAGAAGTTTTTTATGGCAGAAATGCACTCAGAGGCTTGCCATTATTGTCTGCCGAGGAGCGGCCGCTATTAGAAAAAACTTTTTCTATAATCTTTGGTGTTACTTGTCCCGCATGAGGTGCGCACACTCGGCTACGGCGGCCGCAAAAAAAAAAACATGAGACTAAAATTTCAAAACGTTTTCTAAATTAACCAGAATTTTTAGCAACTTGACACTTGCAAATTTTGTATAATAAAATTGAACGAGCTACGAAAGTTCACACCAAAAAGCTATCTAAAAAAAAAACAAATTAAAACGTTTGAAATTTTGATGAGCTTGAAAATTTGATTTACTCACTTCAATAACACAAACTTAAGTTTAAAACGAAAGTTAACAAAAAAGACTTAACGTGAAAAACATTTTAATAATGAAAAGAACCAATATGTGGTCAGTTTTTTTTGGTCACTGTATATAATATAAATAGCATACGTATGGAGAAGCGATGCGGCAAATTCTGTTTCAGTCTGTATTTAGATCTGGAGAAAGCAATGTTCCAATCGGCTATTAATTTCCTTCTCTTAGAATTATAGAGCATACCTGCCACTTTCTCTGTACGTAATTTACTACATTACCTTGTTCGAAGAAACTTCAATAATAAATAACTTGTCATATGTGGTCATAGGATTGCAAGCAATCAGTTTTTAAATATCAGAATATATTAGTTTTCAAGCTATTTGAAATTTCAACAAAATCCAGATGTCATTTCAATAAAATGTGTAAATATTTTTGCTTCTTTTTATACCCAACCGTAATTGAGCTCGATATACTAATACTACGACAAAATGTATAAGTAACACAATTGCCCAATGTGTGGTATAAAATAAGAAAGGTTGGCAATATTTTGAAGTCAAAGTGTTTTAGAAACTTAAATAGCATGCGTTTATTTATTTCTTCTGCTAACTAATTTGTTATTATTTGTTACAAGTTATTTTTAGAATTAAAATTTAGCTATAAATAAACAAAAATCAAAAATAGTTTAATGATTTTTTGACTTTTCTTTAAGCAGCTTGAACTAAACACACATGCAAAATTTCATCACCCTTGCGTGTAGTGGCACAAAATGTATGGAGTCATACCACTATGCGACGCTAAAGACACTTAGTGGAAAGTTTCCTAGTCAACTCCCATTTTTCCCCCAAAAGGGGCACGTAAAATTTGATAAATTATTCCGATGATAGCCAAATGAATAAATGGTGCGGAATAGAAGAAAAATTTACACCAAACTTCAGTTGAATCAGATTGTATCTAGAAGCGTTGAGTTTGAAGTGAAAAAACATCGTTATGCTTCTTTATCAAGATTCATATGGACCCAAACCGCTCTAATTGTATGAAATGTTAACTTATTTCCGAAATGTTATTCATACAAACAATTCACTTGTACAAATATAAAATTTCTCATTATTTATACATTTTCTGAGTTTATTTTGTGCACCAACTGCTATGTTACAATTTTTTCAAGAAAACTTATTTCCTAACATAGTAATTTTCTGAAACAAAAATTTACTTTCCATAAACATCAACTGAAAAATCGTAACCCTTGAACCATTGGCTAACGAAATTGAGCTTCACATAATCAAATCCAGGACCACCCTCTGTCAGCGATGCGAAACCTCCTTCGAAGAATGGACTTTGGTCATAGGCAATAACGTATGTAATTGTGGCTGGAGCTTCGACATCCTAAAAATAAATAAAACAGATTATGATTTTTTTTTTTTTTTTAAACGAACTTTCATTATACATACATTCTGGTTGAACTCGAATTCTCCTCTCGCCACCACCAGTAATGACGCCGAAGAATGGACCCTCTTGCGAATCAAAAGACGATCGCCTGTATGAAATTCGCCCAACTTAAGGTGATGGGTTTGAGTATTAACGTTAGCCGCCGCCACAAGAGCGAACAAGGTTGCGAATACGAATGGGCAAAAACTTTTCATTTTGTCGTTCCTGTAGAATTTAGCAGCTCTTCAAGTTAATTTACACTCGTTTGGTGCTTAATTGCAAACTGTTCGAAAACCTCGATTTTTAGGGGTTTATATAGTTGATGAATACGTGTGATATGTGTTTAAAAAAAGTTAAAATTAGATTTTTATTTACGCATGTACAAAACAGTTTTTCAAATAAATATCAAGCATTTATTTGCGGCGGCAATTCGGGATACAAGGTGGCCAAATCTAACTGTTCTTTACCTATTACGACTGAATGAATTTAAAGAAAATTATGTGTTTCTTTTTTGTAGTTGATATTTATTTGAACGCTCTAGAGTTTTTGATGTTTTAAAAATAGTAATAAAAGTTAAGTATTATCGGACATTTAGCTGCAATTTGGACGCATTCTAAGCAATTTTCCAATACTTCTGGCAATAAGTTCTGGGGTTCTTGACGGATCTTCTTTTTAAAGGCTTACAGAGCATTAAAAACTCCCAAAGAAAGATCTTTAGTTTAGCTAAATTTGGTAATCTTGACAACCAGTGAATATCGCAAGTATAGCGGTACCTACATGAATTAACTTCCAACAGAATAAATTATTTTTAGTCACCTTGTATTTAATTATATAAGAAAAAACTTGTGTTATGCTCTTTTAGGCCCCGTTACTTCCATAATGCTTAGAGCCATGGTTTCTATTTGCATACTTCTAATTTTTCCGCCCAAAATGTGAATCAAAATTAATATTACTTTAAAACCGTAAATATTGACATAGATTTAATTTAAGTGAAGGCAGAAAGCATCCATATTTAACGGGCAGCTGTTTATGTTTATTAAATTTATATTAAGCGTAATACGACTAAATTAAAAACGGTAAGAGAAGAAATTGAATTCTAAGAATTTATTATTGAATTTAAATTACATTCAGAAGTCAAAACCATTTAAACGAAAGCGATGTATTTAAGCAGTGCAACGTAAGGATGGACAAATGTAGAGATGGTGGATCTCCCCCAAGCAAATAGTTAAGTTAGTAGTACTTAGTAGTCAAGAATGATGGAGTTCGCGATTGAGCCCGCCGCGGATCGCTAGTCCTCTCTTTGTCGATTAGATAGCAGCCACCCGTTTGTTGACGAAATAGAAGCATTTTACAAAATGGTAAGAACACTTTTCGATCATTCTGCCATTTGTCCGCTTCTTCGTCTTCTTTTTTTTAGAATTCGCTCTCTCCGTATCTAGCTATTATTATGGCACAATCAGTTGCTCTAAGAGTGGAAGGCACAATCTTATTTTCTATCATTCGTGCTTTATAGTACCATTAGTAAAAATAGTAGTAGGGTAAGTAAAAATAGTATTAGTAATAAGTAGTAGCATTAATAAAAAATAGTAGCAGTACATCTTTGTACTTTAAATCTTACTGTAATGAACGAATTATAATATGAATAAATAGCAAAGAAAAAATGTAGTATATTGGTAAAAATAGTAGCAGTAGCATTAGTAAAAATAGTAGTACTACATCTACATAAGTACTTTAAGTCTCAATGTAAACGAACAACGAATAATAAAAGAAATAACAAACGAGGAAAAAAATAGTAATAGCATTTGTTAAAAAAATTGTTGTAATTAGTAGTAACATTAGTAAAAATAGTATTATTAATTTGTAGTAGTATAAGTAAAAACAGAAGTACTAGAAGTATTAGTAGTATCATTAGTAAAAATGGTAGTAGTAATTAGTAGTGGCATCATATAAGCGTCATGTAATGGCTTGGCGACGCTATTCAGACGCGATTTTCATTAACCGATGTAAAACATCACTCTTATGCCGCTTAAGAAGTTTTACTTCAAAAATATAACGTCATAGTCATTGTAAGAGATTTCATAGGTTATCGCCCCTATACTGTCTGTAGAAACCCTCATCAATAAATAATCAATCCCACATTGCTGTTTTGTTGCTGTTTTTCTGGTACTGATTGTAGTCCAAGTTAGCTCAATCATATTCCAAGATATGCTATTGATAAATTTCAAGGTCACCAACCAAAACTGTTTCTTGATGATTTTCTAAGTATTTTGAATGATTGATATTGATTGAATAACATTATTTTAGCTACCTAAATAATGGAAACTATAAGTTATAGTGGCGCAATATTGATGATTTTCATTCCACACTTTCTATTCATACCCGAGTTCTTTGTACCCGAGTTGCAAAAGAACACTAAGTTGAATAAAAAATAGCAAAGCAACAACACTAACTCGGTAAAATATTCGGTAAACTGGTATCCGACCTGAGATATAGTCTTGGGAAGTGGAAAAAACTGCGTTATTGTGAACGAGCCATAAGATAATACATGGGAAATTTCACTTTACCAACTAATCTATTTTTTTTTGCATAGTATTTTTAAATATATAACCAGATCAACCTATTCTCAGTTCTTAAATAGCACTAAACCAATCTCATACTTTATAAAAGATGCTAACAGGGAGCCCATTATTAATAGATGTAAAGTGCAATTTGCCACATTACTTACTTTATTTATTTCAACAGGCACTTCAATTTGTCAGTTGATTTTTTTGTTTTTCTTTTATTATAGCTAAGTTCTGGGCAGAAAACTGAATATTCTGTTGGGAGGTAGTTAGAAAATCTGAATTATCTCATACGCTCTTATATAGTGATTGCGCTAAAAAAGAACAATCTAAAAACTGATGAACGAGGAAGGAAAAAATCCTGCATGAAAAGGGCCCTGAACACGCAGTGAGCACTTCCATAGGAAAAATCGGGAGCACACGAAACGACCATATCCACGAGAAACATTCTTAAAATCCAGGCATAATTTCAATAGGGAAAGTGTATTCTAAATTTCAAATTTTCTTTTATATTTTTATTGCACAATGTAATTTAGCACTTATTATTTAATGAGTAAATTGTTTACTCAATTTTACCGAAAACTTCAATTGTCCTGACATCTTCATTACGCACAGAGCTAAAAAGTTCATCTATAATTAAAGAGATCGACACCTTAAAAAACTTAGAGGCTAAGGAGAGCGAAGGGTGACAAGATTGAAGAATTTTTTTCGTAGAAAATCTTCCTAATTTTATTTTGAATTTCTTCTAAAATTTATTGAAAAGTAAAATGGCTGAAAAGAAGGAGATCAATTTTTGTTTATTCGTTTTTATTTAATTAAAATTAAATTTTGTTCAAATAAAGTAAGTTAATAAGCAGGTTCTCTAAGTTTTACTTGAATCTCATTGAATTAATTATTAATAAATATTTTTTTTAATTTTTAGAAGATCCCTTTTTGATAAAAATTACATATGATTTTAAGGTTTTAGCATAATTCACGTATTTTGTGAATAGTCTACTTTATATTGTTTTTAGTTTAATATTTTGAATATGGCTTTTGAATTTTTGTATTTTTAAAATGAAACTTTTTAATTATCTATTTACTTATTTTTTCCAGAAATTTTTAATGAATACTGTTTCAAAAATTTCAAAAATAAAGTATGTTTTCAATAAATACTCAAGAAACGTCACATGCCATACTACGCATAATTTGACCACAACAATTGTTATATTTATTTAAATTGTTCTTATATCTTATAAAGAAATATGTAAACCCTTTTATAATAATATATTTATAAGTGCTTAAAATTATCATAATTATCTTATCTTCATAAAAAACTGTAGGTGACAATTATTTCAAATCAAATCAAATAAGATCATCGGCTTATTAAAATTAGGAGGATATGCTATTTAAACCCAAGATTCCCTTCTAAATTTTATTGCAGAGATTTGCATCTTAATTTTACAGATTATATTCTTGATTTTATATAAAAGACATTATTGGAAAGAAATCATAGAAAAATTCGCGAAATTTTCTTTTGATTTATAGAGCATTTTTAGTGAATTTTCTCCCTCCTCCCTCTCTGTGCGTGTAGAAGAAAACTTTCAGTAGCCCTGAAAGCTTCACTACACGTTCAGTACATTTTTTCAGGCATTGATTGTTGAACGGAGTCGGATGAAATTTTTCGTACTGAATTCGCCCGCATCCCCCTTACCTAAAATGCTGTTGGGTTCCAGTTGGTTTTTCATACTAAAGCAATGTGTCGCAGGCCATCTTATCTACTAATACATACAATATTTAAATATAATTTAAATAAAGAAAATTTAGCTTCATTTAATGGCTAACCTCCCGTGTATCGAGCCTGCGGTGGAGACGGCGTGAGTTCTATGCCATTCTAGTTAATTATAGTTATGTACATTACGCACGTACATTAAAATTTAAATATTTACACAAATGTTTCGTTTGTCAATCTAAATTTATTTTTATGCTTCAAAACTTCAGCCACATAGGAATATTATGTATCAAATTTCAAATTTTTCTCAACAAATTTTATGCTTAAAAAGGGAGGTATACACCCATTTTGTCACTGACAAATCCAATATTTTTAGCATTGCAATGAAAGCATTTTCTTTATGTATTTTTGAAGCTGTTCATATGCACCAAACCCCTCAATTTTGTTTAAACCCCCCTATTCGGCCCTTTCGCCAACTGCATGGGAACAAATCGTTCCCAAAAATTTACCAGCAAGCCAAAAACAAATTAGGAACATATTATTTTTGTTTCACTTGTAAATGTATGTGAATATTTGTTCCCACAGAAGCTTGTGATAGGGTAGATTATTATAAAGTTACTCACCTCATTTAAATGTCAAATTGACTTTTATTAATTAAAATCCTTCGAAATTTATCGAATCGAAAATTTATCTTCCATAAATCTCAACAATAAAATCATATCCCTTAGACCATTGGCTAGCGAAATGTAATTTCACAAAATCCGAGCCTATACCACCGCTTATCAGCGATGCGGAGCCAATATCACGGTAATCATCTAAGTCAAATGCGGAAATATATGTAATTGTGGCCGGGTTGGCGACATTCTAAAAAAGAAAATAGAATATAAAATTAAAAAAAAAAAAAAAAAAAATAAACATTCCACACAGAAGCTAAACTCAGTTTTCATTCGATTCACATACATTCTGATTGAATTCATAATCTTCGTAATTCATTAACTGGAACGCTGGCTCAGCATAAATTCTTTTGCGATCGAAAAGTCGATCGCCTGTGAAAAAATCACCCAATTCAAGATTTTGAGCATTCACGTCAGCTGTGGCCACAAGAGCAAATAATATAAATGTGCAAAGGAATTTCAGTTTAACTTTGTTTTGACGCTAAGCAAATTTCGATGTTCTTCAAGTTGATTGTGTGGCGCTAATTGCAAACGGAAAGTGTAGGATCGTAGGTTTAGATGTGAACTATACTAAATAAATAAATGAAAAAGCTGCGCTCTTCCGTAAGCATGGAACAGTAAAAAGAGTTAAAATTAAATTTTTAATTTACATATGCAAAACAGTTTGTTGTCAATTAAATAAGAGAAACTTATTTGCGCAGCCGATTTGGCGACGTGAATGGGAAGAAAACTAGTGTCTGGCAATTTTGGGTTCACTAATTTCGCACTTAAAGTTCGAGATACGTAATTCTTTTATCATGTACTTATTATATTTAGGTTAATTCGATACGATGTGAAATAAAAGTTCATATACCGCGGTATATGAAAATATCTTTCCTGCAACCCGTTTATGATCTTTTCTCAGCTAATGACTTGGAAGTTTCATTTCTTCACAAAAACTGCTGTTTTTCTATCGAATATAAAAAAATATTATGGTTTAATGCTTCTGTCAAAATATTTTGAGAACATTTACAATCACTTCAGATGATAAAAGAGTTTATTGGTACAGCTCACGAAAATCTTAAAGTGTATGCTTATAATAATTTTATTAATAACATTTTATGTTTTAGCTGTAATATATGGTAAATAAATACTAATATTTTTTACAAAGACGTTATATGACCAAATATTTCTTTTTTAAATAAAAAATAAACAAATCAGATATAGTCAAATCAAATTTACAATTACTATAAGAACGATGAATACTGGAACGATTTTCCGTCATCCCTTGTCAAGTTTGGTTTGAAATCAAACCGGTTTCGGCGTTGTGCCATTTTCAGTATCGTTTTTCGAAAACAAAACTGACAAGCGGTGACGTCAAATCGTTCCAATAAACATAATTTTTTCACCCTGCCGGAAAAACAGAAGATAAAAAATAAATTATTATAAAAACGTGCTGCTGTTTAATTTCAAATAAATACCTGGACAGGCTTTGATCAAAAAAGAATTTGCAATCATTTTCTTTCAAAGTTTTAAGTGATGAATTATTTCGTATTTGCATCAGCAAATGTTTTTTAATGGTTATGTAAATATATCTGAAACTGATTTCTGAAAAGAAAAAAAAACGCAAAAGTCCCACATAGTTTAGGAAAGAATCAACAAATTAACATTATCAAAGAGGCGGGTGAAAGGGTTTGGCGTTTAAAAAGGACATTTGATCCCCCTTTAATCGCTCAACGGTAAAACAGCAGTGGATAGATAATTCAAAATTTTTTTCGCGCCACTCACTTCGTTCGCTCAAACTAAGTGTAACGGAGTGTTCGCCGTAGCCGAGTGTATAGCGTGCGCTTCATTCAGTAGGTCGCGGGTTCAAATCCTGGATGGGTCTAGGAACAACAAAAATTTTGGTTAAAGTTGTCCATTGTATTACTAAAAAACCCGACAACCTTGTTCTGAGTATATTTATTTATATTGTATATTCGTATTACGCTTTTTGTCAAATAAAATAGGGGCTATCCTCTCAAAAATAAAGATATGAACCTGGTCCTCGCTGGGGCTAGCAGTTTGATACACAGATTTTATTATTTCATATCCTTGTGTATAATTAAATTAAATTAGACTTTTTAAAAAAAGTGGCAGGCTTCTTGAAAATATAAATATGAACCTTCTCCTCAGCGAAACGAACCGTTTGATACTCGTGTTTAATAATTTGTATACCTTTGTGTAATATATATAATTGTATATGATTTAATTCAATTCGACTATTCAAACAAGTGGCAACATTCAAAAAAGTTGTAAATGAACCCTCTCTTGGAGACGAACCGGTTGGGACCCATAGTTTAATATTTCAAATAACCTTCGTGTTTCTCATTGAAATTTAATATTTCAGATAGGTGACAACCCTCTGCTACGCATAAAATATATTTTACGGCCTATTCTCATACTTAGCAAATATACATACATACAATGTTTCATAAAAATCGGTCGAGCCATTTCGGAAGAGTGCGCGACCACAAATATCGGGACACGAAATTTTTATACATACATACCCGCGGCTTCGTCTGTTTTGCTTGCTACGCTTCCATCTACATACTTGTAGAAGATGTTTAGATCTAAAAATGCAGCCTAATGGAAATACAAAAAAATGTCCCGTAGTCACAATAAGGATGAAGACGACTTCAAAGCTAATGTGAATCAGTTTGTATATATAATTTTTAAAGGGATATCAGATGTAAGGGTCAACTTAATTTCGACTATGACTAAAGCGCGTTGTTTTTAACTCCACAAAACTCGTCTTCTGGATAATATCCTTTAAAATTTTATAAAAAAAAACTGGGATTGTAAAGCAACTCACCTCTGGCGCCATCTAGCGCATACATTTTTCATCAAAATAGTTTTCGTCGCACCCCCATTATATGAGTACGTTTTTAGTTTCATCAAAATCGGCTTATAAACGCAGGTAAATGCATATAATTTTAATTTGCAGACATTTTACATAATTTTCCTCTAATGCCACCTGGCGCATTTATTTTTTATAAAAATACTTAATCGATATTGACCATAAATACGGAGATTTTATGAATATCTCAACTGCTGTGCTGCCTAACGGATTAAAATATAGCCTATATTCCTGTCACGGGCCAAAGGAATTTGCAGCCCAAATTTGATTGAAATCCATGTATCAATTTCGAAGCTAAGTTTTAAAAAAATAAATCGGTTATATTTCTACACATATGCATATATCGATTTTTGATCCTGTTTAGAAATGTGCGTAATTTTATTCATAGGAATTTTTTATTGTTAAATTCTCACAACCATAAAGTTCATAACCTACGCAAAAAGCATTTGAAACAAAAACCTTTTGTTGTTTGCGGTTTCTTCATTAAAAATTTCTTTTATTATGCTTAGATTGAAATGTGTAATACAAAATTTGTACTATAGCCCCAAACGAGACCCGCCTAGGGAATAACCGATTCAGTTATTTTTTGAATATTTCTTAAACTAAGTATGAATGCAAAATCTCACTCTTCTTTGCCCTTACCTCCGCGACTAAACACCTGATTGTTCAACAAAAACTCTCACTTTTACCGAAAAGAGGCCAGCAAAATTTTTCTAAAATGTTCTGATGTCTTAGAAAGCGGTCTTCCAAATGAATAACGACGACCAAATGAAGAACCCGTGTGAAGAAAGAAAATTTATACCAAACTTCAGCTGGATCAGAATATACTTTGAATCCATGGATTTGAATCCTTGGTTTGGGTATCTTCGACTCTTCTCTTGAAGTTCTTTTCGCGATATTTTTATAGCGTTAAACGAAAAAATTGTCCGATTGGTACCACTCTTAGTACATAGAAATGTAAAGTCTCACACTTTGGTTGGCTATTTCAAGTTGTTTTAATGAAAATATTAACTATTTTATTTTAAATTCTTTAGCAAGATTCATATGTGCCCAACCCGCTCTAATTGTATTTAATAGTCGTTTCTTTCCGAAATGTTATTCATACAAACAATTCACTTGTACAAATATAAAATTTCACATTATTTATACATTTTCTGAGTTTATTTTCTGCACCAACTGCTATGTTACAATTTTTTCAAGAAAACTTATTTCCTAACATAGTAATTTTCTGAAACAAAAATTTACTTTCCATAAACATCAACTGAAAAATCGTATCCCTTTAACCACTGGCTAACGAAATGGAGCTTGACATAATCAAATCCAGGACCACCCTCTGTCAGCGATGCGTAGCCTCCTTCGAAGAAGGGACTTTGGTCATAGGCAATAACGCGTGTAATTGTGGCTGGAGCTTCGACATCCTAAAAATAAAACAGATTATGAGTTTTTTTTTTAAAGCAAACTTTCACTATACATACATTCTGGTTGAACTCGAAGTCTCCTCTCGCAACCACCAGTAATGAAGCCGAAGAGTAAACCCTCTTGCGAATCAAAAGACGATCGCCTGACTGACGTTCGCCTAACTGAAGATGATGGGTTTGGGTATTAACGTTAGCCGCCGCCACAAGAGCGAACAAGGCTGCGAATACGAATGGGAAAAAGATTTTCATTTTGTCGTTCCTGTAGAATTTAGCAGCTCTTCAAGTTAATTTACACTCGTTTGGTGCTTAATTGCAAACTGTTCGTAACCCTCGGTTTTTAGTGGTTTATATAGTTGATGAACATCTCTGATCGATCATACGTAGGCTACATATTTGCATAGTTATTGTGTGTAATTCTTTAAAATTAGATATTAATTTACGCATATTCAAAACAGTTTTTCAAATAAATAGAAAGTGCGTAAAGCATTCTAGAAGTCATAAGAGTCAAGTAGAGTGTACGCCCACTCGTAGTTACGTCTTTATATTTAATAAATAGTTTAAGTAAATATTTTCATATATTATACCAAACAAGAGTAGTTGGCTATTTTAACTTATAATACCAGTGGATAACCGTAGAGAATAAGACCTAATTGTAACTAGCGATTAAGGCTCATTATAAAAACGCCACAGCATTACAATAAAATAGGTTACTCGGTTTTTGATTTGCCAGATTGCTGGACATCTTCTTAACCACTCTGCTTTCTGAATATTTCATTGGAAGTGCTCCTTGAACCACATAAGTAGTTAGAAAAAAAAACGCGAGTTTTGAAAACTTTTCTTTGAAACTTTTCCCAGGAACATGAAGCTCGTAGTGGTCAACGCTGAAAAGTTTTCGCTACTACAGCTAAAGGCATGGTGTCACTGCGTGGGCGTCAATGCAAACGACGCAAAAGCATCGTTGAGCGCCAGGCTAAGTGTCCGTTCGTTAGCGATAAGGCTGTAGAAAAAAGCGGTACGAATTACAAGCGGTCCACATCGCTTTAGATTCTTGCTTGCTTGCTGCTCTTTGTTCTCGCACGCGACACAGAATTTGTTTCAATAGGCATTTTTAAAGTATACTTTTTCATTTGCAACACGTTGTCAAGTGAGAAGAAAAGTTCGTGTTCTGTGCAATTTGCCACAATGAAAGACGCTACGAAATGAGAAAATGGCTGTCTATCCACAAAAATGCTTCCTCAAGTAAGCGACAATTTGAAGCAAATGAGACCACCCGTTATGGCAACGACAACATCAACGTACAGCAATAACGAAGAAAAAGTACAGATGGAAACAACGGCGAGAGTGACGGTTAGAGCGAAGGCGTTAACGACGGCAAAAACAACGACAATGTTCAATGGTTCCTTTGACGTCCGTTAACCCAAGGCTGACGGAAGCGACGATAGGGCGATCAATGGTGCGAGGTTTGACCGCAAAATCGGTGGTATTGAAGCAGAGCTCTTAAATATCGAGTTATTGCGCAAATAAATAAAGGCGAAGAACGAAGTTGAGTTCTAAACATTGAAGGTTATTACACCCACTTACATATGATACCGACGATGTCTTCAACGTTTCGCATAACCAATTGAAACATTTTGATGTTTGTGCAAAATTTCGGACATGCATTTTTAAAGGAATTTGCAAAAGAAGGTCAAATAGCAAAAAGGTGATTAAAAAATCATTAGAAATTTGTTGCACTTCAAAGTAGAAGACTGGTTGTGCTGGTAATTCCTATGATGGTTCTCTAATAATACTAAATAGGTACGTAATTGGAGCCAAGTATGTGAATGGGTGAACTTTGTTTTTTTTGGTGTTGGCTTTATTTTATTTATATCAATACTTTTGAGCTCACACCAGTTTCTTATTTGGAAAGTATTGGAAACGGCTTTTACAAATTGTTTCATCATTCATATTTATTTTTAAACCTATCGCGGAACTTACTGAATTCTCAATGAAAGGAATCCCCGTCGTACTCAGATCATAATTTCGTATCGTATAAATTTGTTCTTATCATCAGTAAATATGCCGTTTCTCCTACGCAAATATCGATTCAATCACAAATACATATGTAAAATGTGGACATCTTTAAAACAGGAGGAGGTAGGATTTCAATTGAAACCGCAATAAATCAAAAAATAACCTCTGCTTTCAATTTCTATCGACATTTTTATGCAACCTATCTTCGTGGTTGAAATTATAGCTGCTTTTCCCAAGATTACCACACCTCCTCATCAGATTTCTTTCTAGGATTTGACAGGACTTGATTCTAGACATTTACACCTATAATGCAATCGTACAACCGCTGTGCCAAGCCGACATGTAAACTGTTGTTGCTTTCCATCACAATTTAAGTTAATAGCAAACATGTTTAATATATAAAACCTTTTGTATTGAGTGAAGGTTATGTTGGATCTTAGGTTATTAGGAAACTTATTTAGTAAAAACTTTGAATAAAAAAGATACCAATTTACAATTTACTCACCACATTCTACATCGGCGTAAATCTGAAAATAAAGAAAACATTTCAATTAGATATTTACAAAATGAGGAGTCTATCAAAGCGAAATCCTATAAGCTGGTGTTAGTAAAGCAACCGTTTTAATTTTTTTATTCACATTACATGAATTTTGTTTTTGCTTTTACGTATGGGCTTTCAAAAGTCGTAAAAGCAAAAAAAGCAAATGCATGTAAACATTGACAACTCCTACGCAGAAGCAACACCAAAAATTAATGGCAATTTTTTAATTGTACTTATGTATCACGCCACCTTAAATGAATTCACCGCATTATCAATGTTACTCGCTTTAAAATCAATTGAAAATAGTATTTTTTTATGATTGCATTTAATAAGTCTCACGCCATTCAACTTTCTATACAAGATCATATCTAACTAAAAGCTCAAACTCTTCTTTACCAAGCAAATTGTCTCTCTACAAACTTTTTTCTCGTTTCATTTTTCAACAGCCACACATAAAGTGGATTTATATTTTCAATACCATTTCTGAACGCTATGCAAATATTCAACCATACCTTCTTTTTTTTTGGTTGTGGTAAAATGAATAAAGTTTTAAGAAGAAACAAAAAACAGGTAAATATTTCATACATATGTTTTGTAAGTGTATTCTTATATCTCCAAAAACTGCACAAACTCCAATTCGAACATTAAAGGAACAAGTGGCGGAAAAAAATTAAGACGCTGCAGGCGAAAATATGAGACACAATGAATGTATATTTGGTTTTACATATTCATACAAAATAAAATCAGTTGTTGTTTTTTTTTTGTTTTCGGTCGAGTAAAGTATGTGTAGAGTTGTGTGAGTGTGTGTGAGAGTGTGTGTGTGTGTGTGCTAAAGACCACTCGAATATGTATCAAATTGCGCATAGCCTCAAGGATCAACTATGTGTGTACCTACATACATTTGTATGTACAGACGTTTATAGAACACTTGCTGTTATGCAACACTCAATGTTTGTATGTACTCGTAAGCAACATGATTTTTATTGCTTTTTTTCTTTTTATGTGCAGAGCACAATGCCATTTCTTTTAGCTCCATATAACTATACGTACAAACATTTATACTTTCGAAAAACAGAGCTACGTGCTAAGCTTCACATAAAATCGCTAGTAGTATGTTGAAAAGCCGTTGGGGAAATTGTTAACACTACATGTACCATGTGTACAGTGGCGAGCATTTAAATAGAGCATTTAATCGGGCATTAAAATACCCAACTTTTAAATTTTTGGTTTTAAATAAGCTTATTCAGATTTTACAGAATGCCGTACCAAGTAAATATATGCAATAATTTGGAAGGCCTCTAGTTATTTATTACAGTTACATAATTAGAAGTAACCAAAAAAAGAAGCAGGATGTGTCAGAGACACGGCCATTAAGTTTAACGTAGAATACGCAATCCGATAAGACAGAAAACATATGTAACAATAAATGATAAATAATACAAGCAAATGAATTTCTTTATTTGATAGTTACTTTGGATGATATACATAAGCTTATGATAGGAAAAATAGGATAAAAATGTTTTTAAATTATCAATTAAATTTCTCGCATAAACGAAGTCAATGGCTATTATCAATAGTAAAGATAAATGATAAATAACATACGCGAATCAATTTTATTATTTTTTTTGCAGTGCTTGGCAGCATTTTCTCTTCTTTTACTCTACTTTAACTTGCCCGCCTAAAATTATGCAACACAAAGAAAGGGCTGCAAGAGTACATTTAAATCGCCCAACAGCAAACACTCAACCAAACACCACACACATATTTGTATGCATGTGTTTATACAATTTTCATTTGAGAAATTTAAATATTAGGAAGATATCAACCAACATGAAATGTATGTATGTCAAACGAAAGCTAACATCTTCATTTGACTACAAAAAAAAAAAAAAAAATTTATCGAGCCGTTTCCTTATAATTAAAGAAATAGAGATTACAACAATAAAAACCTGACATTGGTGCCCATACCGTAAGGTAAGACGTATTCTACGCCAAAAAAAAAAACAAAGGATAAACGTTTGCTTTCAAAGTTTTCGCAATTTTTCTTTTCTCCTAAGGCATTGAAGTAACTTTTTATACAAAAATATCACAGACATACATAACTATCATAAGATAATCGAGTACAAGTTAATCAAAAATTATTATATGAAGATATGAATTTTTCGCTTAATCTTTAACCATTATTCAAAGACTGCAGGTGAGATTAGAAATGCTTTTACAGTCCGACTTAAACGCAAAAAGAGAAAGGGGTACAAGTTGTTCAATAATTATTATAATAAGATAGTTTACGAGTACTCTACAATTATTATTCAAAGACTTATATTAAAAAAAGCCTTTTCATAATAGTTGTCAGCGAGATAAATATTTTTAAGTATACTCTTAATAATTATTAGCGAGATAAATTTTTTTGAGTCCTGTATGGCGGGACTTTTATAGGACCATTTCGAGATTAGTTTGGGACTGAGTCGGGACTGCTTCGAAATAATTTCACAACCAGTTCGGGATCACTTCTAAAGTAGTTCGGTACTATTTTGGGTGCGGTGCCAAGACAGTTTCGCCTTTCAAGATTTATAAATAAAGTTGTCTTACTCATAATTATTCTACAAAGACTTTTATAATACAGGTCTCAAAATAAAAGTCTTTGAAAGGCTTGAAAAGCTTATTTCATTCATAATTATTATGAAAATGTTGTTAATAATATAAGTCTCAAAATAATTAATATGGATAACTTAAAAACAAAATGCGTCTCATTCCTTATTATTATCAAAATAATGTTATAATTCTTGTCAAAAATTTGGGTGACTTTTTTAAAAACTGAACGATTAAATAATAGACAAGAAATTTGTTAGCATCACACATGACAGGTGGCAGGCTGAAACCACTTGCCAAATTGCAAGGGCACTCTGACCATCGGTGAGTGACCAACGAACGAAGTCTCTCATCAGTCTCTGACGAGCTTGCTTAAGAGTATAAAGTGGTTTTAGGGAAACAGGGTTCACTTAACAGCCCCAATGCGGTACCACAATGGATCATGAGTCTAAATGTATCACACTAGGGAATGCTGCCTAACCTAACCTAACCTAACGGTCAAATAATTGTTATTCTGGATCTCTGGAAATATTTCCTTTTATATTCAATCAGTATTACTTTAGACATGGATCGTCGCTAATAAATTACGGTTGTTCAACGCAAAGAAATTGTGTGCTTACTCGGTGAAAATAAATCGACTAAGGGACTATCTTAGCTAGTTGGGTTAACTATTAAAGCTTGCCATCAAGCTGTTAAGCATGTAGCGGAGATATCCAACTTTAGTTTAAATTCAACGCGTAAGACTCTGAAAAACTTCCGTCACTCGTTCTCGAACCGCTGTGAATATTCATTCTGAAATTTTGCCGGAATTAGATTGCGAAATTAGCTTTCGAGATTAGACGCAGAATCGGCGAATAATTCAACTAAAAATCTGTAAACCCGATTGTAAAATGAAAGGACATCTCCGTAATGGTTTGGGCCGGCATGACAATTAACGGCCTAATATATCGCAGAAATAGCGTTACGAATTACCACTACAGCAATATAAACCCTAATCGAGCTAAAGCAATTTACCCAGCGACAATGGAGTCCTACCGATTAAGACCGTACACACGTCCACACCATCTTAACACACTCACACCTCCTAACAAGCAAACATCTCTCCAGCTGCCCACTTTGTGGTGACGGGAAACACCTTCTTTGGATCACCTTCTTTGTCAATGCGCTCTGATTCGAATAACCTCATATTCCAACATCAATATAATGATCGAAGCACTGAGGGAACCTTCCGCCTAAAACATCAATCTTATATATGAAGCACTTAAAAATAATAATCTCTTAAAATGTATTTAACTTCGAAAATTTCTAAAATGTTGTACATAATATTTAATGTAGAAATAAGCTTAATAAAACAATAAATATTTATAGACAAGAAATAACACACTAACATACATAGATGTAGCATTAACAGGATGGTTGAAGGCCTCGAAGCCAGTGCCACGAACCTTGTATTTATATAATAAGTATTTATTGTATAAATTTTTAAAATAATAATAATGATAATATAGAGTAATTTAGATAGTTTATATGAAATTGTTGATGAATTCTGGAAGAACATTCCTATATTAAAAAATAAAGTTATTGAAATAATAAAGTTAAGTTAACATAGTTATTAGCAATAAAAATTGAATTCCCTATTTGTAATATGGACTCGTCTATTTGACTAATTTAATTTAGTAAAACTTTGAATTATTTGCTGTTGCTGGAAGTAATGTTTCGTATAGCCCATTTTTTACATCATTTCTTCATAGATATACTAGATTAACCTATTTGAATGCTCGCCAGTGTATGTGTATAGTACATGCATTTATGTTTATACGTATATGAAAGAATATCTATATTTTCTGGGAAACGGATATCAATACATATTCAAATATCGAATATTAAAATGTTATTGCTCTTAAAGGGAGCACGCTTTATGTTTTTTTTTTTTGTTTGCTGCAACTTCAGTATTAAAAACCTACCACAAGTGAAGTGTTTAACGATTTATGTAACAGTCGTTATATATATTAACAGTAAAAGGTTCAGTGTTAATAGTGATTCAGAAATATTCTTATTTATTCTCTGTCTTTAATGAAGAATTTCGAATTTTCTGATAAAACAATTAAACCAAATTTGAAACAAAAGGAATGGGAATTATTTTCTGCTTAATTTTTGGTGCGTGTATTTTTTCTGGGTTAAATGAAGCACATTGATCTTGTCCAATAATCCCAACTTCCCTAAGGTGACAGTGGCTACGAATTTGGCGTACCCGGTTCGGACCATAGTCCTAACAAAGCGATAAAAATTGGAATTTAGGAATATCCACGAGTATTTGGCTACGCTCTGAATTTTTGTCTTTAGGAAAGAGTTTCCCTAGATCATACTTCCAATTTTTGGTTTATCGGTGTCCCAATACCTTCATGAAAAAAATGTTGCCATTTTTTTATAGCTAAAAGGGAAATTTTTCGACTAAAATCGAGGTTTCGAAGAATCAGAAAATGTAAGAAGTTTCGGGAAGTGAAACAGCGATTAAAAGTAGAATTTGTAAGTAAATTTTAAAATGAGTCGCCAAATTTGAAAATTTTCTTCTAGCTGTGTCAATGTCAGCGGTCATATGGGTTTAAATTTTTATTTGAAAAAATTACAATTTATACGTTATAATTGCATTATTATAATTCCATAAATTTTAGTCGTTTTTTTGTGATTTTTTTTTTTTGTGTTTGTTTGATCAACCTGGAACGTTATTTTTATTTTTTGAATAGAAATTTTATCGATACCTTTGATTTACAATGCTTCGATCATATCATTTTTCATTTCATTTCATTTCATTTATTCGAATACACACAAATAAGACCTGGTCTTTTACAGTGCAAATGTATCTCGTTGATATTTTCGAATTTTTAATTTTCGATCAAAAATAATCGTTAGTCTTGGATTTACAATTTTTCGATCACGATAAACGCAAAAAAATTTGTCAGCTCTGACAATAATAGCAACATCTCCAATAATGTGATTTATGTTTTATGATCGAGAAAATAAAAAAAAAACAATAAATATCGATCAAAAATTTAAGTCCAAGAAAAATTATTATTGTTATTCGAAAAAGTAAAAATCACAAAATATCAATAAATGTGATCGAAAAAAATCATATTATTTTATGTGATGACATGTGATCATAAAAAAAAAAAAATGTTTTAAATAAAAATTAAGTCAGATTTGCAAAGCATATGGTATAAGGATTAGATCGATATATTTAAATTATGTTTGGAACGAACTCTTCCCATTAATGTTTTTTTCCGAAAAAATCCAAATAACGGGTCAAAATCGTTACCTCTCTGCACTTTTATTGTAATTTAAGCAAATACCAAAAAACAATTATTCTTAGCTAAGTCATCCCAATTCACTACTCCCGTCTGCTAAATGCATTACCAGCACTTTGCTTGTATGCCGCTTTGTTTTTGTTTATTTATTTATTTTTCAACCACCTGCTGTAGCGATTGCCTTAAGTCGTAATTGTTTTCTGTAAACGCCTTTCAATCAGCTCTTAATCCATTTAGATTCGCTCTGCTACACACACAGCTACTTTGGGTTACATTAACTGACAGCAGAGGCAGAAGTTCACAGTCAGTGCCAAAAATGAATGAATTTTTGCATAAATAGCAACTTTAGACCTCGCCTTTACGAGTATGCGCGCCAAGGGTCACTAAAACATTTACCGGCTTAAAATCAAAGTTTTCATTACAAACTTAAGCTCACAGAAACAAATATATGGGAAACAGGGTTTTGTCTTCGTTTTCGCCTTCTCTCCCATCTGCATATGAAGCTAATGGCAAAGTGAGCTCAACAAATGGTATTAAAAGGAGAACGATTCTTTTACTTTTTTCTTTGGATTAATTGACATAAGTACTGTAGAAAATAATTTTTCTTGGCTATGAAAAAATATATCTACGCCGGAGAAAAATAAACGTTGAAATATAGGTAACTTTTATTGGCAATTGAAAATTTTTTTCTCCCGCATAACAGCTTAAACAAAAAAATGCTGGTATTGGCAGTGGAAAAAATATTTTGCCTGGATAACAGTGTTCACAAAATTGAGGTAACGAACATTTCCATCTCACTAAGCAGTTGTACATAAATTATTTCATACATTTTTGTAGAATATTCCAAAACATCTAAGTAGCTCTGCGTCTGGTGTTGAGCATCTCTTCCGTGAATACGCAATTTTCTGCAAGATATATAACGCAATAATAAAAAATTTAGAGCATATTTGTGTATCACATTTCAGCGATAAATGAAAAAGAGTTAGAGAAGGAAAATATTATTCCACTATTACAAAATGAACGCGCTTTTCCTTATGTGTAAAAACTTTTTTCTTTTTTTTTTTAATTAGCATTTTTAGAAAAAAAAGTTCCAAACTTTTTACGAAAAACGCACAAAAATTCATAAAATTTCAAAAAGTTTTCAAACAATTTTCAAACTTTTTAATAAAAATTTTTAGAAAATTTTTGCGTATGTAGTTTCATAGCCCATTAAATTTGCCATAATAAAGTGCAAGTGGCTAAAAATTCTGGTTGATTTTTGATAATTTTTTTTTGAGACTGTGTTCAGCATTTGCTTCCATACAAATGTAAATTTTGTTCATGCATTATATAGAGGAAATGTCGCCAGCAAAAAAAAAATATCACAAATTAACTAGGGTTTTCAGTGACTTCAAACTTTGCAATGGGCTACAAAACTGCATACCCAAAAAGTTTCTAAATTCTTTTTTAAAATTTGATGAATTTTTTTTTGAAATTTGATGAATTTTTGTGAATTTCGTAAAAAGTTAGAAACCTTTATATATATATATATATAGTTCGTGTGAAGCAATGAGTTACCCCGTTATACAAAATTATTAAAAATAAATTAAAACCCATAAGTGGTAAACTGTATTATATTGAATTTTGTAACAGATCATCCGAATACTGACGGGATGCCTTCTGATGTCGCCTGCCAACCTGCACTGGGGAAACTTTGATTTCGCATAACGAAAGTCTCGTCACAATTGAATAACGAAAGTCGCACCAGAATCGCTTTGCTAATTTCAGCCACAATTTTTACTAATTTCTACCCTATTTTTACTAAAGCTACAACTACTTTCTACCACTATTTTTAATAATTTCTACCACTATATTTACTAATGCTACTACTAATTTCTACCACTATTTTTACTAATGCTACTACTAATTTCTACCACTATTTTTGCACATTTCTACCTTTATTTTTTATTAATTTCTACAACTATTTTTACAGATTTCTCCAACCGTTTCAACTTATGGTATAACAAATTTTTACCACTATTTATATGCTACTACTAATTGATATGACTCTTTTTACTAATTTCTACTGCTATACAGAAGTTTTACTTCTAGCTCGTGGGTTTGTTGCTGTTTTTGTGTGCATTACATAGGCATATACCCTCTTAAGCCAACTCATCTACCACCGGCATCTCTTTGGTCCGACTTCGTCGACGCCGCGTATTTCTTGGGCCTCGCTCTAGATGAGTTTAATGATAGCAACTTTGGCTAAGCTGCTTCCGCAGGGTTTGAATTTATTACGTCAATCAATTCATTGAAAAAGGCGCGTTAAAAATCGCAATTTTCTCTACATATAATCTCTTTTTAGTTATTTACTTAAAACACTAACTTCAAATGAGTTCAGTTTTTCAGACAACTTAAGTTCATCTTAAGCCAGCTTGAACCCCACTTTTAGCGTACATATATTTTTCAATAAAACACCCTAACACCCCAACACAACTCCCTCACAGATTCACCCTTCGTCTGCTAGATTGCGGTTGTTATTTTCATTTTCATTGTCAATGTTGTCACAACAGACTTGACATTTTTATTGCGGTTTTTTTTAATGTGTGCTAGCATTATACCATTTTTATTTACGCTACCAATATCTTCATTCAAAAGCGACGCACACCCCCTGCCCCTCCACACATTTCATTAAGCGCTTGGCATTCAATAGGTTTTACAAAATTATTTTCTTGTTCTTCGCACTCATTTTCGAGCACATACAACATTATCTTCCTCTTTTTTCTTTTCTTTGTTGACTTTCCTCATTATTGTGCTTTTGTGTGGCCGCATCTGTCGTCGTTTTGTTTTCTTGGCTCTTACTTGAGCTACTACTGCTCATTTTAAGCGCGCACGTCACTCTGATTATGCAGCCATACGCTTCGTTTCCTTTTAATGTTGCCAATTACATTGAATTCCGTTTCACTCTTATTCGTTCGCACCTCTGTTTAGCCTAGTAGCCAAGTGTCAGCAGTGCAAAGAAAATTTCGCCCTACCCACGTGGCGGGCGTTGCGCTTTTCAATGGAAATGCCTTCACACTCTCTGCACTTTAGCTTTCACTTAGTCACATTCATTGTGTCATTATTAGTTTCATTTTCCTTTCAGCCAATTCATTGTTCATTTTTCTCTTCCGCGTACAACAAACATATACACATATATATAAATG
Source organism: Anomoia purmunda (assembly GCA_951828415.1). Lineage (NCBI taxonomy): Eukaryota > Metazoa > Arthropoda > Insecta > Diptera > Tephritidae > Anomoia > Anomoia purmunda. The sequence goes on along the minus strand of OX639997.1, from coordinate 46,823,647 downwards.
TTTGTATGTATGTGCGTATGTGTGTACCTACTCTTACTTTTGTTAATATTGTTGCTGTTATGCCATTTTCGCTTATACTCCTCCTTCTATGATGCGTAACGGCACATGAAGGGCAACAACAGCTGGTTGTATTCATCGTCACGATGTTGCATTTGTTGTTATTTGCAAGCAAAAAAAAGTGAAGTGGTGGTGCGTCAATGGTCCTTGACTCAACTCAACTCCTCCACTTCACTTTCACTTCTTTCGCTTCAGTTCTGACACTCGCTTCACATTCAGTCCTTGGTGGCCTCATTTTTATTATATCGCCACCCGCACGACACCTGTTTCTATTGCCTTTAAAAAAGTCTCCAGCTGAATATCGGTGCGTGCGTGTTGTGGTGCTCTAACGCTGTTACCTTCTTTATTAGACCACACAAGGTCAGCGTAACTGGTGCATAGCTACTTTTATTCCAGCTAGTTTTCGAATTAGTAGTAATTGCTATTTTATTGCACCTTTCAATAAATTTTCTACCACCATATTCATGAAGTATGTACTGCAAAAAGTAATGAATTTAAGTGCACGGAAATTGAAGTGTTCGAAAGAATCTTTACAGACCTATATACACTTTGAATTTTCTTACTAAGCAAATATGATAATACTCTGTTTATTACTGCGATTACTGTAGCGTTGAATGCGTACATTCGTAAATTGGGAAAATAGTGAAAAAAGTGAGAGTGAATAAAGCGAGCATCTCCTTTTACTCCTACCATCTCGTTTTAAAAGCATTTTTTTGGGAAGACGTGGTGTCTACACCTGAAAATAGTCCTTCGGATATATAGAGTCATAGTTCATCCAATTTTGTCCTATGGTTCCCTGGCCTGGTGGACAGCCTTACGTAACCAATAGAACCAAAGGTAGAGTACAGAGATTAATGTGCAATAGGGTGGCGGGGCCATTGAGCCTATAGATCTTCACATTTATAATGCATTCCACATCAGTGGCAGCCGTAAGGCTCTGATAGCTGGGCCTGTGGAAATAAAGGATGAAGGTAATAGTAGAGTTATCTCCTTACCGCCATGTTCACCCAGGGCACTGATTATATGCAACAAGAAATGGACTTCCGTAAGCCCCTTGGGGTTCTATGCCCGTCTAGATTCGAATGGGATGCAGGTTTTGATACATCCACATGGAATCACCATACACGTATACGCTGGCGGGTCCAACATGAAGCAAAGTGTTGGAGAAAGGGTATTTGCAGACTTCTTCGGAAAGGGGAGATTTTAACACCTGCCTTAATATGCTACTCTTTTTCAAGTCGCAAACGTTTACTATCGCTGTAGGCTGTCACGCTTTGTAGCGTAACTGCCTTGGTAATTTTAGAGATGAGAGTGTAGTCATCTTCTCGGACAGCCGAGCGGTGAAAATGGTTATGACATCTTTCGCAACCAAATCGAAGCTGGTTAAGCAATACAGGACTCTATTGAACAGAGTCTGCCACTAGCTGTCAGTAGACTGTCGGAGACCTCAAAAACAGCAGAGAGCCTAAACAACGTGCTAATAATCCGAGGTCCTACGGTATCAAATCGGCACTCAGTGGCTAATTGGACCATGAGCCTTCGCCGCCATTCTAACCTCACTTAACGATAAAAAATAACGATAACCATAACGTTAATGATAACGAAAGTTATAACTCCAAAAAAACGATTAAGCCAATGATTAATATGACCTTGAATATAGCGATGGCGACATAAGTGTAAAGATAACGGTACCGAAAACCATAACAATAAGCGACAGTTCTGTTTTTATTTATCTTTTAGAATAAACAATGTTCCCAGGCCGTGAATGAGCGTTTGCCTTTTATGTTTACGAAATGTGTACTGTTTCATATCTGTTTCTTTTCCTCTTTTTTCTTTGTATGGGCAGAGCGACATCAGATCGAAACAATATTTTTTTTTTTTGGACTATTTTGACCAAAAAATTTATAGGGAATCTATTTTTTCCATATCATTGGATGATGCTATAATTGCACAGTCGTTTCTCACTGATTTTCATTTTTTAGTCGTACCCTGTTCGCCATTTCATATCTAGGAGCTCACCGCCACAGTAGTAGTCGTAGTGATTAAAGCAGTAATTAGTAGTAGTAGTTGTTGTGGTGAACCCGTCTGGAACTTCTCGGCTCCTGTCCCCAAGCTCGAAGCTGAAATCCCAAACTGCCCTGAAATAGTCTTGAAAAATGTGTTGAAATGGTGAAATATCTGGTCTGATCCTTAAATGATTCTGATCTAATTTCGAAATGATCTCAAGGTACATATGTTAGTTTTATTTCATGTCATCAGCACCATGTCACGACTTCGTGTCGCGACTTTAACGCGACTTTCGTTATGCGATTCTGCTGCGACTTTCGTTACGCTATGTAAAAAAATTACTCTCATGTTTTCATTTTAAGGAATTCTTACTTCAAAAAACCAATTTAGCTGTACAGGGTGTCGAAAAAAAAATGTTTCAATTTTTGATATCGTCACAAGGTAGGAGCTAAAGCCGGAGGGGTACGTTTTCAACTTTTTTTTTATGATATTGATAAAAATACACAATAGAGACGGTTGAAATTTTTCCCTAGATTTTCAAACAACACTAATTAAACCTAAAATTAAACAAAAACACTCCTTTTCCCCACACTTGTGAACATTTATATAATTACATATACCATACACACGAAGCAGTTGAAGAACGCAACTTGTGAAGGACGCGTAGGTTTACGTCAATATATAAGTATAGTTATGTGCATATATTTCTACTGGCAATGAGACGACACTTTGATAATTCCATAAAGCTTGTGAGTGTGTTGGAAATTTGTACAAAGTAGAAAAGCATTAAGTGGCAAAAGCATTAAATTGTATGCCTATTAAAGGATTTTACTGTGGTTTACACTGATATATTTAAGTGTCATATAATACACACATATGTACACACACGCAATTAAATCAAAGTAAAGTAGAGTACATATATGTAAGTATTTTGTTGAATTCCATGCGTATAAAAAGCAAGTGCCTATAGATGTGGAAGCAAGTACATTTTCACACTACCCACTCAGGCGAGCGCATTACAGCGCTGTTACTCGTAAACAACCACAAGGAGCCCACTCATTGAAGCCAATATAGCTGCGGCGCCCACAACTTACAGTTGTATATCCACATTACTACACACTTGCATTGGTGCCTTCGGACACAGAAATTTCTGAGCAGTTGCTTTCCCTTTGCGAGTGACACACTCTCCTCAATAAGAAGTTTTTTTCCCTCTTCTTATTTTTATTCAGCGATATTAGCCGTTTAAACATTGTCGCCGTTCACAATACTTTACTCTTTCGCTTCACTTCCGCTGTGGCAACACCCACGTACCTATTCTTTGCGGAAATATACGCTTACAGGACAATATACATCTCGCACACAAACTCGGAAGTATGTGCCTGAAATGGAAGATGAGACACAACAGACACGTCAGACACGTCATGTCAACCTCAGTGATGGTGGGTCGCGAAAGTTGCAACACTTCATCATCATTTTCGCATTAGTTGCCGGCGACATAATAGATACATATATGCCTATAATGGCATGCCTACACACATAAATATATATCTATATATAGTTAATACAAATTTCGTTAGATAGCATTCGCTTTGAGTTTAAATATTTATGTTGACTTAAAAAACTTACATTAGTAATCCAACTAAACTTCAGTTATGTTCAGTTATGTTTTATTATGGGTTTAGAATTTCCTAAAGAGATAGCCGCCACATTTGATAGACGTTTATTTTCAGTATACTTCAGCATACGCCAGAATAAAGATTGCAAATTCTGGAAATTTATTCCGAAAATTCGCGTTCTGTGCAACAAACATACAGAGCACTGCTCACACTTTGTAGTTTTCGGCAAAGAACCTAGAACTATAAGAAGGGACAACACGTTACTTTACGCACACTATCAGCGAACGGCGAATGTTTTATCGCGAATGTTCGTTGGCAAACAGACCAACGAAAACGAGTTCATGTAAGGTGCTTTTGTTTTTGTAATATCATCGTCGGTTGCGCACAGCCAAAACGTACAACGGGTTTCGCCCGACAACCATTCGCAGCGATAGATTTATTCAAGGCGAATTCATATAAGGTGATAGCTACCATGAGCTGAATGCTTGTTCTTCTTCCATTCCAATTCGCAGGTTGTTTTGTTTGCACAAACCAAATACATAACCAATACTGGGTGACATAAAATTTCGAGATTATACTACCAAAATTACACAAATAAAATAAACTAGCAATACAGGGCGAATTAAGATTTTGGCATTTCACTCGCAAAATTACGCAAACAAAATACACAACGGATTCGTCCTGGTTATCTTGCTATCACCTGCTATGGATCCACCTTGGATTTATTTCTATCGCGACGCCAGCTGCTGCGGCGAAATCAAATCAAGGTGACTGCATAGCTTTGTTATTTCAATGTTACTGGATGAAATCAAATATAATCAATTTTAATGTTGTTGCAAAATAATGTTTACATCATATGTAAAGTCTGGTTTAAAGTCACAAATTTTGTAAGGATTTTTTTTGCATATCTGTTTGATATTATATTGCTTTATTTTATATAAATTTTCTTTTTAACCTACGATCAATCTAAATTTCGTTGCTGTGGCGGAATCAGCTGTTTTTGTGAGTATGTTGTGAGTCGCTGTCACTGCAGTTGTATTATCTGGCAAATGTTGGAAGCGATAGCACACCCTTCGACCAAATTCTCCGTTAATATGTATTGTGCATAAGCGGTGTGTATAACATCTTCGGCGATGTACCACATTAATGGTTTCTGAAATGGCTCCTTGCATCCCGAAAAAGCCTCTGCCTGTTGTCGTTTTTTTACTAATGAGATCCAGCTACGTCTGTCAAAAGTCTCATTGAAAAAGGCATTGAAATCTCTCATCACGTCCAATATATAGCAAAGCTAGCATTATTATTCAGCTCCTCCAAGTCCATGTAAAATTTTACCTAAATCGCGTCAACAATATTCTATATTAGGGCATATGCAGAAATGAAGTTAATATTGTTGTTGATGATTCCATAAATCTAAGAGACTGTTGCATGTTGGCCTGTACAGGGTCTTAGTGTCAACCCCAGCAAGACAACCCTTGTATTGCTTAAAGACAATTGGAAACTCTCAATCTTCCGATGCTTAGAGGCTTAAACTTCAGGTTTTGCGAGGAAGTAAAATATCAAATGGTAACCCTAAATATCGAACTGAAAGTAAATGGAGCATGGTCGTGTCTGAGACAGGCTGTGATACTTTGAGCATACGCGGCTCTAGTCAGACTAATCACCACATATTATGCTCTAGTGTGGCAATATGACGGCCTAGAAGGAGCGTATGAATACGCATTACAGGTATCATGGTCACAACATTAGAAGCGGCTGTGAAAAGCTCATCGTACATGTAACCCCTAGATGTAACAATCCAAGAGGAGGCAATGAAAACAAAGGGTCGACTACATTTTTGTTGGATTATGACACGGCGAAAAGCGCTTCCAACTCAAAGAGTTCTTTAGAAGGCTGTCGGAGCAATACCCATTATTTTTGGTCCCAAATGATGAACTGATACCGATAGTCTCATTTGGCTGAAAGTATATGGACCATAAGGTTTCCTGCAAAAGAATATTGGAGAGATCTATGTAGGCTCGGTGAAAACTTTTTACACTGCCAGATAATGGAACGGGAGGGGGTTGGCACCGGGATGGCGTTTTAAGAACCTTTTCTGTCTCCAATCGGAGGTATTTGCGATGCTAACGTTAGCGGACTGGATAATTGGCGAAAGATGGCTTGGGTGGATACCAAATCTGAGTCAGCAGTAGCAGCCAAGTTGCACTGAGAGCATAGTAGACCGATCGAACTTCTTCACAAATTGTACAAGAAACTAAGTTCGTACAAAACTCTATTGCAATAAATGAATAAGCTTGAACTCATGCGAATGTGAGAATAGTGCGGAATGCAAGGTGATGAACTGGCTGACTTGCATAATCTATTCCTCCACAAGCTTCTTAGACTCATTCCTGAGTCATGATTTGTGTAAGAAAAGTTAAGAGGAGAGAAACATTTAGAGGCCGAAAAACAAGGCACTTTTGCAGTTGATTTTAGGGGAAATAAAAACAGTTGTAATCAAATAAGTATAATATTTATTTAGAATTGAAAATTAAAAAATATTTTCAAGGATCTTGTGGTCATGTCGCAGCTGATATCGTAAATTGCGTAAGCGATGCTGGAGGTAATTTTCAATCAACAAACCAAATATTTTCTTACTCAAGAGGGTTTTCTATCGTAGATAGGCTATTTACGGTATTCTTAAATTAACTCCTTAAACGGGGTCCAAACAAATAACAATTTTGAAAAAAAATTGCGTTGTATTAGCAGTATAAAAATGATTTGTTTTTGCAATCTTTAGTCTATATAGAACATTTTTTTTGCTCCTTAAACTTTATGTTAGATAATGAAAATCAGTTCAATAGTTTCTTTACTATCTCTTACACAATTTTGAAAAACTTGATTTCGAGAAAACCTCGTTTAAATTTTGCGGTCAAGAGCGGGATCGGCACCGGCCACTTCCGAGAAGCATTCCTTTAACAATTTCGAGAACTAGCTGTTGAAACTTCGACACGATATTTCTATCGATTAAGCCAATAAAAAAATAAATTTTTTGAAATGTCTATAAAAACTTCCCTTCCTTAAGTCCAATCCAAACCTTTTCCCTCATCCTTTTTCTACATTCTTATCCCATTTATCTATCTTACACAATAAGTGTCATGGGAGTTATTTATGCCTGAGGGTTTCAGATATCCGGCCAAACTCAGTTCCATTCAATAAATCTTAAATCTGAAAAGTGTGTGCAAAGTTTAAGATGGAGCACTTTAATTTAATAATTAAATAAATCTTAAAACTAATTAAATTATCCGACCCGCTCTAAAGTAAATGGTAAGTAAAATATTTAAAACCTCAGTAATCCATTTGCATTATTTTTTCTGAAATTAAATGACAAATGGCAAATAAATTAGGCGAGTTAAAGGTTACTTCGGTTTCCAAAAAAAATATCATTACCACTTTGCATCTTTTACCCATTAAAACACTAAACAAAATGCGCATAAATGTTGGAATTTAAAATCATAAAAATTAAATCTTTTATTTTTTTTTAAATTTACTTCATGCAATATAACTTTTCTCATCGCTAAGCAAAAGCTGATTTTTACGTTGTAAGGCATACAAGAAAAAAAAGAATTTTTTGAATTTTTATTAAAGTCATTGTAAAATTAAGACTAAAAACATAAAACAAGGGATGCGCTGCAACTAAGATAAACAATCATAATTTCTACAACAAATCCAAGCATCCAAGTAAAGCATGCCAAGAAACTTTACCGAGGAATCCTACACTTATACAGCTTTCATATCAAGACAAAGTAAAACTTTACATATATGTATTATATATTTGCAAAATTCATAAAGTTTTTTTTTTATGAGTTGAGTCAGTGTTTTATGGCCACTTGGCACTCGCACAGCTGCCAACTGAGTAAAAGTGCATCATACTATTTGTGCGAGCATTGGCGTGGTAATTTTGTTGGAATAGTTGCTGTCTTGCTGCTTGACTAGATTGCCTGAAGTAAAGCAACTAAGTATGCATTTATTTCTTACTTGCAAACTCTGTTGCTAGGCAACTGCTGTTGGCGACTGTTGAGTGTCGTTGATGTTGACGTAAATTACAAACGCTATGTAGCAGATGCTCACCGGAAGGTGTTGTGAAGTGCATCGGAATGAGTAATAAATAAACAAAGTTTGTCTTTGGCTGTTCTTGCAATTTTTAACCTTTTCATATTGTCAGTTTTTAATATTTCACTATATTTCACTAAGTAAGTACATCTAGTGTTAGATGAATCACTTTAGTAAATGTTGAAAATGCCAGCAAACTGTCATGATCCAAAATGTTTCTTCTGTATTACTTAGTTTTAATTTATAAAAATAAAATGAATTGCATATTGTACCACATCCATGTCTTAACGCTCCAATCACAATGTGAATTCAAGTAGCGCGCCATTTTCTACAATTTTTTTATGTCTATTTCTTTCTCTCTTTGCTACATCGATTGCGCAAGCATGTCCATGAATTCTTCATGTAGCCGCAGATGTAGTTGAAAAATATCTAAAACTATCCTCACGTTTCTGACAATGAAATGTCAGCGCGTGTGTTCATAATAAAAATTGAAAAAACCCCCCATAGCATACATTCATTGTACACTTACTACTTCAATGTATAAAAAATAATCAACCGATTAGGGTGTACAAGGTCTAGTAAAGAGAAACTCACTATCTATCCAATAGATGGCTTTAGTAATCTGTATCACGCGTTGTATAAGTGCGATCGATATATGGCGCTAGAAAGATAAGATTTTGTACTAAAAAAACCTTTCAGATATTTTTGTGTATGTTTGACTCAGCATTGTTTGAGCACGCGTCAAAGATGGACAACAATATTTTACAGTTTTTTCTTCGATAAGGGCAAACACGCAAGCCAGGCGGCTGAGAATGGTGTTTAAGCTCCTGATACTGCAATAGCCTTACTTATTTACATGCTATAACCTCTTAAGAGATTTCGGACGAGTTTAACATATTGCGCCAGTCACTCCTTTTTCCTCCTAACTGGCGCCAATTGGAAATACCAAGTGACGTCAAGTCCTTTTCCACTTGGTCTTTCCAACGCCGAGGAGGCCGTCCTCTTCCTCTACTACCACCAACTGGTACCACGTTGAATACTTTCAGGGCTGGGGCATTTTCGTCTATTCGCACGACATGTCCCAGCCAACGTAGCCGCTGTATTTTAATACGTTGGCCAATGTCGATGTCGCGGGAAAGCTCATATAGCTCATCATTTCATTGTCTGCGGTATTCGCCGTCGCAAAGACGTAGAGGTCCATACATTTTTCGGAGCATCTTACTCACGAACACTCCAAGGGCCGTTTCATCCGATGCTGACAGCGCCCAAACAATAGCACGGGCATGATGAGAGACTTACAGAGTGTAGTTTTGGTTTGTCGAGAGAGGGCAATTGACTACTCAGGGATGTAAATTCTTATCCTATTAAACTCAAAACCTCAATTATTTGCATCAAAATAAAAATAATGCAATTGAGTGGGATTTGGAGGACAAGATACGACCCCAGTTTTTGTCTTGATCCAAGAAATTAAACTTTAGATTTTGATAGTCCTAAGTCTCGAGCAAGATCATTAAATCTCATATATTTCTAGAAGGCAAGAAGTGTTATTTTTTCAAAGAAGATGTTTAGAATTTCGCAATAATGTTGCACGGCTTCTTCAAGAACACAGTTTCCCAGAAAAAAATAAAGAATGGAGAGATTTTTTGAGACGTCTGAGATAAGTTTGAAAGACTTGAAGGAAAATTGTACAAATTTGGGGGTATTACAAGAACAAATAATAATGACGGAATATAAAGGCTCATCTAAAGGTCGTAGCTTAACTTACTGAAGTACAGAGAGGATATACTAAATTTTGTTGTTTTTTATGTGAATGATGCGGCAGTCGTGCAAGAGGTGAATAAATTGGCGACAAAGAAAAAATTTAAACCCCGGAACTAAAAATATATCTCACCAACTTTTAACGCGAAGAGACAACGTTTTTCTTGCCGATTTATGTGGGTTAATTTTCCGAGAAATTCCGATTGAAGCAGTAAAAAACTAAATAATTGAAAATTGTGTGACTTGTGTCTCTAAAAAAAATATTCTTTACTGTAAAACTGGTCAGTGACATTTGATTGATTTATAATTACAGAGGGTTGTAACAAAATGTTATGCACACTTTTTTATATAAAATGAGAAAAAATGTCTTCTTAAATAAAAATGGTATTCGTACAATAAAAATCTCTTAAACATATAGTTAACTTTTTTAATTTTTGTTTGCTTTTAAAGAGGGTTTTTAAGTGTATTTATTTATTGCCATACTTGAAATTAGTTCACTTTCCTGCGGAGCTCACTATGCTTAGATTGATTATTTTTCATATCTGAGTATCTAAATATTTTATGTTATTACTTATTTAGCTCATTGCATCGTTCGTATTGGACACCTGTCAACTAGTTACATGTCGCGACCGGCTACTACAAGCAGAAATACTCACAATTATTTTCTGGCACGTGAGACATGCTATTAGTCTTCATTGTTTTTCATGATACTCGCGAATTTTGTCTGCCTTTCATAGGCTATATTCGCACTGGTAAGCCAAGTATTGTTTACTTGATCGCATTAAATATTCAAAATTGAAATTATGAACACATTGCGGCATTTATAATTTATAGAATGTAAACAAAAAAAAAACATTGCTGTGTCGGCCACTACACAAGCAACAAGAGAAATTTATCTACTACCTTACAAGTTTGCCTTGGTATGAATATACTCGTACTATGCATACAACGACAGTGTGCCGGCCAAAAACTAGACAATAGAAATTTTGAACTTCATTAGCCTTCATAAAGGATGCAAAAAAAGAACTTTGAACTTGAACTTTTCTCTACTAAATAAATTTATTGAAGCTACATTTGGCTTTTCTTGTTGTCCTTTCTGCAGTTACTACTCGTTGTATGTAAATAATTAATGCGTACATTGGGTGCATTGTCTGCAGTAACCCCAAAGTAGTTGCAGTAGTAAACTCTTTCAATAAAGTGTAATATTAATTGATGCATGTTATTGTTTTCATTTGGTGCTGAAAGGACATTCCCGTTCGTTCTACATACGTACACCATCCATGACTTTGTTTGCCTAGGCGTATGAGGAATATAATTACACCATCTAAGATTGTCATGGCGTATGAGTGATATGAAGTCGTGGCATATTATTTATAAAAAGCGATTTCCTTCTTTTGATCGACCTTATAGAATGCCATCAATATATTCTATATTTTAAGCATTTTAAGAAAATCTTCGTTTTCAAAAACTAATGTGCTCTGACAAGGAGTTTTTTTTCACTTAGAGCAAAAGCGTGTTTCAACTAATATTGTAAAAGTGAAATGTTTTGAAAGAAAGTTGCCATACTTTTAAAAGCAAATTAAGATAAATTCAAAAAAATATATGGCATTTTACAATATGAAGGCCAAACTAAAAGTTTTAAGAAATCCAAATTCCAAAAATACTTTCCGAGAGGGTTGCCACCTATTTAAAAAAAAATCATTGGCATTATTATTAATTAGATCATATATTGGAACATGAGTCTCAAGTGAGAGTTTTAAAAAAGCTTTATTTTGTAAATATTTTTGGAGAGGGTTGCCACCTGCTTAAACGAGTAAATTCAACTTAGTTATTAAGTTATAGGAAGTATCAAGTAATGGTAATCGAAGAAACTAGGCTTAAGAATACTTGAGCATGGAAATATATTTGAGAAGTGTTGCCATGTGTTTAGAAATATTAATTTAATGATATTTTTAAACTTACAGAAATATAACCGTATCACTCTGAAACGAAAGAGTTTACACCCAAATTTGTTTCATTAAGGTTGTCATCTTTTAAAGACCGTTGATTCAAATTAATTGCCAAGGTAACGGAAATCCTACTATACTGGTGTTAAACAAAAAAAAAAATGTTTAAAGAAGTTCTGAAATTTAAATTCAAAAGATAAATAAAGCGTTAGAATACTGTTTTGAACTGACAAAGGTTTAGGAAAACTTAGTCTCGGAAAAATTTTAAAGGGTTGCTAACTTGAAAGTTCAAAATTTTTAATAATGTGGATTATACTATCGAATGGGCTATAGTTTTATATAAAATTAATAAAACACAATTAATAAACATAATTATCTACTCCGTTATAATTGTTACAATAGAACCAAATTTCAGTTCTCTATTTAAATTCATTTAAACAAATGCATGAAGTCAAATATTGCAATATGGGTATTAAACGAGATGATTTTAAACCTCTATTTAGCTAAATTAACTGAAATTTTACTACAACATGAGTGTCAAACTAAAAAAATAAGAAAATACCAAATCTCCGAAATCTTTTTGGGGAGGGTTAAAAAATCAATTGAAATTAGAATAAGTTAAATCAAATATTCAAATATTTGTTCAATATGAAGGAGTTTTAAGAAAGCTTTATTTAGAAAATACTGGGTTTTCACCTGCTTAAAAAAGTAAATAAAATTAGACTAGAAATTATACGGCATGAGATTCAAAACAAGTAGGCTTAGGAAAACTTAATCATGAAAATGAGACTTTTAAATGTCACCATTCATTATGTTAAGCATTACCAACAATAAATAAGGTTTAACTAAACCCGAATGACATATTGCTCAGTTGCCAAGGACGAACATAGTTCAACAATTATGAATCAAGGGTTCATATTTTTTAAGATAATAAAAAATTAAAAACCAAAACTAAAAATGAATTGAAAATTTTTACCTTTGCTGAAATTATTCAATTTCTGTTACATTCGAATTTAAAACATTAAACAAAATGCCATGTGAGCGCAGCCGCTGTCCAATAAAAGGTCAAGTCAATGTAACTAATAGGCTAAAGGAAAATAAAAGGCAATTTAAGGAAACTTCATTTTAAAAAGATATTTAAATGTTTGGAAAAATAAAATAAATAAAATATCTTAAATACTCCAAGGTGGATTTCGAACAGAATTCCAGGTGTATTTCTGTCATGAAATGCAGTACTTTAGTTGTGTAGGGTTGCCGCCTATTAATAAGGTAGAAAGTAAATATATATATTTTTTAATAAAATTCAGCATTACTCAGAGATAATGTAATACTGAAATTGGTTAACACCATTTAGAGAGTTAAAATAAATATAATTTGAATAAAACGGGGCAATATGGAATTACTTAGCCCCGATATACTTTGAATAGGGTTGCCACCTATGAAAAATTAAATTCTAAATAAGGTAAAGTTTAAATAATCTTCTTATATTTAACAATATTTTGTGGTTTCAAAGTTGTTTGAAAATAATATATCTGTGCATAGCTGTTTTTTCAAGCTTTTTATTTGATTTTGTTTTTTCTGGTACGCTAAAAATGCATTGCTTTTCATTGACCGAATTATTGACCACGTAATTGAAAATAGTCATACAATTGTGCCAACTCAATGTGTATATCGTGCAAAATATCGCGGAAAAAACGACACCGTCTAAAAATTTCATTGAGCGCTAAACTATGAGAAAATTCGCAATCATCAACGCCCACGACGCTCCAACGAAATTATTGAATGCACGAGAGAAAGTCTAGCCGAAGACCCAAGTGACGCGATATTAAATGGCCGCTAAGATCTCCGATTATGCCGCAATCATGCAATGTAGGAAAAATTTACGATTATTCCAAATAATTGTTGCCTTCGAGGTGATCACCGATAACCAAAAAATTATTTTATTTCAATAATGGTTATTGGTAACCAAGGAAATTATTATTTTTTTTGGCATAATGTTATTCATAACCAAAACATTATATATTTTTCTCGCTTATATTTATTACGATGATCAATATAAAATATATCTTACGATAATTGCTAAATTTCAATAAAACCGATAAGAGGAATTTTAGCGTAACCTTTGTTTCCGAAAGAAAAAAAAACAACAAATACTTCCGGTCCATGAACATAAGTGATCGACACTTCGATTTTAAAACTCAAATGAATTTATTTTGAAAGCGCATATATTTTTGTCTGCAAATGCAATCAATCAAAATCTTCCGGCGCAGCGTTTGCTCAGAAACTAGCCGAAAATTCGAAGCGCATTCCGATACATAAAAAGTATTGAAAATGTTATATACATACATACTAAACGCAATGCTATGTGAGCTCTTGAAAACACACATACACACAAATTTTTACATACGCATCACATTGTTACCTAACTATGTAGATCTATCTAAAAATAGCAAATAAATGCTAGCGGTGTTGAGTGAATGAACTTTTGTGTTGTGTGTACAGTATCCTTGCCCAGGCTCTGCCAGATACACCAACTAAACGAAAACAAATGTAGGTAAATGCCCTTGTACGAGTATGTACATACAGACCAAAGCTCAAACTAAGCCACTCTAACAAATGACAGAATGGTACTGCAAAGTACAATACACTCGAATATGCATACATGTGTGCTTAAATAATGGTGGATGTGTGTGTGTGTGTGTGTTGGGGTTTGATTTTACCCTGGTGGAAATAGAAAAGCAATTTAAAAAGTACTTTTTCACTAACTAGAAGTGGTTGAAGTTCTTTCCTTTTTCTTTTAGGGAACTAACCTTACGACTCTTCGTTTGATTTCAACTAGTTTTAAATATTTTTGACGGAAAGAACATTAAAATTAGTGCAGGAAAAAAAAAATTAAACGCAAAGTATTTATTTTATATGAAAAGTCTCGTCTCCTTCGCCAAGTCAGATAAACTTGCATCAAGTCGGTAGGGTTGCATTTCTTAGTAGTTAGTTGGTTTATTCACTTCGTGTTACCCGCCAATGAGTCCCTCCTGGATTAGGTTTTTTCAGCTGCTATAAAACATTTATATTTCCAACTATTGAAATTTCCGCTTTTTCAAACTACTTGCATTTAAAAACTGGTCTAACTACCAGCTACTTTCGAACCTGTTCATTTACAAATTTTTTAAAAATATATAGTAACTATAATTTTTTATTTTTTTTTTTCATTTAAACAAAAATACTTTTTAATTTAAATTCAGTACACAAATTAAAAATAATTAGCATCAATTGTCGAAAGTATTACGAGTGTCGATTTCTTGTTCAACTACACTGCTTTACAGGCACATAATTCAAAAAGTTCAGGAATAGACGAGCTCAGTATATACCTTCTGAGCTCAAACACACATTTAAAAAATTTTTTTTTTATGGGTTGGGTTTCGAGATGACGGTAATTTTGTGATTTTCTTTTTTTTTTTTGCTCAACTTTTAAGTGCGATCGATGCGTATCTAGTTCGAAAGGCCCTCGATATGCTTACTTTTAACGGCACAAAACTTGTAGTGATTAGTTAAGTACATGCCGAGTTATTGCTAGATTAGGTTCAAGTGACTGCCCCCAAGAGTTCACATAGACCCTCTCGGGTCGATAATGAAGCCAGAAAACACAACAGAAGGGCGATCATGCGTTTTAATTTGTAACACGCTGCTACGGTGCTGACTAATCTCTACTGCCGATATGCTCGTCGGAGAGTAGATAAGGTGCGATCCCAGATACTTAAGTCTTAGTCTCGCGAAGATAGCGCAGCCGAGTAAAAATTGCTGATATGATTCCACCACCTCATTCTCCAAACAGCTACTCTAGTATGAATTAGTGCAATAAATATTTAACGCGCACCGTATGGATTCCAATTGTGCAAGACCCTATCAGCACCCACGTAATTAAAGAGGCTGTGGCATGGATAACAGTACTACAGTCCGCCTACAGGTGGCCTTTCCTGGCTGACTCATCTGCTTCACATTTCTCAGGGACATTCCTGCGGTCGCCCAGGTACCCAAATTAATTTGATAAAGAAATACTCGGAAGCTCTCGAAAGAGAAGTCCGGCGATGCTACCATTCCATTCGGCCGCTTCCTTTATGGTGGCCACCTCCGCCTGGAACAAGTTACAGTCTAAATTTTTTCTTTAGATAGAGTTTTCGGCAGTATACATGGAGTTTCGATTCATCCGTGAGCATGTTCAGCAGTCCTCGATGTCACAGATGGTGCTCCTTCCAATCCTCCCTAGAGAGAATGGCAATACCAATCTTACCTATGCGAGCAATAGTGGAGTCGACGGAATGAAGTCGAAATCTTGTTAAATCCTCGAATGACCATAGTCAGAGTTAACTTTGTGTCCAATATCCCGCAGCCTGACGGCGGCCACTGCAGTTATATTAAACATTAAGTTCAGTGCGCTAGCCTTGGTGTTGTCCGATGGGTCCCACTGATTCCAATGAGAGCCGACCCTAGCACCTTTTCCAACTTGGTGAGTACCACAGTCTTATTTAGGGAACTCCGCCAGTCAAGAATCCCATACAGGAGTATTGGCTTTACTGCCTGTTCATTTAATAGCTTTAGGGGAGAGACCCCACCGATTTCTCCTCAGTATTATTTTTACAAGACAATGAGGGCCAGAACGTCCGCGTACGCAATAACCTTGTAGCATTCCCTCTCCAGTTTTAACACATAGAGCTAAAAAGTTCACTTATAATTAAAGAGATCGAATTTCTTCTCAAATTTATTGAAAATGAGATAAAGAGATAACTTCTTGTTTATTAATTTTATGGAATTTTGCTCAAAAATTTGTAGTTGTCAGAAAAATCTTTTTTTTTAATGCAAATTAGTAAGGATATTCTTTAACTTTTACTAGAACCTTACAGAATTTATTTATAAGGAAAACTTTCTATTTTAAAAAGAGCCCTTTTTAATTTAAATCATTATTATTTAATTAAATTGTACATACAATATAAATGATATAATTGTATATTGTGAATATCTCGCAAAATAAAACAATGATTGTATCAACAAATTTTAGTGAGAAATTTTAATTGGCGACAGTGAGTGTAGGGTTAGTTTACTTTGTGAATAATCTACTTTATACGTTTTTAGTTTAATAATATGAGTATAGTTTTTTGAATTTGAATAGAATTTTTTAAACTTAAATACTTTTACTCGTTAGTTACGCTTTCTTTTTCTTTCGTTGTATTTTTTGTGCATTTGTATTAAAGTTGCCAGTTGTACAATAAAGGCCTTAAAGTTATAAAAAATATTTAAAAATAGACGCTTTAGAGTTAAAAGAATTATAAAAATGTGAATTATAGTTAAAAGATATATAAGAATATGGATGTAATATATAAGTATAAGTTTTTGAACTTACTATAATTACAAGTAAAATTTATATAATTAAATAAATAACAGTTTAAAAAACAGTGCAATATTTTCAGAAAATAATCTACTTAAACAAATTTAGCTGATAGATTCTAATAAGAACCAAGATTACCTTCTAAATTTTATTGAAGAGGTTTCATCTTAATTTTACAGGTTATCTACTAGATTTTATTAAAATAAATTATCATCTTAATTCTATGGGTCACCTTCTTAATTATATTGAGAAGTTTGCATTATTAAAGAGGCATATCCAGCCGTAATAAAAAGGGTTTCTTATCGGGAAAACATCATAGAGAAATCCGCTAAGTTTTGTTCTGATTTATAGGGAATTGAGTGTGGTAGTTTCGCTCTGTGCAACAGGTCGTTGACTACAACAACCCGAGTAACAAGCTTTTAAAAAAGCTGCCCAAAATTAAACTTTTTTTAATTTTGGTTTAAATTTTTTTTAAATACTTAATTTTATGTTACAAAAATAACTGATAACAAGTCTTAAAAAAAGCAATACTTCTAACATAAAAATACTTTTAAGATCAAAATTCAAAAACACTCTGCATGTTTTAAACCAAATATATGTATGTGGGATGGTAAACAGGTTAAAAGGAAGTGACATCTAGCAGACCTAACTCGAAGCCAATTGAACGAAAACTAATAAGCAATACTGGCTTAACGACCCCGTTTAAATTTAACGACCGGAGGAGAATAGCGGCAATGACAGAAAGACGAAGAAACTAAACAGAAGTTCTGGAATTGGCAAAGCATGAAGTAAATAATCCGGTACGGTTCGAACCGCATTGACGGTTTAACCTTAAAATCAAACCTAAGACTTGAGTTAATGTTAATTTATAAATTTAAATATCAACCAACGGGCGTTTTACTACGTATATATATAGTTAGTATTTATCTACAAAATAATAATTAATGAAACCAATATATTTTTATTTTTATACTAGCGGACCCGACAGACTTCGTCCTGTCAAAAAGATTTGTAATGTGGCAGTTTTTTGTTCCTACCTATTTTATAGCCGGGCCAAAAAATTCTCCTGAACATACCGTCACCCTGGTTATAGGGCGTTGTGAATAAAAAATAATTAAATAAACAGATATAAGCATTGATAAGTAAGTAATCGCTTTATTGTTAATCATGTGAATTATAATTATTAACAAAAATCAGATTTATTTTCATTGTAGTGCTTTGTGATATACGATGTTTTTTGTTTGATTACCTGGCGCATAGACAAACAAATCTGATGGTTTTCCAGCACGGGAACAGGCAACATACAATTGACCATGTGAGAAACATGGGTTTTCCAGATTAATACCACAAACACTTAATGATTTCCCGAACTACAGTATAATTAGATTGGTAATTAGCTTGGTTTGTAGCACTTCAGGCTCTTCTACATAACTTTCTTATAGGAAGCATCTTTAATATTAATTATTATGTCACATGCAATAATTAGTGATGAAAGTTAACTTAACACTCTGCACAAAACACTATATCCGAATTTTTTTCGTTTATCAGTTGACAAAAGCAAACTCAGTAGAGTAGAAAACAGAAAATCCAAGAAATAAAACACTTGTACACTGGCAAATCGGCATTTACAGTTTGTTGTTTTTGACTTTTAAAAATAATAAAACACTTTTGGTAACGCGGTTTGTGTTTGACTAAATGACGTGAAAACCGATGCATTTTAAAGTAAAACAAAATAAATAATACCACGAAGCTAACCAAATTGAAAATCAGTACTAATCTATGTATTACATTTTGTGACTATTGTTAATATTTCTTAATACTGAAAATTTATAGTTTTACATATCTTCCTTAATTTCAAACACCAACACCATCTTTTTAACAAGTTTGGGTGTTGATGAGCCGTTGTCACCGAAATCTTAATCGATTTAAAATTTTTTTTGTAAACAAACTTCGCCATGGCAATAACGAATACAAACAAAATGATTTCCAAATTTTCTGACATTGTCCACCTTTACATCATTCAAAAAAAATAAGAATTTTCTATTTTTCCGGAAAAATTGCACACCAAACTCCCTATAAAAATTCGTTTTAGATTTTTCCAATTTTCTGACTATTCCGTAAGGTTTTTCAAAAATTTTCTTTCACAAATACCCTTTTCCGGTAACTACAAAAATTCAACGGAATCGGCCCATACAGAAAATAAATTTTTAAATTTTCCGACTTTTCCGGAGGGGTTTCCCAAAATTTTCGTCCGTTAGGATCGTCTCCTGGTAACTATGAGTAACTGGAAAAAAAATTCAACGAAATCGGGCCAGCCGTTCTGAAGTTATGCGCTTACCAACACATTTTGCGATTCATTTTTATATAATAGATGTTCGTATAATTTCTTTAAAATATATTGTACCACAGAAAAATTATAATAATATAAATAGCTACATACATACTTGGTGCAAGTTAGATCAACAGACTTAATTTAATATGAATTTATTTCAAAGCAGTTGACTTCTAACTTGACTTTTTAAATTGCTGTTTTTCCGACAGGGCATGTACGTACATAGATAGGTGAGTGTTTGCAACTATTTGTGTGTGTGTGTGTGTGGGTGTGTGTGGGTGTATGAAAGTACTAAATCGGCGTAACGTCTGTGACAATTCAGTCAACCAGTCAAACGTTGTTAGCTCGAATAGCTAGTTTGTTTGTTGGCTGCAGGTAGCTGATTATTTTAGTGTTACGTTGACTTTGTTTTTGCTACGTGATTAAGGAGCTGTTCACAGCTACAGCGACTAACGGAAATCCACAGCCACAACTTCTAAGCTCTTTATAGCTGCTAAAAAAAAACTCCTTCACAATCGCATTTGACATCAGAGCTGTTATATTTAGTTGCTGTAATCTCGTGTTGTCACTTGGAAGCGCGTCGGCTTAGTTTAGACAACACAAGTGTTGCAAATATTTTCATCATTTCAACATCATTCTAAGTGAATATACCGCGCTTAGCTATATAAATATATATATATATGTACCGCATGCTTTTTCGGTATGTGCCTCGAAGCACGCTTGCTAAAATTATGAAATTATAATTTAGAATTTAGAGATAACAATTAACAAAATCTGCAAACGACGCAACTGTGTATATTTTTACTCACATCACAGTGTCTATATTTATTCGTTTATGTTCATTCACACAATCAGCAGGTTATGAAAATATTTTCATAACTAATCACAAGTGACACGACGACTAAACTGGTCGCCAATAATATGGGCGCTGTCGGAGCGTTATTTTCCATTCACAACAGGCGCTAATTGAATTTAATTCTTTAAATATAATTTACAAAATATTGCAAATCATTTGGCAGCGTGGTTTAAAGTACGTTAGGGTTCATTACTTTATTGCAATATTTTTATCCTTAAGCAAAAATATTTGAAAAGTATGAAAATGATTTAAAAATGATGTGTTCTATATAATTTTAAAATGTACCACCAACGACGTCAGATAATTTCTCTGAAGTAAATCTTTGTTGTGATTAACAGACTCATAACCATTTCTTTGGGTTTCGCCTAACTATTAAGACAGTTATAGTAATAATAAAAAGTGTTTCGTATTTAGTTATCTTTATTATACACAAGCTTAACACAACCGATCTGGTGTCTAGGGTATTATAACTTTATTCACATAACGGTTGTTTGTAATCGGCAAAAAAAATAGAAATAAAAAAATATAGAGGTTTTTCTTTATTATCTGATATTTTGACGATGACAGCTCTTTCTCCCTACAGATTATTTGAGGTTAGGCGGAATTACCTAGTGTGATACATTTAATCTCATGGTCCATTTTGGTACCCCTGTTTCCTTAAAACCACTTCGTACTCCTAAGAAGCCTCGTCAGGTCCCAAATTTCAACTGATCTGAAATCGTCAAGATCATTAAGGAAGTAGCTACCCACAGCTTAAGGTCTCGTCCTCCTCCTCCACGTCACGACAACTCGTACAGTAGTGCCACCAGGAGGCCCCTAGCCCTACTGCATGTGCACCTATTAAACAATGCCCGGTTAGGTCAACAATCGTCATCTTAATGTCCTATGTTTCCAGGCTAAGGAGAGATTTCGTTCGTTCGTCACTTATCGATGGCCAGAGTGCTCTTGCAACTTGTCAAGTGTGGCACTTGTCGTTTGCGATGTTAACATATATCTTGTCTGTCAATACCTTACATGTCTGTAAATAGCTGGCGAGAGAATCACTCTTATCACTAACCGACAGAATCGTGCCTCGGCGAGTAAGCTCACCAGCTTCGCAGTTACCCCATGTGTCGCATTGGCAGAAACCCCACACAATATGTTTTGGAAATATCTAAGCCATATCGTTAAGAGATCAGCGTCATTCCGCAAATAGCCTTGGGGTCGGCGGCGTTTTTCTTAGGGATTTAATAGCCGCCAGGCTATTAGTGAAAATATAGATTCCACCGCCGGGAATTATATCACACTGTACCAGCGATACAATCTTGCGAAACTGTCTTCAGCTCCGTCTGAAAAACATTGCAGTAATCAGGTAGACGGAAGCTGAAATTTATGCGCAGTGTTTCTGCAAATAACCCGCTACCAACCCTTCCATCAAGCTTTGACCCATCCGTGAAAACATGGATGGGCCGGTTTTTCCTAACCGCGTCCTATCTCTACTCTTCCCTTTCGGGCAGTAGGGTCCTGAAGTTGGTTTCAGTCGAGCCGGTTGGAAGCGCGTAGTCGGTTATCGTAGCTAGTTCCATGAGTTCAATCATTATTTGCCTGTGGCCGATATAAGGGGAAGTGTTCATTTTCTAATTTAATTTAGTCTCTGGGCAGTGTTGCATGCAACTTTCTTAGCATATAAGTCAACCGGGCGGAAATTAAGTAACGCACTAAGCGCCTTAGTCGTTTTCATAGCTCCGGTTATTAACCGAGAATTGCTGAACTCTCACTATTTTCTTAAGATTTACTTTTTCGGAGACACCGAACTACTGTACCATAAAAGAGGGTTGGTCTCACAACAGCCATGTGTATCTATGCAATAATCTTGGGTCGTAAGTCCCACTCGCTTTTGTTAACGTTGGGCACCCAATACAGTTTCCTTTTCCCACCTAGTATCAGGCCTAGATATTTGGCTTGTTTCGTTCTGCTCAACTCCATTTATAGTTAAATTTTCATTTTCGGTGCTTTCTATATCTGTCAGTAAGGCTAGATGTATGGCAATGTCATCTGCGTAGGCTGTCACATTTCCCCTCTGCCTTGGATTTCTCTTGGCAGGCTATCGGCAGTGATCTTCCACAGTAAAGGTGATAACTCGCCTCTTGCCACGAATTTGTTCACAGAGAAACTCCGCTTTGATTACCCTTTCCATGTCGCTGGCATGACATCACACAGACCCAACCTGCGAAGCGATGGTATATAACTGTTACTGGACTGATATTGTCAAAGGCACCTTGTATGCCTAGGAAGACCGCTATACCTGCATTCTTAGTAGGTTGAGTAACGTTGGGAAATAATGCAGCCTTATTTTCAATGTCATGACGTTAGCATATTAGTGGGCAATACTAACGATCCCAGTCATCGTACGGGGTACACTGACGAGAGTCTGCGACTCATTTCTAGAACATCGACTCGCCATCTATCTCAGAATTTCATTCACCAGCCCGATGCGAATTTGGCACAAAAAACGCACTTTATTCGTTTACAGCACATTTTATATTGGTGGCTACGTTAACAGGCAAACCAGCTGCATCTTGGGATCGGAAAACCTGTGGGTGAACTGGCAGCTTGTGAAAAACTGTTGGCAACGCCAAAAAAGGTGAGCTGTAAAGAGACATAAAAAACGATTTTTTGTGGCCAGAAATTGAACACATGGTCTTGGGCCTTACTTGATTTCAGTAGGATGCGGCGCTATGCCATATAGTCCATACCATAATCGGTATTTTGCGTGCCAAGTTCGGTAATCATTTCGGCGATATGAATTGGCCGCCTCGGGCCTGCGTTTGAACGCCGTGGGTCTTTATTATTGGGTGCCCCATCGAAAAAGATAATCGTGCGATAGAGGGTGAAACTGTCACCAAAAGTCTTGGAAAACTCGGTTGATATCATGCGCTAGTGTGAAGCCATTTGAGGCAGCCACATGAATCGAAACATCTTCTGAAAACTATGGGGATCTTTGCGAAGAATTGGTTTTTGTTAATTTCTAGAAAGAAACTACAGACTGGAAAGAGAAATCGACTAATTCGATATGTACGGTCGTCCGTTCGTGCACCCGATAACTCAGGTAAATATTGACATAGATCAACGAAACTTATTGCAAATATTGCTTTTCAAACTGGGAAGAATCGGATAATAACGGCATTTTGCGAAAGTAAAAATAAATTCGGTATTATTAAAGATTATTCGCTCAAATTTTATAAACATAAATTGCGTTGCACATTGAATAAATATATTCAATCATCTTTATGTTTTCATTTTTCTATCTGATACACAAAAGGTAACAAATATTGAAGGTCACAGACCTAAAAGAGTGCTATTCGTCGACACCAAAACGGAGGCATAATCCAAAGTCCGTATTCTCTTCAGAGGAAAGTTAGAAAGAAATCTGATTAAGATATGTTGTGATCTAGTAGAATAGTAGTTATAATTCTTATTTTTCTGACTGTTCTGTTATTTTTTCAATACTTTCCAAATAAAAAACGGCCTAATTATAGACCGAATACGAAGTTGCGAGTTTCCATCGGCATTATAATACCAATCATGTTTTATTTTTACAAAATATTTCAGAATAATATCACGATTTACATGACCTGCATCGATTTGAAAATACCTCCAAAACTGGAGTTACTATAATTAAACAAAAAAAAAAGCTTTTGAAATTACAAAAAAAAAACTATAAACAACAATTCATTTTGGACTATCAAAAAATATTCCGCTTTAATATCTTTCCCAGATATACGCTCATTTTCACACGCAGCTCCCCACAATCAACTGAAAAGATTAGCTTTTCAACAAAGTAATTTTTTCTCCTGTTTTATTCGGTACCACTTTTGCAGTATTTCCTACACGATTAAATTCGAAAAAGAATTTCTATTATTTCAATAATTTATCAACGAAAATGTTGAATGAAGAAACCGTAAAAGTCAAGGTAGCTTGGTACTCCAATGAATTGACTGCTATTTCTTCTCTCGCTTGCGCTTTATTTTACACTAATTGACTTTCATCGCATTTTCTTCTCACTAATTCAAGTGCTTTCCAATTTTAATTATAGCTTACCCGCATTACAATCGCTTTACGTCAGCAGCAAGACATCAGCAACCAACCACCTCACCCACCTCACCCACTTAACTAGCACGAGCGCCTCAAATGTAAACAATTAAGTAACTAAAATTGGGTGTAGCATTTCTTTGCTTTTGTTTGTTTTTTTTTTTTAATTTTGTATAGCCCGGTCGAGTAGTTAAAAATGGCGAAAATTGGCAAAAAATGTTCAATTAAAAATGCTTTTTTTTTTGCTTTTGTGTTTGTTTCAAGTTTTCAAGTGTTACTCATACGCCATGCTGAGCTTAAAACGAGGTTATTGTTTTTTGTCGCGCAGAGTGCAAACGCAAGCTATGAAATGTCAAGGCGAACAGCTGCAAAATACAAAAGCGAGTAGCTACAATTTGAGCTACTGATGATGATTTCGCGCTCCAGAGGACTGCCGCTTAACCCATTTTCGGCACTGCTACTGCTGTTTCTGCTGCTGTAACTGCAGTATGGGTTATATAAATCTGTAGTAAACAATTTTTGTGACATTTTTGCACTTAACCCGTCGTACTCGTCGCACCGCTACTTGTAATGCTCAAGTTGTTGTTGCGTGTTGTTATTTCGTTTTCTTTTATAATTTCGTCACACGCTTGGGAACCGTAAAACATAAACTATTCTTATAAAATTTCTGCCTGCAGTAAATAAATGTTTTTTTTTGTTTGTTGTTTTGTTGTTGCAACGAATTGATTTTCCTGATGTTGAATGTCTGTCGGTGGTGTGACGTGGTTGTGGTGAAGGCCAAGTATGTTGTTATCGTGTTCGAAAACTATTTGCTACAAGAAAGAGAGTGCTCTGCAAAAAATGGTATGCGGTAAGAGAAGCGCAAAAAAAGTTAAGCGCAGGAATAGAACGTAGCGTTAGAGCAAGAATACATATATATTATATATATTTGGGTGTGTACTTTTAGGGGAATTGGTTGAAGGCAGAAATTACTTAAATGACAATGACATGGGGAATGGGTGAGCATTTGAGCAGAAAAATATTTTCCATTATAAAAACAATGCGGCGAATGCTCATGTCATATAGCAAGCTGGCTCTCAGTGACACCGCACGTTTTTAGCTTGTGACTCCAAGGCGAGCTAAATGTTGACAGTGACAGTGGCAGAACTGGCAAAACTTTCAATGACACTTTCACCCGACGAGACAACGACGCAGCGGGAGTAAATATTTGCTGCCTAAACAGCTGTGTAACAATGTACAGGTTTTGGCTTGGTGATTGGTGATTGATGTAATAGGCAGCGGGGCAGGTGGTGGAAGTTTCAAAATTAAAAGTTGATTGCAACATTTCCCCTCGTATCATTAATAATTGTGTATAAATAAAAGCAAGCGAGAAAAAAAAATGCTGCAATTATTTTTCAGCAAATTCGCCACCTCGTTTGTTAGTTTTGTAAGCTAGACTGCATTTACTCAAAATTTGAAGAACAATTTAATGTTTGTAAGGATAGCCTCGAACGTCGTATGTTTTTAACTGTCATTCTTCTTCACATTTCAGTTCACAATTTTAAATTTCGATACATAAATGGAGTAATCATAATTTTTTACTGGTAATGCAATTAAGTTTGCATTATCAGTAAACTTTTACTGATTGAAAAAAAAAAATTGCAAAAAAACAATTTTACTAATACTGCAAAAAAATTTTTTTTATTTTTTTTACTTACTGCTGGAAGTAAATGCAGTAAAAATATACTTTTTCTTATTACTGAAAAAGCAAATTGCAGTACAAAAAATGTTCACTAATTACTGCAAAAAAATTTTTTTTAATATTTTTTGTTTTACTGACTACTGAAAATATTTGTAATACTTAAAGAAATTGCAGTAAAAAATTTTTTTTTACTAATAACTGAAAAAAAAAATTGTAAAAATATTTTTTACTTACTACTGGAAATAATTGCAGTAAAAATATATTTTTTCTTATTACTGAAAAAACGAATTGCATTACAAAATTTTGTCTACCGAATATTGAAAATAATTGTAATAATTGCAGCAGAAAAATTATAATTTATTAATGATCAGTGAATGAAATTACATTGCATTGAAGGACTGCAGAGGATGAAGTGAAAGGGAGATATGGTAAAACGTTAGGAAAGACGATAGGGATAGGACTTCATTTCTTCTTCTTCTTCTATGCTCCTTTTCAGCTTAGCAAAAGCCGAACAGATACAGTGGAAATGCTCTGTGCTATCCTCACTACTAGACTATTCCATTTTCCAACAGAGTTCAGCCT
The DNA here is from genome assembly GCA_951828415.1 of Anomoia purmunda. Lineage (NCBI taxonomy): Eukaryota > Metazoa > Arthropoda > Insecta > Diptera > Tephritidae > Anomoia > Anomoia purmunda. Next base: position 46,797,272 of record OX639997.1, on the reverse strand, counting down.
CAACTTAGTTTCTTGGATAATTTTTGAAGGGGAGCGAGCAAGGCCTTTAGCGCAACTTGCTTGTCACTGCAAGCGCTAATTTGGTATCCACACCCCTTTTGCCAATTATCCAGTCCGCTACCTTAAGTAATGCAAATCTGAAATTCGAATTCAGGTCCCAACCATTTCCTGTCCTATTTTCTGTCTTGGATCAATCAATTTAAAAAGTTTTGACAGAGCCCTTCATATTCTCTGGTAAAATATCGAACGATATAACTTCTACCAAAAGAGTCTCTCGGTAGCGTGAAACCTAGAGTATTGCTCTAACAACCTTCCAAATAACGTTCTCTGTCTGGAGTTTTCATCGTCGTGTCACTGTGGGTCGGCTCTTCAATAGATTGTAAACTCGTTACGAGGAGTAACCTAAGCTCTGGCCAATCCGCCTTTAGAGAATTTCGACCTTTCGGTACTTGATTATAGCCATTGCCTAGATGAAACTCAATGAATCGATGATCAAAAAGAGTTTCAAGACCCGCACATCACTTGATGGGATCCTCCATACCTCTGTTAGCTAAGGTCACATCGATCAGTTCTTGTCTTCAGGTGTTGGCAAATTTATTATCTACGTTGTGTATTGTAAAATATTTACTGTCTACTGAAAATAGTTATGATACTTAAAAACCAACACTTAAGTACCAGTTGCAAGGAATTATTAAAGCAAATGTGAATATTTTTTTTCTTTGAAAAATATTTTTTTTTTATTTTTGGCAGAAATTGGGAAAACTATATCTTATACACTCTCATCATGCCAGTGGTACCAACAAAACATCGCTATTTTTTTGTTTTTGTAAAATCAGAAGTTACTATTGAGTTTCATGGTGGCCCTCGTATTTTGATTTGTTAGTTCGAGTATGCAGTAATAAGATAACACATGTTATAAGGGGAATAATATAGTGAATCAAAGTAAAAAGTGGTCAGGCAAAGGTAAACGGTGAAATCTTCAATCTAAAATGTCAGACAGTGAATTGTTCGGTGATTTTTCTTCGGATGATTATCAGAATGACCCCAGCATTTCGCTGGCAGGACTGCAACCACAAAAAAAAAGTAAACCAAAAGCTTCATCTCGTATGAGGAATGCTGAAGAAGCTTTTAACGTAGCATCCACAAGTCAATCGTCGTCGTCAGAAGATATTTTGGAAATCGATACATCAGTGTCTTTAAAATCACTTTTATTCGCTAAGTATTTTTAAATATTAAAAAGGGTTTGTATTGATGCGTAAAGTCGTAGTACCTATAAATCAATAAAAATTCGTGTGTTTTTGATTAACAGTTAGACGGAGATCGGTACCTAGGTAATCGCGATGGAATTCTAGAAAGTTGCCGAATTTGCAAGACTCAATTGATTTTCTTCACATTTTGAAACAAAACATGATATTGTTTGCAAAACATGAAAAGGTGATTAAAAAAATGCAGTACATTTTTATTATTATTTTATTCTTAAATTATTCTAGATAATGCACAAATGCTCTCGTCTATGGGAAAAAGTAAATAAGCCTAGTACATCGGAAAAGTTAAGGGCTGTAGAGAGATGTCAAATGAAGTATCCTGTCGCTACAAGATGGAACTCCATGCACGATTCAATAAAGGACCTGCCTAAGCATAAATTTAAGGTGAATGACGTGATGCAGATATTTCACGAAGAATTATTTACCGAGACAGAATTTAATTACTTGCAAGAATATCTGAATTTGTTAAACCCGAACGCAGAAGCCATTGACTTTCTGCAAAGAAGTCAAGGTATGGTACATGGATTTCACCTCCCGACCTTAGCCAGAATACGCGCTAAGTACGCGCATATCATACCAACTGAAGCCAATAAAAGTTATTTAGATTTGGCTATGTCTGTAATGAGGGCCATATAGAATAGGTTTTCGAATTATTTTACCTTGACTGAGAGTGTGCTTGATGCCATCATAGCATCAGTACTCTGTCCACAAGCGAAAATAATATGGATATCAGCTTTGAACCCTAACTTTGGTGAGATAAAAGTAAACGAAATTATACAGTTAGTAAAAGATGCTATAGTTAGAGAACGCGGCGTTGATTGCACATTGCAGCCTGTGGTCGAAGACGAAACTACACCATTTTTTGATTTTGAAGGTAATACAAAAAACAAAATTTATAAAATGTATAATTAAAATAAAGTTTCACATTTTTCAGCTACTTTAACATCGAGTGCTTTGGTAGCAGACACAAATCGTGACACAGAGTTTTGTGCTTATTTAGCAGATTCGAATACATCTTTTGCCATGTTAAATAAATACGCGTGACTGAAGTCTATCTTTATTAAATATAATGCACCATTGCCCTCTTCCGCTGCAGTAGAACGTCTGTTTTCGTTCGCTGGCCTACTAAAATCTTCACGACTTGGATCGCTTTCTGATAGTAATTTTGAGAAATTACTATTGCTGAAAGCCAATAGTTTTTTAAACTAAAACTTTTTCCTTTTTTTATTAAAAAAAAGGAGATAAGTTACTAAACTCATCCGTTGTAGCTAATAACTTTTTCCTATTTCTTCTAAATGATTGCAAAATTGTGATTTTGGCAATCAAAATATAAGCAATCAATGTCAATTGCAATTAAAAATGAATGCAATATTTGGTATAATATGCGATTGCAATCCAATTTGAATGCAATTTTTTACAGCTCTGATACCTGGACTCAGGAGTCCCACTGCCTTTAAAAGCAGTGAATTGGTATACCTTTTTCAAAATTAAAACCTAGATGTTGACTGTTTCAAACAAAAAAATATTCACAACCTGGTTAAGGAATGCCGCCGAACTTGTAGTAAATTTGTAGAAGTTTTACCTTTAAATTCCCCTCGATCTTACGACTAAGATAAAAGTAATTTTACAAAGCTTTTTCAGCCTACGGCAAGTTGACTGAATTCCAAAAACGAATTTGTGTACCATTTCTAATAATAATGAAGGTCGCATCTCAAATTGACAGAAAATTCCCTTGAATAAAGATATTTCCAAAAATTTTCGTACGTAACATTTAGTTTTAAGCTCATTATGTTCGTATACCTTTCTCTCGGTTTTATTCGGTTTTTTTTTAAATTTTCACATTTCGCTTACCCTACAAGTTTTGTGTTTAGTTACTAATCCAATCATCATTGAAGACATTTTTAAAAATTAGTTTTCGTTCAAGCGTACTTTAAAACCACTTTGGAACTGGAAATGGAAAAAAATAAAGCACGTATTTCGATTTTGGCTTGGCTTGCAAAAACTTTTTCATCATGCAATAACCAACATCAAAACATCAAAAATTTACGCAAAAGCTTTGCGAATTTTTCAGCTATGCAGCGAAATACCAAACTATAATCACAATAGTGCAGCAGTAGTGCATTTTTTTTTTTGTTCGGTTTTGTTTTTCGTTTTTCCACTTTGCTTGCCATTGGCGGCGCTTAGGTTTTGTTTTACTTCATAGATATGACGTTGAAAGAAAAAGATTTGCAGTTTAGCATCATTGCTGGGCATTTAAATTTACTCCGGCTGATTTAAACCTTCTCGTGTTTCATTTTTGTCGCATCAATACGTAAACGATGCTTTGGAAACTTTTATTTTATGGCAATCTAACTAGATAGAAAGTTAATCAAGACTTTCAAAGTGTCCATGCAGAAAAATAGAATCGTTCGGTTGCAACAGCTAAGTTTCACCGGCGATTCTTTAAAACCAGTTATTCGTTTTTAGCTGGTTAAATTTCTAGTGCATTTAAGATGGTAGTGCATTTTGAGTGAAAACCGTTAACTTTTTCGATCGATAGGTATCAACATGTTTTTTTAATAATTGCATCATTAAAACTCATTTAATATGGAACAATTGTGGATGAAATTAATTACACACTTCTCTCTTCCGATTCTAAAAAGTCGTATGATTGAAAAAGCACAAAAATAATCTCTTTTTATTCTACGACTGTCCAAAAATTATATCGCTTAAATTTTGGCATGTACTCACACATCTGGCTTTACATATATATTTAAATAAATATTTGATAACTAAACAAATGTTGTATGAAAGAAGATACGCTGTCAAAACTTGACTAAAAATTACTCATCTTTTTTTTTTTTTGTATTATCAAATATTTTTCAATCTACATATATAGTGCAAACATAAAATTTTAAAATTTAATGCTCAAAAGTTGCGGAATGAATGATATCTTTTACAAATTTTTTTTTTACGATAATCGATCAGTAGGTGGTTTTTGGAAATCAACATTTTGTATACAAAAATTTTCAATTTTATAGAAATTCTGTACATTGAACACTGTAATATACCAGGTAACGGGAATGCAGACCAGCTCGCAAGAAAGGGTTTGTTTCTCGCAAAGCGATGTCTTGAAAATGGCAACACAGCAAGTACAAAAAAAATCTAGAAGTTTTCTCTCAGTGTCATATAAAAAAATTATGAATAGAAATTAGAGATGCAAAAGCCAAAAGTTGTCGGATTAAGCCCAGAATGCCCCATATATATATAAGGGGTCTTCCAATAGGGACCCTACAAAATTAGACCGATAGTGACAGCATACGACGCCATATTTTCTCCCGCTTTTTTGACATTTCTCTTCAGTAAGGTGTGCCATTTCATCATGGAAAGATATACGATCCAACAACGAGTCAAAATTATTAAAATTTACTACCGAAATTCGGAGTCAATGGACTCAAGTTTAAGAGCGCAACGTCCAATCTATGGTCGTCGTCATTTCTGGCTGAATGGCTTCGTCAATAAGCAAAATACGCGTTATTGGACAGGCAGCAATCCACACGTACTCCATGAGTCAACATTGCATCCCGAAAAAATTGCGGTTTGGTGCGGTTTATGGACCGGCGGCGTCATTGGGCCGTACTTCTTCCGTGATGATCAAGACCGGCACGTTACTGTGAATGGGAATCGCTACCGCTCAATGATAACCGAATATTTTTGGCCCGAATTGGATGATGTGGACTTGAACAATATGTGGTTCCAACAGGAGGGCGCCACAAGCCACACAGCGAATTTCACAATCGATTTATTGAAAGCCAAGTTTGGCGGACGTGTTATCTCACGAAATGGCCCAGTCAATTGGCCACCTCGGTCATGCGATTTGACGCCGTTAGAATATTTCCTGTGGGGCTGCGTCAAGTCTATGGTCTATGCCAACAAGCCAGCGACGATTGATGAATTTCATACTAATATCGAACGCGAAATTGCAGCAGTATCGGCCGATTTATGCTTGAAAACCGTAGAAAATTCGGTTCAGCGTCTGGACTTCTGCAAGCGTGCCGGTGGTGCCCATGCAAAAGAAATCGAGTTCCATACATAATGGCATCGAATGTACTTTCACAGGAATAAAGAATTTAATTTATATCTCAAACTGTTTTTGTTTTATTTAAAAAAGATTTTGTAGCGTTCCTATTGCAAGACCCGATATGTAGTTGTCTGTTTGTATGTTACTTATAAAGTTCAAAACTACTAGGCAGTTTGTTTTTGAAATAAGTACTATAATTTTCATTAAGAGAGGAATGGCTTCACTTTGTTTTGATACCTCGATCCGTTCCCGAGATATGGGTCAAAGTCCGGTCGCGGAGGGACTAAAATATGCACTTTTGGGCAAACTAGAAAAAATATGGTACAATACAAATGAGTATACAACGGAAAATATTTAGGAAGTCTTAAATTCACGCAAATTTTTTAACAGGGTTCCAACCTATCGATAAAAATTAAATTTAAGTCAAATATTCCAAAATAGGTACCAAACGGAAGACACTTAAAAAAGCCTTACCAGGCTAACAAAATTTTAAAATTTTAAAATTTAATAAAGTAAGATTTTGCGGCAAAGCAATCAAATGAAAAGTGCGTTTCCAAAAACTTGAAACGAATTTAAATCTTTGCCTTCGATCAATCCGGTGTACAATCTGCTGGCGCATTGCAACGAGAGTATAATATCTATTCTAACCGAGTGACTTTACTTCAGAACTTTGCTTCACGAAGTCAAAGGACTAACATCCTGTGAAGTCAATCAAATCATTGATCGCAAAGTAATTAAGTCGTTTGAATGTCGCGATCGAAGAAGCCTTAGTTGTAATATTCACTATGGCTCAAAAAAAAAAATCGTTTGAAGCACTTGATCGTGCTCTAAGAGATTTCAGAGATCATTACCAGCTGATTAGCTGAATATTAAAAAGTCACCTGCTTGGAGAAATGTAAAGGAAACTAAGAGTTTATTCTACATAAACATTTTGCAAATAACTTTTGGATATTAATGATGGAAAATTTCCGGTGAGTTCGGAGATAAATAAAATATCCATTCATCAAAATTTTATAAATTTCAGTCTTCAAATCAAAAGGTAGAATAGATGGTATTTCTGTAGCATAAAAAGTAAAGTTACACTAATAAATTATAAGCGCAAGGACACTCAGGAAAACAACAATTACGTCTTTTTGACCCTCAGAACCATGAATGAATTCACTTTGATTTCAACGAATTACCAAAACCATAAATGGCTTCCTGAACAAGCAATCTTAGTTCCAAAGAACGATGATAATAAAAAAATGTATGACCGTTAGTTAGTTAGTTTTTCTTAGTACAAAATCACTATGCGCCAATTCGTTATCTTTTCAGCTAGGGTTGGTTTACACCAGCACAGGGAACTTTTCTGTTTTTCAAAAGATCCAACGGTATTTGTGATAAGGTCGCTATTTAAGTTACACAGATCATGAAGATCATGATCAATAGAAGCATTAAGATATTTGAAAATATATTTCAAAACTTTTTCTTTATCCTTACTGGAACCGTTGTTTTAACTCTTTGCAAAATGAGGTGGACCCAGTTCAATTATCCTTCAATTTTTCTTATCGTTTCAGCGTTAAGTAATTAAAAATCGATATGATGCGTAATATAAATCTAAAAAATAAGTTATTTTTATTATTCTAAAAAAAAGCCTCATATTAGAAGTTACACATATTTCTTACTCGGATTCTTATAACTCAGAGTTGTAAGCAAACGTAAAATAAATAAATTTATTCAAATAATAGCGGTCAATATATTGCTTTCGCACTTCTGAAAAATTTCACTTGTGAAGATAGCAGGCGTTGAATATGTATTCCCTATTTTAAATACAAATCTCAAACGGCTAACTTGACATAAGTATTTTAAATCATCTCAAACACTTCCTGATTGACAGCAAACAATTTGCATAACTATTTGGGTATTTTCTTTCACTTTGACAACACATTACGACAATGAATTCATACCTACTACATACATTCTTCAAAAAAGCATTAAATAAAAATTTTTTGCTTTTGTAAACTGAAAAATTATACTTTACACTTTTGAATGCCACTGTGCGCCACAAGCAGATGAGGAAGGCACGTGCCTATTTCAAATAGAAATTTACATAAAACTCTACATAGGGGTTCACTTAATTGTTACGTAACTAAAGTTGAGCTGTCAATGCAGCATTCCAATTAGACGCCTAAAATTTGACAAGATGTTCAAAGTTTTGTAAAAGTTTTGTCAAGAAAATGTACGCAGAAAAATTCTAATCCAAGATATTGTCATTTTATATTTAACTATACATACATACTACATATTTGCAAACATGGGTACTCATATAAATATATATACATACATATATATATAAATATATACAATACATGTATATCGAATTGTCTTCTCTGTTGCTTTTTAAAAGTTTTCTTACTGCTAAACAATTTACAAATAGGAGCATGAGAATTGTTGGTAAATTTCTTCATTTAAGCGTAGGAATAATGAAAAAATACATATTACAAAAATATCTTGGGTTTCCTGTGCGCATGTGTTAATGGCTACATGTATGTGTGTATGTAAGTATTTGTATCTGAACAGAAAGGTAAAAGTAAAAGTTTTTCCTATGTTTACCTGTCTGATTTAAATAAATTTCCATGGTGTTGCTTCTACTAGCTCAGAAACTTTCAAAAAAGGTGGTTGAGTATTTGTTGTTCTGCGCAAACTATTTTTTAATTGCAAAATGTGGTTTTGCTTTTATGTACTCTATATACATATAAATATATATAATGCCCGCAAAATTACTTAAACGTTTTACAGTTAATTTAAATTTCATAGAGTTTGGTGTTGTTCAATTAAAAGTTTTTGAATTAAATTATTTAGGTATTATGCGAAATACGCGGACAGGTCTCCACGGTTGTGTACACCGACGCATAGCAAAACCAAAACTTAAAGGTTATATTTGGTATCCTTCGGCATGTAGCGAGAAAATTGTTCATAGGCTGTTATGATCCGAAAACCCATGTCATCATTCTTTAAAGGTGCATGGCTTAAACAAATAAATTTCCTGTACTGCTTTGCAACCCTGAGCTGCGCAATAAATTAAGATCTCTACCAACTAGATATACAACCATTTGATGAGAATTGAACTATCTGAGTAAAAAGGGCTGGCTAGCTTTACCTTAGGAAAATTACTTTGAGCAGAGTTGAGCTTCACTTGTTGTTTTTTTTTTTTTGTTAGTTTTTTTCTACAGGCGCACAGGTTTGATCGGCTGCAACCGTACAAGTCCACGGATGTACACGGAAGCTAATAAAGCCTGTTGTGATACCGCTGGCGGGAGCCATGCGTTTTCTATTTTTCCCCCCTTAGAAGGTGAAACACCGAGTGTGCCTAACGTAGCACAGAAAATCGGTAATGCTTGCCAAATAGTCTAGAATGTACCTATTTAAGATAAGGGACTCGAGTCTTGACCAAAGCGAGACAGTGGCAGAGATAGTGTTTCATGTTCTCTCCTGCAACTTCGAACCAAATCGTTGGTTAGTCATCGTCATCTCTTCTCGGGTATGCTCCTGGACACTGTCCGGTTATTACCACATTCATTAGTCTGAGAAAAGGTCGGTCAAGACGAATGAAAGCTTTCGATCGCTTTACGACAACCTTTGGCCAAACTTAACTGGTAATTCTACAGATTGGTTGCATAGCCCACCTGGTATTCACCTCATCGATGAGTTTTGTTTTTAAACTATATTTGCAAGAGGTTAGAGGCATGCCCGCGTCTAGAGCGGAGTTTACCACAGGTAAGTCCATCTCTTTCCTTGCCACCTTATCTGTCTCGCAGTAGCCGGAAATATTACTGTGCCCAGGGACTCATGAAAGGTTTAAAATTTGTTTCAGAGATTTAGTAGGTTTAGAGTGTAGCGCTTCAGTGGGCAGTAGGGAAGCCGTACTCTGTACTTGCTCCACCTTGGCTCTAGACAAGGTTTTGCTTAGCGCTGATCATCAGGCGGTGGCCTTCATAGAGTAGTCTCCGCTGTTTCGCTTCCATTCTAAAATATCTAACTCTAAGTTAGTTGACCTCAGTAGAGAGAGTGAGTTCAACCCCGTTTAATGCAGGTGGTTTGAACGCAGGAATTCTATATTTCATCGGTCGTATTTTTTTTTAAAAGGCTAGGAATTATTGACAAATTTTGGCACTTCGCTGCTTCTTATTAATCTTAAGGAAATTTAATATACGAGTAACTAAAATGATGAATGTTTAATCAGAATTTTTTGAAAAGTTTTGTGTATACAATTCGAAGGACTCAAACATCGCGTTAAGTTTTGAACATTTTTTTTTTGCTGATGAAATATGCCCGAAGGTTCGAAATTGCCTGCCAACAAGATTTTTTAAGATTTTTTTTATGTTACATTGCTCTATCCGAAATTTAAAATCTGACCACTTTGGTTAAAGTCACCTTTTTTTGGTTGGTTGGTTTAGGTGGATTTTTGCCCTGGCGACAAGCAAGTAGCAAATTTGACATTTTGATTCCACAACTCGTGCAGCCTAAAGTCATCCGGTGAATTTAACGAATTTCAGTATGTAGTAGTAAAATTCGGCAATCCTGAATTTGAACTCTCTAAGCGAAAATGTCCATATGCCCGGGACCCACATTAGGGTAATCTCAAACGTGACCCGTCAGAAATCGACGCTAGCTCCCTTCTACACTCATCCCACACCATCGAATTCCATCTTTGACCCATCCGTAAAAACGGTAAGCCCTCTAGTGGTTGGCCCTGAGAACACTCCATGCGGGTTCAAAATTTTAATTGGGGTGTGTAGTTAGCCCACGTTGAGAATGGAGTTGTGCTCCAACGTCGTTTCTTTCCCGCCAGGACACCAAGGCACGTAGTCTGATAGCGCTGTAAAGAGCTGGATTTTCGTTAAAGATATCTATCTGTGCAAAATCAAGCAGATTTTTTCAAAATATCCGTTGACCATGATCTCGTAGACCCAAATGCGCCAACGGCTGCTGTCCCTTGAATTTCACATAGTTTCTTAATAATGTAATCCTTAGTAAGGACTAGCCACCAGACCAGCGCTCCATAAGAGAGTATGGGTTGGACTATAGCTGTGTGCATCCAGTGTACCATTCTTTAGTTGCTCGTTCTTCGATATTCAGCCCTCAAATAAGTTAACAAAATTCCCTGTACTTTTATTTGGCATAGCTTTATGTTTCTGCCTACATTGCGTTAAAAGACTTTCTGCGTAAAACATTTAATTTCAGTTTCTTTTTCATCTGAAACAAACATCCTTTCATATTTCCTTTTTCAAATGATTTTTGATCGACTTCACCTTTAGGTTTTCCTCAGTTTTTCTATGTCTACATGTACTCTTATCTTTCTTTCACTCTAACTCTTTGTTTTACCTAAAACTATACGAGGTTCCAGGAAATGTTCGTCGTGTTTGTGTATTAAACATTTTCGATTACAATAACTAGCTAAGAGCTTGAGGAAGCACGTACAAACTACACCTCTTGCCGCCGGAATAATCAACAATTTCAATAGACATGAATTTTGGGTTGCTAGTGTTCCTGACATTTCCTGCTCTTCGTGTTTTTAATTTTGTTTCGTTTTTGTTTCTTTTTTTTTTTTTGACTGGTTATGTTTAACACCATTTTTCAACACGTGCAGCAGTGGCTGCCATCTGCTTTTATATTTCTTTTCATTTGTTCGCCGCTACAGCGCCAACGCCAGGAGCTATGGTCACACACACACATAGTAAGTAAACACCTGACGAAGATTCCAGACACAGCAGAAGTGGTAAAAAAAACACAAAAAATTAACAAGCATTTGCAAGCTTTAAAGCAATTTCCGACATCTTTACGCTGCTCATGAAGCAACACTAATTTACGCCTGCGTACTGTGCGGCGCCCCACCGCCAATGAGCGCCTTGCTTATCAGTGGTAGTGTGTCTATGTGTGTGTGTGTGTGTGTGTGTGTGTGTGTGTGTAGCTGCTAGTGGACACAGCTGCATGCCACAGCAAGTTGATAACATTTTTAACTACAGACGATGCAACCACTGAGGCTACTATTTATAGCTCTACGAAATTTTCTTGTGCAACTCTCCGTACACTTCCTCACACTTCCCCTATTTGCTATTTTGTGTATTTGCATATGCCGCAAAACTGCAGCTCTGAGCGTCGAGTGAAGCTCAAAAAGAGAAAATTAAAAACCAGACAATATTCTTTGCCTTACTTCTCAAATTACAATAGATTTTTATATTTTGTGTATAGCAACTTTACAAAATTTTACCGCCTCTGTACGCAACTTGGCTTAAATTCAAGCATAAAATTCATCTGCACACATTTTACCTTAGGTATTCTACCTGCAAATGCCAAACGTGTTCCTATAAGAAAATTTCCAAGGGATACTAGAAAATTAGAAAATTAAAAAGAAAAAATGCAGCATGCAACAAAAGTTAGCAGGAAAGCTGCTGCGAAGTAAAAATTCGTAATGAAAGACTACAAAATGGTTTGCCTGCAATAAATGGCCAGCGAGGAGGGTCATAGCCCGTAAGCAGCAGGCCCAGGACAAGCCAGCTATGTAAATAATCGGTAAATGCCACCAGCCAGGCATATCTAATTTGCCTTCTTGGTATTGTTACGGAATGCAGCGGCAAAAACTGACAGCAGGTGGTAAAAGCAAGCAGTTGGTACTCGAAAGTAAACTAAATATTCGTAATCGCAACTTAGAACACCATCTCAGGTATTGCATGGCTCGTTACTGCCATGCAGCTATTTGGTAACAAATAATAACTTACAAACCAAAAATGTCTATGACTTTGTAGAAAATTACTCAGAATAGCATATATATATATATATTTTTTAATTTCTTCAACTAGCGGTAACCCATTTTTCTATGAATATAAATACTCGTACAACTAATGAGGTCCTTTGTTATGAACTCGGAAGCCTGAAACAAATTGCTTGTAATTGGAGCATACTTAGTTATTTATAGTATAAATTTATTTTTACACTGCTGTAGTGTATGTTAAATAGATGTGATAAATGAATGTGGGAAATTGCTATGTTTGGCCATTGGTCTTGAGTATACAAAGCACATATGTGCATAACTAAAATAATAACTATGTTCACACATTCTTGATACGCATAATTATTTTGTGGAGTATTCAGCGGAATGCAAAAAGACTGAAATTAGTATTGACAAAATAAATACACGAAATTATAGTAATAGTGCTAACAAAGCCAAAAATATACTACCAAAAAATACCAATTCCAATAATAATAATATATAAGTGTCATTAATTCATTTTAATACTTTCTGTAAACAATGAAATCAGTTAATATAATACTTTTCATTTTGTAAACTTAAACAAGTTTTATGGTCAGTTTTACAATGAATTTTTAAGTTGAATTTATGTAATTCTAGTTTAGGTATTTTCGTTTCACCAACCAAAAGCAAAACTTCAACTTAAGTCGCGAAGATTGGTGTCTTAAACGGTAGTAGCAAACATATTTTTGAATTTTAAAATAATTAAAATAATAATATTTTAAGTTAATACAATGGCACGTAAAACATATCATGGTATCGGAAAAGACTCAATGAATTGCTGACTACCTTTCCCGCACTACAAGATGACGATGGGACAATATCTTCGATACATGATGACAAAGAATTTCTTGTATATTTCGCGGTGCTACTACTATATTTTTGAATAAACTATTTTCGAAACATAAGTCTGCATTGTGAAACGTATGTAAATATGATCAAAATCTTAAACTGATCTTAGCTAAGAATTTTTTCAACTAGCACTTAAGAGCAGCTTAAGATTAGTTGGTAAAACTGACCCTTATTTATTTTAATATAAAGAAATTGATATTGCTGTGATTTAAACGTACTATACTTATTTTTTCAAAATTTTAATTTCTACTCATTTTGTCTCCAATCAAATTTTACGTACCGAATTCACTTGCTTTTTAACTTAGTAAAAAGAAATTCTATGAAAAGTGCGTGTGATTTTGTCCTACGAATTCTATAATTTTCGAACATTTGATTGAGTTTAATAAAGCAATTTGAGCGTTGTACATATTTTCTTTCAATTGAATGGAGCAGCAGCATCCGCTTCCCGCCATTTTTCACATCCATCTCTCTCTCTCTCTCTCTCTCTCTCTCTCTCTCTCTCTCTCTCTCTCTCTCTCTCTCTCTCTCTAACCAAATTTTGTATATAAAATATGAGCAAATTACCTTTTGCAGTTAATGGAATATCGAATTTTGTTGGGTTTTGATAAATTAACGTTATGAGAGAGGTGAGCGTGGTTTTGTTTCGAAATGATTAGTACTGACTTGAAATGCTGATTCTGATTCGGTGTATCTCCTTATCCAAATTATCTTTGATTGTTATTAAAATACCGCCTTTTTACGTATTTTTGTAAATTACCGTTATATGAGAGGTGGGCATGGTTTTTACTGATATCTATAATTTTTGAAATTTTGCCGAAGTAATGTCTGACGGCTGTCTCGTGGCATGTGGTAAGCCAAAAGAAGTGTCCTGGTTTCATTGGGCCACTTGAGGGTAGTGATCTAGCACAACGTCCAAGTAAACAAAACGAAAACAGAAACTTGTATTTTTCTTAGGACCAAAGTTTAATTTCCAATGGGGATGTTTTAGAAGCTTTTTGGTCGGTGATATCTTAAAAGCAAATAAAAACTTTCTTTTTTTGTACTACGAGTTTCGACGTCTTTCGCGCCTTCATCAGGGAGTATTTTTAATCATATTAAAAAGAGTAACCATCATCACAAGAAACACTCAGATATATTTAATAGGATGCATCACTTCCCATAAAAAAAGCCTGAATGTTTTTTCAGCAAAATTATAAAACTCAATATAAAAATTGATAGTTTAATTTATGTAACACTTTTTCAAAAAAAATCACATATGATTATTGAATAGTTTAAGCTTAAAAGAGTTATATAAAAATATTTAAAAAGTGTATGGTGGAAGTCTTTTGTTAGCTTAGGTTGAGGCCTCGCAGTCACCGAGTAATTTCATAGTGTTGCCAGGCATTCCCATTCTTTTGGCAAACTATAATAATCTCCTTGGCCCCTTTTGGACAACGGACACTGAGATTTGCTGTTGGTCCTCACCCAAAGCAACTTAAGTCGTAATCCGCTAAGCGCAGATTGCAGGTTTGTTCTATAGTTTTGTCAATTTGAAAGCGTTGACTAACAGAAGATAGTGCCCTGTCATCGCTCCAATTAGGAGGCTTGAGTTCTCTCTGTTTACTGATAACACGATGCTGGTGAGTTTCACTCCTTTGAGACATCCAACCGAAGCTAAGACGCTGTGGATGACAGTCTTAGGCGAGTTGTAAACTCTTTGCTACGAGGTCAGGAGATAGTAATTTTTGAATTGGTTGCTTGTGATTTTATTTGTTGTGAGTAATATTATTATATTTCTGTATATTAATGTAACTAACTAATTTCTCATTTAAATTACTTTCTACATTGCGCTTTATAAGTATTTTTTAAATTATAATTTGTACAGACACAAATTGTTTTGCACACTCTTGCTACTTGCTGTGAAGTAGTATGAAGATTATTTTCACTTTTCAACGCTGTCTTTATGTTAATTTTTGTGAACAGAAGGCAACATGCTTTCGAGATGTGCCTCAATTTTCACAGCAAAAAAACGTGAAATAAGAAATTTTGGTTAAATTTTATTTAGTAAGCGAATAATTCAAAAAATAGGGCCAAACCAGAAAAACGGCTATGAGCATTGAAATCAGCACAATCGCAATTACAGTAATAATAATGGGCCAGTTTCTTTGCAGCCGATTTGCAAAAGAACGCTCCAACTCGGACAAAATTTCATTTATGTAGTTGCAAAACCAACCCTGTTAGCCTCTTTCATGAATGTTGCGATTTGTTTAGCGCAATTTAAGAACGAAGAACAGTTGTGCGGGCAATTTTTAGGTTTATGTAGTTATATATTTACAAATACTGTGCAATAAAACGAGCTAGGCCTTAAATCTAAATTTCCCATGTATTTTCTTAGGGCTCATTTACAATAGCGTAGTTTTTTCACTTCCCAACACTACATCACAGGTTGGATAACATTTTACCGAGTTGGCTCAACTCGCATATTTTTCCGAGTTGTTGCTTTACATGCATTTTGTTATTCTACCTAGTGTTCATATGCAACTAGGTTACAAAGAAACGGGCCCAATAATAAACGGTTACCCTCTTTAACGTCCTGCCGACATGAAAGAGAAGAGAAGTTCTATTAGCTGAATGTACTAACAATATATAAAAATGCAGGAATATTATATCGCCGTTCATCACTTACGGAGCTGCCCTTTCTTCATAAATGATGATAAAGCTGGTGAAAAAAGAGTCCGATATATCAAAAGTGCTGGAGTTTAAATCTTGACACAAACACCCGAAAGGTTCATTTAATTCATAGTTTTACAGTGTCTTAAATAAAAAGGTTTGAAGAACTATTTTTTAATTGATTCCAGCCGATCCAGCATAATCCAGAGTATACATAGTTGCTTATTGTATAACAAGCTGTCTGAATAGTTCTTCGAGAAAAACTCATATATTTACATTTTTCAAGATTAAATGGCATAAAACTAACGTTGCACCAACTAACTAAGCTGTTTTTATCTGCCTATAGTAAAGATATTTTTTAAAACCCAGCGGAATGGGATTAAATCAGGTCCATACCTAAGCGATTATTTTAAAGCTTTTATGTAAAATACAATAACGCATCTTCAGAAAAAATTACTGGAATATGAATTGAATTATTGGAAAAAAACTTATTTGGGTATTTGAAAAAAGGTTGATAAAATGACTTTAGTGTTGTAATTGGACTTAAAAAATTGTGCAAACAAACGTTTTCACCATGTACAATACTCAATCCGATAATTTGTACTTGAAGGAAACCATTAACCTTACGCTTCGAGTTTAGGACATCATAAAATGATTTAGAGTTAGAACTCATATACATTTTCATTTTACTTATGTATAAATTATAATATTTTTTATTTAATTCGAAATATTCATGCCGCACAACTGAGTATTTTAAGTAGTCGGTATGTGAATCTGAATTTCGATAAAATTTAAGGATACCCGATTTTTATTTTTCAACATTTCTAACTCCTTATTAAGCCATAGCTCTATTGGTTCATTCATTAACGTTTTGGTACATATTTAAGAAATAAACAATATAGAGAATGTAAGTATATATTCTACAAATGTTAAAAACAAAAAAGTAATAGATGTATTTTTATTACCAATTTTTATTTTTTTTATTTTTAATCGCACACTGCCACAATACAACATTCTAAACAGAAGGCCACTTAACTAAATTTTTCTCAAATAATTGGCTATTTTATTATCCGTTTACTTTAAATTTCTACTGAAACTAAAATCTACATATATAAGTAGTATATCATAGCTGGACGCATTGACTTCTCTACTCAAACTTTGTTAGCATCCAAACAGACGACGTACACTGCGTATACTTAACTTTTAATTACCCTAAAGCAATGCGCGACTAACGGAAATACTAAAACACATGCCAGTCAAATGTGATGACAGTCGTTGCTGCTGCTGCTGCTGCTGCTGCTGCTGCTGCTGAGTCATTGACATAGTCTGTGCTAATATTTGTCCAGCAATGGGTGAGTGGTGTTCTTGTAATGGAAGGAATGAGACGGATGGGATGGAGTGGAGTGGAGCGACGCGCATATGACATGAAGAAAGCGGAAGCAATGGTCGGCATGTCAAGTGGCTTACGCTCGAGGGCAGACAACAACAAGTTGGCTTAATCTAAAGAAACATAAAATGACAAATGATAAGAAAGCAAAAGAAATGACAAAACAAACAAATAACCCAGCCTAACAATTACTAACTACGAAAAACTACGAAATGTAACAAAAAAAAAACAAAAGAAAATCGTGAAATACTTTGTTAAAGGTAGGGTAGAATAAATTTGTAATCAAGCATTTCGCATGTGCGTACTATCAGAGTGTACTGCGCTCAAATCTCGGCCGGTGAACGCGACACACAATAGTTATGGACACTCGACATATCTGGCATCAAAAAACTTCTCACAAAAATCATCTGCCATTCGGCATTGACGTAAAACTGTGCGTATCTAAACTTGCGGTACATCATATCACAAATTTTAGGGAAAGTTCAGCCAAAAACTGAGTTACATGATGTAAGCGCCAAATTTGTATTATTATTATAAATTGTCGTTGTCCGGACCTAACTCGAAAACTTATTTTCAGACATTATTTCGGGCATGTGTTCAGTTATAAGCTTTAAAAAAACCAAGCACCTAGGCTTGCATTAAAAATTCGATTGTGACACTGGAAATTTGTTGTTTTGTTGAAAAATGCTGGAAATTTCAGTTTTTGGCCAATCCGCATAATTGTTTTTGACGTTTTATTAAATTAAGAAAGTGGAAATGACGGTTGCTTTAAAGCGAAGTTACAAGTGTTTACTGGACAAATTTTTACTCGCAACAATTTGTCAGTAAGTAATACCTGAAAACAATGCTGCCAACTAAAAACAAAAAATTGTCCCACCTGTCACCTTGCTGATAAAAACTTGTTTTTTTTTTACTTCGAGCTTGGAAATTTAAACCAAAAATACGTTATTCAATTCGGTAGAAAAAATTTGTTTTTTCGGTAATTTTTTACCAGAAATTAGTCTAAAATTTCCTACTGTCCGCTGTTGTCGAGTTATTCCGAAAATCTGTATTTATAATCCAGTTTCGATGAAACTAGAGACGTTTATAGCACGTATCAATACTTTTACTTTATCTACAGCTATTTTTGATAGATATTCAAGTGAAAAATATGTCGAAAATCTGCTACTAACTTTAGATTCGATGAAGTAAGAAAGACATTATTTTTAACTTCATAAAGCCTGCTTTAAAAGTCTGCTCCAGGTATGCAGAAACTAAATTATGCAGAATTTAATCTAATTCGCGCTTTCTTTTCACAAAACTAACATAAGCTCATTAGTAACATTAATAACAATTTCATACTGTCGCTTTACATTAGCACAACCACAGTTAAAACAAACCATGTAATTGCCCGTAGAAGTCGTGACGAAAATAAATATACCATATAATTAAAACTATCCTCTTAGTTAGTTGCATTGCGTGGCTTCTTTACACCTCAGTACTCCAACCGTTTGAACTTTGGCACTTCTCATTACCCAGTTTAGCACGACGCATTCAGAATACAGTGTTTACTAAATTTATTGTTAATTACAGCATTCACGTTCACACCTTTGCATACATTGTATTATTATAACATGCCACTCGTAAACATATTTATATAAATAAACTGGGCATCATTTTAGCTGTTAAATAAAAACACTGCTATTTCAGTTCACATCTACGAACAAGCTTGCCAACTTTCCTCTGGTATAAGTTGTCAAATGAAAAATCAAATAGCTTGCATTCCATTTCCGGGCATGTTTAGATTGTTGTATAATTTCTGTAGAAAATATCAGTAATACAATTGAAATAGAACAATTGGAAGAACACTAGGTAAAGCGTGCCCTAGTGGAACAATGAAATCAGCAAGCTTAGAACAAAAGTTCCTGAGCTTCAGGAACTTCTGTGAAAGTATAGAAGTGTACTGCAATAAGATGGAGCTGAATGTGAATCCAGCAAAAAACACCATTGTACCATTTGCAGAGGAATGTAGGCTTTCGAAGGGATGGAAAACAAATTGGATATCAAAAAAGGTTGAAATGGAATAGAATTGAACTGCGGCCGGAAATCCAAAATCAGTTTTCCAAGCGCTCCAAGGCATACTTGTACATTGAAAAGGGATAGGAAAAAAGGTGGGAATGGGACTTCATTTATCTCCGATATATCTTCCAAACTGTTTTATGAATCTGAGAAGCTTGGCAAGGGATAGAGAATGAACGGTTTCCACCAACGGTTCTCATGCGCCTTATGCAAAGGAATCTCTGCTGCACCCTGAGTCCCTGCTGTACTTCACCTTATAATAATTGGTTGCGATCCAATAAGGTCTGCCATTGACCCGTAACACATGAGTTGAAGCTTATTCCATTTCAGCCTCAGTTCAGCCTCAATTTAGTTACCTGGATAAATTTCGAAGAGACGCGAGCAGTGTCTAAGGCTTTTATTATAGTTTGGCTATCGCTGCAGATTCTGATTTAGTATCCACGCCACCTTTTGCTAATTATCTAGTCCGCTACCTTAAGTATAGCAAATATCTCCGATTGGTAAATCGCTGTCATCTGAAGACGCCGTCCAGATACCTATAAGCTCCAGTCCCACTTTCTGTTTTAAAGTCGTCCATAGCTGTTATGGCGATTTTGTACCCTCTCATTTTGAACAAATCGTTTCATTTTTGTTAATTCCAAACTATATGTTTCTGAAAATACTTTACAGGTAGTATCTCGTGAAAATTGCATTCGTTTTCGTTTTTCTAGAACCCGAAATGTAACTTTCTACATTCAAGTTATACACCGTAATTCATTTGTTATTTATTTTGAAATGCATTTTTTCTAAAGTATTGATTTCTCAGCTGCCCAGTAAGACTTTTCACAAAAGTATTTATCCGATTGCAATCCTTTTCTTTTTAAATTATTCAGTAATCATACCGCTATGTTTTTCCGAGTACCATTTGCAAAATTGTATTTCCACTTTTATAGTTTTTAATATGTTCAAAAATTAGTGGCCACAAACTTTATTTGAGTGCGACCCATGAAGTTTTAACATCAATGTAGTAAATGACGTTTCAGTGTCGCCAATTTCGTCTTTTTTGTTGTCGTCAAAATTAAAATTTAAAAGTAAAAAAAAATTTGCTTTAAAATAAATTAAAAATAAAAATCTATCCTTAAATTTCTAAGTGTTATAGTAGGTCAGGCACTCTGAAAACCACATTTAGAGGAAGTGGGATATATAGCCTTAATTCGACTTAGAGAGTCTTGCTTTCAAGTCTGCTCGTACCTAGGCAGAGTGAGAAAGAGTACAGATACCTCCGTATCGCCAAGTCGTTTGAAGTTTGCCTGTCTTGCTTTGGCATCCTCTATTTTCTCCTTATTCCAGTTGGGGAAAAATAGGGTAGCAAAAACCCGACTAAGAGCATTTATGACTCCCAAAGCGATGCCAGAAAACTGCTGGGGCTAATCTCCAAAAATACTGAGATGGATCTATACGACAGTTGTACGACTCATGATTATCTACGAGACCATCATTCGGGTGGTCATAATTAATGTTTAGAGAGACATCAAAGCGCTCAGTAAGGCCACCCTCAGTATAACAGAAGCATCCATGTAATTTCTATTGGAATTAACATCTCTTTAACATCTCCATTCTCCAAAGCAAAGAGGGTTCCAATATCTGTTCAGGAAGATACCCGAGACGTGGGATGATTTATTCAATACTCAGAGATACAAAGCAGCCAGAGTTTAGTTTTACAAAATAAGTTTAAAACCGTACTCAGTATTGTTGTTGTTGTTGTAAAAGCATAAAACATTCCCCATAAAATTTTGGGGGATGCTGTAGAAATGACAGTCCTTAGTCGGATATAAATCCGGGTCGTTCCAAAATCGTAGAACCGACTGCCGTGGGAATGTAGATGTATTATAGATTCTTTGGGTTTCGGAACATGCCCATTTATAAAAAAAAAAAAACAAAAGCCATCAACTCTCTTTATGGGCTCAGAGCTCTTTTCTGGAATAGAAAATGGGACCATTTCCGTTGCCAAAGCAGAGAAAAAGCCTTCAGGAAACTATACTGCGACAGATTAAAGTGCCTAAAGGAATCTTGGGATCCTGAAAGTGTTTGCAGATCTCATGAGCTTAACAAAAAGCAATCTAAAAAATATTTATGGGAATAAGGGTACCACAGGCTGAATTATGACTTAACTAAATTGAGAATCTACGCGGGTGAACTCTGCAGTTTCTGCATAGTAAGAAAGGAACATCCATAGCTTATACTGGAGCAGTACCTAGCGCTGATTCATAAACGCAATATGCAATTAGGTGAAAGTCCAATAACGAATAACAAAATGAATTTCCAAAATATTTCTCGAATTCTAGGAGGTTCTATAAACCATGAATGGGGCCATAATATGTAGTCGCAAGTGTCGCAATAATACCGGTTTCAAAGATTAACATTTTATGAAAAAATGTACCAAACTACAAAAAGCACCAGCTTTAGTATCAAAGTACCAAATGTGATAATCATGAATGCAGGAAAGCAACCGCGCAAAAGAGAGTAATATTTAACATACATAAATATTTTTACTGTCAGATATAGCGACGTAATGAAATTGTTATTAACTTGTTTCTAGAAAGAAATAGAAGCAAAAGCAACAACTTCGGCAACTCAACGCATTAAAATATTTTCATGTACATGCCACACATCATACCCATGTAATGGAAAAATTCCATAATACATAACGGAAAATTTTTGATTAATTCATAGGCGAAGTGCGGACGGAATTCCTTGTCATTGGCTATACATTTTTTATATATTAAAAATTAAAAGGTGGATGAGTCAGGAGTTCATTTGCAGCATTAACCTATACATATTTACAAAACAAAAAAAAATGCAAAAAAAACTTACGGCTACAAAAGTTAAGACATCAAATAAGCGGACGAACGAATGCCCAAAAGAAAGAAGCGCTGAACTAAATCCATCATGTTACGCATTATAAAAATATTCATGCTAAGCATTTTGCTTCTTTTTTTTTTGTTTTGCATAATAACTGTAGTTAGAAAACAATGGTTGCCATATACTTGAAGCCATCTGCAAAAATATACAAAAATACCTAAGTGATTCCTTAAGCGATTAAAACACCTGCGCCATGCAAAGTAGCGGGTTTTCACTGAATACCCAAGCATTTCTATGATGTTTGGTATAAAAGTGATAATTCGATTTTTTTACTATTGTATTTTAGTCCTTATTTAAATTGGTATAATATATAATAAAATTGTATACGTTTATTTGTATGGTTTATAGCATTTGCCTTTAATTGATATTTAATATTTTTTTAATATTTAGCGCCAATCGTAACTACAAGACGGGGACATTTTTTAAATTTCTGACCCTTTATTCCACATAATTTCAAGAATATCCATCAACTGGGTATGTAGTTTTATAGCCAGTCTATATATTATATATTATAACTATATTATATAAAATGTAGTAATTTTCCTCGTTTCGGTTTGGCTCAAGAACTGACTAACGGATTTCAATCAAATTTGGACAGTGTATATGTTAAACTAATGGCACGGGTATAGGCTAGGTGGCGGACGAGTCGAGATATTCAGAAAATCCGCAATTAACCGAAAATGATGATATTAGATATGTATGGTGCAGGTGCAATAAAACAACTTTTATGAGAAACAAATGCGCTAGGTGGCGCTAGAAACGAGTTAATCTATATTTATGATCCAATTCCGATGAAATTAAAAACTTATAGTGGGAGTGCGACGAGAAATATTTTTGTAAAAAATGGATCCGCTAGATGGAGCCCAAATCGAGTTCTTCACAAAATCAGTATTTATGCTCCGATATCGATGATATTAGAAAGGCGTCGTGCTGGTGGAATAAGAAATACATTTATGAAAAAAATTGATGCAGTATGTGACGCTAGGAGCGAGCTATTCAGAAAATCCCTGTTTTCAATTCGATTTCGATGGAATTAGAACTATCATGTTGTTATATATAAACTAAGTTAAATGTAATATGTGTGCCAATAAAAGTACTTTTACGGAAATTAGATCCCCTAGATAACGCAAGAATATAAAATACTTACGGTTCGACATTGATGATTTTAGGAAAGTGTGCTGCCGCTATTTTTGGCAGATATCCCATCGAAAACGATGTAAAAAAATTGCCACTAACTTTAGAGTTGACTTCAGCTTTACTGTGACTACAGGGCATTATTTATAAATTCGTCGAAGGTGCCTTTTTAGCTTTAAAAAATAGGGAAGCGTATTAAGCAGCGCAGACAAAATTACGGATATCAACTATTTTAATATCAAATAATTGAAATTTGGATGATATTTTTTTTTTAATTTTTATGAAATTTTCACAAATTTTAAAGCTTGTATTTATGCAAATTGTATAGTGTGGAATGAGCTGTATTTTTTATAAAAAGTTAACTGAAACTTAATTAGAAACAACTTGTTAATAAGTCCCTATCATATAGTTGTGGTAAACGCTATAGTACCGCCTAATCATTATTGATTTTAATACCTCTACTAATATTCCATAGTTTATATAATTATTTTTCAAATATTCTACATAACATTTTTATAAAATGTGAAATGGAGTTTTCGGCTTTATACTTGACACCGCAAATTTATAAGCACACTTAGTTAAACTTCTTAGACTTGCTGGGACATTCCATATCTTTATTTTTCCTAACTCAAGCATGCATACATACATACCTACGTACAAGTACCAACCCGGCAGTAAAAATGGGAGAGAGTTATGCAGTGCTACAGATTTCGTGACTGTCCTCGAACTGGTGTTACAAGGAAGCAAAGCGGAGCAGTTGGTGCTCATACATGTGGCAACTGCGCTGCGATCTATGCCACAAATTTGTAATATTCATGGATGCGTACATAGATTAATAAACTTTTAATATAATTTATATTATGCACTAAATGCTTTTTACATTAAATAGGATTTTTAAGTCGATCCTTCAATCAGAAATATTTTTAATGAAGCAAAGTTGGATCAGTTATTTTCAGACTACAGAGTAAGGGTATATTACAGGACGGTTGGAATGACCTAGTTTCCAAGCGCGGTTTTGGCTACTAAAAGGTATGAGCTTCCGAGCCGATGTCTATAAGGGGTAAGCTTGAATCCTTAAATTTGTTGTGCACACGATTGCCATTTCTTGGCGTAGGTGGAAAGGGCGAGTTTCCACGCCTACACCTTTAGGGCGACGAGATCGAGCATTCCATCTGTTTGCTGCTAGAGAAGTAACCTCAAAAAAAAAAGAAGAAAACTATTGGTTTTTTTGTTCGGCGGCGTTTAGTGGAAAGAAGTGGCCGAAACGTCCGAGGTTTCGATCCAATTCAGTTAAAATCATGGAAGTTATTACTATAAAATACATATGCATATAAATGTTACAA
Organism: Anomoia purmunda; assembly: GCA_951828415.1. Taxonomy (NCBI): domain Eukaryota; kingdom Metazoa; phylum Arthropoda; class Insecta; order Diptera; family Tephritidae; genus Anomoia; species Anomoia purmunda. The sequence continues at coordinate 46,772,836 of OX639997.1, read as the reverse complement.
AATATCAAAAAATAACGTCTATGTAATATAAATAACTAGGATAAAGCCTTTAATCACAATTACAAATAGTATATCATTTCTCGTTAATCGCCTAGGATGATTCTGTTTCTGTAAATTTTTAGCAAGATTACTCAGGTAGTTAAATAGCCGAAACGAGTAAATATTTTGTATTCGCTCTATCTCATAGATGACCGTGATATATGTATGTACATAATTTTTAGTTTTGAATACCAAACATTTTTTGGGTTAACAAAAGGCATTATTATTAAACTTTAGTATTAACCAAAACTAAGTTTCTATTTCCATCATATAAAATTTGTGAACTCGAAAGTTAAATGTTCTTTTTTAAAAACTAAATTATGGTTTCCTTAAGTCGTACTATTTTCAGTGGTCCCCTTTATCTCTTTCACACTGATACCTATATAGATTTGAACTACGTCTGAACTAACTACTTTCGCACTAAACTGCAAGTATTTCTTCTTAAAAAAGCTCCGAACTACCCAAGAGAGAACTAGTTTTGAAAGCGCTCTAAGGTAATCAGAGAGGGTAAACTGCACTTCCTAGGGTATCACCGTATTAAAAAAGCCATCACTGCATTGCACGCACACCTTTGTTGTGTGTTGTTCGCAATAAAATTGTTTTATGTGCGCTAGCAAATTTTTAGCTATTCTTTTAGCTTGATTTTTTTCACTTTTTCCTTTTGTATTTTCTTTATGGAAAACGTTCACAACAAAAACAATTTAATTTTTCTCATATTTTACTTTTGTTTTTTAAATTCCTTAGCACACACCGTAGATTTTCGCCCTTTTCTATGCACATTTTCACTTCCATTTTTATATTCGCTCTCCCTTCCTAATTTTCAGCTTGGTTCTCACCTAATGTACGACCCCGCAGGGTTAAAATGAAACAGACACAGTGGCAGATATTATCGGCCAACCGCTTGCTCTGGTGTATATTAATGTTGTCATATTTTTAATGGACATCTTTTATGCACCCTATGAAACTAGCTTTTGGCCCACACAATGAAAAAAAGCTTATCAAGTTTATAAAAATTACGGAAAAAAACGTTCTTCCTTTTCACATGCTTTTATTTTATTTGTTTTTGGAATCTCCTGTGATAAAATCTTTCACACAAATTATTTGACGGTAGTGTAGGAATTTGACAAATAAGAAAGCAAACTTTAGGGTTTATTTATAATTAACTCTGCTCTTTTCCAACTAAATTTTTGAGAACCTAGCCAGTGTTCACACAAGATACATCAATTTCTGTAATAAGTTAGCGCTTACCAGTTGTACTCGATTGACTCCTGAAACAAAATGATAAACAAATTTTAGTACAAAATTTAGTCTTTTTTTATTTACATATGTCATAAAGATTAAAAAATCAGAGTTTTTAATAGTCAACAAATCGGTTAATTGATTACCAAAAGTTAGTTAAAAAACTTCAACTAATCGACTATCGCCCTTTCGACTTTTTCGACTAAACGCCAACAAACAACAATCAGACAAACGGTTAGTCTTCGATTTTTGAATGGTGATTTTCTTTTAATAAATATTTGTTTTTTCTGTTGTTGTATTTTTAGATTCCTGGGCGTACTGAAAGAATTCGTTATACGGTATAATCAAGTTTTTAATGATAGTGCCTCCCACAAAGGGTGACGACGCATTTCTTTAGCAGATTGGGTCATAGGAAATCATACTTTCTGTTGCATTCAAATAAAAGGGATTGTCCTCATCCCGAAGCAAACTTCGATCCACTGTTGGAGCGCTTACTTCTTCGTCACTTCGTTATAAATCATATGCCAAACATTTAAGCGACATTATTTAATGTTACTATTTTAATTTTAACAAAAGTTGAAATCACGAATTTTCCTTTTCTCGAACAACATCAAATTTGTTATCGTTTAGTTTTCAGTTATCGACTAGCTAACGACGGCAGCTGATTCGGCGAAGGCGAAAATCGTTAAAAAATGAATACTGAATAGCAGTATCGTTAAAATTTTCGTTTAGATGAGTTAACCATGCGAATATCGTTACAATAAGTTTGTGAATTGCACTACAGGGGCTAAGAATAATCGTTTTTTTTATTTTTTCGCATAAAAAATTCATTAGGAATTTGTTTATTTAGATGATTTTTTGTTTAAATTATTGCATATTCGTTATTTTTTTATTTTTATTTTTCGATCAAAAATAATCGTTATACTTGGATTCATAATTGTCCGATCATATTTGATCGTAATTTTGAGATTTTTTTTCGATCATAAAACATTTACTGGCATCGCCGACAAATTTCTTGGTGCTTGTTATGATCGGAAAACTATAAATACAAGAATAACGATTATTTTATATCGAAAAAATTAAAAAATAACGACCAAGGTTGATCGAAAAAAAAAAGTCCAAGAATATGGATTCTTTTTTATCGAATAAATAAAAATCAAACTTTTTAGAAAAAATAAAATCAAAGAATTATAGAAATAGTAAGAGTAAAAAATAACGATCAAACTTTATCGAAAAAGTAAAATCTAAGAGTAAAAATTATTTTTGATCGAAGCAATAAAAATCATAAAAAAGGGATTAAATAATGATTGTTTTTTAATTATAACCATTACGGTCACTGGCATATTTCCATAAAATGTTTGTTTCAACGTAACATCAGTTAAAGAATTAATTTAAAAGTTTTGTACGTGGATTGAACTCAATTCCAAAAATCATCTATAGTTTTGCGAACGTGCTATTTGGGCAGCAGAAAGTATCCCCCATGTGATTCAAGAGTCAATGTTATGCATACAGATAAGACCGTTAGTTATCCGATTGATTTCTTGAACTCATTAGATTTCTCTGGATGCCACCGCACACATTGCCACTCAAAACTCGTGCGAATATTCTCAAGGGCCAATAACGAAGAGAAAATGTTCTGATTCTAAAAATCCCTATCATCAGAAACGATGTACTATTCGAATTTAAACCCTTGCCTCCTCAATGACAGTAAATAAAACAAAAGGGCTATTACTAAAAGTTTGTCGATTAAATCTCGATCACCCATATTTTTCATTTATGCTGCAAGTTTTCCGTAATTTTTATGTTAATGCAACGTGAAATTTGAAGCCAATTGAGCAAAGCCGCAACAATATTTTCACATTAGCAGACAAAATATAGCTGAATATAAGTAAAACTTTCAATGATATGCATACCTGTTTGGTTAGTAACCGCCGGAAAATCTATTGTTTGTTTAATTATCTACTTAAGCAGAAAAATGCATACAATGTACATGTATGTAGTCGCTGAATTGAGCAGAGAATTGAAAATAAGCTACGCCAATTGATGGCCCAACTAATCGACGGTATGATGGTAGCCAAATAATCATAGCAGACTGACTGCTTGCCGTGCAGCATAAAGCAACACGAACGAACACACAAAAGTGAAATAAGAGCACTAAGCGCAAGTGCAACATGGAATGCTAAAATATTTACTATACAAGCAACAATAAATATTGGCAATGCTACATTTAAAATACTTAACAGCATTGCATAGAGAGTAGACAGAGCCGTAATGGAGATGTAAGTAAGGAAGTTTTGAATTCTGTACGAATGTTTGCAGCTATTGCTATTGCTGTTGCTGTTGTTATTGCTGTTGCCACTTCAACTATTACTCCACTTCATGCTCCATAGTGCAGCACTAATTTGACGCGACGCAGTGCATAAGAGCAAAAGCAATGATTGCCAGGGCATACAATTTTACTATATAGTTATGTATTAAGTAGATATATATGTAGTATGTGCATGACTCAAATATTAAATATACTAAATATATGTATGTAGTATGTATATATATAGAATTTTGCAGCTGTAAAACTTGGATATTTATCATGTGAGTGACGCATGTGGTATGCCAGTGCAATCTATAAAGCACATGCGGATTCATTCCCGAGTTTATGTGCATGTGCAAGGCCGTGCACTGGATTTGTTCTCGGAGGGGATGGCTTTCGACTTTATACCCATGTATTCTGGTGCCTAGGATATTACAACTTTGTTCACCTAACGGTTGTTTGTAACAGCATAAAGCTACTAATTCAAATTTCTTAGAATTACTTAATAGCGAATTTGATAAAGCCATATCTGTCTTTCCGTCCGTCCGTCCGTGGGGCGGATAAGCCGCGTAAAAATCAAGCTGGACCAACGAAGCTTTGTATGCACATTTCCCTGGATCCAAGGTACTTTGGGCGAAATCGGATAATAAACACGTCCACATAACGGTGTTTTGTGAAAATCAAAAGAATGCGATATTTCGGTAACTAGTAAAAATAATTAGCTTAAATTTTATACATAGTATTGGGTTTGGAAAAGGAATGCGGGTGTGAATTTTTTTGGGAAGTGGGTCTGGGCCCACACACTTTAGTCAAAAAGCTATACTTCCGAAACTATATCACCAAACTCTATCAAATTTGTGCTCACATAGCATTTTAAGTCAATAAGCAAAATTTTGGAAAATGTAAAAATCGTACAAAAACCAGGCCCACCTCTCATATAACGTTAAAATACCAATAAAAAAAATTCTATATTTATTAACTATATAGAGTAATTCGCTAAAATTTTATTGGCAAGATCGGATTTGAGAATGGAATCATAAATGTTGTGAAGGTCCATGGTATGTCTCTCCTCAAAGCAAATAGCTATATCTCCGCAACTTGTTTGTCAAATTCTATTGCATTTCCAGCATTTCAGAAAGTAAAGTTTCCGAAAATTATAGAAATCAGACTTAAACCAAGCTTACCTCTCATATAACGGTGATTCAATTCAAAATATATCACAGAGTGGTATGATGTGTCAAAAGTCATAAAGTCATCAAATTTAAAAAATACTAAATTGCTTAATTTTAATTATTTGTTTCAATACAATCCAAACTTTGAAATTCAAAATTGTATGACTTTATGATTTATGACACATTATGACACCTTGTGAATCACCCAAATATTTTACTAAATCATGTCGCAAATTCGTGCAAATTTGGTATAAAGAATTTAATTAGGGTGAGAGATAATTAAAAAATTAAAATTTTGAAAAATGACTGTGGTACGTTAAAATCATACTAGTTCTCTTTTGTTTTTTATTTAAATAAATAAACATCGTTTAAGGTTTCAAATTGATGTTGAACGAGTAAACCCAATTTATTTAGTGCGCTAAAAAAGACATATTTTTTTTTTATATATCGAACAGAGTTTTTGTGCTTAAAATATTCTTTATAGCTTGATCTAAAGGAAATATTTACATACATATCGAATATCGTACGTCTACGTCAAATAGCTTGGAAGATATGGTGAATAACATTTTCGTTTTAAATGGGAGCGTTTGTCCTTCTTTTTTTCCAACAAAAACCATATAGTCTCATATATAGGATCTTTATACAAAATATTGTACGTCTGCATCAAATAGTTGCGGAGTTATAAGGGATTACGCTTTTTAATTGTAAAGGCGTGATGCCTTTTGTCCAATCTAATACACAACAGTTTGATATATAGGGCATACTGATCTATATATACCCAAATATTATTCATCTGCAACGAATAGTTGTGGATGAAAGGCGAATTCAAAATTTCTCTTCCAATTTTGTATATAGGATATATATATATATATACATATATGCACAAATTTCATAAAGATCGGTTGGTCGGCATTTGGGATGCCTGCAAAGGACTCACATTAATTTTTATATATAAGATTCACTTTTTCGGTTGCATACAAAAAGAAAGGTTTATTTCAAATAAAAACTTCCGCTGGGTATTTACATAACTTAGGCCTCGGCCACGCAGTAAGCGGCTGAGCGTCTGAGCGGCTAAGCGACGTGTGGCCAAGCACTGAGCGGCTGCTCTTGAGCGATTAGTAGTTAAAATGCCGTTGTCAAAAGCAGGTCGCCGTATGTTATTGTCGAAAAATCGTTTTTATGTATATAGATTACTTAAACGGGGGGAAAAAGAAGATTTGGTGTCCATACTATCAACCAATTAAGATCAAAATTCGGTGAGTTCAATCATTTATTTAAGAATCTTCGAAAATTTCCAAATAGATTCTGGCAATACCAACGTATGTCTGTATACCACAAATTTCACCAACTTCATTCCATAATTTATCAGTTATATTTTTATTTTTAAAATTAGGCAGTCTGTCTTGCCACAAATCTGATCGCGATTGCACAGCCGAAATTACATTTCTACATTTATTGTTGACATGTTATCTGTTTGCCGCTCAGAAATCAAATAAAAATTAAAACAAGTTTGGTTGCTGAGCGGCGTCGCTCAGACGCTCAGAAATTGATTGCGCCGCTCGCTCATTGCGTGGCCACTTCCATGTAATTTCATATGTTTTATTTTTTTTTTGCCGCTCAGACGCTCAGCCGCTTACTGCGTGGCCGAGGCCTTAGACTCCTTCTTTCTTTTTGTTTTTTTTTTATTAAATGTAAAAAGTTCTTTGAAGAAACAAATTATTCTAGGGATGCGAATAAAAATGTTTTTAATTCATGAATATGATTTTAAGTTAAAGCTACAAAACTTCGAAAGAATTATGCATTTAATAATTTGATTCGTTGTACAAAGAAAAAAACTCGTTCAATACTTCGTTTACATCTACTTTTACATCTCGATGAATTTTAAGTGTAGCCAATCCGTTTAGTCGTTTTTCACTCATGACAGACCGTAGATAATTTTTTAGTTGACACCGTGTTGAAACAGAGCGTTCATTTATCGATGCCGTTACTGGCATAGCAGCCATTATAAGCAAGATTTGAAGAACATTAAGGAAAGCATTTTCATAGTGCTTTTATAGAACTGTGGATATTTTTAACCAAAATTCACTTTCACCAAAGTTTTAATTTAATAAATTTTTCAAATAATTGCTTGCAGGCTTCTTCTTTTATAGTTGGAATTTTCAATGGAAAAGGTTTATTAAATTCGAAAGTATTTTAAGTTGCTATAAAAAACGGTCTTCAAGGTGAGTTACGAATAAATCGAGATATGGTATGTAAGTAAAAATGCGATAGTAATCTTCAATGTCGTTATTCTTTCTCCACATTGCACCGATGAGTCTGAAGAGACGTTATTCTGGGTTTTTTTTCTTCGATATCGTATTCTTTACAAATCTGGGCGATGTGTTTGAATTGTTAATGAAGGATTCTATAGCTTTCTACCAATTTGTGAAATGTTTTGTGACAAGTTTACAAAATGGTTGGACACTGACTCTTGCTCCCCTTACTCAAAATATGACAAGACCAACTTCAAATTTCTAGGCCCCGATGCCGAAAGCTAATAAAGATCTTTTGGAAACAAATTTTGGTTTGAAGTTGACTCATAAAATTGAGGGTTTCACTTATTGGTTTATTTCCGAATAGTCCGGCATCGACAGGTTCGTTGAGCTCGTTCTATTTGTCAAAATAATGCAGGTATAGGCGAATATATAAAGTTCGAAAAGTCTGTACGGTTTTTAAAAGTCAAAACGATACACTTTTGTATGTTCTTTGGAAAGCTGTAACTTCAATTGCAACGTAAACTTCAATTCTAAACTTCTCTGGGGAGTTTAAACCCCCACCGTCAACTTCCCCTGTCGCACTGGTCTGCAAACATCTATTTACATTAGGGTGCCTTACCAAAAAAAAAGTTTCGATTCTTCCAACGGAATCATGCAATTAATTAACTACGTACAAAAATTTAGATTTTTATAAATAAAATTAGTTTTTTAAAATATTTGTTCAAACAGCAATCTAAGTCTAAAAGGTTTGGATAAGATAATTAAGCAACGAAATTAAAGTAATAAGAATAGCGAAAAAAAGGAAAAGAAATGAAAAGGGTGAGAAAATATGTTTTCAAGTTTTTCTTAAGCCAATCTTCCAAAAGAAAGTAAATAATAGCATTAAAAATCACATTATGATAACTGCATTGAATAATTTTAAATTTTCATATGTTTACGCAGACTTTTTAAATTATAATTTTCTTTTGTCGAAGGAGATTTTTTTATTATTTAAAAACTTTTTTTATTTATGTAAAAACTTTCATTTTTAACGGTATTTTGCAATCGGTGCAGCTCACGTGAATCTCAATATTTTTCCGAAAAATTTATTTCCGATATCTTACAATATAATGAATTTCATAATTCCACCGAAAAAACAGTACCGATTTTTTTTTTCATTTGTATGTGGAGTGTTGCACCCTAATGTACACACGTCCATATATGTATGCGTGCCGCTCATGTGGTTTATGCCTTCACTTGATGTGGCAGCTGCCGAAGTTGCCCAACTTTTCCAGCCTTCGAACAACCGCAAGTTCGCTTGGGTCGCAAAGCTTGTTGGAACCATGCGTGCCCGCTGCTCATGTATCTGCAGTTAAGTAGTTGCTTAAATTGTTGTTGTTGCGGTCGTAATTGTTGTTGGGAATACTGTAGATTAGCATTCATATATTTTGTTAAGTTTTTTTTCTGCTTTTTTTTTTTTTGTTTTGCCTAGTTGACGTATAACTCCGTTCAGTTCAGTTGTTGTTGTTGCTGCTATTGGTAGTGATGTTTCTGTTGCTTCAGCATCAAACTTAAATGGGCGGAAGTGAGTACGCCGAACTACACCCAACAACTAACTTTTGATTGAAATGGGGTGAGGCAGTGAGTGGGGCTCTACTCTGGCTTTGTTGGCGCAGCCACTTTGCCAACTCAGCAGATGTATTGCTATTACCAACCACATGCTTGCGTATGCACATATGTATCTTTGCACAAACCCACACACAGACACAAATGCACACACAGGCACAAACACATTCTACACTCTTTTTACTGCACTTGGTATTTTGATTTCCCTCTGTTTTTGGGATTATTTAATTTTAAGTATTTCAATATAAAAGCGCAAGCTCATTTTGCTCACTTCACACAAAAAACACAACAGCATTTTTGTTTTTGTATTTTTTTTTATACATACATACATATGTATGCGCATTTGTACAAGTATGATCCTTTGGTTTTGCTTTGCATTTGTAAAAATTATGTTACGTTATTTCTCATTTCGACGTGCGATTCTTACTGATTGCTTTTCGTTTTGCCTTTTTTGCTTATCTACTTTGGCGAATTGACGTAGCTTTGTGAACTTTAAGTGGATTTTAAGATTTATTCAAAGATTATATTTGAAGTAAACGGAGAAAAGAAATATTATTAATAACACAATGGAGAATTTAAGAGGATTCATTTTAATTCAGTAAACGACTGAAAGTGAAGAGAAGTGGAGAAAAAAATTAGATGATTATTTTATTTGCTATTTTCTCTGCAATGCAAGCCTACGTGACAATTCATGCACCTTGGAGTAAAATAATAAAAAAAATGCATCTCATTAATTTTCGTAATATTACGATCTGTGAAAATGTTAAATTAAAAGTAAAATATCACTCCGTCTGCCTCACTTTTATAGAACGTAGAAAATGTTCCACATTTATCGGGTCCGAGTGCAGATCAAAATAAATGTAATATTATTACGAGAAAAGAAAAAGCTATTAGTGTTTTATATTTCGGAAAATTCATTTTAAATTGACCAAGGGAGTAGGAGTAGGAATAGTAGTCCAGCAGTTTTCTTTTATCCTATAACAAAGTTCTACTTGCGGAAAAAAGTTAGGCCGAATTGAAAATTTTTTTTCATGTTTCGAAATCTATTGCAGCTTTTTTGAAAAATTATTAAATTTTTTTCTTTGAAATTTTTACAAAATTAATTTTTTTTATTTTTTGGGTATTCAATGTTAAATCAACAAATGGTGTGAATGGCCCTAGGATTTTGGAAACAACAAAGTACTCATATTTAAAAAAAAAAATTATGAGAAAAAATCATGAGAAATTTTTTTTTTGTTTTTCAATTTTTCCATAAAACACCTCTATAAAGCTGAGTTTTTTTAATACTATTTTATTAGGAGATTGCGATAAAATAATTTTTATCAAAATTTGTAAGATCATGTTTTTAAAAGAACGTCTTGGAAATTTTAGATCATTTTCGTACTACAAAAACAAAAAAAAACTGCGATCGATTGGTTATTGACAAGTTTTTTCGCGAACAGTTTCTCTATATATTTTAGTTTTTTAAGATGAATAAAATTTATTTTTCCATACTTTTCGTTATGTTGTGCTCTGTGAAAATTTTGCATTTTACATCTATGAGGAAATAACTACACAAAACAAGCATACCGCCTAATCTCATCTAAATAAATGCAACATTTTGATGAGAAAAGAAAACGCTATTAGTGTTTTATTTTTGGGTGATTTCATGTCAAATCTACCAAAGGTGGAAATATACTTTTTGATTTAAATGAAATTTGGTTAGCAGTTTAAATCATTCTCTAACGAACTTCTACCCACGGAACTTAATTTTTGGAAAATTTTAAATTTCACTACATTTCGAGTTTTTCAAGTTTACACTTTTTTATGTATAGAAAGCAACTACAGCTCTTTTTAAAAAGGATGCTTAAAATTAAAAGTCGAACAATAAAAAAATTAAAGCCAAAAGTGTTTTAGTTTGATCCCATTTTGTTCATGAAACACCTCTTTATGTTCTTAAAAAAAGCCTAAAATTTTCAGATAGGTGTTTCCAGTATTTTGTTTTTTTTTTGTTTTGTAAAATATAAGTTTTGAAATTTTGAAAAACAAAAAGTGTTTCTCACTCGTTTTAAATTTGGTACTTGTTGTTCAAAACAATAAAAATCCATTAATTTAATGTATTTTATTCAGAGATTGCGAAGCTAAAATAAATTCAGAAATTCTAATTAAAAAACAAAACACCTGGACAGTTTTAGATAATTTTCGTAATACAAAAAACTAACTCTGATATTTGTTATTGGCAAGATTTAACGCGGACAGTATACAAGGTCTCTTCGTATTTTAGGTTTTAAAGATAAATACAATTTACTTCACCATACTTTACTTTTGTATTGTATTAAATTTTTGTATACTAAATATTAAATAAAATGATATTACACTTAAAATGCAAGAATAAAAATTCAGCTATTTAATATTCAAGAAAAGTAGGCAAAATGAATATTAAGCGGTTTTTAATATTCTTTGCGTGTGTTTTGTTTTTATGCGATTTCTTGAGCAAGAGTTTTGCAGAACTCATAGCATTCCCTTAAAGTGACTGGGTGAAATTTAAATAAAGCGTTTTTTACAATATTCGCAGGCGTATGAAGTTGAAGTGGGATTCTTCCAAAAATATCACTTTCATAGCTCTATAAGATATAAAGATAAACTGAAAACTTGATTTTATATAATTTAATATTCCAAGAACCCGATGTACACTAGACCAGTCCGATATATAAAATCAATCAGACTAAATAGTATTTTTGTGTTCCAGAGTTCAAGAGAAACTCTTTGGAATAAAGTATTATACCTTAATACCAAAAAGTCTGTCTTATATTTTCTTTGGAAAATAAAAAATTAAAGTGTCAAACAAAACTTTAGTTTTGCAAATGTAATATTGATTTATTTTAGAACTTAAACACAAAACTTTATTTCATATCCGTTCAAGTACGAGCTTATTATTAAACTAAAATCAGAAATTTATTTTCAATTTGCAACTGCACGACAGTCGTTACTCCGCCCTATTTTTGTTTTATTTATACAGTAGATTTTAAAATAAAAATACAAAATAATAATTTTTCCGACTACTCAAATATCACCTTTTGTCTGACGATGAATGATAATTTGTCAAAGCTCGCTTTTGGACCTCAAAAGAATGCAAATTGTTTACAGTTATGTTATATTTTTCCAAATAATTCTGAATATTCAAATATTACCCTTTTGCCAATTGCAAAAAGCGTTTTGCATAAGTCTTACTGATTTTAATTTAAGCTACTGGAATTTCGTATTAAATAATCTTTCGCTTTAGTTGTTTGCCATTTAAGAACGAAAAGTAAAAAAATAGCAAGAGTAACGAAAGTGATAGCAAGAGCTTTCCAACCATATTTACTTATTATTAGAGTTTATGGGACAGAGAGTTGATGACAAGGATGTAACTCGCGCTTCATTCGATGGGTTCCGGGTTTGAATCCTGGCCGTGGTAAGTGACATCAAAAATTATTTACAATTTTTGAAGTAAAACTTCTTTAGAGGCAGTTAGTCTTTACATCGCAAGTCACGTCAAAATACCGTCACGAAGTCACGACACGACCATTCTGAACCGTTTCGGCACTACTTTCGGAATCGGAATCAATTCATTTCGGAATCATTTCAAGACCTTTAAGTAACCTTTAAGACTGATTCACCATAACAACTACTACTAATTAATTTACTCCTACAACTTCTACTACTACTAGTTTCTACAACTACTAATAATTACTACTATTACTACTACTAACTGCTACAATGCCACTACTCAATGCCACTACTTAAACCTATATTTGCCCTATTACTCTTTTTACCAATTTCTACTAAGTAATATTTTTATTAATTTCTAATACTAGTTTTAATACTTTTATACAAATTACTCCTACTTTTTTTACTTCTTCCACCACTTTTTTTTAATGCTACTACTATTTTTTATTAATTTCTACTGCTATTTTTTACAAATTTCTACTACTATTTTCGCTCATTCTAACCCTAATAAAGACTTAAAAAGATGTCTTATCTTAACTCTCCTCCATATTTAACTCTATATCTCTTTGTAGAGAATCCACAGAAGTTTTACTTCTGGCTAGCGCACTTTGGTGCACACGTTGTTTTTTTTCTAACAGCGGACTCCCCTCGAAAGGCAGTGCCAAGTTATTACCAAAATCATTTGCCGTTCGGCCAAACATCAAGCTATGGTGGAAGCGCCAAATTATTGTTACAAAATAGATGTACAATATTGATATATTTATAATTTCGCGGTCATAATAAAAATGCAAATCATTCTTATAATATGTACATTATTTTGTGCCTTATTTTAGTCTAAGGTTTATCTTAGTCGAATATTTTTTTATATCGGGTCTTGCAATAGGAACGCACAAAAGTTTCTTAAAATAAAACAAAAACGGTTCGGGATATGAATTGAATTCTTAATTCTTGTCAAAGCACATTCGATGCCATTATGTATGGAACTCGATTTCTTTTGCATGGGCACCACGGGCACGCTTGCAGAAGTCCAGACGCTGAACCCAATTTTCGACGTTCGATATTCGTACGAAGTTCATCAATCGTCGCTGGCTTGTTAGAATAGACCATAGACTTGGCGTAGCCCCACAAGAAATAGTCTAACGGCGTCAAATCGCACGACCGAGGCGGCCAATTGACTGGGCCATTTCGTGAGATAACACGTTCACCAAACTTGGTTTTCAATAAATCGATTGTGACATTCGCTGTGTGGCTTGTGGCGCCTTCCTGTTGGAACCACATATTGTTCAAGTCCACATCATCCAATTCGGGCCAAAAATATTCGCTTATCATTGAACGGTAGCGATACCTATTCACAGTAACCTGCCGGTCTTGATCATCACGGAAGAAGTATGGCCCAATGACGCCGCTGGCCCATAAACCGCACCAAACCGTAATTTTTTCGGGATGCAATGTTGACTCATGGAGTACGTGTGGATTGTTGCCTGTCCAATAACGCACATTTTGCTTAATGAGGAAGCCATTCAGCCAGAAATGACGACGACCACAAATTGGACGTATCGCTCTTAAAGTTGAGGCCATTAACTCCAAATTTCGGTAGTAAATTTTATTAATTTCGACTCGTTGTTGGATCGTATAGCTTTCCATGATGAAATGGCAAACCTTACTGAAGGGAAATGTGAAAAGAGCGGAAGAAAATATGGCATCGTTTGCTGTCACTATCGGTCTAGACCCTCTATTTTCATTATTTTCCTGAAGCCTATGTTAGTGACGCGTTAGAACCCCTTGGCATTTAGATACCTATATATTTAAGGTATATGGAATTGGATGTTTTTATATGCTTTTTATTCTGCATTTGTGGTTTCTATAGCGACTGCGCTTTACTGGGAGTTTTTCGATGCACAATGACATAAGCTACGAATCCCGATTACCGCTATTGATTTTCTTACTTATCGTAAGAGTTAGTTAGTAAAACTAATAATTAAAAAACACTCATCTAAAATCTTTGCTAAATCCTATTAGCAGCTGAACGCCCTATGTCGCCGAGCTTTTTAACAAAATATCAATCAAATTGTAAATGCCAATCTACTGCTTGCCTTCTGCCCTTGTAAAATATTAAATAAACGAGCATGACGCACTCTCTACCAAAAAAAAACAAAAAAACACCCGAAATTTCTGTTTCTAAAAGCTCACCAAAAATATACGACAACCGCGTAGTTCAATTCGTTTATTTACATATTTCTGTTGAATTAAATTTTTCCACAGAAATGTCAGTATTTCTTTCTTTGCTTTTATATTTATTTCCTTTCGCTGTATTTCTTTGACTGCCAAAACGTGTGGCTCCTTTCCTTAATTTATCCTTATCTGATTTTCATTATGATATAAGAAAATTAAAAATAGAATTTCGTAGGCATGTGTGCAATGAGTGCGTAAAAAAAAAAACATTTAACCTATGTGAACAAAAATGTCAAATGGCTAAAGCCCATAAGAAAATAAGCCATTTATCGCTGTGGAAGCCTTAATTTCGTAAAGTGTCAGCGCATAAAAAGTTATTATGGCATGGCAAAGAAAGGAAACAAACTACAAAAAGGAGAAACAAAACATTGTAGAAAGAAAAAAAACAACACAAACAGGAAATGTGGCATGAGTTCCTTTACATAACTTGCTGTCATTCCTTGCAGATAAAGCAAACCGTTTTGTTACTTGTTACTTGTGTCACAACACATGCTACATATTTATTAGCTAACAATTTATGTGTGATAAGAAAGTGGAAAATAAGATTAGTAGAGAAAGTAGTAGGAATAACCTATGCGTGTCGTGACAGCATGACTTTTGCATTGCTTTGGCGATTATTGCTGCCATGACATCAGCAAGAAATGCGATGGCATGCGAGAGGAAGTGCTGAGTGCGAGAGAGAGAGAGGGGTAGAGAAAGCGTAATGAAATTGAAAGAACAATACCAATTTGTGTTGCGGTGATTTGGGTATCAAAATTGTGTGCAGACATTGCGAAAGGTGCCACAAAAGAGTGGGATAGAGAAAGCACAATCGTCATGAACGGGGGAATTGTGGCGCGTGGCCGCTATTTATTCTGTTGGCCTGGGATTTTACAAACATATTGGTTCAAGAATAATATAATGTCGCTTGCGGTAATTAATAGCAAGCGTGAAATTCCTTACTTTAATCAGAAATTTGCGCAACATGATTGCTTTACAGTCAACGACTAGGAACGATGGCTCACTAATAATACAAAAAGGTGTAGTGAATTTACCACCCGCAGCGCTACAGACTTACAGAAGTAAAGAAAATATAAAAAAATAAATTTTATTCTATAAAATATTAATATGTATGTAAAATACGCGAATCAAGAAAAGAAAAACAAATGGAAATTTCCAATCCAATAAACTAAACTGCAGCTGACAGCATGACAAATTGCACATCAATGTTAGGCGACAACCAAAGAAAGGTGAAAAAAAATGAAAATACAACTCAACAGCGATGCAAAAGATTCAGACAGTTAACTAGCTTGAGAGATGAGTCAAATCAGACCCAATCAACGTTAAACGTCGCATCACATTGGCAAGTGACACATGAAGATCATTGAGAAGGGTAAACTAAAAAACTACAAGAGGATTATAAGAAAATTTAAACTACACATACGAATGAAGAAATTTGCTGTAGGATATATTCTACCAGCAAATCCAAAAAAAAAAAAAATAACTTGCTGATGGATACTTCAGAATGCCGCTGTAAGGGGGTCTTCTACTCTCGCTGTTTCAAAAAATCGAATTTTTCTTTAATTTCAATGTATAAGTATCTAAGAATACATTACAGAAAGTATTTCGTAATCGTGTTAGTTTGCATGTTTTTGGGATCTAAAAATTAAAGTTACTACATTCTACACTCCACCGTAATTTATTTTTAAATGCATTTTTCCGAAAGTAGTGTTCTTTTAGCTGTCGTGTAAAACTTTTCATAAAAGTATTGGTCCGATTTTCATTATTTTCTTTTTCAATTATTCAGTAAACATACCGCTATATTTTGCTGAGTAATATTTGCAAAATTTTATTTCGTTCCATTTTTAAAGCTCCTAATATGTCAAAAAAAAAAGCCGTCAAATTTAAAAAAAAATTGCAAATCGTTGCATAAATGTACCAGGAGCCAAGCAGTTTTAACATCAATGTAATCAACGAAGTTTAAAGGTCGCCAATGTTTTATTTTTGCCGTCAAAATTAAAATTTGAATCCAAAATATGTACCTTCAAAATAAAAAAAACTTCAAAATTTATTGATTAGATCCTTTACAAATTATTCCTCAAAACACCGTTCAATTTCGGGCCTCGAGAGTAGACGAACCCCTTAAACCAACATGTACCTAATAAAATCAATTAAAGCAGAAAGTATCAGGGAAATCTGAATGTAATTGATAACCAATTTATATCAAAATATATGGAATGTTGTTTGCAAATACATATACTACCTTAATTTGAAATGAGAAAAATGTTCCTACATAATTTCAAATTGGTAATAAACTTTATTATAATTTATAAATATTAAGATAACAATTGGTGAGTTGTAGCTGCCGAGGCTATGGAAAACATGGCGTAATCTGGAAATTCAGTTCCACGGATATCGATTCACATAAACCAATAGCATCACGTAAATTGCACGATCCATACTGCCAAACGACTAGCCAATTTGCAGAAGTAAAACGGCTACCAAAAGTTGCCTTAGATAAAGAAATATTTGGCTAGCTTCTATAAAAATACAAAAACTGATGGTCACTGAGATTTGAAAGGTATTTTGTACCTGAAGCTTGTCCCTAACCCTGAATTTCCAGGATGACTTCAGCTCCTTTGATGAAGGTTCTTTCTTAACAAATACACAACTCTTCGAGGGTCGACCAGGCAAGAGTTGAAGTACTTAAATTTCTATCTAGCGAAGGCCGGATATGTCTTCCCATATTTCATTATCTTCAAGACATAGCTAGTATTCAGTGTCAGTAGTCAGACACAGCCTTTATTCCATTCAATGGATAGCCGAAAAGTCGGGCATCTCGTAGGTCTTCCCCCACTCACCAGCTACCCAAAACGAAGTCCTTTAGAGGACGACCAGCTAAGACCCAAAAATTGATCAGATCCCACAAATGCTAATTCTGAACTCTTCCTGGCCGGCCTACCCGTTGGTGATCTAATTGCTTTAGATACCAGTGCGACCAGGTACCCAGCATAGAAAAGCTGCATACCTCGATGCCAGCAGTTGAAGGAGTGCCAAAACACTCCACTACTAGCTTCGATGTAAAAATCCGCTTAGAGGGAGCCCTAGTGGTCATTTCGCTTTCTAAAAATTTTACTATTTTCATACCTTTATTGAGTTTCAGATGTGCGCAGGTCGAAATTGGCATCACCTCGTCCTGTAAGCCAGTATGGATCCGGAGTCAAGATGTGGAAGCTTTCCTGCTCATCGAGTAATTCTATATATTTTCGACCCTTGCATTCTTCTCAGAATCCTTGGCCGCCTCTAATTATGAAAGAAAGTCGCTTCAAGTACATAAAGTTGCATTTTTTTTAAGGTCCCTCCTTTCTATGTATATAAAAATGTTGAACAAATTCTCTCATATCTTATATCTAGTGGCCAAGCGACCGGACTCCATTTGCAGTTTGCTTAATCGCAGTATGACAATTTTTTATTTTTTTTGAGTGGTTTTGGCACCATACCAAGGAAGTTTAGATTACAATCGGCTGAATGATCAATACAGTAAAGCCACGCTATAATTTTTTCATGCCATAATCTTTTAGTTCGGACGCAGGTCCAACCGAAGAGTGTTCAATAAGCTCACATGGCATATGTGACTTTACAGGGAGCTTTGCCAAAATGGGAATTCCAACCAAGCTTCCTATCGTGATGGCAAGTTATTTCACTTTATTAGAACCAGAAACCTGTTCGATGTCCATAGAGACGCGCTCCCCAGATTAGTAGGCGCTTCTAATCTTCTTCCCAAAGAAGTGCTGTTGAATCGATTTACTTTCCTTTGGGGCACTGCAAGTGAATGGAGGAACCCAATTTGTCCCTGATGTGTAGATTAAAAAGTCGTTCGACTGTATTCAAAAAGAAGGAAATCTAACTTATATTCCCTTCCATAAGTCGATCACTCACATTTAGTTTATCGCGAATTGCCACGGCGTATACGCAATATTTTATTCTCTCCTGCTGTACAGTTCAAGTCGATATTACTGATTATGCCACAGTAAGAATACATTCGCCATTACGGCTTAGAGAAATGTCATTTCAATCAAACAAAATTTACAAACAATGCTTTGCCATGATAACCATTAAATATATTTTCTCACTCTTTATTTCAGTCTAACCTCCCTATTTTAACCTCAACCAATCGTATTACTGTCGATGTGTCTACACTATCGTTTTACTATAAATTTAGCGCCTACTATGTATTTATTTATTGTTAACCGAATTGCAGTCTGACACGTGTTTTTGTTCATTTCATTTCTTTTTGTTTACACTTGGAATCAGATACCAACTTGTTGTCTTCGCGCTTTCTTGTTTATTTCAGAATTTTTGCACTCGTTATTGTTAATGTTGACATTCCAAATACGAAATCGCTTTTTTGACATCAAATGTGTCGTATTGAGGGTGCTAGACCCGCGTCTTTGTCACACGCACTTCACTCTTTGACACAAACAATTTAGCCTGTGCTTTTCTAACAACAAAACGTCACAAAATCATTGCTGACAATAGAAAAATAGAATACAAAGAATAGCTTTGACAGTTCGGTAAGTGACTTTTTTGCGGTTCGCCTTTCTGATTTTGCCACTTTTGCTTTCTGATAGTATATTTTTTTATATTTTTATTGAGAGAATAAGGAAAGGGTTTTGTTAGTAAACAAAAAATGTATGTATCAACAAATGTTTAACTTGTTTTGTTTGAGGTTTTTTGTTGCCTTAGGTGTACAATTTTGGAGGCATATTGGTGTTAGGTATTAAAACTTATTTTCCCTTTGGTATTGTATTGAAAGTCAGTATGATATGCAAATATTATTACTTTTAAATAATTCCTTCTTAGGTATCTATTTATCGAATATACATAAATATGTTTATTTATTTACTTGTGTTATCTATTATTAATATGTTATTATTTAAATGTAAATTCAGTCCAGCATTCACATCAATCCTTGTTCGATTATTAATGAAGCCAGCCCAGCAGTTGACTTGGGTTGATGTCAGAGTAGTTGTGGTTGCCATAAGCAGTGTGATTGTATGGCGCTACTTTGAGGTATATTCCTATGCATGTATAGTCGTATGGAAATGCGAAAAGGATGTCGGAGTGAGAGCAACCAGCAAAGAAGCTTTCGAGAGGGCAAAGTAGCAATGCAGACTATGCAGTGGTTTGCCGCTTGAACTCTCTCTTTACTTTTCATTGTATTTGTAGTTTGTACAAATTTTTAATAAGAACATAATCGAAGGATTCAAAAACGGGACAATTTCCTGTTGGAATAAACACGGCGACCTGATGACCGACATCCAGAATACACTCAAACTGTGGAGGGAGCACTTTTTCACGCTACTTAATGGTCGAAGTACCGTTACCCGACCTGGACGAAACTCGAAACGTCAATAGCGTGACTAGAACACAATAAGGCCGCTGGTGCTGACGGACTACCAGCAGAGCTATTCAAGTGCGGCGGCGAGGGGCTGGTAAGGTGCATGCACCAGCTCATTTGCAAAATATGGTCGGACGAACGCATGCCTGCTGATTGGAATTTAAGTAAACTCTTTCCAATCCACAAAATGGGTGATCCAGCAATATGCGTCAACTACCGCGGGATCAGTCTTCTAAGCATAGCTTACAAGGTTCTGTGAACGAACTTATTGGACCTCATCAGTGAAGCTTTAGATCTGGGAAATCTACCATCGAACAAATATTCACGATACACCAAATCTTGGAAAAGACCCGAGAAAGAATAAAAGACACACACCAAATTTTTGTCGACTTTAAATCCGCTCTCGATAGCACGAGAAGAAGCTGCTTATTTGCTGCAATATCTGAATTTTGTATACCAACAAAACTAGTATGGCTATGTAGGATGACGTTGAGCAACACCACTAGCTCCATCAGAATCGAGAACGCTCCTCCGAGCCGTTTGAAACCAAACGAGGCTTCAGACAGGGTAACTCCCTTTCGTGAGTGAGATTCTCCGAAAGATCTATGGGCATCTTTGTTTTTGCGACGACGATTACTGCAGACGATGGAACGATGAGCTGTATGTATGAGCTTAACCGCGACATAGACATAGTCCAGCGTTGGCTGGGAAATGTTTAGTATAATAAAATGAAAGTTTCAAGCTACTACAAATTTTCATTGATTTCTAATCATTTTGCTTTCCCCAGTCTTGCGCATTTTCGGTCATGTAAAATATCTTTTGGGCATGCCTTGGTTGGAAAAAAATCTGCATCTTCGTCCGCAAGAAAAATTATCAAAAATTAATGGCAAAATGGTCTACAAAAATGCATACTTGAAAAATTTCTTAAAATTCCGAGAGGAAAGTATAAAATTTGTGCTAGTTTTTTTTTTAGTTTCTTAAATCATCACACAATTTTTGCAAAGAAAAAAATTTAATGTTTATGCTTTATGATATTGAAGTGGACTGTATTTTTATAAAAAAAAAATAACGAACAAAATTTAGCACGAAAAATATTGTTAATATTGAAAAAAATAACACAACACGATGTAAGCTATGAGCCACTCACTATATATGTATTTAATTTATATACATATATTTCGAAAAAAAAATTAATATTTTTCTAATAAAAACACGCAAAAATATATTTATCAAAAAGTGCATAAATGTACGTTTCATTTCAAATATCATTTGTTAGAAAAAACTTTTCGTGACATGAGGCTCTAGGCCTCTGGACCCACTTATGATTGTAACTAAATATGAAAATAGTATTTTTGCATACAATTCTTGTCTGCATATGTAGCCTTCGATTAAAACCAAACCTGGTGTATCCAATTCAAGAGACCTTTGACCGCTCAGAATCGTAACCCTCGGTATGGTAAATTCTCTTTTCGTACAACAAGACACATAATCCAAAAAATGATCCCAATACTTAATCCTAACTACAATATATACATATATTATTTATAAAATTAAAGGTATTTCAAAAATATTTATTTTAAGCTGTTTCTTTTTGATCTTCTGCTTTTCCGAAAAGGTGAAAAGTTGATGTATTTTGGGAGGATTTTCCGTCATCCCTTGTCAAGTTTGGTTTGAAGACAAACCAGTTTCGACATTGAGCCATTTTCAGCATCATTGTTCGTTCTTATTTTTAAGCTATATTTTCGTCTATAGTTTCGTACTTTAGTAAAAAATCACAAACGCCGCACAGTGGCCGAAAAGGCTCATCTAGCGGCGTTTAATTAATAGCGCTTAGGGAAAATTTATTTTTGTTTGTGTGATATTTTTTTTCAGTTAAAAATAGATTAAGCTACAAATTTAAATAAAAAAATTTTTTTTTTAAATATATTTATATATTTTTTTTTTAAAGTTGGAACTTTTTTTCATATTTGTTTTTTTTATTTTTTTAATGCAAGTTTATTTATTTATTATTGTATTATCATGTCTAATGCTTCAGGAGGTAAAGATTTATTCTTCTTATTTGGAAGGTGCCGCATATTACTTATAATAGGATCAGAGGAAATAAGCAAATTATGAAAAACGTCCTCATTGGTTGCGACTCGTGACATTTTTTTTGAGAAACTTTCACGATATAGATTGTAGTTTTTTTGACGGGCTTCTAAAACGTCTTCCGACAGTTGGCCAATAGGAACAGCAAAATTTTCAATAACGTCAGCACCATGAATAAGTATTTTATGAACGCTCATAGGCATTTTATACCAACTATATTTGCTGACAAATAGTTTGGCTGTGTCTAAACAATACTTTCGGAATTTGGTTGTGTAAATTTCCAGTTCGGATGAAAGAGTAACCAAAACTATGGAAAAACGTTACACGAGCTCATAATCAATTCCAATTATACTAGCTGTTTTTACAGGGTCCTTGAAAAACGTACCGGCAGTGTTACCATCATTCGTGTTACCCCCACCTTGTTTCGGAAAATCTACTAATATTCCTAACTCATTGCTGAGCTGGTTTTGAAGATAGATTTTTTTATCTTGAACCTGTTTTTTGGCCTCCTCTCCTCTTGCCTGCCAACATTTGTTATCAAGTTTGTATTATAAGCGCAATAATGATTCCATAAATCGTATGTGTGCGTGGAGAGTTTGTAAACCATGGCCATATGCGTTACTATCACAGGGCCTGTTTAAACATTTCTCCAAGTCATTCATATCCTTTGGAGATGCTTTACATATGTAGCAAACAGCACTAGCTTTATTTTTGTTAATTGCTTTGCAAATTTTACCGTCAACCATTGCACGTGATATATGTTAATGGGTTTTCCGTTTATAGTTAAGCTAGTGGGTTGTAGCATATTTATTTCAGTTTCCATTCGATTGAACTCTGCCAAAGTAGTATCCGAACTTTCCTTAGCAAATTCAAACCTAATTGACCGGCAATATCTTGGTGAGGAAGTTCTTGGATTTATCCATAATTTTGAACGTTCATTTTCACATTTCTTCTCGATTTCTAAAGGCAAAATGCATGTTAACAGTACATCTGAATCGCTTGCGGCAGCATTAACTGAAAAATTTTGCTTATAGCGGTAGTGCCCCCCACTACCGTCCACTCCCCACTTCCAAGTACATTCAAAAGTATCGCCATTTTCACATCCAATATCAAATACTTCACGCTGTGCTTCTGAAAGACGCTGAACAGTAAAATCCGGTAAGGGCTGTAGCTTGACTTCACCTAAGGTTTCTGTAATCGTAATTGATGTAATAGGTGGGTAACATCTTTTCTTTGCTTCCAGTATAGAATCATAGCTAGGGTATATGTTCGCATTTCTTTCTTTAGCAGTTTTTTGAAGATTTTTATAATGATGCTTCGTTAATTTTAATTCTGTTATTAGAGCTAACGCTTCTTCAGGTGTATACGGGATTGCTGATTTTGTTATCTGAGGTACTTTTAGTTTCTTCAAAGTCTTGGGTGAACTGCCAACAACTTATTTTACGGCTTCTGCCGTTGCAATGAATAGTTCTTCTGACGATTTATTCATGAGTTCTCGAATTTTTCGTTTTTCAGATTTTAATCCATTTTCTTGAAATATTTTCTCTGACCTTCCAAGTTGTGATTTTTGCTTATTTATTTCCATTTCTATAGGCATTTGAAATTTCTTAGACAGCCAACTCTCTTCTGAATTTAAGAACACACGAAGCGTACGTTTCTGTGCAACCCACTTTTGAAAAATTAATGCCTCAAACTTTTTGGTGGAAAGGAAACATTTTTTATGTTGGTCCTCATTTACATCCAATATGGAAAGTTTTGAATAAACAAACTTTACGACTTCACCCGCACAATCAGAAACAGACGATTTGAAAAGTCTGTTCTCTCTCATAAATAAAAATATATCATTTCTTGTTAGTGACGGCCTCTCCGTTTGAAGAGCATTGCTACCTAAAAAATATAAAAAACATATTTTATGGCGGCTTTTGGCACGTAATGTTAATTGTTAATTAAAGTGAATGGTTGAAACTTTATAATAAAATTGCCTTCGTGATCAGACTATGTCGGACTTTTTTTAATATTGTTCATTAAAAAAAATGTATTAATTTTGTAAGCACAAAATGACTGCATATACTATAGACACCATTTTCAATCCTTAATTTTTATAATATAAATATGAAATTAATTTTTTGTTAAGTACTTACAATGAGAATCTTGCGACATATTTGATTTTTTTTTATTCTTCTTTAGCCAATAAAAACTTTGTACTTACAGTGATAATGCAAATTCTCAACTGGAGCACATAATAACAAAGTGAAATCAAACTGGCTCATTGCGGCGAAAGTACAGTTACAAAATTGAGCGCTAGCCTCCTTTGTTGTTTCTAACTCATAATTTGAATATTGCTCTCTACATTTAACGGGAAAAAATGTTGAAAAAAATATGTTCATTTTTGACTTTTGTCCAGCTACTGATGTATGAAATCGACCACCGTGCGCCGCATAGAAAAATTTCCTATGCCATCCACAGCGGTAAATTGGCAAAAGTGTAGAAAATATTTCTTATAAATCCTAACACTGTTGGATTATTCAAGAAAATATATCAGTTAACAATCATTTCTATTTCTTTCATATAGCCATGCAAAACATTTCGAAAAATAGTCCCCACTGCGTATACGCAACAATTTAACTAAACTTTCTATCCACTCACAACTCCTAAATGTGCATACAAAATTTCATTTCATACCATAACACTATGAAAGTCAATTTTTGCCGCATGTGAAATGGAAAATTCGCTGCCAATTCAATGCAACAACAACAACAACTGCAACGCTCAACAATATAAAAATTGCTAAAAGTAAGCTACACAAATCGCATTCAAACAAATTTGCAAAATCACATGAATGAAGTTGTGTTGAAAATATACAACAAAAAAATTGTGACGCAACAGCACTAACAAAGCACAACAACGAGAAAATGGGAAAATGTTGCAGAAAGTCGCAAAAGTTATGCGTATATAAAAAAAAAACGACCATAAACAGCATGAAAATAAACAAGTTGCGAAAAAATCACTTCGCTTTTATACAAAAGAGTTACGTGCAAAGTGTGAAAATTGGCAAAGCGCAGGTTATATGCAAAATCGCGATGAGATATATACATATATATATATAGAAGCATAAACTCGTACATATCTGTGTTGTTGAAAAAATTAAACAAGCCAAAAAAAAACAGAAAATATTTTTCAGCGAAACGGTGAAGTGAACAAAAAAAAATTAGATTGTCACTTGCAGTAGAAATGTAGTGTTTGATTTATGACTATCTATGTGACAGCATAATAAAATGAAATAGCGAAAAAAAACAACAACACAACAAAGCGAAGCAAGAGAAAGAGTATGTAAAAAAATCGAAAACATCATTTGCTTTAGCGTAGAGAGTAAGTGTGGAATTTGCTGCAAAGCACACCCTGAACGAAACGTAGAGATAAAACAAATTCACGCTTTTGTAAGTGCATAGTTTTTTTTTTGTATAGGTATTTGTGTGTATCTAGCAGCCCATCTGCACAAAGATAAAACAGTAACAGTAACAGTATCGTGGCGAATTTTTTTTGCTTCACTTTAGTTTTGGTTTGCGTATCTTTGCACACGAAAAAAATAAAAATACATTAAAATTATGTGTGTTATTGCAGAACTTTATGCACTTGAGTAAATTTAAAAAAAAAAAAAATGTTCGCTATTGAATAGTTCTGTTTTCCCCGCTTACTTCATAATCGTACAACCAAGCTAACTACCTGTTGGTTTTATGGAACTTTTAAAAGTCAGAACCCATTGCGGCTCATTATCGGGTTTGCGTTGAGTTCGCAACTCTAAAGGAAATAGCATTTTGCTTAAGGGTTAGATAGCAAGATATAGCTGGTTCCCAACAATGTTGTCTAATAAAAGAACTCACTATGTTAAAAACGTTATATGCAATTATTTTTCCCTATCAGCTACGACCACCGTAGAGACGTAAAAATACTAACATCAGACCAAAGAAGGATTAGCATTTGAATATTAGCAGCCTTTTACACAACAGCGAGGTTAGGCTAAGGAAGCTACTATTGACGAATCCACTCAAAGGCCGCATAAATATCCATGTGATAATGAGGTTAGGTTTCCTCAATTTGATCCTTGTAATTCCTTAAATCATATTACCTCTTAGGCCAATCTATTAAGGCTTTCTTATGGGAATATTTTCGCAAGTGTAGATATCCAGAAATCGGATATGCATTCCTTAATACTTTCACATCATAGAAAGTACGAAATAGATTGCCTCTTTCCCATCAGCACAGCTTCGAAAGGAATTATTATAATTTCACAAAAATTTACGACGATTCTTATTTCCTTTCATAACCAGATGTTTGTAATTTAATATTGAAAATACAAAAATGGCTTCTAAATATTTACGTAAGCTCGTAGAATGAAGAAAACATACTGATGAGCCTTCCCATTTTAATACAGCGGTCATATTTTTCTATTTTCATGAAATTCGAGTATGTTGTTTCTTGGTTTTTTTGATAATCCAACATGCAAAATGTTCATAATTAGTTGAGCAAAGGGAAAAAATTGTCAACTCATGTCCAGAACTTTTTTTATTCGAAAAATCAAAACGGAACTTTTTTCAAAATTTAATTTCTCGAAAAGTGTCCCTTCGGGACCCATGCAAAACAGTTGAAGTCATTAGGAGTGAAGTTCAAGAGCTACATGGTGTATGGATGGTGTTCAATAGGTGAGCTGTACCTATGTATGACGCCTTCTCGAAGCCGGACTGACTGCCTATCGGTCAGCAAAAAAAAAACACTCTTAACAAAAACGCATCCAATGGGCTAAGATACACAAAACCTGGACCAAAAAGGATTAGAGAAGAGTGACATTTTCGGACGAATCCACAATTAACATTTTCGGTTCGGATGGAATGGTATACATAGAAGAGTTTCAATAATGAGTGTGTCGTAAACATACTGCTAGGCAAGACGACATCTTTACTGATGAGCCAAATCGGTAGGTAATCATTCTTTCTATTAAATAATATTAACACCTTTGAAAACCTCTGGCATATAATGAAAGTGCGGATTACAAAGAAAAGACCCATAACTCTATCAGATGTAAATAACATAATTGAAAACTTTGGTAAAATCTTTAGTTGACTTCATGCCTGAATGAATAGAACCCGTTATAAAAACAAAGCAAGTAGTAGAAAATATTGAACGAAAACTTTCCCTAATGTACCTATCAATTTATAAAACCAATATGAGTGTTCAAAAATTTGAAATAATCGAGATTACTCTTTTCAAGCGCGATTGCTTGACTTCGCCACCTTTTACCAAAATCAGAGGATAGTTACTTCTGTCAAACGGTAGCTGTTGGCCATCATTAAAATAACCGAGGTCCTATACGATATGCCGATATTTCGTCACACTACAAATTAAAAAACTAATACGACGCGAAGAATTGTGCATAAAGAGTTAAGCCATGTAGAGAAAAAATCATAGAAAAGTTGTACCTCTTTGCGATTTCTTAAAAATTTTGGTAAGTTTAATGACGAGCAAGATGAACGCATTCCTCAAGCGATTCGGGCAATGGAAAGTTGCTTTCGTTGAAAAAAAAAATGAAATCGAAATGCTAGCAAATTACTAAAAGTTCCTTAACGGCAGTAATTTTTTACATCGCGTAACGAAAGTCGCGTCAGTATCCCTTTACTAATTTCTACCACTACTTCTACCCATTTCTATCACTATTTGTACTAATGCTTTTACTAACTACTACCACCACTATTTTTACTAATTTCTATCACTATTTTTACTCTTTTCTACCACTATTTCTACTAATTTCTACCGCCATTTTTATTAAAGCTACTGTTAATTTCTACCACTGTTTTGACTATTTCTTTCACTCCTTTATTAATTACTACCACTATTTCTAGCAATGGTACTCCTAATTTCTACCACTATTTTTACTAATTTCTACCACAATTTTTACTACTTTGTACCACTTTTTTACTAATTCTACTACTAATTTCTAGCACTAGTAGAAGTAAAAATTGCTACCACTACTTTTAATAAAAAAAACAATTTTTTTTAATTTCAGATTGATTGCAACTTTTTTTACATTTTGAACTATTTTCGCGAAAGTCCTTATTGATCTAAAAAGTGCCAACATTTTTCTTTTAAAAGGTGAAAACTTAAAAAAAAAAAACAAAAAAAACAAAGTTGACTTTTTATGAAAAAGCTGAGAATTTTGGGATGTTTGGAAATTTTCAAACCCAATTTTGTGAACCACCCGACTAGAACTACGACCTCTATTAGGTCACTGGGCAAGTTCGTTGCATTTTTTTTTCGGTTTTGCAACACTCCGGAATTCCTCGTTCTTAAATAAAACAAAAGTATCTCAGTTTGCTAGGGTGTCCTGCTTTTTTCTTGTTATCTGCGTATCTGTATATGCGGTCAAAATAAACTCACAGAAACTTCCATGCCTACTCCATATGGTATAAGAATGTTGAAGTTATGCAAAACTTGTTTCCTGATACTTTCGAAAGTGGCTGGTTGCGATGCCATCGTTGAGCAAACGATAGCGACAAAAAATCCAAATAAGAGCAAAGATAACAATGTTGCTTGCAAATGGAATTCGCTTGTTCTCCATACATAAAAGCATCAACATATGTGTGTGTGTGTGTGTGTGTGTGTGTGTGCACTTATGAGTAGGAATGTATGCGTGCGATGAAATTGCTTTGACCAGCGACAGCTACAAGTAGTAGAAGATACAAAATGTCCAATTTATGCAGCAAAATGTTGCAATCACTGACAACTTGCGAATCCAAGTGCACCGTAGTGAGCTGCTGGCTACAATAAACAATTTTTTTTTTTTGTTTTTATCCAACATTTGCTATTATTTACAGAATAACTGTTTTCCGTTTCATGCATCTGGCCACCGTTACAATTTACGCTTGATCGCTCAGTTGGTACTTTAATTTTGCTTGTTGCATTTTTGCATTTTTGCATTTCATGCAACGCGATTGGATGCAGCATTGCCATTTATAACGTTCGCACAAAAGCTCTTTTAATTGAACGCAGAACAAACGTTGGTAAAACAACAACAACAACAACCAATGGTTCATTCGCCTGCTTCTGTCCCTTCGTTAGTTTGGCTTGATGTGCGCCAATATGTTGGTTGTAGCACCGCCCACTTTGTTCCAGCATATCTGGTTGCCGGCATTGCACTCACCGTTCATATTTGCTTTGTTACACAGCAGAGCATAGTCACCGCTGCAACAACAACAACAATCAAAGTTTTGCAGTCCTCTGCATAGCAGCACTGAAGAAAACAAAAATATGAGGAGAGGCTACTACTCTGCATCTGCGTCCATATTCTACTGCGTTAACGTAGCAACAACAAATACCAAATACGCCGGCATAGCGTCCACTGGATAAACGCAGTAAATTGCTGTATCTTCTTCTGATAGCCATCAATGCTCACAACACAAAATGCGCGCGCCTCCAGCAACAACTTCGCCAGCAGCAGGGCACTCCACTCAAATTGTGGGCAAAATATTTGCTATGTATTGTCATGTTGCAATATTGGAAAAGCAACAAGGCATCTATTCTGGAACAGCAGCTGGTGCACTGAGTTTTAGCGCGAGTGCAAAATTCTGCTTCTGTTGCAACTCTGGGATTAGCTGGCATTCGCTTTTCGCTACCAACACTGAGGCAGTTGTGTGCCAATCCCAACACTGAGTCAGTAAATTCCATTTTTACCCTATACGCTGTGCAGAAATTTGCATTACCCTGGCAAAAGAATGAGAAGTAAACGATTGACATGAAGTCCGTTTGGTTTTGGCTTGGGCAAACTGGAGTTAGAACGCGTCGTTTGCTGTTGAGCAGTGCCAGGGTATGTAATCTTTGGCGCGCTGACTAGTTTAACCCAGTTATTTTGTTCTCTTCAAGTAAGTCAGCTAGCACTCTTTCAACTGTGCACGCATTTTCTTGCATTTATAGCATTTTTGATAAGCAAGTGTATTCTTTGGTTATGCTAAGCGGATGGGGTAAATATTGCAATTTAGCCAGTAATCCATTTATCATGTTCGGGCACATTATATGTATGTATGTATATTGAGTGCTACGCAAATTCGTATTTCAAATTGGTTTAAGGTCGTTTGTGTTATGGCTTTCAACGGGAATGGAGAAAGAAAATCTAAGACGTCGAATGAAAATAAAAGATGTTCTCAAATATCTGGCGAGAATGCAACACAAATAGTGTTTTATTTATGAATGGCTTATACATATATTTTACAGCTTGACATTTAAACCAAGATACGTTAGCTCAAAAGCAGTGGTTTGTGTTCCACGAGAAGGCAACACTTAGGCCGAGTGGCCCATTTGTGTTGGCTTAGCACAGATGCCACTTAAAATCTAAACGTTTAAATGTGTTTAGTTTAGTTTAGTCTAGAATTTATTTTAATTATATATTTTTTTTAAATTTAATAATATCAGAGAAAACTCGGAGTGCACAGATTCAAAAATTGCCAAAATATTGAGGTGTACAAAAACTACGGATTGTAGTTTAAACAACTCTTATAAACAATCTTTAAACTTTGAACGAAGCCCAAAAACAGTCAAAAAAAAATCCCACGTGACTAAATGTTAGCTGTCAGTATTCTTAGCTTAATCAAGAATAATCCTAGATATTTAGCGATACCAAGCACTCAAATCCCCACTTGCTCAGCTTCCAGGAGATGAAGTAACTAAATTTGAGAAAAGATTTAAAATTGAACTAGGGAACAAAGCTTCATGGAGTACATCCTCGCTGGAGAGGCATCTCCGAGCTAGCACCCTGCGCTGGTATACGGATGGATCAAAGACTCCGAAGGGTATAGGGGCCGGGGTCTTCGACCCCAGATGCCAAGCATCTTCCAAGCGGATGTGTACGCCATCCTCCTGTGTGCAGAGGTGAACCTAAATAGGAACTATCGCAAGGAGCGGATAGTCATTGCAAACGACAGCCAAGCAGCACTTAAGGCCCTATCATCGTATGAGATCAGATCCCCATTGGTGTTTGAGTGTGTAGAAAGACTCAACTCTCCAGCAACTCACAATCACATCCAACTCCTCTGGGTTCCGGGTCACAAAGGCATTGAGGGTGACGAGGAGGTCAGTCGATTGGCTAGAGGGTGCAGCGGAAAAAACACCCATAAGACCCGATAGATCGACATACCATTAGGGAGGTGCTCAGGATAGAGAAAAATACTTTAAAGGAAAGACACTGGCACCAGATGGCAGGTTTATGCCAGGCGAAATGTCTATTGGGAGGGTATAACAGTAAACGATCTAAACAGTTTATTAACCTCTCAAAAAACCACTTGAGGATACTTGCAGGTTTTCTTAGAAGTCATTGCAGACTGAGTAGCCATCTACACAGGCTCGGAATATGGTCAAACCAGTTGTGTCGCTTCTGTAACTCGGCTCCGGAGACCCCGATGCACCTGCTCTTCGAATGTGAAGGCGTCTCAAGAAGACGACAGAGATATCTGGGCTCATATATCCCCGATCAGGAACTTGTATGCTCGTTGCCACCATCCATCATCTTAGACTTACAGTTCTAAACCTTTAGTTCAGAACCGAAAATAAACGTTATTTTAAATTTATTTCGGTTACAAAAATAGTTGGGAAGCATTTGTTCAATCAAACGTTTTGGGCTTATCTGCATAAACAAGCGACTTCACATAACCCCACAAAAAATAGTCTAGAAACAGACCCACGACAAAAGATAATGCGCTCACCAAAAGTTGTCTTCAATAAATTTATTGTTCCGTTGACTGTCGTCGCATGCAGCGTCGTCCTGTTGAAACTAAAGGTCGCTCACATCAACATCCTCCAAGTCAGGCACGAAAAAGTCATTAAAAGCCGTGGCTCTATAGCGTTCCCCATTGACTGTAGCATTATGGCCGGCTTGACTTTTGAAGAAATATGGACCAATAATTCTCTCTGAGTATAGAGCACACCAAACAGTGAATTTTTGATGATTTAACGACGTCTCAATAATGGCTTGTGGTTTATCGGCACTCCAAATGCAACAATTTTGTTTATTAACATACCCATTCAACCAAAAGTGAGCTTCATCCCTGAACAAAATTTTCTTATGAAAATCAGGATCGGTGGTCATCTCATTTTGGGCCTTTTCACTGAACGTGCGACGCCTTGATGTTCGTTCGCTTTCCATTTCCATAAATTACAAACCAAACTGAGTATGAATCAAGTAACAGCTGTCAAAAAGGCCAACTCCGAAAAAAGTATCGTCTCACTGAAAACCACACGTTTAAAAAAATATATACATTTATATCTTAAACTCACGTCATTTGTTAGTGTTATTATTTTACTTTTCAAATTGCATCTTTTTTCTATTTATCTATCTTATTATAAGAGCTTCCCTAACTCATTTTTCAAGTATGGTTTCCCCATTGTAATTTCTTACTATATCTCTAAGAGAGACCCGACCAAAGCCGGCGCTTGCCGTGATTAAACTGAGGTGCAAGCAATTCGCTGCCCACTAGGAGAGAGAAAACTACACTTACAATTCTCACAAACGTCAGAAATAAAATAGAGCCGATTAAAATATGAAAAATCTGGACCTCTGATGACAAGTCGGTAGACCTGCTAAGTAGGTCAAGTAAAGAAATAATTATCTTGACAGCCACTATCACAGCACGTTGGCTGATTGGCGAACATCCGGCTAAGATGGGTGTCCTATACAATAAGCGATGTTAGATCTACAATCTCGAGGATAGTAGAGTATGCAACAGTTCTTCGCCACACCTGTGACAGTAGATACTAAAATTCTTCTGAAAAAGATCTCAAACTACACAATGAGTAATATCAGTAAGTATATTGAAAATATTGACAGCAGGAAATGACACATTACAAGAGAATCACGCTTAACACAATGGCGCTTCAAACGCTAATTAGGTCCAAAGCGGTGGGCCGGTTAACGCTACTACCAACCAACTAACAAATCAACCTATCATTTCAATAAAACAATTCGCTTTTGCCACAAACACGCTTTTCCAAACTTTTTGTTATAAATTCATTTTCTCTGGCATTCATGCGTTATTTATCGAGATTAAATATTGAATCCAATTTCAAGATTGTATAAATTTGTGCACACAAACAAAAACTAACGAACAATCAAAAGCGATTGGCCATTGTCAAGTGTAGATACAACAAGAGAGCATTCGCTCCAAATAAATATAGGCAGTTAATTGAGAATATTAATTTTTTTGCACATTTATTTATATTTTGATCTTTATGCATATCGTGGTATATGTGTGCCATTTAAAAAACAATCGAAAATAAAACTGCAAGCATACAATATAACGTCAATTAAAATTTGGCAAAGCAAATTGAAATTGGACCAATAATAAAATCCTTACTAGTTGCTTGCTAAAACGAGAACTTATTCAACCATATTTTTGCACTCCTTGAACATTAATATTCAGGTGAGCAACAAAAAAAAAAACAAATAAATAAAATATTGCATAACAGTACAGTAGGTGCATACAAATAATAAACAATGAATGAAATGTTGTTGAATGCCTTAATGTGTGCGTGCGTGCGTTTGTACAATAATAATGAAAAAGCAACGAAATTGAAAGTCAAACGAACAATGCCGGTCGTAGTGTGAGCAAACAAAGAAAAGAGGGCAACTGTATACTCGTACGAAGAAATGTGAAAACAACGAAATATGAGCAAGTAGACGAGTAATTAAACTACATACGGTGGATAAATATTTATATGCATGTGTGTGGGCACAAACTTTGGTACATACTATGAACACGGTATTTGCCAGAATAATGTTTGGATAACGAACAACATTTAGAGAGAGAGTTTAATATTTATGAGAAATTAAATTAATACAAATTTAATTAAATTATACATGCGTACATATGTACATTATTTTTTCGAGTTTTTGCAGTGAGCGTTATATGCAACAATTCCCCTGCCAAAAAAACCAATATCCAATTTTTCCATTGTAATTAAAAAATGTATTATTTTTAAAACTTCCAATAAAAAAAACGAAAAAATACTACGATTTAGATGAGCTGGACCGATGCGCAAATATCTTTAAAAAAGGGATAACTTTCAGCAATATAAATAGTTTTTAAAACATTATTTCAAATGATACACCTCAGATGATAGAACAGTTTAAGTTTAAAAGGTCTGCATAGAAATAGTTTAAAAAAAATGTCCAACGAAATCATAATGATAAGATTTTTAATGCTGTTTTTTGACCTTTTTCGGAAGACTTAAGGACCGGTAGGGAAAGTTCTAAAAATTAAAAAAAAAACACGCTAATTATGTGCATACTGTTGATTTGTTTTTATTAATAGAATAAACATATTTGTAGTGGTGATAGATGGGAAAAGAAATTATTTCAATTTTGCTACCCGTACGCGCGAACTTTTCTTGCGAGGCCCTTTGTTGTTGTGGTACCGGCTTGAGAGGCCCATCATAAAGTTTTATACAACGGTTTTTCCCACTTTTAGTGGTGCTGCCCGCCACATTCTTTTAGGTTGGTATCTCAACTTTCAAAAGTCTGGCCTTCAACAAACAACAATATCGCTCAATTGGTCGAAACTCTGGCACATTAGGATGATTGAGGTATTTTCTTACGTAATTCACATTGTTATTTTCGAACCACTGTTGGGTAGTGTAATATGCTGGAGCCAAATCCGGTCAAAATATAGTTGGATCATGATGATATCGTAGAAAGCGTAAGAGACGTTTTTGAAGAAACTCCCCCACTTAAATTTCAGTATTGATGTTTTCCATAAAGAAGAACGGCATAGATTTGTACCCATATTCACAAATGGCTTGGAAAATTAGAACTTTTCTGCTAAACTTTTTTTCCGCTTCAGAAATGTCTCCTCCAGACTGCCAGGTGAAATGCCTTTTTTGTATTTTTAGTTTTTCGCTTCGTTTTGGAACTTTTATTCTTTTTATAGCTTTACATAAAATTACTTTTCTTAATTGGATTGACTTGCACACATGCGTGGTTTTAGCTTTTTTGGTGACACCTCTTGTCGACTTAGCTATTACTCTCTTCTCCAACTGGACGTCTGCGTCGATCCATTTGGCCGGCCATTTATTGGCTTCGGGCAGTGTTCAATACCTTCAATATCTCAGGCAAAACTTAGTTCATTTAGAATTTTAACCCTTCTTTATACAACTGGGAAATACTAAGGCGGTATTTATGGCTATAAAAAGGGAATAAATGCAAAAAATTTCATAAACCCCATTTATTTCACACAAATTTGGCATCTCTTGCAAAAATCTTAAAACAAAGTTAAAAAATGAAAAGGTAATATATACAACGTAAACAAGTTATGCAAATTTAACTCTGGGGCTTATAAATAAGAACTAATTTCAAATGAATAATAAAATTGAAAAAATCATTAGTTTAATAAATGGGGCGAGTTAGGACGCAATGAGCTTCTCAAATTAAAATCCTCACATTTTCTCGTTATGAAAGTAAAAAAAAACTGGGTAGTTTCCTGTATAGAGCATATCAAAAAAAAAGGGCAGCTACTGAGAGTCAGCAAAATCAGCGGTATAAAATGACAAGGCGAAATAAAAAAAAATCTGCTAGCTGTGCCTTGCACATCAGTTGCGGCCGACTAAGGGTTAAGGTATCATGAATTCTTTGCAAATAAACTCATCCAGTCAAGCTGCAATGCAACTATATTTACTGTAATTTACACCAGGCGAGACCGTAGATTTGGTTACCCAATAATTTTGGATGTAGTCCCGAATAAACTGTGATTGCAGAAAGATGTGAATGAAAGAAAGCCGGATATCTGCTGAACTGAAAGCAACAGCTGAGACTACTCTTTAGCTTAGGAGTTCTGAACTGGTCTAAGAGATTCAATCTGGCCTAAGACGTGCGTTATAAGGTCTAGGTCACTAGCTGCTGACATATTTGCTGAATTTTTTCGTCTAATTTTACGACAGATGATGATCTTAATAAATTTAAATTGAATTGCATTCTGGGTAACCACTCAAGTAATTTATTTTAGATCCTAGATTTTGGATCCCTCGTGCTGACCGATGTTGGGGGGCTTTCCGTAATTTTCATTATTTATTCATTATGGATTAGAAACACACTGCTGTTACCACAGTTTTCAAAAGTCACAACAAATACGACATTGCGAATTATAGGCAAATTTCGAAGTTATCTTCTACCTCTAAACTTTTTGAATGCGTAATTAAAGACATGCTCTCTTTTATTGTGAAACAATGGGTTCATGGCTGCTAGATCTACATTAAGTAATCTTTCTATTTTTACTGAATATTGTTATGCGACTTTTCGGCGTGCTTATAAAATAATTTAATTTACACAGATTTCTCTAAAGCCTTTGATAAGATTTCTCAAAAAATCTTAGTTGTCAAATTGTCTAATTATGGTTTTTATTCTACCTTTTTGCAATGGATGGGGTCGTATTTGAGCAACATCATTGATGAGTTTTCGGTCATCCTCCGGTGTGCCTAAGGGTAGCATCTTAGGTCTCTTATTTATTGTATTATTCTCTTCATAAGTGATATTTCTTCATGCTTCTCTTCAGTTCGATTTCTACTTTATTCTGGTGATTTGAAAATTTATTCGCAGGTTAGACGTTTTCATGATTCAATCAAAACTCAATAAACTCTAGAACTGGTGTGTTATCAAACGCCTATTTCTCAATATCAAAAAATTGCACAAAGTTACGTATTCTAAGCTGGGTTATATTTGCACATTGTACCATTTTGCGTGCATCATTCTTCAATTATCTTATATAATCAAAGACTTGAGGGTATTTTTTGATTCCAAATTTAATTTTGCCATTCATATAAATTATGTTACTTCAAAGCCTTTTGCTATGTTGGCATTTGTTAGACGGAATTTGTCGCAATTTTCCGACCCATACAAACTTAAGGCACTGTATCCTCTATTTGTTGAATCTAAATTCGAATATGCTGTCATTATCTGGAGAACATAACATGCTACTCAAACAAATTAAATTAATCCAAAAACACCCATTAATTATAAAGGAGGGAAACTTTTTGTTTTACATTTATATGACGGTGTTCGTAAAGTTTTTATAGCCAGAGCTGATAAAGTCAATAGTCCATATTAAGTGTATCTGAACAGATTTGTTTTAATCCCTTTAGAAGTTTTTTTTAAATATTTTGGTTCGTTGTCCCATGCAAATCGAATGCAACCTCAAAGGCGTTTCAAACAATGGATAGTTTGTGTTAAACCAGTTTTCAGTTTGCAAAGAAAAACTTCAAAAATTTCCCATATTAAATGTGCGGCCAATAGAACGAGTAACTATTTCATTTTTATTGACTACCATTCAATTAACTATCATTGAAAGGGCAAAAGTTTTGAAAATATGTGCGATAGTGCCAAGCTTCGAGCAATAAGTAATATTACCGAGAATACTTTATCAAACTCATTTCAACTTTGTAAGCATAATTTCGAAAAATATAGAATTTAGACAAAAACTACACCCACCTCTCACATAAAAGTTATTTACATAAAAGCTAATTTAGACGCTTATTTACTTATTTTGTTTTGCGAAGTCACAGCTGTTTGCTAATAACACAACAACAATTACCAAATTGAAGAACACCATTGGATCTGTTTCTTTGTAACCTAGTTGCAAAAGAACACTAGGAAGGTTAACGAATTGCTTGTAAAGTAACAACACTAATTCGGAAAAATATGCGAGTTGAGCCAGCTCGGTAAAATGATATCCGACCTGCGATGTAGTGTGGGGAAGTGAAGAAATTGCGCTATTGTGAATGAGTCGGACGAAAATTCATGGGAAATTTCAATTTAAGACCTAACTCGTTTTTATTTGCATAGTATTTGTAAATATATAACTACATAAACCTAAAAATTGCCTGCACAACTATTTTCCGTTCTTAAATAGCACTAAACAAATTGCAACATTCATGAAAGATCCGAATAGGGTTGCTTTTGCAACTAAAGGAAGTTTTATCCGAGTTGGTGGGTTATTTTTTAAGTCGGGTACAATAAATACAATAAAACGGGTCCATTGTTGAATTTAACAGATGCACAAAACAAAAAGTTTCTTTTGAAAAATCAAAAAATAGATTCTTTTGAGCCGCTTTTTGAGGTTATGAAACAACTTGCATTGACGATGCCAAAATGACCTCAGATTTGGATTCAGCGACTCCAAAAATATGTAATAATAATGGTCTGTTAAAAAGGAGATACTTTCTTTTTTTGTAGAGCTGTATTATGTACCTTAATTTATATCAAAATTAAACAGAATACTAAGTCGATGCAAGGCAGAGTATTTCGTCCCGCTCACCTAATCAACATTTGTTTTCTATGTGTATAAAAGCATAAAAATATTACAAACTGTCACACCGACCAATTTATGTGTTTTCCATAATTTTGTGTTATGTCACTCATAACGAAACTCCGTTTGTTACTTAAATATTTAGTTAACGCCGTCAATCGTAAGGTTATCAAAGAAATTACAATACTGCAGCAATTATGGCATTGACTTGTGAGTGGCTTTCAAACTAACTTAACTAATAGCAGCACTTTCAATACAAAATCAAATAACTAGCTACACATGTTTACAATCGACTTAAATACATAGCTATGATTAAATCACTAAACATGCCAAGAACCAAACAATTATTCACACTGACCCTAACGTTTGAATCAATACCGGGCGAAACATAATAAATATTGCATTGTGCATATCCTTCCCACATTGAGTCAAGTACACGCATTCATTTTCATTCAACACTCAGTGCCAACAACTATTAAACCAACATCAGACGTGCGTGAGTATATTTGCTCACTAATCGCTTATAATTACCCTCCATACATGAACTGCTCGCTTAAGACTTTTCCTTTTGTATCCACTCTTTTCCACTGTGTTTACCATTTGATGTTGTGGCTAACGTTTTTTGATTGGAGTTGTAAAATAAAAACACACAATGTTGGCGGTGTGCGTATAATGTAATGTATATATATATATATATGTATATAGTGAGTCCTTTTTTATGATTATATTACGTGCATTTTGGCACATACAATACATAAATATTTCCAAACAAGGCATAGCAATTCCTTACGAATCTACCGTTGCACTTCCCATAAAAAGGGACTTACAGTTTCACGGTTTACGGTTCTGGAAACATTTAGAAAGTGTAATAAAAAAAAAAGTTATCCAAGTCAATCATTCCCATAATGGAATTTCATAACCTTATGAGCTACTTATGAGCAGACCTCAAAACACGACATAACGAGTATGATATTTCAAATTATAATTCAAACTATAACTAATTTCAAAACTAAAATGTCCCCACCTACTAACAAGTTTTTACTATTTATTTATTTTTCATTTAATTATAGATTACTTTATAAAAATTTAGACGTATTCTTTGTTACAACTTGATATAAAAACCGATAAATGGATTTCAAATAAATTTGAACAATATATTCCTTAGACCCATGACACGGGCATAAGATACGTGTATAGTTTAATCCGTTAGGTACCGCATGAGTCAATATATTCAGAAAATCCATAATTATGGTCCGCTAGATGACGCTAGAGGCGAATTATTTAGGAGATATGTATTTGGTATCCGATTTTGATAAAATGGAAATGCGACGTGAAATACTCTTATGAAAAATGGATCCCCTAAGTGGCGCCGCAATCGAATTATTCAGAACAGGCGATTTTATGGCCCCATTATGATGATATTAGAAAAATATTACTTGTATGAAAAAATAAATGCACCAGATGGCGCTAGAGGTAACTTATTCACAAAATCTATATTAATGGTCGGACCTTGATGAAATTAGAAAATATTGAGTGCAATAAGAAATGCATTTATAAGAAATAGGTCCGTTTGGTGTCGCTAGAATCGAGTTTTTAAAAAATCTGTAATTATGTTCCGATATTGAGGATATTACAAAGGAATGGCGCCGGTGCAATAAGAAATCTTTCTATGACAAAATAAATGCGTTAGGTATCGTGAGAGAAGAGTTATTCAAAAAATCATTGGTTTTCATCCAAATGTCATGAAGTTAAAAATGCATGTGTGACGAGAAATACTTTAAATGGATCCGCTAGATGGCGCTAAAATATAAAATACGAACTTCTGGTCCGATATTTATGATACGTATATTGTACGTATACTATATTTGCAAAAAAACCACAATATGTATAAAAATCTGTTGGATGGATCTGTAGTGGAAATTTCCAGAAACCTCATATTATGCTTTGTTAGTTAAAACTATGCTCCTTAGTCAAGGTTCAGACAAAGTTGGCGCTTAAGTTAGTTGGAGCTATTTTCGACAGATATCTGATAGAAAATGATGTTAAAAATTGATGATGACTATAAATCCGGCCTTATTTTTACCACGGAACATAGTCAGCCTTATCCTTGGTTTTACTGCCGCCCGAAACGTTTCACTTTTCACTTATCGCTCACTTTAATTTCCTCGGAAAATATTTCGCTTTCCAACATACTTTTCTCTTATCGGCAACTCTAACTTCGGGCGAAAAGAATTGCCATTTGTATTGAATTTTTTCACTTAAATTCGAGAGGAGAACAAACAAATTCCAAATGTAAATAATGGTTTTATTTTATAAACTTACAATAAAAAACAAACGGGAGTTACCTTTATTTTAGGACAATACCAGAGGTTTGGTGAGCAATAATTGAGAGAATGTGGCGGAGTTGGGAACGCAGCTTTTCAAAGTCTTTACCTACACCATTTTGATAGCCACCCTCTGCAAAAACAAACACAAAACGGGTAAAAATGCACAAATAAATTTTAATACATCTACAAAGCTTCAGGTATATAAATAGCTTAAAGGGAATGTAACTGTCCTTTAAGTCTTTCCGTTTTATTTTCAACTTTCAAAAATCGTCTGTAGGTATATGGAAACGTGGTAAGCAACTCAAACGAAGTCACGGCTATCAACTACTTTGTTTATAAAAATATAGTTAGTGCTATGACAAAAACAATTCATATTTAAGCCTCAATTTATTAGCGAACAATTCAACACATTTTGCACAAAATTCAATCCTTCGTGGAAACCATGTTAAATCAAATTTTACGGAATTCCTAACTTTTCAACCAAAATTTTATGAAAATTTTTTGGCAAGCAGTTTCATAGTGCATACAATTTTAGTAGCAAAGCTGCCACTTAAGCTTTAGGCGAATTTATTCAATATTTTCCTAAATATGTACATATATTTCATTTGAACTGCAGTTGCTGGAAAAATTTCGCTCCCAATCTTCTCAACGACTTATGATTTTAGACGCGCATAAGTTATTGAAACGAAATTTACACAAGTACTTTAAAATAACACATTTACAATAAATTCGAAAAATGTCCACCAAAAACAGAATAATAATAATAATCATATACACACATATATTTTACTTAGATAATTTAGATATTTACTTATCTTTCGAAAGCAACGCCTCCCCCAAGCGTTAAGAATATACAAAACTTTGCGGATGACACCACTTGTTTGCATTTGAGAGGCGTTGGAGAATTGTAAACAACAGAAAAACAGTCAAAATTTGAATCAACATCATCAGCTGGCACAGAGCCACAGCAATATCGCAAAACGCAAAACCAAACACAAAGCGGCGAAGCGCCTGTATCGATTTCAAATCGTCTGGGAATTTTTCCCAATAAATACTCTGCTTTTAGGCAGATTAATGACATGGAATAAATGTGAAGCGTTCACGTGCCGACAATAAATTGAACTAGGGAGCGCACAGTGCGACCAAATGCTTACTTCAACTTAAATTATATTTATTACTTTCATGTCATTTTTGTTTCTTTTTTTCTGGATAAAGAATACAGTATAACAGAAATAAATATAAGTGTATATGTTTGTGTACATCTGCTATACGACATATATAAAATTGGAAAGGGAAATAAAAGTGTAGTTGCCAAAAACAACGACATGTACAAGAATTTGAATTTAAGCGTACAGTGAGTCACAATCAAAAATGGACTTTCGTTTCAAAGTTGTTATTACAGCGAAGCTAGAGCTGAAACTAAAATTCCACAACAATATTTTCAGGCATGGTTTCATTGTTTTGAAGATGGTCGGGTTTTACAGTCGATTCAGGCATTCGAATTTGGTGACGCCATACCATAATTTCAAGGTATGATATTTCCATAATATTACCATAATTTCAAGGTATGATATTTCTTCGCAATGTTTAGATTTTATAAAAGGTATGTTCGAAGAATAAAGATAAATTTAAAGAATATGCAATTGGTCTTCACCGAGCAGAGGATTTGATTTATTTCAGGAATGTGTACAGATATGTTCCGGATTTGGAAAAATTTGAAATCGACTCGATTTGAAAAATCTTTTTAAAATTTGTAGCCAAAATACTTAAAAAACGGCAGAAAATTTTATTTATTAAATATTTATTTATATTTACTATAATTTATATTATATGACCGATGCTTCTTTTATAATTTTAATATAAAATATTCACTAATCTCAAAAGATACAATTAAAAATATTTACCATATTTGCTCCATTTTTCGTTCGCTTCTTGAACTAAACTGACTTTGAGCTCTGTTCAATGTTGCTGCTTTCCACTTTTAGTACACTCATCGAACAGGCCTAAAAGTGTAGAGAAGAGTTTTCAGCAAAGTAATTTATCGATGAAAAAATGTGAAGCCGATGAAAATAAATTTTCTTATTTCAAACATTTTTAATTAGTTTATTGTATTGTGGACCTATTTCAAGTGCACATCAGCATATTATCAAAAATTTCTATTCATTTTATTGTCTAAATTGTATGTAAAATTTGCATAAAACATGGGAAGAGCTATCGGTTACTTCGTTGCCATAATTCGCGCGCATTAGAACTATGTAAGTTCGAAATATTTGTATTTTGTCACTAGAATCTAAAACGTCTGGGAAAAGTTAAAAATTTGACTACTTTACTCGTTTTGGGCTTTTCACGTTTTAGTTATGGAGGTGGTTTCAAACAATTCATACAATGCCCCAAAAGACTGTTCACACCAGTTCCATCTCGAGGAAATATTTAAATCGATACAGAGCAACTTCTATCATCTGTGATGCATTTAATTTTAACTTAACTGATTTTAGCTCAGTTATAAATAAGAATGAGAACAAAGAAACTTAAGGCTTTCTACTGGAGCTCCGCTAACGAAATAGGTCAATACTCAGGATGTACTACCCTTTGGTCATTATTGGTCCATATGATTAGACTCTATGAAATATTTTCTGCAGTAATTGGTCACGAAATTTCTAAAACAAATTTGAAATTCATTTGCTTTTGATTCGCGCAATTTTTAAATTAACTTTCAAGAATATTTAGATTTTACTTTTAATATTAGATGGAAAATTCTTATACCTTTGCGAATATTCTCTGCTTTCGCGCAATTTTTGCAATGCTATCGAATGTTGGAAAGCCGTAGATAAAGTCTCCAGATTCCTCCCACTTATATTTTTTCTAGTGTTGTATTTTGTTCAAACTGTTTGCAAATTTCACTCCCCAAGACATTCAAGCTTTTAGGCCATCGGGAAAAGTTTGATAGATATTCCATAGTTCCCAGTGCATTTCTATCTAATACATTAAATCATATCGTATTTGCGATATCAAAAGTTGCTCCAATATTTCCATATTTAGGCGTTGGAGTATATTATGAGGTCAAATGTTTCGTCTATTCCAGCATGCCGATTCAGTGGTAGAATTTTTCATTAAATATCAGTAGATCACTCATTCGCCCCGACAAAAAGCTGTCTTATAGAATTATCTAAAGATAAAAATATAACACAAAACTAAATAAACTTTTCCAAAAAGGCAAATCAGCACGAAACCCCCAAGCAAATCTTATTATATAGATAAATCACTGCACGCTTTACTTTGGCTGAGGGCTCCTTACAGAAATCTTTTAATCCATCTTCAACCTATCCCTGAAGAATTTCATCGGTCCCCTGTTCCATACGCTACACATCTTTCACTCTTCCTTAGCATTCACTAGAT
Source organism: Anomoia purmunda (assembly GCA_951828415.1). Taxonomy (NCBI): domain Eukaryota; kingdom Metazoa; phylum Arthropoda; class Insecta; order Diptera; family Tephritidae; genus Anomoia; species Anomoia purmunda. The sequence continues at coordinate 46,728,999 of OX639997.1, read as the reverse complement.
CCAGAATTGGCAAAGGACTAGCTAGTGAGTTCCTGCAGACAAGGACGTCATACAATATCGAATCCTCCAGGAGGAATTCATATAAGGTGATAGCGTCGCGTGAGCTGAATACTTGTTCTTCTCTCTTAATTTGATGTGATACACAACGTATTCCCCTTGGTTATCTTGCTATCACCTTCTATGAAAATTTATTAAACCTTTAAGTGTTTTTACTACCCAACTATTATTTTCTGCAAAAGATCACAGCCCAATGTAGACTGTAACGAATTTTTTTTCTGAGATATAAAAGTGCAGAGGTTATTTGCACGCACTAACAAGCACAAACGCATAAATATATATTCTCCACATTCAAACTTGCAAATGCAAACACATGTACACCTGCAGAGGTCAGACAGGCCAATAACCGGTCATGAGAATCTAAGATAGTAAAAACAACGAGAAATAATAAAGAAGAGAAAATACGAAATTACAAGGATAAACTTTGCCTTTGCCTTTGCCTTTCCAATTACTTCATTGCCATTTTCGAACTGGTGCTATCAGCCTTGACAAGACAACCAGGCGGATAGATAACAACAGGCAAAGCTATGCTTTTTTTCTTTTCTACTTTCTTAAGTAGTGAAAGTGAGAGATGAGTTAAGCGAAGGAAAAATGCTTGAAAGAAAACTCATTACGCTTTTTGAGTAGATAGAATTACGAAAAAAGCGAAACGACAAATGGGCGATTCCTGAAAAAGTCAAGCTGGAGTTCAAAAATATAGAGCAGTGTCGACGAAATTTTTGAAAGGCGTCTAATAGCTGCATAATTAAACCCACTGTAATGTATTAATACATTTTTGAAGAAATAAGTGATATTTGTTCACATGTTTAAAAATTTTTATTCTCTTAAGACAGGCAATAACTTCATTACTTTCTAATTTTCATTTTTTAAACAAATATAAAAGCAAATTGTTACATAGAGTAAATACGTTCAAGAAAATATTATGAGTTTTTTATTGGTATTTTATTTTTTCGGTATAATTTGTCATCAAAACTGACCTAATGAAAACCGTGCATCTTTGTGTGGAAAAAGGCAGCAAGGTTCAGGAGCAACGCATGCAGTCAAAGCAAGTTGGATTAAAAGTTGAAATATTTTTGGATATTTAAAAATACACTGGCTTTCAAAGCAAATTTCTATAAGTAGTAAATGCAAAGCCATATTCTGCCCATGCTCATTTAAAATAATAATAAATTTATTTAATTGAACTCTTTAAAGTTTTTTGACAAAATAAATGTACACATATGTTTAAAAGAAAAATATAAAAATTATTTAAATATAGAGCATAATTTATTTATTAACACAACGAAATGCATTATAAGTAAAACATTTTTTTAATATATTGTAGCAATGGCCCATTACTAATATACCCTAATTTTTACCTCGGCTTAAACTACATGCCACACAATGAGAGATCTATAAAAACTAAACGAAATAAACCAAATTTTTGTTTGAACTACGAACTTAAAATTTCATTTAGAAACATTGGTGCGTGGAATCTCTATGCGCGGTAGTAGTGAAACTCCATAGGAAAGATTTCAGAAAGACGGTTATAATAAATATATTTTCTAATATGATTATCATTTCCATTTTATTTTCATTAACTTCTTCAATAATATTTTAATAATAAAATTTCTTAAACTTCTTTCGTTTTGATTCATCATATTAATTTAAGTTACCTTGGCATCCCTCTTCAAAAACATTTTCGAAACTAACCGTACCAAAACCTCTTTCGATTCACAGCAGTATTGTAATATTTCATTTAACTTATTAATTCCTTTGTATTTCACTTTGTTAATATGTGGCTTGGCTGTCCACAAAGATTATGAAAATAAAGAATTTTTAAGTTCTTTTGTTTGGTGCCCATATTGTAAAATTTCATTAATATTATTAATTTAATTAACTCAATTTTCGAAACTTTTTTAGTTTGAGATCAGTTTCAGTTGATTATTTATTAAACTATATTAACCTTGTTAAACAGATGGTAACACTCGTTAAGCATATTTTCAAATAACTTATAATAAAATTTCGACTTTAACTTTTTAAACAAGAAATATCTCTAAAAAATATCTTATAACTTTGCTTATGAGCTAGTTACGTAACCAATTCAATTCAATTATTCAAATTCATCACCCAGTTTCGGCTTTAATCGTTTAACACAGCCGTCTTCGAAGGGCCATAAAAGCTTTATCTTCAAATATCCGATTGAACCTTAACTAACTTTCATTACTTGGATACCTTTTTCATCACTAAAACCACTAATTACTACTATTCCTACAACTTCTACTACTACTACTACTAATTACTATAACTACTATTACTGCTGCTATAACTACCACTAATTACTAGTAATATTAACCACTACTACTACAACTAAAACTTCATGCTCTTACTGCTAATTCTAACTACTACTACTATTAATTACTACTACTATCACTACGACTCCTACTGCTAACACTACTATTTTTACTAATGCTGCTACTAATTACTTCTACTATTTTTAATCATTTCTACTACTATTATTAATTCTACTGCCAATTACTACTAATATTTTTACTAATTTCTACTACTATTTGTACTAATGCTCCTACTAACTACTCCTTTTTTTAATAATTTCTACTACCATTTTTACTAATTCTACTACTAATTACTACTATTTTTTTACTAATTTCTAGTACTGTTTTTAATAATTCTACGACTATTTACTACTCCTATTTTTAGTAATTCCTTCTACTACTTTTACTAATGCTACTACTTATTCCTACTACTACCACTCCTCCTACTACTACTATAACACAACTATTTACTACTAACGATTACTACACCCATATTCCCTATCTCTTTATTAAGTCCGCTCGCGCTTTAAGGCCACGAGTGTTTTTTTTTTGGAATATATTTTTGTTGTAAAAATAAAACGCATTTCTAAACATGCTTTCTCAGCGCAACCAAATAAACAAAATAAAAAACGTTCTGCTTTGTAAATTTAATAATGCATGATTTCTCTAATTATCATGTGATTTCGAACAGACCCCAGGCAAAACCTAAAAAATATAAATGCGTTTTATAATAATAATTTGTCGCTTGCAGCATACAGCTCGATGTTTGGCGGAGTTATTTTGTTGTAGCGCAAATTGGCGCACTCAAAGTTTAATGCTGACTCCAAATGATAGATGATTTTATTCAGTGATAGCACGCTCACGACGCACACTCGCCCAAGGTTGAAATTAGAGCAGTAGCGACTAGGAATTTGGTAATACCGCGCTACTTCCAACTATAATTGGTCCAGTTTAGTATAATAAACTTTTTATTCTTCTTTGTTGGGTAATTAGATTCATTAAAAAAAAAAAAAACAACTATAAAAAAATCTTTGCCTGAATACATCGTCCACATAAAAATCCCTCGGATAAATGCCGCAGCTCGATCAGCTTCCGGCCTATGTCTACAAAGAAATCTAATGAGGAAATAGTAGCTATAATTTCTAACGCTTTCACTGTTGTTGCCTTTATCCAATTATTTTCTAATAAAAAACCACAGACCATGGTTTCAAAAATTATTGTTCGTTTTTTAGTAGTAAATGTTAATTTAGATATATTGCTGAATAAAAAGGATTGTGGTATGATATTTTTTCCATGTTAAGGTTTGGATAAAAATTAAAAACAAACACTTAAAATTATACTAGGGTATTCCGTCTCAGCTTTGTCAATTAACGAAAACTTAATATCGTTTTAGCTCAGAGCTCATCATTTCCAGTTGGATTTTAGAAAGAGTCAATTGGAGTTTAGAATAGTCAGAAGGATTTTAGAAAACATTAATAGGATTTTAGATATAGTAAATTGGATTTTAGAAAACGTAAATTGGATTTTTGAAAGCATCAATTAAATTTTTTGATGATTCATGCCTTATGTATACATAGTCCTTGCTTTGATACTCCGGTACCTTGAGTTTGAGGTATGACCATTTGGCACTTAACGTGGCATTTTATTTTTGCCCATATATTTTCGATTGGGTCAACTTTGGACTGCATATGTATATGGACCCAAGCGCAAAATGTGAGTCCTTCAACCCGATTATTTTTGGATGACAATTTCCAAGTTTGTGTGGCATGGAGCGTGGTCAGCTACAATAATTAAATCACTAAGGCTCTATTGCCTTTTGGAATCAAATTTATATTTTCTAAAATCCAATTTACGTTTTTTTTAAATCCAATCAACATTTTCTAAAATCCTATTGATAATTCTAATAAGCAATTGAAGTTTTCTGAAATACTATTTGCTATTTTGAAATCCATCTTACGCTGTCTAACATCCAACTGACTATTTCAAAATTCAATTGATTGGAAATGATGTAGAAAAATTTTACTAGAAAAGGTAACGAACATAAACATTTCGCTCTACTTTTTTCGTTATATAGATTTGTTTGTAACTCCACTCTGTTCATTTTTCTCTTGTCAATTTTAAATTCTTCAATGATAAAACTAAAACTTTCCATTTGACATTCGACATATAGGAATTGCCCTTAGGCAAGAGCAAAGGTGAAAAGGAAAATAATAGGAAAAATCGAGACAATACTTACAATGAGAAAAATTTAGAAGAAAATTACAAATCTGCCAATATTACACTGATAAGAAAAGCCAAACAAGTTTAATTTACAGCAGCTGCTCTTACGAGTTGAGGTAAAAGCATTTAAACAACGGTATTTGTATCTATGTATGTGGACTTACAAGTACACCACACTAATACATCGATATTCCTTAATACAGATTCACTGACATTCTCACTATACACACTACAACTGCTTGCTAGAGGTCAACACATTTAGTTTACTTACCAGCTGTGCGAAAAATTCGAGAAAATTAGAATTCAGATTTTATGTCAAAAAAAAGTATTTTACTACCCCAAGGCGCTAATTAAATGCCTCACTTTATGGTGCCAGCAATTAATGACTTTAAGTTTCTGCGAAGGAAAAGTCGAGTAACAAAAAACAAAACAAAAATGTAAAGCAATCAAGATGAAACTAAAAACTTAGTGCAAGCAAACTTTTAGGCGCACAGCAGCTGTGCAAATATCTACGGGTGCTTAGAGTAGAAGGGCGAGCACAACGCAACGGTTACGCAAGACAAGATTTCAATAAAGCGCGGACTATTACAACTACAATAGCCGCTCAATGGCTCTACCATGTTTTCATTATCTATGGGAGCATAGCCTTGGCAAGCTTACCTGGCGCCCAACTTTTTTCTTACAACGTCCTCGCTGACTCCTTCAGTCTTACTTCTTCCTTCTACATATTCATTGTCTATGTAAATGGCGAAAAAAATAAATATTATCATAAATTTAAATCAGTTAAACAATATGAGTGCCGCAATTTATGAAACTCACATAGTTACAGTCAAGAAAAGCAGCTGCCACGGCGGCGCTGTGTGTGTAAGTGTTTGTGCCTCAGGCCCAGGAAAAACTAAACCGTTCAACCGGACACATAGGGCAGACGCTGATTAAAAATATGTAGCGCAATGGTCAGTTAACAGGCACAAAAACTACGGCAAAAAAATTGAAAAAATTAGTGAATAATGAAAAATGGGAAGCAATTGCGGGCCGTTATTTGTACAGTTACTGTCAACTATTAAATTTTTAAATATGAGCACAAGCAGCACAACCAAAACGTAATAACCTAAAAAACAGAAAATTCAGCAGAGCAAAGATAAAAAGTGGCAAAGACAAAAAAGCAAAAATACTAGCGTAGAAAAAACCCTGCAGTCTACGAAAACTATTCTAAAGCTCCTACAAACATTCATTTTCAATTTATATTTTTTTTTATTTCTTAGTTCACCAGGCTTACTATACATATGTACATACTGTGGCAATCATGAAAATTGTAGGCATTGCTTGCAGTTATACGAGTACCTACAGCTTTGCATAAAGACAGAACTCTCTCTTATCGAACTCTCCCGATTTTTATGAAATGTTATACTTGGTAGTTATAAGAATAGGTTATAAAGAGCTTTTTATGCCTGGGAAAGGCTTGCCAACTATTTGAAGTTATATGAAATATTTATTCAAATTTTGGTGGCAAGCGGTTCATTTCCAAAAGAAGATTTATTGCTAACTTTTATGAGGGGTGTCACGTGTTTGAAAAGCCGATTTTAATAAAATTATGCACAAGTTATATGAAATAGTAAAATAGGGGTGTCAAACGGTTCGTTTTTTCAAATTTTATATGGGTTTATAAACATATTTTAAACAAGGTTGCCACCTATTTGAAAAGTAAAATTTAATTAAAATGCACACAAGTTATATAAAACATTAAAATATCGGTGTCAAACGGTTCGATACACTGTGGCGAAGGTTTATAGCTAGCTTAATTTTGTATAGGCATAACATGTATTTAATTTATCAAAGAGTTGGCAACCAAGCTGTTTTATTGCCTCTTTTGTCTTGCAGTTTTAACTGAATTTACAACTTTTTAACTTGTGGCAACCCCCTCGAAAAATATTTATAAAACAAAGCTTGCTCAAATTTTTTATTCGACACCAGTATTAAAGAATTTTTTGTTTCTTTACTAATTAATTTGAATTAACGTGAGAAAAAGGTATTCGTATAAAAAATAGCTAATAATACTTACTTTGAGTGTTATACTGTTCTTCGATATGTTTGATTTAACTTGTTCTAATTTTAATTAAGTTTTTAAATAGGTGGCTACTCTTTACAAACATTTTTTTGAACCCTTTTAGTTTCATGCCCATACTGTAAAATTTCATTGAACTTATGAATTTAACTTAACTGAAGACCTTAAAGAGAATGTGCTTTCGACAGGATATCTAAAAGCAAAATTTGCAAGCATTAGTACGGGTATTTCATTTATACTATCAGCTACAAAGTTTTATACAAATTTTTAAATAAAATTTGTATGCTCAATATTTTTTATTGCTTCAATTTTTATACCCCACGCTGTATTTAAGTCCTTCTTGCTAATCTTCACAAATTCTTCCTAGCCTTGCAGTCTTCACGTCGACGGAAGGACTTTCCATTAACAAACAATGTCTATTTTTCCATGCTAATGACCTAAAACAAAAATGCAAATAACAGAATTTTGTTTTACTGCAAGTAAATGTAGAGATCAAATGACAGCGTATCTTTAACTGTTTGTAGAAATCAAATTAACTTCGTTAAAACAAGAATTCAAAAAGAGCTCAAAAAAACAAAGCTAAGTGCAAAGACTGAAAATGCGCAAGTACTTTTGCATCTAAATTGACAGACAATATAACAAATTGGGAGATAGCAATAAAAATGAGTTGCATGTCACATTCATTAGTATAACCAATTGGAGCATAATGAAATAAAGAATTGAGTTAAAGAAAATGTCAAATAAAATAAAACTGTTTGCAAAACAAAAACGTAAAAACTTAGTTCTTTGTAGTTTTTAAATTTCGGCTTAGTGAAAAACTACGAGTGTTTTTTTTTAATTCACCAGCATCTTCTTAAATGTTACATGGCAAATTTTTTTAATCAAAATACAATCAATGGTTCCATTTTCAGAAAGCCCGGATAGAGCCAACTTTGTACTTCTTAAGCTTACTCCAGGTCTCGATTCTAATTAGCATCCATGGATAATACGGGATAGAAAGAAACCAAGCTATGCATCTACAATCACCAAACGAACTATGAAAAAGAAAAGCAGGCTGCAAGTTTTCAGTCAGAGTTGAAGTACCTTTGATAAATTTTGAAGTCTAAGGGCAGCTACAGTACTATACATATGTAGCTCTAATATTACCAATATTCACGTAAACTTCTGCAGTTTTATGGCTTAGGATCATAATAAAATGCACGGTTTCCATATCGAATTTCCCAATGTTAGGAGCGAATCTTAATGTACTGCTGAATTGCTACGTCTAGATTTAACGATCAATGAGGAGGTAATGAACGTTGTGTCTAGTACATTCTTTTAGATTATGGCGTGAGCATGAGAGCCACGAAGACAAAGAGTTGCTTAGAATGTTTTCAGGGCAGTGTCATCTAAGCTGCACTAAAGACTTTAGAAGCCGCTTGTAAAATCAAGGTGAGGCTGAATTCTATTGCTAAATGGAATGAGCTAAAATCATGCGAATACCGGGACACCGCAGTGTATATATTAAACTAGTCTGCAAGGTGTCCTCATCTTCCACTCATTTGGTGGTAGTACTGGTTCCGGTTTCACTTCCCTTTTTATGGAACGCTTTTCGGTCGATTAAGAAATCGAAATTAAAATTCGCCATCTACCCAGTATCCACCGTTGAACTGTTGTTGAACCCTACAATTATTTTTTGACTACGAGTACCCACTCTGCACGCTGGAACATTCGGAGTATGTGTTCATGGTAAATAATGAGGCTATCTATGATATCTGTCGTCGCAGCTTTGACATTAAACGCTTAACGTACACTAACTTGAATCGTTTGATCGGTCAATCGGTTATATCTGCTGAAAAGGTATACCGCGAATAATTGTTCGTTGCTGAAATCATAACGGACTGGCTGCTCCGAACCAGCTAACCAGATGGTGAAAAGTGACCCACGTCACGCCAAAAAAATTGCGTACTGTATTTTGTTGTTATTGTTGTTGTGAAGAGCGGATTCCCCCAGGGTCGCTGTCATCAAACTCATCTAGGGGTAAGTCCACGAAGCGTACTGTTTCGACGGGTCGGACCAAAGGGAGAAGGTGGTTAGATGAGTTGGTTTGAGAACCATTCAGTTTGTGGATTAGTGTCCAACTGGTTTTAAGATCGGTTTTAACTACCAGTAATTTGGCTAAGGTGCAGCGCGCTATCAGCGTATTGTCCAACATCACAGCCATTGCCGAGGCATGGGCTCGTTTGGATCATAAATTCGTTTTCATGTTTTCCAAGCGTACTTTCGTGCACTGGTATGTCGGTGAGAGTATGGAGGAAAGTGAATTCTCCGAAGCGCCTTCGAGAAGGATTACGGGGAAGTCGGCATGAACTCTGGCAGGGACAGTCAGATGCATCAAGTGTGAATACTATGAATAAGATACATGAGCAGCACCATTGGTACACAACAAAAAACCGAGCGCCGGACATGGAGGTGTCGAAATTGCTTCTAAGATAGAGAAGTAATGAGCTGCGAGCATTGATTGGGCTAATTCCATTACACAATCTATGGGTACAGCACATGATTAGAAAAATTTTGTCAACCTGACTTTCGAAACGATTTCTTTATCGCAACAATATTAGATACCTCAATTAACACCGCAAAGCATACGATGGGTGTTTTGTAAATTTTGCGATCTACAAATTCAATGTTGTCATCGGTAAGCTAACTCAAACTGTCATAGTGAAGAGTGATGCGTCGTCTTGAGTTGTTTTCCTTATGTTCTATGTTTTTCTAAGGGTGTTATTGTCATATGACCAGTTTTTCCGAAAAAAAGGCGGTCACTTGTTATGATGTGCCTCAAGTGAGAACAAACTTCGTTGGCCTAAGCTCACTTCGAAAAACTCACACATATACATATATCTAGAGGTTATACACGGCATTTGACATACCCTTACCAAATTTCTTCAGCAATTTTTTGCCAACTTCCACAGCGCCAAATTCACATAGCAGCAGCATTTTTGGGAAAATTTATTCCAACTTCTAACCCGATAGATTTACATCTCCAAATATTCTTGAATTATCAAGACAAACTGTTTAAGGTCATATTAAGTTTGCCCATTTTTTGGTGATGTGGCTTCAGAAAAAGTAAACTTTCATGCAGAATAATTTTCTGGTACACTTGAATCAATTAGCTTTCTCACGAAAACGTTGTTTTCTGAAAGTCTGAATAAAATAAATTGGAATGGTCGCTAGACAGTTATACTAATTTTACTCGAAGGTCTGCTCAGAAAAAATCTATATACAAAAAAATAAAAAGTTAATAGAAAATAAAAAGCAAATATATCGACTACTGAAATATGTAAACCCCTTTTTATGCTTTCTATTATTGGCATTGGAAAGCCTCTATGCAAAATGTCATAAGCAAAAACTATCAAACTTTTTGCTGGTAAGGTTAGGGATGAACTAACAAGATCGGTAGTGACTAGTCGCAATATTCACGAAAGATTCCTAATATTAGATAACATCATAATAACATAAAGACACAACGTCATGCTAGTTTGACTCGTCGCTGCGTTGAGTGCAGATTCCCATGGGAAACAAAATGATATAACTATTTTTATTTTTGGCCTTGTTTTCTATGAATCCTCTGTATAATTTATAGAGCTTGTGGCCAGATTTATATTAGGAATAATATGAGAAAAAACAATTTTTCAAAGTGGTAGAAGTCATAGCTGCTATTTCGCAGATCACCACATCTCCTCATCAGACTTCTTTCTTTCTAGACTTTACCTAGCTTTGAACCATGGTACACGGGATTGCTAGGCGAGCACGCAACCACTCAGCCACGCTAACCGTGTGAAAATTATTTGGCTTTCTCACTATTCCTATCTCCAACCATGACATAACAACTACAGAATCTCAATGACTATTTTCTCCTAGGCTACGAATTCCGGACCGAGGACGTGGTACTTACTTATAAATCCTCTAGACTATGGTTGCCGGATACTCCTGGATATTAAAGAAAGATAATTTTTTATTATAATTTTTATTATAATTTATCCTGTAAATACCAAAAAATACAAAAACTATTGTGAAGGGAAATAATCTAGAGGTACCTCTGCTAATACTACTACAGTTGGCCGAAAAGTCGATCATATTTTGTTAAACAATTTTACAGTTTAAGTTACAGTGAAATCCTACACAATCTCTTTCAACCATATTTTTTAGAACACTAAATACTTCGATAATACATTTTTTAACCCTGAATTTCAATTTTTAAGTGCTTCAAGTACCTCTGATCTTCTTAGCAATCGTTTGTGTTTTTTTTTCTTTCACACACAAAAGCTTTCGATTATTTTCAAATCCAGCACTCCATTCTTTAGAACAGTGAATTTATTTCTCACGCTTCTTGCATTGGATTTTTCTTTTAATGGCGCACTTAGTTTTATTTTCACTATAAGAAGAGCACTTGCATTTGCATTGACTTTCCATAGAACTCGGTACACTCCTCTACACTACAGTGTAGTAACAAATTGCCATCACATAAATCAAAAACAAAGTTGACTCGCACAGAAAAGCGCAGGCAGAAAAAACCGAGTACTATAAAAAATAGTTGTAGCGGCGAAAGAAGAATAACGAAAGAGGTTCAGCAAAGCAGATTATGTAGGCAAATTTCGATAGTATAGAATGCACTAATAGTTTTTTCACTCTTTGCTTGCTCCTCTCCAGGATCAGGAGAAGGTAACTAAAGTATTTTTGCATTTAATTATTTAAATGATGGAGTTTAATGCAGTTTGTGGATTCAAAAAAAAATGAATCAACTGGAGTTTGAAAAAATCCACTATCGTTAAGTATATTTATCGCTCGCATTATTAAACAATGGAATCAAAAATTCTAATATTTAACACAAATATAAATAAATCTGATTTAGTTTTTAATCCATATAAATTCATAGTAACAATAACCACAATTTCTATGCGAACATATTTGGGAGAAGGCTTGCATGACAAATGAATACAAAATTCAGTGAGACATATGTCTACTTTGGTTGATTATTTTTGAGAAGGCATAAAAATTAAATACAGGCTGTAATTGTCCTATTGAATGTCGGTAAATGAGAGTGACCGGCCGTACAAACAATAAATTTTTTTTAACATTGTCACGCACTTCAAATTAGTCTCATTTCAAGAAATTTCGTTTTAAAATTAAGAAAAAAAAGAAAAAGGTGTTGCAAACTGCTTTGATATATGTCTGATTCCTATACAGCTTAATTAGCAATAGTGTCTCTTGGCCCGACCGAACAAACACGAATTGGGGTATTTACATCACGACAGCAGTATGCACTTTTCGAACCGTTGCATCGTGATCTGTTTTTGAAAAGATAATAGTTTTTATTTATGATATGTAACTGTCAGTTGCTTCATTAACTATTCAAAAATGACGAGAAATTTACAAAAAACTAATAAAAGACTCGTCGCTTTCTAACAGCAATGCCAGTGCTGCAAAACGACAGTATAGTCCTACTTTTTGAGATTCCGCATGGGCTATCTACATTTTTCTATATAAAGGGTGGTTCATATATTGGTTTCTTTTTAAAAATTCAAAAAACATTAACAAACCTCAACTTTTTTCGGTTTATTTTTTGTTTATTCAACTTCGTCAATGTGGCTGCCTTCGCTGGTTTCGCAGTAGAGTTTTCTGTGAACCAAGTTTTCTTAGCCCTTTGTGAGAATTTCTGACTCTATCTCACGAATAGTTTGCTCCATATTCGTCTTAAGAGCCTGCACCGTTAATGAATTGTTTGCGTAACATCAGTGCTTCACAAACCGATAGAAAACAGTCCAGTCCCAGCTGGTAGCTGGTGAATTGACATCGCCGAGATGGCTGATTACCGTGAGTGAGTGCGTCATTTCGGCCAAAACTTTTTCAATAATCGCACTCTTTGGTCTCTACAATATTGACTGTGGAAATAAATTTTCATTATTTTCCAATGCTGTTTATGTTAACTCTCTGCGAAGATGTCTATTGGAAAAGAGTTGTCACTATCAAAATGACAATAAAAAAGCACCTTTTATTTCAGTGGATGATTAAAATGGCTAGACCTTCGACTAAATATTAAATTCTTAAATTGAAAATTTATTTTTTTTTTCTCAACCGATAAATTTGAGAAAATGTTCAAACTCCAATAAGGTTACTTATTATGGGGTACCCTGTAAATTTTTTCAAGTCAAGTCATATATTGTACACAGCCATCGTACTCCACACCACGCGTAGTGCGTGCTTAGAATAAGCGCATCATTTTATTTTTTTATTAATTAACCTATACTCCTTAGTGTTTCTTGTATGTTTGGTATAAAAGGATGAGAACTGATTATTTGGATAATAGTTTCCTTAATTTCCTATATTTTTCGGTCATTTAATACTACTCATAAAAATCATCCACTTTTCACATATGGTACAAAACTATTTGATGAATAGCAGCTACACGCACGTCACAATTGAAAAGGAAACTAAGCAGCCTTTCAAATAGTTGAGCATCAGAATTTTATTATATTATGCATTTTTAGTAATCATAAATCAAAGGCAAATGTATCTAATTTTTCGACACCTCGGAGTTTGTGCGGGAAGGAGCTGTAGAACTATAAGCTATTGATGGTAAATATTTCAAATTGAATAAGAGCTTCTTAAATAAATAATTTACCATTAAGTAATAAATAATGTTTTCCATGGGTAGGGGAAAGAGAAAAGAAGCGGCACAGCATTGGGTGTTTTTGATTTGCACCAACTGCTACACAAATTTAATAAATGTAATCTAAATATCAAATAAATGCATTATTTTGCAATATACTATTATATTATTGACATTAATAATAAATATAAAATATAGTAAGTAAAACATTCATGCCGTTTTGCTATTTCAAAGTAAAACAAAACTGTTTTCTTTCATTTACATATATGGTGAATGTATTAAATCTTTGATTATTGTTATCTTCCTTCAACCAATTTCCTAGACAATCACGTAAGAAACCAATAAAACACAAAGATCATAGAGAAAAAAAAACAACAATTCATACTCATATTTGCACACACAAGCGCGCACATATACTTTTTTAACCAAGCCAATTGCGTAACACTTGCATCATCGCACACTGGGGTATTTGGTGCGCTTTTGTGCTCAAAATAAAAAATACAAAATATACAAATATATATGTGTTTTAAAAATTTTCTTCTAATTCTGGTTTGAAAAGAACACTAACAAAAAATATACTGTTTTTTTACACCGGATAACACAAAACTCTAAGTTTGAAGAACAATCTATTCGAAAACTATGTTCTTTTATGGGTTTTATAACACCCTAAATAAATAGCATATTTTCTGAGAGTGTGTTATAAGACTCGGCTCTTCGTGTACCATTACTTATTTTGCCTTTATGATTAAATTTAAACTTTTAAATCTTTATACATTCAGAGCGAGTAATCAAACAATTTTTTTACTATAAAATTAGTTAGCAACATTAATATAATACATTTTCATATTATTTTCGGCCTTACATTTAAATAGTTTGGCAATATTGAGTTTTTATTAGGGAATATTATGAAAAAGCAAAAATTTGCCATAGTGGTAGAAGTGATAGCTGATATTTCGGGGTTCAATACATCTCCTCATCAGACTTCTTACTTCCTAGACTTTACCAAGGTTTGAATCATGGTACGCGGAGTGCTAGGCCAACTTCTGGGCCGCGCTATGTAGATTAATTGCAACTCCTCTTTTCGAAGTTGGTTTGCTCTTTAAAAAGTTTATGACTAGGATTTATCTATACTATTTGAGATTTTAATAGATAATTACGGAAGGCGTTGTTTTCGAATTAAAATTTTATTTCATAAAACATTTCACTCATCAGTGTCTACGAGAAGGGTAGAGCAAAATATTTCAGTTCAGGAATATGTGTGTTATTCCAAATATGATATCATACACGTATTTTTGGCACCCAAGGCTCGAAGTTTCTACTTAAAAATATGGAAAAGATGGAAAACTCTGGATGCAGATGAAATAGTTTTTATTATAGCGGCACTGTTGTGTAGACTTTTTGACACAATAATAACAATTTTTAAAGAAGAATTACTCTATTCGTAACATACGGCAACTATTTCCTTAACTAAGAAATTTACGATTTGAACGGTCTTCTATGATTTTGCCTTTACAAAGAGGAAAGAATATAATCAATGCTCTTCATGCTAACTTTTCTTAGGCTTTATTTACGATTTGAACGATTTGTGTGATTACTCTCAATTCAAGACTCTTTTCGTAAGCAATTTCAGAATTTGAACATTTAGGATTTGTGTGGTTTGCATACATTTACGCAATTCATACAAGAAATTACTATATTTAAGCTTTCATCGTAAACTTTTTTGTATGTCAATATAAAAATTGATTTTAGAAGCATTTTTATATAGTTATCGTTATGAAGCCTTATTTGAAGTGTATTTTTTAAGACAAATAATGCAAAAAAGATATTTACTTACTTTTTCGTAGTTTCAATAACAGAAAATGATACATTATTCTGTTAATTATAAAGAAGGTCACATTGTCACTAATTTTTTCATAATTTTTAGTGTAGAAATGAGTTTTTTCCAAAAAATACGATTTTCCAAAGTTTTTAATAAATATTACGAATTTCGTTGCGTACATAAAATCAAATTCACGTGAAATGTCCAAAAAATTAGATAAAGTCCTTTAATTATTATTAAATTGAGATTTAATTTCACACAATATTTGAAATATGCTCATATATTTTGCGAAATCGTTTTTTTGGTTGATCACAACGATGAAAAAATAAAAGTTCATTCATTATTTATTAGGGCAAATTGGTACAATAAGATATTAAAATCTTTTATAGTACAACAAATTTCTGAGTCACAATAACAAGATATAACAGATCTTAAAGTAAGCTAATAATTAGTACATATGTATATAAATAAGCAATAAAACGTATAAATTAAATGGCAGGTGTGTAATAGTCACCTCTGCAATATCGAGTTAACAATGTTTTAACAAAGAAATTAGTTTAAAAAAATATGACTAAATTAGGACTATAATGGAAGATGGAATATCAATTAAAGGCAAAGTACTGAAGTAATTATAGATAGATTCCCTAAAATTGCTTTTGTTTATCTGTTTTCTAATATTGGCAGGGATAGAGTTCCAAATGCGGATAGCGTTAACGAAGAACAGCCTTGCTGAGACCAATGAGGTACTTTAAGATCTAATATGCGGGCAGATTTGGCAACAAACAACTTATCATAGAGATAGTTAGGAGATTTCCAAGTGATAAGCTTATATAAAAATATACAATTACAAATACACCGAGATCTCACAGCCTAAAAGTCGGTGCTTCCATGGTGAAATAGTATATTCAAATCTTGATTAGCCGTAAACATAGCGCATCACATAATTAAACAATGTCCCAATCTCACGCGCAGAGCTACTATCCAGCTTACTATATATCAGATCAGAATACGTTATAATTGGGATAATTAGTTGTATAGCAAGACGACATCTCGTCTGCAAGGGGGTATAGAATCCAGATTGCCGTAGATTCCTCAATGTGACATATACCTTGCTTACTACTTTGTTTGCATGATCAGTACAAGTGAGACTAGAGTTTATGACAAAACTTAAATTTGTTATTTTGCGAACTATCTTTATAGGCGCATTGTCAATGTAAAGCGGAGGTAAGAAATTGAAGTCTTTGGTTTCTTTGTTATATATTGGTAGCACACAAGATTTAGTACAATTTAAATAAAGACCATTTTCACTCGCCCATCTGGAGATTGTGGATAGCGCCCCATTGACATTAGCACAAAGACGGACGGCTTGACTAACAGGTCCAGATAAGTAAAACTGGATGTCATCTGCATAAGCATGTAGATTTGCAGTTCGGCAAACGTGGAAAACATCATTTAAAAATAAACTGAAAAGCAACGGGTGATTTTTTATTTATTTATTTATTTCCCTATTCGCGATTGCCAATAACGATTTTACTCATTTTCGAACATTTCAAAATTATGTTGTTTACTGCTTTTTTCTAATTTTTTTTTTCTTTTTTTTATTATTATTATGTTTTTTTTTTTTTTAATATCATAGACTGCTCAATCGCATTAACGCTGCGTTTTTCGTATATTGTCGTACCTTCTATTATAAATCATTTGCAAAAAAAACTTAAAAACGTGAATATCTCGTTTTTCTCTTTTTTCTTATTTGAACCTCTTTTAACTAAAATAAAAAATTTTCCTTCCGTCTGTTCGCTGAATTAGTATCCCCATTCCCAGTGCAATACCCCACTGTGCAGCGTGTATGGCGTGTCCTCCACGGCGTATACGCAATCAACAGTAACCAATGCTGGCGTTTAAACTTCGCTTTTGTATTACTACGCGTTCGCCTGAAAAAACAGCAGCGACTCGAACAAGAGCATGGGTATCAGCCAACTAACCATCGACATCATCTCGGTCGTCATCAATGTTGTCCTAGTGTAGTGGAGCTGGTGGTAAGGACTGCAGTCTCGATACATAAGTACATATTATATGTATGTGTGTGTGTATGTGTATTGAGTGTGATGGCATTTGCCGCTTAAAATCAATACTGCCGCCTCTGCAGCCAACGCAAACGTACATTGTCGCTGCTGTTTGCCATTTGCCGACTCAAGGACACTCACTTACTGTGTCCTCTCATGCCATACACTCACACTTACCCAAAATATGAAGCTTTTTCGGCAAAGCATTACACACAATAACAATACATAGGCAACGTTGAATGGATGGAGCCACGCAAAATATTGTTGATACTCATTCTCGTGTGCAGCTTATTATTATTATGGTATTTGCTGGAATGCATGCAGCCACTGTTTGCTGCTATAATTCTACAAGTGTGTGTACCGATTGCGATGAATGTGGCGAATGTGCAATGTGTGTGTGTGTGTATGAGTGGAAAGCGAGCTGTACATACAATTGTCTGATATTTGCGTAACGTAAAAATATCCTTGAACTGCACATTACGCTTTCAATGCTATTCGCATAAATAATGCAGATTTCATTTGGCATTTTCAGTATTACACGGATACTCCTACAGATATTCCACTAAATACATATACTCGTACACTATATATGTATGTATGTATGTCTGTAAAATATGCACTTGAATGTACGAGTATATGCACACTCGGTCATCCCTACTTAAGCTTATTCTATATTTCCTCGTACAGTTTCAATTGTTACTCAAATTGAATTTTTCTCCATTCCTTATGTGCTATTTTATTAATAACTAGTTTACAGTGATCGCAAATCGATTGGCGTTAATCACTTAGAGGACGATTGCATCACTTCTAAAATCAATTAAACAACTGTAATGCAAAAGCTTTCCAAAAACAAGGTACATACATTCTATCAAGGCCATCAAGTAGTAATCAAATTTAGATAAACTGCATTCTAAGGCTTGTTCTATAACGCCATTTTTGCTTTTTTTGAAGTAGGAATCTCTTTGTCGTAAAGCACATTTTATTTTAAATTTTTGTTAATAATTTTCCAATAACCGTTCCAAAATTTTCACAACGAATATTTTTTTTTTTAACCCTTTAACCTATAAAAGTTCATAATTAGGGGTAAGTTTTGCCTACGAAGTTCTCCAAAGTGTCCTAGAAGTCCCACTTACAAGGCTTGGACCAAATTATTCTACAGAAATTTTCTCAACAAAATTTTACTAAGGTCCACCAAACAAAAGAAACTTGTACGTATTAAGCTAAGGGCTTAAAATATTATATGTGAAAAATATCTAGATGAACAGTTTGACACTTGCATTTTAATATTTCATCATTGTATAATTTTACTCTTAAAAAAGGTGGCAATCTTCTTTAAAATATACCTATAAAATTTCTGCTAGCGGAACGAATGGTTTGACACCCATATTTTACTATTTCATATAATTAATTTTGATTTTCACTTTTCAAGCAGGTGGCAACCCACTCAAAAATATAACATTTAAATCTCAAACATTTTATAAATTTTACAAAAATTAAAATTTTCAATATTTTCGACGAGTTTTTAAGCACCATTTTCGAGTATGCAATTTTATCAATTCTATTATAAGGAAGAGCAAATTTTAGGTTCCGAAAATTTATCAGTGATTCTTGTTCGATTTTTTGTTGAGAAATAATATTTTATATGGAAATAAATATGCGTTATTCAAACTCAATTCAAAATTTTTTTTTTTTTTTTAATTAAAAGTGCATACTCAAAAAACTTTTGCAATTTGCTCGAAAAACCATTTTAAATTTTAATGTTCATAATGTTTTACATTTTGATTTCTATGGCTTTAAAAACCGCCAGTTGTAAGTTCTTATCTTAATATAATTTGTATCGATATTTCGACTTAAGTTTGAAGTCAACCAGGCCCAGTCAATATTTTCTGAAGATAAATTAAGACAAGAAAAATTTAATTTTTTTTTCAATTATACAGTTTATCATGTACTAGCCCTAAGGTGAAAACTTTAAATATATTACTTATTTAAAAATTTGTAAAGAAATGATTGTCTTTATTTCAAAACAAAAGCTAAATTCAACAAAAATTTTATTGTATTTATATTCAATAGATCAAAGTTACCTCAGTTTGTTTACCGAATCTCAATCCGTAAAATCAGTGTTTTCCTTCGTTCCACTCTTAAATATGCAATATAAAACTGTCTGTGAGAGAAAAAATGCAAAGTCTATTGTACCCCGGTATACTCTTTCTCTTTTTCTCTCGGGCAGAGATATATTATAGCATAGCACCTCCTTTAATCCAACATCCGATATACATTTTATTATTGATCCTAAATCTCTGTAATTCATACTGCAATTCGGTAATCACCCAAGTACCGAGTGTTACAGATAATGTACATCAGTGCTAGGCACATCTCATCTACTCTACATCATTTGCAGTACTCCTCCGAGCAGATTTCCAGTTCAGTCAGCTCATAGTTCAGCCTACAGTGGCCTGTTGACCTGTACATTCCCGTAATTTTTTTAGGCTGTTCTTTGGTAAGCTCATGCATTCTCCAAAACGTTTTTGGTTATAGCATCCCAAAATCCAACAAACAAATATTATCTGAATTGAAGAAACTCAGTTACCACAAGAAAGAAAATACAGAGATGAAATGGTGTTACAGAAAATCTTTTAGGTTCTTTGATTTTTTCAGTGTAAAAGCGCGTTCGAATGTTTCAAGCTTGGCAGTAAGTCCTAGTATAGTTTCTTGTGGACTTAATCCTCTTCTTTTCCTAAAGTCAATAGTGGCCCCTTTCCGAAACCGCAGAAAAGCTTTTTCGAGTTCTTTTTTCGTTTTCGTAAATACCGATAAGGCACTCCATTTCTATTCTTGAACGTATTTGGTGATATTTAACGACCTTAATAGCCACTTGGCTGCCAATCAAGATCAACATCGAAGTGGGTACATCTTTTTATATATTATATAGTTGTGCCGAAAATATAAGCAGTGCTTTTCCATGGCTAGCGAGTATCATAGCTTCGGGCCATGTACTCTGATCTTGGTATCTTCTTTAGTTATTCTAATGCTAACACAAAGTAGTATCTGCGATTTATTCAGCGATATAATAATAGGGTCGTACAATAAATCCATCTTGCCGTGTTAACAAATCATAAATATTGTATCTAAATCACCCGAGTGGTTTTTGTATAAAAGTTTTACACCGCTTTTGCTACTTTACTTCTGTTTTGCAGCACATTTTTTGGAGTTTATATCATTTTATAGGTTTTCCTAGAAAAATCGTTGTTAAAAAAAAATATTAACAGACGCAAGTACAGTTTATAAATGACTTAAAGAATAATAAAACCTGTTTACATAATCAATTCGACAAAAGTGAAAACAGGAAATCTAAAAAGTAAGAAAATAATGGTAATACGTCACAAAACTCAAACAACAAGAGGAACTATTGACAAATAGAAATCCCATCAAAATATGTGAACGAAATACCTACACAGACATATTTTGTATAATCCCTGTCGGGAAAAAGCAGACAGTCTGAAAAATTAACCAATTTTAAAGTAGTTGGAAATCAACTGCTTTGAAGCAAATGCAGCGTGCGAATCTTTAGTTCTTCATTTACTTAACTCAGCGTAATAAAAAATAATTTAAAAAAAGTTCTAGTGACGAGAAATTTGGAAGTTAATTAATTTTTTTTAGCTAAGAATCTTTTCAAAAAATTAAAACCGCCTATTCCTTAATAAATCAATCGACGAATACAATCAATCCAAAAAATATAATTCATATTTACCTATAAACTCATATAAAAAAGATTTTATGTTCATTACAGTATATACATACATATGTATACTTACATATATGTGTATTAACATAATTTGTATATATATATTTTTTTGTAAATGTATATCTGCGATGTTAAAATATTGCTAATAATAACTTAAATATGTGTAAAATTTCAAGCCTTTAGCTACTTAAATGGAGGAGTTTTGGTGCAAAATACAATATCCGAACAACCGGTTGTACGGGAGCAATATGTTATATACATATCTCCGATCTTGATGAAACAACAGATGCCTATCGTTATACAAACCTGGAGAATTTATCGCGACTCCAAAAAGCGTTAAAGGGCGTAGCTAAAGCAGAGTCTGAAGCCTTTTTAATACACCCAGATAGTATCAACATGGTTAGGAGCACATTAGAGATGCATTATGGAAGGCCACAGATACTAGTTATAAGTCAGATAGCCAAAGCAAGAGCCTTTCAGTCGATATCCGGGTCAAGAATCTCAGAAATAGTAAATTTTAGCACAATGGTTTCAAATTTGACAGTGTTTTTGCAAAATGCTTGTGCGACGCCTCATCTATGTAATCCAACCCTTTTAGATGAGCTAGTGAGCAAATTGCCCTTATGCAAAAGAGAAGAATGGGCTCGTTATGTATGCGCAAATGGGATGCAATATCCAAGTGTAATAGAGTTTAGTCAATGGTTGCAAAACATTGCAATGTTTATATCGATCGCCACCGAAACTGAACAGAATAGACCTGAAATAACGCCCAATGTAAAAAGAGATAGAATCTCTAAGCCGGCGTACGCTATAACAACCGAAGATAACAAATCACAGAGTTTTTTGTGCCACGAACACCACGAAGAGTGTATGAAAAAAAAACTACACTAAATTAGCATAAATAAAAATGATGTCTACGTTAGGTTAAGTTTCTTTGAACAATGAACTGAATTCATATTTTATTTAAAACAAAAAAATACAATATATAAATAAATTTTATATATAAAACTATAAAATAAGCTTATTTTTAAAAAGTTGGAAAAAGGCAGGTATAAATAAAAGTAGTTGGAGACAAATAGATTTTAAAATAGTTGGAAACAAAGCAATTTTAAAATAGCTGGAACTAAACACATTCTATTGCAGTTGGAAAAAAAGTAATTTTGATATTCTTTCAGCCAAATATATTTGAAAGTAGTTGAAATCAAATGCAGAGTCGGATAATTGACTTGCTCCTAGGACATCGCCATGTTAATAAAGTTAGTTGATTACAAGAAAAAAGAACGAATTTAAACTACTTGTAGTTGGGAAAAAAGTACTTTTTAAATTGCTTTTAAAGTACTTTGATTTCCGACAGGGATATTTTGTATAATATTTCTGTGTAGGTATTTCACACCTGCACACTTTTTAAATTTGCTCAGTAACGCTTCTGAAACGTTAAGTGCCTTTTTGTAAAATGCGCGACAGGCTTATATGTCCACAGATTTACATATGTAATAAAGTTGTTTAATTTTATGCACTAAGCCCCTTTATTGATAATGCAAACGGTTGCACCTTAACTTTAATTATATAATATTTGTATTCCTTAATACCTTTTCAGTTGAAATCGCTCTAATCCTTTACTATGTATGAACCCTATCGTATATTCACATCCTTTTAAAAAATATCTACTTAGCCTTCTTCGTTTGCATTTTTTCTTTGTGCTTTTTCGATTTTACATAAACATTTGCATTCTTCCTTTTCTACTATGCTTATCTGCTACCTCTTATTCTGCACAAAAATTACACACACACACACGCACACGCAAGCGAGCTTAGAAATCTAAATCTTTATAGCTTACATTTTCAAGGCTAAATGTGCGTTTCGTATTTTGAATTTTATTCTACACTCTCATCGTCGGCTTGCTCAATGTAGCCTTCGTCTTTGCTCACCAATTCAATGACTTTCTCACTCATCAAATCACGCAAACAAAACACACATTTGCATTTCAATATTATGTGCTCTCTGATTGCCATTTACATACATTTGTATTATATATAGTACATTAAATGAAAAAGAGGCACAACTTAAAATTTTGTTAAGTTGGTTTTTTTCGAAAAATCATTTTATGCTATGTAACTTCAACCAGCGCAATAATTTCGTTTCATGATATACCGGAAATCTGCCATTGTACCTGTTTTTTAAATAAAATTATTCTCGACATCTGCTCCAGTAAGCGAGTGTTATTTGTAAATGTGATTTTTTTTAGTTGTGACTCTTTAGGGTCTAATACGTGATATGGTTGAGTTTAGTTGCCTCATGTGGTCAAATTTCATAGAAGTCAAATACTTTGCACCTTTTTAACCTATGCTAAGTATTGACATTGTTTTTTGAGTGTATGTTTTAGATTTCAGAAAATTTGTTATAAGTGGGATTGAAATATTTGCGAATGTATAATATTCAGAAAACATTTTATGCAATATCGATACTCGTACATTGCTTCCATTAAGTTTTACTGAAAATTAATATTTTGGTATGGCATATCCTTTAACAACGCAATTGGGAATCTTAAGCCCTGCATTCAATAATCAATAATTGTTATAGTAAGATACAAATTTCGTAATCTATAGCCATTATTCAAAGACTTATATTAAAAAGTCTTTTCATTATAGTTAACAGCGAGATAAATAATTTTAGTTTTCTAACACTTTTAATTCGAGACTTATGTTGTAAGAGTCTTCTCATAATAATTATCAGCGAGATAAACTTATTTAAGTCTTCAAAGACTTTTATTCCGAGACTTATATTATTATGAGAGAGACAAAATTATGAGTGAGAAAAATTCTTTAAGTCTTTAAGTATGGGACAGTTTTGAGACCATTTCGGAATTAGTTTGAGACTGATTCGAAAACACTTTGACATAATTTCGGGGCCAATTCGAGATTAATTCAGCACTAGTTCGGTTCTATTTTGGGTCCCGAAATAGTTCCGTCTTTCAAGACATAAAAAAAGTTGCCTTACTCATAATTATTATGCAAAAACTTTTGTAATATAAGTCTCAAAATAAAAGTGTTTGAAAGACTTCAAAAAATGATCTCACTGACAACTATTATTAACGGACTTTTATAATATAAGTCTCAAAATAATAGTTATTTTTTATTTGAAAAATTGTCGTCACTCATAACACAGCTTCACAAAAAAAAATATTACATAATTACTACTACGACTAATCGCTATTTCTCTCTTAACGCATTTCAGTCGTAAGGTCGATTTTGTCATTCCACATCTAAGGTTAGTTTGGCGCCATCGCGTCATGTTTTTCATAACCTCAAAATAACGGCTCACAAGAATCTATTTTTTGAGCTGTGTAATTCTTATGAAAATAATAAATTTCGATAACTTAAAAAACTTGCCTGTTTCATAATTATTATCAATTGACTAGCATAATTCTTATAAAAATTAGGATGATTTTTTTAAACCCCAAAGGTCAAATAATTATTATTCTGGATCACTGTTTTTAAGACTTCCACTAAAATATTTTGAGAAAATATTAGGAATTGCGTAAGCTGGACCTATTTGAAAATACCTCATAAAATGCAAAATTTTGTAGTACTTTTTAATTTTTCCCCCAAAACAACTCACCTCAGGATGGCACAACAATTAAAGCTTAAACAAATTGGGACGTGATCAGCAGTAGGGTGAAAATAAAATACCTTTCCACTGATGCCTGGTAAGTCCAAATCGCTCCAGTTTTAGCTTAGTTATTAAACCATTTTTTAAAACAAACTTCCAAAAAACGTTAGCACAGCACAGTTACTAATTAACCTTTGTTTTTTCTTTTATAAAGAGGGGTTACATTTTTTTAGATTTTTTCATAATTAAACTGATATTTAGTTTTTATTTAGCAATAAATCTTATTTTATTTCCTATTTGCTGAAACTAATCGTACAGTATTTGATTTTGCTGAAGATGAATCTGAATTAGTATCGGGATTAAATGTAAAATATAGAAGTGGTGGGTTTGCTTTATTTTTTATGTCTGAACATGCTCGCGCTTTATTTTTAGATATATTATTTTGTATTATTTTTTTGAGTGTCCTTTTTATTAATTTAATATTTTATGTTAAATTAAGGTTAATTTAATTTATATTTATTTGAGTTCGTAGAATTTAGTCTGGAATTAGCTTCGAAAAGCCGTTTACCCTTTTCGTAATATTACATATTATTTTTTATTGGAATTAAGTTACTACATATTATTTTATTTATTTTATATTTTTTATTTATTTCATAAAAGTTAACAGAAGTTCCATTGAAAATGTTTTAAATAGTTTGCGCAGATCTTTCAAACTTAAACGGTTTAAAAAAACTCCATTTTTGGAGGAGTTTTCAAATCGGTTCAATTTATTTTTTCAAAATACTTTTAGAAATCCAAATTTTTTTCAAAATATTTTGCCACAATATAGAATAACACGAACGCTCATTAAAGTATATAAAACGATATCCGCTGAAAGTGACAGAACCGAAAATATAATCGTGGTTAGCAGAAACTAATAGAACTTCCTTCATAACTTAAAGTGAAAATCAAGCGAACTCTATAAATTTCATTAGAATCTGTTCCTGAACCTGAATTTTTGAAGTAGACAGTGAGTACGAAAAATTTTGTTTATAGAAAAACTTTATGCAGGCATAAAAAATTGTTCGCACTTATTCGGCCGTTTCATTATTTTGTAATGCAATACGTTGTGTTGTGAATTATTTTGCAAAATATGAAATTGCAATTTTTCAATTTTTTTTTTTGATTTTGTAGGTAATCTTAATATTGTCAATTGTGACCTATTTGTCCTTTGGAGGGGAGAAGCCAATAATTTACAAATTTGTTGCTGGCTTAAGTTTTTAATATGGAATTTCTAGCAGCTGTTAGAAAAAGTTTGAATTTTTAGTCTAAAATCGTCCGCATAGTGGTAAAACAATGTGATAAAATACCCACTGTATAATTGGTTTCAATAGCCTACTGCTTCATACACACGAATATTACAAAACTGCATTCAACTTTTTTTAATGAAAGCGTAAATGGAAAAGTGTCCCCACGGTCGGCAAAGGTTAAGTTTTTTGTTTGCTAAATTATGGAAAAACAAATGTCAACCAATAAAATTACTAATATTTTGCTTAAAGCCGCTACTTCAACCTTGAAGATCCATTGGCCTTCTGCTCGTTACAGGTCCTCGTCTAATGTTGATTGATAGTAGCGGGCCTACGAGAGAAGGAGGATTATGTGAGCCTAGACAGCTCTTTCGTCTTCACGAGATGGTGTTGCACTAGAAGAGTAGAAGCATCGGCGTCTTCGCGGCCGAATCGCAGGAGCGACGCGGCTCATTCAACCATATTTCCAGTTTATGCAGATAACTTCGCAGCATGTGGTTACCTGTGAGAAAGCCTACAAGTATCTTTAAGTTACTCTTTGAGAGATTAATAAACTGTTAAGGGCATCGACGGTTGCACCCTCTCAGGAAACACGTCACCAGTCTCAAGGTGCCAGTGTGTTTCCTTTAACTTAATTACTTTCCATAGATCCTTCTTAACGGTGTGAAGATCTATAGGCAGGAAGAGAGACAGTTCAATAGGTATTTTGGAGTTAGCATCTCTAGCTAATGTGCTAGAAGATTTATCATTACCTTTGATATTTTTGTGGCCTTTCCCTCATCGGAAAATATGGCCTTTAGTGATGCTTAGCTGTCACTTAAGGAAATGACTATTCGCCCATTTTGGAAATACCTTTTCAGATTAACCGCTGCATACAGAAGAATGGCTTATGCCACTACGTAGACAATGATTAGCATACTTCCTATTTGCGAAGACATGTGTAGTCTCTGACTAAAGATACTGATCCTTATGCCTGCCGAAGTTTTTTAGGCGAGGATTGTTTCAATGCAGTTTGCTAACTCGGAGTGGAAGCACACCATGTTACTTTGTTTCCTAATTCGAGCTTAAATCTCTCCTCAAAGTTGATAACCTTGATGATATCATCGCTGAGAAGCTGTGCTAGTGGGAGCCGGGTGTTCAGCGTCTCTATGTTTCTAGACGCTATGACTTTCCCTTTGCGATGACCTCTCCCACTAGTGTTAAGTGAGGCTGCATGTAGTGGTGTAAGTTCTAGAATCACCTCCAGCGTGCCGTATGCTAGCTGTTGTAGCCTAGTTAGTGGATTCCTTTCATTGAAAGGGTGGTCCGAGAGACCCGAGACATCGCCTCAGAGTTTAATATCGGCCTAGCTATCATGGTGTCCATCCACCTAAGTATACTTGGGCTGCATCTGGAGGATTTTCCTGTTAGACATCTGCACACCATGATGGCCTTAGGTGCCTTGGATGCAGGGTTAGACCAAGGTACTTCTCTTTACTCACCATCTCAGGTAGTTGTTTTTTTTTCAGGGAAATGGTATCATAGCCGTTTTGTGTGGATTTATATTACGCCCTACTCCGACGCACCACATTTTCGTCAAACTCAGTGCTCTTTGCACAATGTCGCTTAATGTGCTCTCATATTTCTTTCTAGCTATAACCACAATGCCATCTGCGTATTCTTTGTAGGAATTCATCTACTACTAGGCTCCAAATAGGGGCGATAGAACTCTCCTTTGTGATTTTCAGCTTTATAGCTGTTTTTGTTGTGCTGATCCTGAGCTATTTCTTGGACAATATTAATTTTTGCTACAAAAATTGGGCGGCAAATTTAATAGGTTGGTAGTAGTTTTCTAAATACGAAAATTTTAGTAGGATAAAATTATATTCCAATGAACCAAAGTAATGATACAGGGTTTGATATGTGCTAATTATATTGATAAGAATTTCGATGTCAATGTCAACATCGATATCGATAACAATATCGATAAATATAAACAATAAACGACGAGTACTGTATTAAAAAACTAAAAGTTAAAAAAATTAAGTGCAGTACATTGAGTGTTTACAACTTCAGCTGTAGTATATATTTCGAATAAACTTGAATTGCAGTTTTAAATTTAAATTAACATATTTTTAATGCAAAAAATTGCAACCTTTTCTTTAGTATGCAAATCCACCACTGAGTCAATGTGTTGAACACCATAATAATACAATATTTTGTTATCACAAAGTAACCAAATATTTCACACAAAGGACCCCAAAAAAATATCCATCTAAACACACAAAGCATAACCAGGAATGCAACACTCTAACTACAAGCTTGACGGGTTTTCAAAAGCATTGCTCGGTTTTGTTAGCAAGTGCGACATTAACTATGTATGTATGTATGGATGTAGGAATGTAATAGTAAAGCGCCTCAAAGTCTGCACTGATGATCGCCGACAAGTTTCCTTTGTGCGAAGCGCCCACAGCGCCCTACAGTTAATGTAACTTTTTTTACGCGAGTGGCGCAAAAGAAATTTGCAGTTTCATCAAGTGATTTCGGCGCTTCGTTGTTTGTTTTTTTTTTCGTTACAGTTTTTGTTTATTTTTTACTTCCTATTTGCGCTTTGCTTTGTAGCACTTTTTGCAAGTTCTCTTCAATTTTTTTTTTCATACTTTTCCTTGATACTCACCTTTTTCGTAGTGTCGTAAATGTTGTGCCTCTTCGGCACACTCTCGCTCATGCACGCACACGCGCACACACAGACACACATACATAGGGAAAGGTTTCACCGATTTGGAAGGAAACTTTAGTTTCACTTTTACTTTCTCACTTGTTTTTTTTTTGTTTTTCTTTTTTTCTTTAATTTATCTTCCTTCCTTTCTTTTGCTTCGCTTTTGTATGTTTTATTGTTATTGTGATTCACACTTTGCCTACTCACCTAATATTTTTGTGCATTTGCTTCTTTTTTTTTTTTTTGTTTTCATACAGCTTTGTACCGCTTCATACGCAACCTGACCCAGTTTGTCGTCTCTTCTATGTGTTTTTGTGCAGCTATTTAAAAAATCATCTCAATCAGCACATTGCATAGTTTCGGGCGCACCGTACGTCATTTGAAGCGTGTACTAGGGACATTTGAAGGTAGCTTTACTGTTTTTGTTAGAATAACGTCACCTCGGCAGACGAAAAGATTTTTTCGTGATCCCTTTTCGTGGCTGTCACTTTGTACCATTAGGCGCCTAATAATATGCTAAGCTTGGACGCATTTACAGGTCACATCCGTGTAGTTCGCTACCTTTACTATTTTTACTTTTTTCGGCGCACAATTTTTATTCATTTTTTTCTTTAACGAGTTTCTTTTGTTTCTGTATTTCTGTGTGCATGTAAAATGAGTTGCACAAAATTCACAAACTTCACTCTAGCTTCGTTTTTATTTTTCGCTTCTATTTCACAATTTTCGCTTTCATTTTCATTTTCACTACAGCTGTACGTTATGCGGGTGTAGAGTTGTTCATATACAATGCTATGTATGTGCGCGCGTGTGCGTGCGCGCTTTTTTCCTTAAGCGTATATTTTGTCTGCTCCTTGCATCGCGCTCTCGCTACTAGCGTTTCCTTCTTAATTTCTACGCTCGTTTTTAACGTTTTTTAACTCTTATTTTTTCCACTCACAGCTCATTAGTGTGCACTTTTTTTTTTTTGTCTGTTAGCCTAATTGATTTAATGATTTCTGCTCGTCCTTTACACTTATCGAAATCTTCAACACAGTAGACACCCGATTGCACTAAGCAAGGACAATTATCAAGAGCTGTCGTTTTCCGCTTAAACTATCGCTTTAAACGCGCTGGTTGTCACTCAATCACTTGCATATTTTTAGGCGTTTAACACACTAGGTATTATATCCAAACTAATTTTAGTTTTATTTTTTTCTATTAGAAATTAGCGCTACAAAAATTTTATAAAAATATTTCGAACGAATTGCATTTACACCGCCACCGACTATTCAGTTCGGATATTCACACATTTCTGAATAGCGCGCGTGACGCTTGAGAGCGCAACAGCAAGCAAATTCTCAGCGTCAGTAGTCCGCCGTTTGAGTAAAAACTGGAGCTGAAGAGTCGACCATAAAACGTAGAGAGAGCTGCTTGCATAGTGCACCGTTATTTACACTCACTGCACGGCAATACTTTCTCGATTTGAGCTTAAAAATAAAGAAAACAAATTGTGTAATTTGATTGCGACCCTAGCCGCGAGCAACCAAGCGTCTACGTAAACTAGAGAAATAAGTAAAAATAACAAAAAGAAAAAGTTAAAGCTGAAAACAAGAATGAAATTCGTTCATTGAAGCGTCGACTGAAACGCTGCCGATCTGGTTATTGCTTTGCTTCATACCTTCATGCTTTCACGCCTACACATCCACAACACGACGTTTGATTTAAGCTAAGGCCAAAAACAAAACTAACATCCATTTTGTCTTATTATTCTTGTTGCTCTTAATAAGGCTATGTTTTGTTTTACTTACTACTCCCGGAGGGAAAATATTTTGGTACAACACTGACAGTAAATACTTTAGGTAGTGGAACTCTTTGTCTACAATCGAGTTCAGAAAAGGTGACATTGTTTTTAGGTAAATGGATACGTATTGTCTGTTTAGATTATGCTGCTTAAGATAGCGGGTGAGAAGTTAATTAACTTCGAAACTACATATATAGATAGTTGATGCATATTAAGACGATTCTCCTGCATCCCTTGTCAAATTTGGTTTGGAGATAAAAAGGTTTATATGCATTTTGCTATCTTAAGTGTAATTTTTTTAAAATCGTTCCAATATTCACCCTGTTGGAAAAATAGGAAAGCAGAGAAACACTGTATACATAGACTGCGTAATAAATTATTATTTGTAATTTTTAGTGAGTAGATTTATACAAATATTAGTTTCTGCTACAAAACCATTTGGGAATTGCGTATAAATTGCTTACTTAGCGAATGAAATAATAGCAGTGAATCTGTGGTTGCATACATCTAGGCACAATTTTTACTCAACTGGGAACTATATGCATGCCAATAACTAACTCATACGTTATTTATACGCACATATTAATCGATTTGATTAAGTGTTAAATCGGTTATTCGAATTTTCTGTTCATACCAAGACAAGAAAGACAATTGTAAAGACAGTTGGCTCTCCTTTGAATATTCATGGTGAAAATCTTTTTTGCTTATAGTTATCATGGTGCATATTTTTAGGCTGATTTTTTAGCTCAAAAATTCATAAACATCAGCAGTCTACAGATGATACACAACTAACGAATGTAAAGGTCTTGGTTTGCCAATGACTGCCATTCCGGTATTCCAAGGTTCGATGCATTGAGCCTACAAGATCACATTATAGATTTCTTTTTTTTTTCAACTGGCTGGCATTTTTTTGACA
Organism: Anomoia purmunda; assembly: GCA_951828415.1. NCBI lineage: Eukaryota > Metazoa > Arthropoda > Insecta > Diptera > Tephritidae > Anomoia > Anomoia purmunda. The sequence continues at coordinate 46,697,786 of OX639997.1, read as the reverse complement.
CATTTTACTAAAAATGTGCATTCTAGAAATTTTGTTGAAAGTATGTATACTTTAAATTTCTTGATAACCACTAAACTATTTTAACATTTTTTATAAAAATATTAATTCTGCTATAGCATAATGTTAAAATGATTAATTTATTATATACATATGTATATACGCTTCAAAACTATTACTTAAATGAAAACAATACATCGCTAAGCCCTACTCCTTAGCATATCTTTCAATTCGACTTTCGAAAGACAGAAGAGAGCTTTCAAGACAGTTACTTGAATAAATATTTGCCTTACATACTTAAGACTTGTCTTTCGGGAGTTGAAAGAATACCCCTGTAAACTAAAAACATTGGCAAACAACGGTACAGGGTTTTTGTATTTTGCATCATAGTTTTAGGCGCAATAGTTAAAAGGGAAATAACAGGGTTGCATGAAGAACTTTGCTCTATTTTCGAGTAAGCGCTTATCAAATAATTTAGAAATAAAAATTTTGTAGTTTCAGTTAACTCCTTAATTGAGAAAGTTCATTATTTATTTAATAAATATAAATGTCTAAATAACGTATTAATTTGGTTGTAGTGACTGCCACTAATATCAGTAGCACACTCGGAGCATAGGTTAGCTTTGAAGTAGCTGCTCTTAGGAGTTCACTCAGATAATCTGCTCTACTTTCTACTGATTTTACGTGTACATAGAGCGGATCATTCCCTCAGGTAGCGAACAACAGTTTTGGCTGTTTTTGTCGTATTTTCGAGTCTTTATGCTTGTTTTCTATTAGCATATGTTAGGTCTTATTACAATTCCACCGGCGATATATATGTACAGAGTATGTATGGCCAATAGTCTCGTTGTCAAATTACGACTTCATCATATTCCAAGTTTTTGTAGACAAGTTGTTGGCGTTCTTTCCCAAGAAGAAACTGCGAAATAAAAGATATGACTCAGACAATCGCTGTTATGAAACAACTTTTTTGTTAAGTTTCAGAATACGGATAACGTTTTCGATTAGTTAATTTGTTTGGTCCACTTGATATCTAAAATTGCTCATCAACTTAAATATCTCAAAAATGGCATTACCGGAAAACCGAATTATTGAATCACAGAAAAATAAAAATTCGTTACTCAAGTCATTTTGAATGCCGAATAAATTTTTATTCGCAATTTATTTAATTTTTAATAACGAATAAATTTTCATTAAACTTTCAAATAATCTTTAGAAACAAATAAATTTTTTATCATCATTATTCAGTCATTCAAATCATTTCACATTTTGTATATACATACATACATACAAGTAAACTTACATACATACATACATACATATAAAGATTTCGGCATTCATCGACCGCAACCATCGGCGCGTGGCGAAGTTATCGAGAAATAATTTGAACTACTGAATAATGGTGAATATAAATTTCTTTGTTAATGTAAAATTTAACGGATTATGATAAAAAAGGTATTTGTTATTCAAAATTATTTGTTAGATCAATGAAAGTTTATTCGTCACTCATTATTATTTGAATAATGAATGAAAATACGTTATTCTTTTAAAAATGGAAACTTTGTGAATACATTTTTATTTTTTATTTGAATAATTCATTCCGAAATGCTTATCTCTTAGACATACCATATGCAATGGTCGAAACCGAAATCGACTGCCACTGTTTGTTTCAAAAATTTTTAATTTTTCTGATTAACAATTTTCTATTTATAGCAAATATTTACTGCAAATGATTTTGCTTGAGGATTTTAATTTTTTGACATTAGCTTGTCTTTCGTAATTCACCCTATACACAGTACAATCCCTTACTTGAACACACCCCACACTTAAATAATCATTCACTGAACACGCCATACCCATTGGCATAACGAAAATTCCTTTACACCTACAGCAATAGAACTAAAATCCTTCAAAGAAACTAACGAAATCTCTCATATCTATTGCGCATGTCCCACTCATAATTAAAACTCACTCAGCCATATTTCTCAAATAACGAACAGCCAAACAAAAACAACAAACTTTAGGACCCACACAACTAATGTAAAAGCAAATAGTAAAAGAGAATGTGACAAGTATACACTGCTACATACATATAACATACGCGTACCGATGAAGGGAGGAGAGACCAAAGTGACATCTCATTTAGACGGCAAGTGTTCGAGAATGTCACTCAAACGTCGCATGGGAAAACATAAACCGTCACGTGACACGGCGGCCATCACATTTGCCTATGTGAAATCTATGTATATATGTCGATGGATATTTCTACATATGTTTGTATATATGTATGTAGTTGCCAAGCTCGTTCATTATTTCTCCAAAACAAAGCTCGGCTCAACTTAACTACTTGAGTGTTGACATGATTCCGCCAAATCACATTGATTTCATTCATTGGAGAGTTACAACAATTGGCAGACGAGCAGAGTAATGCAATTAGATGAGGCAGAGCAGACGTGATGACATTCCCGATAAGATGAGTGTAATTTTTGTTTAGCGTATATTTGTATATAGCTATTTATATATTATATGTAAGTATTTAATATGGCAAATTGAGTTTTATTGCCAATGTTGTCTATCAAAAGCGCCTAAAGGCTGCTAATATTATCAATAGTAATTGCTGTTTTCCTTTCCTGCACTCCTGTTGAATAAGCCAACTATTACATAATTATCAATTTTTTATCATACCTACCTTGCACTGAGTATGCCTACACTTATTTTAATGTAATCCAAATCTTCACTCACTGCTGGTAGAATTTCACGCACATCGGTAGGTAGTTCATCAATTAACCCACGATATCCGTCTATTTATACAGAGTTGTCAATTTTTCTTCGATTTATTTAATGTCAACGTTTATTTTTTTACTTTCTTAAAATTTATTATTTTTTTATAAAAGTCTAGCGTATATAAATCAACACTTCATTTGCAAAATTTAGAAAACTAGAAAAAAGTTTTAGCAAACTTTCAAAATTTTTATTCATATATGTAGTTTTATTAAATTTAAATAAAATTGTATTGTAATAATCGAGAAATTTGAGGTGTCTCAAAATTTGCGTTGATTTTTGATAACTTTTTTTATTTACGGTGCTCTGTATCTTCCTCTATGTTCCAAAAATTTTGAATATACTTTATATGGAAGAAAATGAACAACTCCGGCAACTAAAAGAATTGTCACAAATCACCGGAATTCCGAAGGCACCGTTATGCTCAAAAGTCTTAATTAAAATTTAAACAAAAGTTTTTTTATTTTTATAATTTAAATTTCTCAAAATTCGATAATATTTTTTATATTGAAAAAATGCACAACATAGCAAACTAAAAGAGTTTTCCCCCTTGGCCCTTGAAACTGGCACATTAAAATTCTCACTCAAAATTCTGAATAAAAGGTTTGAAATACATTTTTTTTTTAATTTTTTTTATAAGCTAGAATTTTGAAAAAATTATTATAACAAATAAAGAAAGGTTAAAGTTTGGAAGAAACCGATTATTAGTGTATTGAAATACCCTGCGCGCATTTTTTCAGAGAAAAAGTACTCTTCATTCTGAAAACATAGACGACTTTTATTGATGCCATGAAAAAGGATAATATAATTTTTTGTTTAACTTTTACCGACCATTATATATTTAAATATAAATAAACAAAAAAAATATTATACTTTTAACGCACCACGTTCATTTTCCAAAATTTAGATTTTTATGCGTTTCTCCATAGTTTCTTCGTACCAAATTTAAGCGAATCTGTTTCATAATAAATTGAAATGTAGAGTGTATACCAAATTTGATAGAGTTTGATACATTAGTTTCGGAGATATATCTTATAGGTTTATATAAATTAGCTTAGCTAATAATAATCTTTGTTTATTTAAACCATGTTAATATTAAGATTTCAGATTTAAATATGTTACGAAAAGTTAAAATTCTTCATTCAAAATTTTGAAGTAATGTTATAAAATTTTTATTACGACTTTTTCTGTGTCGTATGTTAAAAATATTTTGAAAATTAAATTAAAATTTTCTAAGTTTAAAAATGCATTTATTAATATTTGTGAAAAGAATAATTACCGCATTTCTATTTACTGAAAATTGCGTCATGCCACGCCTTTTCCAAAATTTGTTTAACGCACGTATTCATTTCACAATCTCAATCCTCAAACTTGATCGAAGTAGCTTTTATAGTTACGGAAATATCGATTGTTTTTATCCTTGTATGAAAGCGCATGGTTGTTTGCCCGATTTTTACAATTTTTGAAATTATACTTATTGATTTGAAATCCAAATTTTATTCTAAATTTGGTAGCATTCTTAATGTAATGCCTTGAAATTCAAAGTGTGTACAAAATTTAATATAGTTTGGTAAAGTAATTTCGGTGATATACATATTTTCTTTACAGTGGGCGGTGCCATGCCCATTTTCCCAATCAATCATTTACTTACGTTTTCTTTCTGCAACCAAATCCCGTACATCAAATTTGAGAAAATATGGCATTATTTTGATATTCGCTAAACACCGTTATGCGGACGTCCGTTTTCGCCCATTCACAATACCAAATTACTTTTTCTTGTTTTTTGTGTATAAATTTATGGTTTAGATATCTCAATATTTGCCCGAGTTATTCGATGCTCGCTTAATCGGCTTCTTTTTTTCATTCCGAAGATTTAGGTATTTTTATATACTGTTTGTGTCTATATCTATTTCACATGCTTTAAACTGTTACAAATAGATAAATTTCTTAAACTGGTCGAAAATTTAGTATGCCTATTATTTTGTCCTCCACGGTATGTGTGTATAAAAAAATTTATAATAAAATTATCCACTTCACCTGTAGGAGCACTTAATGTCATACGTACTTATGTAGGTGAGGGATTCGACTATCCGGAATACAAATTCCTGTGTACACTATGGCGTATACAAACATCTTAATTTAGCGTAAAATTCATGGCCACACAAATTCAAGTGGAAAATTTGTTTGGTTTTGATGCGGTTAACATAAAAACTCCGTACATTACATCGTTTTCCCTCCGCTTTTGCTTCGCTTTCACTGTAAGTAATCGCAGTTTAAGTTGGGAGAAAGTCTTCATTTTCGCAGGGTTTTATTTTGTATGTATGTATGTATGCGTGCGAAATGGGGTGGGATGGTGTTACGAGTCCGTTGGGGGTTTCGAATAAAAATTTGAAATACATACGTATTTAACACAAACACCTGCCATTGGCAGTAAGCTAAAAGAGGAACCACATTTTTTTAAATAACTTAAGTAGTTACGATGAGGCCGATGAGTAACATGAAATTTTCAGGAAAATAAATGCATAAATAAATATTAATAAAGACAATAGAAATCCTCAGTAGCTGTCTCGAACATTGGTGGTCGGTTTCGCAGTCAATTTAAGTGAAACACTAATTTTTAGAATGTATTAGTGGGTTTTAGTCACGAATCAATAAAAAACTATTTGTCAGTGTTCAAAATTTTTGCATTTGACAAAACTGAACATTGAGGTAAAGATAGTTTTGTATTTCTTTGAGGTATCGTTTCATTCAAAATTGCATTGTGCTAAATTGTAAGGTTCGATTTAAGAAAGCTTTACCTTATTTAAGCTGCAATAAAAAGACATTTTAAACGACCTACAACCTGTAGTATTTGAGTTCCAAATTTTGTAGATTTGTTGCAGTCCTTTTTAAATTAGTTTTTTTATAAGAACATATAAAAATTCGGCTATTTGATTGCAAACACTTTGAGTCAAATATAACCGGCACCGCATGAAAATTTAGTTTATTTATGAATTTCTTGATATTTTTTTCTAGCATTTATTTTTTCTGAAGCATATTTCCTCGGCCATAGGCGTAATGAAAGGAGGTATGAACTTTTATATATGAAAAAGTGTTTGATTCCAAAACCCTTTTTAATTGTATATTATCAAGTTTAAAGCAAACATTTAAAAAATATTGGCCAACATTTTTTTTTTAATGATTGCATATTAGGTCCTTCTAGCCGAGCTACTATCGTGTGCGCGCTGTCCACCCGGAGTGCCCTGAGTTCGCATATCGGCCGCGATAAGTGACATCAAAAACTTATTTATCAATGGCAAGTTGGGAGACCCCAGTTTTACTCCGACTCCGAACGCCAGATGATTTTCATGGAAAGTTTTGTTTTCATGGCAGAAATACACTCGCGGGCTTACCATCATCTGCCGAGGGGCAACTGCTATTAAACAAAGCGTTTCTATAATTTTTGATGATACTTTCCGTGATCGAAATTCGAACTCGGGGTACTCCGAGTGAAGTTGCGTACACACTCAACTGCAGCGGTCGAGGCTACTTTTGGACGGATTCCCAAATGATGCCGAAATAATCCCGAACTTTTTCCGAAATAATCCAGGCATAGCCACATGATGGTCCAAAAATAGTTCCGACTAAAATATTTTTTTCTTGCTGGTAATTGATATTAGAAAACTTTTATAATATAAGTCTCAAAATAATAGGTATCGATCACTTAAACAAACACCCGCGCGCCTAAAATCGCCAGCCAGAACTAAAACTTCTCCGCCGACTCCGGACAAAGATATAGAGTTAAATATAGGAGTAGCGGTGGTAGTGGCAGTTAGTAGTAAGTAGTAGGAGTAATAGTAGTAAATAGCACTTGTAGTAGCATTAGTAAAAATAGTAGTAGTAATTAGTAAAAGTAGTAGTAGAAATTAATAGGAGCATTGATAAAAATAGTAATAGTAATTATTAAAAATAGAAGCAGGAATTAGTAAAAAATAGTACTAGTAATTATTAGTAGCAATTATAAAAAATAGTAGTAGAAATAAATAGTAACACAAGTACAAATAGTAGTAGTAAATAGTAGTAGCATTAGTAAAGGAAGAAGTAGCAAGTAGTAAAAATAGTGGTAGGAATTAATAGTAGCATTGGTAAAAATATTAGTAGTAATTAGTAAATATAGTAGTAGTAATTAGCACAAACATAAAGTAGTTCGAAATTAGTTAAAATAGTAGTAGCAATTAGCACAAATATAAAGTAGTTCCAAATTAGTTAAAATAGTAGTAGCAATTAGTAAAAATAGTAGTAGCAATTAGTAAAAATAGTGGTAGTAATTAATAGTAGCATTAGTAAAAATAGTAGTAGCAATTAGTAAATATAGTAGTAGTAATTTGCATAAATATAAAGTAGTTCCAAGTTAGTTAAAATAGTAGTAGCAATTAGTAAAAGTAGTAGTAGAAATTAATAGTAGCATTGATCAAAATAGTAGTAGTAATTATTAAAAAGAATTAGTAAAAATAGTTCTAGTAATTATAAGTAGCAATTATAAAAAATAGTAGTAGAATTAAATAGTACCATAAGTACAAATAGTAGTAGTAAATAGTAGTAACATTAGTAAAAGAAGAAGTAGCAAGTAGTAAAAATAGTAGTAGCAATTAGCAAAAATAGTAGTAGAAATTAATAGTAGCATTAGTAAAAATAGTAGTAGTAATTAATAGTAGTAGTAGTAATTAGTAGAAGTCGTAATGATAGTCGTAGTGATTTGTATTTGTAGTAGTAGTAGTCGTAGAAATAGCAACTGGAATTAGTAGTAGTTAGTAGTAGTAAGACTAGCAGTCAAAGTCCCGAAATGGTCTTGGAGAAGCTCCTGAAATAGTATCGAAATAACTAGTCCAAAAATAGAGCCGAACTGGTCAACAACTTGTCTTCAAATGGTCCTGAATTAGTGCCGGAATGGCCCCAAGCTTCAAATTTGCATTTCCTTAGTATGTATGTTTGTTTCAGCTAATGCTAAAGAATTTTTACTTCCAAAAAGTACCGCACTCATAATTAATATCAAACGACTTCAATAATTCTTTTGAAAAATTGTCAGATTTTTTTTTTTAACCAACCATCAAATAATTATTACTCTGTTCTCTTACACAAACATCTATCTAAAATCTATAACGTATGTAGTAGAGAAATATTTGAGATTACCTTTAAATAGATAGCACGCAATAAGACAAATCTACCATCACAGAATTTTGTTTAAAGCGTGGCTATAAAAAATTTAAATTGCTAAAGGTAATAAAAAACCCCTGCAAATTCCAAATATAATAAACGTCTATTATGATTTCCGATAAGCCAGGTACACACTCACACACATATCTAAAATAAGCATATTTATACAAAAATTTGCATTCATTTGCAACTTTGCAAATGCGAGTAATATAAATGGTCACAAAATTCCTCCACAAAATTGGAATTCTAAATAAGCAGCCAGTGTATTTTGGTGAGCATTGGTGAGCAATTGAAATTAAGCTATATGCATATAAATAAAAGATGATTCTCTGCAATAGAGCTGCACAGCTCAATTTATAACAATTTTCAGATGTAACTTGTTAAGGTCTTTGTATTTTGTAATTTGGAAGTAATGTGACAAATCTGATTATCAGATTGGTAGCAAGTAAGGATATGACGATGTTTCACAGATGTTTCAACCTAATCCGTTGCATAATTTAATTGTGAAATTTTGAACTATGTCCTTGTTGTAGAGAATCATCGACATGTAAATATTACGTAAATTGTGCAAAACTACATGAAGTCAAAGTTATTTTGAGATACCTTTTTGTCATCAAAAAATTGATTCAACTTTTGCTGGCAGATAAAACCGCACACGGAGAAACTTTTTTATATATAATATGAAAAATGATAAATGTTAAGTTATTGCACTTTAGCAGCAAGTAGGCGATATATTAGTGTGATGCGTTAGTTCAAGCATACTTAATATATACACACCACATATAACTTTGCATACATAAATCAAAGGCACTGCTTGGGAGCACACAAATACCATACGCCAGTGAACAAGCCACTAGTGTAAAATAATGCGCATTAGAGGGCGAAATTGGTTTAAATTGAGAGAATAGTTATGTATCCACATATTTAAATTGTTTATGTACCTTTGTATGTAGAATAAAGCCGGATATTTTGAATTTATTTGTTAAACTTATGATAATAATGGCCGATATGGAAGTGCCAATAATTTGTATATATATATATATATATATATTTAAATATATACATTACATAGTTTTTATATACATAGATCATGCCATGGTATAGCATTGGTTCAGCAAGTGATAAATGGTGGAAAGCACATAGCCACCTAATGTGCACATTGAAAATCAATCCCTTTGTATGTCACTCATACGCCACGGACACCCACCCACTTGTACATCAAAATTCTCCTAACACCGCTAGGCAACAACTCTACGTTGCGAGTGTAACAACGCGTTAGATATTAGCACAACAATATCTACACGCCGAATATACTAGGCAAATTTGTACGTCGAACGAAATCAAATTTTGCATTGAATTTTGCGCGGTTGAACGACTTATACCTGATGGCGCAAACGAATGCAGAGTTGGTATTTCATTTGACTGCGAATGAAACCAAAACACAGACAATTTACATACTACACATCTAGTTAGTTGTAAATATACGGGCATATCCATATGTATTGCTATGTACGTAGTAAATATTTTAGTATTTGCTGAAAATTTAGATGTCGCTTTGCGGTACCGGGGATTTGTTATGCAAATCGCAGCTGATGGGTTAGCCGGAGCGCACAAAATCGTTCAAAAGTATCTATAAACTTACACTGAGCTACACAACCACTGTCAAAACAGGTTTTACATTAGATTGGCTCTTCAGTTAAGATTGAATTTTTTCTTCTAGATTCTTACACAGAAATTGAATCCCATACAAATGGAAACAATGAGCTATGGTTGTGATTCAAATATTACATAAAATAGTAAAAAAAATCATATCAAATTATATAAGTAGAATAGAATAAATCAAGTTCAGTAAAAAAACGGAGAGTAATATATTAGCATAAATGAGATAATTATTTAAATACTACGAAATAATAATAATATTCTACTAGCACGAAAAATGGCACGGTAGATGGCGCAACCCCGAAGTCAGTTCGTCTCTAAACCAAACTTGGCATCCACTTTTCACGCTGTCGGAAAACCAGAAGATAAAAAGCAATATTCTACTACTAAATATACTATCATAAAACCAGTTATATCAGTGCATTCTAGAAACTGGATTCAGAAAGATTCATTAGTTCAGGTTTGTTTAATCAGATTTGTAAATGGTTGCTCTATGGAAATTTCTACGATTTAACCCAAATTTGGCAGTTTTAAAACCTCCATTGGAAATTAATTCAAGAAATTGTTTTTAATAATATGGTAGACAAATATAAATTTAAATTAGATACATCAAAATTCTAAGATTTCCACCGATATATTCAACGCAATTATTTCGCAGTAAAATTGGATAATCTCAGTTATATCTTAAACGACTTTAAATCCAAAGCTTTTGAAAAACCTTACAACATGCTCTCAATTGTAAGATGTTTGATGAAATGCTGGCAAGCATTTTTGTGCAATTTCCAATAAAAGTAAAATAATTCAACTGTTAGGTTGGGTTATTATAATTGGGAGTTCTCTCAGTGGGACTCACTTAGTCATAGAAAAGGAGTCCATTGTGATACCATTTATTATTTGAAAGGTAACGTGCACTGTAACTGAAAAGCTGAAAAGAGAAACACTGTGCACCCAAGTTCCAAGAAGTTGCCGATTTCCAACCCTGATCGCTCTCCTGGTGTGTTAATGAAGTGAGAGCCTAGGTACTTAAACCTCAAAGATGATTCCACCTCACCACCCTTTAAACAGCAGCGGCAAAGGGGGTCGGCGACTGTATTCAGTCTAACCGCATGAATTCCTATCGCACAATTCCCGGTCAGAACTTCTACAAGGATCGAGAGTTTTCGCTTTGTTAGCGACTGGAGCTCCTTCAAATGCCTACGTTCCTCCACCGGTCAGAAGTTCCTTACCTACTCAAAAATAAAATACTGAAAGCGGGAATGTCACGTGTATTTCCAAACCTTTTGTTCCCCCTTGCGAGAAATTCAGGACTGAAAATATCAGTTTTTTTTTCGATGTAAGAAAGTTCGAACCAAAATATTGTTGTAGAACAAAGTTATCAATATTCCTCCATTGACCTCAGTACCTCCTGAATAAGGATCCCGGACTATTTTTATTTTTTTGCAACAATTTGGGAAAAAGTCCAACAATAATAATTGGACTTTTATTTTTATTCAAGTACTAATAGCTAAATTTGGACGAATATTTTTAAGTTCGAAATAAAAGTACTTTTCTAATAACAAACAAACCGCTTATTCAAATTACATAATTTTGGTATCAAATGAAAGAGGACTGAAACATCTAAACGAGGAATGTCACCTTTTGAAAAATATTTCAATTAAAAAAATGTTATTTGATTGTCATGGAACAAAGCTTGGGTGTGTGCGTATCATAAACAACAAAATCTAAAGTGATGCCATTGACCGCTTATGTTTATTATATTATTTTTAATAGTTTTTTATAAAAGTATAACTCACTGTGTAACCAAAACTATGTATATAAATAACTGCTTCAAACTTTTTACGAAATTCGAACAAAAAATGCATCCAATTTCCAAAAAAAAATTATAAAATTTTAAAACTTTTTAATTTGAATTTTTAGAAACTGCAAAAAAAAATTATCAAAAATCAACCAGAACTTTAAGCTTTTTAAAAAATGAAAAGTGGGATGACTTACAGATATCTTAGCATGAAATAGCAACAAGTTAATAGATTTTTGAATCAAGAAAAAAATATCCATATATCCTAGGATATATGTACCTGTATGCATATACCAAGAATAGTATAATGCCTTTCACTGCGAGTTTTATGCAAACAGGAAGCAACTAAAGGCTTTTTAGTTCGATGATACGTTGTGTTGTCATCACCTAGGCCAAGTGTGCATCGTGTGCGCGGTTCATTCGGTGGGTCCCGCGATCGAGTCCTTGCCGGCGCAAGTAACATCAAAAATAATCGAAAATTTTTTTCTACAAACGGCCGCCCCTCCGAAGGCATTGGCAAACCTCCGAGTGTATTTTCGTCATGAAAAAACTTCTTACAAGAATCAGTTGCCGGTCGGAGTCGACGTAAAACTGCAAGAGGGACAATTTGTGTTCACCATCAAGACGCACTCCACAAATTATAGGAGAAGTTCAGCCAAACATCAAATTATGATGTAAGCGCTAAATTATTATTATATATTATTTCCTTGCGTTCACTGTCTTCGAGAAGATCAATGGGAAGAAATACAGCCACACACGACACAAGAGCTTAAAATATGAACCTGTGTAAATCTGATACATTTCTATGTGTTTGTATGAAAGTGCTCTAAGCCACGATTTAGTGCCTTTATTCAATATCGGAGGTGCTCTCAGTTCGGCACTTAAGTTCTTTACGATTCTATTTTATTTAGCACCTATGACATTTCCTTATTGCATTTATTGTACGACGAAACTTTTGTTGGTAAACCGCCCACAATACGCGCACACTCGTACATACGAACATATATTTAATTCGTATTAACAATGTCATAAAAGTCAATCGCAACGCCGGACAATAAGTTCAAATGGGGTTTCCTTTAAAACAACAATCACAATGGCATTATGTTTGTTTGACTACATGGCGTGCCGAAAAAATAAATAAACATAAGGAAAAAGTACAAAAATTCAAGTGGGCATTGTTATATTTGTAAGGAAACAAAAGCATACAACATTTATTTAAATATTTACATATTGTACACAGACCTCCTAAATTACAATAGCTGCCAAGTGTAGAAATCAAACGCAAACTTCCAACTCACACTTTGAATTAAGGTCATTTGAATGTGGTCGTGACAAATCGCACACGCGCGCACCCAAATAATGACATTAATATGGAAAAAAGTAATAAAATTGAGAAGAAAATAAGGAAAAAACGTGATTGCTAGCCGCACGATAAGTGTCACTGTTGCAGGTGGCGGCGTAAACAAACAAAGGTCACTTGTAATCGAAAGCCGACATCAATATAATACGAAAAACAAATCATTCATATGAATCATAAAAAGACGCATTAGCATTAAAAATTTATGTGTCTCGTAAAATTTATGGTGACATATTATTTCTTTTTCGTTTTTTTCTAGTTATTTTTGAAAGTGTATTATTTACAAAGGGAAGCAACCATAAACGTGAAACATAATCAGAAAATTCCGATTTGTATTTAAATGACAATGGCACTTAAAAGTTTATATCATTTTTTGATGAAATACGCAACAATAAAACCTTATAAAATAATGGAAGTCAGCCGCAGTTTTGATTTTGTATTTGTCTTATTTTTGCGGGTATATTTAAAATATCAATAATATGTAGATATTTGAAAACGTGTTTGGCTACAAACGTCGTACTCAAAATTTGTTATGCCAACCAATTAGACAACTTTCGGGCTAATTAGATTTGTAATATAAATGTGTTTTCTTTGAATTTTAGAAGTTATACAGCAACAAAAATTATTTTCACCATTTATCGATTTTAAGGCTAGTACTAATTTCACCGCCATGAAATTTCTTTTGCAACCAAAATGATTGAAGCGTCTAAAAAGTGCCGCATAAAAGCAAAGGTAAAATAATACAGAAATAATTTCTTAAATGAAGTGGCCGGTATCACTTTTCATGAAATTTTAAATCACAAATGCATTGGAGAAGCTGTGAAAAATATGTTGGCAATATTTTGCGAGCCTTTTCGCAGCTTGAACAGAGTGCAACTCAGTCGCGGAGACGTTGTGGAATTTTCACCCATATTTCATTTCCGCAGAATGCCTTGTAGGCTTGGCTTTTTTTCACAATTTTAATTCATTTCCCTGGTTCAATTTTTCGTGCTAAATTTGAGCGAAGCTTCTAAATGATTTAATAAAATGACGAATATTTTATTTTTTGTTGTAAATTCCGTTATGTAGAGGTAGGCGTGGTTTTTGTCTGATTTCTAAAATTTTCGAAAATTATGCTTGCATAGCTGAAAAGTACCAATTTTGGTCGAGTTTGATAAAGTAGTTAGAGAAATTTTGATTTTTTACATCGCATAACGTAAGTCGCCTTAAAAAAACGTACAACGAAAGAATCGTCAGAATCGCTTTACTAATTTCTACTACTATATTTACTAATTTCAACCACTGTTATTACGAATGCTACCACTAATTTCTACCACTACTTTTATTTATTTCTACCATTATTGTTACTAATTTTTTCCACTATTTTTAATAATTTCTACCACTATTTTTACTAATTTCTACCACTATTTTTACTACTTTCTACCACTATTTTTACTAATGCTACTACCAATATTTTTACTAATGCTACTACTAATTTCTACCACTACTTTTACTACTTTCTACCATTATTTTTATTAATTCTACTACTAATTAGTACGACTACTTTTATTAATTTCTACCTTTACTTGTACTCGTTTCTATCTCTATTTTTTCCACTTTCTTCCACTACTTTTACACTACTTTTACTTATTTCTACAATTATTTTTACTAATTTTTTCCGCAATTTTTAATAGTTTTGACCACTATTTTTACTACTTTCTACCACTATTTTTACTAATGCTACTACTAATTTCTACCACTACTTTTACTACTTTCTATCACTATTTTTATTAGTACGACTATTTTTAATTATTTCTACCACTACAAAGAAGTTTTATTTCTAGCCGCGCACATAGGTGCACGCGTGTTTTTTTATTTTTTAGAGATTTTGTAAAGTACAGCCGTAGAATAGTACGCCCGTTTCCTGAAGGGATTCATATAAAAAGTTCGCTTCTTTTGGGTTTTTAAGTTATCGTTATATGAGTTATGTATGTACCAAATATGGTAGAGTTTGCTCAGGCGTTTTGGGTCCAAGTCCCGTCGATATCGGACTGGAATAGAGTATTTCATATATAACTCCGGTACTCAGAACACGCTATCGTGGGAATGCAAATGTTAGATGACATCTCCTCGAACTAACAGATGAAATCGAGACGCACAGAACTAACCTAATGAACCCCGACTCCACCACCTTCGTTAACTCTCGCCCTGAGAGCGACGGCATTACTTAAGGTTAAACCACAACCAACTGCTGAGGAGGAGCTCCAGTTGACTCAACTTCTGCCTATCCAGAATCAATTAAGGCATTCTCCGTACGTATCCAGCATGTGAAAATTATATGCTTTCTCAAACCGACCCTACTGTATTTGGAACGACCTCGGCGAAACTCAGCGTTTCTTGGGATTCTTCCTAGATGTATTTTTGATGATGAAGGACGAAGAATAAATCGATCTTGTAGGGTAACCGCTACTAAAACAAAAACAACCTCAACAAGAGACAGTTGAGCACCTTCTGTGTAGATTTCCGCCCCTAATGAGGAAAAATAAGGCCTCGCTGGGCGTGTTTGAATAAAATTCTCTGCAGGCCTGGCCCAAACATAACCTAAACAATATTCTAAATTCTATCAACTTCGCTAGTAATTTGGCGTTGAATTTCTTCGCTGTCATTCTAACCTTGTCTTACCTCACCTCACCCCATTCGCATTGCCTCTCCGAAATAAATTTCTTATTTTAAGTACACTTTTACTGCATAGTTATTTAATAGCCTTAGGTTATCAATATCACAAAAAGTTGCCCATTAAATTCTAAACTTTTTGAAAACTAATTTTATGAGCAAAATTTCCTCAACTCATTTCAAGATTCTAACTTGATGTAGTATAAAATTTATCTCTTACTTCATTTCATGCAATTTTTTGCTTTGTGGCAGCTACAAGTAAATTTGCCACAGGTCATGCAATTAAAGTTGTCCGGAGTAATAGCAAAAGCACGTTCAAATTTTATACAAATAATAAACTCGTACGAGTATTGTAATATCATCTTCCGTTTTATTCACATCTACTTATTCATTCCACTCTTTATGCGTTGCATGAAAATAATCACAATAAATTTTACGGAAATCTCTTTTTATGGTATTTTTGTTTGTGTCCATTTCCTGCCAAATTTTATTGGTTTCCGTTGCTGTGCCATATTGATAAATAGTAGCAGCTTTGTTGGTGTGATTTTTTTTTTTTTTGGTTTTTTCAATTGTGCTAGATGTTGCTACGTTTGCATTGGACATGGCGGGTGCTATTGTTGTCGTTGTTGTGGCGATTGTCTTCATTTGCTGGATATGCAGCTTCCGAATTTGATTTTAAGGCAATAAAACTACCTGCAAGCAGCAATAAAAGCATCAGGCGGCAAGACAACGCTAACTTATTTTGTGTGGGCTATGCCGTGTTTGGAGCATTCTAGCGATCTAGGACCTAGGCAAGGTTCATCGCATGGAAGGTGGACATCTGTACGTGCCAAAATAACATGGCGATTGCCCATTGCACTGCGTACGGACGGAGGTGTGCAGTTAATAGTAAAATGTGAATTTATGTTTGTTTGCCCATTTCAACTGACAGCGAAAGTGTTTTTATTATGAGGATGGCCGAGAGTTGTATGGTGAGTGAAAGTGTTTGAAAGTGTTTGATTTATTGCATGTTTGTACATCTAGAGGAGAAATAAACTTAAAGACTTAAATCGGGTAATTGCTTTGATTTTATTGTTTTCGTAGCTGTGTTATATAAATTTTCCCAAT
The DNA here is from genome assembly GCA_951828415.1 of Anomoia purmunda. Lineage (NCBI taxonomy): Eukaryota > Metazoa > Arthropoda > Insecta > Diptera > Tephritidae > Anomoia > Anomoia purmunda. The sequence goes on along the minus strand of OX639997.1, from coordinate 46,681,245 downwards.
ACTTATACGTACATATATATTTTTTGTTTGTTTTACTTCCACTTTAGGTTTAAAGAACCGAGGAAGTGTCATGTAGTAACTTTACAATTAAAACTTAGGCATGGAAAATATTAGAGCTAAGTCCATAAAAAGCCAACTGTTAATTTGGTAACTTTCTTCTTAAACCGCACCGAAATGTCAGCCTGAGTTTCTGAAGAAGGAAAAGTCACAAGTGTTTCACACCTGAAGTATATATGTACATAGTTCAAGGAATTGGCAATATCCAAAAATCGCTCACAAAACTAGATATTTTCTTCAAACTTTTTGTAACTTTTCAGTACTATTATTCTTTCCATATTATATTCACCCCTCTGTGATGCCTTTGTTAGGAAACTCTGGTGTATCCTATCAATTTAAAATAAAATTATTATTTATTTAAATTATCTCATTTTGATCGTGGCTTCTCCCTATGCGAAATTTGACCAATTGTCTGGGTAAAAGTCCCGTTTAGAATATTTGATTGTATCCCTACATTTCTCCTTTTACCATTTTTTGATAATTTTGAATATCTCCAAAAAGTAGCAACGTTAACTGAAATTTTATTACCAACTTTATAATTGCCAGTGGTTAATCAAATTGCAGATATTAAATGATTATCTTTCAATAAAGAAACCAATTTCTTTAGCAATCAAAGCTGTAACTCCTCATGTTTTTTTTTTATTTTGAGACCCCTTTAAACTTTAGTTGCAAATATAAAAAACGCAGACGTGCTGGGCTATTAGATGTTCAGCAAAAGTGCTCTGAGCGATGACTACTTTCAGAAAACACTCTGTTGCAAAACAAACAAAGTTTTACATTTGCTATGCTGTGTAATTGTCCCAAAATAAATCAAAATATAAAAAATATGCTATAATTCAATGTTTTTTTTTTTATTTTTTTGATTAGTAATATCTTTTGCTTAATGCGAAGCTTTGATTTTGTATTTTATTTTTTTGTATTAAAATTTATGTATGCAAAAATGTTGGAAAATATACTTCATATATATCGAATTTCCCCGCGATTTGTTAGGAAAAGTTTTTTTTTTGTTAAAATCGCCCGCCAAGTGAAAAGAAAATTCTGACCACTGTATAACTAACTACCTTACTTTTTTTCTTTCATACGATATTTACGAAATGCTAAGTTGTCATCACAGAATCAGTTTTTGGCATTTAGTTTTATCATCGTTCGCTAGCAATTGGAAAACTAATTATCAATTCGAAGTTTTATTTTAAAATCCAAATAACTCGGGTAGTTGTCTGTACATATAGATAGATAGATTTTATTTTGCGAGAACTCGTCTATCCCGTAATTTCTTCAATGAAGGCAATAGCGAACTCAGAACTTGCTAAATATGTCTATTGAATTTTGATATTTCTTTTTTTTTTGCTGGCGGTCTGGCGCATTATCTTCGCATACACGAAATGTTGTAATACTTTAGTTTTAATTTCGAGTTTTAAACAAACAAAGGTTCTAGAAATTGGTCCAAATGAGAGGTATTTAATTAGGCTTCAATGTTTGAAAGTTAGAAAGGCGGTGTTGGTGTTTGGAGTTTTTTTACCCTGCCAAAAAAAAAAAAATAAAACTAAAAACTAAATTTTTATTTCTGAGTAATAAAATAATGCTAAATAATTAAACTTCAATTAAGATTAGCAAAATTAAAACTCAAAAAATAAAAAATTACATTAATATATTGCTGCATTTGTAATTTAAAAATATTAAATTTTAAAATTAAAATACTTTTAAACTAAAATAAAATTAAGCAGTTTTTTAAGTAGAGCATCGAACTTGTTGCTTTCTCAGTAGACTGAAGTTTTAGTTCAAATTCAAAATTTCATATCCGAACAATCTGTTGTTTGTGTATATGAAAATATCGCTTCTTCTTCTCACAGATACTAACGTACTAAAATTGTTATAACATATCATCTTAATTATTCGCTTCACAAGTAAATGGCTGCCAAAAAACGAATAGATAAGCTAAAACAAAGCGCCTGTTTGTTTTGTGGCTATCAACCCCAGACTTTCAACATCAAACGCACATACTTACATATATAAGCATTCGCTTAGATTTAGCTCAGCGACTCATAAAAACAAAAACTTTCGAAAAAGCAGCAAATAAATTCCCACCTATAAAAGTGGGCAGTAAAGTGTCAGTAGCCGAAAATCTATTTGTCGCCCCTGACCTGAAAAATGTGTGAACAATAAATTTCTGGTGCTGTGACTGAAGTTTCGAAATTGAACGAGTGCGAAAACTGCCACACACAAACTGATACACATATTTAGTACGTACATACGTGTGCAGGTATTAGTGTATGTTATGTGTTTGTTTGTGTGTGTGTGCGCATATTTTCACAAACAATCGTTGTCTATGTTTATTTAAACCTTTGTGCGCATAAGCGGAAGAGGTCGACAGCAATGGCGGGTGAGTTTATTTATTTGATTGTTTACTTGCTGCCGCTGATACTGCCAACTCATTCAGTCTACCCAATTCTTTTTGTTTTTGTTTTTTTGATTTTGCAGAATTTTACGGATACTTGTTATTTTAGGATTTTTGCAATCAAATGAATTTGTATATATATTTTTTTAAGGCATTGGAAAGCACACCGTTACTCTGGACACTTTGCAAATTCCGGGGTTTCCTTTGTTTGCGCGCGCCTTAGTTGTTGTTGATGACAGTGCAAATTGTGAGATTTGTTGTGAAAGGATAGAAGTGTGCACCAACTCGGTAAAGAAATATAATTTTAGATAGCATTTTTATTGAATGTATGGGCAGAAGAGTACAACATACTGCTGTACCCAAATTTTTTTAAGATTTTCTATAATACTTAAAAAAACTTTGCGAATTAACCCTTTCAGTACAAAAAAAACACGCAACCGTTGAAGGTAAAAGTCTGAAAATTTGTATACCGGCTGGCTTTTGTTTGTTGGTTATTGTTTGATATATTAATTTAATTGAATTTATTAATTTTATTGAGCAATTCAATGCGAGCTGTAATTTACTTTTTATAACAAAATAGCAAAATAATTATTTTCGCATTTTACTTTACGTATTGCATTTTTGCCAAAAAATAAACGTTTATCGAAAATTTTCCCACCTCGCAATGATGTTCCAGAGGATGCCAAAAAAATCCACACTATCCCATTTATTTCGCTTAAGTTTCGGTTTGGGCCAATCAAGGTTTGCCATGGTTGCGGTAGTTGGAAGTTGCGGCAGAATGTTAAGGGTAAGAAGTGGAATACCACTGCGGCATAAAGTTAATTAAGTTTTAATGGGTCTTTGCTGAACTTTCACCTACATATTGGGAACACCTGTTGAAAAAACTAAAGTAATAAAAAAATCTATCTTCGAAACTAGATGTTCAGTGAAGTTCTCTCTATATTCTATTCATGCGCCAATTATTTTCAAACTCCAAAAGATAAACTAAAGTAATAAGAAAATCAATCTTCGAAACTAGATTTTCAGTGAAGTTCTCTCTATATTCTATTCATGCGCCAGTTATTTTCAAACTCATAAAATGCATTATCACTCTCACTCTGTGGAAATTTTCGTTTACAGAAATCAATTACTAAGATAGTTATTTATACTTTTTACCACACAGCATTTGAATCAGAGATCCAGTATAATAATTATTTGACCGTTGAGTTTTAGTGTTAGTGACTAGTCTTGAACTGATGCCAAGCTAGTTTCGAACTAGTTCTAAAATAGCGCCGAACTAGACTATAAATGAGTCCAGAAATTACTTCGAACTAGTCCCCGATCAGTCCCGAAATGATCGTAAAAAACTCGTCAAATGCTTTCTCAATTATAATCAATATGAGAAGGCTTTTATAATATAAGACTTTTATGATATAAGTCCCAAAATAAAGGTCTTCGAAGACTTAAGCAAATTTATTTCACCGATAATTATTATGAGAAGACTTTTATAATATAAGTCTCAAAATAAATGTATTTGAAGACTTTAAAATATTTATCTTGCTGGTAACTATTATGAAAAGACTTTTATATTTTGAATAATAGATATAGATTACTCGACAATTTTTTGTCTTACTGTAATAATTATTGAATGACTGGTAATTTTTTCTCTTAATACGTCTCAGATTGAAGCAAACGCGCAGCAACTACAAAAAGAAACAAAAACAAATTCACAAAAATTCCAGTTTTTTTTTATTTTTTAAATAATTTTCAACAGATTAATAAATTACAGCCACTTAGCTATGGGTTACTACTGAGAGTGATAACTAAAGAAATTAAAAACTTTATGTCAATTTCCTCTTTTACGTAGAATACGGCAAATCCAAAAAAAAATTTTCATTACACTCGAGTTTTCGTTGCCTCTGAGCACAGTTCGTAAAACAGTAAGTTGGAAATTTTTTCCAACAGAACGTCTTCGTGTCTTTTATAAATAATTTTATAAATAAAAGAAAAAACACAGTCAACTGTATTGAAGAAATTTAGTTAAAGAAACGCGATAAAGACGTATTAATCGTCTAATTTAATTTACTCATAGTAAAGGTTTTTTTAAATAAAAGTTCTCATTTACGAAAAAAACTTTAAACAAAAAAAATCCTCTGATATATGGCACCGATATGGTTAAATAAACAAATAAATCCCTGCTTGAGTGAATTTTAAGATTTATCGATAGTAGGATAATTTGCATTGCAGAAACCATTAATTTTGTGTTTGGTTTGAATAGTGGCATATTTTTTATTAGTGTTTGCAAGATTGAGAGTATTTATAATTACATATTTTGCTGTGTCATTAGAGTCAATTGAAATAAAGCCCACTAAGATCAGAACGAAAATATTGGTTTGGGCGTTACATCTCCGCATACTCTGTGAATTTCTGGCACCAATTTCCTCCTCTAGTTTTTACAACTAATAAATCAAGACTCTTAAAATACTTTAAATATGTAATGAATTGGTCAAAAAATATGCTTGAAAATTTTTATTTTATATTTTGGGTTTTGAGTGCATTTTTTAAATAAATTTGGTTTATTTAAAATCAATTTAAATCAGGTACCTATTGGCCAGTATTATCTGTGTATGATTTTTTGCATTTTTTCAGTTAGCTTCAAATTTCATCGATTTACAACTTCTGAGTCTAATTTGCAAAAATCTTGTGATATTCATGGGCTCTTTGGTCTCCAAGTTTTTTAACATTACGACAATTTGACAGAGATCGAAGCATGTGATTGTCAGATGATGCTAGGTCCGGACTATACTGGTGGGTGTATTAAGACTGCCCAACTTTGTTCCGTCAATTTGTTCCGAGTCATCAAAGATATGTGTGGGAATTGGCATTGTCATGATGGTACTCAACTTTCAACTTTCTGTTGGCCAATTCTGGTCGCTCATTCTTAAATATTTCATTCTTACAGTTGAGCCATACCCAGTAGGTACTGAATTGAACATTTCGCTGAACGTTGTAGCGGTTTATAATTAACAATCCCCTTCTCATCACAGAAAACATTCAACACAACTAGGTTTGCCTTCGTTTGTCGTCGCCAGATGTATGGGCATCGACATCACATAGTTCCATTAATTCGTGGAAACCGTTTATATAAAATATAAACAAAATTCATTTTTCAAAATGTAAATCTAGAATGATTTATGAGTTCCTCAAAAGCTGTTGCCTATTGAAAAGTGACGTGCATACCCTTTATGTGGATTTTGTTTACCTTTCATTTCCTTTATCTAATATTAAGAATTTAAAACTTTATAATAGTTAAAAAGTTGTTTGACCAGAACAGTAACAAAAATTATTTCGGTCATAGTTAGGAGCATTGTTTTATATATATTATCAGTCATATTTAAAAGCGTTCAACAGAATTTTTCTTGCATACTTTTCCCAGCCCCAGTAATGAATCATACACGCTTTGAGATGCTGCAGATCTAGCCAAACTACGAAGAATGGGTTGCAACAAGAGAAACTTGCAATATAAGCTGAGTTTGCGCAACCTTTTTATACTGAAATATTTTAGAATAAATAAAGAAAAATCCTTAGCCTTTTTGGTGATTATGTTTTCTAATTGTATGCTAAGCTTTTAAAACGAATTTATTAGAGTATATTAACTAGGTATTGATAGCTGATTAAAGCAAATGGAGAGCTTTAATATAGTTTCACTCTATACGCTGATCAGAATTTTTGAATTGAATTGGCTATAAGATTTTTCTGGGTCGGACCATCCAAACCTACCATTGGCTATAGATTTTATAGTGTTACTTTAAAGTAGTTTTATTCATTTATGTGATATGCGGCATAAAATGGTGCGCTTATCAGAATTTCGAGTTCACATCAAGAAACAAAAAAAAAACAAACAGCCAACACTCCAGCAAAATGAACAGCCGTAGGTAATATATATAGGAACACAAATCGAAAATATTGCAAAATATTCGATGAGACAAGCTGACAGGCTTGTAATCCAAAAATCAAAAGACCTGGCAAAATTGCACTAAGCCAAAAATGCATCAGCTGCAGTGTAAAAAATGCAATGCAACATTTGTGACTTTGCGATTTGACGCACACTCTTCATACGAGTATTATTGGTAGTGCTCTTCCTATAAGTAGTTGTTACCGTTGTTAGCGGAATTCCATCACTGCTTTCACAACAAGTTTTAGTTTATTCATTTCATTTAAAAGACTGTGCAGCTATTTTGCACAAATGAAGGCTCAGTTACGAGAATGCAGCATCCCTTTTCAGATGCATCACACAAACTGCATTTGCGGTGAAATTTTCTGTGCCGTCTGTAGTAAGTTACGAAATAGTTGTTGCATTTGGTATTCTGACGGTGATCGCTGCTGTTGCTTTTTTGCGATTACTGTTTTAATGTTGAACTTATTGCTAGTTGATTTCCTAGACCCATATCACTTATTTAGGTTGCCTTTGCACATTATATAAAAAATATATTTATATTGTCCGCCAAGACGTATACGTAACTATTACATAATGCAGATTCATACATTTTACCATACGTAAATATCGTTACCTTACCATATGTATGTCAAATCTAACAATTTTGATTTGGATGAAGGTTTTTTCAAAAAAAAAGTTCTACTAGAAAAACATTAAGCATCCCAAAGTTATGCAACAAGTTGTATAGTTCCTAAAATGGTTCTAACTAAAAAATGTTCCAAAAATAAATTAAAAAGTTCATTTCGAAAAAATCTGTTTTTGGCACAAGATCTCTAGCTGATTTAAAAGGATTCCGTTATTCCCAATAAATTTATTTTATGTTTTTCTGCAAAATTGTTCTAAGTTTATTTTAGATGTAATATATGAGGTTATCAAAAATATACCTTAAAAACAAAATTCCGAAAAATATAAAAACTTCAAAATTTTGAAATTTAACTAATTTTTTTTTATATAATATCTCTAACTTTAAAAGAACAGTTATGAATTTTTGACTTTTGAAAAAAATTGCAAAATCCCCGAAAATGGGATGTTAAAAATAAATCAGAGCTTTGAAATCCTTAGAATTAGAAAAAATTAATCACGAAATTTTTGAATATTTTTTCTACTTTACTTATCTTTAAGATTTATAAATCATAAAAATCGAAATCCTATACTAAATTTTACTTTTCAGATATATGAAATTAATCCAAATCAGGCGAAGTTAGTAGTTTTACCCAATACCGGAACTGATCTTAAAATATTCTGAAATTTGCAAGGTGTTTCTTTTATTTCAAAGATAAAAATTTGTGAAATTTCGAAAATCATATTTTTTGCATACTCTGTTGAATTTCTCGGAAGTTATATAGAAACCCTATAGTAAATGTTCAGCCAATTTTCTCTGACTGTTCTTAAAAGTTCGTGAAACCGGACAGGTATGAGTTTTTGAATTTAGAAAAAAAAATCCAAACTCTATTGGGTATATCAGAAGGAATAGTTTTTAAATGGGCTGCCAAAAATAAATCAGAGCTTTGAAATCTTTTAAGTTAGAAAAAATCAGTCACGAAATTTTTGAAGATTTTTTCTACTTATTTTTATCTTTAAATTTTAAAAATCTTAAAAATCGAAGTACTATACTAAATTTTACCTTTCAAATATATGAAATTATCAATTTACACTATAAAGAAAATTTAAATCAAGTTTTTCATAATTATTTATTAATTCAGCTATCTAGAAATTATATTTAAAATTTTACCTTTCAAACATATGAAATTATAAATTTTCACTTTAAAAAAATCTAAGTGAGACCGCGTTTTTTACACAACATTATTTTTATACCCTAGCCCACTAGTGTCCATGGTACGAGTATCTGTATATACACCCAAAATGATCAGAATGAAAAGAGGAATCGGTTAAGTCATATCTATTTGTTCATTCGCCCGTCTTTCGATCGGATGACTCGAGTAAATGTTGAGATATCTCAACGAAACTTAGTACACATATTGCCTTAGATTTACACAATGACAAAATTTTGGAAAATAGGCAGGACACTTTACGAAATTTAGTGCATTTATACTCTGGAAGGCAGTTTTGAAATTTTTGTGAAATAAGGCAAAAACCACTTTCACCTCTCGTATAACGGTAATTAACAAGAAATCCAATATTACAGTAGCTATAAAAAGAGCACATGGCTTAACAGATTACTTAAAATGTTTATGGTCCTACCCGCTCTCCTCTAATATGACGGTAATTTACAAAGAAATTTACAAATTTTCATCCTTCGTAGAAAAACTAAATAAAAGTTGATACAGTGCCGAAACCCCTTTGTCTTCAAATCAAGTTGTTACAAGAATAGAATAAAAATTCGTGACAAGAATATCATCTCTTGCCCTATCGAAAGAAAAAATAGCAAAACCTTCATCTGCATGTAGGCATATCGTTTGCTTTGCCACAGCGTGTATTAAGAAAAAAAACTTCAAGCCGCAAAGTGTTTTATATTTTTAAAATTTATTTTGCGAGCTCTCACTTTTTCCACCATTTATAACGGTTATTTTGTGCGTACACTTCTTACATCGTTGTTTTGTTTTCCTTTCTCGTCTTCATATTTTCCTTACTCACGAATGCTAATACTCTGACATCATCTCTCAACACACCCACAATGCGATGCGCATAGGTATGAAGCATGTTGATTATCATTTTGCATTTACACGCTATTTATTCCCACGCTCAATTCAAGTGATGAATTGCACGAATTTCACGAAAATCACTTGCGCAACCGAACACAAACATACACACTCCATATTTCATTTATGTATAATTCTTTCGTTTGCTCTTTTGCAATAGGTGGACGTGGGTACATGGATCCTCGATGCTCACGCTAGCAGCTCTAAAAACTTCATAAAAATGTATGTGACACTTTGAGTGTCGTGCAGTCGTTGGCGTGCCAGTATTCAATGCACATTAATCAATCATGCCCAACCCGAAATTTCCATCAGAACTTCCATTAGCTATGCAGTTGAGGAAGCATTGTGTTTCTGAATGAAATTTACCTGAAAAATGTTACCGAAATAATTCTGATAGATTTCTTATGAAGTGAAAAATTTTAGAACGCTATGATGATTTGTCAGCTGATTGTGCTTGAGCGGTATAATAACTGAAAATAAAAATATGACGTAGCTCGTCCAGACAGTATTCGTTCAGATAATTCAATATTTATGTGAGAATAAAATATGAATGCTAAAATTTAGTCATAATTAATTGAAATTTATGTAATTTTTTTTTTTTTTTTTGAAAGCTGATCATCCTGAGATTTAAGTTTAAATATTAAATCCGACAACTACATATCATATATAGGAAATTAAGAAGAAAATAGACGATTGTTAGGCTTGAGCTGCCATTGCATTAGGGATCAGGGTATTATAGCTTTGTTCACCTAACGGTTGTTTGTAGCACCCTAAAGCAACCGCATTAGATATGTATATATATATATATATGTATATATATATCAAAATGTTCAGAACGAAAAGAGAAATCAATTAATCTATCCTTCGATCGGTCTGTATATCCGATAACTCGAGTAAGTCAACTATCTTGAGTTACATACATATACAGCCCTTGACTTTGGTATTGAAAATGGCCGAAATCGGATAATAGCCACGCCCGAATAACGAATATCAAAATAATATGATATTTCAGTAACTATAAGTAAAAAAAGGCAATTTGCTCAAATTTGATAAACAGGATTGGGTTGGAGAAAGGAATACGAAATTTCACAAATGTCACTTTAGAGCAAAAAGCTGTATCTCCGAGACTACCTGACCAAACTTTGAAAATTATAGTAGTCGTACAAAAACCACACGACCTTTCGTACAATAGTTATTTACAAACATTAAAAAAAACGCGCGATATTTCAGTATCTATAAAAGGTAATTTGTCTAAATTGAGACACACATCTATGATGGAATCAATTTTGGAAAATTGGGCGAGGCACCTGTCATTTTAGGGCAAATAGCTATATCTTTAACACTACTTCATGAATCTCTACCAAATTTAATACACCTTTTCGATTTCTAGTCAATAATTGCAAATTCGAAAAATAAATATAGAATTCAGACAAATCACACCCTACTACACAGCTACTAACTAGGCTACTCGACGGGGGGAATGTCTCTGCAGAAAAGATAGACGCTGCCTACAGGGCCACGTTGAGATCGGGCGAAACGCGAGCTGTCACCCGACCTGGATGAAGTTCGAATAGCAATACTAAGGAATCGTACGCTGCCCGCAACTGACTTTGCTATATTTAGACCAATTCCCGGCGAACCACTTGCTTGAGTTATCGACACTTTCGGCGCTTTCGTAGTGCCAACTTTTCTCCAAAAAGAAACCCAGACCAAAAAATCTATTATTTTTGTGGAATAAATCACGGAACATTATTTTTCAGTCATTCTTGGTTAACGCGTGTTCTGTGCGATGGCACTGAGCAGTGTTGCTATTTTAGTCTTCTTCCGGCTAGATCTGTCGTTTTTCATTTCTTTTTAGCCGAAAAATTTTAATTTAGCCTCTAGCGAAAATCGTTTGTTTTTTGCCCATTGTAGGTTTGTTTTTAATGTTTTAATTTTATCAATCAGCAATGCAGAAGTCCAACGCATTTTTAGCGCTATGAACATTGTCAAAACAAAACTAATTTTAAGTATTAATTATCGCCTGGAGAAGTTAGAGAGGTGTTGTCTTGATTTCGTAATTGAAAAAAAATATCGTTCAAATGATGAAAACTTCTAATATATATTCATATTTATTTGATGATGATAATTTTACGGATCAACAAACCATCTCCGATAAAATGAAAAAAATAAAATATTTTTGAAACTTATAAAGCCAATACTAATAAGTGAAACCCGTATAAATTTATTACGAAATCGTGATACGAATAAAATATTTGAATTGTGGATTTATAAGTTTAGCCTAAAACAATTTTTGATTTAACCCTTTTCAGCCTTTTTATTTTGTCTGTTTATTCTTCATTTTCAAAAAGTGCTGACAACACGGTTTAAAAATAGGTGAAATTTTTATCTCGGTATACGGATCAATATAATTGAAGAAATCGACTTCTAAAACGGCTGGAAACCAGGATATAGCTTCTTGTTTATTAATTTGTATGGAATTTCGTTCAAAAATATTCAATTGTAAGGAGATACATATGTCCTCGAAATTAATAAGGAGATCCTTTCATTTTTACTAGAATCTTATTGAATTTATTAATAAGGAAAACGTTTTATTTTTAAAAGAATCCTTTGAGATTCAATTTTCGATTTTTACTTCTGAATATACATACATATGTTCTTTGTGAATAATGTACTTTATATTGTTTTTAGTGCCGTACTATGAATAATTTCACTACATCAATTGTTATATTATATTTATTTTAATTGTTTTTATATTATAAGAAAATATATAAGACCTATAATAATAATTTATAAATATTTAGACTTATTATAATTATAAGTAAAGCTTATATAATTAAATATGAAACAGTTTAGAAAAACCGTTTAATATTTGTTTTCAAAAAATAGTCTTCGTAAGAAAATTTAGGTGCCAATAATTTCAGATCTTCGGCTTATTAAAATTAAGAGGAGATTCTAATGAAAACCAAGATTCCGTTCTTTATTTTATTGAAAAGGTTTTCATCTTTATACTCAGTCGATATAAGAATATCCAAAGTTAGAAGCATTTTTGTAACTATATAACTGTTCGGAATGTTCAAAAAAAAATTTCAAAAATCCGGGAAATTCTGAAATTTTAAGGTTTGTATAAAATGTACTTTTTTAATTTTATTCCTTGCCTTGGGTATGCCCTTATTATATGATAAAATAAGGCATACCCAATCGTTATAAAAAGGGCTTCTTATTGGAAGAAAATCATAGAGAAAACCGCTAAATTTTGTTCTGATTTATAGAGCATTTTAGGTGGTATTTTCGCTCTGTGCAATCGCCGTCGTAGCCGAGTGTGTAGAGTGTGCGCCGGGGCAAGTAGCATCAAAATTATAGACAAGTTTTTTCTACTAGCGGTCGCCCCTCGGCAGGCAATGTCAAACTTCCGAGTGTATTTCTGTCATGAAAAAACTTCTCGCAAGAAATAATTCGCCGTACGGAGTCGGTGATAAACTGTAGGTTCTTCAATTTGTATTACAGTATTAAGACGCACACCACAAATTGTGGGAGAAGTTCGGCCAAAATCGCTTAAGCGGTTTTAGCGCCAATTAAGTAAGTAGTAAGTAAGAATTTATACATTAAAATTATTTTTTATGACTAACGACTGATTTTTCTAAGCGGAATATTTCAAAGCAATGCAGGTGGTGTGTAGTTCAATTTTTATAAAACCCAGGTAAAAAAATAGCGACTCAATTTCACTTTTATCAAAGGACACTTACACTTTCAGAAATATAAAATTTTTGGGTAAACAAAAGTGAACTTTGGAAGAAAAAGTTAAATTAGTGAACAAAATGCAGTAATATTAGAGATAGAATTTTCTTAACTAAAACCACAGATATGTTCTTATTATGTTTTACAATAATCATGTCAATCATTTTTTTTTTTCAAAACGAATTAATGAAGGGAAACTAAAAACTTATGAAAAAAGGTTTAGAAATTCAAATTAGCAATTTTGTGTATAGTAACCAAAAGAAGTGCTGCAACTGCAAATAATACAAACCTTTCTAACACACATACGAATTGAAGCACACGTTCGCAACCCAAGCTTAGAAAAAACCGAAATGCTTATACGGATTGACAGCAATACAAAACCACAACTAAGCGCTGCATTAAAAATTCAGTTAGCAGCTTTCAGCATGACAGCCAGCTGATACCACTCCACTATCGCTGCAATGCAATATGGCAACGTAATTGTGCGCGTGTGTGTGTGTGTGCATAAACATGCACATAATGTCTTCATGCTGCAGCAGCTAAGCGGAGCTACATAAATAAGTGTTGTAAATAGTTGAATGATAAAAGCTGAAAGCATACTTATTGAGGTTAGAGTGTCAGTGGAGATTCGTTTTTATTTTCTAAGTAACCAACTATTATGCTCAAATGAGACACAAGAAGGAAAGCGGTGGCGGGGTGGGGGGCGATGAAAGCGATATTAAGTAGCCATGATTGAAGTTGCTGTAAATGCATTACATCTATACACGTTTTGTGGTACTTACGTGCATGCTTGGGGTTCCAACCAATGGTCACTTTGTTTGAGCTGTCTGTCAGGGCGTATGCGCAACATTCAAAGGTGCTATTCAAATAGTATGTACATACATATATTCGTGTGTGGTGAAAGGATTTTGACGTAAATAAAAAAAATAAAAAGCACGCAAAGCATGCTTTCTTTCAGCTAGCTTTAAAATATATAGTTTTGCACTATTTCTCATTTTTGTTTTTTATTTTTACTTTTTTTTTATTTTATGAGGTCACGTGCGAGTGGCAACAAAGTGCTCACATGCTCCATTGTACTGCAGTCAAGTTGCATTCTGTGCCGGTTACGTGCTCGTGGCATACAGATGTCCGGTTTCATCAGCTGTCCGCAAACAAAGGGAATCGCAAATGTATTTGTGGCGTATATGTCATGTTGCAAGGCGCATGTGGCATGCTGCATACGATTTGCTACTTAAATTTGACACATTGCGGCACTTTCTTCGAATTTGATGTGCATTTGTACTCAATACGTGGCTTTTGGACGTTAGATATATTTTTTTTTTTGTTTTGATCTGCTATTGAAGAAATCTTCAGGCTTTAGTTGTACGATTGCATTGATTAACACTTTAGATAATTGGTTCATTTTTGTTTTAAAATTTTTATTTTTTTTTATTTTAAAGTTATTTTATTAGTTTTATTCTTTCTATTCTTAAGTGTCTGCGGATATATGTCTTAATTCCCTTACATACATATGTTCAGTGCAGTACCATGTACACTTACATTAAAGATATTATAACTACATAAAAGCTCATCTCCTATCCGAGGTCGGAGGTATACGTACAAAACTTTGTGATCCTTCGTGCTTCCCCGTAAAAGAATGGTTCAAATAATTTCATTTAAGAAGATAATCATCTAATGATAAACCACACCCAGGATTAGCATTCGAGGTCATTTCGGATGAAAACACAGATTTGTGAAAGAAGCAGTACTAGACGATATACCGCGAAAAATAAAGAATTAGCAGTTATGGCTGTGTAGTGGTTACCTTGCTCTGTAGTAGATACTCGTATAAAGTGCTCATATGCGATTGTTAAGTCCCCAGATTATCTCGTGTGTGCATCTTGCTCGCTCAGGAATTGTCGTAGGTTCAAAAGAAATTATAAGCTAGGGAAGCTCCAAATCAGCAAACCATCCCAAAAAAAAAAAATATTAACAAAAAAGTTAACAATTGCTTAAAACAGAAAAGGACGCGTTTAAAGAATCGAAACACTATCAATCATTACATTTAAAATCCAATCAGTGGATGCAACTGTGATGAAAATTAAAAATGGCTGAATACCACTTTCCTGTCAGACATTGAAATGAAAAACGAATCGAATAATTTTCATTTCTTAGAATCCAATCAACATAAGCTGTTTAGCAGCTCCATTGTTTATAATAATAAAAATCTAAATAAATATACAACCATGCATGAATCGAAATATGTTTGTAAAATACAACCTCGTATGAATTACAATGAAATCGAAAAAGTTGGGCAAGCAATCGACTATTGACATTGCGTTTTTATTTTTTACATAATTTAGTTACAGTCCACGAACAGAGGTAGTGAAAGATAATTTGAGAGAGATATGCTGCGTATTTCACAAAATAAAATTCGCCTGTAATGTTTTAATGAAAAAGTTTATGCAAGTTATTATATTTTTTTCTGTTACATATTTCAATCCTTTGTGTGTTAGTTAATATGCCACTTACGCCCCAATTCTGTCTATAATAGCTTGAGAAATTTCTCTTAGTTTTCTAAAATAATCTCGAGATAGACCCCTCCCAATTTTTTTTGTGGTCCTAGAAAATTTCCTTTATCACTTTGCTCCAATGAGGGATCAAATTTTCTCTTGTTCGTGCTTCAATATCTGATGTCAGATTCTTTTAATATCCGTTTGTACAAATAAACCTCTATTTTTTTTCGACGAGTTCGACGAGTCTTCAATTGTCAGTTTTCGTGGTAGTTTTATTTAGTCAAATCTCGACCAAGCTTTTAATCGACATTGCCCTCAACCGTGAATTGAGGGTTCCACTTCCTAACAAAGTGACTTGACTTATAAGGTGCTTAGTTCCTTAGTGTGGACATTTTTTGGCTTTTTAGATGACTTACGAGCTAGCTCCAAGAATATTTTAAATAGTATTCATTGCCTTTAAAAGTAACCAACACAAAACTTAAGTACGCACTGCACTGTGTAATTATAACTTAAATGTACTTTAAAATTTACTATTGTGTTAAATGAATTATCATAGCAGATAATTGAAACAATTGTTTTCTCTCTCTTTCTCTTAATATTTTTAGGTCCTCGTTACCCGCAACTACTGCCGCATGGTGAAGTCATAGTGAAATAATTTGCATGGTATAATTTAAATGAGGTTGTATGTACGCGCTTTTAGAGCTAATTTCTTTCTTTTGTTGTTGTTGTTTTAACTAACAGTTATTTCCTATTTCACATATACATATATTAAATTTATTCAACCCTTTCTAATTGAAACGCACATGTTTAACTTCATCTCGCGGTTATGTTTTCTTTCCGTAATATCATCTCCACTTACACATTTACTAACCGCCTTTCGGTTTTCGTTTTCTAGTAATAATAATGATTAAAATTTATACCTATTATTTTTCTTTTAATATTTTCAAATTTTACTTTTCTTAAACTCTAGCTCCTCGTATTTTCTTCTGCTATCAAATCGCCTGCAATGACCACGAAATCTCTCAGAATTTACATCGAATTTGTGCAAAGTTACAAATTTTTCCCCCAGATTTGTTTCATTGAATTCTACAAGCAAAGTGCCAAATATCAGAAATCATTCGGCCAAATTACATCACACAAAATATTTGATGGCTAACAAAGCTAAGATATTCCTAAGATAGATACCAGTAACTGGTAAGCGCAAAACTTCCAAATTTGTGTGTCGCCTCCAGTATTGCCATTTTATCCTTTTTCCGGCTACATCTAGTTTTTTGTATTTTATTTTAACCGGGGAAATTTTAGTTTTTGATTTAGCCTTTTTTAGCCTTCCCTCTTATGTTATAAACCGAAAAAGTTTCCAGAACTTCTTGAGGTTGATCAGATTAAACAAAATTTATAGACACGGTTTTTGCGCGCTCAAACGCTATATCTTCTACTTAGTTTTGTAAATAATTGAAAGTGGGATGTATTTTCACATGTTATAAAGAAATATTTTGCCCGTACTCTTGTTCGCAATTCAATACTGCTTAATTCTCCTTACTTCGAATTTTTAAATGCTATTTTTTAACAATTCAACTAAGTGTTTACCGTTTCTGAGAAGAAATGTACATGATGAAGAAAATATGAACGAACCGATTTCCGTGCACAGTTTCGTTGCTGCCACATAATTTTCGAGTACTGTGTTTTGATTGTCAGTTTCCGGAGGTTTGTCTGGTATGCGTTATGGTAGCTTTGTTAACAATAATTACTTGCAAT
Source organism: Anomoia purmunda (assembly GCA_951828415.1). NCBI lineage: Eukaryota > Metazoa > Arthropoda > Insecta > Diptera > Tephritidae > Anomoia > Anomoia purmunda. Next base: position 46,664,169 of record OX639997.1, on the reverse strand, counting down.
TATTACTTCCCTTGCAATAAAAAAGAGGTGGGAACCACATTTAAAGTGTGCTAAACTTAAGCTTTGTTCGTTTGTATTTTTGTTTTTTTTACGTAAATCATTTCCATTTCTTACCTCAGGCATGCTCACTGTGAAAAACATAAAATTGCGGTAATAAAAAGAGTGCAACGTCCGTACGTCACATTATATGACTTATACAAACATTCCTATTCTATTTCTACATATCTAGAACTGCAGTCCAAATATACTTTTATATTTGGTTTTTAAATGTGAATTGTTATTTTAATCGCCACGTGCATCACATAAGGAAATTTGTTATCGCCACGCCACACGACGTTGCACAACAAATGTGACAATCCCCTGTGGCTCGCTACTGAAACTCATCCTTCAGGCAATAAGCTAAAAAGACAATCAGTTTTACGTAGACTTCCGTGCACGGCTTGATACAAAATAGGTAGGTGGATGCGTTGCTGAGAACTGTTTGCATATTTATTTGTATACAAGAGTTCAATGAAAAGGTCAACGTGAAAATTAAAAAAGCTCAAAAACTTGAAAAATAAATTCTATAAAAAATTTAAGACATCGGGAAACCAAATATACTTTGTTAAGTACCAGGAATATTTAAAGGATTTCAATTCCTTAAATCATACTCTCTATAATTCTTATATTCGCAATACTGAGTGCAATATTAAATCAAACCCAAAGTTGTTTTGGAACTACGTGAGATCAAAAAAAGGTTGTTCCAGCTTACCCCTAGATGGTAGAACTGCGCAGACGTCAAGTGATGCGGCAAACTTATTTGCTGACTTTTTTAAGTCTAATTTTGTGGCGGATGAATGCATTTGTGAAGATTTTTCGGCTAATATTTCATCATCTCTAAATTTTGGATCACTAAGTCTTTCATCGCAGGATATCCGCAATGGGTTAGCTAAGTTAAAATCCTCCACACAAATGGATGTTGATCATTTATCGGCAATTCTTTTGAAAAAATGTCCAGCTTCGGTTTATCCCTTGAAGCTAATTTTTAACAAATCTTTATCCTCCGGCATTTTTATAAATGATTGGAAGCTTACATCAATTACGCCTATTTTCAAAAGTGGTAATAAAACCGATGTCCGTAATTACAGACCTATTTCTAAGCTTTCGACTGTTTCAAAAGTTTTTGAACACTCAGTTATTGAAAAATTAAATTTTGCCGTCAAGTCAATTATCTCTCCATACCAGCATGGTTTTGTTGCTGGCAGATCTACTGTCTCTAATCTTGCCATTTTCAGTGAATATTGTTTTGAATCTTTTTCGTTAGGCTATCAAGTTGACTGTATTTATACAGACTTCTCAAAAGCATTTGATAGAGTGTCACATAAAATATTAGTTAAAAAATTGGCCTGTTTCGGTTTAAATTCTATTTTCCTGAGTTGGTTGAAGTCGTACTTATGTAATAGATCCTGTGTTGTATCAATCGATGGCGGGACTTCCACCCCGTTCGTTCCGTCGTCGGGAGTGCCACAAGGTAGCGTATTAGGACCACTTCTCTTCATAATTTTTATCAATGATATTAGTAATTGTTTTTCCTTCGCAAAATGTTTGCTCTACGCGGACGATTTAAAAGTCTTTTTGGCAATCAAAAATCCGGCAGATGCCATCAGGCTTCAGGATGATATTGATAAGCTCAATTTATGGTGCCTGAATTCAAGGCTCTCCCTGAACTTTAATAAGTGTTTTAAGGTAACGTACTCAAAGCTTTTTAATATTTTGCCTACCAGTTACCAAATTTCGACTAGAGTTTTAAATTCTCTTTGTGAGATAAAAGACCTAGGCGTAGTGTTTGATGAAAGATTTTCTTTTAACAAGCATGTTAATCATATTACATCAAAGGCGTACTCTATGTTGGGGTTTGTGAGGCGAAATGCCTCTAAATTCTCAGATCCATATACCCTTAAAATTCTATATACCTCGTTCGTTCGGTCGCATCTGGAGTATGCGGTTTTTATTTGGAGGCCATATAGTCAACTTGGCATAAATAGAGTAGAACGTGTTCAAAAAATTTTTCTCAAATTTGCTCTTCGTTCTCTGAACTTCACGGATCCTATACCGTCATACTCTTCTCGTCTCATGCTCTTAAACCTTAAGTCGCTAGAAAATCGTAGATCGGTACTATGCCTATCCTTCATGTACAATATCATCAACAGTTTAATTGATTGCCCTTATTTGTTAGCTTTAATAAATTTTAATATCCCAAGGCGATCTCTCCGAAGTTTTCACCCTTTTTATGGTGGTACAGTCCGAACGCAATACGCCAGCAACGCCCCGATTTTTCGTGCCATTCGAGAATTGAACACCATCAATAATCCAATGGTCATAGATTTTTCAGTCTCGAGGACAGTTTTTTTAAATCTTTTGAACTCTTTTTTTTAAATATTTTTAATTATTATTAATGATAGTTTTAAGTTTGATTTGTACTCTATTAGTCTGTAATGTTTTGTAAAACAATAGACTACAATAAATAAATAAATAAATAAATAAATAAATAAATAAATAAATAAATAAATAAATAAATAAATAAATAAATAAATTTCGTAACTCCAAATATGTTGGAGATGAAGTTATTTTTTACTTATATATTTAAATAGCGCTATAAGCGCATATTCCTAAATTATACTCAATTCAATTTGAAATAAATGCAATATTTTTAAAGCCATTTTGTGTCAATCAGAACTGGTAGAACTGGCAGAGGTTTAGGAAAACTTATGCTAAATACATTTCCACTGCACTGAAATCTGAATTTTTTCAAAATTCAGGAAGACTTTCCATATATTTTCATGATTGCAATTGCTTGAACTTCCATCAGATTTCAACAAAATCCGATAAAAATCTTCATTGTGTAGACTGAACAAACCTTTAGATAGCCCTTAGAAGTAATTAAGAAAAAATCGAGGGAACCATTAAAAAAGGAGAATTTGGACACCGGCAAAATAAAAACTACTTGTCGATGTAAGGCAGGAGACTATATAAAATGAAATTAAATCAACAAATACCAACGAAATCTAGGAAGGGGCAGTGGAAACAATTAATTAGGTTTTACAGATTTTACGGTCGATATCTGAGGTTTCAGTGCAGTGGGAATTTAATACTAGTCTTATACAAATTGTAAGGGGTTATCAACAGTTTAAAAATTAAATACAAAGTTATAAAGAAGGATATCTCACATACAAATATATTGACACAAAAGTCTGTAGAAAGCAGGTTATAAAAGAATTGCTGCTTTTTCAAAAAAATTATATCGTTTTAAGTTAAATAATATAATTAAATTGTTATGAGACACAGTTTGAGTGCATTTATTTTTAAATAGAATTATCATAAAAAAAAAAACAAAACAAACAAAAAAATTTACAACAATTTAAAATTTTTAAGTGCTGACCCGCTGATCCCGACTTTTTTTTTTTTTAATTTGTCCCGTGGGTCTCGTGGATCCCGATATCTAATACTGAATAAAACTCAGTGGAATTTCAAAATGATGAAAAATTATTTTAGAAACTGTTATGTATTTGGTGCTTCGAAAAAACTGGCTATAAAAAAGACATGGGGACCATGTGACTGGTGGGACATTTGACTTCAGAATTTTAACAACTTTGAATTATAATTATGTCATCGGAACTTATGCAATAGTGAAATATATTTTTTAACATAGAAAAATAATTAGTCTATAAGATTCGTTAAAAAAAAATACTAAACAATTTCTAAGTTTCGCTTTGATCTTCTAGTTTTCTGACATGGTGAAAAGTTGATGTATATTGGAACAAACTGGAGACAAACTGCTCTAAGCAAACGAAAAATGGCGCAACGCCGAACCCAGTTCGTCTCCAAACCAAATTTGTCAAGAAGTGACGGTAGATCGTTCCAATATACATCAATTTCTAAGTTCTTTGTAACTATTGTTTGAATAAGTGTGAGTGGTGGGAGGAACACTGAAAACCCCCTATATTTAACCTTTGTGCACTCAAAGATGAATTAGAGCCAATCCACTTAATTTTCAAGCTAAATTTTTCTGTGTTGTAAAATATACACTCTAAATGTCTTTTTCATTCAAAATTAGACTAATAAAACCTTAATATAAATATTAAACCATATTTAAAATTTTGACTGGTGGGACAAGTACAAAATATGTAAAATTATTGTTTACCCCAATCAGTTTCGTTATGGTGTTGCATCTTACTAATGAGGTTATTTATAAAATTTACCATGCTGCATTAAAACAAGCCCAGCAACTACAAAAAACAATTAATGCAAATAAAAGAAAACAACTGAGTCATGAAGAAATTCTCAAAAATAATATCATTTTTTATTTCTTTTAATATTTTTCAGCAGATTAATGAAATACAGTCACTTAGCTATATGGATTTTGAAATTTATGAACTCAAAAATAATAATTTTTCTCAGCTGTATTATTTGCGAACCTTCAGAAAACAGAAGCAAAAGTCAATACTAAAACGGATTCTTAAATAAATATTTACACTGTATAGCATTCTATTTGCAAGTTTCCTTCCATCTGGCTATTAGGCATTTGTGGCAGCATACTACTTATTCATCTCCTTCTCGAATATACCAGTTTCGTAATAATGAAAGATGTGACATCCTCTGGTTATTCTGTTTTGCCCTCCTATTCGTTTTCGTCTGAAAATATCAAAAAAGTGCTAATTTCATACAAAATTTTGTATGAAGATCTTCTGAATTTTTTGAAAGTGGCGAATCTATTCGGAAAAGGATTTTTTCACCCGTTCTGCCCGTAAATTTTTAAAGGCCTTTGCAAATCCGCTCATCCCGGCCATTTTAAAATTAGTTCTGTAATCCATATATTTTATATATAAAAATCTCTTGTCACGATGTTTGTAGTCGAACTCCTCGGAAACGGCTCAAATATTTTTCTGAAATTTTGTATGTGCATTTGGTAGGTATGATAATAGGTTGTAAATTTTTGTATACTTTGAAGAAAGTTGCCAGTGGTTCGGAAAGTCAAATTTAAATAAATTATACACAAGTTATATGAAATATTAAAATACGGGGGTCAAGCGGTTCGACTCGGATAGCTAACTTCATATCTTACTTTTATGAGGGTTGGCACCTGTTTGAAAACTCGGTTTTAATTACATTATGCAAATGTTATATAAGACATTAAAATATGGGTAACGGTGGTAAACGGTTCGTTTCAGCGAGGTTAAGATTCATACATATATTTTGGAGGGTTGCCACTTGCTTGAAAATTCGAATTTAATTTAATTATACACCAATTGCGTGCAATAGAAAAATTTGGGTGTCAAAGCATTAATTTCACTTGGAGAACTTTTATAGGTGTATTTTTAGGAGGGTTACCACCATTTTAAAAAATTAGTTTCAATTAAATTAATCACAAGGTTATATAATATGCAAATATGATTGTCAAACCGATCGCCTATATTTTTGAGAGGGTTGACACCTTTTTAAATAATCAAATTCAATTAAATACTCAAAGGGATATAAAATATTAAAAATCAGTCGCAAACTATTTGGACAAGGTGCATGCCTATATTTTTTAGTAGGTTGCCACCTATTATACGTGACAGAAAGCTAAATGCGTGACAAAAGAGTTTCAGCAACTAAACGCAATCTTGAATGAATGAAGGAGGGGTAGATTTTTTATAAGTAAAATGTAAAACCCAAAACGCGAGAGAACGCTAGTAAATACATATGGGAAAAGCAATAGACCGAAGAAAATAAATAAAAATGAAGTTGCATTTGCTGAAACGAATTTTTTTGCAATCTAAAAATATATCACTGAATAAAATTTACTTCATGCACTTAAACACAACGTAAGATGAAATTTTAATGCACTGCGTGTAAAGATACTATTTTTTTTTTAATATTATATAAAAATTATAAAAAAGTTCTACATAAGTATTTTTTTTTAATATAGCTACTTATAACTTGAGGAAACTCAAAAACCACTTATTTAATATTCGACAGACACTTGAATATTGCGCCAGAAAATTACTTGACAATAAATTAAATACCAATAACCACGCATACATGCACACTGGTGGGAATGCGTACATCAAGTAGAGATGTCAATATGACTTAAGGCACTTATCTCTTGAATTATTTACCACGCACTTGCAAACCCATACAATATATATTTACAGATGTATATATGTAGTTCATTCTGTACTTATAACGTGCATCCTACTTTTTCGGTCATCCTTGATATTGACGTATGTACATATGTACATAACGAAAACGCCATCACACTTACTTACTTACTTACTTACATAAGCCACTACGAATGTGTCAACTGAAAAAATTTAATAAGGAAAAGGCACTTCAACAACGCTACTTGACACTGAGAAAATGACAATGAATGTGACGAAGAGGAGCATGAAAATCACGAATTCGCAAGTTGAAGCATTGCATTGAAATTCTGAAAAGCGAAACGGAAATAATGACAAAGAAAAAGCGAAATTGTATAAGAAAAATAGTTGTGTTGCATTGCCGGTGTTGCTAGCTGCATTCGCCCACTCATATTTACATATTTACATATAAATATGTATACATGTACAAATGTACATATGTACGTATGTAAGTGCATACAAATAAACTTTATTACATCAACTGATTGAAACTCCGCAATACCTACGCAGAGTGTATGAAATCGTGTGGGGTACGTAGTGCATACAGCGGATCAAGAAAGTTTACGTGCATCATCTTGACAGTTATCAAACACAGAAGAGCAGAGAAAAGAGGAAACCCCCCTTGCATTGCTTTAGATCTAGCCCGTGGAGTTTAAGAATTCAAGCAAATTCTTTGAAACCTAGTTCGGCAAAAATGAAAGACGGAACAGCTGCAGAGGAAATTGTTCTCCGTTTCTTGCGCACCTGGTAAGTTTCAGCTGTAGTAATAGGCGCAGCATTTCAACCCAATACAGCATGAGTACCCAGTGCCCAGTGACCTATGAAAACAGCCGTTAGCCTTGAAATATCCATCTGGTTAATCTTATCGATAATAGAAGACTTGTTGGCATTGAAAGAGGGTCACACGCTCTTTCGTACTCTGCCCGATACCAAGTTCTTCCCCATACAGTTAGTCATAAGTTCATAACAATCTCCAAGCCAACTCAATTGCTTTTTCCTGAATGTCCCGGTACTCCGGTACTCCCTGCACCACTTCACCAGGCTTGATGTCACCATTTGGAAGCTGGGAGCCGGAATCGCTGCCTAAATGTCTGAAAAAATGACGATGCTAGACCGGGGTCGGTGTGACGCTAGAAGAACTCTACAAGCCTCCCAAATGGCAAAAACCTCGGACTGAAAACCCCGCGTAGAAACCAGCAGACGCGGAGCTTTTAGAGCTATTTTTAATATTCGACTATCCGATTGTTCAAATAACACAAGTCCATTCAAAAAAATGTTTTCACTTAGCTTTCTTTTGGGATTTGTTATTTCTAAACCTTTTTGTCCAAATGATAATAAAAAATGTTAAAGGCTGTGAAAAAATTGTGTTTTTAATGAAACAAGCAACTAGGTTTGGTAGAATATTAATTTTTTCAGTTAAGCATCATCGAACTGAATCCTTAAATTGATACTTTATACTACCACAATTTCTGATCGTAGTGCATAAAAAAGCGACTAACAAAGTGTGGAAAATATTTCGTTTTTTTAGTTTTTTCCTGTGCTACGAAATCGAGGTTTATGTTTCCGTATTTGATGGATCCAAAAGTAAGTAAGAATTTACACCCAAAACAAGAAAATCCGAAAAGGATCTTTTTTTGTTATATCTATCTAAAGTTGGGATTTTGAAAATACCCTGTATGCAGAAAAATTTAGTGACATTCTGTCAAATAAGGTTTTTTTGTCTGGAATTCTTCAAGAAAGGTGGCGTATCTTACAATTTGTATGATCAAGGATTTAGTGTTGGTCCTTATGATGGCAAGATTAACTGTTTCGCAACAAAATACAAAAAGCCAAACATAATTTTATATATTGCACTACATTATATTTTATTTCACTTCATTTCAATTTATATTGTCTTTTATGTTTTTTTATTTTATTTTATTTTATTTCATTTTGTTTTTTTTCAGTCTTTTTTTGTTGTGTCTTGTTTTGTTTTCTTTTATTTCGTTCAAGTTAGTTTTATCATATTTTGTTTCATTTCATTTTCTTTTTTATGTTATAACATATTTCTTCTTTTTTCTTATTTTATTTCATTTAAACTTGTTTTTGTATTTTATTCTAATTTATTATTTTTGTAAAATTTTCATTTTATTTATTTTTTTGTTTATTCTATTTTATTTAGCTTTATTTTTTTCTATTTGTATCCCTATTTTTTTGTTTTATTTTATTTACTGAAAATTTTAATTTATTTTATTTTAGTTTATTGTTTATATTATTTTAATTTTTTTTTTTTTAATTTGCCATGTTTTATTTTATTTATAAAGGCGCTTGGTTTCTATACACTTACTGTCTCCCTCGCTCACTCGCTGTCTTTGCATTCCCCCTTCAAAACAGCCATTCCCTCGCATTCGCCTTCAGCTTCAACGTTTAAATTTCAATCAGCCGTTTGAAGTAAAATGAATAAACTATGGAGTAAGTTAAATCTACTACTTAAGCTTCATTCAAAAATACAAAAACTCAATTTTTAATAAATGCCGTTTTGGTTTGAAAGTACTGAGAAATTCTAAAAATCTAAATTTAACCCATTACAGTAAATTTTTGAACACCTTTATCAATAGTTTTTTTCCGCGAACTTCTTTATCGATCTGATATGAGAATATTAAAACTTCTCAATTTGAAACGCATTCCACGCGAAAGGCATCCGTCGGTCAACCGCCTCAAAACAAATCCTTACTTTTATTTTCGATGTTGCAAAAAGTTAGTTTCTGAGAAAAGACTCGGAAAAGGCTTGAGAAGACTTAACAATACAACCACTTTGCGCCTTGTACTCTTAAGGTTGCTCATACGTACCGATGTACCCGCATGCTTAAGTGATTTCCAACAAAAATTTAAAATATTTAAAAAAGAACTGGTAACAATTCTACGGCACAGCATGTACAAAAAAAATGTTCATTAAGGAATCATAAAATTTTTTGCAATGACTTTAAACGTCATTTGTGTCAAAAAGCGCATTAAAAAATTGCAGGAAAAATATGTTTGCACTTGAAATTGCAATTGCTTTGAGCGTTGACTCTGATGACTTCCGGCAAAATGCCAAAATTGAAGTGTAAAAAACATAAAATAAACAACTCTTCTTTAGAGCACGTTTTATTTGATTTAATTTAAAAATGTTCGTCTAGGAATTCAATTTCATTTTTCCTATACAAGCAACCAACGATGCTTGTATGTATGTATTCTATGTATTCGCAATACTATGTACATATGTGTGTGTGCATGTGGATGGCAGTGCAACACAGTTTTCCAACATTCACTCACCAGCCAAACATAACCAAACCAAGGCTGCGCGCGTTAACAATTTTAATTTTGTGCGCACTTGCACGTTCGTTACGTTAAAGGTCAAACAGGAAAAGTAGAAACTTGTCTGTCACATTGTATTCGTATTCATGTTTGCATACAAACATTTGCATGTGCATTCGTATTTATGGGGGCGGTTTGAGTTTGTGTGCCTTCATCATTGACATCCCGAATGGCTTTAAGAGCCATCAAATTTTGGCTTTGGCACAAAACTTTTGCTTTCCTTCGTGGCTTTGGCGCAAGCAAGGTTTTCTGTTGTTTTTTTTTTTTTTTTTTTTTGGCGGATACCTCTCTCTAACGGCACGACAGCAAAGTTTCAAGTTAACGTGCTGAAGAAGTCTAGAAAGCGCAATGAGATAAAAGAGATTATTTCGCACGTAGGCACGTTCGACTTTCATTATCCCGGCTGACAATTCTAATAGTGCCAACGACATAGCGTCACTTCCTTACTTTCGGCTGTTCTCAAGTATTAGCACATCGAAGGACAATATATCCTGGTAAACTGTTATTAGTTGAAGATGCACAGTGTTTTATATTGTGAAAAGGTGGGTGAAATTATTGTCTAATAGCGAAGAAACCTCAACATTGCATAGAGAGCGCGAAAAGCAACCGTAATCTACTTTATACTCCTGCAGTGTGTCAATTGGCAAAAGGTGGGGATTGAACCCAAAATAGTAAACTGACTCTACACCGCGGTAGTTAGGCCAATTTTCCACTACGGCAGAGTGGTATGGTGGAATATCCTTGAGTCATACTCAACATCCAAGGCGCTGTACGCCCTATTGAACTTACTTGCAGTAGTAGACAAGTCGCAATCGATGCGGCATCAAATTGAACACTCTAAATAAGTGGTCAAACATAAATTACGGACACAGTAGGATACTTACGGAGTTGTCAGAGGACTATGTACTGCCGACATCTACTCTATAGCTATCACGACCTTCCCTCATCAAGCGAAGAGTGGAAATGGGATACTGTAGGAAAGGGCGAGTCCATCCATGTTTCCACAGAAGGCTCAAAGCTCGAGGGTAGGGTTGGTGGAGGCGTATACTCTAAACACTTGGGAATCTCCATTAGCTTAGTTTTTCAGGCGAGCTGATGGCAATTGACAGGCCACGGAACAGGTGGCAATAAAATCACTCTAGCCATGAAATTCCGCACATCTCTCAACGAGATGGCTGATGGCTGACCATTGCATAATAGAGGGGAACTAAACTTTCTACAGACGATATCGTTATTGATATAGGTACTCGTATACCCTTACAAACTTGCAAGTTACTTGCTTTCGACACGCTTCTTTAATGACTGATGGCGGAACGAGATCACTTGCAGAACTGCCAGGTAATTGTGGACGGCACTTGGTGCTAAATGCACAGTCTTACTATTGAAGCTAAGTAAGCATAACGTCAACGTGATTGTATCTGCCATTACCGCGCCAATCGATTAGTCGTCAGGACGAAGAGGAGGAGGAAACGGTTTTACACCTTCTGTGCCAGTGGCCCGCTCTATTTAGACGAAGGCTTTCCATTTTAAATAGACAATTCCTCGATAGCTTGGCAGACCTTAGATGCGTACAAATCACAGATCTTCTCAAATTTTTCACATTTTTCAAAGTTCAAAACGGCTTTAGGAATTGTTGATCCCCATGCTGTATCACAACGGGCCTTGAGCCTAAGTATGTCTCTGCTTCTAAATGCTATTTAATGAAATCAATAACTCTGCTGTATTTTGTCCAAAAAAAAATAATTGTTTTTGCAAACATTAAATTTTTATATAACACTTTTGGTATACTTTTTTTTTTAATTTTTCAACGAACTTTCTTTTTTATAGTTGGCAATTTTATTCAGTTATTTCAGTTGTTGCAGAAATACAGTCGAACCTGTACATTGCTTGCCGAAAGGCAATCGTTATTAGAAAAATCTTTTATGTAATTCTATTACTTAGTTGTCATCAGAGACCCAGAACAACATTACTGTACAACAGCAGAGAAACCATGGTATTTTTCTGTGATCTTCTGAGTCACAAAGGGTATTTGTTCCACAAAACACGAATTGTTACAGTTTAAGCGAATTTTGTTCCTTATAAAAAGGTTGCAACGTTGCTACGTTAAGTAAAATATTAGTAGTGACTTCAAGTACAATGCTTTCGAAAAAAAAAAAACATTACAAAATTGGAAGGAGGGGCATCAAATCTGTAACTCTTCAAGTTAGTGTACTTGTGATAGAAAGACACATTGCCCTTTAAGCGAAAATAACAAAAAATTCGGACATGTTGGACTATAAGTTTGTTCAGCAAAAGTAGTTTGAACGATACCCACTTTCAGAGACATAAAATGGTTGCAAAAAAATAGTCTCCATTTTTTTTACTTTGTCATCCAACTTTTCGTAAGGATTAGTATTTTCATAATAGTTGCCAGTGAAGTAAGTTGTTACGTCATCGAGATAACTATTATTTCCTCTCCTACTTTCCGACTATTTCAGTTCGGGATCGTTTTCGGTACCAGTGCGAAGCCTCAAAGTTGTTCCGAACTAGGCCCGAAATTGTTCCTCACCCATAATTATAATAAAAATACTTTTATAATATAATTTTCCAGATAAAACTCTTGGAAGACTTAAAAAAATGTATCGCTTATAATTATAAGGAAAAGACTTTCACTTATTTCTGATAATTATTATCAATAGATTTTGGTAATTGTCTGTTTTATGAGAGGTGGGTGCAGCTTTTGTTCGATTTCTATAATTTTCAAAATTGTACTTACTGAGTTGAAATGTAAAGAGTGTCCCGGATTTTTTTCACAATTTTTGTTAATCCATGCCTTTCACTCTCTAACCCAAACCTATGTATGAAATTTAAGTAACCTACCTTTTATGATTACTGAAATTCTGCATTCTTTTGATTTTACAAAACAATGTTATGTAGGTGCGGTTATTATACGAAATCGCCCATTTTCAGTACCAACCTACCTTCGGTCGAGGCCAGTGTTTCTTCGATTTGGCTTTTCATTCTTAACATTCCGGTTACTTCAGGCTGTTACAAACTACTGTTATGTAACCAAACACGGTATCTCAACAGAATCGCGCATTTAACACGCCCACAATTATTTTATATACTTCGGTTGACTTGAATGCCAAGTGAAGCAAACGACTGTACAGTGATTTTGAATATTTCTTGCAAACAAAACTAACGCACTTGTAAATCTATAGGGTGTTCGAAAAATGTGGAATTTAGTATAATTTGAAATCGATGCTTTTCGGAATAATGCCACGATGAATTTAAGTATTCAAATTTGAAGCGATATAAAGTGTTCTAAATAAATTAAGCCATTCCGAATGAAAAATAAAAATAAATAGAATATGTCACAGAACATAAAACTATAAGAAGGGACAACACGTTTCTTTTGCTTTTCTCGTTGATCATCATTTACGCATTTGGTCGAAAGAGTAGGCCCTATCCTGTTGATCAACTCTAAATTTGAAATTCTTCCCAACATCAGTAATGAAGAGCATAGCTTTGGAACACACTGTATATGTGGGTATATAAGTATATATCGTCGGTATGTGCATGTACAAGATTTAAATAGAATAAATATATAAGTAAATAATATATGTACGTGTATTTACCTCTATCGTTGTATGTAGGCGTAAAAAAGAAAAGAGCAACAGTATTCAAGCGCAAACTTCACGGTCACAACCTTAACTTTTGCTTCCGCTTCGCATCACCACCCATCCTTTATTGCCTTACATGACATTTCTTCTTTGGGGTTTAGTAGCTAGTTGTTTGTAGATTTACAAATCAAATTTTGCATGTGGCTTTTAAGAATTCAACCTTGAAATTTCAGCCGATGCTGCTTGACGTTGCTCTGTCGCAAGTTTTGTTAGCTATTAGTTTGGTCGTGAACTTACTTGCTTTGAATATCTGCTGATAGTTTTAATACTTTCTATTTTTTATTTATTTTCACATAGCCACAAAAAGAGCAACAACAAATTGAACGGATGGTAGCCTGTTAATAGCAATATCACATTTGAAATTAGACATATATTGATTTCAAATGCAATTGATTTTATTTAACTTTAAAATCCTACGAATTAAATTATTTATTAAATGGCGTTTTCTTTTCTCGAAAAATATTTCAACAGCTTATATGGTAACATTATTAAAAATGTTGTGAATCCCCGAGATCGTTTACAATTTCATTTATATTGCGTAATAATGAAATATATAGAGATATCATTAATTTTACGTAGGTACATATGTGTGACTTTTATCATTTTTAGGATGACAAAAACAGTCAAACAAAAGTTGATACGCATTCTAATTTTCCAAGACGAAATTAAGAGTCAGCATTGTATTTCAGTAAAGGAGGGCGCATCTTACCTCGTTTAATTTAAAAGTATTTTGCAGGGTAGAAAGAAACAAAAGCAGTTTTTAATAAGTAATTTTAAACTATCATGTTGGATTCGTGATAAAAATAATTCGAGCACAAACTGATAGAATCTGAAAATAAGCACGTTAAAAACTAATTCCACAGAGTTCCACCGAATTATGTTAGTTTTGTTTCATGGAAAAAATAAAACTTTTTGAAATCACTGTACTGCCAATTTTGCCACAAAATAGCAAGGTAAATAAAATCAAAAAGATTTATTTAGTAAAAATATATTCTGCGACCGCTGTAAGTATGAAATGAGTTTCAGCACTTGTCGCCCCGGTAGACTAGTTTCATAACAGTTATAACTGTAATTGTTGTTATTTTGTTTTGAGTACACTTTCCTAACAGTGGAATATTTTTCTATTATACACAGAGCTAAAAAGTTGAATTAAGAGATCGACGTCCAAAACAGGTTAATAGCCAATGAGAGCGGGAGAGAATCAGATTGAAAAAATTTTCGCTAGAAAATCTTTTTAATGTTATTTTGAATGTCTTCTCAAATTTATTATTTTTATTATTAAGAGATTTTCTCTTATTTATTAATTTTTATGAAATTTTGTAAAAAATATGCAATTGTAAGAAGAAATCTCTTGTGTTTAAGTTAAAAATCATATAAAGTAAATTAATAAGGAGATTCTCTCATTTTTACTACTATCTCATTGAGTTTATTTATAAGTGAAACTTTTAATTTTAAAAAGAGCCCTTTTTTATATAAACTACTTTATATTGTTTTTAGTTTAATATTATTATTATAATATAATTATTTGTATTTTCAAAACTAATATTTTTGATTTACTTATTTATTATTATTATTATTTTACTTATTTATCGTAAGTATCACTTTTTTTAGTATTTTGTGGATTTATTTATTAAACCTCTGTCTATACAATATATGTACTTTGTTTACTTTTGCTTGAGATATGTCATCGCCGCGTGGTATTCTATCATTCTTGGATGCAGCTGCGAAAGAGAAATTTCAAAATGGCGAACACGAAGGGTCACTGTATTGCGAATGCTAATACAGCCCGGCTCTAAACAATCCCCCGCATTCTTTCCACGGGAGTTTTTTTTTCTCCCGAGAATAAAATCTCCCAATTATAAACTCCCTGGGAAAATATTTCTTTGAAAAAAAAAAACAAGTAGGATAAGGAATTTCAAACGTCAAATTAGATGTGTTCACATATTTGGCATGAGAGGAAAGTGTTGAATGGAGATTACTTGTTTGAAATTGTGTCAATGACGATGTTTGAAATCTTTGTTTGAAATCAAAAATCCAATGTGACATTTTAAATTTTTTGGGAAAAATCCAGAAATTTGTATCTTCAAAGAAGTCTATCGAGACAAAGATTTGAAACGAAGAATCTTTTCTGTATCAGGAAGAATTCTTGAAGAGACAAAATAATTTTAAAAACAAAAATGGGCTAATGTTATTTAAAAATTTTGCACATCTTTATAAAATCAAGTCTAAATTCTTGTCCACGTTAATGAAAGAAAATATGATTATACACAGAACTGAATATTTAATAGAAATAATGCTCCCTGAAAACGTGTGCGTAAATGTACGTGATGAAAAATATTGGGCTCAGGGAGCGTGCTTGAACTCAAATGACAAAGAATTTTCGAATTCAGTTAAGAACAGCAGGAATGGGAAAAGAGAAAAGATTCCCACGAATTTCGGTTCAGAACAGAGATAAAGGGAAAAGAGAGAAAACTCATAATGTGCAATGGAGACTACGCATTCAGAAATAAGAAAATTAATATTTTTACAAATAAATATAAGATATTATTCCAGATATGAATATCGATATTTTCTCGCAGGTACGTGTTTACCTAGTACGCTACCATATTGAATTTAAGCACAGCACTGTGTTACCCATATTTTCGCTTTCCGTCACCGCCGGTGCATTATAGCAGCGGCGCAGACATTTTCATTTCATAGCGTTGCCAGCGGAATAATGCAATGAAAATAAAACATTTGGTTTTGTTTTATTTTGTTCAGTAACTTTAGTTAGAATTATTTATAAAAATTTGAAAAAAATATAAAGATTCCCTAGCGTTTAATATGTATTTTGTTGTTAAACAAAACCTGGTTCATAAACTCTTAGTAAATTTGCACAGTTGGCAACATCGTTAATTATCCACGCATTGTGTGTTTTTTTTTCGTTCTTTGCGATGCGGTCTTCTTCCATTCTCTTTAGCTTTGCCAATTCCGTTTTCGCCGCCACCGCTGCTTGTCGCATTCGTCCGCGTCTGCAGGTCAACGCCTGGAAAAAAACTTTGAAATTGTAAAAATATATCTAATATAATAAAATATTTGAAATAATTGTTTGCCGCGAAGTGTAGTTAACATCAGACAGCCAAGTTTGTTGTTGAAATTGGATGCAATTTTGCAGTGACTAGTGCGAAAAAAAATAAGTGAAAAAACGCCGAAGCAATAAAAAAAAAAGAAGAAGAGCAGCTGCAAGAAGCATCACAAGGGGACAGCAGTGCAAGCGTTGTTGCCAAAAGACGGCATTGGATACACACAACGAGCAAAGCAAAAAGCCAAGAGTTGGGGCAAAGTAAAGACGAGAAATAAAATCAATTATTTTAGGAAGGGGTACAACTGGTAAGTATTTGATGAGGAACGCGCCCGGAAATTTAGTTTATTGATCGATATTTTTTAATTTTAATATTTGCTACATCCACGTGCTAAAACCTACTTCACAGGATTTGTTCCCGCTTTTATCACAAAATATACCGGCGTTAGCAGCGTGTACAGCCAGTTTTCTTTTGCACCGGTATTTCAGCATTGATTTTTCTCAAGCGGAATTTTTACACCATATAAGAAATTTTGTATTTCTTCACGTTAAGCAAATTTTTCCGCTAAACTGTTTTGACGTGTTGAGTGTAACAAAATGGGTTCATACCTATCCGAACCGAAAACGGACAAGGTGTCTACGGACGAGTCCAATGATTTACTAACTGTGGGGGCCAGTTCTATGCAAGGTTGGCGAAATAATCAAGAGGTAAGGCTAAGACCAACAAAATTACTTGAATATTAGAATCGCAATTAAAAATTCTAATATTTTGTTTGTTTGTAGGACGCTCACAATTCCATTTTAAATTTTGATTCAAATACCTCATTCTTTGCCGTTTACGATGGGCATGGGGGGGCCGAAGTGGCCACATATTGTGCAGATAAACTACCACAATTTCTTAAGGAACTATCATCTTACAAAGATGGAGAGTTTGAAAAAGCTTTAAGAGAGGCATTTTTGGGATTTGATAAGACGCTTTTAGAACCCCAAGTAGTTGAGATATTAAAAGTGCTTGCTGGAGAAAAAGGTTTCGATGGAGATGATAGTGACGCACACGATGACGATGAAGACTTTGAGGATTTGGCTGAATTACACGAAGAAAGTCACTTACCATTGGATGAAGTATTGGAAAAATATAAAGGTGGGCCATCTATGCCCGCACTAAAACGAGTAAAAGATGCAGCATCTGGTGCAAAACCGCAATCACCATATTTACGTGGTAGACGCGCCGCAGCAGTAATTGCCGATGCGACAAATAAAGCTGTATTGGACCCAGATTCTAAGCCACAGGGTTCCTCTACATCAGCTGCTGCTGTAACCGCGGCATTGTCTCCTGAAACTGGGCCAGGACGCAGTTCTTCGCACAAAGCTAGTGGAAGCACAACTAGCGCTTCATCGTCGAAATCTATTGTTGACCCTGCTGAATCGGGACCAAGTTCTTCGAACAGTGGCAATATAACCAAAATGGATACCGATGAACCCGAAGAAGACTCCACTGTAAGCAGCAGCAGTTCGAGTGCAAGCAAACCCAGCAACAATACTACCCCTACCGAAACAGAAATTAACAAATCTGAAAACAATTCGGAAAAAATTTCAGAAAACGGTGATGTAGTCTCTGCTGTCCCAGCCACTGCAACATCATCGGTGGCCAATGTTGATGTATGCCCAGACTCATCTCACACTAAAGAGGTTGAGCAAAATGGTAGTGTATCGTCGTCGGAGAAAAAATCAATAAAAAAGCAAAATTCTCCAATTGCTGATGTGGACACAACCGTTTCCGGTTCAAATGATGCTGCAAAGCGTATACAAAATGGAACCATCGGAAGTACATCGTCATCTACAGAAAATAAACAACCAGCTGGGAGCACTGCAATCACATCCACCAGCAAAGAATCTAAAAAATTGAAGAAAATGGACGTTAGTGGTGAAGATGAATCCACCGATGATGATGCTGACTACGAAGGTAATTTGTGTGATTTTATACAAATTTAGATAACAATTTTGTACAATTTAAATTATTTGTATTTTTTTTTAACAGAAAGTGCAGAGGAAGGCGATGTGAGGCACAGCTTGGTTTATTCCTCAGAGGAGGAAGAGGTTGAAGAAGGTACGTATGAAATAGTTGTATTCATATATTATTTAATATTGACTTGATTAAATTGTTTAGCTGAGAACTCCAGTGTATATTCATCGGATGAGGAAATTGAAGAAGTGGAAGGTTTGTTTTACTAAAGAAAAATTACTCCTACATTTTTAAAATACATATAAAATATTTTTTTTTTTAATTTTAGCAGAGGAAGATGAGGAAAGCGCACTTGCAAATGAGCAATTCTGTGCAGATATGATCGAAGAGCCTGGCAAAGATAGTGGTTGCACTGCTGTAGTAGCATTATTAAATGGTCGTGATCTATATGTTGCAAATGCTGGCGATTCCCGTTGTGTAGTTTGCCGCAATGGTAAGGCAGTCGACATGAGCTTGGATCACAAGCCAGAAGATGAAGAAGAATCAGCTCGTATCGTAAAAGCTGGTGGCCGTGTTACTCTAGATGGACGAGTTAACGGTGGTTTAAACCTTTCACGAGCCATTGGCGATCACGCATACAAAATGGTAGGTGTAGAACTCTTCTCTAGAAATTTATAATTTGTAATCTTTTTTGTGGTTTTTTGTTTTACTAATTAGAATTTAGAACTACCCGCTGAAGATCAAATGATATCTGCTTTGCCAGATGTGCGTAAACTTATTATCACACCAGAGGATGAGTTTATGGTATTGGCCTGCGATGGTATTTGGAACTATCTATCTAGTGAAGAAGTGGTTGATTTTATACGTCAACGTTTGAAGGATGTTTCGAAAAAGGTGTCACAAATCTGTGAGGAGGTAAATACGATTTTTTTTTATATTTTTGATTTATTTTTTTTTTTTTTTTTTGATTTTGAAAATTTATGTTGATTTGAAAAACTCTTTTAGCTTTTTGATACGTGTTTGGCTCCTAATACTTTTGGGGATGGTACGGGCTGTGATAATATGACAGCAGTCATTGTACGTTTTGAATCCAAAATTTTGGGCATGACAACTAAAATTAATCCCGAAGAAATAGTGCTTATTAAGGATGTTGTCGCTAAAACCTCCCCCACCGGTGCTGGAGCACAACAGAAAGAACAAAAAAGTTTTAAACGCTCTGCTTCTCCTACATCCGACGAAAACTCAAACGAAGCCGAAAAAGCCAACAAAACCAAACGCTTGAAGACTGAAGAGGAAACCTCCTCAACAAACAACGCTAAAAACAAGGACACCGTGGAAACATCCACAACCGTTGATAGCGGCACAGCAGCCAGTAGTAGCACATCAGAAGCAGCGGCAGCAGTCGCAAGCATTACTGGGCAAAAATATTCCGATTGCAATGCCACAGCAACCACTAATGAAGAAGTAGATGCTGATGATATTGCAGTGTCCTCGACGTAAATCAATGGTCTTGCGTTTGATTATTTATAAATGGAAATTGTTAACAACAACAAGCCGCAAAATATTGGAGTGTGTGAATTCTAAATTGCGATCTGCTCCAAATATTAATATGAAGCGAGGAACCATATGTTTTATTTTTAAGAAAATTACAAACCCTCGTCTACAAGAGTTCTTTATTTTTCACAATGGCTAATATTAAGATTTTAAACTATTAGAGCAGGAAGGAATAAATACCAAGTTTACATTGAATCCGTGTAATACCCTTTTGTACGAAAATTTAAACAATCAAATAGCATCAAGTTGGAATGTTTTCTTTTTCCAAAAGCGAGTAGATCATAAAATAAGAAGCACCGTAAACTTATTAGTGAAATTTCTATCAGCTCCTAAATTGAGGAACTTTATTTTGGACGCAAAGTACATTTCATTTGACCCTATTGTAATCCCATTTCACTGTAATAATTTCAACAAAAAAAAATAGCCAATGAAAATATCTGCCAATCGTCATTATCGCTTTGTTTTGCTTAGCCGCAAGCGGAATCAATGCACGCAAAAGTGTATTGCTGAACGTAAGCGAAAAAGCAATTGCGGTTCATCAATTTGGTTTTCAATACACTTATTTTGTAAATCAGATTACAGATAAAACGTAAATATACATACATACATATATACAAGAAGGTATAATTTTAATTAATTTACAAAAATCAATATACATATAATACATAATGGATTGATAAATAAAAAAATGTCTAGTATTTAAATAAAGTAAGGACCAACAGTTATACAAAATGTGCATTTTTTTTATAAATGCCTTTTACTTTTGGTGGGTTTTCCAAGTAAACATTGGAAACTAGCGATATTGCAACAAGGATCAACCTCATATACATACATACATATCCCTACACATAAACTATTCGAGATGTCAACAATTTTTACCTTAATTTATGAAATCTTTTATTTGTTTGTTACATTTTGTTCGTTACGTTTTCTGCAACATTATTTCTTTTCATTCTTCACTCATCACGCAAACTCGAACTTCGTCGGATTTATTCAAACTGAAATTTCCGGTAAATCGAAATGCAAAATAAGGCTGTAACATCCACCACATAACATCGAAGTTTCAATCATCGATATATTGAAGTAAGTATCGAGGTTGATAAAATATCAGCCGAAAAACATAAGTACAACAGGGAATGTATATATATCGTAGATGTTAATAAATGTAATGCTAGGAATGGCACACTATCATAATTTGTCGTTAATTTTTAGATTATGAATGATAAGAATCGGTCAATAATTTAATTAAAAGAGCTAGTTTATCATAAATCAATAAACAAATTTAGAATACATTGGTATCGGCACACATTTTATCGATAATACTCGAAAAATGTGTTATCCCATAGTAAACTCGTTGACGTATTTTGAAATATTAGCATTTCATTCAACTGTTTCTTAATTTTGTCTGCCCTTAGAAACTTTTTTCCGTGATCGGTAATTTAAAAAATGAGATTATCGCAATAAAATTTAAATATATAAAAAATAGACACTATATCTCACATGCTCTCCTTGATCAAAGAGCTAAGCAACTCTGCGGCTATAGAGCTGCTAATTCAAATTAGAAATGCCAAGTTTGGACGCACTTGGTTTGTCCCAAGTAATTTGGACGAAAATAAGTAATTTATTGTAGTGTATCCGGTATATGAAGCGGTTGGCCATTTTTCTGGCATTCATACATATTGCACCATGTATACTAATGGTGATGTCAGTGCCTTAACCTAATTTTTTTCGGCAGTTCTATTGCAGTCATGTACTTAAAGGTACTAAAAAGGAATACATTTAATAACCTTTTTGGTAATTAACTTAAGTACTAGTCTAATAAATCATGTGTATTCGATACATAAATAAAAAATTTGTAAACTTTAAATAATCTTACTAAAAATAATAGTTTTGGTTGAACCATAGGAAAAATAGTAGAGATGGCAACACCCTGAAATAAGCATAATATCTATTCAAAATTACCCCAAAGAGCACCGCGCATCGGTTCAGATAAAATCGATTAATGAATATTCCCAAGCAAAAAATGCCTGACCATATCGAGAATAAGTTATCGTGCACAGACACATTCCCGCAAACAATGGGAGAAAAAGCCATGGTATATTATATATTCTTCTGCATGATCAATGTTCGAAGTGGAGCACAACGAGTAAAGAATGTCTTTTACAAAAAAAAAAGTGCTAAAAATCATGTGAATTTTTTTTTACATAGATGCAAAAAGCGAATTAGACAATGTGTAATTTTATTCCCGACACCCTTACAAAAGTAACTTTATCAATTTTCCCACTAATTTAACCGATAGGTGAGGCATTTTGCAGAGGTTCGTTGAGTTTTTTTTTCATTCCCAGGTGGATCATGCTATCAGCTGACGGTCTCTATGTGTTTTCACCACACGTTTTCAGTGAACTTTTTGTGATTTTCTCTCTGTGAATACCTAAACTGTCTCAAGTCAGAAAAAGTGTAATTAGTTTAAGCTCTCAAATTTAGTGTATTGACATTAGACTTAATTACTGAATACTGGCATAAAAATCACTAAGTTTATCTATTTTTATAAGGGCCACAGGAAATAGTTGATGTCTGAAAATATATGTATGTTAGAAAATATATTGTCAATGGAGACCGCTTATTTCTCAATGTCAGCAATATATGTCAGAGTGTATTTCCTGACATCTATTGCTTGAAATAAGCTGTCATTTTGTTGCTTTGACAGTTCAATTTTTATTTCAGCGAAAGTTTCGTTGTGGCAACATCAAATCAAAATTATGCGGTATAATTATGAGAACATATATTTTTTACTCTACGTCATTTTATTTGCCTCCGAATCGTGGAGTGTCCTTCGAATTAAAAATGGATTTATCCAAAATTTCGGTTTTTTTCTTTTCTGCACTTCTTCTGCAATTCTTTGTAGGTTGTGTAAATTTTTAAGCGCTTCAATGCAACGAACCTGCTTGTTTGACGCCATCTTACAAATGCTTATGGTGCCCACAGTCACCGACGCAAACGTACGCTACGTGTCAGCTGACACGATCAAACTTATGAGAGCGCCATGTAAATTCAAACTCATCAACGTGTACGTGTGATGGGTACGCGCGACGTGTACGTGTGTAAACTGAGAAATTTAGATTTTTGCCGTGAAGCCGTGTCAGCTGAGTGCTCTCTCACGGCACAGTGTTGCCAAGCAGAACTTTTTAAAATCATTAACAAAATAACCTTATAAAAATTTAAATTTTTATTAAATTAATTTAAAATCGATGTTTAATAATGTTAATTATAGATAAATTAACTATTTGCATTTGTTGGTTTTTGGCTTTGGTTTATTATACAATGAAAAATTGTAATTGACAAGGCGGATGTGTGTAAAAGTATGTATGCAAACAAAGGAATGGCAACATTGTGTTGATGCATACAAACACAGTTTTATGTACGCAAAGTTTGTTTACAAAACATACGCGCGGGCACAAGTTTTGCTCAATTTTGTGTATCTCCCGACAAACAGACACGGCAAACGGACACGTCGGTGACTGTGGGCACCATTATTTCATGACATCAACCACGGTGTACTGAATACTGAAGGTGACGCCTTTAGAAGTACCACTACTTTGGTTTTGCTGGGTTTGACAATTCTCAACTTCAACTAGACAAAGCTTTTTTCACAAATTAAGAAAAATATACACTTTTTTTAGTATTTTGCGAATTTATTTATTAAATGTCTGCCTATAAATTCATACTTTTACACTTTAGAACAATTAGAACACGTTTTTCAATGAAATATTGGAAGTTGTTCTACTTTCTCTCTCCCGTATTCTTGTTTACTAAAGGCGAGATCTGTCATTTCACCGCGGGAAGGCGCAATCTTGTATTCTATCATTCTTGGACATCAACTGCCCACGTATAAAAATTGGCAATATATTTCTCAAAATTTCCTGAAAAAATGACAGCTGGTTAATTTCTGTGGAGATGTGGGGCAGCATCCCATTAATATATCCAAAAAAATAATTTTATGCACATATATGGCAACCACCTCGAAAATTTGTCAACTTGGTGCACTTTGCTATTTTCTACTTTTCTAGTGATCCATTATAATTGTAAACTGGGCAGAAGTTTCTTTTGAAGAAGTCTGAGTGTTGTAATTTAGACAGAGACCTGTAGAGAATCTTTGCCTGTTGGGCAGTAGATGAGATCAGTTCGAGGCACTCTAAAATATAAATTTGAGGTGCACTTCGTCTGACGGAACCAGAGAAAAGTGAAGGCGGCACACACAACATTACTAGTATACATATACGCCTATTTCTGTGATTTAAACAATCGCCAAAATTGATACCGTCGCAATAATAACGTCGAGCAACTGCAGCGCAAAAGATAGCGTTTGCAAAAGCTCTAGTGGCGTTAGTCTAGTCCCAAGTAGTAGCGGGGCTGTTGGAAAAGTGCAGTTGATTCCTGGACCTGGACTAGTTGCTACAACTAAAATGTCAGGCGATCAGAAAACTCTGCTAAAGGGGCACTCCTCACAGTATGTCAAATTAAATGTGGGTGGGAGATTGTATTATACGACAATCGGAACGCTGACCAAACACGATACGATGCTAAGTGCCATGTTTAGCGGGCGCATGGAAGTGCTAACTGATTCAGAAGGTATGTAAGTGTGAAAAAGTAGTTAGCGATAATGTTGAACTAAAAAAATAGTAATAGAATGTAAGCCTAAAAAGAAAATTTAAAAAATGAGTCTTGATAAGTTACTAAACCATCGAATTAGTCACACCGATAAAATCATGATTGATCGCTTAAATTTTTTTGTAGTTTACCCTATGGTTATCCAATTAAATATTAAATGCTTTTTCAACTATAGGCTGGATTTTAATCGATCGTTGCGGAAACCATTTCGGTACAATACTGAACTATTTGCGTGACGGAACTGTTCCACTGCCAGAATCACACAAGGAAATTGCTGAACTGCTTGCCGAAGCTAAATATTATTGCATTACCGAATTGGCCATGTCCTGTGAGCGAGCCTTACTAGCGCACCAAGAACCAAAACCTATCTGCCGCATACCGTTGATCACATCGCAGAAAGAAGAGCAACTATTGATTAGTTCGTCGTCGAAGCCTGCAGTAATATTGGTAGTGCAACGACAAAACAATAAATATTCATACACTAGCACATCGGATGATAATTTACTAAAGAACATCGAGCTTTTCGATAAATTATCATTACGTTTCAATGAACGCATACTATTCATAAAGGATGTGATTGGACCCAGTGAAATCTGTTGCTGGTCATTTTATGGCCATGGCAAAAAAGTAGCAGAAGTTTGCTGCACCTCCATCGTGTATGCTACAGATCGCAAACACACTAAAGTGGAATTTCCAGAAGCCCGCATATACGAGGAGACACTTCAAGTGCTTTTGTATGAAAATCGTAATGCACCCGATCAGGAGTTGCTACAAGCAACATCGTCGGTACGCGGTGCAGTTGCTGCGCCAGGTATGCAACAATATACCAGTGACGAAGAGGAAGAGCGCACCAGTTTGGCGCGTTTACGTTCCAACAAACGCAACAACCCCACTTGATTTATGAAGCAATATGTGGGATGACAAAGGGCTGCGCTTCCCTAACTTTGGAGGGATGTTAGCGGTGGTAGTGTATGAATCGCCAAGGTTAAAGGCAAAGTTACTCGGAAAAAAGCAGAAGCCTTCGGAAAATGTGTTTGAAATAAGATCACATGGACAAAACAAAAAAACAAAGCTGCACATTTAATGTGACTTCATTACACATAGTACATATTCTTAAAATATCCGAGCATTATGTGCTTATCATGTTTGGTTTTTAATATAAATGCATACATCATATATTTTTTATACTCACTATTGAATTGCCTTTTGTTCACCACATAACACATTTCAATATGTTGATGGTGTGCTGCTGCTTAACAGTCGTGTACGCTTATAGTATTAAATTAATTCACAAACATTCTCTAAACAATTTTCTTATTTATTCAATTGTGTGTTGATTCCAGTGCAGAATTGATAAGTTGCATGGATGAATCAAATGCGAAATGAAACTTTTTATACTTATTTATGTACAGTAATAAAATTTACACAACAACAATTAAACTTGGATTCTTGATATGTTAAAGACAACAAATGCATTAAAAACTACAATGGAGTAGTTTAAGTGCTAAGAAACTGAAATCCATTTTCATGGAAGACTCAAAAACATATGAACAAACGTAAAATGTGAGACCACTGCAGCCGGTTTAACATGTTTCAATTAAAATTGTTTGAATCTGGAATAGAAAAAATATATTAAACAAAATTTTTATCTGCTATATGTACATATGTATTCAATATAAATTATTCATACATACATAAGTAAGTATATGAATGTCAGTATATAAATAACCAATTAGTTCCAACGACTGGATGTACTTGCACTCGGTGTAAAAAGCCTAATATGAAATAAAATAATACAAAATAGGTATGTATGTTCACTTTACTCTTATTGATGTTTTGTATATGTAGGTATGTAAATATTTCAAATAAATATAAATTGCATTAATGAGTCAAATAACAAATAATCGCTGTGGAATTATCTTTTTTTATTATAATCAATATGTTTTTGTAAGCATCAAGAAAGCAAAAGACAATAAATTTAGAATTTGATTTTAGGCTATATAATATGTTCTTGTGTCTGTGGGAATACGGTCGAGTGAGGCCTGTCGCTGCTTCGGATATATTGTTGCTGTTGCACAAAATATTCCCCATAAGTTTATTGCTGAAATGACAGTCCTTGGAAGGATAAAAATCCGGTATATCCAACATTGCACCCGCTTTACGAGTGTTATGCCAACTCGGCAGACGAAGGGGGGGACACCTAAGCCCTCCCAGCACTGAGGAACAGCATGTACAATCGTTACCCCAAACATCATCGGTTGGGTATTTCTTTTCATACATTATTATTCATATTGAAAACGGTGTTGCGCAATTTTAAATAAAAGTAGTTTCGTACAAAAAAATAAAAATTACAAAAATCAAACCAAATTTTGAATCTCTTGAAACTTGTATTTTATTATGTTCAAATTGAATAGATTACAAAACTGCGGATCTAAAAATATTCTAAAAAATTCTGGCTCAAAACTTCGAAACGTTAACGAAAACTTATGGAATTTTATAAATTTGTGTATAAAGTTTGAAATTTGGCTTCACATTTGTACATACATACATATATTGCTTTTATATACAATAAGCTAAATTTTTATAAGAAACTAATGAATTTAAGGAAAAAGTGCTTGTCAAATCTGCTAAAAATGTTCCACACCGTTTCTGTTGACCACGAGTATCCTCAAAACATACAAAACGACCGTAGTCTGCATAAATGAAATGTTTATTTAGTATAAACAAAATTTTTGGGCCCCTATTTTATAAAAATTCGCATAACTCTATAATAAAATAAAATAATAAGCAGATAATATTAACAAAATCCAATAAAACGCAACGAAATCCCAATGACAATACATTTTACCACATTGCAAGTGAACGGAAGTTCGTTTTCTATATGGTTGCCATGGTACCGTTGTGTGGGCAAACAAAAAAAAACGAATGAACTATTACCGTGCGCTTATAACATAATAATTAAAAAAATAAAACAAAAATACGACATATTAATACTATTAAATTTTAATTGAATTGAATAAAATAAAATGGCAGAAGAACTGCAAAAAGCTGGACTCTACATTGACGACATCTATCGGCTGCGCGTACAGGATCCTGCCATTGCTAATGAAACAAACGAATTGCGTGAAGAGTGCTTGGAATATGCTAACAAATTGCAAGATTTCAAAAAGTATGCCGAAGATTTTCACAAAATCGTTAGTGATTTTGCTAAAGATGTGGAAAAGGAAAAATTGAGGGCTATCGGCACACAAAATCTACTCAAAACTATTGCCAAAGAACGACAGGCAGAACAGCAAGTTTACCAGGTAGGCGGACGCTTTGGAAATATTTTTATTTTCATCACAAATAATATGCCGAATTCGCTTTAATTTTAGAGTAAAATCCATGAGAAAAACATTGAGCTAGAGCGATTGCGTAATGAATATCAGTACCTACAGCGCATCGAATCTGAGCAGCAGGAAATTATAAATAATTTTTTGTTGAATCAGTAAGTGATACATAAATACAATTTTATTTTATAATTTAACTATTAAATAAAGTCCTACAACTAGGCTTACAATTTTCAATTCTTTAACACATTATTTGTCTGATGTTTTGTACATTTTTACGATAGCAAGCGAAGCTACACAAAGGCAAGTTGGTTTTGGAGCAGTTATATACCTTCGGCTTGCCACACCCAGCGATACCACAAAGCTGCACTTTCGGTGGTGATTGCGCCACTTGCGCTGCCAATGGGAACTCATGCCCCGCTGGCAAATGTATGTAAACTCCTTCCAAAGTGTTGCGGTATGTTATCATTGGTTGCGTCACTTTAGTCGTTTTATTACGCGTTGCATTACGCTGCTTACTCTCCTGTTTTTTAAGCAAACGATCCATTGTTTTCTTTTTGTCCTTTTCGCGTTTTTCATCAGCAAGTTGTTTACGTTTCTGTGACTTGAGCTGTGCCTTTTGTATATCTTCTGCTGTTTGTGGTTTTTCTTTTTCGCGATAACCATTTGGCAGCGACATTAGTAACTCACCTCCCGGTGAGGGCTCCTTGTCTGTATTACGCTCATACATGGCTCGTTGGCGTGCTGTCATCAGTTTGGGATCCTTCATTTTCTTTAGCTCATCATCAATTTCCTCCAATTTTCCCGACTCAATCGCTGTAAGCCAGCGCTCTTCCTCGCTGGAAGTGCTACTATCACGACGTTTCTTCGACTTCTTATTGTTTGCCGCATTCAGGCTAGAGCCTAAGGTTGTCGATGCTGTCGGTGAGCTATTATTACTTGGAGCAGGTGTAGTGGGTTGCTTTGAAGCAGACTTTTTACCACTACTTGAGGCACTCCTGCTATTGACTTTCGGTGGAGTAACTACTGGCGTGGTTGGTGCTGATGTGTTTGAAACTTCCTGCTCATGGTCAACAACATCGACTACATCAATCATTTCAGAATCATATACAATTTCTTCCCTCAGCACCACAGGGGTTGTAGCTGTGGAGGACGCGCCAGTTGTGTTTGGGGTCTGCGGAGATTGTGTCGCATTTTTAGACTTTTTAGCACGTCTTTGCTCTTTATGATCTGTAAATAATAATGACATAAAGAAATATCATGAGGGAAAAACATTATTAAAATATCACCTTCACGTTTTCCCATTTTAAATGTTTTCCTCTACTTTTTCAACAAGATGTATTGCTAAAAAAAAACATTTTGCAAAAATGTAAACAAAGATCAGTCACAGTGCCATCTGCTGGGATTTGTATGCAGTGGCCGCAAAACTGTCTGACTAGAAAAGTGGCAATCGTATAATCGGCTTCTGTTCTGTTGTGTGAATGCCCACGGCAGAAAGTTACAAAAAAAAAAATTTTAAATTTAATGCGAATGTAATCTGAATTAAAAAAAATTCATTGTTTATGCTAGTTGTAAAAATTTGTGGACAATTAGCTTTCAAATACGAACCGAGTAATCGTGCAGACAAGCAACCATGCGAGTTTATCTGTCAGATTTGCAACTCTACTATTTAAGGTGTGAAGTTGGCTGCGTTTTTCTCTTCCTTTTTCTCTGAACGCTGCTAAAATGAAAGCCAAGGGACAGGTAATCTTTCCCGAAATTTTGTTATAATTCGGCTAGAAATTATAAAATGTTATTGTTAAGACGAATTGAAGCAAAGTTTAAAGTGTCGTGCATAAGTGTTGAATTGTTGGCAGAGTAATTTCTCATTAAAAGGCTGCTTTTCGTAAGCCTGAACGTGGTCATGCCGCGGCGTGTGCTGCCTGTTCCAATAAGACACGATGCCTGATAAAATATTTACATTGTGTAGCGTTTGTTATATTCGATATTTTGTGGGCGCTAACGATCGGAACAAATAAATTGTAATTGGTTAACTTGGTCAATAGAAATTTAGCTCTGTGCGTTTTTTGCTTTGCGTACTGAAGTCGGCTGGCAGAAATTGATCTAACCTTATTTTATTTTTTGTAATGTTTATTTCCATCACTAATGCTTGTACTTTACTGATCTCATTGCAGTTGAAAGAATACGAAGTGATTGGCCGTAAGCTGCCAACCGAGAAGGAGCCACAAACTCCACTCTACAAAATGCGTATCTTTGCTCCAGATAACATCGTTGCCAAGTCGCGTTTCTGGTATTTCTTGCGACAACTGAAGAAGTTCAAGAAAACCACCGGCGAAATTGTATCACTCAAACAAGTGTATGAAACTTCACCAACCAAAATTAAGAATTTCGGCATTTGGTTGCGTTATGATTCGCGTTCCGGCACGCACAACATGTACCGCGAATACCGTGATCTGACCGTTGGTGGTGCTGTGACAATGTGCTATCGCGATATGGGTGCCCGTCATCGTGCGCGTGCTCATTCAATTCAAATCATTAAGGTTGATTCTATTCCAGCCAACAAAACGCGTCGTGTGCACGTCAAACAATTCCACGACTCGAAGATCAAGTTCCCATTGGTGCAAAGAGTACACCACAAGGGCAACAGGAAACTATTCTCATACAGAAAACCAAGAACCTACTTCCTGTAAGCTGCTTGCTTTGCAGTAATTATTTTAGGTTTTTGATTTAAAATAAAAAAGAGAGTCTTTAAGATCGTGACTTGCGTAAAATAAAGTGAATTTTTTAAATTTAAAATTTTTATGAGATAGTATAAACTTGATGAACTATGCGTTTATTTTATGTAAGTATGATCGAAATTTATTAATCAAATTTCACCTCAAATATCATGGGGGGAAAAGAGAAATGCTACGTGTATAAGGAGTACAACAACATACTCCATGTAACAAGGACCAATCATGTTTTATCGGTTTTTGTTGAGTTTTCTGAGCAATATATAGAACTCAAATAATAACGATTGATTTCTGAGTAAAAAATAAAACTTAACATAAGAATTTCGGTTATAATCAATTAATCTTTATAAGCACTAAAAATGTTAACTAAGCAATAAGCGCTAAACATTCGTCTCCTATCTTGAACTTGGGGAAATGTTCAAATATTCTTCGTTACCCAACTGCCAAAGCTGCACTCGAAAATGCATCATTCTCGTTGATGGACCATATATGCCCAAGTAATTTGGACGCCAGCAAGCCACTTAGGTTGGGCATATTAGATGTCATTATTCCTCATAGTTACCAAACTTTCGTGAAAAGCGGTGTATCGCTAAAATCGCGCTTTTGCTAATTTATTTCCATTCCATTCTAGATAAATGTGCGAGTATTTTGAAATAAATTTCAACTATTTATTTATTTAAAATATTTATAAAAATACTATACATACATACATATGTATATATGTATATATATATATATGTATGTATTTATATTGTTGGTCATAGCTATATTGAAAAAAATATAATAAATACAAGTTGCCACTTATGTTTTACTATTATTTTTTGATATTTTTTTATAAATGTTTAGGTCATTCTTAAAACATAAACCATATAAACAGAAGTATTGAACTTTTTACGAAATGCACATTCAAATTTCCAAAAAACATGTTTTCAAAATTTTGTATCAGAATTTTCAAAAAGTTTTCGGGTACGCAGTTTTGTAATCCAATTAAAATATAATAAAGTACAAATTTTAAGTGACGTTATTTTTTGGTTGTTGTTGTTGTAACAGCACGAAATATTCCCCATAAAAATTTGGGGAATGCTGCTGAAGTGACAGTCCTTGGCCGGATATATGTAAATCCGGGTCGTTTCGGTATCGTAGAACCGACTGTCGTAACTTTTTTCGCTGAAGTTGCAGGAGATTTTCTCTACTTAAGGGGATCCGCTCCACTAGAGCCCAAAAAAATGGTGAATTTTTAATTTTTTTTGAGAATTATAAAAACTATATGGTATATATTTCTCTAAGGTATGTATATTTTTAAAAACATATAAAGAAATTTTTAAAAAATTATTCGTTGAAAATACGGGAAAATTGCGAAATTATCCAAGGTGTCCCAAAGGTCTCCCCGCGAATGCGTCCGATCTGCGTGCATGATAACGCTCGATACGCTCATCTGAAACACAAATATTGATATGTATGATTCATATTTCTATTTGAACTACTCTATGCAAAGTCGTAAAAAAACTATCATTTTCACCGAAACATTTTTTCAGTTTATGTCAAAAAAAAAAATCAAAAAATAAGTTTTTATTTAATTTTATAGGTTCATATCGAAGAGTAATTAGTGCTCTTCAATCAAATTTTTCATTTTTGTTGCTAGGTTAAAAAAATTTGGCTCAATCCTGCACGCAATTTAGAAAAAATGGAACCGAGAAAACGGCGCTTAAAGTTCTGGTGCACGTGTCACTTAATCAACCATATCTTCTAAAATACTTGGAATTTTGATCGGGAATTTCGAAGAGATATTCTTGGATAATCAACCTTGCGATTAAAGAAAAGAAAAAAATTCGATTTTTGCATCATTTTAGGGGAGCGTAAAAAAAGTTATTAAATTAATTAAATATAATTTTAAGTCAATGCAAATTTACATTTCTTAATAGAAAAGTCGGATTAAAATGTGTGAATATTTTATGAAATTTTTCTTTATATTTTTTGTGAATTTCGAAAAAAACTATAACATTTATTTATATGACTTATCGAATGAGCCATATTTTTATTTAAAAAAAATTTATAAATATGTATATAAGCTCTAATGGGAATCTGCCAAAATTTAACCTTTAAAAACAAAAAAAAATTGTGCACAGCTTAATTATTAGATTAATAGAAGTTTGAAGGGGAATCACCAATTTTGTTTTTATTAAAGCTGCCACCAAGCTTACTTGAACTTTTTTTGAAATTTGTCCGTTTATGAGAATTTATTACATATATCAAAATGGTTTGAAATATAGTGCCCGAGGCCGGTGATAAAAAATGCCCGATTATTAGGATGATCTGAGAATGTTGAAAAATAAAAAATCGCGTATCTTCAAACAATATAAAAAAACAGGTTTACTTACTGATTACTTAAAGTACTCAGTTCTGCGACATAAATTTTTCAAATTAAATAAGAAATCTTACCAAGAATACCAAAATAAAATGAAAAATAATATTATTTGTAACCCTAAATCATTTTATGGTTTCGTAAACTCAAAGCGTAAGGTATGTAAATGGTTTTCCTTCAAATATGAGGTATCAGAACACTGTGTCTAGCGACAATGAAGACATTGCTAACCTATTTGCATAATTCTTTGAGTCTAACTATTCCACTAAAGTCAATCTTCCCCCTTATAAATATCCATATTATCTATATACTAATAATTCGATTAATGTTCCAGTAATATTTTCTGAAGATGTATTATTTTATCTGAAATCTTTAACATAATCATTCAGGTACGGTCCTGATATGATTCCGACATGTATTCCTAAACAATTTGTTGATTATCTATATCTGCCTTTATCAAACTTGTTTAACTTGTCGCTAAAACAAGGTAATTTCCCGTCTGTTTGGAAAAAGTCTTTTATAATCCCTCTTCATAAAAGCGGCAATAGGTCTTCGATTGAAAATTACCGTGGAATAGCAAAGCTATCGGCAATTCCAAAACTATTTGAAGCAATTATTACTAATCAGTTAAAATATTCGATCTCTTCATCAATCGCAAACTCTCAGCACGGATTTTGTAAGCGCAAATCAACTATTACCAATTTACTGGAATTCACAACTCATGTTTCAAATGGTTTTCGAGAAAATATTCCAACAGATGTTATTTACACCGACTTCAATAAAGCTTTTGACAAAGTTTGTCACCCCTTACTCATCCACAAACTTGATATGGTGGGCTTTCCACCCTCTCTCCTCCGCTGGATTTCTTCTTATCTACATGATAGATCTCAAATCGTTATATTCAAAAATGCTTTTTCCAATGTCATTAATGTTACTTCGGGAGTTCCCCAAGGCAGCCATCTAGGCCCGATTATGTTTTTGTTCCAAAATTATTTTGAAATAAGTTATTTTTCTATGTATAAAAATGACTACAAATTGTTAAAGGTTTTTTTATTATCGGTTCGCGAATTTGTTTAGTTTAGTTTAGTTTAGTTTATTTAGCTCCTGCTATTTCAAATTCACACTAGTATTATTTTCCATAATTACATCGTGCTTTGCTTAACATTAAATGTGAGTTTAATTTTATACAATATTTTTCTTAATATAATCGATTAATAATCTTCTATATACAATGATATTTCTCTCTTTTTTAATACTATTTGGCAATAATATTTTCAACAAATTATAAAAATATCCTACAGTTCTGATAAAAATTAACTGATTTTCCAATACTCACCTTAATTTGGCGAAGAAATTACACATTTTTTTTCTCTCATAAATATTTTCATTAAAATTTATTAAAATCTCATACAACAATAATAGCATTTATGACTAAGGATGTACAATTGCCACAATCTTTGTACCACACATTACATTTAGTAATAATTAATCGACTTTCCAACCCAAAAAACATTTTTAATTATAAATAAAAATACTTGGAAATAAAACAGAAAAAAAACTACATAAATGAATAACAATACGGGGATTAACTAGAAAATCTCATAAATCCTCTTGTTATGCTCCACTACCAAATATTAATTGGTGGTATAAAATTACCACAACGTGGAAAGCCGTTTGGAACTGGCGGCCAATCTTGTGGCGTACCAATTTGGAACACCATATTCATGCCGATGGCGATGTGGAATTGAAAGTGGCAATGGAACAACCAGGCACCCGGATTGTCTGCACGAAACCGCAATACCGTATATCCATTGTTCGGCACTGCCACAGTATCCTTTAGCGCTGGCTTGAGAAAGCGACGCTCTAGTAGACCACGTCTGTCCAGCTCCAAAGCGTGCTGTAGATTCATACGTTGCAATTGCATATCCGGCGAACGACCCATGCCCAACACCACAAAGGAGGTGCCATGCAAATGAAATGGATGACTGATATTTATCTGTTGTACCTCATCGACCAGCACCACCTCGACAATAGCGCCCAGCGGTATATCCACTTTGTGAACACATTGGCAATTCTCACCGCAGTTGGTGGGACGATTGTCACTATTGCAAAAAACCTCTGGCGGTATGTCATCGTATTGGGAGAGTATGGTGGATGGTGGCGGGACATAGGAGATCTCATCGATCAGCGATACCAGATGATCGGTATCCGATGCGACTGTAAAGTGAATAGTGGAATGCGATTAATAAAATGGAAGTTGAAAGCTGTTAGGGTGGAGCGAAAGAAATGAAATCGAAATGAGGGTATCAATAAAGACATAACAGTTTTTTTTTTAATCAAACACAAACACAACCTTAATTATCTCTTTGGTTCCGGTAATTTAAAAAAATAGTTTATGTGGCTCACATACATTGAAAAATTTTGAGTAGGTCGTTGGAACTTTATAAAAACTTCCTCTAATTTTTAATCACAATAAGCGTACCACCAGAATATCGTAGTTGCAAGTGCTTTTTTGTCTCTCTCAATTATTGTATATTTTATTTTTATGTAAATGTAAAAATGTTATATCTCTATTGAAAAACACTTCATTATGTTTTTGAAATTTCAAAATTTAGAACAGGTGTTGCTTAAATTAAAATGTATTTTATTTTTTCAATTAATTTTCTAATTAAAATTCGTGCATTTTTGTTGCATGCTAACTTAAGAATTTTACTACAGCAATATATGTATATATATGTATATATATATTTACTTAGAAAATAAGCTTTAACTTACCGGTTATAACGGTTTGGCGTAATTTTTTTTTTGCAAGTTAGTATGCGAAAATTTATTATTTATGTATATTTAAATAAAAAATAAAAATAATTTAGTAATTAATTACAAGTATCACTATGAAAACAAAATCACTTACAGTGACTTTAGGCAATACAAATATCGTACATTAAATTTACAGACATACATACAATACAATATTGAGAAATTAAAAAAAAAGTATTTCATTACAAATAATATTTCTACAAATACATACAGTAACACATAGTAAGAGTAAGTGTAAGAGATAGAGAGAGAGAGAGAGAGAGAGAGAGCGTAATTACTTTAAAAATACAAAAAAGTCTGAACAATGTGTATTCGGAATAATAAGAAATGAAATGATATAGCGGTACATTGCGGCATTGCAATTTTTTTTACTAAATATACAAATAAAATTAAGAATAAGCATGTGAAAGAAATAAGTATGTTTGTATGTATGAACTATTGCTGCGCATCCGGCGGAAATTTGCTATTTACAGCAACAACAACAACAAAAGAAGTATACTGGCACGCCCCAAAGTACACGACGCTCGTTGTGTCATCATCGCAGTTTCTACGTATGTATGTAGGTACTTTACTAATCGTACAACTCCTCCATCAGCGATCGAACGACTAAGTAAATCAAAGTAGTTCAAAAATACTTGATCGGCGGCAAATGATCGCCGCAACGTGGAAAATTCGGCGGCACCGGTGGTAGATCTTCCTGTGTGCCTATATGAAATACCAGATTCATGCCAATCGCTACATGAAAGAGGAAATGGCAATGGAATAGCCAAAAGCCGGGATTATTGGCACGAAACCGTAGCACTACGTAGCCATTATTTGGCACAGCGATAGTGTCCTTGAGTGTTGGATTATTGAAATCACGTTCCAGCATACCCAAGCGATCCAAGTCCAAGGCATGTTTTAAATTGATTTTCTTTATTGATTGATCTGGTGAACGTCCCTGACCGACAACATAATACGGTGAGCCGTGCAAATGGAATGGATGACTGAGATTGGTTTGTTGCACTTCGTCTACAAGCACCACTTCGACCACAGCGCCCAGTGGTATGTCCACTTTGTGTACACATTGACAATTGTTGCCGCAATTCGCTGGACGATTATCGCCATTGCAGAAGAGTTCCGGTGATACGTCGTTCATTTGTGATAGCAGCGGAGCCGGTGGTGAGGTGTAGGAGATTTCATCGATTAGCGATATTAGGTGATCACCGCTGGGAGCAACTGTAATTTACATAGGAGGATTTTGGTTCGTTTGGTTTAAGGTTAAATTTAGAGTTAGTAATGGGGATGAAATTATTTTTGCGTGTGTAGAGGTAAATATTTTTTTGTTTTTGTTTTTTCTTTGGTTTCACATTACTGCTTGGGGGGGCGAACCAACGATCGACAGACATCGAAAAGTGGCACTCAGCTGAAAGGTTTCAAATAATTGTATTGATCTTGTGATATACAAAGCTTATAGATAAGATAGATATTACATTCTTGTAAAAAATTAGACATGCAAAATCGAAAACACAAATATATAGGCATTTATGTAGCTAAGTACATTTGGTTTTTATATCATTGGCGGCTAATTTACTAATTCTACTTTGCATGTAGTATCTAAGTCTTGGTTTGTAAACCAAAATCAGGACTGTAAAAATGCTTGAAATCTCATAAATTTTATCTTAGAAAACAATTTGGGGATTCACATATTGCATAGTCATAAAATAATAAAATTTACAATATTTTATGTTATTAAATATTGTTGGATTGCAGAGAAAAAGGACCGCAAATAACTCAACTTTGCATTTTTGAAATTTTATGATTTTACGGCATTGCGACACGATCCGCGTCCTCTTGTGAACCCCCTTAATAATTAAAAGCGGCAAATAAATATCGTACATAACAACTGGGATCAATCATAAATATGGTCTGGCGTACGTGTAAAAAATTTACAATTAACCTTTACGACGAATACCCGCATATCTTTAGTGTAAGGTATAAAAAGCCATTTAGTCTTTTGAGAATATACCTATACCAAAAATCGAGTTATAGTCTGTATACCTAACAAGACAGTTATGTTCAGTGTTGGGCATATCGTACTGGGCAAAATTCAGTATAATACAGTTTGCCATTTATGTTTATTAACTTTTTAAAAATATTTTTGTTTTTTTTAAATAAAGGCCATTCTTTAACATAAACCATATAAGTAAAAGTTCCAAACTTTGTACGAAGTTCACAAAAACACAACCAAAAGCAAATTTCTTATATCATATGCCCAACCCTCTATGTATTTTAATACATTTATCAAAAAGTGCACGAATAATTTACGGAAAATTGCAATAAGCAAAGGGCGGGGTAGAACGAGACCCACGAAAATTTATTTAGTTTATTTCAAAAAAATTTGTTTGAACCCTGAATAACTGCTAGGTTAAATATTTATGTTTTAAACTTTGTGTTAATACCTAACATGGCAAGCTTTGCAAGCAAATTTATCAATGATCTGATCTGAATCGTACCCGCCTTAGAATTCTCTCATCTAAATTATGGTTTGTGTATAATTAGCATTCGCGGTAAATCGATCCTAACGAATTTGGCAAATGTTTTGACCAAAAAACTCATATTTTGGCTTATACCTTTCGTAAGTAAATTAGATAAGAAAAATTTGAACTATTCCAGCACATGTCTTGCATACAAACCACCGTTCGCCTATTAACGAAATAATTGGGACTTATACCATTAACAGTTAATTTTTTCATTTTTTCCTATGTTTTATCCTCCAGCAAAAATATTTGATAGTTGCATTTTGAAAAACTATACATGCCAAATATCATTGTCTTATATAGCCCTAACCGCGGATAAAACGTAAGCGAATGTTGTTTCGCAATTTGTCTCGGCATAGCAATTTGGTTTAGAAGCAACAGCAGAGTTCGCATATAAAGCAAAACCAAATAAAATAAAAATTTAGTTTTTTAAATACATATTTTATATTTATTTTGATCTGATATCAAGCGGTCCTAGCAAAGAAAAAATAGAAATATCTAAAAATTGTG
Source organism: Anomoia purmunda (assembly GCA_951828415.1). Taxonomy (NCBI): domain Eukaryota; kingdom Metazoa; phylum Arthropoda; class Insecta; order Diptera; family Tephritidae; genus Anomoia; species Anomoia purmunda. The sequence continues at coordinate 46,625,498 of OX639997.1, read as the reverse complement.
TGAAAAATCAGTAAAACAGTTGATTCGAGGAAGTATTTTTTTCCTTGAAAAGCAGAAATTCGCAAAAGTAAAAATTGCGTTATTTTATTCGTTCGAATCCACAAATGCCGTTCAAGAGCGAGCTATAAATTTTTGAAAATTTAAAGTTTTGTAGAGATGATTCAGTTGCTATGGAATTCTCCATATTCGTATGTAACCGTTATACGAGTAGAATGGGTCCGTTTCTTGCGTCGAAATTGGTAACATTGACATACATAGTTGACAAGCCGTGAATCTTTGACAGATTGGTGAATATCCATGAGTAAATTATTAAAGATTCGATCTATAACGACATTACAGTTTTGATACTACCTTCAGTAAAACTCTTATGAATTTGACGCAATGTTCAATTTTAAATTTGTATTCAAAGAGATCATAAAAATATTTGTTCTAAAAATTTAGCTTTTACTTACGTTTTGCTAAGGGGCCCGATTTTGTCAAGAGTGAGCAAGAAAACTGTTTGTTTACTGAGCAAACCTTTAATAATTGAATCATGGTGAATATCATAGTGTAATGATAATAAGGTGGTGTCAGTAATTTAACCTCACTTTTTGCAGCAGTTCTATTGCGGCCATGATTTAAATTTACTAAAAAGGGATACATTTATTAACATTTTTAATTCTTATTTTTACTACTAGCCAAATATATAATGTGTTTTTGAGAGATATATTAATGCAAAGTTTGTAAACTTTACCGAATCTTATTATAAATATAAAATATGAAATATTGGAGAAAGTAGCTTTTTTGGTTGAATCATAGGAAAGGGAATAGAGATGGCAACACTCTGAAATAAGTATGCCGATCTAGTCAAAATTCTTATAATCATCTTATTATCATTGCATCATTAGTGAATATACTATTTCTATGAACGACTTTTAAAGAAATAAAAACATGCCCTTTTTGAATCAACTACACTTTTGAATTTTACCAATTGCTCACAGATATGTACGTATATTTTCTTGACGCCCTTACTATTGCGAAATTTAATATAAAAATTTCAAGAGCTGTTTTGCAATTGAACTTAATTACTGTAATAAATAAAATGAACTGAAAGAGGTTATAGAAATTAAAAAGAATGTGACGCAATTGAATTAAATTAGCTTATAGCAGATCTTTTTAATATCATTGCGTCGGTTATGGTTTCACAATCCTAGCCAACTTGTGTTTGAAATATCTAAACATTGATAAAGCTTTTCAAAAAAATCATTATACATATACATATTATATTTATGTAATACTATGTATGTACATAACAAGGCGTCTATAATATTCACATAGCAATTCGACAGCTACTAATTTCAGTTTGTAGTTATTAAATAAAATATTTATAAATATTTGCCTACATTTAATATGTACTGTCGCTGGTGAACACAAAATCTGTTTAGGTAAATATGTATGTAGGTGAATTCATGCGTAAAGCTTTTGTTTTTAACGCAAACATGCAGTATTTTTGAATACTCGTACTTAGAAAGTGACTAATTTTTTACAAAAGTTTGAGGGACAGAGAAAGGACTTCCACAACTTACCTAAATAACGGTTGTATGAATTGGCAACAAAGAGATTCTTCACATCGTAAACATAGAAACGGAATGGTAAGAAAATTTTTACATCAGGTCGCTCAACCAGTACGCCTTTGTCCACAGCTTTGGCATTTTTCAAATTCGAAACACACACCGCATCGTTGCGTTTGCGATTACAGACAGCATCCAAGGGATTCATGACCTGTACAAGAGAAGTGAAAGAGAGTGAGGGGAGTAGAAGGGAGAGAAAGAGTTAATGAGAATAAAAAAAGTATGTACGATTTTGTTTTGCATTAGTTTAATAAGAGTGTAAGCTTTTATTGAAAGGACACTTATAGTGCTTACATATATTTGAAATTTGTAGTCTAATACCTGCAAATATTATATACTATCTAACTAAATATAGTATGTATAATATTTGAATATGAAACCTATACTTTAGAATTGGAAATGTAGAAACTCCACCTCGAATAAAGTACCTTTTGAACTAAGGATATTTAGGTGTCTCACCAAAAAAATTGCGAATTTTCCATGGGAAAAATATTAAAATTTTGTGAGCCGGAAAACTTCCCCAAAAATTAAGTTTTTTTAAGTAAAACCAAAGGATTTTATAAATATGTATTTTTCCAAAAAAGGCCGCTTAAAAGATAAAAACGTTTAAATTTAAAAGGCCTGCATAAAAGTAAAATTTTTGAAGTAAAACTTCTTTAGCGGCAGTGGGTTTTTACATCGCGTAACGAAAGTCGCGTCAGAATCGCTTTACTAATTTCTACCACTATATTTACTAATTACTAAAACTGTGACACGTACAATTTGTGTTACAACATCAAGACACACGCCACAAATTGTAGCGCCACTAATTTTACTAATTTCTTCTACTATTTCTACAAATTTCTACCACTATTTTTATTGACGCTACTACAAATTTCTACCTCTATTTTTACTAATGCTACAACTAATTACTACCACTATTTTTACTAATTTCTACCACTATTTTTATTAATTTCTACCACTATTTTTACTAATTTCCTCCACTATTTTTACTAGTTTCTACCACTATTTTTATTAATTTGTTCCACTATTTTAATAATTTCTACCACTATTTTTACTAATGCTGCTACTAATTACTTCATTATTTCTACTAATTTCTACCACTATTTTTATTAATGCTACTACTAATTTCTATTATTATGTTTTCCAATCTCATCCACTGCTTTTGATAATTTCTACCACTATTTTTAATAATTTCTACCACCATTTTCACTACTTTCTACCACAATTTTGACTAATTCCTACTACTAACTACTAAAAAAACTAACTACTACGACTACTTTTATTAATTTCTATTACCACAAAGAAGTTTTACATAGGTACACGCGTGTTTTTTTAACTGAATCTTAACAATGATATTTTTATGCTGTTTTTGACCTTTTTTGGAAAATACATTTTTAAAAATCTTGCATTATTCGTCCAAAACCTCAACTATTTAGATTTATAAGGTACCTTACAAAAATAAAAAAAATGTATTTTTTTAGGCCTTTTGAGATTAAACTTTTCTATCATCTGAAGTGACTTTTTTAATATTTCAAAACACTTTTTTTTATTTAATGAAGAGCTCCATTTTTAGATATACTTTCAAATTGGCCTAGCTCACGTAAATCCAAATATTTTTTTTCAAAATATTATGGCAAAAGTATGCAAATAAAGTAAATTTTATGCTTCCGATGAAAAAACAGCGCCGGTTGTTTTTTAGCTTAGCGAGTGATGCACCTTAATGAATATATGCATGTAGTTATATATGTATATGTTTTTATATAAAATACTTACCTCTATTTTGATTTCAGTAATTTTTTCTCTTGATATCCAATGTGTTCTAAAGCTCTTATTTACAATGTACAATGCAGATATTTACACATGTTATATACTATACTAAATGTATTAATTATTAACTTCCAACTATTGGGGGGAAAAACCCACGGGTGCATATTAAAGCTGTGTATAATAAATACATAAATATTTTAAATTAAGTTTTGTTTTTTTTTTTAATATTTATTTATTAATTTAATTATTTTACGAATATGTGTATTTTTGTTACAATTTAAATCGTTTTCACAAAGATCTGTGTAAATTTTTTATACATACATTTGTATGTATAGGATTTAGCAAATAATTAGAAAGAATAACTCGGTGCTTTGTTGTTGTGTCATTGCCGTAGTTGTTTTTGTATATTATCATACATTTTCTTCGTTTTGTTTTTTTTTTTTTGTTTTGTTGGCAATAGTACCGGATTTCGCGGAACTTTCATCTCAGCATCTCTCCAGGTACATACAGTCAGTGTAAATATTTTACAAACACGTCTATAATTATTTGGTTATTTTTCTATGTGTATGTGTACGAGTATATGTTTGTGATCATACTTATTTCGTTATATGTACATATCTATATACATATGTATGTATGCAAGTATATATATACATAACCATATTTAATACTATTTCCCTATGTGGATGTTCTGTAATATTATAATAATAATTATTGTTGGATATTACATGGCGCCAGGAGTGTATTATTGGGATGCTTCTGGTTTTTTTTTTGACATTTAAATATCTTGTATGAAACGAAAATTCAAATAAAATACGCTGGGAGTTTTTCTATACAGTTGCGGCGTAAATTTTGCTATAAGTTTCATTTCTAAATAGATTTGATGTGCTTTATAAATATGTACACATGGGCAAAAATTTTGTTAACTTATTCAAAGATACAAAAAAAAACACAAAAAAAAAATTTTTTAAATTCAAATTAGATGTTTTTTTTTATGATTTAAGTGAAACTTAACTACATTTAATAAAGAAATTAAATACATTAGAGTAAATCAAAGGCAAGAGTGCACATATAGAGGGCGTTAAAACAAATTCATTGAAAATATGGGCACTAGATAATTCAAAAAATAAAAAATAAAATAAATAAAAAAATGAAGCAGCTCAATTATTTTACAGTCCTCTTGAAGCTTAAGAAATAACAATAAAATAAAATAAGAGACAATAATTACATAGGGAAGTGCCATAAGCTGGGTAGGAATGGTAAAATACAAAAATTAAAAAATTAAAATAATTATTATATTTATAGTTGTTTATTTATGACTGCTGCGCACAAATCGACGTGCTTGCACTAATCTTGCTTTCCGATCACGCTTTTCATATTCGCACTCCGTTTTGAGCCAACTTCTCGAACGCTTCACTTCGCCCGCCACGTTCGCTTGCGTGTTTCTTTCTTCGCCAAACTTTACGTGTGTGTGTGTGCGTGTTACGCAAGTCTTATGTTGGAAGAGCTTTCACATTTTTTAAGCTTATGAAAGCACAAACTTTCATTACTATTGTTGTTGGGATAATCGTTTGTATGTTAAATGTTTGTGCGAAGCGCTTAAAATTAGCTTTTTATTTGTTATCATTATTTACTACTTTTTGATGCCACTTTAATGTTTTGAGCTTTTCATAGCATTCACTTTGAACATTTGATGGATAGATTTCCTTTAGAAAGTTGGTTTCTTACTTTTACCTATAGATGTGTCTCGAGAATATGTTATTTATTTATTTTTTACTTTGATTGCTATTAAATTTCTAATGCTTCATATCTTCATATTTTTTTTCCGAAGGCTAGGTATTTTCGCGCTCTATTTTCGTCGTTCTTGTACTTTGTACAAAGCACATTTTTATGTTCATCTATTGTGGCTTGTATATGCTAATATTTTAACTATATATTTCTTTCACTTTCTAGTATATGCTAGAAGAAGTCTAGAAAGAATTTGGCACCTTTTAAGGTTATGTTACTGTTAATTAATCGGTATGGGTGGTTTGTGGTCTCCGCACGTTGGGAAGCCTGGTGGCACTGGTGGTAAATCGGCATTTGTGCCTACCTGCAATATCAGATTCATACCGATCGTTATGTGGAAAAGGAAGTGACAATGGAAGAACCAGAAACCTGCGGAAAAATAGGGAAGTTCAATAAAAATATTCACATTATTAAATACGAGCTTTAAAGAAAGAGTTTTCAAATACATAGTGTAAAATATTTAAGTTTATGTTAAAAAAAGTAGTTGTATAAACAAATTGCAGATTTAAAAACAAAAAGCTATATTTGTTAATTTCATGCAATTATATAAGTATTTGAGATCTGATGACTTTTAAAAGATTTTTTGAAATTTTGTTTGTACGCTATGAGGTTTATGAATTCAAATGCTCTTGCTGAAAAAATGTGTACAGTCGAGAATTGCCAAGCAAGGAAATTAGCTGACTCGGAACAATTGATTATAATCTAGAAAATTGTTTCCGAAAATTTTCATGATTAAATAATTCCAATTAAGCTTGCAATAAGTAAGTACATAACAAGACGTTTAGTAAGTCAGATAATTTTGGATGCAACCAGGAAAACTACTTTCAAGTTTTTTTGTTTACAAATTTTCCATTCACTAATGTTCTTGTTATTTCTCTCTTTGAGAGCGAATATATAAATTTACCGGTGCCAGTCTGCGTACAGTGGATTTGCTTTTACAATATTGATACTGTTTCTCGTATCTTCTGTTAAATCTTTCTTGATAATTTGCCATAAAAATATTGTTCTGTATGTAACATCCCTCTTTTAAACCAAAATTTGAAACTTTATATAAATTTCAACAAATTTTAAAAGTATCCACAAATTGAAAAAAAAAATTTATAAAATTTTCGGGCATGAAGTTTTTTTTTTTGAAAAATAGAAATGAAAGTTTTCAATTTAATTTTATTAAAATTTTTGTACCACTTACCGGGATTATCCGCTCTGAAACGCAACACAACGTATCCATTATTTGGCACTGGTAGTGTATCCTTGTGTGGTGGCAAATTGTATTGACGGTGTAACAGACCACGCCGATCCAAGTCTAAAGCATGCTTCAAGTTAATCTTCTTAACGCTGGTGTCAGGTGAGCGACCAATACCGATAACGCTGTAACTGTAGCCGTGCAAATGGAACGGATGTGACAAGTTGGGTTGTTGAACTGCGCGTAAGTGTTTGGGAAGAAAATGTGAATTAGATAAATTTATTAAAAAATAGATTTCTTAGATACGAATATGCATGTTTTAAGTAACTAAATTATGAATAGGTATCATATAACTGCTTTGATTAAAAAACAAAAACAAGATTATGTAAAAAAATTGAAGTCAGTAAAGTAGGTAACAACAACTAGACTTAAAAATAATACTTTTTTAAATTACATTGGCACACAAAAAAGTATTGTGAACTAGAAGGTAGACCTCACTATTTCTATGTCGTTTGGGTCTTTGAAAATGAATATGGTCATAAAAAAATCATATGCTCATAATTCTACCACCCCTTTGACAACCACACTTGGTAATTTTTCATGTAAAGTTGAGATAGCGAAACAATTCTTCCTGATTATCCAACTTTTGTGGTGGTTGTTTGAGAGTTAGGAATAATAATAACTACTAATACCCACTAGAAATTATTAGTGCTTTTTTTCAAGTCACGAATGATTTTTGTACTTTAGATTTTCGCAAAAATAGATCGAATAGCGTTTTATGTACTCAACATAGTTTAGAACACGAAACACGAGTTTTGATTTAGAAAATATGATAATTTATTATTGACAATTTTAAGCCCAGTATTAAATAAAATATTGATTGATTTCGTATTCATTTATCAACAAAACAATGGATTATATTCTATAATCACTTATATAAAAATGTAGCCGTTTTCTTTGTTATTACTTGGCTCTAAAACCGATTAACGGATTTCAGCTAAATTTGGGCAGTACATCCCTTAGGCACGTGACACGGATATAGGCTATATTTTAATCCGCTAGGTGGCGTATAAGCCGAGATATTCCGAAAATCTGCACTTATGATCCGATATTGAAAATAAAAAACACTCTAGATGGCGCTAGAATTGAGTTACTCAGAAAACCCGTATTTATGATCCGATATTGATAATAGTAGAAAGGTATGGTACTGATGCAATAATAAATACTCCCTTGAAAGTTATGTAAACAAATTGCCACTAACTTTATAAAAATTTTCATTGTACAGACACGAATTTCCCAGAGTTTTGTTATAGTATAGATAGAATAGGAAGAATGTAGATTTTTATGAAATTAATGTCGATTTCTTGTTTACAAGTTATTTTGTCCTATTGTTGTTAGTCAGGTTGTTTTTTTTTATTATTATATGTAACAATTTTAGAGCATTTGAAGAAACTTCGTTCAAGAATAAATAAACACTAAATTTCAAGTATTGACAGATTATCCCAGTTTCGTTAAAAGCAGAGCTTTGTTCTTTTACGTTCGGTAATTAATTGGCTGTTTCGATGTTGAATTAGAATATGGTTTAAACGACCGTCTTTTTCGCTAAGTTGAGGTGCTTTTGGGACCCCCTTTCAACAAATTAAATGGCATGAGCATGGACGTCACTTCACTGGGTCAAACAAATATTACAGAGATTACAAGATTGCGCCAAATGGCGCGTATAGACAGGCAAGCTGGAAATATGGGAAGGTAATAGCAAAGTGATTCCATGCATGCGCTCACCCTTGACACTTAGCCCAGTAGCGATTAGATCTTGACAGTAAACCTATACAATTTTAAAATTTGCCCTTATTTTATAGTATAACGTCACCAAATGCCTGAATCAGAAGTCAATTGAAAATTATCTTATTTATTACGTCCTATTACCTAAAGCTTAAACCAAAAGTGTTTGTAACTATTTTCTGAAAGAAAACTATACGAACTTTTGTTAGTCCTCTCATTCAATGCGATTAAGCAATACAGATTAATAAAAACTCACTAGTAATTTGCGGTCATTCTGATACGATTTATTATACAACAGGCAAGTTTGCAATTTTAATACGAATTACAAAAAAATATTACTTAATATTTTCCTGCCAAAACACACCCTAGGTTGAGTGAGCGTTGATCTACTTAATTTCAAGTTTTGCGCAGCTGTGCTTATGTTACTTAACTAGAAAACCAAATTTTCTTTATGCTAGAAATATAAAATTAGTGAGAGCTCTGTGTGCAGCGGTGAATTAGTATCGGAAATGCCCAAAGGCGTTGCAGTTTTTGTTTTCCTTTATATGCTTGGTTTGCTAATCAAACATTTTGTTTTATAATTTTCTCACAATTCCGATTTGGTGATTTTATAATTTTACCATAAACGTTAATTTGCGCTGAATATAAAATCTTGGCTCGTGGGTGCCGCTGACTCTAAGCTACATTTTACATACAAACGTATCTATGTACATATATACTTACATATTTACATATACAGATTTTTTATAGAGAGTTTGTATCCGGTTAGGAGGCACCTGGCATGGCTATAGGGTATTTGGATTTTGCTTATCATGACAATCGATTTATAACTGTATATTGTTTGCTACATACAAATGTAATAATCGTAATATTATATAGTGCTTATCATAAATATACGGTAGGGTATCATTGACAAGCATCCACACTTAATTTAATTCTTAATTTTTAGTTAATTTTTTATAAAAATACAGTTCCTTATCTTTAAAACACATTCAAATTGAAGCTTTAAATTTTGTGTAAAATTTTAAGGAAATCAAACAAATTTTCATCAAAACGTCAAGCGTTATATTAGTTTAATTTTTACGAAACTTTTGGGTTTGCAGTTTTATAACCCATTCCATAAAATGTTGCCGAATATGCTACTCATTTTCTACATATTTTTTTTATATACCCTATCAGTGAAAAAAAATTAGCAAACATCAATGCTATTTTTGAGGTACTTTAAACTTATTATTATACTAAAATATAATGGGCTTTAAAACCGCATACAAAATAATTTTCAAAAAATTCTGAGTAAAAAGTATGAAAATTTCCACACAATTTGAAGATAGAATTTATACGGTTTTTGTTGTAGTATGAAGTGTATTAAAAAAAAAATGAATAAAAAATTTGTAAGTAATAAATATAAAGTCTTTGTCACATAGTTATGATACGCACTATATTCAAGAATGATAGAATACAAGATTGCGCCTTCACGCGTCGAAGTGACAGATCTTGCCTTTAGTAAACAAGAATACGGGAGAAAGAAAATTGGATAACTTCCAATATTTCAGTGAAAAACGTGTTTGAATTGTTCTGAAGTGTAAAATTATGGATTTATAGGCAGAGATTTAATAAATAAATATCCAAAATACTAAAAAAGTTGGTATTTCTCATATTTGTGAAAAAAGCTTTGTATAGTTGTAGTTGAGAATTTTCAAACTCGGCCAAACCAAAGTAGCGGCACCCCTGAAGGCGTCACCTTCTGCATTCAGTACACCGGCACTATATTATTTTAAAAAAAATGTCGTAAGCAAGTTAAAGAACGCAAGGCTTTTGGAAATTAAAATTTTCTTTTTTTCCCCCTACAAATCTCTACAAATCTCTACATATCTTTTTATACTCCCATTTACAATTAAACAAATATTTTGCATGAAAGTTAAATTCTTTAAATTCTTTAAACTCTCATTTAATTTACATTCAATTAATCTCACTCACCTTCATCAACTAGCACCATTTCCACAATTGCATTCAATGGTATATCGATTTTGTGGGTACACATGCAATTTGGCCCACAGTTTGCCGGACGATTATCACCGTTACAGAATTGTTCCGGATTGATTTCATGGAATTGTGAGGTAAGTGGCGCTGGTGGCGACAAATACGAAATCTCATCAACCAGCGAGATGACGTGATCGCCAGAGGGAGCAACTGCAAAAAAAATGATAATATTTTACATTTATTTAAGTCATTTTGCACATACCCAAATAGCGATTGTAGGTATTTGGCTGGAAGAGCTCATCTGGACGGTAAACATAGAAGCGGAAGGGCAAGAAGATCTTCACGTCGGGCTTCTCCGCCAAAAGGCCACGATCGATTTCTAAAGCGCTTTTTAGTTGACTCACGCAGACAGCGTCGTTTCGTGGCGTATTACATTGGGCGTCTAGAGGGTTCATGACCTTTGGTTTTTGTTCGCCATGCATGCGATTTTATCAGTTTGGTGATATTTTTTTAAATATTTTTTAATTTTATTTACCAATTCAGCGCATTTTATTATGTATAGTTTTATTATTTTTTTGTTTCCATTTAGCGTAAACATGGAGGTGTGCATTTATTTACATTTGTGCCATTTTTTGTATTTAAAAAAATTGGAAGTGGTTGGTTTTTATATACAAATTTCACATCAAATCGTTCATGTTTTGTTTTGTTATTTTTTTTGTTGAATTTTGTAAAGTTTTTTCCGAAAGTGTTTGCATTTTTTTTGTTTGGCGATTTAAGATGTGAAGTAATTTTGGAGTTTTTGCATTTTTTTGGTTAGGGTTGTTGGTTGATTGGTTGTGGATGAATGGTACATTGTAAAGAAAAATATTAATAAGAAAAATTGATTAGCTAATTTGAAAATTTGTACATATTAAAAATTGGACTATAAGTATTATAAAATAAATTTCCAAATATGTGCTTCAATATAAAAAATAACAATAATATTAGGAAATAACTAATATAAGTTTTGCAGTATAGCCTTATGAATTCAAATTTTTTTGCATTATTCCACCTTTTAAAAAATGTCTTTGCTTCATACCCTACCTTTCAATATAAAATATTTACTGATTACAGACCGTTTGCTTAATGCCTGTTTAAATAGCACTGCGTGACACAATTTTGCGGTCGGAGATTTTTAAGCCGATTTAGGGTAATTTGGGGGCGCTGATTACGAAAATAATATCAGTTCTGTCGAATTGGCTCTAGTTTTTCAGATAAAGACTTTTAAATATTTTACGAAAAAGCCTAATTAAAAATACCAACAAGGATTTAAATTATATTTTTATTGCGCGCCTGTATAAAAATAATACAAAAATAAAAAAAAATATATTCTTTTCATTAATTAATTTTGAAAAAATTACAAAAAACTTTTTCTGTAGGACCTCCTATGACGTCGTTGCTCAGGACAATCCCGTATTAAGTTCCAGCAGTAGTCTGCCATCATGTGGTCATCCCATCGACCTTGGTATTTTTCTTCCATTGTTTTTATGTCCTGGTGGAACCGTTCACCTTGTTCCTCACTGTAAACGCCTAGGTTCTCCGGGAATTTGTCCAAATGACTATGCAAATAATGTAATTTAATGCTCATTTTAGCTCCTAGTTTGCGAAAATTGAGAAGCATATCAGCAACTAGTTTTGTATAGTCTGGTGACTTATGGTTCCCAAAAAATTTTCGAGGCAGTGACTGTTAGAGTTTTCAGGTGTTTAGGCGAAGTCGTCGAATTAATGTTTAGTTGTATTAACTCACCCGACTTAACCGGCTGCCCTTGCTCTCTTGCAAGGGAAATAAAATATTTAAACCAACGAACTACTTGTTTAAATAATTTGTATAACAAAACTTATTGAGGAATAATTAAATTAATACAACTGGAACTGGGCCATATAATTTTTTTTCATTAATTTCTTAAGTTTCGTTTATCTCAAGAACTAGAGCCAATCCAAAAAAAGTAAAAACACATTTCGTAAGCCTGCTACTAATGTTAATAAAAACTATTAACAAAATCATGACCGCAGGTTTTTTTTTTAATTTTTGTTCCGCAGTGTAGTTCTCCAGTACTGAAACTATCTAAAAAGGTGCCATTTCAGTGGGCTTTCCTGTACAATCGGACTGGACTCGGTAATTAGGGCAAAAACAAAGGGGTTTCTCTCAAAGAGGAGAAAATTACCAGAAGTACGGGATTGCAAAAATCCACATTTCACGCCCTGAATCGAGAAATAATCGGTATTTTTTGCACCTGTTTTTATGATTTTGTATTCGAATATAAATAAAAAACAGTTCATACGCAATTTGACATTTTGTCCTTTTGTGCCCGGAAAAAAGGCTTTTTCGGCTACGGCGAAAAAGACAATTACGATCTACATTTGAAATTTGACCTTCTATAACCCATTTGCAGGGTTCGGGAACACTTCTGGACCCTTTTGAAATCCCACTTAAGAGTACAGGAAAGAATCTTCAATAACTGGTTAACGTAAATCTGATTAAGTTTGTCAGAGCATAGATGCAAATAAAAGCCGAAACTGACGGCAAATAAATACGTTCGCGTAGAATCTCTAGATTAATTAACCAGAAGCAAAATTTCAGCAAATTGTCATCTCCTTTAAAGAGAGAAATATCCAAATTGTGCGAGGACGCAAAATTGGCATAAACTTGCACATTTCACGAACAGCTGACTGGCTTCCTGTTAGCATTCAAAAGTGCAAAGTGGAAAACATTGAAAATCCGAGGGTGAAGTGTTACTCTGATATAGTTTACCAATTAAACGAACAGCTATGTGCTTTCTTCTTGCAAGTTTAATTAGTTCTATTATTTCGTGTCATTTTCAGTCCCAATTTTTACTACGCCGTAATTTTTTTTTTTACATACGTGAAGGCAAACACTTGATAAAATTTTGCAATATTTTCCCTTAACTCAAACTAACCTAACTTTTCAATGGTTCTTCATTCTTCTTCATTTATTCCAAATTTTTCTTAATTCCCTCCCGATCGCTCTACGATAACTTAGCAAACAATTATGTCTTGAGAAATATGAAAATATATTTATATATAAATTTACCTGATCGAACTTGGCGGAAGCAATATTATGATTTTGATATATGAAGAGGTTAGCTAAAATCGTATTATAAACAAACTTAACCGAGAAGTGAGTAAATGGTTCTTATGAGCTGAATCAGAACTTAATCAGCAATTAGCTTTATATTTAGTGCTCGGCCAGAGTAAATTTATCCGCAAGTAAGGGACTTTTTTTGTGATTAATATTTCTGGTTTAATATTTGAAGATCTGCCGCAAGCCTAACAATTATTGACAGATGCCACTAAGCGCACTTCGTGGAAAGGAAACCTTTGATTAAGTTCTAATTAAACGCATAATCAGGTCTTAGGCAAACTGTACTTAGTTTGTCGGATGACTGCCAGTCGATTAGCTACTAACAAAATCGAATATAATGTGCACAAATATCAGTTTGGATAAAACAGTCTTTGTGATTTTCAGGTGGTCAGTTATATTAGAAACAAAATTAACCCAACATTGATCAAGTGACACAAGCTCTTCATTCGAATTTCACTTTTAAACTACTTGCACATGTGTATAGAATACACAGAGCTGCACCAAGAGAATGGTAAATGGTTAAAACTTGGTTGGCGATCAACTTTATAGAAAGGCAAAGTTACAGTCAAAGTGGTAGAGTTTTCATAAACACTCCAAAAATTTCCGTACACATTTTTTTTTAGTCGAATCGGCTGAATTTTCGAAATGTACTATTTATTGGATTCGACGTTGTTCATTTGAAAAAAAAATGATTATTTCATTCGGATTCCATAACCAGCTACATAAAATCACCAATAAAAATTTCAATAATGCTCTTTTTTTATGGATAGTAGAACCAGATATGCAAACCGCTCCAACCGAACTCTGCACTACGGTTCGGTTCGGTTTAAATGGTTACAATTTTTTTTACTATATGATATAAATACCACAAAAATATGACAATTACGAGTACTCTATATGTACATACTATACTCGAATAAAAATAAAAGCCATTGCTCTTGAGATCAAATGCAAACCTGTATCTATAATATTTGTGAAAACTTTGTGCTTTGAGACATTTTAATTAGCTTTGACTATTTTTCTTTTGTTTGCTCATTAGTTTTACTATAACTGAAATTAAGTACCTAGCCAATCAAACCATATTTGGAGTACTTAATTTTCGGCTCGGTTTTGCCACTTCGTAATAAAAACGGTTTGGCTCTCGGTTCGGTTTGAAGCTAGAAAAAAGGAGTGGGTCAAAACCGGTTTGTAGTCCTAACTTGAACGAAAGCATGAAGTGCCGGCATAGAATAAGAATCATTAGATCAAAAACAACAAAATATTAATCAAAGAGTTTCCGTCATCGCTTGTCAAGTTTGGTTTGGATACAAACCAAAGAACAGAAGATGCAAAATAAACAAACATTAAGTTCTTTAATCGATAGTTTTTTGATAGTCTGTTAAAGTATAATAATTTTTCCAAAACTCTTGCGGAATGTTAGTTTTTAATTTCAGCCCCTCTTCCGAACTCTATCGTACTCCAAAAAAATTACTGCCATTCATACTAGATTTTGGATATAGTATTTTTTATATTAGTGGATTAACTAATTGTACAAAATTTTAATTTCACGGTTACTGGAGCTTTATTGGTAAAAAAACAAATTGCTTGAAAAATGTCTAGCTGTCCATTATAAGTTTGGTGGAATGTTGAAAATGTATTTTATTAATATAAATAAAATAAAACGATATTTTTGAAATTTTGTTGTACTATTCTGCAAAAACTTATACTTAATTTGTTTCAGCAAATGTATGTACATACATAAAGTATTTACAAAAATAAAATAAACGTAGGTACTTAAACACAGCGCTTAGCCATAAACCAAAATTATAAATTTATTATATACAAATACATTTTTTTCTATTTAAAGCGCTATATGCGAGTGGCTTATATATAGAACTATATATACATCTAGTATATATGTACATTTGGCATTTGTGTTTATCCAAACCACTGCAAATGCCACAATTTTCACAATTCTTTATTGCTGTACAGATTTTTTATTTATTCATTTTTTTTTGTTTTCAATTTTACTACAATATTTGTTTAAATAAATGTGATTGAATTTATTTCTTGCAACTCACGTTTTCGCTGTGTGTGATTGCAGGCGCAAATTGGTGCGTGATTCTATGAATTTCGAGAATGAGCCAATATAAAGCGGTAGGCGGGTAAAGGAATGGAAGGAGTGTATGGTGGTGAGACTCAATCACATAGTCACCAAGCGTTGGTGGAAAATCTGAATATGAATACGAGTAACTTTGACTTACCAGGTGATCAGGCGAACAGGCGTTATGCGCTTTGAAACAATGGTGGCATTCGCTGGCGCCATTACTTCATTCTAGCTAAGTTTTTTTTTTTTTTTTGTGTATGCTCTTAGTGTTTTTAAATTTTTATGCTTTTGCTTGAATGCTACATATCTGGCATTGTGTTTATTTGTTTATCATTGCACCTGTTTTTATGCGCTTACCATTTTTGGTCCATTTTGCTGCGGTTTAAATGCACAGTGTACATACAAACAGTGGCTACTTTAGTTCTTTAGAATTTCTAACTAAGATCTTAGCGAGTTTTTTGTTTTTTGCTATGCACTATGTATGTATATATTTACAAATTGATTGGCATAAATCAATTATATGTGTATACTAAGTATTCATCGACTGGTGCATTATTCTTATTTGAAAATAACCACGGCTTTACTGAATGTTAATTGCTTGTAGGGCATGAGTTGATATATTTTGGTATTTTGGCTATTCATGATTTAGTTCAATGGCAATGAACTAATAACTGCAATTACATCATTTTGTTTTCAAACAATGCAAAGGGATTCTCGAGGCCGTTCTCGATTTGTGTGGAGAAAACAATTGTGCCCTATTAAAGTAAATAAAGTATATGGCGGAAAAACAATTTTCATAACCAAGATTAATGTTTGTGAGCCATGCCACACTTTTGTAAATGTAGCCCATACGGGCAGTGCTTAAAAAAATTCAAGATGCCATTTATTCCCATGGAAGAACTTTTCAGAGGAAGTGGGATTTGTGCCCATATCTTATGCTATACATGCACACTATGGTGATGTATAGGATGCAAAGGTATGGAGATGGGGAATGTACGCTTCGCTAATGCCATAGCTTTCTACAGAATATCTAGCATTTGTCTTCTACGCTACAGTTTTCGACTATGTTTCCTAAAAGAAAGGAGGGAATTTAATAAGAAAGCATAACTTTTTCGGTAGCTCGACATGGTAGCTGTTATACAGGGTGCACCATCAGTTTCTCCGTAATGAGAATATTGAATAGGGTTTGAAAGAAACGATAGACAGATCAATCCTTTACAATTTATGTGCACAACTTTAAAACAACAACATCGATTAAATGGCCACCTTTATTGACTACCGCAAACTGTGCCTTTTTTCAGGCATTTTCCATCACTTCTTTGAGCACCTCGATCGGAATGACAGCTATTTTTGCACGAATATTAAATAATATATTTATAGAAGTTTGCGAGCGTAATCTGTACGCTTTAAATAACCCCACAAAATTAAGTGCGGGAGCAGAGTCAATATCGCCTCTTTACGATCTCACATGTCTAGAGAAGTTTTGTTGCGGAAACCGCATTGTGTGGCATGGCGCACCGTCTTGCTGAAACCAGAAGTCAGTCAGACATTCTTCACACATTTTCGGAAACACATAATATGCCAACTTGCAATAATATAATTAGTATTACCATCGACTATTTGACTTTCCATGAAGGAAAATGGCCCAATGATGGGGTTTGCGTTCCAAAAATAGTCAATATTTGATCATATACCTAATGGTGTTTCATAATTTTACCGAAAATGAGGGTAGCAAAATTTGGCTTGACCTGTGGTCCAGGTGTTCTGTACGAGTATAGATTACATAAGAACTAGTACTAAAGGTCCGTCACACGACAAAATCTAATCATTTTGTATCCACATGAATAACGCATCACAAAGATATCAAAACTGTTATCTTTTTATTATGCATACTTTCAGGCTGAATGCGTTGAATTAACAGTTTGAGTGATATGTGGTGAGTAGAAGGACGCTCGGTTTTTATATATAAGATAGTGGTTTACTTATATCTACTGTATTGACAGTTACAATTAAGTAAATACAATGTACACTTTTCTACCATAATCTTAACATCTTATACCTTCTAATTGTATATCAACTTATATCCAGAAGCAAATTTGCCAGGGACTTCCTCCCATAAGACAATATAGAACAGCTCCCAAGGAAGCGCAACATGACTAAATACTAAATACTTCCAGCGCTCCTTTCCGCGAAGTATGTAGACATTGTCTACCCCCTTATGCTAATATACTGACAAAATTCACCAGTCTGACAGTTGTCAAGATTACTGCGCCTAAAACTATGCGGAAAAATGGCATTCAGGGCTCTAATGAGATGAGACTCGTTGTATTCTACTAAAAACACGACAATGACGTTATATATTGTATCATAGTTTTAACGCAGTCAATCTGACAACTGTTAGGTTGGCGAGTGTATCAGAATAGGGCGGTTAAGGAAAGAATGCTAGTTACATATAAAAAATAGGTCCTTCTATGAGCTGTCCTCTTGAAAGCGGGCGGGAATGCAATACTTTGCAATTGGGTCCGTTTCATATAAAAAATAGTTTAGAAAATTATGATCGCAATCTCGAGAAGGATTTTTACTACTTCTCTTAGATAAGTTTGGTTTAATATAATTTTAATAATCGTTCTCTAATTAAATTAATTTGAAATGTAATGTAATTTTTTCTGAATACGTGGTATTGGCTCAAATGCGTACTTTAAACTATTGCTGCAATATTACTCCGATTATTTCAATGAATTCATGTATGCACATAATAAAATATAATTTAACAATTAGTGCCAAACGGATATTATAGCACTTTATTATTGTTTCACTCAGGTTTTTTTTGTTGTTTTTTTTTTTGTTTTTTCAAACATCATTTCATTGCTTTACTTCAATCGATCGTGAACAGCGCCGAGCAGGCTGACGTCTAGACCTATAGTAAACTCGCATGTAACCAGCGTCGATGACGTCGATCTAATTGTAAAATCATAGTTATCTGTATTGCAAACAATCGCTTAGCACAAAAAAGTACACGCATACAAAACCAAACTTGGGGTTTGAGTCACGCCGCCTTTCTTGAGCGCACAAATAAAAGTTTGTATCTCCGCAATGGGAACAAAAATATGCAAATAAATTGTTAAAGGCTATTATGCCCTGAATAGCCACTACACTCGTGAAATATTCGTTGTTATAGTTTTTTATGATTTTGGTTTCATAATTGTATTTTTTTTTTAATTTTTATTTTTTTTTGTTTGTGTTTCTGTTGATAGTAGCGTAATAATATAAAAGCCGTTTACTTACCACACCTTGTGGTATGCCGACATCGTAGGTTGGTGGAGCCGATGTTGGTTGATAGGGGCCGCGCGCATAACGCAAAATACCCAATTGTTGAGCGCGACGAATGCCACATTCACCCAGACCGCGCACCTGTATCCAGTAAGCGCCGACAGGTTGATTGGCATTGATAATGAAGTCATAGCGTTCGCCTGCAATGAATGTATAGAGGGGTAAACAAAATGTGCGGGTGAGTAAGATTTGAAAGCAAAATATATGTATGTAAATTCATAATTTTGAATATGAAAAATGGTATAAAGTACAAGAATTTTAATAACTGCAACGCTTAACAATCTAGGAAATACATATGAGATATTTACGATTGAAATAGTAATAAAATTAAAAGTATTAAATTTATTTAAATTAGCCGTTTTTTTTTTATAATGCTATTAGTTGAATTTGCATTTTTGGTTTATTAGTTTTCATGCTGTTTTCGATGTTATTATTCGTGGTATGCTAAATTAATTTGACCCTGACTTTGCAAATTGCAAATGATTGTGAACTTTTAATTACTACAAATTAGCAGCTGGTCGCATTCTTTTACATTTCTGCTGTTCAAACAAATAATAACACCCGCTCAGTGGTGATTAGTTTTTGTGGCGTGTGCGCAAATGAAATCAGAGAGTTATTATTGCTAACCGATATATCTACTACCTCATACTACTTATATTGTTTATTAAAGCAATTAGACAATTGTAATGACAAATTGAGTCGAATTGCTGCATGGTTAAAAAAATGTTGAAACAATAGATTTCAAGCTAATATCCATTACACCTATAGATTAACATATTCTCTCTCATTATGTAAATGTGTAAATGTGTACGGTTCAGGATATGTGAAAAGCTATGTGACTAAGTTCTGTAATAGCTGGAATAAAACATAAAAGTGAATGGCGGTATCTTTTTTTTAAATTCTTACTCGACAAAACTTTATAATGCAATAAAAAAATTACCACTCGGTCAAAACATACGCACTTTAATTTGGACATCCTTTACAAAATCGAATAAAAAATAAAATAAAAGAAATAACGGTTATTTTCTGAACAAAAAATAAACCTCAAGAAATAACGGTTATTTTCTGAGCAAAAAATAAACCTCAGGAAATAATGATTATTTTCTGAGCAAAAAATAAAACTCAAGAAATAACGGTTATTTTCTGAGCAAAAAATAAAACTAAAAAAATAATGATTATTTTCTGAGTTAAAAATGAAACTCAAGAAATAGCGATTATTTTCTGAGCCAAAACAAAAACTCAAAAACTAAAAATAATTGTCGCCGAAGGTAGTTTTGCCTACAAGGGGTATACTACTTTATTACATAGAATTTTTCTCCGCCCAGGATTTTTTGAGTTTAAATTTGGTCAATAATTGTTATTTACAGTCCCCGATAAAAAAATCGATATTCTTGGAGTTTATCTTTTTAGATCAAGTTTGATCTTTATTTCTTAATTTGTATTTTTTCGATCAAACATAAACGCTATTCTTGGATTTTTAGTTTTTCGATCAACATAGGTCGTTATTTTGTGTTTTTTTATTTTTTCGATCAAGTTTGATCACTGTTTTGGGATCTTTATTTTTTTGATAAAAATAAACGTTATTCTCGAGTTTTTGTTTTATCGATTAAAAATAATCACTCTTTTTGTACTTTTATTTTTTCGATCGATTTTAAATTTTTCGATGAAAAAAATCCTTATTCTTAAACTTTTCTGATCATATTTAATAGATATTTTGTGATATGCTTTTTCGATCATAACACATATTATTGCCCTCACCTACAAATTTGTTGACAGTTTCGCCAAATGACCATTAAAGAATATCTTCAAAACTTGTTCCCCATCGAGCATTTAAATTTGTCAATCCGATTGCTTCAGTTTGTTGCGATGTGGCCAGTTAATCTACCCTGCCACTTTAAACATTTTTCTTATTTTTCTTAAACAATAAAAATACCAATAAATTGAATGGCTAAGTGCAATTAGCACATAATTTATATTTAATGCTGTAAATAATGAAAATGTTCAAGAATAATTTGCCTCTGTGGAACGTAAAACAAGAAGTTAAGTTACTGGGCGGTGACAAGTAAGCCTTGTGTGTCAAAATGGTGCAAGGTTTGGATTTTTCTAATTAAAAGTGACAATGTTTATTACAACTTGAATAACTTTAAATAGATATTATCATCTTAAATATTTTAATTGTGTTAACATTTTTCAATAATTTTTCAATAACAATTAATTTCTATTGACTTCAAATTTTTTATGATAGCAAACGTGCAATACTTCTAAACCTATTAAAAAATGCTCAACAAAAATAAAAAACAAAAATTAAAAAGATGCATATCGTGTGACCCCATATTTGCACGCTCTTAAATTATTGATTTAAGTACAACTCGCAGTTATTTTTTAAATCATATAATGAAATATGTTTTTATCTAAATGTAGCTATTTGACTTTGGTGCTCCTTACTCATTGAAACTCAACTGCATTATAGAGCAATTAAAAATATTATTAATAATAAATAATTAATATGACTGTTCAAGTACTTAATTATGAGATTATTAAATGCGACTATCAATATCATGAGGTGCTAAATGTAATGAATTTTTAATTGCAATCTATTCCCCGCATATAACTTGATTTTCTGTATTTTTATGCGTTTTTTAAGAGATCACTGCTGGGTGTAATTAAAACAAATTTAGATGAAATAGATCATAAAAAATCATAAAAGAAATGTCTAGCAAATGTATGTAGCTTTTGTGCAACTGATAATGCTTTTAAACCCCAAATAAAAACTGCAAGTCGCAATGGGAGAAGGGTGTATATATTTCAAAATAGAGTTTTTCCACATACAAGGCTGCTTAGATGCAGTAAGCTGGCAATGTCTACAACAACAATTGCATTACAAAATTTAAATTTGCTTAAAGCACTTCAAAATGTAAAAATTTGTTTCAGCTAATCACTTGATTATTTCTAATAATAGTGTTGTAAAAGACTGTATGATTTTCTTACACAGTACAACAGGAGATATTAGTACATTTTGCATTGAGATATTATGGTGTATATTAAAATGCTTAATTAATTGTTGTTACGGTGATGGCTGATTAGATAGTTACCTAGTTTAAAATTTGTGAGTTTTTTTCCAAAATCCCCGCTAGAAAAATTAACTTGTTTGTTTAATAAAATATGTAGAATAAAAGATAAAAAAGATAAGAAAGTGGGCTTGGCGCGATAAACACCTACGGCAGCGTTAATGAATATAGTTATATATCTAGCAGCGTTTACGGCCTGTAATTGTCGAGGGAGTTATGAGCGATAAATGTAGCGAGAAAAGATTACAAACTATTAGTGGTTTTCAAAAAGAAATAAAACGCATATAATTTAATGCAATGACCAAGAATTTAGCTTTATTATAAAGATAAGGGCTTGCAATTATGTTTTAAAAATGACCGCCGCGGCTGGCTCGAATAAATTCCTGCCGAGAGCTACTCTTTGAGCCGGGGCCGTTGTTAGAAATAACGCGCCGAATATTTTCCTCCAAGGCGTCAATCGTTTCGGGCTTATCTGGGTAAACAAGCGACTTTACATAACCCCACAAAAAATAGTCTATCGATGTTAAATCGGACGATCTTTGAGGCCACACCACAGGCCCACGGCGCGAGATAAAGCGCTCACCAAAAGTTTCCTTTCATAAATTTATTGTTTCGTTGGCTGTCGTCCATATCAACATCCTCCAATTCAGGCACACGAAAAAGTATCGCTGGCTTGATTTTGGAAGAAATATGTGCCAAAAAGGTTACGAAAAAAGGTGTGCACGAAAAGGTCATTAAAAGCCATAGAAGGCTATGACTGTAACATTATGGCCGGCTGGAAGAAGAAATATGTACCAATGATTATCTCTGCCCATAGAGCATAACAAACAATGACTTTTTGAGGATTTAACGGCGTCTCAACAATGGTTTGTAGATTATCAGCACTCCAAATGCGGCAATTTGGTTATTATCGTACCCATTCAACCAAAAGTGAGCTTCATCGCTGAACAAAGTTTTCTTGTGAAAGTCGGGATCGGTTGTCGTCCCGTTTTGGGTCCATTCACCGAACGTGCGACGCACTTGATGGTCGTTCGGCTTCAGTTCATGAATTGGCAAATCACGTAACAGCCGTTAAAAATACTAACTCGGAAAAAAGTATTGCCTCTTTGAAAACCACAACCTCTTTGATTATACTGTGCATACATATAGCATGTACCTAATTAAATGAGCATATTCTCTAAGTCAAAAAAATATCCGGGACGTGAAATTTACTTCACTTTGTTGCTTTGTTCTACGCTTCGACCTCCCGATGAAACAAACAATCCTAAAAAAACATATCTTTGAAATTAATCTATCTGAAAGCTTCTGGAGTGACATCCATATTGTAACATTGCATTTAACTTATTGATTTAACTTAATTTACGTTTGAAAATATTTCGAAAATTAAGGTTTCGTTTGATACCCATAATGAAATATTTTATTTCACCGGGTACTTTAATTGAATTTAAGCTTTTAAAAAGTTCGTAATTCCCTTTAAACACCACATGAGGCAAATCTTATCAAAATCTGTCCAGTTGTCATTTTGCAATATGTGATTTAACGCCAGGTGTTGAACTGGAATTGAACTGTAAAACAAAATTTGAGCCTACGGCGCGACCTGTTGAACATTTTTCGACTTTTCAGTTTTCCTAAGCGCTCGCATAGCAATTGCAAACAAACCCGCAGAAGGAAGTATCGATTTTGTTTCAGTCGTTTTCAAGTTATAAGCATACAAACGAATTTAACCCTGTCCATTAGTTGAGACACGAACACAAATTTTTTTTTGCCATTTCATTTCGTTCGCAATTGGTAACAAGCTGCTGAAAAAGATTCTTAATAAAAACTGTTTCATTATTAACCCTTAGTTCCTGCTACCATATTTATTTTCCGACTCCGAATGGCAGATGGTTTTTGTGAGAAGTTTTTTTTGACAGAAGTATTTCTATAGTTTTCGATGTTATTTGCACCGGCCGAGATATGAGCCTGGGTCACTCCGCTATGGCTTGCACCAGCATTTTGAAGCAGACTGCAGTCTCGCCATACGTACAATCACGTCACATGAAGTGCGTGACTCATGTAAGAAATCATTTAATATTTTTGAACTACAAAAGACGCCATCTTGGAGAATAAATATTTTTTAAGATAAAAGTGTAGAGGATATTATATATTTTTTTTGATTATACAAAACCTCCACATCTTCAAAAAAAAAAAAAAAAAATTATAATAATAAATTACCAATATTGGAGTCTACTCAATTTCAGAATTTCTTTAATCCGTGCGATTTCTTAAATAATGACCATACCTGTCGCAATAGGTTTAATTTGGTTTTGGCCCTGAAATGTTTAATTTATATTTCTTTTAAGTGAATTATTCTTCCTTGACTAATCGTAACAGGTTTAGACTTATAGTTAGTGCATTAATAAGAGCATTAATAGTATGTGTACACACTTCCTTAATACGAGTATAATGTTGGGAATATAGGAAAAATACATAGGCGAATATGTATTTGCAAATACCAAGCACTAGGGTTACTCCTAAATTTAATAGGAGTTGCATTAAAATTTTTTTAATCATTCATCTTTTGACAGGTATTTGGACGGTTTTCTCCGACTTGTGCTATAAATAGTGCAGCTATGGGCTAGCACAGCAAATTAAAAATACATGAAGTTAATTGATTATACAAAGGTTCGTTCAATACATTTTTTTGTTTACTTATTCTCACCCAAAAAACCTTCAATATCGTCTGAAAACCTAATCATATCGTCAAAACACATTAACAATCCCCACTGCATTAATATCCCTTCCTTGTCGCTTTGCCTTCACCTTCTTTAAATCCTCTCTTACTTTCTGCTTTTTGTTTTCGCAAGCAAGAGAGACTGGCCATTTTGAAAGCATACTTTTCATTTGCAACATTTTGTCAAGTAAGAATGTTCGTGGTCGGGAAATTGCTGTCAAATTACAAAAATGACTGTTGAAAACAAGCGGGAGCTCGCTTACCAATCGCTATGCGAGAAAAAGCATATTTCTTACTTTTTGCGGTCTTCACGAGCGACATTTCGCTTAATTTTTCATGTAAGCGAAAAAATCAAGCAGGTGAAGAACGTCCGTTAGGTAATGTGTACTGTTCATGTATGTGTGTTGAAATTCATGGGTGTAGTGTGTATATGTGTATGTGTAACGAGCCATGATGAATAGGCGACATAGCAAGGTTGCTATTTCCAGAAGAATGGTGGATAGCCCCACCACCCATTTAGCAAAATAAATAGAAGTTAAGAAAACTTTCTCGAAGTATTAAATTAAGGGATAAGGACCACCCTTATATGAGTCTAAGCTCCATTCACCTTTGTGCTGAATTCACGATCCCTATGTTGCATCGTGTATTAAACTGCACTGCATTTTCACTAATGCAAATGTATATATATTTATAGAAAAGAGGTGCACCAGGCTATCTATGCCTAGAGTGACTTTTTATATTAACTATAACAATAGTTGGTTAACATCACTCCCAAATACTAAGCTCCCGTTCACTACTCACTATTCCATTCAGTTTTTGTGCTATGTTGTTCATTTGTGCTGTGAAATACTAGATTGTCGAATTTTTTCAAAACAACTTATATGATTTTAACATTTTTGTTTTAAGTTAAATTAATATTGATTTCTGAGAGAGAAGTTAATATTTAAAAAAAACTGCTACTAAGTTTTTTTCTCAAACTGCTTTCATGAGTAACTGCTTGGTTAAATATTGCATTAGAGCAATAAAATTTTAAGGTTTACCTGAAAGAAAAATGCTAAGTCGAGATAGGTTGTTTGCGGAAATTCCATTGATATATGCATGTATGTACATAGGTATGTATGTGTATGCGAATGAGTGTACAGTGCGAACTTGCCTATAAATAATGCAGTTTCATGTTGTTACTTGTAATTTATTTATTCATAACTAGGCGTGTGTGAGTTTATGTTATATATATATTTTTTTTATGTAGCAAATTGCAGAAATTATTGCATCCGCACATAGTACATACCTACGCTCATATATAGGCGTATATAGAAAAACTTATGCGCAGCTATTTTGTTGTTGCCGTCAATAGTTTATTACGTCTGTAGATTTGCGCTATTTGCTTTTATTTACTTTTTATTCCATTTTTGAAGCAAAATTTATGTTGCATTATGCTGCTCAATGCTGAGGTGCTCTACTGCACGATTTCTAGTTTATTTCAATTTTTATATTCTTGCTTTTATATCTATAGTTATTTGGCATTTAACAAGTTCCAACATTATGCGCCTTTTAAATTACGAATATTACTCATTGAACTGGCTCGAAACTTTATTGAACGCCGCCACACTTAATGCGTTGAGTTCAAGCACAGGGTGTTCATAAATATTCAACTAATATGAATTTATAAGTGTCAAAACCCATAAAAGGCGAGGGAGACATACGATAGATACGCACTGTTCTAACTATTTTTTTTTACTCATTCGCTTTTATTATAAATGAGTTTCGTGCGCTGTTTGGCCATAGAAATATTATAATTTTGTTCAAAACTGGCGCCGTGGCATGATTGACCAATCACAGTGACAGCTCTACACTTAGATTGGTATGTACATATATGTAATATATATATATATATTTGTAGGTGTCCCATACTAAAAGACAAATTTTTTTTTTTTAAAGTGGTATGTTTTTAATTTGAAACATAAACTTTTTAATTTTACTTCTATTAAATAGAGAGAGCTTTATTAAAATTTCAAATAACAGCAATTTTAATAATATTATAAAAATAACACCGTTTAACATTGCAAATGTGATCTATATTTTTTCTACAGAGTTTTCGAGATATTTGCTATTTACCGTTATTCAGCTATAGAAAGAGAGATTCGAATGCATCACAAATATTTTACGAACAAGTTGGACAATTTTAAAACGAAATATGAGAATTCAAAATTATTAAAAATGATGTGGCAAAATTCCACATAAACGGAGTATACTTATACCTCACTTTTTGATAAGCCGAACAGTTTCAGAGTAATTCATTGAGAATTTTAGATTTTTTTTTGTGTAAAAAATAAAAAAAAATAATGAAATTTTAGCAATAGAAAAATTTAAGAATTTAACAACTTTTTGCTAATTTCTACGAAAAAATCAAGCTATCCTCGACGAAAACCGATAGATAAACCAAAAAAATTTGAATGAATAAAAAAACCAATTTCTGAAATGCCACACATAAAAAGGCATTATATGATATATGAATGTGTTATATGTAGACATGAAAGCTAGGCTATAAAATATATACTTGAATATTGCAACTTACTATATTAGTGTGAGCCAATTGTTCCAAACACAGAAAATGTGACAACAAAATTTAATTTATATTTACAACGAAATAATAAAAAAAATATGTGTACCAATTTTACCAAATTTGGATAAGTGGGCATGTCATATTCTATATAAATCCAATAGCAAAATTATGTGTGCAGTTTTTTTTTTACAATATTGACAATGTTTATCGTTGACTTTTTCCTGGACTATAGTTTATTATGTAACATCAAATGAATAAATCAAACATTTACCATTTAGTACACTATTCCAAAAAAAGCCTACAATTTAAAAAATCATAATGTTTATTTTCAGTTTTTCGGGTATGCAGGTTTGGAGTCAATTCAATAACTTAGTGCTAGTTTCAAACGGCACTCCGTTAATTTGTGAATATTTGCTTACCTATGGTATTAAGAATTTTCGTCTATATAAATCATGAATAAAATTTATTTGTCACACTTATTATTAATTATTTGTTATCCAGTGTAATTGGCGCCTACAACAAATAACTGCCTCTAACTTAACCTTTATTATAATTTTTTTTACATTTTTGAATTATAGATTTTTTCATAAAAAATTAATTTTTTAACCTTTTTTAGAGTTTGAACCTGTGAAATACGGCTTCGAAGTAAAAATCTGTGTAAAAGCATCCGTGGGACATTTACATCTGCATTCTTTGTTAAAAATTTATTACTTTATGCAGCAGATATGTTAGACATGCCTTCAGCGACGCCGCGAACAAATAAAAGACTTAACCGCTGTTATTACTTTCCCCAAGCAGTATATTTGGCAAAAAGTAAAAAAAATTGACTCCTGGCGATACCGTAGATTTGGTCACTCATTAATTCAGGCTGCAGTCCCGGAGAAACTGCGAATGCTGGACTATACCATCTATTTTGTTTTGGCAACAAGTTCTCTAAACATGTCCCAGAAAGGGATGAATGGGGGAAGGCCAGAAACCTAAACAAAAGGGTCACTTCTACAGGACTCTCATTAAACCCACCCGGCCCATGTAGAGTCTCTCAGGCTGAACTGACAGCAATAGCCGAAGTTATGTGCTCTGCAACAAATCATCAATTTTTACAGCCAAGCTGCATCAAATCGCTAAATTCTAATAGTACTATCTTCGAGATCACAATCAATTGCAGAAGTATCCTAAAGGAGCTAGCTCAGAAATTCAACACCGAAATTACACCGAAAATGAGCTGCCTGTAAAGGTGTCGTAAATGCGGCCTAGAAAGCGGGAATCCTTCTAACTTCATGCACGCGCTGGATAAGATGAGCTTTCATTTAGAATGCTCAAACCAGATGGACTGCAGAGCCCTCCTTTCATGTATCGACCGATGTACCATCAGCTCAGTAGTCGGTATTATAACTGGACACTGTCTGGCGGTATCAATATGGGTTTCCTATTCAATGGTTTTTGCCGCAGCTGCATGGACGAAGAAGAAATGTAAAGTGTAGAACACTATATCTACCACAGCGTCGTTCTTCCAAGTCTTTGGAAAATTCTTCTTTGAAACCTTCACAGCCTTAGGCTCTGTATTAAGCTCTGCAATATCATCACAATGGGCCAACTGTCCAAAGTATGCCTCTTCATAGCAGCTGCAGAGCAGCATCCACCTTAACAGGACCCAATCTAACCCACCACGCTGACAAATTTATTATCAGTTTTGGAATCGGCATTTGAACGAAAATAACCTGATCTATATCCAGTACATTTGCATATCTAAGTATTTACATTGCGTATGTGCTTTAGTACACAAATTTGTAGCAACAATCAACTAATAGCAAAATAACAATAACCATCTCAATACCCTCATTTATGTTTTTCCCCCTTTCACCCTAACCTCCTTCATTCACTCACCTGAGAATGAAATGATCGTATTCACATCAACCGGCTGCACTGGTTCACCATCCGTAGCAATCACTGTCATTGTGTGACCCTCAATTGTTACTTGCGCTGGACATACGGATGCGAAGGCATTAATCATACGGAAGCGATAGCGACGTCCTGGTGTAATGGTGAAAATTTCTAATGGCGTATTTGTCATGAAACCAGTATTGGGATCACGGAATTGACCCTTGCCGTTGATTAGCACCGATTCGGGATCCTGACCAGTATTGACGGCCAAACGGCCGGGATAACGTTCAGCGGCATCTTCATGCAACCAATCGCTTATCAACATTATGTGTGTAGTTAAATCGAAATCGTACAGATGTGAGTTGGGATCACGTGATGGGGGCTGACGTACCACAATGCTGCCATAAATACCATCTAATTTCTGAAGACCGTGGTGAGAATGCCAGAAGTGGGTGCCTGCATTGCCGGTCCATTGGTATCTGTTGGGGAATTGTTAGAGGATTAGTTATTGAGGTTTTTTTTGTATTAAAAATTTATTATTATTAAATACCTACATTTTTATCGGGAATCATAGCAGTTAAAATTTTTATTACAAAAATTGCTCTTTAACGATTATTTTGTGACTTTTTTTTAACTGCTCATTAAACAGCAGTTATTTTTAATTTTTTTATTTAGTACAAAATACAAATTTGTTTATCTTTATTTTAAAAATCATTAATAACAGTTATTTATGATATTTGTTTTATACATAAAAAACAGCAGTTATTGAAGGCTTCTACTTATTTATAAAAGTCATCAATATAAACCACTCACTTATTTTTATTTTTTAAGTCATATTGAAAAAAGACATTTAAATATTTCGCAGAATAAATAATTAAAAAAAACAAATTAAGGACTTTTATAAGTAAGACTTCAAGAACAAAAGTCAGCGACTAATTTATATTAGTGACTTTTACAAATAAAAGTCTTCAATAACTGTTATTTTTGATTTATAAAATAAAAACCATATATAACTGCTATTTATGATTCTTAAGATAAAAATCAAAAAATTATTGTTATATCAGATTTGTAAAATGAAAGATAAAAAATAAATGTTATTTTTTTAAATTTTGCATAAAAATTAAAAAAAGGACAACCGATATAAAAATTTGATTTACGGTGAAATAAAAAATCGATTGGTATATTAGACTTGGCTTCTTTTCTCTCTTTTCATTTCTTTCATAGTGAATTTTTCAATGACAGTTTTCAGAAATAACAGTTATTTTCCGTTCCTAATTTTAATTTCTACCTTTAGCTGTGTCTTTATATTTTTGTATCTTTATATTTACGTAAAAATTAAAATTTGTTTTATTTTATTTAAAAAAATATAAATTACAGTTAGTTTCGATTTTTATCTTATAAATCATCAATATAAATCAGTCACTGTCTTTTATTTTTTATGTCATATTCAAAAAAGTCATTTTAATTTTTCGCAGAAAATAATATCAGTAATAAATATAAAATAAAATTGAAGTTACTTTTATAAGTACGAAGTAAAAAATAAAAGTCAGTGACTAAATTCTATTAGTGACTTTTACAAATAAAAGTTTTCAATTACTCTTATTCTTTTGATTGATACAATAAAAATCATAAAAGCTGGTATTTCTGATTTATAAAATAAAAAAACATATATTCATAACTGTTATTTATGACTTTCAAAATAAAAATAAAAAATATAATTATAAAATAAAAATCAAAAACAGCTATTACACTTTTAAATTTTGCGTAAAAATTGCAAACAATTATTTTAAAATTTGATGTACGGTGAAACAAGAAATCGATTGGTATATTATATTTGGTTGTAGCTGATTTCTTTCATAGTGAATTGTCATTGACAGTTTCCAGAAATAACTGTTATTTCCTGTCCCAGATTTTTCCATCTACTTTTTTTATATTTTGGCGTAAGTTTTTTCTGCTCTCCTTAGCACTCACCTAAAAGTATTGCCCTGCTGTATGGGACATTGTGTCACAAATGGTACACCATCATAGTATTGTGATCCACGCTGCCAAATGCCGTGCCAATGAATTGTTGTCTCCATACCTTCCATATGATTTTCCACATCGATAACGACTTTGTCATTTTCGCACACCTGTATACTGGGGCCGGGTATCATACGATTCACCGTCAATATACCACGCTCGACACCATCGGCGAGAACGCATTGACAGTGACTCCAGACGGTATTGGTGGCATTGGGTGTGCAGACTTGGCAAGCGCTAGAAAAAATTTAATTAGACAAGGTAAATATAAATATTGGCTCTTAGGAGTGGTACTAAAGAAAAACTTAAAGCTAGTTTTATTGCTAGTTTGTCAATATCTCATTTATAAAATTTCCAATTAAGGTAATCACTTGCTTTGGCTTTTATTTTTGCCTACTTACCTACATACCTACAAATAATACTTATACTATGTCTACAAGTAGCAGTGTGGAATTGAATTTGTTACTACTCTTATAAGTTTTAGTTTTCCTTCTTTTTAGCATTAACTTTAAAACTAATTCAGTTAAAATTATGTTTGCATAACACGACATTTTTGTTGTTGTTTTTAGTGAAATGAGATAAGTAAATAATACCTAGCATTTCTTTAATAAAATAATATTTTACTAGCACTTTTCCGTGTTTTGGTGTACAAATAATGGTAATTAAATTGTTGAAAAACTGCTAAGCCCATAATTATGGCGTTTCATGCTTTGCTGAACAACAAACTTGCTGAGCGATTTATACCAAAAATTTAATTGAAAGTAGCAGCGGCGAATGGTGCGCAAAGAAGGAAAAACCCCAACTGGTTTATTTGGCCAAATAAGAGCAAATAAAATAAATAAAAATTAGAAACAGAAGCAAGTCAAATTTTTTATACTAGGCGATGGTTATTGGCTAGCAACTAAAAAATAAATTAGTTTTCAAAATATTCATCAATAAGCAAAATATACAATATTATATATAGGTCACTAAAAATCATTACTATCAAATTGTATTATTTTACTTTATACTTTATATATTTATTTTAACTAGTTGATACCCGCAACTATTTTTCTATATACCTACTAAAAAATACCGCTTCTATCAATTTAAAAATAATGTCCAGTAGTCACAGTAAAAATGAAGTCGACTCTAAAGTGAGTAGCTATTTTTTTTTTACATAATTCCCAATGAAATATCTATCAAAACTAGATACAACTAACTTAAGGATCAACTTTGTCTCAAATATGAATCAAGGGCATTGTTTTCAATTGCACAAAGCCTATATGATTT
Organism: Anomoia purmunda; assembly: GCA_951828415.1. NCBI lineage: Eukaryota > Metazoa > Arthropoda > Insecta > Diptera > Tephritidae > Anomoia > Anomoia purmunda. The sequence continues at coordinate 46,593,311 of OX639997.1, read as the reverse complement.
GAACTAAGTCGATCCATAAATATGGATTTTCTAGAAATTTCCACTACATAGCCATCGAATGTATTTGTATACAAATTTTTTTGCCAACCTTATATACCTTATATATACTTTTATATGTTTTTGATGACATTTAGCGGATCTGTTTTTCTTAAAATCTCTTCTCGCCGCACCCCTATTATACGTTTCTCTTAAGTGCAAATCATCAAAATCGGATAACTCGCCTCCAGCGCCACCTACCGCCATATCCATTTTCAAGTAAATATTTTTGTTATACCAGCACCATGCCTTTCTAATATTATCAATATGGGATCATAAGATTGTTTGAATAACTCGATTCTAGCGCCAGCTAGCGGATTTATTACAGATTTTCTGAATAATTCGCTCTAGAGCCATCTAGCGCATTTATTATCCATAATAATATCATTTATTGCACAGCAGCAATTCTCTCTAATGACATCAATATCGCAGCATAAATACGGACTTTCTGAATTTGTCGCTATTAGAAAAAGCTTTCTCTACAATTTTTGGTTTTACTTGCACTGGTCGAGATTCGAAAATGTCACATTTCAAGGGAAGCACACCATGCTACATACTGGGATTGGCTTCGGCGGTAGATAGAATATTTTTGTTTTAGAAATTAATGACCTTTGCAACAATAACTAATTAGGATTCGTGAAAAGAAAGCAAGAAATGTTATACTCCTCTAGGCCATTTGATATGACGTCCTGGCGATATTCATCTGTTGGAAAGGCCAACAAATATAACCATCCCATATCACTTTATGTGGGATTTTTTCAAAATACGGGTTTATGTGAATAGGCTCTAGTTCTGGAAGCTCCACTGAGACATTTGAAATCTAAATTTTGTCGCCAGAAGTATTGTTAAATATTTTTTTATTGGGTAAGAATGAGGGCTGAAAATTTAGTGTTGATATAGACAAATAGAAACAGAAAATATGTATAACCGAAAAAAGCTTCATTGTTTTTCAAAATATTCATCATGACAATCAATCAATGTGTTTTTGAACCAATTTTCCAAATACTATTTCCAAAACCTGTGATTTGAATGAACCAACCGCTTCTTCAGCCATCGAAAGTCGCTAACGTTTTGTTTGATATGTGGCAATAGGGAAAAATTATAGGGTCCCGAATCAGAAAAGCGCCCGGATGACCCAGTCATTCGATGTTTTGAATGCTCTAGAGGAATGATTCGACTTTTGCGATTAGTTTACCATATTTTTCCGAAAAAATCAGACTAACATTGTATCATTCAGAATTGGCAGTTTACGATCTATAGAGGGCTTTCGAAGCCCCGTAACTTAAAAAAAAAAACATGTATCGATCTCGAGGTGTGTCACATGACGATTTTGCAATATAACTTTCAGCACAGCATCGATGTTATCGGGCACAATACCCGGTCGATGTTTGCGAAATTCAATCTGTAGCTACGAGCGACTACGATTGGACGAGCGACTATGATTGAATTCGATAAGCGAGCTAAGCACGGTAGCTTAAGATAGCACCTCTTCACCAAAAATCGAAACAAGATGATCGGAATTAAACCCACAGCGAAAAACATACAAAATCATCGCAGGAAAATTTGTACGACGTAGTTCCAGTTAGAAAAAGATGAATGCATCAAATAATTCTAAACAATACAAATATCACTCGTAAAACAAAACGTCGTGAGCAAACCGAATTCATACACGGCACACAAGTGTATCTTTCAATTGAAGGATCTCATGACAAAAGAGAATAGAAGTTATTAGTTTGCATGTTTAGAATGTCATGAGAAAAGGAAAGATATAAAGATGTATATTGGAAAAATAATAAATCAGCTGTTTTAAAAAACATCACCCAGACTCTGTGAACTGTGAACATGAGTGTTATGGATGTCAAACCCTAAAAATTATAGATGTCAAACCCAAAAATTACGATCACTGCAATCATAATTTAAGTTCGTTCAACTACGGGCTTAGATTACCATTACTGGAATCGCAATTTTAAATATTTGAATAATACGATAGTTGCAATCTGAGTTATTTCGATTATTTCAATTGCAATAAAAGGTGGTGTATTTTTTATATTTTTTAACTTATTTTATTTGTCTGGTCTTTTTTTAAATAAAAAAGCATTACCTTCAAGCGCGCGTCTTTTCCACATCATTAGAATTACATACATTTAAGATTACTTTTAAAATTGCACTTATAAAGTTGTTGTATTCGTTCATCGAATATTTAAAAATTTTCGTATAACTGAAATTTAATTTTAAAGTGACGATTACTGTAATTGTAATCTAAGACTCCTTCAAAGAACGATAAGAGCAATTCTAATTCAAAGATGTTCAAAATTGCGATTAGAGAAATCGAAATTCTCGATGCAGTCAATTACATATTTAATCCCTATCCCCCAGCTCTAGTCCAAATATCATCCGAATCATTAGATATAGAAATATGACTGAATTTATTAACACCACAAACAAATGGACATATATGTATGTATATACATATATATATGTATATATAAATTGTAAAAAGCTTAACCGCCCTGGAAGCCCTTTGTGACTTTCAGAAGTTATTGTGTCTCTCGACATTCGGACAAATTAAAAAACCAAGTGCATATAAAAACTTCATTCACAAAGAAATTATTGTAAGCAATTTTTAAGAAAAATATTTTTTTCCAAATTCAATATTTTGATTATTTTTAAAAGTGGTCCAAATTAGAATAGAAATTACATTGCCGGCATCGACTTACGTCATTATTTAAAAAAAAAAATTATGTACAGATATGAACTTTAGTATATAATTCTATATACATACATACTCGTGTATATAAATCAAAAATTATGGCAGCTATTTGAATTTATTTCTACCACTATTTTTTGTAATTTCTCCTATTTTTACTAATGGAGCTACCAGTTACCACTACTATTTTTAATAATTTCTACTACTATTTTTATTAATTTCTATTCCTATTATTATTTATTTTAACCATTATTTTTACTAATGCTACTAGCAATTACTACTGCTATTTTAACTTATTTCTACCACTATTTTTTTTAATTTCTCCTATTTGTACTATTGCTGTTTTCAATTACTACTACTATTTTTAACTCTTTCTACTACTATTTTTTGCTAATGCTACTACTAATTACTACTACTTTTTTTTTACTAATTTCTACTGATATTTTTTACTAGCCCACTTCTAATTGGTACCACTATTTTTTTTTAGTTTCTTCTACTGTTTTTTTAATACAGGGTTTTTCAATAGGGACGCTGCAAAAGTAGACCTATAGTGACAGCAAACGACGCCATATTTTTTCCCGCTCTTTTGACATTTCTCTTCAGTAAAGTTTGCCATTTCATCATGGAAAGATATACGATCCAACAACGAGTTGAAATTATTAAAATTTACTACCGAAATTCGGAGTCAATGGCCTCAACTTTAAGAGCGCTACGTCCAATTTATGATCGTCGTCATTTCTGGCTGAATGGCTTCGTCAATAAGCAAAATATGCGTTATTGGACAGGCAGTAATCCAGATGTACTCCATGAGTCAACATTGCATCCCGAAAAAATTACGTTTCGTGCGGTTTAAGGGCCGGCGCCGTCATTGGGCCATACTTCTTTCGTGATGATCAAGACCGGCACGTTACTGTGAATGGGAATCGCTACCGCTCAATGATAACCGAATATTTTTGGCCCAAATTGGATGATATGGACTTGGACAATATGTGGTTCCAACAGGACGGCGCCACAAGACATACAGCGAATGGCACAATCGATTTATTGAAAACCAAGTTAGGTGAACGTGTTATCTCACGAAATGACCCGGTCAATTGGCCGCCTCGGTCGTGCGACTTGACGCCGTTAGACTATATCCTGTGGGGCTACGTCAAGTCTATGGTCTATGCCAACAAGCCAGCGACGATTGATGAACTTTGTACGAATATCGAACGTGAAATTGCAGCAGTATCGGCCGAAAATTCGGTTCAGCATCTGGACTTCTGCAAGCGTGCCCGTGGTGCAGAGCAAAAGAAATCGAGTTTCATACACAATGGCATCGAATGTACATACTTTTGCAGGAATAAAGAATTTAATACATAACCTAAACCGCTTTTGTTTTATTTAAAAAAAAAAACTTTTGTAGCGTTCCTATTGAAAAACCCTGTATTAAAAAATGTGCCAAGTTTCCAAATAAACCGGGGAAATTTAAATTAGTTGGCCAATTTAAAAAATTGAATAGTTTTGTGTATTTTTCTCCGAGCCAATGGAAGGCGCTGAAAACACATAATGCGATATTTGCATAGTTATTAAAATCAATCATAATTAATTTAATGTACATAGATACGCTTACTTATCTTAATATACGTATGTATATTGATTTAGCCACTATGCCACAATGTTAATACCGCAAATTTGCATAGCAATGGTAAACCTAGGTAATCTTAAGATCTTTCCGCTTTATTGATGGCTATACTTTGAGTGCAAATGCAACTGAATGTAATAAAAATCAATTATTATATGACTGAATTAATAAAAACAAATCATAAATTCTTTTTATAATCATTGCTGGAGTAATTTTGTCACCATCTGTGGCCGCAGGCAAGGAACCGCCATCAATTGTCGTTGTGCCATTTTATAAACAATCGTGGGAATTTCTATGGTCTTTTACCGCAAAATACCATACGAACGTTGTGTGTAGACAAATACGCACATAGTATATACTGTATTCCCTGCAGGAAAAAGGGAAACATATTCATAAAATTCATAATTTCGGAAAAGAATGACAAAAGGTTATGCAGGAAATGTAGTAGAATACATTTGAATGTGAGAAGTACAAATACATAAAATATATGTACATATAACTCCAAATTTTATTCATGACACATTCCTCGCACTTTGGAGTAGAGGTGGCAAAGGTTTGAGAGCGATCATTTGGGTTTCTTTTTTTCAGACAACTTTTGTTGTAATCTCGCCTCAAAACTTTGATTAATCCCTAACAATGGGAATAAATTTATATCTTCCATACTTTGTAAATAATATCAGCAGATTCAAATAGCTTCATAAAACCCACTGCCTTTTTGGCTTCGTATTACACGTTTTCATTAAATAATGTAGATATTTATTAATTATCAGTTTGCATTGGCGTCAAATTGCAATAAGTCAAAATTCGGGCTATTTTCATTTAAATGGCGCAATTTGTCACAAAAAACGTCCGAATGTAAACTAGCTATTATACTTTGTTTAGCTTCGGATTTCGCGCCAATCTGCAATTGTTATTTAAAATCCTAGAACTAAGGGACTCAAAAAAGGGATTAAGAAGGAAGTGAATCCAACATTAGGCCTGTTTGTGTATAACCGACTGGCAAACACAACACTAGGTGGCATAACAAATTGCACGTAACAATATGCGCTATTGTAAATGAGCCCTAAACAAATACATGGGGAATTTAAATTTAATACCTAATCCGTTTTTATTTATGTAGTATTGCTAAATAGATTACCATATCAACCAAAAAATGGGCAACACAACTATTTTCCGTTATTAAATAGCTCTAAACAAATTGTATATTTTATGAAAGATTTTAACAGGGTTGCTTTTGCCACTAATAGAAATTTTATAAGAGTTAAAGCATTCCTTTGCTAGTTGGTTACATTGGTTGGTTGGTTGCATTTGTATTCATTTCAGATTCATTATAGATAAAGATATCTAGAGAATGACCGAACGTCGGCTGCGGTTTCGACCATGTTCGGTCAATAAAGTTCGGTTCGGTTCGGTTTATAAAATTTTAGTTTTAGTATGTTTCTCTTTGGCAAAAAGTCAGACGTTCGCATTTACATGATAGCGATATGACTTCCTGAAATAATACTGAAGAAAATTATGCATTCCGAAGTGTACACTTTTCTCAATGAACATTGTGAAATTTTGAATACCTTTTGACGCCTATATTTTCTGTTGTAAAAACAGGACTCTTATTCAGTGTTGAAGGTCAGCTTAACACCGATATACCCAAAAGGCTTTTATTTTTACATTACAATATAAAACTCTTAAATTTCGACCATAAAAAATATAAGTTACTTTTATAAAAATATGTACGAATGTTTATTTGATGACCTGAAATGATAGAATTTTTAAAAATTCATTGATTTTTCATTATTTTAGATCTCGCAAATATTCGGATCGGCTTTGGCTAAAATTGACCCTAGTTCGGTTCGACCCAAAAAATCATTCTTCGGTTGTTTTCTACAGATATCTTAATCGACACTTTACTGTTATTGTTATCGATTTTCTATGGACAACGGAGGCGTAATTCCATTTAGAATTTCGTACTAATTCAAGAAGCTAATTAGGACATGAGCGAACGTTATACTACGCAATATAATTTGCACTCCAACGAAACTTCATACATTATATCAAATCAGAAGTTTGATATTTTTCTAACAAAATTTTGTACCAGCATCTGTATTTTTTCCTACGGGGTACAAAACCATTTGCAAATAACTAAGCACTCTCACTTTTTACAATTTCATACAGCAAGTTAGCTGTGGTTGATGTGACTGCTGTGCGGCGCCATGTAAATGCGATTATCACGGTATGCAACTAGTAGCTAAGTTTGTTTGCATCGAACTATGTAAATTGCAGCATCGATTTTTCTTGGTTATTTGAATTGCTTTTGCTACTTTTCTCAGTTTTCGCTTTCTGCTCTTCTGCTATGATAAAATCACATTGCCTCGTCTAAGTGAGTTTCGAACATAGCTACGTATTGTGTCTGACAACTAAGTAGTTTCGATTCTGCCACAAGTAGCGCCAACTGACAGCTGTTGCTGGTGCTGCTGACGCATTGTTGATACGATATTTTTTTATATCTCTTGTTTAAATATCTATGCGATTATAAGTCGCTTTGCTTGGCGCTTCACTACGTAATGCATGCGGAATTCTGAAGTCATACATTTGGTGGGTATGTAGTGGTCGTAACCGTTTTGGTTGGAAAATAACAACATAAAAAAAAAGCAAACGAAAATAAATTTTAAAATATAAATCTATCTGCACATTTTAACATTTGAATAGTTTTCGTTACTGTCTAACTATTGTTTATTGCCTTTGTTAGTTTTGTCCGTTATAGGAAATTGTAATTTCTTTGCTATTTGTATTCTTGTATTTCCCGCGGTATGTCAAGTAATCATCGTTGTTGTGACAAAGCCGCCATGTATCAAACTGATTCAAAGAGCATTGTTGCTGAAAGTGTAAATTATGTGAAAATTATAAAGGTAGCTTTGTTTTTTGAGCTTATACTTTCCATATATTTATTGCCCATATTTTATTTATGTTGAATCAAGCGCATTATGACTGCTGTTGCTAAAATTAAAATCACAGAAAGTTGATTTTTTGGTAGTTATATTTAAGGTAATGTGCGATTTTTACATAGAAAATAACCCAAAAGAAATGAAGAAGAAACAAGTACATATGTATATTCTATTCATTTAGTATTATAATAAGTTTCAGTTCTAACAAGTGGTCTGAACTGCATATTGAAAAAGTCGCAAGGAAGCTTCGCATTAAATCGGAGTTACTTTCGCTAGATGTAAAATTTAGCAAACATTTAATTACAGAACTTAAAAGTACTCACTTTCTCCTTTATTTTCCATATTCTCTTAATTTTTTTGATGATTATTAAACAAAATATTATTGTTCCAAAATAGCTAAAACACAGAATCGGTCACAATATGCTGACTTTGGCAGACTGCCAACAAATGTGAAGATATTTTTTGAAAGAAAAAATGCCCTGCGATAAAATGCAATAATATGTTCTTTATTAAAAACAAAAGCGAAAAATGCGTTACGGTACTTTTGATCAGAAAATGCATCAAATTTCCATAGTGCTTTCGGACCCAAAAATAGCTTTAAGTGGAAATAAAAATGTAGAACGGTCTTCTTAACTTACTTCTTGAATCCTAAATTCTTAATCAAGTTAAGAATGGGCTTACTGGTTCTATTAAATAAATCCATTATGAATGATTTAAAAAATGCGAATAAGGGTGCAAACAAAATTTTTGCATCAAAGGTTCCAAAAAATTTTGACCGAAGTATAATGTGAAAGCAATAATAATATATTTTTTTAAATACATATTCAATTCGAATTTTGTGCAACTCAGATGGTAAATAAGGAAAGTTATAAAAGAAAAATAAAACCCGCAAATCTGTATCCAATACTAAAAAATAACAAAGAAGGCCGAAATTAAAATATAATTTTAAATAAAATAAATAAATAAATAAAGCTTACGGTACGTCTTGGTTCTGATTATCGTCTAACCGTGGATAATATTAACCGGATATTGATAACGTTTTGTTAATAAATATTTCGTTTTATATCAGGCCTAGTGAAAAGAAATCGATTATTTATTTAGCTTTTAGTTAAAATGATCCGATTTAGATCAAATTTGCACCGCTTTGGTTGGTAAGTTGTTGCTATTTTGATAATTCTTCTCTCATAGAAACACTTGTCCCTATTGGAGGAAAAAACTGGGACATTCGATTTTCACAAGCTTCTTTTAATCCTTTTGGGATGAATGCACTTAAAATAGATGGGAGATTTGTTTACATTTTGTGGCTGTACCCAAATTTATTATAAGCTTGATTTACTTGAGGTAATATCCATTCTCTCAATTTGCCATTACCAGAGCTGTGTCTTTCTAGCTAACTAAACAATAGCTCAAATTTATTTAAAGTATTAAACATTTAATTAAAGTGTTGAACATTTTATTATCCAAGAAAACTTGGAAAATTTTCTGACGTATTGGTTGAGTTTTTGAAACCACCTTTTTCATTTATTATCTATTTTTCTACCAAAAACTCCAAGTGACTAGTGGCACGGAAGAGCTTTTCGAACGCCATGGAAGAAAATTCACTTGAAAATCCGTTGCTCAAACCTCATAATGTCTTTAAATTGTTGCAAAGGGGTTAGAAAATATTTTAAATGTTGATACTATATTTTTTTGAATACATCCGAATGCATTTTGAAAGTTTTTTTTAGATGCTTTAATAATAAACACTATGGTTACTCTGTCGACAAACACTTTGTGAAAAAAAATCATAAAGACAAAAATAAAAATTATGTGAATCCCTGAACACAGCAGAATCTTTGGCTATGAAAACGGCGATAAAGCAGCAAAAAACGATAGCAATATGGTAACCAACACATTTAGACAAGACGATAGATTGTATAATCAAAAACGCATGCAAGGAATCCATCCAACAAAAGCAATATTACAACTGACAAAAATTTTCATTCCACTCCGACTAGGGCACACAAATCTGACTCACTAACACTTTCTAAAAGGGGCACTTCCTCCAACGGGGGTAATTTTTATAAAAAAAATTATGACTTAATCGTTAGTTTGTAATCTTTATTTTTCGATCAAAAATAATCGCTATTCTTTGATTTTTAGTTTTTCGATCAACATTGATCGTTATTTTGTGTTTTTTATTTTTTCGATCAATTTTGATCACTGTTTTGGGGTCTTTATTTTTTTGATAAATATAACCGTTATTCTTGAATTTTTATTTTATCGATCAAAAATAATCGTTATTCTTGGATTTTTATTTTTAGGATCAAATTTGATCGTTGTTTTGTAATTTTTATTTTTACAATCAATTTTTTTTGTCCATCAAGTTTGATCGTCATTTTGTGATATTTCTTTTCGCTCATAAAATATATTATTGTCACCGCCAACAAATTTGTTTGTGTATATTATGACCGAAAAATTGAAAATCGAACTTGATCGAAAAGATAGAAGCTAAAAAATAGTGATCAAGCTTGATCGTAAAAATTAGAATCTAAAATTAACAATTAAACACAAAATCTTTAGAATAAAAACACGGCCAGATTTGTATAGCATATGGCGTAAGTATTAGATCGATATATTCGAATTTTATTTCGAACATATTCCTGCCATTGATTTTTTGATTCGAAAAAATAAAAATAACTATTATTTTCGACATTTCTAATAAAAAAATAAATTTTGACGACTGTGACATTTTGACATGACATTCAAATACAGTTTTACTGTGGCCACAATATAACTATATGTTATTTTTAGCAAACTTTTTTTTTTTTAAAGCATTTGTTTTTTATTTTGTGACGTTTGCGACATAAAACATAGTTTATAATTTGGAATTAAATAAGTATAAACAAAGTTAAAAAACAGCATAGTTATAATACTAATGTGAGTTAACTTCGTTGTTTTAATGCGAAAAATGCAATGAACTACGAAAACTACGGTTAGTAAATGGAAACATAACCTTGAAAAATGTTAATAAATTTTAATATATTCTACATAAGTCTCGCTTAATTTTATCCCAATGACATTTTTGATATATGTACATTTGTAACAGAAAACCCCTGAAATAATTTTCCACAATATAGCGAAGCAAATCAAAACAAATCATCGTGAATACAAATATTTTTCAGATCCACTATTGAGATTTAATATTTCTTAGTACTTTAAAGTTATTCTTATCAAAAGATTATTTATATATACATATATATATCTATATATTATTTATATATATGTGAACTTACGCGCCAAGTACAGTGTAGAATTCCATTGTGAAATGATAGTAGCAAATACGTGGAGGCTCACCCTCGCGACACGCTCGCGCACACTCATCTGGTGCTGACAGTGTTGGATTGCGTCTCAGTTCTGCGGTGGCACTGGTAGAGAAATCCAAATGACGGAAAGGCGATTGTGGATTTGGATCGACTACGGTATTCGCAATGGTCGGATAGCGTGCCGTATTGAATTTTGGCAAATTGCCACGCGAATTAAGATAACCACTGCCAACGCTGAGCGTATTCACCACACCGCCACTACCCAAACTATTGCCGCTCAATGGCAGCGGACTGGGTATGCTGGAGCCCAGCGAGGGATGTGTTTGTACAACGCCATGCGAGGTAGAATAGAATGGTGAATCCACTGGTGATGTGGTGGCGATGCGCGGTGTAAAAAGTGAAGCGGAAGGTGTTTGATCTGAAAGAGGAAGAAAACGATGAGTTAAATTTAATTTTATATAAGTATGTGTATGTGTATATGTGCAGAAATGTTAATAATAACTTAGAACTTTAAACAAACTAATCTTTTAATTATAGAAATACGACGTCATAAAAAATTTAACAAACAAAATAAATCTCATTTCCCCATGAGTAATTCAAAAATTTTCATGTTACAAAATAAAGTAAGTCCGTTTGAATGATCTACTATCAAACCGATCTATACTTTCAAATGAGAAAGCATTGTGGTAACGTAATTATAATATGATCGCAAAGTAAAATCAAGTATGTTCGCTTTTTTATTTACGTCTACGCCATTTTTATAAAGATGCCTGAGTAAAAATGCCCCGCAAGCTTATTCCGCGTGAATTTTTTTACTATATGTAGCCAACTAGATATGGCTACGTGAAATGACGTTGATCAACACAAGCTCGATAACTTAGTGGAACCTCTCAGAGCTATTCGAAACCGCAAACGAGGTGTCAGGCGCTTTAACAACCGCGCTGTAAGTTCTGCATTTTCCAAGCTACATAAAAAAGCGAAGCAAATGGGTCTAGAGGCGAACGAGAGGTAAACTAAACATTTTCTGTCATCAAATAAACACTCAGCGCATTCGCGCCTTGGCTCTCACGTCTCCGCTGACAGTTGAAATTTTAAAAAAATTGAGTACTTTTTCTCTGTATGGGAATCAAAAGTAACATGAGCAATAGTATCAGCCTCGAAATGCAACGTAAAATCTCTCTTGCTCTTTGTGTTGAGTAGGCGCACACTCAAAGTCCATGTATGGTTACAGATGGATTGATGCTGTCAACATCGGATGCGAAGGTCTTTGGAATGTGTGAAAGCAAGATTATCTCAAATGTTTTTCCATTTTCATGCCAACGATGAATTCCGCAGATGATGGAATGGTGAGCTGTATGGGGTTTATAGCGACATATCTGGTGGTGGCAGAGGAAGAGGAAAGCTTTCATCTTCATCGAAAGTACCAGATGGAGTAGGACTTGACTTCACTTGGTGTCTCTAATTGGCCCCAGTTAGCAGGGCGAAGGGACGACTGAATATTTTTTTTATTTTTTTGAAAACAAAAAAAAAATAAATTAATAAAGAAATTAATCATAGTTTAAAAAACTCGCTTTAATGAAAGAATGAATTAAAAAGAAGGAAATTCGTTCGCTTAAGCAATGCTTTTACACTTTGCGAGCGCAATCGGTCAATGCATTAAAATGATGGGGAAAAGCTGCCATATCAAAACAAGTTAGTTCACGTAGATTTTAATATCTTCCCACGTAAATATGTTAGGAACTGATATAGCAATTTTAAACTTGATGATTTGCTCTTTCATTTGTTATACAGTAGGATTGGGACTATACACATGGATATCCATTGACACGGATAAAATCCGGATAGTATGGATAGTCCCTTAATATAAGTTGCGCAGTTATTCGGATATGCGGCTATACAAAGATCCAGTTAATATCCGAATATTCGGATATCCAATGATGAACAATAAAAATAATAATCAACAAACATTTTTTGTAAATAATTTTCTCGATGTCTGCTATTGCACGACTATCAATAAGCACTCACTACGTTGGTGAAGGGATGGAATAAGTCAACTCGTGAATAATTTTTGAGATAGCGGTTTGTAGATTAATATAGAAATCTTTTTGCTTTCCTTATTATTCATTTATTTACTTATATTTCGCTTTTGTTGCATTTTATTGATTTCTAATATGCGACTATCCGAATATTATATTGATATCCGGATATCCGTATATACGGAGTTTTTGTTGAAGTATTCGGATATTCGAATATTCGTATTATCCAGTAAAATTCCCAGCCCTAATATACAGCCATGTGAAAAAATAAGCACACCACATTTATTAAAGTCTAGCTCATTGTAAAGGGTGGTTAAATTTTAAGGCCGATGTTGAATGTCAACCACACCTAAACGTCAAGCTTTTTTCTGCATTTCATTTGACATTTCTCAATTTCAGACTAACTCAATTTGAACATGGAAATATACACAATCGAGCAACGTGTTAAATGTATTCAGGCTTATTATTAAAATGGGCATTCAAATCAAAATGCATATCAAGCATTTTCGAAGAAAATCATCTTCATCGAAAAACCAATGCACCCACAAAGAGTGACTGTTTGGTGCGGTTTATGGGCTGGCGGCATCATCGGGCCGTATTTTTTCCAAAATGAGGCCGATCAGGCAGTTACTGTGAATGGTGTTCGCTATCGTGAGATGATAACGAACTTTTTATAGCCCGAATTGGAACATATGGATGTGGACGATATGTGGTTCCAATAGGATGGTGCCACTTACCACACAGCCAACGAAACAATGGCTCTTTTGCGCGACAAATTCAATGGCCGTGTTATCTCACGTGGTGGCGATGTCAACTGGCCACCAAGATCATGTGATTTGACACCGTTGAACTACCTTCTTTGGGGTTATTTGAGAGAAAAGGTGTACATCGATAAGCCAGCAGCAATTCAAGAGCTAAAGGATGAGATAATTCGCCACATTAACGGCATAGAACCTCAATTATGCCTCAGCGTCATCGAAAATTTGGACCTTCGGATGGAGGTGTGCCGCCAAGGTCGCGGCGGACATTTGGCCGATATTTTGTTCCATACATAATTGAACCACACCATATTATCATAATAAAAAGAAATTACAATAATTTCCAAAATAATTTGTGTTTTATTCAAAATCAACATCGGCCCTTAAAATTTAACCACCCTTTATAACAAGCGCCATATAAATCAACATTTGACATTTGAAACTTAAAGAACGAGGGAAAATTCAACAAATTTTTACAACAACAAACTTTTAAAATTTTTAAAATATTTTTTTATTAATAAACCGACATTTGAAACTTAAAAAACGAGGGAAAATTCAACAAATTTTTACAACAACAGACTTTTATAAAATTAAAATATTTTTCTTAAAGTCTAACTCATTATATAACAAGCGCCAATAAACCAATATTTAAAACTTAAAAAAAGGGGAAAACTCAAAAAAAAATTTTAAAACAACAAGGTTTTATTGCGAATGTTTTTAAAATTTTATTTATATATTACCAAAAAAATCGTAACACATACTTTGTACGGAAGGAAATGCGAGAGACTATTTGCAAAACCAACTTATCAAAATTCAACAAGATTTTTTAGCCAACGTGCTTTTAAAATGCATACTCAGAATTTTTCTAACACAACATAGCTTAAATTGGTCTAAATGTAGCTTTTGGCATGCCTCCGCTTCATAATTTTGGAACCCGTATTATTTATGGATTTCATTCGCTACTTTGTTCTATTCATAGCAAACTAATTGCGGTTATTTTTTTTTAATTTTGTTTTACTGATTACATTTATGAGTTTTAAAAATCGTATTAGCTAATTTATTACTAGCAAAAGTAGCAACACCTTTGTAAATTTGTATTGTTATTCAAATTTTTTAGCGTTTTTTCCTTTGTCTGCTAACAAATACGTATTAGCCAATTATTGAACAAACTTATTCGATGCTCTAAAAATCGAAACCGCTTGCGTAAATAGAAAACAATTGCTCATTATTCATAACTTCCTAGCACTATACTCGTAGAGTTAAGGCATGCGATATAATTTAAGTATTTTCTGTGCGAGTGCGCTGGTATAATTCGCGTGTCATTGTCGGCGTGAAAATCAGCACGAGGCAATTTACACAATTCCAATTGTTTTTAGAGCATAAAATTGAATATCGAAAAGTGTGGGAGTGTTAGAAAGGAAAAAAATGCGCACACACACACAAAGCAACAAACAAGTACAATAAATAAGAATGTGTGTGTGTAGGTAATACAAAAAAAATCTAGTATTATTGAATATTCTAATTTCAGATAAATTATATTTAATAACAAAAAACTTGCCTTGAAAATAAACATGAAAACAAACAAGAAAACTAATTTAGAGAGTCTTTAATTTAGTCGAGTATTGTTAGTTGGGCTAAACAGCGCAAGGCAAAGCAAGGCAGGGTAGGGTTGAATTTGCACTGTGTTTGAGTTGGGTTGGGTTTGCTATTGTTATGGGTAGCAAATTCATTTTAATAAATGACTAAGTTTAATGACTTTAAATCATATAATAACTGACGGCGCTAAGGCGGCAATTCTTTTGATATATTTGGTTGCGCTTTGAAAGAAAACTTGCGAGTAAAAATTTAAATAAATAGAAAAAAATTAATCAAGTGGTAAATAAAATACATATCTATATTTCCTGAAGTATGTCATTATTTTATTGCTACTTAATTTTTGCATATTGACAAACTGCTCATATGACAAAACCACATGAAAAGTCCGCAAGCAAGCTTGTTACTGAGTTTTTTATTGCATATTTTTTTGTTCATATATTTTACATATTGCACAAAATTTTTAACTATCACTTTTATAAAAGACATTTGTATCAATATTATACAAGTTGTGTTTTTTTTAAATAAATAAACATGGTTTTACTTTCACGCAGAATTAACATCACAAAGCTTAGAAAGCAAATGGCTGTCAAATAACATAATAAAAAAATAAAGAAATAAAAAAAAATAAAGATGTAAAAAGGCAAACAAAGAGTCAACTTAACATGAAAACGCAAAATATGAAACCAGCTTTTTGCACGCAGCCTACACACACACACACACACATTGCTACCAGCGCAATCGCACCGCTTGACGAACTTCATGTTAGCCAACATTAAATCCTTGACATTGACTGATGAAAATAACTATCAGCCAACACTTACAGCTTACGGCGCTTAGCCAGAGCCAGTGACGTGCGCTTTTCTGCATTTTCTGCATCTTCTTTTGTTTATATTTTTTTTGTTTGTAAATTTATTTTCGCCTGTAACTGCAAAAACCATAAACATTTGCAACACTAATATTATGTTGTCTGTTGTCTACTTACATTTTACTACCAAATATAAAAAAAAACAACATGCAACAAAAATCACTTTCCAATTTGTCCATAAAGCCGCATAAGCGTTTGGTGGCAGTGAGCTGCACTAAGCCACTCAGCAAGCAAGTATGTGTCTTAAGTCTTTTGATTTTCTTAATGTCAGTCAGCTAACATTTTGCATGCACCATAAAACCGGTAAACCTGCACGCCATCACCCAAACCAATCGTTGCACCTACTTGCTATTTGACTGACCTTTATTGTATGCGATGCCAATGACGGTATTATGCACATTGGTATTGTTATTGTTTTCGCTTTTAGTTGTTTGTTGCCTACGTTGCAACAGACAGAAGAATGCAGTTCTTTAATATGTTTGCTATTGTTGATATTATCCGAAAAACCTTAAAATGGGTGCGCCTTTTAAGCTAAGCTTAAAGTAAAATGCCGATTGCAGAACAATTGGCAATCGATTGACGTTGCATTTAGCAAATTCTTGAAAAAAACAAATACAGCGGCTAAATTCAATCCATCGCTAATATCAAATCAATATACATGTGGATGTATATATAAAGACATATAGATATATGTTGCTTTTGTTACTATTGTTGCTTATAATTTTTATGGCAGAAATATTCGAGCAGCCATATTGCTGCGCTTTAGCTGCTTTAGGTAACGCCTGCGGAAATTAGAGGCTTGTTAGATGCTCGCTTGAGTGCGCAAGAAAAGCAAGAAATAGAATGTTAAATAGAATAAATACCTGAAAATTAGTAACAAGTAGACTAATTCATATATGCGATTGTAAACACAAATTAACTTAACAACAATATGGTAACAAAAGTAATAATGAAGATTGGTAAATTATTGCCTCCCACTTTTCAAACCCATTATTAGTATTGAC
Organism: Anomoia purmunda; assembly: GCA_951828415.1. Lineage (NCBI taxonomy): Eukaryota > Metazoa > Arthropoda > Insecta > Diptera > Tephritidae > Anomoia > Anomoia purmunda. The sequence continues at coordinate 46,576,441 of OX639997.1, read as the reverse complement.
ACTGATAATATTAATTAAATGTTGAGGGTAAAAAAGTACAAAAACTCCTTTAAAACAATTGAACTTTACAGCATGGAGTTTATATTTACACTACTTATATATTAAACACGGCGATAGAGATCAGTATAGCGCGGTGTTATGGAGCCACAGCCGTTAAACGTAAAAGAAGAATTTACGGGATGCCGAAGACAACATTCAAATTGAAAACAGAAACACCTACCTACATGTGTCAGCGCCATCTATCATACAATAGTCGCAATAAAATAAAATACAATTGTTTGCCACACAACTTATTCTCCAGTTGTCTCTTTCTATTGAATATACCAATCTAACTAGTAATGACGATCAATAGCACTACTCTTCTTCCGCATGCTACGATGAAATGTGTGTATAAAATTCAATATGTTTAAATTTTTGTTTTTTAAAGTAAAGCTCCTTCTATAGTGGTAGAAATAGTGGTAGAAAGTAGTGAAAATAGTGGTAGAAATTAGTAAAAGTAGTGAAAGGAATTAGCAAAACCATTGGAAGAAATAAGTAGAAATAGTGGTAGAAATTAGTAGTAGCATTACTAAAAATAGTAGTATAAATAGTAGTAGAAAGTAAAAATAGTGGTAAAAAGTAGTTAAAATAGTGGTAGACATTTGTAAAAATAGTGGAAGAAATTAGTAAAAATAGTGGTGGAAATTATAGTAGCATTAATAAAAATAGTAGGTCAAACAGTAGAAGAAAGTAAAAATAGTAGTACAAGGTAGTTAAAATAGTGGTAGAAATTTGTAAAAATAGTAGAAGAAATTTGTAAAAGTGGTAGAAATTAATAAAAGAGTAGAAGCAATTAGTAAAAATAATGGTTGAAATTAGTAGTAGCATTAATACAAATAGCAGTAGCAATAAGTTAGAAAAGCGGTAGAAAGTAGTGAAAATTGAATTGACAACAAACTACATACCCGAAAAATTTCTAAAAATTCCGATTTAAAATTTAAAAAATGTGATGTAATTTTTTTGAAATTGATTCAAGTTTTGTGCATTTTGCCAAAGTTTGAAACGTTTATTTTTATAAATTTTAATATGGAATGAACTGTAGCCTTATATAAAACTATTAAAATTAAATTAATAAACATAAGCTCTGTATATATTTACCTATGTATTTTGCAAATTTACGGGTTGTAAAAAGTTTTTTATGAAAACTCAATTGTGCCCACATATTTTAATGAAACTATCAATAGTTAGAAAATATCAGCTATCAAACACAACCTATTTATTTAAAAAAATAAATTATAAATAAAAAATCACATTTTTCCAACAAATTTGTACAACTTGTATACAACAATATTTCATATACTTCAGAGAACACAAATTTCTAATATAAAAGTTATACATGTCAAAATTTAGTTGTTGGAGCATTTGAAAGTATCAAAACTTACCCCAAAAGAAGCCAGTATTTGGCGTTTATTCTGTGGTATAAAATTAACTGATCACCTTGCAAAGGCATCTGTGGTAAATCTAAATTTTTCAAAGCCCTTGTATAATTTCACTCAAGTTGGATCCATAAAAGGCGATTGCAACATAACCAAAGCGAATTTGTTGTGTATTTTGTTCGCGTTATTTTGCGAGGGAAATATCAAAATCTCAATTCGAACAGTATTGCTCATGTATTTTTTTTATGCAAACAAAATATCTCAGAGAACAGAGAAAGCCGAATGCCGAAATAAATTCTTTACAAATTTAAAAATGAAATTGAACACTCGCGCTGAGAAATTTGTCAATATTTAATCAAAAATATGTAAGAAAATAGAGGAGCAGAAGCAGAGCACGAAAATGTTAAGAATTTATTTAAAATTCATGTGGAAAAACTCTGAGCCTGTGAAAAATATGTACAATGCAATTCTTCCTCAGTAATGCTTAATATTTCATATTTATTTCACTAATTTCAGACCACAAGTAGTTTGTGACAAAAATTGAGACATTGCCAGTCGAAGCTAAAAGCTAAATTCACTAAATAGCCCCTACCAATGCATATGACTAGCGTCGTGCCTTTAGATGGGATTCTTGTAAATGCTAGCAGCTGCCAGAATCAACGAGAACTAATTACTTAATGCACTTAAATTGTTTTGCTCCACCCAATCGATAATTACCATGGATAATGAAATGGTAAGAATTCTATTGAATAAGTGAGTGAAGAGCGCTCTAACTCAGCCAAGGTATCGACAGAAAAATTGGCACTCCTTAAAATATATTTAGATTGCATTGAATAATACTTTTTAGTTTGGTATTAGTAAAACCCTCGAGAGAAAATGCTATATGAATATAGAAAATTTGCAGAAGCAGTGAATTATTACTGACCCCCGACCACCGCATGCCTGACAAGTAGTAATGTCAATGCGATGACAGAAATCAAGGAAATAAGCAATGCAAAGAAGTTTTGTTATAAGGTGAGCGAAGCGAAAGCGTACCTGCAATGACACAATGAAAATTTGTAGCAATAACTATAGAGAACAAGAATGTGCTGAGAGCAACAGAAAGTGACGTAATAAAATCTAGACCATGAGAGAGCAAAGAAAAAATTCCAAAAAAAAGAGGAAGAAGCGGACAAACGATAGAACAAATACAAGGTTTGTTAGCATTATTTGTGTAAAATAAAAGAAAAATCATTTTATTTCGTCAACTAATGCGTGTATGCTGTTAAATCGGCAAAGAGCGGTTCTAGCGGTTCGCGGAAGGCTCAATCTTGTATGTTATCATTTTTGAATTTGTAGGTGGTTTTAAAAAGAGCGCGACCGTGCCTCTATTGATTTTGGGAAACTTTCTAATTCTTTTCACATAAATATTTGTAGCTATTTAAATTTTTTCTCTTCGATATGAAACGGTCATTTAGTCTTTATAAGTTATATTGCATTTGTGATTTTATTTATTTTATTGATTTTTATTTATTTTTTGGTGATTCTCTTTAATATACCACTACTTCTGTAGTTATGTATTTTTCTATGCTTCGTGCATAATACTTATTTGTTGTTGCTACTTGTTATGTCAAACAAAAAAATCGATGTTTTGGTGTATTCTTTTATGGTGTGACCAATTCCAGTTGCACTCACCGCTGACAAGGTTAATTTTGTTTTTATTATTATTGCTATCTCTGTCAATATTGTGTAGCTAACGGCTTTGTCATGCTTTTGCTATGTAGTCTGGAACGAAACGGCTGAATACCGTTGACAACTTTCAATTTTAGCACTACAAATACATTGGCATTTATGTCAATGTGGTGAATGAATAAGCACTTGAGTCAGATGCATGAGATTATAATTTTTGTAAAAGATATTTTTGCTCACTAGTAAAATGCTTGTTGAAATAAATATTCGTAGTTTTATAAAGCAATGGAACGCGCGTAATATGCTCGCGAGCTAGACGACCTTTTCTGTATTGTGGAAAAGGGACCGGTTTTAAAATATTTTTTACAAATACTCGATTTAAAATTTAAAGTTTTCGAGATTTTAAACAATTTTATAAGGTACTAAAAAGACCCGGCAGACGTTATCCTGTCTATATTTATTTATTAATTATTCTTTGCATATGTAACCAGACCAAACGCACATTTCGGTTTCTGACATACATAACAGGTGGCAACTCTAACAATATTATAGGATGCACATTGTCGTCGCCAAGACAAATAGTCACTCATATTTTAATATTTTAAATATTTCTGTATAATTTAATAAAATTTGGCTTTTAAAAAGGTGGCAACCCTCTTCAAACTATACGTATAAACTGTTTTCTAGCGAAGCGAACAGTTTGACACCCATATTTTACTATTTCATACAACTTGTAAGTAATCGAATTAAATTCGACTTAAATTCGAAACAGGTGGCAACCATCTTAAAAATTCGACTAGCTACAAATCTTCCCTCAGCAAAACGAGCAGCTTGACACCCTTAGCCTTGTATGTCATATAACTTATGTACAATTGTTAATGTTAAATTTGTTTTTCCAATCAGGTGGCAACCCTATATATGCTATAACGCAAAGACAACTACAGGCAATCTGTTGCAAACATGTTGGCAGCTTTCGATGAAATTTAAGTTAATATTACGTACGAAATTCATCTCTTGCATCAGCATCTTGATCAACTCGCTCAACAGTTGCCAACTGAATCTGATGAGCAAGGCGAACGTTATCACCAAACTACGCTTCCATTTGATATAAGGTAACTATAGAGTGTGCATATTTTGAATTCCAAGATTTTTCTAATATCTTTGTCAGAGTGCACAATTTAATCATGTTAACGATTGAAAACTATTTTCGTTTCTGGTACAGAGGAAAGAAATCTCCAGATGCAATACTCGCTGAAATTTGTTGGTGGTATAAAAACACCTTTGAAGAAGAGGAATACGAGGAAAACGAGGAATAAGGGGAAGACAAAGATGAAATTTCAGAATATCTGTTGGACGAAATTATCGACATTTCTGATGATGATGACGATGTCCAAGATATTAGAGAGAGCAGTGATGTTGATCCACAGCCGCCTGCTAAACGGCAACTGGCCAAATTATTAATTTAATTAATTTAATTTTTTTACTTAAAACTTTTCATAACTTACATTTCAAATTTATATTTTTTTCCATATTTTTATAATTTCTTTTTCAATGTTTCTTCAAAACTAACACTGAAAAAATTGGTACATAAGAAATGAGAAGTAAATTAATATTAAGCTGGAAAACGTAAGTTTTGTATTATGATTGTTTTCTTTTCAAATGAAATTTGTTGAAGAAACTGAGAAGCATATTATAGGCCAAACAGAAAGCAAAAAATCATTTTTAATTGTTGCACAGATCTCTAGCAGTAATTTGGCTTTAACAGATTGAAAAAATATCAATTAGTCGACGAGTTATAGCCAAAAAACCATATAAACAATATGCTGAAAATCGGTATTTGACTGCAAAGTTCGAAGGTCGATTAAAAAAAAATTCGAACTAACATAAACAAACGCCGCGATACGGGTCTTCTAATTTAGCCTCTATTTTCACCCCTCACTCTCAGAATCGATCTAACTTTTGCTAACCTGAATTTGTTCCACAGTGTAATTCGATACGATTCCAAAAAATATCGACTTAAAAGTATCGAGTCAAAAAGAAAAGTGTAGTACAAATTAAAAATAGTAAAAAATAAAACCACGGTTTCACTTTCAGTTACATTGGATTATAAGGAGAGGAAGTTTAATTTCACTCAAGAAAAACATTTATCCAACTAGGAATGCCTAAATTCGTCTATTCGCTTCACTACACTACACAAATTGAAAGATTGCGAATATAATTTAATATCATTTGAAAATTATCACCAAATGCCATTTAAATTTATCAAATCTACGAGTGTAAATGAGTCACGAAAAATTAATTTGAAGTTAGTGCTCATATTTAGCGGTAATGTTCTTAATTTTGTGGCTGGAAAATGTGGAATATTGATAGCTTGATAAAGTGCCAAACATTAACCAATTTTGTTGCATTTAATTAACTTTTATTTTGCATTTTTGTGTGTATGAGTGACATTTACAAATGTAATGTATTATTGTTGTATTTTGTTGTGACATTCTTAAATTAATGAAGCAGAACTTACATAGCTACAATAAAGTCGGTATATGCAAGAATGTATGGATGTGTCATAACAAAAGTTTGCAATACTTAAATGTGGAATGCAGTGATTAAATATTTTGGAAAATAATTGCATTTGTTTGTAGTGACAAATTACTTTTTGTGCGCACTTCTATGTACCTGGAAATTTTTATGTGTTTTCTATAATTGCAGTATGTATGTTATTAATTTTATAATAATGTAATTTCTATATGATATTTCGAAAAGTTTCGAGATCTATTGATTTTTGGTTCAATTTTTTAGCAACCACTCTAACAAACTTATCATTGGATTATTTTCTTGCAACCGAGTTACAAAAGTACACAGGAGTTCGGCTACAAATTCCTTTTCGCTACAAAAGCAACCCTGTTGGAATTTTTCAAGAAATATGCGATTTTTTAGTGTTATTTAAAATGGAAAATATTTGGTTTAGGAAATTTTTCGTTGGTTTAGTTAATTACTTAAAAATCTGCTTTCATTAAAAAAAAGATTTAGCGTTAAACTGAAATTTGTCATATATTTTCTTAAGTCTCATTCGTAATAGCGCAGTTTGTTTCGCAAGGTTTCGTTGTTAATGATTGGGTCAAGAGATGAGTGCGCTGATATCAATCGAATTAAGATTCGATTTTCTTCAAACTCAGATTGCATATTAATTTATGTAAAGATATGAAATACTATTGCAAAAACTAACCCGCTAGATGGCGCTGCTGCCAAGGCATTAAGAAAAATCATTTTTAAGGCTTAACTTAGTAAGTTTTTTAAATATGCATATACTTAGACAAAATAATACAAATTATTATTATTTTAAGCCTTATATTTATGAATCGACTGTAATTTATAGAGCCAGGTTTGTGTTAGGGAATAATATGAAAAAACAACAATTTTTCAAAGTGGTAGAAGTGATAGCTGCTATTGTTGTTTGTTGTTTTCTCATATTATTCCCTAAAACAAACCTGGCCTCGGGCTCTATAAATTACAGTTAATACAAATTTAGTTTTTCAAAATAAAATTATTTATATTAATTAAGGATATTATTTAGGATCATCTTTAGCTAAAGATAAATGTATTTGAGGAAATTTTTGAAGTCAATTTAGAGGAAATGTTTAACAAATTAGTGAGATGGAATTCAGTTCGAGATTACTGATTATTCTGGAAAAAAATAACCCAAAAATGTTGTGCTTACTTTGACGTAATTTTTTCTTCGAAATGCGATATTTTCTTCCGATTGATTAAAAGCTTCTTCAAAATGCATAATAATACACATAAAATCAATTTTTTTTTCCCCAAAAGCAGTAAATATTTCATATCCAGTTTTCTTTCTATCTTCTGGCAGCTTTTTTTCTTCAATGCAGATCATTTTTTTTAATGTAAATTATCAAAATTTCTGCATTTATAGTGAGGCGGATCCATGAAAGATTCCCTAGTTATTGAAACATCTACAAAAACTCACGTTTTGGTGTGGTTTCTAAGCAAGTGGCATCTTTGGTTTCCACTTCTTAAAAAACAAGAAAGGTAAGAACGCAGTGTTGTTACATACTTTTTTCAAAAATCGCCACTCATCTAAATAAAATATTCATCCTCTAGATTATTTTCTCTTAGATAATATGAACTCAGTTGCTTATGCGAAGAAACCGGGAACTTTGGACAGACAAATATTACACGAACCATCAGCGAGATACAACATCCATTGCTTGAAAAAGTAGCTGGAAATTGGACCTCATATTCATATATTCACAATCGTAAAGCTAATGCTTTAAAATGATCTTAAAGGGCGAAGTAAAAATTAACACGGGTTTTATTTAACAATTAGCTCGAATTAGCTTAATAAAGTCATTACTGAATACTAAGTTTTGAGCTTTATGCCTTAAACGTTAAATTAGTCTCCCATAAATACTTTGTAGGTAAATTAATCGACCGTAAGAACTCAATTATACTATTTATTTCATTTAGTTTCAGTATTTTATTTTAAGTATAATTCTATCATAATTATTCACGAAAACTGTGTTCTTTCATATGTAGCAAATCATAATTTCAATGTGAAGAGCAAAAAACTTGTAAACTAAATTGATTAGCTATGCCTTAATCGTAAATATTCACATGCATACCATGAACATTCTTTAAAAGCACAGAAACTCATACTGAGGGGTTTCTCATCGCTTATACTTTCAGCATCAGCTGAAGCAATATTTCTGTTTTTTTTGTATCAAAAACCAAAAAAGATAAAATGCACTATACCTTAGCATAGCAACCATTCCTCTTAGATTATTTTTTATACTCTGCCTGTAACAAAAGAAAATATGCATACAAGAATTCGGATGAACACTCAGCAATGATAGAACAAAAAGGAAGTTATTGTAGTCAAGCAAGTAAGTGACCGAAGTTCATTCACATCTTTTAAGGATACCGTAATTCAATGCACATCTGAAACTATAAGGGAAATTTTATAATTAATAGCAAAGGTATATTATAGTAGTATGCAGTTACTGACTGCAAGAGTTGTGGTAATTAAAATTTTATGGGCATGTTAATTACGTACAGAACCTGCTTTATACTCACATGAACATACAAAGTTTTAAACAAAAAAGAAAACCTGTAATATTTATTTATTTATTTAAAAAATGTGAATCATCATAGCTCTTGTTTGTATGTGTTTAAGCATTTAGAGGTAACCTTCATCCTAATGGTATGTGTTGGTGCAGGTAACGAATAGGTGTCAAAGAATTTAAGAGCTCAATGATTGCAAAATATTTTATCATTTAATATAATTTAAATATTGAACTCGTATCTACTTTAAATTAGTATTCTTTTTTACAAAATTTCATGTTTAACGAAATAATCGAAATATTAGTAATATAAATTAATTAAACTCCATACATTATGGAAACCAAGTAAACATATATATGTGACCATATGGGAAAGCCGCTTATGTAGAATATGATATATGATATTTAGATATATAGACAATTACGTTTAATTTACATGATATCTTGTTCCAATAAATGATTTTTTAGCTGAAATCATTGCTATTAATGCATGTTAAAAATCTGGATAACAGTTAAAAAAATGTGTGAAATGTGCTTCTAAAAACTAAACTTAGCTCCTTAGTGAACCTCAACTAACTTAATGTAATTAACGCAATGTTATTGCACTGCAGTAATTGAATTTGATAGCCGTAAAGCGCGGACACACTATCGTAATTTTTAGCCCATTCTTGATTTATGAGCAAACTACGATGAAATTAAGTAATCATTTCCCGAACAAATCAGTGTCGGCTCTAAATGTTATCGATAATGATTGAAAAATGTCATCTCTTATAATAAACTCGATAATATATTTTGAAACATTGGAATTTCCCTCAATTCTTCCTTTGATTTCTCTTATCAAAATAACATATAAATAAATTACATTTGCACACAACTTTAAATTTTTTGCATTTCGTTTCTCGTAATTCGAATTTGGAGAATATTTTATAGCCGCTCGGGACCCATTGATCTTGACAAAGCATTTTCAAACTCAGTGTAATCAAATTTTTTAATGACAGCCTTGTAAACAACCAAAGCGTGACGAGGTCCTTACAAAGAGATAAATACCGATTATAGCACTTTACTCGTTCTTTTTGTTTTTGTAATGACGGAAAGGAGTTTTTGAGTTTTGATCTTGACCAGGTCTTATTCATGCTCAAATTTTCATTTACGATTCAAAGCAATGTTTTTTTTCGGAAATCCCGTAATAACTACTAGTTCTTGAAGTATTTAGTTCTGCTTCTCCACAAATTTTATTTTTTCATCGCGAATGGCATCGAATGGTCATTCTGAGCGCTGTTCATCATGAATTGATTTTCTTACAAAACGAAATTATTTCACTCATTCTTACGGCATCCTAACGTTGTTTGATTTCCGTCGACGACTTTCTATATTTTGTAGAAAATTAAACCATACCTTAATAAAACAATTTTTTGCATTTCGACAGCTAATGAAAAGTTGAGTAATTTAATGGTGTTAGGGATTTGACCTTACTGTGTATGGTTTTTATTTTAGTTAGGCATTCATTTTTAATAGCACAGTAATTCCATTTCTCCGGGAAAATATTTATCTAAATAAAGTAATGTGTAAAAAGGAAAACTTCCTTGTAATAAATTGTGAAATTTATTTTCCCAGATGTTAGTGCCATAAGTAAAGATTGTGATTCAATTAATGTGGTATACATGAAAAAAACACAATTTTATTTGAGATAACATTAAAATTTATTTAAATTTATTTAGTTTTCAACCTAATTGCGAAATAATTTATGCATCAAAGTTGGCAAGAGAATACACTATACTAAAATTAACAAGACTTTAATTTGTATTTCGCCGGAATGCAAAATGATTACAAAGTTTAAGGGTTTAACGGCGTCTTAAAGACAAAAGCTAACAAACAAATTAGCTACTCGGCTCCATCTACCCGTTAGACGTGTCTTAAATGTTAATTTAGAAGTTCCAAAATTTGTCAGCTGTCTTAAAATTTTTGTTTAATAATAATAGCAAAAAGACGCTGGCGCTTAACGTGAAAGAAGATATAGAAATATATTTTTCTTTTATTGCAACTTATTTCGGTATGATTATTATAATATAGTTATTTAAAAAATAACTTCCTAGTAAACAATCCAGTTTACATTTTTTAATGTTAATTAGTTGCCAATGTTAAGAAAATGATTTACATGTTTTATATTTCACACACAGCTACATCTACTTTTGTGAGAGAAACTGAAATCCCCCTGACGAGTTTCAGCTAAGAGCGCTTGCGATTCGGTAGGCAAAGGTAAACCACTAACACCGGCTTCCCTAAAACAATATTTTTATATATTTTTTTCATAATAATCGTGTTTGAGATCTGTCGTTACTTAACTACTGAACAGTTTACTTTCTATGCTTTCTTAAGTTATCTTGTATTTAAAAATCTCTAGAAATTTGAATAAAAAAAATGAACAAAAATAGTATCAATTTAATTTCACATCTCAACCACGTAATTTCCATTAAAGTTTTAATTGTACGCCAAACATTCACATGTCGCTCTACGTTTTACGCGCTAATTTAAAAGCAATCAAAGCATGGATGTTTACTTTACCCACCAACAACAACAACAGCAACAACAATTAAAAAAAACAATTATAGTATCGCTTCCGAATTATAATATAACAATAAAAATAATCGTAAACTTCACTTGGTACAAGCTCGTAAATTACGGTTGACAGCGGCGTCTAAACATACAAATATACATATTTGCTAGTATGGAAGAGTTTGCGGTTATTTTCAAACCAAAAGCGCATCAGCTGCGTTGGCGAACGTGACATTAATAAAAATTGGCTACAACAGCAGAGTGTCATTTCAGATTAGCTAAAGGTATCGCTCGCTCAGAGGTAAGCAGCTGTTTTCTTGATTCTAAAAAGATTAAAAGTGCTGTGTTGTTGTTTGTTTGCGCCGTTGCTAATTTCCATTGCATATATTAAACATTTTTAAGGCATTTTCATAATTTTGCTGCCGTTTTAGATATGAAAAATTATAAATTTACTATACATAGACTGTAAGCAAGTTTTGTCACAAATTCCTTTAGGTAAATAATTTTTTTCAAACTAATTTTTAATAGTAATAGTTGGCGTAAACTGAATGCCATGCCTTTCAATGAAAGTAAAACGGTGTGGTTATTTGTGAAATAAATTTACATTAATTTCATTTCTAAAATTTTTTAGTATTGTGTATACTTTACTATGCACTTTTATGTATATTTTTTTTACCGGGACTATCATAATTATTGGACAGGCATTAATCATCTCCTACGATCAGCTAAGAACGACGGTTTGTTCTGTCAATGATAGCCATCAAATCGTCTATCCGATGCTTTTTCTGAGCCAGCTAGTTCAACATCAATTTACCTAACAGGAGATTGGCTAAAATAAGATAAGTGGACTAATCTAAATACAATCTTTTCTCTGGTGCTACCTTAACAAGTTATTGACTTTTTGACTAAACAAAATTCGTAGAAAAATTTATTTATTGCTTTTGGCGGAAGAGAAATTTACAAAATTTTTGACTCTATCTTGTGCATTTTATTTATATATTATAAAAACAATGAACCCTTTGAACAGATATGATTAAAAATATTTAGCAAAACATTCCATCAAATCATTCGATTTTTATACAATTTCCATAAAAAATTATTATCAGGAAGAATTTTTGTGCTCAATACCAGTTTTTTTATTAGGAAAGTGTTTTAAAAGGTAACAATAGTCAAAGCGGTAGAAACTATAGGAGCTATTTCGGATATCACCATATCTCCCAATTAAATTTCTATCTAGATTTTGCCCGGGTTTGCACTCACATTTTAAGACTTGTCAAGCAGGCAAATAGCTGGGGAATAAAGCGGACATGTAAAGTAGAGCTCTTGTTAATCGACTAATTGACTATCCTGTTAATCGATTATCAAAAGTTGTTCAAAAGAATAGTCCATATCACACATTCGACTAACCGTTTGCATTCGACTTTTGAACTACTTGTTTTCTTTTGATAAATATTTGTTTTTTTTTATATGTGTTTACTGGTTGTGCTTATTGACAAAACTCATTTTGTATAATTTATAGAGCTTGAGGCCAGGAGTGCGATTCACTAACTTATTTTAAAGATATCCGGTTGGTTAACTCAACTTAATCAAAATTTTAACGACCCTGCTATTCAGAAGAAAACTAAACGACAACAAATTTGATGTTGTTAATTCAATCGAGAAAAGTGAAGTTAGTGATTTCAACTTAAATAAAAGATAAATTTAAAATTCAGTGATTTGTTTTCTTGTAATTAAAAAGCGAACATTAAATAATGTCGTTTGAATATTTAGCATATGATTTAACACGAGGTGACGAAGAAGGATCGACGTTTACTCTGGGATGTGGATAATCTCTTTCAACAGAATTTCAGAAGCTGTATCGGTTAACTCCAAACTTGGCTGAATATCCAAGTTCTCAGCTTGACAACCAAATAAGAGGCTCCAGAATAACAGAAAAATCGACTGAGAAACAGGTAGCTCGTGAAATCTTCAATCCTGTATGCAATTTTAAATTTTACTTTTATATTGGTAGGTTCTAGCGGCTTTAAGGTTCTTCGCAACTAGTTGCTGTCAACGACCCGTAGGTGAACAATAGGGAATATCCATGAGCCAGTCATCCGTAAGCCGTAGCATTCATCGTGTAACGGATGCAATTAATGATTCATTATTTCGGCAGAAAGTGAGGTTTCCTATGACCCAAGTGGAGCGCCAAGTAGTTAAAGAAATCTTTGCTTCAACGTCGTCTCCCTTTATGGGAGGCACTATTGGGACCATCGATTCCATGCAAATATCAATTTTGCCACCAAAGAATCATGAGGAGGCTTATGACAACCACCACATCTAACATTCAACTAACATGCTAATGGTAAAAGCAAAATTTTATCAAGGATCCAAGTATAAAAACAGAAATATAGTTTAGTTTTAACATATAGATAAATGATTATAGCTAAAAAAATCAAATATATGTATGTACATCCTAAATACGCTGGAGCACAACGCGAAGTTTGAAAACGAGAACCATGGCATATTTGCAGGTGATCCCGCATATTCCTTGGAGTCGAGCTGATGACTATTCTACTAAATCACTCAGAGGAGAGTCCGAAATTCTGCTGTAATGGAACATTGCAATATATGAAAAGAATTTTAAGCGTTTGTAGTTTGAAATAAACTAGTATATTATTTTACTTTAATAAAATGTAATAAAAACGCTGAAATTTATATTTGGCAGCACGCATTCGTTTGTTTTTTCTCTATTCCTCTTTGTGCTTTTCGCCCATTTTGAGATTTAGTTTGACAGAGATGCCACTCTTTATAACTTTGAATAAATACAACGAAACAGCTGTTAAGTGCCGTTAAGAATAAGGGAATAATATGAGAAACAACAATTTTTCAAAGTGGTGGAAGTGATAGCTGCTATTTCGGAGATCACCACATCTCCTCATCAGACTTCTTTCTTTCTAGACTTTACCTGGCTTCGAACCATGGTACACGGGATTGCTAGGCGAGCACGCAACCACTCAGCCACGCTAACCGTGTGAAAATTGCTTGTTTTCTCATTATCCCTATCTCCAACCATACCGCTAATAATTGTGACATCGCCACTATGTGCTTAATAGCGTGGTTGGCATTGGATGTTTTTTGCAAATATATATAAGCTTATAAGCTTTTTGTTCTACTTATGGTTTGCTTTCAGGCTTGCTCATCCTTATTGTAATTATTATTATTTTTGGCCTTATATTTATGAATCGTTTCTACTATAATGAAGTTTTTATAAATTTATTGTGAGTAACCGTCACTATTCGAATAATTTCGGTTAGTTGATTTTCAGACAACTTAATGGTGAGCGATTAGTTGAAACTGAACGCTATTCGATTATCAAACATCAAAAGAGCTGCTAATCGATTAGTCAACTAGTCGAATACCAGGATAGTCGAGTTTAGGCAAGAACTCTAATGCAAAGTATTGTCGGCTTTTACCTTATGAAAAATCTATTTATTATTGTTAGAATTTGTTATCCATATCTATTACATATGCTATAATATGCATATTAATTATTTTTCGTATTAAATTTTTAAACCAAAAATGCATATGAATGAAAGAAATAACAATAATAATAAAAATATCATGTGTTAATTGGCTGCTTGATATTGCCATTTATCTTTGCTACAAAAAATTTATTTATTTACTATTACAAATTTCATTACATTTTTTATTGCCAAAGTCGTATGTTTGTTTTTGCCGTTCATATTTACTATCTGTTATTAAAATAAAATTATTAAATAAATTTGTTAAAGTAAAGAACTCTTTTGTAAATAAAAGGGATATAAAATAATTTAACAGTTCAATAACTATTAAGAATTGTTTACATTCAAGAAGTTCATCAAGTTCTCATTTAAAATGATTTTCTGGTGAATTATAACTTTCTCGGTGATAGAATGAATGAGAGGAGATAGTTATGGACCAAGGGAAATTTATAGAAGGTGGCGAAAAACAGCTGATTTGACTTTTTTCTTTTAAATGTGCCTTGTCTTTGTGTAGAGATTGTCAAAATGAACATTCGTTTATAATAAAACTTTCGATTTTGTAGACTTTTTTTACAATATTAGCAGGGTTTTTTATGATAAACTTTATTCGTTAATCTCTATATATATCTATATATATATATAAATTAAGCCTTTTTCTATGTTACAACTTGGCTCAAAAGCTAATAAACGGAAAAATCCGTAGTTATATTCCTATACTGATAATATTAGAAAGGTGGCGCTAAGTGGCTCTAGAGGCGAGTTCTTCAAAAGTGCCATTAGACGGCTGTGTTTTCGCAATTTATGGTTCGACTTATTAAAAATCTAATAAGCTTTATCCAGTTAAAAACAATGCTATATTTGGCACATATTTTAATGAAAATTATTCCAAAAAATTGCAACTAGTTTCAGATTCAACTTCATCTTTACAGTGACTATGGGACATTGTTTTTAATTTCATCGGAACTGCATTTTTAGCTTCCAAAAGTGGAAATCGTGAGTATCAACTAGTTTTCAATATAACTATAGTTAATACTGTAACAAAAACTATACGAATTCGAACTTTATAAAAAATTTATGAAAATTCAAGAAATGTTCATCAGGATTTTACAATTTTTTTCAGAATCTTTAGAAGTTTTTTTAAATTTCAGTAGCAAGTTTGAAGTGGCTAGAAACCACCATTGATTTTTTATATACATTTTTTTTAATTTGGCCTTGGAAACTTTTTAAAAAATAGTTAAAAAGCGGTGAAACTACATTCCCGAAAAACTTCTGAAAACGTTTTTAAAAAATTTGATGAAAATTTGTTGAGTTTTCATAAATTTTTTAATAAGTTTGGAGCATTAATTTAAAAGGTTTTCTTAAAGTATTAACAATATTTATACTATATAAGATTATCGAAAACTTGTATCATGCGAAATATGGGTAATATGATAAAAAGGTCATTATTTACTAAATTCGCCCATCAAATTCGCCTTAGACTGACAATTGCCAAACCAAACCCCAAAGTGATAGCATCCCATGAGCTGGAGGCTTGTTCTGCCTTCCAAATTCGCTGGGTCGCTTTGTTTACACAAACAAAATGCATGAGGAAACTGAGCGAATTCTGATTTTGACATTTCACTCGCGAAGTTACTTTAACAAAGTAGACAGCAGGTTCGCCTTGTTTATCTTGTTATCACCTGTTATGGGTCCACCTAGAATAAAACTCAAAACAAAATACATGTACGTTTTGTGATAGAATTCGCTGTTGCTATTGCCACCACCTTACTTTTTGATTCCAAGACTGAAATTTGAGGACCACCAGTTATTTTATGGCATCATAGTCTGAGCCAGATAAAAAAATTAAATTAGCTCTTCTACTAAGTAATTGCCTTATATGAATTCGCCTTAGTTGAACAGATTTTTTCTTATTCTGACAAAAAAAAAACAACTAAAAATTCAGCCTACCAAAGGCAACTAGATGAAGTTAAAAACTAAAAACGATACTGTACAAAATTGCAACAACAACAACACTGAAAAAAAGAACACAAGAAAAATTTTCTTCATTTTTATGTATGTAATTTTTTTTTCAAATTGCGATATTCTCTCTTGATTGGACTCTTCAAAATAAAACAAAAACTAAGTACATAAGTTAATTAAATCTGTTTTCTCCGAAATTAGCAAATATTTCCTAAGCGCCATTTTATTCCCATTTTTCTTTCTTTTAATATTTCAATATTTTTTTTTTCAAATGTATTACTTTCAGTAATGCGCACGTGAAGTTTGGTAATTTAGAGATATATTTCTACATACACACATACATACATATGTGAATAAGCAAGCCCAGTCATCGGGTCATAAACGAGCCATGTCAAACAGGGCAGTTAATAGCCGTTAATGGGCAAAGAAGAAATTTGCCGAAAAAGCGCGTTTGAAAGTGAAATAAGTAATCAACTAGATTTCCATCAATCAAGCCAACGTAAAAAGTTAATACCGCTATTTTCACATATGCACAAATTTACTCATAGAAGTTTGTGTGTAAATCATATCATTAACTAATTCATTTTGAAATCTACTTTACATTAGAGTAGAAATGTAATACTTCGTATCACATTAGCGCCACGTTTGCGCTGTCAGTTAATTGAGTTACTACTAACGATTATTTTTTGGGGAACGGTGTTAACAAAGCAAAAAGCGCAAACCTTTCTTATTTTCTAAAATGAAAGCCTGCTTTTTCAGTCAAGCAACTCATTTGAACTAGTTTGCCCAGTATGTGTTTTTTTTTTCGTTTAAAGTGGATTATTAAAGTATTATCATTAACTTGATTCGTCCGCCGCCTCTTGACCTGTCAAGGTTAAAAATGTTCAATGGCAGCAAATTGCTTGGTTATTTCTTATTTCGGTGAAGGCATGAAAGTGAAAATTATTTTTTGCTCATTTTCTCCTCCGTTTGGTTTCCGTTCAATAGCAGCTTGAACTTTAGCGTACACATTTATTTGATGTCCAAAAAAAAAGAAAACAAAGAGCTGAAAAAAGCCAAAATAGTCAATTATGGCTACATTTAAAATACCATTTGGCTACACATTTTTCAAAATGACCGATCAATCAGCGATGAAATTAGTGTAAAATTACCGTTTCGTGATAGTATCTATATCTATGTGAGGATTAGCCTGCTGGTTTTTTTTTTAAACAAAATTCGAAATGTTTGGAGGTACTAGCTCAGGGGGAAAAATAAATTTCGCGCTCGGCCGGTAAATCTTTAATGTTTAATTTTATTTTTAAATATAATGCAATATATATTCTAAGCTTTGACCAAAGTCGTTCGTAATTCCAGTACTTTTTCTCGACAATAGATGTTCTATGGGAATTAATGTAATTTAAAATTAATTAATTTATTTATTTAATTGATTTCAAATTAAAATTGAAGTAATTTAAAATTAATTTTTCTTTTTAATGACAACATACTGATTTACTTAACTCAATGATGTCTCAGAAAGTAGTCAATTAGCCTATCAGGTATATATTTTCAATAACTTTATTTGTAACTTAAATTCAATAACTCAAAAATTTATTTATTTCAAATTAGCACGAAAAATGTGAATATACTCACGTTCACGCTGCACTTGCATTAAATTAGTTTAAAAGTAGTTGTATGTTTTCCAAAAAAAATTTGTTTTACATGCAACTAACTTAATTTTGCCGACAGCGTATGTACCTATATCTGAAAACGCATGTATCTATGTATGTGGCCTATAGACTTCGAAACTACAGAACCGATTTTGTTCAAATTTTCATTTTATTTAAATACTATTATTATTTTTTGGTTTAATATGTTAGAAACGACTGTAATTTATTGAGCTCGAGATCAAGTGGTAGAAGTACCACTTTGAAAAGTCGTTGTTTTCTCCTATTATTCCCTTATGAAAACCTAGCCTCGCTTTAAAATTAATCAATAATGCACTTCACATCAACTATTTCAATGTGGGTATCAAATGGAGGGATTTCAGAAAACTGTAAATTAAACATGATTTGGTATTGAATTCCCACTTATTTAACAAACAAAAAATTACAATATTTTTGCCCATGCGCTGTGCGCTAACCGCGGAAACACGGTTAATCTATTTGACAATTTTCACAAAAGAGAGCTCTTGAAGTGAAGTGGCCCTAGTTACTTGATGAGGAATAATGACACTTGTACACTTTGTGTTCAAACGAATTTTATAGCAATATTGTATCTCAATATTTCAACTACAACTTGAGTAGTGTAGGATTCATAAAAGCGAACAATTTTCAGGCAGAGAACGCATAACAAAAAATAGCAAACGTTATGCAATCGTTTAGTTTCGCTAATGCAAGTGTAACGGAACACAACTGATTCGAATCGCTCAGAAACATTTTGTGAGCAATAACTTTACTCTGATATTGCTCGTGATAGCTAATGCAAGCAAAATAATAGAAACAATTGAAACAAAACGAAACACAAAGTAAGTGCTCTGAAACAAAACAAAAACTATCGTTTAGTAATCAAAATATATAAAACAAAATTTTGAATTTTTCACGGAAAATTGCCGGTATGTGTAAATATTTGGTTGAGGAATGATTCGTTGTTTTATGTAACGTGTTTTGTTTGGGGTTTGCTTATGATGAGTATTTTGTAGAAAAAAAGAAATTACGCAAATATGAAAGAGAACAAACAATTCCTCACTTGCTATTGAAACGTTTCGTGTATTGTAAGTGTTAGCGAGCAGTATACCAAAAAAAAAAAAAAACAGCACACACTTTTCGTACTTATTGCGGAAATGGGAGCGTCACGTTCGGCTTGAGTCCGTTCTCGGGATTCCAAAAAAATTAATGCCCTCTTTAGCTATATGTTTGATTAATAAAAGTTTGAATAAATATTCCTTTTTGAGTTTTACAGTTCTATTTCAGCGTTCAAATTTAGTTTATTCATCTAAAATTAATGCAGTCATTACTCCTTACAACATTTTTGAAGTAAACTTAATAAAAGTAATATAATAAAAAGAAATATCATCTAGCGAAATATTTTTTTAGTTGCATCAGCGAGATAATTGTGCGAAAAAATTCTGTAGACCAATCGCGATTGAAAAACAAAGAGTGATATAGGCACTTCTATTGTGTTTAATGTTCTTAGAAAATTTTTTTAATTATCATAGTAATGCTCAACCTTTCCTAGCATCTTACGAGGGAAGGGGTCCATATTATTGTATAATGATATCAGTAGCTGATTTTCGTTTGCTAATTACCTGCTTTGTGCTGATAACCTATACCTATAAATATTTTTAGCGATCAAAAATAAATCATCACATTTTTTTGTGCAACTTGATCCTAAGAGTTTTTACTCATCGTGGTTACAACTAAATGTTCTATTTTTTATCGCGTTTCGAACTCTGAGTTATTTTGTGCCACTGAAATTACTTAAGTTTTGTTTAGTACATATATTATAAATATTACATAATGCTATTTTGAAATTATTTGTACATCTTATATTCACCTGCATTTAGAATGTACGGATTTTGTATCGGTACCTAAATCAGCTTTTAAAAATAAAATTTGAACGTGTATAAAAAGTATTTTTAAAATCACCATTTTTTAAATTTCCATCATACATTATTATCATTTATCCATAGAATTTTTAATGAAGCTATTCATCATATTAGCTAAATAGGATAAGCCCTAATATTCAGTGGCGGCAACTGCATAATTTTTAACCTTTCCACGAGCAGAATCACAAAACGCTTATTACGAGCAAAGCTTTAATTGCGAGTGAATGCGGAATTTTAATTGAATGATTAACTCGGTGGCTCTTGACTTCTCATTAGGTAAGTTAGATTTTTTTAATTTTGAATATGTCCATTTTCTAGAAAAGCTTCCAATTTTATATTTATAATATTTTGTTTATATGAAGTGCTGAGCTGTAGAAACTGTGTTCATAGACATAAAGAATTACAAGGCAAGAAACACCACCGACTGATATAAATTAGGGAAAATGGAAGAAAGATAGTTGCTGTAGGGACCTACAACAACGTCTCGAATCCTCCAAAAGTGTACCAAGGGCATATGGTGCTACTGTGAACAGCCGGTGTGTCAACCAGATGGCCTCTCACTTACGAAGAGACAAGATAGATAGAGCGCCAACCAAATATTTGTTTTCTCCACAGGAAATATTTTGCATAGCAATCTTTTGCAAACACCCCCTGAACTTCTAATCCCAAATGTGGATGAGGGAATATGGAAATGGCGTTATGCTATGGCCTCTCCCGCAATTGGTCCCGGGGGGGAGGCGGCTTCACTGGAGTTCCATGCGGGGCACTACCCTATCTCAAGGTCCGTATCAAATTAAAAAGAAAACAAAAAAAAAAGACAAAGTGAGCAATGCTGATGAAACGAATCTGAGACGGATATAGATTGAACACTCCAAAAATATATATGGCAATTGAAAAAATATCAAAAAGTGACTCAAATTTCATAAAATTTGCGCATTGCTTACTTTTGCACATCCAAATTTCATTTCCTCAAGCAAAAGCCTTCACGTCAATTAACCAGAAAAAGGAATGAAAACTTTAGCTTAACCTTTAACTGTATAAAATTTTCCATTCGCTTCACTTTCGCTTGGTGTCGCTAGGTGGCGGACAGCTGATTAGGAAAGGTTAAAATAGTAGCTCTTAGCAACTTGTTAAATACGAAGTGAAATGTAAACTGCGAAGGAGCGTTACGCTAATGAAGTTACAATGGTGCGCATTTTGCAAATACATATTTTGTTGTAAATTTATTTGCCTTCTACCACCTTATCTGCCATTTTACGTTATTTTATTTTCATACCAATTTGCAATGCTTAGTTATATTTAGATTAAGTCTGCACCACTTCTCGCCGTCACACACACACACACACACAGTTGAGTTGCAGTTGAAAAAAAAATCATAAAAAACTCAACTCGCGAACTCTTTTGTTATTGCCATTCAAGACTTTTTATGCAGATGCTGTGCTTACCTTTGCCAATGTGGCGGCTGCTGCTTAGCAGCATTTTTGCTTCAAAGCCCACCATGGCTCGCTTAAAATTTATCGACAGATGCGTTATGTTTTTTCTTTTTATTACACGGTTATTTTGCAGACAATCGCCTGGGCGGCTACTTCAACAATTTACCATTTTCGTTCATTGCTTGAGATGAACAGTTAGCCTATTAAACTACTTTCGCATGTAATTGTGTGTGTGTGTGTGTTTTGTGTATTTTCCTTTTATTTGGCGTTCACGCACGCGCACCTGGTGCCTACAACTTTCCTTCACCCTTCACCGCTCAATGGCAGCGTGAATTATGTCATTGCTTCAATTGTGATAAGTTTCCTATGATTTTTGGTGTTTTACTTTATTTGCTTTTTATAATCTTGGTTCTTTTTTTGTCACTATAAGCTTTTGTGTTTTTTTTTAATACAGGCTTTGTAGCAGCTATTGGAATAGCTGATTTAGTTTCATTGCTTCCTTACACTTGTTGTTATTTTTATAGCTCCCACTTTGTCTACACACTTTATGCTCCTATTTCGGTATCCAATAGCTTGAATTTTGATTAGTTTTTTATTTATGAAAATGAAAGTGTGTTTGGTGAATGTGTGCTTTGTTTTTGTTGAGCTTGTGTTTGCGTTTGTGTTTTTTGTTTACCTTTCAACTTTGCTTATTTGTTACGTATGCAAAATAGTTGGTATTGTTCTGGCATTTCGTTATGTTTTTTTTTTGTGTTTGATTTTGGTGTTATTTTATTTTGTGTATTTCGTTTTATTAGCTGGGAAATTTGAAAGCTTGAATGGCTCTTGCTATTATCGAAATTTCCTGTTACTATTTACTTGTTATATTATTTGTTAGGTTCGTGCCTTAAGTCTTTTGTTAGTGATGTTTATTGAAGTTACACAGAGGCTTTAAAGCATTTGTTTTAAATTCATGTTCTATGCCATTGGCGATGAACTAGAAGGATGAATGCATTGAGATAGATATTAAACCTTTTGATTGCGAAATGGCATTTGATCTCTGGTAATTTTAATGCATTTCTTGAATAAGACTAGGCGAAATATTTTATAAAGTTTGAAATAAGAAGATCAAATAGGTTTAAGAAAATATATGCACTAATTTATTTAACTAACTTTTTACAAAAAACTTTGCATACCGTTTTTTATTAGGAATGCTTTGGCTTAAATGATGATTTTTTTTATACTTATTTTCGTCTTTGGCAACACTGGCTTTGACAGCTCATACACATTTCATGTCTTGTGTCACTGTCAAACATCTTCAATTTGGTCTATAATTTAACCATTAATCGTCTAACAAACGAACAACGCTTGCAAATGACTGAACTCTATTATCAAAATGCGTGCACTGTTAAAAATGTTCTTCGCTCGTTTCTTCCATTTTATGATCAGTTCAATCGACCTACTGAGGCGGCTATTCGGGCTATTGTGGCAAAATTTCGAACCAAATTTATATTGTTGGACATTAAACCACCAACACGCTTTCGTAGTATGCGAACTGAGAAAAATACCGCAGCAGTACTGGCCAGTGTTAATGATGTCCGTGAATTATCGAAAATTTTGTGGGAGGATTTAGGTGCGAAGGCATTCAGGAGCAAGAATTGAAACCGAACAACAACATATCAAAAATTAAACCAGGGTGAAGTTTTTTCAGCAACTGCAACAGTAATCGACTAAGTGGTCCCCTAAACAACTAAGCAGATAAGTTATGAATATGTTATCTCAGGCACATATCAATCACGCAAATATAAATATTAAACTTAATTGGCAAAAACCCCAAACAATTTCGGTTACGCCCAAAAGATGACTTCTTACTTGCTTCTGGAAATTCATTACAAAAGAGATTAACTTGGCTTCGTACTCACACCGCACCTTTGCCATAACTTAACACTTGCCTAGACATAAAATACATACATAATTATTAACATATATATGTAGCTTTAATAAGTACATACTTTTATACTTATATATAAATAAAACTTCTAAGCGATTAGCAAGCCATTTTGTCAATCTACGAAAATCAATCATAGAAGCTGAAATTTAATAAGCTATTTGCGATGAGTGTGAATAAGCTACATATGTACATATGTAGGTATATCATGTGCATATACATTTTTGCACTTTGACATCATTTGTGCAGTCGTGCCAAAAAATACAATCAACTATAATTTTTATCACACAGACGAGTATTACATCTTCACAAAGGGAAACTAAAGCTGTAGTGTCAGGTATTAAAGCTATAATTTTATTTTGAATTTTTGTATATTTTGTTAACGAATTTTATATATAAAAAATATAATTTAACGATCACTCAACAATTTGGGTTGCAGTTTTTATAGTACACAATATTCATAGCTTTAAATATGTTTTAAAAACATGAAAGATTTTTTGTAAAAAATGAAAAGGAGTCCTGAGCATTGAGCAAATGAGCATTAGCCAAGGAAAAGACGATGGGACTTGATACGAATAAAGCTCTGAATTCAAATTCGTTTTCGTTATCTCTTGCTCAACTATAAGGTGTTCATAGTGTTATTTTTTATTGACCCAAAAATTATCTAATAGATATACTAGTCTCCCATTTGTTTTCATGCCAATAGGAGAATAGCTGTGCTTGAAAAAGTTTAACGCAATTAGAACAAGATGTTGACCGATACTCAGTTAGGTTAAAATAACAAAAGAAAGTTTATTAAATCTGCTTGAAACTTCAAATTTCGCTCAAATACTTTTATAGAGTAAACTACTAGGTGAGGTTGGCTTTGCCGACAGTTTGTAGTTGGGCTAAATAAATAACATACCCCTGTTCCCCTTTCAAGCGCACTTAAGAAATAACTACCGAGCGATCTAGTCCCCCTTCCAGCTAGTGCCGGGTAGCGAGTACGTAATATATTGTATCTTTCTCCTCCAAGCTACGCACCTTCTACAGTCATCATTTTAATATCCTGATTATTTAGGTTGAGCAGAGATTTCACTCGTTCGCTGCTCATTGTCGACCAGAGTGTTCTTGTCACCTATCATTTGCGATCTCAACAAATTTCTTGTTAGTCAATAACATTAATAAGATAATCATGTCACTGATGTCAGTGTCTGACGGAGTCATACCTCGAGGGGCAATCAGAGTTATCAAGCAATGCTGAAATAATTGGAAATTAATTAAAGTCGTGAAGCTTTTCAAAGGATTTGTCGATGCAAGCATACCTCGTATTGGATGTCCTTTAAGTTTACCACTACATATTCAATATTTAATTTGATAGCTGGGTTTTGAATGCCATAAGGAGTGGAGAGAAGGCATTGGACTAAAAAGTTGTTTCAAGATCAATCCAGATTTATTAAATTTAAATGTATTAAGCGTGATAGTTGAAATTCAACGTATTCTGGCATATCAGTAATTAATATTGATATTGTTACTCAGAAATAAAGTAATTGTAATAAGAATTTAAAGGGTGCCTTGAAACTATAGTAAAAATTTCTAAACAAATATTTAATTAAAAGCAGATATCGTAACGAAACTAGGTAATAAGATAGCCTTAGAAAGATACTGACGGTATTAAAAATAAAAACAAGACATATATTACTGTAACTAAAGAAGCTAATTCGCTCAAATTTGATATACAGCATTGGATTGGCGAGCAATTTTTTTGCAAAATAGCTGTGGCATCGTCCATTCTATATCTCCCAAACCATTGCTTAAAACTTTATTAAATTTGATATGCTTATACTCTACATTTAAAGTTTATAAATAATATAAATAAATAGTAAATATGATTTTGAAAACTATAGAGTTCGGGCAGCAATTATAATAAGGAAATTCTTCAGAAAATACAAAAAAAAAAACAATTTTACTAATTAGAAAAGAAAAAATGCGAAAATCTGATATTTGGATTGCCATCCGGGATACCTGTAGGGCTGTGCTGAGGTTTTGAAAAGAAGACATATCATCGCGCAGTGGCAGTGCTTCATACATTTTCAATGTTCAATGTTCAAAGTCAATAAGAATTGCCGATATGAAATATTTCTCCCCCTCTTCCTCCTTTTACACGGCTGCCATTTTTAGTAAAAAAGTGCAAAATAAAAAAAAAATATATTAAAAATTCCGAAAATTTTGTTATAACATTTATAGGTTTGTTCAGCGATTGGTGATATACAGTGAATTTTTTTGATTTTTCACGTAAATCATAAGAATATACTCTTGGTTTTCATTTGTTTGTAATGAGAAGATCGAGCCTACTTTTTTACCAGTGAAAATTTCAAACCTTTCTTTTAAATTAAAATAAAAAGTTATCGTAAAAAATATTTTATTTTTCACACCCTATTTTCGCAAGTTAAGCAAGTAAATTTCGCAACTTTTTAGTAATTTCGCTAAATGTTTTCATCACTTTACTGGCGGGAGATTTCGCTATAAAACTGCATTATTAGACTTTTGAAAATCGCTGGTTTAAAAATTAATTCCTTGCCACCAAAATACCAACGTGCGCTGCTGCATGCCGTCAGTGAAAAAAATTCTCAAAAATTAGTGAACAAATTTTTTAGCAGGTCATTTTATTAAAAGTGAAAAAGTGCTCGCAATACTTTCAGAAATAACCGAATCTTTAACTGATTGCTAGCGAAGAAGGAACTCGGTACTTCGTAACACTAGATAGAACCCTCATATGGGCTGTGTAGAAAAACCTTTATGTAGAGCATTTACATAACTCTCGCAAGTTTTTTGTCTACAGTATGTACCGATCACCGAAATATTTGAGATCAAGGGTTTTCATTTAAATTTCGCTAACTAAGTTAAACCATCCAAACTGGTATTAAGGTTGAGGCCCACTCTGCTGTTTGATTCTATTTTTCTCGAGGCTCAAGATCTTGAGTAATAGAGCTCGATCTAAACTTTTCTTGTGGACTTATAGTTAATTACTTTGTAGAATTCGCTGAAACTGATTTACCTTGAGGCGGTTGCCATTTATGTTGCACTGTTGCAATTGAATTGCTCAAAAAACAGTCTAAGGTTGCGCCCAACAATTTATATTTTTCTACCCACATACATTCCACATAAGCAGCTATACATACGTATTTAGAAATAAAACAATAGGTAATCAGCGCAGTGGAAACCAGAACATAATCATTTGTAAATTGCGCTAAAGGGCGCCATACACAAATTAATATGTTGCACGTGTAATTTTGCCTTGCCGCTGTTGCACCGGGCAGGCAATGAGTTTGATTGTTATTACGGACACCGAAGTTAAACGGACGGAATAAGTAGGTGAGGGGCTATATGCAATGCATGTTGCTCTAAGTGTGTGATATGTGTCGCAATGTGAACAGCAGCAACATTGTTGCATACACAAAATATAGCAAACATGCAAAAATAGCACTGCAAGCGAGAGTATTGGGTAAGTTGTAATGGAAACAAAGCAGCAGTATTAGCAGCAGCAGCAGCAGCAGCAGCAGCAGAAGCACCAGATTTGCATGTGAACTCGAACTCATTGCACAACTTTTCCAACAATATAAATTCGTGGCATTTTTAGACAAACATACAAAAAATATATGTACGGTTACATGTTAGCTGCATTTTGTGTCACATGCAATCAAGTTGAAAGATCTTGAAATACTGATAAACAAATTACTTTAAGCTTCTGTGAATTTTATTGCTCACATCACAGCGTTGTCGTTTGAGACTTTTTTTTATTACTAAACATTTTAATATTTTTTTTTTGGCATACTACTCATACGTAGCAAGCTGATGGCATAAAGATATGCTCATAGAATGTTTGCATACAAATACAGGGTGTCTAAGGGTTAGCACAACCAATTAATTTTTTAACCTGATTACCAGATATCAAGAATAATTTGTTTTTTGATCTCAAACCATTTTTTTATTTAACATCTATTCATCAGACTTCGTACTAGACTTTCGCAGGTTTCGTACAAACATGCTACCATCGTGGATACAAAAACTCTCCTATAGGGACTGAAGTAGTGGACTTCCAATTACCTGCGTGGTCGACGGTCATCAGTCTGCTTCAGAGCTGCAAACACAAAAGTGAGCAGAGTTAAACAGGGGGTCCTACAGGCTGACGTCTTCTCCTCGATGTCGTTTAATTTCTACATCTCTAAGCTCACTCAGCTACCAGAGGGAATCACCATCGTCTCGCTCAAGGGTGAACAGTTATCTCTCCGATCTTGGTCACTTTTTCACTGCACGGAATATAACCTTATCCCCTACTAAGTTCTCGGCGATCTTATTCACCACATGGGCAAATGAGGTCAGGCTGGAACTCAACATTAATGTTGATGGGACTCCCAACCCAACGGTTAACTACCCTTCGGCAATGCCCGCTCTCCTTTTTAGTGCACACAACCGCATTTGTCAACAAACTACAGAGGCGCAGCAAGGACCTCAGGTCACCCGTTGGCAGTACAACCTACAAGACGATTGGTCGGCCGGTTGTAAACTATGCTGCTCCAATTTGGACGCTGGCGATCAGTCGGGCATAGTCGATGAAGCTTCAGACGTATCAAAACGCCGCATTCCGGACTGTAACGGGATGTGTTCTCCTGTATAACCTAACCTTTATTTTTTACTGTGCCTGATAAATGCTATGCATGAGAAATATTTTTTCCGTTGCCAATGAGAAGAAGAGGGTGGAGAAAAACGTAAAAAATATGAGATACAAAGTGAAAATGAAGATAAAGATGAAAATAAAGACAAAGGCAAAGGCAAAGTGAAAGATAATTTTCATGAGACAACATGAAGATGAACGTTGAGCAATAACTGTTAACAAGTAGCGTTAAAAGTTTATGATTGGAAACTAGTTTTTGTAGGCTATGGAAAAAACATTTCTCCTGCATAACAGATATCAGGCAACATATAAAATAAGTGTTGGGATACAACTCTTATCGGCGAAATAAAAAAAATATGTCTCACCTTATAACTGTTATGAAACAATTTTTTCGTTCATTTTTCGAATTCGTATAGTATTTTCAATTTGTAGATTCAAGATAACAGTTATTTTTGGTAACTGTCGTCTTGTAGTTATTTAGCTCCGCCATTCCAACTAAATCAGCGTAAAATATTTGCTATCATCTAAAGGGGACTCTAGCTAGCTTGGGCTTCTTGACACCAAACTTAAGTAAATAGCAAAGTTCATAAAGCAAATATAAAATAAAATTCAAATGGAAAATATTAAAAAAAAAAAAAGATTTTATTTATCTTTCTTAGACAAATCTTATGTTCATGTGAAGCACCCTGTACGCACCTACTTTAACCGCAACATGCGGCACCTGCAGCAATATTTGATTATTTATATTAATTCACTTAACTCAGATAATTTTGCGATGTTATTGTTTCGATATTTTGACCCTTTCGGCCGGCAGCATATTATAAAATGGGTTTATGTGGCGTGTAACAAATATATATATAGCCCGAAAAGTATTTCTCAACTGATTTATAGTGACATTTACATTAAAAATTAACATATTTTTTACTGGTTCAAAATATTTCATTTTTTTTATGCTAACGAAAGATAATAACAACCTACGAGGTGTAGAAACTTTTATGATATTTGTGAGATTGCTATCAGTGCATTGCATAATCAGCTAGAACGTGCTTTGAAGGCCGTTAGTTGTTTTAGTTTGATGTTCAACCAACTATTGACAAGTGTCATTACCTTAAAGGTGACCTGACTTCAAGAGCAGTTAAATATTTTATACTCACTGCGAAAGGGAATAAATATCTAACAATCGCTGATAATTTTGACCCAGGAATTAAAATCTTACAAGGTTAGATGTAATTGCGTAAATCTAATTCAATTTATTTTAAAGCATAGAAATATTTATAGAAGACAAATTTTTAACTTTGCCTATTATCGACAAACAACTTTTACGCACCAGACACCAAAACAAACCGATTTGCTCTACAAGCTTTATGCACTTTTGGATATTTAATTGATTGCTTGCATTCTGTTGAAGTCAACGATTACTTGCTCGCCGCCGATGGTAACTGGAGTGACAGCTGTCAGTCCAAAAAAGAAAAAAATATTTATGGCAAAAGCGTGCGTAGAAAAATAAGTGCAAAAAGGAAAACTTCTAAATCGACACAGCGGGTGTGATTGCATACGGAAAGAGGCCGGCTGGTAAAATATTTGCTTAACCGCTTCGGTGCAATTTGTTAGAAAATTATAATATTTTTAAATCGCAAGAGAAGTAGAAAAACTGAAGAAAGAAATTAAAAAATATAACTTGTTATGATACCTAGTTAGTAAGCAGAAAAAAAGTATACCCTGCAGTTAGCTTCCTATAGAAGACAGATAAGAAGGAATGCATTTAATATAATTTGTGATCCAAATTTGAGCTGTTTTCAAACCTTGAAGAGCTTTTAACAACTAAATAAAACTAAAAAAGTACTTATGGCCTCATTTGGATTAAGTTTTACCATTGTATTGAGCTTTATAAATCAGTTTTTGCACGTAACATACCTGGAAATAGATAGAAAAAAGAATGAAGTAAATATTTCGTAATCGTACCTTTAGAAATAAAAATATTTAATAACGATGATTGTATTTATTTAAAACAAAAATATAAAATGGGAAGTACGTAGTAATATTTTTTATTTTACGGTGTCTTTGGTCTTCTACCACTGTTGAGCTTTTCGTTGCTCGTATTCTAATCTATTGATTTGGCCAACGGGCAGCCACCGTAGCCAAATGTGTAGAAGTGGATGTTACCACTAAAAATATCGTAGTTGAACCCCGCCGGTAGTTCAACATTAATTATAAAATCTTAACCCTTCTGCGGTGTATAGAATTGATAGTGGTTTAGGACATTTTGACCCAATAATAGAAATTAGTTAATTTTAAGAAAGAAAAAAAGAAGATGTTTCTATTTGAATTCGGTTAGTATTTTATTTATCATATAAAAATAAAAATATGTAATATTTACAATAAAAGTATGTCATGTACTTATATTAGTTTCAAAATTTTTCGAAATTGTCTGAATGTCAGCAACTTACTTTCTCAACTGAAGGGCAAATATTCGCTCCCCATATGGGGCTTAAGCCGGGAATACCCCAAATTAAAGTAACGTAATTCACTTCTGAGTTCAGCAAACACTTTAGGGATAAGTAGTGTATGCTTACTGGTTCAAAATTATAAAATAATTTCTTTTAGAGAATTGGGTTATTTAGATCGAAGCATTGTAGAAGGGTTAAGGAAAATTTTTTTTTAAAAGGTTTGGCATCTGAGCTAATTTTTGCCTTGGAAAAATTGGTTCGATATATTTTTAAAAGTAAAATGCTTCCATATAAATTTGAAAACGTAAACTTCTCAGCACATATTAAGATTGAATTATTGCATGATAACTGTAATGCTTTAACACTTTGAAATTCGTTAAAATTACTTAGAAGGCGGTCTAATCAAAATGAGGAAAAGGTTGGAATTTTCTCTCTCATTTTCTATTTGGAAACAAGACAAGTTTCATATTTGAAGAGCAAGAAATTCTCTAATGGGAACTGTTTCAAATTTTGTACATCTTTCGGTTGCCAAATTTTGAGACCTAAACTTTCGAGTAATCGTCTTATATTTCAGACAAAGTTTACCGCTGTCTTAAGACTAAATATGTATGT
The DNA here is from genome assembly GCA_951828415.1 of Anomoia purmunda. NCBI lineage: Eukaryota > Metazoa > Arthropoda > Insecta > Diptera > Tephritidae > Anomoia > Anomoia purmunda. The sequence continues at coordinate 46,545,612 of OX639997.1, read as the reverse complement.
ATAGTATTTAATTAAACCTCCCTAGGTAGAGAGATATGTAGATAGATATCTGGATGACTTCGGATAGATTTATTAAGTTTAAAAAGTTTGCCAAAAAATTATAATCACTAAAGATTTACTGGTGCAGCAATTCATAATAATGAAATTTTTATAATTATTATACAAAAGTTTCAAATCAAACAAAAAAAAAACTCATCGAATCTCGGAAAAATATTGTGTAATATGTTGCAAAAATAATTTAATTCTAATAGGCGATTTTCAGAGTATAAAATGAAACAGGATGTACTATTTTAAATGTATTAAATTTTGCCATTTCTTTTAAGTTGAGGTAAAAACACTTTCTTATTATCTTATTAAATTGCTCCGTCATTGTTATATAATCTGGACTTGAAATGATGTTCCGGCATCTACAAATTATATAAAAAGCCATTAAAGGAAAAAAAATAATAAAATAAATAATACTTACTAAAATCTATAATGTCGTTTATCAGATTGAGTTTATTAAATACAAATAATTACTATAAGCTTGTTATGTCTGATTGATTAACCGTAATTAGATTCAATATTACTAATGTACGCCATGACACAGTGGTTTATATGTACGTGTAGTTATTTATCGTTGAAAGCTCCCACAACATTCTGCACCGAGTTTTGTTAAATTCTTCAGCTTGCATTATTTTTATTCTTATTCGTGTCGCTGGTTTTGTGACTTACCACACCATTAACTGTGTTGGTAAAATCATTGCAAATTACTTGCTAATTGCTGGGAAATAGCGCAATCAGCTAAGCTAGCAAAACAAAAGAACATGTGTGAATATCTACCGTCGAATACATATGAGATATGTGCGAAATCTTTACCACCACCACACATCGGTAATGAATAAATTGCAGTTATAAGGTATTTAACTCGCATAAATAACAACAACTTTAATACCCAACCTCGCCTATGGTTTGCGAGCGATTTGAGCTGGGAGGGAGAAGCGCGTTAAAAATAGCCAATCACGCATACTATAAATACAAAAGCAATACTAATCGCACAACAGGGTGCCGGCAATGAAGCGAAATTGAATATAGTTAAAATATTGATTTAAAAAAAAAAATATGTGAAAAAAATGAGGTTTGTATTACCCAAGTGGAAATGCTAATGTTTAGTCACACGTCGTCCGAGCTCTGAGATTCAGTTCATCGTTCATTGTTTATATATTTATGGACGAATATTTATTTCACCTCGATGGGACTAACTTCAAAATGTAAGTTGTTTTTGAGATTGTTGTACACCTTTTACACTAAAGAGAATTAACACAAAATTGAAATTAAATAACTTGCTCGGCCGAATACGCTAAGAATTAAATAATACTAAATTTAACAAAATTTATGAACAAGATGCCCTTTGTTTTTTTTCTTCTTAAATGTGCATGTACAAATTGGTACTGATTAACTTATCAATTCAGGTTCCAATACTGTTTTTTTTTTACCAAAAAAAAAACCCAAAATATACTATTTATGTTGCGTAAATGTTAATATTATTTTTCAAAACTCGTCGAAATATGCCTCTGCCAAAAAAAAACATAACAGAGGTAACTTTTACTTTTCTATTGCAATTTTTGAACGATTTTTCATAACCTCATGAAATTTTTGTAAGAATACAGACCGGCGGTGCAGTTTCCCAAGGAGCATATTAGGCGAAGCTTTCAGCTCTCTAACTCCTGACCTTGTCAAATAAAGCGTACAAAGGACCCTTTCCGATGGCATTAAAGGGTTAAAATATTTTACAGAAAAAAAGTTATTTCAAAATTTTTAAAATAACCTTGGTTACAAATATGAAAACTCAATTTGACTACTAAAATAAATTTTTATCACCATAAATCCCACCCTTTGGGTTACGGCTGATAGCAATCACCACATAACAGATACAATTTTTTTTCCAACTGTTTGAAATTTGGTAGGCCGTCAATAACGGCAATATCGGAATGGCTACAGTACAACTGATATTTCAGATAGGAGGTCTTGCGTTACAACTCCTACACTAAAGCAGCTACACTGATGAGCAAAACTGGTCGAATGGGGATTTTTCACAATATTGGCAAGGTTTTTCACGACACATTTTTTTTAATTATATATAAAAATATAGTTGGTACTCTATTAAAAACCATGTAAGTAACTTAATGTTTCAAACTTTTTACAAAGTTTACAAAAAACTCGAAAAAATTGCATCAAAATTTTTGTATTTTTTAAAAGATTGTTTAGACAGTTTTTGGGTGTGCAGTCTTATAACATATTTAATTTTAACATAATAAAGAACAAGTATGAAATTTTGACCTTTTTTTTTCCACATTTCGCCATTTTTTATGGGGTAGAAAAGGCAAAATACTATCGGCATATACAGTTATTATAAATCCATTGTAATTTTTATAAAATACACGCGCAAGACCAAATATTTAAAAAATTATAAAAAATTAGCGGTAGTTTCTATCTACTGTAACTTACACTCCATTATACTAATATTAATAAAAGCTATAAACAGTAAACCCCAAAATTTGTATAAAGTTTGAAACATTTGGGTGATTCATAAGATGTTATAATGTGTCATAAATCGTAAAGTCATAAAATTTCAGATTTCAAAAGATATGTTTTTGGATTGCGTTGAAACAAATAATTAGAACTAAGCAATTTGGTTTTTTTGTTTTAATTTTATGACTTTATGACTTATGACACATTATGACAACTTTCGAATCACCCAATTAATTAAATAAAATGTCTAAACATTATTTAAAAAAAAAAAAAAAATTAGGTGCTAATTGTTGTAGTAGGAACAATATTTATATAAAAAAATTTATCAAAAAAAGAACCTTACCAATATTGTAAAAAAGTCAGTCACCATTCGACTGATTTTGCTCGCCACTGTATGTACATGCAATTTTACATTCCTGCCACTTATTTTGAGTTATAAGTGTAAAATGAAAATCATCGAGAGCGGGTTTCTATAACTGTTATAACTCATACAATTGATATTTCAGATATGAGTTTTTGTATTAGAACTCCTACCACAAAGTAGATGGGAATGTGAATCTATTTATTACTCATTTTACTTATCAAGATGCAGATCAAGATCGGATCACTATAATTCATAGCTTCCATATAATTGAATGGTTAGGTATGAGACCGATTATGAAAATTCCTTCACTTAGAAAGCTAGTAATTGATTGTCCAGATATGATGGTTTACTTTAAAACCTCTCAATACCATGGATTTGTTTTTATAAAGAAAAAACAAACAGGATTTAAAAATTCTTTTTATCACGCTAAACATACAGCAAAAAATTAAAGCTACATTTTTTTTATAGTCATGAAAAGTAAAAATGACGAATCCTTTTGGTTTTCGAATTAATAAGATTTTGATATTACTAAAAATTAGTACTTTGATTTTAGTATATTTTCTAATTATTTTGAAGTTGAAAGTCGCCTAAGATCTGAACAATTTTTTCGGTTTAAATATTACAGAATAGCTTATAATAATTTATTTTCAATAGCCTCCCCGCCGTAACTCATTTGAAAATGTTCAGCATCGTAAGTGGCAGTCTTCATATGAGACCAGTTCATGAACTATGTAGAATGTTTGTTGCCCAAATTGACATTTCACTACAGGGTCAGTTGTTATTCTATTACCTGGGTGTGTTGATTGGTATAATTTAAAAGCAAAATTCATAATTAAATCCGTAACGAATCGTATTAGTGTCGCGCGCTTAAGAGGATTTTAATGCAATTAAGCTAGTAAATAAATAGATATGAGCACAATTGCTTGACATTGTGTTGTATGCGATTAAATTTTCTATTTATTTATGTACAATTGTATGTGTAAATATATTGTATATGTATAAGTATATGTAAATGTGTGAATTTGCGAAATAACTGTGATTACCAGATTTTTGATTAATGATGATAAGTAATTTTTATTTCAATGCTTTTAATCGGGATGGGCTTGATTTTGAAATATACGACGCGACTACTAAATAATCATACAATAAAGCCAATTGTACAATGAACAACTGATGAGGAATGCTAGTCAATGTAAAAAAAAAATAAGTAGCTTACTATGTACATATCTATTAAGTATGATGCCCATGCATATGTGTGTATGTGTGTAAGCTCTCATGTGCTCGTTTGTTTACTTGTTCGCTGCAATGCCACTGCACTTTGTGACCTTTACGGAAATTGCACTGTTTTTTTGCGATTTGTTTGTATTGGTGATTGCGATTGGCGTTCTGTTTGATTCTTGTAACCATTCTTTGATATTTGCTTGTTTGAATTGCCATTGCTGTTGTTGTTGAAATTAACAACTTTATTTTACTGGTTTACTAAATTTGTGTATGTGTGTTTGTGTTAGTCTGAAAACCAGTAATTTCGAAATAGAAGTGTGAAGGTGCAAGCTAGCGAAATCTAAGCAATTACAGTGTAGGAAATAATGATAGCACAATTACATAATCACAAGTTTTCAATATTTCCATTTTTTTAATTTTATACAAATTATATTTTTTGAAGATATAGTTCATTCTAAAACAAACAACAGTTAAATCTGAGACACAAACTTTGTTCAAATGGGGGAAAAAATTCAACAAACTTTACATACGATTTTAAAATTTGAAATAATTGGGCTATGCAGTTTATAGCTCATTTAATTTTGTTGTAAGAAAAAATATGTTAAAAATAACTACATTTAGCCGTTGATTTATCTAAATTTTTTCGAAAAATTCGAGTTAAAACTTTTAAAATCTTATGGTAAATTTATTGAATTTTTCCCACATTTAAAAAGAATTGAAACTTGGACTTAACCGTCGTGCACTGTATTTGCTCATACTTGCACATACAATAACAATTACATTAAATTCCTTAGATACTTTTGCATTCGGATTATTTTTACGTTGGCACCTATGCATTGTCGAAAAATAACAACAAAGTGAGAAAAGAGCATTAGAATAAAAGCAAAAGCATAAGTGTTCTTTTTTTCACTACCTAAAAGTATCATTTATGAATTTTCACATTGATTTTACTTGATGTGAACTCTGAGCATGTACTAAACCCCATTGCCGGTTTACTGCTGTAGAGGCGCGATAATAGGCTTATTTGGAAGGTTAGCAATTCCACATTAAATATTTTTTCCAACGAATTATGAATTGCATAATAATATTATAAATATATCTATCAAACATTGACAGACAAGAAGACAACAGTATCGCGTGAATTTAGAAAAAAGTTGAGTTCTATTTATACTACCGAAAAATATCAAATTCCAGTATCAACAAAATAAGGACGTTAGGCGTGAATTTTCAGTATTATTGAAAATGTAGTTCGTCTGATGGATTTTACCTTATGCCGATGAGTTGAGTAAAAATAAGTGAACAAATCCTAGACAGACAAAATATTATACTCGTAATGTTTGGAGACATTCACTGATCGCTCCAGTTATTTCGAGTGAAAAGAAGTTTTTGCAGAATAAATAGAATAATTTTCATACTATAATAGTACATTGTGCCTTGCTTAACTTTATTTCGATATTATTAATTAATTAATAAGTACGAAAATCACAATACATAAATTTATTTATAAACAAAAAGTTTCTGAAGTTTGTTTTCACTGGCCAGACACAATTTTTTGTTAGAATAAATTCCAGTTTCATGAAAACAAATTATATGATAAATAGTTTTAATTTCATATGAAAATCTCCTCCTCATCAGATTTCTTTTCATGACTCCACCGGTATACGAACCCACAACCTACGACTTGCTGGGCAAGTACGTGGCCAATGAACCACAGTCGGCTTGTGAGGTGCTGTTGCTCTTTACCACTTTCCTTACATCCTACCAACAAAATTCAAGTACGACAGTTTGCCGCTAATACAGTGAATGTGTGGTTATTGTTGTTGGTTAACACAAAATCTATTTTATTAATTATTGTTAGAATTTTGTTATGTTTGGTGTGCTCATCCATTACAAATGTACATATATTATTTTTTGGCCTATTTATTATATGAAAATTTACAAAATTTAGAGAATAAAACTAATAATTTCCACTTAAATTGCTGGTGAATGTTTTCAATAGAAATGCTAGCATTTTGCATTAAACTTGATAACTTTATATCAGAACGAATTGGAAAATCATAAAACTGTCACTTCTCTTAGCGATGTTTTGACTACCTTTCAGTGTGCAGTTGGAAATCTTATTTAAGTCTGTCGCCAAGAAGAACTTGGCAGGGATGATACGGTGCGAGTGTATACTCGATACTTTTCGTTCGATAATCAGTAATTTTGGTATCAGTACTTTAACAACCAAATACTTACAGTGGAAAAATAATCGCATCGAAACCCGATACCATTTTGTTTGGAATTAAACATATTAATCGCTTTGAATGCAACGATAGTTTTGATCCGATATTTTTCAAGTATCGATATTACTTGAAAGTAAAAGAATCGATACCTTCGATCAGTGATATTAAAGAAGACATCGATATCGAGTTGTCGACATTTCAAGTTTAAATTCTTTTATATTTATTTCTACCGCTCACAAAAACAAGAACATTTATACATTTAAAGATTCCTAATACTCTGCTAAACATAGACTGCGAAGTAAAATAGAAAAAATCAAAAAGAATTCCGCGTGATTTCCATAAACTCATTTATTTGGCATTTTTTAGTCACATTTGGGCGAAAAAAATCTTAACAAAAAAACTACATATTTACTATATATATAGCCTCGCTTGACCTTGTGTTGCAAAAATTTATATCTGGCAAAAAAAATTTCTAATTATATCATTATTTTTGCCATAAAAATATGATTTATTGTACGCAAAAGATGATAATATTTAAAATATTTTTTAATTCCAAACCAAAACGTGACTTCCAAAATACGTGAGGCATGCGAATAATTTAAGAACAAAAACAAAACCAAAATACAAAATAACACAGCTTCATACTATATGCTGAGAAACAAAACAAAAAAACAAACGTCGACTACTCAGCATTCGCCCGATTTCTGGCCTCTCTGTCTGCCAGTCTGCTTCAAAATTATTATAGAAATACTACTTAGAATAGCTGTTGTTAAAACATTTGTGCACTTGTTGACCAAAAATGTCATGGACAACTTTTTCTACTGACATTTACCGACAGATAGTACGTATGATGTTGTCAAAGCAATTGGCAAAGAAGCAAAACATTACAATCTAGCAAAGTATGCAGTTAGTCAGTGAAAAAAACTGGTTGCTGCTAGTTTGGCCAAAAAATAAAAATTGTATTGCATTTCATATTTGCCGCTCGCTATGGCTTTACTTAACTATCAACAAGTAACAATTGAATGAAAATATTCGGATAAAAAAATTAAATAAGATACAATATTGTTCTAGTTAGCCGCATTAGCGTCGTACCAACGTCGAAACTGCACTGCCACTGACTGGCCAAACAGTAGTCAGGCGTCGATTATGGTGTGAAATAAATATTCAACACTACCATTATGGATGCTCGTTTTTGGTGGAATTCATAGCAGTAGCATTTACGAATAAAATGGCGCCATTGTTTTGCCAAGAGAGTGAATGAAGTTCATGAATTTTCATATGAAGCCGTTCGGTAATTTTTTGACAGTGAGCTCTGCTGAAAATAGTAATGTGTGCATTTTTGTAATAAAGGATAGAAAAAGAACACAGAGTTGCGCGGATAGGCACAAATTTAGTAGATATTATAAAATAAGAAAAAAATGCAGTATTATTTGTGTTTAGTACTTATAGAAATCTCATTAGGTAAATGTAGTTTATAAAATTGAATTCGCTGTCAACAAATGTCAATAAATTGACCAGTGTTGGTCATATGGGTAAAAAATATGTGTACATGTATACAATAACCCAATTTGCCATAGAACGAGAACGTGTTCTATATGACTTTGGCCTCGTCCCAGAAAACTAGAATCGAAGTCGTTTTTTTAAATTATGCATTAAAAAAAAACAAAAAAATGAGTTTCGTCGCACCAATCAAATTAGGGTGTCCGCAATTTTTATGCTTTCACCATCGAGGCTTGTTCTATATCGAGTAGGGCAATATTGGTATTTTTTGCTCTGAAATCAAAAAAATATTTTGAGGTCGCTACCAGTTTTTCATAAATTTTATATGCGAAAAAAGTTCGCAGTAATGGTATAGACTCCTAGAAAATCTACAATTTTAAATTTTTATATGCGGACAAAAAATTTTCATAGAATAGGTACAGAATCCTTGGAAATCTACAATTTCACAATCGCAAACTCTGTTTCTCTTCGAGATACTCCAAAGATAAATACCTAATTGTTTATTAACAATTATTTTTTCTGAGTCTATTTTAGCAGTTTTTTTCATTTAGGGGCCTACGAAAAATTTTCTTTCCGCAAATAAAATACATGGAAAGCTTTGCACTCTTCGAGCGTCCTCTAAATGTATTTGGATATCAAACCATAAAAGTATGGGTATTATATATTTTGATTTGGAATACTGCTAGGGCGTGTGAGAACTAAAATTCTAATTTTACTTTCCCCATTTATTTCTAGTTCGCTATAGATACACTCAATTAAATTAGCGTAAAAAATAAAATAATAGAAATTGCGCGAATTGAAATTTCGAACGTATAAATTATTTTTGAAAGAGGTCAAAATTATAAATTAAGAAAGAAACAACGATGCTAGCTATTCGTATTAGTTATTTCAGAGGAGCAAATGCCAAAAAATAGCAAGACGAAATATTTTGGTTTTACTAAATTTTCGTTTGCTGCAATTAAAGTGGAAGTAAAGTTTTGTACCACTGCACATTATCATAAAATATATATGTAAATCCTATAAAAAATATATGCAAGAATTTAAGAAAAGCATCTTGAAAAGTTGCGCCAAAATTACCGTGATATGTATTTCTCAGAAAGCATCGCCAGAGTTGGTGAAAACAAAAATACTGAAGAAATTTGAGCGATCATGGATCAATACCTGTGGGAGTGGGTTCTGTATTGAAAACCAGTTGGCAACCCTCATTATCATCACGTTGCATGAGCCACTTCTTTAAGCATTGAAGTAGTTCAAAGAAAGAAGCGGTCGCAGAATAATCAACGAACGAAGACTACTTATAAATATTTAATTTTCTATCAAAGGGAAGTTAACCCGCTAAACGCATATTTGACACATGAAACTGCGTGACCAACGAACGATTCTCGATTAAATACTTATAATATTTTAAAGTACCAGTTTCGGAATGGCGCGGTTGCTATAATTGGATTGGTTGGAGTAAATGCAGAAGAGTTGTAATGGTTTGAGAAAATAGGATGGAATCTTTGTACAACCACAAAGCCATGTCGTTTGGAAGCCGATGTACTTATGTATCTAAAAGACGGTGGTGAGATACAGGGTGCTTTAGCAAACAGATAGTCTATACCATATGTTAACAAATAGGCTATGTCTTATGGAGAGTTGCCACATATTAAACAAGTTATAGGCAATTAAATAAATAGGTTAAAATGTATATTGCTATATAACATATATAAGATTTGGCACATTTATAGTCCATTATACGGGTTATCATAGATTTAATTTTCTGTAGGGAGTTGCCACCTATTTAAAAGGTTAAATTTAAGTAATGAATGAAATCAAATATTACAATATCGCCAACAAACAAAAGAGGATAATTAAAGCTTCTATTCCAAAATGTTTAAGAAAAGGTAGCCACCTGCTTAAATGCAAATTAAGTGAAATGAAAAAAAAATGTATTATGCAAAACAAGTGCCAAACTAAAAATTTTAAGAAGGCCTTATTTCAAAAATATTTTTGGAGCGTTGCCACCTGTTTAAAAAATTAATAAAAATTATAAGCCCAAAGAAATGTTGAAATATGCGTCTCAAATGAAAGAGGCTTTATAAAACTTTATAAAAAAAAAAAGTTATGGGTGGGGATTGCCACTAACTTAAAAGAATAAATTTAAGGCAGTAGGGGTAAAAAAACTTAATCAAATGAGTTTAAAGAGTACATTTAAAAATATTATTTTAATGCAATTTCTAAGCTTACTGAAATATAACTCTAAAACAAAAGCGATTACAGAAAAATATTTTTGAAGAGGGTTGCCATCTTTTTATAACTATTGATTCAGTTTAATTGATAAAACATCGTGACAAATGACAAATGATTTTTGTGAGAAATTTTTTTAATGGCAAAAAAAGCGTTTCTATAATTTTTAATTCTAGTTGTCCGCCTTGGCTAAGGTGGCCTCGTAGGCCGTGTGAAGGATTGCCATATATTTGAAAATTAAATGCAAAGTTATAAATAACGTAGGTGAAATCAGAATATCTCTCGTGCATTATTTCGGTTTAAGTTATATTACAAAAAAAAAAAACACTAAATTATTATGTGAAGCAGTTTGGGTTATCAAGACACATTTAAAAAATCTATATGTGTGTATGAAATATAATTTTTGATATATACATATATATTAGGATAAACAGTAAATTCGTATAGAATTTTGTCTATTTGATTGAGGTTTTCTATGCTCGAAGGGATAACGAGACATATAAATGGCACTATCTATCGATTACGTTGCGCATTTCTAACAATAAATTGGATTGCACTAAGTTCGAATGGCAGACTGCGCCAAAAAATTGAAAGAAAAATTAAAATGAATTGAAATTATAACCCTTGGTGCAATTATAATTTTTCCTTTTTTGTTATGTATATTCGAATTCATAAAGTTAAACCGAATTTTAAGTGAGCGAAGTTGCAGTTGCAAGCGATATAATAAATGATAATGATATGATAAAAGTTGTATGGTCTTATTAGGCAATTTGTTGTGTATAGTTGTAATTTAGATTGGCTTTTCTTATGTAAACCCCGTTACATACATAAAAACCGTTTTTTTTTTTTTTAAAAATGTATGTATGTTTTGTAACTTCGTAAGATTTGAAACCTTAAATATGCTACGTATTTTGCAAAATAATCATGCAATGGAGTTAATACGTTTTTTTTTTCGTATGTAAAAGTATCAATAACGGCGTAACTCTTTTTACGTTTTCACACCTGCAAATAAATACAGTATTAAAATCGGAAAAATCACAATAACTAGTCACTGGTTAAATGAACATTTACACACGTATGTATACATTTAAATAAATTATGAATGAATGAGAAAATGCGTATCAGTGGCGTTGCGCTTGCGTGAACATCAAGCTGGACGACACTTGGCAATTGGAGAAAATATATGTATTCAGACATGCGTAAATCAGTGGTCAACATTTTGCAGAGTAGGCTTATGTAGTAGGAAGAATAAACAACTTAAAGAGTTTTTATTTAGTAAAATAAATCAAGTGCTTAGATGTGTGATTTATGACGTTTTTGATTATTTGAATAAATTAAGCGAAAAATGTAATAATTTTCAGTACAACACTCAGTCCCATTTTAACTCATTTATAAAATCTATATAAATATATACATATGTATATATATATATGCACGAACATAGCGAGATATTTATACGAAGCAAGCGAAGTGGCCTTAGATCGATGCTTACCATAAATGTCTCGTAAATTTACAACTTAATAAGTGATGTCGTTTTATGTGTCGCCATAAGTCAAGAGCAGACAACTACCAGCACAGTAACAATAATAGCAGTATCAACAAATATAATGGCACATACATACATACGGTACTACATATGTGTGAATGCAAAGCAATTATCATCGTTTATACACCTGCTGCGGTATGAGCCGACCGTCGCACAGTGGTGTGGCTTCATAAATTTTTTTTGCCAAAAAATTAAAGAAGCTCAAAAATGGTGTTGATTTTTGGTAATTTTGGTTGCTGACTGTGTTGTTCGTTTTTTCCATATAAGACTGTATACCCAAAATTTTTGTGGACATTTTGAAGTTTTGATTAAAATGTAATGGATTTTATTAAAATTGACACAAAGTTTGAAAACTTAATTTATACGGTTTTTATTGTAGAATGAACTGTATTTTTACAAATAAGTAAAATAAATTATGTAAGTAAAAAATAAAGATTCGAAACTTGCCAAAAAGTCTTTGTGGTATAGTAGTGATAACAATAATAATAATAATAATAAAAATAGAAATAATTTGGCGCTTAATCATTTAGCTCGATGTTTGGCCGAACTTCTTCTAGAATTTGTAGAATATATTTTAATGTCGTATCACAAATTGTGGGACCAACAATTTTACGCCAACTTCGAACGGCGAATGATTTTTGTGAAAAGTTTTTTATGGCAGATGTTACTTGCTCCGTGTGAGATTCGAACCAGGGACATTCCGATTGAAGCATCCACACCCTACACACTTGGCTACGGCGGGCGCCTGATAAACTTTATAACTGCATGATATTTTTAATTGTAATTTTTTTAATAACTTTCTCACTAATGTAAATAAAAAATATTCTGATATGCGCGAATTAATATGAAATTTAAAAAAATGTTTTTGAAGTTTCCTTGGAAAAAAATTCACTGTCTATCACCGATCGCTGAAGAAACTTATAAAATATCTGACAAAGGTCACGAAAATTTTAATACAATGTTTTTTTTTCATAAATAAGAATATTTAGAAATCTTTACTGAAAAAGTTAAAGTGTTCAATCTATTTCAATCATATTTGCAAATTTCATTGACTTATTTCCGTTAACCAACAAAGCATTCAAACTTTCAAAATTTTTTGAACCATATCACTGTGCGATGGCGTGTCCTGATTTCAGAACTTCCGCACAGCCCTGTAGAGATTGCGGAAATTGAACCCAATATCGAATTTGGGTCATTTTTATTTTCTACTTACTTATAATAAGGGAAATAATTTAATTTTTGTAATTTTGAAAAATACCACTAAATAAGAAGTAGGCGTCGTTATTGCCCAAAGTTTAAAACTTGAAATATGCGGATTTTTTGTAAAAAATGAATAAGAAATAAACTAAATTCTGAACAGAACGAAAAATGGCATTGAAGATGGCATAACGCCGAACCCGGGTTTCCTCCAAACCAAACATGACAAGGGATGACGGAAATCGTTCCAATAGACACCAATTTTTCACCCTATCGGAAAAATAGATGATCGAAAGAAACAAATGAATTATGTGTTGAAAACTGCCAATAAATCCCTGCCGGGCACACTTTAGCGAAAATTACTTATTTTCCTCTAAATTACTGCGCATAAACCAAGTGCGTCCGCTTTTATCTTGACAGCTCTGTAGCCACAGCGTTGCTTAGTCCTTTGATCAAAGAAATAAATGTGAGAAATTGCGTACAGTTTTAATATATTTAAATCTTATTTTGATAACACCTTTTTATAAATTTACGATTATGAAATAAAGATTTTAGAGGTAGTAAAAATTAAGGAACAGTTGAGTGAAAGTTTGGTTATGGGAGAACATATTTTTCGATTATTATCGATAAAATTTAGAGCACTAAGACACTGAATTCTTCGTGATTTAGATTTATCATTTATAATAAAATACTCCAATTTAACTAAATTTATTGGCAGTTTTTTTAAAGTGAAATTAAGAAAGAGGCATAAATTACAACAGTCTGGGAATATTTCTCTTAAAACTACATCACTTGATTTCCAAATTCAATGGTCTAAAAGTCTAGTTTTTGCCTCGAACACACCACTGTGCATCGGTGAGTCTTTTCTTTTTCTTTCTTAGTTATTGTTACTTCCAATGTATGTACCTCCGTTGCTGTTTGTCACTTCTTGTAACAGCTGCTGTTGTTTATTTATCATTGTTGACTGTTTGCGTCGCTTTTGTTTTGTTTTGGGGGGGGGGGGCAATGTTCACACCTACTTGCCAGTTACTGTTTGCCGGCATAAAAATTTAACCCTGCGTATGTGCGTTTATTTGTTAATGCGTGAGCTTGTAATTTATTTGTTTTGCCCCTTTCGCATTTTTTTGTAATTTTTGTTTGTTTTATGTTTGTCGATGTTTTCGTTTTTACTACTCGGTTTTTTTTTTGCGTGCGACTTGGCACACGCTTGGTTTGCGCAAATGCGTGGCGCTAGTTTTTTATACATCCCAAAAAGTGTGCGTAAAAATTATTTATTCTTACATTTAGTCGATAAAGCCATGATGTAGCTTCACTTGTGGAAAAACATCGCTGACTCATTTCGATTTCGAATTGATTTTTTCTTTTTTGTTTTAATTTTTTATTTCTTCTTTGCTATGTATTTTACTGATAAGTCATTTTTTTTATGACTATAGTCACCGTCGTCAGCTACCGTACAACGTGGGCATACATACATACATAGCTATAGTCATTGTGAGCATATGAGCATATGCCTGTCTCCCCTGTGTTTTTGTCTAAGCGCTGTTGTCTTTGACAAACGCTGCTTCAAGTTCAAGTTCATAGCTGCGGGAGGTGACTGTTGCCGATCATGTTTACATTGCTTGTAAAATGCGATATATGTTTGTGTGTGTGTAAATGTTAACCTACTTGTTAAACTCATTTGTCGTTTAACAATTTACGATGACTGCGTTTGTGTGTTTTCTTGAAAAAAATTGAAATACCATTTAATCTTATCAAGCCTGCGATCCGTGAGCTAAATGATTTCAGAATAGCCATATCAAGTTTTGACTTCTAATTTTCACTTAAGTATTCAAAGTTGATTGTACAATAAAAACCGTAAAAATCAAAACTTTAAAGTTTTTGAAAATATTAATAAAATTAAATGAGCTTTCATCAAAATTTCAAACTTTTTAATCATAATTATTATTATTATCATTTTTGGCCATATACATATGTTTGAAACCTGGCCTCAAGCTCAATAAATTACAGTCTTTTTAATTATAAATAGTTAAAAAAAAATCCAAATGCAATTTCATAGCACATTCAGTTTTAGTGCAATAGAGTGCATGTTGGAAGATACGCAGAACCCGCATTGATTTTTGATAATATTATTTTGGCTTACGGTCTTGCTGATTTTTTTCATATAACAAATGCAACGAATTTTGATTTGGAAGAAAATTATCAACACAGTTAGCAAATATCAGAGGATATTTTTAGTGTGAAAAATTAAACATGCACTTTCTTTATTGTATCGGGTGTTTTTTTTAGGGGTATAGAACTTCGAATTGAAATAAAACACAAGAAAATCGTTTTAAGGTCCATCAATTTGGCTTTATTGGAAGGATAATTTTATGCCATTAATGTTTAAATATGATTTCGGGCATGTGGCCGCCGCGGCTGGCTCGAATAAAGCCAATTCTACAGGTCCAATTTTCAACCACTTTTTCGAGCATATGGGGCCGTATGTCGGCAATAACGCCACGAATGTTGGCTTCCAATTCCCCTAACGTTTCTGGTTTGTTGGCGTAGACGAGCGACTTCACATATCCCCAAAGAAAATAATCCAATGGTGTCAAATCACACGATCTTGGTGGCCAATTTACAGGTCCATTCCGCGAAAATATGCGCTCATCGAATGTTTCCTTCAATAAATCGATTGTGACGTGCGCTGTGTGGCATGTAGCGCCGTCTTGTTGGAACCACAACTCATCCACATTCATGCCATCCAATTCGGGAACAAAATAGTCGGTTATCATGGCTCTATACCGGTCTCCATTAACGGTAACTGCCTCTCCAGCATTATTGCGGAAGAAGTATGGCCCAATGACTCCACCAGCCCATAGAGCACACCAAACAGTCAGTTTTTGTGGATGTAATGGCGTTTCAAGGGTCTCATGTGGATTCTCTTCACTCCAAATGCGGCAATTTTGCTTGTTGACGTAGCCATTCAACCAAAAATGAGCCTCATCACTGAACAAAATTTTGCGATGAAAATCAGCATCGAGATCAATCTCATTTTCGGCCCATACACCAAAATCACGACGCATTGCATGGTCTCGCGGCTTTAATTCTTGCACAAGCTGGATCTTGTAAGGTCGCAAGCCAAGATCTTTGCGCAAAATCTTCCATAAAGTTGATGGACAAAGCTCCAATTGCTGTGCACGGTGGCGAATCGATTCATTCGGGTTCTCTTCAACACTTGCTCTACAGCGGCAATTGTTTCTTCGGTGCGCACTGTTCGACGTCTCTGCGGATGCGTATTATCACATAGAGTAAACGTAGTGCGAAAACGATCCATGGTTAACCGAATTAATTGCTCTGATGGACGATTATGTCGACCATAAAATTGACGGAGCTCGCGGTAAACTTCGCGAACTGAACCATTATTTTCGAAATAAATTTGCACGATTTGCAAGCGTTGTTCTTTTGTCAACCTGTTCATGATGAAATGGCAAACCAAACTGAACATAAATGACATTAGAGTTGCCAGATTTGACTACAAAATGCCAGTTTTATCTCTATTCGAAAAACAAACCTGTAAAAAAAACACCCGATATTAAAATTTAAAGGGCTAACCGCAAACCCAGATATTTTCTAAAATTTTGCTGAAAAGTTTTAAAATATTGATGGAAATTTGTTAAATTTTATTGAAATTTTCATACAATTTTTAGATTAAATTTATACGATTTTTGCTGTAGAATATGCCTATATTTTTATAAGATATAAAGAACAAATAGGTAATTAACAAAATAAGAATATACACTTTTTAAAAGATCCTCCCTTATAGTTGTGATAACCACTAAGTGTAGGTCTAACAAAGGACAATGATACTAAAAGGGAAGTAACCGATATTTTATTATTGTATCTCAAAGATATTTAATTCTAAATTATACCGGAAAAACTATATATAAAATATTTCGTGTTAAATAAAGATCAAATACTGGTTAATAGTGAAATTTCGATTGCTATTATTTTGTGAAAGTATTTTCAAAAACTGCTCGTTTTTTAGCCAAGAAACTTATTGATAGCCTTAGTTAAAATTTAAATTGAACACTATCCATATTGGCATCGGAAAATGTGCCAAAATATTTAGAGATACCCCTGGAATGTGGACGGACTGACAGTTGAATAGACCTCAGCCAATTGATCGATTATATTTTTGTATTGCGAAACTTCATCGGCAAAAATTTGAGCCTAACAGTTGGATAACTCTTGATCGATAGGCGCTCATTGAAGCCGAAATCGACATTCACAATATCAGCGATAAGCGTCTATTGGCCGTCGACATTTGCAAAAGGTGCTAATTTTTTGACCAACATTTAAAAACCCTACCAAATGCCGAGTTTTTTTTTATACATATGTACTTGAATCTGTTGTTTCCTGATATTTGTCAGTAGTTGAAACAAAACGTTATACTCCCCGATGCGATACAAAACTGACGGAGGATTGGAGAAAATTTGTTTGATTAAAAGAACTAATAATAATAATAATAATAATAATAATATTGATAATAAAACTAGTTTTGGAAATATGAATATTAAAACTAAAAATATATTAAAAAAAAAATTCAGTAATGTTTGTAAAAAAATTAATATAAATAAAATAAATTTTAAAATAAAAATAACTTTAAATAGCAAGTATGAACAACTTTAAGGACTCCTTAATTAAAATATAACTATCAGCGAAGCACCATCTCCAGATCAATGGCGTTTCTGTTTTCTGTAATTTCCTTAAGAAATTAGTATTACAATTATTTTTTATGGAAAAGTAATGAAATGCAAAATAAACGTTTCTTCCAAAAATGAAAACGTTTCTCATTAACAGCTATTTATTCAAATTTTTTCTTTATTTTATTTTTAATTATTTATTTTTCATAAAATTATTTTTTATTTCACTAGCACCATACCATACCCTTCCAGTGTCATCAGTATCGGAACATAAATATGAATTTTGTTAATAGCTCGACGCATACGCCCCCTAGCGGGTATTGACTATGCCCACGATACGGGTTTAAGGTATATACTGTCGAAATTTGCTGGAAATCGGTTTATATATAGATTATACATTTTTATTTGTCCATACAAAAATAATGTTTTACGAAAACAGCATTACATCATAAAGTACTGACAGAGTATTATAAAATTCGAACACACACATTAAAAATATGAGAACAAACTTTTATATGACAAATCTCAATTCAAGTGCTCAACAATTACATGCTTCCTATGCTTAAAATTATTATGACGTTAAAAAAGGAGTTTCGAATTTTTGAATTTATTTCTGGAAATAAAATGAAATAAATATGCTGAAGTGTTAAAAAATCAAAGCTCATAAAACAAAATTATAAATTACTAAAGTTGCGTTAAAAATATGAATGTATGTACTAGCAATTCCATTTCCTCCATTAAATTTTGTAATAAAACACCACAAAAACATTCATGATGTAATTGGACAACTTTAAACTAGTTTCTTATATGAAACTCGGCCAAATAATAATTGCAGCCGCAGGCATTTCGAGCCTCAGCATTGATTTTATGTTCACCTTGAATATTACAGACGGTTATCATAAAAAAAAAAACCAATAAACATACACACCTATATGTCTCTGGCTATTTGCATGTATAAAATTGCTAGATTTATAATAATAAAAAATCGGCTCAAAAATGCACATGTGTAGGAAAACCCCGAAAATTTTGCCCGAAAACAAAAGAGCGAAAAAGGTGTGTACAAAAACGTCAAATTAAGCGAAACATTTTCAATTACGCAGCGCAAACAAATACAAGACTCAAATAAAGGAATACTATAACAATTAATAATAATCAAAAAGTAAGCGATGTATAGCGCAGGCCTGCAGATAGAGAGCTAGACTCAATTCGATTGCGGCAGCCGAAGCGTCGCAATCAAAAAGCGCCGAATTAATAATAAAAGTATTCTGCAGGTCAAGTCGGTATGTGCGGTAAGTAATATGGGGAGGGGGATGGGCGGCATGCAACAATTTTAGTGTGCGCGAAGCGAGGTGTGACTGAGCGTTATAAAGTACGTATTATATAAAATCGCACTTGTAGTTCTTGTTTTTGTTTTTGTTTTGAAGGTAAGCGAATGCAAACATGCACAAAGTTTCTAAGTAATTTTATATTACACTAGTTTACACAAAACAAGTATTTCATTAATAAATTGTTTTTTTTAGAATAATTTTGGATTGCTGAAAAATTTAATTTATTTTCCCAAAGCAGAGTTCATTAGATATAGGAGGCTCTTTTTCATTTATTGCAAAATATAAAAAAATAAGGACATTTTCGAGCTTTTGCGAAAAATGTTAACTTTATTTGCTCTTTTTAGTGAATAAAATGTTTTGTTAAAAGAAAATATCACAACAGAAATGTGGAGCATATGCATGAAATGTGAAAGTTATTATAAAGCAAATAAAAGCGGTCAATTAAAATTTTTGCTACATTAACTTTTTCTTTTGAAAATCTGTCAAAAACTTTTCATTTCGCTATGCAACAACCAGAATGTTCATTTAATGCAATATCACATTTTAAATGGATTTGGGTCCGTTGACTCACAAAATGGCACACAAATTTTTCCATCACGTCTGGATTTTGAGATTCAGGGCGCTGAAGATTTTTCATTGGTTTGTTTCAAGATATGCGGGCTTCTGCTCAATGTTTTCAAATACTGTTTTACAAATTGCAATTCTAATCTACTAATCTCAGTTTAGCATACAACTATACAAATTTCGATACCCAAAATGTGTACATTCTTATAGATTTTTTAAAATAGCAAAAAAATTTAAAAAATGTCATACTTTTTCGAAATTTTTTCGGCTGTAACTTCTGCACGAGGTACCACTCATTCTTCAAATATTTGTAAACTAGTGTTATATGCGTAAGTAGGGATGCAAATGTGTAGGTACATGAGGGTAGTCCCAAAATGCAAGAGGAAAATAGCGTCGAAATATTAATGATTTTACCCCTAGCATTGCTATTATATTCTTTTTAATCAACACATATTCAGTGATCGCAATTGTTTATTTAATATTTTTTTTTTATTAATTATTTTTGGTGGGTTCACTTTTGTACTTTTTTTGGGGACTCATAAAAATAGTACATATGAAAAAAATAGTTAAATAAGTAAAATTGGCTATCAGTCTGAAGGGGCACAGAATTTGCGATTGAAAATTGTAGATTTCCTAGAATCCATTACTATAAAAGTTGTTGTTTTTGGCCATAAAATGCATGGGAAATTTTGAATGCTTTGGGCGATGTCTAAATATTTTTCGAGTAAAAAAGAAATATTGGTATTGTGTTTTTATCATAAAAAAAATCCTGAGGGTGAGGACATTCAAATCCCCACTTTACTTTTGTTTGGACCACCCTAATGCATATATACTATATATATAATACCTTTCTGAACTGTTTTGTAGGCGTAGGCGTAGTATATGTAAATACTTGCAGAAGGGCATAAATAATTAATAGCAACAATACTAAAAAATTTAATAACAAGTTTATGCCCAACTTTTTTTCGCCCCCGATTTCTGGCTTGCCTCCAACCAGCTTTATATTTACTCCGAGCGACAAATTAGAACTTTTTTATATCAAAATTAAAGTGTGCTCTATCATAAAAAAAACTTGAACTGAAATATTTTATTCACAAGTAAAATTAGTAGTAAAATTGCCCCGCCCATGCGCAATCGGCTACATACATACATATATATTATACATATTTGCTGCGTATTTCGCAAGGTCATCGCGATTCCTTAAGCGAAAAAATTATATTACAACTACAATTAAGTAGAAGCAAAAAAGTGTAAACATACAACAAACAAATATGAACACACCCAGAAGCTTAAAATTGTTAAATATATGAAACACGCCTTCGTATAGAACAAAATAATGCTTAGTGAATGTAATTTTAGGAATTAACAAATTTTCGCTATAAAAGCTGACGCTGAAAACGCTGTTAGCAAGCTGCTACGCATTAGTAGCACAAACATATTGGCTTTGAGATAAGTGTGAAAAATTCATTGCATTTGTTTTAATTTTATTTTAATAAAAATGCTTTAGCAAAACGTTGGGTTAGAAAGTGGAATAATTTAGTTTTATTCGCACAAATAATTTAAATCAAACCAGCCTGTTAACATAAGATAAAATTAAATACGAACTGATCGAGTAAATTCATAAAATTCTCTGCACCCACTTATAGAGCTGTGAAGGGAAACTCTTACCAATATTTATTTTAATTATTTTTTTTACAATTAAGTAATTTTAGTTAGACTTGCGGCGATTAGAATAGCAGCGATTTCATGGCATGTGACACCGTTCTATTGGAAACCCACAACTTTAATAAAATTAGGACACAAAATTATCGGTAATCACGGCTCTCTAGAGCTCGCTGTGGACAGTAACGTTCTCCTTGCTCGTATTTATTAAAAAAGAAGGAAACACCGATTCCACGGTGCTTGTGGATTTTTTTTACTTCAAATATCCAAAAGTGAGCCACATACTTGAATATCATTTTGCTATCATATTGATTGTAGTGCTCCTTTCAGGTGCTTTTTTTAATTTTTTATAAGCGTCTTGATTTTGTAAAAAAAAATAGAGAGACCTACAGTATCATGCAGATTTCGAAAATCAGAGAAAAAACTTTCTCTATAGTTGATGCTGAACATTTTTAGTGGGAGTAATTCAAACAGGGGTTGTCTCGTGGTTCCTACAAGAATCATCGAGTCTTCTGAAGTAATAAACAGATTAAGGGGTAGGTTAGGTTGAGTGGACTGTCAATCTACAACTGCTGCGAAACTTTAAGCCGCCAGGTAAATTTTGATTTTGATTTGAATTGCGCCATTGAATATTAATAAAGCATAGTATGCTAAATCTAAATCTGAAATCCTAAATCTGCTTAGCATTTCAATAAACTTGGTGTCGCAGCTTTTCTAAAACGTGCAGGGGCAGAGATAGTTTAATACATTTTTTATTTCAGTTTGTGCAATGTAAGTCGATCTTACATAAAGATAGAGGGAAGCCTGCCTTCTAAACCACATTTATTAGACGTAGTCCTTGTGGTCTGAGACCTAGACTACGCACGCTTAGGCTTAGTGAAAGTTCGCTTGACTTTTTCCCGACCTCTCTCTATTCATTTCGTTCTTTGACATGTCTGGCTAACTTACTCGTCAGGGAAGTGGAGAAGAATTTTATTAGAAGCTTTTAAGTTCAATTTGATTGGAAATATGTTCAAATGTTCAATGAGTCCTGAATTTTAATGGTTTATAGGCACTAATTATATTACACATTATTATACTGAAGACGGCGCTTAGCTTGGCGTAAAACAGCTACACGGATATTGATGAGTACATTTGCACAAAATTAGAAATTTGAAATACCAAAAATTTCCGTGGGTAGATTTTAAAATTAAAATTTTAAGAAAATCGCAAAGCGTACCCCACTATCGACGGTTAGAAACCCAGTGTAGTGTCAAGTAGTCTAGTATTTCAACTAAATCGAAAACTGTGACCAATAAACCCTTGAAATTTATTACAAGGAAGAGGTGCGATGCACGAAGGAGAAAGAGGGGAGTTATTGAGAAAACGAGGAAAAATAAAACTAAAATTAGATAATTTCTGGCGTAGCTTATTACTTCGAAAATTTACGTGCTACCGAGGTAAGGTTTGTTTTGCGATTCCAAAAACTGTTTTCAAATAAATTGCAATTTTTTATTAGAGGCTTTTCAAAAGAATTTCTTTACATTTTGCTAAGTTTTAACTTCCAGGCACCAACTGATTACTACCTGATCCTGTATTTTTGTCGAATGATTTTGCTGGTGAAAAATTCGCCTCAACAGAAACTTGTGAAAATCGAGTGTCCCAGTTTTTTTTGACAATAAGAACGAGGGTTTCTACGAGAGCGGCATTTTGAAATTAACTTCTGAATAGCAACAAACCATTGGACAAAATAATGGATTTATTTTTACTAGACCCAATATATTCAAATTTTCCGTCGTTATGCTATTCAGGATATGCCGAATGTGCATATGGATTTATCAACAGATTTTTGGGGTTAAAAATGATTCCCTTTCTTCCTAAAATCATCATAAAAAATATGATATAAAAATCAAATTTTGTATATAATGAAAGAAATACATTAAATAATTCCCATTTCTTAAATGCATTTGGCGAAGAGAATTGTGATAATGTTAATACAAAAATTAATAGGTTATTCTATTGAGATGTTTATTGCGTATTTACCCTGACAGAAAAAGAGGTCAGTTTCGTAAAACGAAATCTATAAGTAACTATTTTTAAACTAATTTAATCGAAATGCAGCGTGCACCAGTTTGAAATAAGCATATCTTTAAATTTTTGAATTTAAACTATATGTAATTCATTGAACACTAACTAATGCTGCTTCATCGGCATATTAAATAAATTATTTCATTATGGGAATTGGCAATTAGTTGTCATTGAAAAAAAAAATAGTTTGTAAATTACTTTAAAATTAATTTAATTTTCCCGCAGGTCATATATTTAAAGCTTTTCCATGGTAATTTGCGAATTTTATAAAATACATATTATTATATGTTTCCGAAACTTTTAGAATCAGGTGAAAAATATGGAATACATTTGGTTTTGTTAAATTAGCGCACGAGTTGAATGTACCTTAGACATCCGTCAAATGCAACGAATTGCATTTAAGCACAGGCGATATCAAACTGATTACTCAAATACCAAATACTTAAAAACGCATTAAATAGAAATATGAATACATTTTTTTTTTTTGATAAATTTTTTCATGGGGGAAAATATGCATTATAAAATACAAGTTTTTTTTTTGCAATTATGCTTATGACGTACGCTGCTTGAAAACTAATTCGCTTCGGTGCTCGCGGCTTTCAATATTTCAGCTTGCAATGTTTAGTTACGAATAACTGTAAAGCGTACTTTTATTTTCCCATAAGAAAGAAAAAAACAGACCAAATTAGATGAAAGTGTGCATAAAATTAATTGCACTCCCACAAACCGGCTGTTGGTCGATTCGACTGACCATTCGCTGCCGGTTGTGAAGCCAATAACAATTGTGCGTTGGAGCTTCTTTCGTTACACTTGTCATCGGTTAATGTCAGCATGAAAAAGTAATTTTCACATGGTAAATTAATGGCCGATATGTAGGTTGTGGTAAGTGTGGAGTGCACATGCTGAGTAGTCGTCGCCTAATTTGTGAGTCGCGTGACAGTAATTGCGCAAATGGAATAACCATGGGAGATTCAAAAAAAAAAAAAAAATATTAATCCGATGAGAAAATTTGTGTACATACACACAAAACCGAAACTATGAATATATGTAAATACATGTGTATGTGTATTTGTATAAATGTAGTTATTAATGACGTTCAAATATTTGACATTTTGGCTCCTCCTCAAATGGCAAAGTTCATTTGTTTTCACTAGCTGAAGTTATCTCGACTGGGCAAAAAAAAAAAAATCTGAGAGAGCAATAAAAAAATGAAAGTATAAAAATTCATTTTATGTACATAAGTAAAAAGCAAACAATGTTACAGTTGTAGGAACTTTAACTATCTGCTAAGCTAAGCCGGAATTCGTTTACCCCACCTACCATATTCCGATTAAATGATGTTGAACGAATATAAATAGAAGATAGTCGGTTCAATTCAGCATAGAGCGTCGATTTCATCTACGCGACAAAATTTTGATTTGATTGCATGCTTGGCTGATAAGCGTAGAGGGGGTTTCACACAAATTGAGTTTTATTTTCAAAACAATTTAAAAAAACAAAACTCAGCAAATATTGATTAAGAAGTATTTTTTTTTAATAAAAACTTTAACCTTTGCAGTTTCTGCTTATTTGTGAATAGGTGAATAACAGCTATTCTAAAAAAAAAAATGCCCTGGGATAAGGAGTGAAAACGCATCAGACTGTTCTAAACCTAAATATATACCTTGCTTTTAATAAATGTATTGATAACAAAATTATTTATTCAGTAATGTGTACAGAAAGCTTTGTTTAAAAACTGTGGTGAATTTGCTTAATGCAATTGCGAAAAAAGATCACTGCAATTTAGTAAATCGCAGCTAAAATTGTGCCCCACAATCGTCGACGTCTAATATCGGTTTGTATGAGAGACCAGAATAGTAACTATTTGTGCGCTGAGTTTTAAAATAGTCGTTATAATTTTGATAAGTGTTATCTAGCCATTTGATGATAATTAAGAGTCAGACCATGTTTTTAAGTTATCGATATTTATTACTTTGAGACTTATATTATAAAAGTCTTTCCATAATAATTACCAGTGAGATACATTTTTTAAGTTATCGATATTCGTTTCTTTGAATCTTATATTTTAAATGGCTTTTTTTAAAAATAATTATTATGTAATTATGAGTGAGGAAACTTTTTTAAGTCTGGGAAGAAGGAATTATTTCGAGACCCAAAATAGTATGAAACTAGTCCAATAGTGGTACCGAATTGGTCCCGAAATTATTTCGAAGTAGTCATGCAATAATCCTGAAAGCGTCCTAAAAAAAGCTCGTCCTTCTGACTCATAATTATTATGCGAATACTTTTGTCTTATAAATCTCAAAATAAAAGTCTCTGAAGAATTAAAAAAATGTTTCTTCGCATCAATTTCGTTGATAATTATTATTAGAATATTTTTATAATATAAACCCCAAAATAAATGTATTTGAAGACTTAAAAGAATATATCTCACTCATATGTAATTATTATGAGAAGACTTTAATAATATAAAGAATAAAATAAAAGTCTTTGAAGGTTTAGAAAAGTTTGTCTCACAGTTAACTAGTATGAAAAGACTTTGATAATATTAGCCCCCTACTAAATGTTTTTGAAGACTTACAAAAATATATCACACCCATAATTATTACCAGAAGATTATAAAAGTTCCAAAATAAATGGATTTGAAGATTTAGAAATATTTATCTCGCTGATAACTATTACGAAAATACTTTTATAATACAAGTCTTTGAATAATGATTTTAGATTATTCGAAAAACGTGTATCTTGCTATAATATTTATTGATTAACTTTTACTATTGTCTCTTATAATTGTTATGTATCTGGTTTGTACAGATACAATGATAGCTGAAGAGTTTGAGTTGGCAGAAAAATTATTCTCATTAGGTTCATTTTATCAATTCTCGCCCTAAATTTACTTGTGGTCAAAATTTTCATATCGGCTCACTATATTTGGGTTACAATCAATTTAATTTAGATTAATTATATGCTGCAGTTATTGCAATGACTGCTACGGAGGTAGAAAATTTTGAATCGATTTTAATTGTTGGGTCACAATTCTGCAGATAAATATTTATTTATTTCTTTATTAAAACAGAAATATAAACTCAATACGTACTCGTTAGCTTACAGCACCAAATGCTAATGATTCCTTCACGAAACTATAAAAATTAACTTAAAAATTAAATAGCGAACTTATCTACACCTCATAAACACTCTTTATATGTAGGTACAAGTTTGTGGAAGAAAATAAGTTTAGGTAATAAAAAGTCCGACAGTGTAGCAGCTGTGGTCATTGCACCGAAACACTGTAGTCTAGGGGTTGCGTGTTGAAAGCGTTAAAGCTTATGCTTTGTGAGATGGAAATTGTTATGAATTTTACATTTATTTACATGGTGAGCATTTGATATATTAACAAACGATTGTTTTTTTCCTTTAATTTATCAAGTAACTGAGCAGATGACTGGAAATGCGGGGCAACTTACTGTTATGGAAGTGAAAATAATGCAAGAAGAGGAAAAGCAAAACAAGAATTGAAAAAAAAAACAAATAATACTAGTTGTAATATATAAATGTGATAAATGGAAATTTAAAAAAATGTGCAAATCGCGTTGTAGCGAAAGTGAACGATGTAGTACAGCCACTTTAATGGAAAGTGTTGAACGAATGTTGTGAACGACAATTTTTTTAATCATGACTTTAAAATTTTTTTAAACATTTAAGTAATTTAAATAAAGCGTCTTTGCTTAAATTAGTTTTGTAGGTACAACTTCTTTATCGGCAGTATTTTTTTACATCGCGTCACGTAAGTCGCGTCACATTCGTGTCACGAAGTCACGACGCTCACGACGCTTATGTTAGGAAAAAAAATACTGAGGTATCGACATATCAATGTCTGTAGCTTGAGACTATTTCAACACTATTTTCGGACTATTTGAGGACAAGTTCTGGAAAGTTTTGGCGCTAGTTTTGGATTGGATATTTCGGAACCATTTAAGGACCTTTCAGAATTTCGGCATGGGTACACGACTACAACTATTACTACTTCTGCTTCTACTACCCTTAGTTACTATCTCTACAATTCCCAATTGTTAGCTCTACTACTACTCCTACAACTTCTACTGCTACTGCTAAATACTACTACTTTTTTACGACTACTAACTAATACCACTATTTTTTTTACTAGTTTTACTAGTACTAGTACTACTAAAAATTTCTACTACTATATTTTGCCAGTTTCTACTCCTATTTTTTACTAATTGCTAGTACAATTTTTGCTAATGTTACTACTAATTTTTGCTACTATTTTTGAAGCTAAATTCTACTACTATTTTCCTAAAATCCTACTACTATTTTCACTAATGTTTTAACTAGAATAACTTATAATATTATATGCAACTCTATATACTATATTTTGCTAATTTCTGCAACTAATTTTTTTGCCAATTTCTAGCACTATTTTTCTTAATATTTCTACTAATTTCTACTACTTTTTTTAAAAACTAAATTCTACTAATATTTTCACTCGTTTCTACAACTATTTTTACTCATGCTAAAACTAGGATGTCTTATAAAATTCTCTCCCGTATTTAACATACTATTTTTACAAATTCCTATCACTATTTTCTTACTAATTTGAAGTACTATTTTTACCAATGTCACTGCTTTTTTTTAAAACTAAATTTCACTACTATTTTCCCAAAATCTTACTATTATTTTCACTCATGCTTTAAGTAGAATGTCTTATAAAACTCTCTTCCAAATTTAACTCAATATACAATATTTTACTAATTTCTACTACTAATTTTTTTGCCAATTTCTCGTACTATTTTTCTTTATGTTTCTACTAATTTCTATTACTTTTTTTAAACTAAATTCTTCTAATATTTTCACTTACTTCTACAATTATTTTTACTCATGCTAAAACTAGGATGTCTTATAAAGCTCTCTCCCGTATTTAACTCTATATCTCTTTTTAGAATCGTCAAAGGAATTTTACTTCTGGCTCTCTCACTTATTTAGGTACCCCTGTATTTTATTTATTTATTGTTCGCTCAATAAACTCCCAATTAAATTAAGCACCAACATCTTTGAAAGTTAAGTTTTTAATAAAAAAAATGAGGAAGTTACATAACTTCTTTTTCAGCTTGCTTTTGCTGCGCTGTAGTACTGCCATTTAATAAAACATGTAGAAAAATCCATTGAACGTGCCGCAAAAAAGCTGTTAATGCGCAGTGACACTTTTTACCTACGTACTACTTGCCGTTGGCTAGCAATTTGCGCGGCATGCACAGAAACCGCAACTCGCCTGCGCCACTGTAACGAAAGACTTAGGAAACGAACTTGTACGGCTGCAGGGGAAACATGCGTACAATTAAAATGTGCGCATACGTAGTGCTATTGCCACATGCGATGCATGAAGATGCAATTGCCTGAGTGCAAGGTATGACGAAAATTCCACACACAAAAAAAATTAAATGAGAAATTTACTACGGTAAAAGTTGTTTGATAATAAAAATTAGCTAATTGTTTTGAAAGGATTTTATAACACGTATAAAGAGTTCATATAAACTCTTAGTTTTAATTATTCTAAAAATTGCACAAGTTACCAATATTAAATAATAGTTAACCACCAACTGATTTCCGTATGCGGAAGTTTATATGTAATTGCAAAAAAACACCTAAAGCCATATATAATATGGACATACAATATCTGACTCGGTGTGTGGGAAATTGTGTTGGCGCGCAAGCGTGAGAAAAATTGCATATGAATTTTAATAATTAAATTCTTGTTCTTGTTCTAATGTGCTATGAGTGCGGCAAATAAGTATAAAGACAGGTTTTTGCATACGCCTTTAGTTGTTCACTAAGTAATTCAATGAGTGTAAATATGTATAGAAAAAATCATGCGATAGATCATTAAAGCAACTAATTGAGCGCATAACTAAATAGTGTAAAAAATTAACTATAATAAACTTTAGACTAAACTAACTAGCTTAAGTACTCTTGGAAAAAAGTTACTTGCCTTTTTTTTAGAATAACCAACGTGTATTGGGATTTATTTTGCATAATTTCATAGCACGTACTGTAGAAGAAATCAATTTGTTTAGTAACTAAATAGAGGTCAGTCTCACATCCATTGACTGTGGAATGCAAAGAAGA
The DNA here is from genome assembly GCA_951828415.1 of Anomoia purmunda. Taxonomy (NCBI): domain Eukaryota; kingdom Metazoa; phylum Arthropoda; class Insecta; order Diptera; family Tephritidae; genus Anomoia; species Anomoia purmunda. Next base: position 46,516,372 of record OX639997.1, on the reverse strand, counting down.
TAATGCTCAGGGCAAAATTTCTATGTATATTTGCCAATAGGCTACATTTCACACACGCATATAATTTGTTAAAGTATGGCGTTGTTGTGCGAAGCACACAACCCTGCAAGACAGTTGAATATATCGTATAAGTGCCCACATTATCATCAGCCGTTTTCATCATTTCGCCATCCATAAGCGAGTGGCAAATCTATGAAGCATCTGGTATAAATTAGTATCAACTCAGTTGTTGCTTTTGTTTCCAATGCAATTTTCGCGCATCACAAACGGCGAATATACACCAAAAGTGCCGGTACGTCCGCACACATAAACGTCGTTTATGCGCAGTTTAAAACTGGTCTAATAGCTGCAACATTAAACGCAACGAGTTCGACCAGTTTAGTGAGATATAATCGTACTCACGATCGGCGAATTTAACTATCGTTGTTGTTGCTTGTACACACAAATTTGTGCGAATGCGAGCAGAACTCAGACATTGCGAGCAGGGAAGTGTCGAATCGAATGCGCCTATTATTACTAATTACAAAAGTGCTTAGCAAAGTACTTATTTTTGTTTAGATCATGGGAAAAAATAAGTACTTTTCCCTTGCTGGTATGATATTTAAACTCTTTTTTATTAACACTTATTTCATAACAAGGCAACTCATCATTTTGATGCTTCTAATTTAATTAGCGCCGATAACTAAACTGTTCAGTGTTGTTATCATTAATAAATTACAAAATCAAAATTATTTAGAAAATGCGCATGTGTTAGAGACTAATAAAAAAAATTGTAGGTGAGTTAAAATTTTTACCTGAAGTGCTCAGGGATGTCTTGTAGGGGAAATAAGTTTTTAGGTTAGCTAAGAAAAAAAATATGCAGAAAAAATGGATTTATTGTTTTTAAAAATATTCCCTAGCATGATTAATATACTTTTGTATGAGCTCAAACTTATTGGTAACTATTATTTCCCATAGTGAAGATTTTTGTACGCGCGAATAGTTTCTTCTGGCGATGAAAAGCGTTGTCCGCGTAAATGAAAAAATAAATCAAAAAAAACCAATAGTTGCCAAATCGACGGTTGTTCCTTCGATTCCTTCGATGTTTAAAAAAAAATGTTAGGAAAAAGTTTTTGTATACCCCTAATATTCTATTCTTTGCCACTGCAGCAAATGCCATTGGTAGCCTCATGATCCGTTCTTGTAATTCAAATGGGCATGTGGAAAAATCCATTATCATTTGCTTCGAAGACATAATTTTCTCAAAGCTTATATTAGTCCAAGTGGATATTGCTAGCATCTTACCGCGGTAGGCCAAATATCGGGTCTTGCATTAGGAATGGTACAAAAGTTTTTTTTTAAATAAAACAAAAACGGTTTGGGATATGAATTAAATTCATTATTCCTGTGAAACTACATTCCATGCCATTATGTATAGAACTCGAATTTTCGACGGTTTTCAAGCATAAATCGGCCGATACTGCTGCAATTTCACGTTCGATATTCGTATGAAGTTCATCAATCGTCGCTGGCTTGTTGGCATAGACCATAGACTTGACGTAGCCCAACAGGAAATAGTCTAACGGCGTCAAGTCGCACGACCGAGGCGACCAATTGACTGGGCTATTTTGTGAGATAACACGTTCACCAAACTTGGTTTTCAATAAATCGATTGTACCATTCGCTGTGTGTCTTGTGGCGCCTTCCTGTTGAAACCACATATTGTCCAAGTCCATATCATCCAATTTGGGCCAAAAATATTCGGTTATCATTGAGCGGTAGCGATTCCCAATCACAGTAACGTGCCGGTCTTGATTGTCACGGAAGAAGTACGGCCTAATGACGCCGCCGGCCCATAAACCGCACCAAACCGTAATTTTTCGGGATGCAATGTTGACTCCTGGAGTACGCGTGGATTGCTGCCTGTCCAATAACGCATATTTTGCTTATTGACGAAGCCATTCAACCAGAAATGACGACGACCATAAATTGGACGTAGCGCTCTTAAAGTTGAGGCCATTGACTCCGAATTTCGGTAGTTGGCTATCTTTCCATAATGAAATGGCAATCCTTACAGAAGAGAAATGTCAAAAGAGCGGGGAAAAATATGGCGTCGTTTGCTGTCACTATCGGTCTACTTTTGTAGCGTCCCTATTGCAAGACCCTTTACCTATCGCACTTTATTTAATTGTATTTACTTTTGACATAATAGTATAATTTTCGAAAACATGAAACAAATTAAGGAATGTATTACGTGACGAAAATCTCTAAAAAGAAAATTCGTTGTGGTAATTTGAAACACAGAACTTATATGAAGAGTGCATAAGCTCAAAACATTGAAGAAAATATCTGTTTTACAGATAAATTGGAAAGTTCCCTTGTTCCTTTTTAACCTGGGCATCGTTTTATTCAACTCATCAACTTATGAACATTTAGATTCACCATAATTGAATAAAAAGGCTACAGTAAATGGTGCTACGTTTCTTGGCCTTCAATTCAGTTCAAGTTTGTTTGATTACATAATTGACATTTCTTATTTAACTATAAAATAAAACAAGTATCAAGTATCTTATTCTTGTCTGTTAATAGAAGTTTATGGGTTCCTTAAACTCTTTTAATTTAAAGGTGCAGAACCATATTAAATGGTAATCCTTTTTATTTTTTTTTGTGATTTTTTGTGTTAACAAATTGGCACAAATAGATTAAAAAGCTTACATATAAACCAGACATTTAAAACAGAAACCAATTGAAGCTATTTTTTGACAATATAGCTTTCGAGATTTCAAAAACTAAACCTTAAATTATAATGCCTCAACTGACGCCCGAGCTTGATAGAGAATATAAATTTGAAATTTCAACACCAAAGCAATCATTTCATGTATGTAAAATAACTTTAAATAATTTAGACTGCCGTAGCACTCAAACTGAGTAGTTGATCACTTCTGTGATTTTAAAAACTTAACCAACTACTTCCAACAAAGTGTGTATTCAATTTTCAATAAAAACTCAGTAAGAACTATTTCAGCCACTCACCGTTGTGTTAATTAAAATATTACATAAATTACACAATTTGTGTGCAATAATTCATAAATTTAGGTATGCACCTGAGTGATCAGTTGAATTTTTGATAAGCAAATTACCGGTTACTTATGCGACGTATAGAGTGAGGGAAGTAAAATGCCCATGCATGTTCGGTGTATAATTGAAAACAAAAGCAAAACAAAAAGAACGAACACTAAATAACTAAGCCACATTAAGGCGCACGCATGCATGTGCGCATAATTTTAGTCGCAAGTGTCGGCCGAACACTGGTGAGTCGTATTGATCACGCAAGTTTGCTACAAATCCAAATCCATCGGTTAAGTTAAGCGATACTTAAGTGCGGCTGTTTAGTTGTAGGCAATTTGCGAGATTGAACAATTCTGGCGACATTTGTTTTTTTTTTGTTGAACCGTTGGGGTAGTGCAGGTGAATGGCTGGCTGGTTGGTGTGCTGCTGAATTTTTGGTATCTACGTTTTTCTACTAATTGTTGTGCTTAATAAATAAGTAAGTAAGCTATTGGGTAGCGTGTCAACTTACTGGCTTACTATTGTGTAACAAATTATGTGTTTTAACTAAATTGAACAATTTTGTTAATGTATGTATGCATGTGTTGTATAAGAAATTAGTATAAATCTAAATTATCGCATAATAGCAAATGCAATTTTATTTAAAAAAATAAACTGTACAACATTAATTTTGAAACACAGTAACCATAATATTTTCCTGAAAAGGGACATCATACAATTTAATTCTGCTGAACAGGCCTATAGTTCAGGATGTTTGATTTTTTTATTTATGCATTCGTCTATAAAACAGTAGTTTCTTCAAGACTAGTTACATTCTAAAAATAATCCATTGATACTAATGATTAAAGTAAATACAAGAATTTGACTAATTAAAAGAAAAAATACAAAAAATTAAAAAATAAAATTCTTGAATAAGAGCAATCAAAATAGGATAGAATTCGAGATTTCGTTAAATTAAAATTTAAGGCAGTTTTATAGTTTCCCACAATAGAACTACAAAAAATTACGAATGCTGAAATTTATGCGTTTTAAGAGAACAATCAACATTATCATTAATAAAAAAGCAAAATTCAGAAGGAGTACAGATGGAACGCCTCATTTCCAAGGACTTCAGATTTATTAAAAGTAAACGATTACTATCCGATGGTATAGGCTCAGAAGAATTTAAAGATCGCAAAGGGAAGTTCAGAAAGCCTCACACAGATACAGCAGACACATTGCAATATAAACATTTATGAAATTTTTGTGGAATATTTTCCAAAAAATGTTAGCAAAATAAGACGAAAAAATAAAATTCAATATTATGCTGTAATTTATTTATTAGTGTAATATTTTTAAATAAATAAATAAGACGAAAAAATATGAGCATAAGAATTTAGTAGTATAGAGATCAGAGAATTTTGCACAGTTCCGTCTCTCCAGGACAGAGAAAGCTTTCGATACTAAAAAACAGAATGGAAACTATGATAGGCAAACATCTAAAGTATAATCGAATGAGACACTATATCAAAAGCTTTACTTTAATCCATGTATATGAAGAAAACTGAAGTTCCAGCAGAAAAAGATGCGGCTAAGTTGGACAGAGTAGATCGATCGAAAACAAAGTATTGTTGGTTTGGCAGGATAGAAATTTTAGTGATGAAATAAATTTTCTCTTCGACTGTAGTTGCAAAAAGTTTCGGTACCGTTGATACTTTAGAAATAGGCTTGTATTTGGGAACATTATTTTCAATTCCATATAGGGTTAATAGAGGTAATTTTCCATTCGTCGATGAATATACGCAAAACATACATTCAAGAAGAAAACTAAAGAGAACAGTTTTTTTTTCAGTTGAGCAGAAAATCCATCAAAATCCGCTTTCGTAAACGGTTTGAGCTAGTAGATGCCTATTTAAATTTGCACAATAAGGCGGTCACAATGTGTCTTTGTACTCCAAGCACAAAATCTTGAAGATTTGAAAGATATTTGATGCTTAAGAAAGTTTTGTTCCTTATAAAAAGCTAAATCTACACTTTGACCCACCCCCATTTAACCTTCTGCCATTTCGTTTTATAATGTCTGTCGAATTTCCCCAAAAAATTTGTTGGCAAGTTTATAATGTCATTGGAACCAATATGAAAAAATGGTAGAAGGAGGCTAAGTGGCGGGTAAAATTGTAGATATGCACGATGCTATTAAATGAAAATGAATATGAGTAGTCGAATGAAATACGTGTTCTTATTTGAGCTATAGTAAATGAAAATTGTTCATTATTTGATCGTTGTTTTCAAAAATAAAATCTAAAGCATTTTGAACATAGGTTTCAGAAATATTTTTGAACTAGAATAATAATGGCAATACGAATACGAGTACTAAAACCATAACCATAACAATATAGATATCGACACCGGTAACATTTGCTTTGACAATAGTTACCAAAATTCCAACAGGAAACGTAGCATACAAAAATTTTAGTTACTTAAAATTTCCACCCGGATTGTTTTTTTTTTACAAATTCTGCTTAAAATCTTGATGGAAATTTATTGAGTTCTTATAAATTTTGTAGAGAGTTTGAAACTTTTGCCTATATATGGTAAGTGTTGTAGTTTTTTTAATAAATGAATGATAAATATTGAGCAAGAAAAGCTTAGCGAATATAGCAAAAAATATTCCTAATTTTTACTAACTGATTATCACTAACTGTATATAAGGGTTGCTCACACTATTTTCGTTACTCTTACGGTTCGTTAGTAGGCAGTTCCGCAAAAGTGCTCGCTAATTTACAGTAACTCAAATAATTACCCAAGTTGAGTGTTTTAGAATATTTTATATAATACATTTTTTTTAATAAAAATCTAGTTCGTTATATAAGAAAAAGATTTTACATCAACGTTTTATACCTAGTATAAAATTTATAAAAGATTATTATGCTAAAATTAAATGAGCCACATGCATACTAAAATGTTTTCTAAAGATACAAATTTGATTTTTACAAAGTTTGAAATTTTGGTATATATGCCTTTTGTTATATAACGAACTATATTTATATAACAATTTAATAAAAAAATGTTTAAGTCGACTCTATTTCGAATCTTAATCTATAAATGTACGAGGAAGCCAAATTATCTTGACTGAGTTAAAATAACTTCTGGAAAAAGCTCAGCAATTTATAATATTCTCGTTCTCGTTCTTCACTTTGAAGAAGTCATTGGCCAACCAGGCTGCAAGAACGACTGGTTCTTTGAGGAGTCTCACGATGTCATGGAAAAGAATCATGCTGCCTACAAGGCCACGCTGCGATTGGTCGGAACATGAGAGGTCGTTGTTGTTGTTAATGTCCTACTGAGTGACAACACGTTATATTCTGCGACATAGTTTTAGGCGCACTGAACCTGACAGCTGTCATGTTGATAAGATTTGCCAGGCCATCCCTAAGCTGATGGTATGTAAGTAAGGAAGTCGCTATATATTTTAGTCTTGAAATCTCAAAATGACACAATAAAACGGGGATCAATTCAACCAGCGTTATTATAAGCGGGAATAACTGCATATAGATTCGAGTTTTGCTAGTGACCTGACCTTTATTTTACAAACTACTGCTGATCGAACAAGTTTAGGAGTTCTTCTAAATTGATCAGACGTTACTTTACCTAACAATATTTGATTTGATTGTTATAAAATGCAACTCGTTTCAGAGACAATTATAGACGAGCGATAAGGAGGTAGTGAGCGAAGTGTAAGCGTAAGAAGCGCCCACATGAATGAAGATTTTAAAGTTGAATACTTCTGATAAACGAAAAGTAAGTGGTTTGGAGTTAATCAACCTTATAGCCAACGGTTGTTATAGTAATTTTATTTTAGTAGCTCTATGCTGATGACTTGACAATTGTCAAGTTTACTGCGCCTAAAACTATGCCGCATACACAGTAGGGCACTAACAACTGCAATGACTGTTGTCATCATTAGAAGGTCGGGAAATCGTTCTGCCGCATAGTTTTCGGCGCCGCAAAACTGACAACTGTTAGTAATCTTAAGTTGAGTAGACAAATCGAAATAAAAAAGTCTCGCTACGAAAGACATCGATACAATACACCCTAATATACAAGCAATATGAAAAAGTGTACCAAATTAACACGAATATATAGAAATAGCTAAACTCAATAGAATTTTAGCACGCATGCATTTTTTCTGCTTTATTAATTGCTAGACATTTGCAATTTAATAATATTATTGCGAATCATTCCGAATCGAATGGTTCAACAACTTTTATATATTGCATTGCTATTCAATTAGTATTATAAATTTCCTTAACTACGCTTAATTGACAATAATAAGATGATTGATTTTAATAAAAATATGCAATAGTTATGTTGAGTTTTACTTAAGCAAAACTTGCGGCACAAACACGTTAACATAAGTGGGCATACTCGTAAAGTGGCAGAGCACAAATTGCATAAATGACCAGTAGAATGTGGCCTAGTAGTTAGCAGATAATTCGAAATACATACATTAAACACACACATACATATATTAAATGGTAGAAAAAATACGCCGTGATAATGTACAGATGTCAAAAGAATAGTTAACGCTATAAATTAGCGACTAGAAGTGGTGGACGTCATGGGCTTGTTGCACGCAAAAAAAAAAATAGAAAAGAAAAAAAAATTGCGCGATATGTGCACACACTTTAGTAGATAGATAGTAGCCGAAATCGAAATTGTTAAATTGTTATAAAAAAATAAATATTAAAAAGTAAAAGTGAAAAAATAACAACAACACTGGAAACACGAAACTGTAACAAACGGCGACCTACTTTGATGTTGCATAATATTGCAAGCAGACAGAAAAAAAACGCAAAAATGTGCCACCTTTTAAATATATATAAAATGTATATATTTTGTAGACGCAAGTATGTAAATATGTACTAATAGTTTACTAAAACTTTTTTTAAGTTGCATGCAACACATGCATTTTTTTCTAAACCCACAACACTACACTACTCATGCTTGCTCTGAATTATTTATATCGACATGAACCCAATAGGCAAAAAACGCTAACAGAGACAAACTTGTAGTCTGGTAAAGTGAAAAAGGAAACATAATAAATATTTAAATATAAAATACATAAGACAAAACTAAAACTAATATTTTTTTCTCTAGCAACACAAAATAAATAAGAAATTAAATGCAAGCCTTCAAAAACTATGCAAAAAAAAAACGAAAAAACAAAAAAAGTGAATACCATCAGCAGTTCCAAGTTAAGTCAAGTTAACTCACTAGACAAATTAAGTAACCTAGTCGCATGGAGCCCGCGCAGCTACTAAAGTACTCGACAACCAACTAGCCAAGCAGTCGACCAGCAGCCAACCAACCTTCCAATCGACCAAAACCAATAATGAAATCGAATATTTCAACTCTTTCGATTTTTCTTCGTTTTTTTTTTGTTTTGGTGCTGCACATATTTCCTACATTTTTGCATTTTTATTGCACTGTTTGTTTGCTGTTCTTAAACCATAAACCACGAGCGCATGCTAAGAGCCAAAAACAAAAACATAGTTACTACCTAGACAGCTGAGGCGGCATAATGTTGCATGTGGCATGTGGTAAATGTTAGCGGTGATATTGTAGGCAAAGCACGTAAATGTTTGGCTATGCCTGGCATAAATTGGCTGCTGCTTTTGTGGCGAGTTGTATGTGGTACATTGACAGGGCATTGATGTGCACAAAGCGGGCAAAGAAAAAATTCAAATAACTTAGCTGAATAAAAAAAAAATGTAAAAAAGAAATTAATATTTTAGCACTAAAAGGAAAAGCGTTATAATGGCAATTCTACTCGAGCACGCAGCAAGTAAGCTATTAAGTATGTTATTCGTGTAATTTAAAAATATTTTAATTGACATTTGCTTTGATAAATTCGCTTAAAATGCTGATATCGCATCGACTCTTTATGTATGTCATGTAGGTAGGTAGGCGGAGACGCATTTAGTAATTTATTATAGAAGTGCATTAAATATTGCATACTAAAAGTTATTAGCAACAACAAGAAAGTAAAAGAAAATTTCAGCAAAAATTAAAATAAAAGTTGCACTGATAAATTGATAGTAATATTCGAGAAATTAAATTTGCTGGCTGAGTTTTAAATAGGAAATTGAAATTGTGTTTGCAAAAATAAGAAGATAAAAAAGCACTAATGTGTACAAGCCTTACTTAGTGTCAGCGGGTTAGTCGCTGCGTTAAGGAGCACGAGTACGAGTTAGTCGTGGAGGTCGTAGGTTCGATTCCCGCAAGAAGTCTGATAAGGAGATGTGGTGTTCTCCGAAATAGCTATAAAACTTCTACCATTGCTGTTTTTTCTATCATTTTACTCTATTAAATATGGCATTGAGCTCAAAAGAAAAACAAAAAATTATTGTTTGATATAAACAAATAGGCCGAAAAATTAGTACATATTTAAATATTGTAAAAATGCTATTCACGATAATCGAACTCAAAGTCCGTTAGTATGATCAGCTGATGGCATCTGACTAAAGGTGGCTAGATCCACGGATTTTAGTCAGAGGAAGAGAGAGCGAATTGTACGTAGGAAATTATAGACTACGATAAGTAGAAATAAAGTTCTTAATTTCCTTTATTCTCAGTCAAATTTGATTTTATAAAAAGACGTAAACGAGGTATTTTTCCAAAAAGTGATCAGCGACTGAATCATCGTAAAAAAGAGATATAGTTTTTTGTTTAATCAATTTGGAGTATGCTAAATTTTTGCCAGCCTTTTGACTATTGTAAAAGGACAACGTTCAATGACACTTTTGGTGGCAAAAAAATTGAAAACTGTTGGAAATTAAATGTCGTTCATCATGTTTTACAATTGTCTTTTATCTGGAAAATAAAAGATAGATATTCGAGAATCGAGAACTCGATTGATATTTATTTATTGGTATTTATTTTCTAGTCAGCGCTATCTAGCTACATAGTGCAAGATCCCACGCAAGCAATGAAATAATCAAAAAATTATTGCATACGAATACCTCAGGAACATTTTATAAGAACCAACCGAATGCCTGGAATATTTTGTATTTGTAACTTTTCATTAAATATTTGTAGATCGCCTGCAACAAAAAACACAATATTGCGGTGGGCATGAAGGGCTTAGAGAAAAGAAAAAGGCTGACGGTCTTGCCAAACTGGGGACTTACAGACTGCTGCATGACCAATCTGTGAAGCAATCAAGGAATATACCACATAACTAAGCAGAAGATAGGAGCATCTCTGAACAACTTCTAAACCTTAACCCAAGGGCCTATGAACCCTTACTGGCTACCTGTTGCCGCAGACTTTAGTAAACAAATTATACTATTTGATTATAAACTTTGTATTGTGTAGAGAAAGTCAACTTTTGAATCTCATTTCAGAAAATAAGCCGAAAACAGGGAACTTGACCTTTGAATAACTGAATAATTTCTACCACTAGTTTTTACTAATTTCTTCCACTATTTTTACTAGTGCCACTTCAAATAAATACCACTCTTTTTTACTAGCTTCTTACACTATTTTTTCAAATTCTGCTAATCATTACTACCACGATTTTTATTAATTTCTACTATTTTTTTACTAATGCTACTATTTTTTTTTGTAACTACTGGCACTAATAGAATTTTTACTTCTGGCTCGCGCAGGCGTATATTTTTATATTCCAAAATTTAACATTAATGATATTGGAAGAAGCATTTGATGAACACAACTACTTGAGCTCAAGACAACAATGCATGCAAAATAATTAAGTAAATATACGCCACTCATTTACTTACACTTTCCATGACACATTTTGTGGCAACAAAATTGAAAATTGTTCTAGTTGCAAAACCGCAACAATTTTCTCGTAGTAGCTACCTGAAAATGCTTGGCAATTTACCAGCGATTGTTGCGTATAGCAGAAGAAGTAAACAACAAAGCAAGGATGTGGAAAAAAGAAAACCAACAGCAAGGCAAAAAAAAAAAAATCAAATGAATTAAAACAAAAGAAATATGTGGTCATTAGCGAACGCAGCTAATATGTGTGGCACATGAATAGTGGCAGGCGAAATAACACATACATATGACCCTGTCGGAAATGGAACTAGTACTTTAACAGCAATTTAAAAAGTATTTTTTGACCAAGTATAAGTGGTTGGAAGCCTCTCTTTATTCTTGTAAGCTACTAACTTTATTGAAATAGCGATGTCCTAAGAACAGTGGCATATCTTGAATATTGAGAGCCCGGAGCAAAGAATGATTCAATTGTTGTTCATAATTATTTTATTATTAACGTTAGAGGTAGGAGAGATGGAGCTTTTGTGGGGCAACTCCCACTTACTCGTTTTAAGGGCCCACTAAAGTCAATAGCGTCTTTTCACCAGTAAGAGCAGCTTCAAGTGGTCAGCTCGATATATAGTAAATATGTCCTTAAAATAAAACAAAAAATAAAAAAAACGCCCCTATATTTGGTAATGCGCTAGGTTTGGTGTCATCCAATATATGAAGTGGAAGTGAACGGAGCAAGGGTGGGTGGGAGAGAGATTTCGTCGTCAAGAACTGTCGTTCACTCCGGTGGACGAGCGTCTCGCCACGATTCGGATCAAAGCGAGATTCTTCAATATCCCTACGGTTCTAGTCCATGCCCCAACGGAAGAGAAGGACGATTTGATCAAAGATCACTTCTACGAGCGGCTAGAACACACACCGCCGGAAAATTCAGTCTTCATGACGAAACCTCTGCCAATAGACTGGTCGACCGGTCGACTTTGCCGGAACCCGAAACATGGTAGTCTTTAGCACCAGTTTCAGCATAGAAAGATCCACCAAGCTACGGAGGCAACTTTTAGATCGAAAGATCATTCAGCAAACTCAAATTGATTAAATCTTACTTGAGATCAAACATAAGTCAAAGCAAAGTAACAAGTCTTGTAATTCTTTCAATTGAAAAGGGAACTGCTGCAATGTTGAGGATACGAGGATATAATTTGTACATTTGCAGCGATTAATGCGAGTAAAGTTGACATTTTGAGCTTTTTAATTGTGATGGAGAAAAAGTTTTAAGTTTATGATGTTTCGAGTTAATATAAATAAGATAAAAGACGTAATCTTTCTGCTAATGGAAAACTCGATTATTTAGTAATGAAAAATTTTTTTATAACAAAACTTTTCAAGTATCATTTCTTTATCTTACGGAACAGCGAAGCCACCAAATCATCTTGTTCGAAAGACAATCAACCCGCTTGTAATGATATAAAACTTGTAGGGATTGGTTAAAAACATGCTGAGTTATAGTGCGTCAAAATTAACTCGTTTTTTTTAAATTTTGATTTTAAAGTTATATATGTTAATTTTCATAGTTGTAAATTAATTTAAGTAACATTAAAAAAAAGTGAAAAAACTCTACAAAATACTTTCAAAATTAATTACTTTTAAATTTAGTGTTTATTAATTTTTATAAAAACATTCTTTATAACTGGTCAAAATATTTTTTTTTTTAATTTCGGTTTACAATTTGTTTTTCAGTATTAATACGAGAAACTTAAAAAAAAGCAAATACTTTTAAAATCACAATTCCAAAAAAAAAAAAAAAATTATTGGATTTCGACCAGTAGTAAAAACACTGCACGTTTGGAAGCAAAAATATATAGCTATATATTTTATAAAGATATAAATACATATAATTTATTGAAAATATATTTTATATATATAAATAGGTAAATATTTCAGACTGTCTGCATTTTTCCCACAGGTACCCCCCGTATATGAATATGCTTGCTTGTGTGCTTGCCTTGCCTTGTCTTGTCTTGTCTTGTCTAGCTTTGTCGTCCAATCGAGGGTATTCATTTCGTATGCTGCTCACTTTCTGTTGTCACATGAAACGCATTTCGTGCAAGTAGCAGCAACATTGGCGCGATTACACATATACTTAATTATAAATTTGTGTGTCTACGAAAATTTTGCAGACAACATGCGCTGCTCTGTTGTGGCATGCCACTATGCCGTGCTGCTTCTGCTGCATCAAGTCGCTTATGGTGGCGATGTGTTACACGTTCATCTAACCAGCTTTTATTATCTGGCTTTTATGTGCTAGCACGTTTGGCTTGCACGCGCACACACACACACATACATCCATTCCAATCAAACGTGCAATGCAAGTGACAGCAGCTGGCCGCATGCCACTGTCCAGCCATAAAAGTAAGCGCACGCATATGTGCCCGTGTGTGTATGAGTGCGTGTGTGTGTGTGTTCTGACTAGTGTGACTGTTATACTGACCTAGTATTTTGATTTGCTTTGCAATTTCTTGTCACTGCTGGCAGCTGGATGTCGGGCTATTGCCATAGTTTTCATTTTTTCTTTTTATTTTTTTTCTAATATTTTCCTCTTCCTTTGTGGCTTCTGTGCCGTTGCTTCCATTGCTGTGTTGCGCCTCTTTCGCTTTTATTGCTAACGCTGAGTGAGCGTATATGCCACCTGTGGCGGTTGTAAATGTGTCAAATTTTTTACGCCACTTTACAGACAAACAAACAATTTAATGTCACTTAAAGATTAAATACTTAAATGGTCGATGTGAAATTAAATGTTGAATGGAACAATTTATGCTCTGTTATTTATTTGCTTTGATGCAGAAATTTTTGAATATGTTTTTGTTTTTTTGTTTTCGCTTTGCTACTGACTGGATATTTACAAAGTGTGTACAAATTAATTGCTCCGGTTTTTTTTTGTGTTATGTCGCGAATTGTGGTCAATAGTTCTTTATCGTAAATGTGCGATATTGTCTTTTGAATATGTAACATATTGAAGTATAGTCCATATTTTGACTATAAAGAGTGAACTTTGGTAGCGTGGAATTAGTTTACATTCAAGTTTGTAATAAACCTACTTTTCTGTTGTTCAATAGCTTAGATAATTCTAGCTTCAAACACTTTATTACTTACGCGTTTTTGTAGTAATTTTAACACCGCATATCTTTCAATAAACTTGCCATGACACGTACCTGAAAGTAAAATAATTAATTTGTTTAACGTTTTTGAACTATGGTATTTTTTTTTTTAAATATAAAACAAACAAAAATTAACAAAGATACCAACTTCGGAGGAAATCGAGCATTAAATACCCTGTTCTTATTTCAAGTAATTTATTTTTTTTTATTGTAGACAATAAAAAAAGTTAATATATTACCCTTCATTTTGTAAACTTAAACAATTTTTATTAATTCATTTAAATGAAAACAAAAAGAATTTTGTATGATTTTAGTATAATTGCCACGCTCATTAAAAACAAAAAATTATTTTAAGTATTACTTTCCATAACTTCATTACTGGTGTGAGCAGATTTGCCACATAATAAGTAAAATATCGAATACTTTAATTTTTTGTAAATAACTGATTTCTATAATTTTTGAAATTGCGTTGGTTGAGTGTACTTATTGAATATTTGAATAATAATAATTACTAAATTCATTTGTCATTATTATCCTGGTTGCCAATGTTAGGTGGAAATAAAAAGTGAAATTTTTGAGGCCATTTATTTTTGGACTATTTGAAAATTAGAAAATTGTATTTCGTTCTTTTTGCTTTATAAGAAAACTATGTTTCCTGGGTTTTCTAGAACGCTCTTAGTATTTCTAATACTTCAGTCTCAATTTATGTAAAAATAAAGTAAAATATTGACTAGTAAAAAATATCAGAAATGCAATTTAATGTAATAGTATTAAAATTTATCAATTATTAAAAAAATAAAAGATCTCAAGCCTTTTCATATTCCAAAACGAAAATTTTAAATTTTTTCCCAACGCCTACTTTTATAAAAACAAAAGCAAGACATATGAGGAACTGATAAACTCGTTTCCAATCGTTCCTCGGATATTTTCTCATATCACTTTTTTTGTTGGATACAAGATTTGAAATTATATATTAAGGGCAGCTTTTTCTAATTTTGCTTCAGCCCAATAAATTATCACTTGCGCCAGATAAGAAAATAACATATTTTAATTTTTTTTTATTTCTCATTTTTTTGTAATATATGCCATAAATTTTGAGTTTTAGGAGACAGGTTAATATTTATTGTAATGAAACATATTTACTGAGTTAATAATTCATACGAACTCGAGGACGATTTTTATTTTACTAGCCCTTCTTTAATTTTTTTTTGTAAAAGGTCTCATAAATCATCAGATGCAGGAGACAAAAAAATTTGTATTCTAATTAAGAAAAGCAATATTTACTTAGTTATATTGAATTTTTTGTTAAAAGGAATCATAAATTGTGAGTTGCAGGAGACACAGAAAAAATATAATTTAAATTTTATGATGTACTGAGGTTCCGTGTTGCTTTGTTTTTGTGAAATATTCCATGAATTACTAACTGTAGGTGACAAAAAAATTGGTATTTTAATTAAAAATACTTCGTTTTGTAAAAGGTTACATAAATTATCAGTTGTGAAGATAGGAAAATGTTATATTTTAATTTAAAATATTGTGTGCTATATTGAATACAATGCTAAATTTATGATTTTTCTTAAAAAAGTTTCCAGCCAGAGTTCTAACAGTTTTATAGTTTGCTGTAGAAAATAAACATAACGGGAAATCGCTTCAATATACATCAACACAGCAATTGTATTGAAAATAAAAAGAGGGGTTTCGCTTGCGTTCCTATGAGTTATTGTCGTTGTCATTTTATTGAGTTCGCTATAGAAGTTAAACAGGAATATTTTTTTTTTACAATTTTGCATTAGTCACATTAGATAGTTTCTAAAATTTATTTCCTACAACGCAGAACAAATTAATTATGAATCAATAATTAAGGATCGCACAAAGAGATGAGTAGTTGCTCCGAGCAAAAAAAAAAATTAAAAATTATAAAATTATAGATTTGAATTTTGTGTGAAAATCGCTATATATATACATATAATATACACTTAACTCAAAAACGTGATTTTAAAAAACAACACTTTGCATTTGATATTTGAAAAAATAAGATTTAATTAAGAAAAGCCAGGAAAATACGGCAAAAGTCGGTTAAGACTGGTAGAAGCCGGGTGGAAAAAACCGTTTAAACCAGTCTACGATGCATTCAAATTCTAAAAAAATATGAATGCTATCTGAAACCGTTTTTAACGAATTGCTCATATTTTCTTTCTACCAAGATCGAAATTTGTTGGAGAAAACCCTCAGGCACATTTTTGTTTGAAATATTATGGCAGTAGTCTCTTAAAGATAACAGGATTGGCCATGTAATCGAAAATTTCTGTGTTTCAAGTTAGGCACCACTCAAAATTGTCACCTCCAGAAGAATTTTGGTGAATGTATAGTATTAAAACTTATAGTTTTAGTTTAATCACTTTGCTGGTTTCAATTAGATACTTTAGCTAATGAAACGAATGACCTAACTGAAAAAATTAAATATACTTTTCATGCAATTTATGTTCAAACTAATAGGCAAAAAAAAAATTTCATATCTTTCCCGTATAACACAAAGTTTTAATTTTGTTGAGATCGAGGCCAGATTTTATTAGAGAATATTTTGAAAATGTAAAAATTTTTTAAAGTGGCAGAAGTAATACCTGCTATTTTGAAAGTCACCACATCTCCTCATCAGATTTCTTTCTTTCTAAACTTTAAGAAGGTCTGAGCCAAGTACACGGATTTCTAGGCCAGCACACAGCGACTGGGACACGCTTTGAAAAATTGTTGCTTTTTCATAGGATTCCCAATTAAAAACTGGTCTCCAGGCCAGTAAAATTCAAATTTCTAAATATAAGGCCAAAAATAATGTAATAATGTAATAATTACAGAATTGTAAGTTTAGTTCATTAAGGTTTTATAAGGATCTACTCCTAGATATTGCACTTACAGGAGTTTTATTAGGCTTTGAATAAAGGCAGTCTTTTTCAAAAGGGTTTTTTATAGGGCTCCGAGTGTAGATACATTTTTATAAACCCCTTCATTTGTGCTATTTTCTCTTCCACTTCATAGTAAGTGAGAATCCTACAAGTTTTTAGCCTTTATATCACAAAAAAAAACTCCTTCATTCAGAGCGATTAATCCATAAGTATTTGTTGGTTGATGAGGAAATTTATAAACTTCTTTAAATTACCACATCTAATCACTTTTGGTATGTGCCTCAATATAAAATTTCGTTTCATGAACTTGATGTCTGCCTATTTTAAGTTACATCGGCATTTCCTCACCCACATTTGCCATAAACACCAATATTGTGATTCTTATATTTCACATAAATAAATGGCATTTTGCACACAACGTTTACCAAGATGCATTTTTTTTCAAACTTACACAAAAATTTAAGCTGAAAAGCATTTATTTAAATGACAATATATGATCAGATACAGAGAGTTTCAAATATGACTGAAACAGGTGTTGAAAATATTATTTTCAGAAAATGATTGCGTTTTCATCTAGTTTGTTTTTAGAGTAATTTAATTGGCTTGCTTTTCTACACTTCTACCCCTAACAAAAACTAACCTCAAAAAAATAATGACAATAATCAACAATACACAAAATAAGTAAGTGGCTGTTGAAGTTATCATAAAATTTGATTTACAAAATAACTCACTGACTTTTAATTAAAGTTTTAGTAGTTGAGTGTAACCGAAAGAGAAAAAAAATTGAAAGCAAAAGGCAAAAGAGCTAAGTAAATATAAAAATTGAAACTTGCAAAATATTTTTATAAGCTTGAATTTTAATGAACAAGCGCGTCACACTGCGACTTAAAAAATCGATCATAAAGTAAAAGAACAATACACTCTTATAAAACTTTAGTAGCGATATAGCTAGTAAAAATGTAATTCACCACTTTGCAGAATGACGGATTTAAGTAGAAGATAATTTAGGAAATCGATTTTAAAGTGCAGCAACACAAAAGGTTTATAGCAAATGAGCAGTTAGTGCTCTTTATTAGACAACAGTGGCTAGCACTTTATTGGCCACAATCATTTTTAGGTTTAAGGTCTTTGGTTGCTCTCTCGAAACTTTGACGTAATTTTTTAAATGCAATTAACTGCACTTAAACGGCAGAGTGCTAATGTGTTGGTGTGGTAGGTATGTATATAATGATTTGCTCATATTGGGTTGGGTTTATAAGTTGTGCTTTTTTGTTTTTTTTTTCAAAATCTTTTCCTACAATTTATGCGAAAACTTTAGCTGCACATTTGGTATGAAAGCTTATGTAGAGAAATCATGAAATTTTGCACTACACTAAGCGGTTGCAATTAGCGTGTACTGCTAGTAGCTATATTTGTTGCAGCATAATTGCGGCAAGGAGCGGCAAAGCAAAGAATACTAGGTGATTTTGTTTTTTAGTCAAAAGCAAATGTATTTTTCTACTACAAACAAATCGCGCGCTACCCAAGCAACATATTTGCATAGTAACTATTTAATTTTGGTTAATTTTCTTTAATTTAATATAAATTGTGCTACATTCTGCACAGCTTCATTTTCTTGTAGTAGCGTTGGCGTGTTGGCGTGTTGGCGTTGCGGGTAGCTTTGTGTGTAGCTATATCGAATTACCGGCCCACCTGTGTGTCAACATTTAACACACACACACACATGCACATCTCCAAGTTTTTAACAAACTAATAATGACTTTACTGCTATGCTGTGCACTACCTTATTTCATTTATGTAAAGTCATTTATATCTGCCCAAAAAAACGTTGGCGTCAATGTCGGCGCGTTTGTGCCTTAAGTCTTTCGTTTGCAAAGCTCGTTAGCATATAAAGTTGGTCGGTTGTTTATGCTGCAGAATTGCAAATAACATTCAATATGTCAACTTGACATGCAACACTAAAAGAGAAAAAAAATAACGTAACATCAGTTATGCTGGATGCATTTGAACTGAGTGGTAGCTGGCTGTCAACACCTAGTTAAATTTTAGTTTTTTTTTTTAATATTTTTATGGCAATCATCCCTAATTTAACATAAGCATCCTATATTTTTTATGAATATGCAGCTCTATATTTCAGCTACAGTGTTTTGTATTTTGCTCATTCATATCGCGTTATTTTAATTCTATACATATCTGCTATCAATGCAAAGCAACCCAGACAATTGTGTTGTTAATTTGAGTACGGTCAATTAGTAGTGATTTGGTTATATTAATTATTGTCAAAGCATGCTATTAATTCTTTCCATTTTATGGGTTACATTATTCGTTTCGCCCAACACTCCCCTTAAACTGACTAATCGCATATCATTTGAAGGTAATTTGTTTTTCTATATACATATCGTAAGTATTTTCATACAATTTTCGCAGCTATATCCCAGGTAGAAATCAATCAATCAATTTTTTTAGTGTCCACTAACTGCCCATTGTCAATTTTTAGAAAATGAAATACAGCAAGTAATTAAGTAATATATTTAGTGTTAATGGTCTCTTTAATGTCCGTGTTAATTATAAAACAAACCTTGAACTATTTACCTCCGCTCAATTGCTTCAATTTTTTTTTTAAATTTTGTTGGGAAATATTTATTTTATGTAGACTGCCGATAAAAATTTCGAAATACATACAATTGGGTATCAAAATGTGAGTACATTTTTGATACAAAATGGGTAGTGAATAATGAAATGCGAAATTGGTATAAAGTAATTCAGTGTAAGGTGGGTCAGAAATTGTATTTTCGCTATTCAAAAACAAGGATGAGTGAAGTTCCGTACTCAGTGTGTTATATCGCTTTGTAAAAGCCAACCGAAAGAAGTTTTGAATTTACTTGTTACTGAAGATGAAGCCAAAGTTCTTTACATGCTTATAAGATATAATTTAATATAAATTTGCATTATATATGCGCGAATTTTTTATCACACTGAAATTTAATGGAATATAAAGCTTCACACTCAAGAATTTTCTTTAAATATACATACATATTTGAAAAATTTGAAACTTGAATGAAAATTTCCTGAACTGTTCTCAGTTTTATGCAAAGTGTGAAATTTTTATGAATGTAATTTTTGTAGTAGTATGAACCATATTTGTATAAAAAATTAACAAATAATTTCAAATATTGTAAACAGAAAACACGGATTGGAAAACTTGGATGACTTTTCGTAAATATATCGATTTGAATTCGTTAATGTTTGCTTAAATCGGCCATGCAATATATATCTTCTTGTTTCCTACGGATTTTTTAATTTGTCTTTTGCTTAAAAGTGAGTTATTTAATCATGGTTTTCATAACTTTTTTTTGAAACTTCTAGTTCACAGTTTCTCAAAACTAGGCAATTTAATATGTTAAGCTCTAAGTTAAGATATTTATTATACGAGTATGAAGAGCAACCGATATACCTACATGTCAAACAGGTCGCAAACGGCGCAGCGAGTTCGACATAACATTAAACAAATTTTCAAACCCTATATCCCTTGGTGCGAATGTCGACTCTCAGTAGATAAACGACTATTAGATTTCTCGTTCAATGAGCGACTGTCGATCAGTATTCTCTAGCTCTTTGTTAGGCTCACATTTTTGCCGATCGAGTCTCACAATACCAAAAATATAAACAACTCAAACGACTGATATTTTTTATACTGCCAGTCGACCTTTGTAATAAGTATGTAATTATGGTCATGGAAGGATATTCACGGAGTGTCTGTAGCTTTCTAGGCTAATGGGCTATGGACTGCCAACCCCTACTTTCACTACAGCGTTTACGAAACTTCTACCAAAGAACGTAGATTACAAAGAAGTTACATGGCATTTCGTATCCTGTGGCAAGAATTTTCGTAAAATCACCACACCTGAAACCAATTGGATCTAATGAGTTTCTAATATTAATCAACAAAATACAAATTAGTTCTGGTCTGGTGAATTTGGATGAGATTTCCAGTTAGAGGTGCGAGAGATGCAACTTATGTGTAATCCACGTGCTTTGCTCCAACTCTCAGGGGAAGGGTGCAAGCTGAATGCTGATGAAAATGGCGAGGCCATCTATGTACAAACAGATGGCTGAAAGCCCGAGGGTAGAGTTGGGGAGGCTTATATTCCGAACACCTGGGAATCTTCATAAGCTTCAAACCTCCGAATCACTGTTCCGGTGTTTTTTGAGGTGGAATTGGTAATTGACATTCGACAATTTGCCAAAGTGAAATGAGTTCCAGGCCATTGGACCGTATACGGAGAATTTAAGGCCAATTAACTCGTGGTATGATCTTTTGAGCGCGATATTGAATAATTTGATTAAGAAGTTTTAGAAAAGTTGTCCATAATAGATATTAATATAAGTAGTGAAAATTTTGAAATATATAGTGAATCAAATAATTAATTTCCTTAAAAGATTAATGTCGCACATCCGAATTTGCTGCGTTCAAGCCGTTAAAAATTTGAAACCCATTTTTGCACTTGTTTTCAAATTAGAAATTAAATTAAACTAGATAAGAGGGTTAAAGTAAATATATGAAGTCTAATTTGGTAGCCAGCTTTCAAGGACATATCAATTTCATTAAAAAAAAACTATATAAAAACAAAAACCCATAACAAAATAGCAAATTCTATTTAAAAATTTCAAGGTCAACGTCGCTTAAAGAGCTTATTTTTATGAAAATATTTCTGTTATATAAAACTTAAAATTAATAACTCATTGCATCTATTTTCTTGAGTTTTTCGTACACATAATGCTGAAGACATAAAAATAGCTTACATCCAACCCATAACTATTTTAATTCTGCAGCATTTACCTCAAAAGTAACGAATTCCAATTTGCAAATTGTGTAGAACATTGCTTTAAAATAAGTTAGTTTTTGTAGCAAAATATTATTATTCAAGTAATGACATGTAATTTTATGTAATACCCTTGACTATTTAGCAAATTATGTAAATTTGACATCAGTGCCTGAAAAACTAACTTTCAGATTGTGTAACTTACTAAGCAGTTACGATTGTTTTTTATTTAGCCACACTCATTTGCGTCTGTCATCGATCGGGTTATCGCGCGCTCTAGATCTAATTTCTAGTTCGTGCAAGCCAACATAGCTGAGCTGTGGCAGCCAAGCAAACACTAGTACATTATTTTCATTACCTGTTTTGACTAAATTGCCAAACTCAAAAAAATACGAAAAAATTAAATTTTTGGATTGACAAAAAAATTTAAAAAAAACCATGAGAATTGATTCGAAGCAAAAAGAAAAATAACTCGGTAAAAAAATTAGTTTTAAAATTGGCTTGGCTAAAAAATTAAGTTATAACTATAATAAAATAAAATCAGTAAAATTAAAAGTTATTGGCAATTGGCATTTGAAAGCGATGGGAAAAATAAATTAACATGGTTAGTATAGCAATAATATATTTTAAAAATTTTACAAAAGTATCGGTAAGCATAGTAGCAAAATTTTCTTAAATAACATGTACAAAACATTGTAAGTTTCCTGGTTGTTTCAAAGGGGACTGCCGGTTAGAAAATATGAGATATGGTATATTACAATCGGCTTCAGAGATTATTGTTACAAAAGACCTTCAAAAATACTACAAAAGCAAAGCAATTCTTATGTATTTTGTAGCCTGATTGTTATTTAGTGAATCAAAACCATCTTTTGGAGAATATGAAAGCTTAAGAAATACATTTTAGATAATCTGGTTTCGTTAGTGTGCTATTCGTATTATTTGCTTCACAGTTTCAATAATCACTACTTATACGTTTAAATTAGAAACTTTCAAGCAATTAGTTAAAAATCATATTATATGGACTTTGGAAAATAAAAAATAAAATGTTGATTTGAAAAAATAATTTTCTTAAATTAAAATACCAAAAAATCAATTTGGAAACTTGGCCAGTGAGTTCATATCAAACAGTGACGCAGTTTGCCTTTCAAAAGCTGTTGCACACAAAAGACGACTACAATTGTTCAATATAATAAACAAAATAATTCAAAAGATTAACCCTTCGCGGCGCCATGTTGCATTCCTGCAACATAATTTTTAATTTACATTATTCTCTTAAATATATTTCCAACTTCAATTACTTTCGTTTGTTGCGCATCTGCAACATTCTTTCTTTTGAATTTTAGTAGGCATCAAAACCAAAGTAACTGTAAATTCAAATGATACAGAAAAAATTCGCAATAAACTGCAAGTGTCTGCGAGTTGTTGATGGAAGTAAATTATATTTTGTGCTTATTATTGCAAAAAGTGAATCAAGTTTAAGAAAGTGTATTTATTTTGAAGGTAAGTACGTATCTTTTTAGAGGAAATATGATATCCATTAAAAAGTGGATCTTGGCACACTATTTTATTAGCTTTTGTAAGTGTTGCAGTAATGCAACAAAGTGCTTAGTAGAGATAATATTTAGTACATTTCACAGATACTCAATTTCGTGATTCTCTTCTTTATGATGTCGTCGAGACGAATGAACTCCGCTGAAATAAGTAATATTTTGGAAGACTTCGATAGTTCGTCTGATGAGGACTTTTCAAGTGATGACAATCTTGAAGATCCAGACTATATTGATAATGCAGCCAATGTGCAAAGCGAAATTGAAGATGCCAATGGTGATGATCAAAACATCGAATGTTACGAAAACGCTACAGTTTTATCAAGTACTACGAGTAAAAATCGCCAAGAATGGAAAAAAAATCTGACATGGAAAAAGAATAACTTATTACTGAACGAAAACCAACTCGCCTTTTTAGGAAACACCATGCTGCCATCTGAAGTTATGGAACTTTCAAATCCCATACAATTTTTCTTTTACTTATTCGCACAGGAAATATTTAAGAAAATAAGAGATGAAACGAATATTTACATACGTCAAAAGGATGCAAACTCGACAGCTTGTGTAAGTACTTTGGAAATACGTCAATTCGTTGGAATTCTTCTCTATATGTCGGTTATACGTATGCCAAACGTTAGGAAGTATTGGTCAGATGATATAGGTGTTACTGTTATTAAAAACACCATGTCACAGAAAAGATTTGAATTAATCAGGAATTCAATTCACTTCAACGACAATAGAAATCAGTTGCCGTTATCCCATCCAAATCACGACCGTTTGTTCAAAATAAGGCCAATTGTTACGGATCTAAACAAAAATTTTCAAAGAGTTCCAATGGAGCAGTTCCTTTGCGTAGACGAGCAGATATGTTCAACAAAGGCACGTAATCACATGAAACGGTACAACCCTAAGAAACCACAACGAAAATTTTCGTTTATATTTTGATAACTATTTTACCTCTTTACCACTGCTAAAGTATCTTGCCAATGAAGGGATTTTAAGTTTGGGAACTATAAATAGAAATCGGATCCCAAATTGTAAATTGTCCGATCAAAAAGCTATAAAAAAGGAAATTCGTGGTTATTCAGTGGAATATGTAGCTTCCTTGGATGGTGTTGATATATCTACCACTGCCTGGGTTGACAACAAAGTTGTTTGTTTGGCATCGACTTTTGCAGGTGAAGTTCCTAAGGATACAGTTCAACGCTACGATAGAGCCAATAAATGTCATATTCAGGTTGATCGGTCATTTGCAGTAGCTCAATACAACTCATACATGGGTAGCGTTGATTTGATCGACAGTATTATGGGCCGGTATAAAATAACTGTTCGGAGCAATAGGTGGCAAATTCGCCTATTTTACCATTTAATTGATTTAGTTATTAGCAATTCATGGCTTCTTTCCAAGCGAGTTCATAAAGCGTGCGCATCAACAGAGAAACAATTAAATTCTGCTGAGTTTCGTCTACATGTTGCTGAAATTCTGTGCAAAATGGACATAAAAGCAAGGACAACAAAGCGGAGTTCTAATTTGGAAAACGAGTTGAGAGCTAAGTCATCCAAGGGTTCGGCGCAGCATATATCACCACAGCCAATACGTAAAGATCAGGTGGGTCATTGGCCGATTTGGACTGACAATCGTATGCGTTGCAAATTTCCAAAGTGCACAGGATATACACAAACGCTCTGCGAAAAATGTGGAGTATCCCTTTGTTACAACAAAACCAACAATTGCCTCAAAAATTTTCACCTAAACTAATTTCATAAATTACCTACCATAAACATTTTTTAATCAGAACAGCATTTGTTGCAGATGTGCAACATAACATTTTTCTTTAAAATAAATGCAATTTTTCAAATTATAAAAAAAACCCAAAACAAATGTTTTTTATTTTGTGGTTTTCTACCAAAAAAATTTACTTTTACTAAAAAATTCATTGTTGCGCTACGAAGGGTTAAAAATTGTATTGTATTATAGATGACATTCAATTTTCGAATAGCTTCCTAACCCTACCACTATAAAATGGTTGAAAACTTCGGAGAGATCGCCTAGGGATATAAAGAGTATGGCGCTATAGAATCCGTAAAGTTCTGAGAACGAGGGAGAATATGAGAAATATTTTTTTTAAAAACATTCTACACTATTTATGTCAAGTTGACTATTTATATGGATTCCAAATGAAAACCGCATACTTCAGATGCGATCGAACAAATAAGGTATGTATTATTTAAAGGATATATGGATCTAAAAACTATGAGGCGTTTCGTTTTACAAATCCCGATGTAGAGTACGCCTTTACTTAGTATAATTAACATGCTTTTTTAATGTGAAACTTTCATCAAACACTACGCCTAGATATTTTATCTCACACATAGATTGTAAGAGTTGGTCGAAATTTGGCTAAGAGTAAGTGACATGAAAACACTTCTTAAAGTACATGGAAAACCTTGAATTTAGGTACCATAAATTAAGCTTCTCAACACCTCCTTGAATCTAACTCTTTAATTATCGATAACACTTTTAGATCGACCGCGTAAAGCAAACATTTTGCGAAAAAAAGTGTTCCTAATATTATTAATCAAAATTATGATTATGATAGGTGTCTTAAACTTTTTAAATAATTTATTTTTGAGTTTATTTAAATCTTTTGAAAACCAAAGGCCTTTGCTCTTTTATCATCAAATCATACTAGACCGATTTAAATTGTGAAAAAAATAAACAGTGTCTAGGTTAGTAAATAGATTGCCCTAATCAATCAGCATTATCGTGAGTTTCACTTTCGCTCGAAATGTTTCAATCGGAACTTTTTCAATTTCGAACATATTTTTGTTTATCGGCAAAAGAACAGCCATTTTCACTGGATTTTTTCACCTAACATCCAAAACAAAAAAAAAAAACAAAAAGGTTTTGAATCTGGTTTTGATATCCGGTTGTGGTTTTATTTTTAAACTTGAAAAAAAAAACAACGGGATTTGCTTTTATTATAGGAGTAAACCCGGGCATCGCCAGGGGTTTTGTGAGGGAGAATAGAGAGAATGTGGCAAAGTTTTGGAAGTAGCTGACAGTGGAGTTAAATTGTGTAAGAACCAGTTCAGAGTCTCTACCAACACCATTTTGATTACACTTACAAAACTTCAGGTAGCTTCAAGGTATTCGAACTGTATCTAAAGTGTCCTCGAGTTACCCGTTGCTCTGTGTTGTCTCTTTCCTCACACAAATGCGTTCAAAGTTATTACTTAAATGCCCCGCTTTGTTGTATTTGATTTAAACAACAGGGACGTAAATGTTTTAATTATTGTTTTTGGGTTTTCTCAATTTTACACTTTGTAAACAAAACACATAGTTGTAATTTTTATTTTCGAATTTCACTAGCTGTTTCGAAGTGGAATTTATTTCGGGCGAAGTTGATAGTAGGCGTACTCACTTCGGGTAGTTCGGGCGATTTTTTTTCTTGCAAAAAATAAAAATTCGAACAGAAAATTTTTGAAAAATATGTCGATTTCTCTTTACAATGATGTTGGTACCGCAAAGCTTTCGTTTAAATGAAAATAAAAGTGTAAAAGCAAAAAAGTGACAGTTTATTGCATGCAATAGTTGTCATGCGATGATCTGCATAAGATAAGCGATAAGCGATCTCCGTTTGCATTATATCTTATGAGATGATTAGCATGAGATCGGCGTTCGGGGTAAGGCTGATAAATTCAATAAATTACATAGTGCGTAATTAAATGACAATGTGTTATTAGTAGCATTAGAGGAAACCCCATAAAAATCAAGCTTTATAATTAATGAAAGATGATGTCAGTCAGTACGCATTATTGGGTTCAAATGATCTCTAGTTACTAGGTAATTCAATTCATCACTCACAAATATAAGATCTAAGATTCATTTTAATCCATTAAGGGATCTATTAATTTGACTTAAGTCAAAGCTTATGATACTATCTATAAGGTATAATTTATGTTTAGCAACCATATTATGAGATGTAAGTCTAGGGCACTTTTCTTAGTATAGAATTAAATTTTTTCAGAAAAAAGGATATGTGTAGTGCATAGTGTTATATTTTCAACTTTCCTGTATTATTTCACACCCTAATCTGCAGAGCTCCTTGATAGAAGGCCGCTCAATATAATTGGCTTAGTTGGACTCTGCTCAAGAGTCAAGTGATCGAAAACTCAACACAATAATTAGTGTTAATCGTTAAAATATACATATACATATACCACGGTGTACTGAATACAGAAGGTGATGCCTTCAGAGGTACCGCCACTTTGATTTTGTCGATTTTAACAATTCTCAACTTCAACTAGGCAAACCTTTTTTCACAAATGAAAGGAAAGCGCCACTTGTTTAGCATTTTGCAGATTAATTGCTTAATCCTCTGTCTATAAATCTTCTTTTTACAATTAAGCACAATTAAAACACGTCGCTCATTGAGATATCGGAAGTTATCCATTCTTCGGAAGTTATTCTCTTATGTTTGTTTACTAATGGCGAGATCTGTCACTTCGCCGCAATCTTGTAGGCTATCATTCTTACATATACATTTGTATTATGTAAATATAAGTATCAAATCTTGTTGAACAAATACGCTTAACAATTTCATCTGTGAAAATACTTAGCGTGAGAGTTAAACTTGGTTTAGTGAAAAAACACACACATTTCTGATATGTGAATTTAACTTCTTTCAGTTTTTTGTTCCCATTACCAGCTTAAGCAACAAACGCTAGTTACGCTAATACACAAAAATAATGATGTCAAAATCATTACGCTTCATTAGATTGTGTTAAAATAATAATGACATAAGACAATCACGCATGCCTGCCTGCTCAGCTGTAGGACTGGTCTAATGGAATTGTTGATATGTATGTGGGTGGGTGGCTGCGGGTTGAGTCACATAAACTATACTCGTAGTTAACATATTGCTTCATACTGCAACACTGAATGTGGACAATTAAATTATCAAAATCATTTAAGTGCTATTGCAAACAAATAGCTACATGTGATTGTGTTGTACAAATAATATCAATGTTTTAAACGAAAGCCGGCGCTTGTTTATAAAAAAAATCCGGCAAGGCAGCAGATTTAGCCTTGCAAATTCACGTACCCATGAATTGGCTATATGTACATACATATTTTTTCTTTATTTTCATTAGACTTCAATTAGCGCAATTAGCTTTTCTCGGGATTTTAGCAAAGCGTGCTATTTTTTCTTTTCTTTGCGTACATTCCTGTTTCGGCTTAATTTCGTATGTAGATTTTTTTTTGCACAAACTTTTGTTTTTTTTTTTCGCCAGCACTTGTGCAATAACTATTCGCCTGATTTTTTTTTTTTTTCTTTCGTACAACATTTGCGTGCTTGCCACAAACGCTTGGCTGGTTGATTGAGCAGCAACATGCACACAATCGTACATACCTAGCTGCCGAATCATTGGCTAACGAGCAACACCCAATTTACACCTGCAATTCGAGTGAAAGAAATTTTACATCATACCATGTGAAATTGGACTTACATAGTTCATACATATATATACTATATGTATCTCCTCTATGTATGTTTGATTTGGAGTTTTCGCATTTCGTATTTGCATGTTGGGTAATTTCGTTTGTTGACAAATTAATTGTTTAATCTGTTTCACATTGCTTTACAATGTTTTCATTTCGTTCGTTTCAATCGTTGATTTCACATGACTTAATTTAGTCACTGGCATGTTTTGTGTCTTAAAGTCATTTGTTATCTACATATATGTACATTGGGTCAATATGTAATGTCTGTGCGTATATACAAAGATATAAACAAATAGGTTATCACTTGCCGTGAACTTAATTGAGTTGTAGTTATTTAATTGCATGTTTATGCTTCAGTTGGAAAAAGAAAAAAAGTGAATTTGATATGGAGCGTAAAGTTTTTGCAGCAAATGGCGCAAATTGTTTTCGACATATCTGTGCCCATAAGCAATAACTGCCTAAGTCGAGTTAAGAAAGAATTGAGTTGTATGCGCCGCCGAATTATTCCAACAGAGCACACAATTTACGTGAACCTCTAATTTTTCCACAAATACTTCGTAAAAGCTTAAAAAGTCATACTCAAGTCCTTTTCTAAAATCTTTCTACAAAAAAATAATACTATTTTTTTATAAATTTTTTTTTTAAGTACTTTTCTCTAAGGATCAAATTGTTATAAGAGCGAAAGTATAAATAAACAATTATTGGCAAACTAAAAGGGTTATAAAATCTGTCTTTTCTTAATGACCTCCAGTGCGATTCACTAACCTGTTTTAACGAAGTTCTTCGCATGATTAACTCATCTTAACGGATATTTTAACGATTCACCATTCAGCAGTCATTTTTTAAACGATATCAGTTCTCGTTAGTTAGTCAATTATCGAAAACTAAATGATAACAAATTTAATGCTGCTAACTCATTCAATGAATGAAAAATTCGTGATTTTATTTGCATGCAGTTGAAAAAGTTTAAATTCGTTAGTCTTGTGAATGCTTAACATACGTATGAAGTATTACGAGGTGGAAGGAAGAAGTAAGCTCATGCAACAGTGAAATACGTTCGCTCCGGGATGTGTTGTCGATAAAAATTGCGATTCTCGGATCGTTTAAAGTTGGTGAATCACACTACTGATTTGATAAAATCTTTCCAACTTAGTATTCTATGGGCTACTTTAGCAAATACTAAATAATTTTGTTTTTTACATGTGAGAACCGGTGGTTCCGAATAATATGTTTTTTTGAATAACACTTCCAAAATTTTTTGGAACATTTTCTAAAATTTTAGTCAAGTCTTTAAAAATCACACAAGTTGGCAGTACTAACATTTCTTGGTTACCGTGCCACTATAATATGAACTGAAATTAGGGAGCTGCTGTAGTTAGGGGATATGTTCCCAGCGTGTGCAAGGCTGTGAGGGTGACGTTCATTCCCAAGGCTCGTATGATCTCTCATGCATCTTTTGAAAATCGCTGAGAGCCTGATCGGTCTGTATGTAAGAATTAGGATTTCTCATAAGCGATTGTGGCGTAATGGTGGCTTGCTGGATATAGAAAGTGCTTTTAATAACGTCCAGCCTAAGGTAATAGTTAGATCCCTGGGTGAACTTGGAGTTGATTTCTGCCTAATAAGGCTCATCTACCGTCTGTTTTACGATAGAACATCTCCATACAACTAAGAATGAGTAGAGGCACTCCGTAAGGAGGAGTTCTCTCACCATTTCTACGGGTCGTTGCTTTCAATGACATCCTGAGGCAGTTTGAAAGAAGATACTGCTCACGATCCTGGACATACTGTTTGACCTAATACAAGGTTACGTATCCTGACTGTGAAGTGGTTTAGTGCTCTTTAGACAGGAAAACATATATTTTTATAGCCAGATGGTAAATAGGGCCGCAGGGTTTTTAATTGTGAGCTCGAAACTGTTCGGAGAGTGCTTGACTCTCTCTCGGCATTGGTGAACTGTGGGCGATCGAAGGAGCTCATATCGCTAACAAAGCGACACCTATTCTCGTAGGAGTTTGGAAAATTACGAGGTAAAATCGTCTATGCCAGGCTGAGGTTTAAGCACCTAGGCTCTTACTTCATTAATACCCAAGAAGAGCTTTAAGAGGTGGAAATCTACAGTTTGGTATCGCAATGAACTCCGTTTATACCTAACCTAACATAATTTTACAATTTTTTTTATATCACACATTTTTTGTATTAGTTTATTTTATGTGCATTTCACCGACCATTTCTTTTGGTTTGTGAATATAGACTTTTTCAGTTTCTCGTTTTTGTTACTATGATTCTCATTATAAAAAAGAAAAATTCACTCTTTCTCTATAAATCCTACTACTGCTTTCCAACAAAAACTCGCGCCCTGGGATTTTTAATACTTTAATAGTTTTACCACATTAATTTGATAGGTGAAAGTATTCATTTCCAATCCAACTCATATTTGTCATAAATTTGCTTAGCAACTGTACTAGATACATTTTTTTGTAGAACATAACAGTACAATTATTAGTCTTAGCGAACTATACCTTTCAATTTCACACTTCGTTGAAAATGACTTATGAGGAATACAAATTGCAAAAGATATTTAAAAATTGCAAAAAGCTAACATTTTTCCCTTCTCACTTAACACTTATCATTTAGCATATTTACTTCATCAAAGTGTTACAAAAATTGGTAAGTGCCGAATTAAAAGTGGATAAGTCTTTTTGTGGAATAGGGCCCTCCACATAAATTTTGGTACATGAATTATTTCTATAGAACGATCGGCAATGACTACCTTCTAGTTCCTTGGGAACTTTAGTTTTTGAGAGATGTGGGTACAATTACTCTGAATTTAGATAAGACGATATCTTTCTCTATCTTTATTTTATCTCTTATTTTTGAATTGAGGCTGTGAATGGCAGTCTCTATGGATTTTTCTTAGCCGACAAACGATTAGGTTATTATTCACAGATTCTTTCTAAAGGTTGACTTCTATGATATGTCCATCCAATACCTTTCTTTACCTTTCAGTTGAACTAAACTGTGGCTTATTGGTTGGTAAAATGGCGACAATTGTTCTGGTTCAAAATTTCATTTTTTCTCTTTATCTCATTTGCACACATGTATGCACTTTATTTCCATTTTAATGATTTTCTTTTGGACATAGCGCTGTGGGCCACCCAATTTGTGTTCGACAAAATGCTACCCAATTAAATATTCCCCAAAAAGTATGTGGCTAGCTGCAAGGGATATGCAACATACCTTAGTTATACACACATATACATGCATACATACATACACCTATTTGTATGTGACGACCTATAAGTTTTCGCTAACGAAGTGGTAAATTCGAAT
This sequence comes from Anomoia purmunda, assembly GCA_951828415.1. Taxonomy (NCBI): domain Eukaryota; kingdom Metazoa; phylum Arthropoda; class Insecta; order Diptera; family Tephritidae; genus Anomoia; species Anomoia purmunda. The sequence goes on along the minus strand of OX639997.1, from coordinate 46,484,281 downwards.
GGTAATCATTACGATTGCTACAAACGAGGCAAACAAACGTCTGTCGCACATAAACGCAGTGGGCGGTAATGCCACACATGTCGTACTGCTAGTTAAAGAAAATGTGCTTTTATACTTATGTAATATATGTATGTATATGTTTATGTGTATCCATGTTAGCGATTCATATGTGGACTTATAAAATATCAACGACAACTATGTCGAAGTGCATAATAATTGCTGAAAAGTTTGGTACAGTAGGAGTTGGTTTGGAAGCGGGGTCATTTGCTGTCTATTTTGGCCGACCCATGGGGGTAGCGAGCACTAAGCGCGTAATTAGTTGGTTAACTCGTTTGTGTGTTGCAAATTAGTTACACATACCTGAAAAGAAATGAGAAGAAAATCTGATTAGTTTTTGATCAAAATTTCTTGGTTTTATTTTATAAAGAATATACATCAGAGATGATCTACTATACACAAACAAATATTCGTGGCGCCCATTTACCCACTAGAAATTTTAGCACTGTTTTCATATTATATCAAATAAAACAATATTTTTTTATATTGGTGTATTTAACTGACTAAATAAAGAATTTTAGGAACTTCCTTTTGGCTTATATTTTCTGATGTGCGAAATTGTACAAGATTTTCTAGATATCAAACCTTAATTTGGTATCATTTATGATTTGCAAGCCATATCACATGAATTGTAAGTAGATGCAAGGGTAACCAGTTGTATTTTCTGGTGCTAAAAAACTAAAAAAAGGGATATCGAGTGTATTTCTTAGCTTATGAAAATGAGGTTCTTAGACTTACATTGTAGAACCTCAGTTTAGTACATCTTTTAGAATTAAAATTTCTTTACATCGCGTAACGAAGGTCGTGTTGATATCGCGTCACGAAGTCAACACAAGGTGCTTATATGAGAAAAACAAACGTACATACATACAACTACTACTCCAACTACAACTTATATTACTACTTCTAACTACAACTAATTACTACTATTACTACTACTACTATTATCACTATGACTATTTCTGTCACTAACACTAATTACTATTATTACGTTTACCAATTGGTACTACTTTTTTACCAATGCTACTTCTAATTACTACTACTTTTTTCACTAGTGCTACTACTAATCCCTGCCACTATTATAAGAAATTTCTACTATTCGATTTGCTATTGCTAATTACTATTACAATTTTTTATTAATGTTACTACGAATTACTACTCGTTTTTTCCCTAATGCTGCTAATTATTACTACTAATACTTTTACTCGTTCTACTACTATTTCTATTAATGCTACTACTAATTACTATAACTATTTTTTGCCAATGTTACTGCTAATCACTACTACTAATTTCGCCTAATTGCTACTGTTCTTTTGAATAATTTCTAGTACGAATTACTACTTGTGTTTCACTAATGCTGCTACTAATTACTACTAACATTTACAAATGCTACTACAATTTACTACTACTTCTTTATTTTTACTAATTTCGAATACTCTTTTTTACTTACTTATTACTACTACTATTTCTACGAATTCTACTTTCAATTACTACTTTTTTTATACTAATTTCTGTTCTTATTTTTACAAATTCTACCACTAAACACTATTAATACTAATAACTACTACCTATTACTCCGATATTTAACTCTCTATCCCTTTGTAGAATCGACACAGAAACTTCACTTTTGAATCGCGTACTTAAATGTACGCGTCTATTAGTTTTATTTTGTTGATATATTAATAGTTTTTGCTGAATGTGAACATTATAAAGATTATTTTGTGGTACAAAGACCTATTGTGACCTCTTTAAACTGTAATTGCCGATAAAAAATGCTAACGTTCTGGATTATAAGCTTGCTCAGCAAAAATGATATGTACGGTGGTTTCTTTTACTGTGTTATTCTAGATATACAAAATACTTTAATACATGATAGCCGTTGTATATCAAAACTAATAATATTACTACTTAAATGTTTAAAAATTTGTATTATTCTTACTTTGAAATACAAACTTTGTCGCCAAATGAAACCAGAAAATGAAACCAAATATTTCAAGTGCCTATTAATTACATTATTTCCGAGATTCATTAATTTCAACACCAAGCAGCTAGCTTCATTAAATTATTCTCACTTTTAATTAAAAAAAAATAAACCCAAAAATTGCCAGTGCCTATTATTATTACTCAACTATATAGCCGCTTATTTTAGCAAATATAATTTATTAATAGAAAAAAATTTAATTTGCTAACAGCATAAATAAATTTATCTGCCATTTTGAAATTAACCAAATCCATAATGAATTTAATTGGCAGAAACTGTACCCATAATTTTTGCTAATCAAAAAAAACAAAAACACAGAAATTCTTATGAGACATTTACAAACTACTTCTTCTTCTGCTTGTGTTGCCACAACTACCACTTGCCACTGGCCACTGGCGCAAACAGCTACACACTAAAAATGGGCACTGAAATTCACAATGGGAGTAGAAAATACTTACAAAGCAATAACAACAACAACAACAAAAAAAACAAGACAAGGCGACAAATATTAGCAGACAAATAGAAAAATCACTGACAAACAAACTTGCAACAAAATTAAAAGTGTTGTCAACGGTTAATGACAACAGCATCATTGCTAAAACAGACGACTTGCAGACAAACAGACAGACAGAAGTGAGCTTGTATTGGGAGCAAAGTAGCGATATACTACATAAAATAAATAGCACCAACAGCTGTTCCATAGTATGCAGTACAATAAGTGCAACGACAATAAAATGTGGGTCGTTGTAAACGCGGTTAGTGGTGCGACTGCGCCACATAGCGTACACAGGAGGCAACAAATGAAAAAGAAACTAATAGTACGAACCGCAGTTTGGTGCTTGTGGTTTTTGTTTTCTAAGTGTTGGTTTGCAATTACAATGAAAGCAAAAAATGGCAGAAGGTGCCTGAGCATCAAGAAAAACAAACAAACAAACAAAGGAGCAAGCTGTTGTGGCACGTTGCATGAGCACGAAATGAGCGTGGACAATGGTTAAAACAAAAAAGTGCTGAGTCTACTTTTATTATTTATTTATTTTTTGGCAGCTTACGATTTTTAACTGCGCTTTTAATCTGTACTTCTCTCTTCGTTTTTGTTTTTGTTTTTGCACTTTTTTTGTTGTAATTTTTTTCGCCATTGTTTGCCACTTATATAACAACACCCAGCGCATAGTAGTCATTCACTCATGCCGCGTCGCTGGTCAAAATGATTAAGCGAAAAATGCGCTGCAAATCAGTTCATGTCACGTTGTTTAACTTGATACAATTGATACCGAAAATAGACGTAACTATAATAAATAGAATGGAAAGGCAAGCAACGTTAGGAAGCATGAGAAATTTTTTTGTGCTGTCGCTAACTTGACTTATGTCATAGCAAAGATTTTTGTTAAAACAATAAGACAGCGAAGCAAACAAACAAAAAAAAAACACGAATGCCCCCCTTAACAATAAATGTAGGTAGGTATGTCTACGATATCAACCGTTCATTACTTAATGCTTCATATATCCCGAAAAGTTGTGCTGTCCACTGACGCCAATTAAACGCTTTCATCGCTTTTAATAGCCACAGCTGTGTCGCTGCTTTGGCATAGCGCCAAATCTGTTGCAGCGTCTAGGATTTGTAGACCCATCTGTTGCGGCGGCCTTTAAGCATTTCCAAGATTAGTAAGCTTTGCCTTAAATTACCATACTGGTCAACACGTTGTTGTTGTTGTTGTTGTTGTTAAAAATACAAATATGTGTACGTATCCCCCTTGCTTGCTCTTTTGCCTCACCACACTACTGACTCACCACTTTTCACCATCTGTGAATGTAAAATCCAATAATTTATTACTTTGTCATCTGTCGTGATAAAAGTTCGAATGGTGGTTAATATCTGCGCTATTTAGCCGCGTGCGAGTAATGATAGAGTCCATGGTGCAGATGGAGGATAGGGGTTTAGCCAATTTTGTAACATATGCAGGTTGTCTATAGGTAAGTGGGTTTATGTGTGTTATATATTTCGTTTAGTAGGTAATATGTCCACTGACGAAATTAATTGGTTTCGTGAAAGTGAACGCACTCATTGAAATGCGAAATCTAAAATAAATAATGTTGTGCAATTGAAAGCAATATATGACCACTTTTATTTTTATTTTTTTTAATATGTGTACATATATTATATACACCTCATCCGAACAGTTAGACCCTAATATTTTAATATTTCATATGCTTGTGTATAATTTACTAGATTTCGTCTCTTGAAAAAGGTGGCAGCCCTCTTCAAAATGCACATACAACTTTCTTCTAGCGAAATGAATGGTTTGACATCCATAATTTATTTATTACATGTGTATAGTTTAATTAAATTCCACTTCTAAAACAGGTGGCAACCCTTATATAGTTAGCTATGAACTTTCCTTGCGCCGAGGCGAACCGTTTTACACCCTATTTTAATATGTCATATTATTTCAACTTTTCAAACAGGTGGCAACCCTCCCCAAAATAAAAGTATGCGACCCGTTTTCTACATATATTTTAATATTTCATATAATCTCCATATATTCTAATTAATGTTGACTTTTCAACCAGGTGGCAACTCTCTCTCAAGTAGAAAAGAAGTACTACCAATTCTCCTGCCAATCAAATATACATACTTATGAAACATACTAAAAATCGGCGGAGTTAGATCACACACACTCTGAGATGAGGTTTGTATACATAAGACTTGTAACTTTTAAAGCAATATATAATGAAAGCAGAGTGAGCCAAAACAAGTTCGTGTCTTAAGTCTTTCGTTTATTCTGTACGTGAATTTTTAAGCAGTAAAATTGTTTTTTTTTTAACTAAAATTTCACTTCTATTTTTATTTTATTTTAAATACTTTTTTAAGTGAAATACATTCTCACATTCAAAATTCATAATCTAAAAATACCCAAAAATGTAGTACAATAAAATACCTTATTTTTGTAATAAAAATCATTTTCTTTCAAAAATTATCTTTTTCTCATATAACATTTAACATGCAATGTTTACTCATTATAATGCTATTTTAAATAACTACTTAGAGTATGGCAAAAAAACAGTCATCGAAAATAAAATTTTCAGCCTTAGAGGCAATAAAAATACAACTTTCCAATGAAAAACCAAAAATCAAAAAACAAACAATTATAAATCTTTGGATTCCATACAGCAATTTTCTAAAAGAATTCTATATCAGACACCAAAAAAATCGTTATTTAAATTTTTTTTTCGGATAAAAAACATTGGGAAGAATTCGTGAAAAAAAAAATTCAAATATATGGATGCCATATGATATGCAAATGTGACCTCAGTCTCATTTATAAGATGTTTTTTTTTTAACTCATTGTATGATTGCTGGTTTACGATATTTATTTTTTCGATTAAGTTTCATCGTGGATTTGCAATTTTAATTTTTCTATCAAATTTGATCGACGTTATTCTTGGATTCTAATTTTCCCCATTACGTTGGATCAATATTTTGATATTTTGTACAAAAACTGCCACCAAGGCAATGCCAATAATAGTACAACAACAATGTGATTTATGTTTTATTATTGAAAAAATAAAATCACAAAACTTCAAAAAAATATGATTAGAAAATTCAAAGCCACGAATGGAATGAAAATCAGAAGATATATCGATCACATTTGATTGAACAAAAAAGATAAAATTAAAATTAAAAATCACAAAATCTTTATAAAAATTATAACCGTGATGGTCACGGAATTTGACTAAATCGCTCCTGCATAAAAATACTGACTTGAAAAAAATAACAAAACAATCAGATCTATAGGCTAAGATCCATATGGAATTTTGTGTGGGAGGTGCAAAATTTTGGTTTCATCAAATACGTAGAATCTGCACATATTGTGATGATACCAAAGGCTCTTTGCAATAAAAAATACATTGACAAATGACATAATATTTCAGTTCACATTAAGCGATTGAAAATATTCTTAGGAAATATTCGTTCTCGGTATTTCAAATATTTCATTTATTTGGCTCAAACAATCATTAATTATACGTACATATTTACATTGTCTAAGACAGCATAGTTTTTTAAAAATTATTCTAATGATTTCATTTGTTTCGAATCAACCAACAATAGCCTAGTTTAGCCGATTTATAAAGTACTAAAATTTTATTTAGTGCAATAACAGTGACATTCGAAAAGAATGCAATAAATATATATGTACATATATTTTTGGACAAGCGAACGTTCTTTGAGCGCTTTTAACGACAAAAACAAAATAACCAATAAGAGCAGAAGAAAAATTAAAAAACAAAAGGTTTACGAAAAAATGCTGCAAGGACGGCGTTACAGACAGAGAGGTGCAAAGATACCAGAGCAAGCTTTGTATAATGCACTAAAAACAAAAACGAAAACAAAAGAAATGAAACAGGCAAATTTACGGCTACTGCATCGAGCGAGCTAAGTAAAGCCACAGCGATTACCGCGCAAATGGAGCAGCGCGAAGTTCAACTACTAGCTAGCGGTTGTACTCGCGCGCAGCTAAACTGAACATAAAATCCGTTAAAGTAGATTAGAGGTAGAAGCAGAGTGCAACATACGAGGTTGGCGTGTGGTCTGACACTTCAAATAAAATTTTATTGCTTACTCGTAATTTCAACTGTGTGTGTGTGTGTGTGAGTGTGTATATGTAGATATTAGTTCTTTTTTGGTTAAGTTGCTATTGATTGTTGGTCGTAATTTATGTGTTGCGAGTCCTGGTGTTGCATTGAATTCTCGCCATTGTACCAAAGATTAAGTTCGCATTGACTTTTTAGTGAGCATTAGAAAAAAAGCTAAGCCCACTTACATACTGCTGCATACTGGTAGTTTTCCTCATATGATTTCGTGCATAGTGTTTGAGGAAAAATTATATGTTTATGTGCATTAGGGTGCACCACTGTTCATACAAAAATAAAACAAAAAAAAAACTAATGCCATAGGAATTGTAAAACTCATTATATTTTCAGAAATCGGAATAAATTCCACCTCATTCGAGTGTCAAAAGGGAGTCAAAGCTTTTAGACGAGCAATACAACTACACAATTTAAATCAGCTGCACAACGTTCGCCCTCGCGTTTGGTAGCGGTTAGAAAAAGTTGCACTTCTGTCGGGCCAGAGGGCAACATTTTGAGAAAAAACAACTCAGAAAAAATGCTGAGAAAAGAATACGAAAAAATAAATGCAATATTATTTCGAAAAAAGAAAACACTATAAAATTTTTCAGACTAATATTAGGATACACGTGAGCTGGACCGATTTGAAATTACCTTCATAAATTTAGGTTTTTATGAATAAAAATAGTTTTCTGAAGTGAAACGTCGTAAATGGAGGTGAAACTTTGAAAGCGTTACATAGCTGAGAAGAAAGTTATAATATAGAGAACAAGGGGAACATACTTGATGCAAAACTATTTTCTGTACAGAAACAAGCAATAAATCAAGTTAAAGTGTGTGAATTGAAGTTTTGCGCAAAAGTTTCAGAGTTAAGATTCCTTGTAGGGGGAAGTACATTTAGAGTCCGAAAAACGTCTTTCAACTGCAAATTTTTAGGGGAATGAAGACAGTTTTTTCCAAAGAAGTATAATACTTATTTAGATTGATGTCTAAGGTTGGAAAAAAAAACATTTTTACAAAAGTGAAAATTGAAAATTAAACAAAATTTTTAAGGATCTTGTAAAGCATGTTGTCGCTGAAGTCGTTAATTGCGTAAGCGATGTTGGCTACAATTTGCATTTGAAACCAAAAAAAAACTAAACATTTTCTTACTCAAGAAGGTTTCTTATGGTAGATGGACTAAATTATTTGTGTTATTCAAAAATTTTGAAAGGTTAATTTCGTTAAAGCCCCAATCAGACGAATTGATTTCTTGTTCAACCGGTTAACCAATATACTTATCGAAATTCTCTAGAAACGGAGTAACCGTTTGCTGGATTTGATTTCATTGAAAGTTTTCGAATTGTAAACATAACTAACAAGCTTTATAATAAATGAATGCTTGGAAGATTACTCTAGGAAATTGACTCTCGAAAGGAACTGAAAAAGTGACAAAACGAGCTGATAAAGGAAAATGCGAACACCAATGCGATATAAAAAAAAAAAATCAAAATCAAATCGCGCCTGATTATGCCAACTTGCTTGCACACAGCGAAAAAGGGCCATCAAACTGTACTCGGAAATAAAAATATTTAGATTTTGCTTCAACCCGATGATTCAAAGTTCGGCTTTTTTCGGCCGAAATCGAACCGAAAGCGAAACAAACTTTGGTAGTCGAATATGACCGAAGCTCAAGTATTATTCTTAATTTTAGTTTCATTTTTACCAGGTGTACTGTTTAAGTTTAAAAGGTCTGCACATAAATATTTAAACGTTTATTTAAAGGAATCATAATGATGAGATTTTCATTCTGAGTTTGAGCCTGTTGGGAAGATTGGTTTAAGGTAAACTAGAATATCAGAGCCAACATTTGACGGAAAAGACTTATAAGAAAAGGAAACGTTTTTCCTAGCCTTTTCAATTCATTGCAAATACCCCATTGGGACCACAATTTATTTGCTCGAAAATATGATTATAATGATTTTGTTGAACAAAGTTTTTAATAACTGTATGCAGACCTTTTAAATTTAACCCCTCAAAACATTTTTTTTATAAAAACTTCATTTTGGCAGATATTTTCAAATTAGCTCAGTTCACGTAAATTTTATTATTTGCTTTTTTTTTGTGAGACGCCCTAAATTAAATACATACGAACATTTGGGTGTATGTGTTATTTATTAAAAAGCTAAAACATATTTGCACACACATACACACACACATTGTCGCATTTGTTTATGTTCTTCACGGCTTTGTATGCCATGTACTTGTTTGACTCGCATTTGACCTCAATAAATGTGTCATGTGGTAGGTAAAAAAATATTTTTTGCGCCAAAAATGGTGCCCCTCAAAAACAGATATTGAAAATTAGAAAAATGTTATTATGATTTTCGTTGCAGCCTTTAAAAAGTCACATGCATGCAGGGCATTCCATTGTGCCGCGTTTCTAGGTCGCCAGGCAGGTGATGGCAAGAAAATTAATAGAAAAATTAAATCAGTTATTGCATAACGTTAGTGTAATCGTTCAATTCGTGAATGAGTTACTAACATTTTTGGCGTTGTGTTACAATAGTGCAAATTTTTTTGATTTGGTTTTTTTTTTTTTTCAAATATCGAAATGCATCAAATTAGCGTCTTAAGTGGCTAATCCTTTGCCGCTGCAGGCAATGTGAATTTTACTCTCGACATGCGCAGCTGTGCACTTTTTATTTACATCATTTTATTTCCATTTTGATTTTTATTGAAATTTTTTCGTTGCATATTTTGGCCTTTGCGCCCACCACTGACTAATCGTTCACTGTGTTTTTGTTTTTGTTTTTTTATGCTGGTAAAAGCATACAACCCATTTGGTGCACTTTGATTACACTAATTTGCAAATCGTCCAATTTTACCAACGCTGCTTTGCATACCACATCGCACCAATGCCCTTAAAGTCCAAAATGCGCAAAAGCACACAAAAATTAAATTGCATGGTTTTTTTACTCGCTAGCCACTGATTGTTTTCGAGCAAATTAAACAATGTATTATTGTAAGACATAGAGCTAAGTATACTTACATAGAAGTCAAGATCTGTATGAGTATTTATGTTTTTCCGTAGAGCCAAAATTATTCATTCATTCACATATAGAAAATATGTTTTGTATATTCATATTGGTGTGTGATTGGTTCAGGGTAAATTGTGTACTTTGAAGTTAAGATACAAAATCAATTTGTCCTGACTGCGTGACGTAATCATTTGGAAAATGAGTTACTTTGGAGTATGAACGGCATGGAATTTACATAAATTATAATTCATTTCTTCAGTTGGAATTTGATTGTATTTCTTGGGAATTCATGCTGGCAATTTCAATTATTTTATTTATATTTATTTGCGATCCCGGAATAATTTCAAATAATAGACATTTTTGAAAAAAAAAATTTTGTTTGCCTACCAATAACAACCAATGCTTATTTGAACTCCACATAAATTATTTAACTCACTCACGAAATAACAAAATTGCTAATTTCTAAATTCATTATTTGTACTCCAAATATTCCGAATATGCTCAAGACACAAAATTCTATGAAATTGGCTAGTCAACAGGGGCGTTATTAAAATCTTAGTGAGAGCTATATAATAACATTTTTCGATATCACCCTATTTTCACTATAGATATCAAATACTCAAATTTTTTACCTGAAAATTACTTTTTTTTTGGTTAGCCGAGCATTTTTCATGTTCTTTGATGAAAGTTATTTAACATGTCTGAATCAAACCTACCTCACTAGTATTAAGCATGAAATATCTATACGAAATAATTGTAGATGTGGCGCCCAGTGGGTTAGGATTGAATTTCCAAATATTAGAGAATTCAGTATTTTGTACATTTTCACAGCAGTCATTGGTGAGAAGTTCACTGCGTGGGAATCTTTTAAAAATCGACTTATCCATCCTCATATCTACATGGAGCTAGTGGCGGATTTAACGGAGGGACCCAGTCAACAATGGCAGAAGATCGAATTCAACACATAATTAAAATTATAAAAATTGGTTTAGTATCATTTTATCTTGATAAACAGAATTCTTACTCCCTACACTTAAGCTTTTCGAATAGCAAGAGTTAGACAGTAAATGATATACAAGAGACAGCATGAATGCCCGGTCGTTACAATCCTTGATGAATTGCTTGGTTTTCTCAACATAGTTAGTATGGTGGGTTTTCAAGGCGAAACATAAAAGTGAAGAAATGCGCTGAGAAAATGCTGATTTTCCTATCCCCTCGTCAGAAAATATAAAATTAAGTAAATGTTATATAAAAAACCTGCCGATTCGCGTTTGGAAACGCATGAAAGACATTGAATCAGTTGCTACGAATTCTTAGATAAAATTAAAAATTGTTCATTTTTTTGATGAATGAGAATCTCAAGATTCCAGAAAAAGACAATTTGTACTGGTTATCTTAGCTCAGTATAAAATAAAATATTCGGAATTCTTTACTACAGATCCTAAATATGAACTGAGTAGCTTCAATGACATCTAATTCTCAGAAAATAATGATTTTTCGAACGACACATCACTACATTATTTGGAGTTTGGAGTAATTACAGTTTTCCCGAATGCTGTAGTCCATTCAGATTGTTCTAGACACTGACCATCGGTTCACCTAATGCTGAACTTGTGATGAGCTCTAGTTAAGAAATATCGCTGAGCCTCTTTAGCTGAGAATACCCTACATAATTTGTATATACTTTACATTGAAAAAACAGTACATTTTAGACTTTTCTATGGAAATATTTGCCGCACTCCCTCCTTTTGTTTGAGGATGCAAATTTACTTAATGCAATCTCCCTGTATTGATTAAAAACGTATGACAGAACTTAAATACTATTATTTGTTTTATTTAATGCTGGAAACTAAAAAAAAATGGCAATGTTATTCAAGATGAGCCCAATTCAACAAACATTTATTTTAAATACCGACATTTGTTTTCGGGGAAAATAAGGAAAACGAATTGGAGGAGACTAATCATTGTCCAATGCGTCAATGCAAGGTTCCATAGAGAGCATACTGAACTTCGAATTTTTGGGTCATCCGTCATACGGTTCTGATTGATGAAAAACAAACTACGAGGTTAACGTTTTTCGACATGTTCATATATTCGGTACGTAGCTCAAGCGAAGTGTATAAAATGTTTCGAAGCTTGGCAGCTAGTCGAAAAATTGTGGAATATTAAACTTCGGTTTCACAGCATTTTAACTAGAGAACGACCGAACACCGATTTTCAGGGCCGAACCGAACCGAGTTTTATTGGCAGAACATGGTCGAAACCGAGGCCGAAGTCAGTCGTTCTCTAAAAAACATTCTAACATGCCACGTTTTTTAAAGTGAAACGTATTGGCAATGCCCTTGCATCAAAGATGCAGTATAGATCTAAGCAGAGCAATTTTTTGACAACGAAGCTATTTTATTGAGTATCCCGCGACTTCGTCCAGGATTTACTAATGTAAACAAGATACTTGGATATTATATCAGCATGTTAGCTTCATATTTCGAAGTCAGCATGCTATTTTCTACGGAATTACTCAGTTCTTAAAAAATCTAAAAAGTGACGAGAACTAAGCTACGAATTAAAAATCTATTTAGTAAGATAAAAGTATAAGGTCGAAAAATTTATACAATTATAATGCGCTATTTAATTAAAAAAAAATAAGACTATAGGCGCACCTACGCCAAATTATACTCAAATGCTTAAAAAACGACGTTGTATTTCATTTCTGTAAGATAGATATAAAAAAATGTTCTCTTTTGAGGGGATAATCATATTATGATTTCATCAATTTGATAATTTGTTCGTTAAATACCTTTTATTAAGGCGACATATTATAAGCAGATAGATTCGAAAGTATGTTCAAAGATAAAAAATTAATAAATTTGGTGACGATTTGACGACATATATTTCGTATATATGTCTTTTAAAACGAAGATCTTTCATATCTGCACCAACCTAGCAAAATGAAAATCATATACATATTTTGTAGACAAATATGTCGATTTTTGCGTGTTTTAACTAGAATTCCCAGTCAAACTTGCGGTAAGAGCCCTGGCTCAGATTCAACGTTCATGTCAAGTAAAAATTTCTAACATAGCCGCCAAAACAAATATTTTTGCCATACGTTAGATATTTTTAGATGATAGCAGCGTCGAATTCCGCAAAAAGAAAAACTCAAGCCCAGTGGAAGCAGCTTAGAATCAAAGCAGCGCCGAAATCATTTTTCATGATCTAAACTAGCTTGAACTGTAGACATTTTGAAAGATGAATATTTGATTTATTTTTCATTTGAGTATATTTGGAATAATTACAACAAAAAAATAGTGAAAAGTATTTGGAACGCATTGGCATACCGTTTCCCACTTGCAAACTGCTTCTCAGAGATTGTACATACTATAAACAAGCTGACAATAGATGGAGGCAAAATACGACCTGTCGAACCTCAAGGCAGACGTGGCCTAAATGGGATCGGAAACGGTCGCGAAGCGTTCCCTCTCTAAGAAAGAAAAACATTTCCAACGTGATCGGGGTTCTAATAGGGAGCTGTCTGATAGCGAAACAAGCTGAAAGATTGAGAGAACCCTTCCGAAGATGCTGTAGGAGCTGCAAGAATGACGAAGAGGCGGAAACGATCTTGCATTTATGGTGTAAGTGTCCTGCACTGTGTAAAAGCAGAATGTGATATCTGGGATCACCGTTTTTGGATGACCTTAGTGAGGTTGGAAGCACCGAGGTAAATTTTCTTTTGAGGTTTATCAGTAAGGCAAAATGGTTTGGTGACGCGTAATTCTTCTTCTCGGATGGTACAAAATTTTTCTTTGTGGTAACACAATGCGCCTCTTAATACTGGCCTAAGTGAGCCGCTACAGGCGGCAGCCACTCCAACCTAACCTAACCTAACCTTTTTGGTATCAGCACTATTGCAAATGTCGCAAATATTAAATGATTTATTTATAGCTCAAAGATGTCATTACCATCATATTTAAAAAATTTAAAATAGTTGCTTTTATATATGTACATATGTACATATGTGGATATGTAAGACAATAAAATATTTTTATATTACATGAGCTGATTGAATGAAATAAAAATTAAAAAAAAGTTAAAAAATAGCGCACCAAACTACAAACAACTCTAAAGGTAATGAATCACCACAGTAATAATTAAATTCGTTGCACTTAAGTGAAGGTCATAAAAAATAAATCGATTATTACAGAAATTTAATTTGTAGATCTTAAAATATGTACTAAATACCACAACGAATTTGTCGCTGCAGGAAAAGATGTAGCATTTTTCAAGGATTTGCTTGAATGATGTTATTGAGCATAAAAAGATTGACAAATGGTATATTTATAGACAAGAATTAATTTTTTTTTTTAAATTAAGTTATTAAAAACACTGGACTACAAAATCGGGGAAAAGCGCCACCTTATAGTATGTTGGGAAATATAAAGGTAAAATGATTTCAAATAAATTTCGACAATATATTCCTTAGATCTTATATCTCAGTCCATTAGGTGGCGCTAGAACCGAGTTATCCAATATATATGTATATATGTCTCGATTTTGATGAAATTAAAATTAAACAATAAGATTTCGACGCGACATACTTTCGCGAAAAAAGGTTGCACTAGGTGCACAAGGCGCTTTATGAAAATGAGAAAGTCACTCAGATAACCCGTAAAAACTCCGCGTAGGCAGAAACCCTATAATCTCCGCCAATAATTTTTAAAAAGGGCCCTTTGGAACGATTCTTCCAGGTGTTGTTTTGGGAATCCCAGAAGGATGATGCTTCGGGGGAAAAATATTTCGATTCTAAATCAATTGGTAGACAAAGAAGGCAATACCATCTACGAACTCAATGGAAATCTCATTTTGTTATTGTTTTGTTATTGTCCAGAGGGAAGCAGTTGAAAGCACTGATATTGATTGGTTTTCGTTAAGTTGTGCTAGTTTTTAATAAGTAAATTAAAAAAAAAAAATTTTATATGTGATTATCTTCTTTATGGATGTTTTTAGCGCAAATACCAATATATTTTAAATCCAATTCTGTATTTTAAATTGTGACAATCGTGTTTAAATAAAACAAATAGTAATAACTTTAATTTTTTAATTTTACAATAAACACCAAATAACAATATATATTGAGTAATGGACTAAAAACAGGGTAGACAATATAGCATTATAAGATATGAATCGAATGGATTTTCTTTGATGAGCCGCGTTGATATTTTTTGGAAAAATAAAATTGGCAAACTGTTTTTAATTTCAATTGAACAACTTATTGAAATCATGGAAAGTAGTATGTTCCATAAATAAATAAAACTAAAATAGTAGTGGAATTTAAAATAAAAATAACAACTTTTAAAATATTCCTTGACTATTATTTTTGTTTAGGAAATTGGACTGTAAAACAATAAAATATGGCTAAAAAAATATCGAAGGTGACCCAGATTGTGGTACTGCTAACCTTCTCTTGAAAATTTAGACATAATTTCTACGTAACAATAGATTTTATTAAAACCGTGTATGTATGTATGTATACTCGCAACCGTATGTATTCTTTTCTAAGTGTTTAACAATTTTAGTGCGTATTCTTTCTAACATGTATACCAACGTGTTTCCTCTAATTTCTCTCCACCGGTAAATCTGGTGTGGCGTCACAGTCAAGTTACTCTCGGAATTTCAGATCAATCAGCGCAGTCTTCTATTCTATCATTCTTGATAATAAAAAAAATATCAGAGAAACTAAAGATATGTACGAAAGCAACTCATTTCTCGATCAGCAGCTCGTTGACTCGAAAGGCTTCGAAGCGTTACAGCTGTCATTGATGAGCGATGGGGTAGACAATCATGTGTGTGGAAATATGGAGGCTAAGGCTAAATAATAATTTAAAAAATAGTCCATCTGAATAATAAGTATTACAGACCTAATAAAAATTATATCGAAATAAGACAAAATGAAAGTTAAAAAATGTTAAAAGTAAAAATCACTTCAAAGCTTACTTTGTTAATTTATTGCAGTCAAAGTGTCACATATCTTTAGTATTCATGACATCATTTCGCTTAGATTTTTTTTTTTGTTAATCATTTAGTTCAAGTTATACTACAGCATCTGCTGCTATTGCAGCTGGCTTTTGTCACACGGTCGTCACTAAAGATTTTATTCTGCATGTATATTTTTTTTCTCTGAGCTGTTTTGTTGACTTCATTAACATTTCCATGCGATTTTAGCGCTGCTAGCTGCTTAAAAAAATTTGTCACCAAATAACCATTGCCAGCATTGCAAGGCCAAAAGGATGATTATGAAATATGCATACAGAAAAATTAAAGAAATATGACAGATGTGGAAAGAAAAAAAAAACTATTGCAAATATATATCTTTTATATTTTAAAGCTGAAATTATATAAATATCTAATGCAAAACAGTATCACCATCTTTATGCCAAAACAAAAAAAAAACAAGAGGAAAATAATAAAATAAAAGTAATAAAATATGCAATTTTCTATGTTGCTTCTTTTTTATGTTATGTTTACCTTCGAAATGTTTTGTTTTCTTTGCCGCATTTTTAACAGCATTTTATATTTTGGCACATATTTGTTTGTTTATTAGCTTCACAAAGTTGCAAATTTTGTGAATTTCGCGAACTTTTAATTAGCTTATTTCGCAATGTTTGCAGTGGTCATGGCTAAATACAAACAAATATATTTCAAGTTATATTTGGACATGCGAAATGATAACGTTAAGATGAGCATATTTTTTCACTGATTAAAGTTGAAGACATCGGTTTGAAAGTATTTTTTAATTGAATATAACTTTTGCACTTAAAATGTTTTAGGACATGTTGAAATTTTGTTCGAACTTTCAAACCGTTTTTTTTTTTTTACTTTTATTACCCAAGCGCACTTGCACAAAATATCACTATAACTGTGTTCCCTTAATTGTTTTTTGTAACAAACTAACGGTATCAAGATAGAAACCCTGTCGGAAAAATATATATTTAAAAACTACTTTTAAACTTGTTTAATACTAATGCAGCGTGGGTCAATTACATTTTTACATTTTCACTTGCCGTCTGCATTTTTAGGAGTTGAATTTAAATTAAAAATAAAGTAATTGAAAACTTATGCAAGATATCGTAATGGACTGCTTTTTATGAAATCGCTATGATGCATAAATCAGTTTGTTGTGGTTTGTGACATGGCAATTAGTTGTCATTGAGAAAAAAGTAGTTTTTTTTAAATTACTTTAAAATTAATTTTACTTCCCACAGGGTACAAATATACAAAAAAAATTGTGCAGAAAAAAAAATACAACTGCGTATATATCTGCCCTATACTTGCCCACTGTATACCTGACAACTCGACTAAAATTTGATACACAACTCGCTCTTTTAAGAAAGATGTGCACTGAGAATGGGCGAAATTGCACAATAATGCCTCGAGTCCTCCACGCAAGGGCACATTTCAAAAGTATTAGGAATGCAATATTTCAGCCACTACAGAAGTAATTTGTATAAATTTAAACAGCTTCGCGTTGGGGAAGAAAATATGTGGAATCTATAATTTTGAAAAAATGCGACAACCCTTCAATAGGTGCTTGGCGTTTTTTTTTCGTCAAAATTGTATACGAAAATTTTTTGTTCTACGAAATTGTTCAAAAATCAATTAACTATTAGACAATTTAATTAACAGTAGAGCTCTTGTTAATCGATTAATCGAACCGGTTCCGTTCGACTTTTTTGACTAACCAACCATAGCCTACTAGTGGATTAGCCGTTCTTTATCGATTTTACGACGAAAAACAAATTTGTTTTCATATGTGTTTGAATGTTTGTGCCTATTGAAAAAAGTCATTTTCCACTATAATGAAGTTTTTATGAATTTATTGTCAGTAACTGTCACAATTCGAAAAATTTCGGTTATCGATTTTCAGACTACTCGACGGTGAGCGATTTGTCGAAAGTGAAGGGTTCGTCGAATACTTGCTATTCGATTATCAACCATCAAAAAAGTTGCTAATCGATTAGTCGACAAAACTGAAAGTAATATGGTAAAAGTGGAGTAGCCCTATACCTGTTATAAAAATTGCTGGTTCCTCCTCTTTTTTGTGGGTGTCGATTGAAGATTTAATACGTGCAATATTAAATGTCTTTAAATAAGTTTGTTTCACTTTCTACTTATTTTTTGAGATTCTCTGTAAAAGTACCTCGATTTAAAATATTTACACTGAACTACTTACTTCAGAGTTCCCACAAAGAATGTGTGGTTTTTGCAAAATTCTTGGGAGTTTCTTGGTCATTTCTTTCTCGCATATGTGAAATTAGCCTGAATAATAATTTCCTCATTTGTGCAACTATAACTGACAATCATTTTATATTTCACTGGACGGCCATTCTCGCAAATGTACCACTCATAGCTAGCGCAGCGAGTCGCGGGTGTCTCTTTTTAGCGCAAGCACCATGCCAATCGCTTGAACGGTAATTTGGCAATCAGTGCTGATATTATGAATGAGAGTGTATTGGTAATTCTATCAGCATGTTCTTTTCAATATTATGAACTTTTAACTTTCTCTGAAAATACTCCATCAAGGCAATTCTAAATGTAACCTCGGGGAATTGTTCTCCCTTTCCTATTATAAACTAATGGAAGAAGGGATAAAAATCCCCGGAAGTTTCTATCAAGAATAGGGCTGCATATATTTACTAGGTCTGCTGACAGGTGATTGTATTTTGGTGTCACAAGCTTTTATATTACGTCCGTTAAGAGACAGGAGAAAACGGTAAACCACATAGTTTGCAAGTATCCAGCGTTAGGCAGGCAATGATTTGTGGTAGTGGCTGTCGAGAATGGGACAAAATATCGACTTTAGTTTACGTAAAAGGCGATAATATACTTGGGCATCGTCGCCGGTTTATAATGTAAGGGTTCAAATTTCTGGCAACACAAGGGACATACTCGGGCTAGCTCGGTGCTACAGAGCTCAAATATGTCATTGCTCTGTGTATTGTATTCGATTGCTATGAGAGAGGAAATTTAAAACTTCAAAATTGGATCTAAAGGCATCAACGATAGCGGGTGTAAGGAAGAATAATAGGGTCTCTCGCAAATGGCATTATCTAAATATTAAAATTTAACTATAGAAACTAATATTATAATCAAAAACAAAATTTAGCCGATTTCCCTATGCTCTCTGCCAATAAGAATCCTTGTTTATTACGACTGGGTATGCCCTTTAAAAAAAAAAGAAGCAGGCTGTGTCAGAGACACGCCCATTAAGTTTAACGTAGAATACGCCATCCGATAAGACAGAAAACATATGTAACAATAAATGATAAATAATACAAGCAAATGAATTTCTTTATTTGATAGTTACTTTGGATGATATACATAAGCTTATGATAGGAAAAATAGGATAAAAATGTTTTTAAATTATCAATTAAATTTCTCGCAAAAACGAAGTCAATGGCTGTTATCAATAGTAAAGATAAATAATAAATAACATACGCGAATCCATTTTATTATTTTTTTGCAGTGCTTGGCAGCATTTTCTCTTCTTTTACTCTACTTTAACTTGCCCGCCTAAAATTATGCAATACAAAGAAAGGGCTGCACGAGTACATTTAAATCGCCCAACAGCAAACACTCAACCAAACACCACACACATATTTGTGTGCATGTGTTTATACAATTTTCATTTGAGAAATTTAAATATTAGGAAGATATCAACCAACATGAAATGTATGTCAAACGAAAGCTAACATCTTCATTTGACTACAAAAAAAAAAAAAAAAAAAAATTAATCGAGCCGTTTCCTTATAATTAAAGAAATAGAGATTACAACAATAAAAACCTGGCATTGGTGCCCATACCGTAAGGTAAGACGTATTCTACGCCAAAATCAAGAAAATAATCTGTAAAACTAAGATGCAAACCTTTTCAAACTTATTAAGAATATGACCTTTAGAATAAAGATGAAACATTTTTCAATAAAATCTAGTAGATAACCTGTAAAATTAAAATTAAAACCTCTTCAACAAAATTAAGAACGGAATCTTGGTTTTCATTACAATCTCTTCTTATAATTGGCACCTAATATTATTTTCTGAAAATAAATATCACGCTGTTTTTATAAACTGTTTATTTTTTTAATTATATAAGCTTTTCTTATCATTAAGATAATTTTAAGTAATTATATATTGTTACAGGTTTTAGATATTTTCTAATAATACAAAAACAATTAAAGTAAGTATAAAATAACAATTAATTTGGGCAAATTATTTGCAGTATAGCACGTGAAATTTAATACATGGTCAGACTTTTATTGTACAACTGGAATTTTTCAAATGAATGCACAAGAAAGACATTGGGAGAAAAAGAGAACGTCACTGTCAAGTAAATATATTTTCAGGTTTAAAACATAATTCATTGAAAACTTCTGGAACAATAAATAAGGGAAATAAAAAAATTTCATTTCGAAAAAAAAAAGAATCCAAATAACAATATTCATAATATTAAACTAAAAACAATATAAAGTAGATTATTCACAAAGTACTTGCGTATGCTAAGACGATAAGAGCAAAATTTGAATTCAAAACGGCTCTTTTAAAAATAAAAAGTTTACCTTATTAATAAATTCAATAAGATTCCAGTAAAAATGAGAAATCCTCCTTATCAATTTCCTTTATACGATTTTTAACATAAAAGCGTGGAGATTTCTTCTTACAGTTGCATATTTTTAAATACAAATCCATAAAAATTAATAAACTTAATAAACAAGAAGTTATCTCCTTATTTCTAGCCAATTTCCTTTTCAATAAATTTGAGAACCAACAATTTTTTCGATTTTGTCCCCTCTCGCCTCCTTGGCCATAAAGCTTTTTTAGACGTCGATCCCTTTATTTACATGTAGGTTTTTAGCTCTGTGTAGTTGCAGAGTTTTTCCTTTCCCTATATTTTCAAAATCATTCGCACTACTGATAACCGAAAAAAAAATTGTGTGCCACTTATGGTGGTGATATTGGCAATGACTTTGATTTCGCTATATAGTAAACGATTGATTGATCGATAATATTGTAAATATTGTAGTGGCAAAAAAAAACAAAAAAAAATGTTTCAAATAGTTGGCACACCTAACGAAAATGACATGACTTTCATTTTCACAGTCATCCAAATTTTTGTTTGTTGGCTGGGCGAATCGAACGGGAAGGTGGTCTGCAAAATAGGCATTGAAGCGCGAATGCATACAAATCGTTGTAATCATTTACAATAGTTACGCACACAATATGCGCAATTTTTTTTTAATTTGATGGCCAAGTCAGCCGGATTGTCAGTCAAATGTAGAAAATTTTATTTATTATAGGAAAATAGGTGCTAATGCTTCGAGTAATATTTATGGCGGCCACATTTCAATTTTCGATCATAATTATGCGGAAAAAAAATTATTTTCATAGTTTTTTTTTACTAAAGTATTGAAATATATATGTACATATGTATATAAGTATAAATGAGTGCGTGAAATGAAGTTTTATACAAAAAAATAACAAATTTTCAGTATAACCCACTTTTAATTTTTCAAGCTGTTTGGTTTTTTCCTCTGCTCCACTACGCATGCGCGCTCCTCTTCAACCAACGGTGGTGCATTCGCAGCGTTTTGCCGAAAACGCGCGCTGTTGAAAATGCACAAAAGAAAAACAACAAAAACACAAACAGTTGTTGCGCATAAGTTGCTTACACTATGTAGCGCAATTGTACGCGCCTCTGTACCATTCATTTGCCACAGCAATTATAGCCGTTTCGCTAAATTTTTATTGTAATTGCTGTTAGCAATTGATTTCTATTATTACTCTTATGTTTTTGCTTTTTTTGTTTTTGTTTGTGTTGTTTTTTTATTGCTAAAATCAAAGCGGCTGAAGAGTATTTTCATACCGCTTGTTAGCGTTAGCGGACAGCGCTGCGCGTCTGCTGGATTTTTATATTTCGTTTTGTTTTTTATTCAGTTTTTTTTAAATATATATATTTATATCTACTTGTTTACTGCTATTTCTAACAGCCAAGCTAAAACGAAGTTATTGCACTTTTCTTTTATTGCGCTCTGTATTGTTCATCGACATTATTTTTACATCTTTTCTTTGTTAGGCATTTTCGTTCATATTCGCAGTGAGTAAGTTTAGGTGTGTAACCAACAAAACCAAACTAGCTTTGATTTGTTTTGAATTATCGCTCATCCGTAACACTTGAGTTACAAGTTAGACAAGCTGATTCCGTTCGTTCACTATTCACTTCGTGCCACACAATTCAAACCAACCGATTTGATTTAATTTCAATTTTCATTTTAGTCACAAATTCATTTTCATTTCAGTTTTACTGCCAACGAACGACCACCAGCTGACAGGCAAATGTCAACAGCATGCCAACGGAAAGGCAATAAAAAATGTACATTTCACTTTTGTGTAATGAAGAATTTTCTATTGTTTTGGGTGGATAGTATATAGCGTTAGATTGTTTTTTTTTTTTTTTTTACCTAGACTAAGATTTCTTCAGAAAAGGGAAATCTAAAGAGAAATTTCATCAAATGGCTGAAAGCGGAGTGCTTTAGAATTTTTACTTCGTTTATGAACTTGACATAAAATATGGACATAGTTAATTGTCATAGCAAAAGAAAATTGGGCTGAAGAAAAAGCAATGCTGGGCAATAGCTAAACAAATTCAAATCAACCCAAGAACCGGGTGACTCTGATCATTTCATTATTATGATTATTGCGACCAAAATGAACTGAACATACTTGCTGTGAACTCCGAGCTCCGACAGAAAAGTTTTATAATTTATTAACGTCCACCAGTTTCGCAGTTGAACTGGAGGTGAGATCATCCCATGTGATTGACGGATGAGTACTTTCTTTGACTTGATTTTGGATAGATTTCATAGTTCTTTAGTCCATTGCCATTACTCATTGTGAGGCAAAACTGGAGATCTGCGCGAGCGATGAATAGAAGCAACTAGCGGGCAGAAAATCATTCTAGTCTCATCTCTTTCAAATAGATAATTTTCCTGCTTTTCTAAAGTAGTCTAGTATTATTCAATTTTATTCGAATTCCCTAATTGTTTGTTAAGAAAGCTTTTGACTCTAAAACTCCCTCGTTACTCGCTTAGGAAGAAATGTAGATTAAATTGAGCGAGGTGAAAACTTCCTAACTACTCATTTGAGAGATTTGTGGGATGATTCCGCATAATCCCTCCACTGCTCGAATGGAAGGACTTCGAAATTATTAACAAAAACTCCGTCATTACTCGTTTGCGAGCTGAAAATAATTTTTTCCATCACTAGTTCCCAGAGGACAACCAATTCAAAAAGCGAGTATACAAAAGTATGTAATATATACCAAAGTGTTGAAAGTAAAGTGTTAAGTAATGCCGTTGAATAAAAATTAATTAATAAAATGTACGAAATTATACAAAACTAGTGGTATAAATGTAACGGTTTTATACTCAAATATTTTTGTAACGGGTTGCCACCTGTTTAATAACTTTATTAAGCAAAACGTAAAGGGGTTGAGCAAGACTAATTTTTGAAACGTTTTTGAAGAGTGTTGCCACCCGTTTGAGAAATTAATTTAATAATATTAATGAAACATTATAATATTATATTATAGATATGCTGGTTAGAGTTGCCATCTGTTTGAAAAGGTCAATTCAATTCAATTATTAAGTTTACTGAACTGAAATATTACAATATTAATGCGAAACGTTAGAGGCTTTTATGAAACTATTTTTGATAAGAGTTGCCAACTGTAGGAGTCCATGTATGCGGCTTTTTTGGAATTTCCTTCTTCAATATTAACATAACCTAAATTGTAAAAACGTTTCCCTTGCTTGCATTCGGCTTCAAACCCGATGAACGGATTTTAACCAAATTTGAACAGTATTATTCTTAGATCCGTGTCATGGACACATATATATTTGATTACGATAGGTGGCTCATGAGGCGAGATATTCAGAAAATTCGTATTTATAGTCCAATATGTTGGTGCAATAAAAAAAAAAATAAAGAAAAAAATATGCTAAGAGGCGCTAGTCAAAGTGGTCTAGTGGCGAGCCGGTCAGAAAATCTGTACTTATGATCCAAATTTGGGAACGTATAATATGAGTGCGACAAGCGATAATTTTACGAAAAATGGATTTGTTATTATTAAAAAAGTTTGGTGCTATAAGAAACACTTTTTTGAGAAAATGGCGCAAGAGAGATATTCAAAAAATCTATATTTTCGATTCGAGATAGATTCAGTTGGAAATGTATAATGCCATTTTTAATTTTTCGATCACTTTGATCGATATTTTGTGATTTTTTTCGATCAAGTTTAATCGCTGTTTTTTAACTTTTATTTTCTGCCATTTTCGTTTTTCTGATCATAAAACGTAAATCGTACTATTGGTGTTGTTGTTATTATTGCCATTGCCGACAAATACACAATTGTTTTTACTTAAAAGCATAAAGACAAAAAAAATATTGAGCAAACACCATCTTAAAAATATAACAGCAACAATCGTTGTTCTTGTATAGCAAGTCTAACTAGTTATCGAATAGTGATCGGTCTAAACACAAAACTTTAAGTCAGATAAGTTTTTTCGAGCTTAAGGAATCAACATTCTCTTCCGTCGTGATAAGAAACCGACTTCGAAGTCCCATAAGAAATTGCGCTTCAAAAATGGGAAACACTGTTGTCCTACAATTGTAGAATAGTATTGGTTTTAGTCATACCACTAAAGTCAATAATCAAATATATCGTTCCACGTTGAATGTAAAAAATTTACTGAATCAATATGACGCAGTGTTTTGATCGGTGTGGTAAATTTAGTATAAATAATGATAGTCATTTGAATAAAAAACATGTCCACGAAAATCAGGAGATGGTATCGAATTCCATGTGGCTGCATTCTACTCGTAGTAGAAACATTGCTGCAAAGGTAAGCGAAGAAAATAATGCACCAAAACCCTGGAACGTATGACTGATGATATGCAAATATTTGACAAAAAAAAAATTAAGTAATGCTTTGTGTTTTATCAAAAAAATGCCATTCGTTAACGGCCAAAAAACAAAGGAAATCAAGTTCTAGAACAAGTTTGTATAATAGCACGAAAATAATTGGCGTCACGCATAAAAGAGAAAATTAATAAGCTTAGAGAAATTTCAATTAATTTTCAGAATCTGCATAAGTGCTTAAGAGTACCATAATTCCAGTGTATTCTTGTTTTTTAACTTTGCTTTTTATTTGGCCATTAAATTTGATAACTGCGCATAGCTGTGGAAAAAATAATATTCTTAATTAATTTTTAGTACCGAAGGCAGTCTCAATCAAGTTTATCATTTTTCACATTCATACAGATTCAAATAAAAGTAATTTAAGTAACTAGCAAACAATAAAACTTCAGTAAGAAATATTCGGATGGTGGTATAAATACGTATAATATAAACGAACGAACCAAAGGAAGTAAATCGAAATGGGCGTGGTTTGATAGCGTTTGATAAAGTGGTTTCGGGAGATACCACTAATATTTTGAATATTTGAACCGAACCGATCATATAGTCCGGACCATGCACTGTCTGCCCACTATTTCTGTCGGTATATGTTAAACTCTCTTTCTAGTAAATAATTGCTCAAATTCAACTTTTTCGTAATTGCCCCCTTCCTTATTTAAATATACGATTTTCTTAAAAACAAATACATTTATATTGTCATTATTTCATTAAAAATTTAATGGCATAATGAGTTTAGTCCTAAGTATGTCTGCGTACACTTTGGCTCACATAAGTACATGAATAAATACATATATACGTACATAGGCACATATACAATATAAGTGTCGGAATATTAAATATATGTATACGTGTAAATGTATTCATACCCTGTCGGAAATATAATTATTTTAAAAGTAATTTAAAAAATACTTTTTTTAATAACTACAAACGCTTGAATTTTTTTCTGTTTGTATGACCCTGCATGTGATTTCAACTACTTTTAAATATGTTTGACAGAAAGAATATCAAAATTAGTTTTAGTATTTGAAATTCGGTTTTTTTTAAAACTGATCTAATTACCAACTACTTACTTTAAAACCCCTCCATTTCTAAATATTTAAAAATATGTACAGTCTAGTCTCTAAAATTTTAATTCTTCGTTTAAACAAAAATACATTTAAATTTCAATTCAGTATGCAGGGTAGAAATAATTACACTAGCATTTCGGACATCAAATATCGAAAGTATAGCGAGTGTCGTTTTTTTGTTCTATTACACTGCTGTACAAGCAAAACATTAAAAAAAACCCCATGTGTAGGAGATTCTCATACATTCTGAGCTCAAAAACACATGTTTTTTTGGGATTTTGGGATGGCGACTTGAAGCTTGTAGGCATTGGTTAAAAACTTGATTAGTAATTGCACGTCAAAATTAAACTTTTTTTTAATTATGGTTAAATATTTTTCTTTATAGATTTTTCTTTACTTTATTTTTGGAAAAAGCTAAAATAAAAAACTTAAAAAAAATTGCAAAAATTAAAAAAAAAAAAATTATTTCAAAATCAAAATTCCAAAAATGGTTTCATTTCGACCCCATATAACTCTGCATGTTTTAAATCAAATGTATAAATCTAGTATTGTTAATTTTTATTAAAATAAGCTGAGTTATAGCGGGTCAAAGCGAAACTTTAATTTTAGTTTTGAAATTTTTTTTTCAGAATTTTTGTTAAAATATAAATAAAATAAAAATTTTAAGAGAAAATGCAAAAATTAAAAAAAACTCCTTTTAAAATCCAAATTAAAAAAAAACAGTCGCATTTCGATCAATGATAATTCTGCATGTTCTAAACCAAATATACTTATGTAGAGCTAGCATTTATTGCTTTTTATAAAAACAAGCTGGTAAAAATGGACCTTTTTTAATTTTGGTTTTAATTTTTTTTTCCGAATTTTAGCGATATTTTTTAATTACTTAGCTTTACGTTAACGAAAAATAATTAAAAATAAAGAAAACTTAAAAAAGTGGCAAAAATTCTTACAAAATTTTGATATTGGTTTTAAAGTTTTTTTCAGAATGCTTGCTATTAATTTGTTTTAATTCTACATTAAAAGTATTACTGATAAAAAAAAACTTTAAGCAAATCGCAAAGATTCGAAAAAATAAATACTTTTAAAATCAAAAGCGAAAAAACAGTTTCAGTTCGACCAGCTATAACTCTGCATGATGATCTAAACCTATATATTTAGCAATTATGTATTTGTGTATCTACAAGATAATAATTATTAAAAATAATTTTTATAGAGATATACTTACAGTTTATTTATAATATATTTTACCACAGAAAAATTGTAAAAACATAAATAGCTAAATGCAAATAGACGGGTGGAAGTTAGATGAACATAATTAATTTAACATAAATTTGTCTCAAACCTGTTGGCTTCCAAATACTTTTTCAATTTTCAATTTTCAATTCAATTTTTTTAGGCGGTCAGCTTTTTCCGGCAGTCTGACTATTCAAGCGCATGAAATAATTTTTAAATATACATACATACATATATATACAATATATATATATATATATATAGATCATTTGCGTAATTAACAAAATATTTTCCTATATAAATTACAGGAAATTTATCAATCACCGGGCAAAAAAATACATACACACATAAACATACAAATAAATAGTTAAATATTAACTTGAAATGCGCGCAATAATCGTGCACGATTAAGATTAAAACGCTGCCGTGTAGTAGAAGCCTCACACATTTACATCCCCACATGCGTGTGTTGTTTATGTGATTGGCGTCGTGTAAACAACTGTCGTTAACTCCCATTGCCGACAGTCAAATCGTTTCGCTTGCAATCTTAATGGCACACATCCAGCGTTATCGACACTTCCTACTTTTCCTTTTCTACGCTGATTACTGGCGCACAGTGGTTTACGCTTTACACCCATACACACACACACACACACATACACACAGAAAGCAGCATATGAATTGCGGTGTATGCAGGAAATTTTACAAATTAATTTCCACACTTGTCTGTGACAGAGTATGTTGCACTATAGGTAAATTAATTATGAATAATAAAATTAAAAAAAAAAAACTAAAGTAAAAAAAATGAATTAAAATAAAGTATATATGTATGTATGAATGCATGCAGTTTTTTTTCTCAATAAATTGCGTAATACAAACTGCTTGAATATGCACATAGTACATACAAATGTATAGGGTGGTTAATAAAGTGTTTGTTTTAGTGATATGCCATTTTGACAGTGACAGTCCAATTGACTCAGCAGTACAGGTTATCGTTTCTCAATTTGGGCCTCAGAGAAGCTGGGAATAGAAAACAATTTTGCTTTCGAAATCATCTAAAGAATACGAATCACATTTTCTTCTCCGCGACTATTTTAACAAGTAAAATTGAACCATCGGGGGATCGGAAAGCCCACACATGATCGTCGAGAAGCCAATGCATTTTCGGAGAATGACAGATTAATGTGAATTACTTTGAAGCTGCGATTTGACGACATTAAATTTCTTTGTGGAGCGCAGCGAAGGACCGATGCTATGCGAACCATCCATTAATAATTCAAACTTAACAGGATAAGCTACTGTAAAGCCAGCCGAGCCTGCGTCATGAATTAAATTGTGTTTCATACATAATGGGAATGTTTGGTCTTTCGAATGAACCAATACTATACTAAAGGCATATATGTATGTAAAAGAAAAATTATTTTTTCTAATTTTTTTTTCTTAATTTTGTAAAAAGAAAGCACTTCTTGGATAACCCTTTATAAAGTTAAGGCATAAAAGCATACAAGAATTATGTAGCCACATTGTACATACATACATATATACAGTAGTATACAAAAAAAAAATAAACATACAGTCGCGGTCACGACTTAACACTCTCCCATATGAATGACTGTGGACGTTGCTCAGCTAAAGTTTCTTGTGTTGAAAATGCGTAGACATGACTTCATTTAGCCATGGAGAAAAATGTTAATATTTTGGAGTGGAATTTTTTTTTTTACATGGATGAAATGAAATTTAATATTTAAAAATAAAAATATAAAGCACATCATAAAACCAGTGAAACGCGGCTGAGGCAACATAACTACTCGAAGTCTTCTATGCAGGCGCTGAGCTTGTTATATAGATTGATGAAAAAATTGGCTGAGGAGAGTACAAAATATTTTAATCTTAAATATAAAATCCTCGTATTAGAGTGTTTTTGGTCGAACTAATTGGAAACGGCTCGACCGAATTTTGCATCTTCATATATTTGATAGATATAAGGATAGGTCCTAAAGAATATTTTAAATGATATTACAGCATACACAAATATATAAAATATTAAAATATGACTTCATAGATAGCTACATTTTTAAAAGGGTTGCCACCTGATTGAAAAGGCGAATTTAATTTAATTGTACAGATTATAAAAAATATTAAAATATGCGTTTCGAACAGTTCGTCTCGACTGGCCTATATTTTGGAGGGGGTTGCCACCTGTTTGAAGAGTTGAATTAAATTAAATTGCGCCCAAGCTAAATGAAATAATAAAATTTGGCTGTCAAGCTGATCGTTTTGACCTACATTTTAAAGTGGATTGCCACCTGATTGAAAAATCAAATTTAATTTAATTGTACACAAGCTGAATGAAATAGCAAAATATGGCAGTCAAACCATTTGCTTCGCTACGGACAATGTATGCAGAGTCATATTATGAATAAGATTGCCAGCTTTTTTAAAAGTGAACTTTAATTTTATTATACGCAAGGACATTCAATATTAAAATAGCAGTGCCAAACAGTTCGTCTTGGCAAGGACAAATATTTTTGAGAGGGTTGCCAACTGTTAAATGTGACAGTAACCGAAGTACGTTTTTTGTTACACTTGCAAAGGGTAATTAATAAATAAATATAGGTTGGCCAATGCCTGTCGGGGGTTGCAAGTTAGTTCTATAATTTTTTTTAACCAAAAATGTATCTCTCGTATATAATGGCCAGAACTACATATCAGAACTTCTCAGAAGGTGCTTGGAGGAGCAAAACCACCGTATAGTGGAGTCATTCGAATTCATGACCACCACTGTATATTTTTATACATGAAAACTTATGTACTACTGAATTTATTTTAAAAGCCACACGTCGCCTAAATGCCACAGTTGTAGTTGTAGATGTTACTACATAGCGGCCACTATTTCCTTCTTCAAAATTCAAAAGTGGTTATAGCAGTAGTTTGTTATAGAAATTAAGTAGGTGGATGGGCTGGGCTGCAGCTGTGTATATGAAAATTATGTGGCAGAGCAGATAGTGGCAGTAGCTGCATTTTGGGTGTGTTCCCGTACCCAAGCTACTGTTGGTCGCAGTCGTACCACTCAAAATAGAAAATGAGAGGAAATGAAAAACTCGAAAAAATAAAGAGCATACAAAATAATGCAAGCGCAAATTTAGAGACTGTCACTGTAACTATGAAATTTATTTGCAAATATTTGCCACTTTTCTGTTGCTATGTAAATTCAAATTATTTGGGTGTTAGTTTTTAGTGTAGCATATTTGTTCATATATCTTTATTTAAGGTGGGACAGCTGCGACAAAAAGTGTTGGAGACTATATTCAACCAAACTGCATGGCTACCTATCAGATTATGCCCGATAACAGCTTCTACGAGGATCGAGAATTGTCGATTAGTTGGCGAACGAAGCTCCTTCGATTGCCTACGGTCCACCACCGGTTAGAGGGGTCCTTGCAATTCCGCTGAGACGACATAGAGCCCATATATCCAATAGAAGTCCGTAGGCGGCCAGATGAGCTCCCGCCCTCTGCCTTTCCCGGAGTTACAGCTTTAATGGTGCCCTGCCGAGCGAGCTCATCAGTCATGTATTTCCCTGCAATATCGCTATGGCCCGGAATCCAAATCAGTCCGATATGAAAGCATTCGGAGGCCAAACCGGCTGGCGGCGATCAGTTTCTTGAGGGCCAAAGTCGAAGCTGGCAAGAATTTTAGAATGCTGATTTTATTTGTATCAAGAAAACCGGCTTTTTATTTTGAAAGTATTGGAAAGCACAACAATATTTATAACTGCTATTTTGGAGACCACCACGTCCACTCATTGCATTTCTCTCTACTCCTTGCCAGCGTTTGATCTCCGGTGATAGCAGCTAACGCTTCTAGCACTTTGACTGTTACTTTACAAATAAAAAATCTGACCTGAAGTTAAAAAAAAACGGCAACACTGAGCCAATGTTTAAAATCAATCAAAACTAACACATATTAACTGCACGTTTTAATAATTCTGTCGTTATTTTCAACAAATGAACTATTACATAAAAATTAATACATCTAACAACTTCATATGAATTCTGCAAACTTTTAACCAAAAAGTTAGTGCGGGCTGTAGAATAAACAAAATTAATTTTTGCTCTACATTTTGTATAATTTCTTTACCCAGTTTGCGTAGAAAAATCATCGGTATGTTAGTTAAAAACCAAAATCGATTACGAGTAGTGAAAAGTGTCTCGCAAAAGAAAAGAAACCAAAACTTGTCTTTGCAAATCAAGTTTGTTATAATTGTGCTTACATTAAATCATGTTTTGTAGCAATTAACGCAATTGAGTTTCGGATATCATAGATCGATAACATACATAGATACGTGAAATTCCGCCGTACGCTCCTCCTTGAATGCCAATAATTTATTAGGCATTTACCGAAGACACCAAATACTGGTTATGTCACATACAAATTGGATCTGTGTAATTTTGTAGTTTATTGTAAATTTCACCTGTAGCGTAATGAGAAAGTACGAGCAATAACCGCGCAAATATAACCGCAAGTTTTAAACTCGCTAAAGCCGACGCTACTGAGTTACGGTTGCGCATGCGTGAATTTCTCGTACGCACCAAACGTTCGATAGCTCAAACGTTTTACAAGCGCTAGAATGCGAATTTTTTTGATTAATCACTCGCATATTATTGCGGTTTAGATTTTTACTCAGATGTTACATTTCTGGAAGCGGCTTTAATAAGACTCACATGTTGTCAAAGTCTTTGTTTGTATGGCTGTTTGTTAGTTAGCTACAATGTATTTCTAAACGCCATATATATATATATATTATTTTGTATTGTACATACATTTCTCTTTTTGGCACTCACATTATTATATACATATATATTTTGTATACTATATTGGCACTTCAGAAAAGTTGCGCGTCTGCTTTTGGCCATTATTAAATTTGTAGTTTACGGCCAAACCACAGCAAGTTTACGATCCGGCCACACCGCATTCACACACACACACACACACAAACGCACACACATACTCACATCTCTAGTCAAATACTCGTAGTAACAAATGTGAACAAGTTGTACTGGTAGCTAAGCGAAAAGCCAAATACTAAAAGCCCGCCTGTAAATAGAAACAGAAAGACATTTGTACCTACATACATCGAACACTACTCAAATCAACAATACATGTGCATCACTCAAAACACACACACACACACTTACATACAACCAAACATTATATTGCAATTTATTTCTGCATTTATGTCTGTTGTTGGCGATTGTCTGGCCAATTTCGCCAACTGGTTGACTACAGCCGTTTGGCTGGCTACTTTCATGACCTCTGCTATTGGCAGTGGTTCGTCTCTGCTGCCGTGTTAAGTGCATCCTCGAATTTTCCATTTTTTTTTTGTATTCATATTCCCTGTTTTATGTTTCTATAATTTCAAGGCGGACTCCATTGATTGGACGTGCACTGAAAATCGATATGGCATAGCTGTGACGAATTTTTCGTCTACTTCTATTGGTTTTTTATTTTGGTTTAATTTTTGTGCTATTGCTTTTGGTTTTGCTATGTTTTTCAATTGAAAAATTATTTATGCCACACATTCCGTAGCGTGTTTCGGAAAATGCTGTATCTCGAACAGTTTACATTTGCTTTATGGATGTTTCCGTGCATGTTGAACATAATGTTAACTTATTGTCTAATAATTACCTGTCTTGTTTTTGATATCTTATTTAACTCGATATAGAAAGGGGAAGCAAACAAAATTATGAGTTAAAAAATGTAATTTTCAGTGCATGTGTGCCTATGTTTTTTTTTTTATTAATTTAACGAAAAATCATAACTAGCTACATAAGCCCTTAACAATAATATTTGACCAGATTGGTGTCAGTTATTTAAATTTAAGTTTCGGCTTCTTTTACAATCAACTTGGTGTTCTTTTTGTAATCTTCGACAGTTAAAATATATATTTTGAGTAGAAATGTTTTTATATCCAACGGGTATGTGTTTACTAAGAAAATCTGCGAAAAAATTGTAAATGGTTTTTAGGTACATGAAACGAACAAAAACGAGTTTAGTGCCAAAGATTTTTTGGCTCATTTCACAGTTTAAGGGATGTTTTTCACAGACATGTAAGACAAAATAGTAAAACTTTATTAGGTTATTATTATGTAGTTATTATACTAAAATTTAAATTTTTTAAGTAATCTAGCAGCATTATTTAAATACCTACATATATTATAAAAGTCTTTTCCCAATAGTTATTAGCGACATGAAATTTTTTAAATCTTCAAAGACTTTTATTTTGATACCTATAGTAAAAAAAGTCTTCTCATAGTAATTATGAGTGAGATACGTTTTTTTAAGTCTTCAAATACATTTAGTTTAGTTTTAATGACTTTTATTTTGAGATTTGTGTTATAAGCGCCTTCTCATAATTATTATGAGTGAGACAATTTATTTTAAGTGTTGATGGATAGGACTTTTTAAGACCATTAGCTCGGTAGTAATTAGAGACTACTTCGATTTAGAGAAAGACCTATTTTATAAAAGTCTTTCGATAATAGTTATCAGTAAAGTAAGCATTTTATATCTTCAAAGACTTTTATTTTGAGAACTTCACTATAAAAGTCTGCTCATAATAGATGTGAGTTAGTAAAATTTTTTAAGTTTTGAAGGATGATAATAGTTATCAGTGAAGTAAACTTTTTTGAGTCTTCAAAGATTTTTATTTTGAGATTCATTTTATAAAAGCCTTATCATAATAGTTCTGAGTGAGAAAAAAATTTTATGTTTTGAAGGATGAGACTTTTTAGGACTACTTCGTAACTAGCTCGGGCCTATTTCGGAACTACTTCGAAGTCATTTCGTGACCAGTTCGGGACAATTTCTGGACTAGTTCGGCACGACTTTGTGTTCCACAACAGTTTCGCCTTTCAAGACTAAAAAAAAGTCGTCTGAAGCATAATTCATATGCAAAGACTTTTATAATAAAAATAATAAATATCGATAACCTAAAAAATTTTTCTTACTAATAACTATTTTCGAAGGACTTTTATAGTTGTTATAAAAATTAGGATGACTTTTTGAAAACTGAATGGCCAAACAATTATTATTTTGAATCTCTAATATTTTTCCTTTTCCGAAGTTAAATAAAAATCCTTTAAAATGATAAATTTTCCTTCCTTTTTTGAAGCATTAGGAAGGCGAGAGAGAAACACATATAATTTTATAATTCTTATCAAAACTAGGATGACGTTTTATAGACTTCACTGCCAAATAACTACTATTCTGGATCTCTGATATTTTTTTCTTTCAAGTAAAATAAGAATCCTTTCAAATGATAAATTTTGGTTTTTTTTAATATTAGGAAGACGTCAAATTAGAGAAATATAAAGACGTATGCTTTACATATTCGTTTTCAGATTTAGCGGATTTATTTTTGCCAACATATACTATTGACAAATCTCTAACTCGATCACCCTTTGTTTATTTGTTTCTCTCGAATGATAGGATTAGATGCTAGTGGATGAAATCAGTAAAAAATTAACATGTTAACAAAATTTTCATTTTGTTTTACTGGTATGCGATTTCATACCTTCGCAAGACAGAAGGCCTGAGGAATGCAACAATCCTGGCTTTAAATCATTTCAGTAGCGCTGTTTAATAAATACTTTTTAACTAAAGCCAATGAATAATATTAGGTTGGTTTGAACCCCAAGTTGTAGATGACGTTCAGTCAAACTGCAGG
Organism: Anomoia purmunda; assembly: GCA_951828415.1. Lineage (NCBI taxonomy): Eukaryota > Metazoa > Arthropoda > Insecta > Diptera > Tephritidae > Anomoia > Anomoia purmunda. The sequence goes on along the minus strand of OX639997.1, from coordinate 46,449,544 downwards.
CTATGAGGTAAGAAGTGAAACTTTAACCAAAATTTAAAAGGAAAGTTTTTTATTAATCCAAAGTATTTCGGTTGCGCCACGGTAAACAATTTGCCCTGAAAACTGAAAAAACTTTTGCTTTTATAAACTTCGTGAAAAACACCCCTCTTGACCTCGACTCCTTACAACACTCCTTACAAGTGAAAAGCTCGCCACAGAAATGAGTGAACAAATTAAGTATTTATAAAGCATAAATCATAAATCATAAAAAATTATAAATATGAATATGAAAAATGAATCAAATGAAGAATTTAGTAAAAAATTGCCTGCATTCCTTAACACCACTGCTTCAAGCCTTAACCAAAGACAAATTGACAGCCGTTATTATTGATTAATATGAACATAAGCTCTTCTCCTTCCACAATCAATAAATCGTTAAGATATTATGCAGAAAGATTAATCAATGTCACATAATTTCAATGATTTTCCTTTCGCATGTGAGAGATTTCATTTGCAGTGGTATTTGTCACACTCTGGTTTCGTCGGTTTTACTAAAGCTCAACCTGAAACGCATTATTAATAAATAACAAGATGTTGCTTTGCATAGCACAAAAATTTATATTAAAATAGTTTGTCAGCTAATGACATTTGAAGGTAAACTTGAACTTACTTCCGATGTACATTTGTATTTTTCAATTTCAAAATAAGCCAACATCCGATTTGTATTTTACTTAAATTCAGCTTGTTAAGGACGAAAGGAGTGAGCTAAATAAACTTTCAATAGTAAGTTATTCTGAAAAGTCTAAGATTTTTTGGATTTTTACTGGGTGTAACGTATACGACAGAATGCCCACTTTAGTTAAGAATTGAGTTTATCTGACTTGACTTCAAATTTCGGAGCAGAATTTTCATGTAGTCAGTATGTAAGTTGGTAAGTTTTCTGCGATTAAACAATGTTTGAAAATAATTAGTACAATACAGAAAGTCTAGTTCGAAGTGGAAGCTACTATATGGACTCCACTAAAGTTAGTTGAAAATCTATATTTGTTCTTTGTCTAATTAATAGCAGTTGACATTTTTTATCTTATCTTTCTATCTTAAAACATCCTTTAAAAGCTTAAAGCTTAATTAGCAAAAATGTTAGGTCTAGTAAATTGCAGGTTTTAGCTAATTGCCATTTAGAAGGTAATTCCATAATGCCACTCTCATAAAAACCCTCGTCCCTATTGACAAAAAAAAACCGGTACAGCTCATTTTCACAAGCTTCTCTTGAGACGAATTTTTGAAAAATCATTCATAAACGGGAACGGGTAGTAATCACTTGTCGCCAGGTTCAGACTATAAAGTGGATGCGTAACAACCTCCCAAGCAAGCTTCCGGAGCGTCTGGCGGGTCAGTATCGATGTGTGTGACCTGGCGTTGTTCTGATGGAACACAAATTCCACTACAATTGGCCAAAGCTGGCTACTTCTGGGCGATTAATTCCTTCAGATAGTCCAATTGTTGACAATACAAGTCCACATGAACTCTGACTTGGTCACCGTTTTCGTCGGCTCACCACGGGGGTGGTGGTTGCAATTTCAAAAATTCTGGCATGCCAGCCTTAGAGTGATGTTGCTCGCCGTATGCGTTCAATATCCAGCGATGATTCCAGCATATATTTCAACTATCTCGGCCGTAGGAGAACAAGACTTTGACGAAGGCGTGTTGGAAACACAGATCACGATTATATAACAATAAGAGTAGCCAGTGAAAATGACGGTGGTGCTCACAATGAGAATTTTGGTTTCGCTATCACTACCAAAGATGCGTAAGAGCTTTAGTCAAGGCTATCCAAAATCCAATAGAACTTGGCAGCAGGGAAGCGATGAGAAGGATGATTTACGTCGAAAGCTTGGAAATGTCGAGAGAACAACAATAACTTTTTTTTAGAAACAGTACTATTTTTCTTCCTTTTCCCAGTACCCTCCAATGCATGGCCCCAGTCGATATGCAGAAAAATTGAGGTTATGTAAATGACTTCACATTATTTCATTACACTATGGGTATGGCGTAAAAAATATCAATTTATATGAGGTTATAATATGTGCAATGTTTAAGCGGTTTTCATGATGAGTTGATTGAATTACTGAAGCAAATTTAATGGATATTAATTAAGTGTACGTCATTGGATATGCCAGTTTTCAAAAACTCAAAATATTGTCGTAAACTTTGTCGAAAATCAGAAACGTATATTTGCGGTTTGAAACAAAAATCATGTATTGATGAGTGTATGATAAAATAATTAAATTAGTTTCTTAACGAGGCAAAGCAGGGCAGTTAGAAAAACGTTTTTTGTATAATTTGGTGTGGCTGAAAATGAGTGACATTTCTTTTGCCAATAATTCAGCAGTCTAATAAAGAAACATTAGTTATAGAGTAAAATGCGACTAAGGAAGTACGAACACATTTAACTACTCTCCACATTAAATCGGAAAATGTGCCAACAAGACTTTCACGCTTTTATAAAATGGTTTGCATAATATCGACTTAATTTTCCAATCGACTTTATTTTCTACTCATATAAACTTAAAACCCATTCACTTTGTACAATTCAAAGCACAACTCAAAGTAAAAGTATCGATTGTAATACGCATTTTCATTCAATTGTAAATTTAAAATCCGCAGTAGCTTTAAAATACTGAATCTCATTAAACTGATACGAGTATGAAGTTAAAACAACAAACAACAACAATAAAACGGTCTAAAAGGTTTTATTTATGTAAGCGGATTTATTTATAGATAATAGCTAACACAGACAGACAATACTTGTGGTATATATTAGAAGTAAATATATTTGATTTGTTATTAAAATTGAAAACATTTAGCGCCAATAACAAAAATAATAACAGAGGGCACATAGCATTAGCTTTCTAGTTTCGTTTTTGCGTGTGAAAGTGATAGGAGGAATTATCTCACAAAAGTTTTTGAAAAGCACTTTGTTGCTATTAAAGCAAAAGTAAAATAGAAATTCAAAACAACTGAATAAGTCCAAAACTGCAAGGCAGTAAATTTTCAGCTACTATTTTTTTGAAACTATTTTCAATTTCAGCATACGATTTGGGCGCAACATTCTTTAATTCCTTACATGCCTTGCTTCATTCCAGCGTGCATTTTTGAGATTTCCGCATTTGGTGCGTAAAACCATGCGTTGACTAATTAACGTGGCGGCCGGGCGTATGAGTAACAAACCACAACGCAAGGCAAGGCAAGGCAAGCCAAGGCAAAGCAAGTAGTAAGGAAATGTAGTATATGATGAGAAGGCCGAGTAGGGCGGCGCGCTTAAAAGGTAAATGAAAAAAAAGAAAAAAAAATTCAAGAAATAACTTTTACACGCAATCACCAACAGCCTGTTTTAAGTTGTACGTTTTATGTAATGGCAAGTATGTTGTTGCTATTGGGTGTTTATTTAGTGCTGGAAGAAAAAATCAAGAGTATGAAATTAGATTATAAAACATGGAGCATAGCTGGTTAAGGCTAATTGCATGACTATAACAACACCAGAGCTACATATGTAAAAGGGAATAAAGTGGTTATAAAAAAATTGTAAAAGCCTGCCGTTTGACAAAATACCAAATCAATTAGGTATATGTACATACGTGAAAAATATTCCGCAAGTGGCAACCAGCTACTGTGGAAAACATTGGTATGTATTGGATTCGTAAATTTTTTGGTGTTTTGGGTAGAAAAATGTGCATTTTATCGCGTTCGTAGCAAATGAAAAGGGAGTAAAAAGTACGTTAGTAGAAAAGAAAATATTTATTTATTATTAGTCATAAGAAATCATTTTTAGCAAAACAATCAATCAACAACAACAAACTAGCGCTTACCACCGTAAACATTAATTAATAGTGTGTTGCCTTAGCAAAATTTGCAACAATTTTGCTTACTTAGGGGTAATTCCCATACATATGCAGGCACATATATAGGCACATAGCCGCCAGTTATATGTACGTAGGTGAATTGGTGGTAATCTATTTTCTTCTGTAACTGCCACAGACAGCCTGTCGTTAGCGCACCGCCAACAGCTTACTTGTTACACTAACTCGGCATTTGCTGTTCATTTTCTGCTGCTAAATTTTCTTATGCGCGCGCACACACATGTTGCTAATGTTTGCTTTTGCAATTTTGCAGTCGATCGAATGTAACCGCCTACTGTTTGTTGTACTCGAGCAGGCAATGCAGCAAATAGTTTCAGTTTTAGCACAGCTTTAATCACTCAGACGTACCAATCAATAATTGAAGTTGCTTGTAACCGACAAAATGTTGTTTTTTTTATACATATGTACTCTTGTTATTTTTTTGTGTGTTACTGTTACAATTCCATTTACAACGCAACACTGCAAGCAACCATAACTTGTCATTTATGTGCACATTAACTCATATTCCTCAATGAGTACATATGTATGTATGTAGATGCACACACGTACGTGTATTTAGTCATGCGTGTGTGTGTGCTAAATGTGTAGATTAGCACCTGCGCTTGCTTCCTTTTGCTATTTTGCAATGGCCACATTTTTTTTAACGAAATTTTGAAATTTCATTACTTAATTTGTTTTTTTTTTGTAACGCTGAGTCAATAGGTTTATAGCTGTGAACGTAATTCTGGCATACTTGGGAATTGGTTGTAAGTAGGTTTGAAGAGTAAGGTAAGCAAGCAGCTTGTAGAGCATTCCACACATATAACGGTGCACATAATCGTTCATCTGAGTGGAATGGGTTAAACGCAACACGATGAATAGGTTTTGGGCCTATATGGGTATCGAAAAGCGATCGCCCCTGATTCTGGAATTGAAGCCCATAGTTTGCGTTGTACGTTCGGTAAATCAATTGAAGGTTAAACTGCCGTTTTACTAGAGAAGAGAACGACCGCGCTTCGACCATGCCCTGGCAAAAAAGTACGGTTCAGTTTTGGCCAAACTAATGCTGAAATTTTGCTGAACATTCGAAAATTTGTATTAAAATCAAAATTGTGTAAAATTTTACTTTTAATACAATAATTTACGAGATAGCGATATAATTTGCAGTAATAATACTGAAAGAATTTATTTCTCCCGAATTCGTCCCATTTCTTAATTAACATCTACTGCCAAGAAATTGTGAAATTTTTTGAATTCTTTATGACCCCGATGTATGCCGTGGAATTTGCTTTAAAATATCTGTAGAGTGTATCAATTATTTAATAATGCAGTTCAGCTTTAGACCGCTATACGGAATCGGAGTACGGAATATCAATAGGCTAATAGTTTTACATTACAATATAAAATTAATAAATTTTGAGCGTTGAGCGTATATTTTTTTTATTGTTATTTTTATAGAAATTTTGACTAGTATATGGACTTTTTTTAATCAGTAAAAAAAAATCTAGAATTTTTAAAATTAATCGATTATTCATTGATTCGAAAGGTTCGTCTTGGGCCGAAAGTGGCTCAAGTTTGGTTCGGTTCGGATCGACTCTGCTCGGCCCTGAGATTGATGTTCGGTCGTTCTCTACTTTTTGCCATCAAATCATCTCCAGCGATGAGTCTTACCCAAGGCAAAGTTTCCATATTTCCATTGCGAACAATCCTGGAGTAACCTTTCAGGCCGGCTTGCATTCACAAAAAGTTAATATCAGCGTATGAAACCCTAAATTTATTGAGACTAAAGAAATGGGCCTAACATTTCGCCACATATATAATTTCATTTGGCTTCGTTAGTTTACTTTTTGCATAGGTACGTGAAGTCTTTGCTGATAAATTAGCTACGAATGTCTGGTTGAAGACCAAAATTCGGTGCGCTATTGTCGAAATAAGTTCGACTATGCTGAAAAAAAACTTCTCACAAATCATCATCATTTGCCATTCGGAGTCGATGTAAAGCCGTAAGGACCAGTTTTTCACTGCAAGTTTAAACTCAATTTGAACTCCGATTACTTAAGCTCGGTTTAAATATAAACTATAGAGCTGCTTTTTGGGGAGAGTTTAATGCCTCTTGTTTTCTACATTTAGATTAGCGCGAGTTAAAACCGAACGCACGTACACACAAATATTTTATGCTTGTGTTGAACGTGAAGAAGCTTTGCCGCTGCCTATTGAAGAAGTGTTGGTGTGTTGTGTTAAACTCAGTTTAGCCGTGCCAAATTGACGTTTCAAATTAAAGTTTAAAGTTGACTAAAAAACGGCATAGCGAATTAAAAATTAGTTTTAACGGAAAACAGAGTTGAAGTCGCACTGAAAAACGGGTCCTAAGTTCCTTAATTTATGTTACAAGAGCAAGGCGCACAAACAAATTGTTCGGTTAAACATCAAGCTGCATAATGTTTGCGCCATATTGTTATTATAATTATAATTATTATTATTATTACGTTGGTAAAGGTGGTGCAAATATGTACCGACAGTATTGGCTTCATACGATTCAGTTGCATTAACAATATGTCCGGAATTGTACTTAAATACTAAATGTCTTAAAATTTACGAACTACTAATGAGACCAATTGCCAAATTCTTAAATTAGTCTGCGTTGTGTTTGAAACCCAAGTTTTATTTTCCTCTCCTTTAACAACTAATTTATTTTAGGATATTATGGCAAATAGGTTGGCACATGGATATTCTTCTTAAGTAGCCATTCAAATTTAGCATTATATTATAGCGCTAGATAGAAGTGAAAAATGCATTGCAGTTATTGTATTAAATAAATAGTTTTGAAGGAAATAATTATAAGATGTGTTTAACCCAGAAGGCCAGACAACGTTCAGCAGATATAAGTACACTATTTCATTGTAAAAAGATCAAATGCTATAAATATGTACCTTAAAAATAACTCTTCCGCCGTGTCGCATGCGGCTAAGTGAATATTTATAACTATTTCCCGTCATCAAATATCTCAACATTAGTACGAGCTTTGTACAGTTTTTTTTTGTGAGAAAACTGAGTTTAGTAAATGAACATTTATCACTTGTTGAATTTGTATGCTAATTTTGTTTATGATTTATATATTTTCTTGAAATAAATTGCATAACTCATTTGTAGATTCAACATAAATATTATTTTTATGCGCATGTGCAAAAAAGATATTTTATTCAAATTTATTTCGTTTGTATTTTTTGCCTTCAAGATTTCCTTGTTATCTTCATTTGTGAATATTTAAAAAGTGATTCACGGAAATAAGGCAAATTTGGAAAATAGCATTGTTGGTAATGATCATTACTCCCTCATTGCGTGTACTAGTCGTCATTAGCATAATGGGCACGAAATGTGCAATGTATAAAAGTAAAATTGAGATGCTCGCTTGGTTTGAATTTTCAAGTAAATATCACACATGACACCATAGATCTAGGCGCAGAGTCGCCGGCTATTTTTACAGATGGTTCCACACTTAACGAAAGAGTGGGTAGCGGGATTCACTTCAAATGAGTTTGCGCTGGACCTCTGCTTTAGCTTAGCGGACCACTGCAGCTTTTTTTAGGCAGAGCAAAATGCCATCCATAATGGAGGTTGGTTGGTGTCCGACAGTGTCCGCCTCCACAGACAGACCAGTCGCTATACACTCCAACAGCTAACCGGCTATTAAACCTCTCAATTGTCACAACCCAGAAATTCTCTCAATCTGCTCGCTTTTAAATGCCCCATGACTGTTGCATGGGTCCCTGAGCACAGTGATATTCCCGGCAACTGCGCGGCAGACCTGTTGACAAGGAGAGGAATGGAATGACTTATGATAAATTCTGCTATAAGCGCGGACATGCTTCTAGCCTCCTGAAAACACAATTTAAAAACAGAACTCATTGAGGAGGTAAATACCAGATGTGCCATGGAACCAACGTGCAAGATTAACAGAAAAGTTTGGCCCAAGGTTATCGTAGAGCGATCTAAAGCTCCCATTCGCCTGAACCGACCTTCTCTCAGACTAATGGTCGGGGTAATAACCGGGCACTGCTTTATGGGGATACCTAACCAACGATTTCTGTCGAAGTTGCAGGGACGTAGAGGAAGTGGAGAGCACCGAACACTATATCTTTCTAAGGGCAGGAAGAAAATACCCTCCTCCGTGATTTTGTATGGTTGCAGCCGCTTTGACCTAACCTGAATTTCATCACAACTAATTAGATTAGCGGATCAAATACAAAGCGGTTAAAAGAACAAAATTCGAAGTTTTTATTGTATATATTAAATTAAGTTTAGTTAATTACCTTATTTGTTTATTGCTTAAAAAAAAAAAAAATAACATAATCAAAAAATTTGTATTTATATGTTTGCAGTGATGATAGAAAATAATATTGCGTCTTCTATGCCTAGAGCTACTTATCGTGACGTAATAATAGCTGAAGAAGGGGAAACAAAGAAAAAATTCTAAAAAAGTTTCGGAAGAAGCGCAGAACAAGCGAACAAGCGAACAAATGGCAGAATGGCGGTTCATGGAAGATGCAATTTTTTATTTTATCATTCTTGTATTCTTAACAGAGTAATCAAATTTACAGTTCCATCTACATTCTGTTATTCTGTGAGTATTTTCAATCACATTCTTGAGAATCCCCAGAAATGCAGTTAATTGTCCCCATGTGCCTACAAAAGTTTGAAAGTCTTAAGTCGGAGCCAGGGAAGACAAATGATAGCACAGCTTTCTCATTGCACGACAACCGTTCCAATGCAATCAAAGCGACTACTCGGTAAATTAAATTATTCGATAGTTTTCGAAGTACTTTGTTCCAGGGTATTGAGATAGAACGAAAAATGAGACAGATGATGGCACAACGATGAAACCGGTTTGTCTCTAAACCAAACTTGACAGGCGATGATGGAAAATAGTTCCAATTTACATCAACTATTGAATAATTCCTTTCGATAATTTTTACTTTATTAAATTGCAATAACTCGATCCTACTTGCCGCAATCTTATGTGAAGTTTCAATTGCCTTTTACTAATTTTGCCACTTTCATTCTTTAATTATGTCGAAAATCACGCACACGCTAATTACAAGAATTTATTTTAATGAGATATTGGGATTAATCCGGTGATATGGCGTGATCCATTTAAACACAAAAATAAAAGAATACTTAATTTCTTTGGCGGTTATTACAGATTCTATATTTTTTTTTCCAAGAAGCTAAAATAATAAAGCACAAATAGAATTATTATCAAACTTTCGAGCTATGCAATTTCATTATTTGTACTTTTAAGTAATTTTTTTTTTACTTTTGGCGTCCAACAGCTAAATAGGGAAGTTGTTTAACGTGAAACAGTTTAGGTAAATTATAAATTTGTTTAAGAAAATTCTAACATAGAAGAATGGAATGCCCTCCATAATATGACTGGCACAAAAAAGAAACTATTGTGACTTTTTCAATTATTTCTCACACATGAAAATGTTCAGTGTTTTTTTTACTTTTAGTGTGTTAGTGGTTTGCTGATACATATATGGATGGCTATCTAACCAAAAATCAAGATCATATTTTTCGGTTCTATAATGCTGCAACTTCAAACGAGAGACAATAAAGCAATTAAATCGCTTTTGGTTGATTTTTAAAAGTGGAAACGAAATTTACTGCATTTGTGTCCCTGTTATGTCTTTAACGTCACTCAAAAGTTGCTTATACGCCATGTTATTTGACATCACCTTCAAAAGGAAATAAGACGAATAAGTAACTACTATGAACAACTATGAAAGAAATATTCATTCATAAGTAGCAAAATGTGGGTCGATAGTGACATAACAAAAAGTTAAAAATTACATATACAACTTATCAAAAAATAATAAGTAGAACTAAAAAATTTTGTATTTTTAAACATAAAAGGCAACCAAGTGCTAAAAAGCAAAAACAAACAAAAACACCGAACGCTATTAACAGAAGTATGATTTATTTTTTCTATACTCGCATTTAAGTAAAATTGAGCCGTAAATGATGTTGAAATTATGTCACAATTCAAAACTCGTTCAACTGAGCCGAATAAAATGTACTCATACTAGTTTACATAGATGCTATTGCTAGCCGATAAAATAATTATGTCAGTATGACATATGTAAGTGCACAAAAAATATAACTAAATTGCAGTGGAAACGGAAATGGGCATGTAGGAAGGAAATTTAAAAAACGCACAAATCACAATCGTAAAACATTGGAATGGCTGTGTTTTTTTTTTGTGTGTGCTGTTAGTGGCTCTGGCGAAAGGAGTTATTTGCTTAGTTAAAAAAATGAAGAAAAATCATAAAAGGGAAATTGAAAAATTTGGTAAACAAGTTAGTTTTATTAAACATCACGCAAATCGCAAACCAACTGGCGACAACTGCAACAAGTGCACATTTAAAGTTGGCAATTTTTCCGAGCAACTGGCAGTCCGGCAGGTTTCAATAGTGAACGTGTCTTCTGTTGGACTGCTCGCTTTTGCCCGACATAAGCCATTTAAGTCACTAATTGAGTTAGTTGGTGACACATAAAAAAAATGTATGACAATGTAGCATAAAAAAATAATAAAAATTCGGAATTTATATAAAATTCACCCGTTATAAAAAGGAAAAATTTTGTGAAACGGAATTAAGAAAATGTTAAAAATCAATTTGAATTTTCAGCCAATTCAGATTTGCGCAAATTCTAAAAGTTGTAAGAAAAGTATTGGAAAACGACAACAACAATCAGGGCGGTGGAAATTTGGCTACTATTTCGGAGCTATATTAATGTAGTTTCCTTATAATGTGAACACAGATAAGTTACTTAATTGCAATTTTTTCTGAATGAGCTCAAATTTCTTTTAATTTATGTAAAGCTAATAAAATTTCATATAACTTGTGTGAACAATATTTTCTAATTGGATGGAAATTAAATCAATTGTAAATAGTTTTTCGATATCAAATACTCATCTGCCTTTATAAGTATTTTTGTTCTTACTTTAAAAACAATTAATAAAATATTGGTAAAAAATTGAAAATTTTTGAAACTGTACTAAAAATTGTGCAAAATTATCGCTAGACCCCTGAATAGTTTCTAAATAAATATTCCGATTTGAAAGTATTGTTCACTTAAGATATAGGAAATTTTATTAGCTTTACATAAATCAAAAGAAATACGAAATTGGTCAGACCTCAAAAATTGACTTTTCTTACTACTTACTTAATTGGCGCTATAACCGCTTAAGCGATTTTGGCCGAACTTCTCCTAAAATTTGTGGTGTGCGTCTTGATGTTTCGGTATCACAAATTGAGGGACCTATAGTTTTACGACGACTTCGAATGGCAAACGACTTTTGTGAGAAGTTTTTTCATGGCAGAAATACATTCGGTGGCTTGCCATTGCTTGCCCGGGTGTCGACCGTTATAAGAAAAACCTTTTTCTATAATTTTTAGATGTTACTTGCCCCAACTAGGATTTGAACCCGGATGTAGCGCGCACATTTTGACATCATATCCCGATTTAGCAAAAAACATTTCCTTTTAAATTGATGATTTGATATCACAGGCCAAATTCTTTGTCGACTTGTGTTATTGATTGTATTTTTTTTTATTATCCCAAAAGAATTAGCAATCTTTTTCATAAGATATAAACCGTTAAAAATATTGAGATATTAAAAAGATTTCTCATATTTCAAAAAATTACAATTTTAATAATTTTTCGGCAGGTTTCAATACGTTGTAAAAAATTGTACATAAAATGCATCATCAAATTCCTAATTTTGTATAATATAATTTTATAATTTCATACTTTATAATTTTATAATTATACGTTTTTTTATTTTGAAAAATCTACCATCTTTTTACATCGATAATCTCCGGCTCAAGTTACGCTTTTTTGTCACGAAAAAAATTCTGAATGTTTTCGAAAAAAAAAAAAAAATTCAGAGGAAAGGCGTGAACGTGTATCGAAATGAGTTCGATAAAGAAGTACAAATTTGTACCGCACCTGCGCAGTTACGGCTTTTGATCACGTTTTCTGGTAAATTTTACAATCGAGAGAAAATCATGTTTGCAGTTTCACATGCATTAAATCAAAAGTTTAATTTTTTTGTATAAATAAAATTAGTACATAAGGATTAATTAAATTTTTTCGTTTGACATCGAATGCAGATACCCATTTTTTGTATAAGGACAGCAGAGTTGATATCAATGAATGTGGCATTCAAGATTATTTTTCAGACAAGATTTTTATGTTTGAAACATATTTAATACAGTATTTAAATTTACGTTAGTATTACGTGCTATATAAATGTTATGTAAACATTCAGCCCTTCATTATCTGATCAAAAAGTAACCTCTAGTTAGACAAAATTCAATTTACACACTAACATAAGTAAAAACATACCTTCTCCATGAAAGAATTGTGTTTTGAATGAAATAAGGGCTGATTGTTGGGCCTTTTGATGCTATTTAACCCTTTGCCGGGCAAAACAGAAATAACAGGGTTTTTGTTTTTTTTTTTTGTTGACACTTTCGGTGTCACTGGAATTCACAAAATTTTCAAACTATACCGTTGAAATCGTTTTCTGATTAATATTTGTGTGTATTCAGTTAAAAACTAAAGAACTAGAGACCGATATCACACGACAACTATGCTGTTTGAGTTTAAATTCAGATAATGTAAAGACCGTCTGCAGGCAAAGAGTAGAGATTTCCAACTAAGCAACTCGATATACATATACCTGATCTTTTCACGTACAAAGCGTCGAAGTTTTGAATGAATTCAATACTAAAAAACCAATTTCTGATAGATTCCCTCGACTCATTTCAACTATAGAGCTGGTAACGGGTGAGATGAAAAAGCGTTATTTGTATTAAAAGGGACTATTGGAGCTGGAGTAGGTTTCACCAGGTTCACCTGGTTATTATTTGATTTTACTTGCAATTAAATTTAATAAAACTGGCTTGAGGAAACATAAAGTACTGACACTCTTTTTGACTCCAACCAGAAACGAGAAAGAAAGAATAACGTAGAATTCTAGTAGTTTTGAGGATACCTGAAGTTCTGCTAATAAGCTATAAGTTTCACGTTCACTGGTACAAAAGTTAAATTTTTATACTCTCATTTCAAATACGTTTCGCAAACTAGATTTGTGATATATTTTTGAGAGAAAAAAGTGAATGCATAGTAAAATAGTTAAAATAAGTATTCAATTACTGTTGAGAACGCAAGAATGAAGACGACTAAATTGTAAGTTGTTGCAGCTAGCTGTCATTACTGTCATCACTGCCATATCTGCCAACTGCCAACTGTTTGCGGACAACAGCAATCAACATTCACTATTCGGCGGTAGCCGCATTTTCTTTGCGCAATGTGTTGTCAACGCTATTTGCCAGCTATGCTATTGCCATTGTTGTTATATATATGTATATATTTTTCTATTATTGTTATTCTATTTTAGTTTATTTCAGGCACATATCATTTGGATGTGTCGCATCGCAATTTATGTCACTGTTGCTGTTGCAGTTGCCGGCGCTCAAGCGCTTCATTTGCTGTAACAATTTCTTCGTCTTAACAAAGTGGCACACGAATACAAGCAGCGTATTTTTTTTACATACATACATACACATTGTAAACGCATACAGTTGGTGCGAAAAGTTAAATGTGATAGTAGAAATTTATTTTTAAATGTTTTGATGGTTGTAGAATTTTTTTTACATATTTTGTAAGTACTGCCATTTAATTTTTTTATATTTTATCTTAAAAAAAACATATTAATCGAATAAAACAAAGCTGTAAGTTTGAAGAACTATAACTTTTATACGGCTCTGCTCTTAGACTTTGCTCTTATAAGGCCTTGATATGACTCTAACTAAAGATCGAATCTAGAGCAAATGTATATTCTCAAAATTCTTTGCTTTGGAAGTCACATTCCTCGATACATTTTGTTGTATATTTTCGTACTTGAATTCCTCTTACAAAAAAAGAGATGAGTACTCTTTATCGATACCATTTGCAATTTTTTATGAGCAAATACTTTGTTTTTCAATTAACATTTTAATTTCATCAAATATTTCACTCATCGGTGTTTACGAAAATGAAAGAGCAATAGTCGTCTTTTTTCGTGTAATGAATGAAATTATTATCATGATTATAAATAACAATAAACATGTTTTGTTTTACATCCAAAATTCAAAGTATCTAATAGTACTATAGATTTTTGATGCAGTAGTAGAATTTTTCAAAGCCCTTCTATTGTTATTAATTTGACATTTCATTTCATAAAATACTACGTTGTCCTGCCTATATTTACTTATTTGTTTCACTTTGAATATGCAAGCAGAAATGTATTTCAGATTTTATCACATATGTACATATAATAGGTGGTAACCCTCTTCAAAATATACCTAAAATCTTTCTCCTAGCGAAACAAATTGTTTGACATCCACATTTTAGTATTTCATATATCTTGTGTATAATTTAATTAAATTCTACTTTTCATGCAGGTGGCAACCTTCTTTATGATGTAGGATTTTTTCTCACGAATCGAACAGTTTGACACCCATATTTTCATATTTCATATAACTTGTTTATAATTAAACTAAATTTTTCCAACAGGTGGCAACCCTCTCCAAAATATCTCTCTGACACGAACCGCTTTAAATCCACAGTTTAATATTTTATAAAGCTTGTGTACAGTTTAATTAAATTTAACTTTTTAAACAGGTGGCAGCCCTTTCACAAATATATATTTTATTCTCATACCTAACCAATATATCTACACAAAATTTCATTAAAGTTGGTTGGAGCCGTCTCCGTAGAATTCGATCGCAAACACCGTGACATGAGATTTTTATATATAAAATTACAGTTCAGAAATATTTTTGTTTAATTTTTTTTATCGAATTTATAGTTTTATACAATTTTATACTTTTCCAATTACAAAAAAGCAGCGTCAAGCGGTGAACCTTTGATTAAAAACACTGCAGGCTGCGCCAGTTAAATCTTCGTTCATTCATTTTTTTTAAGAGGCGTCAATTTTTTGTTTAATAAATTCGCCATAGCGACCACTTTCTTCCATAACGATAAAGTTCCTTTAACTGATACCTATAAGTAAATTCTTAAATCTTCGGACCATTAAACCCTTTAAGCTGACATAATAATAGATCACTTCGATTTTTTGGGTAGGCTTTTGTTAGGGATATGACTTTTATATTCTCCATTTAAAAAGTTTGTTCCAATATTTTCGTAGAATCATCAGTCCAAAGTTTGCCACAGCAAGAGTGATCGTTCCAAAAACATCGATAATAACTGGTTTAACTTTTCTGATTGAAATTTTATCTGTTTCGAGTTGTAGTGCAATATACCTATTATTATATATTGCTATATTTAGGCAACCAATTTATAACTAACTTCTCAATATTCGATAACTGCTTCTATTTAGAAATATTTGTTGAATTTTAAAGTAAGTTTGAAAAGGTAACATAATATTTATCAAAAATTTGCGTACCCAAAACTGAATAGTTATATGGAATTAAAATGGAAACGAAATTTTTGAATGTTTTACTTACGACTTATGTATTCCCTCTCAAACCTCACCAATAATGTATGAAGTAAAAGTTTCGGTATACGTGAAAGTAAACATTTTAGTTGAAGGTATACAATCACAATACAAGCATTTGCAAATTTTGTGTTTAATTTTTTCCAACTACTGTATATGCGCGTATGCACATATAGGCACACAACTGTGGTGGTGGCGCATTGCTCGTCGTAAAATTGCTGCACGCATATTTACAATTTTTTCGCTACATTTAATGTTTCTCTACGTCCAGTGTTCGGTTATTGTTGTGCTGTTGCTTTTAAAGTCGCTGCTATTCTTTTGCCATTTATTGTTGTTAATATTTTCATTTCAAATCACTGACAACACTGACAGAAGCGACAACAGCGATAGCAATAGAAGCAACAGACACAGTAGTGGTAATAAAATTTCAAATGGCAACATGCCGCTTTGGCTGCCATTGTTTGTAATCAACTTCTTCACTTAACTTGATTTTGTTAATGTGGTTGTTGCTGTTATTGTTGTTGTTGTTGCCGCTGTTGCATGTATGTTCGCAACCACTGACCGGCATTTGTCAATGTCTACAGCTGCATTGCGACGACTGATTGCTTGGTTAGTTGGTGAATTAGTTGTTGCTATTGCTGTTGGCTGATGTCGATTGGCGCAACCAACATGTGAAAATATATATGCACACACATACATCTGTATATACGGATATATGGTATGTGCATATAAAAATACACAAAAATGCTCGCATTTCCCTATATTTATTATTAAATGTTCATGTGCTCAAATTTTCGTAGAATTCGTGAACAAATATTTTTATTCTCAATTTATTTTTATTTTAGCGCAATCATTCTATATTTTTTTTTATTCGTTTAATTTTATTATATATGTACCTATATTTTAGTGAAGAAATTTTTATTTAGAATATACTTCCACGATTTAAGTTGCCAAGGATGAATTTTTCTAAATTCTTTATATTTAACATTAAAGCTTTTCTAGCTGTAAAGGAACTCCAATAATTAGATAGAAAGACTGGGAATGGAAACTTGGCCCGCCATCCATCTAAGCCCTGCCTACACCTCTCCGACGATGCTTAATGGCTCGCCCTAGTATAGAGCGAAAACTAAGTATTTCCGCCTGCCTTTTTGCAAAGTAAAGACGATCGACAAATAGGTCTTTCCGATATATATGTATATATATTAAAGTATTATTTGACAATTTTAGGTGTGGATCAGAAACTCGACCGTTCTGACCTGGGTCAACATACCAACATGTTTTAAAATTTTTGTCTAAAAAGCTCTAGGAACTTCACATACGTCTAGCAGAAGTAAACTATGTCCTACCATCTCATCCACCATACTATGTACTGTAATTTCATCCTTATATCAGCCTGTTGAAATTGATATTTTCCAACTAACTGAAGAAACTTCGTTAATGTGCAGATAGTCACCAACTTATTTGACGGTGCTTGGTTCCGCCGAATTTCATAAAATATATATTATTACAGGGTATGTCTATCACCTTAGATTTAGTCGCCGTTAAAACAAAAAAAACCAAATTCAACATCTTTCTGTTAAACAAACTCTGCAAATAATTCGAATGGATTTGGTCTTAAATGCATCAAAAAAACCTAATTGTATATTGAAAAGATCGGCGAATGAAGTGAACAACAACGCGACTTTTTCAAAAGCTAAATGTTATATCGTAATTTGTGAAAAATGACAAACCGAATTCGTAATTTGAATTTATTCCAATAAAATTAAAAAAAAAAATGAAGTATCAAAGTAAATCCTTATTTTGGCTTTCCACCAAATATCTTATATATAAAAACACCATGACAAGACGGTGTGTTCGGGGTCGAACTCCTCGGAAATGGCTCGAACGTTTTTTATGAAATTTCTTAGTATAATCATTTTTGGTGGCCTGTTTGGAACGTAAAATTTTATGGAAGTTTATATATATAATATTGAAATATGAAGGTTTGGAGCTAGCTATATTTTTAAGAGGGTTACCACCTGCTTGAAATGTCAAATTCAATTAAATAATTTATTTATTTATTTAGTATTAATAATCAAGAAAGTAATTACATTTCATACATATTACAAAGATATTATATATAAAAAGTACAAACTAAGCAATTTGTAAATTTAGTCAAATTATAATACACGAGTTATATGGACTATTAAAAGAGGGATGCCAAGCGGTTCGTCTGGGTGAATAGAAGATTAATACATACGATTTGGAGAGAGTTGCGTCCTGTTTAAAAACCGAATTCATCTAAATTATACACAAGTTAAATGTAATATTAAAATATGTATGACAAACGGTTGTCTCAGCAAATGAGTTCATAAATAACTTTATAAGGGTTGCCACCTATTTGAAAAGTCGAATGATATTAAAGTATATACAAGTTAAATGAAGCACGAAAATTTGGGTTCCGTTTCATTGAGGATAAGGCTAATAGCATGTAGAAGGTTGCCACCTGTTTGAAAAGGAGAATTTATTAAACCTTTACAATATACATATGTATATGGGTGTCCAACGAATTCGAAAAGGCACTTCTCTTAAAATTGTTTTGAAATTTTTGAAATTTTAAGTATTTTTGTACACACTGATAGTTCAGTTGTTGTTTTTTGAAAATAATAAAGATCAAAATAATACTGGATATTAAAATTAACATATTATTTATTCCACATCGATAAAAGTAACTACCTTTTTTAAAGTGGAAACTAAGTAGTTTATTAATAATGTATAAAAACTTTACATCCGAACTATTTGAGTGTCTGATTAAATTTATTAAAACAAAAAAGTCAAAAAACTGCAGTCGCCTCTATATAAATTGCGAAACAAATATTTTCTAAAAAATCTTCATCTTTTTCGAAAAGGTTTGATTCAGACCAAATTTGCGTAATCCCAACATGTGTGTGGAAACAAGCGGTGTTATAGAAGGTTTTTTTAGATTACAAAATTGCACATGAGAGAAAAAGGAGGATATATTTAACTTGAAAGCTATATTTTTTATTCATTTGCCAGATTGGCTGTACAAGTAGCAGTTTGATGTTTTTTTTTATTAATTTATCATTTTACGCATCAAACGCATTTATTGCTCGGCATCTGAAGCTATTCAAAAATAAGTACAGATGTTGGTACCTTGTTGCTACAGATATTTTTCTAAATTATAGGTAGTTATAGGTTTTGTGTGGGTTCTTCACAGATTATAGATTATAGATTGATAGTTTATTTATAATTACATAAAAAATATATATGTACATATGTAGATATTCCGCTATTTAAGCCAAATGCTCAGCTACGGCTTCGACTTCGACTGAAGTTTGACCTTAAATTACATTTTACTTACATTCACATATCGCTTTAGAAAAACACAAATTTGACTAGTCAGCAAAATGCAAAGCGGTTTCTTTTTTTCGTTACTTTCAGCTAATATAGTTTAATATTGAAAAAAAAACCACCAGACCATTTAGTATTGTTAAATGTGTTGCCAAAGTTTTTATTCAATTCTCATTCACACGAATGCAATTAATGCTTGCATTGTATTTGTTTTCCTTTGTTTTGTAGTGCATGATGTCATAAAAAAGAGCATGGCTGTATGTAAAACTAATATAAAAAATTTCGATTTGGTAGACTTGTTGTTACAGAAACTTGTAAATAGCTAATAATTAATGAAAATGAATTAAAAAGTGGAAGGGCAGCATATTAAAAAAAAGGAAGCTTTAAAAGCAACAGACGCGTGCCACTCTAGCAATTATCTTCTAAAAAAATCGAATACTATTTATTATATTAGCTATCTGAAAACAATGCAAATTTTAATTGAAAAATACCTGCTTGCCATATAAATCACTCATCATTAATCATCAATCAAATAAATAGATGATGTGCCGACATCAAAGCAAATCAACGTCTTCGGCTTCGCCGCTGGCGCTAAATCAACCATTCAAACCATCATTCGCATTTTACACTTGTTGAAATTTTGCATGTTGTTTTGAGCATAAAATACAATACATAAAATATATTAAGCAAAATATTTTACTTCAAAAATTAATAGGTACGTATGCGCATGCATACAATAGCATCTAAATGATTGCGAAGCGTATACCATAAACTGACTAAAATTTCTGACAGCTATATTATCAATATTTCATCAATTTCACTAATTTTTGTTTTGCTTTTATACACTGTGGTTGTCACTGAACGCAAAATTATTAATTGTAGATTTAGCCATAAATAAATCACCTGCTCATCAACATTTAATTGACTACTGTTTCGAGCGCGCACTACTTAGTTGAATATTGCTATTTACATCTAACACAGGTGCTGATGCGCGTGTGGCATCAAAGTGGTATTGGCAAATGCAAAAGCAAAAGCAACAAAAAAACGAAAGTAAATGCATAATTAATACTTATGATGATTAACTGCCACAAAGTTCGTTGCCTAAGTCTACGTATTGTTTGCGAGCGTAAACTACACGTAGACGCAGTTTAGCAAACAATGTGAGAGAAATTTTTGTCGCACATTATATGTGTATCTTGTTTTTCCCTCCTTTGTTGTTTTTTTTTGTTTTCGTTTCAATACGATAAGCCAATATGTAGGCGTAGAGATGCAGAAATGTTGCGACTTATAAAGTTCGTTACTTGAGTCTTTTGATTTGAATGAATGAGCTGATAGCAAAGTTCGTTGTTCGCTCGCCTCAATAGCTCACTCGCTCGCTGCTTGATTCGGTAGCTTGTTTGCGTGGCGTGCTATATTCCAATTAATCTCTATTTCAGCGCTGGTGTTGGTTTTTATATTAATTAACAGCAACTGGTCATTAATATATTAGACTCGTACGAGTAGGAGGGGAAAAAATGTGCAATCGAAATAAAGAAAAAAAAACAAATAAGATATGAATATGTGCATATGTTTGTATGTTGTATTGTTGATTATAATATGCATATGATTAATATGTACATGTACAGATGTGAGCATATTACAATCCTATTCACGTGATTTAACTATGTCAGCGTACGTTTTTGCTCTCACGCTCAATGTTGTGAGTATGTAATGCTTTTTTTTTGCTTTAGAAAACATTGCGCTACACATATATGGACATACTCGTAAATTACTTTTATTAAGAATTGGTGTGAATATAGTGTACAATTAAAAAATAGCTCACTCGTAGCAACGATACTTAAATTACATTAAAATCTCAACAAAAAAAAAAAATAATACCATAATATT
The DNA here is from genome assembly GCA_951828415.1 of Anomoia purmunda. Classification (NCBI taxonomy): domain Eukaryota; kingdom Metazoa; phylum Arthropoda; class Insecta; order Diptera; family Tephritidae; genus Anomoia; species Anomoia purmunda. The sequence goes on along the minus strand of OX639997.1, from coordinate 46,428,862 downwards.
CAACTAATGTGACAATATAAATTATGGCTTTGAGGCTTAGAGACTTGGAAACAAATATACCATGCAAATTGAACCAACTGATTCATATCGTGTAGTTCGAAAAGAGCAAAGAGTGTACCGACCCCGTCTAGTCTATGTATAGCCAACTATCCCATAATCGACTCGCACTTTTCCTAATACTTGCATATTAAATCCGGTGAAATCTTATACCTAACGAACACATTTTCTATACATAAATGAGTCACTGAAGACAATATTAAAGGAATTTTTGCTAAAAAATCTTACTAATTTCATTTTGAATTTCTTATAAAATTTATTGAAAGGAAAACTGCTGAAAAAGAAGATAACTAATTGCTTATTAATTTCAATGGATTTTTATTCAAAAATATGAAACTGTAAGAAGAAATCTTCTTATTTTTAAGTTAAAAATTATATAAAGTAAATTAATAAGGATATCTTCTCCTCGTTTTAACTTGAATCTTGTTAAATTTATTTATAAGGAAAACGTTTTATTTAAAAAAAAAAAACACTTTCTAATTCAAATTTTTATTTTAACGTCTTAACATACATATTTATTTTGTAAATAATTTACCTTATATTGTTCTAGTTTAATATTATGAATATATGTAGTTCTTTGAATTTTTTTTCGAAATGAAAATTCAAAGTTTAGTAGTTGCTTTCAGAAATAAAAATCTTTATCTGTTTAAAATTGTATTAATGTTTGAAAAATGAGACGTGCAACACTTCGCATAATTTGACAACTATAGTTGTTATATTTAGTTTAAATGTTTTTTATCTTAAAACAAATATAGGTATGTATTCTTTAAAATTATTATAATTATCTGTAATCTTCTCAAAAAATTTTAGAAGACAATAATTTGATAAGATCATTAGACCTATTAAAATTTAGAGGAGATTTTATTTGAAACCAAGATTCCCTTCTTAACTCTACTGAAGACGTTTTCATCTCAGAGTTTGGTGAAAATGGTCTCATCTTAATTATACGAGCCACCTTTTTAATTACATTAGTTAGATATTTGTTAGTTTTACAGATTATCTTATTGATTTCATTATTCCAATAGTTTTTTATTCCAAAGTTTTTTTTAATAACGAAATACTTGAAATACTGTTATTTAGTCTACGTGTCGTTGTTATTTAAAATCTTTTGCTGAGCGAAGATCCACATCATTTTCCTCATGTTGTATAAGATTTGCTATATTGGTATATGAGTTATCTTATGAAGAAAGCGAATGAAATTGTGGTGAGTAAATTAATCGAGTTACAAAAATGAGTTATTTAAATTAGGGCTTTTATTTATAAAGTGACTGATGGGCATATTTTCTGAATTTTCGCGTCGACATTTTAATTTTAGAGGCCTCCTCTCATTTTACGTAAAAGTTGCGGTGTCAGAGGTTAAAATGCGTTTCTAATTATTATGCATTTTATTTTATTTCTATTTGCTTAACGTAGTACATTTTTTTTGACGTAGATTGAATAAATGGTATTATAAACAACAAGTTTTAAGCCAAGAAGGTTTCTTTCATTTAATTTTACTTTTTATTTATCCCTTTTTTAACAAAATAAGTCTACAGTGGAAATGCTGTCCTCAATTCTTTAAGTTATACCAACAAATTTTCAATTCAGATATTTACAAGAGCACGCAAACAATAGTCATCTAACTTCAGAATGTTCTTTTTTTGTTTGTTTTAATTTTCAGATAATTTTTTAGTTGTAATTTACACTGTGAAAAAGCAGGGATTTGTTCGAATTATAATAATTCGTTCGCTGATATAAGAAATCATACACAAGGACGTGGGTTGACAGAAAAAAATTATATCTTTATATATTTCTTTTATAAGCTTTTTAATATTTTTCACTGTTTAATCTTTGTCATTGTTATTGTAGTGGTTACTCAGACTCTGCACGATCAGCTGAATCACGGTCGTTATCATCAAAGTCATCCAAAGCGAGGCCCAAGAACTGCGCTGCTTCGACAGGGCCGGATAAAAGAGAAAGGGGTTTTAGATGACGTCAATCTAAGCCTCTTTAGATTTTCCTACACCACAAGTCGGTTTTACTTACAGTTACTTAATATAACAGTATATCAGCCTATTATTCTTTTCTTTTATTGTGTGGTCACTAGTTTAGTCCCGTTTTGAAGTTGAACTAACAAATAAATAATACCAAAAGCTATGCGTCCTTAGCTTTGCCTTCGTTCGTTTGCCATGCGCTTTTGCCCAAGGCGTTGCCAACGCAGCGAAGTCAAACTTAGCTTTGTTTTGTGTTTACAGGTGAATGTAAACAAAGGAAATGCAACGAAATGAAGTAGCGAAATAAAACTTTGCCGTATAAATATTTATTGTCAATAAAATTCAGAGAAATTCGCATATGGTTTTACGGAAAAGTGCAATATTTTTTAAAAGTGAAAACACACTGGAAACGACAGTAATTTAACCACACGACAATCGTTTTTAATCATTGCAATTTTTGGCTTTGAAAGGTGGGAGATTTGGTTTTGTTTTTTTGGAAACAGCAGGGACTTCATGTATTTGTATAACAATTCACAGACAAAAGAAAAAGACAGTTGGCATAAAACTCCATAAAATGTGTGTGTTAAGAGTCTTTCACGCGAGGCAGTGTTAATCATTTTTTAACGTTATTGTGAAAAATGTCAGGATTTCCAGGGTGTTGTTGCCGTAAATTAAGCTTTTGGAAAAAGATCGTACTCTCATTTGAAAAGTGCAATAAAAAATTAGCTTTCAGCAAATTTAAATACGACTACTATTGCTTCGGCTCCCCTTTGGTTTGTTGGCTAAAATAACGAAATAAAAAGAAAATGTTATGGTTTGAGTATAAATGCAGTTTTTAAATGACTTAATCCATATGAATTTTTGATATTGTTCCTTTGAAAACAAAACCTTTTTCAATACTTTTATGGTTTTTTGGTATTTATTTAATAGAAGAAGGAAAAAAGTGGATATAATGAAATTGTTACAATTTTTACTCATTTCAAAACTTAATTTTATATTTTTTTCCAAAGAATTGTTTGAACTTTCAAATCAAAATATTTTTTTCTGATTCATGCCCATCATAAAAATGTGCGTTCTATAAAATCATCGAAGGGATCGCTTTGCTTTACGATAGCTCTGCTAAAGGAAATAGAACCAACGTATTCGATGATTTCCTCATTATAATCAGAAAAAAGCGACTCGTTTACAATATTTTTGTTAATTAAAAAAAAATACTTGTTTAAAAATATGTAATTTATGTTTAATTTTCCTCAATATTGATACCGGATAAAAAAAAAATTGAAGACCTAGTATTTATTTTTTTATCCTGTAAACTGTGAGCTAAATAGATAACCTCCTTTCAGCAAAGTGGGTTTGAGGACTGATTTTAATTTGAAAATTTATTTTTATTTTCTGTCAGTCACTTTTAAAGCACTTATATCTTCTTTTTGGTGTGAATTTAGAAATCATATTAAATAAAATATGATTTATGTACAATACCTATATACTATACATATATACTATATATTTATATATATATATATATATGTACATATATGTATATATAGATATACAATATGTTATTTAGGTGTTTTATTGAATTGCAAATTTTTCCTGGGAGTAAATATTTCAAGAATACAGTTTTGGAAAATAGTTGCTTTAATATCAGTAGGCCTTGTTATATTTTTCTTATATTCAATCATAAAATTTGTGTTTTCGAAGGTCAGATATAGGCCTTTATCCCTATAACTGTAAAACTTACACCTTTTTGTTCATTAAATCCCTTATATTCTCCATAGTGCCGTGGGCCATATTTGTACAGACATAAGTCTTTGGTATTTATTTTTCAACGTCTTAAGCAATTTTTAAATAACATAGGATAAGTTAGATTATAGCGGCTACACCCGTATCATTGCATAGGCTGAGGGCACACTTAGGGCCATTAGCGGTGTCCCAAATTGGATACCAGTTAGACAGTACCTACTGTCTGTTCCCCTAAAAGAGAACTCAATTAGATTGCCTAAGGTCTGCTGAATTAAAACCCCGCAGACAATCAAAGAAATTTTGGTATAGGTATGTCCTTCTTATAGGTCAATAGCGAATAAATATTTAGTGCTGTCCACCTCCTTCTCGTCACGACAGTGGCGGCAATAGTCGTTCATAGGAAAATCCATCTTACTGGCTTGTATTTTTATAAGGAAATTACCAGTTACGATTTCTGTCGCCAGATGTAAGAGGTGTCTTTCCATTTCGTCTAGACTAACAGATCGATCCTTATTTATTTTCGGTCAGAGTTGTCGGTGCTAGAGAAATACCGTTCCAGGACAGAATATGGAACTGGGATATTTTGTTTTTACTTGTTTTTACTTTAAAGCCGGTATTGTCTGTGCAGTATGCACTGGTTCACACAATACTCAGGGAATTGTGAAGGGACATATAAATGCTGTTACCTTTTAACATAAGGATGAAATCTGGCTTAGTGTCGTTATATTGCCGACGTAAAAATTCTCTGCGTATGAATTTTGTTATTCGCCCAAAATTATCGAAAAGAGTGGCTCTAAATTAGCGACATATTCACAAAAATCGCAAAAAAGGCTGCAATTCGTTTGGACTCATTTTGGTGGTACAAGAAAAAAATATAATATATCCTTGAGCAAATGAAGTACCAAAAATTAAAATTATGATGAGAGTTGTTGACAAAGATATTCCATCTAACTCAATAGAAATCAAAAAATCAAACTTTGAGCGATGTATAAGTTTATCATATTATATTATTACATATATATCATATTTTTTATATGTTAATTTTGGCTTGTTTGGAATGAATTGTTAAATTTTCACTTTTTTTACAGCTATGGTTGAGTTTAATGTTTTAATATCAGACATTATTGTAGGTCAATATCTGGAAAAAATTACTACTTCATGATTTGAATTGGAAAATTGCAAAACTTGAGTGATTTCACCGCCACATATCAGTTTATTGGATTCAGTAGCTTAGTCAGCCGAACGATGGATGATTTCTTTTAAATTAGGAAGAGTGGTTAAAAAGGCATCATTTTGTTTACTTTTATTCACATTTGCTGCTAATTTTGATTTAGTTGGAATTAAATGTTTAATTTAATTTTTTTCGCAGCAACAGTTGGGTTTTTCGCTAGCCCACAAATTTTTTTTTATCGTAGAATTTTCATCATAAAGATGGAGAAGTTTTAAATCTCAATCAGCAAGGCGAATGTCACATTAGACATAATTTGTGTGGTATTTAAATGATTGTGGTTTTTACACTTCGTTGAAGTATCGTTTTGCCCTTTATTTTACAGTGTCTCTACTTTTGCAGTACATTTTGTCCAAGTTTTCTCATATTTGATTTTCAAACTCTAGACAAATATAGTTTTTTTTTTACGCAACACTAATAAAGGAGGCTTATGTCCAATTTATATCTGACATATGTAAGTAACTGTCTAGCGTACTTATAACTTATTTCGTACACTTCTTGATTTTCAGAATCTAAATTTTTCAATTAGTTTTGAAAGTCCACCTGTCGCATTGTATTCACTCACACAACACTTACCTTTAACCCGCTGTCCGGAGCCACGTCCCGCCTGCACTGCTTCTGTATCCGTGATAAGCGCAAGCAAACCCAGCAGGCTAGCAGCTACTTGAAATCCATTATTTAATTTCCACTTGACCGACATTTTTTTATGCATTTTTTCAATTTTTGTTTTTTTGTTTTTTTTTTTTGCTAAGCACAAAGTTCTCGTTTCCTCAATTCAGTTCCGATAGCGTTGTTAATACACACAACAATTTTTGAAAGTTTAATTAACTTCGAGTATAGTTTCGTATTTGCTCTTTATTATTTTGCTTTTTGAGCCAAAAAAATATTTTTTTTAATTTTTTAGATAACAGCCTACATAAATACAAATTTAAGTAAAGGTCAGCGTAATGGGCGTTATCAACTGACACATCAAATCCTAAAGTAATAATTGAATTAATTTGCCATCAAACAAAAATCACAACACTTTACTTTATACAGCAATTATTCTTTATTGAAAAGCACTGAATTATTCCACAAATTCGGCTTTTTTCAAAAGAAAAAATTGCAACATCATATGCCGTTCTGCAGTTTCGTTAGCAAATTGTTTTGAACTTTTTTTTTTAACTTCGTATTTAGTTCGAGGATATCCGCTAGGTCTGGCCCCAATCGTTTTCTAATTTGCACTACAACGGTTACACGTTTGCATTTAGCTCCTCATACAAAGCAAAAAATTTCAACAACAAAAAAAATATTTACTCCCAATTAACAAAAATTATTACAGTTAATCCACTGCGACGAACCAACGGCTATCAGAAAGCTAATCCAGAATACGAGATACACGCCCCGCGCTTAAGCACCAAACTGAGCTCCATACGCCAAACGGACGAATATATAAAACCTTGCGAATGAACCATAGCGGAGCTAGCGAGCGCAAATGCAGCGCATTTGTTGGTATTAGACAGCGTTGCTGCTGTGAACTGCGAGCTGCGAGCTGCGAGCGCTGCTGACATCACCGCCAGCTAGCTGCAATAGCAATGCAACTCTATGTTCGCTGCTGTGTGATGCCAACGTCGGCGTAGACGCCAACGCTAAAGCTATGCTTCGAAAAGTCTAGGCAAATCTAAAGCGCTTACCACTCACTTTAGTGCGAGCATCACCACCACTGCACATTCGCAACTTTGCGTCAACGTTGGGCCCAGCGTTTGAGCTAAGATAATGGCAGCTGCACTGCTTAAGAAGTGCCACAAAGTATAGCAAAAGCTCTAGCTCTGGCAGTCGTCTCGCGCTAGCCGACTTGTCGCTTCGTCAAATCGTTCGTTTACTGGTTGGTTGGACTTGCACGAGTATTATGAATGAATGGATTGCTCCAAACACAGGAAAAACAGAGAGTAATAAAATCTCTATGAGATACTTTTATAAATGCGATGAATGAATAAGAAAATATTGAGTTACAGATCGGTTTAAATCCGATGAATAACCGAATTACAGTCAAGCTTCCATAACTCGCATCGCCATTGTGCAAAGCAATGGTTTAGTTTCAATTTATATAAAGTTTTAGAAGAATTGAAACTATTTATGTAGATTTTAAATACCGAATACATTTAAATGTGACAATTTAGTGGTAAATACAAAATATTCAACCCCTCTGTGTTAGGAAAGTTCTAATTTCCGAATACATTCTCAATTAAGTCATGTAGAGGCAAAATCTGTGCATTGGACCAACATTTTTTTCGAAGATTGTCCTTTTTTGTGGAATAGATTTTTTCTGGTTCACAACTAAGTATAACAACAAAATACAAGTTTGACAAATTCTTCGAAATTCGAAATATTTTCGAAGTTAAAGCGATGAACTTTTTTTTGAAATTTTTTGGATTTTGTTTATTTTCTAGCGATTAGTAATACCGATTCGTCTTTGAAGAATTAAAAATCATGATGATTTCCTCCCATGTTCATTTTTCATTTAAAAGTTCTTTCATAATTGTTTTAAAAAAAAAATTCTCGTGATACGTCTTTTAATTTGCATATTATTCGCTTCTTAATATCGATAATTCAAGTTATATAAAATCCGAGTTAAATAAAAGTTCGAGTTATAAACTTTTCACTGTAATTCATTGCGGTACTCGCGGTGAATGGAATTTGCTTTGTTTTGCGGATTATTGCTGTTTCTCCCATTGTTGTTGCTAAATGAGCGCACCGTTAGAGAATAGAAAAGTATGCAGACAGAGTACGCTTGAAAGTGAGCGTGAAATCGTTTTTGTTTTTCGCACAAATAAAAGGGAGCGTGAAGTGGTTTTGTTGAAAACGAAGGACTTAAGCAACGAACTTGAAACAAGGGCATGTCGAAGAAGTGGAGAGTAAACAATGTATGAGTTTCAAAATCAAATTCATTTTATTGAAATATGCAGATATTTAAAAAAGAGCTACAATTTGTTCAGTGTGTTTATTGCAATATATCTGTTATCATAGTAAAATTCCAATTATGTGTTGCAAATTAAATTGAGTCCAAGAAATATGCACATATGTATTTATAGAGCTTAGCTTATATTTTAGAACGATATTTCACCACAGGTAACTTGTGAAACTGCGGTATACCAATGTAAGAGCTTAGATTTTATTTACATACATAAGTGGAGAATAAATTCGACACATTATTCTGCGAACACATTAAAGGCTCGAATACTCGTAATATATGTAGATATAATACTGTACTATATCTAGTCATATGAGTCAAGCAAAAAAGCCAAGGCTGGCGGGCGATTGCATGCCGAGATGTAGGTGTGTGATTTCTATTTCGATAAGAGATTATTAATTTAAGTTTTGCTGCTTTTATTTCAAAATATATGGAAATGAGCGGAAAATATAAAAAGCACAAAAGTAAGGGATGAGTAATAGAAAAGGCTAACATTACTAATTCTTATTCTTCTATTGAATGGAAAATTAGATGTAATTAATTCTTCAAAACGGGAGGAAGGGTAGATGTAAAAAATAGAATTTTGTATTTTATTATTTAAAAACATTTTCCGCTATAAAATTATATAAAGAAAAATTTATTGCATGTCGAGGTAGAAAATTCTTATTTTGCTGCCATATAGTTAAAAATGTTGTAGTTTGTAGGTTTAAAGTATTTAGTTCAGTTTCAGCCATGTTGCCCGTTATATTTTTGATTTTTCAATTATCACACTGTCCTCCACTCTTATTGGACTACATTAATTATATTATGCTATGCCGAAAATATAAATTTTCTTAGCCATTGCGAGGGTATAAAAGAAAGTAATATATTTGTGCTGCCCATATAAGAACGAAAGTGGTCTAGCAAAGCTTTGCAAAGTGACAGCATTATATAGAAAATTAAATTTCACTTTATGTCAGCTGTGTGCAGATAATTTTAATTTGTTCGTACAATAGTTTTGTTCAAAAGCCTTAATTTTGACACTAAATTCAAGTTATCTATCTAATTTTATTGCGCTATATAAGATAAGTTAACGATGGAATTTAAAATGCTAGAGTTATTAAAGGTTATAAAAGGTTATTAAAGGCTTTTAAAAATAATGTTCTGAAATATTCCCAACTTTCGAAATAATGTCTTTATTTTCGCCTTTTTGTATAACTGAAATGAGAAGCTTTAAATTGCTCTATTAAATTAATTCTTTAATAACAGCACACAACTTACTTGCTTCTACTTGTGATTATTGGAGTTATTATATAATGTATGTAACTCCCCTATTCTTCCTTACTAAGTTTTCAGTCGCGTTTCCTCTGTCAAAATTGGTAAAAATTTTTATTATACTTGTTTGTTTTTAAATGCAGAATACTTCAACTAAGAAATAATACCTCATAGAGTATATAAGTATATTTGGTTAAAATTTTAAATTCCAAAAAAAAAAAAAACATATTAGCCATATTTTATAAATAGTATATTTTTTGGTGCCATTGACGGTTCTATTCTTTGTGTATTGCCATGTGAAAAAGATTTTCTAGCATTTTCGTCAACTATAGCAGACATAATATTCATAAATCAAATACTACCTTTTGTTTAAGAATCATGGTGCTTAATGACATTACTTAGTGTGCTTAAATTGAACCAGACTGTGCTTTTCAAAGCAGGACTTTTCTATAACCAGTCGAATAAAGAAGAAAAATCAGACATTACTTTTTCGGATGCTGTCCTTAACTCTATAGAAATTTGTGGTGTAGCTTGATAGTTTCAAACCTACAATCAAAGGGTTGCAAAACAACAATTGGGGGCTAGGTGGTAACAATAAATAAGCTCGCAATGAAGACTCGTGTAGTATGCAAGAAAAGATATACAGTGATTGATGAAACGATTTACGGACCGACACAATCGAACTATTACGTTCGATGATGCCCCTCAGATAGCTAATTCTCGATCGGATTGTATTCGGTCTATGTTTTGAAATTTTAACAAAATTCTAGGTTATAACATATCACATGAGAAAAACTGAAAAACTAAATTCATAATTTCGGAACTAAGAATGCTTTTATTGCACAATTGAGCAGAACTCTCTTTTGGTTGTAGGTTTTGCTGCTCCTACAAATTTTCGAAAATAATGTGCCGTATTGAGAGTAACAAGTGCGATCCCCGAAAACAATTCACCCCCACAAATACCATTGATATAAATATCTTCATCTGTATTCTAAACAGTATTCTAACCAGTATTTGCTTCATTTGCCGAGGTTTTCTCTGTGCTATCATATCTATCTGATTCAGCGGGTTTTTTTTTATAGCCAATTCGATGACAAGAAAAACTCAAAACCTGTCATCATCAGAAAAATCACTTTCGACTTCACTTTGACCAGTCGAAGTTATTCAAAAACTGTTCCATGCCTTCCTACGACGATTTTTCGTTGACATTCTACATATATATGCATACACAAAATCGATATTAAAATTTCATTAAAAAGCAAGAAGGTTATGAATCTGTAGGACTGTTCACTTAAACATAAAAAATTTCATTGACACATTTCCAAGAATGCGTGTTTAACATAAATAGCAAACGGTTGGTTACTGCGGAGACCACCCAAGCGATTAAGAGTTAACGTTTCCAGACCCTTTGGAGTGTGTAGTATCAGAAAACTCATGCCTTTGTTGGAAACTTTAGAAAACAAATTTAGTTGTTGCCAAAAATTTTGAATTTGGGACCAGTGCGGATTGTGCCGATTTGGACCATCCGTCCTTTGAAAATTGCTGCTTCAACTCGATTTGGATGGGCAAAGAAAGAAAGGAAGCACGGCATGCAGAAGGAACTGTTTATAGTTGTTCGGCATTACAATAATAATGTAAGTGGAAGAAGTCAGCGTTTAGTAGTTAATTAAAATGTATGTTAATGACTAAAATATTTCAATGTTAGATGTTTTTAAAAAAATATCTTAGTACATACATATATACAGTACAAATTATACGAACAGCTAAAGTGAATCATCAACCGAATACTCTTTGTAAGTGAATAACGGAAATTTAAGAGAACGAAAGCTCATTGCGGAAAATTATCATTTTCCAAAAGAGAAGAGAGTATGAGCTTTACAGAGCGACACCAAAGAGTAGAGACGATAAAGATCGTGAGAATGGGAGAGATTTACTTCTGTTGCACGCACTGAGTTTTCCAGCTTAATGCAAAAAAAAAGTCGCTGATAGCAATAGGCAGCTATTTACATAGTTAACACTTAAATATAATGTGTGGATGCTATTTAGTATATACTATATGTATTGGAGTGAGTATTGCGAGTATTTGCGCTGAAAGTTCTTTGTTTTTGCAAGTAAACTAATGGCATAATTGCTGTAAGATTTTTTTCTTTTTTTTTTGTGCAATATAATGACTGATAAGCGTTTTGTGAATTCATTGCTGAACAAAGTTTATTGAAGAAATTCGGTTAGGTGCAAATTGAATAAGTCAACTATAAAAGTATTAAATAAGCTAAGCAATTTGTAATTAAATTGTAAAAATAAAAATTCAAGCAATTGCTAGGAAGTATTTTTGGCCTAATTCTAAGTTCGTGCCTCTACAGAAGTACATTTTTATATACAGATTTTCGAAAATGTATGTACCTGCTTCTATTTTTCATATTATTTTTGCTTTAACTTTGCATGAAAGAGTAGCTTAGTCGACAACGTAACCATATAAATTAATCATCCCTTAAAATAACTAAAGGAATTCCTTGAAAGAGAAAATAAAATACGCGTTATATGCCGCCTCTACATAAGAGATATATGTAGGATTGAACATGGGGGAGAGGTTTATAAAACACCCATTTTAGTTTTTTTTTAGCTTTAGCATGAGTGAAAATAGTAGTAGAGATAAGTAAAAATTGTAGTAGCATTAAAAAATAGCAACAGTAATTAGTTGTATGAATAGTTAAAATAGTAGTAGAAGTTTGTTAAAGTAGTAGTATAAATGATTGAAAAAATAATAGTGATTAGTAGTAGAATTAACAAAAATAGTAAAAATGGTAGGAGTTATTACTAGTAGCATTAGTAAAAATAGTAGTAGAAATTATTAAAAATAGTAGTAGAAGTTAGAAAAAAGTATTAGTAATTAGTAGTACCACATTAGCAAAAATTGTAGTAAAGTTTGAAAAAAAGTAGTCAAAATTAGTAGCAATAGTAGTAGTAGTTATTAAAAGGAGTAATAGTAACTAGTAGTAGCATAAGTTAAAACAGTTTTTCGTTCTTCTTTCTCCCATTCTCATGTTTACAAATGGCGAGATCTGTCACTTTGCTGTGGGAAGGCGCAATCTTGTATTCGATCATTCTTGATACACGAATATATAAAATATTAAAATACGAGTATCAAACAATTCGTTTAAAAAGGGTTACCATCTGCTTGAAAAGTTGAATTTAATCAAGTTATACACAAATTATATTATGCAGTAATACTTATATGGTTGACACTTTTTTAAAGTCAAATTTAGTTTACATATACAAGAGAAAATAAAATATTAAAATATGAGTGTCAAACTGTTCGTTTTGGCGAGGACAAGGTGAACACTTAAATTGCGTTTTATGGTTACACATTCAAAAGGGAATAAATACATAAATATAGGCAGGATAACATCTGCCGGGTTTTTCTAAAATAAATAAATATTTTTACGAGTAAGCAACGTTATTTATATTCCTCCATGTACTACTCTTGTGAATGAAATATCTAAGAAAGTAAAAAAAGCAAAAAATGTTTAGCTGGCTCAAATTTGTGCTTTGTAGAATTTAAGTGAAATGAAGTATAATAATATATACATAAAATATTTCTTAAAATACTCAAAAAGGTTGAAATGTAGTTGAAAACTTGTAAAATTTTTCTTTTGAAAAAACAAACAGGAAAAAAATGTAGCATGCGGATATTAAAAAAACGAAAATTCCTACGTCTGCGTTTTGTCCCACTATATGTAGATATGTATTTATTTTGTATATGTACATATATGAATAGCTTTAAATTTTGTTAGCGGCATTTGCATCAAAGCCAAGTAACCGGTTTACCGTCCCTTCTTTGTTTAGCAATTTCGGCAAATTCCGGCAGCTTTGATTTCTTCTAGTCTTCCTTCATTGTATGTGTGTATAAGCAAAAACAAATGCACGCATATATGTATGTATTTACACTAAAATAATTTGCAAGTTCTCTCACTTAACATACTTTCGGTTCGTTGGAGTGAAAACGAAAGTAATTTATGTGCCCATAAAAAACACAAATTTATTTTCGATGTCTGTATGTAGTATGTAAATATATATAGCAAATTGTGAGGGAATTAGCTTCTAACGTTATAATTACTCCTAACTGTTCTTTTCTCATTTCAAGCTGTTTATTGTGGCTTCTCAGCTGTTGGCAAAATATTTGCATACAAACTGACCTAATTCTGTGTAGTCTTAATTATACATTACATATTTATTTAAATTTTTTTTGCTGCGTATAACAACCTAAAGGTATGATTAGAGTGCATTGTAGGAATACTTATAATTAAAGTGTAACATTTTTTAGCTTATATACATTCAGATTTATTATGCATATATTATATTTACAAAGTTGTTATTTGCAATACCTCATGCGAGGAACTAACTAAAGGAATTTGTTGTTGTAAGAGTAACAATAATTCGCACTTATTTAAGATAGCTTCAACATACATACATGCATTTATTATAAGTCAGTTTAAATGATATAAAAAAAATCATGATTTAATCATTTTAATTGAATTATAATTTTTTCGCGCAAATTTAATCGATATATTGTGATTTTTACTTTTTGATCATACTTGATCGTTGTTTTACTTTTTTAATTTTCCGATCAAATTTTATCGATATCTTGAGATTTTTACTTTTCGACCAAAAATAATCGATATCTGGATCTAAATTTTCCTGATCGTATTTGATTGATCAGTATATTTCAGTGTGAAAAATAACGAATGAAAAATATTACTGAGTGAGCTTAAATCAATTATATAAAAACCATATTTAATCGGCTTAATTAGATTCAAATTTCTTTCGATAAATTTAATCGATATATTGTGACTTTTATTTTTTTGGCCAAGCTTGAGAGGTGTTTTTACATTTTTGTTTTTCCGATTAAATTTTATCGTTATCTTGCGATTTTTATTTTTCGATATAAAATAATCGGTATTTCGACCTAAATTTTCCCGATCGTGTTTTATTGATCGCCATGTTTCCAGGCGAAAAATAACAATTGAAAAATATTACTGGGTGAGCTTAAATCAATTATATAAATCAGGTTTAATAAGATTCAAATTTCTTTCGATAAATTTAAGCGATATATTGGATTTTTTTTTGATGATCGTTATTTGATCGTTTTTTTTTTAAATTAAAAAAATATTAATTTTTGTATGTTGTCGATATTTTGTGATTTTTATTTTTAGGATACAAAATAACCGCTATTCTTGGATTCACAATTTCATAATAATCACCAAAAAAGTTTTCGCCGATGACATAATAGCAACAGCACCAATAATAGAATTTATGTTTTATAATCGAAAAAATAAAAGTCACATAATATAGATCAAATAAAAATCTCTAAATTACGATCATGCAATGGTCCAAAAGAAAAAGCATCTAAATGAAAATTAGTTATGATTTGCATAGCGTATGGCAAAAGAATAAAATAGATATATTCATGTTTTGTTTGGAATTAATTCCAGTGATTTTTTTTATCCAAAAACAAAAAATCAAAATAACAATTATTTTCGACATCTGTTTAAAATACATTAGTATTTGAATCTTAATGTTTATTATGTGTTACCGGCCATGTCATGAATTCGCTCAGTGAAATTCAGTGTAATATGATATGTTTAGTTTCAAAAATGCATAGGCAGAAAATGTCATTGAACCAATTTTGATAAAAGGAATAAGAAAAAAAGTCTATGCTAATGTATGTATAGTGTATGTTCATGCTTTTTTGGATTTTTTGGAAAATTAAAACGGAACTCACGTAAATTTAATGATGTTTTATTTACAATCTAGACACAAAAGCCTCAGTGAGATATCCAATTTCGCAAAAAGCGAAGCAATTTGGACACGTACGCCTTACATGTTCCATACAGAGTAGTTTATCACATAAAATGCATCCTATTTTCGAACGCCTGTTTTTACTCCTCGGGCATAAATCACAAAAGCCGGTCTTTTCAGGCGAGTTCTCTAGATCGATAACCGGTGTTTCATAGATTCTTAGTACGCTTTAAATAGTTCTGCTCTGAGTCTTTAATTGTTTGTATTTTCTTTACAATTCAACGAAATATAAAACAAAAATACTTACTTCTGAGAAATACCACACTTCGGCTTTGCCTAGGTTATTATTCATACATTATAATATTATATAAAACTATTATATTGTGAGCAATACAATTATAAGTTTTTTGTAGTTATTTTTACAAAAATATGTCTGTATCTATGTTTAAATGACGAACTAAAATGGATGTGATTTAAACTAAAGTATGCACCTTTTTTAATAGCAATAAAAAAACCTAGAATTAAAAGAAAAAATATAGATTACACTGCGTAACAAAAATTTAAAAAAAACCAGCGGTCATGATTTTGTTAATAGTTTTTATTAACATTAATAGCAGGCTTACGAACTGTGTTTTTACTTTTTTTTGGATTGGCTCTAGTTCTTGAGATAAACGAAACTTAAGAAATTAATGAAAAAAATTATATGACCCGATTCCGTTGTATTAATTTAATTATTCCTCAATAATTTTTGTTATATAAATTATTGAAACAAGTAGTTCGTTGGTTTAAATATTTTATTTCCCTTGCAACGTACCATAGCATAGTACCAAACTAAAAGAAGAATACGAAAATGTAAAAAAAAAGAAGCAGGCTGTGTCAGAGACACGGCCATTAAGTTTAACGTAGAATACGCCATCCGATAAGACAGAAAACATATGTAACAATAAATGATAAATAATACAAGCAAATGAATTTCTTTATTTGATAGTTACTTTGGATGATATACATAAGCTTATGATAGGAAAAATAGGATAAAAATGTTTTTAAATTATAAATTAAATTTCTCGCAAAAACGAAGTCAATGGCTGTTATCAATAGTAAAGATAAATGATAAATAACATACG
This sequence comes from Anomoia purmunda, assembly GCA_951828415.1. Lineage (NCBI taxonomy): Eukaryota > Metazoa > Arthropoda > Insecta > Diptera > Tephritidae > Anomoia > Anomoia purmunda. The sequence continues at coordinate 46,412,737 of OX639997.1, read as the reverse complement.
CGAATCCATTTTATTATTTTTTTTGCAGTGCTTGGCAGCATTTTCTCTTCTTTTACTCTACTTTAACTTGCCCGCCTAAAATTATGCAATACAAAGAAAGGGCTGCACGAGTACATTTAAATCGCCCCCAACAGCAAACACTCAACCAAACACCACACACATATTTGTGTGCATGTGTTTATACAATTTTCATTTGAGAAATTTAAATATTAGGAAGATATCAACCAACATGAAATGTATGTCAAACGAAAGCTAACATCTTCATTTGACTACAAAAAAAAAAAAAAAAAAAAATTAATCGAGCCGTTTCCTTAATTAAAGAAATAGAGATTACAGCAATAAAAACCTGACATTGGTGCCCATACCGTAAGGTAAGACGTATTCTACGCCAAAATTGTTTTAGCAAAGATTTTGTATGCACAACATAAGTGGTCAGTATGCGTGGACTTGAAGATGGTGAGTTTTTTATTGGGCCAACAAAGTGGGTATACTAAATACCCCTGTTTTATATGTTTATGGGACAGTCGTGCAAGAAATGAACATTGGATTAGAAAGGACTGGCCGGTGAGAGAAAATATGGAGGTAGGAACAGCAAATGTGGTTCATGACCAACTTATAAGCCGAGCAACAATCATTCTTCCACCACTTCACATTAAGCTTAGGCTAATCAAATAGTTCATCAAAGCCCTTGATAAGACAGGTGACTGTTTCGAATATGTGTGCAACAAATTTTCAGTCCTTAGTATGGAAAAATTAAGAGCAGGAGTCTTCGATGGTCCTCAAATTCGTACCCTTCTAAAAGACACTGAATTCTTAAACCATATGTCACAAATTGAACCTGATGCCTGGGTAAGCTTTGTTGATGTAGTCAAAATTTTTTTGGGAAATCATAAATCACCAATCACTATACAAAACTAGTTGCTGATATGCTTCGCAATTTTCGCAAACTAGGAGCTAAAATGAGCATTAAATTACATTATTTACATAGTCATTTGGACAAATTCCCGGGCAACCTAGGCGATTACAGTGAGAAACAAGGTGAACGGTTCCACCAGGACATAAAAATAATGGAAGAAAGATACCAAGGTCGATGGGACGACCAAATGATGGCAGACTACTGGTGGAACTTAGTACGGGATTGTCCTGAGCAACGACATCATAGGAGGTCCTACAGAAAAAGTTTTTTGTATTTCTTTTTTAAATTAATTAATGAAAAGGATATATTTGTTTTATTTTTGTATTATTTTTATACAGGTGCGCAATAAAAATATAATTTAAATCCATATTGTTATTTTTAATTAGGTTTTTTCGTGAAATATTTAAAAGGCTTTATCTGAAAAACTAGAGCCAATTCGACAAAACTGATATTGTTTTCGTAATCAGCGCCCCCAAATTACCCTAAATCGACTTAAAAATCTCCGACCGCAAAATGTTGTTCCGCAGTGTTATTCATTATTTTTGGCTTAAAATATGTTCGGTTCGGCTCTGGCCCTGAAATTCGGTGTTCGGCCGCTCTGTGCTTAGTTCGTTTATCAGGCAATGAACAAAATTCCGCTCTTATAAAGCGAGAATAACAACTATTGTACTATTGAGAATACTCACCGCAATGAGGGCAAAAATACCATTGATTATAGAAAATTTCATGGAATAAAAAAATACTTGAGTAAAATGTTCGTAGCGCGTGTTGTAGAGGATTAAGTGATAAATTTACTACCGGCATTTAACCAAATGTTCGAAACTTATCATTGAGGCGGAAGGGCATGCCAAACTATATTTGCAGAGCTGAAATAGTTTTACATTTGCGTTTTATAATAAAAATCAAATAGAAATATCTTTTTATATTATTTTCAGTATTACAATCATACATTTGAGACCCATTATAGAATCACATCTGAGTTCAAGTTGAGAAGTAACTTTTTCTCAATGCGAGAAACATTATTATTGCCTTGTAAAAAAATGACCTTTTTGTTGACGATGCTATGATTTTCAAATTAAGTTACTGTTAAGAAACACAACGTTGGAAATTTGAAAAGCAATTATGTTAGTTGTTCTCAACTTAAGCTCTAATGTGACTTAGGCGTAACTGTTCATTTGGTATGAATTTATAGTAATTCGATGATTGATGTCTAATCACAAGATACTTGACTTTTTTACATTAAAAACAAGAAAATTATAAATGAAACAAGTTGTTTTTGAATAAATCTAAGATAAATTCACACTTTCATGCATATGATATGTATATACAAAAATATGCATGTAGTTTTCAATGACAAGAAAAAAGAAATGTTATATAGTTTGAGTTAATAAATTTACGCACCGGTTTGAAGCGCTTTTGTCTTTACTACAGTGCTGTGTAAATTAATGTAGATATGCACATAAATGTATTGATATGCATGTAGCTAGTTTTACGAATTAACTTTTAATATCTATTGCATTTGCGTTTGAACGCTCGGTTGCTTGCGCATGCGCGTCCATCTAAACTCTTGTTGTATTTGTATAAATCCGCATGTGTGTGCATTGCGTGCGTACGTCACATTGACACGAAACGTTGTTGCGTCGTGTTGTGGAAATTGTTGCAATTAACAGCCATGCCGAAACAATTATTTACAAAATAAATATATAAACTAATACTAATTAGATTAGGAAATTAACAAACTGACGGTAAAGATAGGTATCATATTTGCAACAATTACGCGAAAAACACACAGAGTATAGAAAATAAAGAAATAACCAAAAAAAACTGTTAAACGAAAATGACAAAAAATTTCAATTACATGCATACATATGTACACTCTGAAAAAAATATTCCTTGGCACTAGGAAAAATTATTTATTCTAAGGAAACTTAAACGATTTGACCCAGTTTGAGAGAAAAGCATTTCCTTAATTTGCAGTACTATTTTCTTTGCTTGCAGGAAAAATTAACTTATCTGGAGGCATTTTATAAATGTTGGAGAAATTCATAGTTTTGTTTTACTTCCCTTGTCCTCAGCCTGAAGAAATCCTACATATATAAGGGGTGTTTTCGAAAAGAAATTAAACATTTTAATTTTTATTTTATTTATATTTTTACCGATTCATATTTAATTTTTATTATTTTTAACTGCCTATATTTTAATAAAAATGCTTTGGTTTATCTAAGATCAGAATACTTACAATGGAAACGTGAACAGGGATATATCTTATATATTCTTTGTTAAAAGTTTCAATAATAAGTTTTGTTTTTTCAATTTGCATGTCAAATGATGAAGCCGTAGCGCTTGTTTCATTTTAAAATCAATAGCAAAATTCATCATTTTTACTTCCTTAATTTAATGTCACAACATTTTTAGCATTAACCTGAATTAAAGAAAACTTTCTCATATTGAGGCAATTTTTCCTATTATTAAGTAAAAAACTGTATCTCTAAAATAAGGAAATTGATTTATTGTTTTAAGGAAATATCTTTGACGCCCTTAGTTAATTTTTTTTAATCACTTCTTGTTGCGAGAAACTATGCCGCAAAGTCTTGGTGATGATCTTACGATACGAGCTGAATACGCAACCTATCCATAAGATCCACCGTCAATAGTTGAACTAATCACAAGGATTTTCAATATTAGCAGATGGAAAAACAGATATTACCGGGATTGATCAGTTTGCCATTTAAGTTAGGTATTTCGATCAATCGTTAAAACTTCGATAGGATTTCCCAGGATTTATTCCTGCTACTGGAGAAGAGTTTAAAAAAAAAAAAACAGATTAATTAGGTAAATATTTTCTGAAATTAATTCTTCTTTTGGTATGGACAGGGTTATGATAGAGTAACAGGTGTGAGTGGAAATTTTCTTATAGACCAGGCACATGAAAAATCTTGTTTTCCTTTAGCTATACACGTCCATAGCGCTCATTGCTATTAAAGCAGCTCGCGAGGTTGTTAGTATTAGAAACACAAGAGAATATTGGATATCTGCTAAAATGTTTCTGCTGGTTTTAAAAGTCTAATGTTTGGAAGAGCGCAATTGAAAAGAAAAACCGAAAATAACAGTGGGAAGCATCGTTTCAACATACTTCGAATTGCATTCATTTTTAAATTTTAGAGCACTCGGAAATATAACGAGTTGAAAACATTTTATTTTTAGCGAGTTTCGCGTCACAACTCGAAACATTCTTCTTTATTAATGGTGTTTTCTTTTGTTGAAAAGTTGTTACCCTATTTATTGTAACATTTCAATTAGGTTACTTCTCGTCCTGAAAAATAGCTACATATATTAGTAGAAAAGATTACATTTTTCTTGGTCAGAGGGCCAATAGTTTGAAAGATGAACACGCAACCCTGTGAAGGTGTTGAGAAAAACCCAACAGGGCAACATTATTTCGAGAAAAGAAAATCGCTATCGGTACAGGCAGTGACTTTATCTCTCAGCCGGAAATTACAAGCATCCGATGAAGATCATGCAGAAGTAATGGGAATTTGTAAAAATGTGACAAGATCCAGAAAAAGTGCGTGCTTTTCAAATACAATACGTGAAAGAAGTAAGCACAAATATTGGCATAGAAATCAAATTACCACAGAAATCGCCAAATGAATCGTTTTAATTTGAAAACCGAAAACGACGAGGTAAACTTTAGAATTGTTTTTTACATTCCCCTATGATAAAAATATTGCTAATTTGAATCGCAGATTTCTGAACCATAAATTGCATTTGTTTTCAAAGTACTATTTTAACGGAAAACAACTGAAGAATTCTTTGTGTTCTATTAAAGAGTTTTCGCTTGTTCGAAGCAAAGCATTCTTATGGTGGTAAAACCTTGGAAACTGTGTATTTCAGACAAACATATGTAGGTATATTTTTGAAAATTCTTTCGAAGCATTACCAGTAGTGAAAGCAACGTGTTTTAATAATTATTTTAAAACTTTGGGTATATTGGCACTTTGCCCGTTTCAACAGCTACACTTGCACGAATTTTTAATTTTTAAAAAGAATTAAAACCTACTTGGGTTGTCGAAGTTCTAAAAGAAATGTTAAAAAAAAACTAAGAAATATTTGAAAATTATTCGCTAAATTTTGATTTAAAAATTCGCAGTAAGCTATCAAGACATTTAATAGATAAAGAAAAAAAGTAATGTAAAGATTCGAAAATTCATGATTGGATGCCATATTTTATTTCTTTTAATGTTTCACTACTTCATTTTTTTTAACCCATTACATATATAATTTTTCGATTTTGAGAGAGAGGAGGTAAAATTAGTTCAAATAAAGATTTTCCAATAAAAGCATTATATAAGAGTTTATTTTTTCTTATTTTCAAGAAGAAAAGACAATAAAAAAGGAAAGCAGGAATGTTTCTATTGATTTTCATTTTAAAGTACAACAGAAAATATTTGTCGTGTAAACTTCAAATAAAATTCTTTTGCAAATTAAGTAACTTTTACGCTCTTGGCGCATTCTTTTATTTTGAAAATTTTCCCAGAAATATCTGCCGCCGAATTATTATTATTGTTATAAATGGTCATTGCAAAAGTTTTAATGAAAGTCCTTAAGGATTTGCCAGGATAATAGTTTCTTATGTGTTTTAAAAAGAGTAATAGTAATTAGAACGTATTTTTAGAAATGCGCTTGTATTCTTTCGTTATTTAATAGTCTGACGATATATGCAGCCGAGAGCGTACGTGTGCGAGCTTCATTCGGTGTACCCCAGGTTCGAATCCTGGCCGGGGCGAGTAACATCAAAAATTATGGGAAAAGTTTTTTCTGATAGCGGTCGCCCCTCGGCAGGCAATGGCAAATTTCCAGGTGTATTTTTGCCATGAAAAACTTCTCCCAAAAAAACATTCGCCATTCGGAGTCAGAGTAAAACTGTAGGCCCTTCAATTTGTTTTACAACAACATCAAGACGCACACCACAAATTGTAGGAGAAGTTCGCTTAAGCGGTTAGAGCGCCAATAAAGTAAGTAAGTAAGTCTCAAACTTACTACAGCAGGGTTCTATTATGATACACATGCCGGGTTTTCAGGTGTGAGAAAAAATTTGGGCTTCAGTGACCTGTGTTATTTGGTAAAAGTTAAGTTCACATTACTCTCATATGTTGCTAAAAACTTAATTGCATATTTATAGAAGAGATACATATATTCATTTCGACATCACAACCCGACAATTTTAACAAAGTGTTGTTTTGATAAGACTCAATGGCATATTAACTTTCCGGCAAAGTGAACAAGATTTACACGAAATGTTCGTACTTTACAATGTGTTTTTTTCAAGTTTTGCCGCCTGTCTGAAAAATCCAGGTAGCAAAATGGAATAGCAATATGATCCGAGGACATATATGTAATTTTAAATTTTTGATCAAATTAAAGTATTATATCTAAAAATTTAAGTTAGTGAAATATGAGTAGATAAGTTAAGTGAAACTTTCCTTTATAATACAACCAACTATTTATGTAAATAAAATAATTAAATATGAACCTGAATATTTGGGTAAACCATTGCTTGTTATTAAAACGAACTGAGTTCGGTCGGGATATCAAATAACTCTTATTAAAGAGCAAACTACAAACTACCTCCAAAAGATTTTGGTTAAAGTAATGGTAAGCTCCAAAATATTGGTGAAAAACGCGAATGTGGTAAATTATCCAGCTTGCATATCTAAAAAAATACTGGCATGATTCATCAAACCAATTTTTCTAAATAAACCTCAGTTATATTGCCGCCCAGAAGCATTAAATGCCATAAATTTATATAAAGTGTTAGCGCCTGCGTAAGCAAACAAAATGAAGCACAGAAAAAATGAAAAAAGAAAAAAACAAAAAAAAACAACTACTTCGGTACATCAGATACGGCATACAAAATATTGATGCTATTAAATTTCAGTTTATAATATCTGTTGTCTGTTTTGTTTTTTTGTTTTGTCTTGCAGTCAATGTGATTGGTGTTAAACGATTGTAAACCCCAGGTGCCAGACGTAATGGACTTATTTGGCTCGTGCCAATGGCTACTAAGTACTTGAGAGTTGAGTGATGATGACAGGTGTTAGATGACAATGAAACTCGTATGCTTTGGTTTATTACCAGAAGCTATTTGATTGTTTCTTTTTTTGTATTCTGTATTTACATCTGTTGTCTGTTTTGTGTAAATTAGGGCATAAAAATGCACGTGAAACTAGATCACATCCAGGATATGCAACTAATAGAATTAAAAAAATGCTGGGTCTTGAAGATTATTGCACTTATAGCTGGTATTATGAGGGTCTTTTTAAAACATCAATATTTTTGGAGGGCCGCTGTGTATTTGGGAGGGACGCATCAAAGACCTTCATTATAGAAATTTCGAGTAGGCCTCTCGTATACATTTTCAGTAGGGCCAGTTTAATATAGACCTCAAACCTTTGGTTGAATCGAGTGGTCTAATTTTGTTACCCGTACATTTTATAATTCGGTTTATTCGAAGATTCTCACGCGCACTCGATAAAGATAGCGCAGCGTATAAGTTTTAAAGTCGACTGTTCGAAAATTAGGTTGAGCTAAAGTCGAAGCAGTTAAGATTTTTGTATATGAAATTTTTCGCTATTTAGTAACTTCTTTTCTTGGATTTTACTTTTAAGGCATTTTCAATGGTTCTCTTACGAAAAAAACCATAAATAACGGATTTTGTTAGGAAATTATTGGAAAAAAGGCACCAACTGTCAGAGCGGTAGAATTTACATATTCTTTTTCGGAGATGAAAGCTCAGATTTCTTTCTAGACTCTGCCCGGGTTGAATTTGTATCCTCCGACTTGAGGACATGTGAACTGCTATTGATTTTTCGATTTTTCATCCTAGTTTTCAATACTTATACAATTCAATTACGATAGTGATATCCATGATCTATGATTAAACCATGTCTGTCCGTCCCTCCGTCCGTTCGTGGACGGATTAACTTAAGTAAATATTGACCTATCTCAACGAAACTTTGTATACACATTATTCTGGACCTAAGATATTTTGGTATTGTAAATTGGATATTAACCACGGAGAATAACCACGCCCATATAACGTTGATTTTTGAAAATCAAAAGAATAGGAAAGTAAAGATCATTTGCTCAAATTTGATATATTTGATTAGGTTGAGGAAAGGAGTATGGGTGGAAATTGTTTGCTGGAAAATGGGCACGACCCCACCCACTTTATAGGAAAAGCTTATTTCTCCGAAACTATGTTACCAAACTCAACCAAATTTGGTACACATACTGCATTTTAAGTCAATATGCAAAATTTTCAAAAACCACGTCCACCTCTCATACAACGGCAATTTACAAAAATAAAAAAAAGAGATATTCAAGCCAGCATGGGGTGTACTACCAAATAAACCGATTTAATTAGATATAGGAGTGACCCCGCTCACTTTAGAACAAATAAGTATATCTTCGAAACCATGCTACCAAAGAGTACAAAATTTGGCACACACATCACATTTGAATTCAGTAAGCGAAATTTCGAAAAATCTGGAAAGTGAACAAAAGCCACGCCCTCCTCTCGTATAACGATAATTTACAAAAATCAAAAATATCTTATTAAATACAATTCGCTCAAATTTGATATGAAGAACGGGGCTACACTAACAAATACACAGAAGCAAAAAAAAAAAAATTATAAATTCGCGTGGCACCGCCCACTTTAGAGCAAATAAGTATATCCAAAAATTTGGTGCACACATTGAATTTCAAGCCAATAAGCAACATTTCAAAAGCTTGCAATAATCATACAAAAACCATGCGCACCTTTCAAAAGTACAACGTTATAGTACACAATTAAAAAAAATTGGATATTTATTAAATATAAAAATTTATTTGCTTAAATTTGGCAGCCAAGACTGGGGTTGAGAATGAAATACATGGACTCATAAATGTTAGGAATGCCCATAGAGCAAATAGGTATGTATATCTCAGAAATCACAATTTCGAAAATGATAGAAATCAGACTTAAACCACGCTCACATCTCACCGTGCCAAATTGGGAACACCTAATTATTGAGGGTAGAAAAAAAAGGTGTGGACACCAGTGCAAATATAATTTCAGTTTTGAGTAGTTAGAAGTGCAGTGCGTAAATATACAATAAAATGATTTATCAATTAATTGTGATTTTTGTATACTTATTTTCTGAATATTCTTATCAGGACACGCGTACATACATAAATATAATTATAAATTTTGCTTATAATTTATCAAATTCAATAAATAATTAATCATTTCCAATATTTTACAGTAATCTATATAGAGAATGTAAGTATTCGTTGTACTCAAAACGTGACTGTTCCAATACGGGTACAGCGGCCACAAGTGTACTCAATTTATCCTTATTTTGCAGAGTTTGAAAATGAGTCGAAAGCGAACATTTAACGCAAGTAACAACTTCCAAGGTTTAGAAGAGGCCATAAATTTCATTGTAGAAGACAATGTGATGGTTTGGAGTATGACTTGGCTATAATTCCCCCAGAACCCAGTGTTGTTACTGACGAAGAAGAGGGTTTTGATGACGACAATGCTCAATCTAACATGCCGAAAGATGTTCCTGGAAATATTGAGATATTTGCTCGCGATCTTGATGTTCTTTCAGATTCAGAAAATAGCAGTGATGACGAACCATTGGCTACCCAAAGAGCCCGAATCAGATCCAGTGTATCTCAAACATCAAATACTCCAGTTTGGCATAAGTGTTCTCCAAATTATACGAATACATACACAGAAACTGACAACCGAGTAATGAATGAGTGTCGCATGAAAGCAGTGAAAGATCTCACACCTGTTCAAATATTTGAAATGTTTTTTGACGAAGAAGTTTTTACCATGATTGCCGACTTCAGTAACTTATATGCGAGTCAGAATAATCGACACAATTTCGCCGTCACTGCTGAAGAACTTAAAATTTTCTTTGGAATGCTAATATTGACTGGTTATCATAAACTACCTAGAGAACGTACATATGTATTGGTCATTAGATGAGGATATCGGAGTCCATGTAGTGTCAAACGCTATGCCCAGTAACAGGTTTAGAGAAATAAAAAGGAATTTACATCTTGTAGACAATAACGACGCTCCAAATACTACCGATAAAATGTTCAAAGTGCGGAAGCTAGCGGATGTGCTCATGAAAAAATTCAACCAATGGAATATTTTTCACGAAAATATTTCTATTGATGAATCCATGGTGAAGTATTACGGCCATCATTCGGCAAAACAATTTATTAGAGGAAAACCCGTACGTTTTGGGTACAAAAATTGGGTCGCAGCTAGTTCTTCGGGATATTGCTACAGCTTCGATATATATAGTGGTAAATCCGCTACTTCTACTACTGAGCCTCTAGGAACTAGAGTTGTTAAGATGCTGTTAAATAAAATGATAACGGATCCTGCAAACCACAAAGTTTTCTTCGATAACTTTTTCACTAGTTATGATCTGCTAAAAGATTTGAGGCAATTAGGGTATCGAGCTACAGGAACCATTCGTGAAAACCGCTCTAAGAAATGCCCATTGGTAAATGTAAAGGAGATGAAGAAAAAATCAAGAGGAGAGTTTGATTACAGATTCGATAAAAGAAATGAAGTGTTACTGGTTCGGTGGAAGGACAACAGCATTTGCACAATGGCAACGAACTATGATTCTTACGAGCCAGTAGGAACTGTAAAAAGATGGTCTGCTGAAAAAAAACAAAGGGTTGATTTCAAAATCCCGCATTTATTCCAGAATTATAATAAGGCCATGGGTGGAGTTGATGAAATGGATCAGTCTATTTCACTGTATAGGATCGGCGTTCATAGTAAAAAATGGTGGTGGGTATTATTCACATACATGATTGATATGGCCATATCAAATGCTTGGCGACTGCATGTACATGCGAGAGAAGATACGATGGACCAACTACTCTTTCGACGAAACATAGCCAGATTCTATCTAAAGCAATCGCCCCAAAGACAGTCTGCTCGTCCTTCAACGTCTAATATAGAGGGATTGCAACTCGATGGCGCCGATCACGTACCTGAAAAACTTCCAAAGCGGGTACGGTGTGTCATTTGTCATAAAAGAAGCCGCTGGGGCTGTAAAAAATGCAAGAAAACGATGTGTATTGAAAGAGAGTGTTTTAAAAATTATCACTCTTAAGTGGCCACTGTACCAATTTGGGTACACCCTTTTAAAATGCTGAAATTTTTTTTTTTCATATTTTTTTCTTCTTCACACATTTAAATGTATCACTTTTAATTATTAAATAAACAAATTTTCAAATAAATGTTTGTAGTTTTATTTTGACCATTAATGGGTTAACGGTAATGCACAACAAATTAAAATATATAATATTTTACTAAACCATGTCGCGAATTCTTTCAAAATTGGTATGGGGAGAGAAATAATTAAAAAATCAAAATTTTGGAAAATGAGTGTGGTACGGTAAAATCATAATAATTCCATTTTGTTTTTATTTAAATCAATAAATGTTGTTGATTATGTTCTATTAGCAAATCGGGCTTGCTTTGATGCTCCAATAAAGTTATATAATTTTTTTTAGTTATTGAACAGTACTTTTGGGTTCTCAATATTCGTTATACCTTGATGTAAAGAAAATATGTATGTATATATCGAATATCATATATCTACGTCAAATAACTGGGGTGAATAGCGTTTGCATCTTAAATGGGTGCGTGAGTCCTCCTTTTTCCCAACAAATAATATATAGATTTTTTTGTAACAAATATTGTACATACATCTGCATCAAATGGTAGCTGAGTTATAAGGCATCAAAAATATAGGCGTGGCAGCGCCTATTATTTTCAGATCGATACACAGTTTAATCTTTAAGACATATGTATGTATATACCCAAATATTATACATCTTGCACGGAATAGTTGCTGATGTAAGACGAATTAAAATTTTTTCTTCCCTGTGAACGTAAACCCGGCCACTTTTACATTCATTTTTTATATATAAGATTAACTTTTTTGATTGAATAACAAAAATAAGGTTTGTTTGTAATAAAAACTTGCGCTGAGTATTTCAAGTTCGGTTTCACCCGACTTTAGACTCTTCCCTACTTGTTGCTATTAAAATTGAATTTTTAACATTATTTACCAAAAAATTTTAATTCTTCTCGATAGGGTTCATGACCTACGTCGCTTATCTTTTCCGTATAGCCTATGGATTATTAATTTTATGTTTTCTGCATACGACATAACAAGGGTACAAAATTTTCCATGGTTATGATAAAGTTAATAAATAATTAATTACTTTAGCTAAATACAGTTTGCAATTTTACTAAAATTTTAATACGTTTGTATGCCTTTTATTTTTTGCTTATACGATAAAGTCAATAGCCAATTTGCAGCCGTATCATCCGCTGTCAAGGCGATATCCGTTTTAATTATCAGCTATCAGCGCCCACTCTGTCATATGCCACCAGTGCAAGTTAAATTTACAGTTACATACACACATATGTACATATATGGGTGTTTTTAAAAATATGAATATCCGCAAACAGTGCCACCTGTACACTTTACACTTTTTACTATAACCACTTGTCTATGCCACTCATATGGTGGTGTTATTGCACTCATTTACATTTTCATATTTCCCTCCCAACGCAGTCAATCGAAAGTGTTTGGTTTGTTGGCTCAGCCGGAGTTTCTTCGTGGTTATTGTAGATTTTTTCCTACTTCATTTCACAGCTAAATATTAACCCTATCGGAAATAGTACCATTACTTTAAAAATAATTTAAAAAGTGCCTACTAACTAAAAGTGGTTGAAATTCTTGCTTTTTTCTTGTAAGCAACTATTTTGATTAAAATGCCGATATCCTAGAAGCAAGCCACTTATGTGACTCTGCATTTGATTTCAACTACTTATGTTTGACACAACGAACATCAGAAGTTTTGGAAATTTTTTAAATGTTAAAAGAAAATAGCTTAAGTAAAAAAAACTAACATAAAAAACTTAAAAAACGCCCAAAATTCTAAAAAAAATAATAAACTTTGGTTTTAAGTTTTTTCAGAATGTTTGCGATTTTTTTTAAATTTAAGTCTATGTTAAAAAAATAACTGATAAAAAAATGTAAAGCAAATCGCAAAAATTCTAAAAATAAATTTTTAAACCAAAATTACTGCATCTTTAAACCAAATGTATATAGATAATATTTATTAATTTTTATAAAATCAAGGTGAGTTATAGCAGGTATAAATGGAACTTTTATTAATTTTGGTTTTCAAGTTTTTTCCAGAATTTGAGCGATATTTTTCAATTACTTAACTTAACTTTACGTTAACAAAAAGAAAAACTAACATAAAAAACTCAAAAATGCCCAAAGTCAAATTCTAAAATTTTTTTTAAAAAATTTGCGACCTTTTTTTTTGTAATTTATTTAAAAAAAACACAACTAATGAAAAAATTTAAAGCAAATCGCAAAAATGCTAAAAAGAAATACTTTTAAAATCGAAATGCAAAAAAAAAAAAATATTTCGACCAGCTATAACTCAGCAAGTTTAAACCAGCTATTATTTATCTACGAAATTAATTAATTAATACAACTTTTTAGATTTTTATAAAGGGTGTACCTTGTAATTTATTGATCATATTTTTTCAACCAGAAAAATTATAATACTACATATATCTACAATTACCTATACTTGGTGAAAGTTAAATTAAAATAATTAATTGTTAATAATTAATTAATTTGTTTCAAAGCAGTTGACCTCCACCTACTTTTTAAATTGGTAAAGTTTTTAGATTGTCTACATTTTTCCTGCAGGGTATGCACAACGAATGTATTTGTATTAAATTGTAGTTGGTAATACACATAATTTTATGTCACCATTGTTTGAAGTGTAACAATTAATAATATACATGCATTTGCATCTCATTAGAAAAAATAGGGAAAACACACATAACACATACATAATGTATTTATATACTATGCACTTATTTGTGAAGCTCGAAAATAAAAACTTAACTATCCAACAACTTTCCGTGCGGACTCTATTTTACCATCACATTATATGGCAGTTGTGACAACGAGAATTATTTTTTTGCCATTTTATTGTTTTGATTTTGCTTTTTCAGATTTGTTTTTATTTTCTTTGCCAGCAGCCAAGCGGATTTGCCAGTTAAGTTTTTGCAAAACAAAAAACTCGGTGCGAACTCTCTTGTTTAGTTGCAAATAAGTCAATTTAGATGCAATTGTGTGTCCATAATTTAATTTTATTATGTAAAAGTTAAATGTGAGCTGCTCTGTCTTTTTGTTTTTATGTTAATGTCTAAAACTTCATGTAAACATCTTAAACTTTGCATAATTTGATGTTCGTTTTTGCATTCGATAAGCATTTTGCTTAAAATAATTTGCAGATTTTATTATAATTGACTAGCCAAGCTTTTTATCTTTGTGTCTCTTCACCTTGCCTTCCATATGCTGCTAATATTTGGGTTTGTTAACTATTACTTCTTTTTGCATTTTTTGTAGTAAAACTTCAAACATAATTTCACTTCATTGACATTTGTACACAATTGTGAAATTAAATATTGAAATTTGAACATTTAATTTAAATATTTCCTTTTAATATAGTTATATATGTATCTGTGCTTGAGTTTGTTGGACTTATTATCCAACTTTGTGTATGACTAATTGAAAGAGCAAACATGTTTTTTTGCACTTCCGCGAAATAGATTTTTTGACAAAAATTAATTATGGCTCAACAGGTAGAGGATTTAAAACAAAAAATCAGATTTTACTGATTAGCATATGATTTCTCACATGTGTGGAAAAAACTTAACCCTGACCGACCGTGGGACCTGAAGACTTGAAGACACTTTTTGATTTATGGTTTAATTAACAAACAAAGTTTCGATGCAGTTTTTTAAATAAAGATAACAAAGCTAAAAAAGCCTGCTAGTTATTAATACGGTGGTTAGTTTTGAAAATAATTTGACCAAGCTTTACAAACTTCAATTCTGAGTATCCATGATTTATATAGACAACTAATGCCTTAAATTCGGAACAGAGTGTTCCCTTATTACTAAAAATTAAAAGCTTAGGGCCCGCCACGTAAAAAATTATAACCAATGAAAAATTCTAGTACGCCTCGGATAGCATCCCCCGTTTTTGGTGATGATCACAGGCAACGTAACTATGATTTGAGGGCATGCATCTGGAATGTGTAAACCCTTAATGGGGAAGGTGGAGCTGCCCGTCTGGTTGATATCCTCGCGAAGGTAAGGGCCGACATCACCGCCATTCAAAAAATGAAATAAACGGGGCAAGGTAAGAAATTTATTGGACCTACAGCTGCCATGCAAAGAAACACAAGCTCGGTGTTGGATTTATGGTGGGAGAGAGATTTCATCGCCAATAACTGTCGATCACTCCGGAGAATGAGCGTCAAAGCGAGATTCTTCAACATCTTGCAGAATTGTGCCCCCACTTCTATGAACGCCTAGAAAGTATCTACAAACGTTCCCCCGTTTACGATAACAAAAACGTGCTTGGCAACTTCAATGCTAGGGGGGGTAACTCTGTCAGAAAATTCAGTAAAGAAAGTCAAGATACCGCTTACATGGCTACGCTGTGGTCGGACGCAACGCGAGCTGTGTATTAACACTATAGGGAGTAGAGAAAGGAAGTGAGAGATATTATTCTCAGAAAGAAAAGAGAGACTGAAATACGTGAGTGCGAAGGGATTGCGATGCTAGCCGATAGGAAAAGCGCGCAAAAATTTTATTCGAAGGTGCAACGAATTATGAAAGGTTTTAAGACTGGGGCAAATTCGTATAAGAACAAAAACGGCGACCTGGTGATTGATGTCCAAAGCACACTCAAATAGTGGCGGTGCTATTGTATGGCGCAGAAACATGGACGGTATCAACATCGGATGAGATGGCCCTTGGAGTGTTCGAGGGAAAGATTATTCGACAGATTTTTGGACCCTTACGACTTTGCGACGGCGATAACCGCAGACGATGAAACGCTGAACTGCTTGAGCTATACTGCGCCATAGACATAGTTCAGCGAATTAAAATTCTGCAGCTACGTTGGATGGGACATGTCGTGCGAGTGGCCTTGAAAATATTCAACGCAGTACTTGCTGGTGGTGCCAGAGGAAGAGGGCGGCCTCGTCTGCATTGGAAAGACCAAGTGGATAAAGAATTGACTAAACCCAGCGGAGGAGCGACGAAGAAGTTCTCATATTTGAGCTTAGTACGACGATCTTTAAAATGGGATATAAATATCAAGTAATCTCGATTTATAAGAAAGAATGCACCGGTGTGGGTACACCGCTACACGGGTATTAACACAAAGTTGAAGCCAATATTTTACTAACGAGATGCATTGATTGATTATAACTAGGACAACCATTTTTTTTGTTTTGTTTGATTAGAGCGCAAATTTTATTAATGTTGTACCATGGAGCTTAGTTATAATCAAAAATTATGGAAAGTAGCTTTACGAGCTGTCAACGCTATAACTAAGCTAAAAATGTTGCATGCAGGAGGCAATAAAATTTATACGTACATATGTACGTGCTAATTCGTTTTGCCCATTTTATTGTTTTCAACATTGCTGTTATCGCAGCTACTTGATTATTTGCCAGCAAATATTTCAATTGGCATTTATGGGTGGAGTTGTGGTGGCGGCAGCTCCTCGGCTACAACTTACATACATACGTACAACCAAATTGGTAATAATACAACAGTAAAAACCAAAGCGATTTCGTAAATAACAACAATGAATGAATGCTGTACCCAACGTCTACTTAGTTAGTTATAACAAATTCCAACAGGTGGCCCACCAGCGTTTTAAGAGTACATTTTCCAAAAAAGGGGGTGGTGGAGCATTTGACAGCTAAGCAGTGATTTTTGATGACTAAACGCCTAAGGCTGACACAGCGCGGCGCACATGCAGTTGCACATGCAGGAACAAGCGTGTTGATTCTGGTTATGCTACTATAGATATTTGCGAACACAAAAAACCCACGCACAGTGTCGCCGTCCCGTACATGTTGCGGCCAAAAATAGTTAGCTTGCTGCGATTGTGCTATAAGTATTTCGATTTATGTAGGTTCTTCATTTATTGTAGACAACAGAAAAAAAATGTAATACAAATTTTACAACTGCCACTCCCACTGCGTTTGTGGGCGGTAAAGTTAAAAGTATTTCGATTTAAATGAAATTTGGTGTATAGCTTTAGATTACCTCAAAAATTCAAAATGTATAATTTGGTAGAGATTGGAAGCACGCCCATTACACATAGAAATGCTTAAAAAAAATTAAATACATATCATTCAATGTTTGCTTTATATGATTCCTAAACTATCATGAATAAGTCGATAACAATCGTGCTTCTTCAAAACTCTGCTGAAAATAAATAGTTTAAGGCTTTCAATTTGACTTGTAATCTCATCTTTTGTTCTGTGCAACAAGCCCTAATTTTCTTTTGAAAAAATTAACTGAATAGGGCGACTAAAATAAGTTGATGAGAAAATTTTGTTACCAATATTTTGCTATTCGTTTTTATTTAGATTCAATTGGCTCTGGAAGTAATCCTTTCTTTATTTTTTAGCTCGGAATAGACGTCTGAAGCAATCGATAGTGGGTACCATCGTGATAGTTTTTGGCAAACCATCGATAAACTATCGATAGTTTTCGATAATACATGCAAAAACATATTTATGAAAAAGACGATTTACGCAAGCAACCACTTTACCGCATTTAATGCATTTTTTTTACAATTTTATAAAATACTTCCACAGCTAAATACAAGATTTTCAATATATAAGGTCAAAATGAATTACTAAGTTACTTAAATATTCAAACATTTGAGAATCCCTTCTTGTAATCTAGGATTTAGTTCCTCAACGATTGGATTATCTTAAGATCAACATTTTCAATAAATTTGTAGGTTCATGCTTACCTTTCGTTACTTGCCTTGTAATATATTTATCCATTGCGAAACTCCGTCGAAATTATTGCCAAAACCGAGTTGGCGCAAACAATTGAGGCAAAAATGTCACTGTGGTAAGAGTTACCCTATTATTCAATTTCGTAAGAGGTGCCATTAAGCAAAGTTAATAAAGTGCAAATGGAAATTAGCAAATATCTTTGCTGCGAGTGTTTTTCGAATAACGACGTTTGTGGTGGCAGATCGAAAACTGAAGAACGTAAGTTAGAAACCATCGAAGACTATCGATAGTACCGAAAACTAACGATAACTTCGCGATAGCCAAACACCATCGATATTATCGATAGTTACATACCTCTAGCTCGGAAAGCAATCTCTGCAATCTCTACAACATATAGTTGGTTCGGATTTGGGTTATAAATGCCATCACGAATGTATTCGGATGCTTTGGAAATATCTACAGGTGATTTGGCAGTCAAAAATTTCTCTTCTCTTCGCCTTTTGGCTCTGACTGAACTGCAGTCGAAACCCAATAGCGCTCTGCCTCTACTCGCACTCGCACTACACAAATGTAAATAATATAATATATTTATATTTTTACCAACCCAATCACTGTTACTGACCAAAAATTCTTCTTCGCGCCAAGCATTATGTTTAACAATAAATCTGTGATTGACCACAACATTTTCTGCATTTTTGTTTCAGATATTTTAAATCATTTTCTATGCTTGCATCAATTTGAGAAGTTCCAATTTTATTTTGAAATGAGCATATAAGTTGATTAATGTCGGTATTCTGTAAGCAGTCTATAGTCACTAATTTTGACTTTAGAGACTATTCGGTAATCATGATACTTTTTTCCTAGAACGAGCAAGAACGCTATATGCAACTAATTCTCCTATTTTAAGGACTCTAAATGAATATAATAAAATCATGAATTCCTCTGCACTTGATTTCTATTTACCAAAAACTAAATTTAAGCTTTTGTTAAATGAATTGGTTAAGTAATTGTTAACTGTGTTTTTCTTTATCACAATAATCTGTAAGAAACTTTTATATTTTTTAGATTATATATATTGAATAAATAAATAAATAAATAAATAATCAGCAAGCCGTCTCAAGTTCTAGTCTCAAAATAAAGTCACAAAACAAAGAAATTGAGGTATGAATTGAAGAAACGCGAAAATGAAGTAGCACTCGATCTACTTTTTGGTCGTACGATAAACTTTGATTAAATCTGTAAAAAATAACACTTAAATTTCAATACGTTTCATAAAAAAAACTATTCATAGTTAAAATTTTTACACATATTTTTAATAATCGGTTTATATAAAATCCAGCAATAAGGATTTTGAACGGCTACTTTCAATGTTAATTTTACGATAACCATATTGTTTTAATTTTTAAATGGCAATACTGCTGTTGACAAAGAATTGAAAGAGTACATTTTCTGCTATCGGTGAAGATATTTTCATTGATTGTGTCTACTGCTTTTCACCACAGGGTTTGGTGAAATTATTTGAGACTGTTGCTTACTGAATACCGTAATCGTCTCAAGCCACAAAAAATATCTCTAATTTAGTGACCTGAGAAGAGACTGAGTTACAGAATACCGAAAATGGATTTATAAGCAGAGATTTAATAAATAAATCTGCTATAATAAATACTAAAAACAGTGGCTCATTTTCCTAATTTGTGAAAAATGCTTTGTCTAGTTGAAGTTAAGAATTGTCAAACTCGGCAAAACCAAAGTAGCGGTACCTCTGAAGGCGTCACTTTCTGCATTCAGTACACCGTGGGTATTTAGCATATGTTGGCAATGTCCAAATATAGTTAGTGTTGATAGATTGAGATAAATTCATATTTATTATAATATATAACATTTTTTAATTTACGCTTAACTAAATACTTAAAAGTTGCTTTAAATTTCAGCTTAAAAAATAATATACTTTTGATACCAAATATCTCTTAACAGAAAAATCCAATTTCTTTAAAAATCTGGATAATCGTATGTAAAGTATTTACTTTGTTTCTACAAAACAAAATTTTTCTGAAACTCTTATTTTCGTTTCGGGCATTTTTGGCCGCCACCGACACATTGTGCAACAGCGACAACAACAGCAACAACAAACAAAACAACAAATAACCGCTAGCCACTCTTGTTGGGGCAGTGTAAAGTTGACAATTATAGCGCCAATGCTTATTTTAGAGAAAAAATTATAATTGCTCCACATACATTATAAATTTGGTATTTTTAGATAAACCAAACTGATGAAGAAAAATTAAATTGCTGCTAAACTACGTTCGGGAGTAATTGCTTGTGTTTGAGCATAACTACAATATATGTATAAAATATATTTTAGTATAACTAGACATATCTACATACATAGTACATATGTACATATTTCGATATGTATTATTATGGTTGCTGCGTTATTGGTTTGGAAAAATGTTTACCACTTCTTGTGGCTACGCGTAGAGTAGAGTCACGTATTTATTGTTGGATGAGTGGTGAAAAATTACGTATTCAGCTCACATTTTCTGTTTGATGGATTTGCAATATATTTTTCTATACGATTACACTGCATACTAGTTTTTACGCGTAAAGTATATATGTACTTATGTTTGTTTGGCTAGTTGCGCGATAATTGTGCTAACATTTCGATATTATCTGTAGACGTACCTATTAAGCTAATACAAAACAAGTATTCTGTCTATAATTCTCCACAAGAATTCGATGGAATTACTGAAATCGTGTTAAACTAATTAATGCACGTTCCAGGCGTTCAAGTATATTTGTAGATATTTTAGCGAAATATATTGTATATAATCAATTTTGGTGTCCCAAATTTTCTCACAAGCAGTTGACATTTTCCGCTTTGTGTTAGAATGCGAACATTTTCGTTTTTTAATTTCTAGCATAATGTATTAGCTCCCATTGCATTGTTAAATCAACGTCGAAAGCTCATAATAAATGAACTGAGTTTGTTTACTTTCCTTATCTTACAATAAATGTTTTTCGCTGTTTTGCTTTTATCAAGCAATCAACTGATAACATTATTGACAGAAAATCACCGTAAGATATTATGTACATAGGTAAGTCGGGACTAGTTTTAGAAATGCGGAGGTAAATAGACTTATGGCTAGTAAGGCTACTATTATTTGCATTAATATGTTAAAAAATGCTTGCACTCAGATATTTTCCAATCGAATATTTTTGTGAAAATAATATTTTCGAAATGTAAGTTGTTAAATGATAACAGTTTGCAGACTGAAACAGCAAACTTTAATTAAGTGTAATGTAATAAATCAGATTGTGCGAAAATATTATGGCAACTCAAGTAAGACTGTGTTTTGTGTGCTATTTTCTGAAAGTATATCACTGTAAAAAGACCAAATCGAGACGTGTCCGAGATTAGTCGCAAAGTAACATGCGACTAAAGCCACTTTCCATCCCTTTGTATGGATTTTACTATTCTTCCAATTGTACTTTTTTTTTTTGGAACGAACGGGTACGATTGTAGAACATTTAAATACTCTACGGACTTTCCAAATTTGTGTTTTAAAAGGTTTCTTGAATTAAGTGATCAAAACGACACCACACCTTTAAGCGGCAGGTAATGGTTTTCGATCTTCAAAGAAAATATTTCACGTGAAATTTTAGTGCTAGGTTAGGTTAGACTAAGCTGGTTGGCCCAACGAAAGGCCTCACATAGACCAAATATATTCTTTGTTTTATCAAAACACCCAATGAAACCCCTCGTATTATGAGCCGGTAGAGATGTCGAAAAACCTCTCCGCTACCTGGACGAAGTGATGTTGGCACTTTGGCCCTTTATCGGCAGCCGACTGCAGATCATGCAGCTGTGCTTCATCTGTTATCTTGAAACGTCGCCACCACAGTTACATCAAGCACCATGCAGTTCCTGCTTCTTTTATCCCTTGCTAGACCCAATTTCACGGGATGTGCCGCCAAGAGGCAATGACCGGCCAGTAGTTCCACGAAGAGTCTGGAGTCCTCTCTTGTCAGAGAAGGTAAAAAGCCCATGAGCTTAGTATCGTATGATTTGCATATGATTTGACTGTATGGCAAGGTCGTCTGCCCTTTTCATTTCCTTCTACACCCTTAACTCTCGGGACCCAATAAAGGTGCAGGTGCAGTCCACTAAAGCTTTTTTACACTCTACTACGATTTTAGAGCAGGACTGTGCGAAAGCAGGAATGTCGATGTAGACGTTAATCTGATATCAGTTCGGCCCCTTTCTTCCCAGCCAGGATTTCTGCTTGAAAAATATTGCAGTGACTCGGCATATTTATATATGTCTTGTTCTGGGTAGTAGACCCCAGCTCCAACTTCCTTTTCCATTTTAGATCCGACATTGTTTATGTGTGTCGTTTTTCGTGTTATCCGCACAGCGCGTGTATCACCCATCGACCTCTATTGTGGTCCTAAGAGAGCTGTCGAAGTTCAGGGACGCGATCATGTAGTCAGTTCATACAGTCAGAGAAGACGCTATCCGGGAGTGACCGTACGCTCTGACCTCAAACAGTCTTGCAGCAGTTGCGAGCGCTAGATACTCTGGCTGTTAGGTTTTTCGATGCTAAATATATGCAGTATGGTGTAGAGCGCCTAAGTTGATGTAGTTCGTAATGCTCCTGTTATGCTAATCATTGAAAGCCTGTATACGAATCTTTCGAATTCTTTATGTAAGTTTTCTTCACCGTGGCCGCACACCATACCGCCAGCGCGTAAATCAGAATCGGCCAAACAATTGCGGCGAAAATCCAATGCGAAAGGGCAGGAGGATTAGCTCCACGTGCAGCAACAACATTTTTTTTGCACGCATACATAGCCACAAAGGCCTTCTTCGCCCTTTCTTCTATATTAGCTCCCCACGACAGCTGCATACCCAGGTATCTAGTACTTTGCTTCAATTGTAGCGTTACCCATTCCAGTTTAGGTTTTCACCGAACCGGCACCCCGTATTTTCTAGTGAACTAGGTCCATCTTCTCCGCGTTCATGCTCTCATGCCCACTTCCTTTGCTCAGTTATTTATCGCGCTGATACCTTTCTATAATTATTTTAATGTTGCTTATCCATCTCTTCAGGATGTAGTTAACCCCAATTGAGGTGTTTCCCTCCATTATTGCTTGCGTCGAGATATTATTGAATGCTGTAATTAGTAGTAACAGTAGAAGTTGTATTAGTAGTAGTAGTTAGTAGTAGTAGTAGTAGTAGTAGTAGTAGTAGTAGTAGTAGTAGTTGCAGTAGTAGTAGTTAGTAGTACTAGCGTTTTTTCTCATATAAGCGTATGGTGGTGACTTCGTGGCGCGATACCGACGTGACTTACGTTACGCGATGTAAAAAATCACTCATCAAATCATCACCTTGTATATATTCGCTTTGAGGCGAAATATTTAAAGAGCTTTACAATTCAGTATAGGACCATGAGAAAACTTGACCGCAAATACAAAATTTCTTTTGAAAGTTAGTGTAAGATTATTTATTTTTGAAAATTAGAAAGTTAGAAATCTGTCACCTCCCTGGGTAAAAGTTTACTCCATAACCCTAAACTATATAACATCGTTGCTGATCTGCTTTTAACTTACTTCACCTTACCATACCCTCAGTTAGTATGTGCAAAAAATTTGCCAAAAACCGCTTAGACTGTTACGTGACTTTGCAAATACTTCATTAAAAATTCCAGATTACTCATTTGAAATTCGAAATCGCATGAAATGACTTAATGGCATTTTATTAGACAAAAGCGAATCAATGGCGAATTGATTTGCTTCGCATCTATATGTTTGATATCAAATCTATTGTTGGGTTTTGTTTTTTTTTTTCGTTTTGGTAAAAATCGAAATTGGAAACAAAAAAATAATTCACGTATAATTGCTTGTAAATAATGTTTTATGTGCTCCAGTTATACAAACGCGCATTGTATTATAATATAACAAAAAATTATTTCCAACAAATCAGCAACCTTCTCCATCACCATTAAAGGAATACTAAAGAGGTGGTAGGTAAGATGTTGAGCGCCACCGCTACCCCATGGCGCTAGCCTGTGCATATCCTAGCGCTAACGACGATGCGACCGATGCAGCTGTTGCATACCGTTTGCCCAATGCCATGCAAATCAACCCATTGATAGCCATGCGGTAGCCGCGCTATACTTACATAGTAGCAGCGATATTTCGCAGTTTCACATATGAATTTGCAAACTATTTGGAAATTTCGCAATGTTGTCTGCGTCGTCGCCGTTATGCTGATATCAGCTATTCACTTTAAATGCGCTGATTTCTTTTGCTTGCGAAATCATTGAATACTCAAAACTAGCAGCTTTATGCAGATTGGTCTACTCTACTATTTGGACCAGTTTAATATGTAATAACTTGCGAATATTCGATCATTCGAAAGCTTCGATCGCCGCATTGCGTCGCAAATATTGCGAAAATACATAAATTTGAATTTTTTACTTATTGCGATTTGTTGTTGTTTTCTGTTTTTTTTTTTGCAAACAAGTGTCTTCATACATACCGACATTTGTATATCGGTGTGTACGATTTAGCCAAGTGATTCAAAGTATTATTTTTTACATCATCATCGACGCGTGGGCCAGCTTAACGGTACCCGTTTCATTGATTCTGTTGTTGCTGTGTTGCTGCTCCATTTTTTTTTTTGCTTTTCTCTGTGAAATTTGAGTTTGCAAAAATTTCAATTTGGCCACATACTTATTCAGCGTTATAGGATAGTAGTGGCAACGACTAGCTTAGTAAGCGGAGCTAGAAAATAAAATCAAAAACAAGTAGCACGCAAATCATTCAATGCAAAAGAAAACCAACCTAATGCAGTAATAGCAAACTGTTTTCGGTAATAGTTTCTTGTATGCTCAACTCAAAAATTTGAGCTACGCTTTCACACTCCAAATAGTAAGTATAAAGACAAAGTTACCTACGGCTTTGTGGCGGCACTAAACCTATAAAGGCATGCCGCAAAATTCGCTTTCAATTAATAGCATGAATTGATTCAGTATTTAAATTACAATTTGCATTTCTATTTTTGTTAAATTATCTTAATACAGTGGGCCAACGTTGGCCAAAGACAACACACACATTTTCAAATGGTTAGCACACGATGAGCTCGAAGCAGCAATCAATGATTTTTGAATTGAAGTTCCGTTACTGGAACGTAACGAAATTCGAATTGCAATAGCAAGGATAAATCATAACAAGGCCGCTGTAGCTGATAAGTTGGCAAATATGTGAACGTAGCACAGAAAGTCGGGAATGCTTATCGAACTCAGACCGCCGAAACAGAGGCATGATCGCGCCTAGAGTGAAATTTACCATAGATAATTTCGCCCCTTTCCTTCCAAACTCATCTCGCGCGTAGTTGCCAGAGATGTCACAGTGCCCAGGGACACATGCAACAGCCACGGAACGTTTAAACGCGAGTAGATTGAGAGAATTTATGTTTTGTGAGAATTGAAAGATTTAATAGCCGATTGGCTGTCGAAATATATTGGGATAGATCTGTTCGAGTGGACACTGTCAGACGCCGAGTAGCCTCCATTCTGGCATTTAGCTGCCAAACGAAAACGCCATAGAAGATAATGGGTCTTATGCTGTGAACATCCAATGTAATATGTGTGCTTTTATTCACCATTTTTTTTATAGATGTATTGCAAGCGCACAAGGGAGCGATGGGCTTCCTAGAGCAATCGTAGATGTTTCGATTTCATTCGAACTTCCTGTCTAGAATAACTACAAGGTGCTTGACCTCAGTTGAGAGAGTAAGTTCAACAACGTTTAATATGAGGGTGGATTGAACGGAGAAATTTTAAATTTCTTCGTGCAGAGTACCATCTCGACCTTTGTGGGGTTAACGCCAAGTCCATTTTTTTTTCAATCAGATGTTCACTAGGCCGAGGTCATACTATAGTAGTTCACTCAGAATCTGCAGATGTTTACCGGTTGTTACGATTGCTACAACAACGACATTTACTACGACTTGGCGACCAGCGCGCTTTAGGTTCCAAAGTAAACAGGAAATAACGTCCCCTGGTGGGGGTCCTCTGGTCACATGTTTAGTTATGAATAGTCCCTTTTTTAAAAAGGATCCGCATCGAATTAGATTCAGCCCGTGGTGTTTGGGAACTTAAGTAAGGAAATCATTTGAATCCACCCTGCCCAACTCTTTCCGGTATCCAAAATGGGATTTGCCCAGAAATCTTACTCTTCTTCTGCAAAGACCCAAACAGCTGCAGACAGATGATCCACTGTTTCTTCCGCACCTAGTGAGCTACAGCTGCGGCAGTAGGCGTTGTGGTCCAATTCCATTCGGGCAGCATGAGTACCCAGTGCCCAGTGACCGGAGAAAACACCGGTTAGCCTGGATATGCCCGTCCGGTTCAATTAATATAAGACCTTTTGGCATTGAAAGCAGGCCATAGGCTAAGTTCTTTTACTTGCAGTTAGCATTGTTCATCCAAAGCTGCAAGATCCGACCCCTGATATCTAGGACAAAAGCGTTCCGGGCCATCCCACGGCCTTTTCGTTGCTGTGAATATTTCGGTGCTCGGCACCTATATCAGGTTGACGCTGTGACGACGAGTTAAATTCTCAACGAACAGGCTACAACATAAATTACTTATTTCCGTCCAAATTACTTCGCATAAACCACATATGGCATTCCTAATTTATCTTGACAGCTCTGTAGCCATATGGTTGCTTAGTTCTTTGATTAAAAAAATATTTGTTTATATATACATATTTAAATTTTATTGAGATAATATCTTTTTTAATTTTAATTACGAACATGAAAGACAGCTGAAATGCTAATTTTTCAAAATGCATCCTTCAATTTGTTTATGGCAGAACGCAATTTCCGATTATTCTCTTAATGTAGAGCCTACACTTCGTGATTTGGTTCATTGCTATCACTTTAATTTATTGACGGAAATTATTTACATAGTTTCATCGTAATTTGCTCATAAATTAAGAATGAACCATAAACCTATGATAGTGTATAGGGGCGGCTTTTAGAGGTTTACGTTCTGTTTGCGAATGCGCTCCGAATCGGCCGGTGTGGTTTTTGTAAGAAACTTTTCCATGACAGAAATACACGTGATTAGAAAAAAAAACTTTTTTGTTAATTTATTTGATGTCTCGTACACCGGCTGATATTCGAACCCGGCGTACTCAGGGTTCTAACATGCACACGCTACATACTCGATTACGGCGGCCGGCAAAACTAATACGGCTATAAAAAATCACATTGTGCAACACCATCGGCTTCGTCTGTGCCTGTTCGAGTTGGTTGCTATGATTTCTTTGAATTTTTGGTAAATAATTATTCGAGCTTTTTTAAACAAGTGAATCGAATGAGTCTGGAGATGAAGGAGGGCAATATAGAATATTTGCTATCATCGAATACGAGTAATGAGTAAGGTTTTCATTTTCGGGCTCCAACAATAATTTTAAAAACTTAGAGGATTTCGTGTTCATAGAAACCAGAAGTAATATCATTTATATAAAGTGGAGTAGAGTAGAGCATTCTCGCAAATAAGTACACATTTATGTAAATAGATATTTGTAAAAAAAATTAATTTATAGCTAAAACTGCCACTCAATATGTTATTGCTAATGAGCGAAAATGGTCTATGATACCCCCTCCCCGTTTTGCGTTCACGAATTACAGCTGGTGTTGATTTGTGCATTTTACGAGCTTATTTTGCATTTGAAAGCATTTATAGCAGATATTGCGGTAGATTTTTTTTTGGCACAATTAGCTCTAGTTTCTTTTATGATATTAGAGTTAATGCCTTTGCATAAATAAGATATTTACGATCACTTTGGACTTTACAAATACAATGGAATCCATTTGCACTGAACACGCTTACAATGGAAACGCTGTTATAGTATAACAATCTTCAAGTGCCAGCTAAAAAAATATGACAAATGAACGAATAAAATGTACTCGATTATAATGAACGAAATTTTTTTGTTTTGCCAATTGCAGCAGAAAGTGATTAAAATAAATAAGAAAAAAATTTGAATTTTGTGCACTTTAAGTTTTTTACAATATTATCATGCACATTTTAACTACCATTAAGTCTACTGGCGTCCATTTTAGGCGGAACGCACTGTAGTCCTTTGAATCATTGCTCAATTGTAAAATCTACGCAATCCACCATCAAACAAAAGACAATGGAAATAAAGCTTTTAAGGAATGCCAATTAGACTTAGTATTTGATAAATTTTATGAAATGTATTTATTGGAATACTCATACAATGTAAAAAAGAGCGACACATCGTAAAGCATTGCAAAAGAAATCTGGCGATTTTATGGAGCAAAATGAAAAATAGTCGAACCATAAACACACAAAGGTTTGTAAACTGATCATGTATATATTTTCCAGTTACTTAATGCATTTCTGAATAAAATCTTAGAGTAGATTAACATTTCTTGTGTCTAAACTATTTGAGACACTTTTTTGTTGTAAATAACAAATTGCAGTGGTAAAAACAAAAGCTCAATTAAGAATACCCTTAAAAAAGTTCCACAGATTAAATGAGACTTGCAAATCTGTACACATTTTTCTTGTCAAAAATTCTTCAAATAACGGGTTTTTCAATAGGGACGCTACAACAGTAGACCGATAGTGACAGCAAACGACGCCATATTTTTCCCCGCTCTTTTGACATTTCTCTTCAGTAAGGTTTGCCATTTCATCATGGAAAGATATACGATCCAACAACGAGTCGAAATTATTAAAATTTACTACCGAAATTCGGAGTCAATAGCTTCAACTTTAAGAGCGCTACGTCCAATTTATGGTCGTCGTCATTTCTGGCTGAATGGCTTCGTCAATAAGCAAAATATGCGTTATTGGACAGGCAGCAATCCACACGTACTCCATGAGTCAACATTGCCTCCCGAAAAAATTACGGTTTGGAGCGGTTTATGGGCCGGCGGCGTCATTGGGCCGTACTCCTTCCGTGATGAGCACGTTACTGTGAATGGGAATCGCTACCGCTCAATGATAACCGAATACTTTTGGCCCGAATTGGATGATATGGACTTGGACAATATGTGGTTCCAACAAGACGGCGCCACAAGCCATACAGCCACACAGCGAATGTCACAATCGATTTATTAAAAACCATGTTTGGTGAACGTGTTATCTCACGAAATGGCCCAGTCAATTGGCCGCCTCGGTCGTGCGAGTTGATGCCGTTAGACTATTTCTTGTGGGGCTATGTCAACAAGCCAGCGGCGATTGATGAACTTCGTACGAATATCGAACGTGAAATCGAACGTGAAATATTTCACGAAAAAACCTAATTAAAAATACCAATATGGATTTAAATTATATTTTTATTGCGCGCCTGTATAAAAATAATACAAAAATAACAAAGTATATTCTCTTCATTAATTAATTTTTAAAAAATTACAACACAATTTTTCTGTAGGACCTCAATGATTTCGTTGCTCAGGACAATCTCGTATTAAGTTCCAGCAGTAGTCTGCCATCATGCGGTCGCCCATCGACTTTGGTATCTTTCTTCCATTATTTTTATGTCCTGGTGGAACCCTTCGCCTTGTTCCTCACTGTAATCGCCTAGGTTGTCCGGGAATTTGTCCAAATGACTATGTAAATAATGTAATTTAATGCTCATTTTAGCTCCTAGTTTGCGAAAATTGCGAAGCATATCAGCAACTAGTTTTGTATAGTCTGGTGATTTATGATTTCCCAAAGAAAATTTTGAGTACATCAACAAAGCTTACCCAGGCATCAGATTCAATTTGTGACATATTGTTTAAGAATTCAGTGTCTTTTAGAAGGGTACGAATTTGAGGACCATCGAATACTCCTGCTTTTAATTTTTCCATACTAAGGTCTGGAAATTTTTTGCGCACATATTCGAAACAGTCACCTGTCTTATCAAGGGCTTTGATGAACTATTTGATTAGCCTAAGCTTAATGTGAAGTGGTGGAAGAATGATTTTTTCTCGGCTTACAAGTTGGTCATGAACCACATTTGCTGTTCCTACCTCCATATTTTCTCTCACCGGCCAGTCCTTTCTAATCCAATGTTCATTTCTTGCACGACTGTCCCATAAACATATAAAACAGGGGTATTTAGTATACCCACTTTGTTGGCCCAATAAAAAATTCACCATCTTCAAGTCCACGCATACTGATCACTTATGTTGTCCGTACAAAATCTTTGCTAAAACAATTTTTACATTTCCGTATTCTTCTTTTAGTTTGGTACTATGCTCTCTTGCAAGGGAAATAAAATATTTACACCAACGAACTACTTGTTTTAATAATTTATGAAACAAAACTTATTGAGGAATAATTAAATTAATACAACTGGAACTGGGTCATATAATTTTTTTTCATTAATTTCTTAAGTTTCGTTTATCTCAAGAACTAGAGCCAATCAAAAAAAAGTAAAAACACAGTTCGTAAGCCTGCTACTAATATTAATAAAAACTATTAACAAAATCACGACCGCAGGTTTTTTTTTTAATTTTTGTTAGGCAGTGTTATTATTCAAGAGTGTTTTTACACATGCCCGGCATGTGGATATTCTCCTCACGATACCAAACACCTATTCAGATGCCCTCTCAAACCAACTAATCTAACACCACTCTCCCTCTGGTCCGATCCCGTCCAAACTGCACGTTTCCTGGGCCTCACTCTAGATGAGTTTGACGACAAGGACCATGGGTGTGCCCATTCTTTACAGGGCATAGATAACAGCTACAACAACAACAACAACAATCACGTTCGCAAATCAAAATAAACAAAAATATATGATGATAGGTAGCAAGATCATAATTCAATAACGTGAATTGTTGTTATTTTTCATCGTGATAGGAAATTATATGAATTGGCATTATTACCTTTTAAAAAGAGAAATAAAGTTAATGACAGCTTAGACGTAATGTAAGTGACGCCACTTCAAAATTCAAATTAAAATAGCATCTTGAAAAGACTTAAATAAAAATGTTGTAATATAACTTAGCTGCTATGCCATTCTATTCTTGACAATTTTCCATTTCGAAGTTGGAATATCTGCAAAAATGCTTGCATAATTTAAACTCGGAGAGCAGCATGTGAAGTGTATTTAATAAAATAATTACTGCCTTATGTGAGTTATCTATTGGATACCACCACGTTTTAGAATTTAAGTCATGCAAAAATTTTTTTTTGAAGATGTAAAGCATTAAAATATGTAAGCATTTAAAATACAGTTACTCTAGAAATTTATATACCTGCGTTAAATAAATAAAATAGAGAGAAAAAATATTTGGGTGTAGGCCAGTAGTGGCTCTTACAAAGTATAAATATTAAATGCAATCGCCATTGGGATTATTGCCCACAACCTATGAAGATGTTTGACCTCTTTTCAATTAGGCACTCTAACTTTCAACTGTCATAAGGAATATGAAATTAAAACATTACTCGCCAAATTTACTGTGCAGTGAACAAATAAAATGTGCATTGATTTATTACTTCCGGAGCTCATGAAATGCGACAACTGGTTTTACGCATTTCCACAACCAAGTGATGGTATAACAAAGAAATACTTTTTGCACACCAACACCTCAAAAATGATGGCAAATATTGCAACGACTGCAATAAAGTATTTGCTATATTTTGCCGCTCACCCGAATTTGGGCTTGGACTGACGATCGTCAACCATGGTGTGGTTATCTTAATCAAAAATCTTGGCATTGGTTGAAGGTGTTTGAAATTGGAAAATTTCACTATTTTACATAACTGCACGCTCGCTCACTTGTCTTGCAATCGCTATCGCTTTTGCTCTCTAGTCGTTTTCCTCAATGATTCCCCCTGCATATATGTATACCCTCGTGGCATTCGTTACGCATTCACATGAAAAGAAACGCATGAAATAGCTAGGAGAAAAAATAGTAAAATATGAATGAAAATGCACCACACTCTTTACGATAGTCAATAGATGTGGGGCCGCAACCTTTGGCAAACTTGATTTCCTTCACTTTCATTTAAGGGCAACCCGCTGAGTTTGCGCTCGTATTTGAAGTTTAAATCACGCGAAGTGATCAATCAAATGTTGGCGCAGTACAAGTTATACATCAAAATATTGTTATATGTTTGTATGTATGTGTGTGTGTAATTATTTCTATTTATAAACATTTACACTAAAATCACTTGTGCGCGCGTTTATGTTTTGGCTTGCGCAGAAATTTTAATTAAATGGCCCAAGCAGCGAAAAAATATATGTTCACCTAGCAATAACTTGCTCCAATTTTTTATTAAGAATAAAAAACAAAGATAAATGATAAATAGCGAATGTAAAATGCAAAGAAAAAGCAAAAACGAAAGTATGATTTTGTTTGAACTTTCGGAAGCTACATAAGTCATAAATATTCCTCGATTTGGTAGGATTACATTCTGATATTTTGTGCTATTTACGTAAATGTGGGAAACGTCTTACTAGTTCATGAAAAATTGAGTTATTATGCCACAGGGGAAACACCTGAGAGTCTTGCAGAGCTAATGACCAGAAAATATTATTACTAATCGTGTAGCGAAGAAAAAAGCGGCTGGGAAGATTTTTTGAACTATATATTTTTTATTTGGTATATGTCACATTACGTAAGCCCCAGATGAAAAGTAGGCAGGAGGGAAAAAACGAAAAAGTCAGGAAGCGAAAATTATTGATTGAATATTATACATACATACGCTATATTTAATTCATTTCCTTATATATTTATTAAAAACTAAAATAATAATTTCAAATTACAACTAAGTGGAATTTCGAACAATAGCAACGTAGGGCAAAATTTATTTTATACTATCTCTATTCAGCAGGCGCCGCAACGATTAATTTTTTTTTATTAAGATCATTTTTAGCCTCATCGTTCAAGCTACATAAATAGCATAAACAGATCTACCGTTCTTATTCAGATAACTGACATTCATATTCGCTTTGGTTTAAAATTAAAAAAATTTAAGAAATAAAAAACAAAAAATAAACACCATGATCCCGTTGAACAAATAAAATTTTATTAAAAAGAAAATGATTCTAGATCATTTCTATAAAATATTGTTTTTTTTACTTTCATTTAATATTTGAATACAGATAACCTACGTTAAAGCTCCATAAATATCCATTCAGTAGTTTCGGTTATTATTGAGTTCAAACATAGAGACAAATAACGGGCCAAATGTATTATATTTATTTATTATCATCATTGGAACTAAACGACAGTGAGGTGTCAATGCCAATACGCGATTAATTTAATTTAGCTCCCTAAGGGTTCGACTGATAGGATCAATGATTGCATAATTAAATTTAAAAATGTACAAATAGAATATATCAGGATGTCTTAAGTTCCTAGTAGGTAAATTAAGAGGAATCCTACTTACGATATCATCCTTATGACTTTAAGGATAAATTAAAAAGAGATATATTTTCTTTTATTCCCAAGTGTTTTTAAGCTTAGGAATAAACAAAGGGAGTTATAAGAAGGCAAGGGCTGAGTGAAATTTAAAGATCGGAATGCAAATCTAATAAACATCTTTAGAGTACGCTCTATTATATTTATATATGACGCATCGGCATGCCACCGGATAATTGTAGCTTATTCCAAACGGTACCTAACAAAAGCAATATAAAATCTCTTATGCGTATATGGACCCAAGGCTAACATGGTAAAAGTAGTATTAACAGTATTCGGCTTTCTGCGAAAA
The DNA here is from genome assembly GCA_951828415.1 of Anomoia purmunda. Taxonomy (NCBI): domain Eukaryota; kingdom Metazoa; phylum Arthropoda; class Insecta; order Diptera; family Tephritidae; genus Anomoia; species Anomoia purmunda. The sequence goes on along the minus strand of OX639997.1, from coordinate 46,379,086 downwards.
ATGCAAATAGAACATTTATCGATATTAAAGAAAAGACGTTGCTTCCTACACCAGCCATGACCCCTTTCGCGATCGGACTGAATTGCAAAAGATTCCGCCATTCTTGCTACGACAGAGTAAACCTTCAAATCATTCGCGTACAGGAAAAAGAAAGATGATAAAAATGAGCGGAGTATACTTTTTTGGGGAACACCTGAACTGGCACGAAAAGAACGAACGCCTAGCCATAAAACTTGCAAGACAGTCCTCTGTAAAAATTTCTAGATAAGAAACGATCACTCTTTGATGAAACTATGTTGATTCGGGGATATGAAGTTTAATATTGTCTTCGAAATCTTTGGTATATTTTATTCGGAGGATCCTCTCTATTTTTCGAAAATCAGAACAATAGCGTTTATGCCTATCGAAAGACGAAGTATTATTTGGCACTTTGAATTACTTAAATTAAATTACCAATTACACACAACTGATGATCCCCAATATTTGCGTGCAAGAATATAACGTTTGTAACACCCTCATAAATATTTAATTTTTCTGAATATCTTTTAGAGTTCAAGCCTCTAATGCTTTTTGATTGCACCGATCTGCAAACGAAAAATCCTGCCTTAAAAAATTTTACCATAGATATAAGGAATTGAATGCTCTTAATCTATTCCTGTTGACCGATTTTTTCCTTCACATCTAGATTTTGCACTAAGTCAATATTCTATGTTTTTTTTTAAATGGTTAAGATATTTTTCCAATATTTATTACGTAAATAAATAAGAGATATAAATTCTAATTTGTGGTGAATTTATATTGAAGATGCAACGAAATATAAAAAGAGATCTGGTCAAAAAGGATTATAAGCTTTGTTTTGGATTTCCTATTTAAAATTGGCTGCTGAAATTATGCTGTACCAGTTGCTCAAGAACGTTGAGAAGTTACTTAGAATCCCGTAAAAACCATATCTGCTTGACTAATGGAATACCAACAATTTTAATGTGAGCATTTTCATAATTCCATAAAATGTACAAGTACATTATATTTATTTTAGTTCTGAACTTGATACGTTCATTTTTAGAAAACTCTTCGGCTTAAAAAAATATCAGAGCAAATGCTGTTAACAAAGGTAAACTCTGCCGAAATCGATAGTTAAATCTTCATTGTGTTTAGTTCTAAAATTGTAACACCTATTTCTATGGGCTCATTGCTTAAGCAAAAATTTTCACGAACAAACATTTTTACTGGATGGGCATTCTACGGGAATACGCAATAAAATTCACATCCGTTTTTTTTTCGTTCCAATTTGGCTTAAAACCGATGAAGGGATTCCAGTGAATATTTTAATCCGCTAAGTGGCGCATGAGTCGAGATATTGAAAAAATCCGAAATCAAAAAAATCGATTTTTATAAAATTAGGGACGATAATTGGAGCGCGACGAGAAATAATTTTGTGACAAAGGGTTACACTAGGTGGCGCATTAGTTGATATATTCAGGAAACCCCTATTTATGGCCCCTCTATTTGAAATAAATATTTATAAAAATCCATTAGAAGGCTCTGTAGTCGAGATTTCCAGAAAATTCATATTTATAATTCGACTTAATTTAAATTGGCTGTTAAAAACAATTCGTTTTAGTTATTGTAGATATAAAATTGACCCTTAAGTCAGTTTTACCAATTTTTGGTCGACTTCATCTTTACTGTGACAACTGGACATTGTTTTTAAATTAATCCACGCTGCAAATGAGCGTTAACAAATCGTCTGTAAGTTTACGGAGACGAATTCCCGGGTATCCACTAGTACTTTTTAAATAGAATGTGGTAATTTTTACTAATTTTCTCAAAGTATTTCGATGCCCGTGGAACCGAGAAATCGAGTTTTCGATAAAATCTCAGTTATTGCCGTTCTCGCGAGAAATGTCGAGATGGAAGCAAAGTAACAAAATGCGTACAATCGAGAAGCTGGCGAGCCTTACAAGATTGACGAGCAGTATCGAGTAAATAAGTACTGCAAAATTAGTGCAAGCAATCCAGATATCTTATCGAATTGAATATTGGGAGGCTCACGAGTCGTACGGGTTTGAATCTAGAATGGTTCGATGTTTTTCATACTCTATTATGCCCATATGTAGACTCCACCAGCACTCCAGGGTTAATTGGAAGCGAAACTTTAACGAAAATTCACTATTTATTTTTATTCAGTAATTTTTTCATATTTATGTGAATAGGTTAAAAATTCAACGGCATTTTGTACAATTAAAATAAAACGTAAGACTTCTGTGCAAATGCTTACCACGCTTGATATTTTCAGTTACATATATATTTAGGGCACAATTTTACACTTTCAATTTAATTAAATGCCTGCAAACGAGGCAAGCCCAAAAAAATTGGAAACAACAGCGATTACGTTAACGGCAAACTATTTAATACCAAAAATGGTAGCAACAATACATAACTACAATAAAGGTATAGTAAATATTTCCATTAACTCCTTAAAGCAATAAAATTTAAAAAAAAATATCCCAATGAAAACCAATACTATATATTAAAATGAACCAAATCACCAAATTATTTGCTCAAAACACGCAAACACACATAAACTTGCGCAAAATATTCGACTTCTGCCACTTTTATGGGTCTAGGCGAAAACCAAAAGCGTACATAATGGCAATATTATTGATTTTGACTGTTGTTGTTGTTGTTGTTGGAGTTGGTGTTGGTGTTACTGCCATCGTTTTGCGCTGCTTTGCAAGACTGTTAGCAATGACTGATTTTATAGTCAGATCGACCGACAATCAAAGAGTAGCTGGCCATTCAGCTAGCTAGACACAAGCTAAGCATCCGCCTTTTAACATCAACGTCCGCGCCAAATTCAACGCCGTTTTCGGTTCGTCATGCCACGAAACGGGGGTCAACCCAATGTGGCCACGCAAATGCTAGGTGGCACACCAATATCAGCACCTCCCCAATAGCACGGGCACCTCCACCGTCACCGTTCAATGGCTTCAATGTCTAAAGTACGCCGGACCAGCCGAGAGCTCACAAGGAAGAAGTTTACAAGTCAAGAAGAAGTCGGCGGAGTTGTAAGTAGTTGAAGAAAGCCAATGCTACTATTATGGCGCTTTAATATTCGATGATTTGGTCACGAAGTGCTGGCAATATTCATTATAAAATTTGGCAAATTCACCTCCAAGCCAAAGCCTGCTATAATAGTGTCCTTTCCCATTAAATAGCCAAACATTTTCTGTGCCACTGTGCTACGTTTTTGTGTTATTATGTAAAATAAAATGTGTATCTTTATTGACTGCCTTGCTTATCTACTGTTAATTTGAATCAATTATTATTGTCATTGGAATTTGGAAGGAGGAAAATTGGCCACCAACGTTGCCCGATCTGCTATAGATGGTTGAAAGTTCGCGCTTTTTGAGTGTAAACACAATTTTTGTATAAACCAAGCAGCAGCGTATGGGCAAAAAATAGAATTAGTTTAGTACAAACTTATAGCGAGTAAAATCAAAATTTTACTTGTGTAGTATATTAGCCAAATTTGACCTAAATTGACCTGCGATATTCTATTACAGCTAGTCGATTTATGTTATAAACACTCCGCTGAACGCAGCACGAGCTGCAGGCATTCGAATTGTAACGGTGAGTTTGTGGGAATTTTTGGAATTCGGGGAAGCAATTCTATTTTCCTCTCACTCATGCAATGATGATGATGGCTTGTGTTCAGTATATAACATTCCAATCGAGTACAAAATCCTGTATAAAATTTTAATACAACTTTCTTAAACCCTTTCCATTTCAACATCCACGTTGTAATTTTTAATTTTTCAAAAATATTTCCTAAATTAAGTAGTCTTGAGCTGTTTTTGTTTGGCTCATATGCTGTAGTGCTTTGTCTAACTCATTAATTTAATTATATTAATTCTTTTTGTAATATCTCTCAATCGCTTTACTTTGCAATTTGCAAATGAATTCTTCAACAGAAAAATTTACAATTTTCGTTATTCTTCTTTAATTACTTTAACCAGCGGCGCTAGTTACCCAGATCACCTGGCCGAAGACCCAGGAAGCGAGTTTCTGCAGGTTAGACTTAGAGAGTGTTAAATAAGTGGCATGAACCTTCACATAAGAACATTAGGTTGGCCCTTAAATGGAGGAGAGAAAATTACATATTAATTTCTAAGTCTCAACCACTACGTCGATCGAAAATATCAGATATTAATTTTTGTCACAATTGGTTACGGTAAAGGCATGTCGCACAGGGGCAAAGTTCAGATTCTTCTATGGAGCCTCAAAAAATTAAAACTTATTCTTTCTTTAATTCGGGGGGTCAAATTCCAGATAACATCTAAAATTAAAATATTTTTCTCTTACCCCGATAGATGGGTAACAAGTTGTCATGAATGAGGAGATGATCTCTCGGTTGGATATCGTTTATGAGTTGCCTATACTTAGACCAACGATTGGTTTCGGCCTTGTCTGGGTATGGTTTAGATATTAGCGAGTGTCTGTTCGGAAGCTTCTAAGGCTCTACGCATCCAATTAGAAACTGTTTGCAGATCATAGTCTTATGTTTCTTGCCTTGGGTATTGGGATCCGGAATGCAGTCCTCTTGCGAGTTTTAAGCTTTGTACACTGGGTCTTTACTATTCACTAACGTTTGACTCTACTAGAAGAGCAAAAAAAAAAAAGAACACACGTAAGTAGAAGTAGTACTAGTTGTGGTAGTAGTAAAATAGTGGTTAGTGGTACTTAGAAGTAGCATTAGTAAAAATAGTAACAGAAATTAGCAAAAATAGTAAGTAGTAGTCAGAAAAAGCAATAGAAATTAGTAAAAATAGCAGTAATTAGTGGTAGCTTTACCAAAAATAGTAGTGGTAATTATGATAAACTACTATCAGAAAAAAAATAAATTAGTCACAAAAATAGTAGTAATTAGTAGTAGAATTAGTAAAAATAGTAGTAGAAATTAGTAAAAATAGTGGTAGAAATTAGTAAAAGTGGTGGAGCAATTAGTAAAAATGGTGGTAGAAATTAGAAAAATAGTGGTAGTAATTAGTAGTAGCATTAGTAAAAAGAGTAGTAGTAATTAACGGTAGTAGCAGTAGTAATCGTAATGATAGTAGTAGTAGTACTTAGTTGTAGTAGTTGTAGCAGTAAGTAGTAGTAGAAATAAGAGAAGTAGTAGATTTAGTGGTGAACTATCCCCGAACTACGGAAAGATCCTGAAGTGGTCAAGAAGTATCGAGTCCAAAAATAGTGCCGTATTGGTGGCATCAAGTTGAATTATTTTCATATGTAGTGGTCCGATTTAAGATCGGCTAGAGCTCAACCGGCGATGGTATAGCCGAGTGTGCATTTCCTTTTTGTTCTCCGGTAGGAATGCCAGCCAAAATTTTGTAATATTTTTTGAGCTTCTGAAAATAAAAAATCGTTACCTACTCAAACAGTTAAGCAGTATTTAAATCTAATTTCCTCGAGCTCCAACTCTCTAAGCTCTTCCTATCTAAATGCGTGGCGTAACGTCATATGAATTTTGATTGAGCTTAATTAAATTATGATATTATCAGCTATTGAAATCCACCACGATTCAATATTACGTTTTAGCTTTATTTAGTTATATTATAACAAATATTTTTATTTTATTTATATATTTTAGATGTATATAAATATAAGATATAATATTGAAAAATGAAAGCTCATGACCACGAAATAAAGCCAGCTCAATACCGTGTGAACTTATTAAATACATAAATAAGCCTAAATCTACTAAGTTAGCTTAGCTATCAACTTCTTTAATAGAAGCACAAATTTACACAAGCGCAGAAGACCAGAAGACTATGACTAATAAAAAATCGATCGAGTAACGATTGCTAGTCATGCCGCATTTTATAGGCCACAGGCAGCCAGGACAGTTCAACTCAAGGTTATTTGCTGCTCGCCAGCACTGCATTCGATCGTTACTTATATAGTTTATTCACATTTTGATTTACACGACTCTAAATCTGCACTTTAGCTGCCCCTGCTGCTGCTGCTGAGATCTCTGCTGTGCCATGTGGCGCACAAGTGACCAGCTATCTACTACTAACTATTTATGTACTAGTAAAAAAAAAAACCTACAATTCCGACTGTACTCCCATCGCAATGATCTTTATTTATTGCATAAGAATATCGGTCGACCAAAGTCGGGAATGCTAATGTGTTTGGTTTTTGTACCAATGTTTTCTGTATGGATGTTTGTATGTATGTATGTTGTTCTTGTTGTCGTGTAGTCAAATCGTGTGCTGGCAGGAAAGACCACAAAAACCAAGAGGAAAAAAAAACATAGAAATTATAACAAATGTACAATGGAATAGTAGATTTAGCCAGGGTACAAGTACACAGTTGATAACCGAATGCGGTGGCAGCAGTCGAAATGTTGGCTTGCAAAACTGCTCCAATTGTCGCCGCTTGGTGCACTGTTGGTAGGGTCAGGCGGTTGTGGCTACCACTGGAGTATTTTTTGTTTCTGCTTTAATTTTTTGTGTGTTTTTGTTTTTGTCTTGGATAAGACATGTGTGTTTTTGGTTTCATGTGTGTAGGTTTGTATGCATGTAGGGGTGTATGAAAGTTGCTTTGATTTTTTGCACGAATTGTGTAACAACACGAAATTTTTGTTCTTGTTCACACATTTTTTTTTGTTCAACTTTTAAATAATTTTAATTTTTGTTTTTGACGTTGTTTCTTGTTTTTAATTTTTTTTTGTAATTTTTCAACACAGTTGGCCTTTTCCGCCAATCGGCAGGTTTGTTATAGTATGGCGCATGCGCCACACAACGCGAACATGCTATGTGAAAATAAAAATGTAAATATGTCGATATAGTATGCGAATGTGTTTGCAACATTAGGGTGGTCTAAGAAACGTAAAGTCGAACTTTTAATGCTCTCACTGCGTAGAATTGTTGCCATTTTTTAATTGAATAGAATTAAGAGCAAAAATATTTATATTGGCAGAAAAAACACTTTATATTCTAAATGGTATAGAATCCTTGAAAGTAAATATTTTTCAAACGGAAAGCTTTATTTATTTTGAAGAGGCTTTAGGAATGATACACAGTTGGTTATACGGTGCTACAAAACAAAGTTTGCATTTAGTTTTTATGTATGTTTGTATTGTAGAATAGGCCTAAGCAATAGTTTCGACAGTAGCAAAATTTCAAATGCACGCCTAAAATATAAATCTATTAAAATTTAATGGACCATAAAACTGTTTACCAACATTTTTTCAAAAAAACTTTAATTAAGAATTTTAAATTCTAGTATAAAATTTGGAGAATTTTTGTGCTCATTTGAATACATTTTTACTGGGAACAAAATGTAATTTTTTCAGGTAAAGCAATAAGAATGGGTTTTCCACAAATATAGGGTGTAATTTTAATCTAAAATCATAGAAAATCTTTTTCTTCGGATTTTTCTCAAGTTTTTTGTTCACTGAGTCAATGGTACTCACCGTAATTTAAAGTTTTGAGATGCAAGAGAAAAATACGTTCTTCCGCTTTTCAATGAACATAAGTATATCAGAATCCGTTCGAAAACTGTCCAAATTATAAACTGGGGGTTGTTTCATCAAACGTCCCTATTTGCAGTTTTTTTTGATTAAAACTTTTAATTTTAGAGGTGTTTGAAATTTTGATGTCAAAATTACTTTTTTGCAGCTGTTTTACGACCTCTACTACATCATTTAAAAAATACATGGACATATTTTTTTTTGCAGTACCGTGTTATTTATAATGAACAATTAATATTATTTGAAAAAGATACATTTTTGAAAATTGCTTTTACCATATATACATAAAATATATGGAAGACAGTGAGCGCTTTTAGCGAGCTCTAAATATTTTTTGATTTCAATACAAAAACCAAAGGTATTGTTTACTTTTTCCCCCAAGAAATTTTATACCACCCTAATGCGCATAGACCGCTTGCTGCCATGCATTGCCTCGCATGCGGGCGAGTATATGTGTTATGCCTTTGTTTGGAAAGGGAAATATTTTTTAAATCAATGGGAAAACCACAAACAATTCGCTTAATATTAATTTAATATTTGTGTACTCAACATTAAACTGAAAAGTTTGGACTTTTTCATAAAAGTCCACTTTTTGCACAAACAAATTAATATGTGATTTCTAAAGTAAAAAAGCAATACAGATACTTATTGGTCAACTAAATTCATATGCTAAATATTATAAACTGCTGTCAATGGTATAAGGGATATTTCTCTAATACGATTTGTTTAGTTGCTCGCAACGCCTCCGCATTTTCATTGAGTGAATGTCAGTTGTTGCAGTCCATTTGCGAATAATGACTATTTCCATTTATTTGTATTTCGTATTATGTAATTTGCAATACAACTCCCACTCACTGGGCTATTTCGCGGATGGGAGTTTGTAACTAACCGGCAATAGTTACTAGCGAACGCTGCCTTGGAAACGAAAAAAAAAACACAAAATTATAGAGGAAAATAAGAGTATATTCCCGTTAGTTGTTTTCTATTAACAATAGCTTGAGATTTTTGTGGAATTGATAAGAAGAGCATGATGACTCATATAGACTTTTGGAAAAATTATTGTAGAGGCTTAGGTTTCTAGTTTATTTTTGGAAAGTTTAATATTTGTAATAGCAAGCGATCGATATTAGCTAAAGAGTAATTTACTTAGGAAGCAAAACTTGCGAGCAGATGGATTAACTTGGAGAGCAAGGGCATGATGTTCTCACGGCTGGGTAAAATTCAATGAAATTCAACCAATAGCAGATCTGATAAGACAAAAAAGGTGGATTAGGCATACGCTTCGCAAAGACGCAAATAAAATCTACACCCAAGTCTTAGATTCGAACCCACAAGGCTCTCGCAAAGTTAACGGTCCAGACAGAAGTTTGGAGCATCAGAAAAAAATTGGAATGAAATCAAGCTACTTGCAAAAAACAGAACCAGATGGAAGTGTTTCATTGAGACCCTCTGCGCCAATGGGAGGAACAGGAAATGATGACGAACTTGCGAACGAAATTTGTGAAGTAAACATAATTGGAATTTGTAAAAAACCATAGTAAAAATCGGCAAGATCACCAAATTTAATATACTTTTGTGTGTTGGTTTTGTTTAAAGTTACTCTCGCTTATTTCAGATAACCAAAAAGAACGACTTTGGGTATGCCTACAGGAGTCATATAGAATCAATATTAGCTCAAATTTATAGCAGGTTTTTTTTTTGATATATCCAAATGATCATTTATGATTCTAAGCACTATTGTTTTCGTCCAGTCATTCCTATTATTTCTTTAGTTGATTGCCGGCTAACCCCTCAAAATATTCATTCGGATAGTTGTCTTTGAGATTAAGGGGTTTTTTTTTTAGAAAAGTATTGGGAAAAAGGCAACAACAGTCAGATAGTGGCATGTTATCGGACAAAAAGTATCGATATGGCCCGCAGTCAAAGTATCGCTCTAAAAGAATCGGATACCAATAAATATCGAGTTTCAAAAGTTCGACATCCAAAATATGGATACTAAATTAAAAATTAAGTTCAATCAGTTTTTTTATAAAACATAATCTGTTTGTTAGTTAGAAAGTATTTCCACAAGTTCCAATTACATCGTTAACTTGAGATGCGGAATTTGAAGAATTCAAGAATTCAATTTAAAAAAAACGGGTTTCTTCCCGGTCCATCGTTTTATTTTACCAATACGGTACTAGGAACTGGAACAAAGTTGACAGCAGAGGATACACCTTGCCTAAAATTGGCAAGGGATTAGCTTACAGTGGGAACTTGATGCGGGCCTTTTCATCCAGCCCGATTGTCATATCCATATATCCAAGCCCTAACCGCGACAAAATGAATGCGAAATATTTTTCAAAATTTTCTCGTTGCTCTAGGGGCATTTTTGCACTAAATAGAAAATTTTGTAAATATGTATGTGAATAAAAAAAAATGAAATAACTTAAAATATTCTGTTGTGGGTAGGTAACTAATTTAGTGCAATTTTAGGAAGTTAATGTTTGATGTATCCGACAAATTTAATCTTGGGCTGGTAAGAAACTTTTGCACCATAAGGCTTAAGAACATTAATTTCCGTCTCTAGTTTGCAGGAACAAAATAAGAAGTGACATAGAAGACAATTAAAAATTGGAGCACATGAAATATTTTTTGCATAGAATTCAGCAGCTTGACATGCAACATGCTCTAAGTTACAAGCAACGAAACTTTTTCAAACGAACATAAACTAGGAGCTTGCTAAGACAATTTGAACGATAGACTAGTTAGACTGAATTGCATGCATATATTGTATCGCAGGTTAAAAATCTGTAAACAGGTGTTTTTATTTTTTAAAAAACATTCACTCACGTTTCGAAGAACATTGAAAGAAAAATAAACAACGGTGGCTTAATATTCAATTAGAACTGATCGTAAAAGTGTGATAAGCTGCGTTAAGTGAGTGGCTGAATAAATGACATTTGGTTATTGTTCATATGGCTTTTTGTTTAATTGCTTATAAAAAGGAACTAACTTTAAATTAAATACCTGAAAGATAAGCAATTCATGTGTCAACTAGCGATACTTTCAACTATTCGAATTGTTGAGAGAAGGGAAATAAGTCCTTTCTACTGTGGTAATTGTTATTACCTGAAAATAAAACAAAAAAAATTTGCTATATGCTTACTCCGAGCTTGCACTAATAAGTACAATGTTTTCAAAATATCTACTCCAAATAGGTAAATGGTTTACTCGCTGAATCTATATGCATAACCTAAAACTTATAGTTATCTCATATTGTTCATTTATACAGTACTTATTATAATTGTGCCATAGTATAAAAATCAAAACTAAACTGTCGTCATATTTAATATAATAGCCTCTGCTACTACCCTTTAATTAAAATTGGGACTTATAACAAACTTTGCCAAGGCTCTCTAAACCAGCATTAAAATACATACGAAACAATTTTCCGATGCCAAAATAAAAAAAGGAATCTCTATCGGCCCTGAAATATGAACCAAGACTTTGATTCAGTTTTACAGGGCTTGAAATAGAGGCATGCTTGTATCGGGTGTTTTTTTTAGGGGTATAGAACTTCGAATTCAAATAAAACACAAGAAAATCGTTTTAAGGTCCATCAATTTGGCATTATTGGAAGGATAATTTTATACTATTAATGTTTAAATATGATTTCGGGCATGTGGCCGCCGCGGCTGGCTTGAATAAAGCCAATTCTACAGGTCCAATTTTCAACCACTTTTTCGAGCATATGGGGCCGTATGTCGGCAATAACGCCACGAATGTTGGCTTCCAATTCCCCTAACGTTTCTGGTTTGTTGGCGTAGACGAGCGACTTCACATATTCCCAAAGAAAATAATCCAATGGTGTCAAATCACACGATCTTGGTGGCCAATTTACAGGTCCATTCCGCGAAATTATGCGCTCATCGAATGTTTCCTTCAATAAATCGATTGTGACGTGCGCTGTGTGGCATCTTGGCCGTCTTGTTGGAACCACAACTCATCCACATTCATGCCATCCAATTCGGGAACAAAATAGTCGGTTATCATGGCTCTATACCGGTCTCCATTAACGGTAACTGCCTCTCCAGCATTATTGCGGAAGAAGTATGGCCCAATGACTCCACCAGCCCATAGAGCACACCAAACAGTCAGTTTTTGTGGATGTAATGGCGTTTCAAGGGTCTCATGTGGATTCTCTTCACTCCAAATGCGGCAATTTTGCTTGTTGACGTAGCCATTCAACCAAAAATGAGCCTCATCACTGAACAAAATTTTGCGATGAAAATCAGCATCGAGATCAATCTCATTTTCGGCCCATACACCAAAATCACGACGCATTGCATGGTCTCGCGGCTTTAATTCTTGCACAAGCTGGATCTTGTAAGGTCGCAAGCCAAGATCTTTGCGCAAAATCTTCCATAAAGTTGATGGACAAAGCTCCAATTGCTGTGCACCGTGGCGAATCGATTCATTCGGGTCCTCTTCAACACTTTGCTCTACAGCGGCAATTGTTTCTTCGGTGCGCACTGTTCGACGTCTCTGCGGATGCGTATTATCACATAGAGTAAACGTAGTGTGAAAACGATCCATGGTTAACCGAATTAATTGCTCTGATGGACGATTATGTCGACCATAAAATTGACGGAGCTCGCGGTAAACTTCGCGAACTGAACCATTATTTTCGAAATAAATTTGCACGATGTGCAAGCGTTGTTCTTTTGTCAACCTGTTCATGATGAAATGGCAAGCCAAACTGAACATAAATGACATTAGAGTTGCCAGATTTGACCACAAAATGCCAGTTTTATCTCTATTCGAAAAACAAACCTGTAAAAAAAACACCCGATATTTCAGGGTAGTCGTTCGTGGCTTAGTGGGCAAAAGGAAAAATAAAAATTATGTTGAACTTGTGAACAATCTCCTTCAAACAGCTGGGTTGCTAAAAAATTCGTGTTCTTTACTCTAATCTTGATTTTATTCTTTCTACCTGCAGTGATGTAGGTGACGAATATGGTAAACGATTCCGTTAAGATATATCGAGAACGAAAAATATATACCAGGTTCGATTCAAAGCCCCAATGATAGCGGACTACTGACGGTACTTGAGTAGGGAGGCCCCTGAAAGCGATTGCAATGGACAAGCAAAAAGAAGAGAAAATCTTAGTTAACAAGTTTAAGTATTTTGCTAATACAGTTGAATCTCTCAAAACGCAAAACGCAATTACCCCAAATGCAGCAATTCAATTAAACGCAACCGCCAGATGAGAAGTTCACCTGTAAAAAAGCGACCCTAAGTATTTTTAGTTTGCCTTTAAATTATTCTGAATTAAAGATGATTCCATAGTAAATACCAGGGACCGTAACGATTATCAGGTATCGAAAACTATCGATATTTTGGTTTTTTCGTATTAAAAAATTAATGGCAAGAATTCAAATATATCGATCAAATTCTCTTGCTTTGCAAATCTGACTTTATGTTTATTTAACAGATTTTTTATTCAAAACCATTACATAAATTTTCTGACTACATTTTATCGAAATTTTGCGTTTTTTATTTATTCGATCAATTTAAATATTTCCGATCAAGTTTGATCAATACTTTGCGACTATTATTTTTTCGATCACACAAATTTTATTGTACTATTGGTGTTGTTGCTGTTATTGTGAATGGTGTTTTATGCCTTTATTTTGATCGAAAAATTCTAAATCCAAAAATAGCGATGATTTTTGGACGGAAAAATAAAAATTACAAAAAAATCGCTAAAATTAATTGGAAAAATAGAAATCCAAGTATAATGATGATTTTTGATCGGAAAAATAATAATAAAATGAAAATATCGATTAAATTTTATCGAAAAAATAATAATTTAAAAATATAAACCGGAAAAAATCAATTGTATTATTGGTGTTGTTGCTATTATTGTGATTGGCGACAAAGTTTTTTGCGTTTATTTAGACCGAAAATCTGTAATTCCAATAATAACGATTATTATTGATCGAAAGAATGAAAATCACCAAAATATCGATCAGATGAGATCGGGGTCCAAGATTTCTTTTTTGGTTTGGTTTACTATGATCGAAAAAAGTTTTAAATTTGTTCGAAAAAGTAAAAATCAACAAAATATCCATTGTGATCGAAGAAATTTGAATTCAAGAAAAACGGTGCGTTTTGATCGGACAAATAAAAGTCACCAAAAAGCAATCAAATGCGATTGAAAAATGAAAATTATAAAAAAACGGCCAAAGCATAATTTGTTTTTATAAATATTTGAATCATTACAGTTCTTTTTAAGAACTGTGGGTTTCCCGCACACAATGTTTGGAAACTAATTTGGAAGAATACGTTAAGAAAGCAAAAAAAAACTCAATTCTATAAGTTGAAACAATTTTGTTATCAAATCGATTTAAAATAATAATCTAAAATGAAGACCCCAAGCGTAGTCACCGTTGATGTTGTTATCAGTATTTATTTCATTTTGCGCTGATTTCTCTCTTCCTCTCATTCCGTGTTTCTCAAAGCTGTGCAAGTATTTACAAATATATATTTATGCTTTGTACAAATGTATCTAGTTGTTTATTCGCCCAGTCAAATTAATATATTTTGACTGACTGCATTCTATTGATTGATTAGCTTACTTGGTAAATGCGTGTTCATTTAATTGATTGATATTCTAATTAATTCAAATCTACGAATTATGTGACAGCTTAAAATGACACGAGAATGTTAATTTATTCAAGCTTAAATTTTTATGGTGGCAAATTCTATGGTTATTACACTTCAAAAACATGACAAATTTATAAGAACATTAACCACATTCATTCATATCTTTGTGGTAGTAATATACATACATACATATGTAAGTTTTTTTTTAAGAAAAGATTAAACTATTTGAACATTGATTGATGTACTCGCTAAAAACAAATAGTTCGTTTACTGGAAATTGTCATCGTAGTTACAATCTAAAAGTTCGAAGTTATACACAAATTATTTTTGTAAAAGAATTATATATGTATCTTGGCGATAGGCCTTTAAATTTTACTGTGCGGCTGCTAAACAACTACTGAAGTACAATGTAGCGATTATGAAAGTAAATGAGCTTTACAATATTGGGCCAACTTCCGCCTCTATTTTTCTTCGAAGAAGACTCACAATGAAATTTAACGGGGAATATTTTTGTTGAAAATTTTAAACCTCCATCGCCCCTTGTTTGTTTAAAATTTTCGAAGTAAGGGTCAAATTACCCATATTGGTGAAAGATATTGGTTTTAAATGTTCCACAAAAATATGACTCAATAAATTTTAATGTGATCTCTTAGACACAAGATTAATTATAGATGTAGTTTTATACGAGATTTTTTAAGTAATTTAGATAAACTTGAGACCAAATTAGGAAAGACTTCAGTACACTGTAAAAAACAATATGACCCTTTGGAACAAAACGGAGGATCTGCCCGTTCGGAGTTGATATGAAAAGGGAATCAAGGAATTTTATTTTCAACACGGTTATAGACGAGATAAAGGGAATGTAAAAAAAAATACTCGTTAAGGCTATTTAACTAACCGAATAAGCTTGCTAAAAATTTACTGAACCAGAACCACCATAGGGATTTAAAGAGAAAGGACATACGATTAAATTGCGATTAAAGGTTGTGTTCTACTTATATTGTCTGGAAGTTATTTTTTCGATATTTTACAACATCTTATGTTAATATCTTTCAAATGAAATGGATCGGAACCTCGTACGTTTCGGCCATTCCCTTCGCTAAACCCCACCGAACACAAACGACAAATAGAAAAGTTCGAGGTTACTTCTCTAACAGGCAGCGGCTCGAAAGCGGACAAGATGTGGAGACTTGGCCTTTCCACGCTACGTCAGGAAACGAATCGGAACCTCGGACGTTTTGATCATTCCGTCAACCATACGCCACGGAACTAACTCAATCGTCTGCACAACAAATTAAAGAGTGCGACCACTCCTCAAACAGGTAGCTGCTCGGCAGCTCGTGCCTTCCGAGCGCCAAAAGCGGGGCTTGGAAACTAGGCCTTTTCAATCGTCTAGACAGTGGGGATAGAAAGCGCATCATTCTAACATCAGTCGAACGCAGTCGAAAATACAATGACTGAATGGATCGGGATCTCTTCCTTTCAGACCGTCTCGGCAATACGAGTGCAGGAAAATCGATTTGAATCGAGTTATCCGACGTCACAACGCACATGTCTAGTCTAAAGGTTATGTCCTAAACATATTTTATTTTTAATACTGTATGAGTCAACGTATAGCGTTTTTAATATTCTGTAATATGTATATAGTAATTATAATTTATCACTTAGGGCATAACACTGTAGAAAATAAATAAGAAACAAATTATACCATTATCAACTACCTTTGTTTGACTACTAAAAAGAAAGCATTTTTAAATTTAATTCGCTCACTTTGCTATCTGATGCAGTGGTGAGTTTTTCATAAGAAATATACAATAAATAATTTTGACAAAAAAAAATTGTTCGCCAACGTTTAATAGTGCCTCGGATAAAAATTCCAAACTATTTGTAATTAACTAAGGCCTATATTCGAGTATAGCTGATATTCCATCACAACCTAGCTATAGCCTGTAAAAACGCAGATGATTACAGCCAAATACTTAGTTCTACCTATGAGTATGATGTCTTTCCTACCGAGTTCAACACTGGCTCCTCCCTCAGCACTCTGAGTCCGAGTTGCCATGTGAATTAGGAAAAATTTCAGAGAGTTGGAAATAAACTGCTTTTGAATGCAAATGTTTCCTTTTATTTTAAAAGCTTTTTGTGTCACACCGACACCTAACATTTCAATCACATCTTTTGAAAAGAGATTTTCACCAGCCAAATATTGAGTCATTCCTATACAAATATATTTTATAGACATTTATAAATAAGCACACACATTCATACGCATAAAATTAAATAATATCTAAATAGTCATCTAAATCACTTTTTGCGTCAAACTAAAACAATATTTAGCACATTTAGTCATATACATACTTTGACTCTTAGGAGCCCACATGTGTAACGATAGCAATCTTAATTTGTTAATATACCGATCATAATAATTGTAGTGAAATCATATTTCAATGGATAAAAATCTTGATATGCATATTTCATCGCATATAAATAAAATGTTACGCTATAGTTTGCATATTTAAAACAGCGCCGTCTTAAGGCTTTCCGATGCCGGAAGCAAACACGTTTTCGGGGTCCTCGAAACGGTAAATATGTATGATAAAACTATGGGAAACTATTGTATTAAACATTAGTTATTTCTATGACAAATAGATATTTGTCTTGAGGTTTGCACTTCGAGCTGCTGATCCATTAAATATTCCCTCGTCTTGCCCCAAAGCTGTTAGGAAGTTGAAGATGATGGTTGTTGGTAGCCAGCTTAGGAGCCCCTGTTCCAGGGTCTATCGTCTTCTCGAGATAGCTTCACACTCGAAGAGCAAATGCAACGGCGCCTCAACGCCTTTCTTACGCGGAACCCAGAGAAATTGGATGTGATTATGGAAACCTAGAGAGTTGAGTAATTTTTTTTTTAAGAATTCAATGATTTGCACGACATTAAATAAAAATGTATTCTCACATGACGGATATGAAGAATATGTTAGGAGAAAATGTAGCAATAGCTGAAGGATATATTTTCTATAAATATCGGGCATGAAATGATAGTTTAGAAAAAAAATATTTCGCAATTCTCTCCATATCAACTTTCGCATGGGGTTTAGTTTTCAAAGCTTTGTATATGTGTATGGGAACCTACAATATATGCAATTTATAATTCCGTTCTTGCTAACTAAGACCCAGATTTCTAGTGCCGGTTTAAATCTGTTTGCCATTTAAAGTAAGTTTAAATTCTCTATGCCATGTCTCAGTCAACTTTAAAGCCAGTTTAAACTGAGGTTAAACCACCAAAATAGGGGGATTAAACTGAGTTTAACTAACCAGCTCGCGAGGCCGACTATATTCGTGTTTTCGCATAGCGACGCTTATCACTCATTCTCTGCTTTATTTTACTGAAACCAATACTAACGAATAACCTGCTTTAAATTCTCGCTTATTTGAAGAAGCAAGTTAGATGTCACACTAAAGGTAGAAGTTATGCCTTTTCTTGCATACCGATCGGTAAACGAGTAAGCTGTAGCTTACTTTCAACTATCACTTTTATATTTCGATAGCAATTTATCATTCCGTAGCATTTTTTATTGTGTCATCATCGTTTATCGTAAAGTTTTCTCGCACAAAATAGCGCGCAGGATACGAATCTTCTTACTTGACGACATGTTGTAAATGAAAAAGTATGCTTTCGAAATTCTCAGTGAAATAGAAAGCAAATGAAAATTTCAAGCAGGTGAATACCGGCGGATAGAATCATAAAAGATTTTTGTGTGCGTGTGTTCGGTTTTGCCTGGCACAGATCTAAATATAGAAAGAATTAGTGTTGGTCTACAAAAAAAAAAAAAAAAAACAATGGAAAACAGCTCTGTATTTTAAACTGAGTTTAAATTTAAGCCGAGTTTAATCTGAGTTGCTTAGTGCCAAATTTTTAAGATTTTATAAGAGACCTCTGAAAAATGGAAAGCGATAAGAAAAAATTGAGGTAATATTTGGCTGTGGTAAGGGAAATTTATGAAAGGATTACCTAGACTGGTGTCAAGGTTTGCATTGCATTTTACTCCAAAGGGCGAATTTAACCAATTAATTAATTAGCAAATTATTATGTTAATACTGGGATCCAGTTTTGTTAAAACAGGTGATCAAAATATTCATTTTTTTAACGATTCCTGTGTGACTTTTCAATAACAGATATTTTAGGATCTCTCTAACAATAGTGATTTGGAATATTTTTCGGAAGATTTACACACAATTTGTATTAATATTTTTTTACCAAATACATAGGTAATCTCTAAGCCCTGTAAAAAAGTGATTTCGTTGTAGAACTATGGAAATCCTTCACGAGCTCGTCCTTTACGCATGCGAATAGCAGAAGGAATATAATTTTCCGTCACATGAGCCTATAAAGCTGCTTTTGTGCGTAGTTTGTTTTGTTGGCGCTTTTTCGAGGGCTATCTAGGCCTAAAACCGGAAGGTTTGCGCGCACTTACCTCTCCGTTAAGACTGCACTGTTATATATATACTATATACTGTGCTATGCTATGCTATGCAATGTATTTGCAGTATACCTATGGACATATTAAATATGCAAATATGTATGTATGTATATTATAATAGCATGCCATGAACTCTTAACCACAACTATTTTCTTCGCTTTTTCTTTTATATATCGTGTACATATGGACTAGAAAAATACATACTAATAAAAATGATTGATGCTATTATTGAATGACCAAATGCGCAGCCAGCTGCCAACGGCTTACCGCCACTGGTGCCACGGCATTTACATGGCCGACCGGCCGACCAACCGACCAGATAGTTAGTCGTATACATATAGTATGGTCTGACAATAACTACTTACATCACGGCGGCTTTATGGTTGTCAATTACCGGACGCGAAAATTACATTCAATATATAATATTAGACACATAAACAATTGATATAGTATAATAATGCAAATGTAGATACAGTATCGTAGCTATTCACATGTGCGCTATTTTATGTATGCAAATTTGTGTGTATAGGTTTGTATGTTCTCGTTATCTCACACTATAATAACAAAATACGCTAAATACGCCGCTAAAATGGTGCAAAAGTGACATAAAAAAGATTTATTGAAATTCTCACATGTGGGTTAAGCGAATGTGTTGACTATTAAATTGGGTGAGAGAACTGAGAAATAGCGTCAAAAAGGTACTTAACTTAACGGAAGATCATTTTTTATATGAATACTCGTACAATGTAGTTGGTTTTTATATTTTAGGCACCTGTTGCGCATGCGCAACAATTCAAAGAGGTGTTATATAGCGGCTTCGTTTGTTTTTATGAATAAATGTGTGTGTGTGTGTGATTTTTCGTGTGTTTCTCGAATATTTCTTTTTTTGCAATTTGAATATAGCATACCACAACAAACGAGTTAAGAGACAGTTCCTGGCAAAATCTTGTGTGCGATACAATATTGACTTTTTTCAATTGTAGAAATTGTAGGCACATAAAAATAAAAGTAACAATATACTAAATTCTTCACTAAACAAATGGTGTTTTTATTCAAATAAATGAAATACCAATAGCTACTATTATTCTCATAAATATGCAAATATTTCGCATAAACTTCTGTTTGGAAGAGATAGAACTATAAAGGTTTTTTGGTTTAGTTCGACAACAAACACAATACGGGAATATAATTTTTAACAATGAACAATATGATTTTCTATTGTTGGTGTTTTATTGCCTTTTTGGTCCACAATGAGTAATATGGGGGTTCACAACGGATAACACTTTTATATTGCTCCAAAATAATGTCGAATGGAGTACGCTCCTGTGCATAGAATGCCCAGATCTCATTCTCTCTCAGGACTGAAAGGTCACTGGAATTCAAGCATTACACCCCATCGTAGTTCCTAAACATAGACGGCGCCTTCAAGAATGTACGTACAGAAGCTATTCTTGAATCTTTGGACGTACTAGGCGGCGATATATGTATTAGCTCGTTGTTAATTGCAATACTGCGATGTAGGATAATTCAGACATAATTGGGAAACTGCACAGTAATGAGAAACTTTAGGAGAGAATCCCACAATGCGAAGCGATATCTTCAGTTTAATGGCTTATCGCAATCAACCGAGTGCTCTTCAAACTTAACCCTGCTGTTAGGTTACAAAAAACTTACGAATCTTAGGTTAGAGGACCATTTGGTCCATACTGCAGTTTTCATACAAAATAACAATTTAATCTTAGTCTTTATATTTAGTTTGGTTCAATACTTGCTAAATATTATTATTTTATTATTTACTCAACTCTGGTAAAACCCAGCACCAGCTTCTAGTTCAGGAGCTCGAAAGCGAGGAATTTGTAGTTGCTGCAAGTCTAAGTCTGATGTAAAATGCTCCATTTGCAGTGCGTTTATTTGCAAAACCAACCGAAAAACATTTTTTCGCTCATCATGTAGTGCCAAAAAATATCGAACAAACTAATAAATACTTATTTTTGGAAAATTAATGTAAAGAAAATCAAAGAAAATATACTATGGACCAAATGGTCCCTTAACCTAAGATTCGTAATTTTCAATTTATCTTAGTCCAGTTTTAAGTCAGAGAATTAAATTTTCGCACATAATATTGTTTTATAAAAAGACCACCTGAGCTGAAAAATTTAGACAGTATATATCACCGTTCCAAAGTTACAAAGAAAACAAAAAAAAAATTGGACCAAATGGTCTTAACCTAACAGCAGGGTTAACCAACGAGGAGAGATGATAGTAGCGTTTACTGATGATGTAGTTATTCTTGTAACGGGGCTGAGGTGAGATAAAGCAGCATTAATGTTAATTACAGCCAGTACCAAGATTCCCAGTTGAGTTGAGCTGCCGACGCTGAGTAGCACTTCGTTTATTCAATCAAACAAGGTATCTGGGAGTCATTCTAGATCCTAAGCTACTATCGAAGAGAGAATGAAAAAAGCGAGCATCGCCTTTTACTTCTGCTAGCGGATTTTGATGGTGATATTAAGAACATGCACTTTGAATGCCCTAAAAGTTATAGCTCTTCTTCTGCCTATAGATCTTCATATAAAGCATTCCGCATCAGTGTCAGCTGAAAGGCCACGAGAACTGGACCTATGAAAGGAGAGGAGATCTGAATGGGATGGAGGTTTACATATATGTCCACTTAAAATTATCATATATACACTGACGGTTCTAAGGCAGAGAAAGGTGTTGGGGTCGGGGTATTCGCAGACTTCTTTGGGAGAGAGGAGATCTTACCATCTTCCTAAGTTTGCTTGTTTTTTTTTCCAGGCGGAATTTTTTGCTTTCGCTATAGACCGTAATTTTCCAGATGAGCCTTTAGCCATCTTCTCAGACAGCCGAGCGGCCATATTTATTCAGAACCAAACTGTTGCTTGTTAAACAATGCAGGGCTCTATTGAACGGAGCCTACAACCAGCTCTAAGTATACTTAATTTGGGTTATTGCAAAATTGGCGTGACCCAAATATGACCTTAAAAAAAACATCAACTCATCTTGCGAAATGTTGGCGTAATATTGAAAGATTCGTGGCAGTTCTCAAGGGACACCAAACGTAATTGTTTTTCTGTCGGTAATCGACAACCAAATATTGTTTTAGTTTTGCTGGCATTTTTTGTATACAAGATTCGTCAGGGATATGTGAACAGTTTGTACATATAGTATTTCATACAAAACTTTTTGCATTTTATTAAAATTAAACAGTGCTGATCATAACTGTACTGCAGTGATTTTTTGACATGTTTCAAGCCATAGTTTGTTACCTATTATTTTTCTTATTAATTATTTGTAAAAGTTTAGTTTATTTTGCAATAAAACCTTTCTAAATTCAATCTTCAAAATTTGTGCAAAGTTCAATGAAATTCAAAAAATGTTTATCAAAATTTTAAAATTTTTAATCTTAAGAATGTATTATAGTTAAAGAGACTGGCGAACTTTGTCAAGAAACGGAAAATATTTGCAAGTAGCGTGTCTTCATTTCTTTGATCATGCTTTTTTCCTCCATTTTTAATCTGCAACTACAAGAGGTTTGCTATTGCCAGCGGAAGGGCTATCGCTTATATAAAAATGCCTTTTGCCTCATGTTACATTTAAATAAATTTATCAATCATAATTTCGTAAATAAATTTGCAATGGCTTTCGATTTCTGTTCGCACATTCGACCAATCGGGTTATCGATACAAACTCGGGTACCGCGAATTGTAAGCCTTGGATTGTTATATCTTCTTCCACCTTAAAGAGTTCTTGAGGATTATAGACTATGTTATGTTGTCTAATGTTAAATGATTACGTGTAATTTGTAGTTGCTTTTTGTGTATCCACTTTAAAGGTCATTTCACTAGTTATACCTCCTTCTATGATCGTTTTGGCTATTTGTCGAATTGTAAGAATATATTGGAGCTAATATTTATAATAACTAGAGTTCTTGCATAAAATCTATTAGTCGTCTAGTCGACTTTCGGCCAACCGCTCACCGCTCCAGTTGTTTGAAAATCGACTAACCGAAATAAATCGAAAATAGTGACATTTACTCACCATAGATTGATGAAAACATCAATATAGTAGGAAACAAGTTTTGTTAATAAGCTTACAAGTCGAAAAATCGAAAATGAACGGTTAGTCGACTAATTGTTTCGGTCGGCTAGTCGAAAAAGTCGAACGGACACGGTTAGTTGATTATGTGAAGTCGACTTATTTTTTAAACAAC
Source organism: Anomoia purmunda (assembly GCA_951828415.1). Taxonomy (NCBI): domain Eukaryota; kingdom Metazoa; phylum Arthropoda; class Insecta; order Diptera; family Tephritidae; genus Anomoia; species Anomoia purmunda. Next base: position 46,356,185 of record OX639997.1, on the reverse strand, counting down.
TTAAAATTATCAAAATCGATTAACCGGCCACTCGATTAGTCGATTATCAAGGGTGCTAATTATAATTATATATCAATTCTTGTGCACCTTTTTTCAATTATAATTATTAATTTGCAAACACTTTTTTATACAGTGCATATTGGCCTTCCACTTTCCGATAGCATTTTTTTTTAGCCTTAAGTGTTGATTATTTATTTTTGAGAATGTTATTGGTTATTATAATTATAAATTTAATATATTATTTATAGATATTTTTTTAATCAACAACTATTCTTTGGCATATTTTAAGTAACTAACAGGTACATGGAAATATTTGATTATTTAACTGCGTTCAATTCCACCGCTAGCCATAGCAAAATCGGTCGCTCATTTCTGCCATAGATAAATCTCCGAGTCAAAGCTTCTCATGAAACTTACCAACATACAATTTGTGGTATTTTTTAAGAATGTATTGGCCGGTCTATCAATGTTGTCTTTGCTTTAACGCAATCATTTTGAATTATCCCTATTTCCAACAATACTAAAGTTAATAAGCAAAACAAATTCAGTTAAACATTTACAATTTTGCTTCGGTTCGGCATTTCGGCATTCTTATAGTTAATAAAACCAGACTTAATTAAATCAAATGTAAAATGCATATCAATTATAAAAAACCCTCTATGACATAAATAGAAAGATCTTGCCTTGTTGAAATGTGAAGAGGCACCTAGACAAATAAAATATGAATATATTACTATACTCGTATTCCTCAAAAAAAAAAAATCTAAATTGAAGGCAAACAACTAACGAAAACAAGAAGTATAAGAATGAAATGGCGGGTTGGAGAAACCGAATTTAATTTTATGTAGGTTTTTAGTTTTACTCAATCGGGAGATAATGTCGCAAGTTGAAGAAAGAGTAAATCAAAACAAGGATCATTTTACTTAGGCTCTTCCTTTTTAGTATAGTTTGTGAAAATAGAATAAAATATATAAACCATAAGACTTTTACTCAACTCAGAATTTTACATAATTTTTATAATTTTTTTTAAATTTTTATATGTATGCCGTTATTTTAGAATCAACGTTTAAGTTTTAGTTACCAATCTCAATTTCTCAATAAAAGTTTTGCGCTCTGAAGCTTTAAGATTTGTCACTTTTTTCTCAGAATAGGTACCAAAGAGATGGTATAAAATTGTTTTTTAATAAAACATTTTCAATTATGTTCTTATATAGTTTATCCACTCGAAATGAATAAAAATGAAAGATTTGTGAAAAATGTCCTTATTTTTGAATTTCAACGCCTGTAAATCAAAAAAGCCCAAAAACAAGGCCTTGGCATAAATCTAAAAAACGTTTCTTTGAAAAAGTAAAGGAAACTCATTTTCATGTCCAGCGAGCGCAGATCAGTCAAAAAAGCAATAATTTTTAACGAGGTACCACTCATTTATCAAATATTTGTAAACTAGTGTAAAATCAGAACATTTTTATATAAAACTTTATAGAAAAATTAGAAAAATTTCCATTTCAAAATTAAGTGGAAATTTTAAGGCAGCGTACAGATACAGATATGTGTTCTGAGGAATTTGTAGTATAAACTTCCCCACTAAATTCACCGTTGGGTAAATCTAGAATGTGCTCTAAAAAAGCGGTAACGATTTGTATACTATATTTTAACAAGTTCAAGATGCTTTGACAAATAAGATTCTAACCTGTTAGATTCTCCTTGGATGAGATGAAGAAAGCAAAGAATACAGTTCCAGTTTTAAAGCTCTCCAATAAACAGATCTATGCTTTTCTGATCACAATCTGTGTCCCGAGCAGATCTTCTTTGCCACAATTTAGTTGTCCCTACACATTTTTCCAATTTTTTAGCCCTTTCCGTTTTTGGCAGTAGATTAGAACATTTGAATTGAGTGTCCAGAAAGCGTTTGACCTTCTCTCCATTAACCTTATTCCAATTCAATCCCATAACACATTGGCAGACTTCGACCTTAATTTTACTAATTTAATGTATGTATATGAGAATTAACAGACATTTTAGGTATATGTGTACAATATACATTACTTCTTACATGTTGTTTAAACTGTAAGCATATTTCTCAAATATTTTTTTGTTTGTTGTTGCAATTTTTCCAACAATCAGCACTCGAGTTTTGACGTAAAAATGACATGGAAACAATAAGATCACTGAGCTTGATTAGATTGACTCTAAATGCACAGCAGTTGACTTGTCTACGAATTTAACATGCAACTATAAAGAACAAGCAGACAAGTGTGAATACGCATGGCCAAAGTATTTGAAAATAAAACCAGTAAAAAAACGGTACATTAACGAAATATTTCAGCAGTTCACAGTTGAGAATATACTACATAGAAATAGGTATGTGTGTGTTTGTACATAAAAATTTTTCCCCCCGCTGGCCCGTTGTGGTTACTTGCATGCACACTGAAATTTAAACTAATCGAACGGGTTTGGTTTTTGTTTTTTAACAATCTATGCCAAACAAAATTTTTGCTGTTTAAAAACGATTATTGGTATTTCTCTCAGCGGCATTACACACACAAATTCATATGGCAGATAAAATAGCAACCAAGTAAGTAAAAATGTGCAGGCGACGCTGCAAGGCAAATGAATGGAAACGGAAGTTGTTTGTGGTTAATGGAATGGTAGAAATACTCTCGATTCGAACAGCAATAGCTTGGCTGGCGGCAGACAAAGAGGCGGCCAAATCAATGCGTATTTACTGCTATGCCTAGATATGCCATATGTTCATATGCACTTGTGATTCGATACAAAAATACCCTATAGTGAAAAGTTTCTAAACTGGATTACTACCTGGTTGCTTGTCAACCATACTACTTTGTCTTGTTTGCCTCCAAAACAAACGATCAGGGCAGCAATGAACAGCTGACACCGGAAACTGAGCTATTAACAGTTAATATTTTTCTTTGATTTTTACCCGAAAATAATGGGTTAAGTGAAAATTTCTGAGTTAAAGTGAATTGCAGAACATGACCCATAGGAAACAAAAATCGATGAATTGTTGAAAATTTTGATAACTCGAATCAATCTACTAAAACTGAATGTGAGACATTGTTCGTATGCACAACATCTACCAAACCTGATATATGCGTACTATTAGGGATGCCAATTTTTGGTCGAGAGATTTTCTGTATTATACTCATAGCGTGTAACCCTGGGACCCCCGGAACTGGCCCGAAATTAAAATTAATTTTTAAAAATATAAATAGTGGAACAATAAACAGCCTATTATGACATTTTAAAGCAAAACATTTAGAAAGAAATAAATTTTTTAAAAGCAACAAAATAAAACAAAATTTTACACTTTTGGGTCTTCAATATTTTGTAACAAAGTTTTTGTACCAAAATGTTGTACAAACTATCTTTTTTTTGGAGTTGCTGCTGTTTTTGTTTTAATTATTGATCGACATGATATAATTTTAATTCCTATGGTTATATAATATTTGCCCATCAATTTTTTAATGAAAATAATTGAAACCACTTATGTGTAAAATCTTATTTAAACTAAATTCTGATCTTCAAATCAACGTTTGTTGCTCGAAGATAAGCGAAGTATTTATTTGTGTTTAAATATACTAGGAAATTATTTTTGTTATTGTGATCATAAAAAACGAAAAGCAGTGAGTATGTTATCCTCCAAGTGTGGCTTAAATTTATTTCTTATAAAGCGAGCAGATGAGAAACACCGTTCTGTTTCAACAATCCTCGATAAAGGGGGTTTTATATGATGAAAATCTTACTAGTTGCAGATACCTGGATTCGAATGAAGTAATATTGGACTTTAAGGGATGCACACTTTAGAATTTTTTGTGTTTTACTACATTATAATTTACAGATATTATATCTTGAGGTTTCTTTCGAAAGATAATTTGTGTTGAAACTTTATCGCTCAATCTCTAAATCTGGATTTATGAAGCATTTTTGATCCAGTTCTGATATTCAACTTCAATCTTAAGCTTTGGTGCATTCGCAAGCATTTAGCAGAGTTATGTCACAATTATTTTTGTTCCATTTTAACCGTTGTGTTTTTTTTTAGACATGTGGTGTTCAAGTAGAAATAAAACGAATATAATTTAATTCTATAACCAAGAACTTAGCTTTATTGTAAAGACAGATTTCGGACGAGTGATCGCCGCGGCTAGCTCGAATGTATTCCAGCCAAGACGTCCAATTTTCGACCACTTTTTGCAGCAATAACGATTGGAATATTCTCTTACAAGGCGACAATCGTCTCGGGTTTTTAAATACAAGTTCGTGTGGTTTTAATAAAAAAAATTCAGATAAGCTACTAGTGATCTCAATACAATGTGTATGGAATTAATTAATAGCAAATTATGGGGCTCTTAACTTTCGATTACTGTATACATTTTTCCTTCATATTACATTGTGAACGAGGTCTGAGCTTCTGGCTCATCAGAAAGTTAATTTCAATTCTGTTACGAGTTGTCAGAAATATTTTGAATAAAAAAACCCAAAACCGAGTTTTTTAGAAGTAGTGCTATTAGTTAAATTAATAAATGTGGTACATTTACATACAGAGTTAATGTATTTATGGCAATTTAATGCTAACCTAATTCTCCTCGAAAATATAAATGTTTGCAAAATATTTTGTCATTCGAAAATTTGGCTGGTTTTTTTCTTTAAAATAATTTGAGAACTAAAATTCGTTTACTACTTTGAAAGTATGCTAATTGAAAACGCAGTTAGAAATCAAACTGAATTGCGTATTACACATGAGCGCTCAGGGAAGTCAAAACGGGGTTATGATCACTTTCGATCTAGATAGATCGGAAACGGAAACACTGACCACAAATATCTGTGCTATGTATCGTGCTATTTATCCTTATATTTTGCCTTTTTTTCCGAGAGCGCCTACTTTCATATTTTTGTTGGCCTTGCGCACTTCCACATTTCGGTAGTAAATGTCACTGACCGGCAGCCATCGTTTAACTGATATGACTACGCCCATTCGTTACCAGTTCATGAACTACATTAAATGTTTGCTGATTAGTTTCCATTTTCACTGAATGTTATATGAATAGCTACACATATAAATACATTGGTTTCGAAAAATAAAATTGATTGTGAATGCTTTGACAGCACTTGGCATCCGACTTGACGATAGGAACTGTTTGCGCCCGCACAGATGAAGGTTAATTCTCACATATGTACATATATATTATATATAACCGTAAAATCATATGAATATATATATAGTACTTTATGCAGTTCATATTTGGTGTTGTCTCTTGGTCAGAATCTCATAAAGTTGCGGCGCGACACCAGCTACCAGTGCGCGTCAAAGTGAGTATAATTTAATTTTATGTTTTATTTTTTTGGTAAATATTGCCTATTTCATAGTACATAACTTTTTAGCAACATTTGTATATTTGGCATAGAGTGTTTAATAAAGTTGCGCCGCAATATTGCAATGAATTTGATACACACCATAGGTAGTTAAAATCGGTACTAAATATGTGTACAGTGGTGGTCATATCATAAGTACAGTAAGTAAATTTCTTTGAAGTTTTTCAGTTTTAATTAATTAGTTATACTAAATTTTTCAAAATTTTATGTATTTCGTTATAGTTATGTAAGAAATTTAAAAACTTCTCAATAGCAATTGTTATTGACTAAAGTAAAAAAAAAAACTGAATTCATTGGGGTTTGTACTGCAACTCAAACCAATTAAAGTGAATTATTTCTTGTGCTATGCCTCTTGTGCTTGTACCAAAAATTAAGTAGGAGCCCTGCCGTCTCTGAAATTTTCATTCACCTTATAGTTGTCAAAAATTTACGTTCTATTGGAAAACCTTCCAATCACTCGGCCGGCCTCACTACATCCTAAAAAGTGCAAGATTGCAATAATGTTTTATTAAGATTGAAATATTATCGAAATTTTAATTTGCTTCTTTATTATTATTTGCGGGCAACTACCTCAAATATTTCGGATATATATGTACATATTTCTGCAATTGTAGTAGAATCAAATTGAAATGAGAATAAAGTATTTAGAAATATCGCGATTACAGCGTCAACTTTCATTTTAATTTTTATTAAAATATGTATATTTATGTGGCTCGTATGTGTATTGAATTTGAACCAAATCGGACTGTAAATGCAGTTTTTTTTTAGAAATATTTCGCCTCCAGCGGTACCTGCCGGGTTTTTTCACTGTGCTCAACTGACGCAATTAAAAACAAATTCTATAAATCTGAGCTCAATCGCTTCAGTAGTTTTCGAGTCTATAAATTACATACCAACAGACATATAGCTACATCGAAAAAATAATAATTTTTTGAAAATCTTTATAAAGAGTACTTCCATCTGAGTCTCATTCGTCAGTATAACTCCATATGATATGACCACGACTGTAGATCTATATATATATAGGAATAAATATATATGAAAGTATATCAGTGTAGCAACAAGCGGCAAACATGAATTTTGTGAATGAATTTTTTCCGCTTGCCCAAAGGTAACGAGTCGCGCTGGCCTATTGGTTTGCCCCTTTTGCCTTTTCCCAGTTGCTACATACACCAAGGTAAAGTGACAGCAAACAATATCTTGCCAATAGCTAGCAGTACCAGCCAACAAATATGTACATATCGCTTTGGGTCACGTAGCACACCGAAGTATCGTAGTACATTCATTTGCACTAGATCTGTCACGTAATTTTTTTTTGTGTGCCTTGCCTTTTCCTTGGCTATTTCGATGAACCCAATTTCATTTTGAATTTGCCAAAACCAAATAAAAAAAAACGAAAGGTAGTGATTACCAACCCGAACTAAAAATGCTCAAACAAAAGCGTATGTTAAGCAAAATATTTAGAGCACTTACAACGGTGCTTACAAAAAAAAACAATCAAAATGCAAAGGAGAGTTAAAAAAAAAAAACGCTCAAATAAATGAAAACGCAAAATCTGCAAACGAATTAGCGCGGTCAGTTCTGTTAGAAAGTCAATCAGTTTAACGTTGTAAATTTTTAACTGCAGTAGACCAGAGATTAAAAAAAATTTCGGTAGCACATCTAGGATGACTAATTACAATGTGGCTTTGAGTTTTCTTGCGTTTAATTCGGTTTACTTAGCTTGTTATCTCTATTAAAAAGGGATTTATTTGAATATCGTGAAATAGTTCCATCAGCTAATTAGAGAAGAAATACGAGTTATTTTGAAAGTTCACAATCAACTGATAGTTCCGCTGCAGTGTTTATTGACCGCCATCAGCATTGGTAGCATAAAGGACAGTACATTCAGCCAAAGCTCTTAGTTTTCATTTTAAATGCAGTCTTATGTACCAAAATTGTTGTGCTAGTTTGTGTTTGATATGAAGTGTGCATTTTAATCCAAAATAGAGTTTTTAGACTAAGAGAACTTTCGATAGGGATAGCTGCCACTTGACAGCTGGTAAATGACATTTTGTTTTGACATTTCTGTTCAGTAAGCATTGACAAAACATCATGGAAAGAATGACGCCGCAACAACGTTTACAAATTGTGGAAATTTACTTTAAAAATCAGTGTACTGTGCGCCAAACTTATAGAGCACTTCGTGAATTTTATTCGTCGAACTGTTGATAAATTTTGAACAACATTTACTCTGCTCGATGAAAAACCAACAACAAGACAAAGAACTGTACGTACAGAATAAAATATTCGTGCTGTAAGTAATAGTGTTGGATAATATCCGAATTTGCCTATTCGCCGCCGTGCTCAACAAGTTGGACTTTGTACATCCACAACATGGAAAGTTTTGCGCAATGAAAATTGGAATGATCACATCCGATTCACCAAAGCTAGTCGTGGCGGGCATATGTATGCCAGAAATCGTTTTTAAATATTAAATGTCATGAAAATATATTTGAAATAAAAAAAATTTGGCATCATACCTCATTTTTTATGTGTTTTATTTCAATTAAAAGTTCAATCAGTCTAAAACAACAAACAGGCAAAGGATATTTAATCATTTTATAAAAAATTATAATTTATTTTTTCAGACGCAGAGTTTTGCTTATAAAAATTAAAATAACTTCTACTTTCTTTGTGACTTTCTGTTTCTCCAACAAAGTGAAAAGTTGATGTATTTTACCACGTCGAAACCGGGGTTTCTCCAAATCAAACTTGGCTTGAGATAACGGAAAATCGTTCCAAAATATAACTTCATTTCTAATAGAAACGAAAAATTACGACGAAAATGAGAAATAGTTTTTACATAGGCATATTTCTTTGAATTTCATGTTTTTTTTGCCACTAAATACACCGTCCGATAAAACTAAACATTTTGTGGGATCCTTGGAATAATTAAGCATTTACAGAAAGAAATTCATTTATGGTTTCTAGGGCTGAATGAAAATTTCGTCGTATATTGAGGAATTATAATAACTTTTCCCTTTACAAAACTGCTCACTCAAATTAATTTACAAAGTAAGAAATTGTGTTGCTAATCTACGATACAACAGCTCTTGCTAAGCCAGTAGAGTTTTTGTTAATCGAGTAGTCGACTAACCGGTTAATCGATTAGCTTAAGTTGTTTAAAAAAATAATCGACTTCACATAACCGACTAACTGTTTTCGTTCGATTTTCTCGACTAAACGTCCAGCAATAGCTAGTCCACTAACCGTTCATTTTCGATTTTTCGATTAGTAGTTTTCTTGCAATACGTTATTGTTTTTTATACATATGTGTGTGAATGGTTTCCATATTGACAAACCCCGTTTTCCATTTTAATAAAGTTTTTATGAATTTATTGTGAGTAGCTGTATACTTGGTATCCGACTAGTCGAATAGTCGAGTAGTTGATTTTAAGAAAGAGCTCTATAAGACAGGCAAAGTAAGATTTTCGTTAACGTGGATCCTGCATATTTTCTAACATCTGCTTTGCAGGCATTAGGTCATAGCGATTTTCGTACCACAGAGTGCTTAACTTCAAAGCAAATCAGCGATTATTCGGAAGATTGCCGACGGTGTTGCGGCATCCCCAGTTTAAAATATTGGAAGTTTCGTAAAGCGACTGTTCTCTGTGGGATTACCAGGACAGATAGGTAACGAAAATACAGGGTTACTTACAAACTCGTGGAATAAATAGTGCCTTAAAAAAGTGTAGAAAAAAATTACTTTAAATGCTCCGTATTTTATAGGGATATACGCGCACATACATATATACATACAACAAGTATGTTGCCTGAAGTAGCGGCGAATATTTTGCAGTTGGAACGTATTAAATTCAGACAAGTCCTCATAGTATAAAAAATCCCATAAATCAGCAAATCACAGCATTGCTTTACGGCATCAGCGAAAGTGTATCGAATCGGTTACATGGTAGACAATGAGACAAATAAACATACAAAGATATGATATAAAGTGTTTGAAAATAGCAATTGATTGATTCATAGCGTACAATACTGCTACCAAAATACTTATGTAGATAATTACAACCCAGTAGCGAAAGTTACATAAAATACTAGATGAATAGAATATCAAAATGGGGAGCATAAATTGTGTGCTACGTTCTAGTAAACCGAATGAGAGAGAATCAAGAAAAATTTGAAACGAATGCAGGAAGTCATAAAATGTTGAAAAGGTCGTTTAGGTTGTTGAAATAAAATCCCATGTAGAGGATACCCACGAAGGAAAGGGCTATTTGTGAGCACAGTGCTTTTGTAAACAAATAAATGTAAACAAATCTATGATGACGTCACACAATTTTCTCTCAACAGTGCCTAATGAGAAGGATAAAAAATATATGAAGTTTAAATTCATTTTATTTTTTTTTTTTAAATCAAAAATTATTCTTAATTTGTTTTAAAATTTAAATCAATAATTATTCTTAATGTTTCGGGCAAAAATAGCAATTAATATCTGATTTCTATTTGTTCAGTTGTAAATAATATGTAGCTAAAATTTGATTCTCATGTTATCGGTTAAAATTAACGGTTAAATTTAAATGTTTTTCAGACCATAATAACAGTTAATATATGAGTAATTTTTTTTACCGGTACTTTTTCGTTCAAAAACAACAGGTAAAATTTCACTTTTATATTTTCAAATATAAATAACGGTTACTAGTTGATTCCTATTTTTTCGTTTAAAAATAATAGCAAATAATTGATATTCATCAATTAAGTCATCAGTTAAAAATAACGGTTAAATTTAACTTTTATTTTCCAGACCAAAATAAAAGGTATGTGATTAAACTTTTTCGGATTTTTATTCTTGCGATTAAATATAGCGGTTAACATTTGACATTGATGTTTCGGACAAAAATAACAGTTAACTTTTAACTTTCATTTTATCGTTTAAAAATAGCGGGTACTATTTGACATTTAGTTTTCATACACAAACAACAGTAAATTTCTTTTTTATTTTGGTTCTTTTATCTTGTATTTTTGCGCATAAAAATAACGGTTAACGTTTCCTTTTTTATATTTTCGGACTAAAATCATAGCTAATATTTGATTTAAATTTTATCAGTTAACAATAACGGCTAACATATAATTTAATTTTTTGGACAAAAATGACAGTTAATATTTGATTTTGAATTTTTCGATTAAAAGCAACTGTTATTATTTGATTGTTATTTTTCGGACAAAAGTAGCAGTTAATATTTGACTTTTATCTTATCGCTTAAGAATAATGGTAAACATTTGACTTTTAGTTTTCGGGCAAAAGTAGCAGCTAATATTTAATTTTGGTTTTTTTCGATTAAAAATAATGGTTTATATTTGACATTTATTTTTAAGACCAAAAAAGTTAATATTTAATTTTAGTTTTTTTCGATTAAAAATAATGGTTAATATTTGACTTTTATTTTTAAGACCAAAAAAGTTAATATCTGACTTTTATTTGGCGGAAAAAAATGTCTGTTAATATTTGATTCTTGTTCAACTTTTTCTTTTACTCCTTACAGCCTCTGGTATCAACCAGCCATGTGAAATCCTTAGTTGATCTCGCCGCTTTTTATATGACAGCCATAGGTGTTTCTTTTTTTGTATTTGACATGTCAATGCGTTTTGCTATTGTTACGGGTTACAGCTTTAGCCACTGGGAAGTTTCACACAATTATTCCCACACATACATACATAGCATCTGTGTACCGGTATATTCATGTAAATATGTATCTCTGCTTCTATTTCTATTTATAAGGAGACATGTGGATAAAAGCCGCTGGCTAGAAGGCAACAGAAGCGATATGAATGAATTGGTAGACAGAGCGCACCTTTAAAATAACAACAACAACAGCAATTATAATACAAGTTGTAAAGGAAAAACAAGAAATAAATAGCCCAGTAACAACCAGTTGTAACATGTCCGATAATTAAAAGTAACGAGCGGCTCTGAAACACCGCCGCCATACACTTTATATTTTTGGTGTATTTCAACTTTTTATCCTTTTTCACGTCTTATTTATATCTAGTTTAAAATGTTTTTTTATTTTTTATTTTTAACTTTTTTATTTATTCATAATTTTGGCACAATTTTTAGCGTTGACAACTTTCTGCTAAAGCGTACAAAGCATATTTTCATGTACATCTATGCTATATATGGCTGATGATAAGAGCGTGCAAATTGCCGGGTGCTGGCGGACGATTTTAATTGCGATGTTGAAAGTGACAGTGGCGATGGTGATGGCGATGATGACGGCAACTGTAGTAAGAAATACGTCAACAAAGCTATCTATATGAGTATACAGACATACATACCGAGTCGCGGTTGATTTTAACTAGGCCAATCTTCAACAGTGTTCTACCGCCTATTTATGTATGTATTTGCTGGGGTTAGGGAGGTATCGATTCAAGAAAATATTCATACATACCATGCACTTGGTTATCAACTTTTGAAACTTTGTGTGTGCTATCTGTTTTAAAAAAACTTTAATATACTAGTATATGAATATTTTCAAACGTATTTGTATTCATAGTCTTTGTATATTCGAGCTAACCTGGCATGCTACACCGTACAAATATGAACATGTTTTAAAATTGAACTGTGGATATGAGTTTTAGAGAAATTTCGGCTACAGCGCTAGGTTAATTTTTTAAATAAGATAATTTATATTTATGTGGATCACACATGGCTATGAATTCGAATTAAATCGGAATGTATCGACACCAGCTCCGCCTATCGAAAATTTTGCTTCCACAATAGACGCCTTTGAAAATACATCCTATAAATTTGAGCTCAATTGGAATTCAGAAGTTTTCGAATCTATAAACTGCATGCCAACAGGCACACAGGGCCTTTTTACATATATACTCGTATAAAAAGATATAGGAAAACTATGCACACATTGTCTTTCCTATATTTATATATTAAGTGCCCTTTGCACCTGTAAACACAGATTAAAACTGATTTTTAAACCAGGTGGCCACCATCTCAAATATATAGGTATGAACCTTAAGCTCGAACGGGCAAACCGTTTACTTCTCATAGTTTTTCTTATAGTAATATTTTATATACTCAATTTTGACTTTTTAAATTGGTGGCAACCCTCTTCGAAACGTACCTGCAAACTTACTTCTGCCGAAACGAATGGTTTAAAATCCATATTTTACTATTTCATATAACTTGTGTATAATTGAATTAAATTCAACTTTTCAAGCAGGTGGCAACCGTCTTCAAAATATAGTTAGCCATGAAATTTCTCCTTAGCAAAACGTAGCGTTAGATACTCATATTTTAATATTTTATAGTTGGGTAGAATTTAATAAAATTTGCCGGTGCATACAGGTGGCATCCCTCTTAAAAATATATGTATGAACCTTCTTCTCGAAAAGACGAACCGCTTTACGCCAAAATTTTATAATTTTATATAACTTCTGTATATTAAATTTATTTCGACGTTTAAAACGGGGTGGCACCCTTAACAAAATATAGGTATGAAAATTTTATTCGCGGAGACGAACCGTTTAACAACTATATTTGAATATTTCATATAACTTGTGTATCATTTAGTTTAATTCGAGTTTTCAAGCGGGTGGGAACCCTCATACAAGGTAGTTATGAAGCTTCTTGCCGAGATAAACCGATTACACCGGAATTTTAATATTTCATGTAACTTGTGTATATTTTAATTAAATTTGATTTTTCAAATAGGTGGTAACCCACTTCCAGGTGTAAAATACACTTTGCGGCTTTTTTCATACCTACAAACATTTCATAAAAAGACCAAAAGACAAATTTCTTAAAAATACTTCCACTTTAGCCAAATCGATTTTAAAATATCTTAAAATTTGTATTTATTTATTATAGATTTAGCTTCAGCTCAAAAATTTAATCAAAACTAATTAAAATGTTTGTCACACTTTCACTCCAAAATTCCAACGTTTTTCGTTTTTTCGATATTTCATAAATTAACTCTCATTCTTTCCTTTATTTTAATATTTTAAATATTTAGTATACTTAAGTAGTTTTTCTAGAGGTGGGATCCCTACCCAAACAGGTAAACTTTAATTTCGTTAAATGCGTATGTACTTCTAAAGCACTATAGAGTTATTATTCAAAATTTGTATATTTAGTAAAAACAAACGTGCCGGTTTTATTTGAGTATAGTTAGTTTTTTGATTATGACGAATCGGCACATCCCTAATCAACTATTTTGTAGACTTGCAAATTGTGGTGCCGCACTCTCTCCATGGCAGTCAATTTGCGTATGTAAATAACTAACTGGCACACTGCTAATATTACAGCAACAAATGAAGTCATGCAGCCATATTGGCGGATGTTATGCTATATACCACTTTAAATATATTTATGATATGGCAACTAATGATAGCCTAAAGTAAGCTTTTTATGTTTGTGTTGTAATTTGACTTGAATTTTATAAAAATTCATAGGAACTGTCAGCTCTCCATGTTTATTGGAGCTGGATTGAAGCAGGAATCAACTGTGTATTGGCATGTGAATTATTTATTGATAGTTATATAATATTGCTGTTATGTACATTAATGGGGCAACTGCTATAGTTTTAAACACCAAAGTGTATGGTGTAATGATAATTGTGAAGGTATGTGTCTCAAATCAAAGTAGAGTAGAAGCAAAAGGAATATGTAGGAAGTTGCCCCCGACTTAAAAGATTGTCAAAAAGAAAGAAATATCGTTGTTAGTGAAGTTTAAAAATGATGTACTTTTTATATGACAAACACCGACGGCTCTTCAATGATACTTTAATAGAAGTCGGTTCGAAATGTGCGATGCCCACTTTGAGGGGGCAGGGATGTGCTTTCATAGGAGAATCTAGGGTAAAAGCGACAAGATAATGGACATCTGTTTAAAAATTTAAAAACAAAATTTGGAGTATTGATGTCTTAATTAATATTGTATTGATACCATTTATCTCGTGCGAAAGACAAATTCAGATCGACAATGCAGATGATAAAAAAGCTAAGCTGAAATAATAATTGAAACTTTTAAATGATACGAAGAAATAAACATTTCTGAAACCTGGACCAGAGAAAAACTTGAAGTTTATAGTGTGGTATAAATAGACTAGCGCAAAAGGTTTATTAGAAATTATTAGGTTCATTAGAAATACTTCTGAAAAATGTCCACATGTATAATCGAAAACAATAATTAAGAATGCCAAATTTTTGGGAGAAATTCATTTAGTTTTTTTCACGATCATGAAAACAATTTCCACAAATTTACTAGACTCTATAGTTTTTTCCTCTAGAATGGGCCTTTAGCTGTTAACAGAAAGAAGATCATAACGATTGAGCCATTTTTGGCGAAACGATGAGATTTTTTTTATAAATGGTGCCTAAAAGTACCGAATTTTTGGCACTATGACTTTAAAAATTACTACATAATTTTGTTTATATAAATACATATATTACTATTTAAGAAATAAAGTTGAGGGGGAAAAACAAATGAAATTTAAAATTTTTGAGTCAAACATTTGTTGATTTGTTTTCAAATCACGATATAAAAAATTTATTCCAAAAATACCGTGTTTCATAAAAATAGAAGTTATAAAAAACAAAAATTAAGTCTTTGACGCCAAAAACGAATTTTACTCTATTGTATACAGCGTGCCTGAAAAATTCTTGACTAAAAATCTTGTTAGGCTTTAAGGTAAGGGTGGTGGAAATATTGAACTTACTTTTGCTTTCAACAAATGCGTCGAATATTGTTGCACCCTGTTAGGGTTAGTTCCCCGGCCCTCTGACCACCAAATCTTTCAATTAACTGTAGTATTCTCTGTAAATGGATATGTTTATATATTTTTATATATTGTGATCGCTTCACATTAAGATCCTTTAGTTCAATGTCCTTTTCTTCTTACTAAGTAATTTAGCAAAGATTTCTCCAACTTTTGGTTTTATGATATACACCCATCGAGAAATTATGAAAAGCTCGTGGATGGAGTAAAGGCCGCTATTACAGGAAGAAGAAAATTCATCAGGCATCATCGTTCCATGCCAATGTAATAATCCTCTAACCAATAAATTGATGTAAAAACTGTTATTGTAATTATTTCAAAAGTAGGTAATAAAAATAAGTTTCTCATTCCTATTTGCCGCATTCTTATTTTCAATTGACGCTTTCTAATTTGCATTATTCTCATTTTCAAGTGACAGTTTCTGAATTACAACTAACTATTCTCATTTTTATACCTTTCAATTTTTCGTTTAAATTGTTACCGCCTATATAATTATTTCGGAGGGTGTTAAAGTTTCAGTAATCACTCTCATCGTCTAACGGGATATTTGAACATAAGCAACAAATAATTTAAAATTTTTTTATTTTACACTCCTCCATAAAATAGTTACTTTCTAGGTAATACTAAATATATCTTTAGTTGTATTCGTAAACACAAACTGGCTTTCTGAAAAGATCGCGATGCATAGCATAATTGCGGTAGAATTTTAAAACACTTTCCACTATTGCTGCCAATTTAGCGTAAAAGACACCCAGATAGACGAAAGATTTGGTTTACTGAAAGGTGATTGGAATGAGTCTCAATATCTGGGTATCATAGATATTGTAAGACCAGTGGAGTTTTGAGAAATATGCCTATAGATACATAGCTGTATAGGATCCTCTTATATGACTTGATCATTATGTGTGAAATGCTTTACTGTCTTACCAGCTCATGTCAACAAAAGTAAAAGGAAGTCTGAACGTGGTTAGAAATGCTGATAAACAAAGGAGTACCAAGTAGATCACCTGTTACATAAATGTTGAACAAAATCAAACACAGCTATCATTACCCACACCGTTCAAAGTCTCTTGAATGCTCAAAGTTTTTGTCCTATTCATTTTGTGCACAAATGTGTGTAGCTGTAATTGCGCGATACTCCATAAAATTCCATAACTCCTTTGGACAGTTTAATTTTTTCACCTGTGACTAAAGTGTTAAATACGTACGTATTTTATGAATAGTCTTTTCGAGTTCATTAAGTTTTCGAATTGGTTCACTTCAAAAGTGCATTCGCATTTTATGTTCGAAAGCTAAATAATCGGGCGCCTACATATTTACGCGATACCTGAATATAGTCAGAAGCTGCAAAGCACATGCGTAGCGTAGCGTAGCGTGAGAATAGCAAATTGGATGTAACAACAAATCTGAATATAGCTTTCAGTTCATTGCTGCATTCCCAGCTGCGTAATGCAATGCGACGTTGCGTATCAAACACCGACACGTCTACATTCATATTTTTTATCAGTCGATTTTTATTCGTCTGCATGACTGTCGACTGAAATTAATCGTACGCTGATTGATATGTTGCAACTTCACGCCATAATATATTTGCATAAAAATCCAATTTATTTAGCTTGAGCTAAAGAGGTTCTTTTTTTTAAAGAGTGTGAAATAGTAAGCAGTGGTTGGTGCCAGGATGAAGTCAATTTAAGAATTGTACAATAATTAATTGAAAAATTCAAACATTTCTGACAAGCCACCAGACCACATACAAGGCAATTATGATAAGTTTCATTAGTGTAGAGGTAGATTGCTTCATAAATATCGATAGGTACCAGGTGTAAATATGTATAAATAATAATAGTATTTAAATAAATTATAATACGTTTTTTTCAATTAATACGAATGAGAATATAAAAAATTTAGTTATATGTACATTAGGGTACTTCGAAATACTAAAACACACATCTTTGATAATTAGCTTGAAATAATTACAATAAGCAAATAAGTTTTGTACATATTTTTAGGATTTTGATAAAATATACACTCAAACATAATAAAAGTCTCTTCCGTTAGACGAAAGTTCGAAATGTGTAAATGTTAATGCAATATACTGACTATACTAAGGGCTTTTGCCAAACGGTAGCAAAGTTCTATGCTATCTTTTTACTATGGCGAGGAAATTTTCCATTTTCTTTTTGCTAGGCTAATCGGTAACTCGGAAAAATTTTGACTGCTACATATGTAGTTGCAGAGGAGAAGAAAACGAAGTTAATAGAAGAAAAATGCAGCAAATGCACAAAAAATACTACCTTGTCCTATTTCAATTCTTTTAGAATTTAGAGAACGGTAAAGCTTGCCAAGATGTTGCTTGGTAAGATGTTTAAACTCGTAACTAATGACTTAATGATGACCACAATTTCAATTTGTAACTAGTAATTAAGAAAGTTTTATGTCAATAATAATATATGTAGTATTAATTTTTTTTTCATTTTTTGCCAGTAGCGCCATACTATTGCACTTTCGCTTAATTTTTGAATGTTAATTTCGGCCTTATCCTTTATACAGCTTGTTTGTTGTCAAATTTTTCACTAGTCTTATGAGGCCGGCAAATTATAATCAACTCATAACTGTCGAAAATTTCCATTCCAATGTACTTTGGCACCGCTATGCTTTGAATGAATGAATTTTATTGAGGTATGCCGAAAATCCGAAATCAGGTTTCATAGCACTCAGAAATCCAAAGGGCTTGCACTTAGGACCGTGCAATGATGGATAGGGGAAAAGGTAAAAATGGGACTTCATTTCTTCTCGACAAATCTTCCAGACTCTTATATGAATGTGAGCAGCCTGTCGAGGGATAGTGATGTACCTTTCCCATTCTCAGTATAATTGACGCAATTATGCTTCTTCTAGCCTGTTTGAAAAAACCCTACAAATTAAGTTTTATTTTCTGAGCAATAATTGAAACTCAAGAAAAAACGATTGTTTTCGAAGCAAACATATAATACCAAGAAATAACGATTACTTTCCGAGGAAAATATAAAACTGAAAAAACAATGGTTAAACTTGTTTTTTTTTTAAATAAAACTAGAAAAATAAATATCAATATTCTTTAAGTAGTCTTGTTACAAAGAGTAAGATACTTTAATCCTTAAGCATGTAGCATTTCTCTTTCCGCATGACTTTTTGAATTGATATTTTGACAATAATCGTTATTTGCGGTCTCTGTCAAAGGCACAAGCAGAGTTTAAGAAGCATTCAAAGAATTATTTTTCGTGTTTATGTAAGAGCAGGGAAGTCATATTCGACAGTCAACTTTAGTCAGGAGATAAATATGGAGTGAAAACCTAGACACGCTAATTTCTAAACTAGAATAGCATGCCCTTTCAAAAGCAGCTGAAAGACAAATAGATGAGAAGACATCCAAATTTGAAATGGTAGCTCCTATATTTGCCAATGCCATCGGCAATATCATTTGAAGATAAAATAAACAAACCGAAATCAACAGAAGATTCCAATCACACTCAAGCTCCAAGTCCCTGTTCGATGGAACAGTAAAATTTGATTTAAAAAAATCGGCGAAGAGATCAGCTGCTTTATAAATAAAACTGCTTTCAAAAATTAAACGGAAGGCAAACTAGAATTCGACATTCCAAATTTAACAAAACTTCAGAAAGATTTTGGATTTGATTTTATACATTTTTTATTGGAAAATAAATGACAGCTTAGGATTTTGATGAGAAAATATTTATTTTATCACTCATTTTTTCTTATACTCAATCATTAATTTCCAATCTTTCAACAAAACAAAAGAAAAAAAAATTTATATACTACCGTTGCTGCGATTGACCCTTGAAACATGTAATAGTTATTCGTCACTACGTCATATATTTCTCCGATTTGGAACAGCAGCTTTGGTTTATTTTAATTTACTAAAAAGTTCTTTAGTTTCTTAAAGTCTTTGGTATGCGATGGAGTTTTATATTGCCTGTTTTTAATTAAAAGAATATTTGGGCAAGCAAACTCAAAACCTTTGGATTTAAAAATGTTAAAGCAGCTTGAAGCACCTAAACTAGAAAAAAACGACTCCCAATCGATATTAAATAATAAATGAGGTTAGATGGCATTCAAGAATAATATCAGCACAATTACATTAATTGGTTATACATATGTAGATTCAATAAATTGGAGTACTTTCTTAATTAATGAAGCAAAAATATGTATGTAGATAGATAATGCAAATAAATACATGGTACTGCTAATTAGCGTCCAATCGCGCATATGCTGTATATTCTGAAAATGAAAGAAGTCAGTAATAGTAAAAAATTAGAAACTACAATCGCCAATAAAACAATCATAAAACTGACACTCTGGCCCGCTAAATCTCCATTAAAGTATTGCTCAATAGACAAAGCGAATTATCAGTAATGAGCTGCAATCAATAAAAAGATTGATATGGTGTGGGTGTGACTTATATGTACGTACATACATATATGTACATATATAGATGTGTGCGTGCTTGTCGATACCCTGCCGGAAAAAACACGAAAACTAAAAAATATATCAATTTAAAAAGTAGTTGCAGTCAATTGCTATGAAACAAATGCATGTTAAATTAATTATTTTCATGTAACTTTCGCCAATATATGGATATATGTATTTAGTTATGTGCATTGTTATAATTTTTCTGTGATAAAATATCTTTATCAAATGTTTTATTATTATTGTTCTTCATTTGGTTTAAAACATGCAGAGTTATAGCTGGTCGAAATGAAACTGTTTTTTGAATTTAAATTATAAAGTATGTTTTTTTTTGAATTTTTAGAATTGTTATTTTTTTTTTTGAATTTTTTGATTTTGGTTAGTTTTTTAACATAAAATTACAATAAGAAAAGTCGCTAAAATTCTGAAAGAACCAAGCTATAACTCGGTGTACTTTTACCCAATCTCTGAAATTTTTTTTGCGTTTAAAGCGCATTGATTGCCTTTCGAACAAGCCACGCATTGACCGCCCTTAACAGTTAAGCAATACAAAATTATTAAAAAAGTGATACCCCAAAAAAGAACTCAAAATTACCGTCGTCTTAAAACACTGCCCATGAAAAAAATTTCAAAATGTTTGTTTGAGCTGAGAAGGTACATACATACTAACCTTTACTATACTTGAATTTTTTGAAATTTTTTGCCTGTAATGCAGTGTAATTGAAGAAGAAATCTATACCCACAGTACCTTCGACAATTGATGCTGGAAATAGTTAATTATTTTTAATTATTTTTAATTTGTCTACTGAACTGAAGTAAAAATATATTTTTGTTTAAACGAAAAATACAAATTTTTTAGTTCATATAAAGTAGACTGCACATATTTTTAATTAATTGGAAATGGAAAGGTTTGAAAGTAGTTGGTAATTAGACTTAAAAATAGTCCGTTTGAAAAAACGTACGAAGTACAAACCTCCACGTCGGACAGTGCGGGCGTGTAAATCATTTGCCCGGAAGACGGTTACCGTAGTGTTACCAAAATATATTGTTTTTTACTCATATCAACACCCCCTTGACTTCGAGCCGACAAAACACAAAATTAAAAAATTGGAATTTCAAATAGTTGGAAGCAAAAATATTTTATTGCAGCCAAACGTAGAAAAAACAAAGAATTTCGACCGCTTGTAGTTGGTAAAAAAGTACTTTTCCAACTGCTTTTAAAATAATTCTATTTCCGACAGGGTATTTGCAAGAACTACTTATAGCTGCAACGAAGGTCAAGAGTTCTTAGCTCAATAATAAATATATATGTATCTATCAAATATTAACACAGTT
Source organism: Anomoia purmunda (assembly GCA_951828415.1). Classification (NCBI taxonomy): domain Eukaryota; kingdom Metazoa; phylum Arthropoda; class Insecta; order Diptera; family Tephritidae; genus Anomoia; species Anomoia purmunda. The sequence continues at coordinate 46,335,201 of OX639997.1, read as the reverse complement.
TTTTTTTTAAATTTGAATCTAAGGTTCTTGTTCAATTTATATAGTTGCTAACAAATTTTTTATTTTTTTTTTAAATTGTAGAAACCCACATAGTTGCACGTCATTCTCAGATGCAGGCATTCATTTGTTGCATTTTCTCTACCAGTAATGTCACAGTGTTGTTAAATTTAACAAAATATTCACGCCAGTTGTATTTATTTCCATTCCGTTGCCAATCAAATTAACGAACGACATTCTGTCCCATTGCGTCCATTCGTCGTCTCTCATGTCGATTGCTGTCTGTTGATTTCGTAAGTTAATGTTTCCTATATATTGCGAGCATTTGTTTTTTTTTTTTTGTTTTTTGGCAGACACAAATATTTTTTTTGTTGCACTTAGTAGCTCAGACAAGCGTATGAATTTAATTTGTAGCCACCTAATAAAATCAACCCACACACTTTGTTTTTTTTTTTTTTTGATTTGTCTTCTCTGAGTCATAGCTTAATACAACAATGTAACTGTGACAGATAGTTAACAGACATGCCAATATCTTTGGGGCTAGGTGGCTGAAATTCGTACAACCATGGGAACTTTTTTAGTTAGCAATATGGGAAAAGTATTTGATTTGCGATTACTTATTTCACATTTTGACAAATAAAAAAAAAAAAAGGGTTGAGGGTGTGTCACTCGGAAGTGATTGAAAGCGAATTAATAAATATTTTCTGCGATTTGTTGCTTTGCTATACAAAATGATACGTGTAAAGGTAAGCATGTGAAAAATTCGATTGTTCGAAATGACATGAGCCTAGCACTCAATGTGATATTTTAGTATTTATGTATATCCAAAACCGGCACTAAATGAAATGGTACGAAATCTAAAATTTTTGATTTTTTTTTTGAGTGTAAAATATTTCTTTAAACATTTTTAAGCTCACAATTTAATACAGAATTGGAATAAGGAAATAATTTTTATGTAACTAAAAACACGGATATCGATCAAAATTTGAATAAGGCAAACGGTAATAATGAAAATTTCAATGTAGATACTATAGCGATAACGGCAATAATTCCGGTATCAATATCGATAACATTGAACATTGTGGTGTAAAAATATGAATTGATTTACGTTCTGATTTAGATTTGCCCGGTGTATGTTTGCATTTATCGGTGAAATGTAACAGACTGTCGTGTCTAAACAGCGCGATGATTTGATAAACGTTTTTTTCCTGAATTCCTTGATCTTTTGAATCTCCTTTACAATTAATCTATTTCCGGATATCCTGAATTATTTTATTTTCTGGCAAAATCGCCAAAAATATCGTGTAAATATATTCATACTGGAACAAATAATTTGGGACTTTTGAAACCTTGGAACAATGAAAAGTATAAGTAAGAGATTTTAATTTTGCAAATATAAAAATTCAACCAAGTATAAACAAGGTGAATCCATTGTATATTTTGCTTGTGTAATTTTGCATGTGAAATGCCCATGTATTTTGTTAGTATAATTCTCGATTGAAATGTCAAAAACTTAATTCGCCCAGTTTGCTTATGTTTGTGTAAGCAAAACAACCCAGTGAGTTTCGAAAGAAGAACAAGCATTCAGCTCATGGGATGCTATTACCTTGTATGAATTCGCCTTGAATTCAACGAACAATATTCATAGTCAAGGCGAATTCGTACCAGGTGATGTTAGGAGTACAACAACAAAAATGTATACTAAAAATTGTACGCACAATCACAGTGAGAACCGTTGAGAATTACAACAAACACATAGTTTTGACATTCAGTCTCAGCTGCTTGCTCAACACCATCTTATATAAACTCGCCTTGATTCATAATATTAAATTTTAAAAATAATATAAAGTAGATAATTTACAAAGTAGAAAAATCCCATAATCATGACCAAACCGTAAACATCTGAGGTACCAATTATAAACATAATAGCTCGATTTCTCCTTCGCCAACATTTTCATAACCATGGAAATGAGACTTTAGGATTTGCATTGTTGAGCTACGTTATTGCGCCGTGAATTATTTACAGGCAAATCATAATATATATTTTTGTAAATTAAGTTAGGAACAAATTTCAGCCATGACAAAAATTTAGCCCATATTTTTTATACCTTGTATCATAGATATAATCTACGCACTTAATATTTTACCTGATATTCTGCTAAGCACATTGATATCTTTTTAAGTACATCAAGCATATTATTGGGTGTTATATTCTCGACTTATGACTAACGATCCGAATATTTCACGGATGAGCAGATCAAATGACACCAAAGAAATTTATTAAATCGGTAAAGTGAAGTTACTGCTACGACATAATCAATTTTTCTTGGTTTTCTTTATCTCTTCTATATTTTTAATATTTTGTACTACATACTATACATTAAACATATCAGCTTTAAGAATGAATTCTAAGACACGCTGTTATTGTGGAAGTCTGTCTTTATACTTCTTTTTAAGCTTCGCATTTCCATTAGATCAGATATATGCATTTCAAATTCTAACCGAGTTTAGTAGAAATAAGTAAAGCGGTAAAGCAAAGACAAAAGTCATAAGTATGCGGTACCACGCCCCCTTATCAAAACTTCATTAGTGCAAAAGTAATGATTTTTGCCCATACTAAGCCGGAGTAGCAGGTTGGTTATGGTTTCTTACTATAGCCGCCTGAATGTTGACCTAAGCAGATAGTTCTTGGCAATACTTACCAATTAAAAACTGCCGATAGCCGTAAACCTTAACCCTATAAAACGACCGAACTTTGGTCTCGACCTCGATTGTGGCCAATAAAATTGGGTTCGGCTTCGGTCAAAAAAAAAAGGCCAAACTTTGGCCGAACGTTTGTAAAGTTTTACTAGTATAAAATGGTATAACATGGAATATTACATGGAATATCTATCTGTGTGGAAAAAAGTAAAATAAGCTTTTTCGATTTACCTGATAGCAATAGGATTTACAGTAATAATACTAAAAGATTTTATTAATTCCGAATTGGATTTTTTTTAATAAACATCTGCTACCATGAAATTGGCAAATTTTTAGTTCTTTTTGAAGCTTTATTTTCTGTTGAAAAAATTTGCTTTGAAATATCTGTCTACTCCTCAATCGAGTGTATCTAGTGGACCCTGATTCAGTGCGGTAGGTTAACTTTACACCGATATATGGTATCGATTGCAAAATGGAAATGTTAATTGGCTATAATTTTTACATTACAATAGAGCCTTTTCATTTCAAGATAACTGACCCATTCGACTCATGTTTTTCTTTTTCCAAGAAACTCAAATATGTTATTTCTTGGTCAACATGATCAGACACGTATGTATTTTTTTTTTTTTTTTTTTTTGACAGAAAAACATTGTTTCCGATATTTTTCGGCGATTTTAATTTCGGCATGCAAATCGTATTTTTCCGCCTTTAAAATATTTTTTTAAGTACATAGCTTATCTGAAAACTTACCGATTTTGATAAATCGACTTACAAAATGTTTATTAGTCGAGCATTGAAATGCGAAGAAAGAAAATAACCAACTCATGTCCCAAAATTTTTTTCCGAAAAATTAAAAAAGGCACTTAAACTAATTTCTCGAAAAGTGTATTTTTTATTTTTTCACACCAGAAAGAAGTCACTTCAAAATATTTTAGCCAAACAGCTGGTAACCAAAACTCTTTGTTTAAGATATGCAATTTTTTCTTTGAAATAGTGTTAAATTAGTATTAAAAAAAAAATTAGTGGTTATTGTTATTTTCATAAAAAAATACATGTATGAATTTTTGTGTGATGAACTGAAGTGGATGTGATTTAAATTAATTTATGCACGTTTGTTAATATCAATAAAAAAAATCTAGGTTTTTTAAAAATGCATTAACTCTTTATTATTTCAGACTTTGAATTGTTTTTGAATTATTTCAGAATATCAGTTTAAAGTTTCAAATCCTCACTGTAAAGCAGGACCCGTTTTTGTTGTTTACGTAGTTTTCTTAAAAATCTAATGAAACGTATTATTTAACTTACTTACAAAAAAAGGAAACATTTTAATATTTCTCTTGTACAAATCCGAAGACCGTGCATACATTTGCCATGCCTTTATTTTGCCAATGAACGTCACGAGTTCTTCCTCAAATTTTTCACCACCACTGTCATTGTATTACTTGAAGGCTACTGACTGACTTACCACGTGCAACTTCAATCGTTTTGATTTGATAAATTTTTAAAATTGGTATTCGTTTTTATCAATATCCTACAAATTCCAATTTTTCGAAATGTTATAGCTAGTTCTTCGACTACAATTTCCTTTGCAAGCTAAAAAGAAAATTAAGTCAGCGATAGGTTCGAAAATTTTTAGATAAAAAAACTATCAAATATATTCACACAGCTTAAGCCCCTAATGAGCGCTGAAAATTTCAGGTTGTTGTAAAAAATTCGATTCTCAAATTTTAATACAAAATTGTTGTGTTTATATTTTCCAACAGAAATCGCAATGCTTGCCAACACTCCCACAACGCAAAGTAGAATTAACTCCCTTAGATTGATTAATAAAGAATTGGCAGTATCTAATTTAATAAAATAATAGTGTTGCTATCACGCTGTTGAATGACAATTGATCAAATATTGCAGACCAATTATGAACACGCAACCGCAAATTGCTGGTAATAAACCTTGACAGCTACCTACTGCACGTTCGAAATTGGTTATTTGTATCCACATATATATATAATAAAATTTGCCTACCTAGCACAATGTTTAATAAATAAGATCACTTGCTGTGCGAATTTGCAATAAAAGATCAAGAACTTTGCCGACAATAAAAAGCCAGGAACAATTTAAATACCTATGTACTTATTTGTTATTTATATGTAACTCTTTGTGTATTTTCAATATATTTTTGTTGGAATGTATTCTCCACGAACGATTGTCCCCTTTGCAAATATACACATTACATATATGAACATTAGGTTGCATCACTCCTCCTCTAGTTCAGAACCGTTTCGGCATTATTTTCGGACAAAGTATTTCTTGACCTATACAAGACCTTTCGGTAGATCCGGATTGGTTCACTATTACAATTACTACTGATTCTACTTCTACTCCTATTATGAATTACTACTACTACTACTACAACAACAACAAATTCTACTCCTCTAACTATCACTACTACTATTTTTTACTACAACTTCTACTAACAACTACCACTATAACTGCTAATTAAAAAACACTACTACTACAACTACAACTTTTACTACTATTAACTACTATTAACTACTACTAAGTACTATCACTACGATTACTACTGCTACTAATACTTTTTATACTCACGCTTGTACTAATTACTACCACAATTTTTTTAATTTCTACTACTATTTTTACTAATGCTGCTACTAATTTCTGCCACTATTTTTGCTAATGTTAATACTACTTACCACTATTTTTAATAATTTCTACAAGTATTTTTTTAATGCTACTACTAATTTCTACCACAATTTTTACTAATTAGTAGTATTGCTACAACTACTTTTATTAATTTTTATCACTATTTTTACACATTTCTACTACTATTTTTACTAATCCTACTACTAATTTCTCCCACTATTTTTACTAATTCAAATACTAATTGGTATAACTATTTTCATTGAGTTCTAATACTATTTTTACAAGTGCTACTACTAATTTCTATTACTTTTTTGCTAATGCTTCTACCAATCATTAATACTATTTTTCACTAATGGAACTACTACTAGTTACTACTATTATAACTGCTAATTACTAAATACTGCTACTACTACCAACGACTACTACTCCCATATTTAACTCTATCTCTCTTTGTCGAATTGGATTTTTTACTTCAGGCTTTCTTTTTGTCACACCACAAAACTTTGTGGTCCCAATTTTTTTTTAATAAAAACTGATTTTTAAAATATTTTTGAAAATAACGGACCTCAGATCATAAATATTAGGTTCCTGATGCTGGGTTTGACCCTTCTTAGAAGTTTGATTTAAGAAAAACTTAAAAAACTTTCTCAAACCTTGACCGATTTAGACTTGGAAATCGTAAAGATTGCTTTTTGAACCTTCTACTCAAAACTCATTCATGTTCCAATCGAGCAAATAGTTTGTTGCAGACCTTTTAAGCTTAAATTGTTTTATCATTCAATTTTATTTATCAATTTTCAAAAACAACTATTGTGATTTATAAAGAACACCATTTTTGGAGGTCTCCTCTTATTTAAATCTTAATATTTTTCGCAAATATTTGGCCGAAAGTCTGTAAATATATTTAATATGTGTTATAAATCTATTGCAAAACCCGCAACTTTTTTCCGGTGAGGCACCCTAATGTACGTACATAGGTATTAAGCACGACGGGGCGCTTCGAAATTTAGAGCAATTCAACAAAACATTACATATGTACATTTGCTTTAGGAACGATTAGTAAAATATATATTCCAAATCGAAACAATTGATCAATTGATTGGCGCTACGATATTCCGCAAAGATAGAATTCGTTGTTATGAGACCACACCTTGTGTTGAACTTGAACTGATATTGGGGGTGCCAACGGCAAAAAGCCGACTGCGCTACACTTGAATGAGATTGGTATCGCTTTTTTTTGGCATTTACAGTTTTCATTATTTCATGCGATTGTTCTTGTTGTATGTGAATTGTTGTTGACAGAATGAATTGCGATCCGCCCGCTATATGCGGCCAGGTGGCAACAGGCGCGTTACCTTTTGCTGAACTCACGAACTTTTGTTTGCCTCAATTTGCTTTTTTTTTTAATTTTTAACTGAAATTGAAAGTAAAACGTGAGCTAATAGACTTTCGGTTATAAGGAAAACAAATAAATGTTGTATTGTAAATAGTAAAGTTATTAAAAACAAATGCCACATTTTGTATGAGATTTTCTTGTTTGTGTGGTCCAAATCATGTACGTATGTATGTATGAATGCAATTGTGTTCATATATGTGTTTCGAGATATTGCGCTTCGTGATTTAGTTTCACAACGATAAGGATGTGAGAAGGCAAAATGCTTCAAACTATGTACGCTTTTATTTACTCTACGTAGTCAAGTTTTGCAGATAAAGAACTGACCTCAACCGATACTGGCTACCAATCCAACTGTTGGGCGAAAAAAATAAATGATTTTGTTTTTGTTAGCTTTATCCAATAGCTGTAAATGACTTATTAGACACTAAGAGTTTTCCCATTTGTTGGCAACATTTTGCTGTCAATTCAATTTTATAATTTTTTTCGTTTTTATTTCTTTATTTTTCATTATTTGCAGGTTTTAACTAGCTCAACTCAGTCTGCAAAATTCCCATTTCAATTGTCTGTGGCTTGGCGTGTTTATTTGTTTTTCCGTTTTGCATAAATTAATTTTCGATCGGCCCTCAATGATATAGAGACTTAGTATGCAGATATATTTATTTATTTGCGGATATGTGTGTTAATTTTGCTTTAGGATGTGAAAATGTCGTGTGCTCACGAATAATTCTTGTAGCCACCATTAAGAGTTGCTCTAATTCTCTTGCCAATATTTTGCTTGACTTTGGTGGTTTCGAGTGGGAAATCGTATCAGAAATCAAGTATTTAAATACTTAGGTATGTAGCTATCTGAAAAAACCACCCATGTGCCATTTTATGGTAGTTTCCAAAGTTTGAATGACAACATTAAATCATGGTGAGATTTTATTAAATCAGAAAGAGAGATTATAATTTATGGTTTCAAATGGGCAAACTGCTTGAATGAAGTAAAACCTTAAAGATACATCTTATCCGTCATTAGATGAATTATTCTATTACATTATGCTGTTTTTGGGACAGTTTGTGAAACAATTTTGCTACGATTAATTAATTCATTCGAAAGCTGGTAGTCAAACTGTAAAAAAGTTATAGGAATAGTTCCAAAATACAAATCCATAACTTTTTGGTGAATTTGGCTTACATTTGTACAAAACTAAAATACAATTTCAGTTAGCAAGAAAAATAACGAAGACTTCAACATCTTTTTATATTAGTTGGTTTTATTTTTATTTTATCGCAGTGATACAATTTGTCTAATACTATTCAATATATTTTTATTTCTTTATTTTTTAATGAACATTTTGTCAACTTTCTCTAATATTTTTCAAAATATGTAAGATTATCTCAACGCCCTTAGTGACAAATTCTAAGTATAACGCATGAACTAAATTTATTTGTATATCGAAGAAAATGCGTAACATCGGCAGCAAACAAAAGATTTTAATAATCAACGAAAATTTTTATTTTTGAGATTGAACTGGCTAATCAATTTCAGACCCAGAAAGTTTTTAGAAATTTTGTACAAAGCTTAAAACTTTGCTTATATGGTTTATATTATATATTGGGCCCGTTTTAATCTAACCGACTTGTAAAAGAACGCTCCAGCTCGGATAAAATTTTCTTTAGTTGCAAAAGCAACCCTGTTAGTATCTTTCATGAAGCGTGAGATTTAAGAAAGGAGAATAGGTGTGCTGGCAATTTTTTGGTTGTGCTGGTTACATATTTAAAAATACTGTACAAATAAAAACATATTAGGTGATAAACTGAAATTTTCCATGTGTATTTTCTTAAGGCTTCTTCACAATTTCACTTCCCAACACTACATCTCAAGTCGGATATCAATTTACCGAGTTGGCTCAACTCGCATATTTTTCCGAGTTAGTGTTGTTGCTTAACGTGCTACTTCTTATCCTACCTAGTGTTCTTTTGCAACTAGGTTACAAAGAAACGGGCCCATTGTTTTAAATTTTTATTAAAAAAAATAACAATGAAGATTTAGCAAAAAGAAAAAATTGTGAATATTGTTAACAAAGTGAAGCTTTGTCTGACAGGTTTTATTTTACCCGCAGTGTGCACTACATTTTTATTAAAATTTAACCTAAATATTTAGCATCGAAAGCCAATAAGGCCTCAAGAGTTTTAAATGCCTGTCAGAAGCAAGAAAGTAGAGCAAGCGGAATATCACCTAGCCTGACTTATTGGCCATTCAACATGGTGATAATGTCGAATTTAACTAATGCAGCGTTGAACTTGTGAGACAAGGTTAAAAAAGTTAGCACCAGCATTACTTTGGGTAGGCTCAACCGTCTGGTTTGTGTATACTTCACAGGAGCGATAAGCACGCTCTTGGCGTCATTACAGCCATTTCCTAACCTCAATTTCCATCGGGAAGAATTCTTGTTTGGGAGCTTTGCGCTCGGATATCATGCTATCAAATCTATTCTAGAACAAGCACTACAAGGTAATAATGCCTGAAAGGTATTGCTGCTGAGCGATAATACAACATATCTCCGAAGGTTCCCAAGTGTGCTGGAGGATTGGTGTACTGTGGCTGGAATATTCGGACCAAAGTTTCAGGAAAGTCTGCCAATGGGCACTTACCCAACCATCTTCCAAGCGGAGGGTTACGCAATTGAGCTCTATGCCCCTTCCGTGACTGGGCTGACGGTTTCGGGCTCAACGACATCTGCTTGTTCCAGAGCCTTTCTGTGGAACATTCAAGGGTTACACTGCATAACTAATAGGAATATGAGAGGAGCCTCCGCTTGCAACTCACTGGCATGCTACAAAGGGTAAAAGACAAACCAAGCGGCTCATTTCTCCCTCTATGAGCGACTTCTCAGCAGGGGGATTGAAAACTCTTACTGACTGCTTCACAGGTCACTGCGTCACGCTTGCCTGGAAGCCTATGGTTATGGATGTTCTTATTTTTTACGGGTCAGCTCTAAAGATCTTTGTAGGTCACAGCGCAAATATACCCATTTTAATGATCTTATATATAAAAATCTCGTGCCACGGTGTTTGTGGTCGAATTCCTCCGAAACGGGTCGACCGATTTTTATGAAAATTTGCCACCTGTTTGAAAAGTCAATGTATTCAAAATATACACAAGTTATATGAAATATCAAAAAATATGGGTGCCAAGCAGTTCGTTTCGAAAAGAAGGTTTATAACTAACTTTCGTTAGGGTTGCCACTTGTTTGAAAAATCGAATTAAATTAAATTATACACACGTTATATGAAATAATAAAATATGGGCCACAAACGATTCGTCTCGGTGAAGAGAAGGTTCATACATATAGTTTGGGGAGAGTTGCCGCCTCTTTGAAAAATTGAATTTAATTGAATTGTACACAAGTTAGATGAAATATTAAAAGATAGGCGTAAAACGGTTCGTTGTGCATTGGAGAAGTTTTCTAGCAACCTATATTTTACAGAGTGTTGCCACCTGATTGAAACGACAAAATTATATTGAATTATACACAAGTATTGTGAACTATTAAAATATGAGTATCAAAGGGGTCTTTTTGCTGAGGAGAAGGTTTATAGCTAGCTATTTTTTGAAGAGGGGTGCCACCTCCCCTAAAAGTCGAAATTATACACGGGCTATATAAAATATTAAAATATGGCTATCAAACGGTTCATTTCGACCTGGACAAGATGCATACATAATTTTTAGAGGGTTGCCACCGGTTATATTTGATAGAAACCGAAAAGCGTTTTCTGGTTACATATGCAAGGGATAATTAATAAATCTGCCGGGGGTTTCTAATAATAATATAATATTATTATAATGAATTTTGCAAAAAAAAACTCAGAATATTACGGTTTTGCACTTAAGTGTAGCTTACATTTTTGCTTTACTTTACAGCATTTGCCAATAATATCGCTGTCTGTATTTTTCGTAAATTCGATTTTGATTTTTAATTTAACTGAGCTTCGCTAAAGCCAATCGCGCATAACTAATATTCAGTTCTAATGCTTTGCAATGTAGAAATGTAGACTAATGATTTGCACAGCTGGATTGTGAATTTGTTAATTCGCTATTATAATTTGAGTTTTAATTTTGAAATTATCTTGGCCACAGAAGGGCAAATTTAATTAAATAAATGATTTTCTTGAACACTGCTCGCAATGACGCAAATCAAATTTTAACGGAAATAAAATGTGAGTGTTCGATTTATTGAACAAACGGATACACACACACACATACATGCATGCATACATATGTACTTAGCTGGTTAAAAATAAATGCACGAAAACGTAACTAAATACATACTATACTACATATGCTTTTATTGCCTTTGCCTTTGCCTTTGCCTTTGAATAATGAAAAGAATGTGGCAGTCTGGTGAATGGCCCAATTCAAGTTAAGTCATGGTGGTTATATTTAAAGTACGTATTTATCAAAGGCTGGCAATTTGTGAATAAAGTAGGCCCTGTAAGAAAATATGTTGTTTCTGAAGTGGTTCGGTTGACATTTAGATATAAACCAGGCAGCGAAAACTGTGCGTCGGTCATTTTGTTGGCTTGGAAATAGCTGATAATGTTAATTTACCCCTCCACTCGTATTAACCAAGGCATATATTGAATATACGATGAAATACAAGCTTGAGCCTCATAAAAGAAATTGTACTGTAAATTTCGGATATAATTCCCACTTTTTTAAACTCACTTTGGCCGTGACATGAAATCTTTAGTAGACCGCACAAAAAGTCGAGCTATACTTTGCGATTCCAATGAGTGTTTGGGGACTATTTTGTTATTTGTACAAAGGCTTAGGGGTATTGCCCCATTAGAAACACATTACATAGTTACAGGTTTTAGAAAAGGTATCCCTGTCTCCTCTAACCCCTCTACAGACCCATTTGAAAATGGGGTAAAATTACCCTTTTTTTCATAGAAATTGTAAAGTCCAAATAAATATTCAAGGTGGCGTTGTTCGCCCGAGAACCCACGGCCTTCGGTCTCTGGCCCACGAACACAATCAGGATCTTAATTCCAAATTGGCCGAATTCACCTTTCAGGGTTACGGTAGAACAAACATGTATTTCAACTGGGCTTTTGCTTAGTCTCTTTTGTCTTTTATCTTACATTACTATTTCAAAGTTTGACACCTGCATTCCGTAATTTAATGTGCATGTTTTATAAAAATTTGTAAAAGTAATGGATTTCAGAGGGATTTATTTAATAAATTGCTAAATGTTAGTTTAAAGTAAAGCAATAAAAGTACTAAATACTAATTATGAAAAATGGTGTATATGAACCGAAAAATTTATTGATTTGCTAACTTAGTTAAGGCATAATAAGAGTAATTGATCGAAATTAATTTTTGAAATATGTAAAGAAGTACAGGTTTTGCAAAGATTTGTTTTAAAAAATTGATGCATCCATTGGCTACAGGTATGTGAAAAATATCGGGTTACGCATTTGGCTACTATAACCAGAAACCTTTGTAAAAATAACTAAACCGTACCCGAGTGTTTTATTATTGGATGGATATGCTTTCAGAAAAAAAAATATTAAGAAAATCCGGGATGGTTTCGGCTGCTCAGTGTAATTAGTATACTTTTACATTTCATTGCTTTATTCTTATTTATTCCATTTTTAAAAAAAGTTATGCATTTTCCATTAGTGCAACCAAAATGTTAAATACAATCGAATGTTTTGTAAAGTCCATGAGAGATCATCTGCCATTTTCTGCTTCTAAGTGAGTTTAAGAACTGTATTTTTACAATAATGCAATCAATTTTGTAAGTCTTGTTAAGAAATTAAAAAAAAAAATGATATTTTTTAACAGTTTAACTTTTGGAAAAATTCACGTCAGTGCAGCTACTGTTACTTAAAAAGTTGTTTACGTTGGAACAAAAAGCCATTGCTAACACAGCAAGGGGTACTCGCCTCGAAAACCTACAACGGCATTCCTTAAAAAAATATTTCTTTCCAAGTTTTTTTTTCATCGGAATCTTTACTATTTTATTTAGCATTGAATATAGCACTATATTAAAAGTTTTTGTTTGTTCTTTTTTTTTTTCAAATAAAAGAAACCTCTACAGGGATTGCAAAACATAAATTTGCGGCTGAAGGAGATCGCTTTGCAGAAATCACTTACACCAATCATACCATTCAGCTAGGACCTTTCAGATATATCTTCAGCGAGTTTTGGATACAATCCGTACCTTAAGGAATGTGTTTGGAGAAGGGTTCAAAAAACCTTGATACTATGGGCTAATTGGTCGAAAGTTGTGGGAGTTTTTGAGTGTTTGTAAATTGCAGCAATCCCATAATTGTTTTAAACTTATGCACCGCTGTGGGATCAGCTATGCTACTCCCTGCCATCTCTTCATAAGTTCACCATTTACTCTTTCCACTGAAAGATATCATTTTGGGTTGTTTTATTTTATTTTGATGGTATGACCATATCATCACTAGGTCATATATTCTATAACATTTCATGGTTGTTGTGTTGAAAAATATGATTTAATAGTTTAGATTTTCCCTACAGGGATCAAAATATTGTCACTCGGTATAGATACATACGTAGTTGTCTAAATCAACTAATACTAGTAAACAATTTAACGCGAAATCGAAAGCCGCCAAATTAACTGGTCTGCGTCCAAATAAAACCATTATTACTGGCTATCAAAACAAATACTAATAACTTTACAAAGGTTTTGCATATTATAGGTGATTGGATTTATACCTTATCCGAGTGCCCGTTAATTACATTTCCTGTGCAAATGAAAAAATATTTGGAATTCCTAGGAAATAGGTTGGCATTTGCATTAAAATACGGCATTTCAATAAAATATTTGTTTTTTTCCATTAACCGTTGTAAAAAATGAAAAGTAAATTAAAATTTCCATATAAATACATTTCATTATGTCGCCACCTGTTTAGTTCCCTTTAGCGGTGCTGTTGACCAAAATGGATTTTTTTTATAATTTTATTTGCATTACTTCCTATGCAAATATATCAAAAAAAATAAAAAATTAATAAAAACCATCACGATGCCATTGAAAAAAAACTTCATTCAAAAAGAAATTATTGTAAACAATTTTTAAGAAAAATAACACTGCGTAACAAAAATTTAAAAAAAAACCTGCGGTCATGATTTTGCGTTTTACTTTTTTTGGATTGGCTCTAGTTCTTGGGATAAACGAAACTTAAGAAATTAATGAAAAAAAATTATATGACCCAGTTCCAGTTGTATTAATTTAATTATTCCTCAATAAAGATGAAGATGGTGAATTTTTTATTGGGCCAACAAAGTGGGTATACTAAATACCCCTGTTTTATATGTTTATGGGACAGTCGTGCAAGAAATGAACATTGGATTAGAAAGGACTGGCCGGTGAGAGAAAATATGGAGGTAGGAACAGCAAATGTGGTACATGACCAACTTATAAGCCGAGAAAAAATCATTCTTCCACCACTTCACATCAAGCTTGGACTAATCAAATAGTTTATCAAAGCCCTTGATAAGACAGGTGACTGTTTCGAATATGTGTGCAAAAAATTTCCAGTCCTTAGTGTGGAAAAATTAAAAGCGGGAGTCTTCGGTGGTCCTCAAATTCGTACCCTTCTAAAAGACACTGAATTCTTAAACCATATGTCACAAATTGAATCTGAAGCGTGGCTAAGCTTTGCTAATGCAGTCAAAAATTTTTTGGGGAATCATAAATCACCAGACTATACAAAACTAGTTGCTGATATGCTTCTCAATTTTCGCAAACTAGGAGCTAAAATGAGCATTAAATTACATTATTTACATAGTCATTTGGACAAATTCCCGGACAACCTAGGCGATTACAGTGAGGAACAAGGCGAAGGGTTCCACCAGGACATAAAAATAATGGAAGAAAGATACCAAAGTCGATGGGCGACCGCATGATGGTAGACTACTGCTGGAACTTAATACGAGATTGTCCGGAGCAACGAAATCATAGGAGGACCTACAGAAAAATTTTGTTGTAATTTTTTAAAAATTAATTAATGAAGAGAATATACTTTGTTATTTTTGTATTATTTTTATACAGGCGCGCAATAAAAATATAATTTAAATCCATATTGGTATTTTTAATTAGGTTTTTTCGTGAAATATTTAAAGGTCTTTATCTAAAAAACTAGAGCCAATTCGACAAAACTGATATTATTTTCGTAATCAGCGCCCCCAAAATTACCCTAAATCGACTTAAAAATCTCCGACCGCAAAATTTTGTTCCGCAGTGTAATTTTACCCAAATTTAATATTTTGATAATTTTTAAAAATGGTTCAAATGTATTCTATACATTGCCGGTACCGACTTATGGCATTATTTAAAAAAAAAATATGTACAGATATGAACTTTAGTATATAATTCTATATACATACATATATATAAGTCAAAAATTATGGCAACTATTTGAACTTATTTCTACCACTAGTTTTTGTAATTTCTCCCATTTTTACTAATGGAGCTACCAGTTACCACTACTATTTTTAATAATTTCTACTACTATTTTTATTAATTTCTATTTCTATTATTATTAATTTTAACTAATATTTTTACTAATGCTACTAGTAATTACTACTGCTATTTTAATTTATTTCTACCACTATTTTTTTTTAACTTCTCCTATTTGTACCATTCCTGTTTTCAATTACTACTACTACTTTTAGCTCTTTCTAATGCAATTTTTTGCAAATGCTACTACTAATTACTATTACATTTTTTTTTACTAATTTCTACTACTATTTTTTACCAGTCCACTACTAATTACTACTACTATTTTTTCTAGTTCCTACTACTGTTTTTACTAATACTACTGCTAATTACTACTACTACTTTTTAGTAACTTTTCAAAATAAATGAAAGATAAAAACCTCCTTTGCTATTTTCTATAAGCTTTCTAATAGCCTTCTTTACTTTTTTTTGTAGAATGATGCAAATCTTTTGCATAATATTGATATAATTATGAACCAACTAAGCATTCGCAAATCTAGGCTACAGACATGCTAATACTATTCATCTGTACAGGTATGCTTTGTCCGCATAATCAAATCGAAATACGAATTATTTATGTACTAATTGAATAGCATAACGTAAATACTGACACAACGTAAATAGTTGACATAACTGTTTACAGTCCAGCGGTAGCAGCTGCATTGAAGGCATTGAAAAATTAGTGTGGTCAGACTGAAAAGTAGAGCATGCAGACAAACCAAGAGACAACCAGACACCCACCCGCCCCTGCTGTTAACGATGTGTGTTGAATTTAAAAGTGAATTGATATTCATTTCAATTAATAATTTTCGGTATTGGGTAGTCGCTTTAATAGAGCGCTGCCATTCTTATATGAATTCTTGAGATCTGTTTGATCATTACACGTACACGTTTACCCACATTGGTGGCGGCGAGTTATATTTACTAAATTTATGTATGTATATTAGGCACTTGCCTAATCGATACACTGCACAGAGGAATTTGATGAAAATTGGCATTTAGTCGGCGTTTAACACCAAATTCTCAACAAAAACAAAATACATACATATACATACATGTTATGCAAAAACTGGATTTGAAAAAAAAAATATAGAAAAATTTTTGACGCTTATGCAGCTATGTAGTATATAGAAGTATTTTATGGTGCTCTAGTTTAAATTGAAAAACATAAATTATAAACATAATAAGAGCAACAACATAAAATGTCAAATGGGTAACGCGCTTGTGCGGCTGCAAATGCCAGAGTGGTGAACGAAAAATTTGTTTGGACATTCATTTGAATGAGAATGTCGCAAAAAATATGCAAATTTCTGAGTAGGTATTATTGCACTACAAGGAGATTTGCAGGATTTAATGTGCAATCGTATGTGTTTGATATGTACATATGTTGCGATATGCAATGAAAATATTTTGTGTTTTTTTTAAATTATCTACAAGAATGAACAACAATATCGACAATTCTATTGATTGTGAGTACATGTGGCCAATAGTATTTTAGTGTTAAATTTTGAAGGTCGAAAAACAAAGTTTTTCAGTATATGCTTACTGTGTAAACAGTGGGTTAGATTTGATTGCCAATTTCAATCAATTATTGCTCAGCTAAAGTTAAGTTCGGATAATGTTTGAAGAAATACAGAAAATACAAAAAAACCAAAATATATACAGATATCAAATGACAGATAGCGCCAGATGAGAAGCTCAGTTGTAATAATGTTATCTTATACCGTAGTGGTTATCATTTTTATAAAGAAAAATCCATGATTTTTTTTTTTTATTGCATTACAACAAAGTTTTTGATCGAATTTGGTCCTTATTTGGAGATTTTTATTGTTTGTTCATATTTCGATTTCGTTATTTATACATTCAAATTTTTTCGATCGAGTTTGATCGATATTTTATGCCTTTCATTTTTCCGATCAAATACAATAGATAATCCTCACATTTGATCATTATAATTGGATTTAAATTAAAACTTGGCGATTCTGGCAGAATTTTTCGGGTGTATCTGAAGTGTGAACGCATCATGCGTTTTGGGTTCACGTTTGTATTTTTGGAACTCCTTCTTCTACTAAAATGTGAATTTTTTTGGTTTTTGAAAATTACCGTTACCTAAAATTCCAACATTTTTTTTAAAAACCTTTCTCTTTCCTACCCGATCTATTCAAATCAAATATTGTTATTTCCACATTCGAATTTTTTCGATCAAGTTTAGTCGATATTTTATGACTTTTATTTCCCATCAAATATAGTAGTTATTCTTGGATTCAAAAATGTTTGCCCTAATTTGACATTGTAATTGGAATTCAATTTTATCAATCATAACTGCAAGTAAAACATCATGCTGTTTGAGTTGACGTTTGTTTTTTGACGCCATTTTTGAGCTTCAGTGTAATCTTTAATTAAATATATTTCTAGGCAAATTCATTTTTGGAATTTTTGGAAATTTCCAAGCTGTTATACATATATAGTGTGTGCCAAGCTAAGTAGAGCTTAGCAAAGTAATTGCGGATATATACATACATATTTGCTCTAAGTTGGGCAGTGCCACGCCCATTTCCCACAATTTATTTAACCTACGTCTTTTTATCCACAACGCTACCTAAGAAACGCCTACCTAAATTTTTTTTGCACAACTAATTGCCGTTCTTAAATAGCACGAAATAAATCGCATTTTTCATGAAAGAGTTGCTTTCCCAATTAAAGTAAATTTAATCCGAGTTGGAGAGTTTTCACAAATCGGGTACAAAGAAACGGACCTATTTATTATATGAGAGATTGGCGGAATTTTTGTCTAATTTTCACATATTTTGAAAGTATGGCATTGTTTGATAAAATTGTTTCGTAGATATATGTAACTACGGGCATTGCCAGGCTTATTTCCAAATTTTTGATTATATGTATTTTCTTTTCCAGCCGCATCTTGCGGGTCAAATTTGCGCAAGTTATTTCTAATACGAGTAGGTACAAAAATATCACGTGGTTTTTGTATGATTTGCATAATATTTAAAACCTTGCCTACTCATTTAAGATAGAAGTCGTCTTACAAATTTGCATTCTTTAACCAAATTCTGTATACCGAATTAGTTAAAATGATATTTTACTCGTATGACTTTCTTAAAACATCGTAAAGCGTTTCTGTAGGCGTGGTTATAACCAATCCCAGCCATTTTCAATACCAACCTACCCTTGGGCACTATGCACATATATCTGTGAAATAATTTAAGTAATCTGGGGAAGAATAGTATTTTTTGTTGCCTTTCGTATAGGTTATGATAATACAATATGTATACTGAAAAAAATTAAAAAAATTTAACGACTTTGTAACACAACTGCTTCTATGCAACATAAAATCTCCAAATCGTGCAGTGAATATGCAATTTTCCGAACTTAAATTAGAAATTCTGAATTTGAATGGTAACTTTCTGAATTTGAGTTGTAATTTTCTGAATTTAAATTGGAAATTTTGAATTAGAATTGCAACCTGCTGAATTTGAAATAGAAATTCTGAATTTTGAGTGAAACTTCTGAAATTGAAATAGAAATTCTGAATTTGAACTGTAAGTTTCTGAATTTAACTTCGCGCTTTCTGAATTTAAAATCGAAATTCTGACTTTGAATTTTAACTTTCTAAACTTGAATTGGAAACTCTAAATATGAATTGTTAGTTTCTGAATGTAAAGTGGAAAGTCTGAACGTTAATTCTAATTTTCTGAATTTGAAATGGAAATTCTGAATATGAATTACAAGTTTCTGAACTAAAACTGGAAAAAGTGTAGTATAAAAATTTCCGTCCAAAAATATTTCGTAGTTTTCAAAATAAGCCCCTTCTTCAAATGTAGTGAACGAAAGAAAAAAAATTATTCAACGTCTACACTGGCCAACCCTTTGTAGTGTTTATTTTGCATGATAATAAAAATAATAATAATTTGGCGCTTACGCAATAGCTCGATGTTTGGCTAAACTTCTCCTACAATTTTGTGGTGTGCATCTTGATGTGGTGATATAAATCGAGGGATCTACAGTTTTACACCGACCCGAACGGCAAATGACTTTGGTAAAAAACTTCCATATTGCAGTACTCGGAAGTTTTGCCATTGCCAGCCGAGGGGGAGCGCTTTTAGAAAAAACTTTTTCTATCATCACCGAATGAGGCGCATATACGCTACACGCTCGGCTACGGCGGCATAATATGTGCTATAAATTTGACATAATTACACTTTATTTTAACAGTACAATAAAATTTTGCCAAGGGGATACGCATATTTCGACACATCAAATATTTGCGAAATTTTCAATCTGGCTTGCAATAAGTATGTTAACGCATGCACTTTTTGCGCACATTTTTTTAAATTGTTAACCACTGTTTTTGCAATTATTCTAACCTTGAATGGCACGCGTTCGTTTCTAAACTCTTTTGATTTGCGAACAAATCAATGCGAAGGCTATAAATGTAACCCAACTACAAGAAAATATGCAGCAAACCAATTGTCTAAAAAGTTCATTATGATAAAAGTATACGTGTACTCAAATTACTCAACACCGCAATCAGTAGAATAAATCAAATTTAATGTAGCATATTAATGAAAATACATCGGAAAATATCAAAATCTCGACATGCAACGTGATAAACTCGATTGATCCGTATGATTGGCGTATTGGAACATGCGTAATTAAGCAACTGCACAAGCACAGTACGAAACTTAAGTTATTGCGATATGAATGCTATGATGTCTTATTTAATTCAAACATAGCAAACAAATAAGAACAGAGTGAGTTCGCACTGAAAGCCGCAACTGGTGGCAAACGAGAATTGTCAATTGGACGCCCGCGGCTGCAAATTAATTTGAGTAATGCAAATGCCGGCTGCTATAAAAAACCAAATATATACTCTTATATGCATTTCACAGAATTTCCAATCTAATTGAGTTGTACGTATTGTACAACAATGCATTGCCATAGCCGAGTGCTATTGTTATGCGCAGACAATTTGGCAATAAAATGAATTTTGTTTTTTTTTTTTCTTTTTATAATAATAGCAATGTTGCAAGAGTTGGGTTTGTTTAAGTAGTAGTTACGTGGTGAGTGGCATTAGACTGTCAATGGCTCGTAAAAATTGCACTTTACTCATAATTTCTAAACTGTCAGTAACATGCCACAACTACAACTTTCAAGGTGTCAGTTTGAGAGTTTGGGTCGTGCATAAGGGAGTTGGCATTTTCTGTTTGTTTATTGTTTTCAGTGAAAAAATTCAATCATATTTATGATGTTGAGACACTTTGTCTGGCTGAGAACAGCGGTGTGCCACCACCAGACAACAAGCAAAGCGCTTGAAAGCAGACAGTAGGAATAAGAGTTGATCAGTAAATTCGCATTAGCTATAGCTTTCAAATTGTCGACTTGTATAGCAAACCATTTTTTCTTTATTTTTACAATTACATTTTTGCTAAATGTTGTTGGCGCGTGGGCGCCACGAAAACTTTCAACATTTCACAATACAACAATTTGTTTTGACATCGTTTCGCTTCATTTTGTCACACATTATAATTTTTATGTTATTAAGATAATTATACTCCCATGTTTGCATTAAAAATCCTTCTAAGTCATACAGTTGTACTATTTATTTTACATTTACTATGCTGCATTTACTACACTGATAATTGGTTATTTTCACGCCGCATTAAATATAAAGTAAGTCGATAATATGAAATAAGACAAAGCCGTTGCGCCAGCTGCCAACAGTTAACACCAGCCATCAAAATCAACATTCCATTAGAATGTTCTCGTTTTATTGCTAATTGTCGTTAGCCGGAGGCAACAATTTTTGCATTCGTTATTTACTAATATTTGGTCTAATCATATTTGGACAGTTGGCCTGTCACAAGCTGTCAAATCAAACAAACTGCAACTTCCATAGACAGTGATGGACGAAGTAATAAAAACTCCAGTATTATTTGAAAACGAGTGGTCAATAGAGCTCTTGTTTAAAATCGACCATCCAGCTATTTCTGACTATTCGACTAGTCGATTAGCAACTTTTCTGATGACTGATAATCGAGCGCAAGTATTCGACTTCGACTTGTTGCTTACCATCGAGTAGTGTGAAAATTGATTAGCCGGCTAATCGACTAATAGACTAGAAATTGTTCGAATATTCGAAAGAGAACAACTAGCCGAAAAATCGATAACAAATGATTAGTCGACCCAATACCTGTCCAATAACGCATATGTATTTTGTTTATTGACGAAGCCATTCAGCCACAAATGACGACGACCATAAATTGGATGTAGCGCTCTTAAAGCCATTGATTCCGAATTTCGGTAGTAAATTTTAATAATTTCGATTGAAATGGCAAACCTTACTGAAGAGAAATGTCAAAGAGCGGGAAAAAATATGGCGTCGTTTGCTAAAACTATCGGTATACTTTTGTAGCGTCCCTATTGAAAAACCCGTTACATATGGAGCTCGGAACCATTTCGGCACTAGTTCAATACCATTTGAAGACAAGTTCTAACCGTTACTGGTTTTGGACTACGACTGCAACTACTAATTACTACTCTGGTGCTACAACTACCACTAACTACTACTACTACAACACTACGAATTACTAGACCTATCACTACTACTCCTATTTTTACTCATTTCTACTATTATTTTTGCTAATACTACAACTAATTACTAGTACTGTTTTTACTAATTTCTACTACTATTTCCACTAATGCTACTACTAATTACTTCTACTATTTTCACTAATGCTACTACTAATTACTACTACTATTTTTACTTATGCTACTACTAGTTACTAATACTATTTCGACTTAGTTCGACTGCTATTTTTACTAATGCTTCTACTAATTTCTACTACTATTTCCACTAATGCTACAACTAATTACTAATACTATTTTTACTAATTTCTACTACTATTTCCACTAATGCTACTACTAATTCCTACTACTATTTTGACATATTTCTACTACTATTTTTACTAATGCTACTACTAATTTCTACAACTATTTTCACTAATGCTACTACTAATTACTAATACTATTTTTACTTATGCTACTACTAGTTACTAATACTATTTCGACTTAGTTCGACTACAATTTTTACTAATGCTACTACTAGTTACTGCTACTATTTTTAATAATGCTATTACTAATTACTACTACTATTTTGACTAATTTCTACTACTATTTTTACCAATCTTACTTCTTATTACTACTAATTTCTAATACTTTTTTACTCATTTCTACTATCAATGCTACTACTAATTACTACTACTATTTTGAATTATTTCTACTACTATCTTGACTAACTTCTACTACTACTTTACCGATGCTACTACTAAGTAATAGTAGTTAGTAGCACTATTACTACTTTTCTCATATTTAACTCTCTATCTCTTTATGAAGTCGGCAAAGAAGCTTTATTTCTGGCTCATGCTTTCAGGTGCACGAGTGTTTTTTTTTAAATTAAAATTGTTTATTAATTTAAAAATTCACATACAATATTTTTCAATCAAATCTAATAGAACGCACAGTATAAGGAAATTCTATTTCTTTCTTAATTGAAATGTATTCAAATAGGTGCAGTTATTTAAAGTATGCGTACATAAATAGCAGACATATTCGTCGTTATGTTTGCATACTTGGAAAAAACTTTATGCACATACACAAATATCTCTCATTAATCATTTTTAATTTGCCTATTCCATTTGCAACCTGATCCATTTTCTGTCTTTTTATGCTCATGGCTACTTTTTACATATCTATGTTGTTACAAATTACAACTGCACTTAATTGCACTGCTATTCACAAGTGTATAAATTATGTATGCATGTATGTAAAGTATGATTTTATGAATTCCGGTTGAATTAAGGTGTCGCATTTGGCTACCTCAGCATAAACAAAAACAACAGTCATGCGTTTAAAATGTATGCAATCGCGGAATTAATTTACGAACTAATTACTACAGCAATCACAATAAATATTCTGAGACACTCAAACCTGTGCCGATTTCGTGGTATTTTACGCAATATCCTACGGTTAAGGAAATCAATGAACTATTACGACCAAACAACATTGCGGCTCAAGTATGAGAAAAGTGGAGAACGAGACCAACGAAAAAATGTCTTAAGGTTCACTAAATGCAAAATGTTTGTGCCCAAGCGCACCACCAGGATGCCGGTGAACATGGACTTTGTTCAAATAATTGTTTTAATTGCAACATCCTGACGTTATTGAGATAGATAAAAACAAGGGACCAAGAGAAACCGCAATTTGGTTTTTAAGATAAAAAAATCATTGGAAAGAATTCGTTCACACCAAAACTTACTTGAATACTATACAAAGCTCAGCTTATTTGTTTAACAATTTTTGGATCATAATATACACAAACAAATTTGTCGGCGGTGACAATAATATGTTTTATGATCGAAGATATCACAAAATATCAGTCAAATATAATCGGAAAAATTTAAATCCAAAAATAACGATCACTTTTAATCGAAAAATAAAAAGGACAAAATAACGCCCAAGCTTGATCGAAAAAATAAAAATTCAAAATCAATGAATATTTTTGTCGAAAAAATAAAAATCTCAAAATGACTTTCAGTTTTAATGGGAAAAATATAGATCCTCGAATACGGATTATTTTGGATCGAGAATAAAAATCCAAAAAAAACCGAAAGAAAAAATAAAAATGTTAAAATAACGGTCAAGCTTGATAGAAAAATTTTGATTGAAAAAAAATCAAGAATAGCGATTATTTTTGGACGAAAAAATTAAAATCACAAAATAACGATTAAATCAGGTTTTTTTTAATAAAAATTATAAAAATAATTACGTCTTTTAACCAAATAGCTTGGGAGTTGAGAAGAATACAATTAAGCCTCATAGAAAACTTGATATATTCGACAAAATCTATCGATATATATGTATATATAAAATGTATATATGTAACACTTTTGTTTATTTGAGTTAAGAATGCAAGGAGAAATCGCCGTCATCACTTCTAATGTGCCCTCATTTGCACTAGCACAGGGAAGTATCGACTTCTTCGGTATGGAGCCGTTTAAGAATCGGATATTTTTGAAAGATTTCGATACCTTCTTTCAATTTAAGTTTTAGAAAAAGAAATTATCACAAACCAACGTGCACTTGCAATTTATTATATTGGAATTGAATTGACTACCAAAAAGTTTCTAAAATACCTGATTAAAAATTTGGAATATGTGACGGAATTTTGTACAAAGTTTTAAATTTGGATTTATGTATATGGTTTATGCTACATAATGAAATATAATTGCATAAAAAATTTACGAAAATAATTTAACATGAGAAACATTGTCAATATTGTTAAAAAGTGCACCGTACGCAGATTTGTGTTGGTGGGATTTACCATAATAACAACAGGAGAAGCTGCCTAGGGCGGCACAGTTCAAATAAAGTTTAAAACTAATTAAAGCTTTAATAGAAAAGAAGAAAATTTAATTGTTAAAATTTGCTTTTATTAAATTTTTTCATTAAAAAAATAAATTAAAATCTGTCATAAATAATAAATTTTTGAGAAACTATTAGAACTATAAAAAGTGATGTATACACACTGCTTATAAAAGAGTTTTTTAATTGGCTATAATTACTTCGTAAGATATGCGTAATTAAGTACCAATAGTTTTTTTTTGTTTAGCTGGTTAATGATAAATAGCAAGCATTTCAAAAATTTGCCAATTTAAAAAGAAGTTAACTAGATTTTCGGAATCAGTGAGCAGTTATACGTAGGTGTTAGATAGTGACATCCGATTCAAATTTTTCTGTAAACCAGTGTAATTTATTCAGACCCTAGTGCTGAGTACATTAAATCGATCCTGAGTAAATTGGCTAGAGTGCTGAGTAGTAGAGTACTTTTGCGTTCTCTTGGGTACTGAGTAATTTTGAGTCCTTAGATTTGATGCTTTTAAGAATCGAGTGCAGTCGATCGTTTTGTTAACCGAGTTCTTAGTAGTTTTTGCATCGACACTGTCGTCCATTAATTTTTAATAAGGTAATATATTTATGTATGTACACCAACTGAAAACTTTAAAGCCATTATTCTCTAGTTGGATATTTTTTGAAATATCTGTGTTCAAATTTATACTCATAAATTTTAATAATTTAGCATTTCAACAACTTTAATCAATGAAGGGCTTCACTTTTCAACTCAAAGTGAATTAATATGAAGTAAATTAATATCCATGATTCAACCATAAAATGCTCCATGAATAGTGACAGTTGAAATCTAATTTTTTGCAATATAGAGTTGCATTTTGGAAGTGCGAAAAGGTACTAAAACAGTATGGAGAATTGAAGTATGTACATTATAGAAAATGCTGTTTAATATTTACTAAAAAAATGTATATAAAAATGTTCATGAATATACTATACGTGGTTGTCTGCCTACCAAATTTCAGTCAGACATCTCAAAAACTGAGGGATTAGTTTGCGTTCAATGGGATAGGCCGACGGTCTGAAGGCACTTCGAACAGTTTTTCCAAAATCAATGTGCATCCGTAAATTTCCGTTCCATTAAGTTATTAAGTTTTAAAAAGCTGATTTGTCGCCTGGGACGAGAAAGCGGCTTAATTACATAACTTTCTATTATTGTATTATTACTATTATTATTATTATTATTATTCGTTATTCGTTATTCGTTTACAATAAGACTTAAAATACTAAAATGCAACCCGCGAAGCAACAATGCTTATCTGCAGGTTTATAATTATTTAATATTAACATTTATTCTTATATATCTATATGAGAAGATTAGTACAATTTAATTTCAATTTGAATTAATCTTGAATTCTAAATAATTTTAAATAATTTCATACATATTACATAATTCTAAACATTCAATTATATAATTGTTTAGAAATTTATTACAATAAGCTTTTGATATGATTTTTAATTAAATATTTTCTTTTGGATGTGCTTGGTAGATTCGTTAAATTTATTGGCAGTTCATTATAAAGTGTTGGGAGCAATGCTGAAAGTGAATTTTTGGTATAGTTGTTTAAAAACTTTGGCACTACTAGCCTATTCTCTAGACATCTTCGTGTGTCACGTTTATGAGCAATCGGTATCTTGAAAGTATTTTCATCGTAAAGCTCATTTAGAACCGTTATTTTAAAAACAGAAAAATGTTACTAGTTTTCCATCGGAATTGTAAAATCCATTATATTTTAAGGCAACCACCAAATTATTTCCGAAAAATATTAAGATTTATGTAGCGCGATGGATTTGAAAATACTTCTACAAAAGTAATATTTTATCAATAAAAATATATTTTTTTAAACATATTTTCATAAAAACCACCTCAGATGTGCCCGATTCGCTTATTATTATTAAGCTTAAAAAGCAAGCATACAAATATTTTAAAAATTGCCCTACGGAATCATAAAAATGTGCTCTTTGATGCTGTTCTTGACCGTTTTTTCTACAAACCAACTGATTAATTTTGCCATTTTACATTAAAATATTTTTTTTTTATACTGTATTCTATGTGCAGGCCAAAAATTATAGTGTACGCCAATTATCCTGTTGTGAAATTGACGTTAAGAATGTAAACATTTGATATTTTAAAATTTAATAAAAAATACCTGAAATGCATAACAAATTAAAACCCATTAGTATAAATCTAAGCTAAGCTTCGAAATAACCCGGCTGTGCCGAAAATAAAAAATAAAAAATAAAAAATTTGCACATTTTATAACAGTTTATGTAGTAGCGTCGAAAATTTGCTATAACTACGAATAAAACGAAAATAAGTGGAAAAAATATTGACAGGTGTGTGGATTTTATTAAAACAAGCGTTAAAGTAAAGACAACAACCGTGAACACAACAACAAAGCAAAATAATTACGCAAATGCTAACAATATGTAGTGATTTGTATGTGGTAGTAGTTACATTCATGTTTATCGATTGGTATGCGTAAAAATCCAACATACCTACCAAAACACACAGCCTCAATTTCGTGTACGAATAAGGCGTACTACAACTTTTTCCATTCTTTGCATTTCATGAATTTGTAGCAATTTTTTATTTTCAATTTTATTTTTTATACCCACGGGCATGTGTGCACAAGGGTATTATGACTTTGTGCATCAAACGGCTCCTTTTATTAGACTAACGGAATGAAGATAGATGCAGAAATATTATATATGTATGTATGTATACTAAAATCCTCAGAGGGACCAGAAAATTTGAAAACTCCCGTTTGTTTTTTATTTTTAAATTTGTTTTCTATCTATTGCATGCAAGCGAGGTTTTATATAAAATCCATCCGTTATTTGGAAAAAGTATGTAAGCCCAATATTTTTCAAAATTCTCAAAATTCAAATGGATTTTTATCCACTTCACATTTGCACAGTAAACAACTGAATGAGCTTTAAAAGTGCCTGGCCAAAAGTTTTCTAAAAATTCCAATTAAAAAGTCTGAAAATTTGTAGATTCTTTGTAATTTTTTTTTACAAAGTTAGACATTTTAATTTACATGGTTATTCTCAACCCAGCGGCTTAGCATAGGAAACATGGTATATATTGTAAAAAAAAAGTTACTGTGTATAATTTTGCCCGCCAGTCTAAAAATGTAATTATCTCATAGAAGATCGGTTTATATATTAATTTTGACCCAAGTTGGGTTCGTATGGAAAATCGGTAAAATTAGACAATAACCACACCCGCCTGTAGTTAATACAAAAACGAATTTGCTTAAATTCAATATACCCAAAAACTATCGCATTAGTGAAGAAAGACGCGTCATTCTAAGTTTCATAAATCACTCCAAAACCATCCAAATATAATTTATAAAAACGTGTATCTCTTAAACAAAAAGTTTTAGCTAACAGCCTATTGGCCAAACTAATTTTTAAGTAAACTCTTTCTGATGTAAAAAAATAAAGAAATTCACTTTTCGAGAAATTAAATAAAAAAGTGACTTTCTACATTTTTCCGAAAAAAATTAGTTGGCAATTTTTGTTCCTTCACATTTTAACGTCCAACTAAGTACAAACATTTTGCATGTCGAATTAAAAAATTGGTCAGTTTTTAGAGTAGTTATGTTCATTAAAAAAGCAAAACTTTTAAAGATGAAAAGTTTTATTTCCAACGCGAAATTAAAATTGCTGAAAAATATTGGACAAAATTTGTTTCGGTCAAAAGAAAATATACGTGTCTGAGCAAAATATTTCAGTTTCGTGGAAAAAAAAACATGCACCGGATGGCTTGAAATGGAAAGGCTCTATTGAAGTCGGGCAAAAAACGCTATCCTCTCCTATTATCACTAAATTAAATTTAGTACAATGAAATATAATAAAATATAAAAAAATTAAATAAAATAAAATAAAATATAATAGAGTAAAAAAAAATACATTAAACAAAATTAAATTTAAAACAGATCTGCCGTTCGGTACAACATCAATACGCACATCACTGTAGGAAAAGTTTTGTCAAACATCGAGCTATATGATTTAAATCCAAAATTATTATTATTGTACTAAAAACAAGAACCCCACCAAAAACTGCATGCACATATCTAATCAAATTAAGTTTAAAATAGTAAATTCTATTACTACGGAAATTACAATGAAGATATAAAATTATGCCATTTCCACCACTTCTCGAACACTTCACAAAGCGAAAAGACCACCTAAGATCAGAATTTTTTTCTTCAGATTTCTCTATGATTTCTTTCCAATAAGAAGACCTTCTTATTACGACTGGGTATGTCTTTTCAATAAAAGCAAGAAGATAATCTGTGAAACTAAGATGCAAAGTTTTCAATGGAATTAAGAAGGTGCCCCATAGAGTTAAGATGAAAAGCTTCTGGTACCAATGAGAGGATTACCTTATTAATTTTGTTTATATGATTTTTAACACAAAAACGAGAAGATTACTTCATACACGAAGTTCCATAAAAATTTATAAACCAAAAGTTATCTCTTTATTTCTAGTCATTTTTCTTTTCAATAAATTTGAGAAGAAATTCAAACTAATATTAAGAAGATTTCCTAGCGAAAATTTCTTTGACTGAGTCCCCTCTCGCACTCCTTGCCCATTAAGCTTTTTTAGGTGTCAATCTCTTTAATCATATGTACACTTTGTCACGCTCTATCAAGCCTGATACTTTTGAAAATTATTGAAACCGAACAAAAACCTCCGCGCATCTTCCATTGATAGCATTTTTTTTTTAAATACCATAAACGAAATATATTGTTTTGAAACATACTGTCAGCTAAGGAAATACGAGTAATTTAAAAGTAACCCTAACAATATTGTGTCAAATGTATAAAACTTATCTCATTCGCTGCCATTCACTTGCCGTTCATCAGAACAATCAGAGCATTGACAATTTAGTGATCAATAAAAATATGCGGCGGGTGTAAAAAGTGCAATTTTGTCCAATTTTGCACACTGTTTTACTTGTTTCCATTTTTATTTTTACTTTTTCAATATGTTTTTATTTCGCGGTTTCTTTTTCGTTTTATCTAGCCGTTTGTTCTTTTTTTGGCACATGCGTATACTTTTTGGCATTTCAGCGTGCAGCGTGTAACTTACATTTGCCAGGGTTTTGACGATCGATCAGCTGCTCAATTAACGGTTTCGCAGTTTGTTATTAAGTCGTTTGCTTGGATATCAGCTAACACGAGCGATTTTGTTGTATTCGTATCGCAATTACGAGAGTAGTTAATGCTAGGCTATTAGGTAACCAATGCCATTAGGAGGAGCTGCTAGGCTAATAGCTGTTGGTTGGTTTGCCCAAAAATTTATTTAAATGATAACTCCTAAGCGATACGATTGCTATGACGATCATATAATCTGTGCTTAGTTGGTTTATGGTAAAAACTAAACAAATAAATGTCTGCGGATGTACGTGTTTTGTATTCGAAATGTGGAACAGACAATTTCGGGTAATAATCTTGCAATTAAAGTCAATTTTAAGGATTTACTGTAGTCTGTAGGTCGAGTTACATGTTCAATGATATTTTTATATTTGCTGTAAATCATTGCCGCAAATATATTTTGAAGAGCATTTTAAATTAAAAAGGAAGTGATTGGCTTCACCAAAATTGTCTTTACATTGAGGCAGAAATATAGCTCTACATTTCAAATATTAAGTGACTTTCGAGGTTGACATTGCCATTCTCTCAAGAATTACATTTTTATTCCATCTATTCGGTATTTTTTCGTTTGGATATTCATGATAACTTGTATTGCCAACTAGAATAGCTTTGATGTGCCCACAGTAAGAAATTTCTTAACATAACGATCATTTTTCATACCGATTTTTTTGGGGAAGATTTCGTGTCGCAACACTCTCTATGTGTATATATTTTTGCGATATTTAGGCTGTTTTATTGGACCAGAAATTATACAAATCAGACCACAAATTTGACGAGACAAAGTTTGCAAAAAGTTAAGACATAATATTTATGAAAACATCAAAACTTTTTTGGGAAATGAGCGAAGTTCTGATAACTGTATAAAAGTCTCCGAATTTCTTGAAGTATTTGCAATAATGTGATGCAAAATGTCAACAAAAATGTAGGTAAGTACAATGAGTTGGAAAGTGGACATTTTATCATAGAGCATGAAAATTGAAAGTTTCAAGGCAATAATCCGATCAAAATGCTGGCAAATTACTGCTGGTCCATTATACATGAAACTCCGCTCAATTAATTGAAGCGAAATAAATCAAGCAAATATTTCTGATAAAGTATTAAGTTTAGCTTTATCGATCTGCAGCACTTGCGAAATTAAACTATCTAAAAATTAAAATGCTTACCATGTAGATTGGCAAATAAAATAAAAAATCGCTGAACCAGGAAGAAAGTGCAAGCAACAAATATATATTTCGGTAAATAATAAGAATACCAAATCCATAAATGAAATAATCAGAGACCGAAAATTATCGTTATTTTGATTTCTTCGGATCAGAAAATCATTGGCAAGAATTCATTCAAAAGGAAAGTAGAATAATCAATCTTATCCTTTGTCATATGCTATACAAATTAGCGTAGATATTTTTCTGTGTGCGCCACTGGTGGGAGCTAATGGGTTTAAATGTTCTACGAAAATATTTCCCGAGAAATTTTATTGTGCATGCCTTAACATTTCATTGCGCATATTTTAACTATTTCTTCCATTTTTTTTAACAACTAAGGCCGGGAAAAGCAAACTTTAGTGGACCACAGAAAACAAATTCGAGCTAACTTTTGCAAATCCATCTAATATTTTATTGCTTCTAAGCGATTTTTTGGAAATATTAACAATATCTACGCTGGCTTTGGTTATTGCATAGTTTTAGTTAAGTAAAATAAATAAAAGTAATAATTGTTGTTTTCTACAAATTTGCCATTGTATTTTAAATCATATTGCCTTTATTAGAAAAAAACGGTATTTTTGTGAATTTAACTTTACAGCCTTTTGTATCAGCTTCTTGTAATTTTTCTTCATCAGCAAGGCTATTTTTGGTACTTAGTCTTGTCATAAATTCTGTTACAAAGTTCACAATGCATACAGCGGGGAAAAATTCACAGAAAACAGGACAGTTCTTTTTTATTACAATTTGTATGTAGTGTCTACTCATATGTGCATACATACATATATAAAAATGAGTTCAGTG
Source organism: Anomoia purmunda (assembly GCA_951828415.1). Taxonomy (NCBI): domain Eukaryota; kingdom Metazoa; phylum Arthropoda; class Insecta; order Diptera; family Tephritidae; genus Anomoia; species Anomoia purmunda. Next base: position 46,303,270 of record OX639997.1, on the reverse strand, counting down.
TTTGCTTTCGCTTACTCCTATTAACAATGGAGTGGGGAGCTAAAGAAAATCGTATTGCGGAGATTACTTTAAAAATATAAGTGAGCGCAAATGAAATGAATGAGCTTCTCAAAAAGCCTAATATTTCGAGAATGTTTCTTTACCGTACTATTGATCGTTTTCCTCAAACGTCTACAGTTGATGGCAGAAAGATAAGTGGTAGTCGTCGCGTGGTTAGACCAATTCAGCCACAAAAACTGTTTGCGAACGCAAAATGATGTCAAGGGAAATGGATATATCGACCAGACCGCCGTCAAGACTTATTCGAGATGATCTCTACATAAAAAAATACCATCTGTCAGTTGGTCATCTTCTGGTAACTCGCTTGAAGCAAATTAGGGTCTACAGATGCAAACGTCTTCTTCAGAGGACAACAGCCATGAAAGTATCCTTGTTACAGAGATGAGAATATGTTCATTGTTGAAGAAGTTTTTAATAAACACAACGACAAAATCTATGCAGAGACTTTCAGAGTCGCAAAAAATATTATTGCAAGGGTTCAACGAGGTCACCATCCAGCTACTGTAACGGTATGGTGGTGAGTCCACCTCTTCACTTATGTGAAAAAGGGGTGAAAACTTGGGCAAAAGTGTACCAGCAGGATGTTTTAGAAGACGCAGTAAAACAGTTAAACTATACTCTCTTCGATGGCGAGCCTTAGATCTTCCAGCAAGGTCCTGCTCCAGCATCCAAGGGAAAAACCACCCAGCAGTGGCTTAAAAGCAATATTCCTGATTACATATGTAGCTGCCGATGATTGGAAGCCCGGTTTCGGGGGTGTGCCATCCATAGTGTAATTTTTCTTTCTGACAGAAGGACGATATAATAAATATAATATAAATAAAATTTTCACCCTGTCGAAAAAACGGAAAACAAAAAGAAACAAGCTATTTTTGATGCTATTTCGAAAGCTTTCTCTAAACGTCATTGCTACTTTTACAACAGTTTACATAATATCTTATCTAGCTGCTAATATGTTTGTCATTTAATCGATTTAATAGATAAGTCAACCTTTTCAAGTTCCCATATTTATATGCCATTTCATTAACATTCACATTTTTTTCCCTAAATCCATGTGACCTTGTCGGCACAATCCAAGTTTAACTGATTCAACAGGCGATATAAATATGTTGAGAAAAGTGCAATGTAATGCTTTGTATTGTACATAAAACTGCAAGTGTTTATAGATTGATTGGCCACTGTGTTGTGTCTAAAATCTAACGGGGCACAATATATGTAAATATGCGCTATATATTTTGGGAAACCTTCAGACAATTTTTTTTTCTGCGAATAGAGCCAGTGAGTTAGCTGATTGAACGGGGCACATGCGTGTGCAGACCGGTGATGCTGAAAACGGATTTGTTTAACAAAATTGTTTACACACCCCAACGGCGGCATGAGATATGTTCATATCTACCAAACAAATTGAATATGAAATAAAGGCAAAGGAAAACATATTTATATAAATTCATAGAATGACATGAGCAAACAATACGCACAATAAAAGCAGGGTGCGTGCAACAAACAACAAACAACGGACTGCCAATCACAATCAACACTTATCGAGTGAGTAAAAACCTCGACGCATTGTGCACAGTAGTACGATTGAGCATATAGTAAATACGTTTGAAAAAATTGAGCTACAAAGGCGAATCTAACTGCCACAATGTGTACTGTACTATTATTAAAAACACACATATATATATATGTATAAATATGTATATTGTTGTTGGCTTCCGATGGCCTTGAATGTCGCTTGAGCTTGAGCTGAGAAATGGGTTAGATGGCCAAAAAAAAAAGCGGCATATCGATCTACATACCTATTTATCTATCAAAATACATATACATACGTATGTATGTGTGTAGTAAAAATAACCTTTGGTTTTACGCTCGTTTCGAAATGCATAATGCTTGTTTAGTTGTACATAGTTGTAAATATATTTCGCATATGACGCACAAATGGCAATAATGAGCTGACCAGGCGTTATTAAAGCGCACCATGGTTTTGCTGTTTTGTGGGCTAACGAGCGTCAGTGAAACCCGCTGTTGGTTAAGCCCTCTTTTGGCCACACATACTTATAGATTACCATTTGGAATTATTCGCCGGCTTAATGTGCATTTAGTAAATGTACGCATGTACAGTGCCGGACAATTTAATAGGGTCGCAACATTTTCATAAGTTTTAGCCAACTTTTTTTTAGCGGGAGTAATTTTTTACATCGCATAACGAAAGTCTCGTCAGAATCGCTTTACAAATTTCCACCATTATATTTACTAATTTCAAACATTATTGTTACTAATTTCTACCACTATTTTTTAATGCTGCCACTTTTTACTATCACTATTGTTACTAAAATCTACCACTATTTTTAATAATTTCTACCACTATTTTTACTATTGTTACTAATTTCTACTACTATTTTTAATAATGGAAATAATAATTTCTTCCACAATTTTTATACATTCTATCACTTACTTACTTAATTGGCGCTATAACCGCAGAAGCGATTTTGGCCGAACTTCTCCTACAATTTGTGGTGTGCGTCTTGATGTTGTAACACAATTGAAGGACCAACGGCGAATGTTTTTTGTGAGAAGTTTTTTTTTTTTCATGGCAGAAATACACTCGGAGGTTTGCCATTGCTGTTAGAAAAAACTTTTTCTATAATTTTTGGATGTTACTTGTCCCGAGCTGAATTTGAACCTGGGACCCACCAAATGAAGCGCGCACACGCACTCGGCTACGGCGGCCGCCAAAATTCTACCACTATTGTAACTAATTTCTACCACTATTGTAACTAATTTCTACCACTATTGTAACTAATTTCTACCACTATTTTTAATAACTTCTTCCGCTATTGTTTACTTATTTCTACCACTATTTTTACTAATCTCTTCCACTGTTATTACTCATTTCATCCACTATTTTTACTAATTTCTACCACTAATGTAACTAATTTCTACCACTATTTTCCCGAATATCCACCACTATTTTCCCTAATTTCCACCACGATTTTTACTGATTTCTTCCACTATTTTCCTCAATTCTACCACGATTTTCCCTAATTTCCACCACTATTTTTATTAATTTCTACCACTATCTTTCCTTAATTCTACCACTATTTTTATTAATTTCTACCACTATTTTTAATAATTTCTTCCATTATTTTTTACTTATTTCCACCACTATTTTTTTTACTAATTTCTGCCACTATTTTTACTATTTCATCCATTATTTTTACTAATTTCTATCACTATTTTTACTAATTTCTACCACTAATTTTACTAATTTCCACCACTATTTTGAGTTATTTCTTCCATTATTTTTATTAGTTTCTACCTATTTTTTTATTAATTTCTACGACTATTTTTTACTTATTTCTGCTACTATTTATATTAATTTCTACCACTATTTTTTACTCATTTTCACCACTATTTTTACTAATACTACTTCAAATTACAACCACTATTTCTCCAATTTCTACCACTCAAAATTTGTACAAAAAATGGGATATTCAATAAATTTTCAAATTTTCAAACTTTTTAGTAAGAATTTTTATAAAAATTCCAGTTGCAGTTTTATTGCACAACAAATTTTTGTATAGTAATTGACAAGTTCCAATTGGTAGAAAATTTCTTTAATTTTTGATATTTTTCCGCGCTCGGTGTCAGTCTTTTTCTCCCATCCAAAAAAAAAAAATGTAGGAAATGTATGAAATAAAAGGCTTGACGCCGAAAGCAAAAAAAAGGTTATCAAGGATAAGCGAAAATTTCCAGCTCATTTTTCTGCAAAGTTTGAAATGTGGATTTGTACGGTATTGGTTATAAATGAGCTAACATAGAAATAGTCAAAACTTGTAAAAATGTTGTGCCCTGATTTTGTTGTCCGGCACTGTATGTATGTACATATGTGTGAAGCGTTTGCGTCTACGCAAGTTGCAACATTGCTGCAGTCGCAAGTTCGTGTCTTCAGTCTTTCGTTCGCTGTCCGTTTGTTTTTTCCTTATATTTCGCTATTTCCACTTGGTGTTTCTTATCTATTTTTTATTTTTATTTTTAATTTGGATCTTTACTAAGTTTGGTTGTTTTTGCTTATTTAACTTTTGTATTTTTCCACTTATACTTAGCTGTAGTGCCGCTAGCAGCTTGGTTGCAATTTCATTTTATTTACGAGTGCAAATTAGCTAGTTAAGCGTAAAAGTATCTGCACAACATTGCAAGCGCGTAATCAATTTAACACTTTAGACATTTCGCAGCACAAACAAAGGTTGATGTATTTGCGCTTTTCATAGCATTTTTTTCGAAACTAATTAAATTCCAATGACCGTGAGTACGTACGTACGTATGTACATTCCATGGAATGATGCAAAAAATAAAATTTTAAAAAATATCTTACAATTTTGTGCAGTAATGTTAAGCAATTGGGCAATCGTTGAAACTACCATTAAACTACTTTAAAATATGATTTAGTTTGCTTATACGATTTGATTGGTAAGCTGATATTCAGCTACCTAGTAGCAAATGAAATTAAATGTAGATGCAAACTGAAATACACGTACAAGAAACCAGAAAAAATTATATGGGAAATTCCATTGATTTTTGCTGTACACAATTTTACTTTTGCACTTTCTAACCCATTTTATTTATAAATATATTCACATTATTTCTATAAAATTGTGTAGTGTATATTAAAAGTAAGACTTTCTTCAAGCCATTAGCGATAACTAAAATGACCATCAGGGAAGTACTTTCACCGCTTTTGGTATATAACTTTCCATATTCGAAGTTTGCATACACCTTCTTTCCACACCCATTGTGGATTAAATGGGAATACAGAATACATTTGGTTTAATCGGTAACAATACATAAAGAGTAAAGAAGAGCTTTCATTTTGAGGTTATTCGTAATGAGCTGATAGTCCGAATCAAGTCATATTTAAGTGGTAGGCTTAGAATGGGTTGAATGAAAGATTAGCAAACTGGGGCATGACCAAATTTTTAGTGAGAAATTGGTTTCTTTCGAATTTCTTTACTCTATTTTGCATTATGAAGAATAAAAAAATTCACACTAAAAATGATATAACTAGTAGTAGAAATAATGTGAAGTAATTGCGGAGAGTTTTAAAAGTATTAATATTGAATGTATTTTATAATGCACTATGGGTAATTTGACCAATTTTTGAGGAAAAAATTAATGAAAGTAAAACTGAAGGAACTCTCCAACTAAAAATTATATTTTGATATTTTTATAAATGCCAATATCGTATTTATAATGAATTTCACATGAAAGAAGGGAAAATGAAAAGATAAAACTTTTTGCAAATTTATTCTAATAATTTTTTTTTTCAAGAAAATTTTAATGAGCTTCTAAGTAAGAAGTTGTATGTTTTTAAAAATTAAATTATAAATACGAAAAAGGAAATTAATTAATTAATTCATTACAATAATATTGAAAAATATAAAATGTTTCACAATTTATTTTATTCATTTTTATCTTCGTGGTACGAGTAAATTCCCTTTTACATTTCATTTATTAAATTGATGTGCAGTGTGGTAATTTCATACGCTTCACTTAAAAGTAAGTATAAATTGTTTTTGTATTTGTTGCACTTTTCGTTCGACTTATCAGAGGAATAAATTTGCTATACCACAATCGGAGATTGCCTACAAAAAGTAATATTGCTAATAACCCGCCAAAAATTGCAATGAGAAATTCATTAGAAAAACTTAACATATTTCCGAATGTTTAAACACGCTTTTTAAAGGTTTTTGAAATGGAGTTGTCGAAAAACCAAACGTATTAAACAAAAATTGTAAAGTTAAAAATGTAGCAAGCTCATTAGCTTTTGCATTAAGAGGTTGTGATTAACAAAACCCACTGGTGCGCACTTTTCCCGTACAGTTTTCAAAGCAAGAATTTTTCCTCAAAATAAAAAACAAAAATTCATTAATTATTTAAACTTAATATTAAGCAAACTAAAATAAACAAACAGCGGCCGCCGTAGCCAAGTGTGTTGCGTATCCGCCTTCAGTTGGTGTGCCCCGAGTTCGTATTTTAGCTGGTGTATCAAAAATTATATTTATAAAAACGTTTCTTCTAATAGGGTTCGTCCATCGGCAGGATATTGCTAAAAATCGGTTGCCTTTTGAAGTCGGCGTAAGACTTTAAGCCCCTCAATTTCTGTTAAAATATTCAGACGCACACAATAAATTACAGGAGAAGTTCGGCCAAACGTCAAGCTCTGCTGTCATTGTCAATTATTATTATTATTATTATTATTGTTGTTATAATTATTATTATAATTAAAAAAAAAATATAGAGCCCACACAGGTATTTTATTTAATACAACATAAATTGTTAAGAGCTGTTTAAAAAATTTACTATTAATCCACTCATTACCACTTAATATGAGGATAAAAAGCAAAATTTGCCAGAAAGTAATTGTCTAAAAAAAATACTTCAAATACATTCCACTTGAATTTAATATTCATAATATTTTTTTCCGATTATAACTACTGTACTTTAAAATAATTTTATATAAACCTAATGTTTGCGAAGAGCGCTACTCACTATTTTCAGCAGTTGACAATTTTCCGAAAAGTTAATATTTATATTTTCCATATTCAAAGGCCACAAAAAGTGTAGATATATATACGAAGCGTTTTCGTAGAGAAATTCTTATCATACTCTTTTTAGAACGTTTTGGTATCACTCGGAACTTTTACCTCAAAAGAAATTTTTGCTGCGCGGTGTTTCTTGGCATCTTCTCCGCCAACATAGTTGAGAAAGTCTTTCTTTTTTTAAACACAAAAACGCCAATTTGATCAAAATAGCCTATAAGAACCAAAACTTAAAACAAATCAAGTCCTCGTTAAAAAAAAAAAAGAAAAGTGATTCCAGTCATTTATAGATAATTTTGTTTTAAACTAGTAATACAAAACATCACTCAAAACTTTAAAACTATATAAGTTTGAAGGTGATACTTTTAAACTATCCATAGCGTTTAGGCGATTTTTTTCAATTTCCAAATGCGAGCCAAAATTTTAACAACGAAATTGCTATCAATCAGTTAGCGTGTCCAAAAAGTGTCAAATATGGCAGAAAGAGTCAACACCTGGGGTGTTAAGTGTCAGGGCTTTTGGCTAGCGCTTCCAAATGTAAGCCAGTATACTTATACAGATGACAATTTTTATACCGAAAAAAAAACTGGTATACGATTTTTTAATCGTTTTATTTAATTTGAACTGCTCACGATTGCATAAACGTTACTTCAAACTGCCTTCATAAAAGAATATAACTTTTCTCGAAAAGTAGTAAATATATTTGCATTGCCAATTCACTTCCAATTTCCTTCCCTTGTTAGTTGCTTTTCTTCAAGTTTGGTTTGTTTTTTTTTGACTGTGTGTACTTTTTTGTAAATGCAGATAGTGAAAACCCATAGATCGCTGGGCGCAAATGCAGGTGGCTACCCATAGCTAATGCCGTCCCTACGAGTTAACAATTGGTACGTTGATCAGTTGTAGCACCGAACAATCAATGTCATTGTCAAAGAAAAGGACCAGTCAGTTGTCAGTTACGATTCAAGTAGAGCCAGGTGTCAACTGAAAGTAATTTTGCAAATGCTGCTAACTACTAACTGTCACCATTTCAAGCCCAGCCATTGAAATTGCAGCCAACTACTTGTTTACTTATGTCGTTCACTTTCTGTTTAGATACCGTATATTTAGTTAAGTAGGTATACATATGTGCATACATATATACTAATTTAGGTAACATAATAATGTTCAATAAAAACAGTTCATAAGTTTCTAAATAGTAAAGAGGCGCGCAATATTTTTATTGCTGTTTTATGATAGAAACTACGAAAGGTCTGAAGTTAAGCGAAAATTTAGAATTAGAATTTACAAACTCAGTAGTTTTAAAAATATCCTCCGAAATGATGCGACCGATTTTTATGAAATTTTGTATGTATGTATATCTCGTAGGTGTGAGAATAGGTCATATAATATATTTTATGTTTTGGAGGGGTTGCTAACTGTTTGAAACGTCAAACTTTTTAAAAATATACACAAGTTATATGAAATATTAAAATATGTTGGTCAAGCGGTGCATTTAGGAAAGAATATTCGTAGCTTACTTTTATCAACGTTGTCACCTGTTTGGAAAGTCAAATTATTTTCATTCATAATCAATTAAATTATACACAAGTTATATAAAATATTAAAATATGGGTGTCAAATGGTTCGTTTCCGTTTGTTTCGCTTTGAAAAAATTCATGGGTATGTTTTGAAGTGGGCTACCACCTTTTTTCAGCTAAATTTCATTAAACCATACCCAAGAAAATCGGTTTTTCTAGAATGTCAATAAATACGAAATACAACGATTCTAATATAAATTTATATTGTATATTAATAACTTCGTATTTGCCAGCAGCTAATTAATCGTAAAATATTTTTTAAAATTTCGACATACGCCCATGTTTTCTTTTAATAACACCTGGGCAATTTGATTTTATTTCAACGTAGCTGTTTTCTACCGAGGTCTTTATAGCGTTCGTGAATATAAAAAAATTTAAACTTTTAATTATTAGTGAATATTTAGCGTAAGTATATTAAATTTTAAAACACTATTTATGTTTTTCTCATTTTAAGGAAAACCCTCTAAAGAAACCCATCATATCTGGGCTATCAGTTGTACTATTTCCATTTATGATAAGTGAAAGCAGTGCCATGCCCTTAGTTCATTAAGAAAGAAGAGTTGTAACGCAAAGGTCCAATTTTGCCGGTTTCGACGAGGTCAGGTTAGAGCGGCTGCACCGTGGAGGGTAAGTCGACATAGAGATCGAAAGTCTCTTGTGATACCACTGGTAAAATCCATTTATCTCCTTTTATCCTCCAAAGTTAAACACCGAGTGTGACTTATTTAGAGCAGAAAGTAATTTGGGAACGTTTGCTGAATTTGGGTCGGCAAAGCAATCCAAAAATAATTGTCATGAGAAGGACAGTGACAGAGGTCGAGTTCATTGTTCTTCTCGTCCCTACAGTTGCGACAAAAATCATAAGGCAGTGCTTAGCTATTACTCCGAATTTTGGTGTGAGAGGTTCTGTGACCCAACAGGTATCTACTTCCTCGATAAGTTTAGTCTTTAAACTGTACTTGCAGGAGATTAGAGGTACACACACGTCTTGAGTTGAATTTACTACGAATATTTTCGTAGATTTCTTCTACAACCATAACGGAGGCGTTGGACGCGAGGTTTAGGTTGACAGTTTAGGCATTTAACTAATGGAAAATGCTTCGGTGATTCGAAAATCTGAGGATTAGAGTGAGGTTATTAAAGTGAGTCCCACTGTCTACTCTAACACTCAGCTTCGAGCCATTTGTAAAGGTAGCCAGAAACTCTGGGTTTAGGCTTGTGACTCCTTCTCAATGTAATACCATTTCCTCCTCATGAAAGGTATACAAAAATGTTTAAAGATCTTGCAATTTTTAAATGCAATTTTACTACAAATACACTAGAAAAATTACACTTTCAACTGGAAATATATATTAGAAGTAAGTGAAACAAAATTTTCGTTAAATGCATTTTCGGAATCTTTTTTGCATATTATCGCCATATTTTTTTAAGAGCACAATTTGGATAAATAAATTCAACAGTTGTTAAAAAATAAAATTATCGTTTGTTTGTTTGCTATTTGATCAAAAATAATTATTAGGCCATATATTAAGATAATAGGATAGTTTCATTTTATAGTGTAGGTATTCCTTAAAAGAGCTAGCTTTTGAAACTTGTATATTTTTGAAACACTCTAATAATATTAATTAATGCTATCGATGCGATTAGTCGTATTGACATTTCGATGGGCAAGCTGCCAAATCAATTTTAATCAGTTTACATTATTGTACATATTTATTTCGATGTCCAACACTTCAGTTTCCATTGCAAAACCTGCATGTCACCTATCTAACGCTGATCGTATGCTGTCCAAACGTGATTTGTGGTCCCTAGATAATTTGGAATAGTTTTTATGGTTTAAGCGATTGTGTGGAATTTCTGCGATAAGGGGTTGGCAAATGTTTAATGTCTTTTAGAGCATCGGTTTTCTAATTTTCTTCTTTTTTGATTTTTAAATATGCTATACAAATTTGTTTTAATGATGCTCAACCTATTTGGCGTGTACAATAGTTTGGTCAATGTTTGGCATGCGTGTTGATATTATTGCACAAATTAATCTTAATTTATTAGAAGGTTTTTCAAAACGGATAAATATACTTAAAGGTTTGGTATTGCATGCCCAGAAGTTTCCGTTATTGAAAAAAATATTTTCTAGTGTTTGATTGAACAGCCATACCACTGAGTGGATGGCACGCACTACAAAATACTCAGATGCATAACGGAAAAATCGAGAGTATTCCATGCATGCACGTAAAGTTGATTCCATGAGTGGCAAAGATTCCATCAAATTGGGCTTTGCGACGCTCCTAGACTCAAAATCTACGTTTGATCGGAGTAACACGAAACTGATCTGCGAGGCGGTGCCAGATAACTCTGGCCCACGTCCGCATACAGGGCTCACGACGATGAGGTGGAACCCCCTCCAGCACTGATGAGGAATGCTTTAGCGGAATCCAGACGAAGGAAGGCCGGCGTTGTTATTGGAAGTGATGCTTATTTGAGGCACTTTTGCTGGGGAAGCTCGGATATCATCGTATGAAGTGAGTCTCTTTTTGATTTTATTCTAAGTGAAAATTTGTCAATTTGTAATAGGGGCAGCGACCCCATGTTTGTGACTCCGGTCTATGTCCCTCCTTGTGGCCTGTTCGAGGATGTGACTTGCTCTGGACGATACCCTCTTTCGAGCTGTTCAAGTCCGCGCTCAACTACAAAAGCATGAGCAGGTGTCTCGTCGTTGGTTGGTTCCTATTTATGTTCGATCTGCATATAATCAATGGAATTTCTCGTGAGCAATTGTTGCGTGCTCATCACGCATCCTCGAAGGGCTAGCCAGTGGAAATAGTCCTGCACACGGTTGTTAATTTCATAGAGGAGTCTCCTGAACGCAAAGACTTCGCAGTTGGTACCTTCCTGCATATAGAGAGGCTTTTAACAACGTTCGTTGACTAAGGTTGGGGTCGATTCGGGCCTCATGAGGCTCATCATCACAATGAAGGATGAGTAGAGTCACTGCGCTAAGTGGGGTTCTCTCATCTCTCTTTTGGATCGTTGTTATCAACGCACGAAGGAGTTGAAAAGGTTATAGCCCATGCGTAGTATTTATTGAATTATTTATAGAAGAAAGTTATTGAATACAATGTTTTGACATCATACAGGGATACCTGTACATGATCGTGAAGTTGTCCACGGGGTGCGGACTCGCTATTAACCCTAGCAAGACGGAGCTCACCTTATTTACTAGAAAGTACAGAGTGTCTGTATACTATATTGGGAAGAGATGGGGCCTCTCGCTCAAGGTAAATGACTGGCTTTACGAAACAATAATTAGGCCAATAATGTTTTTTGGAGAGTATTTCCGGTTTAACTGCCGATTTTGGGTCCAAATGAATCTTTCCTCACTAACATCCAGCTAAGGGAGGAATGGGAGAAGGGTGGCGTTTGCGGCGATGGTGAACTTCTTCACGGACGGGTTGAAACTAGATCGAAAAGTTGGAGTGGGTGTTTTCTGCAAGGAGCTCACCCTCGGACCCTCCCTCGGCACCCGATTGCCCTTTAGATGGGCAAACATATATGATCAGGCTGCCATCAAGGCTATAGGATATCTAATGGTCAAGCCGAAACTAGTCAATAAGTCAGGGGACTTCTCTTTCAACCGCCTTTGAATACGGGTAATTCGGGTGCCGGGCCATAGCGACATTGCAGAAAACTGCACGGCTGATGAACTCGCTTGGCAGGGCACCCTTGAGGTTATTACTCCAAGCAGGGAGAGGGTGAGAGCTCTTTAGGAATCTTATGGGCTTCTATTGAACAGATGGGCATTATGTCGGCTCAGCAAGCGCTGGACAATCACCACGACATATTGAATTGCAATAATCCTCTGGCCGGTGGTGGACTAGGCGTTCCAAAGAGCTCCGGTTGCTGACAAAGCGACAACGCTCGTAGGAGTTCGAACGGATCATTGTCCGATAGGTATTCATGGAATTAGGCTGACTATAGTCTCTGACTCTTTTTGTCTGGAGGATGACGAGGTGGAATCATCTTATCCTTTTCCACTTAGCTGCCCTGCTTTTGCGATGCTGAGTTTCAGGTACCTAGGCTCTTACTTTATTAATACCCCATATGAGCTTTCAGTGGTGGAAATCAGCAGCTTGTGGGACTACATTTTGCGTACGCAGCGTTTCTCCAGTTAAACATTTTGGTTACGATATATGTTACCATTTCAACAATACGTGGTAACAATACGTGGTAACACAATGGACTCCTTTAATATTTCTTAGTGAGTTCTCTCTGCGGGAACTACCACATCAATCTAACCTAACCTAACGGTAGTTTTTTTTGAGCCAACTTTTTTTAAAGGTAATATTCTTTATTTTGGAAACTGTTAGTTCATTTTAAATAAAATATGAAACTAGTATGCTTTTAACGTACCACACCCATTTTTTTATTTTCATTTTTTCTTATTTATCATTTGTACCAAATTTGAACGAATTTGCTAAATGATTTATTAAAAAAAAAAAATAATATTTACAACTTATTGATCTAACGTGGGCGACGCTATGCCCAATTCCACAATCAATCCCACATTTACTTTTCTCCAGCTAAATACTGTACACCAAATTTGTCAAATTGCGTCTTAGAGATACTGAAATACCGAATTGCCTCTTATTTTTCAGTTATTAAAAATGTATGTAAATATTTGTTTTTCATACCATATATAAAGTCTTACTTTTTTTTTCATAAGTATTTCCAAACATATTTTTTTTATAAAAGAATAAAAACTTTTTATAAACTTATAAACTTCCACAAATGCAGCAATTTCATTCCAAGTCAACAAACTTAAATTTCAACGGTATCGCCGGCGTACTTATAAGATGATATTTAAATGCATTTTCTGTCGAGTAGTTGTATTCGATATGAAATTGCCGTACCAAATTGCCCAAAGTCAATTCCATTTCCATATCGGCAATACGTTTACCAACACAACTACGCGGACCGAAACCAAAAGGCAAATTAATAAATTTATTGACATTGTCAGCCGCCAGTAGGCGTTCACCATCAGCTAGCGATGCATCTGGTTTGCGTAGCCAACGTTCTGGTATGAATTCACGTGGACGTGGAAAATAATAGCTTTCATTTGGCAACATATTCGAACTAATTAGAGCAGATACTCCCTTAGGCACCTGATAGCCGCTCAATACCAGATCAGCACCGGTTGCACGCACATTTCCAAATGCCAGAGGATAAACTCGCAACGCCTCTTTGATGCATGCGCGCAGGTATGGTAAATACTTCATATTTTCTATAGTGAAATGATCGTCGCTATGCGGCAATACAGCGCGGAGTTCTTGGCGTAACTTCTGCTGCTTTTCCGGATTTTTTGCAATGCAAAGCAAGGTGGCAGCAATCGCGCTAGACGACTGTAAAATATTAATATTTCAATTTCGTTCATTTGTAGTTATTTTTTCGTTCTTACCCCATCAACACCGGCCGTTAGCATATCCATGGCCATTACGATGGCCGTCTGTCGATTGATTTTCAATAATTTCTCCAATACACTACGCTCCTCCCCATCCTTGGAGGGGTTTTCCTCCAAACGCTCCAACGCAAAGTTAACATAACGATTTGCAACATCAAACATTAGGTCCATTGACTTTTCGAAGCGTCGATATGTGGAGGTTTTTATGTATTTATAAAACGATGGTTTGATTCCCAAATCATAGATGGATTTCAAAAAGGCGCTCATATTTTCGCATAGTACTTTACCCTCCTTCGCGTCTGGGTTTTTGCGAATTAAACCGAATTCGTGATCCAATGCGACCACAGCGACAGATTCAAATGTGAGATGATTGATGTCTTCAAAAAAATTGTCCGGTACTTCCTGTGTTAGCGGGTCACGTATGTCGCGAATTCTACGTAAGGTTCGGAAGAAAAACATATGTAGCTGATAAATAAAATATTGTTTTACTTATTACTACAGCTCTTTGAAAATTTCTAAGCAAAGCGCTAATAGTTACACAAAATACCAATATTTTTATTATGCCAAATTTACGATTTACTTATTACTAGTTTTAAGTAATTCTAAATATTTTGGTTTCAATATTATAAAATGTACCTTTCCACAAATTCCAAATTCACTTTTTGCAGTGGCTCCAAATAAAGTTTAGCATTTTTTGGCTGCATCAATACTGGATTAACCAAATGACGGAATTGACCCCATTTTTCGCCGCTATTTAGAAATGAAAAAAAAAAAAATATTATTACGTTTAATGTCGTTGCCAAGCTATATAATCCACAAACATGCATGGAAAATATTCGTTATTTTATTTTTTTCTGATAAAAAGTCACTCAAAACAAAATTCGAATATATCGACCTAACATGCAATATGCTATGCAAATCTGATCTTATTTTAAGTTAGACTATTTTTTTTTTTGAAATAAATGTATAACCGTTACATTGTTTTTATATTTTTTCGATGAAGTTTGATCGTTATTTTTTAATTTTTATTTTCTAGACTAAATTTGATCGATATTTTGTGATTTTTATTTTTCCGAGCAAAAATAATCATTATTTTTGGATTTAATTTTCTGATCATATTTGATAGGTATTTTACGATTTTTTTCCCGATCGTAGAGCATTAGTCGAATTTAAACCCAAGAATAAATATTATTTTTCTTTGGAAAAATAAAAATCACAAAATGTCGATCAAATCATATCGAAAAAATAAAACCCATACACTAACGATTAAATGATGATTTTTTTTTTATAGAAGTTATAACCGTTATGGACCTTGCCTGCAAACAAAAAATCACAAAACTAAGTACCCAGTGATTTAGTTTCTACAATATTCCAAATTTTTTCTTGTAGATTT
This sequence comes from Anomoia purmunda, assembly GCA_951828415.1. Taxonomy (NCBI): domain Eukaryota; kingdom Metazoa; phylum Arthropoda; class Insecta; order Diptera; family Tephritidae; genus Anomoia; species Anomoia purmunda. Next base: position 46,288,186 of record OX639997.1, on the reverse strand, counting down.
TCTTCATCAATTTTCCTGGGTAAATATATTTGTTGATTTTTGATAAATATTAGAAAAATTTGTAAGAAATATTATTCCCTTTCATACGTTTCCATTATAGGCTAGGAAAGCACTGATGTATATTTATAAGGTTTGCTGCAATTAAATGTAAAAAATCAATGCAATGCTCAGCAAAAATAAGTTCTTAGTTTGCTTTTTACAAATGTAGAGAAAAATCGTGTATGCCCCTATTTCACAATATTATCACATTATAGGTAAACTATAAAAGAGCCGAAAATGTCAATGTGTACTATCATCTTATCTGTTTGTCCCCCTATTACTTCTACTAAAAGAAGTGAAAACCTGTATATATGTATGTACATTGTCTTACTTAACATCTTACTTATCAGTCAGTCCTAGAGTTTCCTTAAAGAAACCATCTTTTCGTGATTCTCGATAATATTTGACGGCATCGGTGCCTGGTCGAGTTGGCCAAGTGCCCTCGGTGCGGTAAACCTTCTCGAAATCTTCAACATTAAACAAAACCACTGAATCCGGTTGTCCAATTACCCCTGGCATGCGATAAATGTTACCAAGTCTTTCGCGACATTTGAAAAGGAAGTCATTTAGAGAAAGATCAGCAAATTCTCCTAAAAGGAAAGAATTTTTATAGTAAACATTGACTTTGTTTGTGTATATTAAAATATGCTGCGATACAGATAGATATCTACCTATATATCGATATATCTGACTAACGTCATTATATTTATTGGAAATCGGTCACTGAATTCTCAACTCACCTCCTTTTAGGAATCCTCGAAACATTTGATATCTCGTCAGTCTGGGCATTGATTTATAAGGAAGTGCCTGTTGCCATTCTACGTCAAATGTGCTCTGCGATGATTTGCTTTCAACATTTTCAATCTAAGTGTAAAAAAAAAAGTTGTATTAGGGGTCATACGAACCAGAGTAGCCTCGCCGGAGTGTCGGTAAAAAGTATAATTATAGAAATGCAATAAATTTTGACAAAATGTGTATTTATAATTTTATTAAATATTTCAATGTTATTTTGAAAACAAAATAAAAAATTTTAAATGCAATCGAAATGTCCAATCCCTAATTTTATTAAACATTTTTAAACTAGGCAATGGTGTTCAAATTATAGCAATAATAATCATAATTTAGCGCTCACATCAATGTAAAGCAAAATGTTGTAATACAGATTGAAGGACCTACAGTTGTTTTTTTTTTGTGAGAAGTTTTTTTATTACCGAAATTCACTCTGAGTGTTGCCATTCCCTGCCGAGGGACGAATGCTAGTAAAAAAAAATATTTTCAATGAATTTTGATGTTACAGGGTTCTAACCCGAACGCGCCTCACACTCGGATATGGCGGTCGTCGTGCGAAGTTTAGTATACAAAAAAATTATTTAAAGAAACTCAGGTTACTCATTACCTAGCTTTGCATTTTAAGAATGCTTTTTGGGATATTGCCAAAATCGAAAAAATTAAGTTGCCAAAGCAAAAAGTCGTAGTTTCAAAGGAATATATTAGTAGTTCTTTAAAAACATGTTATTTCAAGTTAAGTGGGAAATTAGAATGTTAAAAGCTTCAAAAAATAAGTACATACATTAACCACCCAAAAAGTATCATTACAGGTTTCGGAAGACTGAAACGACAATATGTATATTTGAAGTCGATTTAAACAAGTAAGAAAAAAACCGATGCAATTTTTGATTAAAAGTTTTTAAATTTAACCCACTTGAAAACCCCATTTGGGAAGTGATGAGTGATTAAAGTTAGATCGCTGAAACCCTAAAAAAACTCAAAAATCATTCCACAATATAATGAATAACTTACCTTGGCATTCCTTGCTGTCGACTGTAGCGCAATTTGACTTTTATATAGTAGTTGTTGTTGCTTTCCTACAAGTATACAAGTTCTGACGACAGCCATGCCGGTTTTGTGAGTATTCCAAACTGCTGACATTCTCAGCTTTTCTCAAATTAGCATAAAAGTACTCGCACGAGTGTTTATAATATAAACAAAGAAGAGCGCTATGCGACAATGTATTTAGCTATATATAGATTTTTATGCACAGATATTTTTGTTTATCATGCACTTGAAATTGCGTATATAAATTTACACTGAAAGCGCCGAGTTTGAGTTATGCGAATGAACTGATAGACAAATTTTCAGCAAGAGTTGCACTAGCCGCCACAAAATTGAAATGCGCCTGGCTGACGAGTGCAATTATTAAATATAAAACAATTATCTATCCAGTGGCTTAGAATCGAAGAGGGGGTGATAAAAAAAGATAAGCGAGCGCCAGTGCATGAATTTAATCAGGGTGTATTATGTAGGTATCGCTATTGCTGTTTTGCCGAATTTGACAATTCTCGACTGCAACTAGACAAAGGGGTTATCACAAATGGGGGCAAAGAGCCACTTTTTTTTTAGTATTTTGTGGATTTATTTCTTAAATATCTGCCTATAAATCATTTTTTTACACTCTAGTACGTTTCTTACTGAAATATTGGAAGTTGTTCATTTTTCTCTCTCGCGTATTGTTGTTTAATGATAACGAGAACTGTCACTTCGCCGCCGAGAAAGCGCATTCTTGTATTCTTTCCTTTTTGGAATTTAATTGGAAAAACATTGCCAGTGGCCATAAGTCTTTAGTTCATACGATGATCTGTACTTCTAGATATTTATGATATTATATGAAAGTCAAGGCGAATTTATATAAGGTAAAGTTTGTCAAGCAGCTGATGCAATTCGCTTGGTTAGCGTAGTTTTGATGTGTTTGTTGTAAATCACACTGTCATTGGGCGTATAATTTGTTTGCTTTTGTACGCTCAACACCACCTGGCATGAATTCGCCTTGAGGAAAATTGTATTTCGCCTTCCTTGGCAGCTTATTCAAAATCACTTTTTGTAAACAAATGCGGCGAGTAGTCTTATTACGATTATCAAGTAGGCAATGTAGATAAAAAAGCTCAGTGATGTACATTTTCAAAATCGCCTGATTTATTGATAGCCTGATCTTTTGTAAGCGTTGTTTTTTTTCTTTTCGGAAAAGAATAAACTAAGGCGACATTTTGTGTGCGAACGGAGGCTAGCTAGCTAGCTAGAAAGAAAGTTAAAACTCCATGTTTATACAAAACTCGACTTTCGAAGCGAACAACAAACATTCTATGGCCTTTGAGAATTTGTAAACACATTTTTAGCGTTAAAAATGTCGAACATGTCTTCTGGTGCGAGTAACGAGTCACCCCATACTCAAGTACGTACATGCATATAAAGGGTGGTTAAATTTTAAGGGCCGATGTTGAATGTGAACCACAACCTAAACGTCAAGTTTTTTTCTGCGTTTCATTTGACATTTCTCAATTTCAGACTAACTCAATTTGAACATGGAAAGATACACAATCGAGCAACGTGTTAAAGGTATTCAGGCTTATTATGAAAATGGGCGTTCAAATCAAAATGCATATCGTGCACTCGAAGAAAATCATCTTCTGTGATGAGGCACATTTTCACCTCCGTGGATTCGTCGATAAGCAGAATTGCCGCATTTGGGCGAATGATAATCCAAGAGTGATTATCGAAAAACCAATGCACCCACAAAGAGTGACTGTTTGGTGCGGTTTATGGGCTGGCGGCATCATCGGGCCGTATTTTTTTTCCAAAATGAGGCCGGTCAGGCAGTTACTGTGAATGGTGTTCGCTATCGTGAGATGTTAACGAACTTTTTATGGCCCGAATTGGAACATATGGATGAACAACAGGATGGTGCCACTTGTCACACAGCCAACGAAACAATGGCTCTTCTGCGCGACAAATTCAATGGCCGTGTTATCTCACGTGGTGGCGATGTCAATTGGCCACCAAGATCATGTGATTTGACACCGTTGAACTACCTTCTTTGTGGTTATTTGAAAGAAAAGGTGTACGTCGATAAGCCAGCAAACAATTCAAGAGCTAAAGGATGAGATAATTCGGCACATTAACGGCATAGAACCTCAATTATACCTCAGCGTCATCGAAAATTTGGACCATCGGATGGAGGTGTGTCGCTGAGGTCGCGGCGGACATTTGGCCGATATTTTGTTCCATACATAATTGAACCACACCACATTATCATAATAAAAAGAAATTACAATAATTTCCAAAATAATTTGTGTTTAATTCAAAATCATCATCGGCCCTTAAAATTTAACCACCCTTTATAATTCATAATATTTATTTATGTCGATATGTAGATTTGCGAAATTGATACTTCAAAGTTATTATTAATTTTGTTTGTGTTTATGTGTGACTATAAATAGGCACGTAAAGAAAACAAAGCCAGTATGTTCAGTTACACTGGCGAGCAAAACTGGTCGAATGTTGATTGTTTCACAACATTAGCAAGGTTTTTCATGATAACGATTTTTTTTGTGAATTTTATATAAAAATATAGTACATAGTATTATATATATCAACAACTACGTAAACTAATGTTTGAAGCTTTTACAAAATTTATAAAAATTGAACAAATATTTACTAAAAATTTTAAAATATTTTAGAACAATGTTTAAGCAGTTTTGGATCTGCAGTTTTATAGCCCATTTATGTAGTATAATAAAATGCAAGTTTGAATTAGCTAGGTACTACCGTTGATTTTTTTTTAAAATAATTTTTGAACTTTTGGCTTCGAAAACTTTTTTTTCATATACAGCATACATATTTTATGTGGTAGAAAATGCGAAATTCTGTCCGCATATAAAATTATTAAAAATAAACAGGTTTTTTTATAAAATGCATGCGTTTTATGAAGAAAAAGTCCGCAAGACCAAAAACTCAAAACATCAGTGGTAGTTTCTAGCCACTTCAAGCTGTCACTTTGTTATACTAATATCAAATAGCTAAAAAAAACTGCTTACTAGGAAAGTTTCTAAAGATTCTAAAAAAAAAAATTTTAATCTAAATGAAAATTTGTAGAGGTTTTACATTAGAATTTAAGACATTATATGTATTTGAATATAAAATCAACAAAAAAATATTATGAAAAACGTTGCTAATATTGTAAAAAGAGCAACATTTGACCGGTTTTGCTCGCCACTGTACATGCATGTATGTATGATATATATATAGAAAATTGCATTTTTTATAAAGGAATGGCATTGGTAAAATATTCGCCATCACATTGAATATTAAACTGATTCACTATATCGGCTCAATGTTCGATAAATCGCACAGTTAACCTATTTTCTACCGCCGTTGCGTTTTCGCAACAGCAACTTCGAAACATATGACGCAAAACATATGATTTCTGAATTTTTATTTTATACTGTAATTTTGACTTTTGACTTTATAAAAATGCTTTGTTTGTTTTTTGCCCGTACTATTTTTCAGTGGAAGTGCAGTTGAAAACCTGGATTGGGAAATATTGCGTTTCTGCGTTAACCTCGCACGTTTATTCTCGTTAAGTTTTTACTTTAGCTCTGCCATTATAATGTAGACACGATGAAAATGAATGAATAAATGTTATTTTTGCATTCGAATTGTTGTTTATTATTTGATTATTTATACAATTCTTATTTCACAGCATTTCAACCAGCGTTCCTCTTGGTGCATTTAATGAATATCTCTATGAAATGTTATACTGGTAGATAATAGGTTAAGTTTTTTTTATTTTGTCTGAGCCATTTTTCAAACTTTAGGCTCAAAATGTTTACACAATTTTATTTGGCATAACATTTCCAATAACGTCATAGATATATATTTGACTTCAGTTACCTCTCTTTCACAGAGCATATCCCAAAAAACGGACAATTTTTAATATAATTTTAAAAATAGCAAAGTAAATAAAAACAACAAATATTAAATAAAATCGAGTACAAAGTTTTTTTTTTTGCGAAAAAAACACTAATTGATTTATTGTTTTTAATAAGTCAATATGACGGACAGCTCAAGTACTTGAAATTGACTGTTCGATTTATCGAACAGTGGACTCTATTCAGAGTTTTCTTTTTATTACTTAAGTCAAGTCAAAACTTGAAATATTTTTTTACCGCTTGTTTGTTACCGATCGCCCCAATTAACGTTGTCTGCGGCAAGATTTTTCGACTTCTTTTTTTAGGCACCTATCAGTAACAAATACTCTCTTAAATAGGAATTAGCCCAAAACAAGTGGTATTTCGTTTATAACGTTATTTGTGGCGACCCTTCAAATATCCAATTTTGTGATTTGGAGCAATAAAACTAAGTTCTAGTTATAGAAACTGTAGAAGAAAAGAGATTATTTATTTTTGGTAAAATTTAAATAAAAACTGAAGTAATATCGACCTCCAAATAATTTTCAATAATTCAAATCGATGAATTTAAAATTTAATGGTATTTGTGGTGTAGATATAAAATGCGTTTCAAACGGATTCTCCGATGGATGATTGTACTCGATTTGGAAATGACGCACCACATTGCCCAACGACAATTCCAACTCCAAGTCCACAATACGCTTGCCCACACAACTACGTGGTCCAAAACCGAATGGTAAGTAAATAAATTTATTCAAATTATCGGCAAGTAATTTGTCAGCGTCTTGATGACGTAACCAACGCTCGGGTAGAAATTCTAGTGGACGTGGAAAAAAACGTTCCTCTTGTAGCATCATATTTGCGGCTAATAATACGCGTGCACCCTTTGGCACCTGATAACCGCCGAGCGCCAAATCAGCAGCAGTCTCACGCATATTACCAAAAGCGATGGGATACATTCGCAATGATTCTTTGATGCAAGCTCGCAGATATGGCAAGTGTTTCATATTATCAATTGTGAAAAGATCAGACTTGCGCGGCAAAACATTCAACAATTCTTCACGTAATTTCTGCTGTTTCTTTGGATTTTTGGCAATGCACAAAAATAAACCTGCGAGCACGGAAGATGTCTGGCGATTGTGGAAATAACATTCAGTTTATTTCAAATATCTTTAACGATTTATAAAAGAAGAAAAATATTTTTTTCCACTTACCGTATCCGTACCTGCCATCAGCATATCCATAGCCATTATAATAGCAATTTTACGATCGATTTTCAAAAGTTTCTCCAACACACTACGTTCTTCGTCCACGTTGCTGGGATTTTGTTCAAATCGCGCGATGGCATCATTTACATACTTATTTGTAACATCAAATATTGAGTTCATTGCTTTTTCGAAACGTCGATATGTGGGCGTTTTTATGTATTTGTGTAGTGTTGGCTTCATACCTAAATCGAAAAATGACTTAAGAAAAATATTCAAATTATCGAATAGTATTCTGGCTTCTAGCGAATCTGGATTCTTGCGTATCAATCCGAATTCATGATCAAGTGCAACCACTGCCACCGATTCAAAGGCGAGTCGATTGATGTCCTTAAAAAAGCTGCCTGGCACCTCAAGCGTTTGGGGATCGCGTATTTCACGAATTCTGTAAATGATGAGAAGTAATATAGTACAAGTAATAAAACTTATTAATGTGCGTTATACTAAATATGTATGTGTGTACATATTTATAGTCATCCTTGAGTTTTTGTCTTAAAATAAAGATTATTTTTTGGCTAAAGTTTGTCGGTTTACAGAACTCTCGTAAGCAAAAATTTTAACTCGGAATCTATTTAATAATAATATTAAGTACTAAAACTACTCTCCGATCTTTAACTCGAATATCAGATTGATCGAAAATTAACTTTTATTAGTTCATTGCATCTTCTACCCTTCAATTACTGAAATTGAAATATTTTATTTTTTTATGAAAATTTGGGTCTAGTATGATTTAGAGATGCTTGATGAGGTCTAATGTCTGAAACTGAGGAGGACACTCTAGAAATACTTCTGGGGATACACTTTCCACCAGCCCAAGGTAATAGAACTGCCAAATTATATGGCACTGTTACCATATCCCTAGTAGATACCATATATCTTTGGATTAGCCTTCGGGACTTTTAACCCGTACCTCGATAGTATTGTATGGATACAGATGCATCAAACGTTAGAATTGAGCTCGAACTGACTATAGGTAATTACACTTACACTCAACTAAATCCCAAAGGGTTGGAGTGAATCAAAAGTGGGGTTCATTCCCAAAGCGGGGAAGACCCCTCACATTTACCCAAAATACTTCAGACCAATTACCCTCGATTTCTTCGATTTCCTTCTGTCGGTACCGGGACTTTGTAACAAATCAGGTAACGAGAAGGCACACGAAGAATTATCCCTAGCTATGGGAGTTATCACAGGGCATTTTCCTATAGGGAAACACGCTAAACGAATAGCAGTCACCTACAATCTGGATCACTGTCAACTACACCTCAACCTAACCTAACCTAGGGGTGAAAAAACAAAGTTTGAAGTTGTTTACATAAATTAAATTGTTGGCCTAATTTATTTTCTTGACAGTAACTTTTTGAGCTCAAGGCCAGTTATTTTTATTTGATAAGTATTGAAAAATGACAATAACAGTCAAAACTGAAAACCTTACAGCTGCTATTACGGAGATCACCACATCTCCTCATCCATCATATTTCTTTCTAGACTCTGCCCGGGTTCAATTCACAACCTCCAAATTGCCAGGCGAGTACACAGCCAGTGTGTGATCCAAAGCGGGTAGTGGAACTGTTATTTATTTTTTCCTTTCATTTACCCCAAGTGCCTCTATTACAATGAATGTGCGGTTGTTGTTTTTGTTGGTTATGACAAATCTATTTTATTATTGGCAGAATTTGCTTTGGTTGTTAAGGATATCGATTATATAATTTATACCGCTTTGACTGTCCTTGAGCTCAAAAAACTATTGTTTGACAAAAATGATTTACCTGAATGAGCCAGGTGAAAAATATGAAATGCCATCTGTAGACGGCTATAGCGGGTTAGATGAACAAACGTAAAATGTGCACATTTTAATTCATACAAATTCAAAATAAGTATTTAATTTATTAACAAAAGTTTTAAACTTTTCCTATAACGTAAATCATTTTCTTACAAGAAATTCTGTAAAACAGTTTTTATTTTAGAAAGACACAAATTGGTGTTGCACTTCGTACAAATATTTGAAGTCTCCAATTTGTTATACAATTTGAACTATTTTACCGGTTCCCATTCAAGAAAATAATTGTATTGGTTGAATGAATAGATTAGTAGATTTTTTACCAAACATCGAAGTTTTTTAACACATGTGTTGTTTCGAATCTAAAAACATCGACACTTTACTCAAACCATTTAATTCTATTCCGGCGCTAGCAACTACATTAGACTCAAGATTAAAATTACTACATTTAAAATATGCCTTGGCTAAAAGTAAAACCGCTTACAATCTAGGATTCTTTGATAATTGAAAAAACCATAAAATTTTAGTTTACCAGTAGAAAAATTCTTGGATTAGCTGTTGCTCCAATCAATAGAAATCCAATGGAAATTTTGTTATGATATGAAAAATGTGTTATAAATATTTATCCATCGTGGGTAAGGTAGCGACTTTTTTCTAAGACAGCAGCAAATATCAAGTAGCGGCGAAATTGTTTGACATAAAAGATTTTTTAAATTCAGTGCTAAAGAAATAAAAATTTTATTTTGAAATCCGTGGGAAATTAGCTGCCCAGATTTATGTGTACAGAACTAGCTTCTTTCACTAACAGATGAGATTTAAAAAAAAATATCTATGTTTTGTTTTGTGATGTTTGCATCCCTACCGGCGGTTGGTTGTGCCAATGGGAGGCAAATAAATCTTTTTCCAACTGAAGCACAGAACTATTTCGCAATGCTGCAACGACATTCTCAGATCGCATTGGCTTTTACTTTGCAATCACCGATTAAAATTTTATGCAAGAAGTGAGCTTTGATAAAAAATTACTTTGAACTAATTTCGAAAGTTAATTAAAGAATACTTTGAAAATACATGTAATACATGAAAATGAATTTCGAAATATTTTCAAAGGTTAATTTTGGAATACTCCCAAAATATTTGATTTCTAATCATTTTCCAGTTATCGCCAAAAAGGTCAGATGTAAAGATTACTAGGTTGCTGTGTAATTATGCACCGCATTACTTTAAAACTTTGTGACTATTCATTACGTCTAAATGTTTTAAACAATTCCAATTTATAATTTAAATTTAACGCAAAATACCAACATTCATATTTCCGAAAAAAGTAAGAGAATATTTTTATATTGTAGAAACAAAAATATAATACTTTTTTAATATTGGGTTTTTTGCTTTAAATACTTATGGATATTTAAATATATGTATATATTGTACTATTTTCTTGCTTACTATAATTAGGCGCTATACCCGCTTAAGCCATTTGGCCGAACTTCTCCTACAATTTGTAGCGTGCGTCTTGATGTTGTAACACAAATTGAGGGACCTCCAGTTTTACCAATTTAGGTTTGCCATTGCTGCCGAGGGCCGACCGCTAATAGTAAAAAAAATTCTTTCTCCGGCCAGAATTCGAACCCCGGACCCACCGAATGAAGTGCGCAGACACTGCACACTTGGCTACGGTGCGATTTATATGTTCGAGTGATGAGTTATAAACTACAGTTCTTACAAAATTCTCAAAAATTATACTTTTTGGCAACTTTTCATAGTTCAAAAATAAAAGGAAAACTAAAACGGTCTGGAAAATTTTAAAAACTTACCTCAATAGATTCTATAAATTCTTTACTAGATTGGAAAGTAAACCTTTCATAACTTTTAAGCTACATACATCTCCAGAATAGGCTGGGATATTGAAAAAAATTACATACAACCGCAGAAATATTACCCCACTCATTATGCGGGGTTAAAATTTGAAATGACATGCCCGCGAAATATACATCCATTAATTTTTTATTTGCGCAGAAAAGGCTCGATTATATGAAAAATTCTGAACATATATGAAGACACTATATACATATAAGTTAGACATGCTTAGTATAATTTCATTAAGTGAATGATATGGGCATACATTTCAAAAATCTCTTCTAATAGTAATATTCGATATAGCTCACAGTAGAAATCTTGCAAAAAAGTAGCACCGAACCATTTCGCTATGAGTCACGTAGTTGATCTCAAAGTACTAAGTTAATATAATACAAACGGGTGGTTCCATATCAGATTTGCAGTCGAATATCAGATTTGCAGGCAAATTTCGGTGAGATATTTTTTGTATGCTTTTTATTAAAAATGAAATCGACACGTAGATATTTTTATTTCGCTGAAAAACTTTTTTTTGTTTTTTTTTTGAATGCACGTCTGTCAAAAAAAAAAGAATTTTCCTGCAAAATAAAAAAATACGTGGAAATTTATTTTTTTTTGCACCATAAAAAATACTTCTTCGAAATTTGCAACGCCGACTGCAAATCCGATATGGAATAACCTGTTTTGTGTTATATTAACTCAGTACTTTAAGATCAACTGCAGTGACTCACAGTGAAAAAGTTTCTGAGTTGTTTTTTTTTGCAATATTGACAAAGAACTTCATTTAAAATTTTGTAGCATTTATTTTTTTAAAAGATATTTCATTCAGTAACATAAACTATAAAAATAGACTATGCAAAAAATTTACGAAAATTCAATAAAACTGAAAAACTACGTTAAGCTTTTAAAACATTTTCTCAGAACTTTCTGAAGTTTTACGGGTATACAGCCCATTTAATAGCAGTTTTTAACTCCTACAAATTCACACTCTTGTGCGTTTTATCCCATGTAAAATATCATTTTGAGGATGCGTGAAATTTTCTACGTACATTTTTCAAGCTAATGCACTATATGGTACTATATAAAATATGTATATTCTGGTCACTTGCAGAGAAATAGTTTTTCAGAAGTACCACTTCAGTCCTAACTTGTTGAAGTAAAAGAAATCACCGCGATTGTATAGATTTCCCTAATAACTTGACAAAACTTAGCAATCTGACAGTTGTCAGGTTTACTGCGCCTAAAACTATGTTGCAGAATGTAACGTCGCAATCACGTACTCAACAAGACATAACAACTACAACGACTGTTGTCATCCCAGAAGTGCTGAAAACAATTTCTGCCGCATAGTTTTAGGCGTAGTAGACCTGACAACAGTCAGATCGATAAGTTTTATCACACCATCAGCAAAGGGCGTTAGTTTATTAAAGGGAAAATCTCTGTTTATAACTACCATGAATTCATCTTAAACTTAAAATGAAGCGCATTTTAGACATATACAAATTTTTTAACTTAATATGCCAGCGAGTTCTAATTTTCTTTCATTTACCTTTGTATAAATTCCAAATTCACTTGCTGCATGGGTTCCATGTAGAGCTTAGCATTATTCGGTTTCATTAGAACGGGATTGACAGCGTGACGAAATTTGGACCAATCTTCACCGCTATTTGTGTGAAAATAGGAGTTCAATACCATCAATTATACGCACAACAATTCTTCTCTTCTGTTTACTTACTGCGCATTCAGGCCAAGCGTTTCATTAAAGAAGCCGTCTTTTCGCTTTAGCCGATAAAACATCACCACTTCACCGCCTGGTCGTATAGGCCAAATACCCTCAGTGCGGTAGACTTTTTCGAAGTCACTCAAATTATAGATTACTATTGAGTCTGGCTGTCCAAAAACGCCTGGCAAGCGATAGACATCACCAAAACGTTCGCGACACTTTCTTAACAAATCATTCACCGACAGACCAGCGAACTCTCCTAACAAAGGAAAATTGCAATTTCAATTTCAAAATAAGCAGCTTTTAACTTACCGCCCATCATGAAACCGCGAACGATTTGATATTTGGTTAGACCTGGTAAGGCCTCATTAGGCAGAGCTTGTTGCCATTCAGATTCCAGGGTATTCAAATATGATTTGCTACTCTCATTGTGAGGCTAATAGAAATTAATAGCGAATCGAATTAAAGTTAGGTAAAACAAAGGAGGCTTTTGAATAAAGTAAATAGCTATTTATATTTTGGGAGTAAAATTAGAAAAGCAAATATTCTACCTTGACATTGACCGCTGTTGATTGTAGCGCAATCTGTATTTGTGGTAGTCGTTTTTGTTGTTTTTGCAAATTAATATACCTCCAAGCAATAGCGGCGCTAGTACTGCGCGTATTCCAAAATGTGAACATTTTACTGTTGCTCACACAAAGCGATTAAAAAATAAACAAAAATTATCACAAATCTAAAAAAAAATTCTTATGTGACGTCTGATGCAAAACGAGCGCGTTATAAAGTTTAAATAAAGAAATTAAAAGATTACATCAATTTCTCTGTATGGGCGCCGCGAGACTTCTGAGCGACGTTATCACAGACGCTAAGCTTTTATTGGAATTCGGCAAAGGCCTTTGGTGAGTTGAGGCGAACGAACTCATCCAGACAGTGTCGCAACAAAAAAGGGGGCCCACTGAAGCGAAGTAAAATTAGTTTAATCCGTTTAAATTAATTACCTCGCAAGTAAATTGTGCACGTTTTGAAATTTCGATTATATTTGTATTTCAAAAATAACTAAATTAACAAAAGCAAATTTTACTTCATAATGTTGCTACTAAAATACTAAAAAATAAAATTTTTTTCATAAAACTAATAAGCTTGGTGACGAGAATATTTTTACATCAAAGTAAATGTCATAAAAATTGGGCGAAAATATTTATTTTTTTTAATACTTTAGACTCAAGAAAGACATACAGAATAGTTTAAAACTAATTGTTACAAACGATCGAACGAAAAAAAGTGAAAATATAAAAATTGAGCGTGAGATGCTGGAATAAATAGCAAATTTGAAGTGCCTTCGATTTGCTTCGAAAACATCAATTTATTGGGTAAAGAGTTTACAACTGTACCTTCTTAAAGCAACTGCATATCTGAAGTTGTGTGCTAAAGTTTACCTCCTATTTAAATACATTTTCGTTTTCTCAAGTGCCTGCTATTTTCATCCCGCCGACCAATTTAACAGGCAGCCAATTTTCCGTTTAACATTCATCGCTTCGGCAAATTCATCTTTTTGTTTGTATACATAAAACGGTTGACTTGTTTACATTTTTTTCGGTTAGAATACTTGATTATAATGCTCTCTTCGGAAGTTAACTTTTTATAAATTTTTTTGTTGTCTATATATACATAGTACATATTTTTTATTTGAAAATATATGCAACAAAAGAAAATTTCCTGCGTTTATTTATTTTTAAACAGCTGCTTTTGACATTTTCTTGTATTCTATTCTGCATCCTTTCCAACTATTCACTGGTGTTACATAAATATTTTACAGGATATTGAAAAAATGAAATCGAATTCATCACTTCGCCAAATTTATCTGCCGGTTGCGTAACGTTCACATTAAGAGGCAGTAGAGAAAACGAACCGAAGGGTGGTACAGCTAGGTGTGGGACTTGATTCCAAGAAGAGGTGATGCGGACATTGGTTGTGGATTAGTTTGTGCTAAAACGGCAGGACGGGAGCGTCAAAAAATTTAGCGCTTTTATAGATAATTCGGAAATATGCTAAAATTTTTATTTTCATATTTATAGCAGCATTATCAATTAACAAAATCAATTTATCGACACAACCGCATATCAACTCTTGATAGCACCTATACAAAAATACGAGCTTAAGTTTAATGGCTAAAGAAATGTAAGCACCTGTCTTCTAAAACTGCCTAAGTAAAGTGTAGGGTTGTGCTCCGCTTGTATCTAAGGGTTTTAATATTTTTCTCTTATTTAAACTTCGTTCGTGCCATGAGATACAATTGTAACTATTGCGTTTTATAATTACAATAACTTTATCCCAGAAAACTTTGGAGGCTGGATCTTCGTGACATCTCGAAATTTTTGTAAATATACTGCCTATTTTATCGATAATAATCGAAAATATTTGCACATAACAAGATTTTATAAATTTTGATTTAATGGAGTAAGACTATGAAGAAACTAGAAGTTTTCTCTGTAGGGTATAAATACTTTATTCATTTAAATTTGTTTGAGTTTAAAATAATTAAATACTGTTTAAAATGATTTTTTGTAAATGAAAATTATTGATTTTTCACAATTTTTTTTTTCGCAAAATAAACTTTAAATTTTAAATATAAATAACTTAGCTGAATGTATACCGATATCGGTTTCAATTTGGTGTGGCGAAGTTCTATCGTAATTTGCTTTTTCGAACACGAGCAAAACCGATATTCAAATAAGCTGTTCTATTGATGTGCTAAAATTAACGATAAACTAATCGATTTTTCTAATTTTTCACTGTTTTGCTAATAAGATAATAAAATAAAATAAATATATTATAATATAATAAATATATTTTGGGTACCGAGGGAAATCATGAGTTTTGTGTCAAATGTCAGAATACAAAAAGGAGTCCCAAATATTCCGGAATGATGTACTAAATGCTCTTTAAATTTATTTTTCGTTTATTTAGTAGTATATGTTTAGACACATACAATATACAAATTTATATATGCACTTTTATAATTGCGTCGATTAAAATAATAGCAAAATGTATTGACAAGTTTTGAAAATTTTATCTTTCATTTTATCTCAAACTTTCGAGGAAATGTATAAAAATCAAATAAATTACAAAAATATGTCATTAAAATGTCTAACTTTTCAATCCAAATTTTGTCGAATATTTTCAGGTATGCATTTTTTTAGCTCATTCAATTTAGCTATAATCAGGAGCAAATTTAAAGTAGCAAAAAAATTGTTTTTAATATTCGATAAATTTTGTATGTTTTCTCCCATAAATGAATCATGTTAATATTGAAACAAAAAGCATTACTTTTTGTACAAAATATACCTATATTTTATGAGAAACACCTGCTACAGCACATAATGAAGCACAAACAAGCAAAAACGGTAGAGTTTGAGTGACGCTTTTACTTTCGATTGAAAAAAACTGAATAAGTCGGATAAAAAAATTCTAACATAAAAACCGGTAAAAATTGTGCGTCACCCAATGAAAAAAGTTGACGGTTAGAAATCCGGTACCCAGAAGATCGGATTTTGCGACATACCCGTGCTCCATTTCAATATCCACCAACCATATACATTTTTTTTTTGCCCTACTGTACATAAATTATCAATAAGCAAAAATGGGGTACATAGTTATTTTCCTTCATTCTAATTCCCTCGCAATAAAAGAATTGGTACGCTTTTGATATAAACACGTAGCAAATGTAATTTTGATAATAAAATAATTCACATGCACATTATCTACTTACATATGTCGTTCTTAACCCATTATCTACCAGTATAACATTTCATAGAGATATTCATTAAATGCACCAGGAGGGACTGTTGCGAAAGCGCAACGCTGGTTGAAATGCTGTGAAATAAGAATTGCATACTTAATCAAACATATGTAGAATTTCAGTTAAGCATGTATTTGGAAAAGTTTTTCTTTGTTTTTTTTTTTTAGAAAAATTTGAGTTTTTAAGCGGCATCCGTGAAAAACTATCACCGAATCTAGGGTGACAATTCGAATGTAAAAAAAAACATTTATTTAGAGTTAAAGTAAAAAAAAATTATCAGCCTAGAAAGCTAGGCGATGGAAGTGAAGCTTCATGGATCTCGATGGGCACTTGAAATGAAAATACTCACCCTAGCCAGCAAGTTTTATGAGATAGAAATATTTCCCCGATAACAGAAGCCACTATTCATTATTCTGGAATTTTTAAGATGTTAGGTTAATGAAAAAAGATAGTTGATGTTTTCGCCTCCATTTATAAAAAATCTATTCATTCACTTTCACACTTTCATGTTCAAGAAAAGATACAATTGGTTTGTGGTATGAAAAATATGAAATGAAAACTCGTGATTGTAAATTATTTAAATATCTTGAGAAAATTGCATCTATTGTCGTGCCTGATCAGGTGGTTGAGACTTTGGGATTACTATTCATTTTTAAATTAAGTTTTCTTTCTAAAAATTGTACAAGTGGTTGAGCTTCTTCCAAGGCAAAATTGACATTAAAATCACCGCTTAAAATCATTGGCATTGTGTGGAAATCTTCTCCTAATTCTGCTGCACCAGAGGGAGTATACATATGCCAATAATGCTCTATGTATGAATTTTATTATATCGTTAATTCTCTGGTACGGAGTCATGTCGAGAACAATCATTGCAAACCCCTCTCTTCGCTTTGCTACCCTCTCTCCACGGTGTACTGAATACTGTATTCTAACATTCTTGCCCTCTCTCGTTTTTTCCTACTCCGAATCTGTCGCGTTTTCGTTTCTCTCCCATGTCTCCTTCCGTCCGACTGCCCACCACGCTCGCCATCTCCTCCCTTCTCCTGTCGCTTTTTCGTTTCATTCGATATTGGAATTACAGCCCAACGAGCGCAGAGAAGCTTCACTTCAAAACTTAACGAAAATAAATGTCTCTTTTGATTTCTGAAAAACTGCTATATTGTAAATACGAGGTTAACGCAGAAACGCAATATTTCGCAATCCGGGGTTTCAACTGCACTTCCTCTGAATAAAACTACGGACAAAAAATAAACAAAACATTTTTATAAAGTTGAAAGTCAAAATTACAATGTAAAATAGAAAGATAGAAAACATCTTCTGTTTTGCGTAAGTTAACTGCTGTTGCAAAAACGCAACGGCGGCAGAAAATAGGTTAATAAAGCTTTTGCCGCTCCGAGAGATAAGTAAGTTGCATTTGTGCATATAAAAGCTATTAAAACAATTAAGGAATATCTGTGTTGTGCTTAAGTCTTGTTTGTTCTAATACAATGCTGCCGGTTTTCATAAGTACCCTCGGTGTTTCATATCTTCGCGAAATTCAATGTCCCAATCACTTGATAGTGATACTAAAAATCGAGTAGCAGAAATAATATACAAGTCACTAAGTATGTGTATATATGCACTTATAGAAAATAATAAACTTAGAGACGTACATAATTATACTTACTAACAACCAGCTAACAAATGTTTAGGAAGATTCTGTTTCAACATTTTGGCATCTATTATTTTTGTTTCTATTATTCATTAATGAAAAGTGTTACAAATATTTAGAGACATAAAATCCGATTAAAACATAAAAAATCGCGGTAAATGCGATCAAAGATAGCATCAAGCGCTGAGTTTATTATAATTAAAGTAAAAATAAACATACATTGTGAAATTATTTCATTGCACTGAACGTAGTTTGAAATTAAAAAATAAATGAATAAAAAAGGCAAATAAGTACCTAGTATTTAAATAGACATATGTATATAAACTGCATTCTCAGTTTTGTTCTGTCACGATTTTTTCCCAGGCACTGACCCACTAAGTTTTTGAATATGAATGACTTCTGCTTTAGATGTGTTGCAGTGTTCTTTTATTTTATGACCTTTAGCTAAATTTTTACGGGATAATTTTTGTAGAATAACTTGGTACTGGAAAGTAAACTTCTGTTGGAATCGTGGTTGATTGGATGGCAAGTAAATACACAAAAAAAAAACGAAAAAATTATCAGTCATGCAATTTCTGGGTGAAGGGAGGAGCGCACAGGCCTTAAATAATTGAGATATAAAAAATTAAAAACAAGATGTGTTCTGTGACAAAGACTAACTAAATACAAATCAAAAACATAATAGAATTTACCTACTTTTGAATATTACTTCATGCGTGGTTAGAAATTTTGAAGCCAGATTTAAATTTTTTTTGGTCAATTAAATACTAAATTTTAAACTTTCTAGTTTCTTAACGATTTTTAAATTTTTGGTGTTTAAAATTTGAACCTATACAGTATGAATTTCTTTGTCTATAATTTATGTAAAGCTTAAGGCAATCAGTTTTATTCTTCAGTTTACTAATGTTTATATTTTCAACCTGGAGGTCTTATTTTTAAAGGTTCGCGAAATTCATACCAGAATTTAACAGAAAACACATAAAGAAAACATTAAAAAAAAACTCATTAAGATTTTCATTTTTATTTGGCCCAAAATGTAATTTATTCTCCTTATTCATTTTTTATAAATTTCAAATTTAATAAAAAAAAATGCTGCTGCTTGAAACAGCAATGAGAATAAATAAAGGAAAGCTCAAAATTTATTACGCAAAAATTCTTGATATCATTTCGAGTAATAAACAATTAAAATTTTATACTTTTAAAGAATACAATTTATCGTAATCGAAATTAGGTTTCATGCTTACTTTTTTTGGACTCAATTTTAAATTAATTTACATTCCAAATTACAAAATTTACATTTAAAAGTTTAAAATTTGCTGTAAACCAATGTAAGCAATTTAAAAACAGATTCTAAGATTTCTTACCGTGTGGTATTATTTATCTATTTTTAAAGAGGTTAGTTACTACAGTGTTACATCAAAACTAGTTTGTTTTGATTTACTGCTACAAGTTACTGTCTACTGTTTCACACGTCAGGTTCATTCCGCCTAAAACTATGCCTCAGACTGTAAGGACATTGGCACGTTCTCAGCAGAACATAACAACTGTAGTGACTGTTGTCAACGTTAGTCTGTTTCTTCCGCATACTTTTAGGCGCACTAGGTCTGACAACTTGCGGGTCCATGAGATTTATTAGGCCATCAGCATAGGGGGCAAATTTACCAAGTGGTATGCGTGGTTTGCCACGTAACTACTAGCTCATCCTTGAGTAGTTCGTTAGGATCCGTTTATCTTCTAAGTGCAACGCATGGCATTTCTAACATCGTTACTTTTCCCTGCTTCTACGAAGGATTCATACATCCGCTTAATTTGACAAGGACCCATACAGGTATACATAAGTATGGGGTTTTACTAAACATTTTTTTGCAAATGAGCAACTTAACATAAAAGATAATAGAACGAGCGAAGATATCTACACAACTATTTTACATGAATATTTTTTTGTTTTACAGACGTAAACACGAAATACCATAAATATTTATTGCTTCCGACAAATGAATGAGTAATGGTGGAGATAAAGAAAAGCATGTTAATAATAAAGAAAAAGCACAATAAGTCAAAATAGGCAAGCCTACAATCACTCAATCAAGTGACATTAATTTCGCAGAACAATGTTGCTTTAATGTGCCACACAAACAGGAATGTACAACAAGTTGGCAATTCGTAAGCTAAACTTGCAATATAAATTTCGCGTAAGACACATAGTAGGTAAATCTTAGCTGTAGTCACTTTGTGTCTTAAGAGCGTATAAAATAGCAATGAGTGTGTCAATACAATTCAGCTCGACGGCCTACTGGCTAAAATAACTACTGACAGAAATGTCAATAGCAATCAGCTACAATTACTTACAACAGAGAAGGCACATACATAAATCACAAAATATTTTATGCGTCCCATAAAATACACTAGGGCGCTTCCGCATTTTGTAGAGGTAAAAGGAAAATTAAACAAAATTTACTTTCACGTAAATGTAAACGAATTGTGTGGAACATTTACATATTTTAAAATTTCAAACCTAAAACTTTCCGGCCACCATTGAGTTTTCGTTAAATAAACGGCGTTGATGTCATTACCAAAGGCCACTACAGGTAAATTTTTACAACTTTTCGGGTCTGTTATTACTTACTTCCTTATTTGCTATTACAATTTTTGTCATATCGCCTCATTAGCACTTGTATGACACGTTTGGGCGGGAAAACTTTCAATGATACGCTGTGCCAGCCAACTTTATCGCAGTAAGTTTGTTTTGTTTAAGTTTTTCTTACATGCAAAAATTTATGCGCATTATTACAAATATGCTATGTTATTACGAATATTTTATGTATTTCAGAGACTCAAAATAACCGTTATTTTGGGGTTTCGGATCATAAATTCATTGTCAAAAATTATATTAAAAAAAAATTGGACGTATATAGAAAATTTTTTGTTTTAAATCAGAGCGTAGTCGCTATTTGGTGATTTTCACATTTTCGAGAAAAAATAATTGTTACTTAATTTTTTTTATCGATAAAAAGTAATCGTTATTTAAGAATTTTTTTTCGATACAAAATAAAAGTTATTTTTAAATTTTTATTTCTTCGATCAAGTTTGATCGTTTTTTGGTGCTTTTTATTTTTTCGATTAAAAACTGATCGCTATGTTTACGATCATATTTGATTGATACTTTGTGATATATTTTTTCGACCAGGAAACAAATAATTGTCGTTGGCGTTTATTATGATCGAAAAATTGTAAATATAAGAAAGCGAGAAAATAAAAATTATTAAATAAAGGCCAAACTTGATCGAAAAAAAAATCAAAAATAACGATCTAGCTTGATGGAAAATTTCTTTTTTTTCTAAAAGTTATACATATATAAAATATAATAAATAACTATCAAACTTGAACTAAAAAATTAGAATAAAATAATTTTTAGTAAAAAAGAATGCAAAGTCACAAACTAACTATCAAACTTGATCGATAAAATAAAAATAACAAGAAAACGATCAAACTTAATCGAAGAGTAAAAAGCCAAGAATAGCGATTACTTTTGATCGAAAAAATAAAAATCACCATTGAATCATGATTTGGCTTATAAAAATTATTATCATTATGGTCCCTTATGTATTAATTACGAATGTTGTTCTGTGTGTGAATGATCAATCTAGGCACTTCCAATCAAAATTTTGACATGTGAATTTGTGCAATTTTTTTATTTTTTTGCTTGATTTTTTATTGTCAATACCAATTCTGTATGCTTTCGAATATATCGTATTTCCGAAAACGGAGCTTCGACTTGTACTATAAAAAACCGACTTCAGCACTTATTTTCCGCATTAATCCAGAAACTATCAGGCAATATGAATTTAAAACAGCCCAAAAATACTCCTACTCATGTGGAGCAGAATTTAAAGCTTAATGTTACGCAATTGCTTGACATGTTGTCGGAGACAACTCGGGATTTTATTAATAAAAACGCGAAAATGAACGACCTGCTGCACGCACTTCGGATTTCCTCACCGCCAGAGGCACACACAGCAAAATATTTTGGGGGATGTTTTACGATAATTTAATAAAATATTATAATTTGAAGATATTGGAAGGGGTAGGTTGAACATCAAATCACTATCGCCACCCTTCAAGAAACTAAACAAGTATTTTTTAAATTTATTCCCCTAAAAAAATTGTAAATCAGAAAACAACATTTCTTTTTAAGCGAAAAATAAATCGTAAAAATAACTTATATTTTCAAAGTTAAAAAATGAACTAACAGTTAACTTTTACTTGCTAAGCAAAACCTAAAACTCAGCAAATGACCTTTATTTTCTGGGCAATAAATAAAACCAAGGGAACCGGACTTTTATAACTTTTCTAATAAAAGTTGTTAGACCATTACTTTATTTGAAATAAAATAATTGGTCTACTCTGACTTCTATTTTTTAGTTCATTAATAACAGTTAAATTTGACCAAATAGTTTTTAAGCCCGAAATAAAAGTCCTTACTTAAACAAATTTGGTATGAAATGGAAGAGGATTGAAATAGCTTTCCAGTTGATATATGTATGTATCTAAACGAGGAATACCACCTATCGAAAGATATTTCAATTCAAAATGTTACTTGATTATTATGATCTTTATTTGGCCAAGCTTAACTCTTTTCGCTGGCCTAAATAAATAAAATTCCGGATTTTTCAGTTATTATTGAGCTTTTTCCCAAAAAGATAGAAAATAAAACGAATCCAGGATTTTGTCCAAAAAGTTTTGGAACCAAAAGAACATCGAAACGAATTAACTGTGATGCCTGTTATGTTCAGTTTACGAGGCAGGCGTGCTATTTCATTGACTGTTGATATTTTTGGTCACCAATCAGGCGGACCATCCGAGGTCTTTTCCACACTCCTTTCGGTCGGACGCAGACGCCAGACGCATTTGAGTTTTTATTTGTTACTTCATTTGGGAAACAGGCAATCGATTGCTTTTTTTTATTTAAAAATGTAATAGATGCGCAAAATGCAGTTTAGAGTTTTCAAATCAACTCTACGACGATATTTATTCAAAAAAAAATTAATGTTCATCAATTGTTTGTTAGAGAAGAAATTAAGTATAGCGTTACTAAAATGAAAAATGGAATGTCGCACCTTTTGCAGCACAATAAAAATTGTATTTATAACATTTTTTGGAATTACATAAAGCCTAGTTGACTGACTTTTAAAACTGAATTTTAGAGGAGCGAAACACTTAGCTAAAACGCCTTTACAGTTTCTGCTTTATTACTAAAACTTGTATTTGTCTTTTCGTTATCTTTATTGTCATCGTTATTGATATCTATGTATGTATCTATACGATTATCGATGTCGTTATCGTTACAGTTTTGTATTCGTATATAATATATGTTTGTGCGTACGTTTATATGTTTTCCATGTCAACAGATGCCGCTTTTATTGTTTATACTTCTTTCTGCGGCAGTAAATGCCATGCAATGGCTAGTTAAGTTTTTTTGTATTTCCAATTCATGTCCTAAATTACTTTGTACTCCTTTTATATGCAAGTTTTTTGTTTTATTATTCTTTCATATATACAGGGTTCGCCATCTGTTCCTCTGGAATGTGAAAATTTAATAATTTCGCCATTTGTGAACCTATTTACTTACTTAGATACGTTTTGGAAACTTCAAACCAGTACAAATTTAATCATGGATTGCTTCACACTGAAAAAGCGAGCCGAATTAGTGACTATTTGCATTAAAAATAGTCGTAAATTATGCGTGAAAAAAGTCCGACTGACTTCTGGTTTCAACAAGACGCGGCGCCATGTCACAGAGCAATTCAAACAATACGGGTTTTGCCACAAAATTTCCCTAGACGTGTGATATCGAAAAGAGGCGATATTGACTGGCTACTCTAGATCGCCCGACTTAACCCCCCGAACTTCTTCTTTGCGCCAGCAATCCGAAGACCATTGATGAGCTCTATACCAATATTCATGTCGTAAAAGCTGTCATACCGACCGAGATGTTCGAAGAAGTGACGGGAAATGCCTAAAAAAGAGCACAGTTTGCGTTGGTAATTTACTCGATTATTATTTAACATTATTTGCGGTCTATTGTTTCTTTCAAAAGTTGTTCAACATTCTTATATCGTAGGGAGGTCTGGATACCGCAGACAGGGTTTTGAGGGTTCAATTTATTGTTATCTCATCTTATAATAAAATTTTCTAAATATTCGCTGGATATAAAAAAACGCGCATGCACCTCAGTGCGCAAGCCAGAAGTGCAACTTCTTTGTGGTAGTAAAAATTAAATTAGTGGCACTTATTAGTAGTAGCGTTAATAAAAATAATGGTAGAAATTGTTAGTACCACTAGTAAAAATAGTGGTAGAACTTAGTAAAAATAGAGGTAGAAATCAGTAATAATAGTAGTAGAAATTAGTAGTAGCATAAGTAAAAATAGTGGGAGAAATTAGTACAAATAGTGGTAGAAAGTAGTGAAAATGGTGGCAGTCATTAGTAGTAGCAGTCAAAGTAGTGGCAGAAATTAAAAAAAATGGCAGAAATTAGTAGAAATAGTGGTAGAATTAAGAAAAAATAGTGGTAGCAATTAGTAGAAATAGTGGTAGAAATTAGTAAAAATAGTGGGAGAAATAAGAAAAAATAGTGGTAGAAATTAGCAAAACTAGTGGAAGAATTTGTAAAAATAATGGTGGAAATTTGTAAATACAGTGGTGGAAATTAGTAAAGCAATTTTGACCCGAATTTCGTTATACGATATTCTGAGGTGAATTTCGTTACACGATGTAAAAAGTCACTGCTGCATGCGGTTTGTGACAAATGTTTTCAGTTTTGTTCCTGCTACGAAGTTTACTGGAAAAAATGTTGTCCGGTTCAGAGGAACTAATGGCGCACCATGTATGATAATTTTCAGTGATCGTCATTGTCCTGCAATGACCATTAGAGACTTTTAAGTGACAATGTCTGTCGGCTAATAGATCTTTGATAGTTTTTGAAGTGTAGCAATGCCACTAAATTATCATAAATGATGGTGCCACCGTCACTGACCATTTACGCTACCGGGTTGTATTATTTCATGCTATTGAAAAAACTAACCTCAGAAATGACAATCGAATCGAACATTGTTACAACAATTCTTCATATAAATAAAGGCAAGGCAATGAGTGAAAGACTTTCGATGCACAACATTCATTTGTATAAGTGTAATAACCGAAGTGTAATCGATGCAATGCGCGATGAGGTGCAATTATGATGTAAAACGTGGCATGCGACAAGACAAATTTTACAAGTGCATACGTAATATATTTACATATAAGTATATACTACATACATATACACAAATGTGCAAGTAAATAGTAGAAAAATAACTACAATGCCTGCAACTGATTTTAGTGACTGTGCAAACAGTCAAATTGCCGCAGCAAATCCAGGTAAATTTACATACGGCTCTACACATACATACATACATACTTGCATAGGTATACACTTAGTGCATTGGTACTTTTTCACATAGCGCCATCTAATATTTCTCAGCTGCATGCCACATGCCACACTCAAATCTCCATGCTTCATGCTACGTACCACTGTGGTAGCGGCGCCCAATACTTTCGCGACCAACCAGCCAAGCATTATTATTAACCGCAAAAAATGGCAAATTCGACACACAATTGCCGTATACCGGCCTACACTCAACCATATTGTAAATAAATAACACTATTTTCTTCGAGGCTGTAATTTGGTGGCAAGCGGAAAGGATAGTGAACCAACGAGTGAAATTATTATGTGCCTATAGTTTGCTGGTATTATTGTTGTTGTTGTTGCACGATTGTCATGTGTGAATAATTTCTAGCTGCTGTAGCGGCTGGTAAAAAAAATGCCAAGCTAAATGGCGCTCATGCAATGCAATAACAGCAGTGGCGGATTCAAAGAAAAATGCCCATCGGGGCCCTGTAGGCAGCATCTTTCTTTTCCAAGGCGGTGCGGCATTCCTAATCGTACCAGTCGTTTTTTCGGGGTCGCTTAAAACCAATGACCGGTGGTACGTAATGAGCGAGAAATGTGGTGCCACTATGCGCGGATATCTGTTTGTTGAACATTTCTCTCAGAGAGCTGGAGTGCAAGTCGAGTTACGAAACGGTCGGCGAACGAATCTTGGCTGCGACTAGAATATGAACCGACTCGAAGTTAGTTCCTCGAATAGTGCGCACGTCAAATAAACAGTCAGCGCTTTCGCGTATTGGCTCCCACATCACTGCGGAGAATTACAATTTCGAAAAAGTGGAGAACTTTTTATCTGGGAACCAGCATCAACACGACCGAAGATGCGCTGTTCTAAGTAGGCAACTGCGAAGTTAAGCCCTCTCTCGACGAACCAAATCCACACTCTATAAGTTCCATCATGTACGCGTTATGGTATGAAGAAGAAGCGTAGATACTGGTAGCTTCGAATGAGGGGCAATTGAAGTGTCCGTCTGAGCTTTACCGCGACTAATTAAAATACAGCGACTCTAGTCTTGAAAGTAATCAACTTAGTACAAGCTGGTGATGGTAGAGGAAGAGGACGGTCTGCTGTGCGTTTGAAGGACTAAGTGGAAAAGGTCTTGACGTCACTTGATATTTCCAATTGGTGCCAGTTAGCAGGAAGAAGGGGTGGCTGGCGCAATTTGTTGAACCAAAATCACTTGAGCGGTTGTAGCGTCAATTAAGTATTAAGTATTCAATTTAAGGCTACTCAATATCGCTTTGTTCTCATCTACACTTTTCAATTAATTACAACTTCCGAAACATGCTAATGACACGGAGTGTAAAAGCTAAAATTTCCGCAAGAGTCCAGCATTAAATAAAGCAAATAGTATTTAAGTTCTGGCCTAGGTTTTTATTCAATACAAAAATATTGCATTAAGAAAAGTAGTACCCTCGTCTTCCCATTGCTATAGCAGCATCTAAATTCAGTGATTTCGTTATTCTTCTATCAATGTAAAAAATACAAAAATTATTTAGGACATTCTCAGCTAAAGAGTCTCAGCGATATTCTTTAACTATTTTCAAAAAGCTCATGCCAAGTTCGGCACTAGCGGAATCGTTAGAAATTTCGTAAGATGTCAACGAAACTAGTCAAGTAACTTTTAAGATCTGTAGTAAAGAATTCCGCGCATTTGTTCATTAATGAGCTAATACTGCTTTGCAAATTGTCTTATATTAGAATCCTTAGATTTTCAGATATCAGAAAACCGATAATGCCCCGAAATTTTCGCGCCCGCCGATGAACGCGAATTTTTTAATTTTACGTTCTCTAAAGATAGGAAAATCAGCATTTTCTCGGCCCATTTCTTCCCATTTGTATTTCGCTCTGAGAACAAAATTATCGTACGTGTTTTGTTTTCTCTAGTCTTTCAATTTCTTCAAAGCAGTTGAAATGCACCTCTGCGCCATTATCAAATCCAGTCCTGTGCCCTTGAGTCCTTCTTCTGGAGGGGCCCACTGTTTTGCTGACCGTTAAATCCGCCACTGAATAACACACATACAAGCATTCGAATTACATCAATGAATGCGGTAACTACTGCGCCAAACACTTGCCACTTCAGCTCGTTATACCAACAAACTAATGTAGATATTTTATGCACTACATCAACGCCTTAGCGCCGCCAAAGACAGTTCCAAAGCCAAAACGCCTAAATGTAAATTATTTATGCATTCACCTACAAGTGCAGGTGATTTGGAGCGTTAAAGTAAAAGTGCAATAGTGCAATTTCGTACATTGCTGCACCCAGCTACAGACAGCGGTAGTGTCAAAAGCGGAGTTAGTAAAGTTGTAAAGTTGCACGCTCCACCTACGCTGGCCAACAACTGATGGGACGGTAGCTTCCGTCGGCTATAGCTGAGAAGACTCATTGTTAGGAGCTTACCTTGGCCTGCAACGTTCCGGGCCATTGCATCCTAATGAAAGCAGAAAATCCATAATTTTCTTTTTTTTAGACCGCTCACATGCGTACAAGATGGAGCATTGTTTAAAATGCAACACGATAGCTTTGTGGGAAAATGAACTGAGTTCAATGTGATGATTGCATTCGTTTAAATATAAAGCCCATATATTATTGAGCGTGTGGTGATATTTTTAGTGAAATTTACTATGCAAAAAAATATCCAATAAAAGCTCTTAGTTTTGCAGAATCTGGTTCCATTCGTGAAACTATCGATAACATTGCGACACAGATATGAGAACATTCCACCAATAACAATTTGCACCTTGATCTTAAGCCCACAGAGCGTTTGTGGTTTATTGGCATAGCCGTGCGATTTTAAAAACACAAAAATAAAAACCCAGAAAGATGCTTGATATCGGAATTCTAATAAATCGTAGGCTTCTTCTGTGGTGTGCAGATAGTGTCATCCTGCTGCACACCACATTCCAAACGATCTACTCCATCCACTTTTTCGTTTAAACCTTAACTTTTATTTATTGAACCTTAAAATAAGTTTGCTAATCTTAATCTGTTAACTTAACTTGCAACCCATAGTTGGCATGAGTATTTTCTTGACTTGCTCTCACAAAAAAATATTACGACTGTGTTGGCAATTCATTCCACAGTAGGGCTAAGAGAACTATCCCCATAGTGGGCACTCAAAGGCTCCCGCTATGTCAAAAAAGGCACATACCACAACCTTTTCGTATTCGAAATCGCTCCATATTTCTGTCGTCGGCTTGTATAGAGCAGTACCAGTGGATACGAGTATCCCTGTCCCATACTCGCTCTGACTGGGGTGAAGCGGCTTCCATCGCAGAGTGTTCGATCACATTATCAATATTCTTCTCCATTGGTTTTGAGCATAAATAGATTTGTAAACAAGACTTAGCTGAAGAGTGACCCTCCATACCATTGGAATACATGCTAGAGCCAGGCAGTCAGTCATTATCTTCACAAAGTGTTATATAATGTGATCGCTCACTTGTTATAGCACCAACGTGCGGATACCATCAACCGCGGGCGTGTAGTGGTCAAACGAGTTCATAGCACTGAGTGCTGAGCAAATATATTTTTAGCCAACCTCAGTCAGATTATGATGGTCTTGTTTCGTATGGTAAGCCGACAGCTAAGCTAGCTCTCTTTTCTCTGCAAAAGCTTTGTACTTACTCTCCGGTAGCTTAATAGCTAGTTTACTTAGTCTCTATCTTTTCTTTTGCTAAGGCTTAACCTCAAAAAAACTTCTAAAGCTGTATCTGTTTGCTCTTCTGATATTACTTACTTACTGCACGCCATTAAGCTGGCCGCGTACCCATCCCAACAGCCGTGCGTTTGACTCAGTTGAAAAGTCTTCGCAACGTTTTTCGAAGGGATGAGATATGAAGAGACCACCGAAGTATTTTGAATTTCTCTCTTGATTTTGTCTCAGTTAAAGGCATTCGTAACAACGTCGTTGAGTATTTTTCTAATTCTATACAGCTTGTTTTTCTACGAGTTGGAGTTTCTCATGGGATTTTTGAACCTTGTTATAGCCGTCAGCTTGAACTGTATTTTTCTATGATCCGACAGTGAGGATTCCGCAGAGACTTCCAACTGCGAGATAGTGAGAGCTATCTTAAGTAGTTCTTCTTTGATTCAGGCGACAAATGTTGGTTTGCTAAGAAGCCGTTTATATGAAATAAATTGTGAAGAGCGTTGCCACCTTTTTCCGACCGTTGATTTCATTAAGGTAACTCATGTTCTTCAGTACTCGTGTCAAACGAAAAAGGTTTAAGACAGCCTTCCTGGAAATACCCTTTTCGAGAACGTTGCCACATCTTTAAAATAATTTAATTCAATTAGAGGTTTATAAAGCCTTAATATCGCAAATAATTTGAGGAGTTTAAAACTCTTTGAGAAGTAAACACAAATTAATTAAAAATGTAAGTGATATCAAAATATCTCACATATCATCAGATTTACAATCATCTTTTACTAGAAAGCAGTTTATAAAAGCACTGCCTCCACAAAAAAAAAAAGAATAATAATTCTGTTTAAGTTGAAGAAAGAATAACAAAACTAAATAGTTATGAAAAAAGTTTTAGAATACATTTTCGTAACACACACACACATTTTTGAAAATAAGGGTTGCCTACTAAAAATAAAAATAAAATCCTTTTAAAAAACTAGCTACGAAAGAGAAGTTGTTCTCTGTACTGGCACAAACATTGCTCATGTCCTAAAATATAATTCTGGATCATATTTATATAGCAACCTGAATAAGCACGTTGTGTGGCAAACCGCCAATGACAAACAAATTTCAGCAACCAGCCGTGATCGGCAGTTACGCGAAGGGGTATATCGTTTTTTGTTTTTAGAAAATTAAAAATTAAAACTAAATAAAAGTTGCTAAATTTGGTGAAATCATTATTTTTTTTTCTGTCACATTCGAATTCGTAGCTTTAAACCGAATGCCATGCGGGCGTGCCGATAGATGGCACTGCATTCGAAATATCTATAAAACCCATATTCACAGTTCAATTTGTAGGGTGTAGTGAAGCGCGACGGACCAGCTACATTTTTCTAAAAAATTTAATGTCAATTTTTTGGAATCGTAGTGACATTTGAGCTGAAAAAAAAGGTTTATATTATTTAGATCTTTTGGTTAAATGAAAATGTTTCAAATATGTTATCTATGTATGTGAGTTTTAAAATTTTGTTTATGACGAGGGCAATAACAATAAAATAATTTTTGCATCCAACTTCACTTTTCCACAACCGTTATAATTTTTACTATGCCACACATATAACTTTTAGTTGTTGCAAGGTTTCTCACCCACAGCTGCAACCATACGAGTATACTTCGTACAATGCCAAGTTGAAAGTTGTAGTTTTTCTTAGCACCAAAACGATTGACTGCAACAACTCTATTTATTTAGCGGCAATTGCCAAAAATTATATGCTACAAATGTCAGGCTAAGTATATATATTATGTAGTGCAACATTTTCATAAATATGCCTTCGCACATGCCTATAAATATACATTGTATACATATACATATGTACATACACATGCACACATACATTTATACCAAATAATATAAATTAACTATTTATAGAAAAACTATAGCGGAAAATGCAATCGAGCATAAATCAAAAAGAACGCTCTAAATGGTAAATGCAACACAGTTAATGCAGCTGTGCAACAAAAAGGGGAACAGCAAAAACAACTATGGTTGGTTGGTAGGTAGCAGCGAGCAACGTCAGCCTTCTGTTGCAACATGTTGCCGCTATACAATTAGTTTACGTTTGTTTTCGTATGATAAATGTGCATTGGAATCGGTAGCATGCATTTGGCTACTGTTATTATTGTTTTTGTTAAATGTTATTGCCATTGTTGCCGTTGTTACTTTACCGTTGACTTCTGCTAAATAAAGTCAAGTTAAGTCAAGTCAAGTGAAGTCAGACACCGGCATGTCCTTCTTCTCCCTCTCTCTCTCTCCCTCTCTCTCTGCTTCCACGCACCACATAACTTTGTTGCTTGCTGCTTTTCGTTCTACTTTTTTGTTCTCACATATTTTTTTGTATTGTTTTTAAATTTATTTCCAAGCACATATACATATCTTGTTTAATTTCTTAATTTGCGCGCCGCTAACACCGTTTGACGTAATGAATAGTTGCTGCCATTTTTGCTGAAGCCTTATTTATTTTTTTTGTTATACTTGTATATACATATTTGCTGTTGTTATTGTTGTTATTGTACCAGTTGATTACTTTATAAAGGTTGTCACATTCTTGGTCTCGAAAACGTTTATTAATTTATGTAGCCCATTTAAATTGGAATATGTATATCGAAATGGAAGTGAACGAAAAAAAATGTCGTATTAGAAAATTTTCAATTAACTATTCTGTGGTTTTCAATTAACACCATGCACTTTTGTGTCGTGGAAAAGACAACTAATTGTTTCGCTGTACCAAAATAAATTGAGGCAAGTTAACTTTAAATATTTATGCACATATCTGAAATCAATTACGTGAAGGTAGCGTTTTCGAAATGTTTATGCAATACGCATAGCATTATGACTTAATTTCGTTAAGATATTTAGAATTTTCGGTCAATATTACAGAACAATATCCGACTGAAAAATTTGCACTTTGAGCTTCAAGACGAATTTTTTTTATTTAAAATTTAAAGAGCATTTAAGAGCATAAACATTCTTGAATATTACTTAGAATTACAGAATTAAATGAAGGAGGCATATACATACATACAAATCCCTTAAAAAATAATGACATTTCAAAAAATTAGTCTATACCATTTTCAAAAATAACATCTCTGATACGAAGAAATTTCCGAATTTGATATCATCAATTCAAATTACAATCGACAATCCCATATGAAAAACTTCCGTGACGTCAGAAGAGACCCTTTCCGACAAATTCACAAACACATTCGGAAAAATTGGGACTAAAATTTGATAAGATGCCAGATGAAGAGGGTAAATTTTTTTTTTTTTTATTTGATTGAAAAATACTGATTTCCAATAATTCTATACGATTTCTACGAAAAAATCTATTTTCTCCATTTGAAATATAAATCTATATGGGAAAGTTTGAGCACTATGGACCTTCACATATTTTTTGATTTAAAAAAAAATTAATTAGCGGTTTTGGTTTTTTTCTGATACAGAACAATCTTAGGGGATAAAAACATTAAAATTCTGACTTTGTTCCATTCATTTTTGCACTACCCTAGTATACTTTATACGCAAATTCATAGTCAATTAAATACTTATGATAAAATGTCTTACCATTAACTAAAAATTATTAATCAGTCTTATAAAATTGTATGGTATTACTAAATTAAAAGTGAAAATATACGTTCATTGATAAAATTTTAATAATTTCTATGTTTGTCCTAAAATATCACACAAAGTCTGACAACATTTCGATTCGATTTGCTTAAGGTCGAAACTACTTGCTATTTCAGTCATGAAAACTCATCTCACCAATTACCACAGATCATGTATTAAGCCAACCGTATATTTGTATTCAAATATGAGAAAAAAGTTGATGATTTCCTTTACTTCTCAATATTCTGGTTTAAATCAGTTGAATGCCAAAATCTTCTCAAAAAGTTTATATTGTATGTCTTAAAATTAACGTAAATTTTTAGTTCCGACAATCTATAACCTTGTAGGAGAGTTGGTGGTAAATGTTTTCTTTCAAAAATAGAATAATACCTCCCGTTTTCAAAAATTTACAAAACTTGACCTAATATTGTGTAGAGTACGCAACAAACTCGCCAAATTTATCGAAAGTAAGGTTTTCAAAATATCGCCATTATTCCCTTTATTTTAGCAACCGCCACTTTACCGCACCTCTTCCATTTCATTTGATTGACTTTTAGGGGTGGGCGGAATTTTATATGTGCGGTTCGTATACGGTATTGAGTCTCAGCATATATGTACATACATATATTTGGCGAAGAAAGCTTTGGGACACTTTTTGTCTCAAGCAAATAAAAATGGTGTATTTAGTCAAGTCATGAAGATTTGATGTAAGCTATTTGCTATTTGTTTTAATAATTCTTAAATTCGATAAGCAAATATAAACCTTAAAACTGTTAAAGAAAATAAATAGTTGAGAAATGGGCAGTTTCTTGTATGCACGCAAGGTAAAATGTGGTTTCAACGTTTTTGTTTAATGTTTTCGCAAACAACTCGGATAATTAATTAGTCAGGCGAGTGTTCTTCACTATATCTTAAAAATAAGGAAGAAATTTCACTGAGGTTGAGCAGGTGAGCTTTTAAATCAAGAGAAGATTCAACTGAATAAAACAAAAAAATACTTTCTAAAAATACTTGGAAAATTTAAAACCTTTTTTATGATCCTGGAATGGTTTTCCAAAATAGAATTATTAATAAAGATCTAATGAAAAATTATTTAAAACTAAATAACAGTTTTTTATATTATTTTATTTAATTACTAAGATGTTGAAATCCAGCCCACTGTATTCTACAAATCTCACAGCACGCTTTTGTTTTCTTCTTTGCACCACTTCCTTACCAAACAAGGCGTCAAAACCGTGACGTATCGGGCAGGATTTTACTCTTTTCTTTCTCCTTTTAATTGGTTCATGCTACACATCGGTCAAGTTTTTGGCCATTGGTTTTTTGTAAAAGGAGTAAGTCGTAGAGAAACAGAGTACATGATCATTTTGTGGGTTTGGCACGCCGATTAAAATACTTCCAAATTAGTGGCATCTTCAATTCACACATATCTATATATATCTGAATTAAAAGTCTTTAAAAAAGTCTTTTATTTGAATTTATTTATTATCGTAAGCATGGTCGGCCAAAGGAACACTAATCTGTATACATCATCCCTGGTGCACAATATCAATAAGGTACAAAAAATCGACAAAGATTTAGCTATGATTTAAATCAGGGTGTCATTTTATGAAGCGCGACACATTTGATAACGAGTGAAATTTTAAATTAGTATCGTCGTTGTCTCCATAACATATCTAGCAAATTAATTGCAAATTAATATTTGACATATATTTGATTGATTTATTGTCTGTCTAAATCAGTCAATATGCACGCATAATATTCACCTCATACCTACATACAAATGTACATTGATATAAAAATGTATTCTGTAATCAATAAAGCAAAATTGAATAAAGATAAAATCCGCATGGTGCCACTATAGCAAAAGTATTGGCTGTGTGTAAAAGAAATGATGAAAAAATAAAC
The DNA here is from genome assembly GCA_951828415.1 of Anomoia purmunda. Classification (NCBI taxonomy): domain Eukaryota; kingdom Metazoa; phylum Arthropoda; class Insecta; order Diptera; family Tephritidae; genus Anomoia; species Anomoia purmunda. The sequence goes on along the minus strand of OX639997.1, from coordinate 46,253,648 downwards.
GTCTCAATATGGCAATTAAACAACTTATCGGCATGTGACCACTATATAAATATAAATATAAATATATGAATCACTACAACTGCATAAAGAAAACTGGAGTTTAGACTGGCTTAATTTCCGCATACGTGTATTTATTAGAAGCGGCTAGTTATATGCATACATACATATATATGTAAATACAAATATATATACATATATATATACATATATATGTATGTACATGCCGCCGGTATACAACTCAAATAATGATTTAAATCCTTCAGGTATTCACTACTTGCCCTCTCACTTGCACAGCCCCTTCGATCATTTCAATCAACGTTTTATGAATACCCGGCGTACCTTTTTAATAAACTCTTAAATATCAACATAAATTTTTCAACTGAAACCATATTAATTTCCCAAATCAAATTCGAGCGAATTTACTTCTGTGATTATTTATCTATATGTTTGTGTATAAAAACCTGTCAGTAAAATTGACTGTAAAGAGGTCGATAAAAAAAAGTTTGGATTGGAAAAAAGTGAAACTGACACTGAAGATGGCACAACTTGACAAGGGATAACGGCGGATTGTTCCAATTTATATGAACTTTCCATCCAGCTTTAGAATTCGGTAATCCAAATTCATTAATTCGAGTATTACTTCGAAGGCAACACAGATCTTCATTGGGTTGTATATAATTTTAAAATTCTTAGGCTAAACCATAATGGTGTGAAATTAATTTGGTTAAAAGTTTAAACAGCGATTACAGTCCATATTAAAAGAATGTTTTAATATTTCTCGCGTAAATCGCTTCGGTAATCCACCTATTTACATAATCAGATATACCCGAAACGTAACACTATGAAGTTTATTGTGTTTGTTGTGTTGTATTTTCTTCTCCCTTCATCTTTGTGCCACTCTCCGTCAAACTGTTCGTCCTCCCGTCCGTGCGTACATTAAAAGTAGAGATATCTCAACGATACGTGGAACACACATTGCGCTTGGTCCAAAGTAGGTATTGAAAATGGGCGAATTCGGATAATAACCTCGCGAACGTAACGGTAATTTATTAAAAACCAAAAGAAAGCGACATTTCGCTAATTCAAATTTGATATACGGAATTTAGTTAAAGAAACAAATAACTGGCTAAATTTTGTCTTAGAAAACTGGGCGTGGCACCGCTCACTTTAGAACAATCATATATAACTCCGAAAACACCGCACCAAACTACAAGATTTGGTTCATACTTCGCATTTTATAGTAGCAAGTAGGCATAATTTCAAGAATTATAGAAATCATACAATTTACAAAAGTCAAAAATTCGATATCAAAGTAACGATTAAACATAATTTACTCAACTTTAATATGCAGAATGAAGTTAGAAAAGGAAATACACAAAAATAAACAACTTTCCAAAGCGGCGCGTCACCGTCAACTTTAGGGCAAATGCTTCATTAAACCCTCCCAAATTTAGCACTAGCTTTGCATTTCGGTAAGCATAAATTCTAAAATTGCGAAAATCGCACAAAAACCTCGACCACTTCCTAGATAGGGGTAATTTACAAATAACAAATGAAAAATGTAATATTTCTATAACTATAGAAGGTAGTTTGTTCAAATTAAAAAAAAAGTGTGTGGAAAATAGGAATGTCACTGCCTACTTTAGAGAAAAGATGTATCTCCGAAACTAATTTATCTAGCTTTACCAACTTTAGAACAATCTATAGATTTTAACTTACTAATCAAAATTTCGAAAATTGCAAATATTGGACAAAAACCGCGTGCATCCTTCCCATAACGATAATTTACAAAGAATCGGCATTTTAGTGACTATTGACTATAATTAATTTAATGTGCAAGATCAGGGTCGGAATGCAAATACATACAATGAGTTTTTTCGGGCTTTATATATATAATATATTTATATCTAAGTATAATTTCGTAACCACCTCCTTTGTAACGCCAACTCACAAAAACCACAAAATTTCATATTAGGCCTGTTTTCTTATAACTGACTGGCAAAATAACATTAGGTAGCTAACAGATTTACATGAGTAAAGGAACAACACAAACTTCGGATATCATACCTCAAACACACACATACTACATACATGCATATTTACATCGGCTCTACTGTTGGTCATCTGGAGTCAATCTACTCTTAGGATGCCGAAGCAAATTGTAGATCGTGTAATATGTTAGTGAAAATGTAAACGTCGCGACCGGTAAAAAGAGCACGTGCGCTGTGTCAAATAAATTATACATATGTGTGATGTGATGCTAAAGAAATTTACCTTAAATAAATTGTCTAAAATGGTTGAAATTAAATTGAAGTATTATTTTAATCGTTCCAATTGAATGTTAATAAAATGTGGGGAAAGAAGTATAGAAAAAGTTAAATGTAAATCATTATGTTGTTGTGAGATGTGTTGAATAGTGCAAATCATAAAAGTGGTACATATTTGGATTGCAGTCACACATTGTATGTAATACATGTATGTATGTACATATCTACATATGTAAAATGAAATATGTTTTTGTTATTGAAAAGAAATTGTGTGCAAAAATTTAATCGTAATTCTTGTAACATGTGATTGGTAAATATTGTACGTGTGATCAATGCATTCATTCGTCGGGTTGTTTGCAAATATCTAAATAAAAGAATATACATACATACATATGTACATACATTACATAAATATTTTGCGTTCGTGGCGAGCGTTGGGATGAAAATGGGCTGACATATGAATGTGTTCGTTTGTAGGTAAGGTGAGTTATGTTACTTCGATAGAACTATAGTAGACTAGTAAAAATGTGTTTGTACAAAATATCAGGAACCGAAAATAATAGTTATTTTTGCGATGCAATAAGAGTTCTGTGCAAAATATTGTTCGCGATTCTTTTTATTTCTTAAACTTTTTTGGAAAAAATTAAAAAACCGTACTATTATTTTTTTTAGACCTGTTATTACAGCTGAACTTGGCCAAATATATTTAAAGGACAAGATAAGGCATAATTGCAGAATACGTACAATTCTCAGATTTTAAAAATTTAAATTTATATTGGTAGAAATATTTTAGGTGAGCATAATGATATACTTCTTTTTTGGGGAAGACAATAACTGTGGCAGGTATTGAAGGTCTAAAGGTCAAATTAAGCATTTTTTAAAATCCAAATATCTCACGAAATAACACTAAAAATTTCTTTAATTTCATATAAATTTTTGTTATAATAAAAAAAAAAAATTGGGCATCATACCTCATTTTTTATGTGTTATATTTCAATTTAAAGTTTTGTCAGTCTAAAAAAACACCCTTTATATACATCTTTCTTTTATTTTGAGAATTGTACGTGTTCTGCAATTGTTCTCAAAATAAAATTATTTTCCTAATAATTAACAAACCGCTTATCCAAATTTAACAAATTTGGTATCAAGTGAAAGAGACTGAATTAGATTTTAAACTAAAATATCTAAGCCCTTTCACATTTTTTTATAATTTAATATTATTACGCCGAAATAAAGTCCTTGCTATATAATAAACAAAATGCAAATGCAAGCCTACAATATTACAATAATATGGATATGTTTAGAATCAGGGTCTTCCCTTATCTGCTATGCTATATTTATAGAAATAAAAAAAAAAAACATATGTATAATAGAAGTATCTCTACCCCAAAATTATCTCCAAATTTTGTAATTTAAAGCAAACCTAAGCAATATAATAATTTAATTGTATCCAATATTTAATTGATAAAATTAAACTTGCTATGTGAATACTCGGCCTCATTGGGAATTGATGTGAATGAAATATTACCAAAAAATTATAAAGTAATACACAAAATTTTTCCTTACTCGGCACTTTTTTGATCACAAATCAAATTTAGCTGCGATCGTGGTCCGAGAAAATTCGCTTTGGTTGCTTCGTAAGAAACAAAAAAAACACTTAAGCTTTAATGAAATAGAAGGAAATCTGTTGTTCGAAAATTTTTATTAAAAAAATATTTGAATTGGAGCAAAAACAAAAGAAGAATGATTTGATACATCAGCCAGAATAAGAATTTAAATGACCGTTTTATGGTAGAAGGATGTAGCTTTTGCCCGATTTCAAACGATTTCATTGTATAGCTTAAGAAGACTAAGTGCATTATGTGTAGCAAATTTTGATTGTTGGTGTGGTTTTCAGATATATGCATATATCTACTATATGTATGATATACCCAAGCTCTGTTCCATGGTAATCAAATTAAATTCAACAATAACTGAAATATTTGTCAATAGGTGGCATTCCTCGTTCAGATATTTTAATTTGAAAGCTATTTCAGTCCGCTTTCATTTGATACCAAATTTGTTTAATTCAGATAAAAGCGATTTGTCAATTATTAGGAAAGGACTTTATTTCGGCCCTTAAAACATTTGGTCAAGTTTAACTGTTTTTAGTGGACTAAAAAAAAAAAGTCCAGGTTGACCGATTATTTTATTTTAAATAAAATAAACGTTCAAAAATAATTTTTTAGGGACCAGTAAAAACCATTTAGTCAAGTTCGATATACAGCATTTGGTTTTTATCATGAGAAATAAAACTTTAAGTGCAATGTTTTATGATAAATAATTGCCTTATTTTTGAGAAACTGAATTTTATAATGAGGAAAATAATACTTTGGTGCCACAAAATATCTTACTACAAAAAAAAAAAAATTGCGGAATTAGAAATTAAGATACAAATCTATATTTTTGGTATGTTTTGGATGGGAAAATTTTCAATGTCACTGCTATTATCGCCACTCTCAGTGTACGAGGGCAATTTGAAAAGTACGTGAAAAAAATATTGAAAACAAAATGTCAAATGCGTCAAAGTCTCGAAAATAGGTCTCAGTTTCCAATTCAATTTCTTTATTTGATAAAATAATCTCTTAACACCAAGCCATTTCTTCAAGCCGCAGAGAGCCAAGTCTGAAGACAACGGAGGATGAGTGAGGAAGCAATTCGCAGCTTAAATCATTCAGTTTATATATATATAATGAGTAACCATCGGCTTCAAATGGCAATAAGAGTAGGATGTTCATATGATATCGTATATTAAATATATGGCTGGGCGCGGAATTAAGGCAAACTTCTTTATACTGCCTGTATAAATCGATCTAAAAAATTGTATCAAAGCGAGCATAACAAAAAATATTGCTTTCAAAAACTGCAGTTTAAAAATTAAATAAAAAGTGAGGAAATGGTTTTTTATTTTTGATTTAAGTATAACATGCAACCTGCAATCGCATGTTTACATATGTACTTTTATTTCTGCTTATCTCTTTTAGTAATTTTACTAAAATCAAGTGTGTAACAAAATTCATGATAAATTTGTTGTAAAAATAATATTAGTTACTCGTTTAATGAATAAATTAAAATAATAAAAAAATATATATCTGAGTGAATAAATTCTTAGCGTTGTATTCCAAATGAAAATGTTTTAATTACCATCACGCGATATTTTCGATACTCCATCGCCACTCTTATTCAAACTACTTCAATAATTTCGACCTTGAATAGAATTATTATTTGTACACGCGTTCGCATATAATAAATTTGCATTCTTGCCTTAATTGAATATTGCAAATTTTCAAAATTACTTCTACTTCTTTAGCTCAGAAGTCAACAATTTGTTTTCGTGCACTCCCATGCACTCAATTAACCGCACAAATTACTGATAAATCAATTGCTGCTAAATATTTGTAAGAACTGTCAAAATTAGTTAAATTTATGTTAAAACATTTTGCTTTTATTATTTTAATTTACATAATTTATATGCTAACATTAATTGAAGCCATTTAGAATCATTGTAAATACCTGGGCGTTAGCTAGAACTTGGGCGTTGCATTTTTTTTTTTTTTTAAGAGAACCAGAATTTATCAGTTCAAGTCAAGCCATTTGGGGACTATACGGCATTCAACTAAAGTTGTTGAAATTTGCCATTCGTAACAGGAAAATAATAACGGAGTTATTGTGCTTCAACTGGCCGGTATGGAATTTGTCATGGTGCGTTCAGTCGCGCAGGAAACAATTATTTTATTGCGGCAACAATTTCGGGGCCGAATCATCCCAACAATTCACATACTCTTTTTGTGGCTTTCTAAAGTTCCTAGTGTCAACTATAGATGGTAAGCCTAATTCATAAACGATAGATGGCAAGCCTACTTCCGAGCAACAGGTTGCAAGCGAAGAGAGGCTAGCTGGGAAGTATCGAATAGCAAGGCGAACGAACCGGACGCACAATTATTTCGGTTCGCATTCTTATTTTCAAAATATTAAATAAAATCAAACTCGGTTATATTGTTAATTAAACAAACGGTTGTTTTAATCTTTCGAAACCTTCACACTAGTCTATGCAAAAAAAAACAAATACCACAAATAATTCCTGGGATCTAGGCTGAGATCGTAATTCATTGGTGGGATGGGGTCACATCATTAGACGAGCAAGTTTCAATCGTTTTCAAACTTGAAAAACTTCGTTCAAGTGCTGCTTCAGTACTTGTAACGCTTCGAGAGAACATCGAAATTTTTTATCTGAAAATCGATGTGTCCACAATTTTACCACCAGAAGAAAGTTTGTTTCGAAAAATTTATGACTTTTGCTTAGAACGCATAAACATCTTCAGTAAAATCTTACTTCGTAAACAAAAAAATAAAAATTTTCTAAAGCGATTAATTTGGTGACTAATATATCGCAAAGCATTAATTTTTGCAATTTGATTTCCAGCTGATGCCAAACAATTCGGAAATGATCTCGAACTTTTTGCGAAATGATACCGAACTAAGCACGAATTTTCGTACTTCAAGGCTTAAATCATATTTTTTGACTCATAATTATTATAAAAAGGCTTTGTAATAAAAGTTTCAAAATAATAGTTAGCGTTGACTGAAAAAATATTTCTCACTCTTAATTATAATCAAAGAACTTAAAATTTGTGCCTCAAAATAATAGTTATCAAATAATTATCAATTATAAGTTATAACTCAAATAAATTGGCTTATATCTCCATGTTCGACGTAACTAAAAGTAAATGAGGGCTTACATTACCCATGACAGAACCTTGAAAGGATTTTTAACCTCCAGAGCTGATTTTTTTCTATAGCTAAATAGAGTTTTCGATTTCTATGGTACGCTGTGTGGAAAGTCGAGGGAAAGTCGACCAAATAGTACCTTTTTCCCGGAATTCTTCTGTTATAAAAGACCAACATTTTATTTTGCAAGTTAATTATAACGTTAAATTTACGCCAGTGGGCGTTATCGAATAATTTTTCAAAATTGTTATGGTTTTTACTGTTGCTTAAGAAACTTATATTTTGTATGTATATATCATTGTAAAAGTTTATCGATATATAGAAATTCACAGTGAGAGTGACGGTGTAGCAGGAAACCCCAAAAACGTAGCTTTTAATTTTATTTTTATTTTCTTAACATTTTTTTTAAAATTTTTTGTAATTTCGTACCATTGTTTCGTCTTTGAGGTAAAGAAAAAATTTATTGTATAAAAAAAACACTTTTAAAAAAATCAGTTTTTCTCTGAGAAAAAAAAAATGCTACTAGCATCTAACATAAATTTTTTTCTCATGACATTTCTAATACCCTCTAGCATAAATAAAAAAAAATAAACAGTAAAAATACTATTTTCCAATGAAAATCTAAAAATAGCAATTATTGTACAACAGCGCCACCCAGTCTAAGTTTTAGGTAAATATAAAAATCAAAAACTAAATGCTTGACCTCAAAAAACTGTACCCACTGTATCATAATTTTGTAGAATAATTCTTCAGAAAAACATTACACCTGATCAATAGGCTAAAACTCTTTATGGCATTTTTGTATGGGAAGTGTAGGCTTGCATTAAATTTAAAATTAAATTTTGCTTTCATCGAATACGTAGAATCTTGTTGCACAGTGTAATTATTCATTTCTCTAATAGTTATGTATCCAAGGCGAATTCTATCAGCTGTAGTTAGCGTAGGAGCTTTCAAAGCCGTAAAATGCTATATATATAAATAACAAAATTTTTGTAAAATTTGACAACTCGTACGCAAAAGCAGAAGCAAAATACATGGAAATTTTGTAGTTTTACTTATAACACCACGTTATATGAAATTGCTTTAAATGTATATGAAAAATTTCGTTCTAATGCTGAAGCTGAGATACAAGTTTTCCCAGTCCTCCACCTATCTACATATTTGTGAAAAATTTTACCTTGTGCTGATGCCGTTGAAACAACACTGAATGATATGGATAACAAATATTTCATAACTATCAAAATTTTGCAATATCTACCTGCATGTGCATTTAATTCATTCCAATATATCCAATTAAAAAAATTTCATAAACATGTGGATATTAACAAATAAGAGCTCAACCATTTGTATCTTCAGCAGCTGTCACCAAAAAAAAAAAAACACAATGTTTTCACAAATAAATAACAAGCTACAAAAATATTCCCCAATCTGGGTGGTGGTGACAAAAAGCCAACTATGGAGTAGTAGGTACTGGACGCACTGCATAAGACTCCCAAAGGCAATGTTCGCTTGTGCTGCAACAGAGATAGTTGCTCGCTCTAAATAGGCATAATTTGTAGTGAATTTCAATTGGAATTCAAGTGATTTTTATGCGATGTGAACTATTGAAAAACGAAATATAAATCGTTCGGAAATAAAAATATTTAAACGGCGCCAACACCTAAAAGTGGAAGGCAGCATGTCGACAAAGAAAAAAACCAACAATCATTCGACTGCGCCTAATTAAAGTGCAAATTTTTGTATTAAATAATGCCAAATATTTCTGAATGAACGAGGAGTGAGATTTTTGAAATTGTTTGTTTGTTCCCGAAATATACATACATACATACAGACATTCCCATGCACTTATGTAGATAGGGACAGGTCCAATCAGGGCATAATAATTTTTACAACATAATTATACAAGAAAGAAGAGTTCGATCTTTTCTTATTAAAAAGCCGATTCTTAATATTTCCCCAGTTTTTTACTTTAGACAAAGCGTAGTGCGATTATTTTTTGGAGATGGTAATTTTCGATCGTATATTGGGCATTATTTACAAAATGGATAGTTGCTTATAGTTCGAAAACTTATTAATAAAGAGGCCTCGCATTAAAAATGAATTCAAATAATTATCATAAGACTATTACAAGGATATCCCAACATGCTCAAAGAGACACGATTAGAATGATTAGGAATAAATATTTGAATTACAACATATACAAAATAACAGATTATTTGAGATAATAAAAATAAAAACTGATGCCCTTTTCATCCCATGTGTTATGCTGCAATTTGAAAAAAAAATAGCTCCTGACATTTCCAATTTTGTTGTGTTTATCATATTATTAGCACTTGAACTGAAGCAAGTTCTAGACATAAACCCGTTATAGAATTTTTTCATCTAAATTAAGGTTTGCGTTTAATAATAAATCTTAATTAAATAAGGATCCTCGTTTAATGGATTCCAAGTAATTTTGGCATACGTTTTATTAGCTACTCCAAAAAAACTTAAAAACTCAGCATGTGGTTTATACATATAGTCCCGTTCCCGAAAATAAATTAGCAACGTAAAATTTTAACTATTTCCAGCAGAAGTTCTGCAAGCAAAACGCCGTTTGTCTTTTAAAATATTGTGGTCATTTTGACACTGGACAACATTGCATAGATGCTTTGTATTTAGACGAAAAAAATAAGCAAAAGAAACAAACACAAAACATATTTTTTTTAACTACGTATGGTAGCGCTAAATGTCATTATCTGTTTAATCGTCAGGTAGTTAATATGCCAACCAAAAATTGACGATGGAGTGGTTCCACTTAAAATTTCTTGGCTGAAACAATTTCTGTAGGCATTCTTAGAGATTTTAATAAATTTTTGTTTTTAAACCGAAAATATAAACATAAGATTTCAAATTGGTGGACCAGCTACAAAAAACATAAGCATTTAAAGATTCCCATTATATTTTTTCTGATATTTATATATGATTCATTCAGACATGCGCCTCATTTCCTGACTATCGCTAACGAATTTAATGGTAATCCAAATAGTTCATCCCAAAATCAGATTAGAGATCGGTAAGTAAGAAGAAGAAATATATGTATCACATTCATATTTCGGTCAATTGATGGAATAATAAAACAGTAAATGAAATTATTAAATCAATTAAGATTGCGTTTTATTTTTTAGTGCTTCGCCGGATTTTATAAAATTACAAGTTGACGTAAATATAACTTCAATAACCGGAACTGAAAGTTTCCAAGTCGTATTTGATCAGATAGAGTTTGATATCGTCTGGTTGCGGCGCGAGAAAAATTTTTCTCTGGAAGCGCTGTATCTACCTCCATCTTTAGGTTGGAGCAACTTCTAAAAAAAAAGAGAAAGTAACTGTAGAATATTCACTGGGGACAAGAGCGTAGTCAGAGTGTTAGGTTAGGTTTAAAGTTCCTGCTTACCTAGATCCTCTGAAATCAGCAGAAGGGTCAATGCTGATATTGAGGTACACCTTGCCTTGCATGGTCGTAGAAGTTCCCGTGTCCTTCTCCGATCTATTTTTGACCAAAACGCTACCTGGGTACTCTATTCTTGTAGCTGCCTAGTTTGCCTAGTCCTCCAGGCTGATCACAGGCCGATTTGTACAGAAGCAGCTGACTTAAGAGAAGCTTTGCTTAAGGAGTCTTTTTGAGGTGGACTCTGTCTGGCTAGCTCAACCGTCTCACTATTCCCCGACCGGGTACCCAGATAATCTTGGCGGATAGCTACTCCGAAGCTCTCGGAAGATAAGTCAGGCAATCTATTATCACTCTAAATACTTGCTTGACTATCAGAGTAAATATTCACCTCTCTTACCGAGGTCGCACTACTCAGCAGCCACTTGAACGATTCTTTAATGCCAACTGATTTTGCTTGAAAAACGGTGCAACGATTTGGTAGCTTAAATTTTTGTGTCAGACAGAGTTCTTTGTAGTACGCTCCACCTCCAACACTGTCCTCACGCTTGTTGACTAGCCCCGGGTTCCACATATCGCACGCCGCCCAATTCTCTTTAGAAGAAATGGCGGTACCAAATTAACCTTTAGAAGCCACGGAAGATACGCAATGGTCCGTTTTAGTCGGGAGAAAGTTGAAACTTTGTAAGATCCTCGATTCACTACTATCCGAGTTCAAATTATATAAAATATACTGCAGCTTGACAGCGGCTAAGGCTGTCATAGTTTTACCGCAGTACTAATTAGAATTTTATGCAACATAACGTTCAGCGCCAGTATTGGTGTGATCCAAAGAGACCGCTTATTCAAATAAGAGCCGATCTTTGCATCCTTGCTAGCTAACTAATTACCGTAGTCCTGCCCTGTTGATCCCACCAGACAAGCATCCCATACAAAAGTATCGGTCCTACTATCTGTTCAGTCAGAGTGTTACTTAATTAACATTAAGAAACTACTAAGATAGAAAGGTAACTTTTGTAATTTAAAAAGGCATCTAGCGATTTGACATTTAAATTCAAAATATCATTAGTTGTTATCATCATCCGAAAACGAAATATATAAACACACAATGTATGGAAATGCACGTTATATTTTGCATATTCATTGCAATATGCCGAATACTTTCGAATGTGGTGCATATTAGCCAAATGTGTATTTTTTTTTATCACATTCGTCTGCACGCCCACCAACATACACAAATTGCACATATAGACAGACATATGTACATATATTGATTGCTATTGCCCATTTATAAAGGAAGGCTCGGAGAACCATTGCAAGAAAATAGTGTTTTTTCCTTATTTTGGCTATAACTAAATGAAAAAATTTAGAAAATCACACAAGCACGCTAAGCGAAGCCCATTACTGGAGCCCAAAATTTTAACCTAAAACCACAAAAGAAACAAACAAACAAACAAAATGCAATAGATGTCAGCAAATGGCATATAAATCGTGGCAGTGGAACACCCAAATTTGTAACAATCACGATTTTATGCAAAATTCTGAACCAAAAACCAAAACAAAAAAAATATCAGTTTATGCAAAGCAATAATAAATTTAGAAAACGCCACAGGTCGGTTAAGATTGTTGACCAGATTCTATGTGAACTGAACTGCAGTAAGTTAAGCTTTTTAAGTGGTGGTGGGTCGTAATTGTTTTTGGTAAGTATTTAACGCAAATTTGCGCAAAATGCTGCTATCAACATTCAACGATCCGGTGCAATAGGCTAACGACGAATGAGTAAGCAACTAAAATTATATTTTATTTTACCTAAACGCGTAATTTTGTATTGTCGCATGTGGCTACACTAAGTAAATGGCGATCGCCGGGTGCAAGAAGCGCATGCAAAGTAATTTTGACAAATGTTTTTCTTAATTTCATATTGCTTGTTGTATTGCTTTTTTTTTTGTCCATCAACTGCTTTTTTACTTCTTATTTTACGCCCGCGAGCATTGCGTTTCTCATTAAAACCACTTTTCCATGGCAAATTGTTAAACAAATTTTATTATTATTGATATTCATAGTTTAACGGTCGTTTACGGGTCGCTTGCAATTTGCTAATGAACTCGTTGCTCAAAACTCGAAAATTCGTTGACTTGCTAACTGATTTGACTGCTTACTCCCTCGCATGGTCAAATCTGCACAAGCTGTAAGCTCGCCGGCTGTGTCCATGCCCCACATTCATTTGCCGGAAGATGCCGGCGGCCAGCACGAGCTCCCTGTCCGTTGTTCGCTGCTGAAATCCACTGTGTAAACTTATTCCTTCCACACTCCTCCGTGCATTCGAATCAGCCTTTCATCTATTTTTTTTTTTTTTTGGATTGACTCGCTTAATACAAGCACTTGCAAAATCATGGTGATGGGCGCTGATTGGATTTTAGGCGCGCGCAACTCCGCTGGAGGTCAGTCAGCGGGAATGGTAATGTCTTAGGGGGTTTTTTTTTTTTTTTGTTATATCTTTTAAATAAATTTGCTGTAGTTCTTTTTATTTTTTGTGTTATTTTTTGCCTGTGAATCTGTTTATGTGCCTGCACTTAAGGGCAAATCTGTTCAGCATTGATTTTGTGCAATAACTCTATTTCTCAGATTACCTACAATACTATACATTGATTACATAATTTTTTTGGTTAATTGCGGAGATTCCCCAAAAAATTGTTTTGTAAAAATTGCAGCGACAAATTATAAATATTCTCAAGCCATTGCAAAAAAAAAATAATGCAAAGACGCAGCATATTAATTGTTTGATGGTGGAGTTTCACAAAAGTCATCAACATTTTCGCAGATAGGTAGTTAGATAATAGATAACGGTATTGTGGTTTGCACTTCGACCTTGTGATATATTGTGCCCTCCGTTCTTTATAGTACCTCATCTACCCTCCATGCTCGTAGGAAGTGCAAGATGACGGTTGGTTGTACCGAATATACGAGTTCCTGCTCGGGGTTATATTACCTCAGATACCTCTGTCGTCTTCACTAGACCACTGTACACTCGAGAGCAGGTGTTTCGGTTTCCCCCGGTCCGAGTCACAGAAGCTACACAACTGATTCGACCATATTCCGAGCCTGTGTCAAACTTTTGTAAGAAGTATAAGTCATTTCATAATTATCATGGACAAACTTTTATAATATTATTTTCACTAAACCAAAGTTCCGAGGGCCGGAACTGGATCTGTCAAACAAAGTGAAATATCTTGGTACGAGGGTTGCCTTTTATAGTTTGCGTATTCGCAACACTACATGTGATTAGCTGTAGTTAGATATTTTTATCGTAAAGTTTGGTATTTTTTGGCATAAACTTGCATATAGCATTTTCACTTATGAGTTTTATTTTTGTTTATTTATAGTGAGTTTAAAAATTCATATTGCCTAAAAATGGAATTAACCCGTGAACATTCTCGTGCGAGGATTTGCTACGATTTTCGACGTTGATTATCGAGACAGGAGTGTATCAATCAACTTATTTCTACTTTTGGTGTTGAATCACCACACTTAGCCACTGTAAAACGATGGTACAACGAGTTCCTACGTGACCGCCAATCTTTGTGAAGGTCGTCCAAAAACGGTGGCTGTGCCAGAAACAGTGGATGCTGTGCGTCAATTGATAATACAAGATCGTCATGTGATATAGCGCAAGATAGAGGCATCTTTGGCCATTAGTGGGACCTGCATACATTCAATATTGCATGAAGATTTGGTCGTAAAGAAGATTTGTTCTCGTTGGATACCGCATAATATCACAATTGCCCAAAAAGGACTCGTGCCGATTGGTGTAAAGAAATGTTGAAGAAATTTAGCCGCGGTGGATCAAAGTACGTCTATGACATCGTAACAGGTGACGAATCTTGGATCTATTCATATGAGCCGGAAACAAAACAGCAATCGACTGTATGGGTGTTCCAAGACGAGCCTAATCCAACAAAAGTTGTTCGCCCAAGAAGCACCTCAAAGCAAATGGTCGCCTGTTTTTTCGGAAAATCTGGTCATGTCGCAACTGTTCCACTAGATAAACTAAAACGCTCAATTCTGAGTGGTATACAATCATTTGTTTGCCAAAGGTTTTTGGAGAATTAAGGAAAACCAACCGCCGAAGACAAATCATTCTTCATCAAGGCAATGCGAGCTCTCACGTATCGATTCACACAAGAGAGTTTCTGAGGACTCAAAAGGTCGAATTGATGGGTCATCCGCCTTACAGCCCTGATTTGGCACCTAATGATTTCTTTTTATTCCCGAACATCAAAAAAAAAAAGTGCGAAGTCAACGTTTTTCAACGCCTGAAGGGGCTGTAGAAGCCTTCAAACAGCTCGTTTTAGACGTATACTCTTCTGAGTGGCAAAAGTGATTTGAAAATTGGTTCAAGCGAATGCAGAAGTGTATTGACTTGGATGGAGAATATTTTGAAAAACAATAAAACTATTTTCCTTAATATTTGGCTGTGTTTTCATTATTAGGCGCAAAATATAAAAGGCAACCCTCGTATTATCCTGGATCCCAAACTTCATTGGAGACTGAATATCGAAGAGCGTGCCAGGAAGGCCTCAGTGCTCTCTATTCAACTGAAATAATGTCAGGTAATAGATGGGGTTTAAAATTAAATATGGTACTCTAGATGTACACAGCTATAGTCCGACCAATAGTCTCGTAATAGAATACCGTTAATAAGAAACTATGTGGAATTCAATGGGCAGCAGCCGTTGGCGTAACGGGTGCTATGAGATCCTATCCAATGGAAGTTCTGAATATTCTGTTCGATTTATTACAGATATCTTTAACGAAGACGCATCTGTTAACAGTGCTATCAGACTGCGAGCCTTGGGGTTCTAGAAAGAACGGACATTCGGGTATAATTCCATGGTCAACGCACTTCCGCCTGAGATTAAAGCCCTGCCCTCTCACTACATTCTGACAAGGAAGTGGTTTAACCTAGAACCTCGCATTCCACGCCGCATGGACTGGATTCATGGGAGGGACCATCCGTTGGAGGGCTTAATTGTCTTAACAGACGAGGCCACAGATGAAAGGCGAGATCGGAGAAGTGATTTTCAATGAGGAATATAATCAAAAGTTTTCCTTCCGCCTGCCGGACTATGCAGGCGTTTTTCAGTCCGAAGCGTTTGCAATAAAGGCGGCAGTAAGACGCATTAAATAAAATGGGTCCGCGAGACCGCAGATGAATATCTTCTCAGACAGCCAAGCGGCTATTCAGGCACTGTCTTCTACCTCGGTCAGATCTTAACTAGTGGATGAGTGTAGAAGAGAGCTGGACTCGACTTCTGACACGTTTGAGAATACCCTAATATGGGTCCCGGGCCTTAGGGGCATTTACGGTAATGAAACAGCGTATGACCTGGCGAGGTGTGGCTCTGCATCGAGCGTGTCTCCCGCGGTGGACATAGGGGCCTCGCTTTGAGAGTTCAAAAGCAGAATTACCTAATTATGCTGCTTAAAAGCTAAACAGAGGTGGAACCGTACATGATCGCATAGGATTACCCAGCAGTTTTAAGTCTGCACTGGGCCGTGTTCCTTAGGAGTGCATGCCAAAAGAATTGCCTGTCCCTACAACAGGTTCTATCGCAGCTGTGAATGGTTTTAACTTGCCCGAGATTTGTGGAATCAAAATGGCTAATTTGCTAATAGTTTTTCACCAGGGTGGCAATCCACTTAAATCATGTTTATGCTACTCACATATTTTTCAGTATAAAATAAGGGTCACAATTTTTTAAAAACAGTTTTCATTTATTTTTGATTTATTATTTATTTATAATAGAAATAAATATTTACTAAAAAAGTTGTTTTAATATAATAACGACTGGTCACTTTCTATCTTTTTTTCATCTCGTCTAATATAGAATTTTGAGGTTTCATTAAGTAAAACGAAGTAACCTTAGTCAATTTCTTTATTTGTGTACGCTGTGGGTATTGTTTTCCAATTTCAAGTTTTCCTAAATTTATTTCGTATATAACAAAATGCACGTGGATGCAGAGTTTATTGGCACAAACGTTTGTAAAATAACATATAACTTTTTTATTTTATAATCCAATTGACTGTAAACGAATCGTCCACGCAGTTGGGGGGAACTTAGAGTATCAATAAAACCAAACCATTGATTAACGACACATAGACGACAAACATACGTTTTGATTAAATTATTCTAATAGAACGTCGCAATTTTACGAGCGGTAAAATATATAAAATCAGCAGGTAGAATTGTTGTAAAAAATACACTTTTAGAGCATAAAGTGGAATAACAGAAATCTCTAGTCAGCTTATTTTAACCCTTCAACGGAATTCGTGGCATATATGTATCTACATTATCTTAACAGTTATTGCGTTCGTATTTGCATTCGTAATCGCGCTATAATTATCTTATCATATGCATTCGAAAGGTATTTATTTAGAATCACGTCTGTTAAAGACTTAACGAGATTTATGTAGCAAACCGAAGGCTTTCACATTAAAAACTTCTGATCGGATGTAAATTTATAATTGGACATTTAGAATTGTTCTTTTTTTTTTGTATCAGCAATAACATCGAGGGTTAAAGTCTTAATATGAGCGCCAATTGGGAAGTTTTGTGTTGTTGACAATTGGAACATATGTATGTTAGGGCGAGTCAAATAAATATGTTTAAAGCACCATCGCGACTCTAGTACTATTACTACTAAAAAGTCATTATATTTAGCGCATTTCTATTGCAAAAAAAAGTTAATAATTATAATATTTTCAATAATTTTTTTGCAATTCAAGTGCACTAAATATATCGACTTTTTTATAATTATTTTTAAACAAAAATTCGTTTTAGAGGTATGGTTCCTTGGACAAAAATACTTGGTACCGTAGTACCAGAATCGCGATGATGCTTTGAACTTTTTTTCAGCGACATACAATTTCACTCACCCTAATGTATATTTCTATTACAATTAGTTCTCACTAAAAAAAACCTTATATTGTATTTCAACCTCCATATTCGCTTATAATGGTGAGAAGGTTAATACTTGGTGAACTCTGCATAAATTCATATGCATTAGGCGAGGCCAAGATTTATTTATAATAATTCCAACACAAACAGACACCTTACAGTTCAGTTTTATTTCACAGCATCTTTGTCTGAATTCTAAAACGAATATGTATTTTAAGAACTACGGATTTTTTTTATGAACGTTGAAATGCTTATTTATCCGTTCAAACAAGTTATTTAATTTTAATAGTTAATTTTTTTTAAATCTTAATATTTAGCAGAAAAACTAGGCAGAAGTTATCCTGCTTATATTTACTTATTTATTTCCCGAAAAATTTAGGTATGCACTGAGACGAACTGTTTGACATCCATATTTTAATATTTCATATAACTTGTGCGTATTTTAATTAAAGTTGTCCCTTCAAACAGGTGGCAACCACCTCACAAGCATAAAATATACTTTACCAATCAAATATACGTGCAAACTTTCTTTAAATTCGGTCGAGCCGTTACGCAAGAGTTGGACCAAAATCAATGGGGCACGAGATTTTTATACACACCGTCAAGTAATTTTTTCATTAAACTGAAGATTTTATTCAGTATAATTAGAGTGATCCGCATTGTTTGATAACTTCTTGCCATTTTGAAAGTAATCTTATAGTGCCACTTTCCTAGAAACCCTCGTCCCTATTGGTAAGAAACTGGGACAGTTGATTTTCTCAAGCTTTTCTTGTTTGGAATTTTCCACCAGGGAAATCATTCACCATAGACAGGAACAGGTTAGTAATCACTTGGTGCCTGGTCCGGATTATAAGGTAGATGCATGAGAACCTCCCAAAAAAATCTCCCGGAGTTTATGCCGAGCCACCATCGTTGTCTGGGACCTGGAGTTGATGGGAAACAATTCCTCTTCCATTGGACAAAGCTATCCGGTCTTATTTAATTGATTCCAAACATATTAATGTGCAATATTTAGCTTCTGATTTCAATTATTTTATCGGTATTTTCGACAATTGGCCTTCCAGTGTGGCGCATCGTTGACATGAAAAAATTAGCGGAACGGAATCGACGAAACCAAAATTATGTGATTGAGTAATACAGTATTAGGACCAAAACCCTACTCACATTTGGCGACGCCTTTATCGAAGGAAACCTGTAAAATATGAAGTAATTTTCTTTGTTGGTGCCCATTTTTGACGCGTGCTCAAACAATACTGAGTCAAACAAGTATAAAACTATCTGCATTTTTTTTTATTACGAAATATTATATTATCCAATGCCATACAAGCCGTAAGCCGGTCGCAGTAATATATAATGCGAGATACAGATTACTAAAGTTATCTATTGGATTGATTTTTCAGAAGAATTACAACGCATATAATTTCATGTTTTGACCAAGAATTTAACTTTTTCTATAAAGGTAATGGTTTGAGATTATGTTTTAAAAATGATTTTGGGGAAGTGACCGCCGCGGCTGGCTCTATTTTCGACCACTTTTTGCAGCAACGCCACAAAAAATAGTTAAGCGGTGTTAAATCGCACGATCTTGGAGGCAAGCCACAGGCCCACGACGCGAGATAATGCGCTCACCAAAAGTTTCCTTCAATAAATTTATTGTTTCGTTGGCTGTATGGCATGTAGCGCCGTCTTATTGGAACCAAAGGTCGTCCGTATCAACATCCTCCAATTCAGGCATGCAAAAGTCTTCACTCTATTGAGGTATTAATTGACTGTAACATTATGACCGCTTGATTTTTGAAGAAATACGGACAAATGCTTCCCTCTGCCCGTAGAGCACACCAAACAAACAATAGCTTTTTGAGAATGTAACGTCGTCTTGCAGATTAACAACACTCCAAATGCGACAATTTTTTTTTTAACGTACCCATTCAGTCAAATGTGAGCTTCATCGCTGAACAAAATATCCTTCTTTTCGTCGCGCGAACCGAGCCATTATTTTGGTAATAAATTTGCACGATTTGTAAACGTTATTCCGGAGTGAGTATGTTTATTATGAAATGGCAAACCAACCTGAGTAAAACAAAAAGTACATCTATCAAAAAGACCAACTCCTATTAAAATATTGCCTAATTGAAAACCACATGTCTAAAAAAAAAAATGTATAAGAAGAAATAATTTGACACTAACATCATATGCATATCTGAATTTTTGGCTGACTATGAGGAACTTTGGAGAGATTTATTTATTGCTTAACAAATTATCGCCGATTTGTTGAGCTTCAGTTTTTGGTTTGAAAATAATCTGGGGGTTTTCACAGGAAACACAAGAAACTACTTTTGCTTTATAAGAAAAAAAGCCTATAATTTAAGTTGTATTTTCTAAGCAAAGTATAAAACTCTAATAATAATAAAGATTAATTTCGAAGCAAAAAATTTGACTAAAAAAGTGGCACTCAACAAATAACGGTTAAAAAGTAATTTGTTTAATAAATGTTATAACCGTTACGGTCTCTGAATGAAAATCTATACTTTTTTATTTATCCGAGTTGACAATGCTTAGACTAGTTTTATTGGTAGCAGTGAAAAATTAATTTTATAGTTTTTTTTTTGAGTTAGTCTAATACTACATATAGAAATATACATCGCATGTGTGCGCGATTAAATAAAGCTACACTATTGAAGAAATAACATATTGCGACAACATGTTTGTAGAAACTTTAATTACCAACAAGTACCTCGCGAACAAGTGTCTGATTACACACTGAAAGTGGTTTAAGAAATCAAATCAAACTGGTGTTAAAATAATAAATTGGTCGTATCTAGAAAACAGTTCAATAGACGATATAAAAGATGAAAACCGTTATATTAGTAAATCACAAAAAAGGTAATAATAATAATGAAAATTTGTATTCATGCTCTGTTGGTGTCTTGTTGGAATTTCAAGGCCGTTACTCGAATCCAAAAAGAATATTGTTACATATGTATGTAGATTCGTTTTTCAAATGATTGTAGTGCAATGCAAAGTTTTTCTTATACATGTACGTGCACATTGCATTCGAAACATATGCTCAAATGAAATATGCAGCCTACATAGATTTACATTTAAAGCATGAATGCAAAGCATATGAATTTCTAAGAAATGAATGCAAATTGCAAGTCATGTAAAATGTGTGTTACACTACATATGTATATATGTACATATGTACAATATCAATATGTTCACACATGTAAAGGGTCTTTCATCAGGTATGTTATAGGACAATGTTATCTGCACCTCTTGACTAGATTGGTGTATATTTAGGCAAAAGAAAAACGCAATACCTTATTCAATAAATGGTTTCATCAAAAGCTTGCCGCCGCGCAGCACCAGTGCCATTATCATTCAAGTATTTGATGTTAAAAGAAGAAAATTATGTACAAAGTGTAGATTATGGCCATTGCTTCATCCAGCAGTTAATGCATCTGCGCCAGGGAAACACGTACAAGCAATTTTTACGAATATAAAGAGGGCGATTTTAAGTTTCACGTATACACACAAAGAGGAATGGAATATTTTTTCTAAATTTCGCAGTAAATGATAATGATAATGGTAATGATAATGACAATGATAATGATAATGATAATGATAATGATAATGATAATGATAATGATAATGATAATGATAATGATAATGACAATGACAATGATAATGATAATGATAATGATAATGATAATGATAATGATAATGATAATGATAATGATAATGATAATGATAATGATAATGATAATGATAATGATAATGATAATGATAATGATAATGATAATGATAATGATAATGATAATGATAATGATAATGATAATGATAATGATAATGATAATGATAATGATAATGATAATGATAATGATAATGATAATGATAATGATAATGATAATGATAATGATAATGATAATGATAACGATAATGATAATGATAATGATAATGATAATGATAATGATAATGATAATGATAATGATAATGATAATGATAATGATGATGATGATGATGATGGTAATGATAATGATAATGATAATGATAATGATAATGATAATGATAATGATAATGACAATGATAATGATAATGATTTTTTTTTTTTTTTTTTTTTCGCGGCAGGGGGTTTAAAATGCCTAATGCATCGTCAAGACTGTCGTCACAGCAATGGTATGTCCGGAGACTAAAACACTCCCCCCGGTTTGGAACTGTCGCCCACCCTGGGACTACTTTCGCATTGCTTCAGGGTGGCGTTCCATATTTCTCATTTATTTAGTTTATATCCCTCGATGCACCTGCGTCCAGGTCCCGCTTTTTTACGCGTAGGATCTTTTCGGCGTAGCTGGCTATTTTTTTCCAGTTTTCTTCGCTGTTAAGCATTATTTTTACAACAGTATTTGCACACACTGGGCCAGTCGTGATCTCTAGTGAGCGCCGCTCGCTTTGCCATCGATTGCATTTAAAGAAAGTATGCTCTGCGTCGTCGATCTCCGCATCCCCATATATACATGTTGGGTCGTCGACTTTCCCCATACGAAGGAGGTATTTCCTGAAATACCCGTGACCGGATAGCATCTGGGTTAGGTAGTAGTTTACGTCTCCCGAATTTCTACTACACAATTTTTCTACTTCGGGTATTAGTTTGGCTGTCCATCTGCCCTTAGGTTCTGTTGCCCAACGTTCCTGCCATAGCTTCATCGTTTCGGTTCTCGCCGCTTGTCGTGTATACGTGCTCTCATCATCCTGTTTTCGTGCCCATAGTTGGCGCCTTTCTCTTGCGAGTAGATCTATGGGTATTGCCCCGCTTATTACTAGGATAGCCGCATCGGAAACTGTGCGGTAGGCTGAAGCCACTCTTAGTGCAGCTGTTCTCTGCACTTTGGCTAGAATTTTTCGTCGACGCTCCGTCTTTAGAGTGCCCGCCCATACTTCACTTCCATACAGTAGAACCGATAGAGTCGTGTCCAATAGTAGCTTCCTCCTACTGGCAAGAGGGCCTCCAATATTCGCCATTAGCCTTGACAGTGATGCTGTTGTGCGGGCTGCCTTTTTGGCAGCGTATTGCAATTGTGTCGAGTACGTAAGCTTGTTATCGATGCTGATCCCGAGGTACTTGACTGCTAACTTTGTCCGGAGACTCTCGTTGTTCACAGGCATGTCCATTTCCAGCGGTATGTGTTTATTTGTGAGAAGGATTAGTTCTGTTTTATCGGCAGCTAGACTGAGGCCGTGGGAATCGAGCCATGTGTGCGTTCTTATCATCACTTGGGTCAGTTTCCTTCTCGCCGTTTCGGTGTCGCGTGCGCTAATGACGGCCGCAATGTCATCTGCGTATCCGACGAGGTAGCAATCATCCGGCATGTCTATGGTTAGGATGCCGTCGTAGCTTGCATTCCATAGATCGGGTCCAAGGATCGACCCTTGAGCTGCTCCTGAGGTGACTTTCTTCCTCCTCTGGCCTTCGCTGGTATCGTATATTAATTCGCGGTCTCGAAGGTAGCTGCGTATAATCCTCATTAGGTACGGGGGCAGTTTAAAGCGGTCTTCTAGCGCGTCTATTATGCTCTTCCATTTTACGCTGTTGAAGGCGTTTTTCACATCGATCGTAGCAAGGAGTACCACTGGTCTTGAGTAGTGGTTTTTCTTTCGCGCTATCTCTACGCTGCGAATGACATCTTCGATGGCGCCGAGAGTGGACCTCCCGGGTAAGAACCCGTGTTGTCTTTCTGACAGACCCCCGGCATTTTTTATAGCGCACGCAATGCGGGGTTTCAACAGCCTCTCTAAAAGCTTTCCTGCAGTATCGAGCATGCATAGAGGTCGATATGCTGATGGCGTCTCCCGATCTCCCTTGCCTTTACTGATTAGTACCAGTTTTTGTCTTTTCCAGACTTCTGGGAAGACTCCTTCCATTAGACATGCATTATACATATCTAAGAGTACTTCTGGGCGTTGCGAGGCGATTATTTTAAGCACTTCTGCTGGTACCCCGTCCGGTCCTGGCGCTTTGTTGCTCTTCAGTGTGCTGGCAGCTGAGTTCATTTCTTCCTTAGTGAACAAATGTAGTGAGCTTTCTGCCGTAGTTTCTGCCGGGTCAACTCTTGGTGCATGGGTGGGGAACAGGGTGCTTACAATATTCTCCGTAGTGTCTGCGCTGAGCATAGGAGCTACCTGTTTCGCTCCGAGTTTCTTCATGACTATCTTATATCCCAGGCCCCATGGATTTTGATTTATGTCCCGCCTAAGCTCTTCCCATTTATTCCTTTTGCTTATGTTGATCTCTGCTTTCAGGGCATTTCTTGCTATTTTATACTCTTGCTGCTCTTCCGAGCTTATGCCTCTTCGCCGGGCCCTGGTGTACGCTCTCCTCTTCTGCAGGCATATTCGGCGCAGGCGGTTTATTTCCTCCGTCCACCAGTAGACTGCTTTTCTGGACGGCGCTTTGTTAATGCGTGGCATCGCTGTCTGGCATGCAGTTGTGATGCTGCGTATAGTTGCTTCCACTATGTGCCTTGCTGCGTTGTTTGCCTCGTAAACTGGCGGATGCGCGTTTATTGTATCCATCAGTGCTTGAGGGTTGAGTTTCGTAGCATTCCATTTTCTTGTGCCCATATTAGTAGCAGGTTTTCCCGTTGAGTTTCCAGTGTTGACGCTGTAGGTTATGTACTGGTGGTCGCTGCCCGTATAATCTTCAAGAACGTTCCACTCTTGTATGTGGCGTGCGTATGTTTCCGACACTAGCGTTATGTCAGGTGTAGTATCAGTACACCCTGCTCTTCTAAATGTTGTTGCAGACCCTGTGTTGGCGACGATTACTCCGAGTCTAGCTGCCATGTCCAGGACACGACGACCTCTCGAATCCGTTATATGCATACCCCATTCGACGGCTTTAGCGTTGAAGTCTCCCGCGATGATCAGGTCCAGACCCTTTTGGCGGGCGGTGTCTTCTATTGCATCAAGTTTTGCCTGAAAATCAGCGATGGTGTCGCTTGGTGTCAGGTAGCAGCTTATTATTGTAACCTGTTGGCTTCTTGCCCAGACAAAACCGTTACCTCCTCCGCGGTCGCTTTCAAGAAAGCTGCATTTTTCCGTGAGCCATATTGCCGCAGTGCCCGATGTATCTTCAAGCCAAGTTCCACTGGTTGAAGCCGCGTATTGTTCGCTGATGATTGCTACGTCTGCTCCTTTCTCTATCATTAGTTGCGACAGAAGAGAATCAGCGGTCTTACTTCTGTGCAAATTTCCTTGCAGAATTTTCATATTTCTGTCCGGCCTTTATATGATGCTGATAATGATAATGATAATGATAATGATAATGATAATGATAATGATAATGATAATTGATAATGATAATGATAATGATAATTGATAATGATAATGATAAGGATAATGATAATGATAATGATAATGATAATTGATAATGATAATGATAATGATAATGATAATGATAATGATAATGATAATGATAATGATAATGATAACGATAATGATAATGATAATGATAATGATAATGATAATGATAATGATAATGATAATGATAATGATGATGATGATGATGATGGTAATGATAATGATAATGATAATGATAACGATAATGATAATGATAATGATAATGATAATGATAATGATAATGATAATGATAATGATAATGATAATGATAATGATAATGATAATGATAATGATAATGATAATGATAATGATAATGATAATGATAATGATAATTGATAATGATAATGATAATGATAATGATAATGATAATGATAATGATAAGGATAATGATAATGATAATGATAATGATAATTGATAATGATAATGATAATGATAATGATAATGATAATGATAATGATAATGATAATGATAATGATAATGATAACGATAATGATAATGATAATGATAATGATAATGATAATGATAATGATAATGATAATGATAATGATGATGATGATGATGATGGTAATGATAATGATAATGATAATGATAATGATAATGATAATGATAATGACAATGATAATGATAATGATAATGATAATGATAAAGATAATGATAATTGATAATGATAATGATAAAGATAATGATAATTGATAATGATAATGATAATGATAATGATAATGATAATGATAATGATAATGATAATGACAATGATAATGATAATGATAATGATAATGATAAAGATAATGATAATTGATAATGATAATGATAAAGATAATGATAATTGATAACGACAATGATAATGATAATGATAATGATAATGATAATGATAATGATAATGATAATGACAATGATAATGATAATGATAATGATAATGATAAAGATAATGATAATTGATAATGATAATGATAAAGATAATGATAATTGATAATGACAATGATAATGATAATGATAATGATAATGATAATGATAATGATAATGATAATGATAATGATAATGATAATGATAATGATAATGATAATGATAATGATAATGATAATGATAATGATGATGATGATGATGATGGTAATGATAATGATAATGGCTGAGCTCAGGCCACCTCGGGCTACAGCTTGGCGAGCTGTGGACGGCCTAATCGCCAACTGCGAATAACCAATAAGCAGTCTCGGACCAAGAGCGGCAGGAGGGGAGGGCCTGGTTTAAAAGCCCGGATGTACCCTAGGATCCTCCTGTGACCGGGCGAGTAGATGCCGCCTACCAATAAGCATCACAGGATCGAGTCCAGTAAGATCCTGATTATGGTATACTGGGGAACGTTAAGAATTGGGCTGCTTCGGAGCTGGCGAGAGTGGTATTCTGTCACCTTAGTACGTAAGGGTGACACTTTACGGAAATGGCTGGCAGGCTAATGCTGCAATCGTCTCCCGTCCCTCGAAAACCTTGGCAGGTCTCCAAGTACGTTCAAAGCTACGTCGCCATTAAGTTGGTGGTACAGGCTCAGTTGAGAAAACTCCTGACTTGCGTCCGATTCTGGCTCTGAACACTTGCTTCCATAAGAACTTGTGTCAACCCATGCGTGGCCTCCCTGTTTCGACATAGATAACCACGGGAATTGCTAAGGACGACTGTACATCGTGCGGAGATAGCGGCTTGGAGTTGGGACCCAAAAGCATGAACACACGAAACCAAAACAACAAAAACAAAGATATGGAAGAGGCAGAACGTGCATTCGGAAGGAGCAGCAGAGTACTGCGTTCTCCTGTCCAGAGCACTACGCGGGCGGTAGAGCAGACAGAAGAGTCTGCTGCCCCCAGCAGGGCCGTAACCCAGCCATTGGCGGGGATGGGCAGCCAAGAGCACCGCGGGCTAACTCCGGTGGCCGCACCCACTGCGAAGGCCGTCTCTGAGCGCAGGGAAGACGAGCACCTAGCCAACATTCGGCGCATACTTAAAAAGATGCAAATGGCTGTCAGCAAGCAGAAGAATGTGTCAATGGACATAAAAACGGGCCTGGTGGAAATGGAGGAGGCGCTCAGCGCTATCAGTAACCTGCGGGAACATGAACGTAGGGATTCTGCTTCCCACCGGCTGCATGAATCTGGCCCTGGTGGACGAAAGCGGGCACGACCTCGATCCGCTACCCCCACAGAGGAGCCAGTAAACAAACGACTCCAGACAACCACACCAAAAGACAGCTGGTCAATGGTTGTAAAGCGGAGGAGGGCAAAGCCCGGTCTGGAGAAAGTGCGGCCACCGGCGCAGCCGGAGATGCCCGTACGACGGAGAGAGAAGAAAGCAAGAGCTAAAGGATCTCTCGCGATCGTTATCAAACCGGCGCAAGGCAAAACCTACGCGGAGGTTCTGGGAGCGATACGTGGCGATCTGAAGCCAGAAGAGACCCAAACCGTAATCCGGTCGGTGCGGAAAACGCGAGAGGGTGGCGTCCTTCTCGAGATGGAACGATGCGGGGACCAGGCGGCTTTTAAAAACGCCGTCTGTGCTGCCATCGGGAAATCCGGGGACACCCATGTGCTTGCCAGACGAATGCGCCTTGAGGTTCTGGGAATGGACTGCCTAACAACGGTCGCAGAAATAGAAGATGCTGTTCGAAAGGCCCTGGGCGACCAAAATAGCGGTCAACTCCGCGTGTCGCTCTTCGCAGCAAACACGCGAGAACAAAAAATGGCGGTAGTTGAAATTGACGAACTGCCAGGTCGAACCCTGATTGAAAAAGGTAAAATCAGGATTGGCTGGATTGTCTGCCGAATTCGGCAGCGCGCAGAGGTGCAACGCTGCTACCGGTGCCTGGGTTACGGGCACAGAAAAGTGGACTGCAAAGGCCCGGACAGAAGTGACTCCTGTTGGAAGTGCGGCCAAAAGGGGCACCTGGGATCCGCCTGCAAAGAAGAAAAGCCTAGGTGCTACTTGTGCCACACAAAAGAAGGCCAAGAGAAACCGGAACACTTGGCCGGGTCGGGTGGATGCAAGGCATTCAGGGATGCACTTGCTGAAGCCAAGGGAAAACTGAGGTCCAAATGACTAAATTCATGCAGGGGAACATGAATAGATGTAGGGTAGCTGACGACCTGCTGGACCAGCTTGCGCTGGAACACAGACCAGACATAGTTATAATCAGCGAGCCCTACAGGATCAAAGAAAACTGGCATGTTGACGAGACGGGAACGGCCGCGGTCTGGATTGCCAACCCCAATATCCGTGCATTGAATGGAGGAAAGGGACGCGGTTACGTCTGGGTGTCGACGGCGCGAACCACGATAGTGAGCTGCTATCTATCCCCTAACGACGCAGTTAGCCATTTCAGGGAGAAAATTGAGGCCTTGGAAGATGGGCTGCGTGAGAGAACCGGCGACATGATTGTTGCCGGTGACTTCAATGCGAGGGGCATGGAATGGGGCATGCCACAAACAAACACCAGAGGAAGACTGGTGCTTGAGATGGCGGCCCGCCTTGGGCTAACCGTCCTCAACACAGGGACGACTCCCACTTATCGGCGGCCGGGATTTGGATGCTCTATACCTGACATAACATTGGTATCGGATAACCTTCTACGAAGGGCCGAGGGTTGGAGGGTGATGGAAGACCTCACTGGCAGTGATCACAACTACATCACCTTTCAACTTGCCGATGTAACACAAGGGCAAGGAGATACCACCTTGCGTAGAAAATCGGGATGGAATCCATCAAAGGTTGATCCTCAGAAATTTGAGACAACACTTTTGGAAGTTGCCCAACAACGCGCGCAAACGGCGGAAGGTATCACCAATAAAGAATCCGCAGAAAAGACTGCTGAGGAAACGATGCTCTGCATACACCGCGCATGCAGGGCATCTATGCCACAGAAGAGAGCATGGGGGCATAAAAAGCAGGTGTACTGGTGGAATGACCGTATCGCGGAGCTTCGACGGCTTTGCCACAGAATGCGGCGGCTATCAACTCGCGCGCGTGGCAGGCCTGAGGCACTTACTAGGGCATCCGCATACAAGAGCGCCAAGAAAGCTCTTTGTGCGGAAATACAGAAGAGTAAAAGGAACTCGTGGAAAGCGCTATGCGATGAAGTGGACCGAGATCCATGGGGTCAGGGGTACAAAATTGTTATGAAGAAGTTTCATAAGCCAACACAGGTAATGGATGAGGATCAGGTGCGGAACATAGTCGACACCCTTTTTCCCACACATCCAATAAGAATATACACACCAGTCGAGGTGGGACAGGCTGAGGTGCCACTTTTTAGTGCAGATGAGCTTGAGCAAGCCCTGCACAGCATGAAGCCGGGCAAGGCTCCGGGGCCAGATGGAATACCAGCGGAAGCAATCAAATTGACAGCACATGGTTGTCCTGAGCTTCTGCTAAACATGTATAACAGCTGTCTTAAAGCTGGGGTGTTTCCGACCCAGTGGAAGACGGCCCGGCTCGTGCTTATACCCAAGGGCAAGGGAGACCCCAACTCCCCGTCATCCTACCGCCCGCTGTGTATGCTTAACACCGCGGGGAAGATGATGGAGAGTCTGCTCAAAGTTCGGTTAGGCTCGGCCATCGAAAACGCCGGGGGACTTTCACCTCGGCAACATGGCTTTAGGAGTGGACACTCCACCATCGGCGCGATAAGCGAGGTGATCGAGGCGGTACAGAGGGCTAACACGGCCTGCCTTCAGGCACGGCCCATAGTGTTATTAGTAACACTTGATGTTAAAAACGCCTTCAATTCGGCAAGATGGAGCGATATGCTCGACTCGCTGGAACGGTTGTTCAGGGTGCCAACGTACCTTTTGAATATGTTGAGCGACTATCTCAGAGACCGCTGGCTATTGTATGAGACAAACCAGGGCCAGAGAAAGAGACCCGTAACCGGAGGAGCGGCCCAGGGATCTGTACTTGGCCCAGATCTCTGGAACGTAATATATGACAGCTTACTCCGAATGGAAATGCCAGGGAACACTTTCCTCGTCGCTTTTGCGGATGATGTCGCCGCCGTGATAACAGCACGCAGCACACAGTTAGCGCAGCTGAGATTGAACCAGATAATGCGTTCCGTGAACGGTTGGATGAGTGACCATGGGCTCCAACTGGCAACAGCCAAAACGGAGATCGTGCTGCTTACCAGGAAGCGCATTCCTACTATAATAGATATGATGGTCGGGACTCAGCCCGTGACAACGTGTGGGTCCACTAGGTACCTAGGGGTGAAGTTGGACAATAAGCTAACATTCTGGGAGCATATACGCGGAGCCTGCGAGAAGGCTGCGCGTATCACGGCTGCTCTCAGTAGGCTAATGGCAAATGTTGGAGGCCCCAGGCCTGCCAGGAGAAAACTCCTGATGTCGACTGTCCAATCGGTGCTCCTGTACGGGGCAGAAATATGGGCTGACGCTTTAAAAGTCAATAAATACCGAGTTCAAATGGCATCGGTACAGCGCAGAGGAGCTTTGCGCGTCGTGTCAGCATACCGTACGGTGTCAGAAGACGCAGTTCTAGTGGTTTCCGGGGTCATGCCAGTTGATCTACTTGCTTTCGAGCGGAAGGAAATATATACTTCCAGCGCCCAGACAGACCGAGCAACAGCCGCGGTGCGTGCACGTGAGCGATTGATCCAAAAATGGCAGCAAAGCTGGAACGCGAGCACGAAGGGTCGTTGGACTTACAGGCTGATACCCAACCTCGAGCCATGGTTAAAGCGATCACATGGAGAGGTT
Source organism: Anomoia purmunda (assembly GCA_951828415.1). Taxonomy (NCBI): domain Eukaryota; kingdom Metazoa; phylum Arthropoda; class Insecta; order Diptera; family Tephritidae; genus Anomoia; species Anomoia purmunda. Next base: position 46,223,083 of record OX639997.1, on the reverse strand, counting down.
GACTTCTATCTGACCCAATTCCTCACGGGCCATGGGTACTTTCGGGATTATCTGCACAGGATGGGTAGGGTGGATTCGCCATTCTGCTCGTACTGTGAAAATGTTAAAGATGACGCATATCACACCTTCTTTGAATGTGGAAATTTTGCCGCCTTCAGAGAGAGTGTGGAGACTGTTGTTGGCACTTTGAGACCTGGCAGTATCATTAACACAATGATATCCAGCGTCGAAATGTGGGAAGTTATGGGGGAGTATGTAAAGAGACTACTCCGCAGCAAACTAGAGGATGGTTGTCTCTCAAGAACAACCGCTGTAAACGCCCTTTAAAGAGAGCAGCCCTGAGGCTCACGTGGCGCGTCCCGTATCCGAAGTAATGCTTTTGCGGTTCCGGATGCGGGAATTACGCGCGGGCGGTAGGAGTTAGGTTTTAGTGGGTACACCAGCAACTGCGATGGGACTCCCACACTCGGGAAAGCTAGTATAGAGACTAGTAATCTCGGTTAGTGCATAAAGCATTTCCCCTCCTACTGAAAGAAAAAAAAAAAAAAAAAAAAAAAAATGATAATGATAATGATAATGATAATGATAATGATAATGACAATGATAATGATAATGATAATGATAATGATAAAGATAATGATAATTGATAATGATAATGATAAAGATAATGATAATTGATAATGACAATGATAATGATAATGATAATGATAATGATAATGATAATGATAATGATAATGATAATGACAATGATAATGATAATGATAATGATAATGATAAAGATAATGATAATTGATAATGATAATGATAAAGATAATGATAATTGATAATGAGAATGATAATGATAATTGATAATGATAATGATAATGATAATGATAATGATAATGATAATGATAATGATAATGATAATGATAATGATAATGATAATGATAATGATGATGATGATGATGATGGTAATGATAATGATAATGATAACGATAATGATAATGATAATGATAATGATAATGATAATGATAATGATAATGATAATGATAATGATAATGATAATGATAATGATAATGATAATGATAATGATAATGATAATGATAATTGATAATGATAATGATAATGATAATGATAATGATAATGATAAGGATAATGATAATGATAATGATAATGATAATTGATAATGATAATGATAATGATAATGATAATGATAATGATAATGATAATGATAACGATAACGATAATGATAATGATAATGATAATGATAATGATAATGATAATGATAATGATAATGATAATGATGATGATGATGATGATGGTAATGATAATGATAATGATAATGATAATGATAATGATAATGATAATGATAATGACAATGATAATGATAATGATAATGATAAAGATAATGATAATTGATAATGATAATGATAATGATAATTGATAATGATAATGATAATGATAATGATAATGATAATGATAATGATAATGATAATGATAATGATAATGATAATGATAATGATTATAATTATTGCGTAAAGTTAACAGGGTTTAATGTACTTAGACTGAAAGGAAACCGAGGCTATAGTGGCATAACTCGGACCCTCTACAAATGAAATCATTTCATTCAGTTAAAATTCATTTGTAATTACCTTGCAGCGCAAAAAATTAATTAATCATAAACATTTGCATTTGAGTTTCGCTTGACTTTTATTATTTCTTTTTATTTACTGTCGTGCAGGCCATTATCAATTTATTTGCAAAACACCTTAAGCCAACTAATTAATAGAGAAATGTAAACAATTTATAGCAAGCATTAATTTAATTTGGAAGTAATATTAAAAAAAGGCAGAATTTATGCCGCTTATATTCAAATGAAATGTTTTTTTGTATTACATTTTTTTTTACTAGCATGCAGTAAAATTTCAACTATAAAAATTGTCAAACACACTTATCGACCGTAAATAAAATTAAAATAAATTAGGTTGGGGGAAAAAATAAAACAATTACTTTTATGTAACTTTGAAAAGCAGTAAAAATTCAAATTGTGCCAGAAAAGTCAATAATATTTCAAATGCACGTTTATTTACTTATATTTGTGTGCGTGATCAAAATATTTCAAACATTTAAAATATGTATGTTATGCATAGATATATAGGTGCAAATGTATTTATCTAAAATATTGTAAAAAAGTTGTAAAATGTATCATTATGCAAACCAAAGGTGAAATTAATCGGTTTCCACCGAATTTTGGTGGTTACCAAATGTTAGAAAATTAAATTTTGTCCACGATTTTATTGTTTCGCTGCTCTAAAAAATGTCACATTATAATTTTTATTACTTCATAACAGTTTAGTGTAAGTCAATAAGCAGCTAGGCTTGTTCGATTTTCTCAAATATTAATATGCTTGGGACACTCAGCAAAAAAATCAGGGGTTTCCAATAGACTACCGTCAAAATATTTCGGAAAATGATTGAGATTTATGTGAGCTGTATCGATTTGAAAACTCCTCCAAAAATGTAGTTTTTGTTTATAAATAAAAATAGTTTTCAAAATTATTAAAAAAATAAATGTGAGATGATAAAATAGTTTAAATTCATAATACCTGCATGAAAATATTTAAAAATTTGATGAACGGAATCATACTAATGAGATTTATGAGACAAACTGGGATGTGAATGACTTCATCATCAGTTTTAAATTCGTTTTTCTCGCAAGCCAGATTTCCATCTAGTTAATAAACAAAAGTCCTTTGGGTTCAAGACGGGACCACATTTGTAATAGGCGAGCTCAGTTAGACTTCATTCAATAAAGGCCGCCTTAGATATACCAGATATGTTCAACTATACTTCTTGCGACAGTTTTCCTCGGCGTTGTTTTTAATCACATCTTGAAGTTACTATAGCAACAAAGCATGATACATAATCGCCCCATATTGTTATATAACGATCTTTGAAATCTAAAAGGTAATACTTTCGAATCTCAAAAGTTCATAATCTTTTTCACTTCACAAATTCTCTCTCTGACTGTGGATTATGATATAGAATCATGATTTTATCGGCAATAATAAGGGTTTCCATAACTTCATAAAAAGAGAAATTCTAAGTGAAGCCTTTCGCTCGTTTTTTTTTTTTGATCCATTTGAATAGCGAAGAACCAAAATTTTGGTACCCACCTTTCACTGACTTTATTCATTCCCAATTATTCTAATATACCTAGAAAGCACTGTTGTTTTTGAAAATAATACATATAATATAATATAATTTAGAACTGTCTCTTCCACAAATTTGATGTTTTCATCCGTAATGGCTTCTGGATGTTCGTCCTGGGCGGGTTCGTCATGAACTGATTGTTCCGCCCATTTTTTTTACAATCACTTCAATCTCATAATTTAATATATATTTCAAAAGTTAGACTATGTACATAAATGAAGTTTTGAAACTTCCTGTATCTATTAAACCAAATATTTATATACAATATTTATATTCGCTACGGGAATATGACGGGTTTGAAAGCAACGAAAGGACTGACGTGCTCGCAAAACTTGTGGCCCAACGACGGCTCTGTAGCTCAGAGTATTTTTTTTTTGGAAAATCCAAAGATTACACTGTAGAACTAAGAGGAAGATTGGAGGAATTTCAGTGTACAACCTACTGACGTAATACAAAGGTTAAAAGGCAATCTCGGACGTTAACACCTCCCTCTTGAAGGATCTCTAAATCTCAACAGGGAGAGTCTACGAACTCTTACTAGTCACCTGACAGGACACTGCAAGTTATGAAACCATATTTGTGAGAAAGGATGGAGAAACAGGCTTGACGTTTTGAGGGTTGGCTGATGAAACGTAAGAGCATATATTGCGTGATTGCTCTCATACACATCGGAGAGCGGTGGCATCTCCATCCAAAATCTCGAACATGAGATTCAAAATGCAAAATTTTTAAATACCGTAATAGCTTGTTTGAAAATCTAAGGTTCCGAGTGATCTTATTTCTAATAATATGCCTAAATCTTACCAATACACAAAGTTGTCTAAGTATTAATATATACTTACGTAATCACATACTATCATTTCAAATGCAATTTCAGAACTTCAAATAGTTGTAGTGAATTGTCGTTAAATACTTAAGATATATCTCTCACGGAACCGGCACACTGCTAGTTTGTATAAAATTAGGTTATCCTAAGACGATAAATTTACATTTTATCTCAAATTAATAGCCATAAATATCCAATGAATCCAACTTTAATTTTAGCGCAATTTTCGTGCTCAATCTTTTTAAGGGATTGAATGTTCAACATAAAATTCCTCACTCACCAAACAAATAAACTCCAATCGTAAAATGTAATTTTTTATCACTGTAGCATTTATTTATTTTTTTATTTTAATATGGGGGCGAAAAGTGGTCAACTCAAATCCGAAAACAAATAAATTATTTAACAAAAAGTTAATTCATATAGTATGTAATTAGAATACGAAAATTTTCTTCATTGCTGCAACACAACGGTGACACTTATCTACAACCTTTTGTACTTCGGTAACTAGATTTGTAGCTTAACCTATAGATTAGAAAAAAGTAACGAGATCTTATGAAATAAACATTATATATATTAACAAGCAGATGCGAGTAAGTGGCAGTGAGAGCGGGTGTGGGATGCTGGAGACCGCGCGAATTTTTTTTTTGCAATTAGGATAACTCTAGAATGAACACTTTAGTTAGACAAACATAAATCGATTTTACAAGGCTACAGTTACACAAATGCAACACAAATAATTTAATTGTGTGTTATCATAAGACGAGAGTGACGTCGGAAGGGATTCTGTAATAGTTCACGGTACAAAGTGAAGATAGGCACCCACTTAGGGAAACGAGGACGAAATGCAGAATGATAGCAGCCGGAGCAGCAGTGTAATGGTCTGCGTGGAGATGTTTTGATTTCTTGGATGTTTGTTATTTGTGTAAAATTCGTGGATTTGTTGCCGCTGATAGTTTTCTTATTTTGCATATTCAAAGTGCCAGCATGTTTACATGTCTTATGCACAATATGTTTGGTTGTTTGGAATGAGGCGTCTGATGTGGGGGAGAGGGTACAATTAACAATGGAATGGGCAAGCGAGGTGAACGGTTTGTGCCACACATCCAACGGACGGCACATTTGGTCGAACAAACGCTCAAAATGCCATTCGATGCGACGATGTAGACGTGCACGACGAGTGGGACAATCAGGTGCTTTGCATGCAGGCTTCCAGCAGGGGCGAGGCATGGCATCGGTTGTGAACACAAAGCTGCGATTAAACATCAAATCATAGAAGTTTTTACCTGTCATCACTTGCATGAATTCTATAATGAATGAGAATAGTGTATTAGAAATAATAAAGATATTATAATCATTCCTATTCCACTCACCATCGAAATCGACAGTTCCCGAACCATCCGCATCAATTTCTTCGATGATCATATCCAAATCGGATGCCGACAATTTATCATCTAATTCACGTAGAATGTCACGAAGTACTTGCACAGTCAGATAGCCTTTACCCTCCTTATCGTAAACGCGGAACGCTTCCTTCAATTCGCTAACCAATGCGGGTGCATCCTCTTCGACTTCAACGAAGCGCGAGGCTAATTTGCAGAATTGTGAAAAATCCAATTTGCCAGAATTGGCTTTATCGACCTCCTTGATGAGAGCCTTGGTCGCTTTGTCGTCCAGCTTTTGGCCAAGTATCTCTAAAATCTTTTGCACATCGCTATACTCAATATAGCCGCGCTCGTCATGATCGAATGCCTTGAAGGCATTGCGCATAACTGCCGGTGGAGAATTCCAAAAAAAAAGAACAAAATATTTAAGAGGAATTCGATTGAGGAAGCGATTTTAGCTTACTTCTTAGTTGTTCCTTATCGTAATCCGCTTCACTCTGTGGGAATACAAAAAAAACCAAAAACAAATATTAGAAAGTGCAAAATATTAAAAAAAAAATAATAATATTGAAACCATATTTGATTAAGTCAGTGCTTGAAAAGAGTTTGATGTGACTTTAATTTTAATACAGCTGGGATACTGCGATTATATTCTAAATAATATCTTTATTGGGGATGTCAATATCAAGATCTTGACCTTTTTTGAGTACCGAAATTTACGGGACTGGTCAGTTGAAATCCGGAGATCGTTCAGCCCAAGACACAAGGCGGTGGCAATATAATAACCTTGTAGGAGTTTGTGCCAATTTTTGTGTCATTGAATTTATATTCCATAAGAAACGTAGGGAGCTTTTTCATATACCAAAACCCAAATTGAAAACTTTAAGGTTTTACCGTATTATTAAAAAATAAGGAGCCGACATGAGACCGTGTCAAATGAAAGTTTTCATTAAAAAGAATTTTCTTTATATTTTGTTCACTTTCAAGGGAGAAATTTTTAAAAGTTTCAGCTTTAATTTAATTTAATAATTTAATTTAAAAGAACAGGGCATTCGTAAGAGCAGCAAATAAACACTGATGCTAAGAACTTATAATTCCAATGCCCTGAATTACTGGTTTTGCGAAAGAAAAATAAAATCACTAGTTTCTTTCAATACGCATATGTTTTATATAGTTAGATCGTTTTGCCAAACAGTGATCGGATCACTATAATGCGGCAACACCTCCTCGGACGCGACGGCTGAATGTAGAAAGACTCTAAACGAGTTAGCCGCGAAACTTGCAATTAAAGTGCTTAGCTATTAAACAGTACCAATGAAAAAAGATCCAAAAGTTGTATACACGTTGCTAGTAAAATACTTACAGCCGGTATAACAAAAGTATATAAATTAAATGTCGATGTTAGCCTATTTGAATTTGAATTAAACTCTACCATCTGAGGCTTTGTTTTGAGATTTCTGTCAACTGATTTGACAAGTTTAACAAAATATTATTTCGTTTCATGAAAAAAACAAGGTGAATCCATAAAAGGTGATAGCAGTATAACCAATGTGAGAATTGAATTGAGAGAGGAGTACAAACATTCGGCATATAAGATGCTATCAGCTTATATGAATTCGCCTTGGAAAAATGTGAATTTTTATTTGCTTAAAAGAGTCTTACAGTTTTTTCTGCCGAATTAAATATTTTGCGAAACAGAAAAAACTTAAATGAAAAGTAAACTCAAAATTAAAATTAAATTTTACTTTTATTTCAGTTGAGAATTCTTTTTGAAACCGGCTGTTAAAAATATTCATATAGTAGCGCAAGTATGATATGTGGCAACTATGTTTGTTTTTTTTAAACGTGGTATTTTATCATGAACCAAGTGCGAAATTACGAAAAAATAGTGTCGGCTGTAAATTTGATCGATAATAATCGATATATTTGTTCTCCTATAACCAAACTTGAAGACGCATTTTGAAGAATTAGCATTTCACTAAGCTGTTCCTTGATTTTTCTGCCTCCAGAAGTTTTTTTCGTATTCATAGGTTATTATCACAATACAATTTAAATATATTAAATCGGTACAAAATCTGTCATATTTTTTCTTTGATCAAAGAACTAAGAAATCCCAGTGGCTATAGAGCTGTCAATGCAAATTAGGGATGGCAAGTGTGAATGCACTTGGTTTATGCGAAGTAATTTGGACGAAAATACGTAATTTACGTTGTAGTGTGTCCGACATATAAGTCAAGGCTGAGATAATTGTTTGCTCGGCCCATGACTCGATTGACTACCTAGCCGCCAAACTATTTGTACGGAAACAGCATTTTCACACTTTTTTTGTTACTCTTGCGGATCGTTTAATGGAAGTCCGGGGAAAGTGTTCACCTCTGAGAATGACCTTGCCATTTTGCATGTTTTCAGGCTAGCAACCTTGATACTTCGTTAATTGCCATTTCCGCTCTTTCGTTACAAAAAAAAAAAAAATAAATAAATGTAAAACTACCAAGTAACCAAGTAACGAGCTTGATGTGCCACTCTACTCGCTGATTGGGATCAAGGGGATATAAATGTACTATGAAACAAGTATTCTCTTTTTATTTTGTTTGTTTTATGTTTGCTTTTGTTCTTTACATTTTGTCCTATTTTTGAAAAAAAGTAACATTTTCCTTTCAAATACCTATAAACGAATTCACTAGATATTAGCATTTTTGCATATCTGTCTAATATACTGGGTATGGTAAATAACTCTAGTTCATAGACAAAAGGAAATAAAAGTTGCCGCTTCCATTTCCTATGTTAAATCTGCGACTGAGCTTGAAAATCCGAATGATTTTTTCTGTCAATTAGTTTTCGAGATATCGAAATATGTATCAAAAACTCATGTTTTGCGTGTGGTTGGCCGAGAGTACCACATCTCACCGGAAAGCAATTTACTACACTACATTTGTGGGTTTAAGGCGTTAAAAAACATAATTTGCTGTACATCTAGCCACTCTAGCTCTCAGATATACTTAGTAGAGCTGTCAAACTATCGATAGTCAAGACCATCGAGGTTTTACGATAGTCTTAAAGGTGACTATCGATACTATCGATAGTATCGATCCTTTTTATATGTTTTTCTAAACCCATTTATTTTTCGTTATCTTGCTTTTAGAAATTTGTTTGTTTTACAGTTCATTAACATTTTTTTGTAAGAATACTAATACATCGACGGTTTTTGGCTTCAAACTCGACCGCCTATCGCTTACAATTAAGCCCGCTTTACTGAAAGTGCGTTCAGACTCGACTGATGATGCCGGGATGCAAAAAAAACTTTTTTGCCAAATCAGGCAGAGGCTCAAGCTGGTTTCCTAATACCTGAAGAAAAAATAATGGTTAAGAATCTTTACAAAAATTTATACTGTATTATACGATTTCCAGTATCTACCTTCCAATACAGCAGCGGGTTTGTGTTTGGCTCTGAGTTGACTTGCTCCAAGTACTGCCTCTTCTTCAGGATAACATCGACTTTTGTTGCTCTCTGTTTTTGATCAATCTTACTTGAAAGGAAATTTAAAAGACAAGTTTTTGCTTGAATGTCCGGTGAGCAGGGATCAACAGTTGAAGAAGGTTTAACTTTTATATCTGAAGTCAACAGCATTTCGCTTTCTAAAGCCTTGTTCGCCTCATTTGCATTAAGTTCGCTTCTAAAACCTTCTTTCTTGAACCTTGGATCCAATATCGTTGATACCCGAGTTATCGTTCTTTCCTCATATAAAAAAAGTCGTTTTTTAGTAGAACAAACAATTGCCGACAAAAATGCCTTTCCTTCACTTGAAAGCTCTTGTTGTTCAGTAAATTTTAATTTTTCATTTAAACCATAAATAATAGGAATTATTGAAGAAGAAGTTACGTTTTTACTGCTTGAAAAATGAAAGGTATAGCACCCTTTTTATCATTGATAAACAGCTATTCCATCTTGTGCATACCTCTTGTATCAGTTTAAGCGGCCGATTTGAGCTTTGCTCAGCTTTGAATTTCGCCATGGCAGTTGAGCTACTTTTAAAAAAAGTTACAATTCCTTTGCATTTTGTAATCACTCCTTTTACTTCATCCAGTCTTAAACAATCTTGTACAACCAAGTTTAAGGAATGAGCTATACAAGGTAAGTGCCTTTTTTTTAAAATTTCACAGGCTTTGATCATACTTCTGGCGTTGTCGGTTACTATGCAAATGATTTTGTTACTGATGGACCATTCAGTGAATATTTCATCAAGAGTTTTTGAAATATTTTCCGCTGTGTGATTTTCTTCGTTAAGTAAGAGTCTTGTTGAAAGAACAATAGTTTTCAGATTGAATTCTGCATCAACATAATGACCAGTAGTAGTAAGGTATGCATCACCTGCGCGAGATGTCCACATATCGCAAGTTATGGCCAGATACTCAATTTTTTCCAATTTAAGTTTTAAGCACGCCTTAATACATTCGTATTTTTCGAAAATGAGTTTGTCTTTTAAATAGTGTTTGCTTGGTATTTCATACCTAGGGTCCAACGCTTTTAAAAGATTTTTGAAACCTGCATCATTTACTATGCATAGTGGTTGCAAATCTAGACACACAAGCTCAGCCAGTGCGTCGTCAATTTTCTTTTTGCGGGCACAGTTCGGATCATATTTAAATTCACGAGTAAAATATGCACTAACAGATCTAAACCAGAGTTCGTTAATAGCATATATTGTAATTATTCACGTCAATCGTTGAATACTAACCTTTGCACTGAACCACTGCTGGAAGAGGTTGATGATTCTGAAGTTGATGAAGCAGTGCTGCCTGAACACGCGATAGAGGAGCATCTTTTAATGTGGTCTTTTAAATTTGTGGTATTACCGCTAGTGCGGTATTCTTTGCCGCAATAGTTGCATTTTGCAAATTTTTTGTCGCTTGTTTTTTTAAAGAAATTCCACACTTCGGAAATTTTTGGTTTCTTAGACAGCAATGCATCCTCAGCCATTTTCAAGCTCACAGTAAAAAATGGCGCTTTTAGTAATGATGTTGGCATGTTTCATTGTCTTCCAACCAATACGTGCAAATGTCAAAAGCGCAAGGAAAGATATTACGCTATCAATGGAACGATAGTTGCGATAGTACTAAAACTATCGATAGTTGTTACAAGTGACTAGACCATCGATACTATCGATAGTATCGTCGATAGTTTGACAGCTCTTATACTTAGATATCTATGTATCTACTTATTTATTTAGTTTTGAAATTAAAAACATCGATTTTGGATATGCGGTACAAACTCTTTAAAAAATTTAAGTACGGTGTCAGAAATATTTACAGCGTTACGCCATTTTAACAGTTTCTGATTATTTTTATATTTTTTGTTTAATATATTTTTGTTTTTTGTAAATAAATTTAATAATTTTTTTACGGAAGCAATATAAACCAAAATTCTGTAAAATTGCATTCTTTTCTTCTTGACGTCGTCCTAGGTAAAATTGACTGCTCTTCCTTTCTTGGGATAATTAATTCTAATGTAGCATGCAAAAATCTTTCACCTTCCAATATTTTTCGTATTGGCCTAAACAAAACAGTATACACTGCAAAAGCTCGCATTAATCGGACTTTGAATGAGTTCAATTTGCTTTCATATTTTTTGAATTTAGACTTATCGTTTGGAAAATTATTTATTGTGTAATAATTTATCATAACAGGCCTGATTTTTGTACATTTTACTGGCAAAAGAACCCGCCCACTCAGGTAAAATTTACTTTAATTAGAAAAGCAACGCTGTTAATATCTTTCATGAGTGAAGAAAATGGGTGTGCTGGAAAATTTTGGTTGATCTGGTTATACATATATTTCAAAATACTATGCAAAAAATGGTTTTGATGTTCAACTAAAATTTTCCATGTATTTTCGTAATGCTCATTCACAATAGCGCTGTTATTACACTTCTCCAACACTACATCTCATGTCGGATATCATTTTACTGAGTTTGCTCAACTCGCAACTCATTTCTCTGGGTTGGTGCAATTCGTTATCCCACCTTGTGTTCTTTTACCAGTCGGATACAACGAAACGGGCCTACTGTAAATAATTATATATTTGTATTATTTCCTAATGTCTGTACTTTTTAACATTTCAACATGCTATTCTGTAAAATTCTAGCTACTTCCAATACTGAACACATAATTTCGAAATATAATAGTTTGTTTTTAAGATTAACACTTTGTTATGCCTATAATAAAAATATTGAAATTCTATTTCAGTCATTCGAAACAAAAATTCTAATTTAAAAGAATTTGGGAAACTAAAAGCATTCAATTACATAATTTTTTGGAAACTATTCTCAAACTCAATCGCTCCCTTATTATCACAAAATATTCAAACTTTCACATTTGTATGTGAAATTTCACAAAATGCCGCTTTATTGGATTACTTGTACTATTTTGCTTGCATTTCACTTTGTTTATTTGTTAATTAGTGATCTACAAAATTTGTCAGTTCGTTAAATTACGCGTGTTTTATTTATTATTATACAAACATACACATACATACATACGTCGTTTAGAAGTGCACACATACGATTGCATATTTCGTTTATTTATTATTGAACGGTGCTCATATGTGGCCATGTTTTGCCGCTGTTGGCGAGCAAAATGACCCAATTGGCGTACAAAATTTATGACAAGATACCTGAGTACAAATGTGGCATTTTGCGCCGCCTTATTTTCCTATTCACATTTTCTCTTTCGAATCCTTCACAAGGCATGGTTAACATATTTTTTTTTTATTTGTATGCACCTTTTCATAATAAAAAAATAAAAATTGCATGCATACTTATTCTTGAGGTATGAGATACAAATTTAATACTATTGAAGATATTTCCGATAGACGTATCCAAAGTTTAGTATGCAAATTTCTTAATGTCACACAATACTCAGTAACTTCCTATATTAAAAAAGAAACGTACGAGCTCGTATGAGCTCTTGTTGTAACATAAAACAACTAAAGTACCGTTACTCTGGCGCTATTAATGCATTTTCGGAAGCATCTCCAGCTACTCTGCCTCCCAATGTCTCATATCAAACGCCTGAATGATTTGTTTTTTTTTTAGAGAAGAAAATACACATCGGCGTCATAAAATTTAACGGAAGTTTTTAGCTTTTTCCGTTTTTTTTGTGACAGCTTGGCTCAAATATCGATTAACGGATTTCAACCAAATTTAGACAGTGGACTTCAGAAATATATTATTTTTTAATCCGTTAGTCGCATGAGTTGAGTTATTCAAAAAACCCGTACTTATTATTAGATTTTTATGAAATTTGATTATTTAAAAATAAAGTGATAAGATATATCTTTATGAAAACTATATGGGCTTGGTTGCGCTAGAGGCGAGTTATTCAGAAACTCTCTATACTGATGAAAGTAGAAACATATAATGGGGGTGAAGCGAGAAACACTTTCGCGAAAAGTTGATCCACTAGATGGCGCTAGAATCGAGTTATTCAGAAAATCTTATACTGAGACCCTATATTGATGATACTAGAAAAGAATGATGTTGGCGTGATTAGAAATTATTTTGTAGTCCGGTTAAGGGTAAGTTTAGGTTTAGATGACATTGAAAACTTACAAACATTAAAAAAAAAATTATCTGAGTTGAAGAAAAATAGGTATCAAAAGAAAGTGGGAAATTAAATAACGCTTAAAAAATATTTACTACTTTTGGGGAAAACCGATTTCACTTTATGAAGGGATTTATTAATTTTGAAGATTCCTATAAAAATTTCATCAAAATAAGGAAAACTTTTCTTAGGTTGCAATGTTTCTTCGGTGAAGATATACTGTATACGTGTAAAAAAAATTGGAAATATGTATAAAAATCCATTTGATACCTCTGTAGTCGAGATTCTCGAAAATCCATATTAATAGTTGGAGTTAGTCAAAATTTAATAAACCCTGTGTAATTACCCGCAATGCCCCTTAGTCAGGTAGATAAAATATTCTACGGAAAATTTTGTAAAAAAAACCAGCTACTACTAACTTTCGATTCGATTTTATCTTCGTTGTACCTAAGGGAAAGGGTTTTAACCGTTAGTTGACCTTTTGGTAGAATTCTAACCAAAATTTAATTAAAACAAATTATACCCAGTAAAACGAGTTTCATTCGAGCTAAAACTCTATGACTTTGTCACGAAACTATTTTTGAACAAAATCGTTTTTAACACTTTATGGGCGGAATTCTTCCAAATCCAAAGGCATCCTAGTTCACTTCATTACTTTCAAAATTAACATTGGTTATATCTTTCTCCAGCTCATCAACAGCCACCCAAGCGTTCTAAATTGAAAGTGCCTGATTATTAAAAAGGATATAGAGGATGCAAACGTTGCTAAAGGGAGGCCATAAGCAAACAACAACAAAAAAAACCAGAACTTTTTGTAAAAAAAAAACCTGCATTTTGTACATTTTTGTACATTTTTTCCGTACAAAATATATGAAACTTCAATATCGGTAGAAATCTACCCACAAGGTATTTTTTTAAACTTAACGGTTAAATTCTCCGAAGGTGCATTTTGAACCTTAAGCTGTAAGTTATAGAAAATTACGAAGCTGATTGTAATATAATTTCAAATATTTTCATATTTGCAGACACTTTCATTCCAAATGATTTGGGCTTTAACAAATATGGTAAATGCATCTCGCGGGGCTAACTTGTTTTCTGTTTATTTGTTAATTTGAATATTTATGAAATTTGTTTGAAGTTGCTGAACCATTTTCAGTGGCACTCAGTGCACATTTGAATAACGATAATTTTTTAAAAAAGATTTATATACAATAAACTATTAGTCAATACTTTTGAACAAAATTATATATAAAAATATAGATTATAAAGTTATCTGGGATTTCGAGACGACCCTTCATACAGCGCCTGCATACAGAAAAAACGGTTGTGGCCAAATCTCGACAAAATACCAAGGGCCGTCCTTATTTCTAGTGAGGGTATAGGAATTCAACAGCATTCTGCAATTCTGACAGAAAAAACAACAACAGAAACAATCAGATTCTGTTCTTTTCCTGTTCTTTGTAATAACGCGCCTTAAGACTACAAACGAGGTTCGTAAAGGCTCCATGAGGCTGTAGAAATGAAAATAGTTAATAGCGCGGTACCTCAAATAAGCCGCGGTACATGTCGATGTTCCTTAGCGGCTTTCCTACACCCTTCGAATCAGATGATATCAATCGTATATCGGCGAAATGAAGTACGGGTGGAAATGGTGGTAGATCCGAATTAAACAACCGAGCATGCATTTGCTACGGAAAGCGAGTTAAAAGAATGTATGAAAACGAAAACTGGGAAACTAAATACTGAAATTCACAGCGCTGCAACATTTTCTACAGCTGAAAAGAAACTAAATTAAATTCTTACGATGTCCAAAATCTATTTCTAGATTAACTACTATTGATAATTTTCATATATTCCATAAGAAAATTGGTAACGTGAGTAAACACAACACTAGGACCGTGTCCTTGTGCCCGAGGTGCAAAAGAACGCTCCAGCTGGGATAAAATTTTCTTTAGTTGCTAAAACAGCCCTGTTAGCATCTTGAATCATTCGATTACTTTAGTGCTATTTAAGAACCGAAAATAGTTATGCTGCAACATTTTAGGTTGATATATTTATACAATTAAAAAAACTATGCAAATATAAATGGATTGGATGCTAAACTGAAATTTTCCCATGCCGTTTCGTAGGATTCACTCACAATAGCGCAGTTTTTTCACTTTCCAACACTGCATCTCAGGTGGTGTAGCATTTTACAGAGTTTCTCAACTCGCATATTTTTCCGAATTTGTGTTTTTGCTATTCGTTATCTTACCTAGTGTTCGTTTGCAAATCGGTTACAAAGAAATGGGCCTCCATAAAAAAAAATTGTTTGAAAATTTCAACCAAAGTATAAAATGCAACATTTTTCCATCACTTTAGTAATTCACTCATACATTATTTATACTTGAATTTCGATTTTGCTACTGTAAGAATAATAAAAAAAATTCCAGGTAGCACTTTATGATATTCAAAGATCCAATCACAAAATATTCAAAACAATTAGATTGAAAGAAAAAATAAATAATTTTGAAACAGTGACGGGTTATTGTCAACTTCTTGTAATTCATTCGAAGTTTCCGAAGTCTCTTAATTTGAATCACCGATTTTTTTTTTAATTTCGCTAAGCTTTTGTTGAATGTTTTATAAATATTTTTGAGTCCCAGTTAGTTATTGACAATTTCTTGTAATTAGTAATGCAATTCTTTGCAGAAAATGGCACAAAAATTGGTCAAACCTATTCAACAAAAAGGGTGACAAAGACCTAAGCAACACAGCAACATTTTTTAAAACTTCATTTTTGATAATACATACCTTCTACTAATTCTGTTTCTTTTTTCTCTACATAGGATATGTGGGATATGTAATTTAAATATCAAGTTTTGTTAAAATATAGATATCAATAGGAATATAATTGAAAAAAAGTTTTTATTTCTAAAAATCTTGCGATTACGAAATATCGGGATTCCACTGTATATACCCACTACAAATGTATGTGTATATATATATATGTATATACTAAAGTTCATACATATATATCTACAAACACATTATTTTCATTGACTTAGCTTACCATTTTGTACTACTTCTGTAGAGTTCTCCGTACGAAATTAATCCAAATATTTATATGTTCCGTTCAGTTGAGTTGATTATCCTTAAGGATATTTGTAAAAAGCTAGAACGAGAGACGTGGAAATCAACTTCTGTCGATTAACTCTTTCCAACCAAAAATATACATATGTCCCCTAACAGGCACAGTTAGGCCCACCCATACACACAAAAACGTATCAAAACAAACAAAAAAGAGTATCGCACGAAATATTTCCACAATTATTTTCAACGAATTCTTTCGCCTTACAACAGCCGAAAAACTCAAACCGTAGAAGGAAACAAAAATTCTAATATTCCTCAAACACACAACAACAAAAAAAAATGTATTGGAATACCCGATTCGCTGCGGATGCAATCGATCGACGTGTTCACGCTTCCGAATTTCGATAATCACTCAAGAGTTGTGATTTGCATCAATTAAAAAATTACCTTTCGATCAGATCGAATTAAGCACTTTTAGTAGTGGCGAATGCGCGCCGTCGCTGACTAAGCAACTAAACAAACAAACGACAATACAACAGCAATGGCAACAAAGTCAAAGCGCTACACAGATGCACAAACATACACACACACGCACACATGCAGAAAGTGTGTGCCTACAATGCAAACATATTTAGATACAAAGTTGGCAATGATCAGCGAGCAACAACAGCAAGATACTCGTATGCAAGCATTTGTGTTTGTTGTGTTTTTGTATTTGTGCAGCGATTTGTATAAATGGTGGCAACATTCAGCAGCAGGAGCAGCAGCAACAACAACAACAAAATTACCTACTAGTTGAAGTATGTGGCATAAAGAAATAGAAAAAAAAACAGCAACAACAACCAGCACAAAACGATTGCTGGTACATCACAACAATTTGGATTAGCTCGAATTGTATTGAATTGGATTGGCTTTGAATTCGATTCGATGCGACTGGGCGGCGGTCGGAACCGATCAACAGCGCGACATGCCAAAAAGAGTATTTAAATATTTATGTTTGTATGTTGGTTTTTGAATTGGTTTTTTTTTTTTTTCTGAATTCGACTGTGTATTGAACTGTCTGGCAGCTAAAGGTTTAGTTTTCGATTTTTTGTTTTTTTTTTTGCAAATTTCATCTGTACTTAAATCTAATTGTGCTGGGAAATTGCTAACACATGAATGCTGCCGAGATGTGTAGAAAAAGCGGCAACAGCAACAGCAACATCAACCAGACAAGTGGCGTGCAAAGCGCACTCAATCCGTAAAAGGGTGGACATGTTGCTGTAGTTGTTGCTGTTGTGGATGCTGCTGCTACTGCTACTGTTTTGTTGCTTCACGTTTTCGTAGGTGTTGCTTTTGTTGTTATGGTTGTTGTTGTTTCATTTTTTCTTTTTTTTTTCACCTTTATCGTAGCTAGTTTTTCGTTAGCCCATTTATTTGTCACATTCTTTTCGCAACATAAATACACACATACACACATACATACATACTATGCGTCGCTTTTAATGTTGCTGCCGCAGCATGTTGCTGACGGGGCTTTTCACAACCTCTGGCAATTTTAGCAATTTTAGGTGCGTTTCTTTTATTTTGTGAATTTCGTAGTTGTGATGATTTGCCTTAGTTTATTTCGTATTCAATTTTTTTTGTTCTTGTTTTTTAAAGTTGCTCTTATTGTTAATTGTGTGGCATACAATGCTGCTGGGGTTTTGTTGAATTGATGAGATTAATTAGCGCATTTGATTTGCCAATCGGACATTTGTCACAGCCCCCATAGATATTTGGCGCCTATCGAGTGATGTGTTTTTTGTTTTATGTTACTTGTTTTTGCTGTCGATTTTTTGTATGTATATTTTTACCTTGCCTTTAAAACTATCTTCATTTGACTCATATATAACATTTTGTTTTATTGAACATCTTTTTCATTACATACCTACCTTGAAATTATATTCATTTATTATTCCCCATGTGTATTGTTTCACATGCTTTTTGTTATTTTTTGTGTGTGTTAATTATTCAGTTTGACCCCTGTCAATTGCTGCACAATTCCCAGTAACTTGTTTTTTTATTTTTAATTTATTTTTTTGTTGAACCCTTAAGTTTGGTTATTTGCTAATTGTCAATTAGTGATTTCCGTAATGGATTCATACTCTCTCTCTTTCGGCGCTGACTCAATGTTCGCTTTTTTCAATGGAAATTTTTCCTCTTTCGATTTTTCATTCAGGTGGCTACATATGGACATATGTACATCTATCTACCTCCACATTGAATTTACGCAATGACGCAGAATAATTTCCACTGCCACAGCAGTTGAGTCAAAATTTGTGTATTTATTCTATGGCCAACAAATTTAGCTAACATTTTACATATGTATGTACTTAATTGTGAAAACGCATGATTTTTTGGTAATTTCGCTAAGCCGCATTGTTGTCTAATGACCCATGCAAAAGGTGTGCTCCTCAAAGGCGAGCAGTGCTGTAGATATTTAAGAAAAAAATATCGAAAGCACTTGCGCAAAGTGGAACACTGCGAAAAATCAGACACTTGTTACAATATCATCCATCTGAACTTAAATTTTGCTGGATTCCTAATCGCATTGTGGTGCGCAACTTTAACATGCTCTGCTCCAATCAAAAATTATATCCCATACTGGAAAAACTTAGCGCTGCAGTAGGCAAGCGGCATACATATTCTATTCAATTACTTCAAAACTGACGGTATTTTAATGTTTGTTTTTACACGAACATAAAAATAGAGATATTCGAATTTAAATATATATATATATATATATATATTGGATGCAGGGAAGGCATGCACGAGTGTATCGGAAATCAAAGAGCCGGATATACTTATACTTAGTCCTGCCATAAGTTCTGTTACAAGTTTAGGATCTTATAAAAATTAAACTATAAAACATTTTTTAATAAAGTGAATTTTAGTTAATAATGCATATATTAAATGAGTGATGTACACAATTTTATTTGAAATGGTCATCTTTTACTATGACATAAGCCCTCAAACGATTCGGCCATTGATCAATAGCAGCACGCACAGTTTCTATTGGTATTGACGACGCTGCTCGAACCAAAGATTTTTTGAGACTCTCCAAATTTCTATGGGGTATTCGACAGGCCATCTTCTCCAACTCTGATAACAAACTGGAATCAAATATGAAACCAGGAATATTGCTTTTAATATACTGCTGGGTGGTTTTTGTCCCAGTTTTAACCCCTTTTTCACAGAAGTGAAGAAGTGGGACACCTTTGCAGGAGATTCCCCACGAAACCAATACAGCAAATGGCTGCTGACCTCGTTGAACCCATGGAATAACATTTTTTGCATATTTGGCAGCTTTTGCGTAGATTTTGTCCTCTTTCCTATTAAAAACTTCATCAAAAGTGAAAACATTCTCATCTGTAGCAAAGATACTTTCATTGCCGTTGACCGCGTGCCGCTGAAGAAGACGTTTGCATCTGTTGCGTCAAATTTGCTTCAAGCGCGTTGTCAGAAGATGATCAGTTGACCGACGGTATGCCTTCACGTTAAGAACTCCTCACGAATAAGTCTTGGCATTGATCTTGTCGATATATCCATTTCCCTTGACATAATTTTCTGTTTTCTAAGGGGATTTCTGCGAATGCGTTCGCGAACAGTTTTTATGGCTGAATTGGTTCGAATCACACGAGATCTACCACGTCTCTTTCTGTCATCAACTGTAGACGTTTGGGAAAACGATAAATAGTGCGGTAAATAAATATTCTCGAAATGGGCCGGTTTTACATATATAAATAAAGTCTACATCATAGCAAAATCGCATCATCAATACTATTAAACAATAAATACTTTATTCTTGTTCAACGGAACGTATAGAATAGCAATTATATACATATTAACATTTGTTTCGAACAGTAAGCCATAACTAATAACATTGTCCGTCGGGCGCACATCACCAAGAACTATTATTGGCCAGTCTCAAATATCGACGAAAGTTCAATAATGACATTGTACCCAATATAAGACTACTTTTGTCGATAGGGCGTTTCTCACAGATCATGCGTGCATCTGTCAAACTGTTCTGCTATTTTTATAAAAATTTTCATTATAGAAAGCTTACAACTTAAAAATCTTGAGAAGGATTCACTCTTTTCAGCCAAAATTAAAGCCAGCAATTAAAAAAAATGGTGCCAAAAACTATGCAATAAAAAATTCGGTGAAGAAATAAGTTCATGCTTCGGGCCGGTGAATTGATCTTCTTGTTGTTGTTGTTGTTGTAACAGCATAAAACATTCCCCATAAATCCGGGTCGTTCCGGTATCGTAGAACCGACTGTCGTGGGAACGATCTTCTTCTTCTTAATTGTGGCTATAACCACCTAAGCATAACATATCCCGTTGTTCCTTCTACCTGCTAGCTGGTGTCAATTGGAAATAAGTTCCGTCAAGTCCTTTTCCACTTCTCTATCGCCAGCCGTCAGTACTTCATGGAATACTTTCAGAGTAGGAGGGCTTATATAGAACATTTCGCGGTAATGTTCATGCTTCGAAATTCACAACGCCTGAAGAGACTGCTGTGAACTGACAATATGCGTTGTTTGTAAGAAACATTTAAAAACTTATAACAATACAAACAATATTAAAGACAGACTTAAAAAGGTTTGAGAAATCCGAAGAGGAATCAACGCCTTTTATATTAGACGAAACTTTTCAAAATGCTTTTGCTGTGGTATCTTCCTTTCCCTCAAACAAATTATGAAAATCGAGCACTTTTTAGTACTGTATGAAAAAAGTGAGTTTTTAGGAAATTGGAAAAAAAAATTCAAAACAAAAAAAAACAAATTGACCGTGTAAGATCTAAGTGAATTATTAATGTACGCCTATCATTTGAACGATTGCTTAAATCTGTTTTTGTTTTATCTTCAGTTTTTCGGACAGGGTTGAAATTTCCTTCGAACGAACACCCTACCAAATTTTTAAAACTGTAGTACTATCTTCAAATTAGTTTTCACTTTTTTTTCAAAAAAATTAGCTTAAAACACCCCCAAAAGTATTTTTGTGTGTGCACCGCTATACATACATACACATGTACATATATATCTACATACTATGTGAGCACATAATTTTAGTAAATGTAACTTTTTTTTTAAATTTACATATCTATCTGCCTGAATGTATGTCCCAAACTCGCAAGAATTCTTGGCCCCCCATGGCATGTTTTAAATCCCAAATCCTCACAAGTAAATCTCAAAATCAATTGAGGCAATATATTTTTTTTTTAAGTTAAATATAAGTATACTCGCATCTCTTTAAATATACTCGTACACATATAGGCATCCTCCTAAATAAGTATATAAATTTATGTACTATGTACAATTCATCTGCATGTACTTTATCTTGGCATAATTTTTCCGGCACGGCCTATTGGAAACGACAAGTGATCGGCGGCAATTTGTCATGCTGCTTGCCCAAAATTAATACTCATAAACAATATTTATGATGATGCCACGCCAGTTATGCCAAGTTTCCCTCAAATTTACCAAACGCGCTCAGCGCGGAGTGGAGATGGTACAGAAACCGCACAGTACTTTGCCACAGGCCCAACAAAATGACAACTTTGCACTCGCGCGTCACAAAAATATTTTGCTTACCATAATCAAAACAAAAAAAAAATGCACTATACCACCAGCGCATGTATTTGCGGGCATTCAGATATACTTAGTTTTGCAATAATCTTAACTACATGCGTGCATAGGTACACATTTATCTTTTAATAGGAATACAAACATATATGTACATATACATACAAATATATAAGTATGCAGTGTAACACAGTGTATATTCTGGTATTCGCAACTAATAAACCAGAAAACTTGTAAATTATTGCTGCAAGGTAAATTGGCGAAAGAATGCAGGAGTGTTTCGAGTAGCGTGCCAATCAAAGACCTGGCAACATGTTGCATCAACATTGGATATGCATCAACATTTGGGCAACGTTATTGCCTCGAGAGAGGTTGGCAAAATTAACCAGCTCATATTAGGAAAACTCTGGAACTCGACCACTCTTAAACTAATTATCTCTGCCTTTACGAAGTTTAGAAATGCTGTGATTTTCTTACTCAAGAAGAAAGTTCTGCAAATTTAAAAAAATGCAAAAATGCTGCAAAATTGAAAAGATAATTTTTAAACTGGTGTTTAATTACATTTTTTAACCTTAATTAGTTTCTGCAGACAAGGCAGCAACAACGAAAAAAATTAATATGAACGAAAAGCTCCGCAAATATATTGTGCTACAAAATATTAGTTGGCGAAACTCAGTGGATCATCTTATGCCACTACACGAAGGACGGTTTTGCGCATTAATGAAGGAGTTGGGTTCGTAAAGGATAAACCAAGAAGTGACCGCCTAAATGGATCAGCAGACCTCCAGTTGGAGAAGAAAGCAATAGCCATAAATTATTTTCTTTTCAGTCATCACTACAAACAGTGGCGGACCTAAGGGGGAAGCATTAGAAATTTTCAGTTCCGAAAGAACTTGTTCTTCAACTTTGTGCTTTGAATATCATCAATTAAATTGTGTTTGTGGCATATTTCACTGACCCTTTCCATTTAAAATCAACCGGTCCGCGCAGGTCATCATTTTGTATTTTGATAAAAATTCAACATGTTGTTTATTGGTTGATTTAATGAGACACGTATTTCTTCTTTTGGCTAAACAAACTTTTTTTCTTCCATTTTTCGAAGCTATTGCTTTTGCTGTCAAAATCTATTTTTCTTGTGACTCGCATAACTTTGGTAAAAATTGATGGATTTCAACCATTTTTTTCCAACGTGTATAATCGCTCATATTTTAAAGCCAAATTATCAACAACAGCCAAAATTTCGTGATTTTTTGCATAAAAATAAACCAAAAGTACACTTTATTTCAACCATTTTGTCGGGAACTGATTTCAAATCTCTTCAATTTGTCTTTTGGAAAAATGCTGCAAACATTTTACTCTTAATTATAACAAAAATCTGAAAGATACGAAATAACAAGAAATACTAAAAATATAATACCTGAAATGGAACGGAAATATAAAAAATGAAGTGATAGTCTGAACGATCGTAAATATAACGATGAAAACAGGTTATGTTAGTTATCTGTCAAACCTTGGTCATTTAGAGAAAATAGAGTGAATGATTCCCGTAGTCGCCTTCACAACACAAGGAAGTGGGCGCGACATCTCATTTTTTCCAGAAATATTTGTTTTGAATTATTCTAATATTAAAGAAACTTGAAACGTCAAAATGGAGAAAACGTCATTTTCATTTTTTGATCTTAACTCCAAAACAAAAAAAAGCGAATAGTAATTTTACCAGAATACAGATTAATCTATCTATTTATTGACAACATTTTTTTAAATCGGCAATATTAATTTGTGATCTCAAGGCCAATATAAGGAAAAGTATATAGGAAAAAGACAACAACAATCAGGAGTGGTAGAAATTATAGCTATTTCGGAGATCACCATATCTCCTCATCAGATTTCTTTCATGACTCCACCGGTATGCGAACCCACATCCTACGACTTGCAGGGCCAGCACATAGCCAATGTAGCACAGCCGGCTTGTGAGCTCCTGTTGCTTTTTGCCACTCTCCTTATATCCTACCAACACAATTCAAGTACGACAGTCTGCCGCTATTACAGTGAATGTGTGGTTATTGTTGTTGGTTAATACAAAATCTATGTTTGCGCCCATCTGGCAACTATTCATAATAATAATACTTTGTACTCATCTGGCAACTTTTTATAATAAAGGAATTGAGTTTTGTTCGCGGTGGTACGCATCAACTGGTCCTTCAAACCGGATTGTGTCGGCATATATTGTATTTACATTTTAAATTTACATTTTAATTTTTACAATCGTTCGCAAGTGTTTAAAACCTACATCAAACATCTTTACACTATTCCAAAGTGTTTTTCGCTGGCACAAGTGCGATTTCAACAACAAATTACTTACCATTTACAACGTGTGTGACATAACCTCATTTGTACATATCACGCCATGTCACAAGTTAAGGTGCGAGATTCTGCGTTGAATGCAATCAAACGATATGTCATAATGAGCAAAAAAGATGAGTTGGCATTGGACAAGGAATCAGTAGAAACCTATATTCAACTTCTCGAAGAGCAGTGGCTCCGATTCGGTGATGCTCAACAAGAAGTAGAGTTGTTGTGCGGTGAAGAAAATGCACCAGTCGAAGAGCAATCTCGTACACAAGCAGAAGAATGGTACATCACAGCGAAATCAAACTTTAGACGTTTATTAGGAACCGCTGAGACCCCTCGGCTGTCTACACGCGCAAATGTTACATCCCCTCCCGTTCATCTGCCCAAGTTACAGTTGCCTACTTTCGGTGGCGACCCTACAAATTGGTTAGCTTTTTTCGACGCATTTCAGTCGCTTGTACATAATAACGCTAGTTTGTCTGATAGTCAAAAACTACATTACTTGCGTAATTGCCTTCAAGATGAGGCGCTTCAACTTGTAAGTAGTCTGCAAATTTGTGATGGTAACTACACTGCTGCGTGGGATCTACTAACCGCACGTTACAAAGTTGTGCGTGTTATGGTTGATGCTCACTTCAAGGCTATTTTTGCTATTGAAAGAGCAACTCGAGATACTGGTAAGGCTATTAAACAAATTTTAAACGTCACTATGCAACACGTCGGTTCGCTGCGTGCTTTAGGTAGGCCTGTGGAGTTTTGGGACGATTGGCTTGTATACATCACTGTTTCGAAGTTAGCTTATGAAACCAGAAAACAGTGGGAGCTCTCATTGATGAAAGATGTTTTACCTACTTTTGACGAATTGGTTGAGTTCCTTGAAATACGTGCGCGTTCACTAGAAATGGTACCGACGAGCACTACCTTGGCGACTGCAGCTCAAGGGGCGCGTCAGCTTAATAAAGCTGCCGCAAAGGCTACAACAAATGTGCTTCACGCTGTTGATGAGCAACACACATCTTCTTCCAAACCAGTGGACACAGGAATGAGTTCATGTTTCCATTGCAACGCTAAACATAAAATTTACGCTTGTCCAACTTTCCGCAAGTTGGATGTCGCTGCTAGGTTCGCGTTGGTTAAGAACATAACGCGTGTCTCAATTGCTTGAGTAAAGGCCATTTTTTAGCAAAATGTCGCAGTTTGTCTACTTGTAACATCTGCCGCCGTCGCCATCACACACTTCTGCATGGTAGCGGTGAGAACGAAGCCAACAGCGCTGACCCCATCGCAAAGCAACAATGCAATCTTCTCTCACAACAATCCAATACGTCTTCAGTAATGGATGACTTTATCGCCCCAACTGCCGACGCCGC
The DNA here is from genome assembly GCA_951828415.1 of Anomoia purmunda. Classification (NCBI taxonomy): domain Eukaryota; kingdom Metazoa; phylum Arthropoda; class Insecta; order Diptera; family Tephritidae; genus Anomoia; species Anomoia purmunda. The sequence continues at coordinate 46,197,680 of OX639997.1, read as the reverse complement.
CGGAATACATCCTGGTTGCGTAACATCTCACGTCGCTGAAGCAGACAAGGCTATTTTATTAGCAACCGCTGAAGTATATCTACAAGATCACGCAGGTCGATGGCAACCTGCACGAGTGTTGTTTGACAACGGCTCACATGCATCGTTTGTGACAGATTCCTGTATACAACGCCTCCGTCTACCCAGAAAATCATCGACAGCTCATGTTACAGGGATTGGTTCATCAGATGGCGGTAAGGTTAAGGGTGAGACAGTGCTTTCGCTTGCCCCGCGCTCTCTTGCAGAGCATTTCACAATCAGCTCACTTATTTTATCGAAAATTACGAATGATCTCCCTAGCGTTTCGGTACAAATGTCATCTTGGCCACACATACGAAACCTCGCTCTCGCCGATCCGCACTACGCCAACCCTGGTCCCATTGACGTGTTAATAGGTATGGACGAGATGGACAAATTTCTTCTAACTGGTCTTTGCAAAGGGCCACCTGACACACCCATGGCGCAGAATACGGTATTCGGTTGGGTGCTCTTTGGCAAGGCTATGCGTTACTCCAATTCAAGTCCAGCAGTTGTATCTATGCATTGTGACGTGCAACTCGTCAGAATGGTGAGTAAGTTTTGGGAGCTCGAAGAGTTTTCTCCGAAGCGGTTCTTAACTATCGAAGAGGAAGCTTGTGAAAAACATTTTCGTGAGCATCGCCGCCGCGCTGCAGACGGGCGCTACATTGTCCGCCTCCCTTTTAAGGGATCTGTAACTTTAGGTGAGTCAAGAAACATAGCTGTTAGAAGCTTGTTGAGAATGGAGAAGCGCTTCGCTGCTGATGTTGAGCTACGCCGTCAATACGCTGAATTTATGAAAGAACTCTTAAGTATGGGTCATATGGAGCTTGTGGGCAACGCGCAACCGCACGAAAGTTACTACATGCTACATCACGCGGTAGTGAAGAATACTAGCTCAACTACAAAACTTAGAGTGGTGTTTAACGCCTCGTTGAAAACGTCGTCCGGTTTCTCCCTCAACGATGGACTAATGATTGGCCCACAAATACAAGAAGATCTGTTTTCGATATTGGCGCGGTTCCGAACTCATCGCTACGCCATAATGGCCGACGTCGAGAAAATGTATCGACAAGTTTACGTCGCAAAAGAAGACGCTGATTACCAGCGCATAGTCTGGCGCGACGCGCCTACAGAACCTATCCAAGACTATCGCATGCTTCGCGTTACTTACGGCGTCGCCGCGGCTTCACACTTGGCTGTACGATCTCTCCACCAAGCCGCTTTGGATGCAAGAGAAGCGTTTAACCAAGCTGCTGTAGTCATCATGCGCGACTTTTATATGGATGATCTCCTTACTGGCTCATTTTCGATCAAAGAGCTTACAAAGCTACAAAACGATGTAACTATAGTATTGTCTAGCGCTGGTTTTGAGTTACGAAAGTGGGCTACGAATTGCGAAGAACTTAGAAAGAAAATACCGCACGCGTCGAAACAAATCTCACACTTATTAGCTGACAGCGATGAGGTACGTACGCTAGGTACCATTTGGAACACTAACGATGATTGTTTATCGATTGCAGTGGATTTACCACCACTGCCTGAAGTTCTTACGAAACGCGTCTTTCTTTCGGATTCTAGTAAAATCTTTGACCCGCTAGGATTAGTCGCGCCTTGCACAATACTGTCGAAAATTTTGCTCCAGAGAATCTGGCGCGCAGACGTTGACTGGGATGAACCGGTGCCTATCGATGTTGCGGAAGAGTGGCTTTCTCACCGCCAGCAGCTGCCCGAACTCACGGCTTTCAAACTGAGTCGATGGATTGGTACTAGCGAAACCTCTGATGGCGCTGAATATCATGTTTTCACCGACGCGTCACAACGCGCCTACGCCGCCGCTCTATACTGTCGCACGCAACTATTCGACGGAACCTTTAAGATCGTTTTAGTCGCCGCGCGCGCTAAAGTTGCGCCTTTGAAAAGTATTACTCTTCCGCGTTTAGAATTGTGCGCAGCGCACTTAGGCGCGAAACTTGTCAAGCAGATTCAACTAAGCTTCGGTCGCGACATGAAAAAGTTATATGCGTGGACGGACTCAACTATAACACTAGCTTGGTTACAAAGCCACCCAAGCCGATGGTCAGTCTTCGTTGCGAACCGCGTAGCCGCTGTGCAAGAAGTTTTAGCTCCTGACTGCTGGAGGCACGTCCGGTCAGAGGACAACCCCGCTGACTGCGCATCTCGAGGATTGGCTCCATCGAAACTACTTGCTCATTGTCTTTGGTGGCAAGGGCCAAGCTGGTTGGTCGAAAACGAAAACGAGTGGCGACATCGTTCAGAAGAAGATTTGGAACAATTGGCAAGGTGTAACTCAAACATTAACTCTGAATTGCGAAAAACGAAATCAGCATCACATTTTACTCAAACCGCAGAAGAGTGGAAACTATTGTATAGATATGATTCATATGCCAAGCTCAAAAGAGTGACAGCATACGCTTTACGTTTCATTAAAAATTTACGGACAGCTAGCGATCAGCGCATTACTGGCGCGCTCACTAGCAAGGAAATTCACCAAGCTGAAAATGTACTGGTAAAGTATATCCAACTTAATGCTTTTGCGAAAGAAATTGTTTCTTGCAGATCATTCAAACAAATACCATTGCGAAGTCATCTAATCCGTCTTCAGCCATTTTTGGATCCAGATGGCGTTCTTCGTGTTGGCGGGAGAATAAAACGCGCTTCGGTAGCCGCTGACGTCAAGCACCCTATAATCCTACCGAAAAATTCACCGCTAGCGAAACTCATAATACTCGACATTCATCGTAATACGCTTCACGCCGGTCCGCAAATCATGCAAACAGTTCTACAACGTCGATTCTGGGTTTTGGGTTCTCGCCGCCTTGTCCGCGCTGTATATCACAAATGCGTCAAATGCAAGCGCATAAACCGCCAACCACTGGGGCAAGTAATGGCTGATCTTCCCAAAAGCCGCCTAATGAGTCATCGGTGTTTTTTACACAGCGCCGTCGATTTTGCAGGACCTTATCTTGTAAAATTTACACAAGGTAGAGGGGCTAAGTCATGCAAGGCATATATATGTAGTTTCATATGCATGAGTACTGGGGCAATGCACCTTGAGCTCGTTGGAGATCTCTCTTCGCCTGCGTTCGTTGCCGCGCTTTTCAGATTTATAAACCGAAGAGGTTATTGCCAACATATGTATTCGGACAACGGCACCAATTTCGTTGGCGCCGAAAGAGAGCTGAACGCCGCTTACTATCGTTGTTTGAAAGGTGAGAAACTTGCCTCGTATCTTGCGAATATGCAAGTGACTTGGCACTTCAATCCACCAAGCGCGCCACACATGGGTGGTTACTGGGAGGCAGGGGTGAAGCGAGTTAAATATCATTTGAAACGTGCTCTCGGGAGCTCCTTATTAACATACGAGGAATTTTCCACGCTGCTAATCGAGGTAGAAGCTTGCGTCAATTCACGGCCACTCTATTGGCACTCTGCAAACGCCGACGATTTGGAAGTTCTCACTCCAGGCCATTTCTTGATTGGTGAGCCAATCAAAGCGTTACCTGAACCTGACATCGAAAACTTCTCAGGAACGATACATCAACGATGGCAAGCTATCAGCGCAATGCGACAACATTTTTGGTCTCGTTGGCGAAACGAGTATCTCGTTAATCTACAACAAAGAGTGAAATGGTTTCGACCCTGCTTGAATCTGAAGGGAGATGACGTCGTTATCATCCACGATCCTAATAGTCCACCTACTAAATGGCGACTTGGGCGTGTAATTCAGTGTCATCCCGGAGCAGATGGATCAGTACGTGTCGTAAAACTGAAGACGATGGACGGTGAATTGGTACGACCAGTAGCGAAGCTGACGCTGTTGCCAACGCAAAATGATATTTTTACTTTGTAATATACTTATATAATTTGACATGTACTTTTACTTTTTTGAAATTTGAATTTAATTTTGAACTTATCTCGGTCGTTCAAGGCGGCCGGTATGTTTGCGCCCATCTGGCAACTATTCATAATAATAATACTTTGTACTCATCTGGCAACTTTTTATAATAAAGGAATTGAGTTTTGTTCGCGGTGGTACGCATCAATCTATTTATTAATTATTGTTAGAATTCGTTATGTTTAGTGTGCTCATCGATTACAAATATAAATATACATACATATATTTATTTTTGGCCTAATTTATTAAATCGACAATATTAATTTTTAAATCTTTAGCGAAAAAATAGGATGTATATTGAACGGAAAATCGTTCCAATATAACCAAAGTTATGTGAGTGTCAAAAAGAAGTTCCCGCGAGTCACAAGAAATATCGATTTTGACAGCAAAAACGATAACCTCGAAAAATGGAAAAAAAAAATTTGTTTAGCCAATAGAAAAAATACGTGACTCTTTAAATCAAACAAGAAACATGTTGAAGTTTTATCAAAATATAAAATAATGAACTGCGCGGACCGGTTGATTTAGAATGGAACGGGTCAACTGTAATTTATACTTTATATTTATATAAATTTTTTACTGCAATAGGCAAATAGGCTCGTGTTGATTGGTTCGTAAATTGAAGCACCGGCTGGAAAGAACGGCTCAGGGGTTTTTTTCGTTGGAGGCGATCATGTCAACATTGTCAGCACATACCAGAAATTGCAGCTAAGTAATTCCCTCACGTGGACATGGTTTGCGGTAACAAACGAAATAGATACAACAATAACTGTTGGAATTTTACGAAGCTGCTGCACTACTTGAAGCGCGGTACACATTGATTCCCAAAATAACCAAAAATACGTAATCTGTAGTGACAGCAAATCATAAATCGAGGCTATTCTGAACCCAGGACACTACAAAGTCTGCAATCCTTCGAGGCATAAAAACCAATACCCGACGACAACTTCATCATACCGGAAGATTAAGACCGTTATTCGTCTGAGAATTCATTTTCATTATTTCATTTTATTTCGTGCCCTTTTATGGCTGCAATATCCATTTCATGGATACCTGTTCAGTGCTTCAAAATGTTAGATCTTCGCTGTTTAACAACAAAACCCAAACAGATCTTCTCAAGCTTATGATAATATCAGTCGCATAAATCAATATGTATCATGGGTCACCTCAATATTTTATGATTACTGATTTGCAAACATCTGATTAATAAAATCTTTTGATAGGGTGTTACCCTCGTTTGGTACATGGCGGTCCAATCTCCTGCGCTTTTATATGCATCGGATGGATTTGTCTATTAAGACAAATTGCTGGTTATGGCTTGAGGATGATGCGAAATTCGGGCATGTCTTTTGCAAATGTTTGGCCTTGACTAGAAAGAGATTGAGGTATTTCAACACGTGCATGGTCGATTCCCGAAATTGGAGGAATTCGCTTAGCACGCTCATTAGGGATGTTGAAGTCAACCCGGGAAATCAGGGTTAATGGCACATTGCAGAAATACAAAATTTCTTTCAGATCACAG